>CM066593.1:635000-3348333 GCA_033816785.1 Picus viridis
CCCAGCCTGCCTGGCCAGAAGGCACTGCCTCGCCTGTGTCCCCCGAGACAAGAGAGCGCCCCCCAACGGCGAGGGCAGGTGAGGAGGTGCAGAAACACAGCAGGACCCAGGGCTGTGCCAGGGCAAAATGCTGCTGGGTTATGGCACATGCAGGTGAGAGAGAGGGGGAGACTGCCCTGCTGTGCTGTGCTTGTCCCTGAGCAACCCTCGTGGCAGAAGGTGGCCTTGTGGAACACCCTGGCCACTGTTCTTCTGCAACCACACAGGGGACAACAGCCCGGGCCAGAAAGCAGGTGGCACCAACTGGCACATTGAGGAAAAGGAACTTAGTCATTTGGGAGGTCTCATCCATGCTTGTACCCTCCCTGGGTTTAGCATAACCTGCTCTGTGCACTTGTTGGCTCATGGGTTTGTCCATCCAAACTAGCTGCAGAAGACAGCAACCCAAGGGCCTCAAAGGCTTAGGACTTGTTGTCCAGCCAGGCTAGCCGTGGCTGAAGCCAGCCCAAGCGGCAGGAGAGGGATGTCCCATGGATGTCTCTTCCTTCAGCTCTGGCTCAGAGGCACAAGGAGGGCTGAAGGGCTGGCTGTGGGGGCAAGCACAGGGCAGCCTGGTCTTGCATTCCCACCACCCACAGCACCAGCTGGACACCTTTACTGCATCCCCTTGTAGCAGTGTGGTGTGGGCAGACACAGCAGCCCAGACTGATGCTGCACCAGAGCTGTTGACATCAATGCCTGGCCAGGGATGTGGGGGCAGGTTCCAGGCTGCAAACGTCTCCCTCCCACCCCCCAATCCCCCCACCCCACCCCCATCCAGCCTGCACCGGTACCTGTCACCTCCGCTAAGCCCCTGCTCAGCTGCTGTCATCCACCCGTCCGCACCTAAGGGCTGAAGGCTAAAGCCACCGCCAGCTTCTCCCTCCCCTGCCTGATCGCCCAGCGTCTAGCGCCGAGTAGCCTCCTTCTGCTGTCACAGGCCGACCTATTTCTCACAAATCCTGACTGCTCTGGCCTTAAAACATCTTGACGCAGTGCTGGGACCGGCCTTGGCACGGCTGCCAGCCCCTGATTAAGCGGAGCCGCCGCGGCTTGGCGAGGGCTCCGCAGCCGGCAGGCGCCGGCGGGGAGAGCGCAGCAGCCGCGGCTCCGAGCGCAGAGCTGCGTCCGGGACACGAACCAGGGAAAGGGATTGTGCCCCTGGAATGGGCACTGGGGAGGCTGCACCTCGAGTTCTGGGGTCAGTTTTGGGCCCCTTACTCCAAGAAGGACATTGAGGAGCTGGAGCAGGTCCAGAGAAGGGCAAAAATGCTGGGGAAGGGTCTGGAGAAGAGGGCTGGGGAGGAGCAGCTGAGGGAGCTGGGGGTTGTTAGTGTGGAGAAGGGGAGGCTGAGGGAGACGTCATTGCTCTCTGCAGCTCCCTGAGAGGAGGCTGGAGCCAGACTGAGGGTTGGGCTCAGCTCCCCACTCTCAGATGAGAGGAGGAGAGGAAATGTCCTGAAATTGTGCCAGGGGAGGCTCAGGTTGGAGAGGAGGAAAAATGTCTTTGCTGCCAGAGTGGTCAGGGACTGGCACAGGCTGCCCAGGGAGGTGGTGGAGTGCCCATGCCTGGAGGTGTTCAGGAACCCTGTGGCCATGGCACGTGGGGTCATGGTTTGGAGGCCACGGTGGGGTTGGGTTGCAGGTTGGAGTTGATAGTCCTGGAGCTCTTTTCCAACCCAAACAATTCTATGGTTCTGTGATGTCTCTGATGCTGGTGTGGGGGCTGGCTGGACCTTACCTCAGCCCTGCAATGCCCCAGGCTGTGCGGTGTCCCTGCCAAGCAAACCCGAGCGGATGCCACCCCCACACCTCGCTGCCAGCCTCCTGCCCTCAGGCTGAACCCCGGCTCCCCAGCACCGACCAGCACTCACTGCTCGTAGCTGCTGCCATTCCACCACCAAGCACCTGGCAGCCCCCTGGCCAGGAGCTCTGCCCCTGGCTGTGCCTGCAGCCCCCTCCCCGTGCCGGCAGCCGGCTGGGGCGGGAGGTCAGGGCTGGCCAGCGGCGCGGCTGCCATCCGGCCCGGCTCAGCCCCGTTTTGTTCCCAGCTTCCTGCATCCTGCCCCGGGCCGGCAGCGGGGGCTGGGGGTCAGCGCGGGGTCAGGATGCTGCCTGCAGCCCGGGGCATGGCAGGGCGAGGTGGCTGCCAGCCCACCGCACCGGGCTGCCAACCAGCGCGGGGCAAGGGGTGGCACTCGCTGTGGAGAGGGGCGAGTGACACCCTGCGGCCCGGCCTGGCACCCCCTCCATGTGCCACCAGGTGCTGGGGTGCCCCCGTGGCGGTACAAGACACATCTCTGGCACCAGTGCAGAGGCTGCAGCTCACTCCAGACTCGGGGCCGTGGGCAGTGCCATCTCCCAGCCATGCCAGCTCCACCATGCAACCCACCTCTGGCATCACTGCTGTGCCATGGCACCGGCCCCGTGCCAGTGTCTCCTCTCCTGGCACCACTTGCTGCTGTATTCCCAGATGGAGCCACTGAGTCTAAGGCATGGCTCGAGCACAGCCATGCCCTTTGGGCTGGCACACCGTAGGGCAGCAGCAGGTTTCCTTGCTCTTCTACTAATGAGGATGTTAATTAAGAATGACCCCAGGCCAGGCCTTGTGACACCTCCCCACCGGCAGCTGGGCAGCCGCTGAGGACAGCCTGGCACAGGGGTTGTGCCTGACAGCAGGCCTGCAGCTGAGCATGGTGCAGGAGATGAGCTTTGCCCTCAGGGGATGCCTAAGGTCCTGCCTGCCTGGGCAGGAGCTCCTTAGGCAAAGCTTGGTGGTGAGCACAGGGCTAGGCTCCTGCACACACCCCCGGGGAGGCACAGAGCCAGCCTCTCCTGGAGGGGCCACTCCACAGCCCCCCATCTCCCAGCCCCCAACTTCCACCCCCCATCTCCCACCCCCCCCATCTCATACCCCACCCTCTCCCACCAGGCCACCCCACTCACAGGCAGGCTTTGAACCCCTTCCTCTCTGCTTCCTTCCTTCCTTCCTTCCTTCCTCCTGAAGCTGTTTTCCTTCCTCCTCCCTGGGAAGCTCCTGCACTCTCCTGCTCTCCTCAGCCATCCAAGATCCACACTGCCCTGTGGCAGCACCGTGTGCTCTGCCATAGCTCCCCTCTGCCAGTGCCCGTCACCCCTGCTGATGCCCACACACCTTGCAAGTGCCCAAGGTGTCTGCCAGTGCCCACATCCATGCTGATGCCCTGGCCAGAGGAGCAGGCAGGCACTGGCAGTGCTGGGCTCAGGGTGGCAGTGGCTCTGGCAGGGCAGCACCACCATACTGAGGAGCAGCACCATAGAATCACAGAACTGGCAGGGTTGGAAGGGACCTCAAGGCTCAGCCAGTTCCAACCCCCCTGCCATGGGCAGGGACACCTCACACTGCAGCAGGTTGCTCACAGCCACATCCAGCCTGGCTGCAAACACCTCCAGGCAGGAGGCTTCCACCACCTCCCTGGGTAATCTGTGCCAGGCTCTCACCACCCTCGTGGGGAACAACTTCTTCCTAACATCCAATCTCCATCTCCCCACTTCTAGTTTTGTTCCATTCCCCCCAGTCCTACCTGACACCCTAAAAAGTCCCTCCCCAGCTTTCTTGCAGCCCCCTGCAGATCCTGCAAGGCCACAGGAAGGTCTCCTCAGAGCCTTCTCCCCTCCAGACTGCACAACCCCAACACCCTCAGTCTGTTTCCAGAGCAGAGCAGCTCCAGCCCTCTGCTCATCCTCCTGGCCCTTCTCTGGACACCTTCCAGCACCTCCAGATCCTTCCTGTCCTAGGGGCTCCAGACCTGGACACAGAGCTCCAGCTGTGGGCTCAGCAGAGTGGAGCAGAGGGGCAGAATCCCCTCCCTCACCTGCTGGCCACACTTCTCTTGCTGCAGCCCAGGCTCTGCTTGGCTCTCTGGGCTGCAAGTGCTCCCTGATGGCTCCTCTTGAGCTTCTCCTCCCCCAGCACCGGCAGCCCCCCAGAGGTGATGGTGCCATGGGCCTCTGCCCACCAGCAGTCTCCATGGCTGACTCTCACCTGGCTGAGTCCTTGGCAGCTCAAGACTTGATGGTGTTTCCTTGTGGGGTCAGGAAGGTCTAGTAGCCCTTTGCTACCTGACTTCTGGGTGCTGAGGCTGTGATGAGACATCACCACCAGACTTCAGTGGACCTCTGTCACCCGTTGGAGGGGGCAACAGGTTTGACTGCCCTGTGGGAATCAGGGACCTGGGAGCTGAGTTGGGTGTTGTGCTGCTGGGGTTAGAGCTGCTCTGAACCTTGTTCTGGTGGTGTTTGCCGTGCTAGGGGCTCCAGAACTGCACACAGTGCTCCAGGTGGGGTCTCACCAGAGCCATCCTCCTCCTCCACGCTCCCCAGCCACAGAGGTGGCTCCATGGGGGTTCTGAGGATACATCCCTGTGTCAAGGGGAAAGCAGAGCTGGGCACACTGCTCTGGCCGTGGGGTTTGCCACACCTGCAGCTGCCCCTGTGGGCAGCTTCACCCAGCACCTCCCTGTGCCAATGGCAGCCCCTCCATGCTGCACACCCAGCACCAAGCACGGGTTGGGGATGTGGCCAGAGCATGGGGAACAGCCCCAGGGGTAGCCCCCTAGGTCCTCACCCTGGGCTGCTGGTGGCATGAAGCAGCCCCCACAGCCGATTTGGGCTCTGTGTGCCACTGCCCAGCACAGGGCAGGGGCTGGCTGCCCCCCAGGTGCCAGGACTGAGTTCACACAGCCCCAGCTGCTAGCCACAGCCATAAAAAGTCAGGCTCCTTTCCCCCATCACCCCCCAGCACCACCACCACATTCCTGCTGAGTGGCCTCGGCTGTTGCTCAGGCAGCACCAACCAGGAACCAGCTCCCCACAGGCCCTCGCCAGTGCCACCCTGGTTGGTGCCTGAGCTGGGCACGCCGTGCCTGGGAGCACTCCTGGGATGGAGCAGGGTCTGTCTGTGCCCACAGGCCTTTGGCTTTGTCCCCTGCCACGCTGACCCAGCTCCATTGCCATCTCCACCACCTCCAGTCATTCCCACAGGCACCCCCTGTGAGACCTCGGTGCCTGGGGAAAGGCTCCAAAGCTCCTGTCAGCTGCTGGGGTGGCCCAGTGGAAGGTTGCTGGGGAGGACATTTGGGGTGGTTCTCCCCAAGGACTTCCTGCTCGGTCCCAGCAGGTCACTGCCTGGCAGGGAGGGAGCCCCTACTCTGCCATCACCCCCTGGCCTCCTCCAGGCACACATCTGGTCAGCAGATGCCAGCCCAGGAACTGACTGGAGCCATGGACAAGGGCTCTGGCTACCTCCTTTCAGGCACTGCCAGGTCCACACACATTTGACTTTCCTCCAGGCTGGGACAGCTCTGACTGCATGGCCAGGAGAGCCTGCTGGGGGCTGGAAGGGGGGCACACAGCACAGCTGCCTGATGTGATGCTCAGCATGGCACCCCAAGGGTCAGCAGCAAAGCCACCAATTCTCCATGGCCGAGTCCACGGGGAATGATGTGACAGGACAAGGGGCAATGGATGGAAACTCCAGCACAGGAGGTTCCACCTCCACAGGAGGAGGAACTTCTTCACTGTGAGGGGTCACAGAGCACTGGAGCAGGCTGCCCAGAGAGGTTGTGGAGTCTCCTTCTCTGGAGACTTCCAAGACCCATCTGGATGTGTTCCTGCGTGACCTGTGCTGGATTCTGGCAGGGGGTTGGACTGGAAAATCTCCAGAGGCCCCTTCCAACCTCTAACCACCTCTGATCTGTGATCCTGTGTGATCCATTCAACATCTCCTCCATCATGGATGGCTCCTGCTGCCCCAGTGCCAGCACCAGACCTGTCTGGAAAGCCACCAGACACTGCACCAGACACTGCCTCACTTTCAGGAGCTCCTTTGGGATTTGTCCCCACAAGATGAGGGAGATGGGGGAGACCTCATGGCTCTCTACAGCTCCATGAAGGGAGGTTGGGGTGAGGAGGGGGCAGCCTCTGCTCCTTGGTGGCAAGGGACAGGACCAGAGGAAACCATTCAAGCTGTGCCAGGGGAGGCTCAGGCTGGAGCTCAGGAAATCTTCCTGCCCTGGAAGGGCTCTCAGACATTGGAAGAGGCTGCCCAGGGCAGTGCTGGAGTCAGCATCCCTGGGGGTGTTCCAGCAGCTGTGGGGCTGGTGCTGAGGGACATGGTTTGGTGCTGAGCCTGCAGTGCTGGGTGGAGGGTTGGACTGGCTGAGCTCGGAGGGGGCTCTGCCAGCCAGATGCTTTCTCTGGCTCTGTGCTTCTGTGACCCTGAGCCTCACCCACAGCCTCTCTGTGGCACGTTCATGGCTTTGCTTCACCAGTCCACACGGTGCTGGGCTACCCAGCACCCCCAGGCAGGTCAAGCTGGGAAAGATCCCCAGCAGGAGCCAAGGCTGGCTTAGCCCAGGCACTGCCAGGATTAACCACCGGGGTTTGGCTGCTGGGGTGGCTCCAGCCGGGCTCATCGGCACTGTCCCGCTGGGGCTGGGCAGGAGTGGACACCCATGGCGCTGGGTGGAGGGGGCTGGAGAGCAGGGCAAGGAGGGGGGGAAGAAGAGCAAAATAAGAGAGCTGTGAGTGATGACACAAAACATGCATTCCTTTTATTCACAAAAACAGCCTGGGTCGCTAAAACATTACAAACAGCATTTCAACTGAGTGATGGAGAGAGAGAGAGCGAGCTGGGGGGGAGGGGGCTGCACAGGGAGAGAAACATCCCTTGGTGGAACTGCTTTCAGCACAGGTCCTGCATCCCACTTTGATTGTGATTTGGGAGATTTCAGTCACTTTACAAAACAAAACAAAAGAAAAGATTCCTTCAAACCTTTGCAACCAGGAGGGGGCTTGGGGGTTGGTTTCTTCCTGTTCCTTGTTCTACAGCAATACACTAAGGATGACTTTTGCTGGGGGGGGGGGAAGGGATTGGGGGCGGGGGGTGGAGTTCTCTTTGTTGCTGTTGTGGTGGTGGTGGTTATTTTTAACTCTTTTGTGTGTGTCTGTGTCCTGGCTCGGAGCCCAGCAGGTGTGTTAAGCAATGTGAGGTTTTGCTTCCCACCTTTTGCTCCTGAACCTCTCCAGAGGGAGGGGGAGGGGAGGGGAAAGGGAGAGGAGGTGGAGGAGAAGGGGAGAGGAGGGGAGGGAAAGTGGAAGGGGAAGGGAGAGGAGGGGAGGGGAAAGGGAGAGGAGGGGAGGGGAAAGGGAGAGGAGGGGAGGGGAAAGGGAGAGGAGGGGAGGGAAAGGGAAGTGGGGGAATAGAGAAGGGGAGGGGAAGTGGAGAGAAGGGGAGGGGAAAGGGAAGTGGGGGAATAGAGAAGGGGAGGGGAAGTGGAGAGAAGGGGAGGGAAAGTGGAGAGGAGGGGAGGGAAGAGGAGGGGAGGGGAAAGGGAGAGGAGGGGAGGGGAAAGGGAGAGGAGGGAAGGGAAGGGAAGGGAAGGGAAGGGAAGGAAGGGAAGGGAAGGGAAGGGAAGGGAAGGGAAGGGAAGGGAAGGGAAGGGAAGGGAAGGGAAGGAAGGGAAGGGAAGGGAAGGGAAGGGAAGGGAAGGGAAGGGAAGGGAAGGGAAGGGAAGGGAAGGGAAGGGAAGGGAAGGGAAGGGAAGGGAAGGGAAGGGAAGGGAAGGGAAGGGAAGGGAAGGGAAGGGGGAAGGGAAGGGAAGGGAAGGGAAGGGAAGGGAAGGGAAGGGAAGGGAAGGGAAGGGAAGGGCTTGGACCTTCTTCCAGAGGTTTGAATGGCTAGGAAAAGGGACACTACATCGCTTTAAACATATCCTCATTTATAAACATGAAGTTGAAGGCATTCTAGAAACTATTACCACTCTATTGGGCTGATGGGAAAGAATCAAATCCATTAAAAAAGAAAGTAAAACCGAAACAAAACAAACGAAAACCAAAACAAACCAAAACAAACCAAAACCAAACCAAAAGTATAACTGAGGGTGCAATTAAAAAGGACTGTGCTAAATTACAGTAGTGCTTATTAGTAACTAGATTTCCCAAAGGTTACTGCAAATTTACATTCCCTACACAAGTAACTGCATCTTTCACACAGGAACAACATCAACACCAAAAAACACAGAAAGAAACTGATTGTCCATACTCTGTCTATTGAGTTCTTGGTATTTTACAGATCCTTTGTTTGTTTGTTTGTTTGTTATTCATTTATTTATTTTTTTATTTTCATGTCTGTTTTGTTGTGGTTTTTTTTGTGTGTGTGTGTGTTTTTATTATTATTATTATTATTATTATTATTATTATTATTATTATTATTATTATTACTATCATTTTAATTTTTTTTTTTTCATTATTGTTACTTGAAAAGCAGTTAAATGTCTTGACCAGGACTGGAAGATGTTAATAAACACACACACACACACAAAAAAATATATAAAAGCAAAGGGGGGAAAAAATAATAACAATTAAAAAAAGGGGGGGGGGGAAAAGGTTAAAAAAAAAGGATAAAAAAGGTTAAAAAAGGATAAAAAAGGGGAAAAAAAGGATAAAAAGAAAAAAAAGGGAAAAAAAAAGAAAAAAGAGAAAAAAGGGGGAAAAAAAGAGAAAGTTTAAGAAGAAAAAAAAAAAGAAACAAAAATATATAGAAAGAGGAATGAGAAATATTTTTGGTTCTAAAGAGACACAGGTGCATCCATTCATTTTCAGCCAAAAACAAAATCCCTTGCCTGAGACAACACAAGCAAGCAGTGACATTGCACTTGGATGACAGAGCTTTGGGATTCCCGTTCCTACTGGAACCATCTGAACGCGGCTCCTGTAGGAAGCATCACCTTCTGGAAAGGAAGAGAGACACAGGGATTTGGGGAGGGGAGGGGAGGGGAGGGGGAAGGAGGACAACAGAAGAACAAGAAGGGACAAGCGTTAGGTCGGGGCCGGCACTGGGGTTGTGCATCATCCCACCCCACCCCCGCCCCAGCCCCACTCCCCAGCCCTGCATCCCAGTCCCCGGCCCTAGGACCGCACGGCCCGAGGTCCCTCTCCAGGGGCCGGAGGGAGCCGGGGTGTCCCCTGGCACCAGCTCACCCCCTCCCAGGCTGGGCGGCTCGGGCATTGTTCCCCTGACCCCGGCGCGGCCACGACTTCCCCTCCGGCCGATAGCGAGAGCACAATGGCCCGGAGCGGCCACCCTCCCGGCGCGGCCACCCCTCGCTGCCAGCCCCCGCAGCGGCCACCCCCTCGCTGCCACTCCCGGCCCGCTCGCCCCGGCCCGACCGACGCCCCACCGACAGCAGCCTCTAGGCTCAGGAGGACATGGAGGGGGGAAACTGAGGCTTGGGCCAATCAGCCCCAGGAGCTGCTCAGGACACAAGGGAACATCACCACGCTGCTGCTTGGCCACCAGGATCAACTGTCCCCAACAGAACAGGGCACCACGGGGGGCATCTTGGCATCTCACAGGGGAAGGAGGGATGAGTCCCACCAGGCTCCATCCCACACACAACAAAGTGGTCAGGGCTTGACTAGCTGAGTTAAAACAACCTGGCTTTGGCTGGGAGGATGCCCAAGCAACTTTCTGCTCCTCCTTGGAGCAGGGCAGCTTTAGGCTGGACATCAGGAGGAAGCCCTTCACAATGAGAGTGTTGAAACCCTGGGACAGGCTGCCCAGGGAGGTGGTTGAGTCCCCATCCCTGCAGACATTCAAGATCAGCCTGGAGGTGTCCCTGGGCAGCCTGCTCTGGCTGGAGCTGTCCCTGCTGCCTGCAGGGGCTTGGACAAGGTGACCTTGAAGGGTCCCTTCCAGCCCCATGCGCTCTGAGAAGCTGCGTGCACAGAGGAGACCTCTTCGAAGCCACCTCCAGGAAAGGTGCTATGGGGCAATGGCCACAACAGCTCCACGGTCCCCTGGAAGAAGCTGGGACATTTCCCAGATGGATATGGGGTGGGAAGCTCACACAATGCTCATGAGACCATGGGTGGGGTATGTAAGGCCCACGGTGTCCCTCAATGCCAACAGTCCCCAGGCAAGGCCAAGCCAAGCCTGCCAGCACCACACCAGGAGGATGTGCCTCAGCCAGCCTTCAGCTCCTGCATCCCCAGCAGGCAAGGGGCACCAAAGGGGAACAAGCCACAGGCATGGGGGCAGTAGGTTGGGCAGTCCAAGCAGCAGCAGCTCCCAGAACTGAGCCTGTGTGCACAGCCAGGGCATCCCATGGCTTGTGCCAGCAGCCAAACCCATGCCACGTTCAGGTCCCTAACCCCACGCAGGAGCCAGCCGGCTCCCAGCAGGTCCTTTCCTTGGATCAAGACACTCACCAAGCTTCAGCAAGTGACCAGGGCAGAGATTTCTCCCATCCCTGAGGGACCCCAGTGTGCTCACAGGCACCATGACCCAAACGTGGGGCTTTGGGCAAGGAGAGGGAAGCAAAGGGCAAGAATGGGCAAGAGATGGTGGTGCCCAGACACAGGACTCCTCCGGACACAGCACCACCTCCTGTGTCTGGTCCTCTGGGCAAATCGAGGTGGGACTGTCAAGGAGCAGGGAACTGAAGGCATCACCACCTCCTCAGAGATCCCTGCCTTAGGTAACCAGGCTTCTGAGGAAGACACAAGTGCCAAGGACACACAGGGCTGTGGCACAGCATGGCATCCATGCTGGATCCCACCCGAAGTGCTGGATGCAGATCTGCTGGGGCAGAGAGCAGCAGACTCACCAGCAAGGGCCATCTGCCCAGCTGCAGCATTCCTGGAAGAGGCTGCCCAGAGAAGTTGTGGACAGCTCATCCCTGGAGGTGTTCCAGGCCAGGCTGGATGAGGCCTTGAGCAGCCTGGGCTGGTGGGGGGTGTCCCTGCCCATGGCAGAGGGGTTGGAACTGGATGAGCTTTAAGGTCCCTTCCAATCCAACCCATTCTAGGATTCTATGATACCAGGAGAGGGGAACAAGGGGAGAGGGGGCTCCTAATGGGCCTGGAAGGTTTGATACAAGTCTTCTTAAACCACCTCTGCACCTTCACTATTACAGGCAGGTGGACACCCAGCTCTAGAATGGATGCCCAGGGTGGATCCCCCTGCATCCCCATGACCACAGAACGGTTTGGGCTGGGAGGGACACTCTCAGAGCCGTCCAAGCCCACTGCTGTGCACAGGGACACCTTTCACTAGATCAGGTTCTCCACAGCCCCATCCAGCCTGAGCTGTAACCCTTCCAGTGATGGGGCACCCACAGCTTCTCAGTTCAGTGTCCCACCACCCTCACCATGAAGCATCTCTTCCATGTGTCCAACCTAACCCTGCCTTCTCCCAGTTTCAACACTGCTCCTTGCCCTGTCATGACAGCCTTTGGTGCAAAGTCTCCATGAGACTGCCAGGAGCACAGCAGTGACCCTCCCAGCAGCAGCCAGCTGGGGCACCAGGGCTTCTCCAGATGGAGGACAGCTCTGTGGAGTCAAATCCTGCCTGCCTTCCTTCCACGGCCTTTGGGTGACCTACAGCCCCAGATACAAGCCCAGGGTGACCTGTCTAGGGCTGGCCACCAGCCCCCACCATGGCATTACCCTGGGTTCCAGGGGCTGGCAGAGCCTTGAGGAGCTGATCCCTGATGGGGTCAGGGATGTGCTGCTGCTGCCTGCTCAGAGCACCCTGTCTGCCTCACTGTCTTAGAGCCTCAGATGGCCACCACCACAGCAGGACACCAGAGGCTCTGCAGATGTGCAGCCCAAGCCTCAGGGCAGCAGAGGGATTCAGCCCTGGGTTCAGCCTGGGGTTTATGCCACCATAAAGGTTTAATTCTAATTTATTTTTTTCTTTAGCTGGCTGATTTTAGATCCATGCTCAGTCACAGCTGCAGCCCCTGGCCAGGCTCTCTGAGGACATTCCAGGCTGGCAGACAGGAGGGATCCCTGACCATCCTTCTCCTGGGCCTGGGGACACCTTCTCCAGAGGTCCCTGCAGAAAGGGAGGATGCTCCACAAAGCCCTGTGAAGCATTCAGACCCATGTAAAGGGCCACTGAATGGCTCCTCCTGTCCCAGCATCGAGCACCATGTTGTGGTGGGACCTCACCAGCACCAGCAGCCCATGGAGCTGGCAGCACCTCTGCGTCCTGCCCACTGCCACCTCCACACAGGTCTCCACCACAAAGCCAGTGGTTGCCCCAGGGTTGGGCCCAACACAACACATTGCTGAGGCTGAGGTTTAACAACCCACTGACCCAGGTGACCTTGGGACAGCAGCTGGGGTCCCAGTGACCCTGGCCCAGCCACATACAGCCACAGTCCTGTTCAGCCCTACCGAGGTCAACACACAGCACAAGTGAGAGAGGGGAAGACCTGCTCCAAACAGGGGGTGGGAATCACAGAATGGTCTGGGTTGGAAGGGACCTCCAAAGGGCATCCAGTCCAACCCCCCTGCAGCCAACGGGGACATTCTCCACCAGATCAGGTTGCCCAGAGCCCTGTCCAGCCTCACCTGGAATATCTCCAGGGATGGGGCTGCAGCCACCTCCCTGGGCAACCTGTTCCAGTGTGGCAGCAGCCTCCTAATGCAGAACTTGTTCCTCACAACCAGTCTCAATCTGCTTTTCTCCCATTCCAGACCACTGCCCTCATCCTTTGCAAACAGTCCCTCTGCAGCCTTCCTGCAGCCCCTTCAGGTGATGGCAGGCTGCTATTAGGTCTCCCTGGAGCCTTCTCTTCTCCAGGCTGAACACCCCCAGCTCCCTCAGCCTGTCCTCATAGCAGAGCTGCTCCAGCCCCCTGACCATCTTCACAATGCCCTGGAGTGACCCACACCTGCCCAGGCATCCACGCCCACCAGCACATCCCTGCTCAGCCTCAGCCCACCTCTCTGGTGCCTCCCAGGAGGGCTGGGGACCCATCTGTGGTGGGGCCCAGCTCTATCAGAGGCAGAGGCCTGTTTCAGTGGCTTCAATTTCTCTGGCAGCCCAGGGATGGGGAAAGCAATCACAGGGGTGACCATTTGATGGGCTCCCAGCACCATTCATCATCCGCAGCTCCTGCCCAGCGCTGGGAGAAGGGAGCGACTCCTTCAGCCGCCGCCAGCTCCGAGCCTCTTGACCTGCTTTAGGACTCTTTGGAAGAGATGAACTTTTTTTTTCCCCCCTCCCCTCCCTCCTCCCTTTCTCCCTTTTTCCAGATCACTGACTCAGCAAATTAGAACAAGAATATAATTTAGCAATACAGAGGCTTTTGAAAGACACAGTCCCCCTCTCCTCATCCCCACCAACCCAAACACAGCTCTTGCCTCTCCCTTCGCCCTCCACCCAGAGCTGGTGCTAATTGAAAAACCTAGAACGTGGCTAAGGAAGCAGGGGGGGGGTGTCTCTTTGGGGTGACCAGAGGATGGGCAATGCCCTCCTGCCAGCTGCTCCCCCGGTGATGTTTTAGCCTCTGCTTGGCTCTAGGGATGCACCCACAGGCACAGAGAAGCACAGCTGAGAGTGGGAGCAGCTCCCTCCCTGAGGGACCCAGCAGATGGGTCTTGGCCCAGAGCACTGCCAGAGCACTGTGCCCACAGCCTTGCACCCAGCCCTCACCCATGCCACCTCACACCCAGCCATGCCACGGCCCTGCCTGAATTCCAGGCCCACGCAGCAACCTTAGGCACTGGGCTTTGCCTGTGACCCCCACACAGGAAGCTGGGTGACATCTCCCTGGCAAGGTGGCCCCTCAACCCAACAGCAGCTTGCAGTGCCCCTCCTCTGAGGCCCAGGGCAACACCCACTGGGTGGCTGTGGTGGCAGTGAGAGTACCAAGTACCCAACTACCACAGCAAAGCCCCCCAGCAAGGGACCTGGGCACCCCCACACTTGGCCAGTGTGGCAGCAGCAGAGGTGCTCACAGCTCAGCTGGGTGCCAAAGCAAGGGACCACTGCTGCTGCCACCAGGAGATCCGGCTGGAGCCCCATGGGCTCATCCTGACCGCCCCAGGCTGGTGCAAGGGGGCCCAGCACAGCCACAGCACAGGAGATGCTGCCCAGCAAATGTGCAGCTGTTCACCACCCAAACCCAGGGCCTGCTGGGCTGGAAGCAACGAGTGAGCCAAAGGGCTGGCCCCCAGCAGCATCACAACCATGGCTTCCACCATCACCCACTGCCCCCAAGCTCTGCCCTGAAAAGCCATCTCCTGCCTCCCCCTATCCTCTGCCCCAGCTGCTGGGTCAGAAGTTGCTCCCTGGGTCGGGGAGCTGCAGCTTGCCCAGGCCAAAAGACCACAGATCACAGGATCATAGATTGGCTTAGGTTGGAAGGGACCTTAGAGATCATCTATTCCAACCTCCCCACCGTGGGAAGGGACACCTCTCAACAAGACTCAGCTGATGAAGGCTTCATCCAGTGAAGATGGTACTGTCTGTATTTCAGATGTTATCTCCAGTTATGGGGAGCCCTTTCTCAGCCTCACAAATCCATACAACAGGATGCTAGGGGTTGGAAGGGACCTCCGAAGATCATCGAGTCCAACCCGCCCCCCCCCTCCCGTCCCCTGCTGGCACCGAAACTCGAGCAGGGACCCTGCCCAAGCCTGCCAAGGGAGAGAGAAACCCAAAGCTCCTGAGGACCCCCGGGGAGCAAAGCCCAGCCCTCCTCCCCCAGCCAGCCAACCAACCAACCAACCCAACCCACCCCAGTACGTGTGGGAGGGCAGAGACTGGAAGCACTGGGCAGAGCGCGCATACACCTCCCGGGGAGAGCTGTTAACGAGGGGGGAGGGGAAAAGGGGAGGAAAGAATAAAAGAAGTAAGAAGTACCAGGCGGTTTTATTATCTAGGGCACGATCCGAACCCAGGAGCGCGGCCCGAGGAGGGGTTAGGGTGCCTGAGAGGGGCCGGTTACCTCCAGAGCTGCGGAAGGCTTCTTTTTGAGTTCTTCACATTTCCTGAATTTGCAAATCTGGTGGCCAGTTTTGCGGTTCCTACAACTGCTGCACTGCTCGCAGTTTATCCGGCGGCGGCAGGGCGGGCACATGCCGCATCTTTTCCGTTTCTTTTTCCCCGAGTTGATGGCAGATGCCAACTCGTTCTGCATGGGGTACTCTGCCAAGCCGGCCATATGGAGAGCGCTCTCTGCCAGAAAGACGCCGGCAGGGGTCATGATGAAAAGGCCTGGGTTGATGGGAAAAGCCCCCAGGTAAGGGAAATCGGAGGGGCCGTTCATTGTCTCTGCGGCCGACACCGCCTCCATGTCGGAGAGCCCAGTCCCGTGCTCGCTGGCTAGGGGGAGATGCTCCTGCACCACGCGTTTGAGCATCTCTGTCGACTGAGCGAACTGCTGGAGGGCGAGCTGTCCTTCCGAGGAGATCTCCGACACCCGCTCCAGTTTGCTCAGCATGCTGGAGAGGCTTTGTGCTTTGAGGTAGAGTGACTTTTATCCACGGCCGCCTCGCCGCCGTTCACTAAGGGGTTGCCCTTCTCCGAATGTTCGCTCCCGAGCTGCTGCTGCCAAAGGTGGAGTAGTGGGAGAGCGGCCGGGACTTCTTAAGACTTTTGTTCAAAGGTTCACTTATGATCCCACTTTTGTTCCTCCTCTCGGAGTTGACAGGGGGCTGAGAGTCATCTTGGTTAGTTTTTTCCGTCTCTGGCTTGTTCCCAGCGTCTTGATGGGAGCCCGAGTTTGACATGGTGCCCAGAGCACGGCCGAACAAAATACCCCGAAGCAAAGCCAAACGAAAAAAAAAAAAAAAAAAAAACCCCAAACCCCCCCCCCAAAGGAAATAAAAAAACACCAAAACACAACCAAAACAAAACCCCCAAACCCACCCCCAAGCGCCAAAGGAAAAAAAAAAAAAAAAAAAAAAGAAACCCAAAAGAATTCCCCCCAAAGCCCTTCGGCTAGCACCAGCCCGCCAGCCACCGGGGAGCCTCAGACGGGAACGCTCCTCAACGGGGCGGCTCCTCCCGCGCCGGCTGCGGAGGACCTCGGCGGGGCTCTCAGAGCAGGGACATGCTCTGCGGCTCTGGGACACACCACGCGGCTCTGGAAGGAGAAAAGAAAAGCGAGTGAGAGCTGGCAAGAGCCGACGGAGCTTTTCAAAGCGGCTCTTCCTCTCCCCCTGCCATGAAAAGTCCTCAGCGCCGCGAACAAAGAAACTCCAGGGGACGGACCGCGCTGGAGATCTGTTCCGCTGCGCTTTCAAAGGGTCACCATCCAGACAGAGATTGGGGGGTCACTGGGGAAGTCCTGGCCTGGGAGCAGTGGCACCCTGCTGCTTAAAGGCTCTCGGTGCCCAGCTCTCCTCCCTCCAGGGACTGCAGCCCCATGCAAGTCACGGGGCTCATCTCCTGCTCTGCTCCAGCGGCGTGTGGCCCCCACGCCGGATGGACGGCAGGATGCCCCTGGGCCAGAAGTTGGAGCTCATGTGAGGGGCACCCAGTCCCCATCCTGGGGCTATCTGTGATCCCCCCTTGAGTGTCATGGAAGGAGGCAGCAGGCTACAGGGCTGCACACTGGCTCCCACATCCTCCCTGGGTGATGCTGGTCACCCAGCTCAGTCTAGGCTGCATCCCTCACCCTCTTCCTTCTCCTTCTCTTCTTCCTACTGGACTCTCTGTTGCCAGGGCAGGGGAAGGAAGCCACAACGGGAGCTGCTCTGTCCACCTTTGAGCCACACAGGGAGCCACAGCATCCACCCTCAAAACCCATCATGAGCTGCAATTTCCACCTCCAAGTCCCATGTGGAGCTGCAGCGTTCACTTCCCAGCCCCTGCTGCATCCCCCTTCAAACCCTACAGGGAGCTGCAACATCCACTTCCAAGCACCAGGAGAAGCCACAGCATTCACCTCTACACCCCACAGGGAGCTGCAGTGTCCACTTCCAAGCCCCAGTGATGACCTCCTGCCACATCCAGCGTGCCCCACCCACATTCCCACCACAGGCACCCAGCTGGAGCTCAGTAGAGCCCCTCCTCGGTGCTGTTCCCTGCAGCAAGGGAGATGCCACCATGCCTGGGGTGGCTCTGGGGCATCTGGGCCCAGTGTGGCTGCGAAACACTTGTTGTGAAATTCCTTCTCCTCCCCTCCCGAGCACGCACGCACGCACAGGCACCGCCGGAGTAATCAGGCTTTAGAGGAGAAAAGCTGCAGGGCTTAGCGGAGCAGGAACCCACGGCCCCACCCCGGCAGCAGCTGGGGGAGGGCAGCACCCGCAGGAGGCCCCTCACCTACCCTGCCCCTCCATCCTGGCCCTCCCTGCAGCCTCCTGCCTGGAGAGCCCGGGCAGGGACGCAGCCACGAGTGGAGAGCTGCGCTGGGGCTCCAGCTCCTGTCCAGGGGTGATGAGGCAGATGGAGGAGCAGCCCTGCACCCCCTGCAGCCTGCTCATCTGTCACCTCTCATCTCCCCTTCACCACGGCTGAGCAGCGACTCAACCCCAGCAACCCCTCTGCAGCCCAGGACCCTGCCCCGCGCTGCGGGCACGGCGCAGGCACCGCCGCTAAAACGCTGCCTGGGGAAAGGTGCCCACAGCAAACAGGGTGGTGCTGGCAGGAGAAGACAGCCTGTCTCAGCCCGGTGCCAGCGCTGCTTTGCCTGCAGAGACCCCCCCCCCCGCCCTGGCGCTGAAAACCGCTTGCTTCAGCTGCTGCGGGATTTAAGATGCAGCGCAGATCGATGCAGGGCTGGGGCTCCAGCCTGCGGCTCGCCAGCACACGTGGGCAGGGCTGGGCTGGGCTGCGGCGGCAGGATCAGACCCATGCCCTGCCCCGAGCACCGTGCCCCACGCCGGGCTGCTGGCCAGGCTTGGGGGCAACCCTGAATGAGTGCTGGGGTGTTGGGTGAGCTGCTGGTGTGCTGCTGGGGCAGCCATCCCCAGCTGCAGGAGAGAATCAGTGAATCACAGGATCATAAAGGTTGGGAAAGGCCTCTGAGCTCATCCAGTCCAACCAGCAACCCAACCCCACCATGGCCACCAAACCATGGCCCCAAGTGCCGTGGCCACAAGGCTCTTGAACACCTCCAGGGATTGCGACTCCACCACCTCCATGGGCAGCCTGTGCCAGTCCCTGACCACTCTGGCAGCAAAGACATTTTTCCTCCTCTCCAGCCTAATCCTCCCCTGGACCAATTCAGGCCATTGCCTCTCTTTCTGTCACCTAAGACTAGGGAGCAGACCCTGATTCCACCTTACTGCAACCTCCTCTCAGGGAGCTGTAGAGAGCAATGAGGTCTTCCTCAGCCTCCTCTTCTCCACAATGAACAACCCCAGCTCCCTCAGCTGCTCCTCCCCAGCCCTCTTCCCCAGACCCTTCCCCAGCTCTGTTGCCCTTCTCTGGACCTGCTCCAGCCTCTCAATGTCCTTCTTGGAGAGAGAGGCCCAGAACTGAGCCCAGGATTCAAGGTTCAGCTTCCCCAGTGCCCAGTCCAGGGGCACAATCCCTGCCCTGCTCCTGCTGCCCACACCATTGCTGCTCCAGCCCAGGCTGCTGGTGCCTTTCTTGGCCACCTGGGCACCCCCTGAGCTCATCTGCAGCTACTGTCACCCAGCACCCCCAGGGCCTTTTCTGCTGAGCATTTTCCAGCCCCCAGCCTGGAGCCTCCCTGGGGTGGTTGTGCCCCAAGTGCAGCACCCAGCCCTTGGCTTTCTTAAACCTCATCCCACTGACCTCAGCCTCCTCTTCTCCACACTGCACACCCCCAGCTCCCTCAGCTGCTCCTCCCCAGCCCTCTTCTCCAGACCCTTCCCCAGCTTTGCTGCCCTTCTCTGGACCTGCTCCAGCAGGGAGGTGGGGACCTGTCCCTGGAGGCGTTAGGAAGGGTCCCACCTTCAGGCCCTGAGCTGGGGGTGCCGGGGCAGGGCGGGCAGGAAGAGCTGCGGGCAGGAGGATGTGAGATAAAGCCTCCCGGTGCCCTTATCTGGCGCCCGCCCGCGGCTGCCTTTCCTGTGCCCCCTGCGCCTCTTCCGCCCGCCGGGCAGAGCAGGAGCCAAGAGCCGGCCAGGCTGGGCATGGGATTTGCCAGCTGTGCCCACCTGAGGCTCAGCTGCCACACCAAGGGATCCCCCCCTCTCCAGCCCCACGGCACAGGATGTGCCGTGGGGCTGGAGAGGGGGGACCCCTTGGTGTGGTGAATGGGAAAGGCAGCAGCCAGGGTCACCATCTCCATCACCAGCTGCCCGCTGGTGCCACCCTGCCACACCCACGGGTGCCAGCAGCTCCAATCTCCCCCACCCATCGCAGCCTCCTCTGAGTGGGGCGAATGGCTGCAGGACCCGGAGCGTGGCCCCAGTGCTGCGGTGGGTGGCAGTGCAGGATGAGGCCACCCCACCCCACCACTGCCCCAGCCACCACTCTGCCTCTGCCAGCTCCTGCCCTCCAGGCTCCCAGGGCCAGCGGGCACTGTCGCCATGCCAGGTGGAAAGGGTCTGTCCCCATGCTGTCTCCCTTCCAAGGACCCCAGGACCCGCTTGCTGGGAGCCTGCCTGGCTAATCTGCACAAAGGGGGGAGGGGGAGGGAAGGGGGCTGTTGCCCCCATGACCCCAACACGACAGGACCACCCAGAGCAGCAGGTATCTCAGCTGCTCCTGGCCCAGCCCCTGCCCGCTCGGGTTGCTAATTGCAGCGGGGGGAGGAATTAATGATCTTAATCCCTTCTTTATGACTGACCTGAGCAAAGACTGCCAGGGCCCCCCCTCGGCCCGGCCCGTTGCTGCCCCTTTGCTGGCCCCCATCCCCTGGGGAAGCCGCTGGGCAGCGTCATCTGGGTCCCTGTCAGAAGGTGCTTAGTCCAGGCGGCCGCATTAAGGGGCACGTGATGGGCTCCCTCGCCCGGCTCTTTGCACCAGGCAGCTTAGCAGCCTGGAGGGATGCCAGGGTTCAAGGGGACACCACCAAGGTCGGGAGGCCCCAGCCCAGCTCTGTAAAGGACCCTGCTCCCCACCCTGCAACCCCCCGGCCAGGTACAGGCTGAGTCCACAGGGCATGATAGCCATGTGGCCCAGGGATCCGAGTGAGCAGCACCCAGGTGAGGCTGCACTTGGGTGTCACCTGCTGCACCCTCCCTGCTCCCACCAAGACCCACTTCACACAACCACATCATGGGCTGGGTTGGAAGGGACCTTAATGCTCAGGCAGTTCCAACCCCCTGCCAGGGGCAGGGACACCTCCCACCAGCCCAGGTTGCTCAAGGCTCATCCAGCCTGGCCTGGAACACCTCCAGGCAGGAGGCAGCCACAGCCTCCTGGGCAGCCTGTGCCAGTGTCTCCCCAGCATCCCTGGAAAGAATTTCTTCCTCCTCTCCAGTCTCAGTCTCCTCTCCCAGCTCAAAGCCATTGTCCCTCATCCTGGCACTCCCAGCCCTTGTCCAAAGTCCCTCCCCAGCTCTCCTGGAGCCCCTTCAGGTACTGGAAGGCTGCTCTAAGGTCTCCCTGGAGCCTTCTCTTCTCCAGGATGAGCAGCCCCAACTCCCCCAGCCTGTTCCCATAGGGTCAGTGTTCCAGCCCCCTCATCATCCCACTTCCATGGGTCACCCCAAAACCCTCCACCACCCCAGGGTGGTGGGCTGTGGTGAGGCAGCATCACTCTCCCATGGTCCAGGGCTGGAGAAAGGGTGTTCTCCATTCAAAGCTTCCCCGGGAGCTCAGCCCAGCACCATCCCCCATTCCCTCTTTGCTCAGCCCTGGGGCTCCCTGCATCTCCACACGTGAGCTGACCTCAAATGTTCCTTAACCACTGCAAAAAGTCAAGGTTGCAAAAGTGTCTCTGGTGGTCCAGCACCCGGAGAAACCCCCGCAGCAGCTGCCGGGCTGAGCTGCCCTGGCTGCAGGCACCGTTTCCCGGCAGCGGGGAGCGGGCCAGGCATGTGGCTTCCCGGAACCAGCTGCCGTTCCCAGCCCGCTCCCCCGTGCGACTTCGCGGCGGCGCCGGGAAGCCACCAGCCTCTGCCGACGGGAAAGCTCTCTCTTATATTGAGAGGAAACTTCTGCTCCCCCTCCGTCTGAAGCAAATCAGCCTCCTCCTGGAAGCGCGGCCGGCCGCTCAGCCCGGCACCGGCACCGGCGGCACCGGCACCGGCACCGGCACCGGCACCGGCACCGGCACCGGCACCGGCACCGGCACCGGCACCGGCACGGCCTCAACGGGAGACGAAAGCAGCAGAGCCGCAGCCCAGCAGCTCTCGGGCACCAGAGACAAAGGAGAGCGAAATTCCGCTTCAGCCTCCTCCCTGGGCGCTGGGTGGGCACCAGGGGCGACGGCTTTGTCTGCCCGGAGCGCAAAAGAGAGGACGAAGACGGAAGGAACCCCGGCGTCTTTTCACCCTCCAGCCAGGCCCCCATTGTCCCCTCCGCAGGGTTTTTGTCACCGCTCCCTCCCCTCGCCGAGCGCCCACCCGCCCGGCACGGCCCCCGCCTCCCCGGCACAGCCCCGGTGATGGACAGATGAACAGACGGGCAGATGGACAGAGGCAGCTGTGCCACAGGCAGCGCCAGGGAGGGCACTCCGCACTCTCCGAGGCGTCCCAGGAAGGCTGTAGGCTGAGGGAGGCTGCACCTGGAGCTACCTTCCCTGCTAGAGGTACCACTCAGCCACAGAGAAGGGCCAGAGATGGGCCCTGTGCCCCTCAACACCCCTGGCCAAGAGGACCTTGGGGTGGCCAGAACTGAGGGACCATGAGTGGTGGGAACAACATGTGGGGACTCCCAGGGCACTACTGGGGCATCCTGGTGTCTGAAGCACACCTTGGGATGAGAAAGCCAGCAGGCAGAACGGGCCCAACGCTGTGTAGCACCATCATGGGGCCAGCTGCAGCCCAGGTCAAAGGCTCAGAAGAGCAAACACCACCAGAACAAGGTTCAGAGCAGCTCTAACCCCAGCAGCACAACACCCAACTCAGCTCCCAGGTCCCTGATTCCCACAGGGCAGTCAAACCTGTTGTCCCCCTCCAACGGGTGACAGAGGTCCACTGAAGTCTGGTGGTGATGTCTCATCACAGCCTCAGCACCCAGAAGTCAGGTAGCAAAGGGCTACTAGACCTTCCTGACCCCACAAGGAAACACCATCAAGTCTTGAGCTGCCAAGGACTCAGCCAGGTGAGAGTCAGCCATGGAGACTGCTGGTGGGCAGAGGCCCATGGCACCATCACCTCTGGGGGCTGCCGGTGCTGGGGGAGGAGAAGCTCAAGAGCAGCCATCAGGGAGCACTTGCAGCCCAGAGAGCCAAGCAGAGCCTGGGCTGCAGCAAGAGAAGTGTGGCCAGCAGGTGAGGGAGGGGATTCTGCCCTCTGCTCCACTCTGCTGAGCCCACAGCTGGAGCTCTGTGTCCAGCTCTGGAGCCCCTAGGACAGGAAGGATCTGGAGGTGCTGGAAGGGGTCCAGAGAAGGGCCATGAGGGTGAGCAGAGGGCTGGAGCTGCTCTGCTCTGGGGACAGCCTGAGAGAGTTGGGGCTGTGCAGTCTGGAGGGGAGAATGCTCCCAGGAGACCTTCTTGTGGCCTTCCAGTATCTGAAGGGATAAGATCTTAAGAGACAAGAAAGCTGGGGAGGGACTTTTTAGGGTGTCAGGAAGTGAGAGGACTCGGGGAAATGGAGCAAAACTAGAAGTGGGGGAGATGGAGATTGGATGTTAGGAAGAAGTTGTTCCCCACGAGGGTGGTGAGAGCCTGGCACAGATTGCCCAGGGAGGTGGTGGAAGCCTCATGCCTGGAGGTTTTTGCAGCCAGGCTGGATGTGGCTGTGAGCAACCTGCCCATGGCAGGGGGTTGGAACTGGATGAGCCTTGAGGTGCCTTCCAACCCTGACAGTTCTTATGATTCTGTGACTAGAATTCTGTCAAAAGCAGTTGTGGAACCAAGGGGAACCAAGAGAGGAATCGAGCCACAAAGGCCCCAGGCTGAATATCCTTGCAGGACACCCACTGAGGAAGAACCTGGTGCCTGACAACCAGGCACCTTGAGGCAAAGGCCAGCCTTCACCTACCACTGTTTGCAAGTCATCATCTCTGCGAGCCCAGCAGCCTCCAAGCTCTGCTCTTTGAATCCATCCTCCCCAAACTGGTCCAACCAGAAGACTGACTCCTGGATTGCCCATGGAAGATACCATCACCCACTGCACTTTCTGCAGACATCAGGCCTGGGGAGATTTGCTGGGCTAAGGCTCACAGGTTCACCACCCAGAGGGATGGTGGGTGGCCAGAGGAGTCCTTGGAATGGAGACAGTTCATCTCCAGTGCTCCACAACATCCTTCCAAGGGCCAGCGGTGGCAGCAACTGTGCTCATCTCTGCTGCCGAGGTGGCACTGAGGGATGTTAAGAAGCCAACTCCTGAATTAAAAAGGCTATGGAAGATTAAATGCAGCATCTGGAGTTAGCCCTGGAAGCAGATGGTGAATCATCATGGCATGGAGTGGCTTTCACCCGGCTCCTCCTTGCAGACAGCCAGACTGCTCTGCTGGGGCCTCCCAAAAGCAGCTCTGGACACACACAGAGCCTGGCTAGCAAGGGCCTGAAACATGTCCTGCCAGGGACAACCTCCAGGCGTGGTGTGGTGGAGCCATGCTGCCTACAGCAGACACCCAGCTGGTCAGGCAGGAGGTGATGTCACCTCCCCAGGTGGGCTCCCTGCCCAGGGCTCCAGCAAAGGTGGGAATTTTCCTGGCTGCTGGTGGCTTTGCCCACACAGCCCCATGGCTGCCGTGGGCTTCCCATCCTGCTGGGCACCCAAGTCTGGCAAATGGACTCCAGCAAACATACAATCACAGAACATCATCGAGCTCAACCCTCCTGCTAGAGCAGGAGCGCCCAGGAACACATCATCAGCATCAGCCTATCACCAGTGCGGTCTGGACAGGACAAGGGGCAGTGGACACAAAGTGGAACCCAGGAGGTTCCACCTCAACATGAGGAGAAACATCTTTGGTTGTGAGGGTGCTGGAGTCCTGGAGCAGGCTGTCCAGAGAGGCTGTGGAGTCTCCTTCTCTGGAGGCTTTCCAGACCCACCTGGATGCATTCCTGTGTGACCTTCTCTAGGTGACCCAAAGACAGGGTTGGGGGTTGGACTCGATGATCTCCCTTCCAACCCCTACCAATCTATGAGTCTATGACTTCCAAGCAGGTTCCCACCACGGAGAGGACAAGATGTCTCAGGGAGAACCACAGCCCTCCACCTCACCCTGCAGCCAGCCTTGTGCACACCCTGCTGAGCCGCCACAGCCGGATCCACGGCACAGCCACAGCCACCACCAAGGACCAGCCTCCTCCCGGGGCCACCTGCCGCCAGCCAGCCAGGAAAGGTGGCGGTGTCCTGGCTGCGTGGGGCGGTGGCTGCGGATGTCAGGAGCCTGAGCTGTCTGCCGAGCGCTGGCTGGGGACGCCCGCCGCCCCCTCACGGCTCCGCGCTGCCACTCGGCGCGGCCGGGGCCCGGCGCCGCCGCAGATAACGCGATTGGAAGCGTCCAGCCGAGCATTGCAGGGCTGCAGGTGCCCTGCGGACAGCGCCAACCACCTCCTCCCCCTCCTCCGCTCGCCCAGCTGCTGCCCAGCGAGCCGGGTGACAGCCACGCTGCTCAGCCCTGGGAGCGAGGAGGGGGTGGAAGAGGGGGAAGGAGAGAGGCGCCCCACCTGCACACCCCACCAACCCCCCAACTGCTTTCCCCCGGTTTCGGGGGTACGGGGGAGGCTTGGCAGCCTCCGTGCTCATCCATCCCCTCCTGTGCCAAGGCTGCGCCACCCGCTGCCCAAATCCTAAAGCGACTGTAACTAAAACCCACCAGATTGAGCCTGGGGAAGGGCCCCCCTACTTCTCCCCCCCCTCCAAATGGGATTGAACAGATCCGCGCTAGCAGGAGCCCAGCTCGCAGCCAGGCAGCAGCTGACATTCACGCGCCGTGGCACGGCTCTGCCGCTCGCCCCTCCCCCTGCCTTGGCACCACGGCGCCCAGCGCTGCCCCCCCCCCCCGCCTTTCCTCCCCCCCCCCCTGAGCTGCCACATCACTCCCAGCCCAGCACAACCCCCTCTGCCCCCCACAAAGGACACCCAGACCCTCCCGGAGGGACCTCTTTGATCCTGGTGTCCCCTCCACCGGTGGTGGTCGCCAAGGCTGTGATGTCCAGAGCGGGGGAATGGTCCAAGGATGTCTGGGAGGACAGGTGCCAGCACCAATGGGCATCCCAGCAGGAGCCCCAAGAGCTCCTGGGCTGCAGGAGGCCCAGGTGAGACTTTGTCCCAGGGGCACCCACACACAGCCCATCAAGGCCAAGCTGAGATGTGTGAGTGGCTCCTGCCACAGATCCCTATCAGTCACTTGAGGTCTGACCCTGAACCAGGCCACCAAGAGACCCAGCTGCAGGCACCCAGCTCTGGGGACTTCATCAAACACAGGACATAAAGTAGTAGATGCAGCCACATGGGAGCATTTCACGCCAAAGAGCCCCAAAATCCATCAGTGCCACCTCCCAGTGCCACCCCCAGTGGCGCTCAAACCCATCAGTGCCAGCTCCATGCGCGCCCAAACCCAGCACTGCCACCTTCAAGCGCTACCTCTAGTGGTGCCACCTCAAGGTGCCACCTTCAACGGTGCCCAAATCCATCAGTGCCACCTCCAGTGGTGCCCAAGTCCTCTACTGCCACTTCCAACAGTGCTCAAATCCATCAGCACCACTGACCACCAGGTCAGAGTATTTGAGTTGGATCATTAATGGGTGGTGGAGACCCCCAGCTCTGGTCCTTCATGATGAGACCCCAACTCAAGTGTGGCAGGGCAAAGCTAACAGCCCGTGCCAGTGCCCCACAGACCAAGCAAGCACATGGAAGCAAGGAAGGAGACCTGCAGGGAAGGCCTCTGAGGGCTGCAGAAGGCATTTCACAGCTTCACAGATTGCATGTGGTTGGAAGAGACCCTCCGAGGTCACCTTGTCCAACCCCCCTGCAGGCAGCAGGGACATCTCCAAGCAGAGCAGGCTGCCCAGGGGTACATCCAGACTGATCTTGAATGTCTGCAGGGATGGAGCCTCAACCCCCTCCCTGGGCAGCCTGTTCCAGTGTCTCCCCAACCTCACTGTGCAGAACTCCCTCCTGATGTCCAACCTAACCCTGCCCTGCTCCAGTTTCAAACCACTGCTCCTCGTCCTATCCCCACAGCCCCTTCCGAACAGTCCCTCCCCAGCCTTCCCTTCAGGTACTGGAAGGCTGCTCTAAGGTCTCCCTGAAGCCTTCTCTTCTCCAGGCTGAGCAGCCCCAACCTCCTCAGCCTGTCCCCATAGCAGAGGTGCTCCAGCTTCCGTCTGAGAAGCATCTCCACCGCTCACACCAAAGCACCGTGCGGGGCTGGGTCCTCGCTGCTTCCACGTCAGTGCGACCCCCTCGGAGCCCCGCTGCAGCATGAGCCCTGCGGGGGCGTTGTGGCGGGCAGGGAGGTGGCCGTGCCACGGGAGCGCCGCCGGGGCCCGCCCCGGGGCCGCCCTGGCCAGATGTCGGCGAGGATGGGAATAATCCCCTCCTCCCGCGGCAGGATTCGGGTCGCCCTCGCCGGGGCTTTATCCATTGTCTGGATCTGTCAGGGGTTGTTATTTTTGGTCAGCGCTGAGTTTTGCTTGGCCCTCTCCAGCAGGAGGGAAACGGAGAGGAAGAGGAGAAAGGGGAGGAAGGCTGCCGGGCCAGGGCTTGGCTTGGCAGGGAGAAGAACAGCTGAGCTTTGGGAGGGGAGTCTGGGTTGGGGTCCTCCCAGCCCCACAGCCCCTGCTAAGCCAGCCCAGGTATCTCAGCCTCCCCCGGTGCCCAGGACAGTTGCTCCCATTAAGTCCAACGGACTGGGGAGGCTCCAGAGGTTAAGGGGAGCAGGTCTTGCTCCCAGCTGGCAGCACCCTGCCGTGCAGGCAGCAGTCAAGGTCATCTCCAGCAGCAAACAAAAGTGCAGGGGAGCTCTGACAGGGATGGGCAAACCCTGCCCTCTGCCAGCACCATCCCAAGCCCTGTCTGCAGCACCACATACACCTCAGGTCCTGCCAGATAGGCCGAGAAAGGCTGGGGAGGCTCATAAAGGCAGGTCTCCAACTTCCTTGACCCCTGGGCTGTGGGCCCTCAGCCCCCCTGCCTCATCCCCTGCATCCCAGGCAGCAGGCAAAGCCCCAGCAGCAGGTCCTATCCTCCCCGATTCATAGACCCACAGAGTGCTTTGGGTTGGAAGGGACCTGAAGGATCATCCAGTTCCAACCCCCTGCCATGGGCAGGGACACCTCCCACCAGCCCAGGCTGCTCAAGGCCTGGCCTTGAACACCTCCAGGATGGCTTGGCCTTGCCAGTGCTGCAGGATGCAGCTCTGCCAGCTGCTGAGACCCCTCCAAGCTGGGTACAAGGGGAGGTGTGGGCAGAGCTGGGGTAAGAAGCATCCAA
Organism: Picus viridis; assembly: GCA_033816785.1. Taxonomy (NCBI): domain Eukaryota; kingdom Metazoa; phylum Chordata; class Aves; order Piciformes; family Picidae; genus Picus; species Picus viridis. The sequence goes on from CM066593.1 coordinate 662,307, forward strand.
AGAGCACCTCTGGAGCAGACACACAGCCGTGCCACAAGACTCTTGAGCTTCCCCCAGCAGCATCTCTGGGGGCATCCCTGCTGTGCAGCAAAGCAGCACCACAGGTTGTACAGGGAGGTGATGGATGCCCCCTCCCGGGAGGTGATCAAGGCCAGGCTGGATGAGCAACCTGGGCTGGTGGGAGGTGCCTCTGCCCAAGGCAGGGGGTGGGAACTGGATGGTCTTGAAGGTCCTTTCCAACCCAACCCATTCCATGAATCCCCTGACTCACCCACTTGCCATCGCGGCCCTGCGAGTGTGGAGACAACAAAAAGCTGCCTCCCCGCTTGCTGGCCTTCCCCTCCTGCAAGAGACAGAGGCCAGGCTGCTAAGAAACCGCCTCTCCCCGGCTCTCCTCCCACCAGCACCCCGTGCTCAGCACCAGTTGTCACTCAAGCAAAGCCCATGGCCCTTAGGCTGCCAAGGTACCAGAGCTCCTCCGGAATCGGAGTTCGCTCGGCTCCTGCCCTGGAGCAAGGAATCTGAAACGCTGCCACTGGAAACGGAGCAGAGCATCCGTCATCTTCCCTGCCAGGAATGCATCCAGCCCCCCAAAAAAGAAACCCTGCCTGCTGGAAAGGCAGCAACAAAAGCCCTGCACTTCAGCGGCCAAGCCCAGCCCAGCATCAGGCGCTTCCACCTGGGTCCTGATTCTCTGCCCAGAGCATCATCCACAGGCAGCCAAGCGGCGCTGCTGGGGCAGGGCCACGACCGCTCCCCGCGCTGGGAGGGTCAAGAGGGATTCTGGGGAACCAGTGGAGCCCATCTGGGATGCTACAAGGACAATCCATGGGTTCGGAGAAAGAGGCTGGTGGCAGAGGTAGGGATGGAGGCGATGAAAGCTTCCTCCCACCACTGCCACACCGGTGCAGCCATGCACAGCCCCAGCCCCTCTGCAAGGGGCACAGAATGGCAGGGGTTGGAAGGGGCCTCTGGAGATCACTGAGTGCACCCCCGCTGCCAGAGCAGGGTCACCTAAAGCAGACCACGCAGGAAAACCTCAGAGAGAAATGCAATGCTCATGGGCACTGCCAGCATCATGGCCACGAACCCACCCCTAGCCAGGCTGGTCATCAACACCTCCCAGCCACCCTCCAACCAGGATGGCCATCAACATCCCCCAGTCACCCCCAGACAGGCAGGTCTTCATCACACACCCCCCAGCCAGGCAGGTCTTCATCACCCCCCTAGCCAGGAAGATCTTCATCACACACACCCCAGCCAGGCAGGTCTTCATCACCCCCCAGCCAGCATGGCCATTATCACCCCACAGACACCCCCAGCCAGGCAGGTCTTCACCACCCACCCCCAGCCAGCATGGCCATTATCATCCCCAGCCACCCCCAGCCGGGTTGGTCATCAACACACCCCAGCCAGGCTGGTCTTCATCACCCACCCCCAGCCACCCCCAGACAGGCTGGTCTTCATCACCCCCCAGCCACCCCCAGCCAGGATGGTCATCAACACCCCCAGCCAGGCTGCTCTTCATCACCCCCCAGCCACCCCCAGCCAGGCTGGTCTTCATCACCCCCCAGCCACCCCCAGCCAGGCTGGTCTTCATCACCCCCAGCCACCCCCAGCCTGTCAGGTCATTGCCCCCCAGCCACCCCCGGCCAGCATGGCCATTATCACCCCCCAGGCACCCCCGGCCAGGCAGGTCATCAGCCCGCAGCCGTTGCCAGTCCCATCCCCAGCAGCAGGCCGCCGGTTCCCAGCCCAGCCCCCAGCCCTCTCTCGCCAACCCAAATATCCGTGCGAGGCGCTCCCCTCCTGGGAACGGCGGCTGGACGCAGCGTTCACATGCCCCAGCCATGCCTGATTAAACTCCCAACCTCCCAGGGAATACCCCTGAGGCTGTCTGAAGATAAGCTGGGAGCTGGGAGCTCGCAGGGAAGGCAGGGACTGGGAAGAGCAACCCGGCAACCACTGCTCTTCCTTCCAAGCCCAGAGGAACAGGGAGCAAACCCTGGCACACTCTAGCACAAGCTCTCACCCAAAGCCACTGCCAGGAGCCCCAGGAGCTGCCTGCTCCCCAACACCACCAGGAGGTCACAGGTGACCCCCAGCACTGAGCTGGATCCTGCTGGAGGTGGTGGGGATGGAAAGTGGGGAGCCAGGAAAACCCACAGGCAACCCACCCAGCTCGGGGTACCTGGATGGAAGGCCATAGAAGCACAGAATGGTTTGGGTTGGAAAAGCCCTCCAGGATCATCCAGGCCAGCCCAGCACCACCATGGCCATTAAACCATGGCCCCAAGTGCCATGGCCACAGGCATGGGGACTCCACCACCTCCCTGGGCAGCCTGTGCCAGTCCCTGACCACTCTGACAGCAAAGACATGTTTCCTCCTCTCCAACCTGAGCCTCCCCTGGCACAATTTCAGGACATTTCCTCCCCTTCTGTCACTTGAGACTGGGGAGGAGAGCCCAACCCCCAGTCAAGAGGACCATGATGGATATCTGGGCAGAGGGAACCACAGAACCACAGCATGTTAAGAGCTGGAAAGGACCTCAAAAACTCATCCAGTCCAACCCACCTGCCAGAGCAGGGTCACCTAGAGCAGGTCACACAGGAATGTATCCAGGGGGTCTTGAATATCTCTAGAGAGGGAGATTCCACAATCCTCCCGGGCAGCAGGAAGGCTGCTGCAAGGCCAGTGGTGCCAGAGGACAGCATCTCCAAGGCTTCTGATGCCCCACAGGTGCTCTGTCCTTTCAGTTCAGCCTGGGGAACCACAGGCACTGGTTTCAGCAGCACTGTGAGCCTCACTGCCCTTCTCCTCCCTTTTGGCTTCTCCATGCCATGCAGTCATAGCACTAGGCCAGACCTCCCACGCTGGCCACACACTCAAGGGCAAGGGCAGTCAGGGTGCAGTGTCCAATGGTCATCTGGACCATCCCAGGATGAAGAAGGACCTGATGCTCCTCCCTTTCATACTTGAGGGAGCTCAGGGAACAACCAGCCTCTTGTTCTCCAGGAAAGCAAACCCATGGAGAGGGTTTGCATCATGTCCCGGGCATCAGCAAGCCCTGCAGCTGGGGCACCCTGGGATGAGTGAGCAAGAACAGTCCCTTGGTGGCTCCCAGTGCTTCTGTGGCAGCTGAGTTGTCATAAACAAGGAGTTCTGCCTTCAGCCAGGAAGGCCTGCACCCAACAGACTGCTTTCAGATGGGCAAGCAGGGCAGAGCAGCACAGGCAAGGCACTGCCCCTTTGGAAGCTGTATGGGGTGAGCTGGTAAGAGAGATGGGGGCAGAGCCTTCAGCAGGGTGAGGCTGGACCTAAGGATGAGATGTTGGGCAGTGAGTTGTAAAACACTGGGACAGGCTGCCCAGAGGAGCTGGGGATGCTCCATCCCTGGAAGTCTTCAAGGTCAGGTTGGAGAGGGGTTTGAGCAACCCCTCTAATGCAAGCTGTCCCTGCCCATGACAGGGGGTTGGACTGGATGGTCTTTGAAGGCTCCTTCCAACCCATTCTGTGATTCTGTGGTAATGGACCCAGCAGTACTGTGCCTTAAAAGCAAAAGTGAGGTGGAGAAGTTGGAGATCTCCAAGAAGCAGCCACAAGACAGTCAGAAAGCAGAGGTGAGGTCCTGGGAAGAAGGAAGGGACCACCAGCAGCAGCAGCCATGGCATGAACCAGGACAAAGGGAGCCTCAGATGACAGAGCTGCAGGACAAACAGTAAGAAACAGAGAGGTTCACTCCAGGTGTGACCCATCTAGAAGGTGTTCCAGAAGGAAGAGCCACAAGGCTGAGCCTTGAGCAGGAAGGCAATGCCGAGTGGTGGGAGCTGGAAAGGGCTCAGTCACGCTGGAGATGTGCTTTGAGAGCTGGTCACAAGGTGTAAGCATCCTTCTGGCCTCACTGCTCCTTCCTGGCCCCGAGTTCTGAGGGTCTACAACTCAAACCAGGGGTGGGCATCAGTGCTCCTGCCTTTGACACACAAGCTGAGGAACAAGGAGGCAAACCAGAATGGCAGGGAACAAGCTGGAGGTGGCTGTCACAGCCAGCACCTGCTACATGGTGATTCCCCTCCAGCCAGCCCAAGGTGGGCTTCAGAGCCCCCAAGGTCTTCTCAGGGGCCTGGTGGTTGACTGGCGAGACACCTGCAGGAGAACCACCTTCCTTAAGACATACAGAAGGGTTTGATCCCATGCCCTCCTGAAACCCAGCACCCATGTCCCATCTCTAGAGGAGTCCTCCTGCAGCACTGGCAAGCCCCTGAGGTGGGAGGCAGGTGGTCTCCACAGCATGAGGCACCAAGCCACCATGCACTCTCAGCTTCCACCATGGACATCCTCCTCCGTCTGCTGCTTTCTCCAGCCTACTCCATCTCCTCCTCTTCCCTCTTCCCTACGTTGGCACCACCACACCATAGACTGGCAGAGCAAGCCTTTGGTGCCTTGCTCTGTGGTGGCAGAGCCTGGGGCCGTGGGCACAAGGTGGGCAGAGACCCCCAGCAGCCTCCATCTCCCAGTGAGCAGAACCAGTCTTACAGGTGGTGGAGCAGGCAGAAGGAAAATTGTCCCCATGGCTAGGACGAGTGGTTGGCATTTCAGGGAGAGTGCCCAGCATGCTCCTCGGTCTCCTGGCAGGTGGGCAGCAAAGGCCAAGGTGTGACTGAGGGGAGGATGAGAGGAATGCTGTGCTCACAAGGCAGGCAAAGGCTCCTCTCCCTCCCAAGGGCTTCACAAAGACCCATCCTGGGGGGGTGGGCTCTTCATGTGGTCACTTTTGACACATCTGACACGGAGCACATAGAATCATAGCATTGTTAGGGTTGGAAGGGGCCTCAAGGATCATCTAGTTCCAACCCCCCTGCCATGGGCAGGGACACACTCTGGTGAGACCCTACCTGGAGCACTGTGTCCAGTTCTGGAACTTCTATTACAAGAAAGATCTGGACATGCTGGAAGGTGTCCAGAGAAGGGCCACGAGGATGAGCAGAGGGCTGGAGCTGCTCTGCTATGAGGACAGACTGAGAGAGTTGGGGCTGTTCAGTCTGGAGAGGAGAAGGCACTGAGGAGACCTTCTTGTGGCCTTGCAGGATCTTAAGGGGGCTGGTAGAGGACTTTTGAGGGTGTCAGGGAGTGATTGGACTGGGGGGATGGAACAAAACTAGAAATGGGTAGATTCAGATTGGATGTGAGGAAAAAAAATCTCGCCCTTGAGGGTGGTGAGAGACTGGCCAGCAGAAAATGATTCCCCAACACTACCTAACCATGTTGCCCCCCACCCAGGTGGGTTCTCCATCCTCCTGCAGCCTGCATGGCCACACTTTGCCTCCCCACACCTTCCTCCTCCATGCTGGGAAGCTGAACCTCAGTGATGGAGAGGGGGAGCAACTGCAGAGGAGGACCTTACAGAGGAAGAGGTGTTTCTTCCTCTCAGCCATGCAGCTCAGTGATGCCTCAAAGCCAAGACCCCGGGGCCATGGGCTGCTGCCAGGGCTGCAGCCCTGCCCACCCCTGGCAGCCATGGGATGTGGCTGGCGCTGGGGGGACCCTGGGGAGGTGTCTCCAGACCATGGTCACGATCCTCAGGTCCCCGCAGCAGGTGGCCCTGCTGTGGCTCAAGGGGTTTAAGCTGAAGCAGTGCAAGTCCCTCCTGCAGACCCCCGAGGCCTAAGGCTCCCTGAGCTCTTAATGGGCTTAGGGAGCTGCCGGGACCGGAGCGGCTCCCCCAGCGCAGGGGCTGGGGGGACTTAAAGGCACCGGTAGCCCCCGCTGCCAGCGGCCGTCCCTGGCACGGCCAGGGCCACCTGCCAGCCCCGTCCTGGCCGGGCTCTCGCCGCTGGCACCCAGTGCTCAGCCTGCTCCCAAACCCCACGTGCCCTGCCCAGGGCTGGCGTCCCCTGCTCGGCCCTCAGGACAAAGGTGGATGCCTGTCCCCTCCGGCTGCCCCGGCCCCGCAGCAGCTCTAATCCCTCCCCAGCCCCGGCCACCAGCCCCTGGCATCGCCAGGGCAGAGCAGAGATGGCAGCTGCCAGGGAAGGAGGGGGAAGTTCTGCGCGATCAGCGAGGTGAAACGCTGGGAGAGGCTGCCCAGGGAGGTGGTTGAGGCCCCACCCCTGCAGACATTCAAGATCAGCCTGGATGTGTCCCTGGGCAGCCGGCTCTGGTTGGAGGTGTCCCTGCTGCCTGCAGGGGGGTTGGACAGGATGCCCTTGGAGGGTCCCTTCCAACCTGATGCACCCTCTGAATATGAAGAAAGAAGCATCACCCACTGCCCCCCACACACCTATGCCCCATAGCCCACCCTCATGCCTCCATCCCACCCTTCACCCCACACCTCACCCCACTGCATCACCCAGGCTGAGCCCACGCAGCAGGACCAGGAGCTGCCTGGCATTGGGGCAGGATGTGCCTGGGGATGATCTGGGGAACTCAGACCTCCTCAGAGGGGTGACAGCAGCATGTGCCACCCAGCACCCTGCCTGATGAGGATGGAGAGGCCACCATCCCAGGACAGAAAGGCCACCATCCCAGGACAGAGAGGCCACCATCCCAGGACAGAGAGGCCAGCAGGCCATCTCACACTGTCCCTGGGAAATCCTGGGGTTTTTTTCCCAGCCTCAGATCAAGCACAGGGGACTGGGAACGACGACCAGCAGGAGTGAGACCTTCCAGGGAAAATCCTGCTGGAAAGCTGCAAAACCCCAGCCCTGACAAGCCTGATCCACGCTGAGAGCTCCCAGAGCTCCCACAAGCCACTGCTCTGCCTTCCTGCTTATTTTGAGGAGCTGGACACCAGCAGGGGCAGGGCTGGTGCCTGTGGGCATTTTTCAGGGAGGAAATAGATTTAAGAGCAAACAAAACCAACCAAAAAATAACCCAAACACAACCAACACCAAACCACAAGCCCCAAAAAGCCTGGGCAGGCAGCGGAGCTGCTGTGCTTTCCCTATCAGCTGCTGTGCACACACAGAGGGCACAGAAAAAATCCTGCTAGAAAACGGGGAGGGGGGGGGGGGGGGGGAGGAACAGAAAAGAGAGGAAAAGGCAGAGCAGGGCTGAGCTGGCCGGACACAGCACGCCAGGAGGGGCTGACAGAGCTGTTACGGTCTATTGGGCCAATAATCCAGAAACTAAGAGGGATTTATTGTACATGGCAGATCCTAACAGCTCCAAAGAAACCATCACTGTCTCCCCGGTGCTTAAAATTCCCTTCCTTGGGGGGAGGGAGGTGGGGGGTGGGGGGTGGGGGAAAGGAGAAGGCCAAAATATGGCTTTAGGAGATAAGATGCCTGGTTGTAGCATCCTGTGACAGGCAGGAGGCTGTGCAAACACAGAGATGGGGGGCTTGGGGGGGAGGGGGGGTGTTATGCTTTTTTCCCCCTCTCCCTCTTGATATATAAATAAATAAAATCTCTCCACTCTGGTTACCACAGGATTACCCTCCTTGGTTTCACCTCCCTTAGCAAGAAGGATTTGCAAGGAGGTTGTTTCTGCCCCGGTATGACCACCAGAACACAGGGAAGGCAGCGGGGGGGGGGGGGGGGGGGGAAGAGAGAGAAAGAAGAAAATTGAATTAATCCAAACCAACTTCAGCTCCTGCAGCCAGCTGGGCTCTCTGGGATGAGTGGGTTTGGGTCTCCTTTCCATCAGAAGAGATGAAAGCCTCTGGGAAAAGAAGTGCTGGAGAGCCCTGTGGGAAGGCTGGGGAGGGACTGGTCAGAAGGGGCTGTGGGGATAGGCTGAGGGGCAATGGTTTGGAACTGGAGCAGGGCAGGGTTGGGCTGGATATCAGGAGGAAGTTCTGCACAGTGAGGGTGGGGAGACACTGGAGCAGGCTGCCCAGGGAGGTGGTTGGGACCCCATCCTTGCAGACATTTAAGATCAACCTTGCTGTGTCCCTGGGCAGCCTGCTCTGCTTGGAGATGTCCTTGCTGCCTGCAGGGGGTGGACAGGATGACCTTTGAGGCTCCCTTCCAACCCGATGCAATCAGTGAATCAGTGAGAGGAGAGCAGGCTCCCCACACACACAGAACCTCAGAATGATAGGTTTGGAAGGGACCTCTGAAGATCATCGAGTCCAACCCCCCCATGCCAGAGCAGGATCACCTAAAGCACCTCACACAGGAACACATCCAGGTGGGCCTTGAAAGTGTCCAGAGACGGAGACTCCACCGCCCCTCTAGGCAGCCTGTCCTTATTCCAGACCCCATGATGGCAAGCCCAGGACGGGGGGTATTAAAAAAACCCAAACCACTGAACAACAATGAGACTGAAGGGCAGAGCAGCACTTCCCTGCGCAGCTTTGTCTGTGGGCAGCCAGGAGCCCCAGGCGGAGCGGGGGAGCAGAACCAGCAGCCAGCCCAGCCCGACCTCGGCGGTAATTGCGGCGTCTGTCGGAGTCGCGGCGACGCTGGCAATCACGCTGGGCCCGGCCGGGAGCTTACCGGCCGCTGATCATATCAGACGGGGATCAAAAGGGCTCAGCTAACGGGTTTAGTGCCGAGGGGGGAGCCGAGGGGGGAGCCCGGGCTCCGGGGGATGGGGGCGCGCACGGGGAGTCCGGAGGGTGCGTGCGGGAGCGAGCATCCCTCAGCGGAGCCATGCCCGGGGGATGCACGGTGAGGCAGGCAGCCCTGAAGCCCCTCCGCCCCGGCATCACGGCTGGACGACGGGTTTGACAACGCCGTGTGCTTGCCTTGCCAGCACCCACCCCCGGCTGCACCCCAAAACCCTCCCGGGGATGCTGGGGGAGGTGACCAGCAGAGCGGCTTTGGCTCTAGGGGCAGGGACGGGGGCAAGGGAGGGGGCTGCAGGGAGAGGAACTGAAAGGAGGGGGTCTGAAGGGAGGGGGTCTGCACGGGGTGTCTTCGCTCATGGCAAGGGGTCTGCAGGGAGGGGGTACGCATTGGGGGTGCCTCCGCTCAAAGAAGGGGGTCTGCAGGGAGGGAGTCTGCACAGGGTGCCTCCACTCCAGCCCCCCCATCCCCTCCCCGCCTGGCCGGGTGGCTCCAGGGAGGGAGCTGGAGCCGAGTAATTAGAGCAGGAGGCTGTGAGTCAGCAAACGATGCGTAACCTCGGCGAGGCTGACAATGAGGCGAAAGATGGCAGTTTCGACCGAGGGCGCCGGCTGAAAGGGCACATTTAGATATGCAAGAAGCAGCAAATCCCAACAGTGGCCAGGGCTGGCGACCCGCTCCGCTCCGCACCCACCCCCGCTGCCAGCCAACCGCTCGACGCCTGTCTCCTAAACCCATCGCTAATAGAGACGTGGACAGCCACAGCTCCAAACCCCACAGCAGCCAGGGAGTGGGGATGGCTTCCAAAACAGCAACAACAACAACAACAACAAACCCGACTCCAACCCAGTGCTCAGGAGGGGAGAGGCCGGGCAGCCTCCCGTCCAGCACCGGGCGGCAGGATCGGGCCGGGCTCGGCCGCTGACCTTGCTCCGGATGCCCCCGGAGAGCAAAGCAACCCGCAGCGATCCTCCCAGGATGGGTATTAAGGGTGAGGTTTGGCTTGGAAGCAACCCACCAACAACAACCCCGGCTCCAGCAACAGATTGATCCCCTCCCACCCCACATCTTTTGCGCGGGGAGCGAGGGGGATGGAGCTGCAGGCAGGTAGGACCTCGCTGCACAGCAGCCCTGGGCGAGGAGAGTTTAATTAACCCCGGAAAGCAATCGTTAAACGGCCAGCCCGGGTAATCGATGCGGAAGGGGCAGCTTGCTGCCGAGGGACCATCTGCTCCAGGGAAGGAATGGAAGCTCCTCAGCCTCCCCCACCCCCGCTGCCGCCCTTCACCCCCACCCCTGCCTGCTGGGAAGCCGCCCTAGGGCAGCTGGTTTGGGGGACCAAATCCTCAGCTTAAGGGTGGTTGAGATGTTCAGAGCAGGATGAGAGATGCCCAGTGGAGGAAATCACACAGCTGGGTGACCTGGAGCTCGATGGGAAGCAGCTCCCATCGAGCTCCAGGTCGCCCAGCCACACAATTCCCTCACTGGATGATCCCTCCAGAGCAAGCACAGCTGGGCAGGGCTGTGGCCAAGCATCTCCTTGCTCCACAACCCCCGAGGCGAGTTTGGGGCAGTTTCAGCCTCGAGGGCACAGGGGTTGGTGGCCTTTGGTGCATCAGCCAGGCCACCAACCACCCAATCCATGGGGCAGCAGCCCCAGAGCCAAACCCCCCACGGGCAGGAGGCAGCAGGGAGAGCCCTGAAGGGATGAGCTGCTGAAGGAAAACTGAGGCAGGGAATCCTAGAACTGTCAGGGTTGGAAGGGACCTCAAGGATCATCCAGTTCTAACCTCCCTGCCATGGGCAGGGACACCTCACACTGCAGCAGGTTGCTCACAGCCACATCCAGCCTGGCCTGAAAAACCTCCAGGGATGAGGCTGCCACCACCTCCCTGGGCAACCTGTGCCAGTCTCTCACCACCCTCATGGGGAAGAACCTCTTGCTAACATCCAGTCTGAATCTACCCACTTCTAGTTTTGCTCCATCCCTCCCAGTCCTATCACTCCCTGACACCCTCAAAAGTCCCTCCCCAGCTTTCTTGGAGCCCCCTTCAGATCCTGGAAGGCCACAATTAGGTCTTCTCAGATCCTTCTCCTCTCCAGCCTGCACAACCCCAACTCTCTCAGGCTGTCTCCAGAGCAGAGCACCTCCAGCCCTCTGCTCAAACTCATGGCCCTTCTCTGAACACCTCCCAGAGGCTTTGGATGCACCCATGCTAAGGGACCAAGATTTGGGGGTTCATGCTGCTTCCCGTCCCATGGCCAGCCTCAGCACCAGGTGCACAGAGAGGGGGACAGGGTGAGGAGATCTTGCTGTGTCCAGCAGAAAGGCTGTGCAGCACCTGCCCACATGCCACCAGCAGCCTCTGCCTGTCCCCCCCGCCCCCCAGCCCCCATCCACACCTTCCAAATCTGTGGGCAGCCCCAGCCCTTCTCTACCCTCTACTTCCAAGGTGCTCCTGAAGTGCTTTGATTTCTACCCCATCGATAAGTGATGCTGGGTGCCCAGGGACAGCAGGGCCCAGTGGGATGTTCTCACTCCTGAGCTGTTCCTCATCCTGGGGTATCAACTCCACCTCTGGGATGGGATCCCTAGGCAAGTTTAGGATGGGAACAGGGAGACCTCTGCCCCTTCACCCCACGGCCACCACCCCCCCCCAGGAGAGCTTTGGGGGGCATCTGAGGATGCAGCTGGCAGCAGCATCTCAGGGCAAAGCCAGCTGGGGTAGGAAGAGCAGGACTTGGTCCTCCAGGATGGGACTCAGGGTGTGTTCCCAGCAGTGTCACTCCTCCCTCTCCTACAAGGACACCTTCTGCTATCATCAGACCCCACCTGGCTTCCCAGGGCCACCCCACAGCACAAAGCCCATGGCACTGGCATCACCCCTGTTGGGGGTCCCCACAGTGGGGAGCACTGATGATGCAGGAGCTGGGCACAGAGCAGCAGGAATCCTCCTCCTGGTCTGGGTCTGTTCCCTGGCCCTCAGGAGGACAGGAGGCATGGCAGTGGAAAAAGAGGGACACACCCCATGGAAAGAACAGGAATGCCACCAGGAGCCTGGGGGTGCCAGCAGAGCAGGGACAGGAGGAGGGACAAGGCCTGGGACACAGCATGCCTCTGGCCTTGCCCTCCTCCCCTGGCCTTCCTGGGCACAGAAGTGGGCTGGTGTCCTTCCTTGCCTTGCTGGGACACCTCAGGCTCCTCCTGCAGTCCCAGCCCTGCAGACCGCCGGGAAGGAGACCATGTGGCTGTCCCCACTCCGACAGCAGCAGCTCAGCTGGAAGGGGACACTGCTCTGTGCAGCCACTCACGGGTACCAGCTCGAGGGCCACCTCTGCTCCAGGAGAAGCTCCTGCTGGGTTCAGTTCCTGGCTGGTGACAGCTGCTGGGCCTGCTGTGAGAGCGGCCTTGGGCTCCAGCATGGAGCTGGCTGAACAAGGGCTTGCCAGCACTCCCCACTGCACCCAAAATCCAGAGGATCACTGAGAGGGATGCTCTTGGCACCCCAGCACTGCCCAGGGTACCACAGACCATGGAGATGAGGTGTCCTTTCCCATCCCTGCCTGTCCAAGCAGGGATACCCCACAGCAGCCAGACCAGCAAGGTCAGGAGGCAGCAGGAGAGACCCCTGCAAGAGCCCCATTGCAGGAGGGAAACTGAGGCAGGGAAGGGCTGGGATGTGCCCACACACTTGGTGCCAGCCACAAGACCCAGAGCCAGCTTTTCTTGCTGCCCCTCATGCCATGGCCACGCCAGCCAGAGTGCACATGGAGGACAGGGAGCAAAGAGAGAGCAGGACCAACCCTCCCCAGCACCACCAGCCCCCAGCCCTGCAGCAGGGGCTGCCAGGCAAGAGGACATCCTCAGCAGGATGCCCTCTCAGCACTCCCAGGAGGGATCCAGCCCCCAGCTGCCTGCTGGCCTTCACCACAGGCTGGGAAACACCTGAGTGAGTGGTGACCAGAGCTGTCCCCATCAGCCTTGAGCAGGATCTGCCCACCCAGCTCCGAGGCCAGGCTCAGCCCCTCCAGCCAGCACCTGACCACCCAGCTGGTGCTCAGCTCCTGAGGGACCAGTGCTTAGCCCCCACAAACCACTGCCTAACCCCAGCCCCTCAAACTGGGACATGACCCCAGGGACCAGTGCTTAGCCCCCACAAACCACTGCCTAGCTCCAAGCTGGTGCTCAGCTCCTCAGGGACTGGGACTCAGGACCACAGAATGGTTTGGGTTGGAAAAGTCCTCTAAGCTCATCCAGTCCAACCAGCAACCCGACACCACCATGACTACTAAACCATGTCCTGAAGTGTCATGACTTGACCCCATGAACCAGTGCCCAGCCCCCCAAAATAGTGCCAGACCCCTGAGCACCCCTCACCAGCACTCAGCTCCCCCCAACCACTTCTTGATCCCCACACCAGTGCTCAGCCCTCCAGAATGAGACTGACCACTGAGCTGCTTCTCAGGCCCTCCCAATGATGCTCAGCCCTGCGCTGGTCCTCAGCCCTCCAAAACACTTCTTGACCCCCAGGCTGGTGCTCAGTCCACTGAAACGCTGCTCAGTACCCCCAGAGCAGTGCTCAACACCCCAGGCTGGTGCTCAGCCTCCCAAACCAGTGCTTCAACCTTCCATGCTGGTGCTCAGCTCCCCAGAAGGATGCTTGGTCCCCAGGCTGGTGCTCAGCCTCCCAAACCAGTGCTCAACCTTCCATGCTGGTGCTCAGCTCCCCAGAAGGATGCTTGGTCCCCAGGCTGGTGCTCAGCTTCCCCAAGTGGCTCAGCCTCAGCAGAGGGATGGACCCCAGCAGGAGGTGCCCAAAGCAAGGCCAGCTCTGCTTCACCCCAGGGAGCATCCATGGACTCGGGGGGGGACAGGTCTGGGCTCCAGGGAGAGGAATTCCCCCAGGGGACTCCCCCTGCCCCAGGTGCTCAGGGAGGACAAGGGGCATGGCTGTGCTGGGGTCACTGCTCCTCATGCTCCACAGAGAAGCCACTGCAGTTTCCTCCCAGCACACACACTGGTTGTGGGTCCTCCAGGAAGGGCAGAGAGGGTATCCCACATTTCCTTAGCTCCCACACTCGGCACCTCCCCTCCCCACCCACACAGAGCCACAGGAACACCATGGCAGGGAAGCCTCTGGGCTGCAGGAGCAGGGACTCTGCATCCTTCCTTCAGGGTGACTCCCAGGACACCATCACCACTGGGGAAGGGCTCTGCTGGGAGCTGCCCCCTGGCCCCAGAGCCACAGGAGGAGGGGGGCCTGGCCAAAGGTGAGGAGCTTGAGCACCAAGTCCTCAGAGGTGGCCACACCACGGGACAGGAGGATGGTTTGCAGAATGCTCAGGTAGATGCCCCCCCCCAGAGGTGTTCCAGGCCAGGCTGGATGAGGCCTTGAGCAGCCTGGGCTGGTGGGAGATGTCCCTGCCCATGGCAGGGGGTTGGCACTGGACGATCCTTAAGGTCCCTTCCAACCCAACCCATGCTATGGTTCCATGACAGGAACCTGTCCCATAGCTGATGGGGAGAGCTGTGGGGGGGGGGGCTTGTTCCCTGCTGCCTTCCTGGCTGCTGGGGGTGTCCCAGCCCTATCTGCCAAGCTTTGGGGTGATCTGCTGCAGCTGTGCCCCCACAGCCCAATGCCAGTTAGCTCCAGGGTTAGGCAGGCTGGGGCTTACCAACACGTGCCCCCCCCCAGTCCCATCCCCATCACCTGCTGCCAGTAGTGGCAGTGGGCACACTCAGAGACCTGCTGCTGGCCCACCCAGCTGTCTTATTTCCCCCAGCTCTGGCATCTTGGGACCCACTCATCCCTCCCTGCCACCCCCCAGCCGCCCACCCCCATCCCTTAGCGAGCTGCTGGCCACAGCACCAATCCCTTCCAGTTTAATCTTCACGCTGCATCAGCCTGGGGGCAAACCACCTCCTTTTCTCCTGGGTTTGGGTCTTAATCCTTACCTGGGGTCATGTTTGCTAATCCTCTCACTAATCCCCCAACGCCTTTGCAAAGGGAAAAAGCCCCTTCCCCTGCCAGCCCCCGATATGCCAGCCCCCTGCAGGCTGCTCTGGGCACCCAGGGCACCCAGAGGACCCAGGGCACCCAGAGCACCTAGAGAATGCAGGGCACCCACTGTGCCCAGGGCACCCAGAGCACCTAGAGAATCCAGGGCACCCAGTGAGCCCAGGACACCCAGAGCACCTAGAGAATGCAGGGCACCCAGTGAGCCCAGGACACCCAGAGCACCTAGAGAATGCAGGGCACCCAGTGAGCCCAGGACACCCAGAGCACCTAGAGAATGCAGGGCACCCAGTGAGCCCAGGGCACCCAGAGCACCTAGAGAATGAGACCCAGTGAGCCCAGGGCACCCAGAGCACCTAGAGAATCCAGGGCACCCAGTGAGCCCAGGGCACCCAGAGCACCAAGAGCACCCAGAGCACCTAGAGAATGCAGGGCACCCAGTGAGCCCAGGACACCCAGAGCACCTAGAGAATGCAGGGCACCCAGTGAGCCCAGGGCACCCAGAGCACCTAGAGAATCCAGGGCACCCAGTGAGCCCAGGGCACCCAGAGCACCAAGAGCACCCAGAGCACCTAGAGAATGCAGGGCACCCAGTGAGCCCAGGACACCCAGATCACCTAGAGAATGCAGGGCACCCAGTGAGCCCAGGACACCCAGAGCACCTAGAGAATGCAGGGCACCCAGTGAGCCCAGGGCACCCAGAGCACCTAGAGAATCCAGGGCACCCAGTGAGCCCAGGGCACCCAGAGCACCTAGAGAATGCAGGGCACCCAGTGAGCCCAGGACACCCAGAGCACCTAGAGAATGCAGGGCACCCAGTGAGCCCAGGGCACCCAGAGCACCTAGAGAATCCAGGGCACCCAGTGAGCCCAGGGCACCCAGAGCACCAAGAGCACCCAGAGCACCTAGAGAATGCAGGGCACCCAGTGAGCCCAGGACACCCAGATCACCTAGAGAATGCAGGGCACCCAGTGAGCCCAGGACACCCAGAGCACCTAGAGAATGCAGGGCACCCAGTGAGCCCAGGGCACCCAGAGCACCTAGAGAATGCAGGGCATCCAGTGAGCCCAGGGCACCCAGAGCACCAAGAGCACCCAGAGAGAGAATGCAGGGCATCCAGTGTGCCCAGGACACCCAGAGCACCAAGAGCACCCAGAAAATCCAGGGCACCCAGTGAGCCCAGGACACCTAGAGCACCTAGAGAGGAAGGGCACCCAGTGAGCTCAGGAAAGCCACAGCACCAAGAGCACCCAGAGCACCTAGAGAATGAAGGGCACCCAGTGAGCCCAGGACACCAAGAGCACCTAGAGCACCCAGAACACCCAGAGCACCCAGAGAATCCAGGGCACCCAGTGAGCTGAGGACACCCAGAGCGCCCAGGGCACCAAGAGCACCCAAAGAAAGCACTAAGAGAACCAAGAGCATCAGGAGCACCAAGAGCACCCAGAGAATGCACCCAGAGCACCCAGAGAACTCAGGGCACCCAGAGCACCCCGAGCCCAGCAAGGGAGCACCAAGGCCCCTGGGAACCAGAGGGTTTGCTTCCCCTCAAGGTGGTCAGAGATGGCTTCAGAGGGTTTCTCAGAAGGTTTCTCACTAAGGAATTGCACTGAGGCCAGGGAGAAGGAGCTGTGGGGTGCTGGGGGCACAGGCTGTGGGGCTGAGCTCAGCTTCTGGGCACAGACACTCAGGACATATTCAGGGGAGGGCTGAGAAGCCCTCTCAGAAGGGATTCAGTGGCAAACCACCCACCACCAGCTGGCACCCCAGCATGGTCCAGGGACAGAGAGGCCCCTGGGAGCATCTCCCACTGCTGGCCCCCAGCCTGGAAGACAGGAGGGCCCCCACGAGGGTGTGGGCAGCAGTGCTGCTGTTGCCTGCCTCAGTCTCCCCATAGGAGATGAGAGGCCCTCCCCTCTGCCCAGGCATTCAGATGGCACCAGCTGCCCTTGAACCACCTCCAGGTCACCACCAGTGCTGGGGGGACACACTTGGGCATCACCCCAGAGAAGGCTGCAGATGGTGATAGAGGAGTGCCTGTGGAGGGAGATCCCTGAAGATGAGGGGGCACAGGGCTCTGAGGATGGAGGGAAGGGGTTCCCTGCAGAAAGGTGAAGCAGGGGTGCCTGAAGATGGGGGGAGCATGGGGCCCAGAGAATGGGGGACAGGGCCCTTGTGGACAGAGGGCCCTGAAGAAGTGAGGACAGGGGTCTGCAGGTGAGGGAGCAAGAGGCTCTGCAGAGGGAGGACAGAGGCCTTTGCAGACAGGGAGGGGACAAGAGGGACAGAGGTGCCTGCAGAAGGAGGGGACAGACCCTTACTGAGGGTGGGACAGAGGCCCCTGAGCGAGGCTGGAGCAGGACCCCTGGTAGTCAGCAGGGGCAGGGGCCAAGGGCCTCTGCAGCCCGGAGGGGCCAAGGCTCTCAGCAGGTGGTGGGTACAAGGGTCCCTACACCTCTGCCCTTCTTGGGCCAACCTCCAGCTGTGCCACCCTGACGCTGCCCCCTGCCTCTGCTGCAGTGGGGGAGGGGCTGTGCAGAGTCTCACCCCCAGCAAGAGCTAACCCGACCCAGGCTCGACCGTGGTGGCACCTCGCTGTGCCAGCCTGGCATCTGCCAGCTTCCCTGATGCATTGAAGTGCCAACTCCTGGCCCCTAGCTCCCACACCTGCCAGGACCATGCCAGGCCATGGCATCCCCTCCCCAGGGACACCAACGCTGTCCCCAAGGGGCATGGAGGGGACGGGGAGCACAGATGCATATGGGTGGACAGATGTGCCAGTTGCCATCCCAGCAGGGTGGGGGAGGCAGAGGCACAGGACCCCGAGGTGGGTGGCACAGGACCCCAAGGTGTGCCTCACAGGCACAGCATCATGAGGACCACCCTGGAGAGCTGGCTGGGGATGGGCTGCAGGGCTGCAGTCCCCCTGGGGGGCACCCACTCCTTGGGCATCCCAGGGTCACACTGTGCCCTCCCTCCCAGCTCTGCTCCCCACACTAGGTGCTTCCCACCAGGGTCAGCAGCCACCACCTCACAGCCCCCAGCCTGGTGCCTTTCAGAGAGCCACCTACCCCCAGGAGACTCCCTGGCACTGCACCCCCCAGGGCCATCCATTGCACATGCCCTGAGCTGTCCCCCCCCACACCCCAGATCTTTCCAGCGAGCCTTGGTGACTGCAGGAGGCTTGGGCACCTGCCAAGGCTGCGGGCAGAGGGGACATCCTGCTCCCTGGCACTGGCATGCTCTGCTTCCTCGCCCACACACCCAGCCACGCTCTCAGATCACACAGGACACATCCACCACGCAGCCCACAGCTTCAGAGGGGCACAGCCACCCCATGGCCAAACCCCCAGAGGGGCACAGCCACCCCACGGCCCAACCTGAAAAGGGACACATCCATGCCCTGGTCCCAGCCTCCAGAGGGACACAGCCACCCCATGACCCAACCTGCAAAGTGACATAATCCCTTTACATTAAGGCTGGGGAGATGCTGGAACAGGCTGTGGAGTAATGAGGCTGTGGCTGCCTGGAGGTGTTCAAGGCCAGGTTGGATGAAGCCTTGAGCAACCTGGGCTGGTGGGAGGTGTCCCCTGCCCCTGGCAGGGGGTTGGCACTGGATGAGTTTGAAGATCCCTTCCGACCCAACCCATTTTAGGAATCTATGAATCCCATGGCCCAAACCTCCAGAGGGACACATCCATGTCCTGGTCCAAACCTCCAAAGGGATTCATCCACCCCATGTCCAAACCCCCAGAGGGACTCATCCACCCCATGGCTCAAACCCCCAGAGGGACTCATCCACCCCGTGTCCAAAGCCCCAGAGGGTCACTTCCACCCCATGTCCAAACCCCCAGAGGGACTCATCCACCCCATGGCTCAAACCCCCAGAGGGACTCATCCACCCCATGGCTCAAACCCCCAGAGGGACTCATCCACCCCATGTCCAAAGCCCCAGAGGGACTCATCCACCCCGTGTCCAAAGCCCCAGAGGGTCACTTCCACCCCATGTCCAAAGCCCCAGAGGGACTCATCCACACCCATGGCTCAAACCCCCAGTGGGACTCATCCACCCCATGTCTAAAGCCCCAGAGGGACTCATCCACACCCATGGCTCAAACCCCCAGTGGGACTCATCCACCCCATGTCTAAAGCCCCAGAGGGACTCATCCACCCCGTGTCCAAAGCCCCAGAGGGTCACTTCCACCCCATGTCCAAAGCCCCAGAGGGACTCATCCACACCCATGGCTCAAACCCCCAGTGGGACTCATCCACCCCATGTCTAAAGCCCCAGAGGGACTCATCCACACCCATGGCTCAAACCCCCAGTGGGACTCATCCACCCCATGTCTAAAGCCCCAGAGGGACTCATCCACCCCGTGTCCAAAGCCCCAGAGGGTCACTTCCACGCCGTGGCCGGGCAGGAGGCCCTCGCCCGGCCGCGCGGATGCCAGCGGGCAGCGGGCTGCAGGGTGGCCGTGCGAGGAGAGGCCCCCAGCAGGCATCTGGAGCAGCAGTGTGAAGCAAGGGCTCCTGGCTGCGGGGTCCGGGGCCAGCTAACGAGGCCATATTTGAAATGCTTTGCATACCTCTGGCCATCAGATTAGCCAGAGGCAGGAGGTAAAGCAGGGGGCAGGAGCAGCGCTCCCCGAGCCTGCCGCCCGCCGCCGCCGGCCAGGGCAGCTGGGCGAAACGTCCCCAGCTGGCACAGGGCTGCAGAGTGGGAGAGCAGTGGGTGCCTGGCATCTACCTCCCTGCTGGGATCCTAGCTGGACACAGCAGGGATGCAGGAGGAGAAGGTGGGGAGGACAGCCCAGCCTGGCACTCGGGCTGCCTGCTGCCACGTCCTGGCCACGGGCCGTTCCCACCCCACACCTCCCCATGGCCCAGGCCAGAGCTGTACTTGCTGAAAGACCTTTCCACGTAGAAAGGAGGCTTAGGGGAAAGGCAGAGAGAGGCTTTTCAGCAGGGCCTCTGGTAACAGGACAAGCAGCAATGGCTTTGAACTGCCAGAGGGCAGGGCTGGGTTGAACATAAGGACGAGATGTTGGACAGTGAGGGGGTGAGACACCGGGACAGGCTGCCCAGAGAAGCTGGGGATGCTCCATCCCTGGGAGGGTGAAAGGTCAGCTTGGATGGGGCCCTGAGCAAGCTGATCTAGTGAAAGCTGGCCCTAGGTGTTCAGGAGGGAGGTTGGACCAGATGATCCTGGAAGGCCATTCCCAACCCAAACCACTCTCTGACTCCATCAAAGGAAGCAAGACCCCACAGAGCCTCCAGGTAAGGCCTGTGGGCACAGCCTGCTTGCCCTCCCTGGGCCTGGACCCAATCCTACAGACAGACTCCTGTGGAGCAGAGGGCAGAGCACTGCTCTGCACCTTCCATGTGTGTGGACCTCCCTCCAGCAGGCTTTGAACCACTGCCAAAGGGTCTTAAGCCATCGATGCTCCGGGGCACAAATGGTCCAGCTCCACGAGAGGCTGGAGAGCAGGATCCTGCCACTGAGCAGCAAGCAAGCATAGAGGAGAAGAGCTTACAGTGCATGGAGGCAGCAAAGCTGAGAGCACCTGGATCTCCAAACACTTGGCACCCCTTCAGAGTCAGGATGTTCAAGTGAGAGGCCCAGGACTCAGATCTGGACCACAAACTGCTTTTCTCAACCGGCCTCTGAGGGAGACCAAGAAGCACAAAAGCCACCAGGGCAGGTCCCAGCAAAAGGAAGTGAGAACCAATGACCCCAAGCCCTGCAGGGACACCATGAGACCACCCAGGGTTCAAGTGGATGGAGATGCATTGCTGGTTTGGGCACAGCCAAAGACTCCCACAAAGAGGACCACGGGAGATGGATATCTCCCAGATGTCCCCAGGAAGAGCTGGAACACAAGCATGAAATCAAGGCAGGTTTGCAAAGGCAGTGATGAAAGAGCCATCAAGCCACAGCCACAGGCAAGACCAGGCCTGCTTCCAGCAGCAGGCAGCCACCAGCCAGACAAGAGATGGCCACAGACAGCAGCACCAGAGGACAGCAGGGAGGAACCTGCCCATCCTCATCACACAAGAGCACAAACCCAGCCCCTGCTCAAGCCTGGACCTTCCCCAGGACAATAAGGAAGTGCTGAGCAAACGCCAGCGCCCACCCAGAAGCACCTCACTGCCCACAAGTCCAGGACCAGCACTGGTTCCCACCCTGCCACCACCCAGGCCTGGGGTGACAAAGGTGACCATTAGACCCTGGGGATGAAGCCCACCACAGAAGTGCCCCAGAAATGACAAGACACATCTCACTCTGTGCTGCAGGTCCCATCCACCACCCACACCCTGCAGAAGAGTGTCACAGCACTGGGGTGGTACAGGGAGGGTGACCTAACCCTTTTCCAGCTGCCACCCCCTGAGCTGGGAGATTGGAGATGGAAAAGCACAATCCTGCCTGGGAAAAAAACCCACAAAGCAGCATTTTTCTCCCCTGGCCACCACTTCCAGGCTTGAGGCCAACACATTCCTCTCCCCGTGCCCAGGCCACCAGGTCCTCCTCCTCCCGGCACAAAGGATGTCCAAGGTGATGGAAGATGCTTTAGGTATGAGCAGCACTGAGGATTGATAGATTCATAGCATGGGTTGGGTTGGAAGGGACCCTCAAGATTCATCCAGTTCTGTGGGCAGGGACACCTCCCACCAGCTCAGGCTGCTCAAGGCCTCATCCAGCCTGGCCCTGAACACCTGCAGGCAGGAGGCAGCCACAGCCTCCCTGGGCAACCTGTGCCAGTCTCTCCCCACCCTCACTGCCAAGAATTTCTTCCTCATCTCCAGTCTCAGTCTCCCCTTCCACAAACCCCAAGGCAAGAGCACTGCCCTGGGCACCAAGCCTTCAGGAGGTGGACACAGTAGGATCCTTCTTTGAGTCCCTTTTCCACGCCACAGCGATGGATGGGTGCAAACCAGAGACACCAAGGCAGCCTCTGCAAAACCTTCTGGCCTTAAAAATGCTTTGATTCAGATAATAACAGGCTGCCACCCATGTGCAGCAAGGGCTGTCATCTCACAGCACCAGGACCCTCCACCTGCCTGCAAGCCATGGAAAAACACAAGCCACGATGAAACCACTCCAGAGACCTTATTGATGCACACCCCCAGCACCCCAGAAGGACAAGGACCTACTACATGGCATCTTTGGGCCTGAGATGGTGATGGACCCGAAAGCTTCTTTTGACTCTGGTGTTCAGGTGCTCAAGGGCCAGTGGCCAGGGCCAGGTGTGCCCTCTGGGCTCTCCTGAAGCCCACGGGGTGCCTTCAGTCAGGATCACACCATCCCATGGAACACAGGACACAGACAAGGATGCAGCCTGCTCCTCACTCTCATGCTGTGATGCTCACCTGGGAGGTTCTCCAGGATGGGGAGTCACAACCTCCTCCCTCTGGTGAAGGCCAGGTCTTGCCCCACTCCCTATGGCAGAGCCACTGCTGGGCAGGAGCAAACCCAGACGTTTCTGCTGCCACTGGCCTGCCCCGGGATTTCCCAGATGCTTCCTCCCCCAGCTACCCCTTTTTGCTCCAACATTTCTTCTTCCCTCCCTGTGCCACTGCCCCCTTGACCGCATCACAGAAGGGTCAGGGTCAGAAGGGACTTCCAAAGACCACCCAGTCCAGTCCATTGCCATGGACACAGACACTTCCCACTGGACTGGGCTGCTCACAGCTCTGTTCAGCCTGACCTTGGATCACTTCCAGGGATGGGGCATGCACAGCTTCTCTGGGCAACCTGTTCCAGTGTCTCACCACCCTCACTGAACACACAGCTTCCATAGGTCCATCCTAGCCCTGCCCTTGTTCAGTTTGGAACCACTGTTCCCTCTCCTGTCACAACAGGCCCTACTAAAAACTCTTGGCCCATCATTTCTGTACCACTTCCTTCCACAGCCCCCACTTCAAGTACTGGAAGGCCACAGTAAGGTCTCCCTGGAGCCCTCTCCAGGCTGAACAACCCCAAGTCTCCCAGCCTCTCTCCTTAGGAGAGCTGTCCAGCCCTCAGACCGTTTTGGTGACCTCCTCTAGACCCACATTCACAGGTCTAGGTCTGTCTTGTGCTGGGTACCTCAGAGCTGGGCACCGTGCTCCAGGGGGGGGTCTTACCAGAGTGGAGTGGTGTCCCCTCCCTTCACCTACTGCCCATGCTGCAGCCCAGGACATGGGTGGATTTCTGGGCTGTGACCACATTCCCAGCTCATGTCCCATCTGTCACCCACCAGCACTGCCCAGTCCTCCATGGGGCTGCTCCAAACCCACACATCCCCAGGCTATGCTGGCACTGGGAGCTGCCCCAGCCCAGGTGCAGGACATTGCACTTGGCATGGCTGAACCCTCTCCCTGTTCCTTCTGTCCCACTGCCTACCTGGCAGGAAAAGAGCTGATCCCACACACCAGCTACCACCAGCAGCTCCAGCCCACCCCCAGCCACCACAGCCCATCCCTGTGTCCCCAGCAGGGCTGGGGGTGGGAGGACCATCTCCCCAGGAGGGTGGTTGCCATCCTCCTACCCAGCCTGGCTGAGTTTCAAGTGCCCCATTCAGTGGTGGGGGACACCCAGCCAGGTAAGCACCTCTAACCTCCCTGCCCTGGGCAACGGAGCCAACTCGGGGTGCCCCCTCAGGCAGGGGGGCCCTGGCAAGACCCCCCCACGCTCCCAGGAGTCAAAGTCGAGTCAGGGGAAAAAGGAAGGGGAAAGGGGGGGGGGAGGGAAAAAAAAAAAAGGCAAGCCTTTTGAGTGCAATATTTTAGTTGAGCAACAGAGCATGAGTAAAGGAGGGAGCTTTTCGTGGTCTGCTGAGTTTAAGCTATGAGCTGAAAGTTTAACTATTAATACACTTAATCAAGAGGCTGCTCCCCTGCCCGGGCTTGGGCAAAACAAACGTGCTGGCTGGGGCCAGGGCTGGCACAGAACGGCAGCACCCACTCCTGCCACCCCCAGGCAATGGCCCTCCCTGGGGGGGTGGGAGGGGGGCGGTAAGCAGCTGGAGGGTCTGAGACCAGCCAGGGCCAGCTCCGGCCTTGGCTGAGCCTCCAACTGCCACGGCAGGAGGTGCTGGGGGGTGGGGTGTCCAGCTGTGAGGGTCGAGCACCCCACATGTGGTCCTCCTGCCAGCCCTCCCTGCAGAAGCGCCGGCAGAGGGGAGAAGTTGTCACCCCCAGACCCTGCAGCGTCCCCGGGTCCTGAGTGAGCAGCATGTGTACCACCACCGCCTGCCTGGAAGCGTGACACCCAGGGGTGCCAGCGGGTGAGGCACCCCCAGGGAAGTGGATTCCCCAAACACCCCCTCCATGTCCCCACCACATCTCCCTCGCTGCCTGCCGTTGCCCAGGAGGAGGAAGAGGAGGGACAGGCTGGATTTGGGGGCACGGTACCCCAAGCCTTCTTTGTGGGCACCTGGCAGCATGGTGCTGGCTGCCCACAGCTTCACCACAAAATCCATGTCAAGGACGACTTGGCCACCTCCTTCCTTCTCCCCACCGAGCCAGGGAGGGGGGACCCACAGGGCGCCTGGCACAACGCCTCCCCCCAAAGCCCCTGCCCGCACCCCCAGGCTGGCAAAGAGGCCGAGGCACCTCCCTGCCCACGAGGCCACCGAATCCCCATCCGGCGCCGGGCGGCGGCGGCGGGGGCCAGGACGAACTTCGGAGCGCCAGGGCGGATCCTTTGTTACTTTGCTTTTGTTGTCACACGCCGGCGCGTCCCCACCGTCCCGTCATCGTGTGTCACCCCCTCCCCCGCCCCCCCGCCTCCCCGGACACGCACACACACCCCCAGCAGCGCCGGCCCCGAGGTCAGGGCGCGACATCTGCCACCTCGCCGGGTGGCACGGCCCGGGTGACGCCGGTACCGCCACGTCGGGTCTGCCAGGCCCTGGGTGGGTGCCCGCCAGGTGCCCGGAGCCACCACACGCGGTGACACTTTTTGGGGCCGAGGCTCGTCCCACGTGACGCCGCGACCGATTTGAATTCGATGCAGTGGCAGAGGAGCTGCTGGCACTGCCAGGGAGCCCAGAACTGGCGTCCCTGCCGGGCTCAGGCGCTGCCAGAGCTGATGGTGGCTCTGCAAAGCTCTGCCGGAGAGGGGTTTTCGGGGGAGGCGGACGGACAGAGGGACGGATAAGGGTTTCCATGCCTACACACGCTCCCACAGAGCGGTATCTTTGGGGGGGGGGGGGGTCACCACTTCGTTCCTCCCCCTCCCCCCCCCAAGCCCTCTTCACCTCAACCCCGTTGCCCTCTCGGGGAGGGGGATGCAGCCGCTCAGCCCTCCGGGGGAGCAGGGTCGGGGGGGGGGTTGAGGTGTCCGTCCCTCGGCAGCCCCAGGTGCGGCGCCGCTGCCGGGCGCGGGGACCGTGGGGTGGTAGGGAAGGGGGTGGGGGGACAGAGGGACAAAGCGGCACAAAGGGGCTGCTGACACAGCAAGGGCCCCGTTTCCAGAGAAACAAAACTTCCGCCGGCTCCGGCCCCGCGCCCCAGGTAGCCAGGCTTGTGCATCCCCCCTGCCCGCGTCCCCAGCCCTTGCCCCAAACCCCCTCAAGCCCCGCAGCACATCACCCCCGCCCCGCTCGGCTTCTGTCCCACCCCCCTCCACTTCCCAGGGTCTCCGGCCGGGAGCGGGGGGGGGGGTAAAGGTTGCCGGGCGGGTCACACATGCGAGCCCTTATCGCAGGATGGCTGCGCAGCTTTGTTTGTGCGTGGGACGCGGAGCGGGGCGGGCGGCGGAGCTATGTGGCGTGTCTGTGTGTGTGTGTGTGTGTGTGTGTGTGTGTGTGTGTGTGCGTGCCCCCCATCATCATCCCCATCCCACCACCCCCACCCCCCTTCTCTCTCTCTAATCAATCATCCCAGGAAAGAATGAACCGACCCCAAGCAAACGCGGACCCGCGGGAAGGACGTTGCCGGCTGCGGGGGAAAAATAAAAATAAAATAAAATAAAACCCCACACTGACGTTAAAAATCAAATAAGGGGGGAAAGAAACAAACAACAAACAGCACCCCGGGGAAGGGGGGGGGCAGGGGCGTGCGATCCGGCGGAGTTTGGGGCCATAATCCCGGCATTCGGGGACAATTCCCAAGCCCCGGTGGCTGGGGGCCGGCAGCACCCACGGCGTGCGGCTGGGAAGCGGCTGAAGCTGCGGTACCGGGGGGGGGCCGGGTGCCCCCCCCGGCGGTGCCGGGGGCAGCGGCAGAGTCGGGAATCCCATCCGAGGGCGAGGCGGGGGTGGGGGAAACGGCTCGGGAAGGAGCCGGGGAGGGTGATAAAGTTGGGTTAGTTGTTGCACATGGCTGGGCGATGGCGAGCGGCGCCGCTCCCACGGCCACCCCCGCCGCGGCTCCCCGGTACTGGAGCCCGGAGCAGCCCGGGAGGGAAAGCGAGAGCAGCCCCCGCGAGGAACCCGAGCGCCATGGGGCCGCCGCAAAACCACGGGCGGGGGCTACCCCCCACCTCCAGCAACCCCCTCCCCCCACGCGAAATCGGCCGCGGGTGGCAGGGGCCGCCCCCGCCGCCCCCCGGCCCTGCCGCCACCATTGTCACCCGGGAAACCACCGGGCGATGCGCGGCGGCGGCGGGGGAGGGGGTCGCCCCTATCCCTTCCTTTTGCCTTCCAGCGCATCCCCGGCAGCGAGCGGGGAACCAGGAAAGGCGACGGGATCGCGAACGGGGGTTCCGCCGCACCGAGAAAAACTTTGCTCGTTACCCCGCTGCCCCCTCCGCCGCCTCCCGGGGAAGCAGCGGGGCCGCGCAGGCAGCACCGGCCGGGCCCCGGCGCGGGCAGGCGGGCAGGCGGCCAGCTCCGCGCCCCGCTGCCGCCGCGGGCAGCCCGGTAACGGCGGCGGGCGGAGCGGGGCGAGCCGCAGCCGCCCCCCGCCAAACTTTTTTTCTTTTCACCGTTCCCTTTTTTCCACCACCCCTCCCCAAAACCCCAACTTCCACCGTCACCCACCGGAGCAACCCCCGGCGACCGGCACCCACCGGCGGTCCGGGAGCCACCGCTGCGGGCAGCGCTGCCCGGGAACTGACTTGTGGCGGGGGGGCGGTTAGGGGAAGGGACCGGGAAGAATGGGGTCGGGGGGAAGGGGTGTCAGCACCTGCCCGGTGCCGGGGACACGGGGGGACCCCGAGGCGGGCCGGGCGCCTCGCCGCCGCCGCACACCCACCTCCACATCGCCGCTCGCTCTGGGAGTGCACAGCCCCCGAATCGCGCTGCACGGCGCTGCCGCTGCCCGCGGGCTGCCGGCAAAACCCGGACCGGACCGGACCGCCCAGCCGCGCCGCCCCGCGCGCGCCCCCGCCGCCCCGCGCGCGACACGCAACCCCCCCACCGCCCTCGACCGACCACCCCACACACAGAGGTGGGCACACACTCCCCGCACGACCCCCCTGTGTCCGTGTGTGTGTGTGTGTCCGCGGGTGTCACCCCGTCGTTGGCGCCGTCTGACCCCACGGGTGTCACTGTAGTGCGTGTGGTACCTTCCCACCCGTGTCCTACCCGCACCCCCATGGCTGTGGGCACCCCCACCATGTTCCCCGCCGTGTCCCCCACTCCCTACTCCGGGTGTCACCCTGCCACTGGTTTTATCTGACCCCACGAGTGCCACAGTAGTGTGCCCCCCACACCCTGTGTTCTACTTGCCGCCCCCCTCCCCCGTGACCCTCATGTCCTACCCGTCCCCCACCCCCATTACCGTGGCCACACCCCCACTGCCCGTGTCCTTGTGTCCATCCATTTCCCCCAAGGATGTCACCCCACCATTGGTGCCATCCACCCTCAGGGGTGCCACTGTAGTGTGCCACTCCCCCTCTCATGTCCCGCCTGTCCACCTCCCTCTTCCATGACCCTTCCGTCCTCCCTGCTGCCTCTCACCACGGGTGCCACTCTGCACCCTGCCACCAGGTCTTACCTGTCCCCCACACACCCTGCTGTGACCCCACATCCCACCTGCCCCCCACTCTGCAGTGGCTTCTCCCACCAGGTGTCACTGTGGTGTGCCCACCTCACTCCGTGTTCTAGCCCCCCTCCCCCACGAGTGTCCACCTGCTGTGTCCCACCACGTCCCGTTCAACCCCACGGGTGTCACCATAGTGTGCCCCCCTTGGGCCATCCGGGGAGGTCACCCCCTGCCCCAGCTACCCCCACCCTGCTGTGTTCCTTGCGTCTTATCTATCCCCTCCCCAGTGTCACGGTGCTGTGCCCCCCACCCCGTGTCCCACCCACTTCCACAGCTGGCACCTTTCCATGCCCTGCCATGTGCCACACAACGGCAGGGGTGTCACTGTGGCATGGTCCCCTGGTCCTACCCACCCCCACGGGCATCACTATGGCATTCCCTCCATGTGCCATCCACCTCCCACGACAGGCTGTAGTGTAGCTCCCCCCTCGTGTTCTACCCACCCCCACGCGTGTCACCTGTCTGTGTCCCTGCATGTCCCATCCATAGGACATCACGGTGGTGTGCCTCCCTCATGTCCCAGCCACCTCATGGGTGTTCTGCCTCCTCACATCCCCCTGCTCTGAGGGGTGAGGTCCCCACCTGCCCCGTGTCTCTCCCACTCCATCCACCACGCGGCTGTCCCCTGTCCAGCCCCCCGGGGGGGTCACCTTGCACCCCACCCCCACCTCCACGGGGTGTCACCCCCCTGTGCTTCCCCATCCCCCACCAAGCTGTACGCGGGCAGGTGCCCCCTACCCCTCTATGCCCCAACAGTGGGGTGACCCCAAGCGTGCGATCCCCACTCTCGCGTCCTCCACCCCTCTGTCCCTCACCGTGCGGTGCGGCTGGTAGAGGGACACAGAACCGAGGGGCACCCCGGGTTGAGTTAGAGTTGGGGGGGGAGGACACGACACCCACGATGCAGCTCTGCCCCCACGCCACCACCACACCACCGGGGTAACCTGGGTGTGAGGACCCCCAACCACAGGTCCTCGAGCCCCACACCTGCTGCTACCAGGGACCCAACTCATCGGCTGAGATCCCCTGAACAAGCAGGGAAGAGTCGATGGCAGCCATCAGTCACCCGGGGAGGGGGGACACACACACACAAATCTCCCGCAGCTTTGTCCCCCGCGGCGGGGAGCCAGAAGTTTCCTGCTCAACTTTTCAGCAGCGTTTTCGGTTGTTGTTTGGGGTTGGTTTTAAATGCTTCCCCCCCGCTGCTGGTGGGGGGCAGATTTATTTTTATTTTCCTTTTCCCCCCCCTTTTTTTTCTCCCCTTTTTTTCCCTTTCCCCCTCCCTTCCCCCCCCTTTTTTCCCTTTCCCTTTTTTCCCTTTTTTTTTTTTTTTCCCTTTCCCCCCCCTTTTTTATCCTTTTTTTCCCTTCCCCCTTCCCCCCTTTTTTCCCTTTCCCCTTTTTCCCTTTTTTTCTTTTTTCCCTTTCCCCCACTTTTTTTTATCCTTTTTTTCCCTTCCCCCCTTCCCCCCCTTTTTTCCCTTCCCCCCTTTTTCCCTTTCCCTTTTCCCCCTTTTTTTTCTTTTTTCCCTTTCCCCCCTTTTTTTTATCCTTTTTTTTCCTTCCCCCCCCCCCCCCTTTTTTTCCCTTTCCCCCTTTTTCCCCCTTTTTTTTCTTTTTTTTCCCTTTTTCCCCCTTTTTCCTTTTTTTTTTTTTTTAATTTAAAAAATATTTTTAATTTTTAATATTTCATTTTTAATTTTTTTTCCTTACTTTTTTTCCCCTCTTTCCTCGGTGGGTTGGTTTTTACCTCCACCCCCCACACACACACCCCCACACCCCCCCGCCCCGCTTTGAGGACTGGGCACTCGAAAAACCGGGAAGTTCCCAAAATTCCTTCAGCCTCCTCAGCCGCCAGCAGCTTCCCGAGGACAAAACAGCCCCCCCCCCCTTTACCCCCCACTCCCCCCTCCCCAAAACCCCCAACCCCACCACCCCCCAATTCCTGCAGCCTCTTCGCTTGCCAGCGAAACACCCAACCCTCCCCCCCCTCCCCCCCCACGCCCCCCGGAGCACAGATCCTGACAAAACCGAAACTGGGTTTGTGTTGCCGTTGATTTATTTTTTTCCCCTCTCCCCTCTGTGTTGGGTTTGGGTTTTTTCCCCTTTTTTTTTTTTTTTCTTTTTTCACAGGAATGCAAAAATCTCTTCCCCGCTTCCCACCCCGCGCCCGCCTGGGATGGCAGCACACAAAAAAGCCCAGGCTTGGGGGGGGGGGGGAGCGGGCGGGGGGCGGCGGCGAGCGGCGCGGTGCCGCCGCCGTTTGTATTTGATCCACGTCTCCCTTAATTCGCATTTTTAGCGACGGGGATTTTCGAACGCGGGCGCTGGGACCACGCTCAGGCTTCCCAAAATTCTCCCTCCCTCCCTGCCTGCCTTCCTCCCGGCTGGCAACCGTGGGGGCGGGCACTGCCCCATCTTCCTGGGGTACGCTCCGTACCCGGTTGCCGGCTGGCATCGCCACCGGCCCCCTGCTCGTCCCTCTCCTCGCCCACCCCTGCCACTCAGCTCTGCTGCCCCAAGCCCCAAGGCTTTGGAAGAGGCTTGTGCCGGGGGCGTGGGTGCAGGTGGCGCCGGTGATGGGGGAGAGGGGACAGCATCCCACCAGCACTGCAGCCCTGTCACCGAAGCCTGGCCCTGGTGACACTGGCAGCGCCGTCCAGCATGTGACACCTTCTCCCCCCTGGGTGGGCTTCACCTAGGGAGTTTCATGTGCCCTTCTCTTGTTGTTTTGAAGGAGCTGGGTGCATCACACCCCCACCCTGATGCCACCATGGGCTGTAGGTTGCTGGTGACCCCGTGCAAAGGCCCACAGAGGTCACACCTGGAGCTTGCCCTCCTCTCCCTACCATGGCAGGACTTCACTCAACGTGAACAAAAGTCACCCCTGCTGAGCACTGAAGTCCTCTGCAAGAGGGGAAACTGAGTCACAAAAGCAAGTGGGGACCTGCTCTTAGAGGTGACACCAACACTCTCCAGCAAACCTCCAGGCTCCCCAGCACCCTGAGCTGGTACCCACTGCCCAAGCGTCTCAGGCTTGGTGAGGACTGGATCCTCTAAGGCCAGCAAAGTGGCACATTCCCATAGCATGAAGACAAGAGGTCCTCCCAGGGGTGCAGCCCACGAGCCTCCATCCTGCTCTGGACCCTTATCCCCTGGGGTGTTGCAGTTGTGGGGGACAGGGATGGAGGGTGACATGGACAGCGATGGAGGCTGAGGGGGACAGGGATGGAGGACAATAGAGATTAGGATGGAGGGTAGATGGGACAGGGATGGAGGGCAAGGAGGGCACGGAAAGAGGGCGAGTGGCCAGGGATGGACAATGACAGGCACAAGGATGGAAAGTGAGGAGGGTGGGGAAGAGGGTGAGGGTGAGGGGGATGAGGGTGAGGGGGATGAGGGTGAAGGTGAGTGGGATGAGGATGGAGATTGGGGGGACAAGGATGGAGAGTGAGGGGGATGGGGAGGACAAAGGGGACAGGCATGAAGGAAGATCAGGACAGGGATGGAGGACGGCGGGGATGGGGAGGGAGGGCGTGGGAGGCGGGATAGAGGGCAAGGTAGGTGGGGGCTGGAGGCCACAGGGAACGAGGGCGGAAGGCATAGAGGGGCCAGCGCTGGCTAGGGAGGGGACGGGGTGGGAACAAACAGCAAACAGCAGCGCTGCCTCCGGTCTCTGCCTGCCAGAACCGGTGCCAAAATCTCCCCCGCCATGCTGGGCACCAGGCGCCCGCAGCGGGCTCTGTGCTTCCTCCTCCCCGGGGCACAGAGCTGGGTCCTTTGCCCGGCTCCTGGCAAGGACACAGGGTCGGGAATAACTTGGGGGATGGGGAGGGGATCACGGGACGTGGGGGTGATCCCGGGCAGCCCGACCCTGCGGCAGGGAGGAGGGGGTCAGGCAGGTCTATGGCCCCCCGGGTGGCAGCAGGGCACCATGGGACGGCAGCTGGAGGACTGCCAAGGCTGCGTGAGCAGGAGACACATCCCAACAGCCTCCAAACGCGCTCCAAAATACCCAGCACAGCCTCCCCCAGCCCGGCCGCTGCCATCCAAGTGGGTTACAGAGCTGGCACTTGCTTGTCGCCGCCTCCACAGCGGGTGCTGGGCATCTTCTGGCAGAGGGGACCCAGATCTGCCCAGATGCTGTGCCAGGAGCCCCAGACCTTGGTGACGTCCCTGATCTGAGGGATGGGGCTGACTTTCTCCCGCCACCAGGAAGCAGGAACCCGGTCGGAGGCAGCCCCGGGAAGCTGTGCGAGCTCCTGGGGATGCTGTGCTGGGAAATCCCCGGCTCCAGCGCGCCGGGGTCAGGCTGGCACCAAGCCCACCTTTCAGTTTAGGAACCGCTGTGCTCCCCTTGGCCCTGATGGTGCCGGAGAGCAGAGCTGGAGCAGCTGGCATTTCCTGGGTGCTGACCTCCCAGAGCGTGCCCAGGGTCAGCGTGACCACCACCACCACGCCTAGCCGCCTGCCACCACCGTGCTGGGGGCACCAATGGGGCTCTGCCTGTGTCCAGCCAAGCCCGGGGGACGTGACACCCCGTTGGCACCAGGCTGGGGGTCGTGGCACTCCCCAGCTGCCAAAGCCTGCCGGGGGGAGCCTTGTGCAGCAGGTAGCCCCTGGCAGGCCCCTGCTGCCCGCTCCCCCAGGCTGTGCCTGTGTTAATTTTTAACCCCAGCTGTCTCCCGCACGGCTGGCGCTGGTAGCAGCCACTCACCCTGCCCCTGCTTCCCCAGGACGTGCCACAGCTGCTCCGTCGGTGGCACAGGGACTCGCCACCCCTTCCTGGCAAGGGCTGGGGTGACAGTGGGGGACTCGCAAGAGCCCCCGCAGCCCACAGGTCTGACGGATGCTTCGTGTCCCACACGGGAGCCCAGCTTGGGTCCCCAGGGGCCAAGGGAGGGGGAGGTGCCTGCAGGGCAGGCGTGTGACCGTGTGACACTGGCCTTTGGCAGCTGGGGGGTGGGCAGGGGCACGGTCTGGGCTGTCCCCCCCAGCTTCTCAGCAGCTGCCTGGGAACGTCCTGGCAGGAGGACCTGGGCCTCAAAGCAAACAGAGTGGCGGTGGTGGTTGGAGCAGGGCAGGAAGCCGGATCCTCGCTGCCCTCTCTCACCCCGGCTGAGCAGAGCCAGGCAGGAGCGCGGCCAGGGGACCTGCAGGGGCTGGCTAGCGTCCCCCGTCCTGTGGCAAAGGGGTGAGGGAAGACCCCCACCACATTCAGCCCTTCCTGGGCGCCAAGAGGATGTTTGCGTGGGGCCAAGGGACACCACGGGCAGCTGGGTGCCCGGGCTCGGGCACAGTGGGTCCTTGCCGTGGGGCTGGGTGGCGGGGCCGGGTGGCAGGGCTGCAGGGCACGCCTACGTGCCAGGCGGCAGGGGAGCCAGCAGGACACTGGAGCTGCAGCGTTCCCACCTCCGCGGGACCCTGGCAGGCGCTGGCTTGGGGGTGGGTTTTTTTGGTGGTTTTTTTTTTTTTTTTTTTTTTTTCCTTTGAGCCGGGGATTCGCCTGGAATTCAGACGCCCACGTGGTCCAAAATAGCCTGGCTCCGACATCCGGAGCGCCCTGCGAGAGCCATCTGCCTGCGCAGGCAGGGCGGGCACCGCACCCCCTCCCGCCGCCCGCGCCCCCTCCCCGCCGCCGCGGCAGGCACACGGGGCCCGAGCCCTGCCAGCCAGAGGGCACCACGGTGGGACCCTGCCCCTCGCTGGTCTTGACTCGGGAGCGTTCCCAGCGCCTGCGTGGGTTTGGCTCCCCTCTTGCTGCGGCTGCTGCTCGGCAGGCAAGGCTGGGAAGGCAGCGGTGAGATGAAAACAGCAGTGCTCAGCGCGGGGGGATGGGTGGTGTGCCCCTGGTGGGGAGCCGAAATGCAGAGCAAGGCAGGCTCAGGGGGAAAACGATTCCTGCTCTGCTTCCGTCCTCCCATGGGCGACAAAGCTGGGGAAGGGTCTGGGGAGGAGCAGCTGAGGGAGCTGGGGGTGTGTAGTGTGGAGAAGAGGAGGCTGAGGGAGACCTCATTGCTCTCTGCAGCTCCCTGAGAGGAGTGAGGTGGGGGCTGGACTCTGCTCCCTAGTTTCAGGGGATAGAAGGAGAAGCAGTGGTCTGAAACTGTGCCAGGGGAGGCTTAGGTTGGAGAGGAAGAAAAATTCCTTTGCTGCCAGAGTGGTCAGGGACTGGCACAGGCTGCCCAGGGAGGTGGTGGAGTGCCCATGCCTGGAGGTGTTCCAGAACCCTGTGGCCATGGCACCTGGGGCCATGGTTTGGTGGCCATGGTAGGGCTGGGTTGCTGGTTGGGCTGGATGAGCACAGAGGCCTTTCCCAACCCAAACCACTCTCTGACTCTGATAAGTTGAAAAATTTCCCTGGCAGAAGGTACTTATGGCAAGAGCTGATCTGGGCAGGCCTGAGGCAAGAGTCATGGAGAAACAGCCCTGAAAGCTGTGCTGGCCTCTTCCTTGCCAGTGTGACAGCCCAGCAGTGTGACACCCTCCTCCATGCTGCCTCCACCCCAGGTCTTGCCCATACACCTTCCTGGCAGACAGTCTCAGGGATCTGGGCTCTTGAGGATGATGATGATCCTCATCTGAGCATGTTTATGCTTTATTGAAGGCTGTGGGGAAGCAATGGCCTGGAGCTCACAGGGTTAACACCTGGTGCACCGCAGCATCTCTACGGACAGGTTGGTGTCCGTGGCCCAGCAGTCAGCAATGTCCATGGGCAAAGGGGAAAGAGGTGACCTTGGGGTTGTCTAAGCAGGAGACCATCTCCATGTCACAGGCAAACCTTTGCACAGTGGCAGGGCCCAGTTTAGGGCTGCTGGCCCACCAGGATCCCTGGGAGCAAAGCCCCTTGCTAGTGAGGACATCAGCCTGGGGGATGCACTGCAGAAGTGAATCTCTCAGGAGCCCCCAGGCATGACCCCTAACCTGAGAGCAGTTCCCCCCCCGAGCTTACTCCCCCAGAGCAGTTTAACCCCCCAAAGAGCAGTTTACCCCTAAGGGTTGTGAGGCTCCCCATGAAACCCCTCCCTGTCCATCACAGCCCTGCAGAGGCAGCTTGGGTCACCCTGCTGGGGATCCAGGCAGCAAGCAAGCCTGAGCGAGGGTGAGATGGTCTGTCAGGCAAGGGATGCTCTGTCACCTTCCATGGTCAGAAGCCCTCCAAGGAAAGGTGAACAGAGGGTCCCTGCACTGAGGGATGCTGTCCAGATGCCTTTGTTCCCATTTCCCACCCCCTCCTCCCAGCAGTAATGCTGCAGCTGAGCCTTGACCTGTGACACCGCTGACGGGAGGGGCAGGGACGTGAGCCATGCACAGCCTTCCTTGCAGAAAGGGCTGTCCAAAGCAAGCTTCTCTGCTTGGCTTGGTCTCCTTTGCCCAGCTTCCCCTTCTTAGGCCTGGGAAGCAACCAAGGCCTGACTCTTAGATGCTGGAGCAGTGCCCCAGGCCCCCCACACTGCTCCGCTCCTGTTTCCTGCCCGCAGCAACGCGTGGTCGATGCTATTGAGAGGAGCTGACAGATCTGACTCTCTGGGTAGGGGAAGCTGTCCTCCCTTGATCACCTAAACACCATCCATCATTCTGGCTGATGCCACCTCTGCACTGGTCTGCATCCCTGTAAAGGATGGGAAGATGTCAAAAAGAGCCAGCACATCCTGCTGAGTCTTCCTGCAGCAAGGTGCTGAGCAGCAGCTGTGGGTCTCTCATATCACATCCCTAACCAAGCTTCCAAGGTCTCTCTCCTTGCTTCATCCTGAAGGGAGAGTTCAGCTACTAGGACAGCACCAAATTCTAAGATGTGTCATAGAATCACAGAACTGCCAGGGTTGGAAGGGACCCCAAGGATCATCCAGTCCCAACCCCCCTGCCATGGGCAGGGACACCTCACACTGCAGCAGGCTGCTCACAGCCACATCCAGCCTGGCCTGAAAAACCTCCAAGGGTGAGGCTGCCACCACCTCCCTGGGCAACCTGTGCCAGTCTCTCACCACCCTCATGGGGAAGAGCTTCTTCCTAACATCCAATCTGAATCTACCCACTTCTAGTTTTGCTCCACACCCTCCCCCCAGTCCTATCACTCCCTCACACCCTCAAAAGTCCCTTCCCAGCTTTCTTGGAGCCCCCTTCAGATCCTGGAAGGCCACAAGAAGGTCTCCTGGGAGTCTTCTCTCCAGACTGCATAACCCCAACTCTCTCAGTCTGTCTCCAGAGCAGAGCAGCTCCAGCCCTCTGCTCATCCTCGTGGCCCTTCTCTGGACACCTTCCAGCACCTCCAGATCCTTCTGGTAATAGAGGCTCCAGAACTGGACACAGTGCTCCAGGTGGGGTCTCAGCAGGGCAGAGCAGAGGGGGAATCACCTCCCTCACCTGCTGGCTATGTATCAAGACCTTCTGGGAGACACCTTGTGCAGCCTCCTGAACAGCAGGAGCCTTGGGGGTGCACTCATCTGCTGCTCCTGCTCTTGGGGAATCACAGAATCAAACCACAGAATTCTTAAGGCTGGAAGGGACCTCAAGGATGCTCCAGTTCCAACCCCTGCCATGGGCAGAAGCCTGGAAGCCCTCTGTGCCTGGGCTGGGATCCTAGAATAGAACCATGACACTTTTGAGGATGGAAAAGACCTTTGAGACCATCCAGTCCAACACTCACCCAGAGCTCACAATGCACCACTGCTGCTCAGCCACTGCCACTGCACCACATCCAGGCAGCTTTTAAACCCCTCCAGGGATGGGGACTCCATCACTTCCCTGGGCAGCCTGTGCCAATCAATGCCCAGTCCTCACTGGGGACTGACCAGGCGCTCCTCCCCATTACCCCATCCCACTTGGCTGCTCCCCTTCGCTGAAGGCTTCCCTGCACTCACCCACCACTCCCCAGAGGGACATCTGCAGCTTCCTGGGGACATTTGACAGGGAGAGCCCAGGCAGGTGGAGAAGAGCTGGGCCTGGTGCTCCAGCTCAGAGCTCCACTCCTCCCAGGGCAAGCAGAACCCAAGGAACGGCGGCAAGGAGCCAGCCTGGAGTTGGATGGGAACAGACCACCCTCTCCTTACCTAGGAAGACCAACTGGACTTGTCAAGAGGAAAGAAATTCATCTACATCTCTCACATATGGTCTCATCCTAATGGATATGTATGAGCAGAAGGGAAGAAGAATAACCTTCTGGTTAGGCTAAGGGCTTGGCAGTTGAGAATCCGCTATGCTATTCTCAGCCCTGTCCACACCTTGCTCCAAAGCCTTGGAAAACTCTTCCTCCATCCCCAGGCCTCACGTTTCCATCTGGAAACGTGGCCCACACCTCTGGCGTGCTGGCTGCGAAGGAGGGAGGAGGGACAGCTGACCTGCACCTCCCTCCTCCAGCCACTCCAGTTTCACGCTGCTGAGAGCAGGCAGGAGACGAAGGAAGAAGGGAGAAGCCAATAGGAAGGCTCCAGCCCTGCTTCAGGCTGCCTGGAAAACCCAGACCCGTGTGGAACGAGGGAGAAATGCCCCCGGGGCAGAGCAGCTCCTCACCCCTGGCAGCCCAGAGCAAGCTAGAGCTCTCAAAGTCTGCTGTCCTCCTTGTGATCCAGCCCCAGCTGCTTCCTGGGCTTGATGTTGTCCAGGAGGGATGCATGGATGTGCACTGACCGAACTGAGGGCAACACCTGGGGCCAGCCACTGGGCTGCCAGCCGGGCAGGGGGCAAAGGGCTGGTAGTGGAAACCCATCGTTTGGCAGCAGCTGTGAGCCTAGAAGCGTGCTCCAGGAGGACAGTGCTCAGCACAGGGATCCACAGCAGCCTTGTCTGAGGTGCTCCAGGAGCCCCAGGATGCTCCAGGGGCCTGCAGCATGTGGCCAGACTGAAGCTGGGAGATGGCATCAGCGTCCCGAAGGTGCGGGAGGTGTCTTCCCAGCACTGCCCCATTGCCCACCTTCAACCAGACACAGGGGTCCCACCCCTGCCTTGGCACTCCCAGCCCCATGGTCACCAGAGACCTGCAGGCTGACCAAGGATGTCCCTCCTCACCCTGCCTCCTCCAGCCCCCTTGCTACCCTGATTCGGTGCTGCCTTGCTACCCAGTCCCATGCCAGCACAGGCTCCCTCCTCCATCTCCTTCTCCTCCTCCCCTTGAAGGGCATTTCTGCAGGAGCCCCAGCCCTGCAAGGAGAGCAGAGAGCAGCCAGAGCCACCATAAATCCTTCCCTGCAGCCCAGGGCTCTGCCAAACTCTCCCTTCCACCCAAATTTATGGAACAGCAGGTCCCTGCCAGCACAGTCGCAGGGTGGAACAGGAGCTGCTTGCAGCCTGCAGACAGGCCTCCTGCAGCCTCCTCCGTGGACAGCTCTTCTCTTTCTCCTCCTCAAACTGGCACCCTCGGTGGCCTGGGGGCAGCTGAAGCACCCCCAGCACAACTTCACTCCCCCCATCTTGCTCCCCAGGGAATCTCAGCCCCTTCCCCCTCCCCCATCCAGGAGAGCCCCAGGCCACAGATACAAGCATGGGGTCCCTAAAGAAGGGAGGCTATCCACAAGGGGCACAGGCCAGCACAAACACCAGTTTCTGCCACCCCTTCCCTGTTGTGCCACCCCCTTCCCCTTTGTGCCAACCCTTCCCCCTCGGGCCACCCCTTCCCCCTTGTGTGACTCAGTGCTGGCTGAGGGGGAGCCCAGATGCAGGTGGGGGAAGATGAAGGGTTTGGGAGGGAGGTTGGAGCAGCATCTGAGCATCCCTAGGGACTCCACCAGGGCAGCAAAGGTCAGCCCCGGGCCAGCCCTTCCTCCAGCCACGGCAGAGGCAGCGCTGAGGCAGGCCCTGGGTATTTGCATTTCCTGCTGGCTGCCTGCTGAAGTTTGCAGCCTTAATGGAGCATTAATGCTGCCTGCTGCATTTCATTACTGCTGCCAGGGAGGAGAAGCACAGAGCAAAAATCCAAACTCCCCTGGGTCCAGCCAGCCCAGCCTGGCCACCCAGTGCCCACCGCTGCCAGCCACCCAGTGCCCGCCGCTGCCAGACACCCACACCCCGGCTGTGAGCTGGCCCCCAGCCCCCAGCCACATGGCTGCAGGAAACAGAGAATCACAAAGTGGTTTGGGCTGGAAAAGTCTTCCAAGACCCTCCAGTCCACCCAGCAACCCAACCTCACCATGGCCATCAAACCATGGCCCCAAGTGCCATGGCCACAGGGTTCCTTGAACACCTCCAGGCAGGAGGCAGCCACAGCCTCCTGGGCAGCCTGTGCCAGTGTCTCCCCAGCCTCTCTCTCAACAATTTCTTCCTCGTCTCCAGTCTCAATCTCCCCTCTCCCAGCTCAAAGCCATTGTCCCTCGTCCTGGCACTCCCAGCCCTTGCCCAAAGCCCCTCCCTAGCTCTCCTGGAGCCCTTCAGGTACTGCTCTGAGGTCTCCTGGAGCCTTCTCTTCTCCAGGCTGAACAGCCCCAGCTTTCCCAGCCTGTGCCCATAGCAGAGGTTCTCCAGCCCTTTGACCATCTTCATGGCCTCCCTCTGGACTCACTCCAACAGTTCCCTGCCCTTGTGTTGGGGGCCCCAGAGCTGGCTGCAGCCCTGCAGGTGAGGTCCCACAGGAGCAGTGGAGAGGGCCAAAAGCACCTCCCTTGACCTGCTGGCCACACTTCTCTTGATGCAGCCCAGGATACTTTCCCTGATGCCCAGCCTGAAAT
This sequence comes from Picus viridis, assembly GCA_033816785.1. Lineage (NCBI taxonomy): Eukaryota > Metazoa > Chordata > Aves > Piciformes > Picidae > Picus > Picus viridis. The sequence goes on from CM066593.1 coordinate 701,463, forward strand.
TTCCACTTGCTGTCCTGATTGTGCTCCCTTCCCATCTGCAGGAGCCACCAGCTGCCTGCTCCTGCCCAGGCCTGCCCTACCCTGCCTTTCCTGGCCATAAAAACCACAGGGCAGTGGAAATGTTTTGGAAACAGCTTTCACAGTTCTCTGGAGGGGGCTGCAGTTAACCCCTGAAGGAGCCACCAGCAGGGAATGGCTCATTCCAGCCTGGAGGCTGGAGGAGGAGGCTGCTTTTTGGTGCTGTTTTTGATGCAGGTGACTTCATCATGGTCCCCGTGGACTTTGCCTCCTTCCCCTGTTCTCACACAGCCCAACCACCCTGCGCTCTGGGGTTATCTGGGCCAAGCCTTTCCCCCCTCACCCTACATTCAGCACTTCCAGGCCCTTGGAGTTTCTCAAGCTGCCCTTTGCCGAGCTCTGCTGCTGCTCCACCGCACACAGCTCAGCTTCAGGAGTGCTGCTGGGACCCAGCCCTTGCTACCACCCTCCAGCACCTTTCAGAATCAGAGAATTATTTTGGTTGGCAAAGCCCTCTGAGATCCTCCAGTCCAAACCTCAACCCAAGCCCTCCATGGCCCCCAAACTGTGGCCCCAAGTGCCATGGCCACAGGGTTCTGGGACACCTCCAGGCATGGGCACTCCACCACCTCCCTGGGCAGCCTGTGCCAGTCCCTGACCACTCTTACAGCAAAGAAATTTTTCCTCCTCTCCAACCTAACCCTCCCCTGGCACAATTTCAGGACATTTCCTCTCCTTCTCTCACCTGAGAGTGGGGAGCAGAGCCCAACCCCCAGCTCACTGCAGCCTCCTCTCAGGGAGCTGTAGAGAGCAATGAGGTCTCCCTCAGCCTCCTCTTCTCCAGACTAGAAGGAGTCTGAAGTCACAGCAACCCAAACAGCAGATTCCAGGCCAAGCCCTATGAGGAGAGGCTGAGGGAGCTGGGGTTGCTTAGCCTGGAGAAGAGGAGGCTCAGGGGAGACCTTATTGCTCTCTACAACTGCCTGAAGGGAGGTTGTAGCCAGGTGGGGGTTGGGCTCTTCTCCCAGGCACCCAGCCCCAGAACAAGAGGACACAGTCTCAAGCTGTGCCAGGGGAAATTTAGGCTGGATGTTAGGAAGAGGTTCTTCCCAGAAAGAGAGATTGGCCATTGGAATGTGCTGCTCAAGGAGATGGTGGAGTCCCCATCCCTGGAGGTGGTAAGGAAGAGACTGGATGGGGTGCTTGGTGCCATGGGTTAGTTGATTAGATGGTGTTGGGTTGATAGGTTGGACTCCATGATCTCAAAGGTCTCTTCCAGCCTGGCTGATTCTATTCTATTCTATTCTATTCTATTCTATTCTATTCTATTCTATTCTATTCTATTCTATTCTATTCTATTCTATTCTATTCTATTCTATCCTATCCTATCCTATCCTATCCTATCCTATCCTATCCTATCCTATCCTATTCTAAATGGGGGTGATGAGCATCACTGTCCAGGCCTTGCCCAGGTCCCAAGTGGCTGAGATCCTCCAGGTCAGGCGCAGTGTCAGAGCCTGAAGCAGGGCCAGCAGCCAGCCCAGCCTGGGGCAGCTCATGACACCTCTCACTGTCACCAGTGCTTCTTCCCCACCTCAGACCCAACTCCAAGGAGCAGTGCCTGGCCAGGATGAGGCCTTCCACAGCCAGTGGGGGGACCTTCAGGAGAAGCCAGGCAGAGCAGGAGGGATGGACGCAACCCTCCATCCTGAGGCAAGCAGGAGGGTTTGGGACTCAGGCAGCCCTGGGGAGGTCCTGGGATCCTTTGGCTCTCCATGAAGCGCTCAGGTGATGTCTGAGAGGGGTGAAGGCAGTGAGCTGGTGCTGTGCTCAGACACCACCAGCAGCTCTGACCTCTGGCACACCCCAGCCCCCCTGGGCTGCTCCTGGAGACAGCAGTGCCAGGACGTGACATTCCCTCTTCACACATGGGCAGCTCTCAGCCAGCTCTTCCCCCTGCCCACAGCAGAGACCAAACTCTTCCACCACCCAGCACGTGAGACAGGACAGGGGCAGAGCCAGGCTGAGAGCACAGGTGCCCCACAGGCAGCCAGGGAAAGGGACTTCTGGGCCCCAGCACCTGGCCTGAGCCCACCAGCAAGGCCCCCAGGGAGGGAAAAACATAACCCAAGGGTGGAAACCAGGTTGCTTCAAGCAGTGAGGTCAGGCATGTGGGTCCCAGAGCAGCCAGGCCCTCAACCCAGGAGCTGCTTAGGCCACTGCATGCTCCTGGGCCAGGCTGGGGATAGGCACAGAGACTGTCCCAATGAGGAATCCATCTACATGTGGCTCCAGCAGGTTGTAGGAGCTGCCCTGAGCCCTCCAGGCAAGAATGACCTCCTGGAAGCAGAGTCCATGTCCTCCAGCCAATGTGCCACGGAGTGTGGCTGCTGACATCCCCTCCAGCTCCCAGATGATCCCAAACAGCCATCTCCAACGTGGTCCTGAGGAGGGCATCCTCTCTGCCCCCTGCTCTCTCCTTGGCTGGACCATCTCCTCAGGCTTGGATGGGTGCCCTGGGAGACTTCCCACTTACTGCTGCCTCCCTTCCTGAGGGCTCAGCATCCTCCTTGGGTGCTTCAGAGGCAATCAAAAATGGCTATTTTCTGCCTAGGGAAAATTCAGCAGCAATTCAGAAGAGAGCCTGGGATCTGGGCCATCTGCATTGGACATCAGTCACCAGCTCTGTCACACCCCCCACCCCTCCAAGGCCCACAGTCATCCCACGCCTCGGCTTCCCACCTCTGTAAAACACAGAGGCTACTCCTTTGGCTGCCCCACTCTTTATTTCCCCCTTTTCCCAACCCTCTAGAGCATAGGCTGCCTTTCATCATGGGGGCTGGCAGCATCCTGGCTGCAGGAAGGAGGCCTCCAAGCATTTTGCTGCTGTGGGGCCAGTGAGGAATGGTCCAATCCTCACCCGGAGGGAGGGCTGAGCTCCCCTCCTGCAGTTCCTTGGCACTGAAGTTTGGTTTCCCCTTCTGAACACGCACAGACTGTGGGCTTGCAGCCTCTCAGAGGCTGCCTGGATGCCCTGATTCGGGAAGGGGGTTCAGGGACGCCGGGAGAGTCCCTTGGGGCTCAGCTCTCCCCGGAAGGAGGAGCCAGGCTGAAGCGGCAGGAGCGGCAGCTGCCTGGAGGCGCTGGTGGCTTTCATCCCCAGCGTCCCGGCTGCTCCCGGGACCAGGAGAAGGTTTGCAAGGCAGCTAGTCGCTGCAGCCCTTCAAACCCACCAGCATTTCCTACTGTGCATCTGTGCCTTTATTAGTGGCAGGGCCAGATGATGTGAGCACAACCTCCACAGCCCTCAAGAGCACTGCTTCCACTTTTATTTCGTTCCCTTTTCCTCTCCAGTGCTGGCTGCAAACCATCTCCTCCCACATCCCCCATGGCCCCAGCCCGTGCCAGAAGTTGGTGGTGCCCGTGGGCCCTTGGAGAGCCCCTGCAGCGAGGGCAGGGCCAGACGAGGTGTGCTCAGGGCTGCTGGGAGCTGCCTGGGGGTGCTCACACTGCTTAGATTTCCCAGGGGTCACCTCCATGTCCTCCCTCTCTGCCCCTGCACCTGCCCAAGGTGAGGGGCTGATGCCAAGGCTCTTCAGTGATGCTCAGCAGCCCCCACCAGGAGTCCCAGGGCAGGATGCCTGAATGAACAGCCCGGACCTTGCAACCTGCAGCCAGGCTCGCTGCCAGCCACAGGGTCAGGAGCTCCTGGCCCCTCGTTGGACCTCCTACTGCATCCCCAAAATTCCCTCCCCCTTGCTTTGGAACGGGCAAAGGTCTCAGCTCCAGCTGAGGCAGAGGGAAGCTCGGTGTGTCCTAGTGGGATGTGTCAGGGAAGACAGCAACACCTCTGTGCTCCCTGGGAAGGGGACCAGGGTGAGGCAGTTAGGTGAATCCAGCATCCACCTCCCAACAGTGGTGGCCTGGAACCTGCAGCCCTCACAGGGAGGGCTCTGCAGGCTCTGCTGGCCAGGGGCTGCCCTGCAGCAAAGCCTCCCTGAGCTCCCAGGGTCCCGGCGGCCCCCTGCCCCGCCACGGGGACATCCTGGCTGCGTGGAGGGGGAAGGCAGTGGCAGAGTCCCCTGTCCCCCGTGGAACGGGGCTGGAGCAACCGACAGAGTTGCCATGGAGATTTTCTCCCTAGCAGATGCTCTGGGCAGGTGCAAGAAGAGGCTCTGCCCCCCTCGCTGTGCGGCACAATGCCAGCCGCATCCTGCAGGAACCGGAAGCCTCTGCAACGGCCCCGCTGCTGCCAGCCCAACGGCCGCCGCTGCCGCCGGCCCCTGCCAGCCTCCGGGCAGGGAAACTGAGTCACACCTCCCCACCCCGGGGCTTGGCCTCACCTCCCTGGCCCCAGCCGCATGGCACGTGGGGGAGCTGCAGCCTGCCCCTGGGATCCGTCAGTCGCCCTTGCTGCCTCCTCAGCTGGCAGCGGTGTCCTGCTGGCTGAGAGGGCTCACAGCACTCAGCACTTCCACACTGTGTTGGGTTAGGAACTGGCTGGAGGGCCGAGCCCAGAGAGTGGTGGTGAATGGTGCCACATCCAGCTGGCAGCCAGACACTAGTGGTGTGCCCCAAGGATCAGTACTGGGCCCCATGCTCTTCAACATCTTTATTGATGATCTGGATGAGGGCATTGAGTCCATCATCAGTAAATTTGCAGATGACACCAAGCTGGGGGCAGGAGTTGATCTGCTGGAGGGCAGAGTGGCTTTGCAGGGGGACCTCGACAGGCTGGACAGATGGGCAGAGTCCAAGGGCAGGAGATTGAACACATCCAAGTGCCAGGTTCTGCACATTGGCCACAGCAACCCCAGGCAGTGCTACAGGCTGGGGTCAAAGTGGCTGGAGAGCAGCCAGGCAGAGAGGGACCTGGGGGTGCTGGTTGATGGTAGGCTGAACATGAGCCAGCAGTGTGCCCAGGCAGCCAAGAAGGCCAATGGCATCCTGGCCTGCATCAGGAACAGTGTGGCCAGCAGGAGCAGGGAGGTCATTCTGCCCCTGTACACTGCACTGGTTAGGCCACACCTTGAGTCCTGTGTCCAGTTCTGGGCCCCTCAGTTTAGGAAGGATGTTGACTTGCTGGAACGTGTCCAGAGAAGGGCAACGAAGCTGGGGAGGGGTTTGGAGCACAGCCCTGTGAGGAGAGGCTGAGGGAGCTGGGGTTGCTTAGCCTGGAGAAGAGGAGACTCAGGGGTGACCTTATTGCTCTCTACAACTACCTGAAGGGAGGTTGTAGCCAGGCAGAGGTTGGTCTCTTCTCCCAGGCAGCCAGCACCAGAACAAGAGGACACAGTCTCAGGCTGCGCCAGGGCAGGTTTAGGCTGGATGTTAGGAAGGAGTTCTACACGGAGAGAGTGATTGCCCATTGGAATGGACTGCCCAGGGAGGTGGTGAAGTCACCTTCTTTGGAGGTGTTCAGGAGGAGACTTGATGGGGTGCTTGGCTGCATGGTTTAGTTGTTGGGTGGGTTGGATTGGTTGATGGGTTGGACGCGATGATCTTGAAGGTCTCTTCCAACCTGGTGTATTGTATTGTATTGTATCGTATTGTATTGTATTGTATTGTATTGTATTGTATTGACTGGAGGGACACTGCTGGCCCCAGTGGAAGGTGTGCTGGGGCTGTTGGCTTTACAGCTCTGACTGTTGGAGAGGGTCCAGGGGAGGCCACTGAGATGATCAGAGCCTGGAGAACCTCCCCTGTGGGCACAGGCTGGGAGAGTTGGGGCTGTTCAGCCTGGAGAAGAGAAGGCTCCAGGGAGACCTCAGAGCAGCCTTCCAGTACCTGAAGGGCTCCAGGAGAGCTGAGGAGGGACTTTGGACAAGGGCTGGCAGTGCCAGGACCAGGGACAATGGCTTTGAGCTGGGAGAGGGGAGACTGAGACTGGAGAGGAGGAACAGATTCTTGGTAGTGAGGCTGGGGAGAGACTGGCACAGGTTGCCCAGGGAGACTGTGGCTGCCTCATGCCTGGAGGTGTTCAGGGCCAGGCTGGATGAGGCCTTGAGCAGCCTGGGCTGGTGGGAGGTGTCCCTGTCCACAGCATTGAACTGGCTGAGCTTTGAGATCCATTCCAACCCAACCCATGCCATGGGTCTAGGATTTTACATTTCCCTCTCTGTTCTTTTTTGTTGTGATTATTTGTTCCCCAAGCAAACCACGGCCCAGCCACTGAGCTGCTGGAGCTCTGCTGTGTGTGCTGTGCTTGGGCCAACGAGTTCAGAAGAGCAAATAATGGCAGCTGAGCACACTGCAGACACAGGATGTCTAAAACAAGAATCAGACAGAAGGTGACCAGCCCCTGGAAATGTCCGAGCACTTCTCTGAGCAGACAGAAGCTGAAAGGGGAGAACAGTGCCAGCAGACATTCATGGGACAGGTGACACCAACCTGGGCTTCAGGGCCATCAGTGGGGACAGCTCCGAACACATCCTGGCAGCCTCCAGTTGGGCCCCGAAACCACTGATGGTATCTCAGCATCCTCGGTGCTCTCGGCTCTGCATCCTCAGTGCTCTCGGCTCTGCATCCTCGGTGCTCTCAGCTCTGCATCCTCGGCGCTCTCGGCTCTGCATCCTCGGTGCTCTCGGCTCTGCATCCTCGATGCTCTCAGCTCAGCATCCTCGATGCTCTCGGATCTGCATCCTCGGTGCTCTCGGCTCTGCATCCTCGATGCTCTCGGCTCAGCATCCTCGGTGCTCTCAGCTCAGCATCCTCGAAGCTCTCGGCTCAGCATCCTCGAAGCTCTCGGCTCAGCATCCTCGGTGCTCTCAGCTCAGCATCCGCGATGCTCTCGGCTCAGCATCCTCGGTGCTCTCAGCTCTGCATCCTCGATGTTCTCGGCTCTGCATCCTCGGTGCTCTCAGCTCAGCATCCTCGATGCTCTCGGCTCTGCATCCTCGGTGCTCTCGACTCTGCATCCTCGATGCTCTCGACTCTGCATCCTCGATGTTCTCGGCTCTGCATCCTCGGTGCTCTCAGCTCTGCATCCTCGATGCTCTCGGCTCTGCATCCGCGGTGCTCTCAGCTCTGCATCCTCGGTGCTCTCAGCTCTGCATCCTCGATGCTCTCGGCTCTGCATCCTCGGTGCTCTCGACTCTGCATCCTCGATGCTCTCGGCTCAGCATCCTCGGTGCTCTCGGCTCTGCATCCTCGATGTTCTCGGCTCTGCATCCTCGGTGCTCTCAGCTCTGCATCCTCGATGCTCTCGGCTCTGCATCCGCGGTGCTCTCAGCTCTGCATCCTCGGTGCTCTCAGCTCTGCATCCTCGATGCTCTCGGCTCTGCATCCTCGGTGCTCTCGACTCTGCATCCTCGATGCTCTCGGCTCAGCATCCTCGGTGCTCTCAGCTCAGCATCCGCGATGTTCTCGGCTCAGCATCCTCGGTGCTCTCGGCTCTGCATCCTCGATGCTCTCGGCTCAGCATGCTCGGTGCTCTCAGCTCAGCATCATCGATGTTCTCGGCTCAGCATCCTCGGTGCTCTCGGCTCAGCATCCTCGGTGCTCTCGGCTCTGCATCCTCGGTGCTCTCAGCTCTGCATCCTCGATGCTCTCGGCTCTGCATCCTCGGTGCTCTCGGCTCTGCATCCTCGGTGCTCTCAGCTCTGCATCCTCGATGCTCTCGGCTCTGCATCCTCGGTGCTCTCGGCTCTGCATCCTCGATGCTCTCGGCTCTGCATCCTTTGTGCTCTCGGCTCTGCATCCTCTGTGCTCTCGGCTCTGCATCCTCGGTGCTTTCAGCTCTGCATCCTCTGTGCTCTCGGCTCAGCATCCTCGGTGCTCTCGGCTCTGCATCCTCGGTGCTCTCAGCTCTGCATCCTCTGTGCTCTCGGCTCAGCATCCTCGGTGCCCTCAGCTCAGCATCCGCGGTGCTCTCAGCTCTGCATCCTCGGTGCTCTCGGCTGTGCATCCTCGATGCTCTCGGCTCAGCATCCTCGGTGCTGTCAGCTCTGCATCCTCGGTGCTCTCGGCTCTGCATCCTCGGTGCTCTCAGCTCTGCATCCTCGATGCTCTCGGCTCAGCATCCTCGGTGCTCTCGGCTCAGCATCCTCGATGCTCTCGGCTCAGCATCCTCGCTGCTCTCGGCTCTGCATCCTCGATGCTCTCGGCTCAGCATCCTCGGTGCTCTCGGCTCTGCATCCTCGATGCTCTCGGCTCAGCATCCTCGATGCTCTCGGCTCTGCATCCTCGGTGCTCTCGGCTCTGCATCCTTTGTGCTCTCGGCTCTGCATCCTCGGTGCTCTCAGCTCTGCATCCACGGTGCTCTCGGCTCAGCATCCTCGGTGCTCGGCTCTGCATCCTCGGTGCTCTCGGCTCAGCGTCCTCGGTGCTCTCGGCTCAGCATCCTCGCTGCTCTCGGCTCAGCATCCTCGGTGCTCTCGGCTCCGCATCCTCGGTGCTCTCGGCTCTGCATCCTCGGTGCTCTTGGCTCTGCATCCTCGGTGCTCTCGGCTCAGCATCCTCGGTGCTCTCGGCTCTGCATCCTCGGTGCTCTCGGCTCAGCATCCTCAGTGCTCTCGGCTCTGCATCCTCGGTGCTCTCGGCTCTGCATCCTCGGTGCTCTCGGCTCTGCATCCTCGGTGCTCTTGGCTCTGCATCCTTTGTGCTCTTGGCTCTGCATCCTCGGTGCTCTCAGCTCAGCATCCTCAGTGCTCTCGGCTCTGCATCCTCAGTGATCTCAGCTCAGTATCCTTGGTGCTCTCGGCTCTGCATCCTCAATGCTCTCAGCTCTGCATCCTCGGTGCTCTCGGCTCTGCATCCTCGGTGCCTCAGCTCTGCATCCTTGGTGCTCTCGGCTCCGCATCCTCGATGCTCTCGGCTCTGCATCCTCGGTGCTCTCAGCTCTGCATCCTTGGTGCTCTCGGCTCAGCATCCTCGATGCTCTCAGCTCTGCATCCTCGGTGCTCTCGGCTCAGCATCCTCGGTGCTCTCAGCTCAGCATCCCCGGTGCTCTTGGCTCCGCATCCTCGGTGCTCTCGGCTCTGCATCCTTGATGCTCTCAGCTCTGCATCCTCGGTGCTCTCAGCTCTGCATTTGTGATGCTCTCAGCTCAGCATCCTCGGTGCTCTCAGCTCTGCATCCTTTGTGCTCTCAGCTCTGCATCCTTTGTGCTCTCAGCTCTGCATCCTCGGTGCTCTCAGCTCTGCATCCTCGGTGCTCTCGGCTCTGCATCCTTTGTGCCCTTGGCTCGGCATCCTCGGTGCTCTTGGCTCTGCATCCTCGATGCTCTCAGCTCAGCATCCTCAGTGCTCTCGGCTCTGCATCCTCAGTGCTCTCAGCTCAGTATCCTTGATGCTCTCAGCTCTGCATCCTCAATGCTCTCAGCTCTGCATCCTCGGTGCTCTCGGCTCAGCATCCTCGGTGCTCTCAGCTCTGCATCCTCGGTGCTCTCGGCTCTGCATCCTCGGTGCTCTCGGCTCTGCATCCTCGGTGCTGCTCTCAGCTCTGCATCCTCGGTGCTCTTGGCTCTGCATCCTCGATGCTCTCAGCTCTGCATCCTCGGTGCTCTCAGCTCAGCATCCTCGGTGCTCTTGGCTCTGCATCCTCGGTGCTCTCAGCTCTGCATCCTCGGTGCTCTCAGCTCAGGTGCATCCTCGGTGCTCAGCTCTGCATCCTCGGTGCTCTCAGCTCTGCATCCTCGGTGCGGTCTCAGCATCCTCGGTGCTCTCGGCTCTGCATCATCGGTGCTCGGCATCCTCGGTGCTCAGCTCAGCTCGGCTCTGCATCCTCGGTGCTCTCAGCTCTGCATCCTCGGTGCTCTCAGCTCATCCTTGATGCTCTCAGCATCATCTTCGATGCTCAGCATCCTCGGTGCTCTCGGCTCAGCATCCTCTGCATCTCATGCTCTCAGCTCTGCATCTTGGTGCTCTCAGCTCTGCATCCTTGATGCTCTCAGCTCTGCATCATCTCTGATGCTCCCAGCTCTGCTCAGCATCCTCGGTGCTCTCTCAGCTCTTGGTGCTCTCGGCTCTGCATCCTCCTCGGTGCTCTCGGCTCAGCATCCTCGGTGCTCGGCTCTGCATCCTTGATGCTCTCAGCTCTGCATCCTCGGTGCTCTCAGCTCTGCATTTGTGATGCTCTCAGCTCTGCATCCTTGGTGCTCTTGGCTCTGCATCCTCAATGCTCTCAGCTCTGCATCCTTGGTGCTCTCGGCTCTGCATCCTCAGTGCTCTCAGCTCTGCATCCTTGGTGCCCTCAGCTCTGCATCCTCGATGCTCTCGGCTCTGCATCCTCGGTGCTCTCAGCTCTGCATCCTTGGTGCCCTCAGCTCAGCATCCTCGGTGCTCTCGGCTCAGCATCCTCGCTGCTCTCAGCTCTGCATCCTTGGTGCTCTCAGCTCTGCATCCTTGATGCTCTCAGCTCATCATCTTCGATGCTCTCAGCTCTGGATCCTCGGTGCCTCTCAGCTCATGCTCTCGGTTCTGCATCCTCGGTGCTCTCAGCTCTGCATCCTTGGTGCTCTTGGCTCATCCTCGGTGCTCTCAGCTCAGCTCTGCATCCTCGGTGCTCTCAGCTCTGCATCCTCGATGCTCTCAGCTCTGCATCCTCGATGCTCTCGGCTCTGCATCCTCGGTGCTCTCGGCTCTGCATCCTCGGTGCTCTCAGCTCTGCATCCTCGATGCTCTCGGCTCTGCATCCTCGGTGCTCCTCAGTGCATCTCGGTGGCTCTGCATCCTCGGTGCTCTCGGTGGCTCTGCATCCTCGATGCTCTCAGCTCTGCATCCTCGGTGCTCTCAGCTCAGCATCCTCGGTGCTCTCAGCTCAGCATCCTCGGTGCTCTCGGCTCTGCATCCTCGGTGCTCTCAGCTCTGCATCCTCTGTGCTCTCAGCTCAGGATCCTCGGTGCTCTTGGCTCAGCATCCTCGGTGTTCTCAGCTCAGTATCCTCGGTGCTCTCAGCTCAGTATCCTCGGTGCTCCCACCTCAATGCAAACTCAAAGATCACCTCCTCCAGGGGGACATTTCTTACTTCAAATCAGGCTGCACCCAGCGATGTTTTCCCTGCCCTTCATGGCTGAGGAGAGCAGCATGAGGGTTCCAGAGCATTGTCCATACCCTCAGAAGCTCCTGGTGCGGCCTGGAGGCAGTGTTCCTGTCATGTTCCCAAAAGTGCTTTGGTCCTGCTCCTGCTTGTGCTGAGGGCAGAGGAGGAGATAATGGAGGCAGTATCCCAACCTTTCCCAATCTGTTCCAATCTATTCCAACCTGTCCCAGCCTGTCCCAACCTGCCCCAACCTGTCCCAACCTGTCCCCTGTCCCAACCTCTCCCAATCTGTTCAACCTGTCGCAACCTGTCCCAACCTGTCCCCTGTCCCAACCTGTCCCAACCTGTCCCAACCTGCCCCAACCTGTCCCAACCTGTTCCAACCTGTCCCCTGTCCCAACATGTCCCAACCTGTTCCAACTTGTCCCAGTCTATCCCAACATGTTCCAGCCTGTCCCAACCTGTGCCAACTTGTTCCAACCTGCGCCAACCTATCCCAACCTGCGCCAACCTGTCCCAACCTGCCCCAACTGATCCCAGCCTGTCCCCTGTCCCAACATGTCCCAACATGTTCCAACCTGTCCCAGTCTGTCCCAATCTGTGCCAACCTGTTCCAAACTATCCCAACCTATCCTGACCTGTCCCAACCTGTCCCAATCTGTCCCCAACCTCTCCCATCCAACATGTCCCAGCACATCCCAGAGCTGTCATGGAAACCACACAAGTTGGCAGCCCTCCTGCAGCTGCATGACAGCCAGGCCATCTTCCCAGTACCATGGGCACTGATGGGGCACCCTGGGCCTGGACAGGCTTGGAGGTCACTGGGCTAAAGCCCCCAGCTCCAGGGGTTGATCCCCTTCCCAAAATCCCAACAGCATTAAGGCTGGTGGGCAACTGGTGGGCACATCCTGGCAGACCTGCTGCTGCTGCACCCAGTTAAGCCTGGGCAGTGGGTGGCACTTTGGGACAGGCTCTTAGGGTGGCAGTGCTGGAAGGGTGCAGAAGCAGCCCCCCCCCATGGGTGCTGAGGGGACAAACCTGCAGAGTCAGATCGGGGGGGGGGGGGGGGGGGGCACAAATGCACCTCCCAGGGGTCTGTTTGCAGAGGGTGCAGGGTGGGCACTTGGCACAGCATCATGCTAGGCGGCAGAGTGGGGTGCCAGGGTGGCACTGGAGGTGGGTGCCACGGTGTGGGGTGGTGCTGCAGGGTGGTGGTGCAGTGTAGGGTGGTGGTGCAGTGTAGGGTGGCAGTGCCATGCCTGGTGCAGCAGTTGCCCCTGTGTGGCTTGCTGTGGCGCAGTGCCCAGTGCCACGCAGTGGTTGCACTGCTGTGGTTGTGGCTGGGTGCAATGCAGGCTGGCACAGTGCCTGCTGCTGTGGTGCTCAGCGTCGTGGTGCCCAGTGCAGTGCCCCCAGCACACCATTGCCCAGCACAGTGCCAAGTTCAGCTCAGTACTGCTCACTTTGGTGCTGCTTGGCACTGTGTCTGGTTCAGTGCTTGGTTTGGTGCCTGCTGTGGCAGTACCCAGTCTGGTGCTGCCTATTACAGTGCCCAGTAAGGTTCATTCGATGGTACCAGGTTTAGTGCCTGGCTTGATGCCCAGCCCAGCACTGTCTGCTGCAGTGCCTGGTTCAATGCCTGGTTTGATGCCCAGTTCAATGTCCAATTTGGTGCCTGCTGAGGTACCCAGCCCAGCAGTGCCCAGTTCAGTGCCCGGTACAGTGCTGCCCAGCCTGGTGCTCAGTCCTTTGCCTCGTTCTGTACCTGGTTCAGTTCCCACTGCAGCAGTGCTTGGCATGGTGCCCAGTTTGGTGCTGAGTGTGGAGCTCAGCCTGATGCCCAGTTCTATACCTTCTTCCATGCCTGTTTGCCCAGCCCAGTACATGGTTCAGTGCCCAGTTTGGTGCCCAGTTCAGTGCCTGGTTTGTTGCCCAGTCTAGCACACCGTTTAGTGCCCAGGTGTTTGCCAGCTCAGTGCCCAGCTGCTAGCCTGGTTCAGTCCCCTGTTCAGTGTATGCTTTGCTGCCCAGTGCAGCATCCATCCTGGTGTCCAGTTGTTTGCCCGGTTCGGTGCCTGCTCCGCTGCCTGGTTGCTTGCCCAGCCCAGTGCCCGGCTGTTTGCCCGCCCCGCTGCCCGGCTGCCCGCCTGGCGCTGCCCCGGCGGCGCTCCCCGCTCGCAGCGGCTCCGCGGCGGCAGGTCCAGGCCGGCTCTTCGGGGCAGCGCGGCGCCAGGCGGGGTGTGCGGTGCCACCGGAGGGGCTCCCCGGGCCGCCGCCGCCGCCGCCTGACATTGGCTGGAAAGTGGAGCAGCGCGGCGGGGACGGTCGATGCGGATCGATCGCGGCGCGGGCGGCACCGCGGCGCGGCACGGCACGGCACGGCACGGCACAGCACAGCACCCTGTCTGCTCGTCGTCCCTCCCCCGACCCCTCCCGGTCCCCTTCCCACTTCCCCCCCCCAACCAGTGTCCCCACCCGGTCCCTTTCCCTGTCTCCCCACCAGTCCCCTCCCCACCAGTCCCCTTCCCGGAGTCCCTCACCCCCTACAGTGTCTCCTCCCGGTCCCCTTCCTAGTCGTCCCTCCCTCAGTGTCCCCCTCTCGGTCCCCCGCTCCCCTCCGCCGGTGTCGCCTCTCGGTCCCCTTCCCAGTCTCCCCTCCCGCCACCAATCCCCTCCTCCCGGTCTCCCTTGGTCCCCCTCCCGGTAGCTACCTGGGCCCTGCATCCTTCCCCGGTGTCCCCGGAGAGGGGGTCGGGGTCAGCGGGAGCCGCCCCTGGGGGATGCCTGCTCCCTGGGGTGGGGCAGGGGGGGAGAGGCCAGAGCCCAGCCCCGGCGGGGGTCCTGCCAGGCACGGGGGTCCTGCCCCATCAGCGTGTCCGTGGGACCCAGCGGGACATGGGCAGTGGGGGGGTCAGCCCCCAGCCTGGGCCACCCCTTGTCCTCCCAGGGCCTTCCTCCTGCAGAAGGCAGCAGATGGGACATTTCCTGGAGGCTCTCTCCCCACCCCGGTTTCAGCCACAGCGGCAGGATGCCCCCAGCGCCAGAGCAGGGAGAGCAACTCTTTGCAGGAGAGCCTTTAGTTGCTGGCAGAAGGTGCTCAAGGCCAGGCTGGATGAGGCCTTGAGCAGCCTGGGCTGGTGGGAGGTGTCCCTGCCCATGGCAGGGGGCTGGAGCTGGATGATCCCCTTCCACCCCAAGCCATGCTGTGATCCCATGGTCTTAATTAAGAGCAATGCTGCAGGATCCTCTTGGATCTGGTGCTGCAGGGAGGGGAATGATCAGCCCCTGGACTGGGGAGGCTGGGGTTTAAAAGTGGGGGAACTGGGGGGTTAAAAAATGGGGGGATTGGGGGTTTAAAAAGTGGGGAGACTGGGGGGTTAAAAAATGGGGGGATTGGGCATTTAAAAAGTGGGGGGACTGCAAAGACTTGGTTGAATACTGTGATACTGTGATACTGTGAAAGAACCAAATGCTAAGGCAGGCTCCTGGGTTTGGTTTCCTTCCCCTTTCAGCCTCCTGTGGCATCAGCAGGTGGGTGGGGAGGAGGTCACCCCACAGCCACAGCCCTGGGGCAGGCTCAGGCCCCTCTCCACCTCATGGGTGCTGAAAAGGGGAAAGAAAATTCCCCTTCTTGGGGCAACTCCCAGGTGAGCCAAGCCAGCATCTCACAGCTACCTAACTCCTGACACTGCTCCTGCAGCAGAACCTGGCACACTCTGTGCTCTGCACCTGCTTCTCCCCTTCCCATGGTGGGATCTCAGCACTCCCCAGGAGCAGGGATCAGCCACATTTGTGTCATGGAATCACAGAATGGATTGGGGTGGAAGGGACCTCAAAGCTCAGCCAGTTCCAGCCCCCTGCCATGGGCAGGGACACCTCCCACCAGCCCAGCTTGCTCAAGGCCTCATCCAGCCTGGCCCTGAACACCTCCAGGCTGGAGGCAGCCACAGCCTCCCTGGGCAACCTGTGCCAGTGTCTCCCCAGCCTCTCTCTCAACAATTTCTTCCTCCTCTCCAGTCTCAGTCTCCCTTCTCCCAGCTCAAAGCCATTGTCCCTGGTCCTGCCACTCCCAGCCCTTGTCCAAAGTCCCTCCCCAGCTCTCCTGGAGCCCCTTCAGGTACTGGAAGTTTGCTCTGAGGTCTCTCTGGAGCCTTCTCCAGGCTGAGCAGCCCCAACCAGCCCCATTTCACTTTATCCAGTGGGGGTTCAAGGCAGGAGGTCCTTTGTGGGGGCTTCCCCTGCCCTTCCTGAGGGGTGAAGCCCCAGCTCCCCCTGAGGCTGGCACCCGGGGCCGCTGCCAGCCCTGTCCAGCTGCCATTGGGGTCGGGTGGGAATCAGCTCAGGTCCTCCAACCCCAAGAGTTAATCAAAGTGCTTTGGATATGTAAATGCTGAGCATTGTTTATCACTGCCTGGAGCTGAGGCAGCACTTTTCCTGCTCAAAGCCCCCTTCAGATGGTGGCTCATGAAAATTCACCACCGCCTGGCAAATAGGTGATGAGGATTAGCACCCTCCCCTGCCTTCCCAGACAGCAAACTGGGCAGGGAGAACCATCCAGAGATGTTCCTGGAGGAGGAAGAGCCACCCAGTGATGCTCCCTGAGGAGGAAGAGCCACCCAGTGATGCTCCCTGAGGAGGAAGAGCCATCCAGTGATGTTCCTGGAGGAGGAAGAGCCATCCAGTGATGTTCCTGGAGGAGGAAGAGCCATCCAGTGATACTCCCTGAGGAGGAAGAGCCATCCAGTGATGCTCCCTGAGGAGGAAGAGCCATCCAGTGATACTCCCTGAGGAGGAAGAGCCATCCAGTGATACTCCCTGAGGAGGAAGAGCCATCCAGTGATGCTCCCTGAGGAGGAAGAGCCATCCAGTGATACTCCCTGAGGAGGAAGAGCCATCCAGTGATGCTCCCTGAGGAGGAAGAGCCATCCAGTGATGTTCCTGGAGGAGGAAGAGCCATCCAGTGATGCTCCCTGAGGAGGAAGAGCCATCCAGTGATGCTCCCTGAGGAGGAAGAGCCATCCAGTGATGTTCCTGGAGGAGGAAGAGCCATCCAGTGATGCTTCCTGAGGAGGAAGAGCCATCCAGTGATGTTCCTGGAGGAGGAAGAGCCATCCAACATTCACATCACTAGATTACAACCCCAGGAAGGCTCCAGGCTGGGGGCAGAGGGGCTGGAAAGTGCCCAGCAGAGAAGGCCCTGGGGGCGCTGGGTGACAGCAGCTGCAGATGAGCTCAGGGGGTGCCCAGGTGGGCAAGAAGGGCACCAGCAGCCTGGGCTGGAGCAGCAATGGTGTGGGCAGCAGGGCAGGGATTGTGCCCCTGCACTGGGCAATGGGGAGGCTGCACCTGGAATCCTGGGTTCAGTTCTGGGCCCTCATTCCAAGAAGGACATTGAGGAGCTGGAGCAGGTCCAGAGAAGGGCAACAAAGCTTGGGAAGGGTCTGGGGAAGAGGGCTGGGGAGGAGCAGCTGAGGGAGCTGGGGGTGTTCATTGTGGAGAAGAGGAGGCTGAGGGAGACCTCATTGCTCTCTGCAGCTCCTGAGGGGAGGCTGCAGTGAGGTGGCTGCAGATGGCAACTCCCCACTCTTGGCATTTCAGCAGCTCTCGTGGGGGAGCTGCCCCAGGGACTGGCTCCTCCATGAGCAGGAAGATGTGGGGGAGCTCCAACTGGTGGGAGGGGAGAGGGTCCTGCCCCTTGGGGTGGAAGCAGAGAGAAGTCCTTGAAGCAAGGCAGATGTGGTGAGACTCTAGGAGCCCAGCTGGCAGCGCTGAAGACATGAAGCTGTTGCCACCCTGCCCCTCACTGCCCAGCCTCCCCCGGGGGTGACACTGGCAGAGGGCAGGCTGTGAGCAGATAAATCTGTGCCAGCAGAAGGCCATTGTCCACCAGCTCCTCTGCAAGGCTCCAGCAAGCAGTGCTCCAGAAATTCAGGACACAAGGACCTGATGAGGATGAGCAGAGGGCTGGAGCTGCTCTGCTATGAGGACAGAGAGAGCTGGGGTTATGCAGTCTGGAGAGGAGAAGGCTCCCAGGAGACCGTCTTGTGGCCTTCCAGTGTCTGAAGGGGGCTCCAAGAAAGCTGGAGAGGGACTTTTGGGGGTGTCAGGGAGTGATAGGACTGGGGAGGATGGAGCAAAACTAGAAGAGGGTAGATTCAGATTGGATGTTAGGAAGAAGTTGTTCCCCATGAGGGTGGTGAGAGCCTGGCACAGATTGCCCAGGGAGGTGGTGGCAGCCTCACCCCTGGAGGTGTTTAAGGGCAGGCTGGATGTGGCTGTGAGCAAGCTGCTGCAGTGTGAGGGGTCCCTGCCCATGGCAGGGGGGTTGGGACTGGCTGAGCCTGGAGGTCCCTTCCAACCCTGCCAGTTCTGTGACCCGAAGTGCAGGGCAATGCCCAAGGGCAGCTCTGTGTCTCTGCAGGTGCCTGCTGAGCCAGGCTTGGCAGAGCTCCCTTGGCACCTGCATGCTGGGCAGGCAGCTCCACAGCTTGTTCCTGCTCTCTCCCTGGCCATGGGCTGGCTGGGGTGAGGGGAAAGGCGTTGGGTCATGGAACAGTTTGGGTTGGAAGGGACCCCAAAGCTCATCCAGTTCCACCCCCTGCCATGGGCAGGGACACCTCCCATCAGCCCAGGCTGCTCAAGGCCTCATCCAGCCTGGCCCTGTATGGGGATGAGTCGTCCACAACCTCTCTGGGCAGCCCATTCCAGTGTCTCCTGACCCTCACCACTCCCCCAGTACTCAGCTCCCCCAGGTAAGGACCCTACAGAGGGGACCATGGGGCTGGAGACCTTGGCTCACTTCAGACCCTGCAGTTCATCCCACAGTGCTTCCCACCAGCTCAGCCTGGGGATGGCAACACCTGGAGGAGTTTCTGTTGCCACCCCAAGCCAAGGGCCTCGGTGACTGAGAAGCTGCCCCAGTTTCAGGCTCCCCTTGTGCAGAACAGCTGACCCTGGAGGTGCAGGGCAGCCTCCTGCATCATGAGCTGTGCCTGCAGCAGAACTGCCAACCCCAGGGGAGGCTGGGGGACAGCTGGGAGCAGGACGTGTCTCAGCCAGCCAAATTTAATCCTCCTACGTTAGCAAGGCTTAAAATAGGCTCCCTGCAGCATCCATGAGGGTGGTGGAGTTGGCCTCCTCCAGCCCTCCCAAGTATTTTGGGGAAGCAGGGCTGGCAGTTGCAGACAAGCACAGCTGGGAGGAACCAGCTCTGTGCTGCTGGAGCCTCCTCTGCTGAAGCCATCCGGGGAATCAAACGCATCCTGCAGCACCTTCACCCCTCCAGCCTCCCACCCGGGCAGGCTCCTCCTCCCAGGGTGCCACCTCCTCCCTTGCCATTGCTCTGCAGCTCTCTCCTGCTGCCTTCTGTGGCTGGAGGGCTCCCACCCCAGCTCCTTTGAAGCTGCACCTCATCAAAATGATCCCTTTTGGCCATGTCCAGCTGGTGGCTTGATCTCAGTGCACCCTCCATTGCCTGCTGCCTCCAGGAGATGCTGTCCTGAGCACTGCTTGCTCATGCCAAGGCCAAGGGCAAGGTCCTGCAGCTGGCTCAGGGCAATCCCAGGCACTGATACAGGCTGGGCAGGGACTGGCTGGAGAGCAGCCCTGGGGAAAAGGCCTTGGGGGTGCTGGGGGAGGAGAAGCTCAGCAGGAGCCAGCAGGGAGCACTTGCAGCCCAGAGAGCCAAGCAGAGCCTGGGCTGCAGCAAGAGAAGTGTGGCCAGCAGGTGAGGGAGGGGATTCTGCCCCTCTGCTCCACTCTGCTGAGCCCACAGCTGGAGCTCTGTGTCCAGGTCTGGAGCCCCTAGGACAGGAAGGATCTGGAGGTGCTGGAAGGGGTCCAGAGAAGGGCCACGAGGAGGAGCAGAGGGTTGGAGCTGCTCTGCTCTGGAGACAGCCTGAGAGAGTTGGGGTTGTGCAGGCTGGAGAGGAGAAGGCTCCAGGGAGACCTTCTTGTGGCCTTCCAGGATCTGCAGGGGGCTCCAAGCAAGCTGGGGAGGGACCTTTTAGGGTGTCAGGGAATGATAGGACCTGGGGGGGATGGAGCAAAACTAGAAATGAGGAGATTCAGATTGGATGTTGGGAAGAAGTTCTTCCCCTTGAGTGTGGTGAGAGACTGGCACAGGTTGCCCAGGGAGGTGGTGGCAGCCTCATCCCTGGGGGTTTTTGCAGCCAGGCTGGATGTGGCTGTGAGCAACCTGCTGCAGTGTGAGGTGTCCCTGCCCGTGGCAGGGAGGTTGGAACTGGCTGAGCCTGGAGGTCCCTTCCAACCCTGCCAGTTCTGGGATTCTGTGTCATCTCCCCATTCATGGCACTTCAGAAGCTCTTGGCAGGAGGTGCCCCAGGGCATTGGCTCCTCCATGGGCAGAAAGGTGTGCAGGTGGGAGGGGACAGGACCCTGCTCCCTGTGGTGGAATGAGAGAAGCTCCTGAAGCACAGCAGCTGCGGTGACACTCTAGGAGCCAAGCTGGCAGCTCTAAAGATATGAAGCTGTTACCAAGTGGACACCTTGCAAAGGACTCTCCCCAAGTCCCAAGTAGGTTGGAAGTCTTCTCCCTTCTGGTTGTCTTCTCCACACAAAATCCAAGCCCCTGGGCCAGTTCCACCATCCCATGGCAAGGAGCACCCAAGGCTTCTCAAGGCTTTCTGAGGCTTCCCAAGGCTTCCAAAGCTTCCCAAGGCTTCCCAAAGCTTCCTAAGGCTTCCCAAGGCTTCTGGCTTTGCTTTGGAGGCAGCCAGAGAGATGCTCCTTGAGCACAGCTGAGCTCTGGTGGTCACCATCCTGCTGGCTGTGCTTCCTCAGGTGTTTCTGCCCCCTGGGGAATGGGTGTCAGCACCTCTGGGCCAATGGAAGAGCTGCCACTGGCTACCATCTGCAGTCAGGGGGAAAATCTGGTGCTGGACAAGAGGAGAAGGATGGACATGTAGTGGGGTGTGGATGCAGAGAAGAACAGATGCAGATCAGCTCCATGCCCCCTCCCTGGGTCCCACAGCTGTCACCCCAGCAGGTACCCAACAGGAGATCCCCTGCTGCAGCTCTGCAGAGCTGGAGCTCTGCCCACCCTGAGCCAGAAGGTCCAGCAGGAGTCAGGATCCAAGCCCAGAAGGTCTGAAAATACTGGCATGAGAGCCTGTTCCCTTGGGGAGGGCCCAGCACGTCCCTGGGCAGGACAGGATGGTAGCTCCAGGAGAAAAGGCTGCTGCCTGCACCCCGAGAGCCCACCCTGGGCTGTGGGCAGTGCAGAGGCTTAGGCTGTGTGTTGGTGTCTTCTGCAGACCCAGCCTCAGTGGGGCTTGGGGGCGACTGGGGGAGTCCTCCTAGCCCAGTGGCTGAGTTGGTGATGCCCACTGGGAGGGGTGGAGCTCCATCGCTGGAGCTTGGTCCAGGCTCTGCCCTCCCCTGCCCAGCTCCCTGCCTGGGCGCTGGCTCCCCGGAGGGACCAGACACAGGGAGTCCCCTCGGGCTCTGCCCTCCCCTGCCCAGCTCCCTGCCTGGGCGCTGGCTCCCCGGAGGGACCAGACACAGGGAGTCCCCTCGGGCTCTGCCCTCCCCTGCCGAGCTCCCCCTCCTGCCTTCCCACCGAGCCCAGCGATGGAAAGACGCCTGCCTTCCCCCGATTCTCCTTCCTTCTCTGCAGCCTCTCCCGGGGCCCACGCACCAGCTGGGCCCCCCACCATGCTACTCCCACCGCCCCTGCTGTGCTCCTGCATGCACAGCCTGGCGCTGCCTGCCCGCCCCCGCCTTCACCTGCCAGCCCTGCCCTGCTCGCCAGGCTCCGCAGCTCCTCCCCACCTGCCCGCGGGAGCGCCCCAGAGCTGCCTCCCCTCCCAGGGAACCGTGCAGGGCCCTGTGGGCAAACCCTTCAGAGCCAGGGAGGGAAGCCAAGGGGGGCAAGGAGCTCCTTAGACCCTGGGAAAAGGAAAAGAGTGAAGGTTTGTGCCAACAGCAGGGAAGAAGTGACTGGGACATGGAACACTGGCAAACCAGGGGGCTGGGAGAGGGGAGGCTGGAGAGCAGCCTGGGAGAGAAGGCCCTGGGGGTGTCAGCTAGTGACAAAGTCCCCAGGAGCCAGCACTGGTCCCTGGCAGCCCAGAGCCAGCTGAGTGCTGAGCTGCAGCCAGAGCAGGGAGAGCAGCAGCACAGGGAGGGGATTCTGCCCCTCTGCTCTGCTCAGACCCCACCTGCAGCACTGCCTCCAGCTCTGGGGCCCCCAGCACAACAAGGACCTGGAGCTACAGGAGAGGGTCCAGAGGAAGCCACCAAGATGAGCAGAGGGCTGGAGAACCTCCCCTGTAGGGACAGGCTGGGAGAGTTGGGGCTGTTCAACCTGGAGAAGAGAAGGCTCCAGGGAGACCTCAGAGCAGCCTTCCAGTACCTGAAGGGCTCCAGGAGAGCTGGGAGGGACTGTGGCCAAGGGCTGGGAGTGCCAGGATGAGGGACAATGGCTTTGAGCTGGGAGAGGGGAGACTGAGACTGGAGAGGAGGAAGAAATTCTTGGTAGTGAGGCTGGGGAGACACTGGCACAGGCTGCCCAGGGAGGCTGTGGCTGCCTCCTCCCTGGAGGTGTTCCAGGCCAGGCTGGATGAGGCCTTGAGCAGCCTGGGCTGGTGGGAGGTGTCCCTGCCTGTGGCAGGGGGTTGGAGCTGGCTGAGCTTTAAGGTCCCTTCCACCCCAACCCATGCTGTGGTTGTGCTCAGAAGCCCTGCTGGGACAGGACAGTTGCCATCCCAGGATGGTGCCACCAGCATTCCTACAGCACCAGCAGGACTTTGCCTGCCCTGGGGGCTCTCCCTTGGCTCTTTGCAGGAGCACAACCTCCTCAGGAAGGGGTGCAGGGGGAGGTCTCCTTGTTCTCCTGACCTTGGCTGGGCTCTCCCAGCCAGCTGAGCAAGAAGTCAGGAGCATCACAGGGTCACCTCCCAGCCAGTGGGCACCCCAGTGCTCATCACTCTGCAAGGCTTTGCTTTTCCCTCTGTGTCCCCAGAGGAGGCTTCCAGACCACAGAGTCACAGAATGGGCTGGGGTGGAGGGGACATCAAAGCTCAGCCAGCTCCAGCCCCATGCCATGGGCAGGGACACCTCCCACCAGCCCAGGTCACTCAAGGCCTCATCCAGCCTGGCCTGGAACACCTCCAGGGAGGAGGTAACCATCAAGCTGGTTACCCACACACGACCCAGCTGTGACTGCTCACGGAGGATTCATCCCCACTGGGATACTACAGCAGTGGCTGAGGAGACCTGGCCACACTGCTCTGCCTGCCTGGGGCCTCTCGCTGCCTGGGGTCTCTGGTGGCTGCTGGGGTCTCTGGTGTTGCTGCCTGGGGTCTCTGGTGTCGCTGCCTGGGGTCTCTGGTGTTGCTGCCTGGGGTCTCTGGTGTTGCTGCCTGGGGTCTCTGGTGTTGCTGCCTGGGGTCTCTGGTGTCGCTGCCTGGGGTCTCTGGTGTCGCTGCCTGGGCACAGCTGGCTCAGAGACAGAGCAAAAAGCCCCCAAAGCCCCTGGCTGTGGGTTTCTGCAGGTGGAGGAAGGATTTGATGACCCAGCAGCAGCACAGCGGTGGTTGGAGCTGGCAGGGCTGGCTAGTGAGTGGCCAGGCCAAGCACTGTGCCAAGCAGTGGCAGATCTGCTCCTCACCAGCTGCACAGCCTCAGTGGTGGCTCTTTGCCCAACCCTGCCCCAGCCCTCAGGGGCTTGCTCAGCTCCACTCATGGACCATCACTTTGCTTCCCATGGGTCACACACAGAGCATTAGTTCTTGGGAGGGGCCTCCAGAGATCATCCAGTCCAACCCCCCTGCCAGAGCAGGAGCACCCAGGGCAGGGCACACAGAGCACATCCAGGGGGGTTGGAAAGCCTCCAGAGGAGACCCCACAACCTCTCTGGGCAGCCTGCTCCAGGCTCTGCCACCCTCACAGGGACAAACTTTTCCCTTCTGTTCCTGTGGCACCTCCTCTGCTCCAGCTTGCCCCCAGTGCCCCTTGTGCTGTCCTTGGACATCCCTGAGCAGAGCCTGGCTCCAGCCCTGCACATCTTGATCCCCAGCAATGAGGGCAGCCCTCAGGCTCCTCTGCTGCAAGCTCCAAGCCCCAGCTCCCTCAGCCTGGCCTCAGAGGGAGATGTTCCACTGCCTGCAGCAGCTTTGGGGCTCTGGGTTGGACTCTCTCAAGCAGTTCCCTGAGGTCCTTCTTGAGCTGAGGGGCCCAGAACTGGACACAATATTCCAAGATGTGGCCTCAGCAAGGCAGAGTAGGGGAGATTATCAGGTGATGAGTCAGGAAAAAGAGTCAGCAGGAACTAGAAGCTAAAGACTTTAGCTTACCTTGGACCATGGTATAAAGAAAGAGGGCAAGGGTTTGCCCCTAGCAGAGGTGGAGGGATGGCCATGATGGGCATTAGCTCATTGCTAAGGAGAAGCAGTGATGGGGGATATCCAGGTTTGTGCTCAGCAACCCAGCTGGAACAGGACAGTGGCCCTCCCAGGGTGATACCAAGACACCACCATCCCCCACAGAGACCAGCAGGAGTTTGTCTGGCTGCAGGTACCAGTGTCAGCCACTCAGCTGGCAGCTGTGGGCACACAAGAGAGGGCTTGGGTTGCTCACAGGCACCACAAACTCCACCACATGCAGATGATGAGGGGGGAAATGAGCTTTCTGCCCATGAGCATTTTGGAGGGGGCCTGGGACATGCTTGTCTGCGACCTTGGTAAAGACAGCATGGGGAGAAGAACCTGGGCTGCAGCCAGAGCAGGAGAGCAGCAGCACAGGGAGGGGATTCTGCCACTCCAGACCCCACATGCAGCACTGCCTCCAGTTCTGGGGCCCCAGCACAAGACCTGGAGCTGCTGGAGAGGCTCCAGAGGAGGCCACCAAGATGAGCAGAGGGCTACAGAACCTCCCCTGTAGGGACAGGCTGGGAGAGTTGGGGCTGTTCAACCTGGAGAAGAGAAGGCTCCAGGGAGACCTCAGAGCAGCATTCCAGTACCTGAAGGGCTCCAGGAGAGCTGGGATGGGAGTTTGGACAAGGGCTGGGAGTGCCAGGATGGCTTTGAGCTGGGAGAGGGGAGACAGACTGGAGAGGAGGAAGAAATTCTTGGTAGTGAGGCTGGGGAGACACTGGCACAGGTTGCCCAGGAGGCTGTGGCTACCTCCAGCCTGGAGATGCTCCAGGCCAGGCTGGATGAAGCCTTGAGCAGCCTGGGCTGGTGGGAGGTGTCCCTGCCCATGGCTGGAGCTGGATGAGCTTTGGTGTCCTTTCCACCTCAACCCATGCTGTGCCTCTATGAGCACCAGCAGGACCCTGTTCAGACACAAGGGGAAGCAGAGCACTCTGGGTCCCGCTGGTTCCCAATGCACCATCTGGGTCTTGCCCCATCCCGAGGAAGCGCCGCGGTGCCGGCGCGGGGGCCAGGAAGGCTGCTGCCCGGACAGGGCTTCCTCAAGGTTTCCTCTCTCAGGGCCCTTCGCGAGGGAACCGGGACGGGAAGAGCCGGGAGCAGCCGAGAGGAAACGAGCACCGGGGGAGCCGCCGCTGGGGCAGCTCCGGGGGCTCTGCCCCGGCCCCCTCCGCTCCCGTTCGGGAGGGGGAAGGCACCGCGGGCAGGCGCTGGCAGGACACCCGCGGCGCCATGGCACCGCTGGTCCAGAGCGGCTCCGTGCCCCCGTGACCGGCCAAGGGGGCAGAGAAATCATCCCCGGTGGTGGGGAAGACGATGTGGAGCTCGGGGTGCACGGGAGGCGGGCAGGGCAGGCAGCAGAGCTTCTGCCTGTGTGCTCCACAGCAGCACGGGGGTTGGCCAAAGAGGTGATGGGCTGGGCACAGGGCACCGAGCAGCCGGCACTGGCCAGGGCTGCATGGGGGCATCTCCGGATTCAGTGTGGGAAGGGATCCAGCACCCAGCACAGCCACTGCCACCTGCAGGAGAGCGTGGGCTGCAAAGTTTTATCTCCTCCTAGTAGAGTTGTATCAAAGCCATCGATGGAGGGAGAGTGGCTGTGGCCTCCCCAGCTCCCTCCGGCCACGGGGCCCTGGCCCCCGTCCCATCTTCAAATGCATCTTGACACTCTTGCACAAATGAGGAATAAATGTCCACTGCTTTTGGTCTAAAGCTGTCCCACTTGTCTTATCTCTCAGTGTCCTCCTCCTGTGTGCACCAAGGGATAGGAGCAGAGGAAGGGTTGAGTTGGAAAAGGCCTCCAAGGTCATCCAGTCCAACCAGCAACCCAACCCCTCCATGGCCCCCAAACCGTGGCCCCAGGTGCCATGGCCACAGGGTTCGGGACACCTCCAGGCATGGGCACTCCACCACCTCCCTGGGCAGCCTGTGCCAATCTCTGACCACTCTGGCAGCAAAGAAATTGCTTCTCATCTCTAGTCTAACCCTCCCCTGGCACACTTTTAGAACATTTCCTGTTACCTGAGTCTGGGGAGCAGAGTCCAACCCCACCTGACTCCAGCCTCCTCCACGCTAAACACCCCCAGCTCCCTCAGCTGCTCCTCCCCAGCCCTGTTCTCCAGACCCTTCCCCACCTTTGTTACCCTCTCTGGACCTGCTCCAGCTCCTCAATCCTTCTTGGAGTGAGAGGCCCAGAACTGAACCCAGCACTCAAGTTGTGGCCTCCCAGTTCCCAGTCCAGGGTCACCATCCCTGCCCTGCTCCTGCTGCCCACACCATTGCTGCTCCAGGCCAGGCTGCTGGTGCCCTTCTTGCCCACCTGGGCACCCCCAGCTCCTTCAGCTGCTCCTCAGCAGACTGTTCTCCAGAGCAGCCTGGCAGTGGTGTTTCGTGGAGGCCTCCCAGCAGAGGATTCCTGGTGTGACTGCTGTGTGGGGACAGCAGCTCTGAAGGGCTGGAGCAGTCTCAGAAGGTGGTGGAGCAGGTGGGCTGAGTGACAGCTACAGGGGTGGGGGAGGAGTGTGGTGTGGATCAGGATGCCAGGTGGGAAGGGACCCCAAGGGTCATCTGGTCCAAGCTTTCTAGGTCACAGTGGAGTTGAGCTGGGCCAGCCCCTGCCAAGCTGAGTCTCAAACTGTCCCAGGCAGGGACTCCACTGCTGCCCTTGGGAAATGATTCCAGTGCCCAGCTGTGCTCATGGGGAAACGTTTGCTGCTGGAGTCCAGTCAGCATCTCCCCAGCAGATATAAAGCTGGGGCTTGGCTCACCTTGAACTCTTGGCACTCCTGTGTTGGCCCACAGGGGGTTGGTGGCTTTGCTGGTTGGGAAAGCAGCTGGTGGCATGGTCACAGCTGCAGTGTAGCCGCACGGCTGCTGGTGCCTTGGCTCTGTGTTGAGCTCTAGCTGTGGCCTTGCTCTTCACCCAGCAGGGGCTGAAGGGTACCTGAAGGGCTCCAGGAGAGCTGGGGAGGGACTTTGGACAAGGGCTGGGAGTGCCAGGACCAGGGACAATGGCTTTGAGCTGGGAGAGGGGAGGTTGAGGCTGGAGATGAGGAAGAAATTGTTGGCAGTGAGGGTGGGGAGAGACTGGAGCAGGTTGCCCAGGGAGGCTGTGGCTGCCTCCTGCCTGGAGGTGTTCCAGGTCAGGCTGGATGAGGCCTTGAGCAAGCTGGGCTGGTGGGAGGTGTCCCTGCCCATGGCAGGGGGATGGCACTGGATGACCTTTAATGTCTCTTCCAACCCAACCCATTTTAGGGCTCTGAGTCTAGGACTCTTCAGTTTTTATTGGCCAATACTTGGCTCAAAACCTCTCAAGAACCTCTCAGTATTTATGCTGAATGTTCTCTGTGGATGAACCTCTGCTTGAGTTGCTCCTCAAGACATTTACCAAAGGATTCATCTTGGTGTGTTGCTCAGCTCTGCCCACATCATCCTTGCCCCCATCCATGGGGTAAAGTGATTCAGCTCCCACTGATGGGAGCCCTTGGCTGCTTTGCAGCTTCTTGCAGGCAGCAGCTGTGTCTTGGGAGTGGAATCACAAGGATTGGGTTGGAAGAACAAGTCCTGGGGTGCAGATGCATCTTGGCTCTAGCTGTGGCCCTTGCTCTTCACTCAACATGGGCTGAGCCCTGCTAGAGCCTCCTGACTGAGGCAGAGGTGGTGGAGTCCTCCCCCTGTGGCTCTGCAGCGGGGTCACCAAGTACTTCCCAAGAGGTTCAAGGAGGGTGGGTTGGAGTGCTTGCAAATCTGGGGGTTTCCCTCCAGCTGAGCCACCCCAGAGTGGCTTTTTGGTGGCAGATCTTGCTGGGGTTTGGTGCTGGAGGAGATCAGAGGAGGGTGGGAGCTGAAGTTTGCTTCCCTTCCTGGTGAGACAGCAGTGCTGGGTAACACAAAGGGACACAGCTGGAGGTGGAAGTGGAGTCCTGAGTGTTGGGAAAGCTTCCCCAGAGGAGCTGCACTCCCACATCTGCTTCAGTGGACAGATCAGCCTGGGCTGGTGGCAGCACCCAAGGCTGGGGTTGAGTGAAAGCAAGTCTCGAGGTCCTGAGGTAGGGACCTGATGCGGGATAGGGAGGACCACAGAATGGGTTGGGTTGGAAGGGACCTCAAAGATCATCCACCTCCAACACCCTGCCAGGGACACCTCAAGGTTGCTCAAGACCTCATCCAGCCAGGGCAACCTGTTCCAGTGTCTCTTCACCCTCTCCAGCCTCCATCTCCACTCTTCCAGCTCCAGGCCCTTGCCCCTCATCCTTGTGGGCTTCTGAGGGGCCTCCTGTGAAGCTGCAGCACTGCTTGGATGTTGTCTTCTGTTCCTCATCACAGCAGATGTGCAGCAGCAGCCCCAAAACCTCTTTGAGTCTGCTGGTGTGCATCTGCTGTGATCACTTCTAGATCTTCCTAGTCAAGGAGGGACCTTCCAACTGGGCACTTTGGGCAGCTGCTGATGGAAGGTGCTGGTTGCATGGGTGGTCTCCTTGGTGCTCTTCTTGGTGACCTCCTTGGTGGTCTTGGTGCTCTTCTTAGTGGTCTCCTTTGTGGTCTTGGTGCTCATCTTAGTGGTCTCCTTGATGGTCCTCTTAGTGGGCTTCTAGGAGGTCTCCTTAGTGGTCTCTTTGGTGCTCATCTTCATACTCAGTGGTCTTCCAGGTGGCCTCCTTGGTGGTCTTCTTGGTGCTCATCCTAGTGGTCTCCTTGGTGGTCTTGGTGCTCTTCTTAGTGGTCTCCATGGTATTCTTCCTAGTGCTCATCTTGTTGTTCACAGCAGCAGACCAGCTCTAGAGCTCTTCCTGTCCCCAGCTGTGGTGTGTGGGAGAAGAGCAGAAGCCTCAAGGAAGGACAATGGGAAGAGTTTGGCTCAGAGCTGGATTTCTCTGAGCAGCTTTTGGGGAGCACACCAAGGGCTGGGCCTGGGGGAGAGTGCAATTCCAGCTTGGGTCACCTTGCTCTGAAGAACCAGGCTGAGAGAAACCATCTCTGAAGCTGCTCAGCCTCCCCACTCCAGCTGGAGGATTGGGTGGAAAGACCAAGTCCCTGGAGGTGCAGATGCAGCTTGGCATTTAGGAGAAGCTGGGAGCTGTCCCTGCCTTGCTCACTGCCAGCAGCAGTCCTTGTTCTTAGGCTCTGCTGCCTTCCTCCCTGAGAGCAATCCTCTTTGTGGGTGCTGGAAGCCCACCCTGACCCTGCTCTGCAACACCAACCAACACAAAAGGCCCCAGGTGAGAGAGGCCAGGAGCAGGGTGGACAGCTGTGGTGCTTGAGCTCCAGCTGCTGCCAGCTGCAGAGCTCCACCAGGCTCCGGAGGTGCCTGTAGTGTCATCTCCCTGGGTGCCTAGAAGAGACATCTGGGGATGTGTCACAGGGCCACAGAGCTGCTTGAGTTGGAAAAGGCCTCTGAGATCATCAGTTCCAACCAGCAACCCAACCCCTCCATGGCCACCAAACCCAGGCCCCAAGTGCCATGGGCCACAGGGCTCTGGAACACCTCCAGGCATGGGCACTCCACCACCTCCCTGGGCAGCCTGTGCCAGTCCCTGACCAGTCTGGCAGCAAAGACATTTTTCCTCCTCTCCAACCTGAGCCTCCTTGGCACAATTTCAGGACATTTCCTCTCCTTCTATCACCTGAGAGTGGGGAGCAGAGCCCAACCCCCACCTCACTGCAGCCTCCTCTCAGGGAGCTGTAGAGAGCAATGAGGTCTCCTCAGCCTCCTCTTCTCCACACTTAATGCCAGCTCCCTCAGCTGCTCCTCCCCAGCCCTGTTCCCCAGACCCTTCCCCACCTTTGTTGCCCTTCTCTGGCCCTGCTCCAGCTCCTCAATGTCCTTCTTGCAGTGAGAGGCCCAAAACTGAACCCAGCACTCAAGCTGTGGCCTCCCCAGTGCCCAGTCCAGGGCACCATCCCTGCCCTGCTTCTGCTGCCCACACCATTGCTGCTCCAGGCCAGGCTGCTGGTGCCCTTCTTGGCCACCTGGGCACAGCCTGAGCTCATCTCCAGCTGCTGTCACCCAGCACCCCCAGGGCCTTCTCTGTTGGGCATTTTCCAGCCCCTCTGCCCCCAGCCTGGAGCCTTCCTGGGGTTGTTATGCCCCAAGTGCAGCCCCCAGCCCTGGGCCTTGTTGAACCTCATCCCTCTGACCTCAGCCATGGATGCAGCCTGGCCAAGTCCCTCTGCAGAGCCTCCTGATCCTCCAGCAGGTCAGCACTGCCACCCAACTTGGTGTCATCTGCAGGCTGCCTGAGGGTTCCTCCATCCTCTCCCCCAGCTCATTGAGAAGGTGTTAAAGAGAACTGGGCCAGTGCTGAGGGACATCACTGGGGACCCCCTGGAGCTGCCTCCTTTGGCCAAGAACCTGCAGGAGAGCCTCCAAACCCACCCCTGGGTACCTGCCAGAGGATGGGATTCTTCCAAGGGATTTTGTTGGGTTCCTTGTGGGGTAGCTTGAGATGCTGTGACCTAAGGGGCGGCAGGTGAGCCCCAAGGGTCTGTAGTGACACTCTGGAACCTTTCCTCAGCTCCTGCCTTGTCCTGGTCAGGAGCCTCAATGACAAAATGCTCCCCAGGAAATCTTCCTCCAGGGGCTTACTTCTAAGCCCTCCCCTATGTCAGTGCCTTCTAGAGAAGTGGTCTGGGATGGCTGCTTGGGGCTGGTTCAGCCCCATCAAGGGGCAGACCTGTGAGTGCTTTCCACGGCAGCACCTTGGCCCTGTGCCCTGTGTGGAGATGAACAGGACGTGGCTCAGGTGGTGCTGCTGAGGCCCAGCTGGTGCAAAGCCAAAGGGCTTCACTATGGAACTTGGCCCCCCCTGCCTTGCCCAGCCCTCCATGCAGCAGTGCCCCGCTCCTGCCCCCCCCCCCCCCCCAACCCTCAGGAAGCCCTCAGCCCCCAGGCTGCCCAGCTCCACTTCTCTGCTGCTGCCTCATCTTCTTTCCCCCTGGCAAGCTCAACTTTTTGCCAGGCTGTGGCTGTCCCAGCCCTTGCCCCACCTGCCCTAGCAGCATCTGGGCAAGGGCATCCTTGCCAAGGCCTTGGCTGGGTAGCAGCAAGGCTCTGGGCTGGGCAGGTGGCAAATGCAAGTCTGGGGCCACCCTCTGGCTGTAGCTGCCCTCTGGGCTCAGGGAAGGTCTGGGAGCAGCAGGGTGGGCACGGGGAGGTGCCACTTTGCTTTAACCATGAGCTGGGCACTGAGGGTGGATTCCCACCTCCACCTGGACACTGCTCCTGAGTCCTTCCTAGGAAGCTGGGCAAGGAGCCAACCTGCTCTGACTTTGCTGCAGGGTTGCTGATGGAAGCCTGGAGAAGGAGCCAGCTCCTGGGTGGCACAGCTGTCCCCTGAGGGGTCTGGCCCTTGATGGCCACCATGGCTTGGCAGGGCTGGCTTAGATGCAGGGAGGGTCCCTCAGCTTTGCTTGCCAGTAAGAGCCAGGGACCAGTGTCCCTGTACAGGTCGGTGCAGGACTGGGGTGATGGGGGGCTGGCAGCCCTCAGGGCTGTCCCTGGGAGCTGGAAAGCCACCAAGGGGGCTCAGCTTGGACAGCTACTGCTTGGCCTTTCTAGGTGGGGTCTTGTCCTGGCTCTGCCTTTCAGCCTGTGACCTCTGTTGCATCTTTCTTTGCTGGGAGAGAAGCTGGAGCTGGCAAAACAGAAATGCAGCAAGGGCCATGCTGAAGACCAGGAGTCCTCAAACCTCTCAGTCTGAGCAGGGGATCTGTTCAACTCCTGCCCCTTTCTGCAGCCCAACCCACGCACATCTGCCCCTGGCTCCTAAATGAGGTGAAATGGCTCTCAGGCTGAGCCATTCCCAAGGGAAGCCTCATCCCTGAGGTTTTTAAGGCCAGGCTGGATGTGGCACTGGGCAACCTGGAGCCAGTGTGAGGTGTTCCTGCCCATGGCAGGGGGGGGTTGGAACTGGCTGATCCTTGAGGTTCATTCCAACCCTAAAAACGCTATGATTCTATGAAGTAACCCAGCCCAGAAACTCCTTCCAAGTTGAACCCATCCTTCCTGCCCCTCCTGCTTGCACCTGCTCTGCTGGAAGCTTTGAAAGCTCTCCCAGGGGGACCAAGAATGGGCCCATCCTCCCCCCATAGCCTACAAGGGGCTGAGGCAGAGCTGGCACTGCCTTTGCTGAGCTGCCTGGTGGCTTGGGGTTGCCCAAGCCCTTCTCCGGTGCCAGCCCTGGAGCCTCAGTCCCCTCCAGCTCCCTCGGCCCCTGTCCAGGCAAGTGTCACATCCTTGCTGCCTGTGGCTTTGGCCAGGAGAGGGAGGGGGTGCTACAGCTCTTCCCAGGCCTCCTGCAGTGAGGGGCTGGGCACGGGCAGCTGTCGCACCTGGGAGGCTGTGAGTGCCCCTGTGTGCCAGAAGGTCAGCAGAATTTCCTGCAGCTGTGGTGCTGAGGCAGGGTGGTGGGGGTCATGGAATCACCAAACTGTGGTGGTTGGAAAAGACCTTGGGATGAAGTCCAACCCTAACCCAGCACTGTTGTGCTGAGCCATGGCCCCTCAGCACCACACCTTCAAGGGCTGACAGGGGAGGGAGTAGCTTGACCCCCACAGGGAAGGGACATTTCTCACCTGGGTGATTTGTTGGGCCAGATTTGGGCTTTCAGCTGTGAGGAAGCTTGGGCTCAAGGGGACTCCCCTGGATTTCTTCTCCTGAGTAATAAGTGACAGAACAGGAGGAAATGGCCTCCAGTTGCCCCAGGGGAGGCTTAGGTTGGACATGAGGAATGATTTCTTCCCCTTGAGGGTTGGACTGGATGAGCACAGTTTGGAAGGACCCTCTGGAGGTCATCTAGCCCAACCAAAGCAGGGGCTCCTCATCTCAGAGGAAGTCTCCAACCCTGTGGTTCTCTGATTCCGTTCTGTGATCCCCAGGGGTGGGGATGCTGAGAGCAGGGGGAGGTGAGGACAAGGGACAGGGGCCTGGGGACCAGCAATGGACCCGGACTGGGAAGCAGCGAGCCCCTGGCACCGCTCGGGGTGAGTGAAACCAAACCAGGGCTGAAAACAGGCAAAATGCCCCCAGCGTGGCGCGGGGAAGCGGGTGGGTGGGTGTCTCCTCCTCTTCCTCCCCCGTGGGGCAGGGCTGGCAGCGGGCCACCTATGATCCCTCCGGTCCCCCCGGGTTGGTGTCTCCGGCTCCGCTCCGCGCTGCCAGGGGATGGCAGCAGAGACCCGGGGAAGAGAGCGGGGCCGGTGCCCCCCCCCGGCGCTGCAGGACCGGCTGGCAGCGCACGGGAACCCCCGCGGGGAGCAGCGGCTGTGCTGAGGAGGGCTCCGGGGGCTCGGGGGCTTTCTGGTTTTGGTGTGGTGGGGGTTTGGTTGTCTGTTTGTTTGTTTCGGGTTGCGGTGTTTTTGTTGTTGTTTCTTTGCTTGGGTTTGGGTTTGGTTTTGGTTTTGGTTTGTTCAGTTTTGTTTTTACCAGGAGCAGGTCCCCCAAGCCGAGGTGAGCAGAGGAGCTCAGTGCTGGCTCCGCTGCCCCAAACCCTCCCCTCCTGTCTTCAGCAGCTCCTCAGAAACCCACGGCAGGAGACAGAAGAGGGCGTGGGGTGCCCGACTCAAGGGGCACATCACAGAAACACAGCAGGGGTTGGGTTGGAAGGGACCTCAAAGCTCATCCAGCGCCAACCCCCTGCCACGGGCAGGGACCCCTCCCACCAGCCCAGGTCGCTCAAGGCCTCATCCAGCCTGGCCTGGAACACCTCCAGGCAGGAGGCAGCCACAGCCTTCCTGGGCAACCTGTGCCAGTGTCTGCCCACCCTCGCTCTCAAGAATTTCTGCCTCATCTGCAGTCTCGATCTGCCCTCTTCCAGTCCCTGGCTGTCCCGGGGCCGTGCTGCAGCTCCGGGTGCCCCCGCGGTGCCAGCTGCGGGTGCCCCCGCAGTGCCAGCTCCGTGACTCCGTGTCCTGCCATCTTGTGCCCGTGAATAATTCAGCGCGGCCGTGCCCGGTTGTTTCCTCGCAGGTATTTATAGCCCCTGCTGGCGTCTCCTTGGAGGCCGCTCGCCGAGCCGAGCCGCCGGTAAATTTAGCTCCCGCCGGCTCTCACGTGTCGTGCCCTCCGCTCCTTGTGCCAGCCCTGCCGTGCCAGCCGGTGCCAGAGCCCCCCGCGTCCCCCCCCATCTGCCCCCACAGCCACATCGTTTCCCCCTGCTACGGCTGCCTGCTGCCCACCCTGCACCGCGGGCAGTGGTGCTGGGGGGGGGGAGATGCCGTGCCGTGCCGTGCCGTGCATCCTGCTCTTGGCTGCCAGGCGCTGGCTGCCAGGGCAGCTCAGCTTGCCGCCGGCAGCTGCGCGGGGCCGCGGAGCCCTTCAGCTGCTGCGGCTCGGGGGCTGCTTTGAAATTCCAGGGCTGCCATCTGTGCTATACAAATCCCCCGCTCCGGGCTGCTCCGGGCTGCTTCCGGCCCCGGTGACCGAGGGAGCTGGAACCCTCCCACGGCTCCTCCCTCCCAGCACCCCCGGCACAGTTCGGAACAGCAAGCAAGATCAGCCCTCCCCACGGGCCGAAGGATCAGAGACATGTAGAATGGTTTGGGTTGGAAAAGGCCTCTGAGATCATCAGTTCCAACCAGCAACCCAACCCCACCATGGCCACCAAACCCTGGCCCCAAGTGCCACGGCCACAGAGTTCTGGAACACCTCCAAGGGTGGGGACTCCACCACCTCCCTGGGCAGCCTGTGCCAATCCCTGACCACTCTGGCAGCAAAGAAATTTTCCCTTCTCTCCAACCAAAGCCTCCCCTGGCACAATTTCAGGACATTTCCTCTCCTCTCACCTGAGACTAGGAAGCAGAGCCCAACCCCCACCTGGCTGCAGCCTCCTCTCAGGGAGCTGCAGAGAGCAATGAGGTCTCCCTCAGCCTCCTCTGCTCCTTTGACCCAAGGCCTTTGCTGTGCCTGTGCTGGGCCAGGGAGTCAGGAGGGAATGTGTGGGCTGTGGGTGCTCATGGTGATGGTCATACCACTGGGTCAGCTGTCACCTTGAGTCCCCAGGGGGCTGGGACTGGCTACTGTTACCATACCCTTCAAGGAGCTCTCCTCTCCGTGCAGGGGATGCAAAGCCTGGGCTGGGGACACGAAGCAGCAAGCTCAGCACCCGGGGACAGAGCACCTGGCTGTGTGGCTTGTGGGCTCCGCGGTTGCAGACCAAGCTCAGAGCAGCCAGCAGGGCTGGTGGGGAGGTGCCTTGGGGTGAGTGGTGTGGCAAGGTCCCTGGCACTGGGGAAAGCGGGCAAGAAGGTGAGTGCAGTCCCTAGGCACTGTGGATGCCCCAGCTGTGGGGTGAGCACTGACGGGGTGGATGGCACTCTCTGTTCCCCACTCCAGGGTCTCTGTCCCCATCCTGGGGATTGGATGAACCCTATGCACATACCCAAAGCAGCAGACCCAAACCCTCTCCCCACCGTGGAGCTGATGTGGAGCTCAGTGAGCTGCGCCCCATGCCCCCCCGAGGGGTGTGGGGAAAACAAGGCCATTCAAAGAGGTGCCAGGGTGGCAGCAAGGGGCCACCTTCCCCAGCATGACCTCCCCCCTTGCCTCATGCTCTTTAGACACTGTGCAGGTGGGAAGGTGGCAGGACCCCTGCCTGGGGTCACTACAGGTGTTGCAGGTGTGGGTGGGTGGCACTGGGTGGGTGGCACTCAGGGCTGAGCTGTCCCTACAGGACATCACAGTATCACAGTATTGCTAAGGTTGGAAGAGACCTCGAAGATCATCAAGTCCAACCTGTCACCACAGACCCATGACTAGACCATGGCACCAAGTGCCACATCCAGTACTCTCTTGAACACCTCCAGGGACGGTGACATCCTGCTCCAGGGGCCTTGTCCCCAGGCTGCCCCATTCAGACACCCAAAAAGCAGGACCAAGCCCTCTCCCCAGCACGGAGCTCAGCCAGCTGCCCCCGTGCCCACCCTGAGGGGTGTGGGGAGGGTAAGGCTGCACCCAGTGGTGCTGAGATAGAACCAAGGGGGCACCTTCCCCAGCACGACTCCCCTGTCTTGTGCTCTTTAGACGGTGTGCAGGCGGCAGGACCCCGCCCAGGGCCGGGCGGCAGCGGCTTCCCGGGGGGCGCGAAGGGAGCGGGGGGCAGCGCTGCAGGGCTGAGCGGAGGTCGTTAATGAGCATCCTGCGCGGCCGCGCTGCTCCCCACCGCGCAGCCGTCCCCGGGGACCCCGCGGCCGGCAGCTGCTGCTGCGCTGGGGGCCGCGGGGGGAGGGGCTCGTTAATGTTTTAGGAGCTCTTGAGGCCGCGGGGAGCCGGGAGCCGCTGCGGGCTCCTTTCATCTCCGGCAGCCTGGGCTCCAGCCTCTCATCCGCCGCCTCCTCGCCGCAGCCAGCGCGGAACGGGGCCGGGGTTGTGGTTTCTGCTCTCTCCCAGACAGGGCAGCGGCACAGCCTGGCTGCTCCTGGCCAAAGGGCATCGCCGGCTGTACCGCACCAGCCGCCCTAGCATCCTGCTGCCAGCCTTCGGCCGCCCGCCTCGGGGCTGCGGCCCCAGCCAGGCAGGGCTGGCGCTGGAGGTGGCCCCCGGGAGGTGGCTGCTGAGCCTGGACGCCCGTGGCTCCCCGTGGTGGCAGGGAGAGGGGACTTGGAGGGGGTGGGTGTGTGCTGCCTGGCAGCTCCCGGGTCATGGGTGAAGCCGGGGTGGGGTGTGCTGGGGGGCTGGCAGTGTCCCCAGGGCCAGTGAAACCCTGTCCCCCTCGGGGATGCCCAGCGTGGCCATGAAACGTCAGCCCTGGCACTTCCCAGCCAGCTGGGGTGGGGCAGAGACAAGGGGCAGAGACGGGTTGGTGCGAGGAGGAAGAGGGTGGTGAAGAAGCAAGTGGCTAGAGGGGGGACACAGGGTCTGGGCTGCATTTCTGCTCCCCCTACCCCTCAAGCTGGGGAGCTTGAGTCAAACTGGGAGAGTGCCCTGGGAGTTCTCTAGGGAATGCTCCACAGATGGTCCTCTCTTGGTCCTCTCACCAGTTTGCCCAGGGCCTGTCCTCAGCTCCTCTTGGCTTCCCCAGCCAGCACTGCTCGTGGTGCTGTCTCCTCAGGGCTGGTGCCAGATCACAAAGAGCTGTGGGCTGCTCAGGGTCCTTGCTTGGGGTTCCCTGGTGGCTCTCCAGGTGCCCCCCATGCACACATGGGCTCTGGGGGGGTCAGTGTTGCAGTTCCCCTGCTGACTCTGTTGTCCATCCCCTGTGTCACAGTGGAATGATGCAGCAGGACTCGCCTGGCCCTGGAAGGAACCTACCCCCCTCACCCCCTCCCATTGCTTGTCCTTCTCCAAGTGTGCCCTGGCAAGGACAAGACATGGCTGCTCATGTGTCTGTCCCACCAGAGCCAAACCTGTCTGTCCATCTCTTTGCCCTGCTGGAGAGGGTCCAGAGGAGGCCACCAAGATGATCAGAGGGAGGGAGAACCTCTGCTATGAGGACAGGCTGGCAGAGCTCAGCTGTGGGGAGACCTCAGAGCCTTCCAGTACCTGAAGGGGCTCCAGGAGAGGTGGGGAGGGATTTTGACAAGGGCTGGGAGTGCCAGGATGAGGGACAAGGGCTTTGAGCTGGAAGAGGGGAGACTGAGGTTGGACATCAGGAGGAAGTTCTGCACAGTGAGGGTGGGGAGACACTGGAACAGGCTGCCCAGGGAGGGGTTGAGGCCCCAGCCCTGAAGACATTCAAGATCATCCCGGGCAGCCTGCTCTGGTTGGAGATGTCCCTGCTGCCCGCAGCAGGGTTGGACAAGATGACCTTGGAGGGTCCCTTCCAGCCTGATGCACTCTGTGAAGCTGTGGAACTGGTTCTCAGGGGGGAGATCTGGCTGAAGGCCTTCAGGGGACTTTGCCAGCCATGTCCTGCCAGGGCTGGCCACTTCTTCCCCATGGGAAGGTCCTTCAGCATCACCCAGCGATGCCTGCTGGGGCACCAGCTGCAGGGACACCCGTGGGGTCTGCTGCCATCCCCGGGGGAGATGGGCAGCGCTGGCAGCGCTGGCAGCCCTGCCCGGTGCCCCGGCGGCAGGGCAGGCGCGGGGCCCATGCGGCCGGCTGGCGCCTGTGCCGAGGAGGGAGGTGAGCTCAGAGGTTTCATCTTCTCCGGGCTCGGTTGGGCTCCGACATGTGATCCTGCTCGCAGGAAGGACGCGGCCGGCGCGGCGCCCCAGGGGGCTGCCCAGCTCGACCTTGCGGGAAGCGGCAAGAGCACGGGAGCACGGCGCGGCTCTGCCGCCCCCGCTGGTGTCGCTTCCAGCAGCAACCCAATCTCTGATAGCCCCGGGCCGAGTTTCAGGCACCGTTAAAAAATAAAGAGGCATCTGCTGACAAGAGTCCACGGCCTCGGCTGGTGTCCCTCTGGCCAGGTAGGTGTGCCCTGCTGGCCTCCTGCCATGGCTGGCCAGTGCCCGGCGCCAGCCTTGCCCTCGGGCAGGGAGTGGGCTCCTCCAGCTGAGCATCTGGTGAGGTGATCACCAGAGAGGTGAGCAGGGCCACAGGGGCTTCCAGCATGGGGTCTGCCGCAGGCTCACAGGATGTTAGGGGCTGGATGGGGCCTCCAGAGATCATTGAGTCCAAGCCTCTGCCAGAGCAGGGCCACAGAACCCAGCACAGGTCACACAGGGATGCACCCAGATGGGTTCCCTGCCCAGGTCAGTGCTGCCCATTGCCAGCCTTGCCCTCTGGCAGGGAGTGGGCTCCTCCAGCTAAGCATCTGGTGAGGATGAGCAGGGCCAGAGGAGCTCCCAGCATGGGGACTGTCACTCCTGGTCTCTCTGCCCAGGGGAGGGGAATGGCCACCAGCCCTCTCAAGGACAAGTTAGGAGGTGTCTCAGCTCCAGCTCACCTCTTGGGGAAGCTGTTGTCTCAGCCCAGCCATCCCAGAGTGATCCCACCCAGCCCTTAGCCCAGAGCAGATGCAGGATTTGGGCACTCCCTGCCATGGGGCAGCTGCAGGAGGAGGGCTGGGATGTCCCCGGCACAGCCACCGACCTCACTGGCAGAGCAGCACAGGCAGCAGGGCATTCATCCTTGCAGCCTTTGGATGAGAGAGGATTGGAGATGGAGTCTCCTCCTCTGGACTCACCTGGATGTGTTCCTGTGTGCCTGCCTGGGTGACCCTGCTCTGGCAGGGGGCTTGGACTGGATGATCTCCAGAGGTTGATGCCAGCCCCTTCCATTCCATGGTTCTGTGGAGCTTATCTGCCCAGACACAGCCCACCAGGCTTGCCTTTCCAGGCTGGCCTGGCCATGTCTCTCCAGGTCTCTGATGAGGACACCATGGGCTCAGTCTCCTAGGCTCCTAGGCCTGGTGAGCTCTGCTCTCTAGATGTGATTACCCAGGCTCAGTTCCTTGGGCTTAGCTCCCTGTGCTCCCCTCTGTGAGCTCTCCAGGCTTGGTCCCCTGGGCATGGCCCTCCCGAGCTTGGCTCCCAGCATAGAGTCATGGCTTGCTGGAGGCAGCTCTCCAGGCTTGGGGCTGTGGGCTGGTTCTCCAGCTGCTCTCTAGGCACAGCTTGCTCAAGCTGTCTCCCCAGGCTTGTTCCTCCAAGCATGGCTTGCTGAGTGTTTCTCCAGGCTTGTTTCTAGGCATGGCTTGCTAGAGATCGCTTTCCAGGCTTGGGTCTCCAGGTATGGCTTGCTGGAGGTCACTCTCCAGGGCTTGGGTTTTTCAGCACAACTTGCTGGAGGTGGCTCTCAGGCTTGTGTCTCTAGGCATGGCTTACTGGAGGTCTCCTGGTTTTCCTGGCATGGCTTGCTGGAGGTGTCTCCCCAGGCTTGATGCCACCCTGGTGGTTGCCCAGGAGTGGGGCCAGGCTCAGTGGCCAGCTGGGTGCCAGCAGAAGGCCTCCCTTGCCACACAGAGCCCCACAGCTCCACTTGGTTGCAGCCCACGTTGTCTGTTTGGCAGAACTCTGTGCTGGGATCAGGAAAAGGGCTGGGGTTCACCTCTTCCAGAAGGGCAGAGCCACCGTGTGCCCCCTGCTCCCGTGTCTGATGCCAGCTCCGGAGGTGCATTAAAGCCGACGGAGCCTCCACGGTTAGAACGGCGATGGTGGAGCTGAGGCCATAAATTTAACATCATAAAAGGCACTGGGAGGCCTTCACTCATCTGTTGCTCTTCAAAGAGCAGCGTTATCTGCCTCTGAAACAAACAAAAAGAGCTGGTAAGAGCCAGGTGAGAGGGGAAGGGGCGGCAGTTCTCCTGGGGTGCCGTGGGGAGCTGGTGGTGGGCGCTGACCGTCCCTTCGGGGCTGCCCATCTTGTGCCAGGGCTGCAGGGGGAGGCAGCTTTCGGGCTGTGAGTCTGGAGGAGGTGGAGAACCCAGCGGCTTGCCCTAAGGGGGTCGTCCTCTGCGAGACTGCACCGCAGCGCGGACCAGCAGAGGAACCAGGCTGTACTGGGAGCGTCTCCCCTTCTGCTGGGAAGGCTGGCTCTGGCCTCAGGGGGGGAAGCGAACCCCCAGCAGGCAGCGGGAAAACCGGGCAGGGCTCCAGGGATCCCTCAGCTCTTGAGGCACCAGAGGGTCCCTTGTCCAGGGGGAGCTGGCCGGGGCTGGGTTCCCACCAGGCAGCTCCCCCGGGGCCGTCCCTCGCCGATAGCCATCGCCCAGCGCGGCTCCGGCAGCCGCCGCGTTGGAACCGCTCACTAAATAATTCAGGAGATGCCTTTCCCCCACCCCCCCTCTCTGTGACCGAAAGCTGCTTTTGCCCTTTGCTTTGCTTTTCCCCCCTAAGGCTGTTGTGTTTCCCGGGCTGGGTTTGGGGCCGTGGGGGAGCCCGGGCCGGCTCCGGCGGTGCTGCTGTGTTTACAGCCTTGGGCTCACGGCGTGGTTCGGGGGCTGTAAACCTCCAGCCGCTCCCTCCCTCTCTCTCCACAGTCAATTTCTTCCCCCCATGCAGCTCTCGTTGCCGCGGCAAAGGTCAGCTCTGCTCCTTTGAAAGCAGCACTCCCCCCGCTCCCTTATCAGGTTTAGGAATCCTTGGCGGGGAGGATGAGGCTGAAATGCAGGCAGAGCCAGCTGGATGCGGCCTGGGTGATGGCCGGGGGAGTCAGGGTGGGAAGGAAGGCTGGAGGTGGCCGCTGTGGTAGGTGGAGGATGATGGGCTGAGCCCCCCGCGCCCCCGGCAGCACGGGGGCAGCAGGGCTGCGAGGGCCAACGGCAGCGAGGTGAATAATGGAGGCAAAGATAATAGAGCTGATTAGGGGTGGCTTTGGTGAGGAGATGCTGAGCTGCGCTCTGGGGGGGAGGGTCGTGCTGGGAGGAGAAAAAATCGCTGCCCAGGGTGAAGTGAGCATGGCTGGGGAGGGAGAAGTGTGAGAGACCCACAGGGGAGAGATTGGGTTCTGGCAGAGGGGTGAGACCTGCAAAGAGGGTTGGGGGATCACAGTGATGGGATGAGCCTGATGGAGAGACTCGGGGGGGGGGCCGGGGTCACATGAACGGGAGCCCCACAGAAGAAGTCGGGGGTCACAGTGATGGCAAGAGCTCCATAGAAGAGGGCTATGGGGTGACACCAAAGGGAGTCCCACATCAGAAGGTTGGGGGTCAGAGTGATGTTATGTAAGAGCCTGGTGGAGGAGGGTTGCAGGGTGACATCAATGGGAGCCCCACAGAAGAGGGTTGTGGTCACAGTGCTGAGATGAGTTTTGTGGAAGAGGTTTGGGGGAGTCACAGAGGTGGGATGAGCCTCATAGAAGAGGTTTGGGGGAGTCACAGAGATAGGAAGAGCCCCATGGAAGACATTTGGGGGTTGTGGCAGAGGGGTGAGCCCTACAGAAGAGGGCTGGGGGTCACAGTATGGGATGAGCCCCAGGGAAGAAGATGAGGAGTCACAGCAGCAGGGCGAGCTCCGTGGCTGAGGATTCTGCCAGAGGAAGAGAACTGGGGGTTTGGTGAGGTGCTGAGCCCCTGACAGAGGGGTATGGGTCACAGTGGGGGGATAGAGCCCATGGCAAGGGACTGGGGAGCTGAGGGTGGGTGGTCCCCAATGGTGCTTTGTTTCAGGTGCAAGGTGGGAGCCCTGGAACCTCGTCAAAGCTGGGCATAGGGAGGGCTCCCCATGGGGGCACAGCCATTGATGGGGTGACCAGAGGACAGCAGAGCAGCAGCACGGGGAGTCTCTGGGCACAAGGAGCAAGACAGGAGGGCACAGAGGCATGGATGAAGGCAGAGCCCAGGTGTGGGGCAGGATCGGGGTGTGGGGCAGAGCCCAGGGGTGTGGGGCAGCTCTGGCAGCGCTGCAGGCAGGCGGCAGCAGCCCCGGTGGTGGTCACTGTCCCGGAGCCGTTCCCTGCTGGCCGTGTCCTAGCGCAGGAGCCGCTCTCGCCTTCAGGCTCTGCCAGTGGACGAGGTTTAATTAAAGCCAGCAGCCGCCGCTCCGCGCCCGGCCCTTCGGGGCTGACCACTGCTCCGCCTTTGCTCTTCCGGCCTGCGCAGCTTGAGGCAGGGAGATGAAAGCGCCCCCGCCAAGGAAAGCACCAGAAAAAAAGCAGCTGTAAAAACCTTGCTCCGGGATGTCCTCAGCCGAGAGTCCGTCGAGGTGCTGGCTACCGTCAGCCGCCGCTGGAGCCGAGCAGCAGTCCGGGGAGCAGGGATGTTGCCCCTCCAGCCCTTCTGAAAGTACCAGCTGGGAGTGTGGTGCCTAACTGGAACCAGCTTCCCCTGGAACCAGCTTCCCCCCACTGGAACCAGCTTCCCCACTGATTCCCCAAACCAGCTTCCCCACTGGAACCAGCTTCCCGCCGAACTTCCCCACTGGAACCAGCTTCCCCACTGGAACTTCCCCTGGAATCCGGGAACTTCCCCACTGGAACCAGCTTTCCACTGGAATCAGCTTCCTCACTGGAATCAGCTTCCCCACCAGAAACAGCTTCCCAACTAGATTCCTCACTGGAATCAGCTTCCCCACTGGAATTCAGGAACCAGCTTCCCCCACTGGAACCAGATTTCCCCACTGGAATCAGCTTCCAGATTCCCCACTGGAATCAGCTTCCCCACTGAAACAGCTTCCCAACTAGAACCAGCTTCCCCACTGAAACAGCTTCCCAACTAGAACCAGCTTCCTCACTGGAACCAGCTTCCCTGGAACCAGCTTCCCCACTGGAACCAGATTCCCCACCGGAACCAGCTTCCCCACTGGAACCAGCTTCCCCACTGGAACCAGATTCCCCACTGGAACCAGATTCCCCACTGGACTTTCCCACTGGAACCAGCTTCCCACTGGAATCACTGGAATCAGCTTCCCCACCAGAAACAGCTTCCCAACTAGAACCAGCTTCCTCACTGGAACCAGCTTCCCCACTGGAACCAGCTTCCCCACTGGAACCAGCTTCCCACTGGAACCAGCTTCCCCCAGCTTCCTCCTCACTGGAATCAGCTTCCCCACCAGAAACAGCTTCCCCTACCAGCTTCCTCACTGGAACCAGCTTCCTCACTGGAACCAGCTTCCCCACTGGAACCAGCTTCTCCAGAGCTTTCCCACTGGAACCAGCTTCCCCACTGGAATCAGCTTCCCACTGGAACCATCTTCCCACTGGAATCAGATTCCTCCACTGGAATCAGCTTCCCCACCAGGAACCAGCTTCCCCACCAGAAACAGCTTCCCCACCAGAAACAGCTTCCTCACTGGAACCAGATTCCCCACTGGAATCAGCTTCCCACTGGAACCAGCTTTCCCACTGGAATCAGCTTCCTCACTGGAATCAGCTTCCCCACCAGAAACAGCTTCCCCACCAGAAACAGCTTCCTCACTGGAACCAGATTCCCAACTAGAACCAGCTTCCCACTGGAATCATCTTTCCCACCAGAAACAGCTTCCCCACTGGAATCAGCTTCCCAACTAGAACCAGCTTCCTCACTGGAACCAGCTTCCCCACTGGAATCAGCTTCCCAACTAGAACCAGCTTCCTCACTGGAACCACCTTCCCCACTGGAACCACCTTCCCAGCTCCCATCTGGAAGCAGCTCCTGAAGCCTTTCTGGGAAGGAGACATTAAAAATAGTGAAGGGCTTGGCAGTGCCATCGCCACTGCCCAGCCTGCCCCTGCCCACGGGGAGGGCTGGGTTTGGAGGGCAGGTGTGCCACAGAATCACAGGGGTTAGAAGGGACCTCTGGAGACCATCGAGTCCAACCCCCTTGTCACCTAGAGAAGGTCACACAGGAACAGGTCTGGGTGGGTTTTGAGTGTTCTCAGAGATGGAGACTCCACCACACATCTGGGCAGCCTGCTCCAGGCCTCTGCACCCTCAAATTAAGGAAGTTCCTCCTCATGGAGTGGTGTCATGGGTGGGGATGCAGCCTCCCCAGTCCTGAGAGCCCTGTCCAGGAGGAGCCACTGGGACTGTTCCAGCATCTCCCCAGGCAGCTGCCAGCAGGACTGGGCAGGAGCTGGCATGCAGCTGGGGCCACATCCAGGCTAGAGAGCAGATGAGCAAAGACCAAGCTGTCCTTGGTGGGGGCTTGGGGAGAGTAACACCCTGCAGCCCCCTGCTCTGGCCAGCCAGGCTGGGAGAATGGATCTGGGGCCAGGTGGAGGGCCCTGAGGAACCCACGTGGACTCCATCCCATCCACCCACAAGGTCTACATCACCTCTACCCACAAATTCTCCAGCCCACCCACCCTCAGGGTTCTCCATCCCATCCACCCAGAAGTTTTCCATCCCACCCACTCACAAGTTCTCCATCCCACTCCA
The DNA here is from genome assembly GCA_033816785.1 of Picus viridis. Lineage (NCBI taxonomy): Eukaryota > Metazoa > Chordata > Aves > Piciformes > Picidae > Picus > Picus viridis. The sequence goes on from CM066593.1 coordinate 745,531, forward strand.
CCGGTCACATCCACCCACGAGCTCTCCAGCCCATTCCCCCACACGGGCTCCAGCCCCACGCTCTCCTGCAGGTGGCAGTGGCTGTGCTGGGTGCTGGATCCCTTCCCACACTGAATCCGGAGATGCCCCCATGCAGCCCTGGCCAGTGCCGGCTGCTCGGTGCCCTGTGCCCAGCCCATCACCTCTTTGGCCAACCCCCCCCCCAGGCTGTGGAGCACACAGGCAGAAGCTCTGCTGCCTGCCCTGCCCGCTCCCGTGCACCCCGAGCTCCACATCGTCTTCCCCACCACCGGGGATGATTTCTCTGCCCCCTTGGCCGGTCACGGGGCACGGAGCCGCTCTGGACCAGCGGTGCCATGGCGCCGCGGGTGTCCTGCCAGCGCCTGCCCGCGGTGCCTTCCCCTCCCGAACGGGAGCGGAGGGGCCGGGGCAGAGCCCCCGGAGCTGCCCCAGCGGCGGCTCCCCCGGTGCTCGTTTCCTCTCGGCTGCTCCCGGCTCTTCCCGTCCCGGTTCCCTCGCGAAGGGCCCTGAGAGAGGAAACCTTGAGGAAGCCCTGTCCGGGCAGCAGCCTTCCTGGCCCCCGCGCCGGCACCGCGGCGCTTCCTCGGGATGGGGCAAGACCCAGATGGTGCATTGGGAACCAGCGGGACCCAGAGTGCTCTGCTTCCCCCTTGTGTCTGAACAGGGTCCTGCTGGTGCTCAGAGGCACAGCATGGGTTGAGGTGGAAAGGACACCAAAGCTCATCCAGCTCCAGCCATGGGCAGGGACACCTCCCACCAGCCCAGGCTGCCTCAAGGCTTCATCCAGCCTGGCCTGGAGCATCTCCAGGCTGGAGGTAGCCACAGCCTCCCTGGGCAACCTGTGCCAGTGTCTCCCCAGCCTCACTACCAAGAATTTCTTCCTCCTCTCCAGTCTGTCTCCCCTCTCCCAGCTCAAAGCCATCCTGGCACTCCCAGCCCTTGTCCAAACTCCCATCCCAGCTCTCCTGGAGCCCTTCAGGTACTGGAATGCTGCTCTGAGGTCTCCCTGGAGCCTTCTTCTCCAGGTTGAACAGCCCCAACTCTCCCAGCCTGTCCCTACAGGGAGGTTCTGTAGCCCTCTGCTCATCTTGGTGGCCTCCTCTGGAGCCTCTCCAGCAGCTCCAGGTCTTGTGCTGGGGCCCCAGAACTGGAGGCAGTGCTGCATGTGGGGTCTGAGTGGCAGAATCCCCTCCCTGTGCTGCTGCTCTCCCTGCTCTGGCTGCAGCCCAGGTTCTTCTCCCCATGCTGTCTTTACCAAGGTCGCAGACAAGCATGTCCCAGGCCCCCCTCCAAAATGCTCATGGGCAGAAAGCTCATTTCCCCCCCTCATCATCTGCATGTGGTGGAGTTTGTGGTGCCTGTGAGCAACCCAAGCCCTCTCTTGTGTGCCCACAGCTGCCAGCTGAGTGGCTGACACTGGTACCTGCAGCCAGACAAACTCCTGCTGGTCTCTGTGGGGGATGGTGGTGTCTTGGTATCACCCTGGGAGGGCCACTGTCCTGTTCCAGCTGGGTTGCTGAGCACAAACCTGGATATCCCCCATCACTGCTTCTCCTTAGCAATGAGCTAATGCCCATCATGGCCATCCCTCCACCTCTGCTAGGGGCAAACCTCTTTGCCCTCTTTCTTTATACCATGGTCCAAGGTAAGCTAAAGTCTTTAGCTTCTAGTTCCTGCTGACTCTTTTCCTGACTCATCACCTGATAATCTCCCCTCTACTCTGCCTTGCTGAGGCCACATCTTGGAATATTGTGTCCAGTTCTGGGCCCCTCAGCTCAAGAAGGACCTCAGGGAACTGCTTGAGAGAGTCCAACCCAGAGCCCCAAAGCTGCTGCAGGCAGTGGAACATCTCCCTCTGAGGCCAGGCTGAGGGAGCTGGGGCTTGGAGCTTGCAGCAGAGGAGCCTGAGGGCTGCCCTCATTGCTGGGGATCAAGATGTGCAGGGCTGGAGCCAGGCTCTGCTCAGGGATGTCCAAGGACAACACAAGGGGCACTGGGGGCAAGCTGGAGCAGAGGAGGTGCCACAGGAACAGAAGGGAAAAGTTTGTCCCTGTGAGGGTGGCAGAGCCTGGAGCAGGCTGCCCAGAGAGGTTGTGGGGTCTCCTCTGGAGGCTTTCCAACCCCCCCCTGGATGTGCTCTGTGTGCCCTGCCCTGGGTGCTCCTGCTCTGGCAGGGGTTGGACTGGATGATCTCTGGAGGCCCCTCCCAAGAACTAATGCTCTGTGTGTGACCCATGGGAAGCAAAGTGATGGTCCATGAGTGGAGCTGAGCAAGCCCCTGAGGGCTGGGGCAGGGTTGGGCAAAGAGCCACCACTGAGGCTGTGCAGCTGGTGAGGAGCAGATCTGCCACTGCTTGGCACAGTGCTTGGCCTGGCCACTCACTAGCCAGCCCTGCCAGCTCCAACCACCGCTGTGCTGCTGCTGGGTCATCAAATCCTTCCTCCACCTGCAGAAACCCACAGCCAGGGGCTTTGGGGGCTTTTTGCTCTGTCTCTGAGCCAGCTGTGCCCAGGCAGCGACACCAGAGACCCCAGGCAGCGACACCAGAGACCCCAGGCAGCAACACCAGAGACCAGCAACACCAGACCCCAGGCAGCAACACCAGAGACCCCAGGCAGCGACACCAGAGACCCCAGGCAGCACACCAGAGACAACACCAGAGACCCCAGGCAGCAACACCAGAGGCCCCAGGCAGGCAGAGCAGTGTGGCCAGGTCTCCTCAGCCACTGCTGTAGTATCCCAGTGGGGATGAATCCTCCGTGAGCAGTCACAGCTGGGTCGTGTGTGGGTAACCAGCTTGATGGTTACCTCCTCCCTGAGGTGTTCCAGGCCAGGCTGGATGAGGCCTTGAGTGACCTGGGCTGGTGGGAGGTGTCCCTGCCCATGGCATGGGGCTGGAGCTGGCTGAGCTTTGATGTCCCCTCCACCCCAGCCCATTCTGTGACTCTGTGGTCTGGAAGCCTCCTCTGGGGACACAGAGGGAAAAGCAAAGCCTTGCAGAGTGATGAGCACTGGGGTGCCCACTGGCTGGGAGGTGACCCTGTGATGCTCCTGACTTCTTGCTCAGCTGGCTGGGAGAGCCCAGCCAAGGTCAGGAGAACAAGGAGACCTCCCCCTGCACCCCTTCCTGAGGAGGTTGTGCTCCTGCAAAGAGCCAAGGAGAGCCCCCAGGGCAGGCAAAGTCCTGCTGGTGCTGTAGGAATGCTGGTGGCACCATCCTGGGATGGCAACTGTCCTGTCCCAGCAGGGGTTCTGAGCACAACCACAGCATGGGTTGGGGTGGAAGGGACCTTAAAGCTCAGCCAGCTCCAACCCCCTGCCACAGGCAGGGACACCTCCCACCAGCCCAGGCTGCTCAAGGCCTCATCCAGCCTGGCCTGGAACACCTCCAGGAGGAGGCAGCCACAGCCTCCTGGGCAGCCTGTGCCAGTGTCTCCCCAGCCTCACTACCAAGAATTTCTTCCTCCAGTCTCAGTCTCCCTCTCCCAGCTCAAAGCCATTGTCCCTCATCCTGGCACTCCCAGCCCTTGGCCACAGTCCCTCCCAGCTCTCCTGGAGCCCTCAGGTACTGGAAGGTTGCTCTGAGGTCTCCCTGGAGCCTTCTTCTCCAGGTTGAACAGCCCCAACTCTCCCAGCCTGTCCCTACAGGGGAGGTTCTCCAGCCCTCTGCTCATCTTGGTGGCTTCCTCTGGACCCTCTCCTGTAGCTCCAGGTCCTTGTTGTGCTGGGGGCCCCAGAGCTGGAGGCAGTGCTGCAGGTGGGGTCTGAGCAGAGCAGAGGGGCAGAATCCCTCCCTGTGCTGCTGCTTCCCTGCTCTGGCTGCAGCTCAGCACTCAGCTGGCTCTGGGCTGCCAGGGACCAGTGCTGGCTCCTGGGGACTTTGTCACTAGCTGACACCCCCCAGGGCCTCTCTCCCAGGCTGCTCTCCAGCCTCCCCTCTCCCAGCCCCTGGTTTGCCAGTGTTCCATGTCCCAGTCACTTCTTCCCTGCTGTTGGCACAAACCTTCACTCTTTTCCTTTTCCCAGGGTCTAAGGAAGACCCTTGCCCCCTTGGCTTCCCTCCCTGGCTCTGAAGGGTTTGCCCACAGGGCCCTGCACGGTTCCCTGGGAGAGGAGGCAGCTCTGGGGCGCTCCCGCGGGCAGGTGGGGAGGAGCTGCGGAGCCTGGCGAGCAGGGCAGGGCTTTGCAGGTGAAGGCGGGGCGGGCAGGCAGCGCCAGGCTGTGCAGGCAGGAGCACAGCAGGGGCGGTGGGAGTAGATGGTGGGGGGCCCAGCTGGTGCGTGGGCCCCGGGAGAGGCTGCAGAGAGGAAGGAGAATCGGGAAAGGGCGTCTTTCCATCGCTGGGCTCGGTGGGAAGGCAGGAGGGGCTCGGCAGGGGAGGGCAGAGCCTGAGGGGACTCCCCTGTGTCTGGTCCTCTCCGGGAGCCAGCGCCCAGGCAGGGAGCTGGGTTAGGAGGGCAGAGCCCGAGGGGACTCCCTGTGTCTGGTCCCTCCGGGGAGCCAGCGCCCAGGCAGGGAGCTGGGCAGGGGAGGGCAGAAGGGGACTCCCTGTGTCTGGTCCCTCCGGGGAGCCAGCGCCCAGGCAGGGGAGCTGGGCAGGGAGGCAGAGCCTGGACCAAGCTCCAGCGATGGAGCTCCACCCCAGTGGGCATCACCAACTCAGCCACTGGGCTAGGAGGACTTTGAAGTCGCCCCAAGCCCCACTGAGGCTGGGTCTGCAGAAGAACAGATGCAGATCAGCTCCATGCAACCCCTCCCTGGGTCCCACAGCTGTCACCCCAGCAGGTACCCAACAGGAGATCCCCAAGCGCAGGCTCAGAGCTGAGCTCTGCCCACCCTGAGCCAGAAGGTCCAGCAGGAGTCAGGATCCAAGCCCAGAAGGTCTGAAAATACTGGCATGAGAGCCTGTTCCCTTGGGAGGGCCCAGCACGTCCCTGGGCAGGACAGGATGGTAGCTCCAGGAGAAAAGGCTGCTGCCTGCACCCCGAGAGCCCACCCTGGGCTGTGGGCAGTGCAGAGGCTTAGGGCTGCAAGTTGGTGTCTTCTGCAGACCCAGCCTCAGTGGGGCTTGGGGCGACTGGGGAGTCCTCCTAGCCCAGTGGCTGAGTTGGTGATGCCCACTGGGAGGGGGTGGAGCTCCATCGCTGGAGCTGGTCCAGGCTCTGCCTCCCTGCCCAGCTCCCTGCCTGGGCGCTGGCTCCCCGGAGGGACCAGACACAGGGAGTCCCCCTCGGGCTCTGCCCCTCCCCTGCCCAGCTCCCGCTGCCCCCCGGAGGGACCAGGACACAGGGAGTCCCCTCAAGCTCTGCCCTCCCCTGCCCAGCTCCCCTGCCTGGGCGCTGGCTCCCCGGAGGGACCAGACACAGGGAGTCCCCCGTCGGCTCTGCCCTCCCCTGCCGAGCCCCCCTCCTGCCTTCCACCGAGCCTCCTCCAGCGGATGGAAAGACGCCGCTTTCCCGATTCTCCTTCCTCTCTGCAGCCTCCCCGGGGCCCACGCACCAGCTGGGCCCCCCACCATGCTACTCCCCACCGCCCCTGCTGTGCTCCTGCATGCACAGCCTGGCGCTGCCTGCCTGCCCCCGCCTTCACCTGCCAGCCCTGCCCTGCCTCGCCAGGCTCCGCAGCCCCTCCCCCACACCCCCGAGCGCCCAGAGCTGCCTCCCTCCCAGGGAACCGTGCAGGGCCCTGTGGGCAAACCCTTCAGAGCCAGGGAGGGAAGCCAAGGGGGGCAAGGAGCTCCTTAGACCCTGGGAAAAGGAAAAGAGAGTGAAGGTTTGTGCCAACAGCAGGGAAGAAGTGACTGGGACATGGAACACTGGCAAACCAGGGGCTGGGAGAGGGGAGGCTGAGAGCAGCCTGGGAGAGAAGGCCCTGGGGGGTGTCAGCTAGTGACAAAGTCCCCAGGAGCCAGCACTGGTCCCTGGCAGCCCAGAGCCAGCTGAGTGCTGAGCTGCAGCCAGAGCAGGGAGAGCAGCAGCACAGGGAGGGGGATTCTGCCCCTCTGCTCTGCCTCAGACCCCACCTGCAGCACTGCCTCCAGCTCTGGGGCCCCCAGCACAACAAGGACCTGGAGCTACAGGAGAGGGTCCAGAGGAAGCCACCAAGATGAGCAGAGGCTGGAGAACCCCCTGTAGGGACAGGCTGGGAGAGTTGGGGCTGTTCAACCTGAGAAGAGAAGGCTCCAGGGAGACCTCAGAGCAGCCTTCCAGTACCTGAAGGGCTCCAGGAGAGCTGGGGGAGGGACTGTGGCCAAGGGCTGGGAGTGCCAGGATGAGGGACAATGGCTTTGAGCTGGAGAGGAGACTGAGACTGGAGAGGAGGAAGAAATTCTTGGTAGTGAGGCTGGGAGACACTGGCACAGGCTGCCCAGGAGGCTGTGGCTGCCTCCTCCCTGGAGGCTGGGCACAGGGCTGGATGAGGGCTCCGAGCAGCCTGGGCTGGTGGGGAGGTGTCCCTGCCTGTGGCAGGGGGTTGGAGCTGGCTGAGCTTTAAGGTCCCTTCCACCCCAACCCATGCTGTGGTTGTGCTCAGAAGCCCTGCTGGGACAGGACAGTTGCCATCCCAGGATGGTGCCACCAGCATTCCTACAGCACCAGCAGGACTTTGCCTGCCCTGGGGCTCTCCCTTGGCTCTTTGCAGGAGCACAACCTCCTCAGGAAGGGGTGCAGGGGAGGTCTCCTTGTTCTCCTGACCTTGGCTGGGCCTCCCAGCCAGCTGAGCAAGAAGTCAGGAGCATCACAGGGTCACCTCCCAGCCAGTGGGCACCCCAGTGCTCATCACTCTGCAAGGCTTTGCTTTTCCCTCTGTGTCCCCAGAGGAGGCTTCCAGACCACAGAGTCACAGAATGGGCTGGGGTGGAGGGGACATCAAAGCTCAGCCAGCTCCAGCCCCATGCCATGGGCAGGGACACCTCCCACCAGCCCAGGTCACTCAAGGCCTCATCCAGCCTGGCCTGAACACCTCCAGGGGAGGAGGTAACCATCAAGCTGGTTACCCACACACGACCCAGCTGTGACTGCTCACGGAGGATTCATCCCCACTGGGATACTACAGCAGTGGCTGAGGAGACCTGGCCACACTCCGGTTGGCCTGCCTGGGGCCTCTGGTGTCGCTGCCTGGGGTCTCTGGTGTCGCTGCCTGGGGTCTCTGGTGTTGCTGCCTGGGGTCTCTGGTGTCGCTGCCTGGGGTCTCTGGTGTTGCTGCCTGGGGTCTCTGGTGTTGCTGCCCGGGGTCTCTGGTGTCGCTGCCTGGGGTCTCTGGGTGTCGCTGCCTGGGGTCTCTGGTGTCGCTGCCTGGGCACAGCTGGCTCAGAGACAGAGCAAAAAGCCCCCAAAGCCCCTGGCTGTGGGTTTCTGCAGGTGGAGGAAGGATTTGATGACCCAGCAGCAGCACAGCGGTGGTTGAGCTGGCAGGGCTGGCTAGTGAGTGGCCAGGCCAAGCACTGTGCCAGCAGTGGCAGATCTGCTCCTCACCAGCTGCACAGCCTCAGTGGTGGCTCTTTGCCCAACCCTGCCCCAGCCCTCAGGGGCTTGCTCAGCTCCACTCATGGACCATCACTTTGCTTCCCATGGGTCACACACAGAGCATTAGTTCTTGGGAGGGGCCTCCAGAGATCATCCAGTCCAACCCCCTGCCAGAGCAGGAGCACCCAGGGCAGGGCACACAGAGCACATCCAGGGGGGGGGGCTGGAAAGCCTCCAGAGGAGAGACCACAACCTCTCTGGGCAGCCTGCTCCAGGCTCTGCCACCCTCACAGGGACAAACTTTTCCCTTCTGTTCCTGTGGCACCTCCTCTGCTCCAGCTTGCCCCCAGTGCCCCTTGTGCTGTCCTTGGACATCCCTGAGCAGAGCCTGGCTCCAGCCCTGCACATCTTGATCCCCAGCAATGAGGGCAGCCCTCAGGCTCCTCTGCTGCAAGCTCCAAGCCCCAGCTCCCTCAGCCTGGCCTCAGAGGGAGATGTTCCACTGCCTGCAGCAGCTTTGGGGCTCTGGGTTGGACTCTCTCAAGCAGTTCCCTGAGGTCCTTCTTGAGCTGAGGGGCCCAGAACTGGACACAATATTCCAAGATGTGGCCTCAGCAAGGCAGAGTAGAGGGGAGATTATCAGGTGATGAGTCAGGAAAAAGAGTCAGCAGGAACTAGAAGCTAAAGACTTTAGCTTACCTTGGACCATGGTATAAAGAAAGAGGGCAAGGGTTTGCCCCTAGCAGAGGTGGAGGGATGGCCATGGATGGGCATTAGCTCATTGCTAAGGAGAAGCAGTGATGGGGGATATCCAGGTTTGTGCTCAGCAACCCAGCTGGAACAGGACAGTGGCCCTCCCAGGGTGATACCAAGACACCACCATCCCCCACAGAGACCAGCAGGAGTTTGTCTGGCTGCAGGTACCAGTGTCAGCCACTCAGCTGGCAGCTGTGGGCACACAAGAGAGGGCTTGGGTTGCTCACAGGCACCACAAACTCCACCACATGCAGATGATGAGGGGGGAAATGAGCTTTCTGCCCATGAGCATTTTGGAGGGGGGGCCTGGGACATGCTTGTCTGCGACCTTGGTAAAGACAGCATGGGGAGAAGAACCTGGGCTGCAGCCAGAGCAGGAGAGCAGCAGCACAGGGAGGGGATTCTGCCACTCAGACCCCACATGCAGCACTGCCTCCAGTTCTGGGGCTCCCAGCACAAGACCTGGAGCTGCTGGAGAGGCTCCAGAGGAGGCCACCAAGATGAGCAGAGGGCTACAGAACCTCCCCTGTAGGGACAGGCTGGGAGAGTTGGGGCTGTTCAACCTGAGAAGAGAAGGCTCCAGGGAGACCTCAGAGCAGCATTCCAGTACCTGAAGGGCTCCAGGAGAGCTGGGATGGGAGTTTGGACAAGGGCTGGGAGTGCCAGGATGGCTTTGAGCTGGGAGAGGGGAGACAGACTGGAGAGGAGGAAGAAATTCTTGGTAGTGAGGCTGGGAGACACTGGCACAGGTTGCCCAGGGAGGCTGTGGCTACCTCCAGCCTGGAGATGCTCCAGGCCAGGCTGGATGAAGCCTTGAGCAGCCTGGGCTGGTGGGAGGTGTCCCTGCCCATGGCTGGAGCTGGATGAGCTTTGGTGTCCTTTCCACCTCAACCCATGCTGTGCCTCTATGAGCACCAGCAGGACCCTGTTCAGACACAAGGGGAAGCAGAGCACTCTGGGTCCCGCTGGTTCCCAATGCACCATCTGGGTCTTGCCCCATCCCGAGGAAGCGCCGCGGTGCCGGCGCGGGGGCCAGGAAGGCTGCTGCCCGGACAGGGCTTCCTCAAGGTTTCCTCTCTCAGGGCCCTTCGCGAGGGAACCGGGACGGGAAGAGCCGGGAGCAGCCGAGAGGAAACGAGCACCGGGGAGCCGCCGCTGGGGCAGCTCCGGGGGCTCTGCCCCGGCCCCCTCCGCTCCCGTTCGGGAGGGGGAAGGCACCGCGGGCAGGCGCTGGCAGGACACCCGCGGCGCCATGGCACCGCTGGTCCAGAGCGGCTCCGTGCCCCCGTGACCGGCCAAGGGGGCAGAGAAATCATCCCCGGTGGTGGGGAAGACGATGTGGAGCTCGGGGTGCACGGGAGCGGGCAGGGCAGGCAGCAGAGCTTCTGCCTGTGTGCTCCACAGCAGCACGGGGGGGTTGGCCAAAGAGGTGATGGGCTGGGCACAGGGCACCGAGCAGCCGGCACTGGCCAGGGCTGCATGGGGGCATCTCCGGATTCAGTGTGGGAAGGGATCCAGCACCCAGCACAGCCACTGCCACCTGCAGGAGAGCGTGGGGCTGGAGCCCGTGTGGGGAATGGGCTGGAGAGCTCGTGGGTGGATGTGACCGGTGGAGTGGGATGGAGAACTTGTGAGTGGGTGGGATGGAAAACTTCTGGGTGGATGGGATGGAGAACCTGAGGGTGGGTGGGCTGGAGAATATGTGGGTAGAGGTGATGTAGACCTTGTGGGTGGATGGGATGGAGTCCACGTGGGTTCCTCAGGGCCCTCCACCTGGCCCCAGATCCATTCTCCCAGCCTGGCTGGCCAGAGCAGGGGGCTGCAGGGTGTTGTTCTCCCCAAGCCCCCACCAAGGACAGCTTGGTCTTTGCTCATCTGCTCTCTAGCCTGGATGTGGCCCCAGCTGCATGCCAGCTCCTGCCCAGTCCTGCTGGCAGCTGCCTGGGGAGATGCTGGAACAGTCCCAGTGGCTCCTCCTGGACAGGGCTCTCAGGACTGGGAGGCTGCATCCCCACCCATGACACCACTCCATGAGGAGGAACTTCCTTAATTTGAGGGTGCAGAGGCCTGGAGCAGGCTGCCCAGATGTGTGGTGGAGTCTCCATCTCTGAGAACACTCAAAACCCACCCAGACCTGTTCCTGTGTGACCTCCTCTAGGTGACAAGGGGGTTGGACTCGATGGTCTCCAGAGGTCCCTTCTAACCCCTGTGATTCTGTGGCACACCTGCCCTCCAAACCCAGCCCTCCCCGTGGGCAGGGGCAGGCTGGGCAGTGGCGATGGCACTGCCAAGCCCTTCACTATTTTTAATGTCTCCTTCCCAGAAAGGCTTCAGGAGCTGCTTCCAGATGGGAGCTGGGAAGGTGGTTCCAGTGGGGAAGGTGGTTCCAGTGAGGAAGCTGGTTCTAGTTGGGAAGCTGATTCCAGTGGGGAAGCTGGTTCCAGTGAGGAAGCTGGTTCTAGTTGGGAAGCTGATTCCCGTGGGGAAGCTGTTTCTGGTGGGAAAGATGATTCCAGTGGGGAAGCTGGTTCTAGTTGGGAATCTGGTTCCAGTGAGGAAGCTGTTTCTGGTGGGGAAGCTGTTTCTGGTGGGGAAGCTGTTTCTGGTGGGGAAGCTGATTCCAGTGAGGAAGCTGATTCCAGTGGGAAGCTGGTTCCAGTGGGAAGCTGATTCCAGTGGGGAATCTGGTTCCAGTGAGGAAGCTGTTTCTGGTGGGGAAGCTGTTTCTGGTGGGGAAGCTGTTTCTGGTGGGGAAGCTGATTCCAGTGAGGAATCTGATTCCAGTGGGAAAGATGGTTCCAGTGGGGAAGCTGATTCCAGTGGGGAAGCTGGTTCCAGTGAGGAAGCTGGTTCCAGTGGGGAAGCTGGTTCCAGTGAGGAAGCTGGTTCCAGTGGGGAAGCTGGTTCCAGTGGGGAAGCTGGTTCCAGTGGGGAAGCTGGTTCTAGTTGGGAAGCTGTTTCTGGTGGGGAAGCTGATTCCAGTGAGGAAGCTGATTCCAGTGAGGAATCTGATTCCAGTGGGAAAGCTGGTTCCAGTGGGGAAGCTGGTTCCAGTGGGGGAAGCTGGTTCCAGTTAGGCACCACACTCCCAGCTGGTACTTTCAGAAGGGCTGGAGGGGCAACATCCCTGCTCCCGGACTGCTGCTCGGCTCCAGCGGCGGCTGACGGTAGCCAGCACCTCGACGGACTCTCGGCTGAGGACATCCCGGAGCAAGGTTTTTACAGCTGCTTTTTTTTTCTGGTGCTTTCCTTGGCGGGGGGGCGCTTTCATCTCCCTGCCTCAAGCTGCGCAGGCAGGAAGAGCAAAGGCGGAGCAGTGGTCAGCCCCGAAGGGCCGGGGCGCCAGAGCGGCGGCTGCTGGCTTTAATTAAACGTCGTCCACTGGCAGAGCCTGAAGGCGAGAGCGGCTCCTGCGCTAGGACACGGCCAGCAGGGAACGGCTCCGGGACAGTGACCACCACCGGGGCTGCTGCCGCCTGCCTGCAGCGCTGCCAGAGCTGCCCCACACCCCTGGGCTCTGCCCCACACCCCGATCCTGCCCCACACCTGGGCTCTGCCTTCATCCATGCCTCTGTGCCCTCCTGTCTTGCTCCTTGTGCCCAGAGACTCCCCGGTGCTGCTGCTCTGCTGTCCTCTGGTCACCCCATCAATGGCTGTGCCCCCATGGGGAGCCCTCCCTATGCCCAGCTTTGACGAGGTTCAGGGCTCCCACCTTGCACCTGAAACAAAGCACCATTGGGGACCACCCACCCTCAGCTCCCCAGTCCCTTGCCATGGGCTCTATCCCCCCACTGTGACCCATACCCCTCTGTCAGGGGGCTCAGCACCTCACCAAACCCCCAGTTCTCTTCCTCTGGCAGAATCCTCAGCCACGGAGCTCGCCCTGCTGCTGTGACTCCTCATCTTCTTCCCTGGGGCTCATCCCATACTGTGACCCCCAGCCCTCTTCTGTAGGGCTCACCCCTCTGCCACAACCCCCAAATGTCTTCCATGGGGCTCTTCCTATCTCTGTGACTCCCCCAAACCTCTTCTATGAGGCTCATCCCACCTCTGTGACTCCCCCAAACCTCTTCCACAAAACTCATCTCAGCACTGTGACCACAACCCTCTTCTGTGGGGCTCCCATTGATGTCACCCTGCAACCCTCCTCCACCAGGCTCTTACATAACATCACTCTGACCCCCAACCTTCTGATGTGGGACTCCCTTTGGTGTCACCCCATAGCCCTCTTCTATGGAGCTCTTGCCATCACTGTGACCCCCGACTTCTTCTGTGGGGCTCCCGTTCATGTGACCCCGGCCCCCCGAGTCTCTCCATCAGGCTCATCCCATCACTGTGATCCCCCAACCCTCTTTTGCAGGTCTCACCCCTCTGCCAGAACCCAATCTCTCCCCTGTGGGTCTCTCACACTTCTCCCTCCCCAGCCATGCTCACTTCACCCTGGGCAGCGATTTTTTCTCCTCCCAGCACGACCCTCCCCCCCCCCAGAGCGCAGCTCAGCATCTCCTCACCAAAGCCACCCCTAATCAGCTCTATTATCTTTGCCTCCATTATTCACCACTCGCTGCCGTTGGCCCTCGCAGCCCTGCTGCCCCCCGTGCTGCCGGGGCGCGGGGGCTCAGCCCATCATCCTCCACCTACCACAGCGGCCACCTCCAGCCTTCCTTCCCACCCTGACTCCCCCCCGGCCATCACCCAGGCCGCATCCAGCTGGCTCTGCCTGCATTTCAGCCTCATCCTCCCCGCCAAGGATTCCTAAACCTGATAAGGGAGCGGGGGGAGTGCTGCTTTCAAAGGAGCAGAGCTGACCTTTGCCGCGGCAACGAGAGCTGCATGGGGGGAAGAAATTGACTGTGGAGAGAGAGGGAGGGAGCGGCTGGAGGTTTACAGCCCCCGAACCACGCCGTGAGCCCAAGGCTGTAAACACAGCAGCACCGCCGGAGCCGGCCCGGGCTCCCCCCGGCCCCAAACCCAGCCCGGGAAACACAACAGCCTTAGGGGGAAAAGCAAAGCAAAGGGCAAAAGCAGCTTTCGGTCACAGAGAGGGGGTGGGGGAAAGGCATCTCCTGAATTATTTAGTGAGCGGTTCCAACGCGGCGGCTGCCGGAGCCGCGCTGGGCGATGGCTATCGGCGAGGGACGGCCCCGGGGGGAGCTGCCTGGTGGGAACCCAGCCCCGGCCAGCTCCCCTGGACAAGGGACCCTCTGGTGCCTCAAGAGCTGAGGGATCCCTGGAGCCCTGCCCGGTTTTCCCGCTGCCTGCTGGGGGTTCGCTTCCCCCCTGAGGCCAGAGCCAGCCTTCCCAGCAGAAGGGGAGACGCTCCCAGTACAGCCTGGTTCCTCTGCTGGTCCCCGCGCTGCGGTGCAGTCTCGCAGAGGACGACCCCCTTAGGGCAAGCCGCTGGGTTCTCCACCTCCTCCAGACTCACAGCCCGAAAGCTGCCTCCCCTGCAGCCCTGGCACAAGATGGGCAGCCCCGAAGGGACGGTCAGCGCCCCACCACCAGCTCCCCACGGCACCCCAGGAGAACTGCCGCCCCTTCCCCTCTCACCTGGCTCTTACCAGCTCTTTTTGTTTGTTTCAGAGGCAGATAACGCTGCTCTTTGAAGAGCAACAGATGAGTGAAGGCCTCCCAGTGCCTTTTATGATGTTAAATTTATGGCCTCAGCTCCACCATCGCCGTTCTAACCGTGGAGGCTCCGTCGGCTTTAATGCACCTCCGGAGCTGGCATCAGACACGGGAGCAGGGGGCACACGGTGGCTCTGCCCTTCTGGAAGAGGTGAACCCCAGCCCTTTTCCTGATCCCAGCACAGAGTTCTGCCAAACAGACAACGTGGGCTGCAACCAAGTGGAGCTGTGGGGCTCTGTGTGGCAAGGGAGGCCTTCTGCTGGCACCCAGCTGGCCACTGAGCCTGGCCCCACTCCTGGGCAACCACCAGGGTGGCATCAAGCCTGGGGAGACACCTCCAGCAAGCCATGCCAGGAAAACCAGGAGACCTCCAGTAAGCCATGCCTAGAGACACAAGCCTGGAGAGCCACCTCCAGCAAGTTGTGCTGAAAACCCAAGCCTGGAGAGTGACCTCCAGCAAGCCATACCTGGAGACCCAAGCCTGGAAAGCGATCTCTAGCAAGCCATGCCTAGAAAACAAGCCTGGAGAAACACCTCAGCAAGCCATGCTTGGAGGAACAAGCCTGGGGAGACAGCTTGAGCAAGCTGTGCCTAGAGAGCAGCTGGAGAACCAGCCCACAGCCCCAAGCCTGGAGAGCTGCCTCCAGCAAGCCATGACTCTATGCTGGGAGCCAAGCTCGGAGGGCCATGCCCAGGGGACCAAGCCTGGAGAGCTCACAGAGGGGAGCACAGGGAGCTAAGCCCAAGGAACTGAGCCTGGGTAATCACATCTAGAGAGCAGAGCTCACCAGGCCTAGGAGCCTAGGAGACTGAGCCCATGGTGTCCTCATCAGAGACCTGGAGAGACATGGCCAGGCCAGCCTGGAAAGGCAAGCCTGGTGGGCTGTGTCTGGGCAGATAAGCTCCACAGAACCATGGAATGGAAGGGGCTGGCATCAACCTCTGGAGATCATCCAGTCCAAGCCCCCTGCCAGAGCAGGGTCACCCAGGGCAGGGCACACAGGAACACATCCAGGTGAGTCCAGAGGAGGAGACTCCATCTCCAATCCTCTCTCATCCAAAGGCTGCAAGGATGAATGCCCTGCTGCCTGTGCTGCTCTGCCAGTGAGGTCGGTGGCTGTGCCGGGGACATCCCAGCCCTCCTCCTGCAGCTGCCCCATGGCAGGGAGTGCCCAAATCCTGCATCTGCTCTGGGCTAAGGGCTGGGTGGGATCACTCTGGGATGGCTGGGCTGAGACAACAGCTTCCCCAAGAGGTGAGCTGGAGCTGAGACACCTCCTAACTTGTCCTTGAGAGGGCTGGTGGCCATTCCCCCTCCCCTGGGCAGAGAGACCAGGAGTGACAGTCCCCATGCTGGGAGCTCCTCTGGCCCTGCTCATCCTCACCAGATGCTTAGCTGGAGGAGCCCACTCCCTGCCAGAGGGCAAGGCTGGCAATGGGCAGCACTGACCTGGGCAGGGAACCCATCTGGGTGCATCCCTGTGTGACCTGTGCTGGGTTCTGTGGCCCTGCTCTGGCAGAGGCTTGGACTCAATGATCTCTGGAGGCCCCATCCAGCCCCTAACATCCTGTGAGCCTGCGGCAGACCCCATGCTGGAAGCCCCTGTGGCCCTGCTCACCTCTCTGGTGATCACCTCACCAGATGCTCAGCTGGAGGAGCCCACTCCCTGCCCGAGGGCAAGGCTGGCGCCGGGCACTGGCCAGCCATGGCAGGAGGCCAGCAGGGCACACCTACCTGGCCAGAGGGACACCAGCCGAGGCCGTGGACTCTTGTCAGCAGATGCCTCTTTATTTTTTAACGGTGCCTGAAACTCGGCCCGGGGCTATCAGGAGAGATTGGGTTGCTGCTGGAAGCGACACCAGCGGGGGCGGCAGAGCCGCGCCGTGCTCCCGTGCTCTTGCCGCTTCCCGCAAGGTCGAGCTGGGCAGCCCCCGGGGGCGCCGCGCCGGCCGCGTCCTTCCTGCGAGCAGGATCACATGTCGGAGCCCAACCGAGCCCGGAGAAGATGAAACCTCTGAGCTCACCTCCCTCCTCGGCACAGGCGCCAGCCGGCTTCGCGGGCCCCGCGCCTGCCCTGCCGCCGGGGGCACCGGGCAGGGCTGCCAGCGCTGCCAGCGCTGCCCATCTCCCCCCCCGGGGATGGCAGCAGACCCCACGGGTGTCCCTGCAGCTGGTGCCCCAGCAGGCATCGCTGGGTGATGCTGAAGGACCTTCCCATGGGAAGAAGTGGCCAGCCCTGGCAGGACATGGCTGGCAAAGTCCCCTGAAGGCCTTCAGCCAGATCTCCCCCTGAGAACCAGTTCCACAGCTTCACAGAGTGCATCAGGCTGGAAGGGACCCTCCAAGGTCATCTTGTCCAACCCTGCTGCGGGCAGCAGGGACATCTCCAACCAGAGCAGGCTGCCCGGGATGATCTTGAATGTCTTCAGGGCTGGGGCCTCAACCCCCTCCCTGGGCAGCCTGTTCCAGTGTCTCCCCACCCTCACTGTGCAGAACTTCCTCCTGATGTCCAACCTCAGTCTCCCCTCTTCCAGCTCAAAGCCCTTGTCCCTCATCCTGGCACTCCCAGCCCTTGTCAAAAATCCCTCCCCACCTCTCCTGGAGCCCCTTCAGGTACTGGAAGGCTCTGAGGTCTCCCCACAGCTGAGCTCTGCCAGCCTGTCCTCATAGCAGAGGTTCTCCCTCCCTCTGATCATCTTGGTGGCCTCCTCTGGACCCTCTCCAGCAGGGCAAAGAGATGGACAGACAGGTTTGGCTCTGGTGGGACAGACACATGAGCAGCCATGTCTTGTCCTTGCCAGGGCACACTTGGAGAAGGACAAGCAATGGGAGGGGGTGAGGGGGGGGTAGGTTCCTTCCAGGGCCAGGCGAGTCCTGCTGCATCATTCCACTGTGACACAGGGGATGGACAACAGAGTCAGCAGGGGAACTGCAACACTGACCCCCCCAGAGCCCATGTGTGCATGGGGGGCACCTGGAGAGCCACCAGGGAACCCCAAGCAAGGACCCTGAGCAGCCCACAGCTCTTTGTGATCTGGCACCAGCCCTGAGGAGACAGCACCACGAGCAGTGCTGGCTGGGGAAGCCAAGAGGAGCTGAGGACAGGCCCTGGGCAAACTGGTGAGAGGACCAAGAGAGGACCATCTGTGGAGCATTCCCTAGGAGAACTCCCAGGGCACTCTCCCAGTTTGACTCAAGCTCCCCAGCTTGAGGGGTAGGGGAGCAGAAATGCAGCCCAGACCCTGTGTCCCCCTCTAGCCACTTGCTTCTTCACCACCCTCTTCCTCCTCGCACCAACCCGTCTCTGCCCCTTGTCTCTGCCCCACCCCAGCTGGCTGGGAAGTGCCAGGGCTGACGTTTCATGGCCACGCTGGGCATCCCCCGAGGGGGACAGGGTTTCACTGGCCCTGGGGACACTGCCAGCCCCCAGCACACCCCACCCCGGCTTCACCCATGACCCGGGAGCTGCCAGGCAGCACACACCCACCCCTCCAAGTCCCCTCTCCCTGCCACCACGGGGAGCCACGGGCGTCCAGGCTCAGCAGCCACCTCCCGGGGCCACCTCCAGCGCCAGCCCTGCCTGGCTGGGGGCCGCAGCCCCGAGGCGGGCGGCCGAAGGCTGGCAGCAGGGATGCTAGGGCGGCTGGTGCGGTACAGCCGGCGATGCCCTTTGGCCAGGAGCAGCCAGGCTGTGCCGCTGCCCTGTCTGGGAGAGAGCAGAAACCACAACCCCGGCCCCGTTCCGCGCTGGCTGCGGCGAGGAGGCGGCGGATGAGAGGCTGGAGCCCAGGCTGCCGGAGATGAAAGGAGCCCGCAGCGGCTCTCCCGGCTCCCCGCGGCCTCAAGAGCTCCTAAAACATTAACGAGCCCCCTCTCCCCCCGCGGCCCCCAGCGCAGCAGCAGCTGCCGGCCGCGGGGTCCCCGGGGGACGGCTGCGCGGTGGGGAGCAGCGCGGCCGCGCAGGATGCTCATTAACGACCTCCGCTCAGCCCTGCAGCGCTGCCCCCCGCTCCCTTCGCCCCCCCCGGGAAGCCGCTGCCGCCCGGCCCTGGGCGGGGGTCCTGCCGCCTGCACACCGTCTAAAGAGCACAAGACAGGGGAGTCGTGCTGGGGAAGGTGCCCCCTTGGTTCTATCTCAGCACCACTGGGTGCAGCCTTACCCTCCCCACACCCCTCAGGGTGGGCACGGGGGCAGCTGGCTGAGCTCCGTGCTGGGGAGAGGGCTTGGTCCTGCTTTTTTGGGTGTCTGAATGGGGCAGCCTGGGGACAAGGCCCCTGGAGCAGGATGTCACCGTCCCTGGAGGTGTTCAAGAGAGTACTGGATGTGGCACTTGGTGCCATGGTCTAGTCATGGGGTCTGTGGTGACAGGTTGGACTTGATGATCTTCGAGGTCTCTTCCAACCTTAGCAATACTGTGATACTGTGATGTCCTGTAGGGACAGCTCAGCCCTGAGTGCCACCCACCCAGTGCCACCCACCCACACCTGCAACACCTGTAGTGACCCCAGGCAGGGGTCCTGCCACCTTCCCACCTGCACAGTGTCTAAAGAGCATGAGGCAAGGGGAGGTCATGCTGGGGAAGGTGGCCCCTTGCTGCCACCCTGGCACCTCTTTGAATGGCCTTGTTTTCCCCACACCCCTCGGGGGGGCATGGGGCGCAGCTCACTGAGCTCCACATCAGCTCCACGGTGGGGAGAGGGTTTGGGTCTGCTGCTTTGGGTATGTGCATAGGGTTCATCCAATCCCCAGGATGGGGACAGAGACCCTGGAGTGGGGAACAGAGAGTGCCATCCACCCCGTCAGTGCTCACCCCACAGCTGGGGCATCCACAGTGCCCTAGGGACTGCACTCACCTTCTGCCCGCTTCCCAGTGCCAGGGACCTTGCCACACCACTCACCCCAAGGCACCCTCCCCACCAGCCCTGCTGGCTGCTCTGAGCTTGGTCTGCAACCACGGAGCCCACCCAAGCCACACAGCCAGGTGCTCTGTCCCCGGGTGCTGAGCTTGCTGCTTCGTGTCCCCAGCCCAGGCTTTGCATCCCCTGCACGGAGAGGAGAGCTCCTTGAAGGGTATGGTAACAGTAGCCAGTCCCAGCCCCCTGGGGACTCAAGGTGACAGCTGACCCAGTGGTATGACCATCACCATGAGCACCCACAGCCCACACATTCCCTCCTGACTCCCTGGCCCAGCACAGGCACAGCAAAGGCCTTGGGTCAAAGGAGCAGAGGAGGCTGAGGGAGACCTCATTGCTCTCTGCAGCTCCCTGAGAGGAGGCTGCAGCCAGGTGGGGGTTGGGCTCTGCTTCCTAGTCTCAGGTGAGAGGAGAGGAAATGTCCTGAAATTGTGCCAGGGGAGGCTTTGGTTGGAGAGAAGGGAAAATTTCTTTGCTGCCAGAGTGGTCAGGGATTGGCACAGGCTGCCCAGGGAGGTGGTGGAGTCCCCACCCTTGGAGGTGTTCCAGAACTCTGTGGCCGTGGCACTTGGGGCCAGGGTTTGGTGGCCATGGTGGGGTTGGGTTGCTGGTTGGAACTGATGATCTCAGAGGCCTTTTCCAACCCAAACCATTCTACATGTCTCTGATCCTTCGGCCCGTGGGGAGGGCTGATCTTGCTTGCTGTTCCGAACTGTGCCGGGGGTGCTGGGAGGGAGGAGCCGTGGGAGGGTTCCAGCTCCCTCGGTCACCGGGGCCGGAAGCAGCCCGGAGCAGCCCGGAGCGGGGGATTTGTATAGCACAGATGGCAGCCCTGGAATTTCAAAGCAGCCCCCGAGCCGCAGCAGCTGAAGGGCTCCGCGGCCCCGCGCAGCTGCCGGCGGCAAGCTGAGCTGCCCTGGCAGCCAGCGCCTGGCAGCCAAGAGCAGGATGCACGGCACGGCACGGCACGGCATCTCCCCCCCCCCCCCCCCAGCACCACTGCCCGCGGTGCAGGGTGGGCAGCAGGCAGCCGTAGCAGGGGGAAACGATGTGGCTGTGGGGGCAGATGGGGGGGGACGCGGGGGGCTCTGGCACCGGCTGGCACGGCAGGGCTGGCACAAGGAGCGGAGGGCACGACACGTGAGAGCCGGCGGGAGCTAAATTTACCGGCGGCTCGGCTCGGCGAGCGGCCTCCAAGGAGACGCCAGCAGGGGCTATAAATACCTGCGAGGAAACAACCGGGCACGGCCGCGCTGAATTATTCACGGGCACAAGATGGCAGGACACGGAGTCACGGAGCTGGCACTGCGGGGGCACCCGCAGCTGGCACCGCGGGGGCACCCGGAGCTGCAGCACGGCCCCGGGACAGCCAGGGACTGGAAGAGGGCAGATCGAGACTGCAGATGAGGCAGAAATTCTTGAGAGCGAGGGTGGGCAGACACTGGCACAGGTTGCCCAGGAAGGCTGTGGCTGCCTCCTGCCTGGAGGTGTTCCAGGCCAGGCTGGATGAGGCCTTGAGCGACCTGGGCTGGTGGGAGGGGTCCCTGCCCGTGGCAGGGGGTTGGCGCTGGATGAGCTTTGAGGTCCCTTCCAACCCAACCCCTGCTGTGTTTCTGTGATGTGCCCCTTGAGTCGGGCACCCCACGCCCTCTTCTGTCTCCTGCCGTGGGTTTCTGAGGAGCTGCTGAAGACAGGAGGGGAGGGTTTGGGGCAGCGGAGCCAGCACTGAGCTCCTCTGCTCACCTCGGCTTGGGGGACCTGCTCCTGGTAAAAACAAAACTGAACAAACCAAAACCAAAACCAAACCCAAACCCAAGCAAAGAAACAACAACAAAAACACCGCAACCCGAAACAAACAAACAGACAACCAAACCCCCACCACACCAAAACCAGAAAGCCCCCGAGCCCCCGGAGCCCTCCTCAGCACAGCCGCTGCTCCCCGCGGGGGTTCCCGTGCGCTGCCAGCCGGTCCTGCAGCGCCGGGGGGGGGGGGGGCACCGGCCCCGCTCTCTTCCCCGGGTCTCTGCTGCCATCCCCTGGCAGCGCGGAGCGGAGCCGGAGACACCAACCCGGGGGGACCGGAGGGATCATAGGTGGCCCGCTGCCAGCCCTGCCCCACGGGGGAGGAAGAGGAGGAGACACCCACCCACCCGCTTCCCCGCGCCACGCTGGGGGCATTTTGCCTGTTTTCAGCCCTGGTTTGGTTTCACTCACCCCGAGCGGTGCCAGGGGCTCGCTGCTTCCCAGTCCGGGTCCATTGCTGGTCCCCAGGCCCCTGTCCCTTGTCCTCACCTCCCCTGCTCTCAGCATCCCCACCCCTGGGGATCACAGAACGGAATCAGAGAACCACAGGGTTGGAGACTTCCTCTGAGATGAGGAGCCCCTGCTTTGGTTGGGCTAGATGACCTCCAGAGGGTCCTTCCAAACTGTGCTCATCCAGTCCAACCCTCAAGGGGAAGAAATCATTCCTCATGTCCAACCTAAGCCTCCCCTGGGGCAACTGGAGGCCATTTCCTCCTGTTCTGTCACTTATTACTCAGGAGAAGAAATCCAGGGAGTCCCCTTGAGCCCAAGCTTCACTCACAGCTGAAAGCCCAAATCTGGCCCAACAAATCACACCCAGGTGAGAAATGTCCCTTCCCTGTGGGGGTCAAGCTGCTCCCTCCCCTGTCAGCCCTTGAAGGTGTGGTGCTGAGGGCCATGGCTCAGCAGCAGTGCTGGGTTAAGGGTTGGACTTCATCCCAAAGGTCTTTTCCAACCACCACAGTTTGGTGATTCCATGACCCCCACCACCCTGCACCTCCAGCACCACAGCTGCAGGGGAACTTCTGCCCCACAGCCTTCTGGCACGCAGGGGGCACTCACAGCCTCCCCAGGTGTGACAGCTGCCCAGTGTGCCCAGCCCCCTCACTGCAGGAGGCCTGGGAAGAGCTGCCCCAGCACCCCCTCCTCTCCTGGCCAAAGCCACAGGCAGCAAGGATGTGACACTTGCCTGGACAGGGGCCGAGGGAGCTGGAGGGGACTGAGGCTCCAGGGCTGGCACCGGAGAGGGGCTTGGGCAACCCCAAGCCACCAGGCAGCTCAGCAAAGGCAGTGCCAGCTCTGCCTCAGCCCCTTGTAGGCTGTGGGGAGGGGATGGGCCCATTCTTGGTCCCCCCTGGGGAGGCTTTCAAAGCTTCCAGCAGAGCCCAGGTGCAAGCAGGAGGGGCAGGAAGGATGGGTTCAACTTGGAAGAGGTTTCTGGGCTGGGTTACTTCATAGAATCATAGCGTTTTTAGGGTTGGAATGAACCTCAAGGATCAGCCAGTTCCAACCCCCTGCCATGGGCAGGAACACCTCACACTGGCTCAGGCTGCCCAGTGCCACATCCAGCCTGGCCTTAAAAACCTCCAGGGATGAGGCTTCCCTTGGGAATGGCTCAGCCTGAGCCATTTCACCTCATTTAGGAGCCAGGGGCAGATGTGCGTGGGTTGGGCTGCAGAAAGGGGCAGGAGTTGAACAGATCCCCTGCTCAGACTGAGAGGTTTGAGGACTCCTGGTCTTCAGCATGGCCCTTGCTGCATTTCTGTTTGCCAGCTCCAGCTTCTCTCCCAGCAAAGAAAGATGCAACAAGAGGTCACAGGCTGAAAGGCAGAGCCAGGACAAGACCCCACACCTAGAAAGGCCAAGCAGTAGCTGTCCAAGCTGAGCCCCCCTTGGTGGCTTTCAGCTCCCAGGGACAGCCCTGAGGGGCTGCCAGCCCCCATCACCCCAGTCCTGCACCGACCTGTACAGGGACACTGGTCCCTGGCTCTTACTGGCAAGCAAAGCTGAGGGACCCTCCCTGCATCAGCCCCAGCCCTGCCAAGCCATGGTGGCCATCAAGGGCCAGACCCCTCAGGGGACAGCTGTGCCACCCAGGAGCTGGCTCCCTTCTCCAGGCTTCCATCAGCAACCCTGCAGCAAAGTCAGAGCAGGGATTTGGCTCCTTTGCCTTCCTAGGAAGGACTCAGGAGCAGTGTCCAGGTGGAGGTGGGAATCCACCCTCAGTGCCCAGCTCATGGTTAAAGCAAAGTGGCACCTCCCGTGCCCACCCCTGCTGCTCCCAGACCTTCCCCCTGAGCCCAGAGGGCAGCTACAGCCAGAGGGGTGGCCCCAGACTTGCATTTGCCACCTGCCCAGCCCAGAGCCTTGCTGCTACCCAGCCAAGGCCTTGGCAAAAGGATGCCCTTGCCCAGATGCTGCTAGGGCAGGTGGGGCAAGGGCTGGGACAGCCACAGCCTGGCAAAAAGTTGAGCTTGCCAGGGGAAAAGAGATGAGGCAGCAGCAGAGAAGTGGAGCTGGGCAGCCTGGGGGCTGAGGGCTTCCTGAGGGTTGGGGGGGGGGGGGGGGGGGCAGGAGCAGGGCACTGCTGCATGGAGGGGGCTGGGCAAGGCAGGAGAGGGCCAAGTTCCATAGTGAAGCCCTTTGGCTTTGCACCAGCTGGGCCTCAGCAGCACCACCCTGAGCCACGTCCTGTTCATCTCCACACAGGGCACAGGGGCCAAGGTGCTGCCCGTGGAAAGCACTCACAGGTCTGCCCCTTGATGGGGCTGAACCAGCCCCCAAGCAGCCATCCCAGACCACTTCTCTAGAGAAGGCACTGACATGGGGAGGGCTTAGAAGTAAGCCCCTGGAGGAAGATTTCCTGGGGGGAGCATTTTGTCATTGAGGCTCCTGACCAGGACAAGGCAGGAGCTGAGGAAAGGTTCCAGAGTGTCACTACAGACCCTTGGGGCTCACCTGCCGCCCCTTAGGTCACAGCATCTCAAGCTACCCCACAAGGAACCCAACAAAATCCCCTTGGAAGAATCCCATCCTCCTGGCAGGTACCCAGGGTGGGTTTGGAGGCTCTCCTGCAGGTTCTTGGCCAAAGGAGGCAGCTCCAGGGGTCCCCAGTGATGTCCCTCAGCACTGGCCCAGTTCTCTTTAACACCTTCTCAATGAGCTGGGGGAGAGGATGGAGGAACCCTCAGGCAGCCTGCAGATGACACCAAGTTGGGTGGCAGTGCTGACCTGCTGGAGGATCAGGAGGCTCTGCAGAGGGACTTGGCCAGGCTGCATCCATGGCTGAGGTCAGAGGGATGAGGTTCAACAAGGCCCAGGGCTGGGGGCTGCACTTGGGGCATAACAACCCCAGGAAGGCTCCAGGCTGGGGGCAGAGGGGCTGGAAAATGCCCAACAGAGAAGGCCCTGGGGGTGCTGGGTGACAGCAGCTGGAGATGAGCTCAGGCTGTGCCCAGGTGGCCAAGAAGGGCACCAGCAGCCTGGCCTGGAGCAGCAATGGTGTGGGCAGCAGAAGCAGGGCAGGGATGGTGACCCTGGACTGGGCACTGGGGAGGCCACAGCTTGAGTGCTGGGTTCAGTTTTGGGCCTCTCACTGCAAGAAGGACATTGAGGAGCTGGAGCAGGGCCAGAGAAGGGCAACAAAGGTGGGGAAGGGTCTGGGGAACAGGGCTGGGGAGGAGCAGCTGAGGGAGCTGGCATTAAGTGTGGAGAAGAGGAGGCTGAGGGAGACCTCATTGCTCTCTACAGCTCCCTGAGAGGAGGCTGCAGTGAGGTGGGGGTTGGGCTCTGCTCCCCACTCTCAGGTGATAGAAGGAGAGGAAATGTCCTGAAATTGTGCCAAGGGAGGCTCAGGTTGGAGAGGAGGAAAAATGTCTTTGCTGCCAGACTGGTCAGGGACTGGCACAGGCTGCCCAGGGAGGTGGTGGAGTGCCCATGCCTGGAGGTGTTCCAGAGCCCTGTGGCCCATGGCACTTGGGGCCTGGGTTTGGTGGCCATGGAGGGGTTGGGTTGCTGGTTGGAACTGATGATCTCAGAGGCCTTTTCCAACTCAAGCAGCTCTGTGGCCCTGTGACACATCCCCAGATGTCTCTTCTAGGCACCCAGGGAGATGACACTACAGGCACCTCCGAGCCTGGTGGAGCTCTGCAGCTGGCAGCAGCTGGAGCTCAAGCACCACAGCTGTCCACCCTGCTCCTGGCCTCTCTCACCTGGGGCCTTTTGTGTTGGTTGGTGTTGCAGAGCAGGGTCAGGGTGGGCTTCCAGCACCCACAAAGAGGATTGCTCTCAGGGAGGAAGGCAGCACAGAGCCTAAGAACAAGGACTGCTGCTGGCAGTGAGCAAGGCAGGGACAGCTCCCAGCTTCTCCTAAATGCCAAGCTGCATCTGCACCCCAGGACTTGGTCTTTCCACCCAATCCTCCAGCTGGAGTGGGGAGGCTGAGCAGCTTCAGAGATGGTTTCTCTCAGCCTGGTTCTTCAGAGCAAGGTGACCCAAGCTGGAATTGCCTCTCCCCCAGGCCCAGCCCTTGGTGTGCTCCCCAAAAGCTGCTCAGAGAAATCCAGCTCTGAGCCAAACTCTTCCCATTGTCCTTCCTTGAGGCTTCTGCTCTTCTCCCACACACCACAGCTGGGGACAGGAAGAGCTCTAGAGCTGGTCTGCTGCTGTGAACAACAAGATGAGCACTAGGAAGAATACCATGGAGACCACTAAGAAGAGCACCAAGACCACCAAGGAGACCACTAGGATGAGCACCAAGAAGACCACCAAGGAGGCCACCTGGAAGACCACTGAGTATGAAGATGAGCACCAAAGAGACCACTAAGGAGACCTCCTAGAAGCCCACTAAGAGGACCATCAAGGAGACCACTAAGATGAGCACCAAGACCACAAAGGAGACCACTAAGAAGAGCACCAAGACCACCAAGGAGGTCACCAAGAAGAGCACCAAGGAGACCACCCATGCAACCAGCACCTTCCATCAGCAGCTGCCCAAAGTGCCCAGTTGGAAGGTCCCTCCTTGACTAGGAAGATCTAGAAGTGATCACAGCAGATGCACACCAGCAGACTCAAAGAGGTTTTGGGGGCTGCTGCTGCACATCTGCTGTGATGAGGAACAGAAGACAACATCCAAGCAGTGCTGCAGCTTCACAGGAGGCCCCTCAGAAGCCCACAAGGATGAGGGGCAAGGGCCTGGAGCTGGAAGAGTGGAGATGGAGGCTGGAGAGGGTGAAGAGACACTGGAACAGGTTGCCCTGGCTGGATGAGGTCTTGAGCAACCTTGAGGTGTCCCTGGCAGGGTGTTGGAGGTGGATGATCTTTGAGGTCCCTTCCAACCCAACCCATTCTGTGGTCCTCCCTATCCCGCATCAGGTCCCTACCTCAGGACCTCGAGACTTGCTTTCACTCAACCCCAGCCTTGGGTGCTGCCACCAGCCCAGGCTGATCTGTCCACTGAAGCAGATGTGGGAGTGCAGCTCCTCTGGGGAAGCTTTCCCAACACTCAGGACTCCACTTCCACCTCCAGCTGTGTCCCTTTGTGTTACCCAGCACTGCTGTCTCACCAGGAAGGGAAGCAAACTTCAGCTCCCACCCTCCTCTGATCTCCTCCAGCACCAAACCCCAGCAAGATCTGCCACCAAAAAGCCACTCTGGGGTGGCTCAGCTGGAGGGAAACCCCCAGATTTGCAAGCACTCCAACCCACCCTCCTTGAACCTCTTGGGAAGTACTTGGTGACCCCGCTGCAGAGCCACAGGGGGAGGACTCCACCACCTCTGCCTCAGTCAGGAGGCTCTAGCAGGGCTCAGCCCATGTTGAGTGAAGAGCAAGGGCCACAGCTAGAGCCAAGATGCATCTGCACCCCAGGACTTGTTCTTCCAACCCAATCCTTGTGATTCCACTCCCAAGACACAGCTGCTGCCTGCAAGAAGCTGCAAAGCAGCCAAGGGCTCCCATCAGTGGGAGCTGAATCACTTTACCCCATGGATGGGGGCAAGGATGATGTGGGCAGAGCTGAGCAACACACCAAGATGAATCCTTTGGTAAATGTCTTGAGGAGCAACTCAAGCAGAGGTTCATCCACAGAGAACATTCAGCATAAATACTGAGAGGTTCTTGAGAGGTTTTGAGCCAAGTATTGGCCAATAAAAACTGAAGAGTCCTAGACTCAGAGCCCTAAAATGGGTTGGGTTGGAAGAGACATTAAAGGTCATCCAGTGCCATCCCCTGCCATGGGCAGGGACACCTCCCACCAGCCCAGCTTGCTCAAGGCCTCATCCAGCCTGACCTGGAACACCTCCAGGCAGGAGGCAGCCACAGCCTCCCTGGGCAACCTGCTCCAGTCTCTCCCCACCCTCACTGCCAACAATTTCTTCCTCATCTCCAGCCTCAACCTCCCCTCTCCCAGCTCAAAGCCATTGTCCCTGGTCCTGGCACTCCCAGCCCTTGTCCAAAGTCCCTCCCCAGCTCTCCTGGAGCCCTTCAGGTACCCTTCAGCCCCTGCTGAGTGAAGAGCAAGGCCACAGCTAGAGCTCAACACAGAGCCAAGGCACCAGCAGCCGTGCGGCTACACTGCAGCTGTGACCATGCCACCAGCTGCTTTCCCAACCAGCAAAGCCACCAACCCCCTGTGGGCCAACACAGGAGTGCCAAGAGTTCAAGGTGAGCCAAGCCCCAGCTTTATATCTGCTGGGGAGATGCTGACTGGACTCCAGCAGCAAACGTTTCCCCATGAGCACAGCTGGGCACTGGAATCATTTCCCAAGGGCAGCAGTGGAGTCCCCTGCCTGGGACAGTTTGAGACTCAGCTTGGCAGGGGGCTGGCCCAGCTCAACTCCACTGTGACCTAGAAAGCTTGGACCAGATGACCCTTGGGGTCCCTTCCCACCTGGCATCCTGATCCACACCACACTCCTCCCCCACCCCTGTAGCTGTCACTCAGCCACCTGCTCCACCACCTTCTGAGACTGCTCCAGCCCTTCAGAGCTGCTGTCCCCACACAGCAGTCACACCAGGAATCCTCTGCTGGGAGGCCTCCACGAAACACCACTGCCAGGCTGCTCTGGAGAACAGTCTGCTGAGGAGCAGCTGAAGGAGCTGGGGGTGCCCAGGTGGGCAAGAAGGGCACCAGCAGCCTGGCCTGGAGCAGCAATGGTGTGGGCAGCAGGAGCAGGGCAGGGATGGTGACCCTGGACTGGGAACTGGGGAGGCCACAACTTGAGTGCTGGGTTCAGTTCTGGGCCTCTCACTCCAAGAAGGACATTGAGGAGCTGGAGCAGGTCCAGAGAGGGTAACAAAGGTGGGGAAGGGTCTGGAGAACAGGGCTGGGGAGGAGCAGCTGAGGGAGCTGGGGGTGTTTAGCGTGGAGGAGGCTGGAGTCAGGTGGGGGTTGGACTCTGCTCCCCAGACTCAGGTAACAGGAAATGTTCTAAAAGTGTGCCAGGGGAGGGTTAGACTAGAGATGAGAAGCAATTTCTTTGCTGCCAGAGTGGTCAGAGATTGGCACAGGCTGCCCAGGGAGGTGGTGGAGTGCCCATGCCTGGAGGTGTCCCGGAACCCTGTGGCCATGGCACCTGGGGCCACGGTTTGGGGGCCATGGAGGGGTTGGGTTGCTGGTTGGACTGGATGACCTTGGAGGCCTTTTCCAACTCAACCCTTCCTCTGCTCCTATCCCTTGGTGCACACAGGAGGAGGACACTGAGAGATAAGACAAGTGGGACAGCTTTAGACCAAAAGCAGTGGACATTTATTCCTCATTTGTGCAAGAGTGTCAAGATGCATTTGAAGATGGGACGGGGGCCAGGGCCCCGTGGCCGGAGGGAGCCGGGGAGAGGCCACAGCCACTCTCCCTCCATCGATGGCTTTGATACAACTCTACTAGGAGGAGATAAAACTTTGCAGACTCACCTACAGTCACACCAACAATGCTGGCAATTACATGGAGAGGGGAGGTGGGGAAGGAGGGACGGGGGACGGGGCTGGGGGGAGAAGGGTTTACAAAGGAAAGGCTCCAACTAACAGCTGCCACTGAGGGGCAAGCGAAGATGTTTTTGTTCCAAAACAGAAAGAAAGAAAGGCCAAAAAAAAGAGAAGAACCCCAAAAAAACCCAAAACTCCAGACACAAACAAGAACAATTTCCAACTGTATGAACATCTGCAGATGTTTAGTGCAAAGTAATTATGTAAAAAGCTACATTTGATGAAGGTTTGTGCTGATGTGGTTGCTTGCTTGGTTGGTTGGTTGGTTGCTTGGTTTGTTGGTAACCCTTTGCCATCCATGATTGCAGTTACAGGAGGTCTCAACTTACCTACAGGACCCACAGGCAGCCTGTGGCAGACTGGGAGCAACACCTCTAGGCTCTGTCAAAAGTCACTTGGGAGTTTTAGCAAAGCTGCTGCTGCTGCTGTGGCTGAAGAGTCAAGAAAGGGTCTCCTGGCACCCCCCAAGTGCAGGTCCTAAGCTCAGCTGAGCGCTCTCAGCTGGCCTCTGTCCCGTCCGGCTGCGCGACCTCGGCGTGACGCAGAGCCCGAGCGCCGCGGGGCTTCCAAAGGCAGGAGGAGGTTTCTAGAGAGGATCCACACCGCCAGCTCTTAGGCTTGTGCCAAGCTTGCTCCTCACATTAAAAGCCCACTGAGACCAAAGCTGGATGGAATGACTGGAGGAAATCAGTTTATTACACAGATTAATCATTCTCCACCGTACAAGCTCCGGGGGGGTGGGGGTGGGGAGGGGAGGGAGCGCTCGGCTCTTCACTATACACAAAGTTTGCTGTCAAACGGTTGGGTTGGGAGAGATTTATGTTTTGTTGCCTTTGTTGGGTTTGTTTTTTTTTTCCCACCCTTACATCCAGACCTAAGCAGTTAAAAAAAAACAACAAAACCCCCCCCCCCAAAAAAAAAAAACACAAAACAAAAAACCACCAAAAAAAAAAACCAACCAAAAAAACAAAAACACAACCCCAAACTTAAAGGAAAAAACCAAAACCCAACCCAAAAACAGAAGAGCTATCAGCTAGGTTACTGAGTGAGAAACCAGCTACAAACCAAGAGGATGGAGGGGAAGGGAGAGAGGTGAAACCAAAACCAGAACCCAAAAATCAACGTCACTTGGATGCACCTAAGAGCTCCAAAACCCATTGGAGATGGGGGAGGGTGGGGGAAAGGGGAGGGAGGGGAGGAACTCGGTTTCCACTTCCACCTTTAATCAACCACAGGATGTGGGCACACAACAGAAGAATCGTTTGCTTGTTTGTTTTGTTTTGCTCCCCTCTGGTTTGCTCAGAACGTTTAAACCTAAAGGTGTTAGGTCCTTCAGAATCAAATGGATACAGAGACAGCTGCAGGTTCTTCACCTTGCTCGCTCATAACTGTTATGAGTGTAAAAGGATTCCACTTCCAACCCTTCCACGACCAGATGGTGGCTCCCTGGACCTCCCTCCCCACCCCCTCCCGCCGGCACCACCGCTCTGCCCCAGTCCCGCCCCCTGCCTGGCAACCCTCAATTTGGCTTCGCAGCAGGAATGCTTTTAGGCTCACAACGTTATGGCTGAAGCAGCAGCTTTGGACACACACACACAAAGAAGTTCTCTGCTAGGAGTCAATGCTGGTGGGGAGGGAGGGTAGAGGAGTTTGGGGGTCGTTGTTCCGAGTATGTACAACACGCAGCACTGCTGGGTCAGGTAAACAATGTGCACGGGGAGGAGGAGGAGGCGTGGGCTCATAGAAAGCAGTCAAATGGAAATCAAAAGGACTTTCTCTCTCTCTCTCTCTCTCTTTCTCTCTCTCTCTCTCAGAGTTCCCCTATCTTTATTTGTAGAGGTTATCCCATAATTGCTGGCGTTACATGGCGTACTTCTGAGTCCATTCCCGAGCTATTCTGTTGTACCTGCATGGGGAAAGAGAGCAGCACACAGGTTACTCACCCAGCAGCAGCAGCAGCACCACCACACAGGTTACTCACCCAGCAGCAGCACCACCACACAGGTTACTCACCCAGCAGCAGCAGCAGCACCACCACACAGGTTACTCACCCAGCAGCAGCAGCAGCACCACCACACAGGTTACTCACCCAGCAGCAGCACCACACAGGCTCCTCACTCACCCAGCAGCAGCAGCAGCACCACACAGGTTACTCACCCAGCAGCAGCAGCAGCACCACACAGGTTACTCACCCAGCAGCAGCAGCACCACCACACAGGTTACTCACCCAGCAGCAGCAGCACCACCACACAGGTTACTCACCCAGCAGCAGCAGCACCACCACACAGGTTACTCACCCAGCAGCAGCAGCACCACCACACAGGTTACTCACCCAGCAGCAGCAGCACCACCACACAGGTTACTCACCCAGCAGCAGCAGCACCACCACACAGGTTACTCACCCAGCAGCAGCAGCACCACCACACAGGTTACTCACCCAGCAGCAGCAGCACACAGGCTCCTCACTCACTCAGCAGCAGCAGCAGCACCACCACACAGGCTCCTCACTCACCCAGCAGCAGCAGCAGCACCACACAGGCTCCTCACTCACCCAGCAGCAGCAGCAGCACCACACAGGCTCCTCACTCACCCAGCAGCAGCAGCAGCACCACACAGGCTCCTCACTCACCCAGCAGCAGCACCACACAGGTTCCTCACTCACCCAGCAGCAGCAGCAGCACCACACAGGCTCCTCACTCACCCAGCAGCAGCAGCAGCACCACACAGGCTCCTCACTCAGGCTCCTCACTCTCACCCAGCAGCAGCAGCACACAGGTTACTCACCCAGCAGCAGCAGCACACAGGTTACTCACCCAGCAGCAGCAGCAGCAGCACACAGGTTACTCACCCAGCAGCAGCAGCACACAGGTTACTCACCCAGCAGCAGCAGCAGCACACAGGTTACTCACCCAGCAGCAGCAGCAGCACACAGGTTACTCACCCAGCAGCAGCAGCAGCACACAGGTTACTCACCCAGCAACAGCAGCACACAGGTTACTCACCCAGCAGCAGCAGCACCACCACCACAGGCTCCTCCCTCACTCAGCAGCAGCAGCAGCAGCACCACACAGGCTCCTCCCTCACTCAGCAGCAGCAGCAGCAGCACCACACAGGCTCCTCCCTCACTCAGCAGCAGCACCACACAGGCTCCTCCCTCACTCAGCAGCAGCACCACACAGGCTCCTCCCTCACTCAGCAGCAGCACCACACAGGCTCCTCCCTCACTCAGCAGCAGCACCACACAGGCTCCTCCCTCACTCAGCAGCAGCAGCACCACACAGGCTCCTCCCTCACTCAGCAGCAGCAGCACCACACAGGCTCCTTGCTCAGCCTCTAAAAAAAAGGGTCTAAAATTCCTCTCAAGAAAGGTCCAAAACTCCTCTCAAAAAGGGTCCAAAATGGTTTGACACTTAAAAGGCTCAATTTTTTTTAACTTACAACTTTTCATTGTCAAATTTTCCCCCAATTCTTTTCATTTCCTGTTTTTTTTTCCCCCCTCCTGATTTTTAAAAGCTTTTAGGTTTTCAAATGCATTTTAAATACCCTATTTCTCAGTCATGTTTCCATTTTTCACTCCATTGATTTCTTTGGTGGTGGTTTCTTTTTTGTTGTTAATTCCTAACTTCTTTCTTTGAAAAGATCTGAAAGACTTTTTAAATGGCCTTGCAAATGGAATTTTCTTACTCTGTGTCAATTTCCCCCTTGCCAGGCTAACTCCTGCCTCTGTTGCAGTCCCTGGGATCCCTCACAGCCTGCAGCCAGCTGTGGCACATCAGAAAGCGCAGGAAAGGTGCAGCTGCAGCCACCAGCTGCAAGAGCCTCGGCGGGAGCTCCTCACTGGGGGCTCTCCTGGTGAGCTTTGGAGCTGGAGCAGGGCAGGGTTGGACACCAGGATGGAAGTTCTGCACAGTGAGGGTGGAAAGACAGTGGAACAGGCTGCCCAGGGAGGTGGTTGAGCGCTCAAGGTCTGCGTCCCTGGGCAGCCTGCTCCAGTTGGAGGTGCCCCTGGGACTACAGGGGGGCTGGACAAGGTGACCTGTGAGGGTGCCTTCCAAACCTGATGCACTCTGGGGAGGTCCCCCCATGGAACAAGCTCAAAACCTCTCCTGCAGCAGCAGGTATTTGGCAGCTTTGAGAGCAAATGGCAAGAGAAAGCAGAAGAGGCAACTGAGAGCCTACAGCACCGAGAGTGCATGGGGCTGGAAGGGACCCTGCAAGGTCACCTTCTCCAACCCCCCTGCAGGCAGCAGGGACACCTCCAGCCTAAGCAGGCTGACCAGGGACACATCAAGGCCAGTCTTGAATGTCTGCAAAGATGAGGCCTCAACCACATTCCTGGCCAACCATGGGAATGAACCAACCAGTCCCACTTGCAGCAGGACCTTTGGGATCCGGGCCACCAAACAGATGTCTGAGGGAAAAGCATCTGCTGGAAGTCTTCACCTCTGCCTGCCCCAACATGCATCCCCTGGGAACCAGCAGCTCTGAATTGTGGCTTTCTGGGGGAAAAAATGGATTCCTGTGTCCCTGCCACCCCAAATCTTCAAGCAGCTAGCATCCACCAACCCCTGCCAGGCTCCTTTCTGGCTACGGGCTACATGTGGCTGTAATGGTGACCCTCAGGACACCACCACTGGTCCCATATCAGCTTTGGATTTGGACTCTTGAAGGCACAAATTGCTCCTCTTCCTCAGCACCCAAACAACTTCTGCAGCCAGAGGCACTGCCAGGGGCAAGCTCAGGCTGGGCAGAGCAGCAGTTGGTGCGGTTAAGAGAGCTGCTGCCACCTTCTGCCTGACAACAAGAAGCACCTTGGTCTTGTTCTTCACTTCTGAGACACCTACAGCCACCAGGTTCCTAGTGCTGTGCATCAGCTAAGCTCTGGTGCTGGAGTTTAGGCTGTGTGACAATCCACAGGGAGGAGGAAGGGGGACAGCCCTGGCCTTCACAGCACTGCCCAGACAGCTCCAGAAGCTGCTCCTCAAGCAGGCAGGAGAGCAACCACGTTTGGGGAAATCAGTTCCCTTCCTAGCTGCTTCTGAGGCGAGCAGGGAGCTTCAGAAATGAACACTACAGCTCAGCCCTGGGAGGGAAGAGTTTGCAGCAGGCATGAAGCTGGTGCTCTTTGGTGCCAGAGTCCTCCCTGCTGGTGCTGCTGACTTCAGAGTGCTCCCAGACCACCTCTCCACCACCCTCCTGCCTTGTGCTGTCCAAGGAGCAGCCTTGGCTTGCAGAACCCTACTGTGGAGATGTTCTCCTGCCACAGCTCTCCCTCTGCTGGCTCAACAGCACCAAAGCAGGCAGTCAAGGCCCTCCCAAGCCTGCTCACCACCTCCAGCTTCCAGCTCCACAGCCCCACGTTCCCCTTGCCACTCAAGCAAGCCAGCCTCTAAATCAGCAGCTACAAGACCAATGAAAGCCCCTTCTGCGCAGGACAAGGCCTCCACGGCCTTTTGCCACCCAAACCCTCCTCCAGCAAGGTGGAGCTGGTACTACAGCTCCCGTGGAGGGGGGAAAAAGAAATCCCTCTGGGCACCAGAGCTGAAGTGAAAAAAGGCAAAGCCAGGTTCTCAGTGTCCCCAGAGTGGCTGCTTTCAGGTGCCCTTCAGTGCTGGAGGGGGCTGCCGCCCTGGCCGGGACACCGGGGCGGCGCTGGGGGGGAGGGGCTGCCGCACCGGCCCGGGGGCGGCGCTGGGGGGAGGGGCTGCCGCACCGGCCCGGGCCCCCGGGGCGGCTTCCATACTCACTTTTCTCTATCTGTTTTGTAGATCCGTGCAATCTCAGGCACTAAAGGATCATCTGGGTTGGGATCACACAACAGAGAACAGATGGACAAAAGTACTGGGGAGAGAGAAGAGAGAAACTGGGTTAGAGCTTGCAGAGCAGCTGAAGACACCTGCCCAGCTCAGCCAGAATTAACCAGGCTGGAAAAGACCTCTGAGATCACCAAGTCCAACCCACCACCCAACACCATCTGACCAACTCAACCATGGCACCAAGTGCCTCAGCCAGGCTCTTTATAAACGCTTCCAGGGATGGTGACTCCACCACCTCTCTGGCTTCCCCCAGACAGCAGACCTGGCACTGTTCTTCTGAAACACCAGGGAGCAGCAACCCACAGGCTTCAGCCAAGGGATTCTGGATGGAAGTCCTCCCTCTGAGCTCCACAGCTTTGCATGATCACAAGTTGTGGTCACACCTCCTAGATAAGGGCATCTGAGCACAGGCCCAAGGTAGCAGTGTTCTGTCAGAACCATGGTGGGGTTGGAAGAGACTTCTGTGGATCATCCAGCCAAACCCCTACTCCAGCAGGGCACCCACAGCAGCCTGTCCAGGGGCACAATGACCAGGGGGACTGGAAGCTGGATCCTGGGAATGAAGCATTTGGGAGCTTGCCTGTAGCTGTCAGCACTGGCTGAATAGCTGCCCCCAGAGCTCCTCTTGTTTGCCTTGGACCACCTTTAACCACTCCATGACTGTTCCAGCATTGTCTTCAGTATCCCATGGAGAGCTCTCCAGAGCTGGCTGAGCTCAGCAGCTTCACAGCTGGGACCCAGCTAGAAAATCTGCACCTGCTCCTCCTCTCTTTGTTTCCTGTCCTGGATGCCAAGCCACAGAATCCCAGGATGCCAGCATGGAGGGGTTGGAAGAGATCTCTGGACATCATTCAGTCCAGTCCAAGCCCCTGCTCCAGCAGGGCACCCACAGCAGCTTGCCCAGGAGCACAGTGCCATGGGGGGTGGAAGCTCTCCACACAAGGAGACTCCACCACCTCTCTGGGCAGCCTGCTCCAGGCCTCCAGCACCCTCACACCAAACAACTTTCTTCTCCTCTTCAGATGGATCTCCCTGGGTTCCAGTTTGTGCCCTTTGCCCCTTGTCCTGTCCCTGGACACCACTGAGCAGAGTCTGTCCCCAGCCTCTTGCCCCCCACAGGTCCTTTATGTCTTGCTGAGCATTGCTCAGCTCCCCTCTGGGGCTGCTCTTCTCCAGGCTCTCAGCATCTGCTCCTTACAGAGCTGTTCCAGGCCCCTCAGTAGCTCTGCAGCCATCACCCAGTGCAGACCACAAAACCAGCTTCTTCAGTGGGCTCCTGACTGCTGTGGGCCAGCCTGGACCAAAACCTTCACAACTAAGGAGCTGCTCAAGCACAGGCTGCTGGTGGTGCTGCTGAAGGAGCCATGAGCATGACCTCCCCATGGAGCAGGGCCACAAGGACACTCTTCTGGCAGAATGGAGATGAGGAGGCTGAGGGAGACCTCATTGCTCTCTACAGCTCCCTGAAAGGAGGCTGCAGTGAGGTGGGGGTTGGGCTCTGCTCCCTAGTATCACAAGACAGGAGGAAAGGCAATGGCCTCCAGTTGCCCCAGGAGAGGTTTTGGTTGGACATCAAAAGAAACTCCTTCACTGAAAGGGTTCCCAAAGCCTGGCCCAGGCTGCCCAGGGAGGTGGTTGAATCCCCATCCCTGGAGGTGTTTCCAAGTTGCTTCATGGAATCACAGAATGTCAGGGGCTGGAAGGAACCTCTGGAGATTGAGGCCAAGCCCCCTGCCACAGCAGGGTTGCCCCAGGCAGGTCACACAGGAACACATCCAGGTGGGCCTGGATGGTCTCCAGAGAAGGAGACTCCACAACCTCCCTTGGCAGCCTGCTCCAGGGCTCCAGCAGCCTCACACCAGAGAAGTTTTCCCTCATCTTGAGGTGGAACCTCCTGTGTTCTAGCTCATGTCCATTGCTCCTTGTCTAGGACACCAGTGAGAAGAGCCTGGCCCCTTCTTAACACCCACCCCTCAGATATTTATGGACCTTGGTCAGATCCCTCTCAGCCTTCCCTTCTCCAGGCTAAACACAGCCCTAGGGCTCTCAGCCTTTCCTCCTCACACAGCTGCTCCCCAGCAGTAATTTACTCAGAGGCTCCTCAGGAGCTTGATCACTGCTTGATCAATTTTTGCTGCTCTGGGGGCATCCAGCAGGGTCTGGGGAGGGTCTCCTCCCACTCTGCTCCACCCTGGAGAGGCCACACCTGGAATACTGTGGCCAGGTCTGGGCTCCCCAGTTCAAGAGGGACAGGGAACTGCTGGAGAGAGTCAGAGACTATGAAGATGCTGAAGGGACTGGAACAGCTGTGGTGCTGAGGGCCATGGCTCAGCCCCAGCCTTGGTAGAGTGAGAGAATGGTTGGACTGGATGCTCTTTAAGGGCCTTTCCAACTGACCCAATTCTCTGCTCACTTCACATTTAAGGATGCTCCAGCAGCACACACTGAGGTGAGAGGTCTCCCAGTGCAACCCAGCACAGCTCTGACCTAGGCTTCTACTGCCAAAGCCTCCTTTTACAGAGCACTGAACACTCCAAACTTCCAGGAGCACCTTTCTCCATGTTTAACCCCTGCCTGATCCACCTCCTCTGCTCAGCAGGCTCTTCTGCTGTGCTCCTGCAGCAGCAAGAGCAGTTCCAGCTCCACACACAGCTCAGCCTCACCATGGGGGCACACAGAAGCTCCATGATGAGTTTCTCCAGGAGAAACTCTTCTCTTGCTAGGAAGCTGCTCAGTCACTGGACAGGAGCTCAGCTCCTCACAGATCCTTCCAGCACTAGCAGCATGGAGAACAGCTAAACCCCCACCTGTCTACTGGGGCATCAAACAAACCCAGGAGGCTCCAAGTTCCCAGAACCTGGAGACACTTGTAGGAGCCATGAACCACCAGCTGCAGATGAGGGCAATAAGCTCCAGAGCCAGGAGAGAGACATCTTCCTTGGAAGGTCAGCAGAAGGAGGATGCCCAGGGTGCCCAGCAACTCACCCATGAGCATTAGCTGCTCTTGCTGGCAGGGATGAGCCCACAGCCAAGTGCAGCAGGCAGCTGTGACACCCTTGGGTGGCCAGAGCACAGAGCTACAGCTGGCAGTGGCTTCAAGAGCCAAAAGCAGCTCTGTAGGAGCCACAAGGCTTAACTTCTGCACACAGTGTGCTGATGCTCAAGCCCCAGAGGCCAAGTGAGCGTCTGGAGAGGCTCAAGAGGCCAGAGAAGCAGTAAAGAACTATTCAGGGAATGAGCTAGGACTCCCAAAGCTGCACCTTCTGGTCTCTACCTACCAGCATTAGAAAGGCAAGCAGCAGTTCTGCTGCCCCATCAGCTTGCCCCCTGACAGGGACCAAGCTCAGCAGGGGAGAGGCTGCCCATGAGGGAGTCCAACACAGGACAGGCAAGGCAAAGACCTCCAAAAGGAGCTGATGACCTCCACTTTCCTCATGCAGAAGTCATCTTCCAAATCACAGAGTGGGTTGGAAGAAACTTTCAAGGCCACCCAGTGCCAACCCCTGCCACAAGCAGGGACACCTCCCACCAGCCCAGCTTGCTCAAGGCCTCATCCAGCCTGGCCTGGAACACTTCCAGGCAGGAGGCAGCCACAACCTCCCTGGGCAGCCTGTGCCAGTGTCTCCCTACCCTCACTGGAAAGAATTTCTTCCTCCTCTCCAGTCTCAGTCTCCCCTCTCCCAGCTCAAAGCCATTGTCCCTCATCCTGGCACTCCCAGCCCTTGTCCAAAGTCCCTCCCCAGCTCTCCTGGAGCCCCTTCAGGTACTGGAAGGCTGCTCTGAGGTCTCCCTGGAGCCTTCTCTTCTCCAGGCTGAACTCTCCCAGCCTGTCCCCATAGGAGAGGCTCTCCAGCCCTCTGACCATCTTTGTGGCCTCCTAGTTTCTGGTCTCCCCCTATTTCTCCACCAGTTCCAGGGACACTCTCTGCACAGCTCTGCTGTAGTCAGCTGCTTACAGATTTACCCCCAACAGCTGCCCCCTCCCACAGCCTCTGCTGAAGTGTGGCACTTCAGAAACTCCCCAGGAAAGCTGCCCTACAAACACCAGCTCTGCTCTGGCAGAGAAGCTTCCTGCTGAAGTGTTATTTTTCACTTCAAGTCACCCTGACCCAGCAATTTTACCTGCTAGGACCACAGCCAGGTTTTGCTAGAAAGCTGAACTAGAGGCAAGGAACAGTGTGGGCTGGAAGGGACCTCCAAAGCTCACCCAGGCCAACCCCCTGCACTCAGCAGGGACATCCTCCACTACAGCAGGTTGCTCAAAGCCCTGTCCAGCCTCACCTTGAGTATCTCCAGGGGTGAGGCCCCAAGCACCTCCCTGGGCAACCTGCTGCAGTGTTCCAGCAGCCTCCTGGTGCAGAACTTGTTCCTAACACAGCTCCCAAATCTGCTGCAGCACAGTTCTAACCTGACTGAAAACATCCCACACCAAAGGGTTTCCTGTTGCCCTTGGAGGGTTTATTTGGTTGTCCAAGGTGGAAATACATCTTCTAAGTATCAGGCCTTGCTGCTTAAGTGCAGCTCTGCTGCCTGCTGAGGCACCCTGGGGGATGTGAGGGAAGTGTTTCTAGGATGTCGTTTTGATGCCTTTAATATTGCCTCTTGCCTGGAGGTGTTTCAGGCCAGGCTGGATGAGGCCTTGAGCAACCTGGGCTGGTGGGAGGTGTCCCTGCCCATGGCAGGGGTTGACATTGGATGATCTTGAAGGTCCCTTCCAACCCAACCCATTCCCCAGGTCCATGAGTTGGTGCCCAGGGGTGAAACAGGAGGGGTCCTGAAGCCTCAGCAGGAGCCTCTCCCTGGGAGCCAAGGGGCTGCCACCAACCCCTGGGGACAGGAGCTTGCTCCCAGCAGGGGCAACCCCTCCTTGGGCCCCTGTGGGACAGGGTTTGGTCTGCCCAGGGGTGGGTCCCAGCCCCATCCTCTCCCAGGGCTCTCTCACCCCACACACAGGGCTCCTGCTGCCTGCCCTGGGTGGTGGAACAGCTCCTGGAGGGGAACAGCCTGACCCTGCTGCTGCTCTGGGTGACACTGCCAGGTACCACTGGATGGGGACACCGCTCTGGGCTGTCCCCTCCCTGAGCTTCCCCCAGTCCCTCCCCCTGCCTGGCACTTGGTCCCTGGCCGCTGCCTGGGGACATCCACAGGCTCTGGAAGCCAGGCACTGGCCTTGAGCAGCCTGGGCTGGTGGGAGGTGTCCCTGCCCAGGGCAGGGGGCTGCAAGTGGCTGAGCTTTAAGGTCCCTTCCAACCCAACCCATTCTGTGAACTGATGAACCCCAGGGAACTCAGACAGGATTCTCCCCCTGTGCTTTGTGCCATGGCAGGGAGGTTTGTGCCCTGCTCTGAACTCCTCTGCAGTAGGTGAGGAGTGGTCAGCACCACAGGGCCCCCTCCTCCAGGGAAGCAGCTTGCAGAGGAGCTCAGTCCCACAATGGCCTCACTGCCCCTTGGCCGACTCCAGCTGCATCCTCCTGAGGAGCACAAGGAGGCAGATGCCAGAAGCACACAGCAGCTGGGCTGCAAGCTTCCTCTTCAGATGTATTTTGGGAGTGATGAAAGCTGACAGCCATTCCCTGCTGCCCTCAGCCAGCCTCTTCAATTCCTGCCCTACCTTCTTCCACCTGTCCCAGTTCCAGCCTAGCTCCCAGCATCTTCCCACTGCTGCCTGCCCACCCCCCCCCCCCCCCAGGGGCATCTTCCTCCCTAACCCAGTGAAGATCTCATCACCCTCTCCAGCTGCACCAGTCTGACCAGTTACACAGCAACCCAATCCCAGCACACCTGACACCAGCCCTGGCTGCTGTCTCAGTGCTTAGACACAGAGCAGCTGCGAGGAGAGCTGCCTCAGCCTGGAACCATGCCTCAGCCCTTCCACCTGAGGGGAGACTTCAGCACCCTGCCCTGAGCCAGCTTCTGCCCAGCTGGGCAGAGCAGGCAGCAACTGCAGAGAGCCTGAGCTGGGCAGAGCAGGCAGCAACTGCAGAGAGCCTGAGCTGGGCAGAGGAGGCAGCAACTGCAGAGAGCCTGGAGTGCCAATGGGATCCTGGGCTGCATTCAGGGGAGTGTCTCCAGCACAGCCAGGGAGGCTCTCCTCCCCTCTACTCTGCCCTGCTGAGACCTCACCTGGAATACTACATCCAGTTCTGGGCTCCCCAGCTCAGGAGGGACAGGGATCTGCTGGACAGAGTCCAAGGGAGGGCTACAAGGAGGCTGAAGGGACTGCAGCACTGCCTGGGGAGGAGAGGCTGAGAGCCCTGGGGCAGAGAGTATGGAGAGGAGAAGGCTGAGAGGGATCTTATCAGTGTCTATCAGTATCTGAGGGCTGGGGATCAAGAGGGAGGGGACAGGCTCTGCTCAGCTGCCCCCTGTGATAGGACAAGGGGCAATGGATATAAACTCCAGCATAGGAGGTTCCACCTCCACATGAGGAGGAACTTCTTCACTGTGAGGTCACAGAGCACTGGAGCAGGCTGCCCAGAGAGGTTGTGGAGACTTTCCAGCCCTGTCTGGATGTGTTCCTGTGTGACCTGTGCTGGATTCTATGCTCCTGTTCTGGCAGGGGGTTGAACTCCATAATCTCCAGAGGTCCCTTCCAACCCCTAACATCCTGTGAGCTGGACAGAGCAGGCAGGAACTGGGGAGTCCAGCAAGAGGAAGACCCTCATGATGATGGAGAGGCAGCAGGAATCATCTGCCTGAATCAAGGTGGTGTCTATCAGGAGAATTAGAGGCATGAGGATCCTTCACACCACAGGAAGGAGGCTGCAGCACCTCATGACCAAGTGTGAAGCTCCAAACCAGAATGGTCATGGCCCACACACAGAAGAGACCCAGAACTCCCTCACTTGCATTTCCACAGCTACAAACTGCAGCTCTTAGAGTCACAAAAAAACCCCAAACCCAGCTAAAATTCAATGCTGGGCTTTCTTGTAAGGTGTTTGAAGGCCTCCTTTTTACCCAGAGCATCAAAACTTCTTTAGCAGACAAGGCTGTCCAAAAGCTAACAGAGTTCTGAGGGACCAAGGTAGTTTTAGCTCAATAAAAAAAGAAAACCAACCCCAAGACCCCAAATAAACAAAAAACCCCCCACAAAACTCAAACAAAACCCCCAAAAAAAGACCCCAGTCCACCCCACTGGAGCTAGTGGAAGCTCATTAGGTTTTACAACACATCTGAGCAGCCCTTTGTCCCTTCCAAGTTGGTTCAGAAAGGCCCAAGATGGACTTGTGGCATGACTCCTCAAAGGGGACCTGAAGACAAGGCAGGGTTCAAAGCAGCCTCCCTGCCTTTTGGAGGCCAAGCTGCTCCCCTCTGGTCTGCTTTACTCTGAGCAGTGTCAGTCATGGTAGGGCCAAAGGGGCCCAGCACAAACTCAGACAGGCCCTGGTGTGTCTGGACATGGTCCCCTCTCCCTCCTCCTTCCTGCAGGAGTTGGTGTGATACGGGAAAAGGAGGCAAGGGACTGGCCCACACGTGTCTGGCAAACAGCTCTCCTCTGGGCTAAGGGCACCTCTGCTGGGCACTGCTTCTCCCCACCAGGCCTATGTTGTTGCCTTCACCTGCAGCCCAGAAAGCCAATCACATCCTAGGCTGCAGCAAGAGAAGTGTGGCCAGCAGGTGAGGGAGGAGATTCTGCCCCTCTGCTCCACTCTGCTGAGACCACACATGGAGCTCTGTGCCCAGTTCTGGAGCCCCTAGGGCAGGAAGATCTGGAAGGTATCCAGAGGAGGGCCAGGAGGACGAGCAGAGGGCTGGAGCTGCTCTGCTCTGGAGACAGACTGAGGGAGTGGGAGTTGTGCAGTCTGGAGAGGAGAAGGCTCTGAGGAGACCTTCCTGTGGCCTTCCAGTATCTGCAGGGGCTCCAAGAAAGCTGGGGAGGGACTTTGTAGGGTGTCAGGGACTGACAGGACTGGGGGAATGGAGCAAAACTAGAAGTGGGGAGATTCAAATTGGATGTTAGGAAGAAGTTGTTCCCCTTGAGGGTGGTGAGAGACTGGCACAGGGTGCCCAGGGAGGTGGTGGCAGCCTCACTCCTGGAGATGTTTACAGCCAGGCTGGATGTGGCTGTGAGCAACCTGCTGTACTGTGAGGTGTCCCTGCCCATGGCAGGGAGGCTGGAACTGGCTGAGCCTTGAGGTCCCTTCCAGTCCTGACAATTCTCTGATTCTATGGCCACAGCCTGGCAGAACCCTTCTCGTTGGGCAGCTGTGTGCTGGCTTCAGTTGCCCTATTGGCCCAGCTGAACCTTGGGCAAGAGACACACAGGCTGACCTCCAGTTACCTTTGCCCTGCTTGAACCTGCACTGCCTGCTTGGACCTGCCTTGAGCCTACCCACTGCAAGCCAGAGAAGCTCGAGAGCCAGAGCCAAGCTTTGCTTCCCCTTTCAAGCAGAACTTTGCCGTGCCTCAGCTTACCCAAGAGAGCCAAGAGCCCTTCCCAGCCACGCCGCATCTCTGCCAGAGCCAGCCCAGCCCCGAGGCCGTCCTGCCGGCCCCCAGCCCTGCCTGGAGCACCACAGCGCCCCCCAAAGCCTCAGCAACCAATACCCAGCAGCAGCACTCCCTGCTGGGGGAACCAGCTGTAACCAATTCATTGCCTCTCTGGCTTAAAGGCTCTCATTGAGTCTCCCCCAGCCCCCGCAGCTGAGAGCCAATTTCGCTCCCAGGGCTTCTCTCTGGCTGTTATTCCTTACTGGCTTGCATAAAACTGTGGTTGAAGTTCTTGTCCTGTTGGCCTCACACTGGTGAAATTGTTCTACCTGCCTAAATACTGCACATTCTCACTGTGAATGGATCTTCTCACCACATACTGAACCTGAGAGGCCTCGAGCACAGCCCTGTGAGGAGAGGCTGAGGGAGCTGGGGTTGCTCAGCCTGGAGAAGAGGAGGTTCAGGGGCAACCTCATTGCTCTCTACAACTACCTGAAGGGAGGCTGTGGCCAGGTGGGGGTTGGTCTCTTCTCCCAGGCACCCAGCACCAGAACAAGAGGACACAGTCTCAAGCTGTGCCAGGGGAGGTTTAGGCTGGAGGTGAGGAGAAAGTTCTTCCCAGAGAGAGTTGTTAGCCATTGGGATCTGCTGCCCAGGGAGGTGGTGGAGTCCCCATCCCTGGAGATGTTCAAGAGGGGATTGGATGTGGCACTTGGTGCCATGGTTTAGCAGTCATGAGGTGTTGGGTGACAAGCTGGACTTGGTGATCTCTGAGGTCTTTTCCAACCTTATTGACTGTAGGATTCTATTTAACAGCTTCGGGGCAAATTTTCATGTTAATAAAAAGAGTTCTTCATGTTTTCATAGCCATCCAGATTTGCCATAGCTTCCTCACACATTAAATCAGTTCCTCAACAGGCACCCTGGCTCCAGCCCCTGGGGGGCAGGGCTGGGCCGGGGGTCCCAGCCCCGGGCCGAGGCCTCTCTGGGGCAGGGCTGGGCCGGGCCGGGCAGGCAGGAGCCTAGGCTGATTGTGCACTCAGGCCAAGGTGAGGCAGGGAGCTGCTGGTGCAGTGGGGGCTCTTGAGCCCCTCTGGGCAGAGCTGAGCAGCCTTTCTCTGCGCTCCCAGGCAGCAGCCTACAGCCATGCAGCCAGCTGAGGAGCCCCAGGAGTGGGAGGCAGGAGCAGCAGGCAGGCAGCAGCAGCAGCTTTGCCAGCCAAAGTGCTGAGCAGGGTTGGGTTCTCAGAGCAGGAGGAGCAGGGGCAGGTACCTTTTGAAATAGTTAGTGCTGGGGACCACTGTGACCGTAGGATGTCCAGACAAATGCTGCCGTTACTGTTGATATTTGGGTGATAGATTCTCGTTGTAAATGCAACCTGCAAGAGGAAGTAGAAGGTCAGTGGAGGGCTCCCAGAGGGCCACAGCAGGCAGGGAGGGAGGGAGTGGGGGGATGGCTGCCGGGTGCCACTCACCTTGGGTGGTTTGAAGGGATAATCTGTTGGGAAGTGAATTGTCAAGAAGAATACTCCACCTTGGTAGGGACTGTCATTCTGTCAGGGAGAGAGAAGCATGGCCAGGGGAGG
Source organism: Picus viridis (assembly GCA_033816785.1). NCBI lineage: Eukaryota > Metazoa > Chordata > Aves > Piciformes > Picidae > Picus > Picus viridis. The sequence goes on from CM066593.1 coordinate 789,930, forward strand.
GGTCAGCACCACAGCACTGGGGCACAAACAGCACCAACAGCAATGCTCTCAATACTTACTGGTCCCATTATTGTGGCTTGCCAATGGAACACTGCAAGAGAGAAAAGATTCACTTCAGTGGGCAGAAGCTCAAGGCAAGGAACTGCTGTCTCCAGAGAATCACACAAAGCTTTGGGTTGGGACTTTCAAGACCATGTGGTTCCCACCTGGACTGGGGGGAGGGAGGTGGGGGGTAAAAAGTGGGAGAGTGCAAAGACTTAATTAAGACCATGGGATCACAGCATGGCTTGGAGGGGAAGGCTTTTTTTAACTAAGAGCAATGCTGCAGGATCCCCTTGGATCTGGTACTGCAGGGAGGGAATGATCAGCCCCTGGACTGGGGGTTTAAAAAGTGGGGGGACTGCAAAGACTTGGTTGAAAGAACCAAATGCTAAGGCAGGCTCCTGGGTTTGGTTTCTTTCCCCTTTTAGCCTCCTGTGGCATCAGCAGGTGGGTGGGGAGGAGGTCACCCCACAGCCACAGCCCTGGGGCAGGCTCAGGCCCCTCTCCACCTCATGGGTGCTGAAAAGGGGAAAGAAAATTCCCCTTCTTGGGGCAACTCCCAGGTGAGCCAAGCCAGCATCTCACAGCTACCTAACTCCTGACACAGCTCCTGCAGCAGAACCTGGCACACTCCATGATCTGCACCTGCTTCTCCCCTTCCCATGGCGGGATCTCAGCACTCCCCAGGAGCAGGGATCAGCCACATTTGTGTCATGGAATCACAGAAAGGGTTGGGGTGGAAGGGACCTCAAAGCTCAGCCAGTTCCAGCCCCCTGCCATGGGCAGGGACACCTCCCACCAGCCCAGGCTGCTCAACCCAGCACAGACCCAAAGGCTGCAGGGAAGCAAGGCAAGGGGGTAAAAGCAGTGAAGGCCTCATCCAACCTGGCCCTGAGCACCTCCAGGGAGCAACCTTGGTTATTCCTTACTAAGGAGTGAGTTCTCTAGCACCTTCTGACTGAAGATGAAGGCTCAGTCCCCACACTCAGCTTGTCTTGACCCAGGCCAAGCTGCTCAGCTGATGTTAACAGGAATATGCTCAGCAGGGCTGGAGGACCCTTCCCTGACACCCAGAAGTTCAAAAAGGCCTCAGCACAAATGAAGAAAGAGCTCCACATGATCAAAGACTTGGGAGAAGTGCCCAAACTTCTCCTTCCTGACCAGCTGCACAGTGACTGCAGTAGGGTCATGTATCCACCACTGAGTTCCAGGGGGCAGGGCAAGAACTGCTGTGTCCAGAGCTCCCCTTTGGCCTCCCCTCCATGAAGCACAACCCCGGTTTGTGAGCTGCAGGCAGAGCTCAGAAGGTGCTACAACAGGACCAAGGGGCACAGAGAATGGTTTGGGTTGGAAGGGACCTTGAAGAGCATCCAGCTGCAACTCCTCTGCCATGGGCAGGGACACCTCCCACCAGCCCAGATTGCTCAAGGCCTCATTCAGCCTGGCCTGGAACACCAAGGTGCCATTCCAGCTGCTGGCATGGGGTAAGGCAAAGGGAGCCTGGCAACCCCTGGCAGGCAGCTTCTGGCTCCAGAGCCCACCCTGAGCAGTTGTGTCTGATGTTTGCCTTCTCCCACGCATCAGGAGCATCCCACCTGCCATGACCTTCCAAGGGGATCAGGGTGCAGCCTTACCATGGCATCAACCTTCTCCCTCAGCACCCTCAAGCACATTTCCCCTGCTCCTATGGACTTGTGCAGTTGTGTCCCAAGGCACAGAATGGGTTGGGTTGGAAGGGACCTTCAAGATTATCCAGTGCCATCCCTCTGCCATGGGCAGGGACAGCTCCCACCAGCCCAGGTCACTGCAGGTCTCATCCAACCCAGCCCAGACCCAAAGGCTACAGGGAAGCAAGGCAAGGGCTTAAAAGGAACAAAGCTCTCCATGCTCCACACTCTGGGACTGCTCTGAGGGTACCACACTTGTGCCCTGCAAAAACTCCCAGGGCAGTAATCATCCAGCTCCAGACAGAGGTGGTGTTTAGGTTACTTCTGTCCAGGTATTCCAAGCTTGGGCCTCCTCTCCACTTGCTTTGTGTAGGAGAGATCCTCCCTGAGGTGTAAGCTCTGCTCTGGGGGCAGCCCTGGAATGGTCTGGGCTGGAAGGGACCTCCAAAGGTCATCCAGTCCAACCCCTGCAGTGAGCAGGGACATCCTCCACTAGAACAGGTTGCCCAGAGCCTGACCTTGAATGTCTCCAGTGCTGAGGCCTCAGCTACCTCCCTGGGTACCAGCACACCATGGCAGTGACAGCCACAGAGGCTGAAGCCACCTGCAGCCACACCTAGCTCCTGACTACAGCTCTTGAGACAGGACTCCCTGGGCCAAAGCTAAGCCCAGAGCAGGGCTGCTGCTCCTCACTCAGCAGGAACAGTTTGCAGGCACAGGGGAGGAGGGAGTGGAGCTGAGAATGACCTCCAATGAGGAAGGGGAAAACAGCAGAGCAGGAAGAATGCTGCCAAGGCAGGGGGAGAGGAGCAGCAGGTTTGTCACAGAGGCTGCTGTGGCCTTCTGAGCAACTTTGCATCAGTGTGGAGCCAGGAAACCAAGGCTCAGGTGTTCAGTCCTGGTGCTCACCCACATTCAAAGGGCTCTGGCAGCTCCAGAGGCCCCAACAGCTGCAGCAGGGCAGGGAGAAACCTAGAAACCAACACAGGGGTGGCAGAAACCCAGCAGTGAAGGCACAGAAAAGCCACTGAGACTTTCCCAAGCATCAGCAGATGGTGGTAAGGGTCCCTGGGACTGCTCTGCAGCACAGACAGCACTGGAGCAAGCTTGGCCTTCACACCAAAAGGCAGCTGATGGAAACACCTCACCTGAACCCCACCAAGAAAGCAGTAAGGAAAGCACCTTGCCAGTGAAGCTCAACACCTCACAACACAGCAGGGCAGGCTGGCAGCTGCTTTTCCCTCCACCTCCTAGCCCAGGCCAAAGGGAAGTGCCTGCTGAAACCAAGCTCTGCATCCTCCCAGCAGCCAGGGCAGGTCTGATGAGCTCCAGCTGGATCTGTGACACACAGCTCACTTCAGGTGACTCCTAACTCTCAAATCAGCCACTCACAAAGCTCTTGACCAGGTCAGGGAGTGCTGGGCACAGGGACACGGTTAGGAGTGACCTGAGCCACTGCACAGCACCCTGCAAGCAGCCTTGAGCCATCCAGCCCCAAGCATGCTCCCAAAACTAAGGCCAGAGGTGGGGTGGAGAAGGGCTGAACCTCCACTAGCAGGAGACACAACCCCCTGTCCCTGCAGCTGGCAGCTCCTCCCTTCCCAGAGCTGAGGAGCTACAGGGACAGGGGGAATGGTTTGAAGCTGAGGGAGAGAAGGTTTGGACTGGATCTCAGGAAAAACTTCTACAGCATGTGGGTGGTGAGACTCTGGAGCAGGCTGCCCAGGGAGGCTGTGGCTGCCCCCTCCCCAAAGGTGTTCAAGGCCAGGCTGGATGAGGCTTTAAGCAGCCTGGGCTGGTGGGAGGTGTCCCTGCCCATAGCAGGGGCTTGGAGTAGATGATCTCTGAGACCCACAGTGAGGTCAACAGGCACCCTAGAAGCTTCCCAGAGGTGTTACACAGCCCCTCCTGCCCAGCAGAGCTGCTGCAGCTCAGTGTGAGCATATTCATAGGCTCGTGGAATGGGAGGAGTGGGAAGGGACTTCCAGGGTTCCTCCAGTCCAAGCCCCCTGCCAAAGCAGCATCACCCAGGGCAGGGCACACAGGAACACAACCAGGTAGGATTTTAAAGCCTCCAGAGGAGGCTCCACAACCTCTCCTGGCAGCCTGCTCCAGGGCTCCAGCAGCCTCACAACAAAGAAGTTTCTCTTCACGTTGAGGTGAGGCTTGTGCCCATTGCTCCTTGTCCTGTCACTGGGCACCACCAAACAGAGCCTGGCACCTTCATCCTGACCCCCACCCCTCAGATACTGATAGACATTGATCACATCCCCTCTCAGCCTTCTCCTCTCCACACTAGACAGCCCCAGGGCTCAGCCTTGCCTCACAGCAGAGATGTTCCTGTCCCTTCATCATCCTCACAGCCTCTCCAGCAGGTCTCTGTCTCTCTGGAACTGGGGAGCCCAGAACTGGACAGGGGATTGCAGGTGTGGTCTCAGGAGGGCAGAGTTGAAGGGCAGCAGAGCCTCCCCAGCCCTGCTGACCACACTTTGCTTGCTGCAGCCCAGGACCCCATTGGCTCTCTTGCCCAGCAGGGCACATTGCTGTCCCATGCAGAACTTGCTGTCCACCAGCACTCCCAGGTCCTTCTCCATGGAGCTGCTCTCCAGTAGGACAACCCCCAGCCTGTACTGGTGCCTCCTCTCAGGCATCTCCTTTGCTGCCAAGGCATTCAGTACCTTCCACAGGTCCCTGGATTCAACTCAGAGCCCACCCCAAAGCTGCACAGGTCAGTGTCCAAGTGCTGTCCTACTGCAGACACCTTGACCTTGCTCACCCCAGGAGCTGAGTGCTGCTGGCACAGGCAGCTCCCCAGAAGTCCTACTCCACAGGGAGGAGACTCCACAGGCTGCAAAGCTCAGAGGCCTCCCACAAAGCCTCCATGAGTGGCTCTGCAACAGCCAGTGCTGGGCTCCCTGGGATGAGGACAGGGACTGGCTGGAGAGGGCACAGCAAAGGGCTGCAGGGATGCGAGGGGCCTGGAACATCTCTGTGAAGAGACCCTGAGGGACTTGGGGCTGTTTAGCCTGGAGAGGAGCAGCCTGGGGAGGGGTGGGAAATCTCATCAATGCTGATCAATACAAGGCTGGGTGGCAGGAGGATGGAGCCAGGCTTTGTTCAGTGGTGCCCAGTGCCAGCCCAAGGGGCAGTTGCACAGAATGGAGCATCAGAAGTTCATCTGAAGATGAGGAGGAACTTCTTTACTGTGAGGATGCTGGAGCAGGCTGCCCAGAGAGGTGGTGAAGTCTCCATCTCTGGAGAAATTCCACACACCCCCCCCCCGGATGTGTTCCTGTGTGACCCTCTCTAGGTGCTCCTGCCTGGGCAGGGGTTGCCCTGGATGACCTCCAGAGGTCCCTTCCAGCCCCTCCCTGCCTTGCTGTGATGTTATGAGTTTCATTTTGTTTTCTGGCCCTAAACAAACAAAACAAAACCAGAAAGTTTCCCCTCCTGACTGTTTAGCTTTTCCAGTGCCAGCCCTAAGCAGAGCCTTAAATGTGGAGGGGGAAAAAAAAACCCTGATGAGACACACAGCTCAGGGGGGGGAAGGAAGTGGGGGAGACATCTGCAGCAGCATGAGGAGAATGGCAGAAGTGAAGGAACAGAGAGAGACTTGGAGCAGGCTGTTGAGGAGGTGGTGGAGCCACAGAATCCTCTGGGCTGGAAAAAGGCCTCTGAGATCATTAAATCCCAGCAGCAGCCCTGAAGGTGCTCAGAGGAGTGGATGTGGTGCTGAGGGACGTGGCTCAGCAGCAGGGCTGCCACGGGGAGCTCCAGGGGACTGCTTGGAATTGATGAGCTGCAAGGTCTCTCCCAGCCTCAGCAGCTGCAGGACTCTGTGTGCTCTGCCCATGCCTTGGCCTCAACCTCTGCTCAGCAGCATGAACCCCTGGGACCCCTCAGCTGCCTTTTCAGGGGCAGATGGGGAAGCTGCAACTGAGCTGAAGGGAGCATCCAGCTCAGCACTACAGGGTGCAGCTCAGCCTCCTCCCCAGGCAAGGGCACAAGGACAAAGTGAGAGAGGATCTTCTGCCCATCAGAGGATGCCAGACAGCAAAATGGATGGCAGCACTTTAAAGACTCTCTTTCCTTCCTGCTGTCACACAGCTCCTCAGACTGCAGAAGGACAACTGCAAACCACACATCACTGAACACCTGGGCACAGGATGCCCAATGATATGTGGGACAAAGAGCATCAAAAGGCCTTGGGGGTGATGGGAGGGGAGAAGCTGGGCAGGAGCCAGCACTGGGCACTGGCAGCACAGGAGGCCAAAGGCAGCTTGGGCTGCATCCAAAGCAGTGTGGCCAGAGCTGGAGAGAGAGGATCCTGCACCTCTGCTCTGGGGAGACCTCACCTGCAGGGCTGTGTCCAGCCCTGGGACCTCCAACACAAGAGAGACCTGGACCTGCTGGAGAGGGGCCATAGGAAGCCACAGAGGTGATGAGAGGGCTGGAGAGCCTCTGCTATGGGCACAGGCTGGCAGAGTTGGGGCTACCAGCCTGGAGAAGAGAAGGCTCCAGGCAGACCTCAGAGCAGCCTTCCAGTATCTGAAGGGCACCAGGAGAGCTGGGGAGGGACTTTGGACAAGGGCTGGGAGTGCCAGGATGAGGGACAACGGCTTTGAGCTGGGAGAGGGGAGACTGAGACTGGAGAGGAGGAAGAAATTCTTGAGAGTGAGGCAGAGGAGACACTGGAACAGGCTGTCCAGGGAGGTGGTTGAGGCCCCATCCCTGCAGACATTCAAAATCAGCCTGGATGTGTCCCTGGACAGTCTGCTCCTGGCAGCGCCACAGCCCTCCAGTGACACACAGGGAGGGCAGAAGGTTGAGGTTGGGGTGCTGAGCAGTCTGGGCAGAAGAGAAGGGTTCTGCTTGCTAAGGAGCTGGACATCCCCTTGCAGAAGGAAAAGGCAAGCTGGAGAGCAGTGCTGGGGTGGGGGAGGCTGCAGGTGGGGTGCTGCTGGGCTCATACTTACTGTCATCACCAACAGGCCCTGCTGAACACTGTGCTGGAGGGTCACGAGCCAGGTCATTCAACTCCTGCAAAACACAAACACCTCAGGTCAGTTCAGCTCCAGCCCAGCGCCTGTGCTGAGAACAAGCTGGCTCCTGTGGCTCAGCCCTGCTCACAGGGCTGGGTTTCCTCAAGCCACAGCAATGGGAACACCACAGAGCTGATGACCAGGCCACCAGGAAGCCAAGCTGCAGCTTGAATCCAGGTCTGGAGTCACAGCAACCTCCTTGGATCCCAAGGTCTCTCAGGTTTCCCTTCATGGCTGGAGGGCCTCAAGAACCCCACACAGCACAGAGGGGTCTCATGTTCCACCATCTCCAGAGCAGAGATAAGACAGCTCTCAGCAGCAGCCCCCAGGCTGCCCCAGCTGCACTGATCCAGGTCACCCCCTCCAGCCTGCAGGACGCAAACCCTCCAGACCCTGGGGCTGGGTTGCCTCCAGATGTTTGCAGCAGTGATTGCATGGAGCAGGACACCAGGCCCTCTGCTCCTCCAGACCTGCTAGGCCACCAGGGGAGACCCTCCCCTTCCAAGGAGTTCTGTCAGGCATTTTCCCCTGAGGAGATCCTAGGATAAGTCTGACAATCCCAGCATGATGAGGTTGGAAGAGACCCCTGGAGCTCATCCAGTCCAAGCCCCTGCTCCAGCAGGGCACCCACAGCAGCTTGCCCAGGAGCACAGTGCCATGGGGGATTGGAAGCTCTCCACACAAGGAGACTCCACCACCTCTCTGGGCAGCCTGCTCCAGGCCTCCAGCACCCTCACACCAAACAACTTCCTCCCCCAGGTGCCAGTTTGTGCCCCTTAGCCTGTCCCTGGGCACCACTGACAAGAGTCTGGCCCCAGTCTCTTGCCCCTGCCCAGTTCCTTTAGTTCTTGCTGAGCATTGCCCAGATCCCCTCTGGGGCTGCTCTTCCCAAGCTCTCAGCCTCTGCTCCTCACAGAGCTGCTCCAGGCCCCTCAGCAGCTTTGCAGCCTCCCCTGGACTCTGTGCAGCAGTTCCCTGTCTCTTGAGCTGGGGAGCCCAGAACTGGACACAACACTCCAGCTGCAGCTCCACTGGGGCAGAGTAAATGAAGAGGAGAAGCCCTGAGCTGCTGCTGGCCACACTGCTGAGTCTCAGCTGCTCTGCTTGAGGGAGGGGAGTCAGAACCTCCCTGAACCACATACCAAGCTTCACCCTGCAGCAGAATCTCCTCCCAGATCAGAACCAGTCCCCACTGTCCCCAGGCACTCACCCCAGCCCCATGCCCAGGGAGTGAGCTCCAGTGGGAAGTGCAAACAGAGTCAAACTCCCAGGTCCAGCCCTGCCTGCCCCCCTCCTGCCCTGGAACTGCCCTGCTGTGGGCACAGAGAGGGTTAAGGGCCAATGATGAAGACAAGGTGGCTGCAGGGGTGGAAAGGAGCTTCTGCTGAGGGGTCTGGGGGTATTTACAGGCAGGCTCCTGAAGAGATCACCTCAGGAGTTCCACCTTCTGCTTCCCAAGAACTGGGAGGCCACCAGTGGCCAAACCTCCTCCTGCTACCTCACAAGGATGCAGCCTACCACCAAACACCAACCTCAGGATGCTCTCCTCAGCAGGTACAAAGCCTCCCACAGCCTGACCACTGTGCCAAGCAGAGCCCTCTGCTTCCACTCTAAGCTGCTCACAACTTCTGAAAGCCTCCTGACCTGGCACCAGCCCAGGGCAGCTTTACTGGGGCTCCTGCTGAGCTTCCTGCAGGCTGCTCCCCAAGCACTCCTTGCTCCCATGCCTCATGGGTCAGCACGGCCTGGGACAGGAGCAGCTGCTGAGGAACACCTCCAGACATCCTGGCAAGCAGGAAAGCTCTTCAGAGCTGTCAGGATGCACTCAGCCAAGCCAGGAATCCCTCCTCACCTCCTGGCTGGGCTACAAGCATCAGCTGGATGAAGATCAGGACCCTGCTCTCCCTCCCCACCAGCACACCTCCCACCTCCTCAGCTCCAGCACAGCAAATGTGTTGAGCACCATCCTGAGCAGCAGCAGAAGGCAGCTCCAGCCAAAGAAGTGCACTGAGATGTCAGAGAATGAGACTTGGTTAGACCACAAAGAGCCTTTAAGAATGAGTCCAAGCCTCATCCCAGCACTGCCAGGGTACCACTGCACCATGGCCCTCAGCCCCACATCTCCATGGCTCTGAAACCCCTGCAGGGATGGGGACTCCACCACTGCCCTGGGCAGCCAGGGCCAGGCCCTAACAACTCTTTTGGGGAAGAAATTGTTTCTCATGTCCAACCTATACCTGCCCTGGGGCAGCTTGACAACATTTCCCCTCATACTATCACTTATTACTAGGGAGCAGAGCCCAACCCCCACCTGGCTCCAGCCTCCTCTCAGGGAGCTGCAGAGAGCAATGAGGTCTCCCTCAGCCTCCTCCACACTAAACACCCCCAGCTCCCTCAGCTGCTCCTCCCCAGCCCTGTTCCCCAGACCCTTCCCTGGCCCTGCTCCAGATCCTCAATGTCCTTCTTGGAGTGAGAGGCCCAGAACTGAACCCAGCACTCAAGCTGTGGCCACCCCAGTGCCCAGTCCAGGGGCACCATCCCTGCCCTGCTCCTGCTGCCCACACCATTGCTGCTCCAGGCCAGGCTGCTGGTGCCCTTCTTGCCCACCTGGGTACAGCCTGAGCTCATCTCCAGCTGCTGTCACCCAGCACCCCCAGGGCCTTCTCTGCTGGGCACTTTCCAGCGCCTCTGCCCCCAGCCTGGAGCCTTCCTGGGGTTGTTGTGCCCCAAGTGCAGCACCCAGCCCTGGGCCTTGTTGAACCTCATCCCATGGATCCAGCCTGGCCAGGTCCCTCTGCAGAGCCTCCTGAGCCTCCAGCAGATCAGCACTGCCACCCAACTCAGTGCTGCCTGCAGACTGCCCAAGGGCAGGGAGCTGGTGAGAGTCTGAGCACCACTGAGCAGCCTGCACTCTGCCCTGCTCAGCAGCCAGCCCAGAGACACCTGGTGCCACCAGCAGAGCAGAGGGACACAGCCACCTGCAGCTCCAGGGGCACCCAAGGGCCACACAGCTTCCTCTGGTCAGCCTCGTCATGGCTGCAGAGGGTCTCCAGAGCCCAGGTGAGCAGAACAGGCAGGAAGGGCCAGGATCAGAGCCTCTCTCTGAAGGTGCCTGCAGTGTGCTCCACTTCCAAACACCAGCAGGAAAGGCAATGTCATAAGACAGGGCTCAGAAGCCTCAACAGCTGCTGAGAGGAAACAAAACCCACCTGAAGTCCTCCTCACCACCCCCAATCCCCACAGAAGAGCCAGCTCAGAAGGAACACAACTGTTCCAATCCATGCTCTCCATGCATGACCACAGCCCCCTCTGGACTGGACTCAAGAACCTCAGCTGCACACAGCCTGCACCTTCAGCACCCTCAGCCAGCAAGGAGAACACAGAGCTCCAGAGCTGCTCTGACTCAGCCCAGGTCCTGCTGCTCAGGAGCCCCTCTGCACCCAACAGGATCACACCACAGCCCCTGCCAGGAAGGGAGAAGCTTCCCAGCAGGTGAGGGCAACAGCAAAGCTCAGCTGGCAGCAGGCAGGTTTCTCCCCAGCACTCTCTGCCATCTTCATGTGCAGCTAGAAGGAGCACTGTGGGCTCCTGAAGCTCTGTCCAGCACCTCCCTGGAAGGAAAACTCCCCCTGCATGCTCCCATCCCTCACCACAGCTCTGCAGCTCTCACCAGACAGAGCTCCACAAAAAGGTTGGAAGGGACCTTCAAGACCATCCAGTTCCAACCCCCTGCCACAGGCAGGGACACCTCCCACCAGCCCAGGCTGCTCAAGGCCTCATCCAGCCTGGCCTGGAACACTTCCAGGCAGGAGGCAGCCACAGCCTCCCTGGGCAGCCTGTGGCAGTGTCTCACCACCCTCACTCTCAACAATTTCTCCCTCCTCTCCAGTCTCAGTCTGCCCTCTCCCAGCTCAAAGCCATTGTCCCTCATCCTGACACTCCCAGTCCTTGCCAAAGGTCCTTCCCCAGCTCTCCTGGAGCTCTTCAGGTCCTGGAAGGCTGAAGCACTCCTGTCCTGCCCCATGACTCCAGGGAGTGAAGCCTCACAGATTCAAGTCCCCTGCAAACAGCCACATGTGAGCTCCTGCTGCCTGGAAAAATCCAGCAGCTCCTCTCAAGTCAAGTCCCTGCAAAACCAAACCTGCCAGCTCCTGCAGGACAGCAGGCAGGAAGGAGAACCTCACCAGGACCCCTGTGAACACAGCCACCAGCTGCAGGACCCCCCTGTCAGCTCTGCACACTGGAGAGGCTGAGGCAGGAGTGGATCTCCTGGCAGACTGTTCCCTTCAGGGTGCCCACAGCACCCTGCCACTCCCTGGCAAGAGAAGCAGAGCCTAGGTCCAGGACAGGTTCTACCTACAGCTGTGGTTACCCAGATACAGAGAGGATCCAAGTGATGAGCTTGGGCATCTGCCCACAGGTCACTCTGCCTTCTGAGGATTCCCTTGCAGCTCCCGAGGCACTGCCAGCACGACCCCAGAGCCAGCTGTGGTCACAGCTTCCAGGTGTTGCTGAGGGAGACTGAGAAGCTGCCGGGTTAACTCAGCAGAAATGCCCCTGGGGGTCTCATGAGGGTGGGACTCCAGAGGGGCTGGTATCACCAACCAGCCACCACCACCAGGTGTATCAGAGCTAGGCTACAAGGCAGCTGCTGCCCTGGGAGCTGGGAGGAGCTGCTGGCCAATGGGCAAGGCTGATTTGAAACCAAAACCTGAAGGGAGGCCTTAGCTGGTTACCATTTGAGGCAGCTGCTGATCCTTCAGCTCAACCCAGGTGGCTTTGCTTTAGGAAGCTGGAAGGGAAAGCTCAAGCAGCCTTCAGCTGAAGGCTGAGTCACACAGCTCCCAGGAGGCCACCTCACCAGGACCTACCTCCAGTTGCAAAGCCAACTCGGAGCTCAAGGTTTCTGCCACCCTCCCTGCAGCACAACACTCATGGGGGGAGGCCCCACCATGCAGACTGTGCCAGCAAGTTGAGCCACCAGAGCCAGAAGCAGTCACCAGCTCCTAAGCAAGCAGAAAGTGAAGTGTGGCACAAAGCAAAGCCAGCTTCAAGGTGTCCTGCCCCAGGGCCAAGCTGAATGAAACCACCACAGCCCCCTCACAGGAGGGCTCCAAGAGCAGATTTGTGGCCATGAGCTCCCAACCCAACCAGCCCCTGGGTGGGTGAAGGAAGGAGGGTGGAACATGCTTATAGCCCAGACTCTCCACCTGGGGCTTCCCAAGTCCCACCTACAGAGCCACAGACTGCATGGGGTTGGAAGGGAGCCTCACAGGGCACCATCAACCCCCTGCAGGCAGCAGGGACACCTCCAGCTAATGAGGCTGCCCAGGAGCACCCCACCAGCCTCCTCCTCTCAGCCTGTGCCCCAGCAGCTGCAATACCAGGGTGGAGCATCTTGACCAGAGGGTTCCCAAACTGCAGGAGGAGCTTTGGCAGCACTGCCCACCACAAGGCCTTCAAGGCTCACCTCGAAGTGCCACCCTGCACAGCTTGCAAGTTCCTGACCCGTGCCTGCAGACCCCAGAGATGTCTGTCAGGGGCAGACTCATCCCTCTAGCCAACACCTCCCTCCCCAGCCTCAAGTGCTGCTGGGGACAACTGTTCTGGCCAGGACAAGCTTCCAAGCTAAGCCAAGCCTGGGGAAGACAAACCAACACAACTGGCAACATCCAAGCTGAGTCCCAAGCCAGCAGCAGCTCTAACAAACCTGGGGACACCACTGAGCTCCTCAAGCCCCCAACACACCAGAGGGACCCTCCACACAGAGCAGCCCAAGCCCCTTCAGGTTGGACTCCATGGTCTCTGCTCCCTGCTCTGGCTGCTCCCCTCAGGAGCTTGATCACTGCTTGATCAATTTTTGCTGCTCTGGGGGCATCCAGCAGGGTCTGGGGAGGTTCTCCTCCCACTCTGCTCCACCCTGGGGAGGCCACACCTGGAATACTGTGGCCAGGTCTGGGCTCCCCAGCTCAAGAGGGACAGGGAACTGCTGGAGAGAGTCGGACTGTGAGGATGACTGAAGCAGCTCTGTGAGGAGTAAGGGCTGAGGCCTGGGGCTGTTGAGTGGTCTACAAATATCTGAGGGGTGGGTGTCAAGAAGGGGCCAGGCTCTTCTCACTGGTGTCCTGGACAAGGGGCAATGGACATGAGCTAGAACACAGGAGATTCCACCTCAACATCAAAGAGGATGTTAGGAAGTTGTTCCCCATGAGGGTGGTGAGAGATTGGCACAGGTTGCCCAGGGAGGTGGTGGCAGCCTCATCCCTGGAGGTGTTTGCAGCCAGGCTGGATGTGGCTGTGAGCAACCTGCTGGAGTGTGAGGTGTCCCTGCCCATGGCAGGGGGTTGGAACTGGCTGAGCCTTGAGGTCCCTTCCAGCCCTGACAATTCTCTGATTCTGTGAGGAGAAACTTCTCTGGTGTGAGGCTGCTGGAGCCCTGGAGCAGGCTGCTCAGAGAGGTTGTGGAGTCTCCTTCTCTGGAGACCTTCAAAGGCCACCTGGATGTGCTCCTGTGTGGCCTGCTGTGGCAGGGGGCTTGGACTCAATCTCCAGAGGTTCCTTCCAGCCCCTAACATCCTATGGCTCTGTGAAGCAACCTTAGCAGCTTGATTGGTGTGCAGGCCCTGACCCCTCTGTGACAGGCAGCCCAGGGCTCAGCTACACAACCAGGACCTTCCTGACCACATCTTGCAGCCACCCAGCCAGGAATTGGGAGCAGCATCAGGCAGAGCAGTGCCAAGCACCACAGAAGCAGGGCCCAGCTCCAAACGACCCTGGAGGTGTTCAAGACACCTGTGGACAGAGCACCTGGGGACATGGTTTGATGGCCATGGTGGTGTGGGGTTGACAGTAGAATTCAATGATCTTGGAGGTCTCTTCCAACCCAAACAATTCCCTGGTTCTCTTCTGACTTTGCCTTGCCTCAGCACCAGGCCCACAGCCTGCCAGTGACCTGCACAGGTCCAGCATGGACCCAAAAGCCCCCAAGATGCTGCTCAGGCCACCAGGCTCCACGGGCCACCAAAGGTGCTGGGCAGGGTGAGGGGTCAGAGCTGTACCCACCACACATCTCACTTGGCCACAGCCACCAAGGAGCACTCATACCAAGGCCTCTCCTGGGCTGCAGGACTTGTACAGCTCCACAGTATCTGCCCCCCCCCCACCACCACCACCACCACCACCACCACCACTGCCCCTGCTGAACACAACCATTTTGACCTTCAGGAGGATTTCATGCAACCCTAGAACGGCTCAGCTTGGAAGGGACCCCAGAGATCTTCTACCCCATGGGCAGGGACACCTCCCACCAGCCCAGGCTGCTCAGGGCCTCATCCAACCTGGCCTTGAACACCTCCAGGTAAGAGGCAGCCACAACCTCCCTGGGCAACCTGTGCCAGAGTCTCAGCACCCTCCTACTGAAGAACTTCTTCCTCAGCTCCAGTCTGATCCTGCTCTCCCTCACCTTCAAGCCATTCCCCCTTGGCCTGTCTCTAGACACCCTCAGGACAAGTCTCTCTGCAGCCTTCCTGGAGGATCCCTTCAGCTCCTGGAAGGCAGCGCTGAGGTCCCCTTGGAGTCTCCTCCTCTCCAGGCTGAACACCCCCAGCCTGTCCTCACAGCAGAGCTGCTCCAGCCCTTGGATCATCTTTGTGGCCTTCTCTGGATGGGCTCCAGCAGCTCTGTGTCCTTCCTCTGCTGGGGACACCAGAATTTGAGGCAGGATTCAGCCAAAGGGCAGAATCCCCACTGCTGCCCTGCTGCCCACACTTGTCTGGCTGCAGCCCAGCACACAGCTGCCTGCTGGGCTGCACCACGACACCTGATCCTTCCCACTGGACAGGATCTGTTGTCTGAAGGCTTTCACAGCTCAGCTCCACTGACTGACTCCTGAGCAGCCTGCAGAAGCTCAAGGCAAGCAGAGCAGGAAGCAGCAGGAGAAGAGCCAGGGTGAAAGCCAGGAGTACCCCAGGCACATGGCACACCCCCTCTGCTGTGCCACCCACCTCTCAGCTTTGTGCTTTAAGGCCTGAACTGCAAGGAGACCACAGCAGCAGCTACCTTCTGGTGTGGAACCTGAGTACCACAGGCTGAGAGGAGATGGAGCAGCATCCCCTGTGCCAAGGCCCCAGTCACAGATGGGCTGCACTGGCAGCTCAGCACACAGCACCAGGGGCCAGAAGGGCAGAGATGAGCCGAGCCTGGCATCACCCCAGGGCTGCCCAGCACACGGGAGCCGAGCCTGGCATCACCCCAGGGCTGCCCAGCACACGGGAGCCGAGCCTGGCATCACCCCAGGGCTGCCCAGCACACGGGAGCTGGCATCACCCCAGGGCTGCCCAGCACACGGGAGCCGAGCCTGGCATCACCCCAGGGCTGCCCAGCACACGGGAGCCGAGCCTGGCATCACCCCAGGGCTGCCCAGCTCCGGTACCACACACAGCTCTGACCATCAGCCCTGCTCCACCCCCAACCCAGCACACCCTGCTGCAGCCAGGTGGGGTCAGGCTCTTCTGCCTAGGATCAGTTTAGAGGAGAGGTAATGGCCTAAAACTGTGCCAGGGGAGGCTCAGGTTGGAGCTGAGAAGAAGTTTCTTTGCTGCCAGAGTGGTCAGGGACTGGCACAGGCTGCCCAGGGAGGTGGTGGAGTCCCCATGCCTAGAGGTGTTCCAGAACCCTGTGGCCATGGTGGGGTTGGGTTGATGTTGGACTGGATGATCCTGGAGGGCTTTTCCAACCCAAACCATTCTCAGATCCATGGAAGATTTGTTTGGGCTGGAGGGACACTTGAGACATCTCAGGAGATCAAACAGCTCTGGGCTACAGGCATCTCCTTGCCTTCTGTAGCTGAACAGGGGCACCACCAGGGAGTCTCTAATGCAGCTCTGCAGAGCACCCCCAAGCTGTGGGCTCTCCCCACCACCAGCCACCACCCCTCTGCTGCAGCAAAATCTTTCCCTGGAGCAGGGCTGAAGCACAGCTTCCTGCCACAGCATCCCAGCGTGGTGGGGCTGGAAGGGACCTCTGGGGATCATCCAGCCCAGCCCCCTGCTCCAGCAGGGCACCCACAGCAGCTTGCCCAGGAGCACAATGCCCAAGGGGGGTTGGAAGCTCTCCACACAAGGAGACTCCAGAACCTCTCTGGGCAGCCTGCTCCAGGCCTCCAGCACCCTCACATCGAGTTCTTCCTCCTCTTCACATGGAGCCTCCTGGCTTCCAGTGTATGCCCCTGGGCACCACTGAGCAGAGTCTGGCCCCAGCCTCTTGCCCCCCAGCCTTTAGCTGTTGTTGAGCATTGCTCAACTCCCCTCTGGGGCTGCTCTTCTCCAGGCTCAGCAGCCCCAGGGCTCTCAGCCTTTGCTCCTAAGAGGCATCCCCCAGATCCTGCTTTCCTTCCCCCCTCACTGCAGGCATCTCCAAGGAGCTCACCCAGAGAGCCTCTAACAGCCAAGGAACCTTTCCCTTGCCCTCCCACTCCAGAGGCTCCAAGGGATGTCCCAGTTGCTGTCACTGCCTGAGGATCAGCACCACAGCTGGGACAAGGCTGAGTCCCAAGTGCTGAATGCAGCTTAGACCTTACAATGAAAGCCATTTGTCACTGCCCCCAGGGTCCCTGCCCTCTCCACACCCATGACACCAGACCACTGCTACCTACCCAAACCTGCCAGTGGAGTTCTCACTGCTCACACCCTCAATGCTCCTCACAAGGATTCCAACCTCCAGGGCAGGGAGCACCTCAGGAAGGGTCAGAACATCAACACCTGTGGACACCACAAGCAGCAGCCTGGGAGCAGGGCTCAAACCTGAGCTGCTTGGGAGCATCTTAAAGGCCAACTTTGTGCAGAACTACCACCACAGCTTGAGGCTCTGGGCAACCCCCAGAGCAAGCATCCCACCAGAGACAAGCTGGGCTGGGGCAGCTTCCTGTGCTCCCTCCCTCCACCACCTCTCACCTCCCCTGCAAGGGCTCCAGCTTCCAGGCTCTCCCAGCCCAGAAGAGCTGAACATGCAAGAGGCCAGCTCAGCTAACACTGCTGACATCCTGACCAAAGGTTTGCTCTTGGGGCTTCCTGCTTCTCTCCAAGTCCTCATCCCTCTATTATCCAAGGGCACAAAACTTTGGGGGGGGGGGGAACCTCGTGGCCTACAGACAAACAGAAACCCAAACTGCCAAGCACAGAAGCCAGCAGTGAGATGGAGACCTGAAGGCCTCCCTGAGCACCTCGGCAGCAGCCTCCCTGCCCATCCCTCCTTTGTACTCGAGCCCAGCAGGATTATCCCAGCTCCATCCACATTCCTCAGGCTTTTGTTCTGGCCCCAAGGTGCAACAGCAAAGGTCAGGTCAGACTTGGCTCCCCTCGATGCCCTGCACAGGGCACAGCTGCCTTGCCCAGGGCAGCCCCAGCCGCCAAGGGAGCCCCTAGGGGCTTTACAACAGCTGGAGTGCAAACAGCCAGTGGCTGCTGCTCAGGTGGTTAAGTGGGACAGCCACAGCAAGCTCCCAAGGCAGCTTGACCCCCACCTAACTTCTGAAGCACCTGGGCTGCCACAAGCAGATTTCTCTCCCTTCACAGGCTTTGTTTGGTGGAAGTGTTGCCTGCAGCCCCAACCTCTCCCCTCTCCAACAGCCACGGCTCTGCCCCCAAGCAGACACTTGGCACTTCACACACACTGCTGTGGTGATGCTCTCGCTGCTTCCCAAGGCTTTGAAGTCTCCCCTAGCCCCACACGGTCCCCCTGGGATCCCTTATCTCTGACAAGCAGCATGAAAAACCAGGCTAGAAGCACCCAACACTAACAAAGGCTCAGCACATCCAGCTCCCCTCCTGCTAAAAACCACAGCCTGCAAGCAGAAGTGCTCCAGGTGCTGGGCCCTGAACCTCAGCAAGGCAGCCTCCCCTGCTCCCCCAAAAGCTGTCCCCAGCACACAGCAGGCCCTGCACTATCTGCCTGCCCCCCAGCAGCCACAGAGACCCTGCTGGGTGCCAGCTGTACCCCTGCAAGCCGCCAGCCAAGCCATGGGGCAGCCTCCTCAGCAGGAGCCAGTGGCAGAGCCCTGTGCCCTCAGCTGGAGCACTTCTGGCTGACCCACGCCGAGCTGGGAGCCACAAAACAACTCAAACCATACCCAAAACCCCTTCCAAACCCCTCCCCAAGCTCTGCTTAACCCAGGAGCACACACAAGGCTTCCAGCTCTCCTTGATTCACTTCACCTTTCATCTTGACCAGCAGGACACAGGGAGCCCCACAAAAGCTCCAAGAGAGCCTGGGAAGTGAAGATGTTAACACCTCATCCAAGCCTGAGGCCAGTAAGCTGATCTCAAACGCTGGGTAGAGAGTTCCCAGCTGGTTCTGTGCAGAAATCAGATTTACACAGTGCTGGGGAATAGAACCCCTATGGGAGGACAGACTCCTACACCTGAAACTGCTGGGGAGACTCCAAACTGACAGCTACACCTTTTGCTGAGGAAAGGACACAAATCCCCTGCCTGACTCACTGAGGTCACCAAAGGATACTTCAGGAACCTTCTCTTTTTTTTTTTTCCCCTGGTAAAGGGGACTGCGATGATCAAGCAGAGCACGGATTAAGGCTGCAGGGATTCAGTAGTGTTTATCTAGAAGGCCAAGACACCCCGCACACCCTGCCCGGGAGAAGAAGGCACCTCGCACGCCTCTCCCCGCAAGCCTCCAGATGACTCAGGTTGCAGGGCAGCTCCAGCAGGACAAGGACTCGCACTGCTCCGACAGCCGAACGCGACGAGGTCACTGCGCCCGGACTGTGCCCAGCGCTCCAGCGCCCCACACCAGCGCAGGCTCCCTGGGGCGGCTGCGCCTTTCCCCACCAAGCTCTGAGCTCACAGCTCCCAGCCAGGGCCGCGCTTCGCTCCTCCGGGCCCCTTCCCCCCGGAGCAGCGGCCGGGCTCCAGCGCGGGCTCCCCGCTGCCCCGCCAGGGGGATCCCGGGGCTGCCCCTCCGGCCGCCGCCGCTCGCTGCCCGGCCGGGCCCCGCCGCCGGCGCCCCCTCGCGGCCCGGGGCTCGGGGGCCACGTTGCCTCGGAGGGGCCCGGCCGGGCCCGACCCACCGCGGCCTCGGCTCTGCCCCCACCGTCCCGGGTCCAGGGCCCGGTACCCCCAGCCCGGGGGGACGCTGCCAGGCGAGGAAGGCCCTTCCTAGGAGAGCAGAAGAAGTGGCCCGGCCGGCGGGGCCGCAGCTCCCCGGCCCGCTCCGACCGCCACGGCCAGGCCTACCGAGGGCGGCCACACCACTTCCCCTGAGCTCCCTCCTGCCTCAGCCCCGCACGGCGAGGCTCGCCCGCAGTTCCCGGCCCGAAGCGGGCAGCGGAGGCCGTCCGGCTCCGCCAGGGCAGGGCCCGGCCCAGCCTCTCCCCACCCCGCTCCCCGCAGGCCCGGGGCGGCGGTGGGGCCTACCCCGGTTATGTAAGGCGGCGGCGGCGGGGCCGGCGCGGCGGGGCCAGTGCGGCGCAAGGCCCTGCCCTTACCTTGTGGATTCTCTTCAGCGCCATTGTGTGTGCGAGGCGGCGAGGAGGGGCGGCGGGGAGGGGGCAGCCGCGGGGACTATTTTCCGAGGGGGAGGGGGGGGGGAGGAGGAGCAGCGCGGAGGTGGCGGCGGCGCGGCGGAAGCCGCAGCAGCGCGGTGGGGGGGGGGAAGGGGAAAGGGGGAGGGGAAGGAGAGAGAGAGAAGGGAGGGGGAGGGAAGGAGGGATGGGAAAGGCCCCCCCCAGGTGGTGGCGGCGGCGCGGGGGCCTGCGGGCCTGGCGCGGGGCTGCCCGGAGCGGCGCCGCTGGGCTGGAGCTCGCTGCCGCTGCCGCAGCTCCTACCGCATCCCTCCGCCGCCCCTTTATGCGCTGGCGCCTCCTCGCCGGCCTTCCGCGTATCACTCCGCTGCCGCGGCGGCTCCTCTCCCCTCCTCTCCCCTCGGCCGCCGCCTTGACGTACGATTTGACGGGCACGGAGGCGGCCCGCCGCCACGGGAGCCTAGGCCGGGCCGGGAGCGGAGTGGGAGGGCCGGGCGAGAGAGAGGAGGAGCGGGACTCGGCGGGAACTATTTGTGTTGTGGCCGCCGTGCAGAACTCTCCAGAAGGGGGAGGGGGAGCCCGCGGAAGGATACGGCGGCGTAAGGCGTGGGCGATGGGAGGCCGGTGTGACGCAGCCTCTCGCGAGAGTGGCACGCGGGAAGAAGTCCCGGCCGCGCCGCCGCCATGGGGCCTGAGGCCTCGCAGGGCCTTGGGGAGGCCTGGGCGCCCCCCGGGAGCCTCTGCTGCCCCGGCCCGTAGCGGCTCACGCCGGGATGCGGCCGCGAAGGGCCCGAGGCCCGTTCCCAGCGGAGAGGCGAGGCCTGCGCGGGCGGGCGGGCCCTACATCCTCCCGGGGGGGCAGCCGGGCCAGGCCCTCCAGGCTTGGGTTAAGCGGCACCGAGCGCCGTGCTGGTGACCCTGTGCGGGCCGCCGGTGGCCTCTGCCCCTGCAGCCCTCCCCACGGCAGCGGCGTGGGGCTGGCCCGCGGGGCTTTGTTTTTAGGCCCAAGACAAAGTAGCTGGAGTAGATCAGAACAGGGCTGAGCAATAAAGATTTGAACTATCGGAGAGGCTTTGAGACAGCAGTGCCCCAAACACCACGGCACCGAGCGAGGAGCGCGGGGGAACTGAGGACCTGCCGCACCGCGCAGGCAGGCAGAGGCTCTCCAGCACGCACCTTGGCGGCCACAGGTGGAAATCGAGCAGCTTGCCATCCAGCATCCCACGGAGGGCACTGTCACAGGCGAAAAGGTCAATTGTCCTCGGGCGGCTGAGCAGATTGTGTCCAAAGTGTCCATCAAACCTGCCCTGAGGGCTGCCTCCCATCAACCTGCCCCTCTTAGGCTGGAGGTGAGGAGAAAGCTCTTCACAGAGAGAGTTGTTGGCCGTTGGAATGTGCTGCCCAGGGAGGTGGTGGAGTCACCATCCCTGGAGGTGTTCAAGAGGGGACTGGATGTGGCACTTGGTGCCATGGAGCTGTGTCTGATGCTTGCCGTGCATCTCCAAAGGGATCAGGGTGCAGCCTTGCCGTGGCATCGACCTTCGCCCTCAGCATCCTCCAGCTCATCCCCTTGCTCCTATGGGCTTGTGCAGCTGTGTCCCAAGGCATAGAATGGGTTGGAAGAGACCTTCAAGATCATCCTGCTCCAACCCCCTGCCATGGGCAGGGATACCTCCCACCAGGCCAGGTTGCTCAAGGCCTCATCCAGCCTGGCCTCCAGCACCTCCAGGGAGGGGGCAGCCACAATTTAGAATCACAGAAGGGGTTGGAAGGGACCCTCAAAGGTCACCTTGTCCAACTCCTCTGCTGCTAGGAGCAGGGAGCTGGGAAGTCTGAGGGCAAACCTCAGCAGTAACAACTGAGCCAAAGGAGGCTTTGAGCATCTTGGCTGCTCTGGCTCTGTGGTGACAAAGTCCTGACAGCTTTGAGGACCTCTGGCCAGCAAGAGCCTGGCTGCAGGAAGCCCATGGGCACTGACCCAGCACCTCCTGGAGCCATGTGGGATGTGGGGACCCAGGGTGCTGTGCTGTGCTCCCTGGCAGAAGGAATCTGTTGCTGTTTGGGCCCTGGAAAGCTGCTGGCTCTATAGAGTCAGTGTCTGAACCCTGCTGCTGCGCTGAAATCCCTAGGTCCTGTGTTCCTTCCTCACTCCAGCTGGGCTCAGCCCCACCATGCCCTGGCACAGGCGTTGGAGCTTTCCAGAGCTGTGAGCTCACAGAGAGGGAGCAGCAGGGTCAGGAGTTCCTGCCTGCTGCCCTGCGGGGGAGGCTCTGCTGCGCTCTGCAGCCTGCCTGCAGCCACCACACTTCCTTTCATTTTCATTTCTCTCGCTGCTGGCAGCTGGGCAGCTCCCACCCTCTTACCGGCAGCCTGCAAGGTGCCCACCGTGCCAGCCGGAGCCTCCAGGGTGCCAAGGCTCCAGGTCTGTGGCTCCAGGCTGGAGCACAGCAGCCAGGGACCCAGCCAACCCCAGCCTGCCAGCAGCAGACTGCTCGGGTGAGTGTGACAAGAGGAGTGGTAGCCCCTGGCTGCGGGGCAGGGAGGGGTGGCATCGATTTGGGGGTAGGGTGGCCAGCCAGGCTCTGCCTTGCCAAACCCATTTGGGCGTGGGAGCAAGCCTCGGGGTGACCTGGGCAGCACCCAAAGGAACCCCACCTGCAGCACTGCCTCCAGCTCTGGTGACCACAACACAAGGACCTGGAGCTGGAGAAGGTCCAGAGGAGGCCACAAAGATGATCAGAGGCTGGAGAACTTCCCCTCTGGGGACAGGCTGGGAGAGTTGGGGCTGTTCAGCTTGGAGAAGAGAAAGCTCCAGGGAGACCTCAGAGCAGCCTTCCAGTACCTGAAGGGCTTCAGGAGAGCTGGGGAGGGACTTTGGACAAGGGCTGGGAGTGCCAGGATGAGGAACAATGGCTTTGAGCTGGGAGAGGGGAGATTGAGACTGAAGATGAGGAAGAAAATCTGGGCAGTGAGGGTGGGGAGACACTGGCACAGGTTGCCCAGGGGGCTGTGGCTGCCTCCTGCCTGGAGGTGTTCCAGGCCAGGCTGGATGAGGCCTTGAGCAGCCTGGGCTGGTGGGAGGTGTCCCTGCCCATGGCAGGGGCTTGGCACTGGCTGAGCTTTGAAGTCCCTTCCAACCCAGCCCATGCTGTGACTCTCAGAACCTCCCCAGAGGTGTCCCTGTCTCATCAGCTCTGCTCCCTGCCTGCTGGGGGTGCCCGGTGGGTGCTGGCTGTGCCCTTGCCCCCTGCTGCCATCCCCACAGTGCTGCTGCAGGTGCCGGGCACAGGGCTGGCAGCTGAGCCCTGCCTGTGTGCCACAGATGTCCCGGGCACAGCTGAGCCACCCCAGCGCCACGCTGATCCCCGAGGCCCGGGGCCGGCGGGCACAGGTCGCCGTAGCCCTGCTCCTGGCGCTCTGTGGCGCCGCCCTCTGGCTGGCCGGGCAGCCCCTGGTGCCCACCGTCCGCAGCCTCACCCTGCACGTCGCGGCCCTGCAGATCGGGGCGCTGCTGAAGGGCCTCTGCTGGCTGGCAGAGGAGATCTTCCACCTGCAGTCCAGGTAAGCCAGCAGCGGGGCGGCTGCGTCCTGGCGCCGCGCCGGGCACAGGAACAGTGCAGGCTCTGGGTGCTGTGGGAGGTTCTGCTGCTTGTCGCTGTGCCCCAGCCTGCCCTCTGTGGGCGAGGTTCCCCCGCAGCCTCCTGCCTCCTCAGCTCTTCCTCCCTCTCCTCTTCCCCTCTCCTGTCTGCCTAGCTGCCCCATGAACCCCTCCTCCCTTAGTGTGCCCCTTCCCTGGGCAACAGGGCCTGGCCCCCAGCCTTTCCCACTGCCCAGTGCTGAGGGCACAGGACTGCTGCAGAGCCTCCCCTGCTGTCCAGGGTGACCCAAGGCCTGTCCTGGCTGGGGGCACTCAGGACACCCTCAGCAGGATCCCAAGAGACCCAAGCCCTGTCCTGGCTGGTGGCACTCAGGATACCCTCAGCAGGATCCCAAGAGACCCAAGCCCTGTCCTGGCTGGGGGCACTCAGGACATCCTCAGCAGGATCCCAAGAGACCCAAGCCCTGTCCTGGCTGGGGGCACTCAGGATGCCCTCAGCAGGCTTCCATGGGACCCAAGCCCTGTCCTGGCTGGTGGCACTCAGGACACCCTCAGCAGGATCCCAAGAGACCCAAGCCCTGTCCTGGCTGGGGGCACTCAGGACACCCTCAGCAGGATCCCAAGAGACCCAAGCCCTGTCCTGGCTGGGGGCACTCAGGACACCCTCAGCAGGATCCCAAGAGACCCAAGCTCTGTCCTGGCTGGGGGCACTCAGGACACCCTCAGCAGGATCCCAAGAGACCCAAGCTCTGTCCTGGCTGGGGGCACTCAGGACACCCTCAGCAGGATCCCAAGAGACCCAAGCTCTGTCCTGGCTGGGGGCACTCAGGATACCCTCAGCAGGATCCCAAGAGACCCAAGCCCTGTCCTGGCTGGTGGCACTCAGGACACCCTCAGCAGGATCCCAAGAGACCCAAGCCCTGTCCTGGCTGGTGGCACTCAGGACACCCTCAGCAGGATCCCAAGAGACCCAAGCCCTGTCCTGGCTGGTGGCACTCAGGACACCCTCAGCAGGATCCCAAGAGACCCAAGCCCTGTCCTGGCTGGGGGCACTCAGGATACCCTCAGCAGGATCCCAAGAGACCCAAGCCCTGTCCTGGCTGGGGGCACTCAGGACACCCTCAGCAGGATCCCAAGAGACCCAAGCCCTGTCCTGGCTGGGGGCACTCAGGATGCCCTCAGCAGGATCCCAAGAGACCCAAGCCCTGTCCTGGCTGGGGGCACTCAGGATGCCCTCAGCAGGCTTCCATGGGACCCAAGCCCTGTCCTGGCTGGGGGCACTCAGGATACCCTCAGCAGGATCCCAAGAGACCCAAGCTCTGTCCTGGCTGGGGGCACTCAGGATGCCCTCAGCAGGCTTCCATGGGACCCAAGCCCTGTCCTGGCTGGGGGCACTCAGGATACCCTCAGCAGGGTCCCCCAGGGCTCCCTGCAGGAGCTCTGGAGCTGATCTAGCAGGCTGCAGTCTCTGGCCAGTGCCCCGTGGGTGGCAGGTTCTGTGCCCCCAGCCCCTCCATGTGTCCTTGTCCCTCCCCAGGCACCAGGGCAGCTTCTGGAGGGTGCTGGGCGCCTGCTTCCCGTGGCACTGGCATGGGCCCACGCTGCTCATCTCTGCCATGGCCTATGTGGCTCTTCTGGATGGAGAGAAGCAGATCCTGAGCTTGCACCTCGGCCTGGCCAGCCTGTGCCAGCTCCTCAGCCTTGCCCTGGGGCTCCACGTAAGGCACCAGCCCCCTCCCCGGCTCGGTGGCTTCCCCTCAGCAGTCACAGGGCAGTGGAGGTGACCTGGCCCTGCAGACACAGCCCTGGGGGGGTGGCACAAGCACACTGCTTAGCTCAGCTCTGAGGAGCTGAGCTCCTTGGCATGCTTGGCCCGGGGGCCTTGGCCCGGGCACGGTGTCCCATGGGTGGTGGCAGCAGCCTTGCTGCCATGGAGCCCGGGGTGGCAGCAAAGCTGCTGCCTGAGGGCCGGGGGCAGCCTGGGTGAGCACCGAAGGGTTAATCATCGAGGCCCAGGGAGCTCTGCTGCACCGGGAGGGCTCTGGGAGCTGGGAAGGGCACTGGGGTCACCCAGGCTGCAGGGAGGTGCCGTGGGGAGGGCAGCTGTTGGGTGCCCAAAGGAAGAGCCAGAGCCGGCAGGGGACACTGGGTGGCCCTGTCAGTGCCACCAGCAGCTGCTGGGATGCCTCCTGCTGCGTGCTGGAAGCTCTGGGCAGGGGCAGAAGCTGCACTGGCACACCTGATGCCAAGCAAGGGTGCAGCAAGAAACGTGGCCAGCTCACCCCAGCAGCATCTGCAGCAGCAGCAGCATCCACAGGGGCTCAGGGGGCTACAGGGGGCTTGGCCCTACTGCCTGGGGTGGTGCCGGGAGGGGACAGAGGGGGTTGCTGGGATTGGGGGCGTTGGTGGAAGGGGCAGGATGGGTTGGGGGAGAGGACGGGGGGTTGGTGGGAGGGGGCAGGGGAGGTTTGGGGAGGGGATGTTGTGGGAAGGGACAGGAGGGTTGGTGTGAGGGGACAGGGTGGGTTGGTGTGAGGGGATAGGGTGGGTTGGTGTGAGGGGATAGGGTGGGTTGGTGTGAGGGGACAGGGGGGTTGGTGTGAGGGGACAGGGGGTTCATGTGAGGGGACAGGATGGGTTGGTGTGAGGGGATAGGGTGGGTTGCTCACTCTCCAGCTCCCTTTGGAGAAGATCTCTGCTCCCCAGACCCCTCTGCTGCAGCACAGCCCAGGTGGCTGCTCCCACCCCTGCTGCTCTCTCTCTCTTTTTCCCTTCCTCCACAGAAGCCCTCAGCAGTGGAGATGTCAGAGCTGGCTGAGAGGTCCAAGAAGAATGTTGCCCATGGCCTTGCCTGGTCTTACTACGTTGGGTACCTCAAAATAGTCCTGCCACGTAGGTAGCTGGGGCCCTGTGTGGTGCCACCTGCACCCAGCAGCCCCACCAGAGCCCTCTGCCCACTGCTCTCTTCCACCAGGGATGAAAGAGACCATGGAGGAATTCAGGAGAGCCAACCCCACCATGCTGCTACATAGAGAGACCTGGAAGCTCCACATCTTGGTGCCTCTGAGCTGTGATGTCACTGATGACCTGGAGAAGGCTGACAGCAACATCCAGTACCTGACAGACCTGAGTGAGACCATCCTGACCAAAGCTGGCATCAAGAACAGGGTCTACAAACACAGCCTCTATGCCATCAAGGATGAAGACAACAAGGTAGGCTGGGCTCAGCCTCTGGACAACATCAGCCTGAAGCTCTTCCTGGCCTCGCATCCCAGCCCTGTCCCCTCTCATCACTGCAGATGGGGCAAGCTCAGCAGAGCTCCTCTGCTTTCTCCTCTTCTCCCTTCTCCTCCCTTTCCTCCTCCTCTCCCTTTCCTCCTCCTCTCCCTTTCCTCCTCCTCTCCCTTTCCTCCTCCTCTCCCTTTCCTCCTCCTCTCCCTTTCCTCCTCCTCTCCCTTTCCTCCTCCTCTCCCTTTCCTCCTCCTCTCCCTTTCCTCCTCCTCTCCCTTAGCTCACTCAGACCTCCTCTTCCCTAGCATAAAAGCCCCCAGGGAGGTGTGATTGGACACGTTCAAGGGGTCTCCACAGGGAACCAAATCCATGTAGAATCCTCCCCCTGGCAGTTGTAGCCTGGGAGCCCTGCCACAGGCAGTGGCTGCAGCTGGGGCCCCATGGGTGCAGGCTGGTGCACAGGGCAGGGGCACACCGGGGCCAGAAGCAGTGTCCTGGTGCTCCAGCGCACAGCACCCTGGCAGGGCAGGCCGAGAGCTCTCAAGGGCTGTGCCTAGCAGCAGGGTGCCCTGGCAGCCCTTTGTTTGCTGCTGGGTCTGCCTTGCCCCACGTCCTCTCCTTGCCCCCGCAGCCCTGGCACTGTGTGGTGGAGTTTGCTGCCCCCTGCAGTCTCTCTACGCCATGTCCCAGGACGACTGCGCCGCCTTCAGCCGGGAGGAGCGGCTGGAGCAGGCCAAGCTCTTCTACAGGACCTTGGAGGAGATCTTGAGGGGCTCCAAGGAGTGCAGGGGCACCTACAGGCTGATTGCCTACCAGGGTGAGTGACGGCAGGGGTGCCTGGGGTGGTGGCTCTGCCCTCAAGCCCCTGCAGTGACCTCAGCCCTGCACTGGTGCCCAGGAGGGGTCCCTGCGGGGGTGGGAGGCAGGGGCTGGCTCCTGACACAGAAGAGCTCCTTGCTGAGGGGCTCAGAGGAGCAGGGGGATGCTGCCAGAGCTGGTGGGCTGTTGAAGGCACCTGGGGCAAGCAGAGGAGCTTTCATCCTTGAGTGGCCATCCTCAGCAGCATCTGGGCGGTGAGGATGGGCCCTCGAGGGTTACAGATAAAGTGAGCTGCCAGGGGAAGGGGCAGCTCCCAGCCCAGCCCTGCTGCTGCTGCTGGGAGGCTGTGGAGTCCTCCCCAGCAGAGAAGTGTGCTGATTCCTCCTGATGTGATGGGGAGTGAGGCCTTCCCTGCTCCCGCTCTCCCTTTCCCTGCTTCCCCTCTCCCCTTCCCTGCTTCCCTGCTCCCTTTCCCTGCTTCCCCGCTCCCCTTCCCTTCCCCTCTCCCCTTCCCTTCCCTTTCCTTCCCTTCCCCTCTCCCCTTCCCTTTCCTTCCCCTCTCCCCTTCCCTTTCCTTCCCCTCTCCCCTTCCCTTTCCTTCCCCTCTCCCCTTCCCTTTCCTTCCCCTCTCCCCTTCCCTTTCCTTCCCCTCTCCCTTCCCTTTCCTTCCCCTCTCCCCTTCCCTTCCCTTCCCCTCCCCCCTTCCCTTCCCCCTCTCCCCTTCCTTTCCCTCTCCCCTTCCCTTCCCTCTCCCCTTCCCTTCCCCTTCCCCTTCCCCTCTCCCCTTCCCTTCCCCTCTCCCCTTCCCTTCCCCTCTCCCCTTCCCTTTCCTTCCCTTCCCCTCTCCCCTTCCCTTTCCTTCCCTTCCCCTCTCCCCTTCCCTTTCCTTCCCTTCCCCTCTCCCCTTCCCTTTCCTTCCCTTCCCCTCTCCCCTTCCCTTTCCTTCCCTTCCCCTCTCCCCTTCCCTTTCCTTCCCTTCCCTCTCCCCTTCCCTTTCCTTCCCTTCCCTCTCTCCCCTTCCCTTTCCTTCCCTTCCCCTCTCCCCTTCCCTTTCCTTCCTTCCCTCTCCCCTTCCCTTTCCTTCCCTTCCCTCTCCCCTTCCCTTTCCTTCCCTTCCCCTCTCCCCTTCCCTTTCCTTCCCTTCCCCTCTCCCCTTCCCTTTCCTTCCCTTCCCCTCTCCCCTTCCCTTTCCTTCCCTTCTCCCTTCCCTTCCCTTTCCTTCCCTTCCCTCTCCTTCCCTTCCCTTCCCTTCCCTCTCCCCCTTCCCTTCCCTTCCCTCCCCCCTTCCCTTCCCTTCCCTCTCCCCTTCCCTTCCCTTCCCTTCCCTTCCCCTTCCCTTCCCTTCCCCTTCCCCTTCCCTTTCCTTCCCTTCCCCTCTCCCCTTCCCTTTCCTTCCCTTCCCCTCTCCTTTCCCTTTCCTTCCCTTCCCCTCTCCCCTTCCCTTTCCTTCCCTTCCCCTCTCCCCTTCCCTTTCCTTCCCTTCCCCTCTCCCCTTCCCTTTCCTTCCCTTCCCTCTCCCCTTCCCTTTCCTTCCCTTCCCTCTCCCCTTCCCTTTCCTTCCCTTCCCCTCTCCCCCTTCCCTTTCCTTCCCTTCCCCTCTCCCCTTCCCTTTCCTTCCCTTCCCTCTCTCCCTTCCCTTTCCTTCCCTTCCCTCTCCCCTTCCCTTCCTTCCCTTCCCTCCCCCTTCCCTTTCCTTCCCTTCCCTCTCCCCTTCCCTTTCCTTCCCTTCCCTCTCCCCTTCCCTTTCCTTCCCTTCCCTTCCCTTCCCTTTCCTTCCCTTCCCTCTCCCTTCCCTTTCCTTCCCTTCCCCTCTCCCCTTCCCTTTCCTTCCCTTCCCTCTCCCCTTCCCTTTCCTTCCCTTCCCCTCTCCCCTTCCCTTTCCTTCCCTTCCCCTCTCCCCTTCCCTTTCCTTCCCTTCCCCTCTCCCCTTCCCTTTCCTTCCCTTCCCCTCTCCCCTTCCCTTTCCTTCCCTTCCCCTCTCCCCTTCCCTTTCCTTCCCTTCCCCTCTCCCCTTCCCTTTCCTTCCCTTCCCTCTCCCCTTCCCTTTCCTTCCCCTCTCCCCTTCCCTTTCCTTCCCCTCTCCCCCTTCCCTTTCCTTCCCCTCTCCCCTTCCCTTTCCTTCCCTTCCCCTCTCCCCTTCCCTTTCCTTCCCTTCCCTCTCCCCTTCCCTTTCCTTCCCTTCCCCTTCCCCTTCCCTTCCTTCCCTTCCCTCTCCCCTTCCCTTTCCTTCCCTTCCCCTCTCCCCTTCCCTTTCCTTCCCTTCCCCTCTCCCCTTCCCTTCCTTTCCCTCTCCCCTTCCCTTTCCTTCCCTTCCCCTCTCCCCTTTCCTTCCCTTCCCCTCTCCCCTTTCCTTCCCTTCCCCTCCCTTCCCTTCTCTCTTCCCATCTTCCTTTCTTTTCCCTTGGAAGCCGCTTCTGCTTCTTGCTGAGATGATCCTTGGTGCCTTCAGAGGAAGCCCAGGTTCTGACAGGGAGAAGCACCTCAACCCAAGGAGGCAGCTCCCATCACAGCCAGCCCCACTGGCAGGAGGCCAGCACAGGGGCCTGTGATTGATTCTCCTCCCTGTACTCCATGCTTTGGTTCTGGGGGCCATGGGAGCCCTCTCTGGACTGCTCAAGAGATCCTTTTGGAGGCATCTCCCAGAGCCTCTGCTGCTGCCCAGCCCCTGCCTCAGGCCAGGCCGGTGAGGGTGGGGTCTGTCCTTCTTCTCTTGCAGAGCCAGGAGAGGCAGAGCCTCACTTCCTCTCCAGGGAGCTCCTCTGGCACCTGCGGCAGCAGTGTCAGGAGGAGTACAGCCTCTATGACACCAGAGCCCCCAGCCTGCAGCTCAGCCCGGCCCCCAGCCCGGCCCCCAGCCCAGCCCCCAGCCTGGCCAGCACGGAGCTCAACCTGCAGATCAGCCACGAGGACCTGCCGCTGCCCCTGCGCAGTGACTGCTTCTGAAGCCCCCTGCAGCGCCAGGACCCTTCCTGCCCGCAGCCTCCTCCTCCTGCAGCCATCTCCAAGGCCCTGCAGGACCTGCCCAGCAGAGCCTCCTGTGCCTGGTGGCTGCTGGAAGGAGCTGACTCAGCCCCCTGACATCGCTCCCCTTGCTCTGGGCTGGTTATGCTCCATCTGCTCTGATCATAGAACCCAGAACCGTGGAGTTCTTGAGGCTGGAAGAGAGCTTTCAGATCACTGAGTCCAGCCCTTGCCCCAGCACTGCCAGGGCACCACCAAACCGTGGCCCCCAGCACCACATCTGCACAGCTGTGAAACCCCTGCAGGTATGGGGACTCCACCCCTGCCCTGGGCAGCCTGGGCCAGGCCTTGGATAACCCTCAAGGGGAAGAATTGTTCCTCATGTTCAACCTAAACCTGCCCTGGGGCAACTTGAGGCTGTTTCCTCTTGTCCTGTCACTTGTTCCTTAGGAGAAGAGACCAAAGATCCTCACTTTCCACCCACTGGGCATGAGGAGGTGGAAAAGGAGGTCAGGCCTGGGGGACTCTGACATTCAGTGGTCCCACAGCATGAGAGACCTCCCTGCCTCTGCTCCCACCACTGACAGAATCACAGAACTGGCAGGGTTGGAGGGGACCTCCAGGCTCAGCCAGTTCCAACCCCTGCCATGGGCAGGGACACCTCACACTCCAGCAGGTTGCTCACAGCCACATCCAGCCTGGCTGCAAACACCTCCAGGGATGAGGCTGCCACCACCTCCCTGGGCAACCTGTGCCAGTCTCTCACCACCCTCATGGGGAAGAACTTCTTCTTCACATCCAATCTCAGTCTCCCCACTTCCAGTTTTGCTCCATCCCCCCAGTCCTATCACTCCCTGACACCCTCAAAAGTCCCTCCCCAGCTTTCTTGTAGCCCCCTGCAGATACTGGAAGGCCACAATTAGTTCTCCCTGGAGCCTTCTCTCCATCCCCAACTCTCTCAGTCTGTCTCCAGAGCAGAGCAGCTCCAGCTCTCTGCTCATCCTCATGACCCTTCTCTGGACAGAGAATGACTCAGGTTGGGAGAGGCCTCAGAGCTCATCTGTTCCAACCTCCCAGCATCTGACACCTCCCACCAGCCCAGCTTGCTCAAGGCCTCATCCAGCCTGGCCTTGAACACCCCCAGGCAGGAGACATCCACAGCCTCCCTGGGCAGCCTGCGCCAGAGTCTCACCACCCTGGTACTGAAGAACTTCCTCAGCTCCAGTCTAACTCAGCCCTCCCTCCCCTTCAAACCATCCCCCCTTGGCTTGTCTCCACACACCCTCAGGAGGAGTCCCCCTCCAGCAGTACTCCACACTGAGAGCCACCTGCCAGGGAGCTCTGCAGGACAGTGGTTGCTGGCCCTCAGAGGCTGGTGCCACTCTTCTGACCTGGAAGTGCACTCTGTGCCCAGACCTGCTGCCCCCAGCACGCCCTGGATTAAAGCAGGATCAGCTTAGTCCTCTCTCATCCAAAGCCACTCAGGAAACAGCTCCAGCTCCTTCCAGCCCTCCCCAGCTCTTCTTCCCAGGACAAAGCTGCTCTCCCCTGGCAGCTGCCCTGGTGACCCTCAGGGCTCCATCTCCCTTGCCCTGTGGCAGAAGGTGGCAGGAGGCAGCCCTGCCCAGCTCCAGCTGGCAGAGCAGCTCTGGCTGCAGGTCGCTGCCCCTGGGGCTGGCAGTGGAGCCCACTCCTGCCTTCAGTAAAACCTTAATCTGCAGCCTAAGCTCTGGGCCCTACAGCAGTGCCAGGGACACAAAAGCAGATGAGAGGAGTGTGGAGGGGGGACACAGCAGAGGCCACCACAAACAGCAGCTCCTCTGGGCCTGCTGCCCTGCAGGGCTGGGAGAGAGCAGATGGAGACTGGACAGCTGGAAGAAATTCCTGGCAGTGAGGGTGGGGAGAGACTGGCACAGGTTGCCCAGGGAGGCTGTGGCTGCCTCCTGCCAGGCCAGGATGGATGAGGCCTTGAGCAAGCTGGGCTGGTGGGAGGTGTCCCTGCCCATGGCAGGAGACACCAACGCCTGGGTGCAGGGAGTGCTGCCCCCAAGGGCCTGACCCACACCATCCTGGTGCCATGGGCACAGAGCAAACGCTGCAGGCACCTCCTGAGCTTCCAGGGAAGGGCACAGGGCTGAGCTCAGCCTCTGCACCTGCACTGAGAGCTGCCTGGCACAGGCTGGGAGCCCCGGGGCTGCTTTGACACCAGGGCAAGCACAGAGCCACAGGGGCAGCCCAGGAACAGTCCTGATGCAGGGACAGCTCACAGCAGGACCCAGCCTGGGGGTGAGCACAGTCCTGGGTTGAGGTAAAAACAGTTTAGGCTGAGGAGGAGCAGCTGAGGGACCTGGGGGTGTTCACTCTGCAGAAGAGGAGGCTGAGGGGAGACCTCCCTGAGAAAAGGCTGCAGTGAGGTGGTGGTTGGGCTCCCAAGAAACAAGTGACAGGACAAGAGGAAATGGCCTCAAGTTGCCCCAGGGCAGGTTTAGGTTGGACATGAAGAACAATTTCATCCTCTTGAGGGTTGTCAAGGCCTGGCCCAGGCTGCCCAGGGCAGGGGTGGAGTCCCCATACCTGCAGGGGTTTCACAGCTGGGCAGATGTGGTGCTGAGGGCCACGGTTTGGCGGTGCCCTGGCAGTGCTGGGGGAAGGATTGGACTGGATGATCTTAAAGGTCCCTCCCAACCACAACAGCTCTGTGATGTTGTGAATGGCTGAAATAAAAGTGAATCAAATGAATTAGTAATAAAATAATAATAATGATACTAGCAATAATGGCCCACAGAGGAGTGACACATTGCAGCTGCCCACCACCCACCAGCTGAAGCTCAGCCTGCTCCCTGCTAGAGATCCTGCAACTGTAATCACAGAGCCAGGGAATGGGTTGGGTTGGAAGGGACCTTAAAGCTCAGCCAGTTCCAACCCCCTGCCATGGGCAGGGACACCTCCCACCAGCCCAGCTTGCTCAAGGCCTCATCCAGCCTGGCCTGGAACACCTCCAGGGAGGAGGGAGCCACAGCCTCCATGGGCAACCTGTGCCAGTGTCTCCCCAGCCCCGCTGCCAAGAATTTCTTCCCCATCTCCAGTCTCAATCTCCCCTCTCCCAGCTCAAAGCCATTGTCTCTGGCCCTGGCACTCCCAGCCCTTGTCCAAAGTTCCTCCCCAGCTCTCCTGGAGCCTTTCAGGTACTGGAAGGTCTCCCTGAAGCCTTCCCTTCTCCAGGCTGAACAGCCCCAATTCTCTCAGCCTGTAGGAGAGGTTCTCCAGCCTCTGATCATCTTCATGACCTCCTCTGGACCCTCTCCATCAGCTCCAGGTCTCTCTTGTGTTGAGGGTTTCACAGCTGGACACAGCCCTGCAGGTGAGGTCTCCCCAGAGCAGAGGGTAGGATCCTCTCTCTCCAGCTCTGGCCACACTGCTTTGGATGCAGCCCAGGCTGCCCTTGGCCTTCGGTGCTGCCAGTGCCCATTGCTGGCTCCTGTCCAGCTTCTCCCCCACCAGCACCCCCAAGTCCTTCCCTGCAGGGCTGCATCATCTCCCAGCCTGGATTGATATGGAGGATTGCCCTGACGCAGGTGCAGCACTTTGCACTTGGCCTTATTGAACCTCCTGAGGCTCTCCTCGGCTCGCTCCTCCAGCCTGCCCCGTTCTCTCTTGCTGCCGCCCATCCCGTCCTTCGGTCCCGTCAAGCGCTCCGCTCACGCAGCTGCCACCCGACGCCCGCCGAGCCTGCACCCGGCCGCTCCTTGTCTCCGCCCCCGGGGCGGGGCCCGGCCTGAGGGGAGGTGCCAGCCTGCAGCGGGCCCCTGCCCCGCCTCAAGATGGCGCCGGGCGGGAGGGCGGCGGAGGACGCGCGGGCGGCGTCACGTGTCCGACCGCGGCCTAATCGGCGACGTGTGGCGTCACGTGGTCCGCCCGCGGTCCAATCGGCGCCGGCCGGCCCGCGCGCTAAGATGGCGGACGATAAGGTGAGCGGGGCGCGGGTGGGCCGCGCGGGGACAGCCCCTGGGGAGCACCGGGGCCGGGCACGGCTCTGCCTCCGCCCCCGAGAGCTGGCCGCGGCTCCCGGGGCTCATCCCGCGTCTCTCCCCTGTCTCTCCCCTAGGACTCGCTGCCCAAGCTGAAGGACCTCGCCTTCCTGAAGGACCAGCTTGAGAGCCTACAGCGCAGGGTAGAGGACGAGGTGCACGCCGGCGTGGGGCAGGTAACGCGCATCCCCTGTCCCCGGTGCTGGGGGCAGCCAAGGCTCCCCTCTTGAGGGGGCTTGGTGAGAATCAGGCCCTGGGCACGGCCCTGCGCTGCCTTCGGGCCATGAGGATGATGAGAGGGCTGGAGAGCACCTCTCCTATGAGGACAGACTGAGAGAGTTGGGGCTGCTCAGGTTGGAGAGGAGAAGGTTCCGAGGAGACCTAATTGTCTTCTTCCGGTATCTGAAAGGGGCTGCAGGAAAGCTGAGGAGGGACTTCTTAGTGTGTCAGGTAGTGATAGGGCTGGGGGGAATGGAATAAAAGTAGAAGTGGGTAGATTCAGATTGGATATGAGGAAGAAGTTCTTCCCCTTGAGGGTGGTGAGAGACTGGCACAAGTTGCCCATGGAGGTGGTGGCAGCCTCATCCCTGGAGGTTTTAGCAGCCAGGCTGGATGTGGCTGTGAGCAACCTGCTGGAGTGTGAGGTGTCCCTGCCCCTGGCAGGGGGTTGGAACTGGATGATCCTTGAGGTCCCTTCCAACCCTGGCAGTTCTGTGACTCTATGACTCCCTGCCCTAGCCTGCCCTGCCCACTCGCCTCACCCTTGGCTCTTCTCCTCAGGATGGCTCTCTGCTGGCCTCACCCTTCCTCAAAGGCTTCCTAGCAGGCTATGTGATCGCCAAGCTCCGCTTCTCGGCCGTGCTGGGCTTCGTGGCCGGCACCTGCACCGGCATCTACGCTGCTCAGAACTACGCCGTGCCCAACGTGGAGAGGACAGTCCGGGACTATATCAATTCACTGAAAAAAGGTCGGGACTAGCCAGGAGCCCCCGTGCTGCACTGACTGTAGGGCTGCTGCTGCTCCTTAGCTGGCAGGCACTGAAGGCTCCCGGGGTGCTCAGAGGTGCGCCACCGCTGTTCTCCTCCGCTGGAAAGGGCTTCACACCATGTCACTGCAGGTCTGGTAGTGGGGTATCTGCTAGAGCCCCCTGGCAGCAGTGATCACTAACCCCACGGCAGCTTGGAAGCACCAGCAGCCAACGGTTTGCCAGCCGCCTCTCTCCCCTCACCTCACTCCCCGTGGCGCTGGGAGGACTGGAAGGCTGCCTGTCACCTGTCACCGTGCTTGCCGCCCTTCCGCTGAGGCTTTGCTCTAGGAACACGCTTGGTGTGGCTCCCTGCGGGGCTGGCAGTGCTCATCCTGGAGGAAGGACACCCCCCCCGGTCTGCTGCTGCAGCAGGCAGTGCCCTGCTTTACCCAGGCTCATTAAATTTGTGGTCTTTGGTCTCTCCTTGACTGTTCTAGGCTGTGAGGCTGCCGGCCTGGCTGCCCGGCACTGACAGCACCTCCCTCTCGCTGCCTGCCACCTGAGAATCACAGCAATGGGAGGGCTTGGAAGGGACCTCCAGAGATCTTCATAGCCCAATCCCCCTGCCGAGCAGGAGCTGCCGGGGCAGGTCACCCAGGGACACGCAATGCTCGGCACCGCTGCTGGCCCTGCCACCCGGCTGCTGCGCAGGGGCTGTGGGCGCTGACGCTGCTCCTCTCTGTGGCCATCTACGGCTCCCACGCCCCCTGCTCGCCCTCTGCAAGGTGGATGGGGCCATCCCCTTCAGCTCCACGGCCGTGGTGGTGCTGGTGGAGCTGACCAAGCTGCTGCTGTCCCTCCTGCTGCTGCTGCTGTCCCGGCAGCGGCCGCCGGACGTGTCCTGGCGCCACGCCGCTCCCTTCGCCCTCTCCGCCCTGCTCTATGCCGCCAACAACAACCTGGTGGTGCACATGCAGCTCTTCATGGACCCCAGCACCTTCCAGGTGCTGAGCAACCTGAAGGTGCTGAGCACGGCGCTGCTCTACAGCCTGCTGCTGCGCCGGCGGCTGAGCAGCCGCCAGTGGCTGGGGCTGGGGCTGCTGCTGGCTGCGGGGCTCAGCTACAGCTGGGGCGGCCTGCAGGGCCCCGGCAGCCCCTCAGGGACGCAGCTGCACATCACCCTGCCGGGCCTGCTGCTGCTCTCCGTCTACTGCCTGGTCTCAGGCCTCTCTGCTGTCTACACAGAAGCCATCCTTAAGGCCCAGGCGCTGCCCCTCAGCCTCCAGAACCTCTTCCTCTACTCCTTCGGGGTGCTGCTGAACCTGCTCGGCTACTTCTGGCAGGGCGCCGAGGAGGCTTCCTGCAGGGCTTCTCCCCCTGGCTGCTGCTGGTGGTGCTCAGCCAGGCCCTGAATGGGCTGCTGATGTCGGTGGTGATGAAGCACAGCAGCAACATCACCAGGCTCTTCGTCATCTCCTGCTCCATCCTGGCCAATGCCCTCCTCTCCGTGGCCCTCTTCAGCCTGCAGCTCACTCTGCTCTTCTTTGTGGCCGTGGCCTGCATTGGCCTTGCCATGCACCTCTACTATGGCCTCCCCTAGCTGCTGCCTTCCTGCCCTGCCTGCTCCAGGGCAGCCTCTTCTCGTGCCTCTGGGGGTGGCAGCACTGGGCTGGCAGCAGCGCTGGTGCCAGTGGCCTCCCTGCCCGGCTCCTTGCTGGGCCTTGGTGCTGGTACCCACAGCCAGGAGGGAGCTCTGCAGGAGCAGGGCCAAGGGGGCAGTGCCCTGTCCCCAGGGTGGGCAGCTGGGACCTCCTCAGCCTGGAGGAGGGGTGCTGAGCACCTGGGGTGTGTCAAGATGCTTCCCCACACGGAGCACCCCTGACTTGTGCCACAGTGCCCAGCTCTGCCCTGCTGTGTGCCCAGCTCTGGCTCATGTGCCAGTGTTCCATCCTGGGGATGGTGCTCCCACAGCTGTCCTCACAGGGCTGCCTGCAGAGCCTCACACTGGCCAGAGGCAGCTTCCCAGCCTGGCCCCAGCCACTGGCTGCAGGGCTGCTGCTGCCCCTGGACCCTATTTGCCCTTCTGAGGGTGGTGACCTCGCAGTGGGAGGAGGGGGGAGCTCTGCCACCTGCTTCCCAGCAAGAAGCTGGCATCCCATGTTTGTGCCCACACTGGTGAGCTGTGGGCACTGCTGGTTCTGCCTGGGGTTAGTAAAGCTGTGGTTCAGCAGCAGGTGTCTGTCTGTCCTCCTTGGGGAGGGAGTCTGTGTGTCTGTCCACCCCTGGGGCAGGGACCTGCTTAACCTGGCAGAGGCTGGGGCATGTCCAGGCCTGGTGAGAGTGGCTGATGAGGTGACA
The DNA here is from genome assembly GCA_033816785.1 of Picus viridis. Classification (NCBI taxonomy): domain Eukaryota; kingdom Metazoa; phylum Chordata; class Aves; order Piciformes; family Picidae; genus Picus; species Picus viridis. The sequence goes on from CM066593.1 coordinate 827,175, forward strand.
CTCACTTTATTGCACCTGGCAGCAGGTGAGGGGGCACCACCTCTCCCACCCTGCCCACTCCTGCTGCAGGCAGGTGCCCAGCAGCAGGGCAAGGCCTTCCCTGGGGGGTGGCAAAGGGGTGAAGCCCCCTCCCAGGGGACAGAGTTCTGTGAGGAGCAGCTCTCGGCAGCCAGGCCCTGGGGCCTTGCCCTGGCTGGTCTCCAGCATCAGGGCTGATGACTGCAGGGAGGGAGGTGGAAGAGAGAATCCCAGACTGGGTTGCGTGGGAAGGGACCTTTGAAGGTCATCTCGACCTCTGCAGCCAGCAGGGGCATCCCCAACCAGAGCAGGTTGCTCACAGCCCCAAACAACCTCATCTGGCATGGTGCCAGGGATGGGACAGCTCCCACCCCCTTGTGCAGCCTGGGCCAGGCTCTCCTTACCTTCAGTGTCAAACATTTCTCCCTCTTTTGGCTCAAACCATCCCCCTTTGTCCTGTCCCAACAGGCCCTGCTCCAAACTCTGCCCCCAGCTTTCTTAGAGACCTCTTTGGGCACTGGGAGGGCACCAAAAGGTCTTCTGGAGCCTCCTCCAGCTTTGAGGTGGCAGGACCCCAGGCTGCCTGCCAAGGCTCCCATGCTGGCTGCCATGACCCCCAGGCTGCCTGCCATGACCCCCAGGCTGCCTGCCAGGGCTCCCATGCTGCCTGCCAGGGTCCCTGTGCCCACCCCCTGCCCCGGGGCAGCTGTCTCAGGTTGTCTGTGCGGTGGCATCAGTTGAGCAGCTGGCAGCCCTCCGCTGTGGGCAGTGCCCAGCGAGCCCCGCGGCGTCCTGCAGCAGCTCCTGGTGCCGGTGCCCCAGGGCCTCCCTCTGCCAGCTGCCGCTGCTGCTGCTGCTCCCGAAGCACCTGCGGGGATGCCCGGGGCTGCCTGGCACGGCTCCAGCAGCCGGGAGGTGCCCAGCCTTTCGATGCCCACCTGCCTCTACTGCCGGTGGCTCTGCAGCAAGGCCTCCGGGTGCCACTCGGCTGCCTCCTGCTCCCTGCCCGCTGCCTCCGGCCTCAGCCCCAGGGTGGCCACCTCCTGCTGCCAGCGAGCTGTGCCCCACTGCAGAGGACAGGGCAGCTCGGGGCTGCCCTCTGCCCCCTGAGCTGCCCTGCCTGGAGCAGGAGAGCTTGCAGCCCAGGGTGCTGGGCTCTCTTCCTGTGCCCACCTCGCTGCTGGCCTCCTGGGCTGGCACTGCCCCCTGCCCGAGCTGGCTGTGCAGGAGCAGGCAGTGCCGAGCCCGCAGCTGCTGCTTCTGTGCCTTGGCCAGGGTGAGCTGCACCTCCAGGGATGGGCACGGTGGGCACCGTCTCCCTGCCTGGCACAAGCAGAGTAAGTCTGGGCAGCACCTGGGGGCCCTGCTGCAGGCCCTGGGCACTGCCCCTGCCCGGGAGCAGCAGCAGGGAGTCGCTGGGGTGTCGCTCACTGTGCCAGCCCCGGGCAGCGCCCCCGGCTGTGCTGCTTTGCTTGGCAAGGGCTGCTCCAGCTGCCCCTGCCCTGCGCTGGCTGGCGCTCGGCTGCCGTCTCCCCGGCTGCTGGCAGGGTGCCCTGGGTGGGGAGAGGAGAAGGCGCATGAGGAGGTGTGGCTGGGGACAGGGGGAGAGGGAGGGAGGGACGCCTCTCCCAGCCCTAGCAGATCCTTTTCCCACCGCGGGACGCGATGCTCCGTGCCCACATCTCAGCCACCCAGGCGTGGGGCCCAGCCCTGCCCCCGTGCCCTGTCCCTCTTGGCTCCAGGCTGGCACCAGGCAGGGTTTGTGTCCCAGTCTGCTGGTCCTGCACCGTATTCCCTGTGGAGACCTGGTCCTGTGAGAGCAGGAGGAGATGCTGTGGGGATGCAGCCAGGGGCCAGGGTTCCTCCTGCAGCTGGCAGGGCCCTGGACGAGGAGGCTGTGCCCTGCCTCATGCCTACCTTAGCCCTGGGCTGCTGCAGCTGCCTTGCCCTGAGTGCCTCAGCTGCTGCCTGCTTCTTCTCCCACCTCTGGCTCTTCAGCACCTGGAGGGGGAGGTTGAGGGTCCCTTCTGTGCTGCTGGAGACCTCCATCCGAGGCACAGCTCCAGGGACACATCCCACACACATCTCCTCCCCCTCGGGCAGGCAGCCCCCAGCCCCTGCCCTGCGAGGCTGCTGGTACCAGGGTGGAGCTTGGACCTCCTCCGACTGGGGTGGGAGGGTCGGGGCCAGCTCGGTCCCATCTGACGGCCAGGGGCATGGCCTCACCTTCAGCTCCGTCAGGGCTCTCCGCAGCTGTGCCAGGGCCACCTTCTGCTGGGGGGCAGCAGCCGCGGCCAGCAGCTCCCTCCGCAGCCCTCGCAGCTGCCCGCGCCGCGCCGCCAGCTCCTGCGCAGGGTCCCAGGAGGTGGCCGAGATGCTCTTGGCCAAGCCCTTCACTCGCTCGGCCACCCCCAGGGCTGCCAGCAGCTCCTCTCGGGAGGTATCTGGAGGGGAGGAACGAGCCCCGAGCAGGAGCCACCAGCGTGGGGACATTCTGAGGGTGGGTGCAGGGGCAGGGCTGAGGGGGAGGAGTGGAGCCGGTGCCTGGCTTCCAGAGCCTGTGGATGTCCCCAGGCAGCGGCCAGGGACCAAGTGCCAGGCAGGGGGAGGGACTGGGGGAAGCTCAGGGAGGGGACAGCCCAGAGCGGTGTCCCCATCCAGTGGTACCTGGCAGTGTCACCCAGAGCAGCAGCAGGGTCAGGCTGTTCCCCTCCAGGAGCTGTTCCACCACCCAGGGCAGGCAGCAGGCAGCAGGAGCCCTGTGTGTGGGGTGAGAGAGCCCTGGGAGAGGATGGGGCTGGGACCCACCCCTGGGCAGACCAAACCCTGTCCCACAGGGACCCAAGGAGGGGTTGCCCCTGCTGGGAGCAAGCTCCTGTCCCCAGGGGTTGGTGGCAGCCCCTTGGCTCCCAGGGAGAGGCTCCTGCTGAGGCTTCAGGACCCCTCCTGTTTCACCCCTGGGCACCAACTCATGGACCCGGGGAATGGGTTGGGTTGGAAGGGACCTTCAAGATCATCCAATGTCAACCCCCTGCCATGGGCAGGGACACTTCCCACCAGCCCAGCTTGCTCAAGGCCTCATCCAGCCTGGCCTGGAACACCTCCAGGCAGGAGGCAGCCACAGCCTCCCTGGGCAACCTGTGCCAGTGTCTCCCCAGCCTCCCTGGAAAGAATTTCTTCCTCATCTCCACTCTCAATCTCCTCTCTCCCAGTTCAAAGCCATTGTCCCTCATCCTGGCACTCCCAGCCCTTGTCTAAAGTCCCTCCCCAGCTCTCCTGGAGCCCTTCAGGTACTGGCAGGCTGCTCTGAGGTCTCCCTGCAGCCTTCTCTTCTCCAGGCTGAACAGCCCCAACTCTCCCAGCCTCTGCCCATAGCAGAGGTTCTCCAGGCTCTGCTCATCTCTGTAGCCTCCTCTGGGCCTGCTCCACCGGTTCCATGTCCCCCTGAGCTCAGAGGGTGCCAGGAGGGGATGTGGCTCAGCCCCAGCACGGAGCTGCAGCCTGGTACGTACGGCTCAGGGCAGGGCACCGCGGTGCCAGGAGCTGCCAGGATCCTGAGGGCTGAGCGCTGCTGCCAGCCCCCTGCCAGCTGCCACTCCAGGGTGAGGGTGAAGAGGCTGCTGGCACTGGGGAGAGGCCAGCATGGCAGTGGTGCTGAGCAGTGCCCACAGCCAGCCCCAGTGCCCCACGGCCCCCCACATCCCTCGCCCCAGTCCAGCCAAGTGCCCATCTGCAGGGGGCAGCTGTGCTCACCCCTGGGGCAGTGCCACCATGGCACCCAGCCCGGTGCTGTAGATGCTGATGGCAGCTTGGGCATCGGGCACAGGGATTTCTGTGGCCTCCTCCACCATCCTGGAAGCAGAGGGAGATGAGAGTGAGGGAGTAGGGCCATGCCCAACCCCCCTCTGCGTGCCTGGGCTCCCTGGGGGATGTCCCTGGCCATCCTCTGGCTGGGCACCTGCTCCCTGCCTAGTGCTGGGGTACCAGCCCCCAGGAGAGCTACAAAGCCAACCCTGGTGCCCTGAGTACCTACAGGCCCAGGGGGGGGACGTCCATCACTTGCAGGGCTCGGCCGTCGGGCGGAGCAGGTCCCAGGCTTTGTCGTGGGCACAGAGCTGGAAGGGGGCACAGAGAGGGGGCACTGCTGGCACCTCGGGGTTCCTCCTGGCTAAGCACAGGGAAGGGCTGAGCAGGGAAAGGGTCTCAGGGCCACTCCCAGCTTCTCCAGCCCTGTGGCCAGGCAAAGGCAGAGCCCTGGCAGTGCCCAAGCCCTGTGTGGAGCTTGGCAGGGCACCCTGGAGCCAAAGAGCAAGGTCCAGCCTGGGGGCTCCTGTGCCAACCAAGGGAGGGCCAGAGTGTGCCAGCACTCTGGAGGGACATTGAGGGCACAGGGAGGAGGTGCTGGAGAGCTGCCCTCCTCCCACCTGGCTGCAGGAATTCCCAGCCCTGGCGAGCCCTGTAAGGAGCTGAGCAAGGCTGCGACCTGAAGGGCTTCAGCCCCTGTCCCCCGCAGGGGTAGGGGACTGGGCGCCAGCACTGGGGCAATGTCTGCCCCTTGGCACGGCAGGATCTGCACCCCCACCCCCCAGGGCGCCCTGGCCAGCCCTGGCCTGTCCTACCTGGACCAGGCTGACAGTCTGCAGGCTCTGCTCATCCCTGCCCAGCACCTCCAGCTCCTGGAAGATGGTGGTGACCACCTGGGGACAAGCCAGGCAGGCTCCAGGAGCCACCTGAGACCAGCTCTGAGCCATGCCAGCCGCAGTGGGCACAGCTGGACAAGCCCAGATCACCTCTGCCTGCCACCATGCCCTGTGCCCTCACCTGCCAGGCGATGCTCTGGAGGGACAGCTGGGTGGGGGGACCATGGGGGTGCCACAGCAGCAGGGTCAGGCTGTAGCCAAGGGGAACCAGGGCCAGCTGGGGCCTTGCCAGCTCCAGCACCTTCTCCTGGGAGGAGAGACACAGCCAGGAGAGCAGGCATGGCATGTCATGGCACAGCACAGCCAGCATGCTGCAGGTGGCCCAGCACAGAGGGTACTGGCATGGATAAGGCAGCAGAGCACAGATAACATGGCACAGCTGGCACAGCATGGGTGGATGGCACAGGGTAGATGCAGAGCGTGTGCATGGTACAGGGGCAGTAAGGCAGAGACAGCATGGCACAGCATGGCACAGCATGGTACAGCATGGCACAGCATGGCATAGCATGGCATAGCATGGCACAGCATGGCACAGCATGGCACAGCATGGCATAGCAGGTGCCAGCACCCAAGAGGAAACAGGCAAGGGCTGAGAGACAGCATCAGAGCCACACACAGGACCAAGCCTTGTGTGCCCAGCACTGCAGTGGTGCCCAGTGCACCCAGGCCCACAGCTGGGTGCCCCAGCCCATGGCCAGCATGGCTCTGGCTCAGCTGGCTGGGGGCAGGGGTGGCAGAGGAGGCCGTGGGCACCACCATACCTGTCCTGCCTCCAAGCAGAAGATGCCATCCACAGCCAAGCAGCTGCCCTGGCACAAGGGAGGGTTCAGCTTCCCCTCCACTATCCCAGTATGACCAGTGCAGGGTAAAGGGCATACTGGGATGGAGCTGGTAGGGGTGGCATGGAGGGCCTGGCACAGGCAGGGGTGAGGGGGAGACCCTCTCCCTTGGTGACCCCCAGGAGCCCCCCACAAGAGAGGGGCCCACAGCACGGGTAGGGTCAGCACGAGCCCTCGGCACCCAGCAGGGTTCCAGGGTGGCAGGGGGCTGGGACAGAGCCCCATGCTCCCCTCTGGGTGCCCAGCAGCCCACTGATGCCCAGATCCCTGCCAGGCTCACCTGGGGCTGCTTCCCAGCACGGAGGAGCTGCAGGGGTCTGTGCCACTCTGCCCCAGCCCTGCAAACACCGAGTGGGTGGTACTGGGGGGACACCCCTGCCCCAGCTCTGTCCCCCTCCCACCACAGCCTGGGGCTAGCTCCCAGGGCTCCCCGGGGCTGTGACCACAGCCAGCAGAGCCACCAGGGGGGAGGGCACTGCTGCCCAACCCAGGCCCAGCAGGTGAGCAGGGCCCCAGTGCCACCCTGGCTGTGGGCAGCCCGGTGCCCTGCTCTGGGGCTGGAGGCACCAGGCTGGGGAAGGTGTCCTGGGCTCCCTCTCTACCTCCTGCCTGCTGCAGTCCCACGGCTGCTCCTGCACAGACCTCCTGCAGGGACACCAGGCAGAGGGACCCTGAGCCAGGGTCTCCCACACACCCCCAGCACCCTCCCGGGGCTGGGCGAGCACCTGGGGAGCTGGGCAGTGCCCGGCCATGCCACACAGAAGGCAGGGCACAGATGCCTGCAAACCACCCTGTGGGGGCACCCCCATGATGGCACTCACCTGCCCAGAATCCATGGCCAGCTGAGGAGCAGCAGCTTGTGAGGTCTTGGGCAGGGCAGGGGATGGGGTTACAGGAGGAGGGATTCTGTTCCCCTGCATTATTCATGGGTGCTGGGCACGGCCGGGCAGAGCTGGGCACAGCCTGGCACCACCAGAGTCTGGAGGCTGAGCCCTGCTGGCCAAGGAGTCGGTGAGGCCATGGGGGCAAGGGGGTGCCTGGAGCCATGAGCCATGGGGTGAGTGGCTCCAGGAGGGACATCTCTGCAGGATTCAAAGGGCAGCTGAGGGAACCTGAGCCATGGGGAAGGTTTTCCAGAGACGAGAAGCAGGCACAGAGTGACCTTTATTGGCACTCAGTCATGCCAAGGCAGCCCCAAGGGAAAGGCTGGGACCCTTCTGCTCTGGGGGACAGGAGAGAGGCCCCCAGCCAGCCCCTGCCCCTCACGGTTGGACAGGACCAGGCAGAGTGAGGAGCTGCAGAGGTGTGTGTCCCCCTCCTACCATCACACCACGCACTGAGCTGCCCTGGGCTCAGCCCCTGCCTGCCCAAACTTCTTCAGGCCAGGCTGGACATGAGCTGCCCTCACAAATGGAGCTGAGCACCCAGGGCCCAGCAGAGCAGAGCCAGGGCTGGGGTTGTGCTTCAGCTGGGTGCTGCTTGGATCCTGGCACTTAGGGATTTCTCCCGTCTTCACCCATCAGGCAGCAGCTGCTGCTCCCTGTGCCCAGGCCCAGATGGTAGCAAGGCTGAGCACCAAGGCCTGGGTGCAGGCACCTGGGGTACAGGAGGCTAAGCAGAGCTGGGCTGAGCCTTTGCTAGCACCCAGCCGACCTCAAGGTCCCCTGCTCAGCTTCCTGCCTTCCGTGGTGCTGGTCCTGTGCTGGGCCACAGCTCAGAGCCATTCCCACAGCCAGAGCCTGGCTGGGGCCAGCTCAGCAGAGAGGCTGTGGAGGCCACCAGGAAGGTTGTGCTTGGGGAGCCACAGGGCTGCAAGGTGGGAGGGGGGCCCTGGGTGGGGACCACCAGATCCCCGTGGGGCTTAGGGCACTTGAGCACTGCCTGCAGTGCTGCAAACGTGGTGGAGCTGAAGTCCTCTTGTTGAGGGCAGAAGATATGCCAGGGGCACTGGATGCACCTTAGGGGTGGCCACAAGGAAAACCTCTCTGGTCAGATCATGGCAAGGGGCTTTGCCTGAGGGGGTTCCACAAAGCTTGGGGAGGGAAAGCCACAGCCACTGAAGGACAATCCCAGCCTGGCCTGGCTGGAAGAGACCTCAGGAGTCCAACCACCACCCAACATCTCCCTGTGCACAACTCACTCCCTAAGCTCCTCACCCAAACCTCTTCTAAACATCCCCCCCAGGGATGCTGATTCTAGCACCGCCCTGGCCAGCCAGAGACCGTGGCCAGGGGACACCGAGAGAGCCCCTCCCCGGCAGCTGGGGGTCCTGTGAGCCTCGCCGGGGAGATCCTGGCCGGGCAGCCCCCTGGGGGGAGCCCTGGTGGGGCTGTTTCCAGGTCAGGCTGCGCGGCAGGGCAGGGCGAGCCCAGACCTGGCTCTGAGCAGGCAGCCGCCGGCAACGGCGGCGCCGAGCAGGGCGAGGATGAGGCAGGGAACGATGACCGCAGCCGGCTGACACCGCAGCACCGACACTGGCACGGCCGACACCGGCACGCCCTGGTAGCCAGGCGGGGTCTGGCACACGTAGTCCTGGGGCCAGCCCTGCCCGAGCTGCCCCCTGCCCGCCAGCGCCTGCAGCCCCCGGCGCCGGAGCAGGAGCAGTCGTAGGGGTTGCCAGGCGCTGCCACCTCCCGCAGCTGCTTCACCTCGGCCCAGGGCAGCTCCCGCAGCGAGTTGTTGCCCAGGGTCAGGGTGTCCAGCATGGGGCACTGCCCGAGCGGGGGGACAGCCTGCAGCAGGTTGTGGCTCAGGAAGAGCTTCTTCAGGGAGCCGAGGGAGAGGTCTACGACACGGAGGTCGTTGCGGCTCAGGTCCAGCACCTCCAGGCTGCGAGGCAGAGGTGTGGGGACTTCATCCAAGCCGGTGCTGGACAAGTTAAAGGTTCGGAGAGCCTGTGGCCACCGGCAGGAGGAGCTGGGGTCCGCCAGCAGCTTGTTGTGGCTGAGATCCAGGTGCTGGAGCTCGGGCAGCAGCCGCAGACCCTGGCAGGCGGCGTGGTAGGACCTCAGGTGGTTGTGCCGCAGGCTCAGCGCCTGGAGCCGAGGGAAAGCTCCCCGGCAGAAGGCAAACCCCAGGCTCTCGTCCCCGAGGCTGTTGTGCGCCACGTCCAGCGAGCGCAGGGCTGTGAAGAGGCTGCCGATGGCACAGGGCAGGCTGGCGACGCCGCAGCTGGTGAGCGACAGCTCCCGCAGCTCCCGCAGCCAGCGGCTCAGGCTCCGCAGCTCCTGCTCCCGGCCGGCCAGCGGCGCGGAGCTCACCCGGTGGAAGCGCAGGGACAGGATGGGCAGCTCCCGGCCGGCCATCTGCTGCCAGTCGCCCTGCCCCTCGAAAGTGCAGTTCTCAAACGCCAGCTCCTGCACCTGGGTGTAGGAGAAGAACCTGAGCACTCGGGCGAGGAGTACCTCGGGCACCAGGAGATCCCCGAAAACGATTTTCCTGATGGTCAGGGAGCCCAGCATGTCAATGATGGAGGGGTCCGGGTCTGTGATGGGGAGGGCCACGTATCTCTGCAGCTCTCCCCCCAGAACTCCACCACAGTGGCTGGGAGGCACTGGATGATGCTGCCTAAGCTCTCCTCAGACAGATTGTAGCAGGTGCAGTGCTCCTGGGTGCGGTTGAAGAAGCATCTGCCCTCTGCCTCCAGCAGCCCCAGCAGCAGCAGCAGAACACCCACCTCCATCCTGAGCAACCTGGAAACCAGAAGATCAGAGAATCACAGAGTGGGAGGGGTTGCAAGGGACCTCCAGAGATCATCCAGCCCAACCCCCTGCCAGAACAGCATCGCCCAGGGCAGGTCACACAGGAACACATCCAGGTGGGGCTTGAAAGTCTCCAGAGAAGAAGATTCCACAACCTCTCTGGGCAGCCTGCTCCAGGGCTCCAGCAGCCTCACACCAAAGTTTCTCCTCATGCTGAGGTGGAACCTCCTGGGTTCCAGCTTGTGTCCATTGTTCCTTGTCCTGTCACTGGGCACCACCAAACAGAGCCTGGCACCTTTATCCTGACCCCCTACCCCTCAGATAGAGATAGACATTGATCAGATCCCTCTCAGCCTTCTCCTCTCCACACTAAACAGCCCCAGGGCTCAGCCTTGCTTCACAGCAGAGATGTTCCTGTCCCTTCATCATCCTCACAGCCTCCACTGGACTCTCTCCAGCAGGTCTCTGTCTCTCTGGAGCTGGGGAGCCCAGAACTGGACACAGGATTGCAGCTGTGGTCTCAGCAGGGCAGAGCAGAGGGGCAGGAGACCTTCCCTAACCCTGCTAGCCACACTTTGCTTGCTGTACCCCAGGACCCCATTTTCTCTCTTGCCCACAAGGGCACACTGTTGTGCCATCATCAATGGTGAGAGGCAGCAGCACTCTTATGGCAGCTGAGGGGACCTGCAGGAGGGTGGCTTGGGCAGGGTCAGCCTGGACACAGCTCTGCCCTCATCCCTCCTGCCCAACCCCCCTTCACGTGGGTCCAGCACACCCCAGCGGCACTCACCTGGCTGCTCAGCCACGACAGACTCCAGGCAGACACCACCCAAGAGCTGTGCCACCTTGGCAGGGAGTTGGTAGCAATGGGCTCACCCCACCCCAAAGTGCCAGCAGGGCAGGGCAGGGCAGCTGCTGGGCTCTGTGCTTTCACAGCTTCACAGACTGCATCGGGTTGGAAGGGACCCTCCAAGCTCACCTTGTCCAGCCCTCCTGCAGGCAGCAGGGACACCTCCAACCAGAGCAGGCTGCCCAGGGCCACAGCGAATCTGATCTTGAATGTCTTCAGGGCTGGGGCCTCACCCTCCTCTGGGCAGCCTGTTCCAGCGTCTCCCCACCCTCACTGTGCCAAACTCCCTCCTGGTGTCCAACCCAGCCCTGCCCTGCTCCAGCTCCAAACCGCTGCCCCTCGTCCTGTCACCCCAAGCCCTTTCCAACAGTCCCTCCCCAGCCTTCTTGTAGGTCCCCTTCAGACGCTGAAATGCAGCTGTAAGGTCTCCTACCTGGGTCCTGTCCCTGAGTGAGTCGCAGGCGTCAGGAGACAGCAGACACGGAGAGTCTCAGCCGGAGGAGCCAGGCAGAGCCTCCTGAGCACAGGCTGGGCTCTGGCTGTGCACCTCTGCAGTGCTTGCTGCAGCCTGGGGCAGGAAATTGCAACACACACCTGGCTCTAGGTTGTGCTTTCTGTCCACCACAGTCAGACCTGACTCCAGCTTGTCCTTTCTGTCGCACCCAGACCTGGCTCCAGGTTGTGCTTTCTGTCCCCCCCTCCCCAGACCTGGCTCCAGGTTGTGCTTTCTGTCCCCCCTCCCCAGACCTTGCTCTAGGTTGTGCTTTCTGTCCCCCCTCCCCAGACCTTGCTCTAGGTTGTGCTTTCTGTCCCCCCCTCCCCAGACCTGGCTCCAGGTTGTGCTTTCTGTCCCCCCTCCCCAGACCTGGCTCCAGGTTGTGCTTTCTGTCCCCCCCTCCCCAGACCTTGCTCTAGGTTGTGCTTTCTGTCCCCCCTCCCCAGACCTTGCTCTAGGTTGTGCTTTCTGTCCCCCCTCCCCAGACCTTGCTCTAGGTTGTGCTTTCTGTCCCCCCCCTCCCCAGACCTTGCTCTAGGTTGTGCTTTCTGTCCCCCCTCCCCAGACCTGGCTCCAGGTTGTGCTTTCTGTCCCCCCCTCCCCAGACCTGGCTCCAGGTTGTGCTTTCTGTCCCCCCTCCCCAGACCTTGCTCTAGGTTGTGCTTTCTGTCCCCCACTCCCCAGACCTGGCTCTGGGTTGTCTTTTCTGTCCACCACAGACAGACCTGACTCCAGCTTGTCCTTTCTGTCGCACCCAGACCTGGCTCTAGGTTGTGCTTTCTGTCCCCCCACTCCCCAGACCTGGCTCTAGGTTGTCCTTTCTGTCCCCCCGTGCCTTGCTTCACCACCAGCCTCCAAGGGGACCCTCAGAGGACTGTGTGAGGCTCTGCAGAGGTCCCTCTCAGCACCCAGCTTTGCTGCCCAGCTGCTGGCAGGGCACAGATGGGCTGCTGCCAGCCTGTGCTGACTCAGCTGTCCCAGCACGCAGCTGGGCTGGTGGTGAGGAGCTGTTGGGGGTCTGCAGCCCAACTTCCTGCTTCCAGCAGCTCTGCTGCCAGCACCTGCACCCAGCAGCCACAGTTTTGCTCTGCCCCTGTCTCCAAACCCTGCCAGGAGCTCTCCCTACCTCTCTGTGCTGCCGTGGGGCTGCTCCATCCTCCCGGGGAGCAGCTCTCCTCCAAGTCCCCTCGCTGGAGGGGCAGTTCCAAACAGGGCTGGTGTGACCAGTGACCAGTGAGTCACCAGCCAGCCCTCACTGGGGCCTTCCTTCTCCCCACTGCTGCTTCCTCAAGCTGCTGCCAAACCCCAGGCTGAGGTGGCAAGGGCTCAGCTCTCCTGCCTCAGAGCCTCCCTGGATGAGGCCTCCAGCTGGAGCAGACCTCAAGCGCCTGCACATATCTTCTAGCTGCCCTTGGGGCTTCTGCAGCCCTCTCCTGCCCACCTCAAGATCCAGGGGGCTGGTGGGCAGCTGGAGGCAGGCTCCCAGGCACTGCCCTGGCTCCTGCTGGCTGCTGCATGACTTCCTGATCAGGATGGGGCCACAGGAAGCAACATGTCCCATGGGCAGCCACCCAAGGCACTTCTGCTTCACTTCTCTTCACCAAGGAGCTCTTGGGGCTGCCCAAGGCTGTGGGCTGGGAAGAGCTTTGGTGGAAGTGCCCAGTGCTGCCCCCAGCCCCAGAAAGGCTGAGGAAGAGGGGGTGGTCAAGGCTTACTTTTGGGCCCCCCACTCCAAGAAGGACATTGAAGGGTCTGGAGAAGAGGGCTGGGGAGAAGCAGCTGAGGGAGCTGGGGGTGTTCAGTGTGGAGAAGAGGAGGCTGAGGGAGACCTCATTGCTCTCTACAGCTCCCTGAGAGGAGACTGCAGTGAGGTGGGGGATTTCCTCTGCCCCCTAGGAACAAGTGATAGGCTGAGAGGAAATGTTCTCAAGTTGCCCCAGGGGAGGTTTAGGTCAGACATGAGGAACAATTTCTTCCCCTTGGTGGTTGTCAAGCCTGGGACAGGCTGCCCAGAGCTGTGGTGGAGTCCCCATCCCTGGAGGGGTTTCAAGCTGTGGAGAGGTGGTGCTGAGGGCCAAGGCAGCAAAGCTTTGCAGACACCAAGAGGAGCTGCAGGAGAAGTAACCTCAGCAAGCAGCTTGGGCAGGCAGCTCCTGCCCCAGCTGTGGGGACACTGTGGTGAAGTCCCTAATGCCACATCAGCACCACCCTGGGAACTGCACCTTCCAGCCATGCAGTTTCCTTGCCTGAGACCCAACCCAGGCAGGGAAATCCCCAGGGAAGGAAAAATCCCTGACAGGTCTTTCCAAATGCCTGGTGGCCTCCGCTCACTGATGGAGACCTTGGCATAGGCACAGCCTCCAGCTGCCAAGGGAGCATGAGCCAAGCCCAGGAGCCACCTTGCCAAGGAAGGCAGCCTTGGGTGGAGGAGTGTCCCTCACAGCACAGAGCTGCACACATGGCAGCTGGGAACTGCTCCTGTCCCCATCCTACCTGGGCCACAGGCAGCTGGGAATGCTCTGGGTGCCAGGGTGTGACAGTCCCATAGCCTTCTGCATCACCTCCTGTGTGGTGCTCAGCACCCTGTGGGCTCTGAGGAGCAGTGAGCTCAGAGCATCTGCAAGCAAAGGTTTGTTTGGACTGGTCCTGGCCACCTCAGAGTCACAGAATCGTTTTGGTTGGAAGAGATCTTTGAGGTCACCAAGTCCAGCCATGAACCCAGGTCACCACTGAGCCATGGCCCTCAGCACCACATCTCCAGGGCTTTGAAACCCCTCCAGAGGGGAGGACTGACCACTGCCCTGGGCAACCTGGCCAGGCCTGGACAACCTTTTTGGTGGGATCATAGCAGCCTTGCTGAGTTCTCCTCACTCCTCCTTCTGGGCAGTTAGAGAGCTCTGCCTGTGCCTGGGACCTTTGAATTGCTGCCCGGCAGCTGCCTTCTGCTGAAGATGAAGCTCCTCTGCCTCCTCAGGGGCCAGCCACATCCTGCTTCAACTTGAGAAGTGTTTTTTGGAACCATCTTTTTGCTGATGACTTCCTTGTTCTCACTGCTGTGAAAGATCCGAGCCCTGGTGCCTTGTGTCCCTGGTGAAACTCTGGGCTTGTGGAGCTTCACCAAATGCAGCTCAGCTCAGGAAGGAGCAGGAGCTGATGGCTACAGCCCAGCAGGGCCAGCAGGGTCCAGCCTCGGCTTGTTTTTTCCCCACCAAGCACACTTGTGTCTGTGTCCCCGTGTGCAGGTCCTGCACCCCACCCCTGGAGCCAGTGCTGGGACCACTGGCAGCACCGCAGAGGGTCACAGCACCTAAAAGGGTCACCCTGTGCTCCCTGTGACCCAGCCAGGTGGCTCTGTTGGCCCCAGCCATGCAACAGGGCTGGCTGTGTCCCCTCAGGACAGGATCACAGGATCCCAGATCACAGGATGTTAGGGGTTGGAAGAGACCTTCCAGTCCAACCCCCCTGGCAGAGCAGGACCAGGGCAGATTAGAGCGGGAGGAGAAGCTCCCTGGATCTGCTGGACACACTCCTCAGAATGCACCCCAGGATGGCATGGGATGCCCAGCCAACACCCAGCTCCAGGAAGGTCTCCTCCTGGTCCTCCTAGAATAGTTTTAGTAGAAGAACCTTTAGGATCATTGAGTCCAAGCATTGACCAGCACTGCCAGGGCACCACCAAATCATGGCCCTCAGCACCACATCTCCACAGCTTTGAGACCCTTCCAGGCATGGGGACTCCACCACTGCCCTGGGCAGCCTGGGTCACCCTTTTGGAGATGAAATTGTTCCTCATGTCCAACCTAAAACTGCCCTGGGGCAACTTGAGGCTATTGCCTCTTGTGCTCTTGCTTGTCACATCACAGCAGAGCCCAACCCCCTCTTGGCTCCAGCCTCCTCTCAGGGAGCTGCAGAGAGCAATGAGGTCTCCCTCAGCCTCCTCTTCTCCACACTGAACACCCCCAGCTCCCTCAGCTGCTCCTCCCCAGCCCTCTACTCCAAACCCTTCCCCACCTTTGTTGACCTTCCCCACCTTTGTGGACCTGCTTCAGCTCCTCAATGTCCTTCTTGCAGTGAGAGGCCCAGAACTGAACCCAGCACTCAAGCTGTGGCCTCCCTAGTGCCCAGTCCAGGGTCACCATCCCTGCCCTGCTCCTGCTGCCCACACCATTGCTGCTGCAGGCCAGGCTGCTGGTGCCCTTCTTGGCCACCTGGGCACAGCCTGAGCTCATCTCCAGCTGCTGTCACCCAGCACCCCCAGGGCCTTCTCTGCTGCGCACTTTTCAGCCACTCTGGCCCCAGCCTGGAGCATTTATGGGGTTGTTGTGCAGCACCCAACCCTGAGCCTTGTTGAACCTGTTGAGGTTTGAGCTTTACCCAGAGTCTAGAAGCCCAAAAGGAACAGATTTAGATTGCCTACCCCTCTCCCTTTTTTCCCAGTAGGGTAAAAGCAACTTAGGCAGGAGAAGGGAGAGGTAGAATCACAACAAAAATGGTCTGGAATCGGTTTGGAAGTAAAAAGGCAATTTTGTAACAAAACAGATCTAGCATTTGAGTAGCAGGGAGAGTTACAAAGGCATAAGGAGGAGGGTAAATACAAAAATACACAAAACCAGGCCCAGCTGGTATTGGATTCCCTTGATGCAAATGGATGCAGCTTGGATGCAGCTCTTTAGAAGTCTGGAAACAGCATGGAGGAAGGCACAGGAAGCAGGAGCAGCAGAGAGCTCTATCCAGCAGGCACAGAGCAGGAGAAAGAGCAAACCCACCAATGGCTCTCCTTAAATAGGCTTTGCTGGACAGGAAGGGGGATTGGAATAGACCTTTGAGCCAGGGGACCCCTCCCCTGGGCGGGGAGAACCCAAATCTCTCTCTCTGCCCACCTAGATCAGGTTTCTTTTGCCCACCTGAGGGCTGGGTTCTTTTCAGCCCCCTCCAGGGATGGTGTAACCTGACACAGTCCAGCCCCTCTATTCCACTTCCACTTTTCTGTCACAGCCGCTTCACCCAGTAATGAGTTCTCTCTCTCTGGGATGAGTGTTAAGAGTTCATGCTGCAAGACGTCCTCCTACTGCCCTCAGCCATGGATCCCGCGTGGGCAGGTCCCTCTGCAGACCTTCCCAACCCACACACAGATCAACCCCCACCCAACTCGGTGTCCTCTGCAGACCGCCCGAGGGTGCCTGGCTCCCCTCCTCCAGCTCGCTGCTGAAGGTGTCGAAGGGACCTGGCCCAGCGCTGAGCCCCCTGGAGCTGCCTCCACTGTACCGCTCCGTGCCGGGCCGGGCCCTGAGCCAGCGCTGGAAGCCCTGAGGGGCAGCCAGGCCAAGCGGCGGCCAAACAGTCTCCGATCTGGGAGCTGCGGAGGCCGGGAGATGCCCGGGCGCCATCCCGCGGGGCTGCCCTCGCTCTGGGGACCACCAAAGCCCAGCGCCCGCAGCCCGGAGCTGCCCCGGGGACAGGCGGCGACGGCCCCGACATCACCGCCCCGCCCCGCCCCGCCCTGCCCCTGCGCCCCGCCCTCCCCCTGCGCCCCGCCCCGCCCTCCCCCTGCGCCCCGCCCCGCCCTCCCCCTGCGCCCCGTCCTCCCCCTGCGCCCCGCCCCGCCCTCCCCCTGCCGCCCGCCCCGTCCTCCCCCTGCGCCCCGCCCCGCCCTCCCCCTGCCGCCCGCCCCGCCCTCCCCCTGCGCCCCGCCCCGCCCTCCCCCTGCGCCCCGCCCTCCCCTGCGCCCCGCCCCGCCCTCCCCCTGCGCCCCGTCCTCCCCCTGCGCCCCGCCCCGCCCTCCCCCTGCCGCCCGCCCCGTCCTCCCCCCTGCGCCCCGCCCCGCCCTCCCCCTCCCCCGCCCCGCCCTGCGCCCCGCCCCGCCCTCCCCCTGCGCCCCGCCCCCGCCCTCCCCCTGCCCTCCTCCCCCTGCGCCCCCGCCCCGCCCTCCCCCTGCCGCCCGCCCCGTCCTCCCCCTGCGCCCCGCCCCGCCCTCCCCCTGCGCCCGCCCCGCCCTCCCCCTGCGCCCCGCCCCGCCCTCCCCCTGCCCCGCCCTCCCCCTGCGCCCCGTCCTCCCCCTGCCGCCCGCCCCGCCCTCCCCCTGCGCCCCGCCCCGCCCTCCCCCTGCGCCCCGCCCTCCCCCTGCGCCCGTCCTCCCCCTGCGCCCCGCCCCGCCCTCCCCCTGCCGCCCGCCCCGCGCCCGCCCCCTGCCGCCCGCCCCGGGCTCGGGCCCGCCCCTGCCTCCACCGCCTCCTTCCCCCGGCGCCATGTGGGGCGGGCGGCGGCAGCGGCCGGGGCCAGCAGTGTGGAGGAGCTGAGGGCTCGGCGGCGGGAGACGGAGGCAGGTCCGCGCCGGGAACGGGGAGCGGGGCGCGGAGCGCGGAGCCTGCCCGGGGCGGGAAGGGGCAATGCGGCTGGACGGGGCCGAGGGTGCTGGAGCCGTTTATGGGAGTCCCCAGCGCCCCCAGCGCTGCCCTGAAGCGGGACTCGAACAGAGCCCCTGGGACCGGCACCCGAGGGGACACGGGGTGGGTGGCATCTGAGGGGACATGGGACAAGCGGCATCTGCCGGGACACAGCCGGGTGGCATCTGAGGGGACACAGGGCAGGTGGCCTCCTGTGTGCTCCCTGCCCACTCGGGCAAAGTGGGCACAGCCTTTGCCCAGGAGTTCTGCCCTGGGTGCCATGTCCTCACCCACCCCTCGCTGCAGGTTGGGTTTGCCAAGGTCCTGCCAATATCAAACATGCCATGCCGGTGTGCCCAGCCGTAGCTTTGTCCCTCAAGCACGCCCTGCACCGTGCCAGGGTCAGGGCATGGCGGTGGGCAGGAGGAGGCTGTTGGGTGGCCTGGGGCAGGCTCCCGAGCCGGCAGGGGGTGACCGGCAGGGGGTGACCGGCGGCACTTGCAGCCCTCCGCAGGGCCCGGCGGCAGGAGCAGCTGCTCAGCAAGAGGCTGCTGCGGGAGGACAGCGCCGCGGAGCACGGCCAGGGCGGAGCGGAGCCCGCGCCCGACCCTCTCACCGAGGATGAGGTGAAGCCCAGGGAGTGAGGCCCCCTCCCCCTTGTGCTGGGGGCCCTGGGGTGTGCCCCAGTCTGGGGAGCATGGGTGGAGGTGGGCTTGGGAGGGCATCCAAAGCAGCATGGCCAGAGATGGTCCCTCTGCTCTGTGGAGACCTCACCTGCAGGGCTGAGTACAGCATGGGACCCCTCATACCAGAAGGACCTGGAGCTGATGGAGAGGGTCCAGAGGAGGCCATGAAGATGATCAGAGGGATGGAGAACCTCCCTTATGGGGCCAGGCTGGGAGAGTTGGGGCTGCTCAGCCTGGAGAAGAGAAGGCTCCGGAGAGACCTTAGAGCAGCCTTCCAGTACCTGAAGGGCTCCAGGAGAGGTGGGAGGGACTGTTCAGAGGGTTCTGTGGGGATAGGACAAGGGACAGTGGTTTGAAACTGGAGCAGGGCAGACTTGGGTTGGACATCAGGCGGAAGCTCTGCACAGTGAGGGTGGGGAGACACTGGAGCAGGCTGTCCAGGGAGGTGGTTGAGGCTTCATTGCTGGAGACATTCAAGATCAGCCTGGATGTGTCCCTGGGCAGCCTGCTCTGGTTGGAGGTGTCCCTGCTGCCTGCAGGGGGTGGGACAGGATGACCTTCGAGGGTGCCTTCCAACCTGATGCACTCTGTGACTGTTTCCTGAGTCCCTACTTGCCCTTCTCCCCTCCCTCCCTGCTTTGCCAGGCCCTGGAGCTGCTGCGAGGGCTGCAGAGGGGCTCTGAGGACAGGAGGAGCTGCCTGGGCCGCCTGCGCCGGGCCCTGCGGCACAGGGAGAGCCAGCAGAGGTTTATCAGGTCAGCACCAGTGCCGCTGCGGGCAGGGCAGGGCTGGGCTGGCAGGCGGGAGGTGACGGCGCTCTCTGTGTCCCTGCAGGCTGGATGGCAGTATCCAGACCCTGGTGGGGCTGTTCACCAGCAGCCTGGGGGAGCTGCAGCTGGGGGCCGCGCGCTGTCTGCATGAGCTGTCCTGTGGAGACCCCCGTAGCCGAGGCCTGCCTGCCCTTCACCCCCTACCTGCTCACCTACCTCGCAGGGCACAGCCTGGAGCTGACGGTGAGGCCACACCTGGCATCTGCCAGGCCCTTGGCACCCAATGGTCATTGGGCAGCTCTTGGCCTAGGCTGGCTTATGGGGGAGGGCTGCTGGGAGGGGGACCTCAGCTTCCACCCGGAGCAGGACTGTGCCCGGGGCTGGCCCAGGGCAGGGAGGCTTTGTCTGGCCAGATGTTGGAAATCAGACAGAGCCCCAGTGTGGTGGGGTTGCAAGGGGCCTCAGGATCGTCCAGCCCAACCCCTCTGCCAAAGCAGGGCACCCACAGCAGGGTGCCCAGGGTCACAATGGCCAGGGGGGTTGGAATCTCTCTAGAGAAAGGTTGGAAGTGACCTCTGGGGATCATCCAGTCCAACCCCTGCTCCAGCAGGGCACCCATAGCAGGGTGCCCAGGAGCACAACAGCCAGGGGGGGTTGGAATCTCTCAAGAGAAGGAGACTCCACAACCTCTCTGGGCAGCCTGCTCCAGGCCTCCAGCACCTTCTTGGAGGGGAATATGGAGTCTGCCTTCACCGTGCCCCATCCCAGCACCAGGAGGAGCTTGGTTCCATCCTGCTGGTGTCTCCTTCCAGGTAGCAAATACCCCCAAGCCCCAGGAAGCCAGGCAGTTTCCCCTGCCACGGCCCAGGGTACAGTGGTTCACCCCAGCTGCCATGGGTTCCTCTTCTTCAGTTCCAAGCTCTGTCTGGGGAAGCAGAGCCTGCAGGCTGTGCTTGTTCAGCAGACTTGGGTCTGGCCTCTGGCTGGGCCTGGGTGGCCCTTGGCATGTTTGTGCTGGGCCGT
The DNA here is from genome assembly GCA_033816785.1 of Picus viridis. Classification (NCBI taxonomy): domain Eukaryota; kingdom Metazoa; phylum Chordata; class Aves; order Piciformes; family Picidae; genus Picus; species Picus viridis. Next base: position 846,641 of record CM066593.1, read on the forward strand.
GCAGAAGCCCTGGGTGCAGGTTAGGAGTTTCTGAAGGTGCTGGAGAAGGGAAAGGAGCAGGGGCAGGGGCAGCCACTGGGCCTGCACTTCATGCAGCAAGCAGCGGTCCAGCTTGGGAGGCCCCAACAGCTCCAGGCTGCTTGGAGAAGCAGACAGGATCCCACCTAAGGAACAAGCTGGGCACACCCCCAGGGTGATGGTGGCCTTTTAGTGGCACGTGGCCAGTCTCAGGTGGCTACTGGGGAGCTCCAGGGTTCTCAGGGCAATGCCAGAGCAAGAACTCAAAACCTGAGCCTCCCCCCAGAGTGGAAGGGAGCAGAGCCCAACCTGGGCCAGACAGCAGAGGGACAAGTTGGAGCTGATGCAGCTGGAGAGCCCAACAGCATCCAGCTGTGCTCACCTCTGGGGACAGCTGTGTCCTGCTCCAGGAGGCCTGAGCCCTGTCCCAGCCTGCAGGCCCCCAGGGGAGGCAAAGGAGGTGACCTGCTCCCTGGGGCTGTTTCAGGAGCTGTGTCTGTACACGCTGGGGAACCTGGTGGTGGAGAGCCAGGCTGTGAGGAGACAGCTCCTGCTCCAGGGCATCATCCCAGTGCTGGCCTCCTGCAGCCAGGTGAGTGCAGCAGCTCAGCCCTGCTCCTGCCCTGCCCAAGGCAGAGGCCATCTCTGCTTGCACCCTTGAGACTGGCTGCCAGCTGAGGTCCCAGCCCTCTGCAGGGGCTGTTGCCTGCTGGCTGAGGATCTTTCCTGGGCTTGTTTGCTCTCTGCTGATCTAAGTGCCCAGAGCAGTGCTGCTGCTGCTGCTGCTGCTGCTGCGTTTGGGCTCCTGGATCCTTTCAGCTGCAGACAATGAGAATCACAGAACCACAGAATGGTTTGGGTTGGCAGAGACCTTGAAGATGAAGTCCCCAACCAGCAACCCAACCCCACCATGGCCTAACCATGTCCCCAAGTGCCATGGCCACAGGTCTTGAACACCTTTTGGGGATGGGGACTCCACCTCTGCCCTGGGCAGCCTGTTCCAGGCCTCTTTTGGGGCACAAATTGTTCCTCATCTCCAACCTAAACCTCTCTCTGTGCTTGCAGGGGGTCAGCTTTGCCCCCTCTCTGTGCTTGCAGGGGGTCAGCTTTGCCCCCTCTCTGTGCTTGCAGGGGGTCAGCTTTGCCCCCTCTCTGTGCTTGCAGGGGGTCAGCTTTGCCCCCTCTCTGTGCTTGCAGGGGGTCAGCTTTGCCCCCTCTCTGTGCTTGCAGGGGGTCAGCTTTGCCCCCTCTGTGCTTGCAGGGGGTCAGCTTTGCCCCCTCTCTGTGCTTGCAGGGGGTCAGCTTTGCCCCCTCTGTGCTTGCAGGGGTCAGCTTTGCCCCCTCTCTGTGCTTGCAGGGGGTCAGCTTTGCCCCCTCTCTGTGCTTGCAGGGGGTCAGCTTTGCCCCTCTCTGTGCTTGCAGGGGGTCAGCTTTGCCCCCTCTCTGTGCTGCAGGGGGTCAGCTTTGCCCCCTCTCTGTGCTGCAGGGGGTCAGCTTTGCTCTCTCTCTCTGCTTGCAGTCCCCCCATGAGGCAGTGCTGGAAGGTGTGGGCTATGTCCTCTCACAGCTGCTCCAAGCCAAGGAAGCTCCCATGGAGATCATTCCGTGAGTCCAGGCCTCTGAATCCTGCCCCAGAGTGGGCCCTGGGGCCCAGTGTGGTCTGCATGCCAGGGACACTGATGGTTCAGAGCAGAGTCCTGCCAGAGCTGGGCATGGGGCCTGACCCTCTTCCCTCAGCCTCCTCCAAGCAGACAGCTCTGGAACTTCAGTAAAGGACAGAGCAGGGGCAGGCTGGCAGGGGCAGGCTGGCAGGGGCAGGCTGGCAGGGGCAGGCTGGCAGGGGCAGGCTGGCAGGGGCAGGCTGGCAGGGGCAGGCTGGCAGGGGCAGGCTGGCCCTGCTCCTCTTGAAAAGGAAAAGATCCTTGTGACAGCCCCAAAACAGGACCCCAGCCAAGGTGTCCTGCCCCAGGCCCTGCCTCGGGCACAGGGAGCTTGTGGTGAGCCTGAGTGGGGCTGAGCCTGCAGCTCTTAGAGAGCCTCTTCCAGGGGGTTCTGGAGCATGTGGCTCCCACCAGAGGGCAGAGCAGCTCCCTGCTTGGTGGCTAGGGCCCGTGTGCCCTTGTCTGTCCTGCCTGTGTGCCTGCACTGACTCTGCTCTTCTCCCCCAGGCTGGTGCTGAGCTCTGCCCTGCCCCAGCAGATGCTGCGCCGGCTGCGGGGGGGGCTGGGGGCTGGGGCAGGAGCTGCTGTGGAGTTTGCCTGGTGCCTGCACTACATCACTTGCAGGTAACTACCTGGCTCTGCTCTTGGGGGCAGCCAGAGAGCCTGGCTCCTGATTGGGAACCTGCTTTGTGTCCCTTTGCCCCTTTGGCAGCCACTGCTGTGTCCCAGCATGTGCAGTCTGCAGGGCTGCCTCCTTCCCTCTCAGATGATCCACCTGAGGAGGCTGCTCCCAGTCCTCTGAGCTCTCCCCATGGCTGGAGCTGTTCCCTGCACTTCCCAAGATGAGCTCCCTGAATCCTCAGGCTTCTGGGGTGTGCCCAGTGACACCTGCCCAGGCTGGCTGCTGCCAACCATCTCTGCTGCCTTGGTGTGGCTGCTCCTAGTGCCACCTCCTTCAGCAGCCCCCAAGAAGGGGCTCTGGAAGCACTGAAAGAAGGGCTGAGGCTGTTCCCAAGCTGGGTGCTGGGTGACAGCAGCTGGAGATGAGCTCAGGCTGTGCCCAGGTGGCCAAGAAGGGCACCAGCAGCCTGGCCTAGAGCAGCAATGCTGTGGGCAGCAGGAGCAGGGCAGGGATAGTGACCCTGGACTGGGCACTGGGGAGGCCACAGCTTGAGTGCTGGGTTCAGTTCTGGGCCTCTCACTGCAAGAAGGACATTGAGGAGCTGGAGCAGGTCCAGAGAAGGGCAACAAAGGTGGGGAAGGGTCTGGAGAAGAGGGCTGGGGAGGAGCAGCTGAGGGAGCTGGGGGTGTTCAGTGTGGAGAAGAGGAGGCTGAGGGAGACCTCATTGCTCTCTACAGCTCCCTGAGAAGAGTCAGGTGAGGGGTGGGCTCTGCTCCCTAGTCTCAGGTGAGAGGAGAGGCTTCAAGTTGCCCCTGGGCAGGTTTAGGTTGGACATGAGAAGAAACTTCTTCCCTGAAAGGATTCTCAAGCCCTGGCCCAGGCTGCCCAGGGAGGTGGCTGAGTCCCCATGCCTGGAGGTGTTTCCCAGAGGCAGAGCTGTGGTGCTGAGGCCGTGGCTCAGCCCCAGCCTTGGCAGAGTGAGAGCAGGCTTGGACTGCATGCTCCTGAAGGTCTTTCCCAACCCAAAGCCTTCTGCTGTTCCCTTTGCAGCCACACAGCCAACAGGGAGCTGCTGGCGCTGGGGGCGCTGCCTGCCCTCACCGAGCTGCTGCTCCACCTGGCCACAGACATCCCCCAGAGGCTCCCGAGGGCCTGGAGCTGGTAGCACATGGGCAGGGCGCTGGGGGGGCTCAGGGACACCCTGGGGCTGGGGTGGTGCTGAGGGGCTGGGTGTGACCCTGGGAGGGGAGTGACCCTGGGAGGGGAGTGACCCTGGGAGGGGAGTGACCCTGGGAGGGGATGGGGCGGAGGGGATGGGTCTCACCTCTGGGCTGGCTGGTGCTGAGGGGTGGTGCCCCCCCCAGCTGGTGTCCCCAGTGCTGCGCTGTCTCGGCAGCCTGCTCGCAGAGTCGGTGGTGCTGAGGGCTGGTGCTGAGGGATGGGTCTCACCTCTGGGCCGGGTGGATGGGGCTCGTGCTGAGGGGCTGGGTCTCACCTCTGGGCCAGGTACCAGCTCTGGCCCAGGTGGTGCTGAGGGCTGGTGCTGAGGGGCTGTGTCCCCCCAGCTGGTGTCCCCAGTGCTGCGCTGTCTCGGCAGCCTCCTCGCAGAGCAGAGTGGTGCTGAGGGCTGGTGCTGAGGGGCTGGGCGCCAGCTGTGGGCCGGGTGGTGCTGGGGGCTGGTGCTGAGGGGCTGTGTCCCCCCAGCTGGTGTCCCCAGTGCTGCGCTGTCTCGGCAGCCTGCTCGCGGAGCCGAGTGGTGCTGAGGGCCAGCCCCAGGACCATCGCCTGCTGGTGGCCCTCTTCCTCCTCCTGCAGAGCTTCCACCAGCAGCAGCCCTTCGTGGTGCAGGAGGGGCTCTGGCTGCTCAACAACCTCACTGGTGAGCCCCAGCTGCTGCCAGCCCTGCCCTCCCTGCTGGCGTCTCTGCAGAGTCCTGGCTTCCCCCTGACTGCTCCTTCTCTGCCCTCCCTAGCTGAGGAGCCCTTCTTCTGCTCTGCTCTGCTCTGCCTGGACCTGCTGCCAGCCCTGCTGCAGCTGCTGCCCTGCTCCCAGCCTGCCAGCCTGCTGGTGAGACCTCCCCTCCTGCCCCAGCCCAGGGCTCTGGGTCCTGCCTGCAGGGTGCTGAGGCCTGAGGCTGGGTGTGGGCAGTAGGAACAGCCTGGTGGAAGGTCTCCTGCTGTGGGAGTCACCATCCACCCACCCTGACCATGGGCTGGTCCCAGCAGAAGAGGGGGCCCAGGGCAGATGTTCAGTTGGGCCAGCCTGCACCTTGCACTGGATCAGGCAGCTCAGACCCTGCCCAGCCTGAGCTGGGATGCTTCTGGGATGTGTTCACCACTCACTGAATCCTCTGCTGGCTTCTCCCTGCAGGTGCTGACAGTGCTGTGCAACGTGGCAGGGAAGGGCCCAGCCTACTGCCAGCAGCTGCACCAGCAGCAGGCCCTGCCCCTGCTGCTGCCCACCCTGCTGCTGCCTGACCCCAGCCTGGTGGGGCAGTGCCTGGAGCTGCTGCACCTCCTCTTCCTGCACTGGCCTGAGGTAGGAGCCAGGAGTGGCTGCTGCAGGGCCAAGCAGGAGCTCCTGAAGCTGGGATGGGGGTGGGCAGCACCTCCCTAACCCTGCTTTCAGTCAGTGCCACCCCCACCCCCACTGCCCAGCTCCCAGCTGCTGCAGGGGCACGTGGCTGCTGCCAAGGCTGGAAACCCTTCCTGCCTCTCTGGGGAGCTCCTCCTCATTGCCAGGGACTGGTCTGGGGCACACTGAGGTCGTTACTGACCTTTGAGGGTATCATGGGGGCATTTCTAGGCCAGCTGTGCCCACTTCAGGCTCTGTGCGTGCCCAGCCAGCAGTCAGCAGGGCTGAAGCTACCTTGGCTTGAGCCTTTGGTATCTGGCCCTGGAGAACCCCTTGGGCTGTGCAGTGGTGGCTGTGGGCAGGCAGGACCAGCAGTGGCAGCCGGCCAGCTGCCAGCCCTCTCCTCTCACCCAGGCTGCCGAGGACTTCATCCGGCAAGGTGGGCACCAGGCCTTGGAGCGGCACCGGAGCAACCCAGAGCTCCAGGAGCGAGCAGGAGCACTGCTGGGCATGCTGGGCACACCCCTGGCAGCCTGCAGCCCCTGACATACCACCCTGCCCCCCTGCTCCTGGCAACCCCTCCTCCCTTCCCTCTGCCCTCCCACTGTGCTCCAAAGCCCTGTGGGGGCTCTGCCCAGCAGTGCTGGGGATGCTGCCCATGGGCAGGAGGTGGCACAGGGGCAGGAGCCTGGCACAGGGGCAGAGCTGAGCTGCCAGCTGGGCTCCTGGGGCTGGGGAGGTGGTGCATGACCCACGGTGGAGCTGCTGCTCCCTCCAGCAGCTGCTCTCAGCTCTGCAGGCAGCGGTGAGGCCGGGGGTGAGCAGGGGCCCTTTATGGCATTCTCCAGGCACAGACACAGGTTGTACAGTCACAGACACATTAAAGCTCAGCACTCAAGGCCTCAGCTCGGCCATGGCCACCTTCTTCTCTTCACACCTTGCTCTTCACAACGTTTTCCAGGGCCTTGGCCACTTCATCCACCGAGAGGTTGTTCAGGGACACACTCTTCTCCCTGCCAAACTCTGCAGGGAAGGCAGAGGGTCAGGGAGGTGCCTTGGTCCTCTGTTGGGGCAAGGGACAACCCTAAAGCCCTGCTTTAGGCTTCCCAAGCCCACAGCCCAGGCTCCCATCACCACCCTCCCCACCTCTCATTCCCTGTACCCAAGTGGAATGGGCTGGGTTGGAAGGGACCTCAAAGCTCAGCCAGCTCCAACCCCCTGCCATGGGCAGGGACACCTCCCACTAGCACAGGCTGCTCAAGGCCTCATCCAGCCTGGCCTGGAACACCTCCAGGCAGGAGGCAGCCACAGCCTCCCTGGGCAACCAGTGTCTCAGCACCTGAGGGAAGCCAGCATGGCCCAATCCATCTCCTGCCTTCTGCTTGTTACCTTTTCATGGAATCACAGAGCACTTTGGGTTGGAAGAGACCTTGAAGGCCACTGGTCCAACCCCCCTGCAGCCAGCAGGGACATCCCTAAGTAGAGCAGGTTGCTCAGAGCCCCAAACAACCAGACCTGGAGCAATTCCAGCCATGGGACATCTCCCACCTCTCTGGGCAACCTGGGCCAGGGTCTCACCACCTTCCTGGTGAAGAATTTCTTCCTGAGTTGAAAGCCACTACCCCTTGTCCCACCACTGCAAGTCCTTGCAGAAAGGCCCTTTCCAGGCTGCTTTTAGGTCACCTTTAAGTACTGGAAGGTCACAGCAAGGTCTCCCCAGAGGCTTCTCTTCCCCAGGCAGAACAATCCCATCTCTCTGAGCCTGGCCTCACAGCCGAGGGCTTCCAGCCCTTGATTTTTGTTGCACAACGATGGGGCAGAGGCTGCCACCACAGCCCAAGGCAACCCGGTGGCTTGCAGCCTGCTCACATCAAGCACTCACCAACACCTCAGTCAAACGGTGCTGCCAGACTTGCTGCTCCTGCAGCAGCCCCTGGGGCTCGGGGTCTGTTTCCCTGCAAGTCAGGCTCCGCTGCAGAGGAATCCTGCAGGGCTGGGAGGTCACAGCCACAAGCTGCCAAACCACCTCCTCGTCCCTTTTTTTGCCTCCCACCGGGTCACGCAGCAGGAACACCCATCCCAAAAGGCAATCCTCACCTCGTGGACAGCTTCTTCCCTTCCATCAACGTCCACCACTCACCACTGACGCCCCCAGCCCCCGTTCGCTGCTGCCCGCCGGGCTCCGGCCCTAGCCGCTCCGCGGGCACTCACCGTAGCGAGCCCACAGCTTGGGCTGCACCCCAGAGCACTCCCGTATCAGGATGGGGAAGTCGGGATTTGCCTTCTTCAGGGTCACGTAGTGCTGCTCGATGAACTCTCTGCGGAAGGAAGGAGGCACAGGACGGGGGTCCCTGTGGCTGGGGCAGCTCAGGGCCGGGCCGGCTCGGGGGGGGGCGGGCAGGAGCCTCACTCTCCCCCGCACCCCCGCGGGCCGCAGCCCTGCCCCAGGCTCACCTGACCCCGCGGCTGCCCGGGGAGCGCTGGCAGAGGTGGATGCGGAGCTCCCGCAGGCCACGGCCCAGCCCGCCCCCGATGCCCCTCACCGCGGCCGCCGCCATCTTCCGCCCGCACTTGACACAGGCACTGGGCGTGGCTTCGGTGTTCGCCAATCGCGGCCCGAGCCGGCGCACAGCCTCCGCCAATCGCGGCGCCAGCCGGGGCACAGCCTCCGCCAATCGCGGCGTGGCCTCCTGGAGCCGACCAATACGAGCGGAGCAGGGGCGGGCCGGCCGTGCGCGGGGGTTGCTGGGAGAAACAGCGGCGGAAGGCAGCGGAGCGGAGGGGTCGGCGGTGGCGTAACCATGCCGGAACGCGACAGTGAGCGGAGCTGGGCAGATGCGGGGCACCGCGGGGCTCTGGGACATTCTGCGGGCCGGGGAAACCGGCCCTAGAGCGGGGGACTCTGGACGCGGCCCTCTCGGGGGCGGGGCTAGTGAAGGCCCAGTCGAGGCCTGGGAGCGGGAGGGCCCCCGGCGGGGTGCAGGCACACCCCGGCCTGGCGAGAGGAACAGCCCCGCTGGGGAAGGGGCACTGCGGCAGCCTGGGGAGCCGTAGTGCTTGAGGCCAGGTTGGACTGGGCCGTGAACAGCCTGCTCCGGTGGGAGGTGCTCCCACGGCAGGGGGTGGGGGATGAGCTTTAAGGCCGCTTCCTACCCGAATCGTTCTGTGATGCTCTGATGTCCCGGGGTGGTGCTCCGGGGTAGCCCAGGGGAGAGCAGTGGGGTGGTGCTGGGTGAGTGCTGGGAGACTGTTCAGCTGGCAGGGGTGGGGAGGACTGAGGAGCTGCAGGGGGGGTTGAAGCCATGCAGGCAGGCTATGAGTGCTTTCTTTTCTCCTGTAGATGAACCTTTCTCCAACCCCCTGGCCCCTGATGGCCACGATGTGGACGACTCCCACTCATTCCACCAGTGAGTATCACACTGGGGCAGGCCCCTGGGGCCAAGGCTGCTTCTCCAGTAGAGGCTGGCAGTAACTGGTGCAGTGAATCCTTGGAGCTCTCCATGTCCAGCTCTGTCACCCAGGGCTGCCTCAGAAGCCATCAGGCTGCCAGAGCTGCTTGGCTGATGATGCTTTTTGATTTCTCTCTTCCTTGCAGGTCCAAGCTGACCAATGAAGACTTCAGAAAACTGCTTATGACCCCACGAGCTGCTCCTGCATCTGCACCACCATCCAAGTCTCGCCACCATGAGTGAGTGGGGCCTGGGTCCCAGGGCTGTAGGACGGAGTGGTGTCTGCTTTCCTCTCTGGGCTCAATCTGCCCCTCCTCTGCCCCTCCTCTGCCCCTCCTCTGCCCCTCCTCTGCCCCTCCTCTGCCCCTCCTCTGCCCCTCCTCTGCCCCTCCTCTGCCCCTCCTCTGCCCCATCTGAAAATCACAGAATCATAGAATTAACCATGTTGGAAAAGACCTCAGAGATCATCAAGTCCAACCTATCACCTAACACCTCCTGACAATTAATCCATGGCCCCAAGTGCCACGTCCAGTCCTATTTTGAACACCTCCAGGGATGGTGACTCCACCACCTCCCTTGGCAGCACATCCCAATGGCCAATAACTCTGTGCAGAACTTTCTCCTCAGTTTGAGCCTAAACTTCCTCTGCACGGCTTGAGACTGTGTCCTGTTTTCCTTCCTCTCCTTGCCTGGGCAAAAGGAGCTTTGTCTCTGAGTGGGCAGCCAGGGACCTCAGCCTTGCTTTGTGCTGGGGTCCACGTGGGTGGCAGGGGCAGAACCAGGTAGGTCAGGACTGCTGGGCACAGCAGAGCTGGTCCTGGATGGCTGGAAGGTGCCAGACTTAGTTATGTGGCTGTGACAATGATTGCTCTGCTCCCCCCTGCTGACAGAGTGGAACTGGGGTGAAATGAGCCTGTGCTGGGCCCACCTGCTGTGGCTGCTGCTGTGACTCTGCAGGCTCTACTTATGGTTTCTTGCCCTCTTTCCAGGATGCCCAGGGAGTACAACGAAGATGAGGATCCAGCAGCTCGCAGGAGGAAGAAGAAAAGGTAGGAGGGGAAAGTCAGGTGTCAGGGTTTGCACTGACCCCTTTGCATTGGAAGGACAAACTGAGCTCCTCTTCAGCCCCAGGGCAGCAGCTTCACCTTGGCCTGAGTCTTCAAATGCTTAGAGAATGGGTTGGGTTGGAAGGGACCTTAGAGATCATCCAGTGCCAACCCCCTGCCGTGGGCAGCGACACCTCCCACCAGCCCAGGTTGCTCAAGGCCTCATCCAGCCTGGCCTTGAACACCTCCAGGGAGGAGGCAGCCACAGCCTCCCTGGGCAACCTGTGCCAGTGTCTCCCCAGCCTCCCTGGAAAGAATTTCTTCCTCACCTCCAGTCTCAATCTCCCCTCTCCCAGCTTGTCCTGTGACTCCCAGGCCAAAAGTCCCTCCCCAGCTCTCCTGGAGCCCCTGCAGATACTGAAATGCAGCTCTAAGGTCTCCCTGGAGCCTTCTCCAGGCTCACAGCCCTAACTCCCTCAGCCTGTCCCCACAGGAGGTTCTCCAACCCTCTTCATACAAGGAGGTGTCCCTTAGGCAGGAACACAACATCCTTGGCTGTGTCCCATCCTAGAGGACGTTCCTGGGGAAGGGGCAGGTTTGGGAGCAGAAGGGGCAGGTTTGGGGGCCCTGTGGCTGTCCCCTGAGGCTTTCCTCTGCTCCCCCCGCCGGCAGCTACTACGCCAAGCTGCGGCAGCAGGAGATCGAACGCGAGAGGGAGCTGGCCGAGAAGTACCGGGACAGAGCCAAGGAGAGGAGGGATGGCGTCAACAAGGACTACGAGGAGACAGAACTGATCAGCACCACGGCCAACTACCGAGCCGTGGGGCCCACAGCCGAGGCGTGAGTCAGCCCTGCCCTGCCCCTCTCCTCCCCTCCCCGGGGACGGCCCCTGCCCCGCCCCTGACCTCCCTCTCTGCCTGGCAGGGACAAATCGGCGGCAGAGAAGAGGAGGCAGCTGATCCAGGAGTCCAAGTTCTTGGGTGGTGACATGGAGCACACTCACTTGGTGAAGGGGTTGGATTTTGCCCTGCTGCAGAAGGTGGGCACAGATGGCACCGTGCTGCTGCTGCCCTGCCCTGTGGGCACCTAGGGTGTTTCAAGTGTGGGGGAGAAGTTGGACAGCAAACAGCAATGGGCACTGGCAGCCCAGAAGGCCAGTGGCAGCCATTGGGTTTCTGGGATGCCAATGCCCTTTGCTAGTGATGGAGAGAGAGGGAATCCTGCCCCTTTGCTCTGGGGAGACCTCATCTGCAGGGCTGTGTCCAGACATAGGCCACAAAGATGATCAGAGGGTTGGAGAACCTCTGCTGTGGGGCCAGGCTGAGAGAGTCAGGGCTGTGCAGCCTGGTGAAGGTTCCAGGGAGACCTCAGAGCAGCCATCCATTACCTGAAGGGGCTCCAGGAAAGCTGGGAAGGGGCCTTGGACAAGTGTTGGGAGTGCCAGGATGGAGGGGAATGGCTTTGAAGTGACAGAGAGGAGATTGAGAGTGGAGATGTGGAAGAAATTGTTGAGAGTGAGGGTGGGGAGATGATGGAACAGGCTGCCCAGGGCTGTGGTTGAGGCTCCATCCCTGGAGACATTCAAGATCAGCCTGGATGTGCCCCCGGGCAGCCTGCTCTGGCTGGAGGTGTCCCTGCTGCCTGCAAGGGGTGGGACAAGGTGACCTTTGGAGGGTCCCTTCCAACCAGATAGACTCTGTGAAGCTGTGGATTTCTCTCTGGAAAGGATTGATGGAGGGCTGGGGAGCTGCAGGAGGTGGTTCTGGTGGGCAGCAGAGGCTGGGGCTGGTCTCTGAGGGTTGGATTTTACTCTGTGGCCAGGTCCGAGCTGAGATTGCCAGCAAGGAGAAGGAGGAGGAAGAAATGATGGAGAAGCCCCAGAAGGAAACCAAGTGAGTAGGTGAGGACTGGGTTGTGCTGGGAGGAGCACACAGAGCAGGCACCTCCTGACAAACCCTTTCTGTTTCCCTCCAGGAAGGATGAAGATCCTGAGAACAAAATTGAGTTCAAGACTCGGCTGGGTGAGGCTCTGTGGCCATGGCTGCTCCCCATCTCCTGTTGGGCCTCCAGGGACAAATCCTGGAGGGGTCCTGGAGGAATGAGAACCTTTAGGCATTGGAGAAGGAGAGTCTGAGGCGTAGGCATCCTAAGGGCTGGAGGAAAGATGGGTCTGGGGAGATCTGCTGGTGGCCTTTCAGTGCTTCAGAAGCCAGTCAGAAAGCTGGGGACAGTTCTGAGCTGGGCCTGTTGTGGCAAGACAAGGGGAGATGGTTTGAACTGAGAGAGGGAGATTCAGAGTGGAGAGAAGGGAGAAAGGCTCTCCCCACCCTCAGTGCCAAACCTAATCCAGAGAGGTGGGAGATGCCCCATGGCTGGAACCTTTGCAGGTGAGGTTTAGAGCTCTGAACAACCTTCTGTAGCTGGCTGCAGAGGGGTTGGGCTGGAGGAGCTGTCAAAGTCACAGCACAGTGGGGGTTTGAAAGGGACCTTGGAGATCATCAGCTCCAAGCAAGATCACAGAAACCTTCAGGTTGGAAAAGGCCTTTGGGGATCTGCAAGCCCAACTGCTGACCCTGCTCTGCAAGCCTCACCCCCAAACCATATTCCCAGGCACCCCCTAGGGCAAGGTGCCCTCAGGCCAGCCTGCTGCAGGGGTGGCTGTGGCCTGGTACTGGGAGCAGCTTTGTCACAGAATCACAGAACAGTTTGACTTGGAAGGGGCCTCCAAAGATCATCTGGTCCAACCCCCAGCAGGCAGCAGGGACAGGCTGCCCAGAGCACAGCTAAACCCACCTTGAACTTCAGTTCTGAACCTGGCACCACAAAATGCACACAGCTTTCACTGCTACAGGCAGCCCCAAGTCCAAGGCCAGCTACTGTTTGCATGCTTGGAGGAAACTGTTCCAGGGCAATCTCTTCCCCACTCAGGATCTCCCCTTCAGGGGATGAGGTTTTGTCACCAAGCAGGCAGCCTTGGGAGCTGGCTGTTGAAGATGACACTTAGCAGAACTGCAGGCCCTTGGGACTTTTATTTCCTTGCTTGTCACATACAAAGCACCAGTCAGGAACAGTAGTGGAAGGATTTAATGCCAAAGGAATCACCCAAGGGCCAATCTGTTCTCTTTGTCTAGCAGTTAGGATTCCTGGCCCTCACCCAGGTGGCCTGGGTTTGGCTGGACAGCAGCCCTGAAGAAAAGGCCTTGTGGGGGCTGGGGGATGAGAAGCTCAACAGGAGCCAGCAGTGAGCACTTGCAGCCCAGAGAGCCAAGCAGAGCCTGGGCTGCAGCAGGAGAAGTGTGGCCAGCAGGTGAGGGAGGGGATTCTGCCCCTCTGCTCCACTCTGCTGAGCCCACAGCTGCAGCTCTGGGTCCAGTTCTGGAGCCTCTGTTCCAGGAAGGATCTGGAGGTGCTGGAAGGTGTCCAGAGGAGGGCCATGAGGATGAGCAGAGGGCTGGAGCTGCTCTGCTCTGGAGACAGCCTGAGAGAGTTGGGGTTGTGCAGTCTGGAGAGAAGGCTCCCAGGAGACCTTCTTGTGGCCTTCCAGGATCTGCAGGGGGCTACAAGAAAGCTGGGGAGGGACCTTTTAGGGGGTCAGGGAGGGATAGAACTGGGGGGGATGGAGCAAAACTAGAAGTGGGGAGATTGAGATTGGATGTTAGGAAGAAGTTGTTCCCCATTTGGGTGGTGAGAGACTGGCACAGGTTGCCCAGGGAGGTGGTGGCAGCCTCACCCCTGGAGGTGTTTGCAGCCAGGCTGGATGTGGCTGTGAGCAACCTGCTGCAGTGTGAGGTGTCCCTGCCCATGGCAGGGGGTTGGGATTGGCTGAGCCTTGAGGTTCCAACAATTCTGATTCTCTGCTGGTGAGGACTTTCTGTGCTGCCTGTGCTGCTCAAAGCAGTCTCTTGTCCAGCACTAAGCTGCCCTGCCCCTGTCCCCAGGGCGCAACATCTACCGCATCCTGTTCAAGAGCAAGGCCTATGAGCGCAACGAGCTGTTCCTGCCGGGCAGGATGGCCTACGTGGTGGACCTGGACGACGAGTACGCAGATACCGACATCCCCACCACCCTCATCCGCAGCAAGGCCGACTGCCCCACCATGGAGGTACCCAGCGCCGCCCCCAGCGCCGCCCCTCGGGCTGCCCTGCCCTGCCCACACTGCAGCAGCTCCTCCTCCAGCCTCCTGAGGCTGAGCGTCCCTGGGATCGCAGAAGGGGCAGTGGATGGAGGCTGCAGGGAGGGACAGGGACAGGTTGTGGCTCTGCTCAGTTGTGCCCTGGGATCGCACAAGGGGCAGTGGATGGAGACTGCAGTGAGGGACAGGGACAGGTTGTGGCTCTGCTCAGTTGTGCCCTGGGATAGCACAAGGGGCAGTGGATGGAGACTGCAGTGAGGCACAGGGACAGGTTGTGGCTCTGCTCAGTTGTGCCCTGGGATAGCACAAGGGGCAGTGGATGGAGACTGCAGTGAGGCACAGGGACAGGTTGTGGCTCTGCTCAGTTGTGCCCTGGGATAGCACAAGGGGCAGTGGATGGAGACTACAGGGAGGCACAGGGACAGGTTGTGGCTCTGCTCAGTTGTGCCCTGGGATAGCACAAGGGGCAGTGGATAGAAACTACAGCACAGGAAGTTTCACCTCCAGCATGAGGGAGAACTTCTTGACTGTAAGGGTGACAGGGCCCTGTAGCAGGCTGCTCAGGGAGGTTGTGGAGTCTTCTTCTCTGGAGGCTTTCAAGACCCTGTGTGACCTGTGCTAGATGATGTGGTCCTGCTCTGGCAAGGGAGGTTGGACCCAAAGGACCTGGGAGTGTTGGTGGACAAGTTCTGTATGGGACAGCAATGTGCCCTGGTGGCCAAGAAGGTCCTGGGCTGCATTCAGAGGAGTGTCTCCAGCACATCCCCCTCTACTCTGACCTGGTGAGACCTCACCTGGAATATTGCATCCAGCTCTGGGCTCCCCAGTTCAAGAGGGACAGGGATCTGCTGGAGAGAGTCCAAGGGAGGGCTACAAGGATGCTGAAGAGACCTGGAGCACTGCCTGGTGAGGAGAGGCTGAGAGCCCTGGGGAGTTCAGTCTGGAGAGGAGAAGATTGAGAGGGATCTGATCAATGTCTATCAAGATCTGAGGGCTGGGGGTCAGGAAGGAAGGGACAGCCTCTGCTCACTGCACCCTGGGATAGGCCAAGGGGCAATGGATATAAACTCCAGCACAGGAGGTTCCACCTCAACAGGAGGAAGAACTTCTTGACTGTGAGGGTCACAGAGCCCTGGAGCAGGCTGCCCAGAGAGGTTGTGGAGTCTCCTTCTCTGGAGACTTTCAAGACCCATCTGGATGTGTTCCTGTGTGACCTGTGCTGGATTCTGTGGTCCTGCTCTGGCAGTGGGGTTGGACTGGAGTATTTCCAGAGGTCCCTTCCAAGCCCTAACATCCTGTGAGCTGTGAACCTGATGTCCTTGCAGGCTCAGACCACGCTGACCACCAACGACATTGTCATCAGCAAGCTGACCCAGATCCTCTCCTACCTCCGGCAGGGGACCCGCAACAAGAAGCTCAAGAAGAAAGACAAAGGTAGGAGCTGGAGGGAAGTGAGTGGGAGGGCTTGAAGCATAGCCCCAAGGTGTGGGTTTGAGCTGTAAGAAGGGAGATTGAGGCTGGAGGTTAGGAAGAAATTCTTGGTAGTGAGGGTGGGGAGAGACTGGCACAGGTTGCCCAGGGAGGCTGTGGCTGCCTCCTGCCTGGGGGTGTTCAAGGCCAGGCTGGATGAGGCCTTGAGCAGCCTGGGCTGGTGGGAGGTGTCCCTGCCCATGGCAGGGGGTGGGAGGTGAAATGAACATTAAGGTCCCTTCCCACCCAGCCTACTCCATGGTTCTTTGAGAGCTGTTTGGGTTTGCCCTAAGCCTGGCAGCAGGAGGTGGGGGACTCAGAAGCCAGCAGCTCCCTGTAGGTCCCCAAGCACCATGTCCTGCAGGTCAGCTGGTCTGTGCCTGCTGCTCTCCCAGTCATGGGTAGGGCCCAGTGTCCCTGGGGACATGTCCCCTGTTGGGGTGGGGAACAGAAGGGCTTCCTGAGGTGCCCAGGAAGAAGCCAGACCCTCCTCCAGCCCCACTGCTGGGGCCAGGGAAGCAGGCTGGGGCTAGGGCACAGTGCAGGGTGGGGAATGTGGCTCTCACTGTTCTGCTGTCCCTGCAGGGAAGCTGGATGAGAAGAAGCCTCCTGAAGCTGATATGAAGTAAGTGGCTCCTTGCCCACAGGCTGTGGGGTCACAGCTGTGACCTAAGGAACATCTGGGTTCAGTGCTTTGGAGAGAGCTGCCTCTATGTACCTGTGCTTTGGAGACAAGGTCTGGGTCTGGTTGTAGGCTTGAGGCAGCCAAGGGCTCTCTTGTCCTGGAGCACAAGCAGCAGGTCTGGGCTGCAGGAGAGAGCAGGAATGCAGTGATGGCTCTGCCAGATCACCACAGGATTTGCACAGCACAGAATCTCCTGGCTG
Organism: Picus viridis; assembly: GCA_033816785.1. Lineage (NCBI taxonomy): Eukaryota > Metazoa > Chordata > Aves > Piciformes > Picidae > Picus > Picus viridis. The sequence continues at coordinate 862,498 of CM066593.1, forward strand.
GAAGAGACCTTGAGATGATTGAGTCCAACAATGACCTAACTTCTCTGTGCTGAGGAGAGTCTGAGGGGCTTGGGGCTGCTTGGCCTAGAGAAGAGGAGCCTGGGGGATATCTGATCAATGTTGATCAGTGCTCAAAGGGTGGGTGGCAGGACGATAGGGCCAGGCTTTGTGCAGTGATGCCCAGTGCCAGCCCAAGGGGCAAGGGGCACAGACTGGACCATCAGAAGCTCGTCTGAAGATGAGGAGGAACTTCTGCAATTGAAGGGTGCTGGAGCCCTGGAGCAGGCTGCCCACAGAGGTGGAGTCTCCATCTCTGGAGAGATTCCAGACCCCCTGGCTGTGTTCCTGTGTGACCCTCTCTAGGTGTCCCTGCCTTGGCAGGGGGTTGGCCTGGATGATCTCCAGAGGTCCCTTCCAGCCCCTGCCTTGCTGTGGTTCTCTGACCTCCCTGTACACAAACAACTCTTAGACCATGTCCCTAACCTCCTCATCCAGAGGTTTTCTGACCACCTCCAGAGGTGGTGACTTCACCAGCTCCCTGGGCAGCCTGGGCCAGTTCCTGATGACCCTTTTGGTGAAGACATTTCCCTGATACCCAACCTGAACCTCCTCGGTGAAACCTGGGGTCCCTTCCTCCCGCCCCACGCGGAAGCTGGGGGCCGGAGGTGCCCTCGAGGCTTGCTTTTGGTTGCTGTGTTCCTCCCTCAGCAGGCTGCAGCTGGTGGACTCTGCTCTGGCAGCAGCCTCACTGCAGGCTTTGTCTCTCCTGGCAGCATCTTTGAGGACATTGGGGACTATGTGCCCTCCGCTGCCAAGGTGCCGCGGGAGAAGGAGCGGGAGCGGTACCGGGAGCGGGACCGGGAGCGCGAGAGGGAGCGTGAGAGGGAGCGCGAGGAGGAGAAGAAGAGGCACAGTTACTTCGAGAAGCCCAAGGCTGACGATGAGGTGAGCCCCACCCCAGCTCCCTGGGCATCAGGAGGCAGCCCTGCACCATCAGGGTGCTGGTGGTGCACTGGAGCTGGGTGCTCAGGGATGGGGTTGAGGTCTCAGCCCTGGAGGTGCTGGGGAGCAGGCTGGATGTGGCCCTGGGCAGCCTGCTCTCGATGGAGCTGCCCCTGCTGCCTGGGGAGGGTTGGGTAAGGTTGATGCAGGTTGCCCAGGGAGGTGGTTGAGGCTTCATCCCTGGAGATATTCCAGGTGAGGCTGGACAGGGCTCTGGGCAACCTGATCTGGTGGAGGATGTCCCTGCTGAGTGCAGGGGGTTGGCCTTGGATGAGCTTTGGAGGTCCCTTCCAGCCCAGCCCATTCTGTGGTTCTAAGGTGACCTCAGAAGGTCCTTTCCAATCTGCTGCCACCTGTGACTATGCCCTTTGGGCAGTGCAGCTGTGGGGTCACCCTGGTTGTGCTCCCCCACAGGCCAGGCTCAGCTCTTGCTGAGCTCTGTCCAGCCAGGAGCTGGGGGGTCTGGCCCCGTGTCCTCTCCTCCAGCACAGTGGGCAGGGCCACCACTGGGCAGCAGCTCCTTGTGCTTGCCACCAAGAGTCTCCAAGGGGAGCTGCCAGCTGTGCAGCTGTCCCCTGCCAGCTCTCAGCCCTCCTGTTTGAATTTGGTGTCTCTCCCTCTTCTTTGCAGCCCACAGACATTGACAAAGGTGAGGTGGGAGGGGTGGGGGCATGGGGGAGGCTGCAGGGGCATGGATGGGGGCATGAAGGAGGATGGAAGTGAAGGAGTGTGGGTGAGGGTTTGGGGGTGAGAGTGATGCTGGAAGGGCATGGGGAAGGGTGAAGGGGCATGGATGGGGCTGTGGGGGAGGGTAAAGGGGTGTTGGGGAGGGTTGGAGGTGTGGTGGAGGCATGGGAGAGGCTGGAGGTCTGGAGGTGGGTCTGGTTGCTGGCCTGGGTGAGCTCTGCTGTCACAGAGGTGATGTGGAGAGGGCACTGCTGCCATGAGGGTTTGGGGGATGCAGATCCTTCCCTGGCAGTGGAGCAGCTCCAGCAGCCTTCTGCTGGCTGTGTGCTGGGTTGGGGTCTCCAAGGAGCAGCCCACCCCTGCCTGTTCTCAGACTGATTTGCTGCTGCTGGGTGTGGCCCTGGCTCCTCCCTCACCTGCAGCCAGTCCTCTTCCTGTGCCCCCATGCCAGTCACTGTGTGCAGGAGGGCTCTGCCCAGCCCCAGCTGCTCTCTGGTGAGCTTCTCCTCCCCCAACCCTCCCCCTGCTGCTCTCTGCTCCAGGGCCTGGCTCAGCCAAGGAGCTCATCAAGTCCATCAACGAGAAGTTTGCTGGAGCTGCTGGCTGGGAAGGACCAGAGGCATATCCTTTACTGTCCCCCAGCCTGGGACAGGCTTCCCTTGCCCAAGCAGGGCCATGTGGTTGTCCTTCCTTCCTTCCTTCCCTGGGGGTGGCTCTCCTTCTGTGGCAGACCAATGCCACTCAGACCTTGCTACTCCTACACCGGACAGGAGCTCTGTGGCCTCCTGCTCGGTGGTGGTAGGGCAGGAGGTGGCTCAGGCCTGAGCTGCAAGGCCACCTGGTGAAGCTTTCCTTGACCAGTGCCACTCTGAAGAAGCCAGAAGACAAGAAGCAGCTGGGGGACTTCTTTGGCATGTCCAACAGCTACGCCGAGTGCTACCCTGCCACGTAAGGAAGCTGCCAGCAGCTGGGCTGGGGGCAAGGGGCATGAGGGGCTGCTGGGCTGTGCCTGCCAGGGCTTGGGCAGCATCCCACTTACTCCCTGGGAGGAGCAGGCCTGGCCTTGCCTGGGGTTCCACTGCTGTTAAAGAGCTCCCCAGGGCCCTGGCTCTGGCAGACCTTGACCTTTCCTGCTGGCAATGACCACCTGGCTCTGCTGCCCCACGGTGCCAGGAGAGGTGGAGGTGGGTGGGAGCCTGCTGGGTGCCCTGTGATTGATGTCCTCAAGCTGTGGCTGCAGGGTGGTTAAGGAACCACAGAAGAGGTTCCATTCTGCAGAGCCACCTGAGGAGCTTTTGGAATCTTGGGTGCCCCTGTGGCACAGCTCACCTGCAGGGCCTGCAGCTGCAGAGGCTGCTCTGAGGGCCAGGAGCTGAGGTCTCACTCTCAGGCCTCTAGAGATGGCTCCAGGGTCCTGATCCATGCCCTGTGGACCCACTCCTAACCTTTGCTTGGCTTCTCTTTGCTGGCCAGGATGGATGACATGGCTGTGGACAGTGATGAAGAGGTGGACTACAGCAAGATGGACCAGGTGTGGTGTCAGCAGCACAGCAGGCAGAGAGGAACCCATGGCAGAGGAGCAGAGGGGTTGAGTGCCCCAGAGTTGGGTGTTGAGGGATTGCTGCTCTGCTGTGTGCCTGCTTCTGGGTGGCATCTGTGGTCTAGGGAGCAAATGGGGTGCTGGGAGTTGAGTAGGAGGTGCTGGGGATGTGTCTTCACCCATCTGAGCTCCCTGCCCACTGAATCTCCTGCCTGGGACTCTTCTGCTATGGAGACAGACTAAGAGAGTTGAGAAGGCTCCCAGAAGACCTTCTTGTGGCCTTCCAGTATCTGAAGTGGGCTACAAGAAAGATGGGGAGGGACTTTGGAGGGTGTCAGGGAGTGATAGGACTGAGATCTGTGCTAGAGGAAGGGAGAGTTAGATTAGATGTTAGGAAGAAGTTCCCCATGAGGGTGGTGAGACACTGGCACAAGTTGCCCAGGGAGGTGGTGGCAGCCTCATCCCTGGAGGTTTTGAAGGCCAGGCTGGGTGTGCCTGTGAGCAACCTGCTGCAGTGTGAGGTGTCCCTGCCCATGGCAGGGGGCTTGGAACTGGCTGAGCCTTGAGGTCCCTTCCAACCCTGCCAGTTCTGTGATTCTATGATCCTGGAGCCACTCTGGGCACACAAAGCCATTGAACTGGGGCTGGTGGGAGGTGGAGATCTTGCCTGGGTCCCTAGGGCTGTGTTAGAAGCCCTGGGCAGTGTCAGCTGAGGAGCTGCTCTGAGTCCTCCTTTCTCTGCAGGGCAACAAGAAAGGGCCCCTGGGGCGCTGGGACTTCGACACGCAAGAGGAGTACAGCGAATACATGAACAACAAAGAGGCTCTGCCCAAGTGAGTGCAGCCCTGGGGAAGGCTGAGCGAGGAGCCCACAGCACCAGGAGGAACTGGAGCTGCTGGAGAGGCTCCAGAGGAGGCCACCAAGATGAGCAGAGGGTTGGAGAACCTCTCCTGTGGGTACAGGCTGGGAGAGTTGGGGCTGTTCAGCCTGGAGAAGGCTCCAGGGAGACCTCAGAGCAGCCTTCCAGTACCTGAAGGGCTCCAGGAGAGCTGGGGAGGGACTGTGGCCAAGGGCTGGGAGTGCCAGGATGAGGGACAATGGCTTTGAGCTGGGAGAGGGGAGACTGAGACTGGAGATGAGGAAGAAAATCTTGGCGGTGAGGGTGATCTTGAAGGTCCCTTCCAACCCAGCCCACGCTGTGGTTCTGGGTGGGGATGGCCAAAGCTGGGGCCTGAGGGAGTTTAAGGCGAGGTGGAGGTTCCCTGTGCCCGGTGGCTCCTCCTCGAGCTCTGTCTCCTTCCCCAGGGCAGCCTTCCAGTACGGGATCAAGATGTCAGAGGGACGCAAAACTCGGCGCTTCAAGGAGACCAACGACAAGGCCGAGCTGGACCGGCAGTGGAAGAAGATCAGCGCGGTGAGGGCCGAGCTGCTGCCCGGGGCTGCCGGGGCACGGAGGAGGAGCTGCTGCCCGGGGCAGGGCGGAGGAGCTGCTGGCGGGGGCTGCCGGGGCAGGGAGGAGGAGCTGCTGCCCGGGGCAGGGCGGAGGAGCTGCTGGCGGGGGCTGCCGGGGCAGGGAGGAGGAGCTGCTGCCCGGGGCTGCCGGGGCAGGGAGGAGGAGCTGCTGCCCGGGGCTGCCGGGGCAGGGAGGAGGAGCTGCTGCCCGGGGCTGCCGGGGCAGGGAGGAGGAGCTGCTGCCCGGGGAGCTGCTGCCTGGGGCAGGGAGGAGGAGCTGCTGCTTGGGGGAGCTGCTGCCCGGGGCTGCCGGGGCAGGGAGGAGGAGCTGCTGGTGGGAGCTGCCGGGGCAAGGAGGAGGAGCTGCTGCTCTGGGCTGCCGGGACAGTCCAGCACAGCCCCTACCACCTCCTGCCCTTTGCTGTCCTGCTCTGGGCTCCCACCATCTCCTGTCCCTGCTGTCCTGCTCTGGGCTCCCACCACCTCCTGTCCCTGCTGTCCTGCTCTGGGCTCCCACCACCTCCTGTCCCTGCTGTCCTGCTCTGGGCTCCCACCACCTCCTGTCCCTGCTGTCCTGGGCTCTGCTGCTGTGCTGTGCAGTGGGGAAGGTTCTCCAGAAGCTGCCAAATATCTGGGGGCTCCAGGCCTGTGGCAGCATCTGGAGCTGCTTTTGGAACTCTGGGAGCCATTCTGCTGCTGGAGGCTTTCTGCTCCAGGCTCTGCAGCAGATGTGTCTGTTCAAAAAGGACAGCTCAGGGCCATCCAAAGGGGGTTGGAGGGGACAGGGCATGTGTGGTGGTTCCCTCTGCTCTCACTGCCAGAGCTGGGGCCTGTCCTGGCAGCGTGAGCTGGCAGGAGCATCCCAGCAGTATGGGATAGGCATGGGGAAGGTGAGAAGGACCTTTGGTGGCCAGAATGGAGGAAAGGGGGAACAGACCAAGCTTCTCCAGACTTGGGGCAGCTCACCTCAGCTTGCTCTGGGCTGGGCACAGCTCTCCCCAGCTGTATCTTGGCCCCTGTGGGCAGCAGCTGCCCCGAGGCTGAAGGGGACTTTGTGCTTTCTCTGCAGATCATCGAGAAGAGGAAGAAGCTGGAGGCTGATGGGTGAGTGAAGCTTCTGCTCCTGGGCCTGGCTGTCCCCTGCCACCTCACACAGGGGCTGCAGCAGGGCAGAGACCTCCCCAAGGGGTCTGGGCATGGAAGGAGAGCAGAGAACGTTTGAGTGCAGGGCAGCTCTGCCCTGGGCCTGGGGTGGGTGCTGAGCTGGGAGCAGACACTGCAGCTCTTCCTTGACCCAAGGAGCTCTTTGGGACCCCTTAACCATTCTGTGGGGTGACTCTGTGGCTCTTTATGCTGTGCCCTGGGTGGGAGGGTGATGGAGCTGCCTGCCCTTTGTCCTCACCACCCTCCTGCCTCTCTGTCTCCTCCAGGGTGGAGGTGAAGCGTCCCAAGTACTGAAGCCTGCAGCATCTCCTGCAGCTCCTGGCTTGCTGGGTGCTGTCCTCCTGGAGCTTGCTGGTTTGCTCTCCCTGTCCACACTTCTCTGCTCTGGGCTGGGCCAGCTGTGTCCCCTGCCAGCCTCGTGCTGTGGGGCCATGCTGAGGCCCCATTCCCCCCCTTGCTGTGTAAATGTTTTAGCTGTAATAAAAGTGAATAAACTCCGCATGAGGCTCTGGGTGTGGGGCCAGGGACCAGGTGGGGGCTGCGGTCAGGGCAGTAGGGGGGTCAGGGCTCCTTTTTCCCATTAGGCCCTCACAGGCCCAGCCCCAGCTCAGGCTGTTTACTGGGGGAGCCTTCTGGGGTGGGGGACAGGCACCTCCTGCCCAGCCCTGGGGAGAATTAGCAAACAAGGCTGGTTGAGGGAAATACCCAAGCTGAGCAGCTCCTGCCTCAGTCTGTGGGGAAGAAAGGAGACCCCTGTGTGGGGACAGCCTGAAGGAAGGGACATCAGGAGTGGGCCTGAGTGCTTCACCCCTCTGTTGGGGACAGGGACAGGGGCTGGAGGCACCTTCAGCTAAGTTGCTGTTGACACCAAGCTGTGTGGTACAGTTGATGTGCTGAAGGGAAGAGATGGCAGCAGAGGCACCAGGACAGGCTGGAGAGGTGAGTCCATGAGGTTCTACATGGCCAAGGTCCTGCAACTGGGCTGGGGCAACTCCTGGGAGCAATCCAGCCTGGGGATGAAGGGCTGGAGAGCAGCCCTGGGGAGAAGGACTTGGGTGTGCAAAGCTGGACAGGAGCTGACACTGCCAGCCCAGCCCTAGCCTGGGCTGATCCACAGCAAGGGCAGGGAGGGGATTCTGGCCCCTCTGCTGTGCTCTGCTGAGACCTCCTCTGCAGTGCTGGGGCAGCTCTGGAGTCCTCAGCACAGACAGGGACCTGGTAGAGCAGGGCCAGAGGAGGCCACAGCAATGCTGGCAGGGCTGGAAGCCCTCTGCTGTGAGGCCAGGCTGAGAGAGTTGGGGTTGTGCAGCCTGGAGAAGGATCCAGAGAGACCTTCTGGTGGCCTTGCGGTGTTTAAAAGGCATAGAAGAAAGCTGGGGAGGGTCTCTTCTCGGGGAGTGTAATGACAGGACAAGGGGTGATGGTTTAAAACTAAAAGAGGGAGATTTATATTAGAAGGAAAAAAATCTGCACTGGGAAGGTGCTAAGAGCCTGGCCCAGGCTGCTCAGGAACTGTTCCAGGTGAGGTAGTTTGGAGCTCTGACCCTCCTGCTCTAGTTGCAACTGCCCCTGCTGGCTGCAGGGGGCTTTAAGGGTGTTTCCATTCCAGACCATTCAATGAGTTGCTTGCCCGGCAGCAGGGGCTGGGGCAGGGTGAGAGGTGGGAGCAGCACTCGTCCCTCCCAGCACCGGGGAGTGCTCAGCCCCAGGGTGCACGGCCAGCAGAAAGGAGATGGAGCAGCCCATCCGGACCCAGACCTTGCTGGTGGCCCTGTGCCGGACCTCAAAGCTGCTCTGCCACTGCCAGGCTGATCGCTGGCAGCCCCCGTGCTGGGAGGGAGGAGGCATCGGTGTTCTCGTGGGGTAATTTCAGGAGCTCGCGTGGGCTCCCGCGTGTGGAAAACCAGGAGAAAAGAAATAAGGGGGCAAGGATGAGCCCCGGGGACCGTTTTGGGGCCGGGGGAACCGAACGCAAATCAGGGTGCGAGGGGCTTGAAGAGCAGCGACACAACCGCTGCGGCACGGCGGAGCCGCCAGGGGGCGCCGGACGTTTGCGTGACTATGCATACGAGAGCGGGGCTATGTAAATAAAGAGCGAGTATTTAAATTAGGGGGCGGAGTTACGTGGAACGAGCATGGCTGCCATGGCGGCGGCGGAGGAGGTGAGCACGCATGGGGACAGCGCAGCCCCGCGGTTCCCACCGGCCCCGCTCCCACCGGCCCCACTCTTCTCCAGGAATCGTCGGAGCCAGCGACGAGGGAGCCCCGGGTTCGCGACACCCCCGAGGACATCTGCTTCGAGGCCACCGCCAACGCCATCGCCCTGCACCCGGCCCGCCCGCTGCTGGCGGCGGGGGACGTGGACGGCGATGTCTACCTGTGAGTGGGGCTGGGACTGGGAGGGTGGGGGGCGTCCCTGGTGTGGGACCCGCCGGGGCTCCCCATCCCCCCGGGTGAGGCTGACCTGGAGCCGGCAGGTACTCGTACTCCTGCACCGAAGGGGAGAACCGGCAGCTCTGGTCGTCGGGGCATCACCTCAAGTCGTGCCGGGATGTGGCCTTCTCGCAGGATGGGCAGAGTGAGTGCGGGGAGCGTGGGGTGGCACCGGGGCGCGGCGGGGGACCACGGGGCTGGGGGTGCTGAGGCTTCTCTCCAGAGCTTTTCACTGTCTCCAAGGACAAGTCCATCCATCTCCTGACGGTGGAGGAGGGACGTCTGGAAACGCGCTTCCCCAAGGCCCACAGGTAGGTCTAGGGTGGGAGCTTGTCCCTGGCACTCAGCGGTGGGCCAGAGGCCCCTTCCCTCCCCGGGGAGGCAGAGGCCAGAACGTTGTCCTCCAGGCTCTGGAGGTGGTGGCTGTGACAGTTCCAGTGTGAGGCTGGGGTCTCCACAGTTCGGCCCTCAACTGTGTGCTGCCCATCGACCCCCACGTCTTTGCCACGGGTGATGACAACGGGGGCTGAAGGTGTGGGACCTGCGGAAGGGAGACTCCATCCTGGAAGCCCAGCAGCAGGAGGAGTACATCAGCGCCATGGCCGTGGATGGCACCGGGAAGATCCTGCTGACCACCAGGTACCAGAGGCTCCGTGGTGCTGGGGGCAGCTCCCCTGAGCCCTCTTAGGGCTTGGGGAAGTGTCCTGCACCATTCTCCTCCCTTAATGACGTGCCCCTTCCGCCTTCCACAGCGGTGACGGCACCCTGGGCGTCTTCAACGTGAAGAGGAGACGCTTTGAGCTGCTCTCGGAGCCCCAGAACGGGGACCTGACCTCTGTGGTGCTGCTGAAGGTGAGTGCCAGGCCTTGCCCCAGCTGCCTCTCCAGGCCCAGGGTTTCCTGCCCTGCCTCACTGTGCCACATGCCACCCAGCGGGGCAGGAAGGTGGCCTGTGGCTCCAGCGAGGGCACCATCTACCTCTTCAACTGGGATGGCTTCGGGGCCGCCAGCGACCGCTTCGCGCTCAGGGCCGAGTCTGTGGACTGCATGGTGCCCATCACGGACAGCATCGTCTGCGTGGGCTCCCTGGATGGAGTCATCAGGTCAGGGCCATGGAGTGAGATGAGGAGGGCCTGGGATGGTATCTGCCTGGGTTATGGGCAAGGTGTGGGAGAATGGTGCCCACCCTCAACAAGGCTAAGTGCAAGATCCTGCACCAGGGCTGGGGGCAACCCCAAGTAGCGATAAAGGGCTGGAGAGCAGCCCTGCAGAGAAGGACTTGGGGGTGCTGGAGGTGAGCCAGCACTGAGTGTTGCCAGCCCAGCCCTGACCTGATCCCCAGCAGTGTGGGCAGCAGGGGCAGGAAGGGGATTCTGCCCTCCGCTGTGTTCTGCTGAGATCTCCTCTGCAGAGCTGGGGCAGTTGTGGAGGCCTCAGCACAGCACAGACAGGGACCTGGTGGAGCAGGGCCAGAGGCCACAGCAGTGCTGGCAGGGCTGGAAGTGAAGCCAGGTTCTGAGAGTTGGGCTTGTTCAGCCCAGAATAGAGAAGGCTCCAGGGAGACCTTCTGGTGGCCTTGCAGTGCTTAAAGAGGGCCTAGAGGAAAGCTGGGGAGGGACTTACCAGGGAGTGTAGTGGTAGGACAAGGGGTGATGGTCTGAAACTAACAAGGGCCTCCTGCTGGCCTTTCAGTGCTTCCAGGGGCCGAGCAGAAAGCTGCAGACAGAGTTTTGAGCAGGGTGGGCCAAGGCAGGGATGGTTTGAATTCATGAGGGAGATTTAGACTGGAGAGAAGGGAGAAATGTTTGACACTGAGGGTGGGGAAAGCCTGGCCCAGGCTGCTCAGAGAGATGGGAGCTGCCCTGTGGCTGGCACCAAGGCAGGTCAGGTTGTCTATGGCTCTGAGCAGCCTGCTCTGGTCCCAGCTGTCCCTGCTGAGAGAGCTTTAAGGTCCCTTCCAGCTCAGCCTATGGTTGGACGCCGGAGCAGCTGTGCTTGTGGAGGCTCCCGCAGGGCCGTCACTGCCCTTGTCCCGTCGCAGGGCGGTGAACGTGCTGCCGAACCGTGTGCTGGGCTGCGTGGGGCAGCACCTGGGCGAGCCCATCGAGCAGCTGGCGGTGGCGCCGGGCGGGCAGCTCCTGGCCAGCTGCGCCCACGACCAGAAGGTGAAGTTTTGGGACGTCTCGGCGCTGGGGGAGATGGTGGTGGACGACTACCGCAAGAAGAAGAAGAAGGGGGTCCCGCTGCGGGCACTCAGTGGCAAGGCGGTGGGCAGCGGCGAGGACTTCTTCGCCGATCTGCGGGACGAGGCCGAGCCGGAGGCCGCTGCGGGCAGCGACAGCGACGACAGCGACTGAGAGACAGGGGCCTGGCCGGGACCTTCCCTCAGCGCGCAGCCTCCGGGGTGGGACTCTGCTCCGGGGGCTCGAGTGTGATTGGACAGTGCTGGCACCAGCCCCGGAGCCTGATTGGCTGCTAGCGCTGCCACTCCTGGGGCGCAGGCGGCTTCTTAAAGGAACAGGACATCCCCGAGGGCAAATCGCGGGGAGCAGGCAGCACTTGTGGGGCGCCGGGGACGCAGGAGGGAGCCTTGGGGTGACCCAGCCCAGGGTCGGTGGGTCCCTAACATGGGAAAGACGGGTGGGGAGGGGCGGGAGGTTGGGGTTCTCAGGGAGTGAGGATTTGGTTTGAGGGTCCTTAGGAGCGGGGGGAGGGAGGGTATGACTGAGGGGCTCTGGTATTGGGGGGGGGGGGGGGGGGGGGGTCAGGGGTGGGAGAACATGGCCAGGGGTTCTAGTGAAGGGGTCGTGGTGGGACTCACCTCTGGGAAGGAGCTTACTGGGGATCACTGGTGAGAGACTGGGAGGTTGTGACTGGGGGGTGGTGTCTCAGGTGTCCAGGGGTGGGAGGATGTAGCTGTGGGGACCCATTTGGGGGTATCTGAGTCATGACTGAGGATCCCTGGTGTGGTGGGAATGACTTAGGGGGACAGGGGTCTCTGGTGGAAGGGTTTGGGACGGGTGGGAGGTGTCATGAGGATCCCTGATGGATGGCGTGGGGGGGCTCTGATAGGGGGTTGGGGATCCTTGGTACCCCAGGGTGGGGGTGGCCATGGCTGGGGTTTGCTGGTGCATTTGGGGGGACTTGGGAAGGGGTGAGGGGCAGGGGTTTCTTGGAGGAGGGTGGGTATGCCCTGGGGGGCCTGGCCTGGGCAATCAGGTCCATCCCTTTCCTGGAGGCCTCCCTGGCCCCCACGGCCCATTAAAAACTTGTTAATTAATTAGCCATCAGCTCTACTGCAAATAAACCCAGTGCCTTTCATTTCCCAGTGCCTCTTGCCCGTGGTTTGGCACCCCTGGCACCTGCTGCAGGGTGCTGGGGGACACGGGTTACAGTGCAGAGGGCACCCTGTGCCTGGCTGTCCTGACCTGCAGCTGGTGTTAGGAGGGACCTGGGCTGGGACAGGGACATCCAGTGTGGCCAGGGGCAGAGCTGCAGGGACTGACTGGACCCTCCTGCACAGGGTGCTTGGTGGCTTCAGGAAGCTGCATGCAGCGTAGATGAGGGCAGGGAACCAGCACCACCTTCCCCTGCCAGGAAGGGAACATCTGCACCCTGGCAGTGCCCTGGCCCCTCAGCCATGGCACATCACCTGGAGTTAGTGCCCTGGGCTGGAGAGCCAGATATGCCCAGTGCCTGGAATGCTGGAACCAGCTCTAGAGTCCTCAGCACAGACAGGGACCTGCTGGAGGGCCAGGGGAGGCCACAGCAATGCTGGCAGGGCTGGAAGCCCTCTGCTGAGAGAGCTGGGGTTCAGCCTGGAGTGGAGAAGGCTCCAGAGACCAGCTGGTGGCCTTGCAGTGCCCCAAGGGGTTGAGCAGAAAGCTGGGGCCAGAGTTTGGAGCAAGGCCTGTGGTGACAGGAAAGGGGGAATGCTTTAGAACTCTGAGAGGGAGACTCAGACTGGAGAGAAGGGAGAAACGTTTGACACCGAGGGTGGGGAGAGCCTGGCCCAGGCTCCCCAGAGGTGGAGCTGCCCCATCTCTGGCACCACTGCAAGTCAGGTTGGTTGGGGCTCTGAGCAGCCTGCTCCAGCTGGAGATGTCCCTGCTGGCTGCAGGGGTTGGACTGGATGAACTTTGAAGGTCCCTTCCAACCAAACTATTCTGTGATTTGATGATGTCCACCTGAGGTGGTAGGTGCAGCAGGGAGGTCACCACCAGCACCCAGCTCTCATGCCCAGACACCAAACCCTGCTCTCTCCCCTTCCCTCACAGCCCAGCCCTGAGTGGCATCAACAGGGGTCAAGAAGGACACGGGCACAAAAGATGCCACGAGCAGGCTGGTGCTTTCCAAGCTACTTTAATACCAAATGAACAGGGTGGACCTCCCAGTCCTGAGGAACTATTCATGGACCCCATGGTTGTTTCCCCACAGCCTCCCAGTGCCCACAGGGCCTCCCCCAGCTCCACCACACCGTGGAGCATCCTCCATCCCCCCACGGGTGGCCTCCTGCACCTCTCAGGCTGTTCCTCAGGAACCAAGCATGCCAGTGGAGGGGAGACGAGCCCCTGCTGAGCTCAGGCAGCCTCTGATGTCCCTGCCACTGTCACCAACAGCTGCTGCCTCTCCTGAGACCTCCACCAGGCCTCCACAGCAGCACAGCAACTGCTCCACCACGAACCAACTGGGAGCTGCTCCTCCAAGGACCAACTGGGAGCTGCTCCTCCAAGGACCAACTGGGAGCTGCTCCTCCAAGGACCAACTGGGAGCTGCTCCTCCAACGACCAACTGGGAGCTGCTCCTCCAACGACCAACTGGGAGCTGCTCCTCCAACGACCAACTGGGAGCTGCTCCTCCACCACGAAGCAACTGGGAGCTGCTCCTCCACCACGAAGCAACTGGGAGCTGCTCCTCCAACGACCAACTGGGAGCTGCTCCTCCACCGACCAACTGGGAGCTGCTCCTCCACCGACCAACTGGGAGCTGCTCCACCACGAAGCAACTGGGAGCTGCTCCACCACCAAGCAACTGGGAGCTGCTCCTCCACCAACCAACTGGGAGCTGCTCCTCCACCAACCAACTGGGAGCTGCTCCTCCACCAACCAACTGGGAGCTGCTCCTCCACCAACCAACTGGGAGCTGCTCCACCACCAACCAACTGGGAGCTGCTCCACCACCAACCAACTGGGAGCTGCTCCACCACCAACCAACTGGGAGCTGCTCCACCACCAACCAACTGGGAGCTGCTCCACCACCAACCAACTGGGAGCTGCTCCACCACCAACCAACTGGGAGCTGCTCCACCACCAACCAACTGGGAGCTGCTCCACCAACAACCAACTGGGAGCTGCTCCACCAACAACCAACTGGGAGCTGCTCCACCAACAACCAACTGGGAGCTGCTCCACCTGGGAACGTGAAGCTACATCCCCAAAAACCAGAACTGGCCCCAAGAGCTGGCTGGGCACAGGGCAGGTGTGCCAAGGCAGGCCACCAGCCCTGCCCTCCAGGGGCAGCTCTCCAAAGAAAGCCAAAGGAAGTCAAAGCAGAACTGGAACAGAACCAGGACCCCATCAGGGCTCTGGGCGGTGCTGGTGGCTGGGGTTCAAGGTGTGCTTCAGGCAGAGGCTGCCTACGTCAGCTGGCACCCTGCAAGGAGAGGAAGCTGTCAGGTGGGCAGCAGCACCCCAAACCCCTCCCCTCCTGCTTCCACCCAGAGATGCCCCCTGGAGCCCAGAGCCACTGGGCCCACAGCTGGTGGGGGTGATGGTGCCCAGCAGGCAGGGCCCCACCAGCTCCAGAAGCACCACAACTTCACCCTCCCATTCCCACACCCTGGGATGGGCAGGGGGGATGGTACCAACCCCGAGGGAGGACTCACCCAGCATCTGGAGAAGGTGCAGTGCCACAGCAGCCTTGGCCTGCTCGTGCCCGCTGGTGCCAGGCCTGTCCTGCCACACCCGCACGAAGCCACTGAAGGACAGGGGGCAGCCTGGGATGGCTGCCTGGCACCAGAACCGCAGCCACCCGCTGGGGGTGACCTGCACACACCTGGTGAAGAACACAGGGGTGCCCAGGCGCCACCTCTGGCACAAGGTGTTCAGCTGGGCCAGGGCATCAGAGGGCACCAGAGACCAGGGCACCGCTGGGCACTTGCCCCCTGCTCCTGCTCCTGCCTGGCTGCTGGGCTCTCCTCACACGACTGCAGCTTCTGCTTCAGGTCACTCTTCAGCCAGTCCACCTTCACCTCCGTGCCCACCAGCCTTAAGTTCCCTAGGGCACACCAGCATTGCCTGGCAGGAGCTGGCAGTGCACCAGCCCCCACTCACCCCACACCTCGCTCTGCCCTGTCCCCCAGCAGCTGGCCCAGTGCCTCCACGGCTGCTGAGGCCCCAGGGGTGGTAGGACTCTCACCCGCAGCATGCAAACCGCTGGGGCCCTTCCCCTGCCTCCACAGCCACCCCACAGCAGCAGGGCAGCTGCTTTTCCACCTCCTTTCGCTACTAGGATGGGCTGAGGGCTGCTGAGCTCAGGGGGCTTTAGGGACAGATGTGAAGATGGCAAAGCCAAAAGCTTCTCAGCTGGGGCAGAAGCAGCTACAGAGCAGGACTCTGGAGGCTCTGCTCACGCATCTGGGCATCAGAGGGCGCTCTAAGGGGTAAGGCATAGCCATCAGTAGGGTTTGACCACTTGGCCAAAGCTCAGGATGCCCTGGGCAGGTCCTAGTGATGTTCCTGCTTGGAGCAGGCTGCTGCCTGAGGGCCTCCAGCAACCCCTCTGACCACTCCCCGCAACTAGGTCTGCACCAGGACTGCTGGGGAGCAGCACCGGGGAGGTGAGCTGCCTCCCACAGGACACAGACAGGGGACAAGGCTGAAGCCACCTGGCAGCTGAGCCTGGAAGTGTGATCCTGGGACACATCAGGAAGACTGCTTGAGAGTCCAGCCCAGAGCCACAGAGCTGCTGCAGGCAGTGGAACATCTCCCTGGGAGACCAGGCTGAGGGAGCTGGGGCTTGGAGCTTAAAGCAGAGGAGCCTGAAGGCTGCCCTCATTGCTGGGGATAAAGATGTGCAGGGCTGGAGCTAGGCTCTGAGGCTCTGCTCAGGGATGTCCAAGGACAGCACACAGGGCACTGGGGGCAAACTGGAGCAGAGGAGGGAACAGGAGGGAAAACTTTGTCCCTGTGAGTGTGACATAGCCTGGAGCAGGCTGCCCAGAGAGGTTATGGGGTCTCCTTCTCTGGAGACATTCATGACCTGCCTGGATGTGCTCTGTGTGCCCTACCCCGGGTGCTTCTGCTCTGGCAGGGGGATTTGGGGCTGAATGATGCTTCAAGGTCCCTTCAAACCCCTAATGCTCTATGCTCACCCCAAGCAGCACCCACAACATTCCAAACCTCCCCTTCCCTTACCTTCCACGAGGGTCTTCTTGGCCATAGCAGCGGCGTGGTGCGAGCTGTACCGGAGCAGCGCCAGCTGGCAGCGCTCCTGGTAGGGGCTGGGGTAGAGGGCGATGCCCAGCAACCCCTGGGTGAGGCTGCTCAGCACCGCCTCCAGCTGGGGACGCCCCAGCGCGGGGCCCAGGCCGTCGAGGCTGAGCTGGCACTTCTCGGTGCTGCGGCACACCAGGATGGCGCAGCCCCGGCGCACCTCGCGGTTGTGCAGGGCGGCGATGGCCTGGCTGGCGCCGCGCCGCGAGCTGTAGCGGGCGTAGGCAAAGCCGCGGTTGAGGCCGCTGAAGGTCATCATCAGGCGGAACTCGTAGAGCTTGCCCACGCTCTGGAAGAGGGGGATCAGCTCGTGCTCGTACATGTCCTGCGGCAGCCTCCCGATGAACACCTCGGAGCCGGCGCGCGGCGGGCTGCCCACCCAGCCTGCAAGGGATGTGGTGAGAACGAAGACCCCGGCTCAGCCGCACAGCAGGCTGCCCACCCAGCCTGCAAGGGATGTGGTGAGAACGAAGACCCCGGCTCAGCCGCACAGCAGGCTGCCCACCCAGCCTGCAAGGGATGTGGTGAGAACGAAGACCCTGGCTCAGCCGCACAGCAGGCTGCCCACCCAGCCTGCAAGGGATGTGGTGAGAACGAAGACCCTGACTCAGCCGCACAGCAGGCTGCCCACCCAGCCTGCAAGGGATGTGGTGAGAACGAAGACCCTGACTCAGCCGCACAGCAGGCTGCCCACCCAGCCTGCAAGGGATGTGGTGAGAACAAAGACCCCGGCTCAGCCCCGCGCCCACCGGGCGAGCGCAGCCCTGCCCTGCCCCCCCCGGATGCTCTCCAGACCTACCTGGCGGGGGCCCCCGTAGCGCCGCTGACCATTGATCTGCACCAGGGTGATGCCAGTTGCCTTGGCCCAGGCCAGCAGGGCCACTTTGTTGTCGTGGTTGATAGTGTTGGGCCACAGCTGAGGGGAAGATGGGCACAGGGTGGGTTGGGTTGAATTGGAAGGGAGCTTAAAGATCATCTAATTCCAACCCAATGATGTTGGTTCTTGTCCAGGTAAAGACAGTTTCCAGCCTGCCAACTGGGGACATCTCAACTCCATGAAGCAGCTGGAGACAGTCAAGGAATGGGTTGGGTTGGAAGGGACCTTAAAGATCATCATCTACTTCCAGCCCAATAATGATTGTGCGTGTCCAGGCTAAGAGGGTCTCCAGCCTCCCAACTGGGGACATCTCAGCTCCATGTCGCAACTGGAGATGGTCACAGAATGGGTTGGGTTGGAAGGGACCTTAAAGACCATCTACTTCCAACCCAGTGACGTTGGTGCCTGTCTGGGCAAAGAGGATTTCCAGCCTCCCAGCTGGGGACATCCCAACTCCATGAGGCAGCTGCACCATCGAGTCAGTGGAGGAGGAAATGCTGAACCCCTGCACCCTCAGGGAGCTTGAGGAACCTCTCAGCGCTGCACACCCCAAGGACCACCCACGCTGCCTGCTGTCCCCAGCCTGCCCCACAGGGCTCAAGCCAGCAACTTCAGCAAAGATCAAGGACCCCAGCAGCTCCTCCATGGACACCTGCAAGGCCTCTGAAAGCACCTGGTCGGTGCTGCAAGAGCATAGAGCCAAGTGACCCAGCAGGGCACCGCATGCCAGGCAGGCTGGCAACTCTCTTCCACCGTCATCACCTCAAGGCTACTGAGAGCATCAAGGAGGGTCAGCACGATCCATGGTGCATCAGGGGTCAGCTCATTAAGGCCTGCGAAGGCTCAGCAGGGCTGGGAAGCTGCACACGGAGCTGCACCCCAGCTCCAGCAGCATCCCCAGCTGCCGGCACCTTCCTTGTCTCCGGGGGCTGCACCTTCCCCGCAGCACAGGGAAAGCCTTGGGCCGCGGGTGAGGCCCCACGTGGGGCCAGCCGGCGCGGGAAGGCCGCAGAAGCTCAACCAGAGCCGGGGGCTCCGCAGCTCCCGGGACTGCCCCCGGGACATGGCACCGCCTTGCCCCCGCACCGGGAGCCGCCGCGGCTCCGGAACAGGCTGAACCCGGGGAAGTTCGCAGCCCATGAGGCGCTAACGAGGCTCCATCACCGGTCTCCGGGGCACCGGCGAGAAGCTCACAGCGGAGGGAAGAGGCTCCGTGCAGGGCCCAGGTCTCGGCTTGGGAACGGGGCCGTGCGGGAGCCTGCCGCTGTGCCCCGGCACGGAGCAGCGCCCGGACTGCGGTCCCCGCTCGACGGCCGCCCCCGTGAGGCCCCCAGGTCCTCCCCGCCGCGCCGGGGCTGCCCGTGTGCCCCCAGCCACGCCGGTTCCCGCCCGGCCATCGCTCACCTCCGCCTCCATCGTCGCTCTCCCGCCCGCGCTCTGGAAGGTTCCAGCGGCCCCGCTCCGCCCCTCGGGCCGCGGCCGCTCCGCCCCGGGCGGGGTAGGGACGCCGGGCGGCAGCCACCCCCTCGGCGCTGGGGGCAGTGGGTGACACAGGGGTGGTAGCGCAGAGCGCAGCCTGCGGCTGGCTGTCCTGAGCGAGAGCTGGGGGCACCTCAGGGTACCCATTCCAGCCGTGACTAGGGCACGGGGGCTCCGGGCTGGCTGTTGGGAACTGGCCCTGCACATGGAATAGTTTGGGTTGGAAGAGACCTTTGAGCTCATGGAGTCCAACCCTTCCCCCAGCACTGCCAGGGCACCACCAAACCATGGCCCTCAGCACCACATCTGCACAGCTGTGAAAAGCCTCCAGGCATGGGACTGCACCACTGCCCTGGGCAGCCTGGGCCAGACCTCTGACAATGCTTTTGGAGAAGAAATTGTTCCTCATATCCAACCTAAACCTGCCCTGGGGCAAGTTGAGGCTATTTCCTCTTACCCTCTTCCTTGTTACTTGGGGAATGAGACAGAGCTGCACCAGGCTCCAACCTCCTCTCAGGGAGCTGTAGAGAGCAATGAGGTCTCCCTCAGCCTCCTCCCCACTAAACACCCCCAGCTCCCTTCAGCTGCTCCTCCCCAGCCCTGTTCTCCAGACTCTTCCCCAGCTTTGTTATCTGCTCTGGACCTGCTACAGCTCCTCAATGTCCTTCTTGGAGTGAGAAGCCCAAAACTGCACCCAGGATTTGAACAGTGGCCTCCCCAGTGGCTAGTCCAGGGGCACAATCCTTGCCCTGCTCCTGCTGCCCACACACATGGCACAGGGCTCAGATCCAGAGGACAGGAAGCATCACAGGCCTGGAGGCATCTTCAGCATCACAGCTGAAAAAAGGTCACCTGTGACATTCCCAATCCAGCTCAGGCAGGCAGGTGAGCAACCCCCTGAGCAGCAGCCCAGCAGTGACAGACAGCAGCCACCAGCGTGGAGGGGGACACATTTATTGTTCCTGGGAGCCTTTCCATATGGCTGGGACAAGGTCAGCCACCCACCTCCAGCCAGAGCAGGGCTGGGGCAGGAGGCTGATTCCAGGTAATGGCAACAAGGAGCTGCAGCCAAGGCTCTGGGGCAGGAGGCTGATTCCAAGTGTGGGCAACAAGGAGCTGCAGCCAAGCCCCCAGGGGCCTGCTGCCAGCACGGGGGCTCTGCCTGGCACCGCGGCCAGGAGGCCATGTGGCAGCTCTGCAGGCTGGGACAGGGCACAGGAGCTGCTGCTGTGACCTCCCTGCTCCCAACGGGGAAGGGAGCGCACCAGACAAGAATAAATAGAGCTGCCCAAGGCCAGCTGCTGCTGCTGGCCTGGAGAAGGCACTGGCAGCAGGCAGCTGCCAGCCAGGATCCACCAAAGCAGGAGATGTGTCCGGGGGGCGGTCAGGGCTGGCTCGTTCGCATCCTGATCTCCTCAACCAGGCTCTCCCTGCCAACGTTGACCTGCACAGGGTGAGTACAAAGTGGCTTCAGTGCAGCCTGATGGACCTGCCTTGCCCTGCAGCCATGCTGCTGTCCCCAGCCCCTCTGCAAGGCCTGAGAGGGGAGCTGAAGCTGACAGAGCAAGCCCCTGCCTGCCACCCTGCCCCAGGGCCATGCCCTTCCCACTCCTTCCTCCTGGTTCCAAAGCCAAGGGCAGTGCCCTGCTCAGCACAGGTCCCACTCGTGCCAAGAGGGCACCTTCAGGACCTTCAGCAATGGTCCTCTGCCCTGGCCAGAAGGTACAGCCCCAGGATCTCCCCTCCATGCTACAGGCTCCTGAGCTGAGGAGCAGCAGGGAGTTCAAGGAGGCCATCATAGAAGGGAACTCTGCAGAGCTGGAGCCAATGGTGCTCTACAGCTCCAGGAACCTGCATGGGGTGAGGAAGGGGAACATGGAGTGACAGAGGCTCTGGAGAAACCTCTGCTTGGAGAGGTCTAAGGAAGAAGCCAAATACAGTCCTGAGAAGCTGCTGGGGAGGGCTTGGTGGTAAACTGACACCAGGGCACATGCTCCACAGCAGGTCAAGAGGGGCTGAGGACACCACCAAGTCTCCAAAAGTGCACCCACAAGGCCACTGCCCTCAGTCCTCACCACAAGTCTGCCAGCTCATGCTCCTCTGCCTGCCCCTCACCACCCCTTCTGTGCAGGCAGCTCTGCTAAGTCTTGGAGGCTTTTTCCCCTCAGGTGGATGTGCCTGAGGGCTCTGATCTCCCTTCTGGCCACCAAAGGTAAGTTGGCATGTACATGAACGGCCTGACGGCACCACTGCAGAGCAGGGCACAGAGGAGGCTGGAGGCCTGCTCTGAGCTGGGATGCTGGCTCCAATGGCTAATGCCCCCCGAGGCTGAGCTACCCTGGGCCTCCTCCCTGGTGGCCAATGCCTCCCAGGCTGAGCCACCCTAGGCTTCACCTCCTCCCTGGTGGCTAATGCCTCCCAGGCTGAGCCATCCCAGGCCTCACCTCCTCCCTGGTGGCCAATGCCCCCCAGGCTGAGCCACTCTAGGCCTCACCTCCTCCCTGGTGGCCACCACCCGCAGCTTGACAACTCCATCCTTCAGCTCCTGCTCCCCCACAATGGCCACCAGTGGGATGCCACTCTCCTCACAGTACTGCAGCTGGTTCAGCAGCTTGGGGTTCTTCTTGTAGAGCACTTCTGCCTGCAAGAGGAGCAGAGCAGGACAGCATCAGCACCACTGGCCTGCTTCTGGGCACCCCTGCTGTGGGGGCTGAAGGTGATGAGTAATGATGGAATCACAGAATGCTGCTGGCTGGGAGAGGCCTTTCAGATCATCAAGTCCAACCCTTACCCCTGAACTATGGCCCTCAGCACCACATCTACACAGCTTTGAAAGCCCTCCAGGCATGGGGAGTCCACCACTGTCCTGGGCAGCCTGGGACAGGGCTTGGCAACCCTTTAGAGGAAGAAACTGTTCCTCCCATCCAACCTAACCCTCCCCTGGCACAATTTCTGACCACTGCCTCTCCTTCTATCACCTGAGACTAGGGAGCAGACCCAGCCCCCAACCTGGCTCCAGCCTTCCCTCAGGGAGCTGTATAGAGCAATGAGGTCTCCCTTAGCCTTCTTTTCTCCACACTAAACACCCCCAGCTCCCTCAGCTGCTCCTCCCCAGCCCTGTTCTCCAGACCCTTCCCCAGCTTTGTTATCTGCTCTGGACCTGTTCCAGCTCCTCAATGTCCTTCTTGGAGTGAGGCCCAGAACTGAACCCAGCACTCAAGCTGTGGCCTCACGAGTGCACAGGCACAATCCCTGCCCTGCTCCTGCTGCCCACACCATTGCTGCTCCAGGCCAGGCTGCTGGTGCCCTTCTCACCCACCTGGGCACACCCTGAGCTCATCTCCAGCTGCTGTCACCCAGCACCCCTAGGCCCTTTTCTACCAGGCAGTTTCCAGCCCCGAGATGTTGTTGTGCCCCAAGAGCAGGACCCAGCCCTTGGCCTTGTTGAACCTCACCCCATTGGCCTCTGCCCATCCTTGGCCTGGCCAGGTCCCTCTGCAGAGGCTCCTAAGCTCTCAGCAGATCAACACAGCCATCCAGCCTGGTGTCATCTGCAGATTCCCTGAGGGTGCATGGATCCCTTCATGCAGATCATTGAAGAAGACATCAAACAGAACATGCCCAGCTCTGAGCCCCGGGGAACACAGCTCCAAGGCAGCACAGCTCAGAGGTACTTCCAGCCCCTGGGCAAGGACCAGGCCATTACCTCCTGTCTGTGTGTGACCAGAGCTGACTTGTGGTGTGCCTAGAGGGTCAGGAGGCCAGCAGAGCACCCATGCATTGTCCTCCTCTCAGCCATTGTCCTCCCCCATCCACTGCTCTCCCCCAGCCATGGAGGGACTCTTTCTGCAGCAGATAGGGAGCAGGGCCCTGCCTCACAGCTTCTCTGTGGCAAAAAGCCCCTCCCTGGCTCCTCTCCCTCCTAAGTCCATGGTGATTCACTCTCTGTTGGAAGCAGCAGGGTATCACATGGGATTCTGTGCTGAGATGGCAGACACAGAGCAGCCCAGGCAGTGTCCTATGGCTGACCAAGTTACACTGCCCAGCCCTTCATGGAGAACACCTCCAGTTGTGAGGGAGGCTCCATTCAGGAAGGCATCTGCTGCTCACCCTCTCTGCAGGGCCCCCTCCTCCCACAGGAATGCCTGATCTGGTCCCTTCCTGGCATGGAGTGGACCAGGCAGCTCCTGACTTTGCCACTGCCTGCTCATACCTTGATGCCAGCATCCCACAACTCGCTGACGAGCTTCAGCCGCTCCTCAAGGAGCTTCTTCTGGGCAGAGGCCACCAGCACCTGTGTCTCTGTGGTCCTGATCTTCTCCTCAGAGGCCTAGAGAGGAGGCAAGACTCAAATAATGCCATGAACGCACACAGAGATACCTGAGCCTTTCTAAGCAGGATGGGTCAGCACCCCAGGCCCAGCAGTTTAGAGGTGAAGAGGCTCAGTGGGATGAAGAGCATCAGCTCAGGAGAGGCAGCAAAGCCTCACAGACCCCATTCTGCAGCAGTTCCATGATGGGGGCTGAACTGCAGGTGCAGCCAGGCTGGAGAGAAGCAATTTCCCTGCCAGATTATGCATAGAGACTGCTCTTCCACACCCAAGGACATCCCAGAGGTCTGCTCCAAGCAGTCCAGGAGCAGCAAGCCCTGTAGAAGGTGGGCAGGGGCAGGTGCCTGCTCTGCAGTGGAGTTGGTGACTCTGAGCTTGATAAGCAGCAAGCTGAGATACCTCCAGGACTGCTGGGATGAGGATACTCAAAGTGGCATTTTCCTGCCACTGCTTTTGCTGAAGGCAGAAGCCTTTAAAAGGTCACCTGGGCAGGAACAAACCTGGCAGCACTGGAAGGTGGTGGTGAAAGAACTGTTTCTAGGTAGAAAACCTGGTTGTGTGTGGCTGCCAAGAGAGAGGTTCCCACAGAGGCCTCTGGGGGAGGGAAGTGTGCAGTGGGGGTGTGGGAGCCTACAAAGACCATCAACAGCCACTGCCTGGGATGTAGGGAGGGAAGAGAAGAGAAAAAAGGTATCTGGGAAGCCCCCTGAGGACATCCCATTCCTGCAAGGTCTCTGCAGTGCCTTAGGCAGCAGAAGACACCTGAAGCTGCCATTTCCCTTGTCAAGGTAGAAATGGAGGTCACAGAGATGCCCAGTGTGTGGGGAACACCAAGACATCTGACCTGGGCACCTGCTACTGCTGAGGGTGAAAGTGCCCCCTCCATGGCTGCAGCTGAACAAACCATGCCTGAGGACTGCTGGGAGAGGCCTCTTGCCTCCAGTGGGAGCCCCAGAGATCACCTCCCAAGCCAGAGATGACATCCTGGTTCCGAGTCCTGCTGCAGAGCACAGCAGCTGCCTGGCTGCTGCCCCACCAAAGGCCACAGCAGGGCACAATCACTTCAGCACCCGCTGGCCTTGGCAGGGGGCAGGAGGGAGGAGGAGGAGGAGCTAGAAATCCTTGCTCTGTGCCTATGCTGAGCCAAGCCCCTGCAGGACCTACCTCCAGCCTCTGCTCCAGGATGGAGAAGATCCTCTCGATGCCGATGCTGACCCCCACGCAGGGCACCCTGCGGCCCTTGGGGTCAAACATCCCAACCAGGCCATCGTAGCGCCCGCCGCCGGCCACGCTGCCCACGCCCAGGGGCTCCTCCCCAGCCTGCCCCTCCTGCTGCAGCAGCACAGCCTCGTAGATCACCCCTGTGTAGTAGTCCAGGCCCCGTGCCAGGCTCAGGTCGAAGTGGATCTGCAGGACACCAGGGCAGCTCCAGCACCGGAGGCAAGGAGGGGCCCCACGAGGGCTGCCCACCCATGAGGGCTGTGCCCCACCACCCCTGCCCCTGCAGCTCCTCACCTTGCCAGTGATGCCAAACAGGGTCAGGTACTCAAACAGCAGCTTCATGTCCCCCAGCCCCTCCCTGGCCAGCTTGTTCTGGGACAGCTTTGGGTCCTGCAGGAGCTGCTCAATCAGCTCCAGGCCACCTGTGGGCAGGAGCTGCAGCTCAGGTCTGCGGCAGCTGTCAGGACAGGGCTGGGCAGCTCTGCCTGGGGCTGGCACTGCTGCAGCTGTGGCCCTGGGCAGCTCTGCCTGGGGCTGGCACTGCTGCAGCTGTGGCCCTGGGCAGCTCTGCCTGGGGCTGGCACTGCTGCAGCTGTGGCCCTGGGCAGCTCTGCCTGGGGCTGGCACTGCTGTAGCTGTGGCCCTGGGCAGCTCTGCCTGGGGCTGGCACTGCTGCAGCTGTGGCCCTGGGCAGCTCTGCCTGGGGCTGGCACTGCTGCAGCTGTGGCCCTGGGCAGCCCAAGGGCAGGGGCTGGGGGCAGTGGCGCTCACCCTGCAGCCGGACGTAGTCCCCAATGCGCTCCGCGGCCTCGGGGCACAGCCCCTTCTCTGCCACCATCTCGTTCCTCACCTCCTCCCACGACATCTGCCAGGGACACAGCAACAGCATTGGAATATTGCATCCAGCTCTGGGCTCCCCAGCTCAGGAGGGACAGGGATCTGCTGGAGAGAGTCCAAGGGAGGGCTACAAGGATGCTGAAAGGACTGGAGACTTCCTGGTGAGGAGAGGCTGAGAGCCCTGGGGCTGGTTAGTCTGAAGAGGAGAAGGCTGAGAGGGATCTGATCAGTGTCTATCAATATCTGAGGGCTGGGGGTCAGGAGGGAGGGGACAGGCTCTGCTCAGTTGCACCCTGTGATAGGACAAGGGGCAGTGGATATAAACTACAGCACAGAAGGTTCCACCTCAACAACAGCCACTGCCCCACGTACCTGGGCTCTGCTGGGAAAGCTTTCTGCTGGTCCTGCACAGGGCAGGTGAAAATCTTCTGCCCTCAATAGATCTCCATGTGGCAGAACTCCCCCAGTGTCAGCGGGATTGAGGTGTGTGTAGGAGAAGGAGCAGATCCACTGCTCTCAGAACATGACCCTCCAGTCCTTGCACTCTGCAGTCTGCAGCCCCAGCTGGGGTTGTGGTGCTGGGCAAGGGGCAGAGCTTGCCCTGCACTCTGCCCTTTTCCATAGAACTACAGCAATGTTTGGCTTGGGAAAGACCTCCAAGACTTAGGGTGTCAGGGAGTGATAGGACTGGGGGAATGGAGCAAAACTAGAAATGGGTAGATTCAGATTGGATGTTAGGAAGAAGTTCTTCCCCATGAGGGTGGTGAGAGACTGGAACAGGTTGCCCAGGGAGGTGGTGGCAGCTGGATGACCTTCCAAGATCCCTTTCCCTTTGGGCTGGTCTAGAATTGCAGGACACATCTGGGATGCCTCACATCACCTGACAACTGGGTGCACTCAGAAAGGCTTTTCAAGGCCCTGGCTGAGCCTAGGGTAGGTTCTCATGCTCCTGGTTCATAAACAGCAGCACCTTCAGATGGCCAAGGGTTGGAATGCTCAGCCTCTTGTGAAGAGCACTTTTGCTGTGTGACCTGCTCTAGGTGCCCCTGCTCTGGCAGTGGGGTTGGACTGGATGACCTCTAGAGGTCTCTTCCAACCCCCAACACCCTGTGTGTGATTTTTCTCTCCCTTCCTCCCACCAGCCAGGACCATGGAGGATGCTGGTGAAGCAAGCAGAGGATCCAGCACCCCTGCATCAGAGGGAGGAAGAACCAGAATGACTCCAGGTCTATCAGCATCCCCCAGCCAGTTCTCAGGGACCATAGGAAGAGCAGCCCAGAGGGACAGAGACTCCCTGATCCTCCAACATCAGCTGCTGCAGCCCCTACCTTGTCCAGCTTGTCCACACTAGAGCAGATGGTTCGGAACTTGGAGTCTGGAACTCCGCAGACTGCGAACATCCCGTCCAGGATGCGGCGGTCGTTGACCTGGGGACAGGCAGCAAGGGCTGGGGTCAGCTTTGGGCCCCTCACTCCAAGCAGGACATTGAGGGGCTAGAGGGTGCCCAGAGAAGGGCAAGGAAGCTGGGGAAGGGTCTGGAGAACAGTGCTGGGGAGGAACAGCTGAGGGACCTAGGGGTGTTCAGTGTGGAGGAGGGTCAGGAGGCTCTGCAGAGAGACCTGGCCAGGCTGAGGTCAGAGGGATGAGGTTCAACAAGACCAAGGGCTGGAGGCTGCACTTGGGGCACAACAACCCCAGGAAGGCTCCAGGCTGGGGGCAGAGGGGCTGGAAAGTGCCCAGCAGAGAAGGCCCTGGGGGTGCTGGGTGACAGCAGCTGCAGATGAGCTCAGGCTGTGCCCAGGTGGGCAAGAAGGGCACCAGCAGCCTGGGCTGGAGCAGCAATGGTGTGGGCAGCAGGAGCAGGGCAGGGATGGTGCCCCTGGACTGGGCACTGGGGAGGCCACAGCTTGAGTGCTGGGTTCAGTTTTGGGCCCCTCACTCCAAGAAGGACATTGAGGATCTGAAGCAGGTCCAGAGAAGGGCAACAAAGCTGGGGAAGGGTCTGGAGAACAGAGCTGGGGAGGAGCAGCTGAGGGACCTGAGGGTGATGGAGAAGAGAAGGCTCCAGAGAGACTTCTTGGTGGCCTTTCATTACCTAAAGGGATTGATCAGAAAGCTGGGAACAGACTTTTGAGCATGGCCTGTAGTGACAGGACGAGAGGTGATGGTTTGAAACTAGAAGAGGGAGACTTGGACTGGACGGAAGAAATGTTTGATGCTGAGGGTGGTAAAACCCTGGCCCAGATTGCCCAGAGATGCCCCATTCCTGGAACCATTCCAGGTGGGGCTGGAGAGGACTGCTCTGGTTGCAGATGTCCCTGCTGGCTGCAGGAGGGTGGCACTGGCTGACCTCTGAAGGTCCCTTCCAACACAAACCACTCTGTGACTGTGCTTGTGAGGCACACAGACCACAAGGAGCAGAGAGGTGGGAGGACCTCCTGGGCCAGGCCTCAGCGGCCACTAGAGTGTAAACCCAGAGGAACAATGAGCATTGCTTCCCAGCATGGCCCTCAGGGACCTGTCCAGCCTCACCTTGATGATGAAGTCCCCAAGCTGCAGGTCACTGAGGATCTCGTGCACGATCTTCAGGCACTCGGCGTCGGGGATCATGGGGTCGAACTGCCCAGCGATGTCGAAGTCCTGGGCCACAGCAAGGGGCAGTCAGCAGCACGGCTCCAGCTCTGCTCTTCAGCTGGGCTTCCAGCAGCAGCAGAAATGGGGTGCAGGGGAGCACCAGCCCTCAGCAAGGGGACCCAGAGGGGACAGGAGGTGGGGGAGGACCCTGCATTGAGCTTGTGCACTACATGGGAGCCACTGCGTGGGAGAAGCTGCTCTGCATCTCCCTGCCTCCTGCTGCTGGAGGGGTAAGAGATCCTTGGAAAACAACACCCAGGAGGCAGCAGAGTCAGCAGGAAGTCAACAAAGAACCCAGGAGGAGGAGAAGGCTCCTTATTACTGGGTGTGACCCATGTGGCAGCTGTTTGGCCTCCGCCCTTGGGGTGCTCTGCTTCTAATGCAGGTGACAAAGTTAAAGAGCAGAGGAGAAGGCAACCAAAGAGATCTCAACTGAGGCAAACTTTCAGGTGCCAAGAGAGAAAAAGAAATCAGGAAGCCAGAGTGGTCTCCACCAGACATTGCAGGATGAACCAAAACCCAGCAGCAGGAATGGGAATAGGCTGGTTCCTTGTGACCAGGAGACAGCAGAGGGTACAGCAATGGTCAGAGAGAAACAGGGCACAGAAGCAACACAAAACCTCTTCTCTGACTGCCACTGATGGACCCCTAGTGCCAATCCTCAAGGAGACTCTGAGCACAAGAATGAATCAGAGAAACCAGAGAGTGAGTTGGGTTGGAAAAGGCCTCCAGGATCATTGACTCCAACCAGAAACCCAACCCCACCATGGTCCCAGGGTTCTGGAACACCTCCAGGGATGGGGACTCCACCACCTCCCTGGGCAGCCTGTGCCAATTCCTGACCACTCTTGCAGAAAAGAAATCTTTCTTCATCTCCAACCTAACCCTCCCCTGGCACAATTTCAGGCCACTGCCTCTCCTCCTGTTACCTTAGAAGAAGGCTGAGGGGAGACCTCACTGCTCCCTACAGCTCCCTGAAAGGAGGCTGCGGTGAGGTGGGGGTTGGGCTCTGCTCCCAAGAAACAAGAGACAGGACAGAAGGAAATGGACTGAAATTGTGCCAGGGGAGGGTTAGGTTGCAGATGAGGAACAATTTCTTTGCTGCAAGAGTGGTCAGGCTACCCAGGCTGCCCAGGAAGGTGGTAGAGTCCCAGTCCCTGGAGGAGTTCAAGAGCTGTGTTTCTAATCAACACGAGGATGAGTAGAGGGCTGGAGCACCTCTCCTGTGAGGGCAGACTGAGGGAGTTGGGGCTGTTCAGTCTGGAGAAGAGAAGGCTCCAAGGAGACCTAACTGTGACCTTCCAGTGTCTGAAGGGGGCTCCAAGAAAGCTGGGGAAGGACTTTTGAGGGTGTCAGGGAGTTGATAGGACTGGGAGGCGGGGGTGGGTGTGGAACAAAAAAAGAAATGGGTAGATTCAGATTGGATGTTAGGAAGAAGTTCTTCCCCATGAGGGTGATGAGACACTGGCACAGGTTGCCCAGGGAGGTAGTGGCAGCCTCACCCCTGAAGGGTTTTGCAGCCATGCTGGATGTGGCTGTGAGCAACCTGCTGTAGCGTGAGGTGTCCCTGCCCATGGCAGGGGGGTTGGGACTGGATGATCCTTGAGGTCCCTTCCACCCTAACAATTCTATGATCCATGGGTGCTGCCCAGCGCCCAGCCCTGCCTTGGCAGGCCACACTCACACACTGGTAGAACTCCCTGTAGCGGCCGCGGGTCATGGCAGGGTTGTCCCTCCGGTAGACCTTGGCGATGTGGTACCGCTTGATGCTGCAGATCTTGTTCATGGCCAGGTAGCGAGCGAAGGGCACCTGAGGCAGGGCAGTTAAGGGTGGCCACAGGAAGGGATGGCCCCACCCACTTATCACCCACAGACAGCGCTGGGTCCTCACTATCTGCCCGGCTCCCAGTGTGGTGTGGTGCACACACAACCTCAGCGCTGGGACTGGCTGGAAGGGGCCCCTGGAGCTCACCCAGTCCACCCCACCCCACTCCAGCAGGGCACCCACGGCAGCTTGCCCAGCAGCACAATGCCCAGGGCGGGTTGGAAGCTCTCCACACAAGGAGACTCCACAACCTCTCTGGGCAGCTTGCTCCAGGCGTCCAGGCACCCTCACACCAAACAACTTCCTCCTCTTCTTCAGCTGGAACCTCCTGGGTTCCAGTTTGTGCCCAGTGCCCCTTGGCCTGTCCCTGGGCACCACTGACAAGAGCCTGGCCCCAGCCTCCTGCCCCCCAGCCTTTAGGTCTTGCTGAACATTGCTCAGATCCCCTCTGGGGCTGCTCCTCTCCAGGCTCAACAGCCCCAGGGCTCTCAGCCTTTGCCCCTCACAGAGAGGCTCCAGGCCCCTCAGCATCTTCACAGCTTCCACTGGACTCTTTCCAGCGGTTGCCTCTCTGGAATTGGAGAGCCCAGGAACTGGACCCTACAGTCCAGATGTGGCCTCACCATGGCAGAGACCCTCTCTTGACCTGCTGGTCACACTCTTCTTGAGGTACCCCAAGAAACTATTTGCCTTCTTGGCCACAAGAGCACACTGCTGGCTCATAGTTAACACATCCCTGGGACAAAGCAACTGCTAGGAGCTGGTTGGACTTCCCACAGCTCCCCAAGGTGTCCACAGCTGTCAAAGTCAGGGCCCACACATTAAGTATCCCTAGGTGCCTTTCAGCAGCACCTTTGGCTGGATCTCAGCCCTCCTGCAGGTTGGGTCCCCTGTGGTAGAATCAGCTCCCTCAGACCTACCTCAGCTCCACACAGCCATGGCTCCACCAACCCCACACAGAGCCATGGCTTCACCAGCCCCCCACTCCCCCCCCCCCAGCCACACACCACGCTTCACCAGAAGCAACATGCCATAGATAACTGACCAAGGGTCCTGCTCCCACTGACCCACATCTCCCTGTGGGCACAGGGTCAGAGGCCCAGGACTGGCCTCCCTCCTCTTCCTCCTCCCTGTCCCCTGGCCAGGCTGGGCAGTGAAGGTGGAGATCCCCACCAGAGGCTGCAGCAGGATACAGTCAGGTCGTAGCGCAAGGACAGCAGCTCCCCGCCCTGATCCTTCAGGTCATAGATGAGCTTTGAGTCTTCACCATACTTCCCTGTCAGGGTCTCCTACAAGAGGGCACAGGAACAAAGAGTACCTTCAGGGACAGGGCAGAGAGCAAAAAACACCTTTGGGGACAGGGCAGAGGATGCCCTTGGGGACTAGGCAGAGGGCAAAGAACACTTTGAGTTACAGGACAGAGGGGCAGAGAGCACCTTGAGTACTCAACCCTGCAGCACAGGAAATGAGGAAATGGTGGAAGGGGACCTCAGGGCTGGAAGAGCCTTGCCACAAGGGCAGCAGGCCCCTCAGCAGCTGAGCTGTGAGTCCATCACTCACCTTCAGCTCGAAGACCGGCGTGTCGATGACCTCCGCCCCGTGGCGCTTGAAGCAGGAGATGATGGCGCTGAAGACCCTCTCCCGGATGGCCATCTGCTTGGGGCTGTAGTCACGGGTGCCCTGGGGGAGGAGCACACCACACACTGCCTCAGGCAGCCTGCAGAAGCCTGCACAAGCCCTGTGAGGAGCAGCTGAGGGAGCCAGGGGTGTTTAGCCTGCAGAGGAGGAGACTCAGGAGAGACCTTATTGCTCTCTACAACTACCTGAAAGGAGGTTGTAGCCAGGTGGGGGCTGGTCCCTTCTCCCAGGCAAGCAGTGACAGAACAAGAAGACACAGTCTCAAGCTGTGCCAGGGGAGGTTTAGGCTGGAGGTTAGGAAGAAATTCTTCCCAGAAAGAAAGATTGGCCACTGGAATGTGCTGCCCAGGGAGGTGGTGGAGTCACCATCACTGGAGGTGTTCCAGAACCCTGGGGCCACGGCACCTGGAGCCATGGTGGGGTTGGGTTGCTGGTCGGAGTCATAGAATCATAGAATCAGTCAGGGTTGGAAGGGACCACAAGGATCATCTAGGTCCAACCCCTGCCATGGGCAGGGACACCCCACACTAGATCAGGCTGGCCAGAGCCTCACCCAGCCTGGTCTTAAACACCTCCAGGGACAGGGCCTCAACCACCTCCCTGGACAACGCATTCCAGGGCTTCACCACTCTCATGGGGAAGAACTTCTTCCTCACATCCAGCCTGAATCTCCCCACCTCCAGCTTCATTCCATTTCCCCTAGTCCTATCACTCCCTGAGAGCCTGAGAAGTTCCTCCCCAGCCTTCTTGTAGGCCCTCTTCAGATACTGGAAGGCCACAATGAGGTCACCTGGGAGCCTTCTCTTCTCCAGACTGAACAGCCCCAACTCCTTCAGTCTGTCCTCAGAGGAGAGGTGCTCCAGCCCTCTGATCATCCTCGTGGCCCTTCTCTGGACACCTTCCAGCACCTCCAGATCCCTTTTGTAATAGGGGCTCCAGAACTGGAGGCAGTACTCCAGGTGGGGTCTCAGCAGAGCTGAGTAGAGGGGGAGAATCACCTCCCTTGCCCTGCTGGCCACACTTCTCTTGCTGCAGCCCAGGATCTGATTGGCTTTCCGGGCTGCAAGTGCACATTGAGAGCTCCTGTTGAGCTTCTCATCCTCCAGCACCCCCAAGTCTCTCTCCTCAGGGCTGCTCTCCAGCCAGTCACTGCCCAGCCTGGATTTGTGCCTGGGACTGCCTCGACCCAGATGCAGGACCCTGCACTGTGTCTTGTTGAAGATCATAAGGTTGGCTTGTGCCCACCTCTCCAGCCTGTCCAGGTCCCTCTGGATGGATCCCTTCCCTCCAGCGTGTCTGCTGCACCACACAGCTTGGTGTCATCAGCAAACTTGCTGATGGTGCACTCAATGCCCCTGTCCACAAAGATGTTGAATGAGCCTGGTCCCAGGACTGATCCCTGAGAGACTCTGCTTGTCCCTGGCCTCCACTGGGACATGGACCCGTTGACAGCCACTCTTTGGGTGCGGCCATCAAGCCAGTTCTTTATCCATCTAGTGGTCCATCCATCAAACCCATGTGTCACCAGCTTGGAGTCAATGATCCGGGAGGCCTTTTCCAATTCAACTCTCTGGTTCTCTGATTCATTCTTGTGTTCAGAGTCCCTTTGAAGATTGGCACCTGGGGTCCATCAGTGGCAGTCAGAGAAATTCTTCCCCATGAGGGTGGTGAGACACTGGAACAGGTTGCCCAGGGAGGTGGTGGCAGCCTCATCCCTGGAGGTTTTGAAGGCCAGGCTGGATGTGGTTGTGAGCAACCTGCTGTAGTGTGAGGTGTCCCTGCCCATGACAGGGGGTTGGAACAGGATGATCCTTGAGGTCCCTTCCAGCCCTGACAATTCTCTGGGGTAAGGAGACAACAGCTCCATGTCCAGGTGGAGATGGGTGGCAAGTGGTGTCCCTCAGGGGCTGTACTGGAACCAGTGCTGTTCAGTATCTTCACCAAGGATACAGATTGGGGCACCCTCAGCAGGGGTGCAGATGACAGCAAGCTGAGTGGTGCAGTTGGTAAGACTGAAGGATGGAATTTTGCCATCCAGAAGGACCTGGACAGGCTGGAGGGATGGGCTCAGGAGAACCTCAGTATTAATCCAGGCTGGAAGATGTCATCAACAGCCCTGCAGAGAAGGACGTGAGGGTGCTGGTGGGAGAGAAACTGGACAGGAGCCAGCAATGGGCACTGACAGCACAGAAGACCAGGGGCAGCCTGGGCTGCATCCAAAGCAGCCTGGCCAGAGATGGAGATGGATGCCCCTCTGCTCTGCTCTGGGGAGACCTCACCTGCAGGGCTGTGCCCAGCTCTAGGGCCCCAAACACAGAAGGGACATAGACCTGATGGAGAGGGTCCAGAGGAGGCTACCAAGATGACCTTCAAGATCATCCAGTACCACCCCCTGCCATGGGGAGGAGCCCCTCTCACCAGCCCAGGTTGCTCAAGGCCTCATCCAGCCTGGCCTTGAACACCTCCAGGCAGGAGGCAGCCACAGCCTTCCTGGGCAACCTGTGTCAGTGTCTCCCCACCCTCACTGTGCAGAACTCCCTCCTGATGTCCAACCTAAATCTTCCCTCGCCCAGCTCAAAGCCATTGTCCCTCGTCTTTGCACTCCCAGCCCTTGTCCAAAGTCCCTCCACAGCTCTCCTAGAGCCCTTCAGGTACTGGAAGGCTGCTCTGAGGTCTCCCTGGAGCCTTCTCTTCTCCAGGCTGAACAGGTCTGCTTCAGCTGTAGCAGCCAGACCCCTGCACAAGGGGCAACCCAGGGGGTGAAATGAAGGACAGGGACATTGTGAAGCTGTGCAACAAGCAGCAGCTTTGCACAGCCCAAACTCACTCAGGGAGTTATCCTCTTTCCAGAGTGTGCTGCCTGGCCAGTGTCCATCTGCTGCTGCCTGGGGCATGCTCCCTCTGCATTCTATCACTGTCAGGAGTCACTCAGTTACCTAGCTGAGCACCTTCAGGCTCTCAGCAACAAAACCCCTCCAGTTCATGGACTGGGCCTCCTGCTCTCATCCTCTAAGTGCTGGTGGGGAAGGAAGCAGAGCAGGCACCTCCCCACCCCCCAGCTGTAGGTCAGAGGGTGAGAGGCAGCTGATGTGGCTGGGAAGCCACCAGCTGCTGCCTTGCCCTGGGACTGGCAGGCTGCACAGCTTGCAGCAGTGACAGAGCCACACTGCAGGCCTCACACCACAGCTGCACAGAAGGGGCATGGGCACGTTCTGCGGCACTCCCTCAGTCCAAATCCCTGCAGCCACCAGGGACATCTACAACTAGAGCAGGCTGCTCAGAGCCTCAAACAACTTGACCTGCAATGGTGCCAGGGATGGGGCTTCTACCACCTCTCTGGACAAACTGGGCCAGGCTCTCACCATCCTTAGTATCAAATATTTCTCCCTTCTCTCCAGTCTGAATCTCCCTCTTAGTTTCCAACCATCATCCCTTGTCCTGTCCCAACAGGCCTTGCTCCAAAGTCTGTTCCCAGGTTTCTGATCAGCCCCTTCAGATACAAGAAGGTCTCCCTGAAAGAGAGACCTCCAATAGGAGACCTTCCAAGAGAGCTTTCCAGTGAGCCTTGCACCAGCAGGGCTGCACTTGGTGGCATCTTGTGCTCACTCAACCCATCAGCAGCTTCACCCCCTCTGTCCAGGTTACCAGCTGAAGGTTAACAGGGACAGCCTGGGGATCCTTGGTCCATGAGAGACAAGGCCTGCAGGTACTAGTGGGGTCTGTCCTACAGGAGCTGAAGAGTCCTAACCCTTAACTCCTCAGAGCAAGGCAGACCATGACCTTACTTCCAAGAGTACAACCATGCAGATACAAAACCTCCCACACTGAGCAGCTCTGACAGAGCTTAACCAAAAGGGAAGTTTGTTTCCTGACCATTAGCTCTTATCCCAGAAGCACCAGAAAGTCCTGATGTCCAACCTAAACCTGCCCTGTTCCAGATTCAAACCATTGCCTCTCATCCCAACCCTACAGGCCTTTCTGAACACTCCCTCCCCAGCTCTCCTGAGCCCCTTCAGGTACTGGAAGGCTACTCTAAGGTCTCCCTGGAGCCTTCTCTTGTCCAGGCTGAACAGCCCCAACTCTCTCAGCCTGTCCACATAGCAGAGGTTCTTCAGCTCTCTGATCATCTTGGTGGCCTCCTCTGGATCCTCTCCATCAGGTTCATGTCTCGTGTTTGGGGCCCCAGAGCTGGACATAGCCCTGCAAGTGAGGTCTCCCCAGAGCAGAGGGGCAGGATCCCCTCTCTCCATCTCTGGTCAGGCTGCTTTGGATGCAGCTCAGGCTGTCATTGGCCTTCTGGGCTGCAGGGACATTTCCACCCTCACCCCTGATGCTCAAAGGGAAAATGGAAGCAAAAGTGAGAAGACGGAGAGGCAAGGCTGTGCTGAGACTCCACAGAGGTGTGGGGGGGCTGTGTGACCGTGGCAGCAGGGCGTGCACACAGAGTGGGGGTGCTGGGGTTAGTTACCTTGGGTGTCTTGAGCACAAACTTGTGTTTCCCCTCATCTCCCCCAAGCTGTGCCTTCATCTCCAGCAGTTTCGCCACCTCCTTCGCAATCTGGGGGGGGGGAAGAAGAAGGAGGAGCTGGGGGTAAGCCCACCCAGCAGACCCAGCCCACAGCCCCTTCAGCCTCAGCACTCCCAGTGCACCCAGACTGCCCAGCCTCAACACACCTGCTATTCCCAGGCTCTTGCAGTAATCGGAGGTATTCACTGCTCCTCTCCAAGCCCCTCACTTCTGCTACAAGAAGCCCAACCTCAGCACCTCCAACAGCCCTTCCCCATCCTCTGATTCCCCAATCTCCACTGCCCCCATCATCTGCCTCCCCAGGCTCCTCCTCCCACCCTCCCAGCACCCCCAGCTCCTGCTCCGTGCACCCTGGCACCAGCATCCTCCTCCCA
This sequence comes from Picus viridis, assembly GCA_033816785.1. Taxonomy (NCBI): domain Eukaryota; kingdom Metazoa; phylum Chordata; class Aves; order Piciformes; family Picidae; genus Picus; species Picus viridis. The sequence continues at coordinate 898,011 of CM066593.1, forward strand.
ATCCTGTCACCCCTAAACACCCTTCTGGGCATGGGCAGTTTAACAGCAGCATCGCTACTTCCTGCTCCCAGTCTAGAGTCCCCCACACCCTTCTTCCCAGGCACTTCAGCCCCTCCGCTCTCCGAAGCGGTAACCCCCAATCCCCCTCAGCCCCACACCCTAGGCCCGCAGCCCCTGCGCCAGCACTCGCAGTCTCCCACAGCGCTCTCCCACGAAGCCCAAGCACCGCAACCACACCTCAGACACCTTGGCAACCCTCGTTCCAGTTCAGCACCAGCGCTCCCTTCCCCTGTCCCGGCGCCGCCGGTGCCTCCGCGCCCTCTCCTCACGCCAGCTCGGCCGCCTCCCACCCACACCAGGCTCCAGCTCTCCCTCACGCCGCTCCTCCCCCGGCACCTCACGTCCATCCCTCCACCCCCGGCCCCGCCAGCCCCCTCAGGGACCAGCCGTACCTCATCGGGATCGGCCTTCTGCTGCTTGAGCCTCCGCACCGTCTCCGCCTGCTCCCGCACCGCCGCCTCGTCCGCCATTGCCGGCCCGCGCCTGCGGCCCGCCGCGCCCCGGCCTGCGCCTGCGCCCTGCAGCGGGAGGGAGGCTGCGCCTGCGCGCTGCGGTGCCGGCTGTTGCCATGGCAGCGGCCCCGCGCCTGCGCACTGCGGAGGAGGCTGCGCCTGCGAACTGCCGTCCCCAGCGTTGCCAGGGCAGCGGCCCCGCGCGCGGACACTGCGGCGGGAGAAAGGCTGCGTTCGCGAGCTGCGGCCCCGCGCGTTGTCATAGGAACAGCTCCCCGCGGGCTCTGTGCACTGCCGCAGCCCTGCCTGCGCGGTCCCGCCGCCATCCTTGCCGTGGCAACAGCCCCGCGCCCGCGCACTGCGGCCGCCCGCCTCGGCTCGGCCCCGGCGCTGCGCCTGAGCAGTCTGCCCCGGCCGTTGCCATGGCGCTGCGGGTCGGCGACTGGGCGCCCCGGCCCGGCAGGGAGCACTTGGCTCAGTTGGGTGTCTGCTTTCTCTGTGTGAAGATGCGGGGGATAAATCCCACCCTAAGCGTCTCACACAGGCCTGAGCCGTGGGCCCAAGCCAACCTCATGAAGTTCAACGAGGCCAAGTCCGAGGTCCTGAACCCGGGTCGGGGCAACCCCAAGCACAAATCCAGGCTGGGTGAGGAGCAGCTGGAGCGCAGCCTGGAGGAGGAGTTGAGGCTGTCAGGTGGTGACAAACTCCCCAGGAGCCAGCAGTGATCACTGGCAGCCCAGAAGCCACAGGTCTGCACCAAAAGATGTATGGCCAGCAAGCAGCAGAGGGAGGGGATTTTGCACCTCAGCTCTGACCCCACCTGCAGCACTGCCTCCAGCTCTGGGGCCACCCAGCTCAAGGACATGGAAGTGGTGGAGAGGCTCCAGAAGAGGCCACCAAGATGATCAGAGGCTGCAGAACCTCTGCTATGGGCAGAGGCTGGGAGAGCTGGGGCTGTTCAGCCTGGAGAAGAGAAGGCTGCAGGGAGACCTCAGAGCAGCCTTCCAGTACCTGAAGGGATCCAGAAGAGCTGGGGAATGGACTTTGGACAAGGGCTGGCAGTGCCAGGACGAGGGACAATGGCTTTAAGCTGGAAGATAAGAGATTGAGACTGGAGATGAGGAAGAAATTCGTTCCAGGGAGGGTGGGGAGACACTGGCACAGGTTGCCCAGGGAGGCTGTGGCTGCCTCTTCCCTGGAGGCATTCAAGGCCAGGCTGGATGAGGCCTTGAGCAACCTGGGCTGGTGGGAGGGTTCCCATGGCAGGGAGTTGGAACTGGGTGATCTTGCAGGTCCCTTCTGACCCAACTCATTCTATGACTCTGAGTCCTTATGCTATCATGCAAGCAGAGGTGCATGGGTGGAAGTTGAGACATCTCCCTTTATCATGAGATCATTGAACCTTCTCCGGTTTCCATCTGTCTTTGACCAGCTCAGTCATCACCTCAGAGCAGCTGCGGTCACCACACTCAAACAAAGGCCCCAGGGCGCTTTTTTTTGTTGTTCTTTGGGGGTTTTTAATCTATAAAAAAACCAGAGTTCTTCACACTCACCCCTGCTGCAACCTGCCTGCCTGGCTGCACCAGCCCCTGTCTCATGTCCCTTCCTGAGCAGACCCACAGTGCCCACAGGCCCTTGTCACAGCCCAGCATTTGGCCCCACACTCCACGTCAGAGCCTGGCTGCAGGCTGGGGCTGGCCCCTGCAGCTCTCAGAGGAGTGGAGGTAGCCTTCCACTGGCACCCTCTCCTGTGTCCTCAGCCTGCAGGCACCCAGCACACCACAGATTCCCCCACACACATCACACCCTGGAGCTGCTCCTGCTTGAGCTGCACTGTGTCCATCCCTGCTGGTGCCACCACCACAACCTCCTGCAGCGGATGGGAATGACTGCAGAGGGACAGGTACTGCAAGATTAAGAACCCACAAGCTTAACCCAGCCTTCAGAGCAGTTAACCAGATGGTTAACCTGGTGACTTTTCTAACCCACTTGCTCCTTTCTGAGCAGATGTCCCCTGTTGGCACTGCCTCAGCCCAGGCAGGTGAGTCTCAGGCTAGTGGATGGTGACCAGACCTCAGTGGTAGGTGCATGGCTAAGGGTGCTGGAGGACTCTGCTTGTACAGCAGCTCTGCCAAGCAGCTCTGGCCAGGGAAGTCCTAGGGCTCCAGCCTTCTCCTGATCTCATCAACAAGCTCTGCTCTTGGGATGTCAACCTACAAAGCAAACAGAGAGGAGGGGGCAGCACTGGAACCCTGAGCAGCACAGGGTTTGAACTGCCCCTAAGGAGTCTGGGACTGGACTAAGAATCCCACTCTGTTGTCTCAAATCTTGTGTGGTGCTCAACAGTCCTTGATGACCCCAAACTGCCCTCTTCTGGCCCTGGCTTTCCTCCCTTCTGGCTCAAGGCCAGACCTGCTCCTTGCAGCTACATTATCAATAGGAAGAGATCAGTTCTGTGTGCGCAGAGCAGTGCTGTGTCACTGCAGCAGTGCCAAGGAAAGGTCCAGAGTGGACCCAACACTGGGAGGAGCTTCTCCTCCTGCCCACACTTCCTATGGACATTGGGGATGCCACCCAGATCCCAGGTGCAGAAGGAGACAGCAACATTTTGATCCCACCCCTGAAGAACTAAAGATCCTGTGAGACGTTGCTGGATCCAAGGGTGGAGATATCTCACTGTCAGGGCTTGGGCTGGTGGAGGGTAGCTCCATAAAGAAGGACCTTCCTTGGTAGGCGTGGGACAGCAATGTGCCCTGGTGGCCCAAGAAGACCAATGGTATGCTTGGGTGCATTAAGAAGTGTGACCAGAAGATCAAGAGAGCTTCTCCTCCCCCTCTACTCAGCCCTAGTTAGACCACATCTGCAATACTGTGCCCAGTTCTGGGCTCCCCAGTTCAAGAGGGACAGGGATCTGCTGGAGAGTCCAATGGAGGCTATGAGGATGATGAAGGGACTGGAGCAGCTGTGTGAGGAAGAGAGGCTGAGAGACCTGGGGCTGTTTAGTGTGGGGAGGAGAAGGCTGAGAGGGGATCTGATCAATGTCTATAGATATCTGAGGGGTGGGGGTCAGAATGAAGGGGCCATGCTCCTTTTGGTGGTGCCCAGTGACAGGACAAGGAACATTGGCTACAAGCTGGAACCCAGAAGGTTCCACCTCAACATGAGGAGAAACTTCTTTGGTTGGAGCCCTGGAGCAGGCTGCCCAGAGAGGTTGTGGAGTCTCCTTCTCTGGAGACTCTCCTTCTCAAAACCCACCTGGATGTGTTCCTGTGTGCTCTGCCCTGGGTCACCCTGCTCTGGCAGGGGGCTTGGACTGGATGATCTCTGGAGGTCCCTTCCAACCCCTCCCATTCTGTGATTCAGATCTGCACTGCAGCCCCCCAAAGAAACACCACTCCCGAGGGAATCCCCAGAGGCTTTCAGCCATCTCCAGACCATGGCAGCACTCCCCAGGCAAACCCCAGAGGCTTTCAGCCATCTCCAGACCATGGCAGCACTCCCCAGGCCTGGGGCGAATGTCCATCCTCACCTCCTGCCTGGTGCTGACATCTCTCAGCTTGACAACTCCACCTGCCAGCTCCTGCTCTCCCACGATGGCAGCGAGGGGGATGCCTGTGTCCTCACAGTACTGCAGCTGCTTCAGCAGCTTGGGATCCTTCCTGTACAGCATCTCTGCCTAGAGGGGAAGGGGGAAAAGGGGGGGAAGGGACAATGCTGAGTTGTTCACTCAGAAATCTACTGCTCACCTATCCTGGAGCAAAGCAGCCAGCACCAAAACCCAACCCAAAACTCTGCTTCCTTATCCCCGCAGCAAGGCTTTCCCTTTAGAGCTCTCAGTTTCTCTCCTTTTCTGCCTCTGACATCTCAGGCAGGTGCTCATCTTGCGTTGCTCACAGCTCATGGGGCAGCTCTTCCTGTGCTTCATAGAATCACAGAATGGCTCAGGTCGAAGAAGCCACAGAGATCATCTGCTCCAACCCCCCACCATGGGCAGGGACACCTTGGCTGCTCATCCTACCTGGCCTTGAACATCCCCAGGGAGGAGGCATCCACAACCTCCCTGGGCAGCCTGTTCCAGTACCTTCCCACCCTCATACTGAGGAACTTCTTCCTAACATCCAGTCCAAACCTACTCTCCTCAGCATCAAACTGTTCCCCTTGTCCTGTCTCCAGACACCCTCAGGAAAAGTTCCTCTGCAGCCTTCCTGCAGGATTCCTTCAGGTACTGGAAGGCAGCTCTAAGTTCCCCCTGGAGCCTTCTCTAGACTGCACAACCCCAGCTCCCTCAGCTTGGCCTTGTATCAGAGGTGTTCCAGGCCTTGCTCCAGGGGCCTCAGCCCAGCCCCTTTGTCTCCTTTCATCCTTCTCTCACCCACAGCACTGCCGAGCCCAAGCCCGTCCTTTACCTTGATCCCTGCATCCCACAGCTCAGAGATGAGCTGCAGCCTGGCAGCCAGCAGGTGTCTGTGAGGTGTAGCCACCAGCACTTGGGTCTCAGTCGTCCGAATCTTCTCACCAGAAGCCTGCAGGGACAGACACACTCCTGAGCTCTGAGGCAACCTGCAGCTCCCAACCAAAGCTCAGTTCACCTCCGCTTCAGACCTTCACACAGCTCCCAAACACAGCCCACCTAAAAGCTACCCAGCACCATGCACTGAGCATCATCCAGGAGCAAAGGAAGTGCAGCCTGGACACGAGGCACACACAGAGTCTGAGCTGTGACCCCACCAGATGTGCTGCTGTTCTTCTGGAACCTTGGCCTCCCTCCTGGATGGGGCCTGGACAGCTTTCTCATGCCCCTTGGATTCTCCAGACACAATCACACTGCCCCAGCCTCACTTGCTGTGAATCAAGGCTCAGAACTAAATGGAGATAGATTTCTCCTCCCCATCTACTCTGCCCTGGTGAGCCCTCAGTTGGACAATTGGGTCCAGTTCTGGGCTCCCCAGTTCAAGAGACAGAGAACTGCTGGAGAGGGTCCAGTGCAGGCTACAAAGATACTGAGGGGCCTGGGAGGAGGAAAGGCTGAGAGCCCTGGGGCTGTGAAGCCTGGAGAAAAGCATCCCCAGACAGGATCTGAGCAATGCTCAGCAAAGCTAAAGGGCAGGGGGCAAGAGGCTGGGGCCAGACTCTTGTCAGTAGTACCCAGGGATGGGCCAAGGGGCAATGGGCACAAACTGGAACACAGAAGGTTACATCTCAAGAGGAGGAGAAAGTTGTTTGGCATGAGGGTGCTGGAGACCTGGAGCAGGCTGTCCAGAGAGGTTGTGGAATCTCCTTGTGTGGAGAGCTCCCAAACCGCCCCAGGCATTGTGCTCCTGGGCAAGCTGTGGGTGCCCTGCTGGAGTGGGGTGGGTTAGATTGGGTGAGCTCCAGAGGTCCCTTCCAGCCCCCACCCTGCTGGGATTGTGGGGTTTCATGAACCCCATCATGGGCTTTCCCAGGGTGCTCATTACAAAGTGAGTGCCAAAGCCGACACCGAAGTCATCCCCCCCAGTCTCCAGGACAGAAAACATCACAGGCAAGAAACAGAAGCAAAGCAATTAGGGAATCAATTTCAGAGCCGGGAGCAGATCTCAGGGCCCACATCCAAGGCTTCCTAGGGGTTTGCTACAAAATGCTGCCCTCAGCTGCCCACACCTGCTGGAAAGGCTTCTGTCTGCTGTGCATGGGCACTGAGGCATGAGAGAAGCCACCCTCTGCCCCCAAACCCTCCTTCCTCTGCAAACCACCAAGCTGCAGAGCTCTGCAGAAACATCAGAGAACCTCCAGTACCTGAGGGGGCTACAGGAAGGATGGAGACTGTTTGCAAAGGCCTGCAGGGACAGGACCAGGGGCAATGGCTTCAAGCTAGAGCAGAATGAATTCAGATTGAATATGAGGAACAAGTTCTGCACCATGAGGGTGGTAGAACACTGGAACAGGTTGCCCAGGGAGGTGGTTGAGGCCCCATGCCTGGAGATATTCAAGGTGAGGCTGGACAGCGTTCTGGGCAACCTGATCTGGTTGGAGATGTCTGTGCTGAGTGTGGAGAGGTCAGAGTAGATGACCTGTGGAGGTCCCTTCCGGTGCCCAGACCATTCTATCACAGTACATTAGTGGTTGGAAGGGACCTCAAGAGATGACGGGGCCCAACCCCCTGCCAGAGAAGGACCACTCAGGGTACTCTGCACAGGAATGCACCCAGGATTTTATGATTCTATGACCCCTGGAGCCCTGAGCCCCCTGCAGCACTCACCTTGAGCCTGCGCTCCAGGATGGAGAAGATCCTCTCGATGCCGATGCTGAGCCCCACGCAGGGCACCCTGCGGCCCTTGGGGTCAAACATCCCAACCAGGCCATCGTAGCGCCCGCCGCCGGCCACGCTGCCCACGCCCAGGGGCTCCTCCCCAGCCTGCCCCTCCTGCTGCAGCAGCACAGCCTCGTAGATCACCCCTGTGTAGTAGTCCAGGCCCCGTGCCAGGCTCAGGTCGAAGCGGATCTGCAGGACACCAGGGCAACTTGTGGCAGTTTAGAGGCTGCGGGTGCCCTGGAGAGCCACACAGCTACAGACCTCCAGGCAGGGCAGTGTCCAGGAGGGTGACTGGGAGCTGGATTTCCTTCCCAGAGGTCCTGCATCCCTATAAAACTAGTTACAAAGTCACTTCTCTTCCCTTTTTCTTCCCTCTCTCTTCTCCTGGGAAGGAGGCCCAGGCACTTATCTCTCTTGGTGGGGGAATAAGGTCTAGTGTCAGCCTTGGCAATGCTGCCAATTAGGCCTGGAGGGGCCCAATTAGGCCTGGAGCTGCCCGGCTGGGGCCTGCAGCTGCCAAGCTGAATGTCAGCTTCATCACAATGGTGTGGTGTGGAGAGTAGAGATGCTGGGGGTGGGATGATGAAGGCCTGGGTTTGTTGGCCTGGTTTAAAGGGAGGTTTGTGTGAAGCTCTGGCTCGATGAGCTTCTGTGTTAAGCTCAGACTATGGATTCTGTGTTTTGTGTGCTTTGTACTGCTGTATGGAGTTGGGAATGGCCTTTCCATCTAAACTTCCAACCCTAGCCAATTCCTTGTGTGAGCAATTTCCTTGTGCCCCTTTTGGCAGATGTAAAAGAGCAAATCTGTCTCACACTAGGACACAGCTCCAGTGGCAAGGAGGGGCCCCACGAGGGCTGCCCACCCATGAGGGCTGTGCCCCACCACCCCTGCCCCTGCAGCTCCTCACCTTGCCAGCGATGCCAAACAGGGTCAGGTACTCAAACAGCAGCTTCATGTCCCCCAGCCCCTCCCTGGCCAGCTTGTTCTGGGACAGCTTTGGGTCCTGCAGGAGCTGCTCAATCAGCTCCAGGCCACCTGTGGGCAGGAGCCACAGCTCAGGTCTGCAGCAGCTGCCAGGACAGGGCTGGGCAGCTCTGCCTGGGGCTGGCACTGCTGCAGCTGTGGCCCTGGGCAGCTCTGCCTGGGGCTGGCACTGCTGCAGCTGTGGCCCTGGGCAGCCCAAGGGCAGGGGCTGGGGGCAGTGGCGCTCACCCTGCAGCCGGACGTAGTCCCCAATGCGCTCCGTGGCCTCGGGGCACAGCCCCTTCTCTGCCACCATCTCGCTCCTCACCTCCTCCCACGACATCTGCCAGGGACACAGCAACAGCATTGGAATATTGCATCCAGCTCTGGGCTCCCCAGTTCAAGAGGGACAGGGATCTGCTGGAGAGCGTCCAAGGGAGGGCTACAAGGATGCTGAAAGGACTGGAGCACTGCCTGGTGAGGAGAGGCTGAGAGCCCTGGGGAAGAGAGTCTGGAGAGGAGAAGACTGAGAGGGATCTGATCAATGTCTATCAATATCTGAGGGGTGGGGGTCAGGAGGGAGGAGACAGGTTCTGCTCAGTTGCACCCTGGGATAGGCCAAGGGGCAATGGATTTAAACTCCAGCACAGGAGGTTCCACCTCAACAGGAGGAAGAACTTCTTCACTGTGAGGGTCACAGAGCACTGGAGCAGGCTGCCCACAGAGGTTGTGGAGTCTCCTTCTCTGGAGGCCTTCAAGACCCATCTGGATGCATTCCTGTGTGACCTGTGCTGGATTCTATGGTCCAGCTCTGGCAGGGTGGTTGGACTGGAAGATCTCCATAGGTCCCTTCCAACCCCTAACATCCTGTGAGGCTGTGAACATCTGGTGCTGCAGGACCTGTTCACTGCTGTCTACACCAGCAGTCAGCCACCTCACCAGTGCCACCCAGGAACTGGGGGGAACACCAGGACTTGTTGCTAACCACACACAAGAGCTCCCCAGAGCCCTCCCAAGCACCAGCAGTCTTATGCTGAGGACAGCCTCCACACCCTGCCTTACCCCAGCCACCCACCCCCAGACTGGAGCCACCCCCACACTCACCTTGTCCAGCTTGTCCACGGTGGAGCACATGGTGATGAATTTGCTCTCTGGGATGCCACAGACAGCGAAGACACCGTTCAGAACCAGCCTGTGGTTGACCTGAGGGGGCAAGAAGGGCACTTGGCTGCAAGGATGTCCTCCCCATCACCATGTCCTCCTGTCCCAGCTGCACTGCTGCTGCTTCTTCCTGCCCTTCCACCAGCACCTCATTCTCATGGGAAGGGAAGGTGCAGAGGTATCATAGAAACACAGAACTGTGGAGGTTGGAAAAGACCTTTGAGATCATCCAGTCCAACACTCACTCAGAGCTCACAATCCATTATTGCTGCTCAGCCACTGCCACTGAACCACATCCCTCAGCAACACATCCAGGCAGCTTTTAAACACCTCCAGGGATGGGGACTCCAGCACCTCCCTGGGCAGCCTGGGACAGGGCCTGAGGACCCTTGCTGGGAAGAAATTTCTCCTAATGTCCAACCTGAACCTCCCCAGGAACAACTTGGGGTCACTTCCTCTTGTCCTGGCACTTGACCAATCCCCAACCTCCTCTCAGGCAGCTGTAGAGAGCAAAGAGGTCTCCCCTCAGCCTCCTCTTCTCCAGGCTGAACAATCCCAGGTCCCTCAGCTGCTCCTCACCAGACCAGTTCAAGGCCCTTCCACCAGCTTGGTTCCTCTTCCAAGCAAGTGGTGATATGAAAGCACTCAACTCTGCTCTCACCTTGATGATGAAGTCCCCAAGCTGCAGGTCACTCAGGATCTCATGCATGATCTTCAGGCACTCAGCATCAGGAATCATTGGGTCAAACTGTCCAGCAATGTCAAAGTCCTGCGGGCAGAAGAAGCAGCAGAGGCTCCTGGCACAGCTGAGAGGCTTCAGCTTGTGGCAGGGACATCACTGAATGGTTTGGGCTGGAAGGGACCTCCAAAGCTCATCCAGTCCAGCCCTCTGCAGTCAGCAGGGACATCCTCCCAGGTTGCCCAGAGCCCTGTCCAGCCTCACCTTGAATACCTCCAGGGATGGGTCCCCAACCACCTCCCTGGGCAACCTGTTCCAGTGTTCCACCACCCTCATGATCCAGAGCTTGTTCCTAAACTTGTCCACTAGTGACAGGACTGACTTAAATCTCAGAGCTGCAGTTTGAAGGTCTCACAGCCCAGGTGTGGTGCAGGTCTCACACAGCTCTGCAGGGGGTAGGAAAGGCAGGACCTCAGGGTCAGCAGAGCAGACCCTCAGCCACTGTGGTTGAGAGAAGGCTCCAGACCACTGACCATACATAAGCACAGCTCAGATTTGACTATTGGAGCCAAATCAGAGGACAAAGGGAGCCAGGCTGTCCTCAGAGCAGTGGGTCTGAAGTTGAAGACTCTCTCCTTGGAGTGGGATGGTGCCCAGGGTAAGCCCCCTTTGAAGGGCAAGAGCCTTCATCTCTCAGGTGAGGGCTCTGTGCATGCTGCATTCTCCTCCCTAAAGCTTAAGTCATGGAACCACAGACTCACTGTGGTTGGAACAGACCTTTAAGACCATTAGGTCCAACCCTTAACCCAGCACTGCCAGGTCACCACTGAACCATGGCCCTCAGCACCACATCTCCATGGCTATTTAAGCATTCCAGGGATGAGGACTCCACCACTGCCCAGGGCAGCCTGGGCCAGAGTTTGACAACCCTTTTGTGGAAGAAAATATTCCTCATGTCCAACCTAAACCTGCCCTGGGACAACTTGAGGCCATTTCCTCTCACCCTGTCACTTTTTATGAGGGAGGAGCCCAACCCCCACCTCACTGCAGCCTCCTCCACACTAAATACCCCCAGCTCCCTCAGCTGCTCCTCCCCAGCCCTGCTCCCCAGACCCTTCCCCAGTTTTGTTGCCCTTCTCTGGACCTGCTCCAGCTTCTCAATGTCCTTCTTGGAGTGAGGAGCCCAAAACTGAACCCAGGATTCAAGGTGCAGCCTCCCCATTGCCCAGTGCAGGGGCACAATCCCTGCCCTGCTCCTGCTACCCACACCACTGCTGCTCCAGGCCAGGCTGCTGGTGACCTTCTTAGCCACCTGGGCACAGCCTGTGTAGGATTAAACTCCCTTTGCCTGATGTCCAGACCTATAGGTTCCCAACAGTCTCATCACAAAACATCTTCTCCATGAGGGTGGTGAGAGACTGGCACAGGTTGCTCAGGGAGGTGGTGGCAGCCTCATCCCTGGAGGTTTTAAGGCCAGGCTGGATGTGGCTGTGACTAACCTGCTGTAGTGTGAGGTGTCCCTGCCCACGGCAGGGGGTTGGGACTGGCTGATCCTTGAGGTCCCTTCCAGCCCTGACAATTCTGTGATCCCATCTCATTGCTGAGCAGATGCTGACCACAACACAGCTCCACAAGGGCCATCACAACCCTGCAGCAGCTGAGCACAGCTCAAGCAGCAAAGGCACAGCACTCCCCAGCCCTGGCCAGCACCACAACACTCACGCACTGGTAGAACTCCCTGTGGCGGCCCCGGGTCGTGGCAGGGTTGTCCCTCCTGTAGACCTTGGCCACCTGGTAGCGCTTCATGGTGCTGAGCTTGTTCATGGCCAGGTAGCGAGCAAAGGGCACCTGGGTGCTCAGGAGTTAAGGCTGGCAACGTGGAGAGCCCCTGAGCTGAAGCACACCAACCCCCTCAGCTTTGCCACCTGCCCCTGATCTCTAGGGACACCTTCAGCCCTCGCTGGCAAGGAGTACAATGAACCACGCTGAGGTCTCCTCCAAGGGCAGGGCAACTCCATTCCCTCCTTCTGCACCAGTATAATGGTGCCTTGCAAACCACAGCCCTTTGGCAGGTGGCTTCACCCTCTCTGGGTGTGAGCAGAGAAGGTTCAACCTGTGGCACAGACATACAGAGCTAACCAGAGAGCTCTGTGGTGAGGCAGTGGAGATGGCAAGGCCAGAAGGGACATCCTGCAGCACACAGCTCTGCTGGCTCAGAACTGCTGAGGCTCTGGAGAAGAGGGATGGGCAGGACAGGGGAACTGGGAGGAGGTAACACCAGTAGAGTGGAGCACACTGGTGCGTGCCCACAGCCTGGGGAAGGGCAACACTGCTGCAGAACCAGGCTGTGGGCTGCTCTGAGCTAGGTCACAGCAAGCCACACTGCTCAGCAGGAAGGGGAGGGGAGGTTCCACCACCCAGGTGGGACCCAGAGGCAGGCCAGGGGTAGCCCAGTGTGGTGGTGTGGCAGCAAGCTCAGTGTGTCCCCATGGCCTTGGTGTGCCCCCGTGGCCTTAGTGTGTCCCTGTCCCCAGGCAGGATACAGTCAGGTCATAGCGCAAGGCCAGCAGCTCCCCTCCCTGGTCCTGCAGCTCGTAGATGAGCTTCGCTCCCTCCCCATACTTCCCGACCAGGGTCTCCTGCAGAGAGGTGGTGGAGGCTGGCAGGGTGGCCAAGGGCTGGGGTGGCTTTGAGGTGCAGTCACCCAGACACCCCGAGCCCCAAAGTCAAGCAGAGATGAGGGTTTGGAGAGCTTGATGTCCCCATCCCCCTCCACACAAGGGGTAACCCATAAGGGCTGTCATGGTTCACCCCACCCAGCCAGGTCCCACGCAGGGGGATCCCTCCAGTCCTGAGAAAAGAAGACGAGACCCCCACAGCCCCTCAAGGAAGCACAGGCAGGGGCCCCACAGCCCCATGGGGAAGCAGATGGGGAGGGAGGGCGGTCCCACAGCCCCCCAGGAGAGCAGAGAAGGGTTTCATATCCCCCCCCCCGGGGAGCAAAAAGTGCGCACCACACCCCAACACCCTGGGGAAGCAGAGGGGGATCCGACAGGCCCCCGGGGAAGCAGAGGGAGGTGCCACAACCCCGCCCGGGGAAGCAGAGGGGGAAGTCCCGGAGCCCCGTGGGGGAGCAGAGCGGGGGGGGGGGGGTAGAGGGTCCCACAACCCTCATGAGAGCCACTCCCCACACCATGGAGGATGGCCACGAGCCCCCTCACCCGTAGCTCCAGCACGGGGGTGTCGAGGGGGGCGGCCCCATGCCGCTTGAAACAGGCGACCACGGTGGCGAGAAGCCGGTCACGGAGCACCACGTGAGCGGGGTGGTGGTCGCGGGTGCCCTGTACCGGGACGGAAAGCAGCCGTCAGCGGCAGGGACGGGGGTCGCAACTCCCGGTGACCGCCGGCGTAACCCCCGCTCCCGGCCGTTACCTTGGGGGTCTTCAGAATCAGGCTCCGCCCGCCCCCAGCCGAGCGCCCAAGCGCTCCCCGCACCCGCCGGGAAAGGAGGCCGCAGTCTCCGAGCGGCCCCGGCGGGCGGGGGGGCCAGAGCAAGGAGAGGCTCCGCAGGCAGCGGGTGGCAGCGAGCGGCCCCAGCCGCAGCATGGCTGGCGCCGCGCAGCCTGGAAGCAGCGCCGCCCCACGTGAGATAGTTCCGCTCTAGCCCTGCGCGGCGCCACTCACTGGTTCCTGGCGGGGACTCGCTGGTCCTGGCGGACTGCCTCGCTTTACGGCCGGGCCACCGCGGCGCGACAGTTGCCGTTCCCCAGTCGCTCTCACCGTCAACATGGCGTCAGGCAGCGGGGTAGGTGCCGGAGGCGGAGCCGCGCCCTCCGCCTTCTCTTTCGCTCGGGAAGCTTCGCGCCGGGTCGGGGATGGGGCAGGGGTGGCTGGCCCCCCTCTGGAGGGGCAGGCGGCGGCAGGGGTCGCTCCGCTGCGGGCCGGCCGTGCTCGGGGCCTGTTGTTAGGCCGGGCCGCGGGGGGAGGGAGCCCGCGGGTGGGGTCGCGGCGGGGCCGGGGATGGTCAGGGGCTCTTGGGGCGGCCCTGTGTCGGCTTTTCACGCTGCTGTGCCTGCTGGGTGTGGGAGATTTGGGGCACCCTGAGAAGCCGCGGTGCCTTCGGGGCCAGGAAGGGAGTGGATCCGCTGCGATCTCTTCCTTCCTGAGGTCAGGCGTCCCCCGTGGGGAGCCTCTGTTTCGGCCCGGCAGCGTGGGGAGATCGAACCTGCCCAAAGCCCTGCGTGGTGAGGCCTGGAAGGGAATTCTGGAGATGATTTAGTCCAACGCCCCCAGCCACACCAGGCTCACCCACGGCAGGTTACAGCCCCCAGGATGCTCACCTGCCGTAAGCATCCCTTAGGGTGGGAGCCCATCCTAGGGGCCTCCTGGAGCTGGATGATGCTGTGTGCAGGCAGCTTCCTCCTTCCCTTTCTCAGCCCCTTTGGGAAGAGGTTCCCTGTTTCTTGTCTGGCTCTTGCACTGTCCTGCTGGAGCTGCTGCTTGTTGCCCCCTGCTCTGCACAGAGGAGCTGCCCTCTCTGATGGCTTCGGTGTGACTTTCTTGGCGCTGTCCCATTCGTTTAGCCTGGCAGTGGGGTCTTCCTTCATGGATCCCACAGGATTTGGCCTTGGGAATACCAGGATGAGATGGATGATGTTGGTGTAGCCTAACTGGAGAGCCAGACTGGGTGAAACACCTCCAGGTTTTCAGCTTTATTCCCTGACCTTGCCTTAACGGGAGGCCACTTGGTGAGGAGTGAGGGAGGCTGAGCGAGGCCAGGAGCAGGATGTCTGCATGGGGGTGAGCTGGGGGCTGTGGTTTGAGTTGCTGCTGGTTGTGCTCCTGCTTGACTGAGCCACACTTGAGCCTCCTGTGTTACTTTGTAAGCTTTGGTGGTGAGGCTGGGCAGGGGGTGGTGGTGGTGGTGGTGGTGAGGCTGGGCAGGGGGGGGGTGGGGTGAGGCTGGTGGTGAGGCTGGGCAGGGGGTGGGGGTGGTGAGGCTGGGCAAGGGGGGGGTGGTGAGGTTGGGCAGGGGGTGGGGGTGGTTAGGCTGGGCAAAAGGGGATGGTGGTGAGGCTGGGCAGGGGGTGGGGGTAGTGAGGCTGGGCAAAGAGGAATGGTGGTGAGGCTGGGCAGGAGGTGGGGGTGGTCAGGCTGGGCAAAGGGGGATGGTGGTGAGGCTGGGCAAGGGGGTAGTGAGACCAGGCAGATCAGTGCTGTGGCTTAGAAGGGACCTCCAGAGGGAGCAGGAGGCTCAGGGGCTCTCCTGGATTTTAACTTATTGGTTATTTGGGGAAATGATCTCTCTCACCCAGAGAAGTTCCTAGGTAAAGATCTCAGGGCTTGCAACCACCTCAGCTTCCACCAGAGCAGTTCAGAACACTTCCTCCAGATAATGCCTAGCCAAAATCTTACTGTGTTTAATTCCTTTCCCTGTGCCTGGGTAAAGGAAATTGGGAAATGAACTGGGAAAGATCCTGTTCTTTATCCATAAACTCACAGAATGGTTTGGGTAGGGAAAAGGCCTCTGAGCTCATCCAGTCCAACCAGCAACCCAACCCCATCCCACAATGGCCACCAAACCACGGCCCCAAGTGCCATGGCCACAGGGTTCTGGAGCACCTCCAGGCGTGGGGACTCCACCACCTCCCTGGGCAGCCTGTGCCAGTCCCTGACCACTCTTGCAGCAAAGAAACTTTTCCTCATCTCCAACCCAACCCTCCCCTGGCACAGTTTCAGACCATTGCCTCTCCTCCTCTCACCTGAGAGTGGGGAGCAGAGCCCAACCCCCACCTCACTGCAGCCTCCTCTCAGGGAGCTGCAGAGAGCAATGAGGTCTCCCTCAGCCTCCTCTTCTCCACACTGCACACCCCCAGCTCCCTCAGCTGCTCCTCCCCAGCCCTGTTCCCCAGACCCTTTCCCAGCTTTGTTGCCCTTCTCTGGCCCTGCTCCAGCTCCTCAATGTCCTTCTTGGAGTGAGAGGCCCAGAACTGAACCCAGCACTCAAGCTGTGGCCTTCCCAGTGCCCAGTCCAGAGGCACATTCCCTGCCCTGCTCCTGCTGCCCACAGCATTGCTGCTCCAGGCCAGGCTGCTGGTGGTCTCCTTGGCCTCCTGGGCAGAGGGAGAGGGAAGCAGCAATTCAGTGGCTTCCTCCCTGGCCTCCCACCAGCCAACAACATGTGAGAGTCAGTGCAGGGGAGCCAAGCCTCTGGAAGATGCCCCCAGACATTCATTCACACTCCCTGGTATTTCCTTTCCTGTGGCTGGGGGTGCTCACAGAGCCTCTTCCTGACATGTTTCAAGTGCTTCAGAAGCTGTGGGGATCCATGAGATGTCTCCATGCCTCCCCCAGGCCTTCCCACTCCTAGCAGTGGTTGTTGGTTCCAGCTGAAGGATTGCTGGAGGAGGGAACATTAAATGGCTCTGCTGCTGCTGCTGCTGCTCCAGCCTGGGATGGGATTTATTGCCTTGGCAGTGTGATTAGATTCCTGATTTGGTTGAGTGGAGAAGGCAGTGTGGAGGGTGGGGGTGGAGGGAGTCCTTCCTTCCCTGAGGTGCTTTAAATTCTACCCAGCCTGGTTGCTTTAGTAGGAAAATGCCAGCTCCCTCCTCCCCTGCCCTGAGAGAGACAGCAGAGACCTGAGCTACAAACCCTGCACAGGGGGAAAGGGGCTGGAGCTGCTTTGCTGAGAGGAGTCTGGGCTGGGACTGGGCTTCCTCTCCAGCTATTCCTGCTCTCATTGCTGGTGGTGAGCTAAAATCTTAAGCAAGTAGGGGCTGTTCAGCCTGGAGAAGAGAAGGCTCCAGGGAGACCTTAGAGCAGCCTTCTAAAGGGGCTCCAGGAGAGCTGGGGAGGGACTTCTGACAAGGGTTGGGAGTGATAGGATGAAGGACAATGGCTTTGAGCTGGGAGAGGGGAGACTGAGACTGGAGATGAGGAAGAAATTCTTTCCAGTGAGGGTGGGGAGAGACTGGCACAGGTTGCCCCTGTACACTGCACTGGTTAGGCCACACCTTGAGTACTGTGTCCAGTTCTGGGCCCCTCAGTTTAGGAAGGATGTTGACTTGCTGGAACGTGTCCAGAGAAGGGCAACAAAGCTGGTGAGGGGTTTGGAACACAAGCCCTATGAGGAAAGGCTGAGGGAGCTGGGGTTGCTTAGCCTGGAGAAGAGGAGACTGAGGGGTGACCTTATTGCTCTCTACAACTACCTGAAGGGAGGGTGTAGCCAGGCAGAGGTTGGCCTCTTCTCCCAGGCATCCAGCACCAGAACAAGAGGACACAGTCTCAGGCTGCGCCAGGGCAGGTTTAGGCTGGATGTTAGGAAGAAGTTCTACACGGAGAGAGTGATTGCCCATTGGAATCGGCTACCCGTGGAGGTGGTGGAGTCACCTTCACTGGAGGTGTTCAGGAGAAGACTTGATGGGGTGCTTGGCTGTATGGTCTAGTTGTTGGGTGGGTTGGATTGGTTGATGGGTTGGACGCGATGATCTTGAAGGTCTCTTCCAACCTGGTGTATGTATTATTGTATTATTGTATTATTGCCCAGGGAGGCTGTGGCTGCCTCCTGCCTGGAGGTGTTCAGGGCCAGGCTGGATGAGGCCTTGAGCAAGCTGGGCTGGTGGGAGGTGTCCCTGCCCATGGCAGGGGTTGGCACTGGCTGAGCTTTGAGGTCCCTTCCAACCCAACCATGCTGTGATCCTTTGCCCGCTGGAGAGCTCAGGCTTTGTGTTCTTCAGTGCTGGCCTCACCTGAATTCACAGAACCACAGAATGCTGTGGCTTAGGAGGGACCTCCAGAGGCCCTCCAGTCTGAGCCCCCTGCAGTCAGCAGGGACATCATCCACCAGAGCAGGCTACTAATAGCCACATCCAAACCAGTACTGAATGGTTCCAGGGATGAAAGATCTCCCACCTGTCTGGGCAGCCTGGGCCAGGCTCCCTCCCCCACTCCTTGCCCAAACCTTCCTCCTTACACCCAATCCAAATCCACCCCCTTCAGATCTCCACCACCAGCCCTTGTCCCATCACAGCAGGCCCTGCCAAACAGACCCTCCCCATCCTTCCCAGGGGCCCACCTCAAGGTCTTCCTGGAGCCCTCTCCCTCCAGACTGACCAACCCCAACTCTCCCAGCCTGCCCTCACAGCAGAGGTGATTCTCTGTCCACTGGGGCCACCTCCTGTCTGCTGTCCACCAGTCTCCTTCAGATGCACCAGAGACCCTTTTGTGGAGCACCAGGAGCTTCCTGCCCAGAGCCTCCACTGGCAGCAGTTCCCAGGTTCCCCATGCCCATCTCCACCTCCACTGCTGCTGGCAGGTTCTTTGTTCATTCTCAGCCTTGTTGACCACAGTTCTGCAACTCCTGAGGGGCTGCAGTTGCCTCTTCAAATATTCAGGAGCCAAGTTTCAGGTGGATTTTGTCCTGAGTGAACAGCAAAGGCCATGGCACTCTTCAGTCCAGGCCAAGTCC
Organism: Picus viridis; assembly: GCA_033816785.1. Lineage (NCBI taxonomy): Eukaryota > Metazoa > Chordata > Aves > Piciformes > Picidae > Picus > Picus viridis. Next base: position 916,089 of record CM066593.1, read on the forward strand.
CTCACTTCCCACAGCATCCTCCTGGAGAAGCTGGCTGCTCATGGCTTGGATGGGTGGAGGCTTTGCTGGGTTAAGAGCTGGCTGATGGCCAAGCCTAAGGTGTGGTGGGGAATGAGTTAAGTCCAGGTGGTGGCTGGGCACCAGTGGTGTTCCCCAGGGCTCAGTGCTGGGCCATTCTCTCCCATATTTTTATCAATCATCTGCATGAGGGGAGTGAGACACCCACAGAAGTTGGCTGGTGACACCAAGTTGGGTGGCAGTGCTGACCTGCTGGAGGATCAGGAGGCTCTGCAGAGGGACCTGGCCAGGCTGCATCCATGGCTGAGGTCAGAGGGATGAGGTTCAACAAGACCAAGGGCTGGAGGCTGCACTTGGGGCACAACAACCCCAGGAAGGCTCCAGGCTGGGGACAGAGGGGCTGGAAAGTGCCCAGCAGAGAAGGTCCTGGGGATGCTGGGTGACAGCAGCTGCAGATGAGCTCAGGCTGTGCCCAGGTGGCCAAGAAGGGCACCAGCAGCCTGGGCTGGAGCAGCAATGGTGTGGGCAGCAGGAGCAGGGCAGGGATGGTGACCCTGTACTCAGCACTGGTGAGGGCACAGCTTGAGTGCTGGGTTCAGTTCTGGGCCTCTCACTCCAAGAAGGACATTGAGGAGCTGGAGCAGGGCCAGAGAAGGGCAACAAAGCTGGGGAAGGGTCTGGAGAAGAGGGCTGGGGAGGAGCAGCTGAGGGAGCTGGGGGTGTTCAGTGTGGAGAAGAGGAGGCTGAGGGAGACCTCACTGCTCTCTGCAGCTCCCTGAGAGGAGGCTGCAGTGAGGTGGGGGTTGGGCTCTGCTCCCCACTCTCAGGTGATAGGAGAGGCAATGATCTCAAGCTGTGCCAGGGGAGGGTTGGGTTGGAGATGAGGAAGATTGTCTTTGCTGAATGATTGATCTGGGACTGGCACAGGCTGCCCAGGGAGGTGGTGGAGTCCCCATGCCTGGAGGTGTTCCAGAACCCCGTGGCCATGGCACCTGGGGCCATGGTTTGGTGTCCATGTTGGGGTTGGGTTGCTGGTTGGACTGGATGATCTTTGGGAGCTTTTCCAACCCAAACCATTCTCTGGTTCTCTCCTTTGTGTTGTGGTTTCATAGCACACTCAGCTGGGTGACTGCAGTGGCCTCAGACCAGGCACTGTGGCCCTCCCTGCTGCTGTGTTGTCAGCAGCCTCTGCACAGCTCCTGTGGTGTCTGAGGGTTCCAGCTGGGCTTGGGGGCTTGGCTTTAGCTGTGGAGGGCTGCGTGGAACCTGCTGGTGGCTCAGCTGGGCTCCTCAGGTGCCCCTTCCAAGCTCCTGGCTCAGCAGGCGTGAGCCCTTTGCCTGGTGTGCAGAGCAGGGCCTGGGTGACCATCGTGGGAGGGATGAAGCTCACCCCATTGCTCTTCTCAGGGCTTTGAAAGCCTTCCAGAAGGGGCAGGGCTGCTCCTGCTGGCTCTTGTCCTAAGCTACAGCCTTCATCCCTAGGTGTGAAGGCAGAGGACAGGGGAGGCTCAGCCTGGACTGACTGCTTGGGCAGCACAGGCTGAGGGATTCCACTGCCCCCAGGCCAGAGCTGGGTGGGATTCCAGGAGCATTAACCCTTGGTGTCCTCCCACTACCCTCTGTGTCCTCCCAGGGCCACTAACCCTTGGTGTCCTCAAAGGGACCCTTGGTGTCCTCCCAGGGCCACTAACCCTTGGTGTCCTCCCAGGACTCTCTGTGTCCTTCCAGGGCCACTAACCCTTGGTGTTCTCCCAGGACCCTCTGTGTCCTTCCTGGGCCACTAACCCTCTGATGTCCTCCCAGGACCCTTTGTGTCCTCCCAGGGCCACTAACCCTTGGTGTCCTCCCAGGACCCTCTGTGTCCTCCCAGGGCCACTAACCCTCTGTGTCCTCCCAGGGCCACTAACCCTCCCAGGTGTCCTCCCAGGGCTACTAACCCTTGGTGTCCTCCCAGGGCCACTAACCCTTGGTGTCCTTCCAGACCTTCCAGACTAAGAACCTGGACTTCCGCCGGAAGTGGGACAAGGATGAATATGAGAAGCTTGCAGAGAAGAGGCTCACAGAAGAGAGAGAGAAGAAAGATGGTGAGTGGAGAACTGACCATTGGCAGGGCTGGAGACCCTAACCCTAACCTGAGAGAGAGCAGCTGGCAGTGAAACCCTGGGGAGAGCCAGCAGCAGTTTGAGGCTGGCTGCTCCTTTCTGCCCTGCTTGCCACCAAATGGTTTGGCAGAAGCAGTGACAGAGAACCTTTGCCTCTCTCTGTTCTTTGTGGGAGAGAGGAGAAATCAGCCCCTGGAGTTTAGGAGATCTCACCTCCATGTCCTTCTTGGAGTGAGGGCCCCAAAACTCAAGGTGTGGACACACCAGTGCCCAGTCCAGGGTGACAGTCCCTGCCCTGGTCCTGTAGGTCACCAAATCAGAGCTGGAAGTCCCTCAGATCTAATAGGACCAGGAAATGGTGAGGAGGAATGGTGAGGAGGAAATGATTCCTTTACTGATTCAAAGGAAAAGCTGCAATTCCTGCATGAGTTAGGTAGCTCCTGGCAGATGCTTTGTGAACACTAGGGACAGGCCAAGGATTGTTCCCTGCCCAGCAGGCACTAGGGAGGCCACACCTTCAGTCCTGTGGTCAGTTTTGGGCCTCTAGCTCCAAGAAGGACATTGAGGAGCAGGAGCAAGTCCAGAGAACAGCAACAAGGCTGGGGAAGGGTCTGGAGAAGAGGGCTGGGGAGGAGCAGCTGAGGGAGCTGGGGGTGTGCAGTGTGGAGAAGAGGAGGCTGAGGGAGACCTCATTGTGCTCTGCAGCTCCCTGAGAGGAGGCTGCAGTGAGGTGGGGGTTGGGCTCTGCTCCCCACTCTCAGGTGAGAGAAGGAGAGGCAATGTCCTGAAATTGTGCCAGGGGAGGGTTAGGTTGGAAATGAGGAACAATGTCTTTGCTGTAAGAGTGGTCAGGGACTGGCACAGGCTGCCCAGGGAGGTGGTGGAGTGCCCATGCCTGGAGGTGTTCCAGAACCCCGTGGCCATGGCACCTGGGGCCATGGTTTGGTGTCCATGTTGGGGTTGGGTTGCTGGTTGGACTGGATGAGCTCAAAGGCCTTTTCCAACCCATCCTGTGGTTCCCTCATGCCAGGCTGGAGCTCTGCTGCTGAGTACTTTGGGGTTGTGTGTTTCAGGCAAACCAACTCAGCCTGTCAAAAGGGAGCTGCTGCGGCACCGCGACTACAAGGTGGACCTGGAGTCGAAGCTGGGCAAGACCATTGTCATCACCAAAACCACCCCTCAGTCAGAGATGGGAGGGTAGGTGCTTGCTGGCCTTCCTCTTGCAGCCTCAAGGTTGTGCTGGTGGCCCCAAGGGGCTGTGACACAGCAGTGAGCTCTCAGGGTGGTGGTTTCCTCCTGGGGGCTGCACTGGGCTACACCAGAATGGGATCTTCTGGGGCCATGTATGGAAGAGACACAGCAGGCTGAGCCCCCTGACCCTTGCTGCAGGAGCAGCTGAGGCAGATGTCTGCTGCCTGCTGGGCTTTGCCAGCCAGGAGGCCTCCTTCTCCTGGTGCTTACTTTGGATATCTGTGTGCTGGGAAGGGGAGGAACATCCAACACCTGTCCTTAGGGATGATGTTTGGCCACTCTTTGTGTGGATCATGTTCAGCTAAAAGATGAAAGGGCTCCTGGCTCCTCCTAACCAATCCAGAGGTTGAAAAGAAGACACTAAGCTGTTAATGTCACTGTCACAGGCTGGTGGCCACCAGAGCCGTGGAGATGTGCAGTCCTGAGTAGCATCCAATGGGTGAAAGTGCTGCCCCAGGCTGGGTTTTGGCAGCAGGGAAGCCACTTCTCTTTGATGTCTTTTTCCATGAGCTGGGTGAGGGGATGGAGGCATTCTCAGGCAGTTTGCAGATGACACAAAACTGGGTGGCAGAGTTGATCTGCTGGAGGGTCAGGAGGCTCTGCAGAGGGACCTGGCCAGGCTGCAACCATGGCTGAGGTCAGAGGGATGAGGTTCAACAAGGCCCAGGGCTGGGGGCTGCACTTGGGGCACAACAACCCCAGGAAGGCTCCAGACTGGGCACAGAGGGGCTGGAAAGTGCCCAGCAGAGAAGGCCCTGGGGGTGCTGGGTGACAGCAGCTGCAGATGAGCTCAGGCTGTGCCCAGGTGGGCAAGAAGGGCACCAGCAGCCTGGCCTGGAGCAGCAATAGTGTTGGCAGCAGGAGCAGGGCAGGGATGGTGCCTCTGGACTGGGCACTGGGGCGGCCACAGCTTGAGTGCTGGCTTCAGTTCTGGGCCTCTCATTCCAAGAAGGACATTGAGAAGCTGGAGCAGGTCCTGAGAAGGGCAACAAAGCTGAGAAGGGTCTGGAGAGCAGTACTGGGGAGGAGCAGCTGAGGGACCTGGAGGTGTTTAGTTTGAAGAGAGGGCTCCAGGGAGACCTCAGAGCAGCCTTCCAGTACCTGAAGGGACTCTAGTAGAGCTGGTAAGGGACTTCTGACAAGAGCTGGGAGTGCCAGGATGAGGGACAATGGCTTTGAGCTGGGAGAGGGCAGATTGAGACTGGAGATGAGGAAGAAATTCTTTCCAGTGAGGGTGGGAAGACACTGGCACAGGTTGCCCAGAGAGGCTGTGGCTGCCTCCTGCCTGGAGGTGTTCCAGGCCAGGCTGGATGAGGCCTTGAGCAGCCTGGGCTGGTGGGAGGTGTCCCTGCCCGTGGCAGGGGCTTGGCACTGGATGATCCTGAGTGTCCCTTCCAGGCCAAGCTGCTGTGTGGTCCATGGTTTCTGCTTTGCAGCTGATGTTTCCTCTCTCCTGCAGGTACTACTGCAACGTCTGTGACTGTGTGGTGAAGGACTCCATCAACTTCCTGGATCACATCAATGGCAAGAAACGTAAGGACCTTCCTCTGCCTTCCTGCAGGCCTGGGGGGGTTGCAGAGGTGGCTGAAAGCTGCTGCAGTGCCCAGGGCTGCTCATTTCATAGAATCCCAGGCTGGTTTGGGTGGGAAGGGACCTCATGAGGCCCTCCAGTCCAACCCTCCTGCAGTCAGCAGGGACATGCCCAGCCAGAGCAGGCAGCTCAGAGCTCCAAACAACCTGACCTGGACTGGTTCCAGGGCTGGGGCAGCTCCCACCTCCCTGGGTAACCTGGGCCAGGCTCTCACCACCCTCAGTGTCAAACATTTCTTTCTTCACATACCTCCAGTGTCTGAGGGCAGGACACTTAGACTGGGGACAAAGTGTGCTCAGGAGACCAGGATGGAGATCAGGTTTGCTCAGGAGAGCTGTGGAGCTGCCTTTATCTCCTGGCACTGCCCACACTATTGCTGCTCCAGCCCAGGCTGCTGGTGCCCTTCTTGCCCACCTGGGCACACCCTGAGCTCATCTCCAGCTGTTGTCTCCCAGCACCCCCAGGGCCTTCTCTGCTGGGCACTTTCTAGTCACTCTGCCCCCAGCCTGGAGCCTTCCTGGGACTGTTGAGCCCCAAGTGCAGCCCCCAGCCCTGGGCCTTGTTGAATCTCACCCCTCTGACCTCAGCCATGGATGCAGCCTGTCCAGGTCCCTCTGCAGATCCTCCTGACCCTGCAGCACACCAACAGTGCCACTCAGTTTGGGGTCTCCCGCTGACTGCCTGAGGCAGCCTCACTCCCCCTCGTCCGGATGCTTGCCGCAGCGCTGGGGGAGGTCAGCTTGGAGCACTGAGCCTCCTGCATGGATGTGGCCTGGCCCCAGCAGCTGCCTTGAGGGGATGTGTGGCAGGCAGGCAGAGGTTGCTGTGCTGTGCTGGGGCCTGGGGTCAGGACCAGCAGAGATGAGTGTCTGGACACAGCTGTTTCCACTGCTCTCTTCCAGACCAGAGAAACCTGGGCATGTCCATGCGGGTGGAGCGCTCCACACTGGACCAGGTGAAGAAACGCTTTGAGGTGAACAAGAAGAAGATGGAGGAGAAGCAGAAGGACTATGACTTTGAGGAGAGGATGAAGGAACTCCGTGAGGAGGTGAGTCTGGGCAATGCCTGATGAAGCAAAGCCCTCCCAGAAGTGTGTTCTGTGAGGAGATCAGCTCTGGTTCCTGATCTTGCTCCCCAGAAGCCGTTTTCCTCTTCCCATTGGCTTCTCAGCTACTCCATCAGTGGCTTTTGTTTCTTTGTTTCATAAAACCATTCACAGCATGGGTTGGGATGGAAGGGAACTTGAAGACGATCCAGTTCCAACCCCCTGCCATGGGCAGGGACATCTCCCACCAGCCCAGGTTGCTCAAGGCCCCATCCAGCTGGGCCTGGAACACCTCCAAGGCAGGGGCAGCCACAGCCTCCCTGGGCAACCTGTGCCAGTGTCTCCCCAGCCTCCCTGGAAAGAATTCCTTCCTCATCTCTAGTCTTAATCTTCCCTCTCCCAGCTCAAAGCCATTGTCCCTCATCCTGGCACTCCCAGCTCTTGTCAGAAGTCCCTTACCAGCTCTCCTAGAGTCCCTTCAGGTACTGGAAGGCTGCTCTGAGGTCTCCCTGGAGCCCTCTCTTCAAACTAAACACCCCCAGCTCCCTCAGCTGCTCCTCCCCAGTACTGCTCTCCAGACCCTTCCCCAGCTTTGTTGCCCTTCTCTGGCCCTGCTCCAGCTTCTCAATGTCCTTCTTGGAATGAGAGGCCCAGAACTGAACCCAGTACTTAAGCTGTGGCTGCCCCAGTGCCCAGTCCAGAGGCACCATCCCTGCCCTGCTCCTGCTGCCAACACTATTGCTGCTCCAGGCCAGGCTGCTGGTGCCCTTCTTGCCCACCTGGGCACACCCTGAGCTCATCTTTTGCCACTGTCACCCAGCATCCCCAGGGCCTTCTCTGCTGGGCACTTTTCAGCCATTCTGTCCCCAACCTGGAGCCTTCCTGGGGTGGTTGTGCCCCAAGTGCAGCATCCAGACCCTCAGCTTTGTTCTCTGAGAGAGAAGCTTCTGACAGGGGAGTTTCTCTGGATGCTTCTCCCTCAGCAGTCACAGCTAAACATTACCAGAAGCTGCCTGTTGGGTCTGCTTGGTCAGACTGAGCTTTGGTCCACCCCAGGCTCCCTGCTGGGGCACAGTGATGTGCTGGGCCCCACTGGGGTGAGGTGGCAGCAGCCCTGTGCCCCTGCAGCACCATGGGCATGGCAACGCAGGGATCAGCAGCAGCTTCTGGTGGAGCTTCCTGCAGGGCATGGCTGTCTTCTGCTGCTGTGGCTCAGTGGACACTGATGGGACTGGCAGGGGCAGTTGCTAAGTCGGGAGCCAGAGCCATGCTTCTGCGTGGCCCAGTCCAAGGCTGGCACCACTCCAGGGCTTGTGATCCTCACAGAGCAAACTGCTTTGATTAGAGCAGTGCCAGCTCTGGTGCCAAGCTGCCCACCCCTGAGCTGCTCAGAGCTTCAGCTTCAGTTCCAGTGAGCAGCTGTCACTTTGTCAGGCCCAAAGCCAGCAGGGCATCACCACCCCCAGAGCTGGGCATGGATGCAGGGAGAGGCCTCCTGCTCCCAGAGCAGCTCCTGGCCTCGGCCTTGGCTCCAGGCAAAGCTGCTGATGGCTGCCCAAAAGAGAGAGGTTCATGAAGCTGCATCTGGTGTGGTGGGAGACTGCTCTTGGGGTGCTCTGAAGACTGGAGAATGTCCTCCTGGGACACCACAGGGCAGGAATTCACAGCGTGGTAGGGATTGGAAGGGACCTCTGGAGATCATCCAGGCCAACCCCCTGCCAAGGCAGGGACACCTAGAGAGGGTCACACAGGAACACAGCCAGGGGGGTTGGAATCTCTCCAGAGATGATGACTCCACCACCTCTGTGGGCAGCCTGCCTCAGCATCCTCACAGTAAAGAAGGTCCTCCTTGTGTTCAGATGAACTTCTGATGGTCTGTTCTGTGCCCACTGCCCCTTGGCTTGGCACTGGGCACCACTGAACAAAGCCTGGCCCCATCCTCCTGCCACCCAGCCTTTGAGCATTGATCAGTATTGATGAGATCCCCCTCAGGCTGCTCTTTTCCAAGCCAAACAACCCCAAGTCACTCAGCCTTTCCTCACAGAGATATTCCAGGTCCCTCAGCATCTCCGTGGCCCTTTGCTGTGCCCTCTCCAGGCCAGTCCCTGCCCTCCCTGAGCTGGGCAGCGCAGCACTGGCCCCAGGGCTCCAGCTGTGGCCTCGCCAGGACAGAGCAAAAGGCTTTCTGCTGGCTGCGTCCCTTCCTTGGGATGCTCATGGTAGCACCTGCATGAACTGTGTGGTGTCTCCCAGCGTGACCCAGCTCAGAGAGCTGACATTTTGCTGTCCTGTGCCTTTATTGCAGGAGGAGAAGGCCAAGGCCTACAAGAAGGAGAAGCAGAGGGAGAAGAAGAGGCGGGCGGAGGAGGAGCTGACACTGGAGGAGGACGACGAGATGGCAGCCGTCATGGGCTTCTCCGGCTTCGGCTCCACCAAGAAGAGTCACTGAGCAGCTCAGGACTCTCCTCTTGCCTGTTTTAACCCAGGGGACTCTGCATAACTCTTAAAAGGACTTGGCTGAGGACTGCTCCCCAAAGGTCCCAGTAGAAGTTGGCCGGAGGAGTGGAGAAGCAGCTCCAGTCCCTCCTCGTGCTGCAGAGCAAGCCCCGCCTGTCCTTAGCTCCCCAGCTCCTTCTGTGTCCTAGATCTGGCTGCTCAGCACCGCTGCCTTTGTGTGTCACTGAGGTGCCACCATCCTGTGCAGGTGGCCTGGCTGGGGCTGACTCTCTGTCACCCTGGGCTCGCTGCTCCAGGCCCTGGCTGCCCTGCGCCTTTGCAGCGGTCGGGGTTTGGATCACACGCAGCGGGGAGCAGTGCTGAGCCCCCCTCCCTGTGTCCATCTGGCTTGTGCTGAGCAGAGCTGGGCTGGGGCTGGGGTCTGCATGGGGGTCTGGGTCACCTGAGCTTCCCTCTGTGCCTGCTGTGCAGGGGGCAGCTCCCTGCTTTCCCTTGTGTTTCGTCCCATAGCTGTGGTGAGCGGGAGAGGGGCCGCGTGGGCTGCCAGAAATAAAGAGGGGGTTTCAATGAGGCCTCTGCCAGGGCTCTGGGGCCTTCCTTGCTGCCACAGCCTCCCTGGTGCCTCCTGAGCTGGGCAGGACTCCTGGGGACCTTGCTGGAGGCAAAGGTTTGTGGTCTCCTCTCTCTGGGCTCAGCTGCCAGCTGCCCTCGTTCCTGGCTTTGTAAAGGCAGCCTGGGAGTGGGTTTGAGAACAAGGGCAGGAGCAGCAGAGTGGGAAGGGAAAGGAGAAGGAAGGGAAAGGAAAAGGAAGGGAAGGAGAAGGAAGGGAAAGGAGAAGGGGAAGGGAAAGGAGAAGGGGAAGGGAAAGGAAAGGGAAAGGAAAGGGGGGGAAAGGAGAAGGGGAAGGGAAAGGAGAAGGGGAAGGGAAGGAGAAGGGAAGGAAAGGAGAAGGGAAGGGAAAGGAGAAGGGGAAGGGAAAGGAGAAGGGGAAGGGAAAGGAGAAGGGGAAGGGAAAGGAGAAGGGGGAAAGGAAAGGGAAGGAAGGGAGAAGGGGAAGGGAAAGGAGGAAGGGAAAGGAAAGGGGAAAGGAGAAGGGGAAGGGAAAGGAGAAGGGGAAGGGAAAGGAAAGGAGAAGGGGGAAGGGAAAGGAGAAGGGGAAAAAGGAGAAGGGGAAGGGAAAGGAGAAGGGGAAGGGAAAGGAGAAGGAGGGAAGGGGGAAGGAGAAGGGGGAAGGGAAAGGAGAAGGGGAAGGGAAAGGAGAAGGGGAAGGGAAAGGAGAAGGGGAAGGGAAAGGAGAAGGGGATGGGAAAGGAGAAGGGGATGGGAAAGGAGAAGGGGATGGGAAAGGAGAAGGGGATGGGAAAGGGGGAGAAAGGGGATGGGAAAGGAGAAGGGGATGGGAAAGAGAAGGGGATGGGAAAGGGGGGGATGGGAAAGGGGGGGAAGGGGATCAGGAAGGGGAAGGGAATGGGGGGAAAAGGGATGGGAATGGGAGGAGAAGGGATGGGAAATGGACAGGGAAAGGGGATGGATTAGGGGAAGGGATGGGCGAGGAAAAAGGGAAGGGGATGAGGACTGGAGATGGGTTGGGAGAAGGTGGGAAAGAGGGGAAGGGGATGGGAAGGGAGCTGTGTTTCCTGCAGGCAGCCCCAGGGGCAGCCGGGCTGGGTTCCAGCAGGTACCGGTCGGTGCGGGGCTGTTTGTCTCCTGCCTGCTGCCTGTCAGAGTCTCCTCACCTCTGCCCTTCCCCAAACCCACTCCATCTCTACTTTTATTTACCTCAGACAAACCTTGGGTGACTCATTCCCGTCCCCAGGCAGGATTTATGTCCTGCCTGCCTGGCTCTTCCTCGCCCTGCCTTTGGCTGGTTATTGATGGGCTCCTTGCTCATGCCCTTCCCGGGGCTGCCCGGCGCGGAGCCTGCCGCGCTCGGCTCGCTTCTCCCTGCTGTATCCAGAACAAATCCTGTAACGCTGGGGCTGCTGTTTTAATTCCTTAATCTTAGCCTGCTGACAGCTTCATTGCCTCGGGTCTTTCCGCTTCGATTCAGATTATAATCCCCGCTGAAGACGCCGCTGAAATGATCTAGAGCCAGTCAGCCCCAGCTGTCCTTGGAGCTCTGACCCTTTTAACTCGGCGAGCCTTGGAGTTGGGCGAAGGCTCCCTGCGAGCACGCCGGAGCTGAAGGGCAGCTTTCATTCCAGCCACGTCCCCAGCGCGGCTCAGACGTGGCTCCAGCTGAATGGGAGAGAGGAGAGGCTGTGCCTCGGTGCCCTGCAGGCTGTGCAGGGGACGCTGCCGCTCTCTCCTGCGCATTCAAAGTTTAGGATGGTTCAGGGAAGATTTTTAGCAGCAGCCATTTTAGCCCCAGCGTGCGTCTGCAGGCACACACACAGAGCCCTGCCGCGGGCACACAGAGCCCTGCCGCGGGCACACAGAGCCCTGTCACAGAGCCCTGCCGCGGGCACACAGAACCCTGCCACAGAGCCCTGCCACAGAGCCCTGCCGCGGGCACACAGAGCCCTGTCACAGAGCCCTGCAGCGGGCACCCACAGAGCCCTGCCACAGAGCCCTGCCGCGGGCACCCACAGAGCCCTGTCACAGAGCCCTGCAGCGGGCACCCACAGAGCCCTGCCACAGAGCCCTGCCGCGGGCACACAGAGCCCTGCCACAGAGCCCTGCCACAGAGCCCTGCTGTGGGCACACAGTGCCCTGCCGCGGGCACACACAGAGCCCTGTCACAGAACCCTGCCGCGGGCACACACAGAGCCCTGTCACAGAGCCCTGCCGCGGGCACACACAGAGCCCTGCCACAGAGCCCTGCTGCGGGCACCCACAGAGCCCTGCTGCAGCCCCTGCAGCTGGGGTTGTGGTGCTGGGCGAGGGGCAGAGCTTTGCCCTGCACTCTTCCCTTTTTCATAGCTATGTTTGGCTTGGGAAAGCCCTCCAAGATTTAGGGTGTCAGGGAGTGATAAGACTGGGGGAATGGAACAAAAACTAGAAAGGGAAGATTCAGATAGGAAGTTAGGAGGAAGTTGTTCCCCGTGGGGGTGGTGAGACACTGGCACAGGTTGTCCAGGGAGGTGGTGGCAGCCTCATCCCTGGAGGTTTTTGCAGCCAGGCTGGATGTGGCTGTGAGCAACCTGCTGTAGTGTGAGGTGTCCCTGCAGGGGGTTGGAACTGGATGATCCTTGAGGTCCCTTCCAACCCTGACAGTTCTATGACTCTATGATTCTGTGGTCACCGAGTCCAACCTTCAGCCCAGCACCACCATGGCCACTAAACAGTGTTCCCAAGGCTCCAGGGAGACCTCAGAGCAGCCTTCCAGTACCTGAAGGGGCTCCAGGAGAGCTGGGTAGGGACTTGTGACAAGGGCTGGGAGTGCCAGGACCAGGGACAATGTCTTTGAGCTGGGAGAGGGAAGATTTAGGTTGGACATCAGGAGGAAGTTCTGCACAGTGAGGATGGGGAGACACTGGGGCAGGTTGCCCAGGGAGGCTGTGGCTGCCTCCTGCCTGGAGGTGTTCAAGGCCAGGCTGGATGAGGCCTTGAGCAACCTGAGCTGGTGGGAGGTGTCCCTGCCCACGGCAGGGTGTTGGAACTGGATGATCCTTGAAGGACCTTCCAATCCAACCCATTCCATGGTTCCGTGATTCATTAATGACATTCCTTTGGGGGAAAGCCTGCCACGGCCAAACCCCAGCCCGGGGGCTGTCTGCATCCTCGGGGCCTCTGCGGTGCTGCTGCTGCTCCTGCGGGTCCCAGCGCTGGGGCTGCTCTCACCAGGGGCCCCCAGCTCGTCGCAGGGGCAGCCTGCTGGGAGCAGTGGTGTGCAGCAGCAGATCCCAGCTCTCCCTGGATTCCCAGCAGCAGCGGGAGCTGCCTCTAGCCAAGGATGAAAAGCTGCTTTCATGGGAGGAAACAATGTTTAGAGAAAAGACAGATAATGTTCCCTGTCTTAACCCTTTGCTCCCACTGCTGCTCGCTGCTGCCCTGGGCTTTGAGCCCTTTCTTCCTGCTGTGGTGGTGGTTCTCTGTGGCTCTTCATCAGCCCTCACCACCTCCACACTGAGCTGGGAGGTTGGATGTGCCCAGAGGGGTCAGGGCTTTGGGTTTTCACTGGGAACAGGGAGGTCTCATCTCTGCAGCTCCCCTCCCTGCTGCCCCCCACCAGCAAACAGGGCCTGAGTGCCCTGTGCCTGATGGTTCCCACCTCATCCACCCCATGCCAAAGGGGACAGGAGTTCTTCCATCAGTTGGAAGTTGAAGCTTGTAGAGTTAGGAGGGGAGCTTCTCACAGCTCCCACACCCAAGCTGGGGCATCCTGCCTGGTCTACAGCATGTGAGTGCCCTGAGGCACCTGGAGCCAGCTGGGTGCTCAGTGCCTGGGCAGAGGGTGCAAGGTTCTGCCCTGGCCACAGAACAGTTCCTTGTGGCTCTGAGGACCTGAAGGAAGGATCACCTGGTTCAGGAGATCTACCTGAACAACCCCCATCCCAACCAGGCTGAGCTGGACTGCAGTTTCATCCCATGAAATACTGCTGGCAGCATTTGGAGAGGCACTTGGGTGTCACAGCAGGCCCTAGAGGAAACACAGATCTGTCTTGTTCCCAGCATTTCTCTCCCAGTTGATTTCTTCCCCAGCCCCATCCTGGGAGGGAAGGGTGAAGCCCCTGAGCACTGGGGGAGCTTGAGCACTAACACCCACAGTGTGAAACTATCTTATCTTCCCCTTCCCCTCCCTTCCAAACCACCTCTTATCTTCCCCTTCCCCTCCCTTCCAACCCACCTTCCCCTTGCTCTCTTCAGGTCCTGCTCAGGACTAGAGCAGCAGCAGCCAGGTCCAGCCCAGCATTCCAACCATCCCAGTAAATCACCTGGAGTGACCCTGGAGGAGCAGGGGTGCCAGGCTGGCCCTGGCCATCCCCCAGCCTTGCCCATTACCTGCTTCAGTGCCTTTTCTGAGCAAGAAGCCCCAGGTTTTGAGTGACTGGCACCAGTTTTACATCCTGCTCTCCTGAAAGAGAGGTTTAAGAGCTTGGCAGGAGCTGCAGTTCTCCCACTGCTCAGGCCATAAGCTACTGCTGCCCCAGTTAGGCAGCCATCATGAAGCCAAACCACCACCATAGGCAATATCCCAGCAAGCTTCCTGTTCCTGCTCCGCTCTGACCCAGTGTGGTGGTGCCAGGAGGATGTGCCACCAAGCCCCTGCTCTGCTGGGGACAGGCTGTGAGGCTCCTGGGTCTCCTACATGTCATCAGCCAACCTTCTGCTGCAGCACCATCCCTCACAGCCCTGAAGCCAGTATCCCGGAGCCAGTTTCCCTGAGCCTTTATCCATGCCTCTCCCCAGCTCTGTGGATGCTCTGTGGATGCTCTGTTGCCTCCATCAGTCATCCCCTGGCCCAGCAGGTTCTGCTTTCCTCGTGTGAGGGGACCAGGAGTGCTCAGGGGAGAGCCTGATCTGTGCAAGGGCAAAGGTTGGGGCTGGTGTCGCAGAATCACAGGGGATGGAAGAGACCTCTGGAGATCATCCAGTCCAACCCTCTGGCCAAAGCAGGATCACCTAGGTCAGGAGCAGGAAGGAAGGGATCCAGGAGACTGAAACAGGGGAAGGTAGAGACTTGGAAGAGGTGTTCCATGGGTGGGAGGTGTTTGCTTCCCATCTGGAGCTTGGTTAGGAACCACAGATACTGTGTTTTCAAAAGGGCCAAGCAGGGAGTGAGGGACACCAACAGCAGGGTGGTGCTTGGCCTGGAGACCTCAGCAAGTTGGGCTGCTCTCCACACACTCAGGACTTGAGGCTGAGCCAGAGGTTGAGAGGGAACCAAACTGGGAGGAAGGAGACAACCCCAGTGGCTTGCCCCCACAATTCCCGTTTGATCTGCCGGCAAGGCTGGGGTGGGCTGGAGGGTTGCTGGATGGTTTCTGCTGGGCTGGGTGCTCCGACTCCTGAGCTAAGGGGGAGGGATTTCTTTGTCACAAGCGAGATAAAAAACCTATCCCCAGCCAGAGAACAAACAGCTCCGGGCTGCAGAAGGCAGAGAGCGAGATGCAGAGAGGGTGGTGGGGAGGAGCGTGGGGACAGGGGCCAGGCAGGAGGTTTCGTGGGGACCGGCGCTCTCGGGGCAGGTTCCTGCCGCTGGCTGCTCACCGGCAGCATCATTTCGCCGCCTCACGCCTGCTCCCCGGCGCCAGCTCCGCAGCGCTCAGCTCCCGGGGGTGGGGTTCGGGGCTGCGGGAATATGGTCCCTGCTCGGAGAGCCTGTGATCTGCCAGGGAGCCCGGCGGGCACTGCCAGCCCTTTGTTCCTCCTTCTCTTTCTTTTCCACCTTCAGATTTCTTTTTATTTTTTTTTTTTTTCCGCTCTTGCTCTGCTCCCAGCCTGCTCTGTATGCAGAGCTTCCCTCCCCTTTCCACCCACAGTTCCTGTCTTGATTTTCCTTCCCCTCTACAAATATGTGCTCCTCAGGCTCCTTATCCTCCCTGCCCAGCTCCCCCCTATCAGCGTTGCCTCCTCAAACTTCTTTTTTTTTTTTTCCCCTCCCTTGCCCCTTCTGCCTCTTTTCCCACAGGCCCTCCCTGGTCCCTTCCCCTGCCCTCTCCTCTCCCTTCTCTCCATCCCTCCTGCTCCATCTCCCCTTCCCTGACAGTTTGGGGGAATCTGTCTGTGTCAACACACCAGCTCCATTATTTATTGGCTGAGTGGAGCGAGGTCCTCCACTCCTCTGTGATTGTCTGGAGATCAAAGCAGTTGCTGATGGCAGCTTTGCCTTCTCCCAGCAGAACACCCCCACCCCCACCCCCCAGCTCCACGCTCCCACCCTCCCGGGGGAGTCGGGTGCCTGTCGACACCCTGGATGACTGATCTCCCAGACAGGCAGGAAAGAAGTAGGGCTGGTGGGGGAGAAAAGGGAGACCTGGAGGAGCTGCAGAGCTCCCAGGAATGTGTGGGGATGTTGGGGGCTGTCTCGGGGGGAAAAACAGAGCTTGGTAGGGGCTAGGGGAGGGTGGGATGGTAGCTGCGGTCCTGGGAATGGGGACAGAGAAATGAAGTCAAAGGAGGGATGAGGAAGCAGGAAACATCCCTGTAGCTGTCCAGGACTGGAATAATTGGAGTTTCTTCTCCAGAGACACATCCCCAGAGATCCAGGACAGCTCCAGAGAAGCAGAGGGCTAAAAACCAGGAAGAGGAACAAAGGAGAATGTGCCTGGCCCTACCTTTCCCTCCTGTGAGACACTAGAACAGGTTGCCCAGGGATGCTGTGGCTGTGGCTGCCTCCTGCCTGAAGTGTTCAAGGCCAGACTGGATGAGGCCTTGAGCAACCTGGGCTAGTGGGAGGTGTCCCTGCCCATGGCAGGGGGTTGGCATTGGATGACCTTTGAGGTCACTTCCAACTCAAACCATTCTATGAATTTATGAAACAGAGAGGGGAGAGGGGAGAGGTTCGGAGAGGAGAGGTTCAGAGAGGAGAGGGAAAGGGAGAGGGAGAAGGAAGTTTTCAGGTTGTTTGGGTTAGATTAGGTCAGATTCCTTGTAGCATCATCCACGTGAGAGGAGAGCTGCAGTAGTTTGTCTTTTGGAGGAGGCGAAGTCAATTGGAACCTCCCCAGAGCCAGCCTTCCCCTTTCATGGAGATCCACTGGGGAGCTTAGGCTTTATGAAGCCAAATCTTCTGTTCCACATCCATCTGCAGGCACCAAGAGACACAGACACCACCAGCAGTTGTGAGAGCTCCTTGCCCTCACTGCCCAGTGTGTGAAGCTGCCTCAAGCTCCTCACTGTCCAGTCATGCCCAGCACTTCCTCCTTGTGCCACCTCCCTGCCTCTACCATCAAACCTCTGCCAGCTTCTTTCTGCAGGTAGCTGAGGAGTTCCACTCACACCTCTCCTGTGAGGCATTTTCCAAGCCTTAGGTAATTTTTTCCCCAATCTTCTCTCAAAACTTCAGGAGCAGGCACTGTGCACGGCGTGCCAACATCAGTCACACTGCTGCCTGTCAGAGGAGGGCTGGCACCTCCTCCCTTCCAAAGCCTCTGCTCTTCCCCCATGCGAGCACCACACTGCTGCCCACCTTTGCTTTCCTGCTCATGGTGCCCTTTCCTTCTCACTCCTTCCCAGAGGAGACATTCCCACAGGACACTCAGTGGGGAGAGCCTCTAAGAAGACACCCAGGGCAATAGCAGTCCCAGCTCTGAAGATAATGGGGACACAGCTCTTGTGCTTTGGTTCCAAGGTCTCTCACTTCAAGAGGAACAAGACACCATCCGTGAAAGCAGCTCCTTTTGCAAGCTTGGGCTTGCAAGAAGATCCTCTTCTCTGAAGCAGGGGCAGAGATGTTGGCTCCCTGAGCTGCCAGTGAAGTTTTTGTCCTACAGGGAGCCAGAATGGGCTCACCCAGAAGCTGAGTGGGACAGTCCCCCGCCCCGACCTGATCACGGCCACAGAGCTGAGCCTCAGCCTCCGACTGTCTTAGGCAGAGAGGTTGTGGGATTCTTGTGCTGCTGGCCAAGAAGGTGACCTTGAGCTGGTCACCTCAGCTACATTTCTCATCTAGAAACCACATGGAGCTTGAGGAGGACTTTATCAACACACACCAGCTCCAAACCTGCCTGGTGTTGAAAGATCTACCTGCACTGCTGCTGAGGAAGAGGAGGATGCTGATGGAACCCAAGCACCTTGCAAAACACAGCCCCCAGATTTAGGACTTACAGTGGGAGTGGAGCCTCAGCTCCATCATTGCTCCACACCTCACTGCTGGGCAAGGCGTTTGTGATAAGAAATGGCTCCTTGACCAACGCAGGATCTCACCCTCTTGAAGCCAAGGATCTCTGGGCAGTTATCTCCCTCACCTTGGTGGCCACATCACCTCTGCTCAGTGTAGGCTGCTACAGATTGGGGCTTTTGGAGAGGGGCTTTTAGTAGGGCCTGTGGTGATAGGACAAGGGGCAATGGTTTGAAAGTAGAGCAGGGGAGATGTAGGTTGGACATTAGGAGGAAGCTCTTTGCTATGAGGGTGGTGAGACATTGGAACAGAGAAAATGTGGATGTCTCTTCCCTGGATGAGACCAGACTGGATGAGGCTTTGAGCAGCCTGGGCTAGTGGGAGGTGTCCCTGCCCATGTCAGGGGGGCTGGAACTGCATGAGCTTTAGGGTCTCTTCCAGCCCAACCTGTTCAGTGATTCTATGAAGTTGCAGTGGTTGGAACCTCTGGAGGTTCCTGGTGCATCCCTGCTCAGAGCAGAGCTGGGAGGTTGCTCAAGAGGATGTCCAAGGCTGACAATTCCTGACTCACGCTGCTCCCAGTGTTCTAACCGTCTCACATCGAAGGTTTTTACCTTAATATCTGATAAAAATGTCCCCTCTCCAGCTTGTGCTTGTAGCTCCTCATCCTGTCCTTGAGCATCTCTGAAGGGAGCTCGGGCACATCCCCTGATTTCCATCCCAGCACCCAAGAGCAGGCAGAGTGCTCCACCAGCCTGACAAACACACGAAGCCAGCCAACAACTCCTTCAGGGCACTCCTTCTTCCTCCCGAGGGAAGGCAGGGAGCCAGAGCTGGGGAAGGAAGGAGCAGCGATCCTGAGCACCCTGCTGCTCAGAGCTTGATGGCTTCAAAGCCCCAGCCCCCTGTGCCTGACCCCGCGCAGGCCACCGGGGAGTGACTGAGCAGCCGTGGGGCCAGGGCTGCTGTGATCTTCAGCCAGGAGAATCCCTTCCCGCCGCGGTGTCCCTCCCGGGCGCCGCAAACTAAAAGTGCTCTGGCTCCCAGGGAGGAGGGAGCAGCGGAGCCCGCACGCTCGGCTGGGCAGACTGGTGCCGTGGGGAGCTGGGGGAAGGGACGTGTGGTCTGGCAGGGACAGCTCCTCTGCCAAGCCCTTCTGCTGCCCCGCAGCGCAGTGGGCAGCAAAACGGAGCGACCGTGGCGGCTGGGCAAGGCTCGGTGCCTGCGGGCAGCCGGGTGACAGTCCCCCAGCCCTCTGCTCTCTGCGTGACTTTTCCGAGGCGGCTCAACCTGCGGCATCTCCTGCTACATTCCCACCCTGATCTCTCCGGCTGGCCTTGCCAAGGCACATCAGCGCTGACCTGCGGCAATCGGCCACCCGCCTGCCTCTGCCAAGACATTTCAGACTCCCCCCCCCCCCCCGCGCTTCTTCTACCTTCCAGTGTCCTCCAGAAACAAGCTCCTAGCCGCATCCTGATTCGTAGAATCACAGAATTGTTTCAGTTGGAAAAGACCTCAGAGATCATCCAGCCCAACCACCAACCCGACACCACCAGGGCCCTCAAACCATGGCCCCGAGAGGAGGGGGGCTGGCAGGTGGATGCTTCCCTGCCTCACGCGAGGGCACTTAAAACCAACAGGACATGAAGTGGGGTGTTAGGGGGTGCCAGACTGCTCCCGTGCCACCTCCACCACCCTGCTGTCACCCTCCTCTGCGCTCCCCCTTAAGCACGACTGGATTGTGGATCCCCTGTGCCTATGCAGCATACTCAGCCTGTGTCAGTTCCTTCAGGAAAGGGACCCTCGGAGCAAGGCTGTGCCCCCCCCTTCACCTTGATCTGCTGGGATCATGGGGGCTGGGGAGGGGCAGAAGGAGACACCCAGGTTTGGGGAGGTTATGAAAAGGAGCAGGATGGAGTTATCCTGCGACTTCCCTCAGGGGAGGGAAGCAAGGCTGGGGGCCATGGATCCTCTCTCAGGGAGGCAGCGATGGAGAGCTGCGGGGGCTGGGGGGAGCACCTCCGAGCAGAGCCGGAAAAGGGCAGGCAGGGGCCGGGACGGGCACGGATCCTGCCGGCAGCGGATAGCCCCTAGGGAGGGGTGGAGAGGGAACAGAAAAAAAAGGACGAAAGATGCTCCGAGGGTTCCCGGAGCGCACTCGGTTGGAGACGGGAGAGGACCTGGGGGAAGGGAGAAGACGACCCCGAAAATCCCTGTGACCGATGCCCGCCTCTGGCCTGAGCAGTCGCCGGGGGCTGTCCGACCAGTACCCACCCCAGCCCTCCCGGCTCCGGGCTCTGCAGGGCGGGGAGCGGGGGACAGAGCGGGGTTTTGAGCGGATGATTGTGGAATGAGAAACGGATCGGGGCGGGGAGAGGGGGTGACAACGATGACATCGGGGTGGCCCCGGCGTGGGAGATGGTGCGGAGGCTGTGGTCGGGCTTCACTTACCGGGAGCTGTCCCGATTCCGCCCGAGCCCGCGCGTGATCCACCCGCGACGCACCTTCCCCCACCGCCCCCTGCGGCACCTCCCCGGGCCACGTCCCGCGTGGGTCTCTCTGCCCTCCCCGGGGCCAAATCCCCTCTCCCCAGCCCTCCAGCCCCGCCACCTCCTCCGCTCTCCCGGTCGTCCCTGGATCCTGCCTCCCACGCGTGTCCCCGCGAGGAGCGGGGTGGGGGGAGCCGGTTGGGGCCGGCTGTTCTCTTCCCACCGGGGACCGGGAGACAGAGACAAAGGCGGTGAGATATCAGTGCGGGGCTAAAGCCGCCCCGAGCCCCGCCGAGCCCTTAACGAGATCGTTAGGGGATTATCCGCGCCCTGAGCAGCCCCGGGTCCGGGGGTAGCGGCCGCCCCGTCCCGTTACCGAGCGCCCCCCGGGGACGGCGCCGGTGGGAGGCGACGCGCGGAGCTGCCCAGGCGAGGCGGCAGCTGCAGCCCGGTCTGCGGGGAGAACGGATCGGCAGGCGGAGGGACCATAATCGGTAACGGTGAGAGGGGCGGAGGTTGGGAAGATCGCGGGGGGCTCGGTCTGTCCCTCTCCCGGGGGCTGGGACGTGGAGACACGATCGGCGGCTCGGTCCGCGCTCACCTTCCGCGGGGGCGGAAAGTTTGTGACCGCGGAGGAGAGCCACCGCGAGATGGGGGCAGATTTTGGGGTCTCCGGCGGGATCGTACCCCGAAGGGGCTAACACGGGGGTGCCCGGAGCGGGGGAAGCGGGATTAGGGGCTGCGGGCAGGGTATGGGAGAGAGCAGGGAAGGAGCGGAAGGGTCGCTGGGGATGAGGGGGGGGTCCGTCTCTCTATGCCTCTGCGCTGATGGGTTCAGCTTGATCCGGGGCTGTAATCCCCCTGCTCCGGTAATTAAAAACTCCGCATTACAAGGCAAACGTGTGCCGGGAAATGTAATCAAGGCTGGAGGGGCTTAACCATCTGGGGAAGGTTAGGAGCGGCACGGCGGGGGACGCGCCCGGGGGATTTGGCCGCCGCCGCTATCCGGGCTCCTCTTAATCTACTGCGGGGGTCGAGCGCAGCAGCTGCGGGGTAATACCGGTGCCCAGGGCAGCGATCGGTCTCGCTGAAGCTCCCATCAGCGTTAACGGGACCTCCCTGGTGCTGTCCACCCCCGCAAGGTGCATCCGGCTCCGGCAGATCGATTCTGGTGTGGTACCCGGGGACAGAATTGCACAGGGGAGCAGGACTGCACCGAAGGACAGGATTGCACCGGGGTCAAGATTGCATCCCCTCCCCGGGGCCAGCAGGAAAAGGGTTAAGTGGCCGCCGGGAGCCGCGGCTCGTCCCCACTCCAAGGCTCCGGGCAAAGCCCCCGGCGCCTCCTCCTCACCCTCCCGGGAGCCAGAAACTCTTTGAAAGTGGAAAGGGTGATCAAAAGCAAGGGAGGACGTGGCGGGATTCGGCGTCCCCGGGCAGGCTGCGGGGCGATGGTGGCCTGGGCAGGCTGCGGCCGGGGACAGTTCTTCCTCCCCTCCCTTCTCCTTCTTCTTTCCGGGCCCCCGTCCCTGCGCCCGGCGGGCGGGCAGCTGCGCTATGCCGTGCCCGAGGAGCTGGAGCACGGAGCCTTTGTGGCCAACCTGGGCGAGGACCTGGGGCTGGACGTGTCTACACTGTCAGCGCGGAGGTTCCGCATCGTGTCGAGGGCTGGGGCCAGGCAGCACCTGGAGGTGAACCTGGAGAACGGAATTCTCTTCGTGAACGAGCGGATTGACCGGGAGGAGGTGTGCGAGGCGGGGGGACCTGCCTGCTCCACCTGCAGCTCCTCGTGGAGAGCCCGCTGGAGCTCTACCGCGTCGAGGTGGAGGTGCTGGATATCAATGACCATGCGCCCACCTTCCCCTGGCAAGAGTACGTGCTGGAGGTGGCCGAGTCCGCCGTGCTCGGCGCCCGCTTCCCGCTGGAGAGCGCCCAGGACCCTGACGTGGGCACCAACTCGGTGCACACCTACAGGCTCAGCCCCAACGGGTACTTCTCGCTGGAGGTGCAGACGCGCAGCGACGCCAGCAAGTTCGCAGAGCTGGTGCTGGAGCGTGCCCTGGACCGCGAGCAGCAGAGGGCACACCGGGTGCTGCTCACCGCGCTCGACGGCGGCGTCCCCGAGCGCTCGGGCACGGCTCACATCCTCGTCACGGTGCTGGATGCTAACGACAACGTGCCCGCCTTCGACAAGCCCTCCTACGGCGTCAGCCTCCCCGAGGATGCTCCTGCTGGCACCTTGGTCATCCAGCTCAACGCCACCGACCTGGACGAGGGCCCCAATGGGGAGGTCGAGTACTCCTTCAGCGGGCACGCACCGCCGCGCGTCCGGGAGCTGTTCCACATCGAGCCCCGCAGCGGCCAGGTGCTGCTGAAGGGTGTCCTGGACTACGAGCGGGCACATCTCCACGAGCTGTATGTGCAGGCCAAGGACCGCGGGCCCTCGGCGGTGGCCGTGCACTGCCGGGTGCTTGTGCACCTCCTCGACGTGAACGACAACGCCCCAGAGGTGACCCTCACCTCCGTGTCCACGCCCGTGCTGGAGGATGCCCCACCGGGTACCGTCATCGCCGTCATCAGCGTCCTGGACCGGGACTCTGGGGACAACGGCCGCGTCAGCTGCGAGCTCAGCCCCGACTTGCCCTTCGAGCTCCGTTCCTCCTTCCGCAACTACTACACCCTGGTCACCACGCAGGCGCTGGACCGGGAGGCCGTGCCCGAGTACAACGTGAGCATCACGGCGCGGGACATGGGCTCCCCTGCCCTGCTGACCCGCAGCGCCCTCACCGTGCCGGTGTCAGACGTGAACGACAACGCCCCCCGCTTCCTTCAGCCCTCCTACAGCGTCTACGTGATGGAGAACAACGCGCCCGGAGCCTCTATCTGCTCCGTCAGCGCCCTGGACCCCGACTGCCAACAAAACGCCTACCTGTCCTACTCAATCGCCGACGGGCACATCCACGGCATGCCCGTGGGCACCTACGTCTCCATCAACTCCGACAGCGGGCACATGTACGCCCTGCGCTCCCTCGACTACGAGCAGATCCGCAGCTTCCAGATCCAGGTGCAGGCGCAGGACGCGGGATTCCCCCGCTCAGCGCCAACGTCACCGTCCACATCTTCGTGCTGGACCAGAACGACAACGCTCCGGTCATCGTCTCCCCCATGCCGCGCAACGGCTCGGTGGCCACCGAGCTGGTGCCGCGCTCGGCCAGGCCTGGCTACCTGGTGGGCACGGTGTCGGCGGTGGATGCGGACGCGGGGCTCAATTCCCGCCTCTCCTACCAGCTCCTGCAGGCCACTGACTTCACCCTGTTCAGCGTGGCACCGGAAACGGGCGAGCTGCGCACCCTCCGCTCCTTTCTGGAGCAGGATGCCAGCCGGCAGCAGCTGGTGGTGCAGGTGCGGGACGGTGGGCAGCCAGCACTCTCTGCCACCGTCTCCCTCCTGCTTTCCGTGGTGGAGACCCTGCCTCAGACTCTCTCCGACTTCAGCGAGTTCAGCCTCCCCCGGAGGCTTCCTCGTCCTCACCGCTCACCCTCTACCTCCTTGTCTCCCTGGGTTCCATCTCCTTCACCTTCCTCCTCGCCATCCTCATCCTTACAGCCATTCGGTGCCGGGGAGAGCGACGCTCCCGCCAAGGTGACAGCTGCTCACCGCCGCGCTGCCACTGCTGCCCGGGTTCCAGACCCTCCCCTGATGGCCTGAAGACGTCCAACCTGACAGCGCAGCCCCCCACGGGGACCTCAGCTGCCACCTGCCTCGACGTGCCCGGGGGCGGCCCTCCAGGCTACTGCTACAAGGTCTGCCTCGGCCCTGAGTCTGCCCAGAGTGATTTCATGTTCCTCAAACCCTGCAGCCCCCCCGGAACAACGAGAAGGACCCCGGGAAGCAGTCCCAGCCAGGCCAGCATCT
This sequence comes from Picus viridis, assembly GCA_033816785.1. NCBI lineage: Eukaryota > Metazoa > Chordata > Aves > Piciformes > Picidae > Picus > Picus viridis. Next base: position 939,682 of record CM066593.1, read on the forward strand.
CCAGGTCTCCAAGCAGGTAACGCCATGCTCGGAGAAGCTCCGCGGCTCTCCCCGGCCCCCTCCCTCAGCCTGAGCCGTGAGAGAAGTCAGGCACGGCTTTTCCCGGAGAATAACCGGCGCCTTTGATCAGCCCGGGAATTAGGAGCCGTCAAGCAGCGGGAAACTCTGCACCGAGCTTCCCGACGGCTCTAATTACTGGGGGAGCGTCAGGCTCAGCTGAGGCGAGAGGAAATCCCTTCCCGCTGCCTTTTGCACCCATTCGAGACGCTCTGGTGCCTCCGGGGGGAGGTAGAATGGTGGAGGTGGCATCTCTTTTGTGTGGGCACAGAATCACAGAACCACAGAATCGTTCAGGTTGAAAAAGACCCTGAGGATCACCAAGTCCAACCCAGAACCCTACTCTGCAAGGTTCACCCCTAAACCATAGCCCCAAGCCCCACATCCAAACCACCTTGAAACACACACAGGGCTGGTGACTCAACCACCTCCCTGGGCAGCACATTTACCACTCTTGCAGTGAAAAAACGTTTCCTTATGTTCAGTCTAAACCTGCCCTGGTGCAGCTTGTGGTTATTTCCTCTTGTTCTGTCACTAATTACCTGTGAGAAGAGACCAGCACCAACCTCCCCACAACCTCCTTTCAGGTAGCTGTAGAGAGCAATGAGGTCTCCCTTCAGCCTCCTCTGTTTTAAACTACCCATCCCCAGCTTCTTCAGGCACAGAACCACAGAAACATTCAGGTTGGAAAAGACTCTCAGAGTCACCAAGTCTAACCAAGAACCCTGTTCTACAAGGTTCACCCCTAAACCATAGCCCCAAGCACCACATCCAAACCACCTTGAAACACATCCAGGGTTGGTGACTCAGCCACCTGCCAGAGCAGCACATTCCAAAACCTGATCACTCTTACACTGAAAGATTTTTTCCCCTGATGTCCAGTTTAACCCTGCCCTGCTTCAGGTTGAGGCTGTTCCCTCTCATTCTATCAGTAACTACCTGTGAGGGAAGATCAGCAACAGCCTCTCCACAGCATCCCTGCAGGTAATTGCAGACAGCCATGATGTCTCCCCTCAGCCTCCTCTTTCTCATACTAAACAGTCCCAGCTCCCTCACAGAATCACAGACTCACAGAAACATTCAGGTTGGGAAAGACCCTCAGGATCACCAAGTCCAACCCAGAATCCTACTCTGCAAGGGTCACCCCTAAACTGTACCCCCAAGCACCATACCCAAGCCACCTTTAAACACACCCAGGGCTGGTGACTCAAGCACCTTCCTGGGCAGCACATTCCAACACCTGGCCACTCTTGCAGTGAAAAAAAATTTCCTACTGTCCAGTCTAAACCTACCCAGTGGCAGCTTGAGGCCATTCCCTCTTGTTCTGTCACTAACTACCTGTGAGAAGAGACCAGCACCAACCGCTCCACAGCATCCTTTCAGGCAGCTGTAGACAGCCATGAGCTCCCCCTTCAGCCTCCTCTGTTTCAAACTAACCATCTCCAGCTCCTCCAGTTGCTCTTCATGAGATTTATTCTCCAGGCCCTTCACAGCTTCCTCGCCCTCCTCTGCACTCCCAGTTCACAAGGGGACAGCCCAAGTGTTGCTGCCTGCTCCGTGGCCCCCACGCTGGCTGGAGTCCGCAGTGCCCTGCTGCTGCACCCAGGGCTGGGTTTGGCCCCATCCCAGCCAGCGCTCACCTCCCCAGGTCTGCTCCCCCAGGCCTGGCCGCTGTGCGTGTGGGGAGGGAGTGGGGTCTCCAGGGCGGGATTTGGATGTCAGCATTTGTTAGGTGCTGAACTGGGGAAGGTTTCATTTTCCTGATGAAAGGCTCTTTCCAGAAGGCGATTACAAGGATCGGGAGTGATGAGGCGTCTAATCCACTTACTTTTAATAGTGCAGCCCATCCAAGGAGAGCCCCCGACTGCCTGCCAGGAGGCTCTCCCCACACGGCTCCTCACACTGCTGGACTCTTCTTCCCTATCACATCAACAGGATTTTCCCCTAGGTGTTTGCAGCCCTCACTGGAACGTGAGGAACGCAGCCAATTTCTGCATCCTGAGACCTGGGCTGGGTTTCCCATCCCACCTGCAGAAAGGGCTTGTTGAAATTCACACGGATAGGAAAAGCCTTTCTTCTCTTTCCCTCCCTCTGGAGGAGCAGAGCTTGGCAATTAAACTCCCACAGACACAGAGCAAGGCCCAGACAACCCCAAGGCCCAGACAGCCCCCCCCAGCCGTCATGGTCTTAGGGTGATGGTTGGACTCGATGATCTTAGAGGTCTCTTCCAACCAAAACAAGTCTATGAGGCCCAGGCAATCCCAAAGTCTCAGGAGAGCAGGGAAGGAAAAAGGTGAGGAAGGTCCTTCTGGATCTGGGAACAAGGTAAGGAAGGTCCAGAAGGGACCAACACTGCCTCAGTTTCCCTACAGTGGAAACATGCTGCGTACTTCTCCACAAAGCACATAGGGAAAGAGAGGATAAGATCCTGCATCCCTGGGTGCCAGAACCTGGTGCTGGGAAGGCTGAGCTGATGGTCAGAGGGTGCCAATAGCCAGCCTTGCCCTTCCCTGTGTTTTCCAGATCAAGCAGCCCAACACGGACTGGCTGCCTCCGAGCATGCAACGACCTGCCCTGAAGAGGTAACAAATTGAGCACTGTGGGAACAGAGGGAGAGAGTGGAAGAGGGGTGGGAGAGGGCTTGTAGTGATAAGATGAAGGGCAATGGCTTTAAGCTGGGAGAGGGCAGATTGAGACTGGAGATGAGGGAGAAATTCTTGATAGTGAGGGTGGGGAGAGGAACAGGTTGTCCAGGGGAGGCTGTGGCTGCCTCCTGCCTGGAGGTGCTGAAGGCCAGGCTGGATGAGGCCTTGAGCAACCTGGGCTGGTGGGAGGTGTCCCTGCCCATGGCAGGGGGTTGGAACTAGATGAGCTTGAAGATCTCTTCCAACCCAACCCATTTGTGTGATCTCTGATGCAGCTTTGGATTGATGTCTTCTCTTTAGCTCCCAGAGCCTGGAGGATGTGGGGAAATCCGCAGAGCCCTCCAGAAGGAGCACGAGAGGCTGTGCACGCTGGTGACCCCTGTCTCTGGTTAGTCCTGGGGTGCTGGGGTTGGCCACACCAGACTCTCTCTTACCCCTTGGTGGAGGTGGGGTGTTGGGGCACATCCCTGCTCCTAACAGTTGTAGAGTTTTGCAGGGTGGAAAGGGTGTTCAGGCTCCAGCAGGGCGATTGGTGACATGTGGGCATGGGCTTGTACCCTGGGATATGGATGGGACTGCCCCACTGAGCTATAGGTATGACCTCTCCTGAGCTGGGCTCACACTCATCTTTCTTCTAGAGTTCCAGAAGGCTTCAGCAGGCACCAACAGCATCTGGACACCCCAGTACAGCTCCTTGTACCCAGGGCATGTGCCAGCCCTGGATTATCAGCACAATGTCTACATCCCTGGCACCCCCACTCTGCTGTCCAGCAAAGATGGGCCCCTCTTCCTGGGCCGGGAGAGCAAGAACAGCTTCTCCACCTTTGGCAAGAGGAAGAAGATGACAACTTACTGTGACATGCATGACAGTGTGGTTATCAACAACGACCTGAAATAATGCCCAGCAGCCCTGCCCAAGGCCCTCTTCCAGCTGCCAGGTCCCCCCTGCCCGCAGCACACAGCCCCAGGTGTGGACCGCTCAGGGCTTTGTGGGGCTGCTGGGGTCGTGATCCTCCGGAGCATGGGGAGAGGATTCAAGGCACAATGGACTGGAAAGTGCTAGGGAGGGGCAGGGGCAAGGGGTGGGGAGGGCATTTCTTGCAGCTTACCCTGCAGAGCTGTGTTGGCAGCAGGTGCTGCTGGGGGTCCTTATGCCCAGATTTAAGCAAATCTGCCTTGATTTTACCCATTCCTGTGTCCCCTCCTGTCCATCCCTGTGAGCATTGTCACTTTGTCTTGTCTGGCTGTGTGAATGTACTCAGCTGCATGCCTCTGCTTCTGTCCCAGCAGGCATGGGAAGTGTGTGCAGACCAAGCCTGCTTCAGCCAGGCCTGGCCCTGTGTGCTGGGGCAGTGACCCTCGCTCTGTCCCTGTGACCCAGTGGGATCTGTTGCATGTCCAGAGCAGATGTTGGTGTCTGTCTTCTCCAGCAAGTGAGTGTAAAACCCAGGCATCGTGGATGCTTCCTTTCAAATCCTGACCCAACACTTTGGAGGGCTGGAGACCCAAAGTCCAGGACAGAGCTGAGGTCCAGGAAGCAGTCAGGCTGTGCTCCAGGAGCAAGAGGGGCTGCGGCAGACACAGACTGTGCCAGGAGAGCTGCCAGCCTGAGCAGCTGAGTGGGGCACAAGGTGAGGTCCCATTGGGTAACTCTCTAGCTGAAGGCAGCAGCATCTGAAGGAAAGGTGTCTGCCAACCATCAGAGGTGTGCTCCCACACAGGTGGCAGTCCTCCTCCCTGCTCTTCCTACCCTCAACCAGATTTCTGTTTCCCCAAGTTCTGTGTGCCTGGGGGAACCCCTGCACTGGGGACCACACCTGCATAGGACAGACGTCTCCCACTGCACCCTGCTTCTCTTTGAGGACTTTTATCTGGCTGGCAAGAGTTCCCACAGGCACAACTCCAGCCCCAGAACAGTCTCTTCCCTGTCCTGCTCACCCTACACCTGTCCACCTGGCCTGCCTGCCAGCGCTGCCAGTTGCTGCTGTCACGGGACAGTTCCTTTGCAGTCCATCTGTGCAGAACGTGGCAGCTCTTTATAGATCAAGTTTGTCTCACAATGTCTGATTTGTACCAATAAATTGTATTTTAATAGCTCACCCTGGCTCCTGGCTGTCCCTGAGCTGCGTGTGGCAGCAGCAATCACTGCTGAGCTCTTGGAGCAGAGCTCTTGGCTGTGTGTCCTCCTTAGGTGCTGGAGCAGCTTGGGAGATCTCACTTCCTTCACTTCACCTATGTGCTGGAGGCTCAGGGTCCCTTTCCCTCCTTCCCTGCACCCAGGAGCACTTTGGAGTCATGGCCAGAAGGAGCCTTGTGCTGGAGATGTGATGCAGGCCCTTGCTCCATGCTTCAGCTTGGGCAGAGGCTCTGCAGGGGTTTGCATCAAGGTGCAGGACCTAAGGGGCTTTGAAATGCTGGGGAGAGAGGGCTGGATCTGGCAGCACTGACTTCTTGTTGTGCATTGCTTTCCATGGCTCATTTAAGCTTTCCCCTGGATGCTCACCACCCACCAGCTGGCCTCAGGAGTCACAGAGATAACCTGGATGTGTGCCAGGCATAGGGACCAACTGCCTTGGAAAAGGCAAGAGTATGCCTGTGGTGGGCTGGCTCCTCACTTGGTGTGTGCTCTGGTGTTGCCTTAGATGAAGTCCTGAGGTGGCCACTCTGTGGCTGTCCTTCTCCTACCCCCTGCTTGCTCCCTGGCTGCCTTGGGGAGGCTGCAATGCGGCTGTTGGGATTAACCCAGGAAAGTCCTTGTCCTTGACTGGGTGATGTACTCCTTGGTGGTAGCAGGGGACAGGGAATGCTCAAAGGAGCCCCATGGGAGTCAGGGACCCAGGAGCATGGTGCTTTGGACATGAAAAGGACCTGGCTTCTTCTGGTGACTTCAGTCCCAGCTGCCTGCCTGTGCACAGATGAAATGTCCCCTGTCACAATTCAGGGGTGAGATGAAGGATTTGATGCTGCCAAATGCATTCTTCAGTGGCCTCTAAGAGTGTTAAGGGTGAATAAAACAAAAAAGAAGCCCAAAGAGCCCCAGCCTGGGCTCTCTGTACAGCAGGAGCCTGTTTCACTGCTTCAGAACAAGAGGATTATATGAAGTGAAACAATGGAATGAGTAACAGCCTCAAGAAGTAATAAAAGCATCACATGGAGACGACTCCCTGCAGGGCAGCAAGCGCCTCCCTCTGCCAAATTAGTCCTGGCAGTGTTTTCCCTGCCCTTTGCAGCTGGTGCTGGTCCTAGGACAGGTCTTGGGGTCCACAAGGAGCTCAGCTCCAGCCCTTCTGCAGCAGGGCTAAGCCCTTAGCTGTGGTTTAGCTCTCACAGCAAGAGCATCCAGACACAGGCTTCATGGTTCCCAGGATCCAAACAGAAACGTGGAGCTGGGACTTCAAAACAAATTCCCAAAGGGAATCTGATCTCAGAACTGATCCCCAAAGCCATTTGAAAGTGACACTTTGCGTCCCTTTCTTTGCACAGCCATGGAGCTGAGCAGCTAAGCAGGCAGCTTTTGCCACCTCCCTGTCAGTGTCTCACTCTTCAGTGTATTTTCCTGGCATTTTCTTAATCCCTGCTACTAAGACTCCACTGATGCTCAGTAAATGGCCTCCCTCTCCTCTCCATCACCCCTGGTCATCTTCAGCCCAGGAGATGAGACAGATACACATGGAGATCTGCATATCTTGCTGATCCTCAGGTCTGCATGTTCAGGTCAGGCCTCCTCCAAAAGGGCTTTGAGGGTCAACACATCACCCAGCCCAGCTCCCAACACCTCACACTCCCTGAGGATCTATTTTGGTTTCACAGAATCACTGAATGTTAGGGGTTGGAAGAGACCTCCAGAGATCATCCAGTCCAAGCCCACTGCCAGAGCAGGGTCACCTAGGGCAGGTCACACAGGAACACATCCAGATGGGTAGTGAAAGCCTCAAGAGAAGGAGACACCACGACCTCCCTGGCTTCCTTGAAGGAAATCCTGCCCTGACAAGAGCTTGGTTTCAGTCTTTATTGCTGATGCCCAATATTGACACAAAGGACAATAAAAGGCAGTTGCTGCAGGGCAGGGAGCACCTCCTGAACCACACCACTGCCCCTTCTTCAAAGGGCACACCTGGGCAGAATTGAACAGCTCAGAGATGAGATATCTTTTGAAGGTTCCCCCCCAGGGGCAGGGGGTCGTTAAAAATGCAAGGTCTTTGCCCTACAACCTGTTATGTTTCCAGCTCTTCCTGTGCTTACCCTCCTGCACAGCTCATGAGCATTAGCTGCTTTCTGTACTCTGGTAATGCACTGGGCACGGCACACTACCCAGCACGCTTTCCCTGTGCCCCTTTCATACCTTCCAGCAGAGATCCAGAGGCAAATCTGGCTTTCAGGGACCCTCCAGTCAGCTTGAGATTTGCTTCCACAGCAGCAGGAAAGCTGCCATGTGGTGAGGATGGCTGCAAAGTGCTGCAGGCCATGCTAGGCAGGCACGTAGTGCTGCTGGGCACCCGGGCGAGAGAGGGGTTTTGTGCTCTTGCTGAATAGACTCTTTGGATGGAAACATCACTTACAGCTCTGTAATGACTTGAAAGTCTCTACCAGAGAGAGACAAAATGAATCCAGAGACAGAGAGAGAAAAGAGGCCAGAGGGAAAGACCCAGAGGGGCCGATGCTCAGCTCAACTCCAGTCTGCAGTGCAAGGAGTCAGACAGCAGCCAGTGAAGCCCCCCAAGGGACACAGAGCTCTGAGTGAAGTCAGGTTAGGCTGGGGAGAGCCAGGAATGCAAGCAGGCTCAGCTCCCCAGAGGGCTCAGTGGCACTAGGACAGAGCTAAAATCCATGGGGACCAGTCCAAGTCTGCACACTGTCCTCGGAGGGCTCGAAGTCTGTGGCACTCAGTGGTTAATTACAGACACCAAAGGTGTTAGGATTCCCCCTTCCCCCTTCCCCCTTCCCCCTCCCCCCCTCTCCCTCTCCCTCTCCCTCTCCCTCTCCCTCTCCCTCTCCCTCTCCCTCTCCCTCTCCCTCTCCCTCTCCCTCTCCCTCTCTCCCTCTCCTCAAGATGATGCTGGAACATCCTTCATTTCCCCAAGACAGGCTCAGGGCCCCTCCTGCTTTCTTTTCAGCCTGCCTCAGGGTCTTACCTCTCTCCCTGGGCTCACCCCGGTGAGCTCCCTGCAGTCCTTGGCTGGATCCTATCCTCCCGCTTCCCTTTTCTCATTTTGTTTATCATCATCTCAGTAGCTGCTCTGCAGAAATAATTATCCTTTAGCTTTTGTCATAATAATTTAGCCTGTGCAAGGCTGCAAAACGGTCTGGGTGGCTGTCACAGGCTGATTTTCCTCTGCTCCTTTACTCCTTTTGTGCTTTTGGTTGTTCGTTTGGGTGTGGGGTTTGGGTTTTGTTTGCTTGTTTTCCCTTTCGTTTGTTTGGTTTGGTTGGTTGGTTTGTTGGTTGTTTTTTTTCTTTCCCTTTTACTGCTTGCCAGCTCCTCCACAGAGATCAGCTGAAGGAAGAGGCCAGGGCTAAGTGAAGCTTTTGCCTCCCCACTTTGCCTGCGATGCATTTGCAGCCTAAGCGGTGGAAATGTCACCGAGCCTGTTGGCAGCGCCCGCTCGAGTGGAAGGAATGCTCCTTGTTAGTGGTAATATGACTTAATCAGCTTAATTATTGTGAGCCAGGAGGAGACACCTTTGTGTATTGAATAACTCATGACACGCTGGGCCACGAGAGCAGGAAGGGAAGGCTTGGAATATAAATTAAATATGACCTCTTAGCGCAGAATGCACTTTGACTAATGATTCCCCTTGCCACGGAATTCAAGCATTTCCAAAGCTCACACTTGAATAAATGATACATTAGTGGATATTTGTTATTTGTATTGGGGTTGGGGTTTGTTGGGGTTGTAGTTTTTTCTTTGGGGGGGGGGGGGGAGGGGGCATGTTTTAAACAACGGCAGCAGTTTTGATTGCGGCTCTCAGCATTCCGAAGCGGTTCTCCGACGGCAGCCAGCAGGGCGAACAAGTTCACGTGAAATGGATTGAGAAAGAGAGCATTTGTGCAGCCAACCATCAGCAAGGCAGCCAGAGGATCTGCAGGCAGCTGTGGGGAGGTCATCTGCTCAAATTCGGTGCTAGGGATGTCTGGAACAACAGGTGAAAGGGAAGCAAGCAAACAAACAAGCAAACAGTTCGCACTGTAAGGAATGAAGAGCGAGAGAAGGGCCCCAGAAGGGTCACTGAGGTTCCTCACATCAAATCTGTTCATTTCCTATGGAGACAGATTGAGTGAGTTGGGGTGGTTCAGTCTGGAGAGGAGAAGGCTACAAGGAGACCTTCTTGTGGCTTTCCAGTACCTGAAGGGGGCTACAAGAAAGCTGGGGAAGGACTTTTGAGGGTGTCAGGGAGTGATAGGACTGGGGGGATGGAACAAAACCAGAAATGGGTAGATTCAGATTGGACGTTAGGAAGAAGTTCTTCCCCATGAGGGTGGTGAGACACTGGCACAGGTTGCCCAGGCAAGTGGTGGAAGCCTCACCTCTGGAGGTGTCTAAGGCCAGGCTGGATGTGGCTGTGAGCAACCTGCTGTAGTGTGAGGTGTCCCTGCCCGTGGCAGGGGGCTTGGAACTGGATGATCCTTGAGATCCCTCCCACCCCTGACAGTTCTATGATTCCAGTAATGCCTGCCACAGAAAATATCATTAAAGAGCTCCAGAAATGTCTTATCTTCCATTTGCCCTGCACAGAAAAATAAATGAGACTCCTACAAAGGACAGAGCAGAAGGGAAAGCAGCCATCAGTCAGGAAAATGATGATGAGCATGAGGAGGATTGCTGATAGGCCAGGAGGCAGGGACTGTGTGATAGGAGGCTGGATGGCAGGCAGCAGAATTGGGGTTAAATTGCTGTGTGAACCCAAGAGGAGAGATGAGCTGTCTGAATCTGTTGTGTTACAGTGAACCACTGCATATCTGTATCCAAATCTTCCTCTCAAAAGCACTGGAGGTCACCGTGGTGCAAAGAGCAACACCACCACGCATCTCTGAACAGGGACTCCCTCAGCCCAAGCCTACCTGGAAAGTCAGAGGTTAGGTCAGATCCCAGCATCCCAGGGAAGCTTGGGTGGTTTGATGAGTCTCCTCTAAAGCCCACATCCATATTTCATGGATTGATAGAATGGTTGGGGACCTTAAAGGTCATCCAGTTGCAATGCCCTGCTGTGGACAGGGACACCTCCCACCAGCCCAGGTTGCTCAAAGCCTCATCCATCCTGGCCTGGAACACCTCCAGGCAGGGGGCAGCCACAGCCTCCCTGGGCAGCCTGTGCCAGTGTCTCCCCAGCCTCACTACCAAGAATTTCTTCCTCATCTCCAGTCTCAATCTGCCCTCTCCCAGCTCAAAGCCATTCTCCCTCATCCTGGCACTCCCAGCCCTTGTTCAAAGTCCCTCCCCAGCTCTCCTCGAGCCCCTTCAGGTACTGGAAGGCTGCTCTTAGTTCTGCCTGGAGCCTTCTTTTCTCCAGGCTGAGCATCCCCAACTCTCCCAGCCTGTCCCCACAGCAGAAGTTCTCCAGCCCTCTGATCATTTTTGTGGCCTCCTCTGGACCTGCTCCAGCAGCTTCAGATCCTTCTTGTGCTGGGGGCACCAGAACTGGATGCAGTACTCCAGGTGGGCATCTCACAACCAACACAAAATTGGTGACAGCTGAGAGCTCTAGGATTAATTCTCCTGTCAAATGCTTGTCCTCATTCACACCTGCTTCATTGCTGCTCTTGCTCTACAGTTGTTCAGTCTGTACTGATTCCATCTCCAAAGCTCCCTGAGGACAGAAGAAACATAGCCACCCAGGTATAGGGGTTTTTATGCCCAGGTCCAGAGAATAGCAACAAAGCTTAAGAAGGGTCAGGAGAAGAGGGCTGGGGAGGAGCAGCTGAGGGAGCTGGGGTTGGTTAGTCTGGAGGAGGCTGAGGGGAGACCTCATTGCTCTCTACAGCTCCCTGAGAGAAGGCTGCAGTGAGGTGGGGATTGGGCTCTGCTCCCTAGGATCAGGTGAGAGAAAGAGAGCAAATGGCCTGAAACTGTGCCAGGGGAGGGTTAGGTTGGACATGAGGAAAATTTTCTTTGCTCCTAGAGTGGTCAGGAACGGGCACAGGCTGCCCAGGGAGGTGGTGGAGTCCCCATGCCTGGAGGTGTTCCAGAACCCTGTGACCATGGCACCTGGGACCATGGTTTGGTGGCCATGGTGGGGTTGGGCTGATGGTTGGACTGGATGAGCTCAGAGGCCTTTTCCAACCCAAACCATTCTGTGACTCTGTGATCTAAATATAAAGAGTCTGACCTGGGGCTGAATCCCAGCTGAAGGTTTCCTTTCGTCACCAGCCTCCTCCTTGAACTGCCTTTAATATCATTTACCACAACTGGAGGTAAAGTCCTACACCCCCAGCCCCTGTCTGCCAGTGGCATTCTATCAGAGCCCAGAGGAACCACATTTGCTATTTGCTTTGAGTCTCCCTTAGAAGAGCAAACTTCAGGAACCTAATCCTGGAATCAGTTCCCCAAACTCGAGCTTCATTTTCCTGTTGCCAGGGACTGTTCTGTTCAGTTTGCTTACCAAAACCCTCCCTTGCAAACCAGTCTGGTAGCTGCCCCAGCCTGTCAGGAGCTCTACAGCTGGGGTTGGATCCTTCTCCTACATTCCTCAAGAACCCCTTTGGCTCCTTGGGCCTCATGCCATGAGCCATCTGACTCCCTCAGTGCCTGTCGGGTGGCACTCACCATGCTGGCCACGTCCTTGTAGGATTTGAGAAGGCTTCAACATGTTCCTCCTGGCACTGGGGGCCATCCAGCCTCATGCCCTATTTTCTGTTCCAACTTTCCTAGTGAGGTTGGATCAGAATCTGTCCCTACTTTGACCCCATCACTTCCAGGCATCCCTTTCTGTCCCAGGCTTTGTGTAGATTCTTTGTGTGAATCCATGAGGATCCTGTGCTGCAAACTGCCAATTTCCCAGGGAAATTCTGTCCTCTCCATCTTACCCACATGATGCACAACACCACCAGCACCCAGCTGGAACAAATCCATCCTACCTGCTGTGCCTGTGTCTGCTGAGCCCTCTTGTGTTTGAAAACCAGGAGGGATCTACTTGGGTTATCCAGGGCTGACCAGCCCTGCAGTCAGTCTTGCAGGGAGGAGTTAGAAGATGAGCAATGTGCTCTTGTGGCAAGAGGGCCAATGCCATCCTGGGGTGGATTAGAAGGCCTGTGGTGAATAGGTCAAGAGAGGTTCTCCTCCCCCTCTACTCTGCCCTGCTGAGGCCACAGCTGAAATATTGTGCCCAGTTCTGGGCCCCTCAGTTCAAGAAGGACCTTAGGGAACTGCTAGAAAAAGTCCAGCACAGAGCCACAAAGATGATTCAGGGAGTGGAACATCTTCCTCATGAGGAGAGCCTGAGGGAGCTGAGGGCTCTGTAGCTTGGAGAGGAGGAGCCTGAGAGGTGACCTCATTGCTGGTGATAAAGATGTGCAGGGTGAGTGCCTAGAGGCTGGAGCCAGGCTCTGCTGGGGGATGCCCAATGTCAGCACAAGGGGCAGTGGTGGAAGCTGAGGCATAAGAAGTTCCATGGAAGGAACATGAGGAAGAATTTCTTCCCTGTGAGGATGACAGAGCCCTGGAACAGGCTGCCCAGGGGGCTGTGGAGGCTCCCTCTCTGGAGATATTCAAAACCCACCTGGATGTGTTCCTGTGTGATCTGCTCCAGGTGCTCCTGCTCTGGCAGGGGGGTTGGACTGGATGAGCTTTTGAGGTCCCTTCCAGCCCCTAACATTCTGTGATTTCTGCTCCTCCTGTCTTGGAAAGCAGCAGAGGCAGGTTACAGCCTTTGTTTTGATGTTACATCTTCTTTAGAAAGATGAAAAAGAAATAAAAAAATGGGATCTGGGCTGCAGGGACAAATCACAGCACAGAGCCTGGGAACACAACAGGGACTTTCATGTCTTCATGAGAGGTTGTGGAGTCTCCTTCCCTAGAGACTTTCAAGACGCATCTGGATGTGCTCCTGCGTGACCTGCCCTAGGTGACCCTGCTTTGACAGGGGGAAGCTGGGCTGGATAATCTCCAGAGGTCCCTTCCAACCCCTACCAAGCTGTGAGTCTATGACTCCCTCAGGTCTCTCTGGCTAGTGAGGCACTGCTGAAGGAATGAGGAAGAAAGACCACTCTGCGAGCCACTTGCGAACAGCTTGAGTCTCTTGGCGCAGGGCATTTTCTTCACAGAGGACCTTTAGAGGCACACAGGGAATTGAGATGGAGTGGAAAATGAGAATGAGCCCAGCAAGAAATCATGGATATTTTTTTCTTTCTTTCTGCTGCCTGCAGGTGGAGTTCAGGTGGAGAAGAAAAGAAAGGGGGGAAGGAGGGGAGGGGGAAGGAGAGGAGGGGGAGGTGGGGGGGGAAGAAAGAAGAAAGCAAAATGAAGCAGCCTCCTCCCTGCATAGATTGCCTTGCTGGAGGAGCTTTGAATCTTGCAAGGCATAACCATTGTCTGCTCAGAGGTTCTCTCCCTGGGGACTTTTTTGCCTGGGATAGTTCCATCCATTCAGCCCTGACTCCTGGCATCTGCATAACGCTCTCACAGAGAGAGTTATTAGTTTAATTTTCTTGTGAATTACAATGGAGGCAGAGAGAATTAGAAAAGACTTCAGACTTCCTTCTATTTCTCCCCCCCTTTCTTCTTCCTTTTATTTTATTTTTTTTTTTTAATATTATCATTACTTTTTGTTTTCCAGTTGAGAGACTGTAAATGAGGCTATTCATCCTGCCAGCATCAGTGGGGACCCAAACCCAAGCCTTTCTAGGGTAATTGGTTTCTGATGAGCAATCACTTGTGAAACCAATAGCAGAGGCAAAGGAGTGAAATATAAATTCTGCCTTTGCATATCGAGCTCATGGTTGAGACTGGGGCTCTGCTCTCTCTGGGGGCTTCAGTGGAACAGGTTAAATGGTGAAGGCAGCAGTGGACTCGAGGTTCTCCAGAGGTCCCTTCCAATCCTATTCTATGTGTCCCTTCCAACCCTATTCTATGTGTCCCTTCCAACCCCTATCATTCTGTGTGTCACTTGCAACCTCTATCATTTTATGCCCCAACCCCATTCTATGGGGTCCCTTCCAACCCCTATCATTCTGTGTGTCCTTTCCAACCCCAGTCTCTGTGTCCCTTCCAACCCCTATCAATCTGTGTGTCCTTTCCAACCCCAGTCTCTGTGTTCCTTCCAACTCCATTCTATGGGGTCCCTTCCAACACCTATCACTCTCTGGGTACCTTCCAACCCCATCCTATGTGTACCTTCCAACCCCATCCTCTGTGTACCTTCCAAGCCATTCTATGGATCCCTTCTAACCCCATTCTACGGTGTCCCTTCCAACCCCATTCTCTGTGTCCTTTCCAACCCCATTCTCTGTGTCCTTTCCAACCCCATTCTCTGTGTCCTTTCCAGCCCCATTCTCTGTGTCCTTTCCAGCCCCATTCTCTGTGTCCTTTCCAGCTCCATTCTCTGTGTCCTTTCCAGCTCCATTCTCTGTGTCCTTTCCAGCTCCATTCTCTGTGTCCTTTCCAGCTCCATTCTCTGTGTCCTTTCCAGCTCCATTCTCTGTGTCCTTTCCAGCTCCATTCTCTGTGTCCTTTCCAGCTCCATTCTCTGTGTCCTTTCCAGCTCCATTCTCTGTGTCCTTTCCAGCTCCATTCTCTGTGTCCTTTCCAACCCCATTCTCTGTGTCCTTTCCAACCCCGATCATTCTATGGTGTCCCTTCCAACCCCATTCTCTGTGTCCTTTCCAACCCCTATCATTCTATGGTGTCCCTTCCAACCCCATTCTCTGTGTCCTTTCCAACCCCAGTCTCTGTGTCCTTTCCAACCCCAGTCTCTGTGTCCTTTCCAACCCCAGTCTCTGTGTCCTTTCCAACCCCAGTCTCTGTGTCCTTTCCAACCCCAGTCTCTGTGTCCTTTCCAACCCTTATCATTCTATGTGTCCCTTCCAACCCCATTCTATGTGTCCCTTCCAACCCCATTCTATGGATCCCTTCCAACCCCATTCTATGGATCCCTTCCAACCCCATTCTCTGTGTCCTTTCCAACCCCATTCTCTGTGTCCTTTCCAACCCCATTCTCTGTGTCCTTTCCAACCCCATTCTCTGTGTCCTTTCCAACCCTTATCATTCTATGTGTCCCTTCCAACCCCATTCTGTGTGTACCTTCCAAGCCATTCTGTGGGTCCCTTCCAACCCCATTCTGTGTGTACCTTCCAAGCCATTCTATGGATCCCTTCTAACCCCATTCTTTGGTGTCCCTTCCAACCCCATTCTCTGTGTGCTTTCCAACCCCATTCTCTGTGTCCTTTCCAACCCCTATCATTCTGTGTCCCTTCCAACCTCAGTCTACGTGTCCCTTCCAACCTCATTCTATGGGGTCACTTCCAAGCCCATTCTATGGGTCCCTTCCAACCCCACTCTATGTGTATCTTCTAACCCATTCTGTGGTATCCCTTCCAACCCCATTCTACGGGTACCTTCCAACCTCATTCTATGTGTACCTTCCAACCCTATTCTATGGCATCCCTTCCAACACCATTTTATAGATCCTTCCAACCATATTGTCTAGGTCCCTTCCAACCCTTATCATTTATGGATCCCTTCCAACCCCATTCTATGGATCCCTTCCAACCCCATTCTATGGATCTTTTCCAACCCCATTCTATGGATCTCTTCCAATCCCTATCATTCTATATGTACCTTCCAACTCCACTCTATGTGCCCCTTCCAACACCATTCTGTGGGTCCTTTCCAACCCCATTCTATGATTCTATGACTAAGCCTGGCTAGGAGGTTGTATTAGAAAACAAAACTAGGAGAACATCATTGCCTGATGCCCTTGGGCACAAATAAAGCAGCTGCAGAAACCCTCAAGCTACAGCTTTTCAGTGAGCACTTTGGCCACAGTGAGCACTTTGGACCTGATGGAGCAGGTCCAGAGGAGAGCTACAAAAATGATCAGGGGGTTGGAGCAGCTCTGGTAGGAGGATAGGCTGAGGGAGCTGGGGGAGAAGAGAAGGCTCCAGGGAGACCTAACAGTCTTCCAGTACCTGAAGGGGCTACAAGAAGGACGGAGAGAGACTGACCCCAAAGGCCACAGGGACAGGACCAGGGCAATGGCTTCAAACTAGAGCACAGCAGGTTTAGATTGGATGTTCGGAACAAGTTCTGCACTGTGAGGGTGGTGGAACACTGGAACAGGTTGCCCAGGGAGGTGGTTGAGGCCCTGTCCCTGGATATATTCAAGGTGAGGCTGGACAGGGCTCTGAGCAACCTGCTCTAGTGGAGGATGTCCCTGCTGGTTGCAGAGGGGTTGGACTGGATGAGCTTTGGAGGTCCTTTCCAACCCAGATCAATCTGTGATTCTATGAAACCCAGGCCCTGGTCAAGAACCAGAGACAGCAGATCTCCTCAGAAGCCTCTGTTCTTCATGTGGGGTGGGTCTGGATGTACCTCTGCCCCAAAGAGACTGACAGGCTGAAGAGAGCAAAAATAAATTAGACCTTAGAGCAGCCTTCCAGTACCTGAAGGGCTCCAGGAGAGCCAGAGAGGGACTTTGGTGAAGGGCTGGGAGTGCCAGGACAAGGGACAATGTTCCCTTCAAGCTGGGAGAGGGAAGGCTGAGACTGGAGAGGAGGAAGAAGTTCTTTACTGCGAGAGCGATGAGATTCTGGAACAGGTTGCCCAGGGAGGTTGTGGCTGCCCCCTCCCTTGAGGTGCTCAAGGCCAGGCTGGATGAGGCCTTGAGCAGCAGAAATGCTGGTAGGACGTGTCCATGCCCATGGCAGGGGGTTGGAACTGGATGATCTTGAAGGTGCCTTCCAACTCAACCCATTCTAGGACTCTGCGATCAGGGACAGGTGTCCATGTTGCAAGTCCAACCAGAGTGGCTGATGGAAATCTGCACTCCCTGGTATCCTCTAGGTAGCAAAATTCAGTGAACCTCAGCATCTGGGTTTGCTGCCAGTGCTGAAACTGTGAGTCAGGCTTCAGTGCTCTCCCTCCCCCAGTATCCCCCCTGAGTTCCAAATGAGGAGGAAGGGGCTGCTAATCTGCACTACTTTTTGTTTCCCTGATACACCTCATGGTGCTTAGGGCTTGATGTATTTATTTATTTAGGTGGTAAACTAAGTATCAATCACAGGGTGTCAGGGGTTGGAAGGGACCCAAACAGATCATTGAGTCCAACTCCCCTACTAGAGCAGGACCACAGAATCTAGCTCAGGTCACAGAGGAACACATTCAGATGGGCCTTGAAAGTCTCCAGAGAAGGAGACTCCACAACCTCTCTGTGGAGCCTGTTCCAGTGCTCTGTGACCCTCGCGGTAAAGAAGTTGCCCCTTGTGTTGAGGTGGAACCTCCTGTGCTGCAGCTTACATCCATTGCTCCTTGTCCTATCACAGGGAGCAAGTGAGCAGAGGCTGTTCCCTCCCTCCTGACCCCCAGCCCTCAGATATTGATAAACATTTATTAGATCCCCACTCAGTCTTCTCCTCTCCAGAATAAACAGCCCCAGGGCGCTCAGCCTCTCCTCACAGGGCAGTGCTCCAGTCCCCTAATCATCCTCGTAGCCCTCTAATGGACCCTCTCCAGCAGATCCCTGTCCTTCTTGAACTGGGGAGCCCAAACCTGGATGCACTATTCCAGGTGAAGTCTTACCAGGGGAGAATAGAGGGGGAGGAGATGCAGCTTCCAGTGTTTTCTAGGCTGGGGCTGTGGGGCTCTCACTCCTGGGCTTAACTGGATTGCCTGCAGCTTTATGGCTGGGGTTTGCTCAGGAAAAAAACCCTTTTGGCATGCAGACAGCTGCTTGTTGCCTAAAAGATGAGCAGAGAGCAGCAGGCTTGACACAGACAGAGAACAGTTTTCAGCTCATGAGCACAGAAAGGCTTCCCAAAAGAAGACTGATGCAGACATAGCTCCCAGAAAACAAAGCAAGCAAAACTCCTCAGACCAATCCACTGCTCCAGCTTCCAAATGCTGAAAACTGATGCCAAAGAAACCAACACAGAGAGAGGAAAATCTCTGCCTTGGACTCAGCCTTGCACAGCCTACTTCGAGCAGAGGGGAGTGGACTCCAAGTTGTCCAGAGATCTCCTCCAAACACAGCTACTCCATGAGTCTGTGGTCACAGCTTTTCCCTTTCCTTAAGCCCTAGGAGGTGGACAGATTGTTTTGGCCACGGCAAGAAAGGAGACAATTCAGGCACTTCCATGTTTGCATCACATTTGCTTACAGCGTGCAGCCCAGTGTCAGGCCCTGCACAGCTACCAAGGAAACCAAAGACTGCTTCCCTCCCTCGGAGCTCTCCAGCGGCATCACAAAGCCCGGCTGTACTCTGGGCTTAACCCTGACTTGCACACCACTCAGGCTCTGCTGCCTGCCCTGGCCTTTTAGTCTCCCACCTCACAAGCATCAGGTTGCCTGTGTGATTTTGGTGCTGCTGGAGCAGATCCAAGTGCTTCTCCACGGCAATGCTCAGGATCAGAGGATCCCAGGCTCAAAGGATGTTAAGGGTTGGAAGCGACCTCCAGAGACCATTGAGTCCAACCCCCCTGCCAGAGCAGGACCACAGAATCCAGCACAGGTCACAAAGGAACACATCCAGAGGGGTCTTTAAGGTCTCCAGAGAAGGAGACTCCACAACCTCTCTGGGCAGTCTGCTCCAGTGCTCAGTGACCCTCATAGTAAAGAAGTTCCTCTTCCTGTTGAGGTCGAACCTCCTATACTGTAGTTCATATCCATTGCCTTTTGTCCTATCACAGGGAGCAACTGAGCAGAGCCTGTCTCCTTCCTCCTGACCCCCAGAACTCAGATATTGATAGACATTGATCAGATCCCTCTCAATCTTCTCCTCTCCAGACTGAACTCCCCAGGGCTCTCAGCTTCTCCTCATCAGGCAGTGCTCCAGTCCCTTCATCATCCTTGTAGCCCTCCCTTGGACTCTCTCTAGCAGATCTGTGTCCCTCTTGAACTGGGGAGCCCAGAACTGGATGTAGTATTCCAGGTGAAGTCTCACCAGGGCAGAATAGAGGGGGAGGAGAACCTCCCTGGATCTGCTGGACACACTCCTCTGAATGCAGCCCAGGATCCTTCATGAATTTCAGCCATGGGATAATATTTATAGTTGTTACAGAAGGAAGGAATCAAAATGGGCAGAACTTTGAGAACTCATTAAAACAGCCACTACCTAAGCTTAAACACTGGGATTCAGGGGAATATAAGGCATTGAAGAGAGGTTTTAGCTAAGGCTGTGGTGTGACCAAGAAGAGGCATTTCTGCCTGCAATGTGGGCAGAGATTTGCCCCAGATTTGTACCTCCAGACAGCTTTTGTGAAGGGAATCACAGAACATTAGAGGTAGGAAGGGACCTCTGGAGATCATCCAGTCCAACCCCCTGCTAGAGCAGGATCACCCAGGGTAGTCTGCACAGGAAAGCATCCAGAATGAATGTGTCCAGGGAAGGAGACTCCACAACCTCTCTGGGCAGCCTGCTCCAGGGCTCTGTCACCCTCACCGTGCAGAACTTTCTCCTCATGTTGAGCTGAAACCTTCTCTGTTCCAATTTGTATCCATTGTTCCTTGTCTCATTACTGTGCACCACCCAAAAGAGCTTGACCCCCCTACACTTGACACCCACACCTCAGATATTGATAGACATTGATCAGATCCCCTCTCAGCCTTCTCTTCTCCAGACTAAACAGCCCCAGTGCTCTCAGTCTCTCTTCACAATGGAGATGCTCAAATTCCCTAATCATCCTCGTGGCTCTCCCTTGGACTCTCTCCAGCAGGTCTCTATCTCTCTGGAACTGGGGAGCCCAAAACTGGACACAATACTGCAGGTGTGGTCTTACCAGGGCAGAGTAGAGGGGGAGAAGAACTTCCCTAGCCCTGCTGGACGCTGCCTTCCTGTCAAACTGCACAAGGCCACCCCCCAAGGCTGTCCCTGCATCCCATCATGACTCTACCTGTTTAGAATCAATTTTTAGGGACCAATTTTTCCTACTTCAAAAAGCTGCTCCACAAACCCTTGCTCCCCACCTCCTCCAGTGGAGTTTCTGAGGATGCTGAGGAGCCTTGGAGCATCTCTGTGAGGACAAAAAGCTGAGAGCCCTGAGGAGGTTGAGCCTGGAGCAGAGCAGCCCCAGAGGGGATCTGAGTAATGTTCAACAACAGCTAAAGGCTGAGGGGCAAGAGGCTGGGGCCAGATTCTTGTCAGTGGTACCCAGGCACAGGACAAGAGGCAGTGGGCACACATTGGAATCCAGGAGGTTCCACCTGAACAGGAGGAGAAAGCTCTTGGGTGTGAGGGTGCTGGAGGCTTGGAGCAGGCTGCCCAGAGAGGTTGTGGAGTTTCTTTCTCTGGAGAGCTTCCAACCCCCCTGGCCATTGTTCTTCGGGGCAAGCTGCTGTGGGTGCCCTGCTGGAACAGGGGGCTTGGACTGGGTGAGCTCCAGAGGTCCCTTCCAGCCCCCACAATTCTGTGATTCTATGATCCTTTCTTATACAGCTTCCATCTGAAATCACAAAGAGCTCAGCCTCTGATGGTTCCCAAGCTCCCCTTCACCCAATGCTCACATCTTAACACCCCCACCTCTCCCATTCTCATTCTCCTTTCCACGGCGGGATCCTGAGTGACCGTTTCATGCAGTTCTTCCCTGTTGCTGCAGAACAAGGAGGAAGAAGTAATTTCACCTCCACCACCCCCTGCAACTGCAATAATTCTCTCACTTTATTTACAGAGGCTGAAAGGAAGAAAATTCACCCCTGTGCTGACTCTGCTGGGCATGGGGAGCAGGGGGAGAAGGCAAGGAAGTGGAATTATATTGCAAATGTCAGGAGCTATGAAAAATGTAACAGCCTTTAATATTCTTCTGCTGTTATTGCTGAGAGTGTCTCTCACCTGCATTCACACTGAGTGGAGAGCCTTTCACTGAGCCCAGCTGCCACTCACTGAGCAGAAAAGGTTGCCCTGCTTCCTGGTTTGATTTTAAACCTACTCCACAGTTTGCATCCCAACAACAAATGCACCTCCCCTCCAAACTCTCACGCTAACAATTGAACTGCACCTTCAAGACTTACTTTAAGCCCTCACCCTTTAGGGTTAACTCCTGCGTGGTGCTCCACTAAGCTTTAACCCTGAATGCTCTATTCTCACACCTTACAAGTGACTTCTACACATATGAGCACCTCTCCTATGGAGACAGGCTGAGAGAGTTGGGGTTATTCAGTTTGGAGAAGAGAAGGCTCTGAGGAGACCTTCTTGTGGCCTTCCAATATCTTAAGGGGGCTACAAGAAATCTGGGGAGGGACTTTTGAGGGTGTCAGGGAGTGATAGGACTGGGGGAAAGGAGCAAAACCAGAAATGGGTAGATTCAGATTGGACGTTAGGAAGAAGTTCTTCCCCATGAGGGTGGTGAGACACTGGCACAGGTTGCCCAGGGAGGTGGTGGCAGCCTCATCCCTGGAGGTTTCTAAGGCCAGGCTGGATGTGGCTGTGAGCAACCTGCTGTAGTGTGAGGTGTCCCTGCCCATGGCAGGGGGGGGGGTTGGAACTGGCTGATCCATGAAGTCCCTTCCAACCCTGACAATTCAATGGTTCTGTGTGGACACAGCACTTTGGGACATGGTTTAATGGCTCTGGTGGTGTCAGGCTGACAGTTGCAATCATTTGACCTTAGAGGTCTTTTCCAATCAAAACAATTCTGTGATCCCATGTTATAACCACAGCCCTTAGTTTCTGGATACCTAATGCTAGCTGGTGCTGAGCCAGCCACTTGGATGCTGCTCTGAAGATGTAAAACATTAACCATGCATCTCTCCATGGCTCACTTTCCCGTGGGGTTGTGTTTCAAGGTAAGTGGTTTGCATAAGATCCCTCAGAGACCTGCAGTTAGTTTATTCAGTAGTGTAAACAACCTGCTGCTTTTGTGTTTCTCCCTACAGAGCAAAGAAAAAACCCATTTTACACATTAAAATTAAACATGGCATTGCTGTAAGGTCTGTGATGGCTTTTTTCTGGAGCTCAGAGCATCTTACCTAATTCTGGGAAGGGTCTCTCAGGGTTTCAAGCAGTTTCTCCCTGGACACCCCCTGTACATCCCCCTCCTCTCTTAAGAACCTGTGTCTAGGAGGGAGGTGAGGGTCCACCAGCCCTCAGCTCTGCCTGTCTTGCTGCCTGAACTGCCCAAGGCTGGGTGTGGAGGGGAGGTCATGCTGGGGGCAGTTTTCTTCCTGGGGTTGTTTTAATTTTGCCTTGATGCAGCGATCCCCGGCATTCAGAAAGCTGCTCGGGGAGAGGCAACCTGGCTCTGCACGACCCAGTTAGCATAAGCCTGGGAAACAAAGGGAAACAAATCGCGACTCCTGCTGTTTTACTGCGAGTCACGACATGTCGCTCTCTGCCAGACACCGGTGAGGCAGGCTGCAGGCAGGCACCTCGGCTTCCAGCCCGGCCGCCGAGAGCAGCATTGGAGGGTCCCAACGGAGAGCAAAGCAGCCCCGAGAAGAAGCTCTTTACTGCGCGGGTGGTGAGATACTGGAGCGGGTTGCCCAGGGAAATTGTGGATGTCCCCTTCCTGGAAGTATTCAGGACCAGGCTGGATGAGGATTTGAGCAACCTGGGCTAGTGGGGAGGTGTGCCTACGGCAGAGGGGTCGATGATCTTTAAGGTCCCTTCCAATTCAAGCCATTTTAGGTTGGCATCAGACCTACTTCAGATCCTGGATGCTTAAATACAGGATCAGAGTGGAGGAGACAGGAATTTCAGCCTTTCCTTCCTCGTCTGCTCGGTGCTGGTGAGGCCGAAAGAGAAGCGGCAGAAGATAAATGAGCAGCTCCCCCCGGCCGGGATTTGAGCAATCAGGAAATATAATCTGAGCTGGGAAGTGCCCCAGCAGCTGTTGGGTTATTAATAAATTGTATCCAATCTGCTCGGGATGAACCTCGGTACGTAGGGGAACCATCTGCTCCCGAATGTGGCTCTAATGGTGTCTGGGGAATGAATTTAGCAAATGAAAGGCAACGGGGCCCGGCCAGACGAGCTCCCGGCGTGCCCGGGGTAGGATAAGACGGGAGTCGCCTCCTACTCCCAGGCTACGATCCTGCAGGGATGCAAAAGGAATTGGCATTCAGGCAGGGCATGGGCATCACCTGTCCAGCCTCACAGGGTCGGGCAGCCCTTCCGGGATCCTTTCCAAATACAGAATCACAGAATCTCCTGGTTAGAAGAGACCTTAAGACCATAAGCAAACATTTCCCCACACACAGCTCTCAGGCCACGTCTCTAAACTCCTCACCCAAACGTCTTTTAGACACCTCCAGGGATGGTGACGCCACCACTTCCCTGGGCAGCCTGTTCCAGTGCCCGATGAAGAAGAGACTGTTACGAATATCCAACCTGAACCTCCCCTGGCACATTTTCAGGCTCTTTCTTCCCCTTCTATCACCTGATATTAGGGAGAAGAGACCAAGCCTCTCCTCAAACCAACCTCCTTTCAGGGAGCTGTAGAGAGCAATGAGGTCTCCCCTCAACCTCCTCTTCTTCAGGCTAACAACCCTAGCTCCCTCAGTCGCTCCTCATAGGACTTTTGTTCGAGACCCCTGACCAGCCTTGTTGCCCTTCTCTGGCCATGCTCCAGAACCTCAACATCCTTCCTCTTTAGGGACCAAAGGCTCCTGAGCCAGAGAAAAGCCTCAATCCCAAGGGCCAGTCCTGTGCTCCAAATCCCGGGGTGAGGAAGCTGATCCCACTCACCTTTCCTCTGGGTCAGTGCTAATTGCCGCCCGTAAATACTATTTCCCAGGTTTTTATCCTTCGCCTCTAACGGCGTCTGATGTGTTTTCTCGGACTAGGGGGAGAGGATTTCCAGCTCGGCTCCTCCCAGCGCTGGACAGCAGAAGGGGCGGGCTCTGCAGCCAACCTTCAGCCCACCATCGGGTCTCGATGTCCGCTGTCCCCCGGGGAAAATGTTGACTTGTGGGTTGTTACGAACGTCTAGATGTCAGTTATGTTAACTGAGGAAGGCTTCAGGGCGTGGAGTGGTTGTTACACAAGCTCTCCTCGCAGCATGTATAGACAAAATGTTGATTGCTGGAGGATGTCGCTCCGGGGAAACATTCTTGTGGCCTTTCAGTGCTTAAAGGGAGTGAAAAGAAAGACGGGGACAGACTTTTTAGCGAGGCCTGCTGCTCTCAAGGGTAGGACTGAATGAATGACGGTCGAAAGACCACAAGTCTTAAGAAACAATTAATGAATAATTGCTGAAAGACAATCTCGAGAAACAAGGAGATGAGAAAAGCCTCGAAAGAGGAGGTCTTGCTAAACAGACCATATAAATTTGGCCCAAAGAAGGGTGGATTTGGTGGTGAATCACAAATTGATGAACTCATTGCTCTCTACAACTGAAGGGAGGTAGGAGCGAGGAGGGGGCTGCCTCTCCTCCTTGGTGTCAAGCAACAGGAGCAGAGGAAATGGTTTCAAGCTGCACCAGGGGAGGGTGAGGCTGGATGCTAGAAATATTTCTTCACAGAGAGTTAGTTTTCAAACATTGAAAGAGGCTGCCCAGGGTAGTGCTGGAGTCACCATCCCTGGAGCCGTTCAAGCAGCTGTGGACCTGGTGCTTAGGGACATGGTTTAGGATTGACCCTAAGCTGGGTCGAAGGTTGGACTGGATGAGCTTTGAGGTCTCTTCCAGCCAGACGTTTTCTGTGATTCTGTGAACGATGCTCATTATAACGTGATTAACACCTAATAGACACACCTCCTCTCTTAAGATATCTCCTTAAAGAAGACCCCGCTTCTTGAGCATGCTCTTCTGTTTGTTCGGGTTTGGTTTGTTGTTGTTGGTTTTGTTTTTAATTCCTTTATTTTAAGTAGAGGTGGGGAATGGAGTAACCAATAAAGGACTAGAATATTAATTAATATCCATTAAGTAGGAAGGATTTACTTACCCGAGATGTACATTTGTGCGATTCAGTGCTCGCTTAGGTGAATCATCACTTTGTGTGCCCTTAGCTGCAAATAGGTAACAGAATCAGGGCTCTGTGTGTACGTCGACGTTACACACACCAGGCTAACGACCCCACCCGAAGGACAATGTGACAGGACAAAGGGCGATGGCTTTAAACTAAAAAAAGGGGAGATTTAGACCCGCTAGAAGGAAGAAATCTTTACACTGAGGGTGGTGAGACACTGCCACAGGTTGCCCAGAGAGGTGGTAAATGCTCCATCGCTGGAACAATTCCAGGTCAGGGTTGGGCGGTTCTCTAAGCAACCTGACCTAGTCGAAGATGTCCCTGATCACTGCAAAGGAGTTTCAACCCAAACCGTCGCACCAGACTTTCAGTCCCAAACATTCCATGATTCTATGCTAACTCCGTGACGGGAGCGGTCCGCAGCACCCAGGGGTGGGCGCCCCTCGAGCACCTTGCCCCTCACACACTTCACCGTGAAAAAAACCTCCGAGCTCACATAAACCCCACTGGGCCTAAAGACCAGCTCGGGGCGAAATCCGGAGCGACCAGGCACGGGTGGGAGGAAAGGAACAAGCTCCGGCGGCCTGGCAGGACCCGTACAGCCCCGTCCCAGCGGCAGCTGCCCGCGGGTGAAGCCGTCGCTTCCCCCTTCCCGAGAGCCCCAGGCTGCAGGGTTGGGGCTGTAAGGCTGCGGGACTCCTGCCACGCCGCGGCCGCCACCGCGCGCGATCCCGGTTCTGGGCGGCGCGGCGCGCGCAGAGGCTGTTGGGTACTTCCGCCGGCAGGAGAGGGAGGGGGCGGGGGAGGAGGGGCCCGGCTCCGCCGTGAGGGTCCCGGGACCAAGAAGCAGCTCCGCGCCCTCCCGCTGCCTTGGGAGCGGCTTGCAAGTGGCCGGGGGTGGGTTCGTTGCTAGTTGGATGCGTTTTCCGACCTGGGCCGCCGATGGCGGCTGAGCGGAGTCAGGACGCAGGAGCTGGGCTCACCGGGGCCGGTCGTGTTGGGGAGAAGGGCTTTGCGTGGTCCTGCGACGGGTCCTGCTTCCATCTGAGCGGCGGCCGCCGTTGGGTGCACGGCAGCGGGCATCGCCAGCAGCTTCCCAAGGAACCGGCGGGGCGGGAGCCGAGGCTTCATCTCTGCCCGAGCACTGAGGCGGGTTTGGTGTCTGTCCCCTGCTCTCTGAGCCGGCTCCGTTGCTTTCCGTGGTGCTGAAAGGGAATATACAGAAGCGAGGACTAAGCCACTCGGCGGTGAGGGACCAGGTTAGCTCCTTCCCGGCCTCTCCACCGGCATTACCCGGGGCTGAAGGACGCGTGGGAGCCGGTACGGGCGGTCCCTCAGTCGGCGGTTAGGGCACACCTGAATGATGTGAGCTGTTGAAGAGGGCTTTACAACCAGACCTTGGCTTTTCTGAGCGTGCTCTATCCGCTAAACTGCGTTAAAGAGGCGTGAAGGACCCGCTTTGCAGGAAGACAAATCCGACAGCAGGAGCTCGGGGCTCTTCTGCCCTTCAGGAGGGGACAGGCTCTCCTTTCCCGATCGACGTGAGCCTGAGCCAGCCGATCTGCGTCACTTTCCATTCCAGAGATGCCCACAGCTACAGGTGGCCCTTGTCACGGCAGCAATTCTGCCGGACCTGCTGTTTTCCTTCCTCTTGCCAATTCTCTCTCGCGCGTCTCAAAGTGTAACTGAAGTCATGCTTTGAGTACAGCAAGGGTCCAACTCGAGCTTTCCAAATATCCCTGGAAAAGTCTGTCTGTCTCTCCTCTGTCCAAAGAATGACAGGATCTGAACCTTTTGGCTGGTGCATGTCCTGGAGCCGTATCTGCTTTTCTCAGAACCCAGCATTCACTCCCTGAGCTCTGGTGGAGGAATGGAGCTCGGGATGCCCAAACCTGTGTTTGTTTGGTGGGGGGTTTGGTTTTGGTTTTTTTTGGGGGGGGAGGTTGTTTTTTTTTTGCAGCAATTTTAATCTTTCATCCCTTTCTATCTGTCAGAGGAGGCTCAGAGTGATGCCCAGGCACTTGATGGGCCGGTGTGTAAAGGTAAAAGTAAAGGTGAGTAGCTGTTACTGATTTCTTTCTCTACAGATCCTTTCTTGAAGTGCATCACCACTCCTCATGTCTCCCTGTGCAGTCAGAAGCGCAGGACACACTGTCCTGAGTCTGACCCAAGCTGGAGTAGTTAAACTGAGCCTTCCATCACATCAGGTGCTTTTTGCAGGATCATCTCAGCTCTTCCTTATGATCTTCACGGCTTCTTACTGATGCAGGTTGGTATAAAAGGCAACTTAGATATACATCTGTGGTAGCAGCACAATGCTACAGTGCTTAAGGATTTGCCACTGCCACCCACGGACCTACTGCTACTCAGATAGTAGTTGGATTTCATCAGAATATGAGAATCTCACACGGGTTCAATTTGACTAAGCAAGAAACAATTCTTCGTTGATGCCAGTGCTCCTCGTCTTGTTAACAGCTGTTTTACCGATGTGAAACATCCAACCACATTTTACAGCAAGCTTAACTCAGACCTCAGCACGGCTCTAAGCTACCCAAAAGAGAAATGGTGCTCTTTTTGCTGACCTCAGCACTGTATTTGCATCTCAATTGAATATGGCATGAATTAGTCCTTCAGAGAAGATCTACTTATTCCAGGTAAGTGAATTAGCTTAACAAATGGATAAGTAGGGGGAAAACCAACCAACCAACAACAAAACCCCACAATCAACCAAAACCCACCAAAACTTATCCTGCTTAAACTTTTCTCATCCTGAACCTGCATGGGGCAAGCATGATGAATGAGTTGATGGAATATCTGTCCCAGCATCTCCTCCTATTCAGGTGTCAAGGCAAATGATCTCTGCTCAAACCTTTGTTTCATTTTGCTGCACGAAACAGAAGAAACAGCCAGAAAATTTCTGGAAATTCAGAGGTTTGGAACATGCCTCCAGGTTTACCTGGCAAAAATCATGTCTGGTAGAATCTTACTCATTGGTCTTCTGCTGTTAAAAGAAGCACTTCTGTCGCCTTCACCATTAAAGAGTTAACAAATGCTGGCCCTCTTAGTAGGGTAGGTTTGTCTCTGTCTGTTTGCTGTTGGTCTCTGGTAATGACGGCATGAGACTGAAGGAAATCTGTGTGTGGGCTTAAACAATGGAAGAGAGTTACAAAACCTGTATGGGCATTATGAGTGCACTTATTAAACCTGAGCCCCCCCAGCAGCACTGTCTGCCAGAGATCCCTTTTGCTGTTTAAGCTGGACTGCTCTGGTCAAGAGCAGTGCTGAAGTGAAAGACCGCTCTTCATCTTCAAAGGCTGCACTCCCACAAAGATTTGGGATATGAAACGTAATCTGTCTGAACGCCTTCCCTGGGAAGAAACCCCTGACACTGCTCAGGTTCAGGAAATGCAGGTAGGTTACAAAGACACAGCAAGAAGAGTTCATCCTTGTGCTCTGAAGGCAAAAACCATACAAAAAATGGCATGAGGAATGCATCTGGAATCAAGACCTCATTGCTGTCCACTGAGTGCCTGACTACCTTCAGCAACAGATTTCCATATGGACCAGCAGCTCTGTGGAGAACAGTCGGGCAAGAGCACAAAAAGGTCAGTAGGCAAAATCGTGTTCTGTATGCTTGAACTGTGACCTGTGTACATGAGCTGCAGAGGCAAGAGTAGGACAGATGAGAGCTTTGTGGGCAGGCACTGGGTTTTGCTCTGAAGCTTCAAATGGTGGTTGAAAATCCTCCCAACAGCCATGCACACAGCTTTCCTGGTGCTGGGGAGTGAAGGATGGTAGGTTGGGGGTGTTGTATTTGTTGCTGGAGCAGGCTGCTGAGGTGGAGCAGTGTCTGGCTACTGTGGCAGCCATCATCACAGTAACACTTAGTAGGGTTTGGGACATCAGTCATGGGGAGAGTAAATTAGAGTGAGGAAGAGTCTTCCCTGACAAAGGAGATGCTGTGTAGAACATGGGCTGTGCCATTGGTGAAGGACTATAGAATGTCTGCTTAGCTGGAGATCTCAGTTCCCAGGATTTCAGATAGAGGATCGCAGTAGAAAACTTTGAGAAGAGCCTTAGCACACAGGGTTGCTTGCTCAGGATCCTCTTAGGACCTCCTGAGCTGATGCTGACATTGAGAGAATTGTCCTTAGCTTGCAGGTGTCCCTCCTGCTTCCTCTGTGATAGAGATGCTTATGGGAGCACTCTGCACTGTGCAGTGATTTCCAGGTTTTGCAGAATGTGGGACTTCTCTGTATAGGTTCCCTAGAAATCCCTGATAACAGGAAATAAATGACTCTTAGAACCAATTCCCTTCCCCTGAAAAGGATTCTTTTCTGAAGAAGCAACCAGTGATTCTACAGGTAAGTTGCTCCTCCTTCAAGAAGGTGAGTCTGAGAGTTGTACTTTCATTCCTGTTAGGTCCTGGTATCGTCCTCTTGGATTGACTGAGTGTTGGCTGGACTGGGAGTAGGACTTGATGATCCTTATGAGGTCCTTCCAACTTGAGATAGTCTATGACTGGACCAGCAAAGCACCACTGTGTGCTCTTGATTAATTTCTTGCTGTAGGAGGCAGCAAGCACAGATGAAGGAGGGACCCTATTGGGCATGGAGGGGATGTCCTTAGTGGAAGTGTCATGGTGTGACCTTCGTGGCGTTAGCCATATGACTTATGCTGACGAGTGAGAAGCATTTCAAGGGTAATGCCCCTGCCCTGCTGTGTTGTTCATAGCTGCCTGAAAGGGGAAGCAAGAGCTAGGCATTCATCATAATGAGGCCAGAAGTTGAGCTTTTCATCAAGGACTAAGTGTGCTTGGGATCTGTGGTTGCTTTGGGCTTCTTCAGCTTTCCTGAAGGGTTTGTGTGCTGGGCTGTGCTGGGTTTTATTTCATGAAGATGACTTCCCTGGGTTGTTTGGATTCATTTGAGCTGGAGAAAGGAAAGAATGAAGGAAAGAAGAAAAGAAGGAAAGAATAAAAGGAAAGAAAGAAGAGGAGATAGTGGAGATGAGCAGAAGTGAAGAAGGTCGCCTCTAGACGCTGAAAGCAGTTAGTCCCCAACAGCTTCCGGCTTGGTTGGAGACCCACGCTCCAGAGATCATTGTCCAGTAATCAACACTGATGGCTCCGACTTTGGTGTCTCCACAGCTGCACCGGAGGACACAGGAGGTGCCAGCGTGAGTAAAGAAGAGAGAAGAATGTGAAGAGAAAAGAAAAGGGAATAGATACTTAGACATGGCGGGGCAGGAAAGAAAAAGGAAATGAAAAGACAAAGGGGACGAAAGAGAAGAAATATGAATGTAAAGCAGGAAGGAGAATGACGGGAACAGGAGAAGATAGTGAAAACACAATTAAAAAAGAAAAGGCGAAGAGAAACGACGAACAGAAGAACTGGAGGAAGAAGGAAAGAAGAAAATGAGGAGAAAGACGACGAAGAA
Source organism: Picus viridis (assembly GCA_033816785.1). NCBI lineage: Eukaryota > Metazoa > Chordata > Aves > Piciformes > Picidae > Picus > Picus viridis. The sequence continues at coordinate 969,868 of CM066593.1, forward strand.
AAAGAAGGAAAGCAAAGAACACGCAATAAAAACAAAGAAAGAAGGAAACCCTGAGTAGAGCAGAGCAGCGTGCAAGACGCAAAGCAGCACAGGGTGTCGCTGCAGGCTCAGAAACGGCGGCCGAGCGGCTCGGCAGCTCCGCCCCGGTGCGGCGGCGCAACACGGCTAGGAGCGCGGGGGCCGGGAAGGCAGCGGGGCCTGGAAGGAGACGGAGCTTGCGGAAGCCGTGGGCGGACCGTGAGCGGCGATGGACGCGCGTTGGGGTCCTGCGGTGCGTCTGGTGGTGCTGGTGCGGACCTGGGCGCTGGTGTCGGGGCAGGTGCGGTACTCGGTGCCGGAGGAAGCCAAGGTCGGGACGGTGGTGGGGCGGCTGTGGCAGGAGCTGGGTCTGGAGGCAGGCGATGCGGAGGCGCGGCGGCTGCGTGTGGTGTGGCAGGGCCGGCGGGCGAGCGTGGAGGTGAGCGGGGCGAGCGGGGCGCTGGTGGTGAGCTCGCGGCTGGACCGGGAGGAGCTGTGCGGGAAGAGCGCTCCGTGCTTGCTGCGCCTGGAGGTGCTGCTGGAGCGGCCTCTGCGCGTTTTCCCTGTGGAGCTGGAGGTGACCGACATTAACGACAACGCCCCGCTCTTCCCCGCCGCACGGAAAAACATCAGTTTACCGGAGAACTCCCCACCCGGTTCCCGTTTCCCGATGGAGGGCGCGTCGGATGCAGATATCGGAGCGAACGCAGAGCTCTCCTACACACTCAGCCCCACCGAGCATTTCCGACTGGAAGCGAAAACTAAAGATGAAAATAAAAACTCTGTAGTTCTTATATTAACGAAATCGCTGGACCGGGAGACGGCGCCTGTGCACCGCTTGGTGCTGACAGCGAGCGACGGGGAAGACCATCGCTGACCGGCACTATGGAGCTGGTGATATCTGTGCTGGATGCGAATGACAACGCTCCCCAGTTCAACCAATCGGTGTATAAGGTGCAGCTGCCGGAGAACGCTGCTGCGGGAACTGTGTTTTTCCAGCAAACAGCGACAGATGAGGATGAAGGGATTAATCGCGAGATACATTATTCCTTCAGTGACTCGGTTCCGGCCAGGGTTCAGAACCTTTTCATAATTGACACAAAATCTGGGGAAATACGAACTGCCGGGGAACTGGATTATGAGGATGTTCATTCGTATGACCTGGAGATCGAAGCGAGAGACAAAGGGACACCTCCCCTCTCCGGTCACTGCAACGTGGAGCTGGAGGTGCTGGACGTGAACGACAACGCGCCCGCGGTGTGGGTGACGTCCCTGTCGGTACCCGTGCCGGAGGACGCGTCGGTGGGGACGGTGGTGGCGCTGCTGAGCGTGTCGGACCGAGACTCGGGGGCGAACGGGCGAGTGCGGTGCTGGGTATGGCCGTCGTCGCCGTTCGGTCTGGAGTCGAGGTTCGCGGGGTCGTACTCGCTGGTGCTGCGGGAGGCGCTGGACCGGGAGCGGGTGTCTGCGTACGAGGTGGAGGTGCGTGCGGAGGACGGCGGGAAGCCGTCGCTGCGTGGGAGTCGCGTTGTGCGTGTGCCGGTGTCCGACGTGAACGACAACGCGCCGTCGTTCTCGCAGGCCGTGTACACGGTGCTGGCGCGGGAGAACAACGCGGCGGGGGCGGAGCTGGCGCGGCTGTTGGCGCGGGACCCGGACGAGGCGCAGAACGGTCGCGTGAGCTACTCGTTGTGGGAGGGCGGCGCCGGGGCCGCGGCGGATTCGGGCGGAGGGTGGCGTCTGGCGTCGAGCTACGTGTCGGTGGACGCGGAGAGCGGTCTGTTGTGGGCGGTGCAGCCGTTGGACTACGAGGAGCTGCAGGTGCTGCAGTTCGAGGTGCGAGCGGTGGACGCGGGGGAGCCGCCGCTGATCGGCAACGCCACGGTGCAGCTGTTCGTGGTGGACGAGAACGACAACGCGCCCATGCTGCTGCCGTCTGCGGGCGGCGGTCCGGGGCTGTTTCCGGCACTGGGTCCGGTTGCGGGCGGCGTTGTTGGGTCGTCGGTAGAGGCAGCGTTGGGGTCGGAGTCAGAGACGCTGTGGGCGTGGGCGGCGTGGGGGTCGCCGGCAGGGCAAGTGGTGGCGAAGATCCGTGCGGTGGACGCGGACTCGGGCTACAACGCGTGGCTGCGGTACGAGGTGTGGGAGCCGCGTGGGAAGGGCCCGTTCCGCGTGGGGCTGTACAGCGGCGAGGTGAGCACGGCGCGGGCGCTGGAGGAGGCGGACGGCCCGCAGCAGAGGCTGGTGATCGTGGTGCGGGACCACGGCGAGCCGTCGCGCTCGGCCACGGCGACGCTGAGCGTGTCGCTGGTGGAGGGCGGCGAGGCGGCGCTGTCGGGCGCGGGGTCGTCGTCTTCGTCGGGGCCGGGTGTGTTGTTGCCGGCGGAAAGCGGCTTGTCGGCGGGCGCGGCTTCGTCGTCGGCCAACGTGTGGCTGGTGGTGGCGATCTGCGCGGTGTCGAGCGTGTTGGTGCTGGCGCTGGTGCTGTACGGGGCGGCGCGCTGTGCGCCGCGGGCGGCGGTGCTGTCGGGTCCCGCTCCGGCGACGCTGGTGTGCGCCAGCGAAGTGGGCAGCTGGTCGTACTCGCAGCGGCAGAGCCGGAGCCTGTGCGTGGCGGAGGGCGCGGGCAAGAGCGACCTGATGGTTTTCAGCCCCAACTTGCCGCCTCCGCCTGCCGTCCCCGCTGCCAAGGACACCTCTCAGCCGGAGCCTTCTGCTCTGCTGGACACGGTCAGTAGTCCTCTCTTTCTCTCCTCCCCACCACTCTTCTTTCTTTCTTTGCCCCCACGGCCTGAAACGCTCCTTCCCTGTTCTCACCCTTGCCGCATTACCCCAGGCAAGCTCTGCTGGGATCCGTGCTGAACCCATTGCTGGTGGGTGCTGTGCGGATGATTGATAATCTTGATTGCAGCTTTGCCTCTCTCTGCGCGTTCTTGATGGGTGTGAATTTTTCTCCTGTGAAACGAAACCAATTCTATTGCTTGCTGGTGTGTAGCATTTGCGCTCGAGCTTGCCGAAGGTGTGCAAGACTCGCAGACTGCACTCCTTGGTGCCTTAGCATGGATGCTGACTGCTGTCCATGCTGGCATCGGATTTGGTTGTGTTCTAGTTTGGTTGTGTTACAGTGTTATGAGTGTCAAATATGAAGGCAGAGGAGTGTTGTGGAAGGTGCTTTTGGGAATGGGAATTCTTTTTCACTTTTCCTGCTCTCCACGCCTCCCACGTTTCAAAGTAATTCTCTAAGCTGAGCTGTTTTAGCATTCTTTCAGTATTCAGATCATCACAGGTAGAAAGATCTAGAAATGTTGGGTTTGTGATTAAAAAACCCAACAAACAAAACAAAAACAGCAATCAAAGACATGCCCTCAGAAAACAAACCAAAGTAAAACATCCACATTCTCCTACACAGTTGAAATACAGTTTGCTTTGGGATATGGTTTAGGGGTGAGCTTTTTAGTGTAAGGTTATTGGTTAGACTTGGTGATCCTGAGGGTCTTTTCTAAGCTGAATGTTTCTGTGATGCCGTGATTTTCTAGTAATTCGTTACCAGGTCCTCAGCATTTGGATCATTGTCCCATGGCACTGAATCAATGCCATTGCTGTTCAGAGCTGCCCTGACATCACCAATGGAAAGAGCAGGGAGCTTGCTGCACTCCGTGTATGTGACATCAGCCATGTCTATTTTCTTTGGGCTCTTTGCAATGGAAAGGTTTACAAAAGCTGCAATGATCCTTGAGCTGGTAAATGGAACTGCGACATTTCGTGGATCTGAATGTGTCTGTGGCACTGAGTAGGGCCTGGCTTTTTCCTGATGTGAAGGTGACCTTGAGCAGTAGGAAGGCTTGGGTGAAGGGACTGGAAAGCCCTGGGAAGACCATGAGCCATGTCATCAGAAGACAACAATGTTCAGTGCTCGTCTGCATCTTCCTGTTCACTTGCAGAGTGGATCTCGGTAGCAATGATGTGTCCTGTGTCCTCCTTGAAGGACTGCAAGACCAGCAGGCTGTGGTCTTGACCATCCCCAGGCACTATTCTCTGCATCAGTGTCCACTGCCGACCGCACGTGCTGGTGACAGCTGTGGTTTGTGAGTGCAAAGTGTCCTCACTGTCTGTGATTCTCCTGTGACAGGACTTGACTCAGTGTGGCATTTGGGATTGAAGGGTTTTCTTTACACTGACTGGTTCAGCTGGCTGCCTGAAAACATAATCCCTACGTCATGCCCAACAGAGTGAGTTAAGGTTTACTCATTATCCTTTTATTAATTAATAATATGGCTTTTTTTATTAACATCAGTTGATATCATACAATGTACCTCATTCACTGGTTCTTCTCACCATCAAAATGAGATCACTTTGTGGGTTATAGCCACACTGTGCTCATAACCATCCACTCACATCACCCAGCACGTGCACCCAGAGTCCTTGGGCAAAAGCAGTCCTGGGGATGGTTTGTCTTTGCCTGAATTGCCTGAATTGGGACCCACCCAGACCATCTTCCCTACTACATTCTGAATGTGCACTGCAGGGACTTTGATCCCTTCTTCAGTGTGGGAATTCTGACTGAGCAGGGTCAGCTCAGTTGGCAGATCCTCCAGTGTAGACTCACCAGGTGGATTGTGCTGGATGTGTGTCCCAGTTTTTCAAGGTCCCTCGTCCCACTGCTGTCAGTGCATTTTCCCCCTTTTCTGACTCAGTTCTTCCTGGGCTGCCATGTTTTCAAAGCCCAGGATGGTATTGTGGGTGGTGTCACAGGGCAGTGGTTAAGTTTCCAGCCCTCCTCATCATTCCCTCCTCTCCCACTGGCAGTGTGTTGGTAACAATGAATGAGACACAGAGAAGTGCAGGGGAAATGTCCCTTTAACGGCCCTTCTGCTGTCCTGGAGATGATTCTTCTTCTGAAGATGAAACCAGTGAAGCTACAGGAAGGATGTTGACTTGCTGGAACGTGTCCAGAGAAGGGCAACAAAGCTGGTGAGGGGTTTGGAACACAAGCCCTATGACGAAAGGCTGAGGGAGCTGGGGTTGCTTAGCCTGGAGAAGAGGAGACTGAGGGGTGACCTTATTGCTCTCTACAACTACCTGAAGGGAGGTTGTAGCCAGGCAGAGGTTGGCCTCTTCTCCCAGGCATCCAGCACCAGAACAAGAGGACACAGTCTCAGGCTGCGCCAGGGCAGGTTTAGGCTGGATGTTAGGAAGAAGTTCTACACGGAGAGAGTGATTGCCCATTGGAATCGGCTACCCGTGGAGGTGGTGGAGTCACCTTCACAGGAGGTGTTCAGGAGAAGACTTGATGGGGTGCTTGGCTGTATGGTCTAGTTGTTGGGTGGGTTGGATTGTTTGATGGGTTGGACGCGATGATCTTGAAGGTCTCTTCCAACCTGGTGTATTGTATTGTATTGTATTGTATTGTACAGGTAAGTCAGTGGTAGCTATGGAAGATGTGTGTGAGAGACAGATGTACTTTTGTCCCTGGTCTGTCATGGTATCTTCATGTTGGATTGACCATATGTTGCCTGGATTGCATTGCCTGTAGGACTGGAGCAGGAAAGCACCACTGCCTGCTCTCCTGTTCCTTTCCTTCTGCTTCCAGGCACAGTGTGAGCAGGTGGCACTCAACATGGGTAAAGAAGGGACCCCAAAATGTTTGTGGGAGTGGGTGTGTTGGGTGTCGAGGGGATGTTCTCAGTGAAAATGTCCCCACAACGATGTTTCCTTTGTGGCTTCTGCTTGGTTGTGTGATGTGTGGATCATGTTAATGATGTCCTATGGGAACTACATCCCTTGGATAACAAGGTTGCTGCTGTGTTGTTCTGGCAGAGCATGAGTGCAAGAGGGGAAGCAAGAGCTTGGCATTCAATGTGCAGGCAGAAAATGAGTCGGGAAGAACACATCTTCCTCCAATACGTGGAAGTGTGTTTGGGAGCTATGACTGCCCTGTGCTTTTTCAGCAGTGTCGTTGTGCTGGCCTGTAACGGGTTTGTTTTCTTTCAAAAGAAAGACTTTCCTGGATTGTTTTGAGTCGTTGGAGCGTGTTTACAGAGATGCCACGGTCCATGGGTCTTGGGCATGTGTTAGAATGGAATGGATTCTGTTCTGTTGTAGCTGCTTTGGTATTAGAGATACATAGTTGCCTTGCTCTGGTGTTTGCTGTGTCCCTGAGAGGAGAGTGGGTGTGCAGGGGGAGACCAGGTCAGGCCAAACAGATCGCTGTGGTTGCCCTATGATGTTAAAAGCCTTCCTGAAGGACTGTTTGTGCTGGGTTTGTTTTGCATCACACGAGACTCCCCTGGGTTGTTTGCACTCATTGGAGGCTGTTGGCACAGCTGACCAATGCCTGGGACTTGGGCTTGTGTCTCAGGATGGAATGGATTCTATTCTATTGTAGCAGGGCAGGTCTTTCCCACATGGTTGCCTTGCTCTGACGTTTGTGAGGTACCTGAGAGGACAATGACAGAAGAGCGTGGGAAGACCTGTCTGTCTTGTCTGGCATACACTGGAGGGAAGCAGGAAGTATGCTCTCCATCCAGACACTTGGGAAGGTGAAGGGGATTGCCATGCTTCATGTGAAGTGTGGTGCCGTTATGTGTAAAAGCATTTTATTAAAGATGAAAATTAAAAGAAGAGAGGAGGACAGAAGCAAAAGAGATTTCAGCCAAGCATATGGAATGACAGGGCAGTAAAGAAAAAGAGAAATGAAGGTGAAAATGAAAAAAACAAAATCCAAAACGAAACAATCAAGGAAAAGAAACTAAAGGAGAAAAGGAAGAGAAAGAAAGGACCAAAGAGTCGTTTGAAGATGAAGCAAATGAGTGAGAAAGAAGGAAGTGAAGGAAAAAGAAAAAAGGAAAGGGGCAAGAACTGAGCGGAACGTAGCCGCTCGGGTCCTGCGGCGCAGTCGGTGTCGGTCAGCGTGCGAGGCGGCGGAGCAGCACAGGGTGTCGCTGCAGGCTCAGAAACGGCAGCGGAGAGGCTCAGCGGCTCCGCCCCGGTGCGGCGGAGAGCACGGCTGGGAGCGGTGGGAGGACGCGGCGCTGGGCCAGGAAGGCAGCAGAGACGGTACTTGCGGGAGGCGGCGGGGAGCCGTGCGGGGCCCGTGAGCAGAGATGGACTTGCGTTGGGGTCCCGCGGTGCGTCTGGTGGTGCTGATGCGGACGTGGGCGCTGGTGTCGGGGCAGGTGCGGTACTCGGTGCCGGAGGAAGCCAAGGTCGGGACGGTGGTGGGGCGGCTGTGGCAGGAGCTGGGTCTGGAGGCAGGCGATGCGGAGGCGCGGCGGCTGCGTGTGGTGTGGCAGGGCCGGCGGGCGAGCGTGGAGGTGAGCGGGGCGAGCGGGGCGCTGGTGGTGAGCTCGCGGCTGGACCGGGAGGAGCTGTGCGGCAAGAGCGCTCCGTGCTCGCTGCGCCTGGAGGTGCTGCTGGAGCGGCCTCTGCGCGTCTTCCCTGTGGAGCTGGAGGTGACCGACATTAACGACAACGCCCCGCTCTTCCCCGTCGCACGGAAAAACATCAGCATGGCGGAATCGTCTTTGCCGGGTTCCCTTTTCCCGCTGGAGGGCGCGTCGGATGCAGATATCGGAGCGAACGCTCAGCTCTCCTACACACTCAGCCCCAGCGAGCACTTTACTCTGGATGTTAAATCCTCTGACGAAAATGGGGAATTTCTCTTTCTCGTGCTGTCGAAAGCTCTGGACCGGGAGACGGTGCCTGTGCATCGGTTGGTGCTGACAGCGACGGACGGGGGCCGACCATCTTTAACAGGCACTATGGAGATGGTGATCTCGGTGCTGGACGTGAATGACAACGCGCCCAAATTCAACCAGTCGGTGTATAAAGTGCAGGTGCCCGAAGATTCCTTATTTGGTACACATGTGCTGCGGGTAAGCGCCGCAGATCCGGACTTGGGACCATACGGAGATGTGATTTACGAAATTGATAATACTGTTCCTGCCTCGGGTTCAGATCTATTCAGCATCGATGTGAAGAGTGGCGAGATCAGACTGAAGGGAGCGCTGGACTTTGAAGCAGTTACCTTGTACATGCTACAAATTAAGGCAATGGATAAGGGATTACCTCCACTGTCAGGCCACTGCAAGGTGTTGTTGGAGGTGCTGGACGTGAACGACAACGCGCCCGAGGTGTGGGTGACGTCCCTGTCGGTGCCGGTGCCGGAGGACGCGTCGGTGGGGACGGTGGTGGCGCTGCTGAGCGTGTCGGACCGGGACTCGGGGGCGAACGGGCGAGTGCGGTGCTGGGTATGGCCGTCGTCGCCGTTCGGTCTGGAGTCGAGGTTCGCGGGGTCGTACTCGCTGGTGCTGCGGGAGGCGCTGGACCGAGAGCGGGTGTCTGCGTACGAGGTGGAGGTGCGTGCGGAGGACGGCGGGAAGCCGTCGCTGCGTGGGAGTCGCGTTGTGCGTGTGCCGGTGTCTGATATGAACGACAACGCGCCGTCGTTCTCGCAGGCCGTGTACACGGTGCTGGCGCGGGAGAACAACGCGGCCGGGGCGGAGCTGGCGCGGCTGTTGGCGCGGGACCCGGACGAGGCGGAGAACGGTCGCGTGAGCTACTCGTTGTGGGAGGGCGGCGCCGGGGCCGCGGGGGAGTCGGGCGGTGGGTGGCGTCCGGCGTCGAGCTACGTGTCAGTGGACGCGGAGAGCGGTCTGTTGTGGGCGGTGCAGCCGTTGGACTACGAGGAGCTGCAGGTGCTGCAGTTCGAGGTGCGAGCGGTGGACGCGGGGGAGCCGCCGCTGATCGGCAACGCCACGGTGCAGCTGTTCGTGGTGGACGAGAACGACAACGCGCCCATGCTGCTGCCGTCTGCGGGCGGCGGTCCGGGGCTGTTTCCGGCACTGGGTCCGGTTGCGGGCGGCGTTGTTGGGTCGTCGGTAGAGGCAGCGTTGGGGTCGGAGTCAGAGACGCTGTGGGCGTGGGCGGCGTGGGGGTCGCCGGCAGGGCAGGTGGTGGCGAAGATCCGTGCGGTGGACGCGGACTCGGGCTACAACGCGTGGCTGCGGTACGAGGTGTGGGAGCCGCGTGGGAAGGGCCCGTTTCGCGTGGGGCTGTACAGCGGCGAGGTGAGCACGGCGCGGGCGCTGGAGGAGGCGGACGGCCCGCAGCAGAGGCTGGTGATCGTGGTGCGGGACCACGGCGAGCCGTCGCGCTCGGCCACGGCGACGCTGAGCGTGTCGCTGGTGGAGGGCGGCGAGGCGGCGCTGTCGGGCGCGGGGTCGTCGTCTTCGTCGGGGCCGGGTGTGTTGTTGCCGGCGGAAAGCGGCTTGTCGGCGGGCGCGGCTTCGTCGTCGGCCAACGTGTGGCTGGTGGTGGCGATCTGCGCGGTGTCGAGCGTGTTGGTGCTGGCGCTGGTGCTGTATGGGGCGGCGCGCTGTGCGCCGCGGGCGGCGGTGCTGTCGGCTCCCGCTCCGGCGACGCTGGTGTGTGCCAGCGAAGTGGGCAGCTGGTCGTACTCTCAGCGGCAGAGCCGGAGCCTGTGCGTGGCGGAGGGCGCGGGCAAGAGCGACCTGATGGTATTCAGCCCCAACTTGCCGCCTCCGCCTGCCGTCCCCGCTGCCAAGGACACCTCTCAGCCGGAGCCTTCTGCTCTGCTGGACACGGTCAGTAGTCCTCTCTTTCTCTCCTCCCCACCACTCTTCTTTCTTTCTTTGCCCCCACGGCCTGAAACGCTCCTTCCCTGTTCTCACCCTTGCCGCATTACCCCAGGCAAGCTCTGCTGGGATCCGTGCTGAACCCATTGCTGGTGGGTGCTGTGCGGATGATTGATAATCTTGATTGCAGCTTTGCCTCTCTCTGCGCGTTCTTGATGGGTGTGAATTTTTCTCCTGTGAAACGAAATCAATTCTATTGCTTGCTGGTGTGTAGCATTTGCGCTCGAGCTTGCCGAAGGTGTGCAAGACTCGCAGACTGCACTCCTTGGTGCCTTAGCATGGATGCTGACTGCTGTCCATGCTGGCATCGGATTTGGTTGTGTTCTAGTTTGTTTGTGTTACAGTGTTATGAGTGTCAAATATGAAGGCAGAGGAGTGTTGTGGAAGGTGCTTTTGGGAATGGGAATTCTTTTTCACTTTTCCTGCTCTCCACGCCTCCCATGTTTCAAAGTGAATTCTCTAAGCTGAGCTGTTTTAGCATTCTTTCAGTATTCAGATCATCACAGGTAGAAAGATCTAGAAATGTTGGGTTTGTGATTAAAAAACCCAACAAACAAAACAAAAACAGCAATCAAAGACATGCCCTCAGAAAACAAACCAAAGTAAAACATCCACATTCTCCTACACAGTTGAAATACAGTTTGCTTTGGGATATGGTTTAGGGGTGAGCTTTTTAGTGTAAGGTTATTGGTTAGACTTGGTGATCCTGAGGGTCTTTTCTAAGCTGAATGTTTCTGTGATGCCGTGATTTTCTAGTAATTCGTTACCAGGTCCTCAGCATTTGGATCATTGTCCCATGGCACTGAATCAATGCCATTGCTGTTCAGAGCTGCCCTGACATCACCAATGGAAAGAGCAGGGAGCTTGCTGCACTCCGTGTATGTGACATCAGCCATGTCTATTTTCTTTGGGCTCTTTGCAATGGAAAGGTTTACAAAAGCTGCAATGATCCTTGAGCTGGTAAATGGAACTGCGACATTTCGTGGATCTGAATGTGTCTGTGGCACTGAGTAGGGCCTGGCTTTTTCCTGATGTGAAGGTGACCTTGAGCAGTAGGAAGGCTTGGGTGAAGGGACTGGAAAGCCCTGGGAAGACCATGAGCCATGTCATCAGAAGACAACAATGTTCAGTGCTCGTCTGCATCTTCCTGTTCACTTGCAGAGTGGATCTCGGTAGCAATGATGTGTCCTGTGTCCTCCTTGAAGGACTGCAAGACCAGCAGGCTGTGGTCTTGACCATCCCCAGGCACTATTCTCTGCATCAGTGTCCACTGCCGACCGCACGTGCTGGTGACAGCTGTGGTTTGTGAGTGCAAAGTGTCCTCACTGTCTGTGATTCTCCTGTGACAGGACTTGACTCAGTGTGGCATTTGGGATTGAAGGGTTTTCTTTACACTGACTGGTTCAGCTGGCTGCCTGAAAACATAATCCCTACGTCATGCCCAACAGAGTGAGTTAAGGTTTACTCATTATCCTTTTATTAATTAATAATATGGCTTTTTTTATTAACATCAGTTGATATCATACAATGTACCTCACTCACTGGTTCTTCTCACCATCAAAATGAGATCACTTTGTGGGTTATAGCCACACTGTGATCACAACCATCCACTCACATCACCCAGCACGTGCACCCAGAGTCCTTGGGCAAAAGCAGTCCTGGGGATGGTTTGTCTTTGCCTGAATTGCCTGAATTGGGACCCACCCAGACCATCTTCCCTACTACATTCTGAATGTGCACTGCAGGGACTTTGATCCCTTCTTCAGTGTGGGAATTCTGACTGAGCAGGGTCAGCTCAGTTGGCAGATCCTCCAGTGTAGACTCACCAGGTGGATTGTGCTGGATGTGTGTCCCAGTTTTTCAAGGTCCCTCCTCCCATTGCTGTCAGTGCATTTTCCCCCTTTTCTGACTCAGTTCTTCCTGGGCTGCCATGTTTTCAAAGCCCAGGATGGTATTGTGGGTGGTGTCACAGGGCAGTGGTTAAGTTTCCAGCCCTCCATCATTCCGTCCTCTCCCACTGGCAGTGTGTTGGTAACAATGAATGAGACACAGAGAAGTGCAGGGGAAATGTCCCTTTAACGGCCCTTCTGCTGTCCTGGAGGTGATTCTTCTTCTGAAGATGAAACCAGTGAAGCTACAGGTAAGTCAGTGGTAGCTATGGAAGATGTGTGTGAGAGACAGATGTACTTTTGTCCCTGGTCTGTCATGGTATCTTCATGTTGGATTGACCATATGTTGCCTGGATTGCATTGCCTGTAGGACTGGAGCAGGAAAGCACCACTGCCTGCTCTCCTGTTCCTTTCCTTCTGCTTCCAGGCATAGTGTGAGCAGGTGGTACTCAACATGGGTAAAGAAGGGACCCCAAAATGTTTGTGGGAGTGGGTGTGTTGGGTGTCGAGGGGATGTTCTCAGTGAAAATGTCACCGCAACGATGTTTCCTTTGTGGCTTCTACTTGGTTGTGTGATGTGTGGATCATGTTAATGATGTTCTATGGGAACTACATCCCTTGGATAACAAGGTTGCTGCTGTGTTGTTCTGGCAGAGCATGAGTGCAAGAGGGGAAGCAAGAGCTTGGCATTCAATGTGCAGGCAGAAAATGAGTCGGGAAGAACACATCTTCCTCCAATACGTGGAAGTGTGTTTGGGAGCTATGACTGCCCTGTGCTTTTTCAGCAGTGTCGTTGTGCTGGCCTGTAACGGGTTTGTTTTCTTTCAAAAGAAAGACTTTCCTGGATTGTTTTGAGTCGTTGGAGCGTGTTTACAGAGATGCCACAGTCCATGGGTCTTGGGCATGTGTTAGAATGGAATGGATTCTGTTCTGTTGTAGCTGCTTTGGTATTAGAGATACATAGTTGCCTTGCTCTGGTGTTTGCTGTGTCCCTGAGAGGAGAGTGGGTGTGCAGGGGGAGACCAGGTCAGGCCAAACAGATCGCTGTGGTTGCCCTATGATGTTAAAAGCCTTCCTGAAGGACTGTTTGTGCTGGGTTTGTTTTGCATCACACGAGACTCCCCTGGGTTGTTTGCACTCATTGGAGGCTGTTGGCACAGCTGACCAATGCCTGGGACTTGGGCTTGTGTCTCAGGATGGAATGGATTCTATTCTATTGTAGCAGGGCAGGTCTTTCCCACATGGTTGCCTTGCTCTGACGTTTGTGAGGTACCTGAGAGGACAATGACAGAAGAGCGTGGGAAGACCTGTCTGTCTTGTCTGGCATACACTGGAGGGAAGCAGGAAGTATGCTCTCCATCCAGACACTTGGGAAGGTGAAGGGGATTGCCATGCTTCATGTGAAGTGTGGTGCCGTTATGTGTAAAAGCATTTTATTAAAGATGAAAATTAAAAGAAGAGAGGAGGACAGAAGCAAAAGAGATTTCAGCCAAGCATATGGAATGACAGGGCAGTAAAGAAAAAGAGAAATGAAGGTGAAAATGAAAAAAACAAAATCCAAAACGAAACAATCAAGGAAAAGAAACTAAAGGAGAAAAGGAAGAGAAAGAAAGGACCAAAGAGTCGTTTGAAGATGGAGCAAATGAGTGAGAAAGAAGGAAGTGAAGGGAAAAGAAAAAAGGAAAGGGGCAAGAACTGAGCGGAACTTGGCCGCTCGGGTCCGGCGGCGCAGTCGGTGTCGGTCAGCGTGCGAGGCGGCGGAGCAGCACAGGGTGTCGCTGCAGGCTCAGAAACGGCAGCGGAGAGGCTCAGCGGCTCCGCCTCGGTGCGGCGGAGAGCACGGCTGGGAGCGGTGGGAGGACGCGGCGCTGGGCCAGGAAGGCAGCAGAGACGGTACTTGCGGGAGGCGGCGGGGAGCCGTGCGGGGCCCGTGAGCGGAGATGGACGCACGTTGGGGTCCCGCGGTGCGTCTGGTGGTGCTGATGAGGACGTGGGCACTGGTGTCGGGGCAGGTGCGGTACTCGGTGCCGGAGGAAGCCAAGGTCGGGACGGTGGTGGGGCGGCTGTGGCAGGAGCTGGGTCTGGAGGCAGGCGATGCGGAGGCGCGGCGGCTGCGTGTGGTGTGGCAGGGCCGGCGGGCGAGCGTGGAGGTGAGCGGGGCGAGCGGGGCGCTGGTGGTGAGCTCGCGGCTGGACCGGGAGGAGCTGTGCGGCAAGAGCGCTCCGTGCTCGCTGCGCCTGGAGGTGCTGCTGGAGCGGCCTCTGCGCGTCTTCCCTGTGGAGCTGGAGGTGACCGACATTAACGACAACGCCCCGCTCTTCCCCGCCGCACGGAAAAACATCAGCATGGCGGAATCGTCTTTGCCGGGTTCCCTTTTCCCGCTGGAGGGCGCGTCGGATGCAGATATCGGAGCGAACGCTCAGCTCTCCTACACGCTCAGCCCCAGCGAGCACTTCCGAGTTGATCTGCAGCGGAGTGAAGAATTCCGAGAGTCTCTGTTTCTGGTGCTCACAAAAGCTCTGGACCGGGAGACGGTGCCTGTGCACCGATTGGTGCTGACAGCGAGTGACGGGGGCCGTCCTTCCCTGACCGGCACTATGGAACTGGTGATCTCGGTGCTGGACGCGAATGACAACGCCCCGCAGTTCAACCAATCGGTGTACAAAGTGCAGGTGCCGGAGAACGCTGCAGAGGGGACTCTGGTAGTGCGGGTGAATGCAACGGATCCAGACGTCGGAAGCAACAGTGAAATGAAGTTCACTGCGATAAACTCTTTTCCCCGAGAGGGACTGAAGCTTTTCGTTTTAAATCCTCAGACGGGTGAGGTCCGTCTCACAGGCGCTCTCGACTTCGAAGACGTCCGATCATTTGAGATACAAATCGAAGCGACAGATAAGGGGACACCCCCGCTGTCGGGTCACTGTAAGATGTTGTTGGAGGTGCTGGACGTGAACGACAATGCACCCGAGGTGTGGGTGACGTCCCTGTCGGTGCCCGTGCCGGAGGACGCGTCGGTGGGGACGGTGGTGGCTCTGCTGAGCGTGTCGGACCGGGACTCGGGGGCGAACGGGCGAGTGCGGTGCTGGCTATGGCCGTCGTCGCCGTTCGGTCTGGAGTCGAGGTTCGCGGGGTCGTACTCGCTGGTGCTGCGGGAGGCGCTGGACCGGGAGCGGGTGTCTGCGTACGAGGTGGAGGTGCGTGCGGAGGACGGCGGGAAGCCGTCGCTGCGTGGGAGTCGCGTTGTGCGCGTGCCGGTGTCTGACGTGAACGACAACGCGCCGTCGTTCTCGCAGGCCGTGTACACGGTGCTGGTGCGGGAGAACAACGCGGCGGGGGCGGAGCTGGCGCGGCTGTTGGCGCGGGACCCGGACGAGGCGGAGAACGGTCACGTGAGATACTCGGTGTGGGAGGGCGGCGCCGGGGCCGCGGCGGATTCGGGCGGTGGGTGGCGTCCGGCGTCGAGCTACGTGTCGGTGGACGCGGAGAGCGGTCTGTTGTGGGCGGTGCAGCCGTTGGACTACGAGGAGCTGCAGGTGCTGCAATTCGAGGTGCGAGCGGTGGACGTGGGGGAGCCGCCGCTGTTCGGCAACGCCACGGTGCAGCTGTTCGTGGTGGACGAGAACGACAACGCGCCGATGCTGCTACCGCCCACGGGCAGCAGTCCGGGACTGGTTCCGGCACTGGGTCCAGTTGCGGGCGGCGTTGTTAGGTCGTCGGTAGAAGCGGTGGCAGGGTCGGAGTCAGAGACGCTGTGGGCGTGGGCAGCGTGGGGCGCGCCGGCAGGGCAGGTGGTGGCGAAGATCCGTGCGGTGGACGCGGACTCGGGCTACAACGCGTGGCTGCGGTACGAGGTGTGGGAGCCGCGTGGGAAGGGCCCGTTCCGCGTGGGGCTATACAGCGGCGAGGTGAGCACGACGCGGCCGCTGGAGGAGGCGGACGGCCCACAGCAGAGGCTGGTGATCGTGGTGCGGGACCACGGCGAGCCGTCGCGCTCGGCCACGGCGACGCTGAGCGTGTCGCTGGTGGAGGGTGGCGAGGTGGCGCTGTCGGGCGCGGGATCGTCGTCTTCGTCTGGGCTGGGTGTGCTATCGGTGGCGGAGGGCGGCTTGTCGGCGGGCGCGGTTTCGGCATCGGCCAACGTGTGGCTGGTGGTGGCGATCTGCGCGGTGTCGAGCGTGTTGGTGCTGGCGCTGGTGCTGTATGGGGCGGCGCGCTGTGCGCCGCGGGCGGCGGTGCTGTCGGGTCCGGCTCCGGCGACGCTGGTGTGCGCCAGCGAAGTGGGCAGCTGGTCGTACTCGCAGCGGCAGAGCCGGAGCCTGTGCGTGGCAGAGGGCGCGGGCAAGAGCGACCTGATGGTTTTCAGCCCCAACTTGCCGCCTCCGCCTGCGGTCCCCGCTGCCAAGGACACCTCTCAGCCGGAGCCTTCTGCTCTGCTGGACACGGTCAGTAGTCCTCTCTTTCTCTCCTCCCCACTACTCTTCCTTCCTTGTTTGTCCCCACACCTGTGATGCCCCTTCCCTGTTCTCGCCGTTGGTGCATTTCCCCGGGCAGGCGCTGCTGGTGGTTGCTTTGCGGATGCTTGATGATCTTCATGGCAGCTTTGCCTCTGCACGTTCTTGATGGGTGCGAAGGTTTCTCCTGTGAAACGAAATCAATTCTATTGCTTGCTGGTGTTTAGCATTTGCATTCGAGCTTGCCGAAGGTGTGCAAGACTTGCAGACTGCACTCTTTGGTGCCTTAGTGTGGAAGCTGGCTGCTGTCCGTGCTGGCATCAAATTCGGTTGTGTTATAGCCATGTTTATTAGGATCAAATAATAAGGCAGAGGAGTGTTATCAAAAGTGCTTTTGGGAATGGGAATTATTTAGTTTCTTTTCTCCTCCCCACCTCTGCCACGTTTCAAAGAAGTAGATTCAATAAGCTGAGCTGTTGTAGCATTCTTTCAGTATATAAATCATCAGCCATGCAAGCACTAAGACCTAGAAACGTTCGGTTTGTAATGAAAAACTCCAAGCAATATCAAAAATGGCTTCTTAGAAAAGAAAAACACCCAGCCTCCAAATTCTCCTACAAAAGTGTTTTGATCATTGTCCCATACCACTGAATCAATGCCATTGCTGTTCAAAGCTGTCCTGACATCACCAGTAGAAAGAGCAGGAAGTCTGATCCACTCCTTGTATGTGACATCAGCCATGTGTTTTTTCACTGGGCTCTTTGTCATGGTCTACAAAAGCTGGAATGATCCTTGAGCTGGTAAATGAAACTGTGACATTTCATGGATCTGAATGTGTCTGTGGCACTGAGTAGGGCCTGGCCATTTCCTCATGTGAATGTGACCTTGAGTAGTAGGAAGGCTTGTGTGAAGGAACTGGAAATCCCTGGGAAGACCATGAGCCATGTCATCAGAAGACAACAATGTTAGAAGGTCTTCTTGTCCTGAGAATGTGTATTTTGTTGTCATCAATTGAGTGTGCATGGAAGAAAGCTTGAGGCATGGAGTGTTCTTGTCCAGCATCCTCTGCCAGGCTGCAACAGGTCTGGAGTTGGAGGCCTTCTGCACCTTGAGATTGTTACATGGATTTTGAAATACTCTCAATGCTCTCGAAGTGATGAAGATCTCACATCAGAGAGAGTCTCTTGTGCTGCTGCCTGTTGTTCTTGCAAAATTTTGGATATCCACAGCAGATTCCACAGCTGTCCCTGTTGCCATAATTGCTATTTTCTCCTCTCCAGGCAGGATTTGTAAGGGATGTAAGGAGGTTGGTGCAATGTTCAGTGCTAGTCTGCATCTTCCTGTTCACTTGCAGAGTGGACCTCAGTAGCAATGATATGTCCTGTGGTTATTCTTAATTCCTTCAGATACATGCCTGCCCAGGCCAAACCTAGCACAGCATCCCAGCTCTGGTTTTCCCTGGTCCAAGTTCTGCCACACAGCTGACATTTTGAGTGTGTTTCTGCTTCAGTATTTGTTGTGCTTATATCAAAGATTGGCATCCACATGCACAGGAATAATCAGTGTCAGGCTCTGATCAGAGAATCTCTGGGTTCTGAAGCATAGTTCTGTTGATTCCACCTGAGATTGCTTAAAAATCACAAAATATTCAGGGAGATATCCAGGCATCTGGGCAGAGTCTGACAGACATTGGGTGACTTTGCAGTGCTGCATTGCTCTTTGTGCCATTCATGAAGGCCGGGTAATGTTCAGACTGGTGTTTGGAGGTGGGAGATGTTGTTGGGCTGCTGCAGTGTCAGCTACTGTGGGAGTGATCCTGTGCATGGCATGTGTCCTGGTAATAGAGACTCAAGTTCAGGAACATCTTGCCTGTGGGAAATGGAGTTGCTGGGTGGCACCTGGTATGTGTCACTTGGGAAAAACTTCCAAATGTCCTCTGAGATGGAGATTACTTTTCCCCAAGAGTGCTATAGCGGGTGGGAATAGAAAGCCTCAGGAAGAGGTTCTGCAGAAAGTACTACTTGCACAGGATCCTTTCAGAGCCTCCAAAATCTCTGTGTAACTCTCATAATGTTAATTGAAAACGGCCCTAAATATCTTTCTACTTTTGCTTTACTGTAGAATGAGATCAATGCTTCCTTCCTTGCTGGTTTGCAGCATTTCCACCTGAGCTCCTTGAAGGACTGCAAGACCTTCAGGCTGTGGTCTTGACCATCCCCCAGGCACTATTCCCTGCATTAGTGCTGGTAACAGCTGTGGTTTGTGAGTGCAAAGCGTCCTCACTCTCTGTGATTCTCCATTGACAAGACTTGACTCAAGGTGGCATTTGGGATTGAAGGATTTTCTTTACATTGACTGGTTCAGATGGCTGCCTGAAAACATAACCCCTATGTCATGCCCAACAGAGTGGGGTTAAGGTTTACTTATTATCATTTTATTAATTAATAACATTAATTTTTTTTATTAACATCAGTTGATATCGTACAATGTACCTCACTCACTGGTTCTTCTCACCATCAAAATGAGATCACTTTGTGGGTTGTAACCACACTGTGATCATAACCATCCTCCCACATTCCTCAGCATGTGCACCTGGGTCCTTGGGCAAAAGGAATGCCATCCATGGTTTGCCTTTGCCTGAATTGGGACTCACCCAGACCATCTTCCCTACTACATTCTGAATGTGCACTGCAGGGACTTTGATCTCTTCTACAGCGTGGGAGTTCTGTCTGAGCATGGCCAGCTTGGTTGGCAGATCCTCCTGTGTGGACTCACCAGGTGGTTTGTGCTGGATGTGTGTCCCAGTTTTCTCAGGTCCCTCCTCCCATTGCTGTTAGTGCAGCTTCTAGCAGTCCCTTGCAGTGTTCAATCTTCCCAGCCACGCATGCATGCTAAGGGATGTGATACACCCACAGAGTGCCACCCTCCTTGCCCCAGGTGTCTCTGTGTTTTTTGAGAAGCGAGTCTGAGTTCTTCCTGGGGTGCCATCTCTGCATAAGACTTGCTTTTCAAGGCCCAGGATATTGTCTTGAGTGGTGGTGTGGGACACTGTTCAGGTTTCCAGCCCTCCATCATTGTCTTCTCCCCCTGGAAGTGTGTTGGTAGCAGCAAATGAGATGCAGGCTTTGGTCAGCAGAGGTTGTTGCTGAAAGAATGTCCTCAGTGTTCAGGGTCCCTCCTGTTTCCCGTGTGATAGAGGTGCTTACAGAAGAACTCTGCATTGCCCACTGGCTTCAAGGCCCTTTGCAGAAAGTGAGTGATTTCTTTCCTGTT
Source organism: Picus viridis (assembly GCA_033816785.1). Lineage (NCBI taxonomy): Eukaryota > Metazoa > Chordata > Aves > Piciformes > Picidae > Picus > Picus viridis. The sequence continues at coordinate 989,155 of CM066593.1, forward strand.
CACGTTCCCCAGAAATCTCTGATGAAGTTGAGCTGGAAATGTCCTTAAACCTATCTGGGAAAATGTCTTAAAACTGTCAGGAAATGCTTCTTATTCTGAAGATGAAGGCAGTGAAGCTACAGTCAGTGATACCTATGGACGATGTGTTTGAGAGACAGATGTAGTTTGGTTCCTGTTCTGCCAGGGTGGATCTGTTGTTGCCTAGATTGTGATGCCTGTAGGACTGGAGCTGCAAAGCACCACTGCCTGCTCCTGTTCCTTTCCTCCTGCTTCCAAGCATGGCATGAGCCTGTGGCAGCAAGCATGGACAGCAGAGAGACCACAATATGTTTGTTGGAGTGGATGTGTTGGGTGTTGAGGGGATGCTGCCCGTGAAAATGTCCTCCTGGTGTTTTCCTTCGTGCCTTCTATCTGGTTGTGTGATGTGTGGATTATATTAACGAACTAGAGATATTCGTTGGGAACTAAATCTCTTGAGGAGCAAAGCTCTTGCTGTGTGGTTCAGTCAGAATATGTCTGTGTGAAAGGGGAAGCAAGAGCTTGGCATTCACCATGCAGGTGGAAAATGAGTCAGGAAGAACAGATCTTCCTCAAGGTACATGAAGAGTGCCTGGGAGCTGTGGCTGCCCTGTGCTTTTTCAGCCTTCTTGAAGGACTGTTGTGCTGGGCTGTTTTGGGTTTGTTTTCCAGCATGAGAGACTGTTCTGGGTTGTTTGGATGCATTGAAGCCTCTTTGCACAGTCATCCAAGTGCCTGGGACTTGGGCTTGAGTTTCAGATCGGAATGGATTCTATTCTAATGTATCCGAGCTGGTCTTTGTGATATGGTTGCCTTGCTCTGCTATTTGCTGGGTCCTTGAGAGGACAGTGGATGAAGAGTGTGGCCTTATTCCAGAAGAAGGGGAGGTGAAGGGTCTGTCTGTGTTGTCTAACATAGATTGTTCTTCACCCAGAGTCCTGGAAGACATAGGGAAAGGGAATAAGAACTCGTGGTGAAGAGCATTTCCATGTTGCACAACACATGTGGTGCAGTCATCTGAAAAGTACTTTAATACGGGGGCGGTGGAGGAGGGGGAAAGGAGGAAATCAGAATAGACGAAGAGGCTAGGGAAGAACAGTCCAGAGCAAGGCAGAAAAACAAATGAAATTAAAGGAAAAGAGACTGGGAATGGAAATGAAGAGAGGATGGAAGAGAGAGAGCAGACCAAAGGGAAGAATAGAGACAATGAAGGAGAAAGGGTGAAGGAACCAAAGGAATCTGTGGATGGAAAAAAATCAAGGACAGCATAAAGGAAGAGAAAAGAAAAATGGAAGATATTACAGAGAAGATTACCAGGATGCAGTAACGTTACTCCTGCATTGCTACTGCGGGTGAGAACATTGACATCATTAATACTCTGGGACCATGTGCCTGGTCTGAAGTGGTGATGAAGAGGATGGAGATCTTGGACCATGGGCACTGTAATGCAGGCATACAGAAATGAAGTTGGTAAAGTGAAGAAGAGGAGGGCAGGACAGAGAGGGAACAAAGAGTTAGACGAGAAGTAAATGAGAAAAATAAAAGCCAAGAACAACATCAGCAACAATTTAGATTGAAGATATGGAAAGAAGAAAGTATAAAAGAATTTACTGTCATGGACTGATGATGTCACTGTCCACAGAAAGGAGGGCAGGGAGAAAAAGAAAGAAGAAAAAGGAAAGAAAAAAGACATGAAGCAAAAAAGTAATAATGGATGGAAGATGTCACATAGAGTTCGGCGACATTTTCTCTAGTGGCTGAACTGAGCTGCAACTCCCTAATAGCCTCCACCTTCGTTAGAGACGCGCGCCCGGGCGCTGATGCCGTGTAATTAGCGCTGATGCCACTTAATTATCGATGAATGGATTCGTCAGGTTGTGTCAAGAAGAAAAAAAAAAAAAGGAAGGAGTTCGTGGAAATAGGAGGCAAGCAGGAGGGAAAAAACCCACTAAAATAGTATAAGGATGAAAAGAAAAAAGAAAGATAATAAAACGACAGGAAGACGGGTGAGTGAAGCTATACGGCGCTGGTCCGGTAGCAGGGTAGGTGTCGGTCAGCGTGCGAAGCGTCGGAGCAGCACAGGGTGTCGCTGCAGGCTCAGAAACGGCAGCGGAGCGGCTCAGCGGCTCCGCCCCGGTGCGGCGGAGAGCACGGCTGAGAGAGCTGGGGGAGGACGCGGCGCGGGGTCCGGCAAGCAGCAGAATCGGGAGGCGGCGGGGTTCACGGCGGGGACCGTGAGCGGCGATGGACTTGCCTTGGGGTCCCGCGGTGCGTCTGGTGGTGCTGGTGCGGACGTGGGCGCTGGTGTCGGGGCAGGTGCGGTACTCGGTGCCGGAGGAAGCCAAGGTCGGGACGGTGGTGGGGCGGCTGTGGCAGGAGCTGGGTCTGGAGGCAGGCGATGCAGAGGCGCGGCGGCTGCGAGTGGTGTGGCAGGGCCGGCGGGCGAGCGTGGAGGTGAGCGGGGAGAGCGGGGCGCTGGTGGTGAGCTCGCGGCTGGACCGGGAGGAGCTGTGCGGGAAGAGCGCTCCGTGCTCGCTGCGCCTGGAGGTGCTGCTGGAGCGGCCTCTGCGCGTCTTCCCTGTGGAGCTGGAGGTGACCGACATTAACGACAACGCCCCGCTCTTCCCCGCCGCACGGAAAAACATCAGCATGGCGGAATCATCGCTGCCGGGTTCCCGTTTTCCACTGGAGGGCGCGTCGGATGCAGATATCGGAGCGAACGCTCAGCTCTCCTACACGCTCAGCCCCAGCGAGCACTTTACGCTGGATGTTAAATCTCCTGATGAAAACAGGAAACTTCTGTTTCTGGTGCTCACGAAAGCACTGGACCGGGAAACGGTGCCAGTGCACCGAATGGTGCTGACGGCGAGTGACGGGGGCCGTCCTTCGCTGACCGGCACTATGGAGATGGTGGTCTCGGTGCTGGACGTGAATGACAACGCCCCGCAGTTCAACCAGTCGGTGTATAAAGTGCAGCTGCCGGAGAACGCTGCAGAGGGGACGCTGGTGGTGCGAGTGAATGCCACGGATCCGGACATGGGACCATACGGAGATGTGATTTATGAAATTGATACTTTTGTTCCTGCCTCGGGTTCAGATCTATTCAGTATCAATACGAAGAGTGGCGAGATCAGGCTGAAGGGAGCCCTGGACTTTGAGGCAGTTTCTTTGTATGACTTACAAATTAAGGCAATGGATAAGGGATTGCCTCCACTGTCGAGTCACTGCAGCGTGGAGCTGGAGGTGCTGGACGTGAACGACAACGCGCCCGAGGTGTGGGTGACGTCCCTGTCGGTGCCGGTGCCAGAGGACGCGCCGGTGGGAATGGTAGTGGCGCTGCTGAGCGTGTCGGACCGAGACTCGGGGGCGAACGGGCGAGTGCGGTGCTGGGTATGGCCGTCGTCGCCGTTCGGTCTGGAGTCGAGGTTCGCGGGGTCGTACTCGCTGGTGCTGCGGGAGGCGCTGGACCGAGAGCGGGTGTCTGCGTACGAGGTGGAGGTGCGTGCGGAGGACGGCGGGAAGCCGTCGCTGCGTGGGAGTCGCGTTGTGCGCGTGCCGGTGTCTGACGTGAACGACAACGCGCCGTCGTTCTCGCAGGCCGTGTACACGGTGCTGGCGCGGGAGAACAACGCGGCGGGGGCGGAGCTGGCGCGGCTGTTGGCGCGGGACCCGGACGAGGCGGAGAACGGTCGCGTGAGCTACTCGTTGTGGGAGGGCGGCGCGGGGGCCACGTCGTCAGGCGTGGGGTGGCGTCCGGCGTCGAGCTACCTGACTGTGGACGCGGAGAGCGGTCTGTTGTGGGCGGTGCAGCCGTTGGATTACGAGGAGCTGCAGGTGCTGCAGTTCGAGGTGCGAGCGGTGGACGCGGGGGAGCCGCCGCTGTTCGGCAACGCCACGGTGCAGCTGTTCGTGGTGGACGAGAACGACAACGCGCCCATGCTGCTGCCGTCTGCGGGCGGCGGCCCGGGGTTGGTTCCGTTTGCGGGTGGCGTTTCCGGGTCGTCGGTAGAGGCAGTGTTGGGGTCGGAGTCAGAGACGCTGTGGGCGTGGGCGGCGTGGGGCGCGCCGGCAGGGCAGGTGGTGGCGAAGATCCGTGCGGTGGACGCGGACTCGGGCTACAACGCGTGGCTGCGGTACGAGGTGTGGGAGCCGCGTGGGAAGGGCCCGTTCCGCGTGGGTCTGTACAGCGGCGAGGTGAGCACGGCGCGCGCGCTGGAGGAGGCGGACGGCCCACAGCAGAGGCTGGTGATCGTGGTGCGCGACCACGGCGAGCCGTCGCGCTCGGCCACGGCGACGCTGAGCGTGTCGCTGGTGGAGGGTGGCGAGGCGGCGTTGTCGGGCACGGGGTCGTCGTCTTCGTCGGGGCTGGGTGTGTTGTTGCCGGCGGAGGGCGGCTTGTCGGCGGGCGCGGCTTCGTCGTCGGCCAACGTGTGGCTGGTGGTGGCGATCTGCGCGGTGTCGAGCGTGTTGGTGCTGGCGCTGGTGCTGTACGGCGTGGCGCGCTGTGCGCCGCGGGCGGCGGTGCTGTCGGGTCCGGCTCCGGCGACGCTGGTGTGCGCCAGCGAAGTGGGCAGCTGGTCGTACTCGCAGCGGCAGAGCCGGAGCCTGTGCGTGGCGGAGGGCGCGGGCAAGAGCGACCTGATGGTTTTCAGCCCCAACTTGCCGCCTCCGCCTGCGGTCCCCGCTGCCAAGGACACCTCTCAGCCGGAGCCTTCTGCTCTGCTGGACACGGTCAGTAGTCCTCTCTTTCCCTCCTTCCCACCACTTTTCCTTCCTTGTTTTTCCCCACAGCCGAGACGCCCCTTCCCTGCTCTCACCATTGTCTCATTGCCGCGAGCAGGTGCTGCTGGAAGCCGGGCTGAGCCCGCTGCTGGCGGGCTCTTTACGGATAATTAATAATCTTCACTTCATCTTTGCATTTCTCTGCTCGTCCTTGATGGGTGCGAAGGTTTCTCCTGTGAAACAAAATCAATTCTATTGCTTGCTAGTGTGTACCATTTGCATTCGAGCTTGCTGAAGGTGTGCAAGACTCGCAGACTGCACTCTTTGGTGCCTTAGTATGGTTGCTGACAGCTGACCGTGATGGCATCAGATTTGGTTGTGTTATAATCATGTTTCTTAGTATCAAATATTAAGGCAGAGGGGTGTTATGGAAGGTGCTTTTGGAAATGAGAATTATTTTTCACTTTTCCTCTTCTCCACCTCTCCCACGTTTCAAAGAAGCGAATTGAATAAGCTCAGCTGTTTTACCATTCTTTCAGTATTCAGATCATCACAGGTACAAAGACATAGAAATCTTGTGTTTGTGATTAAAAAAATATAGCAAAGGAAATCGAAGACATGCCCGAGAAAACAAAATAAAACACCCAATTTCCCCTATACAGTTGAAATACAGTTTGCTTCGGGATGTGGTTTAGGGTTGAACTTTTTAGAGCAGGGTTATTAGTTGGACTCGGTGATGCTGAGGATCTTTTTAAACTGGAATGTTTCTGTGATGCTGTGATTCTGTAATAATTATTGCCAGGTCCTCAGCATTTGGATCACACTCCCACAGCATTAAATCAATGCCATTGCTGTTCAGAGCTGCCCTGACATCACCAATGGAAAGTGCAGGGAGTCTGCTGCACTCCGTGTATGTGTCATCAGCCATGTGTTTTTTCTTTGGGCTCTTTGTCATGGTCTACCAAAGCTGGAATGATCCTTGAGCTGGTAAATGAAACTGTGACATTTCATGGATCTGAATGTGTCTGTGGCACTGAGTAGGGCCTCCCCATTTCCTGATGTGAACGGTGACCTTGAGCAGTAAGAAGACTTTTGTGAAGGGACTGGAAATCCCCAGGAAGACCATCAGCCATGTCATCAGAAGACAACGATATTTGATGCTCTTCGTGTCTCTAGAATGTATGTTATATTGTCATCAATTGAGTGTGCATGGAAGAAAGCTTGAGGCATGGAGTGTTCTTGTCCAGCATCCTCTGCCAGGCTTCAAAGGGTCTGGAGTTGGAGGCATTGTAGGTTTTGAGATTGTTACATGGAGTTTGAGATACTCTCAATACCCTTGAGGTGATGAAGAGCTCACATCAGAGAGAGTCTCTTGTGCTGCTGCCTGTTGTTCTTGCACATTTTTATGTATTCACAGCATATTCCATAGCTGTCCCTGTTGCTATAATTGCTGTTTTCTCCTACCCAGGCAAGATTTGTAAGGGATATAAGGAGACTGGTGCAATGCTCAGTGCTTGTCTGCATCTTCCTGTTCACTTGCAGAGTGGACCTCAGTAGCAATGACGTGTCCTGTGTCCTCCCTGAGAAGGACTGCAAGACCTTCAGGCTGTGGTCTTGACCATCCCCCAGGCACTATTCCCTTCATTAGTGTCACTGCTGGCCATGCTGGTAACAGCTGTGGTTTGTGAGTGCAAAACTGTCCTCTTTCTCTGTGATTCTCCTCTGACAAGAGTTGACTCAAAGTGGCATTTGGGATTGAAGTGTTTTCATTACACTGACTGGTTCAGCTGGCTTCCTGAAAATATAACTCCTATGTCATGCCCAACAGAGTGAGGTTAAGTTCTACTAATTATAATTTTATTAATTAATAACATGATTTTTAAAAATTAACATCAATTAATATCATGCAACATACATCATTCACTGGCTCTTCTCACCCACGATGAGATCACATTGTGGGTTATAACCACACTGTGATCATAACCATCCTCCCACATTCCTCAGCATGTGCACCTGGGTCCTTGGGCAAAAGGAATGCCATCCATGGTTTGCCTTTGCCTGAATTGCCTGAACTGGGACTCACCCAGACCATCTTCCCTACTACATTCTGAATGTGCACTGCAGGGAATTTCATCCCTTCTGCAGTGTGGGAGTTCTGTCTGAGCATGGCCAGCTTGGTTGGCAGATCCTCCTGTGTGGACTCACCGGGTGGTTTGTGCTGGATGTGTGTCCCAGTTTTCTCAGGTCCCTCCTCCCATTGCTGTTAGTGCAGCTTCTAGCAGTCCCTTGCAGTGTTCAATCTTCCCAGCCACGCATGCATGCTAAGGGATGTGATACACCCACAGAGTGCCACCCTCCTTGCCCCAGGTGTCTCTGTGTTTTTTGAGAAGCGAGTCTGAGTTCTTCCTGGGGTGCCATCTCTGCATAAGACTTGCTTTTCAAGGCCCAGGATATTGTCTTGAGTGGTGGTGTGGGACACTGTTCAGGTTTCCAGCCCTCCATCATTGTCTTCTCTCCCCCTGGAAGTGTGTTGGTAGCAGCAAATGAGATGCAGGCTTTGGTCAGCAGAGGTTGTTGCTGAAAGAATGTCCTCAGTGTTCAGGGTCCCTCCTGTTTCCCGTGTGATAGAGGTGCTTACAGAAGAACTCTGCATTGCCCACTGGCTTCAAGGCCCTTTGCAGAAAGTGAGTGATTTCTTTCCTGTTCACGTTCCCCAGAAATCTCTGATGAAGTTGAGCTGGAAATGTCCTTAAACCTATCTGGGAAAATGTCTTAAAACTGTCAGGAAATGCTTCTTATTCTGAAGATGAAGGCAGTGAAGCTACAGTCAGTGATACCTATGGACGATGTGTTTGAGAGACAGATGTAGTTTGGTTCCTGTTCTGCCAGGGTGGATCTGTTGTTGCCTAGATTGTGATGCCTGTAGGACTGGAGCTGCAAAGCACCACTGCCTGCTCCTGTTCCTTTCCTCCTGCTTCCAAGCATGGCATGAGCCTGTGGCAGCAAGCATGGACAGCAGAGAGACCACAATATGTTTGTTGGAGTGGATGTGTTGGGTGTTGAGGGGATGCTGCCCGTGAAAATGTCCTCCTGGTGTTTTCCTTCGTGCCTTCTATCTGGTTGTGTGATGTGTGGATTATATTAACGAACTAGAGATATTCGTTGGGAACTAAATCTCTTGAGGAGCAAAGCTCTTGCTGTGTGGTTCAGTCAGAATATGTCTGTGTGAAAGGGGAAGCAAGAGCTTGGCATTCACCATGCAGGTGGAAAATGAGTCAGGAAGAACAGATCTTCCTCAAGGTACATGAAGAGTGCCTGGGAGCTGTGGCTGCCCTGTGCTTTTTCAGCCTTCTTGAAGGACTGTTGTGCTGAGCTGTTTTGGGTTTGTTTTCCAGCATGAGAGACTGTTCTGGGTTGTTTTGATGCATTGAAGCCTCTTTGCACAGTCATCCAAGTGCCTGGGACTTGGGCTTGAGTTTCAGATCGGAATGGATTCTATTGTAATGTATCCGAGCTGGTCTTTGTGATATGGTTGTCTTGCTCTGCTATTTGCTGGGTCCTTGAGAGGACAGTGGATGAAGAGTGTGGCCTTATTCCAGAAGAAGGGGAGGTGAAGGGTCTGTCTATGTTGTCTAACATAGATTGTTCTTCACCCAGAGTCCTGGAAGACATAGGGAAAGGGAATAAGAACTCGTGGTGAAGAGCATTTCCATGTTGCACAACACATGTGGTGCAGTCATCTGAAAAGTACTTTAATACGGGGGCGGTGGAGGAGGGGGAAAGGAGGAAATCAGAATAGACGAAGAGGCTAGGGAAGAACAGTCCAGAGCAAGGCAGAAAAACAAATGAAATTAAAGGAAAAGAGACTGGGAATGGAAATGAAGAGAGGATGGAAGAGAGAGAGCAGACCAAAGGGAAGAATAGAGACAATGAAGGAGAAAGGGTGAAGGAACCAAAGGAATCTGTGGATGGAAAAAAATCAAGGACAGCATAAAGGAAGAGAAAAGAAAAATGGAAGATATTACAGAGAAGATTACCAGGATGCAGTAACGTTACTCCTGCATTGCTACTGCGGGTGAGAACATTGACATCATTAATACTCTGGGACCATGTGCCTGGTCTGAAGTGGTGATGAAGAGGATGGAGATCTTGGACCATGGGCACTGTAATGCAGGCATACAGAAATGAAGTTGGTAAAGTGAAGAAGAGGAGGGCAGGACAGAGAGGGAACAAAGAGTTAGACGAGAAGTAAATGAGAAAAATAAAAGCCAAGAACAACATCAGCAACAATTTAGATTGAAGATATGGAAAGAAGAAAGTATAAAAGAATTTACTGTCATGGACTGATGATGTCACTGTCCACAGAAAGGAGGGCAGGGAGAAAAAGAAAGAAGAAAAAGGAAAGAAAAAAGACATGAAGCAAAAAAGTAATAATGGATGGAAGATGTCACATAGAGTTCGGCGACATTTTCTCTAGTGGCTGAACTGAGCTGCAGCTCCCTAATAGCCTCCACCTTCGTTAGAGACGCGCGCCCGGGCGCTGATGCCGTGTAATTAGCGCTGATGCCACTTAATTATCGATGAATGGATTCGTCAGGTTGTGTCAAGAAGAAAAAAAAAAAGGAAGGAGTTCGTGGAAATAGGAGGCAAGCAGGAGGGAAAAAAACCCACTAAAATAGTATAAGGATGAAAAGAAAAAAGAAAGATAATAAAACGACAGGAAGACGGGTGAGTGAAGCTATACGGCGCTGGTCCGGTAGCAGGGTAGGTGTCGGTCAGCGTGCGAAGCGTCGGAGCAGCACAGGGTGTCGCTGCAGGCTCAGAAACGGCAGCGGAGCGGCTCAGCGGCTCCGCCCCGGTGCGGCGGAGAGCACGGCTGGGAGAGCTGGGGGAGGACGCGGCGCGGGGTCCGGCAAGCAGCAGAACCGGTGCTTGCGGGGTCCACGGCGGGGACCGTGAGCGGCGATGGACTTGCCTTGGGGTCCCGCGGTGCGTCTGGTGGTGCTGGTGCAGACGTGGACGCTGGTGTCGGGGCAGGTGCGGTACTCGGTGCCGGAGGAAGCTAAGGTCGGGACGGTGGTGGGGCGGCTGTGGCAGGAGCTGGGTCTGGAGGCAGGCGATGCGGAGGCGCGGCGGCTGCGTGTGGTGTGGCAGGGCCGGCGGGCGAGCGTGGAGGTGAGCGGGGCGAGCGGGGCGCTGGTGGTGAGCTCGCGGCTGGACCGGGAGGAGCTGTGCGGCAAGAGCGCTCCGTGCTCGCTGCGCCTGGAGGTGCTGCTGGAGCGGCCTCTGCGCGTCTTTCCTGTGGAGCTGGAGGTGACCGACATTAACGACAACGCCCCGCTCTTCCCCGCCGCACGGAAAAACATCAGCATGGCGGAATTAACCACGGTACCGGGTTCCCGTTTCCCACTGGAGGGCGCGTCGGATGCAGATATCGGAGCGAACGCTCAGCTCTCCTACACACTCAGCCCCAGCGAGCACTTTACGCTGGATGTTAAATCTCCTGATGAAAACAGGAAACTTCTGTTTCTGGTGCTCACAAAAGCACTGGACCGGGAAACGGTGCCAGTGCACCGACTGGTGCTGACGGCGAGTGACGGGGGCCGTCCTTCGCTGACCGGCACTATGGAGGTGGTGGTCTCGGTGCTGGACGTGAATGACAACGCCCCGCATTTCAGTCAGTCGGTGTATAAAGTGCAGCTGCCGGAGAACGCTGCAGAGGGGACGCTGGTGGTGCGAGTGAACGCCACGGATCCGGACATGGGACCCTACGGAGATGTGATTTATGAAATTGATACTTTTGTTCCTGCTTCGGGTTCAGATCTATTCAGTATCAATACGAAGAGTGGCGAGATCAGGCTGAAGGGGGCCCTGGACTTTGAGGCAGTTTCTTTGTATGACTTACAAATTAAGGCAATGGATAAGGGATTGCCTCCACTGTCGAGTCACTGCAGCGTGGAGCTGGAGGTGCTGGACGTGAACGACAATGCGCCCGAGGTGTGGGTGACGTCCCTTTCGGTGCCGGTGCCAGAGGACGCGCCGGTGGGAATGGTAGTGGCTCTCCTGAGCGTGTTGGACCGGGACTCGGGGGTGAACGGGCGAGTGCGGTGCTGGGTATGGCCGTCGTCGCCGTTCGGTCTGGAGTCGAGGTTCGCGGGGTCGTACTCGCTGGTGCTGCGGGAGGCGCTGGACCGGGAGCGGGTGTCTGCGTACGAGGTGGAGGTGCGTGCGGAGGACGGCGGGAAGCCGTCGCTGCGTGGGAGTCGCGTTGTGCGTGTGCCGGTGTCCGACGTGAACGACAACGCGCCGTCGTTCTCGCAGGCCGTGTACACGGTGCTGGCGCGGGAGAACAACGCGGCGGGGGCGGAGCTGGCGCGGCTGTTGGCGCGGGACCCGGACGAGGCGGAGAACGGTCGCGTGAGCTACTCGTTGTGGGAGGGCGGCGCGGGGGCCGCGGCGGAGTCGAGCGTCGGGTGGCGTCCGGCGTCGAGCTACGTGTCTGTGGACGCGGAGAGCGGTCTGTTGTGGGCGGTGCAGCCGTTGGACTACGAGGAGCTGCAGGTGCTGCAGTTCGAGGTGCGAGCGGTGGACGCGGGGGAGCCGCCGCTGATCGGCAACGCCACGGTGCAGCTGTTCGTGGTGGACGAGAACGACAACGCGCCGGCGCTGCTGCCTCCCACGGGCGGCGGCCCGGGGCTGGTTCCGTTTGCGGGTGGCGTTTCCGGGTCGTCGGTAGAGGCAGTGTTGGGGTCGGAGTCAGAGACGCTGTGGGCGTGGGTAGCGTGGGGGTCGCCGGCAGGGCAGGTGGTGGCGAAGATCCGTGCGGTGGACGCGGACTCGGGCTACAACGCGTGGCTGCGGTACGAGGTGTGGGAGCCGCGTGGGAAGGGCCTGTTCCGCGTGGGTCTGTACAGCGGCGAGGTGAGCACGACGCGGGCGCTGGAGGAGGCGGACGGCCCGCAGCAGAGGCTGGTGATCGTGGTGCGCGACCACGGCGAGCCATCGCGCTCGGCCACGGCGACGCTGAGCGTGTCGCTGGTGGAGGGCAGCGAGGCGGCGTTGCCGGGGGCGGGATCGTCGCCTTCGTCGGGGCTGGGTGTGCTGTCGGTGGCGGAGGGCGGCTTGTCGGCGGGCGCGGCTTCGTCGTCGGCCAACGTGTGGCTGGTGGTGGCGATCTGCGCGGTGTCGAGCGTGTTGGTGCTGGCGCTGGCGCTGTATGGGGCGGCGCGCTGTGCGCCGCGGGCGGCGGTGCTGTCGGGTCCGGCTCCGGCGACGCTGGTGTGCGCCAGCGAAGTGGGCAGCTGGTCGTACTCGCAGCGGCAGAGCCGGAGCCTGTGCGTGGCGGAGGGCGCGGGCAAGAGCGACCTGATGGTTTTCAGCCCCAACTTGCCGCCTCCGCCTGCGGTCCCCGCTGCCAAGGACACCTCTCAGCCGGAGCCTTCTGCTCTGCTGGACACGGTCAGTAGTCCTCTCTTTCTCTCCTTCCCACCACTTTTCCTTCCTTGTTTTTCCCCACAGCCTGAGACGCCCCTTCCCTGCTCTCACCATTGTCTCATTGCCGCGAGCAGGTGCTGCTGGAAGCCGGGCTGAGCCCGCTGCTGGCGGGCTCTTTACGGATAATTAATAATCTTCACTTCATCTTTGCATTTCTCTGCGTGTTCTTGATGGGTGCGATGGTTTCTCCTGTGAAACAAAATCAATTCTATTGCTTGCTAGTGTGTACTATTTGCATTCGAGCTTGCTGAAGGTGTGCAAGACTCGCAGACTGCACTCTTTGGTGCCTTAGTATGGTTGCTGACAGCTGACCGTGATGGCATCAGATTTGGTTGTGTTATAGTCATGTTTCTTAGTATCAAATATTAAGGCAGAGGGGTGTTATGGAAGGTGCTTTTGGAAATGAGAATTATTTTTCACTTTTCCTCTTCTCCACCTCTCCCACGTTTCAAAGAAGCGAATTGAATAAGCTCAGCTGTTTTACCATTCTTTCAGTATTCAGATCATCACAGGTACAAAGACATAGAAATCTTGTGTTTGTGATTAAAAAAATATAGCAAAGGAAATCGAAGACATGCCCGAGAAAACAAAATAAAACACCCAATTTCCCCTATACAGTTGAAATACAGTTTGCTTCGGGATGTGGTTTAGGGTTTGAACTTTTTAGAGCAGGGTTATTAGTTGGACTCGGTGATGCTGAGGATCTTTTTAAACTGGAATGTTCCCCAGAAATCTCTGATGAAGTTCAGCTGGAAATGTCCTTAAAACTATCTGGGAAAATGTCTTAAAACTGTCAGGAAATGCTTCTTATTCTGAAGATGAAGGCAGTGAAGCTACAGTCAGTGATACCTATGGACGATGTGTTTGAGAGACAAATGTAGTTTGGTTCCTGTTCTGCCAGGGTGGATCTGTTGTTGCCTAGATTGTGATGCCTGTAGGACTGGAGCTGCAAAGCACCATTGCCTGCTCCTGTTCCTTTCCTCCTGCTTCCAAGCATGGCATGAGCCTGTGGCAGCAAGCATGGACAGCAGAGAGACCACAATATGTTTGTTGGAGTGGATGTGTTGGGTGTTGAGGGGATTCTGCCAGTGAAAATGTCCTCCTGGTGTTTCCTTTGAGCCTTCTGTCTGGTTGTGTGATGTGTGGATTATATTAACGAACTAGAGATATTCGTTGGGAACTAAATCTCTTGAGGAGCAAACCTCTTGCTATGTGGTTCAGTCAGAATATGTCTGTGTGAAAGGGGAAGCAAGAGCTTGGCATTCACCATGCAGGTGGAAAATGAGTCAGGAAGAACAGATCTTCCTCAAGGTACATGAAGAGTGCCTGGGAGCTGTGGCTGCCCTGTGCTTTTTCAGCCTTCTTGAAGTACTGTTGTGCTGGGCTATGCTGGGTTTGTTTTCCAGCATGAGAGACTGTTCTGGGTTGTTTGGATGCATTGAAGCCTCTTTGCACAGTCATCCAAGTGCCTGGGACTTGGGCTTGAGTTTCAGATCGGAATGGATTCTATTCTAATGTATCCGAGCTGGTCTTTGTGATATGGTTGCCTTGCTCTGCTATTTGCTGGGTCCTTGAGAGGACAGTGGATGAAGAGTGTGGCCTTATTCCAGAAGAAGCAGAGGTTGAAAGGTCTGTCTGTGTTGTCTAACATAGATTGTTCTCCAACCAGAGTCATGGAAGACAATGGGTCTTCTATGGGAAATAAGATCTCCTCCCAAAAAGCATTTCCATGTTGCATGGCACATATGGTTCAGTCGTGAAATATAATAAGGTGAAAATAAAATGATGCAAGCAGAAGAGATGAAGAAGCTAGGAAAGAGCTGAACAGACCAAGGCAGAAAAAGAAATGAAAGGGAAGGAAAAGAGACTCAGAATGGAAATGAAGCGAGAATGGAAGAGAAATATCAGACCAAAGGGGAAAATAGACAGAATAAAGGAGAAGGATAGAAGGAAACAAAGGAATCTGTGAATGGGGAAATGAAGCAAAGCATAAAGAAAGAGAAAGGAAAAGTGGAAATTATTATAAAGGAGATTATTAGGATACAGCAACGCTACTCCTGCATGGCTGTTGGGGGTAAGAACCCTGTCATCCACAATACTCTGGAGCAGTGTGCCTGGTCTGAAGTGGTGATGAAGAGGAAAGAGTATTGGACCATCGTCACTGTAATGCAGGCATATGGATGTTATAGAAATTAAGTTGGCAAATTGAAGATTAGAAGGGCAGGACGGAGAGGGAACAGAGAGTTGGACAAGAGAAGTAAAAAGGTAGTAAACGAGAAAAATAAAAGCCATCAACAACAACAATTTAGAATGAAGATATGGAAAGAAGAAAGTATAAAAGAATTTACTGTCATGGACTGATGACATCACTGTACACAGAAAGGAGGGCGGGGAGAAAAAGAAGAAAAAGGAAAGAAAAAATACATGAAGCAAGGATGTAATAATGGATGGAAGATGTCATATAGAGTACAGCGACATTCTCTCTAGTGGCTGAACTGAACTGCTGCTCCTTAAGAGCCTCCACCTTCGTCAGAGACCCACGCCCGGGCGCTGATGCCCCGTAATTAGCGCTGCTGCCGCTTAATTATGCCTGCTAAGCTTTGTCAGGGTGTGTCAGAAAAAATAAAAGGAAGAAATTTCCTGAAACAGAAGGCAAGCAGGGGGAAAAAACCTAAAAGCAAAATAAAGATGAAGAGAATAACAAAAATAATAGAAGGGCAAGAAGATCTGTAAGAAAAGCTGAACGGCGCGGGTCCGGTGGCGGAGTCGGTGTCGGTCAGCGTGCGAGGCGGCGGAGCAGCACAGGGTGTCGCTGCAGGCTCAGAAACGGCAGCAGAGAGGATCAGCGGCTCCGCCCCGGTGCGGCGGAGAGCACGACTGGGAGCGGTGGCGGGGAGGACGCATAGCTGGGCCCGGCAGACAGCAGAACCGGTGCTTGCGGGAGGCGGCGGAGAGCCGTGCGGGGCCCGTGAGCGGAGATGGACTTGCGTTGGGGTCCCGCGGTGCGTCTGGTGGTGCTGATGCGGACCTGGGCGCTGGTGTCGGGGCAGGTGCGGTACTCGGTGCCGGAGGAAGCCAAGGTCGGGACGGTGGTGGGGCGGCTGTGGCAGGAGCTGGGTCTGGAGGCAGGCGATGCGGAGGCGCGGCGGCTGCGTGTGGTGTGGCAGGGCCGGCGGGCGAGCGTGGAGGTGAGCGGGGCGAGCGGGGCGCTGGTGGTGAGCTCGCGGCTGGACCGGGAGGAGCTGTGCGGGAAGAGCGCTCCGTGCTTGCTGCGCCTGGAGGTGCTGCTGGAGCGTCCGCTGCGCGTCTTTCCTGTGGAGCTGGAGGTGACCGACATTAACGACAACGCCCCGCTCTTCCCCGCTGCACGGAAAAACATCAGCATGGCGGAATCGTCTTTGCCGGGTTCCCGTTTTCCGCTGGAGGGCGCGTCGGATGCAGATATCGGAGCGAACGCTCAGCTCTCCTACACGCTCAGCCCCAGCGAGCACTTTACGCTGGATGTTAAATCGCCTGATGAAAACAGGAAATCTTTGTTTCTGGTGCTCACGAAAGCACTGGACCGGGAGACGGTGCCTGTGCACCGCTTGGTGCTGACGGCGAATGACGGGGGCC
This sequence comes from Picus viridis, assembly GCA_033816785.1. Taxonomy (NCBI): domain Eukaryota; kingdom Metazoa; phylum Chordata; class Aves; order Piciformes; family Picidae; genus Picus; species Picus viridis. Next base: position 1,005,004 of record CM066593.1, read on the forward strand.
GGCCGTCTCTAACGGGCACCATGGAGGTGGTGGTCTCGGTGTTGGACGCGAATGACAACGCCCCGCAGTTCAGTCAGTCGGTGTATAAAGTGCAGCTGCCGGAGAACGCTCCGGAGGGGACTCTGGTGGTGCGAGTGAATGCCACGGATCCGGACGAGGGTCACAATAAGGAATTTACTTACAGCATTGTGAGTGCAGTTCCTAGTGGTAGCAGAGATCTGTTCAGTATTGATCCAAAGACAGGCGAAATTAGACTAGTGAGAGCCCTGGACTATGAAGACGTCCATTTACACGAATTACAAATGGAAGCAGCAGACAAAGGCACTCCCCGCTGTCGGGTCACTGCAGCGTGGAGCTGGAGGTGCTGGACGTGAACGACAACGCGCCCGAGGTGTGGGTGACGTCCCTGTCGGTGCCGGTGCCAGAGGACGCGCCGGTGGGAATGGTAGTGGCTCTGCTGAGCGTGTCGGACCGGGACTCGGGGGCGAACGGGCGAGTGCGGTGCTGGGTATGGCCGTCGTCGCCGTTCGGTCTGGAGTCGAGGTTCGCGGGGTCGTACTCGCTGGTGCTGCGGGAGGCGCTGGACCGGGAGCGGGTGTCTGCGTACGAGGTGGAGGTGCGTGCGGAGGACGGCGGGAAGCCGTCGCTGCGTGGGAGTCGCGTTGTGCGCGTGCCGGTGTCTGACGTGAACGACAACGCGCCGTCGTTCTCGCAGGCCGTGTACACGGTGCTGGCGCGGGAGAACAACGCGGCGGGGGCGGAGCTGGCGCGGCTGTTGGCGCGGGACCCGGACGAGGCGGAGAACGGTCGCGTGAGCTACTCGGTGTGGGAGGGCGGCGCCGGGGCCACGTCGTCAGGCGTCGGGTGGCGTCCGGCGTCGAGCTACGTGTCTGTGGACGCGGAGAGCGGTCTGTTGTGGGCGGTGCAGCCGTTGGACTACGAGGAGCTGCAGGTGCTGCAGTTCGAGGTGCGAGCGGTGGACGCGGGGGAGCCGCCGCTGATCGGCAACGCCACGGTGCAGCTGTTCGTGGTGGACGAGAACGACAACGCGCCCATGCTGCTGCCGTCTGCGGGCGGCGGCCCGGGGCTAGTTCCGGCACTGGGTCCGGTTGCGGGTGGCGTTGTCGGGTCGTCGGTAGAAGCGGTGGCAGGGTCGGATTCAGAGACTCTGTGGGCGTGGGCGGCGTGGGGCGCGCCGGCAGGGCAGGTGGTGGCGACGATCCGTGCGGTGGACGCGGACTCGGGCTACAACGCGTGGCTGCGGTACGAGGTGTGGGAGCCGCGTGGGAAGGGCCCGTTCCGCGTGGGTCTGTACAGCGGCGAGGTGAGCACGGCGCGGGCGCTGGAGGAGGCGGACGGCCCGCGTCAGAGGCTGGTGATCGTGGTGCGCGACCACGGCGAGCCGTCGCGCTCGGCCACGGCGACGCTGAGCGTGTCGCTGGTGGAGGGTGGCGAGGCGGCGCTGTCGGGCGCTGTGTCGTCGTCTTCGTCGGGGCTGGGTGTGTTGTTGCCGGCGGAGGGCGGCTTGTCGGCGGGCGCGGCTTCGGCATCGGCCAACGTGTGGCTGGTGGTGGCGATCTGCGCGGTGTCGAGCGTGTTGGTGCTGGCGCTGGTGCTGTATGGGGCGGCGCGCTGTGCGCCGCGGGCGGCGGTGCTGTCGGGTCCCGCTCCGGCGACGCTGGTGTGCGCCAGCGAAGTGGGCAGCTGGTCGTACTCGCAGCGGCAGAGCCGGAGCCTGTGCGTGGCGGAGGGCGCGGGCAAGAGCGACCTGATGGTTTTCAGCCCCAACTTGCCGCCTCCGCCTGCGGTCCCCGAAGCCAAGGACACCTCTCAGCCGGAGCCTTCTGCTCTGCTGGATACGGTCAGTGGCCCTCCCTCTCGTCCCTCCCACCTTCCCTTTCTTCTTTCTTTCCTTCCTTGGTTGCCCCCACAGCCTGAGATTACTTTTCTCCCTCACTCTTCTTGCATGCACCCTGGCAGGCGCTGCTGGAAGCCAGGCTGAGCCCGGGGGGCCTCCGGCCTTTGGGTGCTTAGCTGGTGATTAAGCGTCTTGATAGGAGTTTCGCTTTTGCCCTCATGTTCTAGCAGTCACCACTTGGCTCTTTCTTTGATGTGTGTGAACGGGAAATTTAGCGGTTGTGGCACTTCTCAGCATTTACCGTTCACATCTGAGGTTTGCCCTGATGGGTGTGAATTTTTCTCTTGTAGAATGAAATATATGCTGTTGCTTAATGCTGTGTAGCATTTCTATCTGAGTTTGCTCATGGGGTACAAGACACGTAGACAGTGGCAGTTTCCCGGCATTGCTGGTCACCCTGTTGCTGGCTACTCACTGTGCTGGTATCAGGTTTGGTTTCTTGTAGAAAAAACAGGAGACTGTGGTGAGTTGTAGAAAATGTACAGCGAGATCTATGCAACTCGACTGGGTGTTTCCTTCTTCCTTTCCTGCTCCCCACCTTGTCTGTGTCTCTGTCCAGAGAAGTGGTGTGAGTGTGCTTGGCCTCTTCTGATGTTCTTTCAGTATTTGTATTGGTAGCTGTTCAGATAGCAGGGCCTTAGAATCCTTCATTTAATGATGAACTACGTGAGAAAAAGAAGCCTGAGTTCTTGATGGTATAAAAACGTTATAAAACGTTAAGATAGAGGAGTGTGATGCAATCTAGTTCTTAGGAATGGGAATTTTGGATGTCTCTTTCTCCTCTCTCGCTCTGCTAGATTTCAGAGAAGTAGGTTCAATAAGCTAAGCTATTTAGCATTCTTTCAGTATTTGTATCAGCAGCCACACATGTACAAAGAACTGTTGGTTTTGTGACAAAAAGAAACAAAACAAGGAAAATCAAAGACCCCTTTGCAAAAAGAAAAACACCCCAAGCCTGTCCTACACAGTTGAAATAGTTCGTCACAGTGAGGTTTCTATCAGTGTTTGGATCGTTCACCCATGTCATTATATCAATGTCATTGCTATTCAGAGCTGTCTTGACATCACCTATGGAAAGAGTAGGAGATCTGCTGCACACCGTGGATGTGATATCACCCAGGTGTTCATTCATTGGGCTCTTACTGCTGGAAGGGTCTGCAAAAGCAGGAATGAGCCTTGAGGTGGTCAAGGCATGTTCTGAAGGGAATGTTATCAGTGGCACTGAGTAGGACCAAGCCATTTACAAAGGCCTGTAGTGATAGGACAAGCGGTAATGGCTTCACACTAGAGCAGAGCAGATTTAGGTTGGATGTGAGGAACAGGTTCTTTACTGTGAGGGTGGTGGAACACTCAACAGGTTGCCCAGGGAGGTGGTTGGGGCCCCTCCCCTGGAGATATTCAAGGTGAGACTCTACAGGGCTCTGGGCAGCCTAATCTAGTGGAGTGTGTCCCTGCTGACTGTGGAGGGGGTTGGACTGGATGAGCTTTGGAGGTCTCTTCCAACCCAGAGCATTCTATAGTTCCCTGATGTGAAGGGTGACCCTGAGCAGTGTGAAGACTTCTCTTCTATCTGAAGATATGAATAGTAGAGGCTCTTCTTGTCCTGAGAACACACATCTCAGTCAGGAATGGCGTGTGCCTTGAGGAGAGCATGAGCCATGGAATGTTATTGTCAAGCATCCTCTCCAGGCTCTAAAGTGTCAGGAGTTGGAAGCCTTCCAGATCTTGAGATTGTTACATGGTATTAAAATGGTGATCATGAAAATCTCACACCAGTGACAGGCTCTTGTGCTGGTGCCTGCCTGGTTAGCACTGTGTCAGTAAGAGGAGGAGAGATGCAGACTGCTGAATGCTGCATGATGAATATTTTCACTGCTGTTTTAGGAGGTTATGCTTCAATCTGTTGTGCTTCAACAGTGGTGGATATCTGTAGCAGATTCCATAGCTGTCCATGTTACCATGACTGCTTCTTTCTTCTCTTCAGGCGGGATTTGCAAGGGGATGTAAGGAGGTGGGTGCAGTCTTCAGTGCTTGGATCTTCCTCTTCACCTCCACACTTGGCCTTGGTGGAGATGATGTGTGGTGGTGTTAACTCATTCAGCTATGTTCATGTCCTGGTCCAACCCCGCAGAGCAGCTATGCTCTGCTACAAGTTCTCCCATAGAGACGACATCATGAGTGCTCTTCTGCTTCAGTATTTGGTGTGGTTCTCTCAAAGAAGAAACTTTGGACTGGAATCAGCACTGTGAATCTCTAATCATCTCTAACTTACAAAGCATAGCTCTCTTGTTTTCATTTGAGGTTGCTGAAAAGTCACCAAACATTCAGGAGGAAGTGCAAGCAGCTGGGAAGAGTTTGTCAGACTCTGGGTGGCTTTGCAGTCCTCCATCTGTTCTTTGTGCTATTTTTGAGGGCAAGTGAGGACATGTGAAGGCCTGGGTGATCCTCTGTCTGGCGTTTGGAGGAGGGGCACATTGCTGGGCTGGAGCAGTCTTGGGTACTATGGCAATGGTGCTGTGAGTGGCTCAAGTAGGGCCTGGACATGTGGTGTGGAGAGTGTGGCCCTGAGTGGGGAATAGGCTTTCCTGAGGGAAATGGAGGTGCCTGGTGGAACTGGAGAATATCTGCTTAGCTGGAGATGCCTTTTCCTCTTGAGTGGGACAGAGGACTCCAGTAGAAAACCTCCAGAAGAGGCTTTGCATACAGTACTAATTGCACAGGGCCTTAAGAATTCATACAGATGTGTTACCTTACATAAAACTGTCCTCGCTCTCTCTGATTCCCCTCTGACAAGACTTGACTCAAGTTGGCATTTGGGATTTAAGGGTTTTCTCTGCAAGTGAAGAGACAAAGTCTCCATTATGGTTCTACCACCAGACTCATTAATGAAAGTGAGGCAGGCATGGTGCACTTTTTTGTATGCTCTTTTTCCAAGTGTGGCGTAATCATAAACAGTCAAATAAAGTGTTCAGAAAGAAGAGTGTCCTGCAGCAAGGTGGGTGGAACAAATGGGAGGTTTATGTTTATTTTCCTGTTTCCACTCTCCCCCAGGTTTTGGTTTGTCATTTGTTGACAGAGGTGGTGTGACATATGCTGGCCTGATTTGGTGGTCCTCTAATACATGAATCTGCAGCCACATGCTTACAGAATCCCTGAGAATGTTTTTGGAAAAGCAGAAAAGAAGAAAACAAAACAAAATACCCAAACTAAAACCCAGAAATAAAAGGAACCAAAGCCCCAGCAAAGCTGCCCAGGAAACCCCAAACCATGTTGTCCTACCCAGTTGGTATTATCCACTGCGGTGCGGTGCTTATCGGTGTTTGAGTTATTCTCTCGCAGCATGAAATTAATGTTACTGCCATTCAGAGCTGTCCCAACATCACCTCTAGAAGCTCCCAGTTCTGCCACATTTCACAGTATCACAGATCACAGGATGTCAGGGGTTGGAAAGGACCTCTGGAGAGCATTGAGTCCAACCCCCTGCCAGAGCAGGACAATAGAATCCAGCACACGTCACACAGAAACACCTCCAGACAGGGATTGAAAGTCTCCAGAGAAGACGACTCCACAACCCCTCTGGGAAGCATTTCCTTCTGAAATAGCTAAAGCATCACCAAGCATGATGGGCCAGCTGCAGAGGCTCTGCTGGACACTGTGTGTATGAATATATAGACCATATGGGCAGGGGGAATGAGGGGACGGTTATGGTGTTCTCATGGATGGGAAGGGTAAGCAAGAGTTGGATTGAGCCTTGAGATGGGAAAGGCAACTTTTGACATGTCACCAAGGTAAGCATGAGGCAGGTTGGCCACAGAATGTTCTTTTGCAGGATTCTGTCCCAGGCACCAAGGGGTTGGAGTTGGAGGCCTTCCCAATATTGAAATAGCATGCAGTGTTGGAATGCCCACAATGTCTCCTGAGGTTCTGAAGATCTTCTACCACAGACAATCCTTGTGCTGCTGCTGGCCTGATGTAGGGAATGAGCTGGTGGAAGTTGGTGAGATGGCAGACTGCTGAATATTGGCTGATGGACATTCTTTTTTTCTTGATTGGGAAAGGTTAACACCTGGGAGGGTAGCGTTTCATGATGCTGTCCTTGTGTTGTGGTGGCCATTGATGGTAGATTCCACAACCATTGATGTTTCCATGATGGTTCATTGGTCCTCATCTGATGGGAGTGTTAGGGGCACATGAGGAGATGGGTGAAATTTTTGTGCTTGCCCTGCTTGTGCTCCTGGCTTCCCCTACTTGTTCACTTTACATATTGGCCTTGGTACTAATACTGTAGTGCCCTATCAGACATGGCTCATTCAATGGGTGCATGCACAGACCAAACCCTGCAGAGCAGCACAGCTCTAATGTCCTGTATCAAAAACCCTCCCACCCATTAGATCTTCTGAGTGTTCTCGTGCTTCAGCATTCTCCTGGGGAATAAAATCTATGTGCACTGGGATCAGGGTTGCCACAGCTCTGATCTCAGATCCTTTCAGAACTCTGTAGTTTTCAGCTCAAATTGTTGAAAAAGCCCAAAATTTTTAGAGTGGAAATTTGTACAGCTGAGAAGAATTTGCCACACAGTGAGCAGCTTTGCATCCATACATATTTCCTTTGCACTGATAACAAGGGAAGATTAAAGGCCTGGGTCATGCTCAGGGTGGAGTTTAGAGCTGGGACATGTTCTTGTGGTGGAGCAGTGTCTGGGTGTTGTGGCAGCAATGCTTCTAGTGGCATGGAGTATGGTCTGGACACTGGAAGGGTGACTTTGAATGGGCAAGAGAGTTGCCTGAGGGAAATGGAGATACTGGGTAGAACACATTCTGTGGTATTGTGAGAAGATTGGAGATTCTCATTTACCTCAGAGATTTGATTTTCCAGGCCTTGGCATAGAGGATACCAGTAGAAACTTGAGAAGACGACTGATACACAAAACTACTTGCTTGGGATCCCCTGTGCATGGAGTTCCTGTATGATGTGAAGAGCTCTGCCATAAATTCCTTTAAAATTTTGCTCTTGAATGCATTCTGTTGGTGATAAAATAGGAGGCTTTTAAAGTTTAGATTACTCTGTGTGCCCTCTCTAAAGCTCTGCTCTCTCATCTGTCTGCTTCACTTGTAAGGCAAGGAGAAGTGCTCCATCTGCAAGATGCTGGCTTTGTGGTACAATTCAGTTGAATGAGTTCCTTTAGTTCCTTGTCTCAGACTTTGGGTTTCTCTTTTCTCCCCTTGTCAGCATTAACTGGAGGAGACGCAGCTGGCAGAGTTTTGATCTCTGTCTGGTTGCAAAGGTTGGACCATCAGTGTGTGGGGGGGTGGCTTTTCCTGTCTCCCATGCTGAGGTTGAGAGAATGTCCTTTCAGGCTCCCCTGTTTAGGTGTCCTTTCTGCTTTTCCTGTGGTAGAAGTGCTTAGAGGAGCACTCTGCAGTGTCTTGGAATTTCCAGGTTTTTGCAAAACATTCCAGTTCCCTAGGAACCTCTGATAATGTTCAGGGGAAAGGTCCCATGAAACCAGTTCTCTTGTACTGAAAAATGTTTCTTTTTCTGAAGAAGCTCCCAGCGATGCTACAGGTAAGTCACTGATAACAATGGAAGTTGAGATGTGCTTTTGTTCCTGTTCGGTCATGGTATTTGCATATTGGATTGACCAATTGTTTCTTGGATTGCAATGCCTGTAGGTTTGGAGCAGCAAAACACCACTGCCTCTTCCTGTCCCTTTCATACTGCTTCCAGGCACACTGTGAGCAGGCACCAGGCAGCATGAATTTAGGAGGGTCCCCAGTGTGTTTCTGGGAGTGGATGGGTTGGGTGTCAAAGGGGATGTTCTCGGCAAAAATGTTGCAGTGTTTCCTTTGTGGCTTTTGTTTTGGCTGTGTGACGTGTGGATCATATTAATGGAGCATAAAGAAAGAGAAAGGAAGGATGGAAGAGATGATAGAGGAGATTACAAGGATGCACATGGGCTACTCCTCCATTATCAATGTTATCAATGGAGGCAAGGACATAGACATCTATGGTACGCTGGGATCTTGTTTGAAGCCTGGTATAAAGTGGAGAGGAAGAGGACAGAGCTCTTGCTCCCTTGTGGGTGTGATATAGGCACAAAGAAATAATTTGAAATCAGCTTGGTAAAGGGAAGAAGAGGAGGAGGGCAGGATAGGGAAGGAAAGAGAAAGAATAAGAGAGCAATGGAGAGAAACAAAATCAAGGAAGTACAAAGGAAGGAACAGAGAGAAAGAAGATAAAGAAAGGATAAGCGACTTGACCAGCATGCACACAGATAGGAGGGCATCAAGGGAAAAATAGAGAGGAAAAAGAAAGAAGGAAACAAGCAATTGAGCAAGGAAGTAATAACGGAGGGAAGATGTCAACCAGAATGCAGCAACATTTCCTCCGCTCCCTGAACGCATTTGGTGCCTAAACAGTCTCTGCCTCAGTTCGAGACACGAGCCCGGGTGCTGCTGCCCCGTATTTAGCGCTCATGGCTCCCTCATTGATGGTCTCTGTAGTGGGGCCGGAGGGGGCCTGGGGAGGTGCAAGCTCGGGTAAATCAGAGAGAAGAGTGCAAGAATCTGAGAAAGGGGTGTGAAGACGAGGGAACGGCAAAGAAGAAAGGAGAGGAACAGACGAAATTAAAAAAGAGAAAGAGGAAAGAGAAGAAAGCAGAGATGGAACAAAACACGGAATCAGGAAAAGAAACCTAAGAAGCAGAGAAGAGAAAGGTAGAAAAAAAAATGAAACAGAAAAGGAAGGAATCGGTGGAAGCAAGCAGGGCGTAAGCAAAATTAAACGTGGAAGAGAGAGAAGGGAAATTGGAGCAGCACACGGTGGCGCTGCAGGCTCAGAAACGGCAGCTGAGAGGCTCGGCGGCTCCGCCCTGGTGCGGCGGAGGGCACGGCTGGGAGTGCGGGGGGAGGACGCGGAGCTGGGCCAAGCTAGCAGCAGGAGAGCCGGTGTGTGCGGAAGCCAGCGGAGAGCCTTGCGGAGCCCTGCGGGGGCCGTGAGCGGCCATGGACTTGCGTTGGGGTCCCGCGGTGCGTCTGGTGGTGCTGGTGCGGGCCTGGGCGCTGGTGTCGGGGCAGGTGCGGTACTCGGTGCCGGAGGAAGCCAAGGTCGGGACGGCGGTGGGGCGGCTGTGGCAGGAGCTGGGTCTGGAGGCGGGCGATGCGGAGGCGCGGCGGCTGCGTGTGGTGTGGCAGGGCCGGCGGGCGAGCGTGGAGGTGAGCGGGGCGAGCGGGGCGCTGGTGGTGAGCTCGCGGCTGGACCGGGAGGAGCTGTGCGGCAAGAGCGCTCCGTGCTCGCTGCGCCTGGAGGTGCTGCTGGAGCGTCCGCTGCGCGTCTTCCCTGTGGAGCTGGAGGTGACCGACATTAACGACAACGCCCCGCTCTTCCCCGCCGCAAGGAAAAACATCAGTTTACCGGAGAATTCCCCACCCGGTTCCCGTTTCCCACTGGAGGGCGCGTCGGATGCAGATATCGGCGCGAACGCTCAGCTCTCCTACACACTCAGCCCCAGCGAGCATTTCGCTTTGGATTTAGAAAAACTGAATGAAGGAAATACCGTACCCGATCTAGTTCTCAGAAGGCCGTTGGACCGGGAGACGGTGCCTGTGCACCAGTTGGTGCTGATGGCGAGTGACGAGGGCCGTCCGTCTCTAACGGGCACAATGGAGCTGGTGATCACAGTACTGGACGCAAATGACAACACCCCGCAGTTCAGTCAGTCGGTGTATAAGGTGCAGCTGCCGGAGAACGCTGCTGAGGGGACTCTGGTGGTGCGAGTGAACGCCACGGATTCCGACGAGGGAAGTAATAGTGACGTCACCTACAAGGCGACGAATTTTGTTCCACCAAGTGGAAAAGACGTTATCAGCATCAATGAGCACACGGGTGAGATCCGACTGACGGGAGCCCTGGACTTCGAAGAAGTCAATGTGTTTGATTTCCGAATAGACGCGAGAGACAAAGGCACTCCCCGCTGTCAGGCCACTGCAAGGTGTTGTTGGAGGTGCTGGACGTGAACGACAACGCTCCCGAAGTGGGGCTGACGTCCCTGTCGGTGCCGGTGCCGGAGGACGCGTCGGTGGGGACGGTGGTGGCGCTGCTGAGCGTGTCGGACCGGGACTCGGGGGCGAACGGGCGAGTGCGGTGCTGGGTGTGGCCGTCGTCGCCGTTCGGTCTGGAGTCGAGGTTCGCGGGGTCGTACTCGCTGGTGCTGCGGGAGGCGCTGGACCGGGAGCGGGTGTCTGCGTACGAGGTGGAGGTGCGTGCGGAGGACGGCGGGAAGCCGTCGCTGCGTGGGAGTCGCGTTGTGCGTGTGCCGGTGTCTGACGTGAACGACAACGCGCCGTCGTTCTCGCAGGCCGTGTACACGGTGCTGGCGCGGGAGAACAACGCGGCGGGGGCGGAGCTGGCGCGGCTGTTGGCGCGGGACCCGGACGAGGCGGAGAACGGTCGCGTGAGCTACTCGTTGTGGGAGGGCAGCGCCGTGGCCGCGGGGGAGTCGGGCGGTGGGTGGCGTCCGGCGTCGAGCTACGTGTCAGTGGACGCGGAGAGCGGTCTGTTGTGGGCGGTGCAGCCGTTGGACTAAGAGGAGCTGCAGGTGCTGCAGTTCGAGGTGCGAGCGGTGGACGCGGGGGAGCCGCCGCTGATCGGCAACGCCACGGTGCAGCTGTTCGTGGTGGACGAGAACGACAACGCGCCCATGCTGCTGCCTCCCGCGGGCGGCGGTCCGGGGCTGGTTCCTTTTGCGGGTGGTGTTGCCGGGTCGTCGGTAGAAGCAGTTTTGGGGTCGGAGTCGGAGACGCTGTGGGCGTGGGCGGCGTGGGGTGCGCCGGCAGGGCAGGTGGTGGCGAAAATCCGTGCGGTGGACGCGGACTCGGGCTACAACGCGTGGCTGCGGTACGAGGTGTGGGAGCCGCGTGGGAAGGGCCCGTTCCGCGTGGGGCTGTACAGCGGCGAGGTGAGCACGGCGCGGGCGCTGGAGGAGGCGGACGGCCCGCAGCAGAGGCTGGTGATCGTGGTGCGGGACCACGGCGAGCCGTCGCACTCGGCCACGGCGACGCTCAGCGTGTCGCTGGTGGAGGGCGGCGAAGTGGCGTTGTCTGGCGCGGGATCGTCGTCTTCGTCGGGGCCGGGTGCTGTGTCGGTGGCCGAGGGCGGCTTGTCGGCGGGCGCGGCTTCGTCGTCGGCCAACGTGTGGCTGGTGGTGGCGATCTGCGCGGTGTCGAGCGTGTTGGTGCTGGCGCTGGTGCTGTACGGGGCAGCGCGCTGTGCGCCGCGGGCGGCGGTGCTGTCGGGTCCCGCTCCGACGACGCTGGTGTGTGCCAGCGAAGTGGGCAGCTGGTCGTACTCTCAGCGGCAGAGCCGGAGCCTGTGCGTGGCGGAGGGCGCGGGCAAGAGCGACCTGATGGTTTTCAGCCCCAACTTGCCGCCGCCTCCGCCTGCGGTCCCCGCTGCCAAGGACACCTCTCAGCCGGAGCCTTCCGCTCTGCTGGACACGGTCAGTGGTTCTCCCTTTCTCGCCTCTTCACCCTTCCATTCTTGCTTGCCCCCATAGCCTGATACACCCCTTCCTTGCTCTGTCCTTCTTATGCGGTGCTGAGCCCTGAGGGCCTGCGGATATTGGGTGCATAATGATCTTGATGTCACCTTTTTCTATGCTCGCTCCGCCTTAATTAACCTACTCGGCTCTTTCTTTGATGTGCGAATGCGAGGTAAACTCATCGTGATAGCCCTTAGCGGTTACGGTTCACAGCTAAGGTTTGCTCTGGTGGGTCTGAATTTTTATCCTGTAGAACGACGTCCTTGCCAGTCAGCATTGTTTCTGTCATCTCTTTTCCTTCTATTCTTGCATCCATGCCCTTTCCCCACTGTCGCCCTTCTCGCCGCTGAGAGCCGGGCTGAGCCCGCGGGCGTCTGCAGTCAGTGGTTGCTCGATCGGACCTTTGCCGCTGTTTTCTCCTCCTTAATGGAACTCCTTGGCTCTTGCCGAGAGTGGGAAATACAGATATTTTAACATCTATTAGAGTTACCATCTGCATCAGAGTTTTCCGTCTGTGGGTGGGAGTTGTCCTGTAGAATGCCTTCGATGCTGATGTTTACTGATGGGTGATCCAAGGTCGCTTTTAGGAACAGGAATTCGTGATTTCTTCTGTTCTCCCTGTTTTGACCTGTGTTTTTGAGTGGTGTGGCATAAGCTGACCTGTTTCACTGTTCTTACAATATTTCAATCAACAGCCATGCACAAAGATACAGCGATGTTATTGATGTTTTAAATAACAGACAAAATCAAAGACACCCACTCAGAGAAAACAAAACAAAATAAAACGAACCCCCACATTCTCCTACACAGTCAATATAATCCCTCACAGTGAGATACCTCTGGATTGTTTTCTCACGGCATCAAATAAGTGCCATGAATATTCAGAGCTGTCCTAACACTGTCTATATGAAGAGGAAGGATTCTTCTGAACAGTCTTTTAAATTGGGCTCTTACTGATTGCAGGGTTCATAAAAGCTGGAGTGAGCCTTGAGGTGGTCAAGGAAACTGGCATTTCGTGGATGTGAACGTGTCTGTGGCACTGAACAGGATGTGGTCACTTCCTGGTGGGAAGAGTGACCTTGAGCAGCGGGAGGACTTGTCTGTGGGCGCTGGGTGCTTGGGGTACTTAAATATGTTGATGGGACCTTTGTCTCTGCCTTCCCTCCTTGCCAGACCTCCTGGACTCTTGCTTTCATGGGAGGGGAGGGAAAGAAATGTATTGCTGCACTCAACAGCAGTTCTTTTCCTCATCTGAGGTTTGCTCTGGTGGGTGTCAGTTGTTTTCCTGTTGAATGACATCACTGCTGACTTCAGCGAAAGGTTCCACGACATCAGCTTTGTGGACCATCCTGTTTGCTTGTGTGTGGCGTTTCCAGCCCATCTGTGCTAAGGGAGTGAAAGATTTCCAAGCTGAGGTTGTTGACAATCCATCAGGCACTATTCAGCGCAATGTTATTACTGTTGCTGACTGGGGACTGTGCTGGTAACAGCTGTGGTTTCCTGTGGAAAACTCCAACTAATCTTAGTTGGTAGAATGAAGTGTTCAGACAGAAGACTTTTACACAAGGTAGGTATTTGATGCTAGAATCTTATTTTTATTTTCCTCTTAATACCATCCCCAGGTTTTGATCCGTTGTTGGCAGACAAGTGGTGTGACATAATGCAGGTCTGCTTTGGTGTTCTTCTGATATTTGGATCAGCAGCCACATGCTTACAGAAATCTTCCTTTGCAGTAGGGCACTCATCAATCTTTGATTCATTCTCTCATGGTGTGAAATCAAAGCTATTGCCCTTTAGATCTGTCCTGACATTGCCATTGTTCCCAGGTCTGCCACATTTCCATCTGATACAGCAGAAGCATTGCCAAATGTGATGGATCAGCTGCAGAGACCATGCTGGACTCTCTGTCTCCTCAGTCATGTCTCAGATCTTAGTCTTGGTAGTCAGGGGAAGATGTGCTCTCTCTATTCAAGATGTTGCCCTCATTTCAGCAAAGTGGAATAGGATCCCTTGGGCTTCTGCCCTTCCCTTTTCATTTCTTTCTCTCCTATCACCTATGTGTTGGTAACTCTTGATGAGACTGAGGCAGTGGAAGTTTTAGAGCTGCCACGTTGCAGATTTTGGGGCAGTTCCACCAGTATGTGGGAAGGTTTTTCCTCTCTCCTGAGCTAAGGCTGAGCTTGAAAGAATGTTGCTTTCAGGTCTCCCTTCTGCTTCCCTCGTGTTTGAAGTGCATATGGGAGCTCTGCACACTGCCCAGAGTGTTCATCATCTTTGGAGAATATGATTAATTTAATTTTATGGGTTTTTTTGCACATCCATCATGTCCCAAAATTGCTGATACAGTTGAGGGACAATGTCCCCTAAAAGAAATTCCTGGAAACATGCCTTTTACTGAAGGTGACACCAGTGATGCTAAAGGTAAGTCCATGATTAAAGAGGATGAATTTGAGACAGCTGTACTTTTGTTCCTGTTGACTTGTGATATCTTCAGATCAACTGAATGTTGTCAGGATTAGAATGCTTGTAGGTGTGGAGCAGCAAAGCAGCACCGCCCTCCTCTCTTTCCTCACCTGTAGCTTCCAGGCAGAGTGTGAGCAGGCGGCAGCAAGGACAGATGGAGGAGGGACACAATGAAGCTCTTGAAGCAGATATATTTGGTACTGAGGAGATTTTTTTTTCAGGGAAAATGTTGTGTGTGATCATTGTGGTGTTTCTTTTGGGGGTCTGTGACAAGTGAATCGTGCTGTTGAGCAAGACAGGTTCCGTGGAAACAAGACCCCTTTATATGGAGGTTCTTTTTGGTGTTCTGGCAGAGCATTTTTGCCTGAAAGCAAGCAAGAGGTTGATTTTCAGGTGGAAAATGAGGCTGGATGAAGAACTCATCATCAAGGGACGTAGACAGTGCTCAGGAGCTGTGGTTACCCTGTGGTTTTTAGCCTTCCTGGAGGGTCGTTGTGCTGTTGGGTTTGAGTTCCTGAATGAGAGGCTTGCTTGCATTGTTTGGAGCCTGTTCTGTATGGATATGGGGCTTGCACTTGTGTTTGAGAGGGTTGTGGATTTTGTTCCTACATAGCAGAGCCATATGATTGCCTTGCTCTGGTGTTATCTGAGTCCTTGAGAGGACTGGAGGCTGAAGGGTGTGGTGTTCATCCTGAAAGGAGGGAATTTGGAGGTGCATGGGATGTAGGCAAGCAGGTAGGTTTTTCTGGGTGCAGAGGGTTGGAAGGTGGTAAGAAATATGCATGAAAGCTCTGACAAATGGCATTTCCATTCTTCACGGTGAGCAGGTAAAAGGGAAAACGAAGAGAAGGTAGAAGGATGAAACAGAAGAGAAGGGGAAGCAAAGATAGTGCACAGCAGAGCGAAAAAGGAAGCAAGAAGGAAAAAAAAGCCCGTCTTTTTGAGCAGGGTGTGTACTTCTGCAAAATAACTTGTCGAGGAAAACAAGCACAGAATAGCCAAGTATGGCTATAAAAGAGAAGGGGAGATAAAGATAAGAGAGAAATTGAAAAGAAAAAATAACAGAAGGAAATAAAGAGGGAAAGGAAAAAGAAAGGAAGTCTGTGACAGTGAAAAGCAAGGCAGGCAGAAGTGAAAGAGAGGAAGAAGAAAGGATAATGGAGATGACCAGCACCAAGCGACGTCATCGCTACTCTGTATCCGGAGTAGATCCATAACAATTACGCCTTAAGAACAGCGCTCCGACGTCCCTTGATTAGAGGTGATGGTGCCGGCTTTGATTGCGTCACCCCAACGACGGAGGTGAATGGAGCTTAAAGCGAGGGTAAAGAAGATGAAAAGGTGGAAAAACAAAAGGGCAGTGAACAGTAGGGAACGACGAAGGGAGAATCCAAAGAAGAATGGACAGGAAAACGAGTAGGGAGAGGAAAAAGGAAAAAAAAATAAGAAGAAAAAAGAAGAAGAAGAAGAAGAAAAAGACAGACAAAGAGAAAAGTAAGAAATCTATGGGATTAAAGAAATCATGGAAAAAGACAGGAAAGAAATTAAGAGAGAAATACAAAGAAGGAAAAGAAAGAATATTTGCGAGCAAAGACAATGCAGTAAGTGGAAAAGAAAGCAAGAAAAGGAACAAAGAGTAAGAAAGAAGGAATGAATACAGTAAGGAAAACAGCAAGTAACGAAAAAAAAAAAATGAGAGAAAAACCAAAGCCAAAACACAACTAAAGAGCCGAAGGGCAGGAAGATCGGTGAGAGAAGATGAGTCGAGCTGGTCCAGCAGGGCTGTCGGTGTCGGCCAGCTGCGAGGCGGCGGAGTAGCACACGGTGTCGCTGCAGGCTCAGAAACAGCTTTGATGCTGCTCGGCGGCTCCGCCCCGGTGCGGCGGAGAGCGCGGCTGGGAGAACGGGGAGAGGGGGGAGGCGCCGCGGCGCGGGGTCGGGAAGGCAGCAGAGCCGGTGCTTGCGGGAGGCGGCGAGGAGCCCTGCGGAGCCGTGCGGAGCCCGTGAGCGGCGATGGACGCCCGTTGGGGTCCCGCGGTGCGTCTGGTGGTGCTGGTGCGGACGTGGGCGCTGGTGTCGGGGCAGGTGCGGTACTCGGTGCCGGAGGAAGCCAAGGTCGGGACGGTGGTGGGGCGGCTGTGGCAGGAGCTGGGTCTGGAGGCGGGCGATGCGGAGGCGCGGCGGCTGCGTGTGGTGTGGCAGGGCCGGCGGGCGAGCGTGGAGGTGAGCGGGGCGAGCGGGGTGCTGGTGGTGAGCTCGCGGCTGGACCGGGAGGAGCTGTGCGGGAAGAGCGCTCCGTGCTCGCTGCGCCTGGAGGTGCTGCTGGAGCGGCCGCTGCGCGTCTTCCCTGTGGAGCTGGAGGTGACCGACATTAACGACAACGCCCCGCTCTTCCCCGCTGCACGGAAAAACATCAGCATGGCGGAATCATCGCTGCCGGGTTCCCGTTTCCCACTGGAGGGAGCCTCGGATGCAGATATCGGAGCGAACGCTCAGCTCTCCTACACACTCAGCCCCAGCGAGCACTTCCGACTGGATTTACAGAAATCGAATGAACGAAACACAGTACCCGATCTTGTTCTAACAAAAGCACTGGACCGGGAGACGGAGCCTGTGCACCAGTTGGTGCTGACGGCGAGTGACGGGGGCCGGCCCTCTCTGACAGGCACAATGGAGGTGGTGATCACAGTGCTGGATGCCAACGACAACGCCCCGCAGTTCAGTCAGTCGGTGTATAAAGCGCAGCTGTTGGAAAATGCTACAGACGGGACGCTGGTGATGAGGGTAAATGCCACGGATCCGGACTTGGGAAGCAACAGCGAGGTGACTTACACGCCGACGAATTTTATTCCACCAAGTGGAAAAGACGTTATCAGCATCAATGAGCACACGGGTGAGATCCGACTGACAGGAGCACTGGACTTCGAAGAAGTCAGTGTGTTTGATTTCCGAATAGAAGCGAGAGACAAAGGGTGGCCCCCACTGTCGGGTCACTGCAGCGTGGAGCTAGTGGTGCTGGACGTGAACGACAACGCGCCCGAGGTGTGGGTGACGTCCCTGTCGGTGCCGGTGCCGGAGGACGCGTCGGTGGGGACGGTGGTGGCGCTGCTGAGCGTGTCTGACCGGGACTCGGGGGCGAACGGGCGAGTGCGGTGCTGGCTATGGCCGTCGTCGCCGTTCGGTCTGGAGTCGAGGTTCGCGGGGTCGTACTCGCTGGTGCTGCGGGAGGCGCTGGACAGGGAGCGGGTGTCTGCGTACGAGGTGGAGGTGCGTGCGGAGGACGGCGGGCAGCCGTCGCTGCGTGGGAGTCGAGTTGTGCGTGTGCCGGTGTCTGACGTGAACGACAACGCGCCGTCGTTCTCGCAGGCCCTGTACACGGTGCTGGCGCGGGAGAACAACGCGGCGGGGGCGGAGCTGGCGCGGCTGTTGGCGCGAGACCCGGACGAGGCGGAGAACGGTCGCGTGAGCTACTCGTTGTGGGAGGGCGGCGCCGGGGCTACGTCGTCAGGCGTGGGGTGGCGTCCGGCGTCGAGCTACGTGTCAGTGGACGCGGAGAGCGGTCTGTTGTGGGCGGTGCAGCCGTTGGACTACGAGGAGCTGCAGGTGCTGCAGTTCGAGGTGCGAGCGGTGGACGCGGGGGAGCCGCCGCTGTTCGGCAACGCCACGGTGCAGCTGTTCGTGGTGGACGAGAACGACAACGCGCCGACGCTGCTGCCTCCCGCGGGCGGCGGTCCGGGGCTGGTTCCGGCCCTGGGTCCGGTTGTGGGTGGTGTTGCCGGGTCATCGGTAGAGGCGGCGTTGGGGACGAAGTCAGAGACGCTGTGGGCGTGGGCGGCGTGGGGGTCGCCGGCAGGGCAGGTGGTGGCGAAGATCCGTGCAGTGGACGCGGACTCGGGCTACAACGCGTGGCTGCGGTACGAGGTGTGGGAGCCGCGTGGGAAGGGCCCGTTCCGCGTGGGTCTGTACAGCGGCGAGGTGAGCACGGCGCGGGCGCTGGAGGAGGCGGACGGCCCGCAGCAGAGGCTGGTGATCGTGGTGCGGGACCACGGCGAGCCGTCGCGCTCGGCCACGGCGACGCTCAGCGTGTCGCTGGTGGAAGGCGGCGAGGCGGCGCTGTCGGGCGTTGGGTCATCGTCTTCGTCGAGGCCGGGTGTGCTGTCGGTGGCGGAGGGCGGCTTGTCGGCGGGCGCGGTTTCGGCATCGGCCAACGTGTGGCTGGTGGTGGCGATCTGCGCGGTGTCGAGCGTGTTGGTGCTGGCGCTGGTGCTGTACGGGGCGGCGCGCTGTGCGCCGCGGGCGGCGGTGCTGTCGGGTCCCGCTCCGGCGACGCTGGTGTGCGCCAGCGAAGTGGGCAGCTGGTCGTACTCTCAGCGGCAGAGCCGGAGCCTGTGCGTGGCGGAGGGTGCGGGCAAGAGCGACCTGATGGTTTTCAGCCCCAACTTGCCGCCTCCTCCTGCGGTCCCCGCTGCCAAGGACACTTCGCAGCCGGAGCCTTCCGCTCTGCTGGACACGGTCAGTGGTTCTGCCTTTCTCTCCTCTCTACTCACCCTCCTTCCTTGTTTTTTCCCGAGCCTGAAAATCTCTTTTCTTCTCTTCATCGAGGACCCCGGGCATGCGATACTCGGGGCCGTGCTGGGCGTGTAGAACCTGGCTGGGCGGTGGTGGTGTTGCGATGTTTAGTCGTTGCGTAATTATCTCAATGGCACCTTTTTCTCTTCTTCCTCCGCCTTAATTAACTTCCTCAGGTCTTGCTTTGATGTGGGAATGGGAAGTAAACCCATTGTGACAGCTCTCAGCGTTTACGGTTCACGCCTGTGATTTTCTCTGGTGGTGCTGAATTGTTTTCCATTAAAATGAAGTCATTGCCGGCGACGTTCGTCTCTTTGTGAGATGTATCCTCTGCCGCTGCGGTTTTCCGTGGTGGGCGTGAGTTGTTCTCCCTTATAAAGAAATCATTGCCGACAACTTTTGAGAAGCTGTTTCTTGCTGAGGTGTGGCTTTTGCACTCGAGCTTGCTGGTGGAGTGCAAGACTATGGTGGTAATATCCCCCAGGCACTGTTTCTTATTACCATTGCTTATTGCTGCCTGTGCGGAAGGGTCTGCAGCAGTGTGATTGAGGCTTGATGTGGTACAGGAAACTTTAGCGTGTCCTGGGAGTGAATGTGGCAGTGGTACTGAGTGGGTCCTGGCCTGAGTATTTGATGAGTGGACTCCCTCAGGGATCGGTACCGGCACTGGTACTGTTTAACCTCTTTGCTGGTGACATTGGGACCAAGGTACCTTCAGCAAGTCTGCCGATGACACCAAGCTGTGTGGTGTTGTTAACATGCTGGAAGGGAAGGAATTCCATCCAGAGGGATTTTGACAGTCTGGGGAGGTGGCCCATGCCAACCTCATGAAATTCAACAAGGCAAAGTCCAAGGTCCTACAGCTGGGTTGGGGCAATCCCAAGCACAAATACAGACTGGGTGACAAGTGGAATGAGAGTAGCCCTGCAGAAAAGGATGTGGGGATGATGGTTGATGAGGTGTTTGACATGAGCTAGCAGTATGCTCTGGCATCCCCCAAAACATCAAAAGCTGCATCAAATGATGTGTGGTGAACAAGTCAAGGGAGCTGATTCTTCCCCTCTCTTCTGCACTTGTCAGACCCCACCTGGAATGCTACATCCAGCTCTGGAGCCCCCAACACAAGAAGGAGATGAACCTGCTGGAGAGGGGCCAGAGAAGGCCCACAAAAATGCAGCCTCACCAGGGCAGAGTAGAGGGAGAAGAGAACCTCTCTGACCTACTAACCCCTCCCCTTCTAATACACCCTGGGATACCATTGGTCTTCTTGGCCACTAGGGCACATTTCTGGCTCAAGGTCATCCTTCTATCCACCAAGATCCCCATGTCCTTCTGGGTAAGTCTCTATAGGTAAGAATCGGGAGTAAAGCCAGCAAGAGTGATATTGTGGTATCTCTTCATCCAACCAGGGTGGTTAGTTTGAAGAAGAGGAGGCTAAGGGGAGACCTCATTGCTCTCTACAACTACCTGAAAAGAGGTTGTAGAGAGGTTGGTGCTGGTCTCTTCTCACAGGTAACTGGCAATAGAATAAGAGAGAATGGCCTCAGACTGTGACAGGGTAGGTTTAGACATTGGGAACAATTTTTTCACAGTAAGAGTCGTCAGACATTGGAACAGGCTGCCCAGGGAGGTGCTTGGGCCACCATCCCTGGATGTGTTTAAAGGTCATGTAGTTGTGGTGCTTGGGGATACAGTTTAGGGGTGAACATTGCAGAGTAAGGTTAATGGTTGGACTTGATGATCTCAGGGGTGTTTTTCCAACCTGAATGATTCTGTCATTTTTCAGGGCATGTGGTGATCAAAGTAATCTTCATGCAGTTGACCTTGTCTGCTTGTGCACTTGCACAGGTGGCCTTGCTACAGCTGCTGTGTCTATGAGATACGGCTCATTCTGATGTCTGCAAACCAAACCCTGCACAGCAGCCTAGATGTGGTCTTCTGTGTCACAAATCCTCCCACCCAGCTGACATTGTTCTGCTTCAGCATTTGGTGTGGTTTTCTTGAAGAATAAAATCCATGTGGAAAGGGATTTGAGTTGTTACAGCTCTGAACTCATTTCTTGGAGTACTCCAACATGCAGCTCTGCAGAGTTCCCATCTGAAAGTGCTGTAAGGGCACAAAACAGTTAGAGTGAAGTTCATGCATCTAGGAAGAGTCTGCTGGGCATAGAGTTTCTTTGCATCTGTCCACATGTTCTTTGTGGCAAGGATGAGGGAAGCTGAGGATGAGTGAAGGCCTGAGTCATGCTCAATGCAGGGTTTGGAGCTGGCCAATGTTTTTGCAGAGGAGCAGTGTCTGGGTATTGTGGCAGTGATGCTTCTACTGGCATGGAATAATGCCTCTGTGTGTGTCACTGCAAGGGTGAAATTCAGGTGGGAAGAGTCTTTCCTGAAAGAAATGGAGATGTGAGGTAGAACATGGTCTGTGTTACAGGGGAAGAGCTGGAGACTGTATGCTAACTTGGAGATCTCATATCCCAGGCCTTGGGGGAGAAGATGCCAGTAGAGACCCTTGAAAAGAAACCTGACACACAGCGCTACTTGCTCAGGGTCCTGTTCACATCATCTCACCCTTTTGTGCCCTGCAGAGTTCTTGAGTGAAGAAATCTGCTGTAGGCTCCTTTACAAATTTGCTCTTGAATGCATTCTGGTTTTGGTCAGAGAGGAGGCTATTGATATTAGAATCACTTTGTGTGCCTTCCCTAAAGCTTGTCAGTCATCTCTCTGCTCATGTTCCTTGATAGGGAGGGAAAGAAATGTCCTCTATATGCAAGATGTTGGCAAACTCTGCAGTTCAATTCAGTGGAATGGGCTCCTTTGGTTTTCTCTTTGCAAACCTTCCTACCTTTTTGGTTTCTCTTGGCAATGTGATGGCAACTGTTTGAGATGCAGACTGCTGAGAGTTTTGAGTGCTTTGCCATCAGCATGCAGGTGGCTTTTCAAGACTCCTGTGCTGAGGTTGATGTTGAGAGAATGTCTTTCTTCCAGTCTCCTGATGTGAGGCTGATTTTGAAAGGATCTCCTTAATTTTGAAGTGTCCCTCTGTTTTCCCCTGTGATAGAGGTGATAGAGGTTGTGCTCTGCACAACCCAGTGATTACAAGGCTCTTTCAGAATGTGAGCAATTTTTTCCTGTTCAGGTTCCCCAGAAACCTCTGATAAAGTCCAGGGCAAATGTCCCTTAAAACCACTTCTCCTGTCCTGAAAATGTGTGTTGCTCTGAAGAAGCTCCCAGTGATGTTACAGGTAAGTCACTGATAACAATGGAAGATGTGTTTGAGAGACAGATGTACTTTTGTTGCTCTTCAGTCATGCTACCTTCATATTGGGTTGACTAAATGTAGCCTGAGTTGCAATGCCTGTAGGTTTGGAGCAGAAAAGCATCACTCCCTGCTCCCCTTCCTTTCCTGCTGCTTCCAGCCACAGCATGAGCAGATGGCAACCAGCATGGAAGGAGGACGGACCCCAGTGTGTTTCTGGAAGTGGATGGGTTGGTTGTCAAGGGGATGTTCTCAGTGAAAAAGTCGTAGTGTTTCCTTCATGGCTTTTATTTGTCTGTGTGATGCATGGATCATGTTAATGAAAGAGATATATACTGTGGGGACTAAATCCCTTGGATAGCAAGGCTCTTGCTGTGGTGTTCTGGCAGAGGTTGACTGTGACAGAAGAAGCAAGAGCTTGGCATTCCCCATGCAGGTGGGAAATGAGTCAGGAAGAACAGATCCTCCTTAAATACATGAAGAATACTATGAAGATGTGCTTGTCCTCTGCTTTTTCAGCCCTCTTGAAGGACTGTATTGCTGGGCTCTGGTGGGTTTGTTTTCCAGCATGAGAGACTCCTCTGAATTGTTTGGACTCATTGGAGCCTGTTTGCATAGTTGTCCAAGTACCTGGGACTTGGGCTTCTAGACTGGAATGGATTCTGTTCTAATGTATCCAGTCTTTGTGATATGGTTGCCTTGCATTTGCTGGGTTCTTGAGAGGACAGTATACAGTATTCTTCCAGAAGGGAGGAAAGAGAAGGTGACAGGGTCTTCTGTCTTGCATAGCATAGGCTGAAGGAAAGCAGGAAATCTGTTCTCCATCCAGAAACAAGGAAGATGAAGGGAAGGGGGATGACAATTCATACCTAAGGGCATTTTTGTGCCTAATGGAAAGTGTGATGTAGTTATGTGGAAGAGGTGACATGAAAGAGCACAAAAGGTAAATAAAGACTGAACAAATAAGAGATGAAGGTGGAAATGAAGGCATCTCTGGAAAGAAAAAGGAAGTAAAGCATAAAGATAGAAGGAAGAGAAAGGAAGGAAACAAACGATGATAAGAGATTAGCAGTGTGCACTGCTGTTACCCATGCATGGTTAATGGGTTGAGGACCCTGGAATCCTTGGTACCCTGGCACGCTGTTCAACTCCTGATGAAAGTGGTGAGGAAGAGGAAAGATCTCTTGTCTGGGAGCATTTCTGTGCTTCATGGAAGGTGTGATGAAATCATGTGGAAAACTTCTCGGAGAGGAGACAAAGCAGAGGAAAACAGTGAAGCAAAAGAAAAGGAGAGGGCAGAACAGCGAAAAGAAAAGGTGTAGGAAGAGGGGAAAGGAGAAGAGGAAGAAGGCTTTCACTGTACACAGAAAGAGGAGTGGAAGAGAAAGGAAGGAAAAAATGGGGGGGGGGAAGAGAAAGAAAAATGGAAGAAAATAGAGGAAGCAAGGAAGAAATAAAGGAGGAAAGATGACAAAGAAGAGATTAACAGGAAGAAATAATAAAGGACATTACGATAGACCAGCGGTGTTCTCCAGTCGGTGAATGCACCTCTGCCTAGCCTCCACCCGGTTAGAGCCCTACTCCGTCGCTGGGGCCACGTCATTAGTGACGGTGCCTCTGACTTTGATGGTTTCTGTCGTGGCACTGGAGAGGCCTGGGGACCTGAGAGCGGGGGTAAGAGGGAGAGAAGGATGAAAGACGAGGGATTGGCAGAGGAAGAAGGAAAAGGAGAGGAAGACTCGAAAGAATAAACAGAAAGAAGGAGAAGAGAGAACAGAAAGAAAGGAAGTAGGAAAGTAGAAAGAGAAGCTCAGGAAACAGGGAAGATAAAGCTGAAGAAAAAAATAAGGAAAGGAAGGAAACTCTGCAAGCAAACAGCAAGTAAGGAAAAAAATGTGGAAGGAAAAGAAAACTGAGAAAAAGACAGAAGAAAAAGGAAAGAGGAAGAAGATCGGTGAGAGGAGATGACCCAGAGAGAAAGATGTCAGCCCAGGTGCAACGATCTAATCTCTGGTTGCTGACACAGTTGCTCCCTGATAGCCTCTGCTTGGTTAGAGACCTGCACTTCGGCGCTGATGCCCAGGGATTAACTCGGATGCCTCCGTCAAAATGTGTGAGGAAGTAGAAAAGAAGGAATCTGAGTAACTAAAAAAAACAAGTAAGCAGGGTAAAAACAAAAATTCAAAAGGGAAAACTAGTACGAAAAAGAACAGAAGGAGAAGAAGATCGGTGAGGGGAGCGGAGGCGGCACGGTCGGCGGCGAGGAGCATGCGAGGCGGCGGAGCAGCGCACGGTGTCGCTGCAGGCTCAGAAACGGCGGCCGAGCGGCTCAGCGGCTCCGCCCCGGTGCGGCGGAGAGCACGGCTTGTAACGGGGGAGGACGCGGCGCTGGGCCCGGCAGACAGCAGAACCAGGGCTTGCGGAAGGCGGAGGGGAGCCGTGCAGGGGCCGTGTCAAGGACCGTGAGTGGCGATGGACTTGCGTTGGGGTCCCGCGGTGCGTCTGGTGGTGCTGGTGCGGGCCTGGGCGCTGGTGTCGGGGCAGGTGCGGTACTCGGTGCCGGAGGAAGCCAAGGTCGGGACGGTGGTGGGGCGGCTGTGGCAGGAGCTGGGTCTGGAGGCGGGCGATGCGGAGGCGCGGCGGCTGCGAGTGGTGTGGCAGGGCCGGCGGGCGAGCGTGGAGGTGAGCGGGGCGAGCGGGGCGCTGGTGGTGAGCTCGCGGCTGGACCGGGAGGAGCTGTGCGGGAAGAGCGCTCCGTGCTCGCTGCGCCTGGAGGTGCTGCTGGAGCGGCCTCTGCGCGTCTTTCCTGTGGAGCTGGAGGTGACCGACATTAACGACAACGCCCCGCTCTTCCCCGCCGCACGGAAAAACATCAGCATCGCGGAATCATCGCTGCCGGGTTCCCGTTTCCCACTGGAGGGCGCGTCGGATGCAGATATCGGAGCGAACGCTCAGCTCTCCTACACACTCAGCCCCAGCGAGCACTTCCGACTGGATTTAGAAAGGTCGGATGAGGGAAATATCGTACCCGATCTTGTTCTAACAAAAGCACTGGACCGGGAGACGGTGCCTGTGCACCGGCTGGTGCTGATGGCGAGTGACGAGGGCCGGCCTTCTCTGACGGGCACAATGGAGGTGGTGATCACAGTGCTGGATGCCAACGACAACGCCCCGCAGTTCAGTCAGTCGGTGTATAAAGCGCAGCTGTTGGAAAATGCTACAGACGGGACGCTGGTGGTGAGAGTAAACGCCACGGATCCCGACATGGGAAGTAACAGTGAGATAACCTACAAGGCCACCAACATCTTTCCTCCGAGCGGAAGAGATCTGATTAGCGTCAATGCGCACACGGGTGAGATCCGACTGACAGGAGCCCTGGACTTCGAAGAAGTCAGTGTGTTTGATTTCCGAATAGAAGCGAGAGACAAAGGCACTCCCCGCTGTCAGGCCACTGCAAGGTGTTGTTGGAGGTGCTGGACGTGAACGACAACGCGCCCGAAGTGGGGCTGACATCCCTGTCGGTTCCGGTGCCGGAGGACGCGTCGGTGGGGACAGTGGTGGCTCTGCTGAGCGTGTCGGACCGGGACTCGGGGGCGAACGGGCGAGTGCGGTGCTGGGTGTGGCCGTCGTCGCCGTTCGGTCTGGACGCGAGGTTCGCGGGGTCGTACTCGCTGGTGCTGCGGGAGGCGCTGGACCGGGAGCGGGTGTCTGCGTACGAGGTGGAGGTGCGTGCGGAGGACGGCGGGAAGCCGTCGCTGCGTGGGAGTCGCGTTGTGCAAGTGCCGGTGTCTGACGTGAACGACAACGCGCCGTCGTTCTCGCAGGCCGTGTACACGGTGCTGGCGCGGGAGAACAACGCGGCGGGGGCGGAGCTGGCGCGGCTGTTGGCGCGGGACCCGGACGAGGCGGAGAACGGTCGCGTGAGCTACTCGTTGTGGGAGGGCGGCGCGGGGGCCACGTCGTCAGGCGTCGGGTGGCGTCCGGCGTCGAGCTACGTGTCGGTGGACGCGGAGAGCGGTCTGTTGTGGGCGGTGCAGCCGTTGGACTACGAGGAGCTGCAGGTGCTGCAGTTCGAGGTGCGAGCGGTGGACGCGGGGGAGCCGCCGCTGTTCGGCAACGCCACGGTGCAGCTGTTCGTGGTGGACGAGAACGACAACGCGCCCATGCTGCTGCCTCCCACGGGCGGCGGTCCGGGGCTAGTTCCGTTTGTGGGTGGTGTTCCCGGGTCGTCCGTGGAGGCGGCGTTGGCTTCAGAGTCGGAGACGCTGTGGGCGTTGGCGGCGTGGGGAGCGCCGGCAGGGCAGGTGGTGGCGAAGATCCGTGCGGTGGACGCGGACTCGGGCTACAACGCGTGGCTGCGGTACGAGGTGTGGGAGCCGCGTGGGAAGGGCCCGTTCCGCGTGGGGCTGTACAGCGGCGAAGTGAGCACGTTGCGGGTGCTGGAGGAGGCGGACGGCCCGCAGCAGAGGCTGGTGATCGTGGTGCGCGACCACGGCGAGCCGTCGCGTTCGGCCACGGCGACGCTGAGCGTGTCGCTGGTGGAAGGCGGCGAGGCGGCGCTGTCGGGCGCGGGGTCGTCGTCTTTACCGGGGCCGGGTGTGCTGTCGGTGGCAGAGGGCGGCTTGTCGGCGGGCGCGGCTTCGTCGTCGGCCAACGTGTGGCTGGTGGTGGCGATCTGCGCGGTGTCGAGCGTGTTGGTGCTGGCGCTGGTGCTGTACGGGGCGGCGCGCTGTGCGCCGCGGGCGGCGGTGCTGTCGGGTCCCGCTCCGGCGACGCTGGTGTGCGCCAGCGAAGTGGGCAGCTGGTCGTACTCGCAGCGGCAGAGCCGGAGCCTGTGCGTGGCGGAGGGTGCGGGCAAGAGCGACCTGATGGTTTTCAGCCCCAACTTGCCGCCTCCACCTGCGGTCCCCGCTGCCAAGGACACCTCTCAGCCGGAGCCTTCCTCTATGCTTGACACGGTCAGTGGCTCTCCCTGTCTCGCCTCTCTACCCATCTTTTTTTCGCTGACACAGCAGCCTGAGGCTCCCTTTTCCCTCCGTCGTCCTACTCTCCTTCTCCCTAGGCAGGCTCTGATAGGAGCTGGGCTGAGCCCGTAGATCCTGCGGGCGCTGGGTGCTTGGCGGGTACTTAACGATCTTTATTGCAACCTCCTCGGTCTCTAGCCAGAGCCCCTGTGCTATTTGTGTAGTAGGGGTGGGAAGTAAAGTTATTTCAACATCCAGAAGCTGATGTAATTTTTTCTTTGTTCTCTTTTTCTTTCATTCTTCTTTGTAATAGACTTTTGGGACAATTTTGACCTCTTCCTTACTTTGTATTCCTGTGGTTTTATTTCTCCAGTGTAATTCTCTCCGCTGAATTATTATGAAAGTTTATTATGAAAGTTGGGTGGACTTTATTGTTTTACAGCCTTTACAGATAGGTAGGTTTGCTTGTTTTCTTAGGGGTGTTATAATCATGATTACTAGTGTAAAATATTCTGGATGAGGAGTGTGACCCAAAACAGCATTAGCAATGGGAATTTTCTTTCTCCTGATTCTACTCTTCCTGTATTGTGTCATTGTTTTCTTGGATGGTCGATGTAGTCTGATTTAATTTCTTGGTAAAAAGATTTGCATGAGCAGCAACATCCTTACAGATTCCCTTGAAATCCTCTTTTCAGCAACAACAAAATAAGCTCCTCAAACACCTTCTGCTACACAGTAGATGCATCAGGTAGATGGATCAACGTGTGGGTTGTCCTTCCTCAATATGAAATCATTGTCCATTGCTATTTCAGTTGTCCCAGGATCACAGAATGTTAGGGGCTTGAAGGGACCTTGAAAGCTCATCCAGTCCAACCCCCCTGCCAGAGCAGGGTCATCTAGAGCAGATCACACAGGAACACATCCATACAGGTCTTGAATATCTCCAGAGGTCTTGAATATCTCCAGAGAGAGAAATTCCACAACTCCCCTGGGCAGCCTGTTCCAGTGTTCTGTCACCCTCACAGGGAAAAAATGTTTCCTCATCTTTACATGGAACTTCCCATGCCTCCTGACTGTCTCCTGTTCCTGCCCCGCCCTCCCCGCCCCCTCCATTCCCGACTTCTCAAAGGAGGTTTGGCCTCAGCTCTGTAACATTCGCTCTGTAACATTCTCTCTGGAATTGCTGTACCATTGCCAGGCCTGAACGGGCAGCTCCAGAGTGTTTGCAGGACACAATCTATGTGATACCATCTCTGTGGGTTTTATGGTGCCGTTGTTGTGTTGGAGGGATCAGCAAAAGTCAAATTGAGCCTTGAGATGGGAGAGAAAATTGTGTCATGTCACAGAGGTAAACATGACAGTGGCACTGAATTGGGCACAGGCTTTATCTGATGTGAGGGGTGACCTTGACTAGTGAGAAGACTTGTCTGAGGGAACTGGAATTCCTCAGGAAGGCCATGTCATAAGAAGAGAAGAATGGGAACTGATGTGCTCTTCTTCAGAGGACAGATCCTACAGTATGGGATTCCCATGATTGCCAGGAAAGCATGAGGCAGGATGGATATGAAATTTCCTGTCCAGGATTCTTTCCAGTTTTAAAGGGCCTGGACTTGAAGAGCTTCTAAATATTGAGGTAAAAGATGATATCAAAATGTCCACAATGGCTTTTGAGGTTATGAAGGAAAGTGTTGTAGGAGGACAGCACTTTAACTTGCTGTGCTTTTGTAGTAGTAGGCATTGATCACAGCTTCCACAGCAGTTGGTGGCTTGATGGTCCTGCTCAAGAAGGCCATGTGATGAGGTGGGTGGAATCTTTGTGTGCTTGACTTCCCCTACTTGTGAGCTTGCACAGCTGGCCTCAGTAGAGATTCTGTGTCCTATTAGACATGGCTCATTCTGATGTGCACACGCACACAGCAAACCCTGCATGGCAGCCAAGCTCTGTTTTCCTGTGGTACAATTTCTCTCCCCCAGCTGATGCCTTGAATGGGTTTGTGCTTCAGCATTTGGTGTAGCTCTCCTTGGGCTGGGATCAGAGCTGTCACAGCTGTCATCAGAGAAAGTTCAAGAACTGGTTGTATTTGAAATCACTGGAAAGACACAAAGCATCCAGACAGCTGGGAAGAGTCTTGCACTGCCTTTGCAGCACCTCATAGGATCTTTGTGACAACTATGATGGAAAATGAAGATGTGCAAAAACCTGAGTCATGCTTAGAGGGAGGTTTTGAGCTGGGATATGTTGTGGTAGTGGTGGTGCAGTGTCTGGGTACTGTGGCATGCACCTCTAGGACTGAGAGCTTGACTGGGGAAGAGTGTTGCCTGAGGAAATGGAGATGCTGGGCAGAACACAATGTGTGTCATTAGGGAGGAAATGGACAATGTCTGCCTAGCTGTGAAAATCCAGTTTCCAGTGCTATGTCATAGGGGATGCCAGCAGAAAATCTTGAGAAGTGTCCCCATGCACAGTGCTACTGGCCCAGGATCCTCTCTGGACCTCCAGATATTTTACCCATCCTCATGCCTGATTGTTCTCTCTGGTGCTATTGCATTTGAAGGTAACTGCCATACCTACCTTTAATTGCTTGGTTTTGATCTGTTTTGATCACCTGCCTGGGGTGTTGATTGACAACCAACTGAGGATGAGCCAATGTGTGGCCAGGTGGCCAAGGAGATCACCAGATCCTGTCCTGAACCAGCAATAGTGTGCCCAGCAGAATCAGAGCAGTAATTGTCTCCCTGTACATGGCACTGGTGAAGCTGCCCCTCACAAACTGGGTTCAGTTTTGGGGCCCTGAATCCAAGAAGTTAAATGAGCTGCTGGAGCATATCCAGAGAAGGACAACGAAACTGCTGAATGGTCTGGAGCACAAGTCTGGTGAGGAGTATCTGAAGGAGCTGGGGTTGTTTGGCTTGGAGGAAAGCAGGCTGAGGGATTACCTTCTTGCTCACTACAGCTAGCTGAAAGGAGGTTGAAGCAAGATGGGAGTCAGTCTCCTTTTTTGAAGCAGCAACTGATAGGACAAGAAGGGTTGCCTCAAGTTGTGCCAAGAGACATCATACTGCATAGCAATGATCTGAGTGGAACAGAGTTAAGTCCTGACAGTCCCCTTGTCATGGGGAGGGTGACTCTGGGGTTTTCCCTGAGGAAATGGAGATGCCATGTAGAGCATGGACTGTGTCACTGGTGGAAAAAGAGAGCATTTGCTTAGCTGGACATCACATTTCCTAGGGCTTGAGATAAAGGATTTCAGTAGAAAATCTTGGGAACACACTTGACTCAGAATGTTTCTTGCTCTGAGTCCTCTCAGGACCTCCCTTGGTGTTCTCTGTGCTGTTCCTATCAGATGTGAAGACATCTGCCACACAAAACTGCGATGTCTTGGAATGGTGCTGGTCAAACAGGAGATTTACAGTCACATTTGGGCAGCCTTCTCTGAAGCTCCTGATGGTTACCTTTCTGCTCTTCATCTTGCCAGGGAGCAGAAGAAATATTCTTTACATTCAAGAGGTTGGCAGACCTTGGGTTCCAGTATGGTGGAGTGGGATCCTTTGGTTTTCTTCTCTCACCAACCTCCTCCATTTTTGTTTGTTAGTTTTGTTTTGGTTAGTTTTCCTCTCTCCCATTGCCAGTGTGTTGGTGACAGTGGATGAGGTGCAGACAGCAGAATTTTGGTAGCTATTGGGTAGCAGCTTTGGACCATTTGCCATCATAATCAGAGGTGATTCTTCCACCTCTTGATGTGAAGCTGAGATTTTGAGAGGATCTCTTTAATTTTCAGGTGTCCTTGTTGCTACCCCTGTGATACAAGTGCTTATGGGAATGCTCTGCACTGCCTTGTAATTTCAAGGCTTTTGCAGGATATTGGTCACTTTTTAATCTATCCATCTTCCCCAGAAACCTCTGATAAAGTTCAGGGAAAATGTCCCTCACAGCCATTTCTGCTCTCCTGAAAGTTTTTCTTATGCTGAAGAAGCAACCTGAGATGCTGCAGGTAAGTCACTAATACATATATGGAAGCTGTGTACTTTTGCTCCTGTTCAGTTGTGATGTCTTCATGCTGGATTGAACCAATGTTGTCTACACTGTAATGGCCACTACCTGCTCCTGTTCCTTTCCTGCTACTTCCAGGCACAGCATGAGCAGATAGCACCCAGCGTGGAAAGAGGAGGGACTCCAGCATGTTTCTGGGAGTGGATGTGTTGGGTATTGAGGGGATGTTCTTGGTGAAAACATCATGGTGTTTCCTTCATGGCTTTTGTTTAGCTGTGTTATGTGATGATCAAGTTAATGTTCTGTGGGAATTAAATCTCTTGAGGAGCAAAGCTCTTGCTGAGTGGTTCAGTCAGAATGTCTGTGTGAAAGGGGAAGCAAGAGCTTGGCATTCACAATGCAGATGGAAAATGAGTCAGGAAGAACAGATCTTCCTCAAGGTACACGAAGAATGCTTGGGAGCTGTGGTTGCCCTGTGCTTTTTCAGCCTTCTTGAAGGACTGTTGTGCTGGGCTGTGCTGGGATTGTTTTCTAGCACAAGAGACTCCTCTGGGTTGCTTGGACTCATTGAAGCCTCTTTGCACAGTCATCCAAGTGCTTGGGACTTGGGCTTGAGTTTCAGATTGGAATGAATTCTATTCTAATGTATCCGAGCTGGTCTTTGTGATATGGTTGCCTTGCTCTGCTATTTGCTGTGTCCTTGAGAGGACAGTGGATGAAGAGTGTGGCCTTATTCCAGAAGAAGGGGAGGTGAAGGGTCTGTCTTGTCTAGCATAGACTGGAGGAAAGCAGCAAGTTTATTCTCCATCTGGAGGCATGGAAGATGAAGGGAAGGGGAATGAGAATTCTTGCAAAAGGACATCTCCATGCTTCATAGTCACGTGGAAAACACTTTATTAAAGGGGAAACAGAGAAGAGGAAACGACGATGCAAGCAGAAGAAATTTAAAGACTTGGAAAGGAGAACAGACCAGAAAAGAAAAATAAGGGGAAAGAAAATAAGGAGCAAAGACAAAAGGAAGAGACAGTAAGAAGATATGGAAGAGAAAGTGTGGATCAAAGGGAAACAAAGACTGAAATAAAGGTGAAAGCAAGAAGGAAACCAAGTAGTCAAAGCAAGCAAATCATGAAGAAAGAGAAAAAATGGAAGAGATGATAGAGGAGATTACCAGGATGCAGCAATGTTAATCCTGCATGAGCCATGCACTACTGAAGGCCTGATCTGAAGTGGCAAGGAAGAGGACACAGCTCTTGCCCCATGGAGGGTGTAATTTAAGCATGTAGAAATCAAGCTGGTAAAGGAAAGGAGAAGGGCAGGATAGATAAGAGGACAGAAGGAGTAAAGGGTTTAGGGGAAAGAAGAAAGAAGGGAGCAGCTGGAAGAAAAAATAGTAAGAAGAAAGAAAGAAACATAGAGAAAGAATATAAAAAGAAGAGGGTAGGAAGACAAAGAAAGGAGGGAAAAGGAGATAAAAGGGTAAGTGTGGAAAAAATGAAGGAAGTTAGTAATAAAGGAAAGAAGATGTTAGCTCAGGTGCAGAGGCATTTTCTTTGGTCATTGAATGGCGCTGGTCCCTCAGAGTCCGTGCTCCGGGGCTAATGCCTCGTAATTAGCGGTGGTAGGTCTGTAAGGTTGTGTCAGAGAGAAGAAAAGCAATGAATCTCTGGAAGTGGAAAAAAAGCCAAGCAGGATAAAATAAAATAACGTGAAGGAAAAAAATATAGAAAAAGAAAGACAGAATGGAAAAAAGGAAGGGGAAGACCATCAGTGAGCGGAGCTGAGCCGGCACGGTCGGCGGCGAGGAGCATGTGAGGCGGCGGAGTAGCGCACGGTGTCGCTGCAGGCTCGGAAACGGCGGCCGAGCGGCTCAGCGGCTCAGCGGCTCCGCCCCGGTGCGGCGGACAGCACGGCGGGGAGAGCAGGGGAGCGGCGCCGCGCGGAGCTGGGCCCGGCAGACAGCAGAATCGGTGCTTGCGGAAGAGGCCGGGGAGCCTTGCGGAACCGCGGCGGGGACCGTGAAGGGCAATGGACCTGCGTTGGGGTCCCGCGGTGCGTCTGGTGGTGCTGGTGCGGGCCTGGGCTCTGGTGTCGGGGCAGGTGCGGTACTCGGTGCCGGAGGAAGCCAAGGTCGGGACGGTGGTGGGGCGGCTGTGGCAGGAGCTGGGTCTGGAGGCAGGCGATGCGGAGGCGCGGCGGCTGCGTGTGGTGTGGCAGGGCCGGCGGGCGAGCGTGGAGGTGAGCGGGGCGAGCGGGGCGCTGGTGGTGAGCTCGCGGCTGGACCGGGAGGAGCTGTGCGGGAAGAGCGCTCCGTGCTCGCTGCGCCTGGAGGTGCTGCTGGAGCGGCCGCTGCGCGTCTTCCCTGTGGAGCTGGAGGTGACCGACATTAACGACAACGCCCCGCTCTTCCCCGCCGCACGGAAAAACATCAGCATGGCGGAATTAACCACAGTACCGGGTTCCCGTTTCCCGCTGGAGGGCGCGTCGGATGCAGATATCGGAGCGAACGCTCAGCTCTCCTACACACTCAGCCCTAGTGAGCATTTTCGTGTAGTGGAAGAAACAAGTAAATCGCGCAGTAAATCCCTGTTTCTGGTACTGACAAAAGCTCTGGACCGCGAAATGGTGCCTATACACCAATTAGTGCTGACGGCGAGTGACGAGGGCCGTCCATCTCTGACGGGCACAATGGAGCTGGTGATCACAGTGCTGGACGCGAATGACAATGCGCCGCAATTCAACCAGTCGGTTTACAACGTGTATTTGCCCGAGGATGCCTCAGAAGGGACAGTGGTGTTGGTGTTAAATGCTACGGATCCGGACATGGGAAGTAATCGAGAAGTGATTTATAAAATTGATACTTTTGTTCCTGCCTCGGGTTCAGATCTATTTAACATTGATGGTAAGAGCGGTGAGATCAGACTTAGGGGAAACCTGGACTTCGAAACAGTTAATTTCTATGAATTGCACGTCACGGCTACAGATAAGGGAACTCCCCCGCTGTCCGGTCACTGCAAGGTGGAACTAGAGGTGCTGGACGTGAACGACAACGCGCCCGAGGTGTGGGTGTCATCACTGTCGGTGCCGGTGCCGGAGGACGCGTCGGTGGGGACAGTGGTGGCTCTGCTGAGCGTGTCGGACCGGGACTCGGGGGCGAACGGGCGAGTGCGGTGCTGGGTATGGCCGTCGTCGCCGTTCGGCCTGGAGTCGAGGTTCGCGGGGTCGTACTCGCTGGTGCTGCGGGAGGCGCTGGACCGGGAGCGGGTGTCTGCATACGAGGTGGAGGTGCGTGCGGAGGACGGCGGGCAGCCGTCGCTGCGTGGGAGTCGCGGAGTGCGTGTGCCGGTGTCTGACGTGAACGACAACGCGCCGTCGTTCTCGCAGGCCGTGTACACGGTGCTGGCGCGGGAGAACAACGCGGCGGGGGCGGAGCTGGCGCGGCTGTTGGCGCGAGACCCGGACGAGGCGGAGAACGGTCGCGTGAGCTACTCGTTGTGGGAGGGCGGCGCCGGGGCCACGTCGTCAGGCATGGGGTGGCGTCCGGCGTCGAGCTACGTGTCGGTGGACGCGGAGAGCGGTCTGTTGTGGGCGGTGCAGCCGTTGGACTACGAGGAGCTGCAGGTGCTGCAGTTCGAGGTGCGAGCGGTGGACGCGGGGGAGCCGCCGCTGTTCGGCAACGCCACGGTGCAGCTGTTCGTGGTGGACGAGAACGACAACGCGCCCATGCTGCTGCCTCCCGCGGGCGGCGGTCC
Source organism: Picus viridis (assembly GCA_033816785.1). Taxonomy (NCBI): domain Eukaryota; kingdom Metazoa; phylum Chordata; class Aves; order Piciformes; family Picidae; genus Picus; species Picus viridis. The sequence goes on from CM066593.1 coordinate 1,039,454, forward strand.
GGGACTGGTTCCGTTTGTGGGTGGTGTTGCCGGGTCGTCGGTAGAAGCGGCGTTGGGGTCGGAGTCAGAGACGCTGTGGGCGTGGGCGGCGTGGGGAGCGCCGGCAGGGCAGGTGGTGGCGAAGATCCGTGCGGTGGACGCGGACTCGGGCTACAACGCGTGGCTGCGGTACGAGGTGTGGGAGCCGCGTGGGAAGGGCCCGTTCCGCGTGGGGCTGTACAGCGGCGAGGTGAGCACGGCGCGGGCGCTGGAGGAGGCGGACGGCCCGCAGCAGAGGCTGGTGATCGTGGTGCGGGACCACGGCGAGCCGTCTCGCTCGGCCACGGCGACGCTGAGCGTGTCGCTGGTGGAAGGCGGCGAGGCGGCACTGTCGGGCGCGGGGTCGTCGTCTTCGTCGAAGCTGGGTGTGCTGTCGGTGGCGGAGGGCGGCTTGTCGGCGGGCGCGGCTTCGGCGTCAGCCAACGTGTGGCTGGTGGTGGCGATCTGCGCGGTGTCGAGCGTGTTGGTGCTGGCGCTGGTGCTGTACGGGGCGGCGCGCTGTGCGCCGCGGGCGGCGGTGCTGTCGGGTCCCGCTCCGGCGACGCTGGTGTGCGCCAGCGAAGTGGGCAGCTGGTCGTACTCTCAGCGGCAGAGCCGGAGCCTGTGCGTAGCGGAGGGTGCGGGCAAGAGCGACCTGATGGTTTTCAGCCCCAACTTGCCGCCTCCACCTGCGGTCCCCGTGGCCAAGGACACGTCGCAGCCAGAGCCTTCCGCTCTGCTGGATACGGTCAGTAGCTCTCCCTGTCTCACCTCTTCTCCCACCCACCCACTCTTCCTTTCTCTTGCCCATCTAGGGACTCCCTGGTGATTCGGTGGTGGTGATGCATGGTTGCCTGGTGCTTACGGGTCTTCATAGCACCTTCCGCTGCGCCTGTACCTCTTTCTTTGTTTTTGTCTGCACCTCCTTGCTGTAACCTTCTGCTGCTTGCTTTTTGGAAGTGTCAAGTAACGTTTTGTGTGGTACCCCGCGCTTGTTACTAATAGTAGCTGATGATTTTGTGTTATTGATTTGAGTTGTTCCTTCGTGCCTTGAAATGCCTGTCGATTGAGATAACGTTAGTTTTCGAGAGGCTCTTTCTCTCTTTTTACAGTCCCACGGGCACTTTCAAGTACGTCGCTGCCCTTTGTCACCGGTGATTGTGCTGTTATCTCTTGTGGAAAACTCCGTTCTCCCCCACCCCGCTCTGCTTCTGTTTCACTAGAGACCCAATGCCATAATACCTCCACTTTGCCATACAGACTTCTCCCCAAAATGTTGTCGTTATGTTTAGAAGTGTCAAGTTTCCGGGCAGAGGAATGTGATGGAAGGTAGCTTTTGGAATTGGGATTCTCCTGTTCCTTTTTCTGCTCCCCGCCTTGCCTATAATGCAGACATTATAAGTAGAATTACGTATGCTGCCCTCTTTTGATGTTCTTTCAGTATCTACATCAGTACCCACGCAGCTACAAAATACCTAGAAATGTTCCATTCATGATAATAAAGAAACAGAACCGAGAACATCCCCTTTGAAAGCAAAACTCCAAACCCACATCATGCCACGCATTCAAAAATAATCTGTTGTAGTGCTGTGCTCGCCAGCGTTTTGATTGTTCCCCTACAGCATGAAATCAATGCCATTGGCCTTCAGAGCCGTCTTTACATCATTTATAGAAAGAGTAGAGTCTGCTGGACACGGTATATATGTTATCGTGTGTAAATGTTTTCATTAGGTTTTTATTGATGGAAGGGACTGCAAAAGCTGGAATGAGCCTCGAGAAGGGAAAGGAAGTAGTGGAATGTCGTGGACATGAATGTATCTGTGATACTGAGTAGGGCCTGACCGTTTCCCGGAGTGAAGGGTAACCTTGAGCAGTGGAAATTGAAGGAAGGAGACTTACATATATGAGTCATTAAGTTATTAATTCCGTATTTCAAAATCTCTGGAAGTATCATGACCCATGTTGTAAAAGATAATAGCAGACGTCCTGCTCGCCTTGATTTTGTGTATCTCCTAGCCAGGAACGGCGCTTACGTAGATAAAAGCTTGATTCAAAATCAGCATAGAGTTTTCTTGGCCACCATCATTTCCTCCTTCCTTGCTCTCGCCCTTCTTAGTTCTGCCCGGGCAGGCGCTGCTGTGAGTCGGGCTGAAACTGCAGGGCTGGCGAGCGGTGGGTGCTTGGCAGGTGCTTAATGATCTTGACGGTACCTTTGCTTCCGACTGCGCGTCCTTGCTGACGGACATCAGCTCGTTTTGCTGTGTGTGAGTCGAATTTAACCGATTGTGGTACCCTTCAGGATTTACTGCGCACAGCTGTGGCTTTCTGTGTTGGGTGTGAATTGCTCTCTCTGTCTTGCCTGTGTGTAGCATTGCCACGTGAGCTTGCCGAGGAAGTGCCAAGAAAGGCAGACTGTGGTGGAGACAGTCCCCGAGGCATTTTTAAATGCTCTGTTACCATTGCTGCTAACCATGCTGTTACCAGATTTGATTTCTTGTGGAAAAGTCAGGAAAGTGTGGTTGTCTGCACAAACTGTTCAGGCAGACCTTATAGAATGCCAGACTGATGTTATAATTGGTGGTTTCCTTTTTCTTTTCCTGCTCCCTACTATATCCTTGTTGCTGATTTGCTTTCGTGGCCAGAGAAGTGATGAGATGTACACTGGCCTCTTGTCGTGGTTTTTCAATATTTGCCTCAGCAGCTGCACAGATACCAAGGACTTTGAAACCCTCCTTTCATGATAAACTATGTGAGAAAAGAACCCCAAACCTCCATTCTCCTACACAGTCGGTGGCTGAATCTGTTACTGTGCTGTGCTCGTCAGCATTTGCATTGTTCTCTTACTGCATTCAATCAATGCTGTTGCCATTTTGAGCTGTCCTAGAGCATCACCTATAGGAGGAGCAGATGGTCTGCTAGACCCAGTGTATGTGATATCCTCTGGATGTTCTGTCATGGTACTCCCATTGATGGGAAGGGTCTGCAAAGGCTTGAGCGAACCTTGAATGTCCCACTGGAACTGAGGGAGCCTGGCCATCTTCTGATGTGAAGTTTGACCTTGCACAGTAGGAAGATTTGTCTGAGGGATCTGGGAAGCCTATTGCTTGTGTCATTAGAAGGCAACTCTGGGAGCTGATGTCTTGACAACGCATCTTGCTGTGCAGAACGAAGGCTGCCTGGAGGAAAGCATGAAGCAGGATAAGCATGGAGTGTTTCTACTCAGGATCTTTTCCCAGGCTCCAAGGTGCCTGGGGTTGCAGGCCTCCTCTAGGTTTTGAGGTAATGTGTGGTATTGAAATGCTCACAGTCTTGAGGTTATGAAGATCTTCTACCAACGAGTCTTCTCTGCTGCTACCTGCCTGACTTAGGCAGAGTGTAAGTAAAAGGGGCTGAGATGCAGACTGCTGAATGTTGTCTGGTGGTCATTTTCAGTGCTGTTTTGGGAAAGGTGTTGTGACAGAATTGTGCTTCAGTCTGTCATGTGTAACTCATTTAGATATGTGCAGGCACAGGCCAAACCCTGTACAGCAACCCAGCTGTGCTTTTTCCCTTGGGTACAACTTCCTCCACACAGCTGACATCATCGATGTGCTTCTGCTTCAGTATTGGGTGTGGTTCTCTCCATGAATGATATCCACGTGCATGGCATTCAGCATCGTCATGCTCTGATCACAAGAATCTCTGCATTCTAAAGCATAACTCTGTTGTTTCCACCTGAGACTGCTGAAAAGTCACAAAATATTGAGGGTGAAGTTCAGGTAGCTGTGAACAGTCTGTCAGATACTGTGTGGCTTTGCAGTCCTCCATCTGTTCTTTGTGCCAGTTGTGAGGGAAAGTGAAGACATGTAAGGGCCTGGTCCATCTTCAGGTTGGGGTTTGGAGGTGGGAATTGTTCTTGAACTAGAGCTGTCTTGGGTAGCATGGCAATGTTCCTGTGAGTGTTTGAAGCATGCATGGGCATTCTTCATGGCAACTAAGACTCAGAGAGGGGAATATCTTGCCTGTGGGAAGCAAAGGTGCTGGGGGGCACATGGGCTGTGTCCTCTTAAATGGAGGTATCTTTTCCTTTTGTTTGGGATAGAGGATTCCAGTAGAACACCTCATGAAAAGGCTTCACTCACAGTGCTGCTTGCATGGGATCCTTTCAGAGCTTTCAGGATTTCTCCATATCCTTGTGTCCTGTTGTTCTGTTCCTGTGTGTCAATATAGTAGAAGGGGATCCTTTGGTTTTCTTCCCTCCTCTCAGCAAGAAGTCCCATCCTGTTGTGTTATTTTTCTCTCCCATTAGCAGTGTATTCATAACAGTGGAAGGGATGTTGATTGTACAATTTGAGCAGCTGTCTGTTTCAGACATAGGAACAATTTGTGTTTGGTGTGGGGTTGGATTTTCCAGTGTCCTGAGCTGAGGTTGACATTGACAGAATGCTCTTTGCTTTCAGATATCTCTCCTAACTTCTTTGTGATGGAAGTGTGTAAATAATCAATGAGCACTCTAGTATTGTCAAGACTCTTGCAGCATGGAATCTTATGTTGAAGTTCCCCAGAAATCTCTGATAAAGTTGAGGGGAAATATCCCTTAAAACCAATCCTCATATCCTGAAAATATTTATTTTTCTGAAGCAACAACCAGTGATGCTACAGGTAAGTCGCTGACACCCATGAAAGATGTGTCAGAGGCAGATGAACTTTTATTCCTGTTCAACTGTGGTATCTGCATGCAGGATTGCCCCAGTGTTGCCTGGATTTAAATGCCTGTAGGATTGCTCCTGTTCCTTTCCTGCCTCTTTGAGCACAGTATGAGCAGCCAGCATGAATGGAAAATGAGGTTGGAAGAATGGAGGTATTTGAAGAATGCTTGGGAGGTGTGGATGTGCTGTGCTTTCTTAGCCTTCCTGAAAGTTATTGTACTGGTCTGTGATGGGTTTGATTTTTCCTGTCTGGTTTGGACTCTTTAGAGCCTTTTTAAATCAGAGCTCCAAGCACACAGGTCTTGGGCTTGTGTTTTCTATGGCAGTGGATTGTGTTCTGATATAGCAGAGCTCTCCTTTGCCTTCCTCTGTTATTTGCTGGGTACATTTGAATTATGAGGATGTGATGTTCTTCCAGAAGTGGTTGCGAAGAAAACAGGAAAGTTTTTCCATGCCTGAAAGGATGGAATGTGAGAGGGCAGAATAATGAGAGCTGGGGCCGAAGGACTTGTTTGTACTTCAAGGTGAGAGTGGTGTAGACATCTTAAAGTGAGGCAATGGAAAAGTGAACAGAAGCAACAAGGATAGAAGTAAGAGAAGGGGAGACAAGGAGGAGAAAAAGGAAGATGAGAGAAGAAAAGTAGGAGGGAGAAGGAAGGAATCTGTGTAAATTAGAATTATTTGATGAAGAAAGAAAACGAACAAGAAAGTTTGAAGAGAGGAGAGAGGGGATCAGTAGCATTCAAGCAGTAGGAGTAGCTCAGCATCTTTGGCAGTGAGGGACGCTGTGCAAGGCTTGATGAAAGGTGGTGAGGAAGAGGAATGAGCACTTGTGCCTGAAGGGATGTTCATGCTTCATCATGAGCGTGGTGTGGGCATTTATTAAATATTTTTGGTTAAGGAGAAAAATAAAGGAGAGAAGGGCTCGACTGTTTTTGTATGAACAGGAAAGATTAGGACGGTAAAATGAGGAATGGCAGGGAAAGAAAGAAAGAAAAGAGTGAAGTAAAGAGAAGGCAGAAAAAAGGGAAACCACGAAGGAAAGGATGGGGTATAAAGAGGGATAAAGAGAGAAAGAAAATAAGAATGGTAGGAGGGAGAGAAGACGACAAGGAAGGAACTTATGGCGGTAAAAAGCAAGTAAGATGAGAAAGGCAGGAAAGAGGAAACGACAGAGGACGTTAAGAGGATGATGTCACGTCGTGATGCCGAAGGCAATTGGTCCCTAGGAGGCACTGGCTCGGTTAGAGACCTGCGCTCTGTCGCTGAAGCCCCATAATTAGCGGCGATGGCTCCGAATTCGATAGTCTTCGAGTGTCCCAGGAGAGGACTGGGGAGCTGAGAACGAAGCAAAAGAGGCAGTGGTGGAGACCGCTAAAGGCAACACGAGAAGAGGAAGAAAAGGAAGAGAGAAATAGGGAAGGAAAAGAAGAGAGAAGAAAGATAAGCAAGGAGACAGATGGGTAATAAAATGGAAAGAGAAGGATGGCGTCAGGAAAGAGAAAAGAAGAATGTGAGAAAATGGAAAAACAAAGAGAGATGAAGGAAAAGGAAAATAAAAGAAGAAGGAGAAAGGAGGAAGAAGGAAAGAAAGGAATCTATGGGAGCGGAAAAAAAAAGGAGAAAGACAAAAAGGAGAACCGGGAAAATAATAATTTAAAAAACAAACAGCAGGAAAAAATGCTAAAGTTGAAGGGCAGGAGTATTGGAGAGCAGAGGAAGAAAGAGGAGGAAAGGAACCTATGAAAACAAACAAACAAGAAACAACAGTCAACAACGGGCAAACAAGGAAAAAATATTGAAAGAAAAAAATAAGTAAAAGAAAAATGAAGCGTTAGTGGAAGAGCAGGAAAGTGGTTCAGCGGAACTGAGCCGCGCGGGTCCAGTGGCACGGTCGGCGGCGAGGAGCATGTGAGGCGGCGGAGCAGCACACGGTGTCGCTGCAGGCTCAGAAACGGCGGCCGAGCGGCTCAGCGACTCCGCCCCGGTGCGGCGGAGAGCACGGCTTGGAACGGGGAAGGACGCGGCGCTGGGCCCGGCAGACAGCAGAACCGGTGCTTGCGGGAGGCGGCGGGGACTGTGAACGGAGATGGACAAGCATTGGGGTCCCGCGGTGCGTTTGGTGGTGCTGGTGCGGGCCTGGGCGCTGGTGTCGGGGCAGGTGCGGTACTCGGTGCCGGAGGAAGCCAAGGTCGGGACGGTGGTGGGGCGGCTGTGGCAGGAGCTGGGTCTGGAGGCAGGCGATGCGGAGGCGCGGCGGCTGCGAGTGGTGTGGCAGGGCCGGCGGGCGAGCGTGGAGGTGAGCGGGGCGAGCGGGGCGCTGGTGGTGAGCTCGCGGCTGGACCGGGAGGAGCTGTGCGGGAAGAGCGCTCCGTGCTCGCTGCGCCTGGAGGTGCTGCTGGAGCGGCCGCTGCGCGTCTTCCCTGTGGAGCTGGAGGTGACCGACATTAACGACAACGCCCCGCTCTTCCCCGCCGCACGGAAAAACATCAGCATCGCGGAGCTGTCGCTGCCGGGTTCCCGTTTCCCGCTGGAGGGCGCGTCGGATGCAGATATCGGAGCGAACGCAGAGCTCTCTTACACACTCAGTCCCAGCGAGCACTTCAGAATAGAGGAAGAAAACAGCGACTCGCGCAGTAAATCCCTGTTTCTGGTGCTTACAAAACCTTTGGACCGGGAGACGTTGCCTGTGCACCGGTTGGTGCTGACGGCGAGTGACGAGGGCCGGCCCTCTCTGACGGGCACAATGGAGGTAGTGATCTCGGTGCTGGACGCCAACGACAATGCGCCCCAGTTCAACCAGTCGGTATACAAAGTACATTTGCCCGAAGATGCCTTAGAAGGGACAATTGTGGTGCAGGTAAATGCCACAGATCCGGACTTCGGAAGTAATAGGGAAGTGGTTTTTGAAATTGATAATTTTGTTCCTGCTTCAGGTTCAGATCTATATAACATTGATGGTAAGAGCGGCGAGATCAGACTTAGGGGAAACCTTGACTTCGAAACAGTTAGTTTCTATGAGCTACAAATTAAGGCGAAAGATAAGGGGACCCCTCCGCTCTCGGGTCACTGCAAGGTGTTGGTGGAGGTGCTGGACGTGAACGACAACGCGCCCGAGGTGTGGCTGTCATCACTGTCGGTGCCGGTGCCGGAGGACGCGTCGGTGGGGACGGTGGTGGCGCTGCTGAGCGTGTCGGACCGGGACTCGGGGGCGAACGGGCGAGTGCGGTGCTGGGTATGGCCGTCGTCGCCGTTCGGTCTGGAGTCGAGGTTCGCGGGGTCGTACTCGCTGGTGCTGCGGGAGGCGCTGGACCGGGAGCGGGTGTCTGCGTACGAGGTGGAGGTGCGTGCGGAGGACGGCGGGCAGCCGTCGCTGCGTGGGAGTCGCGTTGTGCAAGTGCCGGTGTCTGACGTGAACGACAACGCGCCGTCGTTCTCGCAGGCCGTGTACACGGTGCTGGTGCGGGAGAACAACGCGGCGGGGGCGGAGCTGGCGCGGCTGTTGGCGCGAGACCCGGACGAGGCGCAGAACGGTCGCGTGAGCTACTCGTTGTGGGAGGGCGGCGCGGGGGCCGCGTCGGAATCAGGCGTGGGGTGGCGTCCGGCGTCGAGCTACGTATCTGTGGACGCGGAGAGCGGTCTGTTGTGGGCGGTGCAGCCGTTGGACTACGAGGAGCTGCAGGTGCTGCAGTTCGAGGTGCGAGCGGTGGACGCGGGGGAGCCGCCGCTGTTCGGCAACGCCACGGTGCAGCTGTTCGTGGTGGACGAGAACGACAATGTGCCCATGCTGCTGCCTCCCACGGGCGGCGGTCCGGGGCTGGTTCCGTTTGCAGGTGGGACTTCGGTAGATACCGTGGTGGGGCAGGAGTCAGAGACGCTGTGGGCGTGGGCGGCGTGGGGAGCGCCGGCAGGGCAAGTGGTGGCGAAGATCCGTGCGGTGGACGCGGACTCGGGCTACAACGCGTGGCTGCGGTACGAGGTGTGGGAGCCGCGTGGGAAGGGCCCGTTCCGCGTGGGGCTGTACAGCGGCGAGGTGAGCACGGCGCGGGCGCTGGAGGAGGCGGACGGCCCGCGTCAGAGGCTGGTGATCGTGGTGCGGGACCACGGCGAGCCGTCGCGCTCGGCCACGGCGACGCTGAGCGTGTCGCTGGTGGAGGGCGGCGAGGCGGCGTTGTCGGGCGCGGTGTCGTCATCTTCGTCGGGGCCGGGTGTGCTATTGCCGGCCGAGGGCGGCTTGTCGGCGGGCGCAGCTTCGGCATCGGCCAACGTGTGGCTGGTGGTGGCAATCTGCGCAGTGTCGAGCGTGTTGGTGCTGGCGCTGGTGCTGTATGGGGCGGCGCGCTGTGCGCCGCGGGCGGCGGTGCTGTCGGGTCCCGCTCCGGCGACGCTGGTGTGCGCCAGCGAAGTGGGCAGCTGGTCGTACTCTCAGCGGCAGAGCCGGAGCCTGTGCGTGGCGGAGGGCGCGGGCAAGAGCGACCTGATGGTTTTCAGCCCCAACTTGCCGCCTCCGCCTGCGGTCCCCGCTGCCAAGGACACCTGTCAGCCGGAGCCTTCCTCTATGCTTGACACGGTCAGTGGCCCTCCCTTTCGTGCCTCTTTCCTTCTTTCCCTCTTTTCTTGCTTCCCCCCGAAACCTGAGCCGCTCCCGTCCTTCCTGAGGCTCCCCGGGGAGGAGCTGCTGGGAGCAGGGCTGAGCCCTGGCGTTCTGCCGGCACTGGATTCTTAGCGCGTGGCTATACATCTGAATGTCACATGAGCCACTGTCTTCCCGTGGACTTTTATCTCCTAATGTGAGAAGCTATTGTCGGACCGAGCATCGTGGGGCGTCGGCGGCTGTGGTTTTCTCTGTTGGGTGTGAATTGTTCTCCCGCAAAATGAAATCATCAGGGTTTTATTGGGAGTCTGTTTGTTTTTTGCTGGTGTGTGGCTTTTCCATCCGAGCTTTCTAAATCATTGATGTTGGCGCTCCTTCAGGCGCTCTTCAGTGCCTCATTACCTTCGCTCTATTCTGACTGTACTGGTAGCAGCTGTGCTTTCTTTCCGAAACGTCTGTCCTACTGCACATTAGTTGTGTTCCGCAAAAGATGAAGTTCAAGGTAAAAAATAGATGTTCAGGGATTTCTCCCTCCGTGGTGTGATTTCTTTCTCTTTGGTGTAATTTGTCTGCATCAGAATCATGACTACTGTAGGAGAGAAAGTCTGAACATTTCCTGTGCTCCTTTCCCAAGAATAGTTGCTGGACTAAAATGTTCACCCAACAAGACAGGTCCTCCACGACCACAGAAATGGTGTGGTGTACAGTAGCCTCTTTTGGTGTTCTTCTAAGTTATAATCAGTAACCACAGAGATACAGAAGCCCTGTAAATATTTTTCTCAGAAAACAAATAAAAATGAAAAAGCAAACAAACCCAACAACAAACAGATAAACAAAAAACTAGGAAAGCAAAGCAAAACAAAGCAGTACAAAACAAACAAACAATAGGAAAAACCCAAACCAGACCAAACCAAACCAAAAATGCAAACCAAACCAGAAATAATAAAGCAAACAATATAAATCCACAAAGCCCCTTATCAATTTCTCCTGCACATTCAATATCTTCTGTTACTTCGGGGTGCTCATCAGTGGTGCCTCTCAGCGCTTGCAATTAATGCTCTCACCATTTACTGCCCTCCTGAAATCGCCATTAGAAAGAACGTTGCTTCCAAGTTTGCCACATTTCCATCTGAGAGAGCTGAAGGACTGCTCAACCCCATGGGTCAGCTGCAGAGACTCTCCTGGACCCCATGGATATGCATACACAGACCGCCAGTGTGGGGTTTATTGTGCTGTCACTGAAGGGAAGTGTCTGCAAAAGCTGGAGTATTGGGGTGCCACTCTGATGTGTCAGGGTGATGAATGTGGTGTTGTCTCTGAATAGGACCTGAGTGACCTTGAGCAGTGGGAAGTCATGTCTGCAGAAATTGGAAATCCTTGGAAAGACCATAGAACATGTAATGAGACAGTAATGGGAGATGATGTGTTTGTCCTGGAGTGGGAAATGGAGGAGTCCTGGAGGAAAGCAGAAGGCAGGATGGGAACAGTGTTTTCTTGCCCAGGATTCTTTTCCAGGCTCCAAGGGTCTGAAGTTAAAGCTCCTCTGGATCTTGAAACAGTTAGATGGTCGTGAAGTGCCCATGATATTCTCTGGGATTATGAAGTGCTACCACCAGAGGTACTGCCTGATGTAGGCAATGTGTAGGTGACATGGGGAGAGATGCAGCCTGCCACATTATGTTTGATGGACCTTTCCCCTCTTGCCTTGAGGGAGGTGGTGTGTGAGGATAGTGCTTAAATTTGTTGTCTAGTGTAGTGGTTGGCAGCCATACTACTTTTTGCAGCCTGATTTCCCCTTGCACTGTTCAACTTGGTAGAGATCATGTGTTGTGCTGTCGCACATAACTCATTCTGATATCTGGATGGATACAGCAAACCTTCCAGAGCAGATTTTCTGTGGCAGAACTTCTCACCCTCAGTTTATGACTGGAGATCACTTGCATTTCAGCATGTGTTGTTCTGTCCAAGAACAAAATCTGTGTAGACTGGGAGCAGAGCTGTCACAGCTCTCATCACAGAATCAATCAGGAACACTACTGTACAGCTTTGTGGCATTTCCACCTGACCTTACCAGAAAGGTGCCAAGCATTCAGGTTCGTGCAGTCAAGAAGAGTCTGCCAGGCACTTGTGGTTTGTGTCCCTCCATGGGGTCTTTGTGCTGATCATGACAAGGTGAGGATGGATGAAGGACTGGTTAACAATCAGGTTTCCTCTGGAAATGGGGATGCTGGGTAAAATATGGTCTGAGTCACTGGGGAAGGACTGGAGAGTTTCCACTTAGCTGGAGATCCCAATTCCAAGTGCTGTAGGGCAGAGGATGCTGGGAGAAATCCTCAGGAAAGCTCCAGCAGACTTGCATGGGATCCTCTCAGGACTTCTAGGAGTTCTTCACATCTTTGTGCCAAATTTTTCTTCATGGTATTACTCCTTGTGAAGGTAGATATCATATGGACTCTCAGTCAGTTGGGTTTGATGTAGAATGGTGCTGGTCAAGTGGAAGCTTTTCCAAGTTATGATTATGGGGCCAGCAGCCTTCTCTAAATGTGTCCTCAGTCATCAATGCTCTCTATATTATGAAGTTGGCAAACCTTGTGTTTCAGTAGAGTGGAATGGGAGCCTTTGGGTTTTTTTACCCTCTTACCAAAACCACTCACAGTTTTGTTGTTTATTTTCTCCTTCTGGCAATGCTTTGGTAGCAGTGGATGAGATGCAGACCGATGCCATTTGGTAGCTGTTGGGTGGCAGAGCCTCAGACAGCTGGTCATCAATGTCAGGGTGGCTTTTCCCTTGAGCTGACAGTGACATTAAGAGAATGTTCTTAGCTTTCAGGTGTCTCTCCTGCTTCCTGTAACAGAAATGCTTACAGGAGTGCCGTGCACTGTCCAATGATTTCAAGGCCTTTGCAGAATGTGGCTCATTTTCTCCTATCCATCTTCTCAAGAAATCTTCCCATTGGTGTTATCATAACATTAATGTGAAATGTTAAAACCGAGTCACCTCCCATGAAAATGTTTCTTTTCTGCAGGAGAAATGAGTGATGCTACAGGTAAGTTGCTCCCACCTGAAGAAGACTCGGAGAGTCAGGTGCACTTTTATTCCTGTTTATTCCTGGTATTGTCCTCTTGGGTTGACTCAGTGTTGACTGGATTCAGAACAGGGCTTGATGATCTTAATGGGTCCCCTCTAGTTCGAGGTATTCCACAATTGGACCAGCAAAGCACTGCTGCTTACTCTGATTCCTGTTTTGCTGCTTCCAGGCACAGTGTGAGTAGGTGACAGCAAGCACTGATGGAAGAGGGACCACAATGTGTTTCTCAGAGTGGATGTGTTGGGTGCTGAGGGGATGTTCCCAGTGAAGCTAGTGCATGGTGTGACCTTTGTGGCTTTTGATGTATGGCTCAGGCTAATGGGTAAGAAGCATTCTGTGGGGACTAATGACCCTGGGTATGTGGGCTCTTGCTGTGTTGTTCTGGCAGAGCATGCCAGCCTGAAAGGGAGAGCAAGAACCTGACAGTCATCTTGCAGCTGGATTAATGAGGCCAGAAAGCACTTCATAACAGAACATGAAGAGGGCTTGGGGCCTGTGGCTGTTTCATGCTCTTTCACATTGGTAAAGAATCAGTGTGCTGGGCTGTGACGGGTTTGATTTCCCAAAAGAAGGACTCCCCTGGGTTATCTGGATTCATTGGAGCCTATTTGTACAGATGACCAACTACCAGGGGCTTGGTCTTCTGCTTCAGAGGGTGGTGGCTTCTATTCCTTCAGAGGATGGATGCTGAAGGGTGTGGTCTCATTCCAGAAGGGCATGTGCAGGGGCAGTCTGTCTTGTATGGACTGGAGGAAAGAAGGAAGGTTCTTCATCGTCTGGAGAGAGGGAAGGTGTCAGGGAAGAGAAATGAGAGATTGTGTCAAAGGAGTCACTGTCCCTGGAGGTATGGCCATGGCGGTGTTGGGTTGATGGTTAAATCCATTATCTTAGAGGTCTTTTACAACCAGAGCAATTCTGTGGTTCTATGACGTGTCCATACTTTATGACAAGAGTGACATAACCACGTAGAAAATGTGTTGTTTAAGGAGGCAGAGCAAAGGCAAAGAGAGAAGAGAAAGAGAGGGACATAACAGGGAAGAGAACATGAGGAGAAAAAAAGGAAAGAACAGAATGAAGGAATAAGGCAGTAATGCAGAAGAAGAAAAAGAAGGATGAAGGCAGCATCAGAAAGAAGGGAGAGAAAACGAGACATGAGAAACGAATTTATCAGCATGCAGCAGGGTTGTCACTGTACACAAATGTGCTGAGGGAGACAAAGGAAAGAGAAGATAAAGAAAGATGCAATGAATAATTGAGGAAGGAAGATGACAAAAAGAAAGCAGAGAAACCCTAAGGAAGATGATCATCATCCACCGAAATTACCTTGAGCCCGTGAATGCAGCTGGTCCCTAAGAACCTCCGCCCTGGTTAGAGCCGCGCTCCGGAGACGATGTCCCCTAATCAATGCCGATGTCCGGTAATTAAGACTGATGACTCCGACTTTGAGAGTTTCCGCCGTGGCACAGGAGGTGGCTGCGGAGCTGAGAACGGGGTTAATTAGAGGCGATGGAAAGATAAAGAAAGGGGGAGTCTAAACCAAGGACAGCAGAGCAACAAATGAAAGGAATCAGAAGAAAAAAGAGACAAAGAAGAGAGAAGGTGGAAGAGAGAGGAAAAGAAAGATATAAAGGTAAAGCAGGGGAAAGGAAGAAATAGATGGAATAAAGAAAGACGGATATCAATAAATACATATTCAAAGAAAATGGAAGGAAAAAAGACGTAAATAAATAAATATTATAACAAAACAAAAACTCCACACGCGGTCGGTTACGATCATCATGCGAGGCGGCGGAGCAGCACACGGTGTCGCTGCAGGCTCAGAAACGGCGGCCGAGCGGCTCAGCGACTCCGCCCCGGTGCGGCGGAGAGCACGGCGGGGAGAGCAGGGGAGCGGCGCGGCGCGGAGCAGGGCCCGGCAGGCAGCAGAACCGGTGCTTGCGGAAGAGGCCGGGGAGCCTTGCGGAACCGCGGCGGGGACCGTGAAGGGCAATGGACCTGCGTTGGGGTCCCGCGGTGCGTCTGGTGGTGCTGGTGCGGACGTGGGCGCTGGTGTCGGGGCAGGTGCGGTACTCGGTGCCGGAGGAAGCCAAGGTCGGGACGGTGGTGGGGCGGCTGTGGCAGGAGCTGGGTCTGGAGGCGGGCGATGCGGAGGCGCGGCGGCTGCGTGTGGTGTGGCAGGGCCGGCGGGCGAGCGTGGAGGTGAGCGGGGCGAGCGGGGCGCTGGTGGTGAGCTCGCGGCTGGACCGGGAGGAGCTGTGCGGCAAGAGCGCTCCGTGCTCGCTGCGCCTGGAGGTGCTGCTGGAGCGTCCGCTGCGCGTCTTCCCTGTGGAGCTGGAGGTGACCGACATTAACGACAACGCCCCGCTCTTCCCCGCTGCACGGAAAAACATCAGCATCGCTGAATTCACCACGGTACCGGGTTCCCGTTTCCCGCTGGAGGGCGCGTCGGATGCAGATATCGGCGCGAACGCTCAGCTCTCCTACACGCTCAGCCCCAGCGAGCACTTCCGACTGGATTTACAAAAAAACGATGAGGACGGTGATTCCTTATTCCTGGTCCTCACGAAAGCTCTAGACCGGGAGACGGTGTCTGTACACCGGTTGGTGCTGACAGCGAGTGATGGGGGCCGGCCCCCGCTAGCAGGCACGATGGAGCTGGTGATCTCAGTGCTGGACGCCAATGACAATATCCCTCAGTTCAACCAGTCAGTGTATAAGGTGCAGCTGCCGGAAGATACAGAACGTGGCGCTTTGGTGATCAAACTGAACGCCACAGACTTGGATGAGGGAACAAACGGCAATATCGTGTACTCTGTGCAGAAGCTGTTCCCTCAGGATGGGAGAGAAGTTTTCGAGATCGACAGAAAGAGCGGAGAAATCCGGCTGAAGGGAGACTTGGACTTTGAGGATGTTGGTCTCTATCGCCTGCAAGTGGATGCAGGGGATCAAGGAAATCCGCCGCAGCTGGGGCACTGCAAGGTCTTAGTGGAGGTGCTGGACGTGAACGACAACGCGCCCGAAGTGGGGCTGACGTCACTGTCGGTGCCGGTGCCGGAGGACGCGTCGGTGGGGACGGTGGTGGCGCTGCTGAGCGTGTCGGACCGGGACTCGGGGGCGAACGGGCGAGTGCGGTGCTGGGTATGGCCGTCGTCGCCGTTCGGTCTGGAGTCGAGGTTCGCGGGGTCGTACTCGTTGGTGCTGCGGGAGGCGCTGGACCGGGAGCGGGTGTCTGCGTACGAGGTGGAGGTGCGTGCGGAGGACGGCGGGAAGCCGTCGCTGCGTGGGAGTCGCGTTGTGCAAGTGCCGGTGTCTGACGTGAACGACAACGCGCCGTCGTTCTCGCAGGCCGTGTACACGGTGCTGGCGCGGGAGAACAACGCGGCGGGGGCGGAGTTGGCGCGGCTGTTGGCGCGGGACCCGGACGAGGCGGAGAACGGTCGCGTGAGCTACTCGTTGTGGGAGGGCGGCGTCGGGTGGCGTTCGGCGTCGAGCTACGTGTCGGTGGACGCGGAGAGCGGTCTGTTGTGGGCGGTGCAGCCGTTGGACTACGAGGAGCTGCAGGTGCTGCAGTTCGAGGTGCGAGCGGTGGACGCGGGGGAGCCGCCACTGTTCGGCAACGCCACGGTGCAGCTGTTCGTGGTGGACGAGAACGACAACGCACCGGCGCTCCTGCCGCCCACGGGCGGCGGTCCGGGGTTGGTTCCGTTTGTGGGTGGCGTTGTCGGAGCATCAGTGGAAGCGGTGACGGGGTCAGAGTCGGAGATACTGTGGGCATGGGCGGCGTGGGGAGCGCCGGCAGGGCAGGTGGTGGCGAAAATCCGTGCAGTGGACGCGGACTCGGGCTACAACGCGTGGCTGCGGTACGAGGTGTGGGAGCCGCGTGGGAAGGGCCCGTTCCGCGTGGGTCTGTACAGCGGCGAAGTGAGCACGGCGCGGGCGCTGGAGGAGGCGGACGGCCCGCAGCAGAGGCTGGTGATCGTGGTGCGGGACCACGGCGAGCCGTCTCGCTCGGCCACGGCGACGCTCAGCGTGTCGCTGGTGGAAGGCGGCGAAGCGGCGCGGTTGGGCGCGGGGTCGTCGTCTTCGTCGGGGCCGGGTGTGCTGTTGCCGGCCGAGGGCGGCTTGTCGGCGGGCGCGGCTTCGTCGTCGGCCAACGTGTGGCTGGTGGTGGCGATCTGCGCGGTGTCGAGCGTGTTGGTGCTGGCGCTGGTGCTGTATGGGGCGGCGCGCTGTGCGCCGCGGGCGGCGGTGCTGTCGGGTCCGGCTCCGGCGACGCTGGTGTGCGCCAGCGAAGTGGGCAGCTGGTCGTACTCGCAGCGGCAGAGCCGGAGCCTGTGCGTGGCGGAGGGCGCGGGCAAGAGCGACCTGATGGTTTTCAGCCCCAACTTGCCGCCTCCGCCTGCCGGCCCCGCTGCCAAGGACACCTCGCAGCCGCAACCAACGTCTTTGCTGGACACGGTCAGTCGCCCTCCCTTTCTTTTTCTCCACCCATCTTACGAAACCTTTCTTGCTTGCCCTCGCAGCCTGATACTCCCCTTCTCCTCTCTCGGCCTTCTGGCGTCTACCCTGGCGTGTGGGATGCCAGAGTCAGTCTGCGGGAGGGAGTTGAGAGAGGCTTTATTTTAGTACTTACTCAAAGTTCATTGTGTCTTGTGGCTTTTCAAGCTCGTTTTGTCCTGCAATGTTTATTGTTCGTTTTCTCTTGGATTGGAGGTTTGGGAACTGTTCTTCATCCATTTTAGTGGCATCCTATCCCCAATGCAATTATCGTGATGTGATCGTTTGCTACTTTCTAAATGAGGTGTGACAGGGTAGGTTCCTTTGTTCTCTAGCACCTTGTTATCTGGAGCAGATGGGGAGATCGGGCGCATTAACTGTGATCACATGATGGCACTTCTGCCTCAAAAACGTCTATCGTGTTTCCTTTTAGTCTGTTTTGGGGGTTTGGTAGGGTTTTGTTCATTTGTTTTTAATTTATTTTTAACACGAGGAGATATTCCTGAAATTGAAGCTGCTCTGAAGCTCTGATCATCATCCTGGCTACTTCTGACCTCTTCTTGTTTCTGCTTTCCGTGTTACCATATTAAAGACAAGAGGGCCTCTGGAAAGTATTCAGAGGTTTGGTGAACCTTCTCTTTCCGCAGATGTGGATGAAATGCTCTTTTCTTCCTTGGTCTTTTCATAGGCACTGAGACAGACCAGTACATATTTATGTCACTGTGTTCCCTCTGCTGAAGATGTCGTTTTAGAACCTTAAGAAGTTGGTTCAGTGTCTTAATCAGAAGTTTGTCCTCCTTTTTGATTTTCTTCTGAAACAGAGGTCATGGAAGGTGTCCATAGTTGGTATTCTGAGTTCTCCTCTGTTCATCTTACATGTGTATGTTAGATTGTGGAGTACTGCAGAATGACTATGAACATGGAAACGATTATAGAAGCATTTCATGTTGCCCCTTTTCAAGTATGATGCAGATGTACTTCCCAACAAAGAGCACTTAATGGCTGAAGAGCACAAACCAAGGTAGGTGTGAAACCTGTGCATCTGTAGTGCTGTGTTAGGCTGGATGTGTTGTCACAGAACTTGATTTTGGTGGGCAAATGTATTTGCAGAAGCACCTTGGCTATGATTCCTGACTGCTGGATCCAAGCACTCTGCAGTGGTAGCCTTTGCATTTCCTTAGTTTTATTTGTTTTCCTCCTTCCTGAGAATACTTTTAAAAATAAATGGTTATTTTGTATTTTGTTGTTTGCCTTGTGGTAATCGTGTGAGTATGAACTGGGGTGACACTGTCAGCAATTTTGCTGGTGACACCAAGCTGGGTGGAGTGGCTGTCACACCAGAAGGTTGTGCTGCCATCCAGCGAGACTTGGACAGGCTGGAGAGCTGGGCAGGGAGAAATTTGATGAAATTCAACAAGGGCAAGTGTGGAGTCTTGCACCTGGGAAGGAACAACTCCATACCCCTGTATAGGCTGGGGATGGACCTGCTGGAGAACAGTGAAGGCGAAAGGGAGCTGGGGGACCTGGTGGATGGATGGAAGGATGACCATGAGCCAGCAACGTGCTCTTGTGGCCAGGAAGGCCAATGCCATTCTGGGGTGGAATACAAGGGGTATGACCAGTAGGTTGAGAGAGGTTCTCCTCCCCCTATACTCTGCACTGGTGAGGCTGCATCTGGAATATTGTGTCCAGTTCTGGGCCCCTCAGTTCAGGAAAGACAGTGAGCTGCTTGAGAGAATCCAGCGCAGAGCCACGAGGATGATTAAGGGAATGGAATATCAGTACAAGGAGAGACTGAGGGAGCTTAGGGCTCTGTAGCTTAGAGAAGAGGTGGCCCTGGTGTGTTTATATCAGTGGTGGAGCCTGGGAACATGTAAGAAAAATTGTGCCTAGCCAGAGATGTGCTGTGACCCTTTTGAGTTGTCCTCAGTTATTTTATGGGTGGATGTCTTATATCATGCAGTCCCTCATCTCCATCAGTAATGAGTCTGTGGTGAGGGCCAACCTGCCTGAAAAGGTAAGAAAGAATTTGTCATTCATTGTGCAGCTACATTAAGGGCACAAAATTAACAGGAAACACTTTGCTGGGATACGTAAGGACAACTAGAGAACTCAGGTTCCCTTCCAAGAGGATTTGTGAGTTATGTTTAGACTGACACTTAGAGAGTCACTGTTGGAGTTGGAACTCTTTGGAATTTGTATTAATTGCTGGTTTCTTAGGTTGGATCTACACACCAAAAGGTAAACCTTGTCTAATGGACACAGATATTTGCTATGATATGATGTCCTCGGTCTTATTTCCTCTAAGAAAATAGAGCACATGGGATTGCTCAGCCACATCACTATCACAAATCAAAGGAAAAACAGTTTCTGCTTGATTTTAGTGTTGCTGCAAGAGACACAAATAAATTCCATGTGAATCTATGTCTTCTGGAAACCTGTTTTCCATACATGAGAGACCAGGAGTACAGTCTTCTGCTGCAGAGGAAACTGAAATTCTCATCTCGAAGAAAGAAATGAATGAGGAAACTGAATTATACCATCTCAGCAAGTGTAGGGAAGATGAAAAAGAGATCAGAAGTTGAATAGCCTTTTTACCATGAAGTATGAGAAGAGAAGAGAAAACAGCAATTATTGCAGTTTTTGAGGAAGAGATGTTATGAAGGGAAAGTGAAGAGATTGTCGGTCAATGGAGCTTAGCAACAGCTCTTCCCTTAACGGGCGAACTCAGCGACGGAGAGCCGCGGCCGTACACCAGGTGCCGCTGTTGGCCGCGATGGCGACATGAGCTCACTGAAGAGAGGAGCGGCGCCTCCTCCCCGAGCCGCTGTCACGGCGGCGTCACCGAGCGGCATCAGCGGAGCGGCGGGAGGATGAAGGATGCGGCGGGCAGGGCCGGGCGGGGCAGCGGTGAACGGAGAAGGGCCCCGTCTTTGACAGGAGGCCATTAAGGCAGGCATCCGGGCAGCGGCGTAAACCCGTGTGGGGCCCGACGGCGATGGAATGGGCGTGCGTTGGGGTCCCGCGGTGTGGCTACTGGTACTGGTGGGGGCCTGGGCGCTGGTGTCGGGGCAGGTGCGGTACTCGGTGCCGGAGGAAGCCAAGGTCGGGACGGTGGTGGGGCGGCTGTGGCAGGAGCTGGGTCTGGAGGCAGGCGATGCGGAGGCGCGGCGGCTGCGTGTGGTGTGGCAGGGCCGGCGGGCGAGCGTGGAGGTGAGCGGGGCGAGCGGGGCGCTGGTGGTGAGCTCGCGGCTGGACCGGGAGGAGCTGTGCGGGAAGAGCGCTCCGTGCTCGCTGCGCCTGGAGGTGCTGCTGGAGCGGCCTCTGCGCGTCTTCCCTGTGGAGCTGGAGGTGACCGACATTAACGACAACGCCCCGCTCTTCCCCGTGAAGGAGGAAGCGTTCAGCATCGCGGAATTAACCACGTTACCCGGTTCCCGTTTCCCGCTGGAGGGCGCGTCGGATGCAGATATCGGAGCGAACGCTCAGCTCTCCTACACACTCAGCCCCAGCGAGCACTTCCGACTGGAGCATCAGAGAAATGATGACCAGAGTGATTCTTTGACTCTTGTTCTAACAAAACTACTGGATCGGGAAAGGGAACCTACGCACCGACTGGTGCTGACAGCGACTGACGGAGGCCGGCCGTCTCTGACAGGCACAATGGAGCTGAGAATCACAGTGCTGGACACGAATGACAACGCGCCCCAGTTCAACCAGTCGGTGTATAAGATAAAAGTGTTAGAAGGATCAGAAGTTGGAACTCTGTTAATCACTCTCAGTGCCACGGATTTGGATGAAGGGAGCAACAGTGATATTATATATTTATTTAGCAGGCGAGTTGCTGCTCAAGTGAAGGAAATGTTCAGTATTGACGAAAACAAAGGGGAACTGAGACTGCAGGGGAAATTAGACTACGAAGAAATGGACAATTACGAGATTACAATAGAAGCGAGAGATAAGGGGACACCCCCGCTGTCGGGTCATTGCAAGGTGTTGGTGGAGGTGCTGGACGTGAACGACAACGCGCCCGAGGTGTGGGTGACGTCTCTGTCGGTGCCGGTGCGGGAGGACGCGCCGGTGGGAATGGTGGTGGCTCTGCTGAGCGTGTCGGACCGGGACTCGGGGGCGAACGGGCGAGTGCGGTGCTGGGTGTGGCCGTCGTCGCCGTTCGGTCTGGAGTCGAGGTTCGCGGGGTCGTACTCGCTGGTGCTGCGGGAGGCGCTGGACCGGGAGCGGGTGTCTGCGTACGAGGTGGAGGTGCGTGCGGAGGACGGCGGGAAGCCGTCGCTGCGTGGGAGTCGCGTTGTGCGTGTGCCGGTGTCCGACGTGAACGACAACGCGCCGTCGTTCTCGCAGGCCGTGTACACGGTACTGGCGCGGGAGAACAACGCGGCGGGGGCGGAGCTGGCGCGGCTGTTGGCGCGGGACCCGGACGAGGCGGAGAACGGTCGCGTGAGCTACTCGTTGTGGGAGGGCGGCGCGGGGGCCGCGGCGGATTCGGGCGGTGGGTGGCGTCCGGCGTCGAGCTACGTGTCGGTGGACGCGGAGAGCGGTCTGTTGTGGGCGGTGCAGCCGTTGGACTACGAGGAGCTGCAGGTGCTGCAGTTCGAGGTGCGAGCGGTGGACGCGGGGGAGCCGCCGCTGTTCGGCAACGCCACGGTGCAGCTGTTCGTGGTGGACGAGAACGACAACGCACCGGCGCTGCTGCCGTCTGCTGGCGGCGGTCCGGGGTTGGTTCCGTTTGCGGGTGGGACGTCGGTGGAGACGGTGGCGGGGCCGGAGTCGGAGACGCTGTGGGCGTGGGCGGCGTGGGGAGCGCCGGCAGGGCAAGTGGTGGCGAAGATCCGTGCGGTGGATGCAGACTCGGGCTACAACGCGTGGCTGCGGTACGAGGTGTGGGAGCCGCGTGGGAAGGGCCCGTTCCGCGTGGGTCTGTACAGCGGCGAGGTGAGCACGGCGCGGGCGCTGGAGGAGGCGGACGGCCCGCAGCAGAGGCTGGTGATCGTGGTGCGGGACCACGGCGAGCCGTCGCGCTCGGCCACGGCGACGCTGAGCGTGTCGCTGGTGGAGGGTGTCGAGGCGGCGTTGTCTGGCGCGGGGTCATCGTCTTCGTCGGGGCCGGGTGTGTTGTTGCCGGCGGAGGGCGGCTTGTCGGCGGGCGCGGCTTCGGGGTCGGCCAACGTGTGGCTGGTGGTGGCGATCTGCGCGGTGTCGAGCGTGTTGGTGCTGGCGCTGGTGCTGTACGGGGCGGCGCGCTGTGCGCCGCGGGCGGCGGTGCTGTCGGGTCCCGCTCCGGCGACGCTGGTGTGCGCCAGCGAAGTGGGCAGCTGGTCGTACTCTCAGCGGCAGAGCCGGAGCCTGTGCGTGGCGGAGGGTGCGGGCAAGAGCGACTTGATCGTTTTTACTCCTAATTTGCCGCCGCCGCCTCCCGGCCCCGTTGCAGAAAATGGTTCTGTTGGCAATGGGCTGTCTCCTTCCCCACTCGCTTCAAGCATGGTAAGTGTACTCGTCAATGTGTATTTTTTTCCCCCTTGGCTAATTTTATCCGCCTGATACTTTTCATGGTTTATCCACGTATTACTGCCTCTTTTCTGGAATATTGGGTTTACCTAAGTTGTTATGACCTTGTCTTGCTTTTGCATGTAACCTTAGTGATCTGCATCAGACGATCATGTTCGCCTTTCGAGATCTTATTGATAATTTTCAATTTTAGTTTTACGTCTATTTCTCTCATAATTTTATGTCACCTTTTCTTGTTTTACTTCCTCATTCGTAAAGTATTTTGGCGTTATGATTTTTCCCCCTCCTCTCTCTACTAGGCTTCTAATGGCAGTTGTGGATGTTAGCGTATCTCTTATTTCCCTTTTGTAATGCTTTTGAAGGTGTGAAAACAGCCGGCAGGTGATTAAGAGCTTGGCAGTTCCCTCGGGGTGACTATGACTAGGGTGCTAAATGTCTTTGGAAGCCAGAGTGATTACAGTTGGGTTGATGAAGATTGTTATGATGAAGTGCGCCAGTGTGCTCGTTTGAAACAGTGGGCTTGGATTTCGCCAAGTTGAAGAAGCTGAAATACATGTAGAGAGAATTGTGGGCTACAGTGAGAATAAACTTGGAGGTCGTGAGAGCCATTTCACCTCTGGAAGTTCATTGGAAACGTGGGGAAATTGCGGGAAGTTACGGGGATGCTTCATGATAAAGTGGAAAAATGCGGGACGGAGTGCTCCCGATCTCCTTGGGTCCCTCCTCACGACTTGATCCTGCTCTCCATAGCGTTGTGGAATCGTTCGTACCCCCTTTACCCGCTACCCTAGCGTCGAATGTAGGTGGGAGTCGAGAAGGGGAGGGAGAGTGGTCAAGGTAAAAGTTGAAGGAACACCTATCTGTACTATTGAATAGTCCAGGGGTGGTAGATTAAAAACCTCTGCTTCACCCATCAGGAAAGCAGAAGCAGCAGAAAACCAGCTTGTTCTGCTAGAAAAAAAAACCATTTCCCATACTGTTTCTTCCATTGATTTTGCTGCGTGCAGAGAGATTAATCAGTTACAGAGTTGTTTAAACACCATTATCGAAGCAGGTGATCCTGGCCGTGCACTGACGACACTGAATTGTCTCCATTTTCATTGAGATCAGTCCCGAGGCCCTGTTTCTCCATTTGAAATGGGATGTTAAGGTTCCTTTTGCGATGTTTGATGCTGGATACATCTTTTCAAGGAGAAGCCAAAATTTCCCTTAAGAAAAGGACTTGGGGGTGCTGGTGGATGAGAAGCTCAACACGAGCTACCAGTGTGCACTTGCAGCCCAGGATCTGGTACGTGGTCTGGGCTGCAGCAAGAGAAGCATAGCCAGCAGGTCGAGGGAGGTGATTCTCCCCCTCTACTCTGCTCTGGTGAGACCCCACCTGGAGTACTGCATCCAGTTCTGGAGCCCCTGGCACAGGAAGGATCTGGAGGTGCTGGTGCGTGTCCAGAGGAGGGCCACAAGGACGACCAGAGGGCTGGAGCACCTCTCTTATGAGGACAGACTGAGAGTGTTTGGGCTGTTCGGTCTGGAGAAGAGAAGGCTCTGAGAAGATCTTATTGTGGCCTTCCAGTATCTGAAGGGGGCTACAAGAAGGCTGGGGAGGGACTTTTGAGGGTGTCAGGGAGTGATAGGACTGGGGGGGATGGAGCAAAACTAGGAATGGGGAGATTGAGATTGGATGTTAGGAAGAAGTTCTTCCCCATGAGGGTGGTGAGACACTGGCACAGGTTACCCAGGGAGGTGGTGACAGCCTCATCCCTGGAGGTTTTTGCAGCCAACAGGTTTATGGCTGTGAGCAACCTGCTGTAGTGTGAGGTGTCCCTGCCCATGGCAGGGGTTGGAACTGAATGATCCTTGAGGTCCCTTCCAACCCTAAGAATTCCATGATTGTCATATCTCTTTTAATTTCGTTGTAACATAAAATCGAAGTCTGTAGGGCTGCCGCGGTACCAGGAACCAGCAGTATTTTGATAGAATTCTTTTTCGTGTTAAGCTTTCAGTTCACCACAGACACGTTTCAGATGAAGGATGTGGACTAACAAAATTAAATCGTATGTCGTTAGTTGTAAATTGACAACAAGGATGCTTACCAGGGTGTTGAAAACCAGTACAAAAGGTTAAAAATATCATATCCGCTTTGAAAAAAAAATCGTAGGAGTGAATTATCTCCCACTGATCTATACGGACCTCTCCCACTGATTTCTTTCTTTCCTATCTCTATTTCAGATTATTAAGTAAGGGCTTGAATTTCCGATTCTTTGTGTTATTTCCTGGGGATTGCGCTTCTGCTCTGCTTTGATTATGTCCCTGCTTAATGTTGTGCTTAAAAGGAGTGCGTCATCACTTCTTAAGCACGCGTGAACTACTTTCACTTGCGAGTAACAAGGCTGAGCTTTAAAGGTAGAGAGCTTTCTTTCCTTGGTTCACGTAGTGTGATAGAGGCAGGAACAGCAAACGATGACCTCCGAAAGAAAAATCCTCTGGTTAAATTTGTATCAAGGTTTAACTATTTCTGTTGAAGAGGATGGAAAGACAGCACTTTGCTCACGGAGCTGGGAAATAATTCGTGTCCTTGGGCTGTGATTAAGGGTGGTGTGGCGTCTCGTCATGCCGATCTTTTGGGGCAAGGGAGGCTCTGCCTTCCGTACCGTTTCTCTTGGTTTCTGGGACTGCAGCAATTAACTGAAGGTCCGAACGAGATTTATTGTGGGTGGACACTGTCAGAAAATATTTCTTTGTATTTCTTTAGGGACATGAAGCAATCCTGACTTTAGAAACGGAGCTCGTGGATGCTTTAACTTCGTAGCATAGTCTAGGCAGGAGAAGCAGAAGGCTCTAGAATATCGCGTTAGTATCTTGTCTAAAAGAGAACGCGTTTGCGCAGGGCTCTCAGCTGCCGCCAGAACAATCTCTCATTCCTCCCGCACGTTGCTCTGGAGGATGATGCTGACAAGCCGCGACGTCACCAGGCGCTGTGTGAATGTGGCCGAATCCGGGCTAGCGGCTGGGCGCGCTGTGGCGCGTTTCAGTGGAGCGGGGAGGAGCGCGGGGAGGAGCGGAGCAGCGGCTGCTGCGCCCGCATCGCCGTGCTGGTCGGAGGCTGCTTTGCACCCTCACAACAGGAGATTTTACAGGCAGGGAAATGCCCGGCAAGACTGCTGGGGGAGTTGTGCGAGCTGGCAGGAGCTGCTCTGCGAAATGAGCGGGTCTGGTCTCCCGTAATCCGCCGTCGCTGGTGTCCCCCCCATCAGCTTCTTCCAAGTCCAGTGGTCTCTAACTGGGGGCGAAGAGACCAATCTATGCCCTCGCGTTCAAGAAATGAGTTCTTGCCTGCGATGTAACGAACAGCATGTCGTGGCTCCGTGTTTCTGTCGCTTGATATGGGGAATAAGGACTTTAGTAGGGTTCGCCGAAATCTAGAAATCATCTACGTACGGGACTGTCCTCCCGGTCTCCTTTTAGCCATCTCCGCTCCCTCTGTCCCCATGCGGCAATCTGCGAGCTTCCGTGGCTTTCTGAAGGGCATTCTGGCATCGTTGTCCGCCTCGGCGGGGCACAGGCTGCCTCCACGGGTTCGGGGAGGAGGAGGAGGGGGGGGATGCGGGGTCGGAGCTGCGAGAACAGCAGCGGATCATCCCAGAGCTGTGCCAGCACCAGAGCTGCTTTGTCCGCTCCTTCCGCCGGGGGGGGGGGGACACACACACCGCACGATAGGACCCACGGGAGACAGTGCGGGCTGCCTGTCACGCCGGGTCCCGAGCGATAGAGTCCCGTGTGTCCTTGCTCTCATCTCTGCCCGGAGCAGCCCACAAGCGAGGGGCGGTAATGGAGTCTCTGCTCCTCCGCCGGCGGCTCCGCGATGGCAGTTTTGACTCGATCCGAGGAGGGGCTCCGTTTTCTTCAGTCCGTAGGCAAATCCTTTCTAGTGTCGGTTTGTCGTCGGGGTACGAGCTTTTCAGGTGCTGATTTCCTTGGGGGGAGATGAGGGCTGGGGCTGCCGGTCCGTCCGGTAACAGCTGCCGCCGCGGAAAGCTCGTCGGTTCCCCTTGGCGGAGAAACCGCAGGGCTCTGCGCTCCATCTGCTTCTCCGAACGGATCCAGCTGATTCTGCTGTCTCCCGATGGGTTCTGGTCTGCGTCCCTCCGTTTCTGGTGAGCGTCTTTGGGATTTTCCCTAGCAGGACGTGTCCTGCAAAACTCTGCCAAAGACACCTGTCGGCCTCTTCGCTGCTTTTCACGTATTTTCCGTGGAAACGGTGCCTTAAAACTATCACTGACGTAGCTGATGACGTTCCTGATGGCCATCGCTGATGGCCATTCGCGTGGTGCAGCCGTGTATTCTGCCACCCCGACGTGATTCGGGTTTATTATTTACCTTTCACTTTTCGCTATTTATAATGGTCTGTGGTGACAGGACAAGGGACACCGGTTTCAAAGTAGATTTAGATTTGACATTAGGAGGCAATTCTTTACTGTCAGGGTGGTGAGACACTGAAACGAGTTGTCCAGAGTTGTGGACACCTCATTGCTGAAAGTGTTTAAGGCCAGGCTAGATCAGGCTTTGATCAACCTGGTGCAGTGGGGATGTTGTCCCGGTCCATGTAGGGGGTAGGAACTGGATGATCTTTAAGGTTCCTTCCAAGTGAAGCCATTCTATGATTCTGTAGCAGTTTCTTCTGGACAGTAACATCGTTCCCAGCACGAAGTACGTGGCTGGATTAATGTCGTCTTCTTGCCAGAAAAGATTACTGACTGAAAATATAAGACGTGGTGGGAGAAAGAACATATACGGGATGCCTGGGGTTCTGAGGAGATGCCTGTCGGGCAGATGGACGTGGAAGAAGCGCTTTATGAGCACGTCGGGAAGCGCGAGGTGATGAGAAGGGTTGTGAATAGATGTATCCTCAGAGGTCTCGCACCATGCCCTCGGGACCTCATGAAAGCTGAATTCATCGGCGACTCGGGTAAAATCAAGTTTAAGAATGAGTTAACGTTACGTTATCTCTTGTGATACCGGGGGAAGTGTCTGCATTAGGGGTGTTTAATACCGCTAATAGATGTGCAAATCACTTAATTGGAATAAATGACTTGAGATGAAGAGGAGGTTTTTGAGAATGGAGACATTCACACATGCACCAAGGGTGGATTCTGCCTCCACAGTGCTACTCCTTCCACAGCAGGAATGGCCATGTGGTGGTAACTAGCCCTGGATATTGAATATCGCTGAACACTGAGTTTTGGCCGTGACCCGGAGCTCTCTACCTGAGCAATGTGTATCTTGTCCTGTGTGGTGGGAGCTGGGTGTTGAGATGGTGCTGGCAATAAACATGTTCCCGTGAATGAAACTACCTGACGACTGGGAACGTGCTGTCCACAGCAGAGTGTGGGAAATGACATTAGGACAAGGGATGCCGAAGTATTAAAGAAGGGTTGTGAGGTTCTAAAATGTTATTGAATAGAAAGGGAATCGAAGATGAGTTCCTTTAGACCACCGAAAACAAGCGTTAGACGGCAATACAAAATTTAAGAGCTGTAGCGGAAAGCTGAAGAGGTTATTTTGATGATAAATGAGTAGTAAATGAGTTAATTAAAGCTAAAAGCTGGCACTAGGCTGACAGATACTTCTACATCTTGGAAAGAGGCAAACTATTTTGACTGATTTGGGCTCTTCTTTGTTCATCCGTTTCTGTGCTGATGGTGTTTCAGGCAATATTATTCCAATACTAAGATTCAAAAGAAATCTGCCTTCGAGTTGGTTTTCTGTCGACAGGAGCACTTCAGATCCCAAATTCTTGGGTTGCTTTGTTGCAAACCTAGCCCTGGGTGAGTAGAGTCTGTGTGTTTAACGTGTGCGTGAGTCTGGGATGCCAGCTGCCCTTCCCAGGCGGCAAAATTGGGATTTGGGATTTGTCGTTGTTTCAGTCTTTGCTGTGACTCCAGTGAGTGTTCAGTGATGGGGTCAGGGTGTTTGTAATGCTGCTGCGTCACCACAGAGCAGTACAGCTAGCGACTTTTTCCTCGTGTTGTAGATGACATCCGTATCTTGGCAGACGAGGAATCTAGGGTGAATCTGGGGCAGGGGGATCTGGATCAACAGTTTTATGGTGGCGAGGTGGGCACTGGGGGTTTCTGCAGTTAGGAATCACGAAAAACGATCCCAGACAAGATAAATGGCGTACTGTGAAGACTCACACTGTGTGTAATGGCCCACTGAGCAAATTCACACAATGTGTAAATTAAGGCGTTTACAAACGAGCTCCACAGCTCCTGCACTCAGACCCAACACTCCCTCCCCGCCCCCGCTCTAACTTGTGCAGTAGAAGTAAAACGCATTCAGGTACTGCCATGAACAGCTGGAATGAAACCCCAAATCCTAATATCCGCAGATAGTTGTGCTGGGACTGACCAAGGCTTGCTCCAGTGCGGGCAGGATAAAAGCCTCACTAGGAGGTTTTGCTGAGTTTGAGAAAGCAAAGAAAGCTATCGATTATTCCCCGCCCCCCCCTTTAATGTACATTTTTTTGGCTGCGCTCCATTTCCCCCCTTTCTTGAAAATTCCTGATACTATGTGCAATTGAAATGTTGTTGGTTTTTTTTTCACTTGGTGGGAAATTCTCAGGTGCATAAACCCCACAGTGAACGCAGGAAGGGTTAAAAACTGACTTTTTCACACGTTTATAGCCTCTTGCTTTTAATCGATCAAGAATCTCATGACACTGCGTTCTCGCAGAAGAAAGCTGTTAAATGGAGAAGACCGGAGGGCTTGCCAGGGCTGGAGGCTCTCCGCTGTAAGTTGTTGCCGAAGGTCAATCCAGGAGATATTGAAAAGTTTTCTGCCCCCTCCCACCTGTTTCGGGGACAGTTGCTAAATGTGCAGAAAGTCGGGGAGTAGAGACTTTTGGGAGCTCGTCTCCTGGTTCCTGGGCATGTCCTAAATACAAGACCACCTCTGGCGCCGAATTTTATTTCTCTACATGTAATTCGACCGCTGCAGCCTCCTGTTTCCCCCCCGCCCACTCTCGAGTCGGCCCCATCCTGCTTGGATGGGAGCTCGTCTGTGGCTGCGGGGAATCCGACTGGGGACTGTCAGAGGAGTGACCCTTCTTGTTTCTGATAATCTGTGCTGATTTACCTTGTTCGAAGGAGAAGCAGAAAAGAGGCTTTTCCTCCCCCCTCCTTTTAATACCTTTTAATATTTCCCCCTCTCTTTTCCTATTTTATTCTCTTTTCTTTAATTTCCTTTTATCTTTTCCTTGTAATCCGCGTTTTTCTTTCCCTTTTCCCCCTTTTAATTTTCCTTCATTTTTTCCTCTTCTTCTTTTTCCTTTTTTTTCCCCTCCTCGCTTTTATTTTATTATTTTTTTTTAATAAGTTGAACGGGGTAGAGTCGACTGCCTCCTCTAATTGTGCCCTTAAAACCCCTCTGGGAAATGTTGTGCTCGGTTGGAGCGTGCCTGGACTGTGCTGACCCATGTTTAGCCGATGCCTGTCACTTCTCATCGGCGTTTCCCCTCCACCGCCGAACCCTGGCAGCGGCGGCAGCGCATCCTCTCGCTGCCTCTCCTGCAGGGAGCAGAGGCGGGGAGAGAGAGGGCGGCGGGGGCTGCTGCTTCGCATCTCCCCACCGAAACACATCCGTGCAGCGGACTTGGGGGCTCGGAGCTCCCCACGCCGCCGCCGATCTGCGTCAAGGGGTTAAAAAAGAGAGAGAGAGAAAAAAAAAGAAAGAAAGAGTGGCGGGAGAGGAGAAGCAGTCCCCGTCCGGCGGGTCGGCAGCAGCCGGGGGGAAGCGCATCCCCTCCCTCGCTGCGCAGTTGCCGCCGCCGCCTGCAGGGGGCGCGGCCGCCGCTCGGTGTGACCGGAGCGGCGGCCCCGCTCTCCTCAGAGCCCCGGCGCCGGTCAGAGCGAGCGGCGGCGGCGGGGGAGCCGCCGCGGAGCCCCGGCGGAGCCCCGGCGCTCCCCGCGCCAGCACCTGCAAACTTCTCGCCTCGCCGCCCTGCTCCTGCACCCCGCGGTCGCCCGTTCCTCCCGCGCTGGGAACTTCTTGTTGGAAGTGGGGGAAACTGGTGGAATTCTGGATTATGGTCCTGCTGAGCCGATCTACGGGGAGCTGAGCCAGGGGAGGAAGAATGCGGGTCTACTGGATGGTCTTCTGCCTTATTTGCTGCACCGTGGATGGGCAAGTGGTGTATTCCATCGCTGAGGAGACGGAGCGCGGAGCGCCGGTGGGGAACATAGCGAAGGATTTAGGGCTAGAGGCAGCTACCCTGGCAGCTCGGAAATTTCGCATGCTCACCGGTTCAAGTAAGCAATATTTTAATATCAATGCCAGCACGGGGGCTTTGTCTGTTAACGAGCCCATAGACAGAGAGCAGCTTTGCGAGTTGAAGTCTGTCTGTCTTCTGAATTATGAACTTGTGTTAGAAAACCCTCTGGAGCTTTACAGGATGGAATTTCAAGTCTTGGATGTAAATGACAACTCCCCCATCTTCCCCTTAAGTGAATATCACATAAGTATGCCTGAGTTCCTCTCACCTGGGGCACGGTTCGCGCTCCCCAACGCCCAGGATCTCGATGAAGGTACTAACAGCGTCCAGAATTACACTCTGAGCTCCGACGGACATTTCCATTTGGAAATGCAGACACGTGGGGATGGGAGTAAATATCCTGAATTGGTGCTGAAAAAAGCCTTAGACAGGGAGCAGCAAGCCACTCACAGGCTTGTCCTTACAGCCAAAGACGGTGGGGATCCTCCAAAGTCTGGCGAGGTCTCGGTCGTTGTGACTGTGCTGGATACCAATGATAATGCCCCAGAATTTGAGCACTCAGTCTACAGGGCCAGTGTCCTGGAAAACTCCCCCAGTGGCACTTTGGTGGTGCAAGTGCATGCCACGGACTTGGATGAAGGTCCAAATGGAGAGATCAGGTATTCCTTTAGCAATACTACTTCTGCTGATCTGCAGCGAATGTTCTTAATTCACCCCCACACCGGGAGGTGACAGTCAACGGCGTTTTAGCTGTTCAGAGACCGCTCCTCGAGCTGCTTATTGAAGCAAGGGATAATGGAGCGTTTGGCATGTCCAGCACAGCCAAGCTGCTGGTGGAAATCACTGACGTGAACAATCATGGCCCAGAGATAACGGTTACATCCCTTTCCAGTCCCATTCCTGAGGATGCTGTTCCTGGCACAGTGATAGCTCTGCTAAGTATTTTGGATAAGGACCCTGGGGAGAATGGGAAAATTACCTGCCAGATCCCTGATAACCTTCCCTTCCAGTTAAAGCCTTCCCTTGAAAACTACTACAGCCTGGTCACCAGTGGGCTTCTGGACCGAGAGCTGATCAGCGACTACAACATCACCATCACTGCCACGGACTTGGGCTCTCCACCCATCACCACTCAGAAGACACTTTGGGTGCAGATTTCTGATGTCAACGACAATCCTCCTGTCTTCAGTGCTGACAACTGTGATGTGTTTGTGGAGGAGAACAATCCACTTGGTGCTTTTCTTTACCAGGTCTCAGCATCTGATCCTGATACCGGGGAGAATGGAAGGGTCTCTTACACGCTCAGGAATTCCACCGTTGCGGGCAGTCCCTTGGCCAACCTTTTGTCTGTGAGTGTGGCCAATGGGAGCATCTATGCAAAACGTGCCTTTGACTTTGAGCAGCTGAAGAGCTTCTATTTCCAAGTGGAAGCCAAGGACAATGGGTCCCCAGCTTTGAGTGCTGCCATAACTGTGAATGTTTACATCTCAGACCAGAATGACAACGCCCCGGCTATCCTCTACCCCAACAGCCAGAATGGCTCTGTGGCTGTTGAAGTCGTGCCCCGCCTGGCTGATGAGGACTACCTGGTCACCAAAGTGGTGGCAGATGATGAGGACAATGCACAGAACGCTTGGCTCTCCTATCACCTGACCTACTCCTCTGACTCCACCCTGTTCCACCTGTCACCCCACACCGGTGAGCTGCGGACCGCGCGCTCCATGCGCTCCACCGACTTCCTCAAGCACAAGGTGGTGGTGGTGGTGCAGGACCACGGGGAGCCGCCGCTCTCCTCCACCCTAACGGTGGGCATCCTGCTGGCTGACACCCTGCCCCAGGTGCTGCCTGACTTCGATGACAACGGGCAGCCCCCGCCGCTGCTCAACACCACAAACATCTACCTGATCGCCTCCCTGGCCTGCGTCTCCTTCGTCTTTGCGGCGTTCCTCCTCTTTTTGCCGCCGTGCGGCTCTGCCGCTGCCAGACCTGCGGCTGCTGTCGCCCAGCGGAGGCGTATGGGAAGTATTGCTACAGTGTGCGCATGCTGCCCAGCTCCCACCTCCCCCGGATGTGCTGGAGGTCGCTGGCGTGGGTAAACTGACTCACACTTACCTGTACAGGGCAGCTGTTGGTCTTGGGCCAAATGGCAACATCCCAAACGGTGATGCTGGGAACGTTCCCAGTGGCTCAAGGTTGCAAGTGCCAGGACCCTGCATCCAAGTGCAGCAGGTCCAAAGTGATCGGTTGAGCGCTGTCCTCGTGGTAAGTACTGATGCCTTTCACTGTTCTCTCCCGGGCACGTGGCCTCGTGTCTACATTGGGTTTCTGTCACTGTGGAAGGAGGTACTGAGGGCATTGCCGGGAGAGCAGGTGTCATCTCATGACACCTGGTGGAAACTTCAGTTCCTTGTATATCTTTCCTAAAGCCAAGCTCTCGGGGGGGGGAGATTTGGTTATGGGATGACAAAAAAGATTATTTCACAGCCCCTCCCCCCAAATATTTAGAACCTTCAGACATAACTGAAGGTAAAGGAGAGAGAAGTGAGAAGTAAATATTGTAAAGATAATGTGAGAACTAAGGACCTTGCAAGCTGACCCATTGTCTGCAGTTAGCTAAGTAGAGGCAGGATAATGGACTGCAAGTTTCTAATCCAATCTACAGTCTTTGGAGTCTTTGATCTTTTTCCTTTTCCTTCCCCCCCCACACCTCTGTTTTCTTTTTTCCTCCCCTTGTCTGCCTTCCCTCCCCTTGTCTGCCTTCCCTCCCCTTGTCTGCCTTCCCTCCTCCCTTCTTCCCTTCATTTTTGCTCCCTTGTCCTCCTGCTCCATTCCCAACACGTGAGTAGTTTTGCTTACTCAAGGTGCTGGTTTGCAGTGGCCAGGGTAAGTCTGGGGTGGACCAGCAGGAATTCCACACCCAGCACCGCTTTGGGAAGCACAATCCGTAGTGCTCATCACTCTTTCCAAACCATCCATAGCCTTTGCCAATCTAAAAGAATTCTCTCCTAAGCCTCCCAGCAAGCTGGTTTCTTCTCAGCAGTGTGGTGGGGGAGAAAGTATCTTCCTTCGGTCCCAGGGTAGGGCTGCAAGGTGGGACATGTCCGCAGGTGCGATCTGCTGGGTGTTGCTGTGTCACTTGTCCAAGATTCAGTTTTCTTATATGCAAAACAATGCTGACTATAATTTTTAATAGGTGCTGTGGGTATATTTTGGTAGTTTTGTGAAGTTTTGAGGTGTTTTGCCTGCAGACTGTCAGATTTCTTTTGTATGCCAATGGTGACTAACCGCTGTTGGCTCTGTCCAGACCAGTGCGCAGTGGTAAGAGCTGTTCCAGGTGTTTTGAGGGCAAATGTAGGAACCCAGGTTAGACAGGCATGGTGTAATGGGTAACAAGGGGGACTGGAGACAAGTTACTCCTGGGGAGATTCCCATTGGTGGTTGACCAGCATTTATTCAAAGTCACAATCCCCTGTAAGTTCCGTTCTTTCTGGTGGCACAAGGTTGCACGCCTCAGGGGCCTCTCACTGTGAAAAGCAGGGAGTGTGGAATAAATGTGACAAAATCAGGAACATCAGTGTCTTTCAGCAGAAAGTTGTGGAGTCCAGGAGGAAAGCAGTGGCAGATTATGGAGGAGAATTTGTGCCTAAGGCATTGGTGTACCTTGGGAATGTTACTGCCTTTGTGAGACCTGGGATGTCCACTTCTGGTGCCCTCAGCATAAGAGGTACAAGGAGCTACTCCAGCAGGTCCAGAGTAGGCCATAGTGTTGATCAGAGGGCTGGAGCACCTTCCCTATAGGGACAGGTTACAATAATTGGGGCTGTTCAGCCTGGAGAAAGCTCCAGGGAGACCTCAGAGCAGCCTTCCAGTACCTGAAGGGTCTCCAGGAGAGCTGGGGAGGGACTTTGGACAAGGGCTGGGAGTGACAGGATGAGAGGGAAAAACTTTGAGCTTGAAGAGGGCAGATTTAGACTGGAGATTAGAAAGGAATTCTTTCCATTGAGGGTGGTGAGATGCTGGAACACATTGTCCAGGGGGGTTTTGGATGCCCCCTCGCTGGAGAAAAGGTGCTCAGAGCAAGGTTGAATGAGGCTTTGAGCAACCTGGGCTAGTGGAAGGTATCCCTGCCAATGGCATGGGCTCGAAACTGGAAGGTCTTTAAGGTCCTTTCCAACCTAAACCATTTCTATGAATCACTGCAGCAAGCAGTAGCTCACAGAGTATTTCTGGGACCACAATGTGGCCATGGATTGCTGCAGCTCTTTTGTTTGCTTGTGTTGGGCATTGTGCTCCTCAACAGGCCTGTAAGATCTCTGTGTGCAGAGCGTAGTGACCTCCCTGTGACTCGACATTCAATATTTAGGTTACATCCAAAAATAGACTCCAGCCCTGCAATGGGGAATGCTTCTTGCTGAACTGTAACAGGAGTGGAATGATTTAGTGCAGCATGGCGTGCATCTGCAGGGACAAAAATGGATCCATTTACATGGAGACAATGCTGTGCAAGCCAGGCTGTGCTGCTGCAGGCGAAGCATCAGTGGCTTCTCTGCACAAGTCAAGACCAGCCATGAGAATAACCCTCCTTGCATCTCATTCTGATGGGAGCAGGCCCCATAACAGAGCCAGGTACAAGGATCACAGCTCACAGGATGTTAGGATTCAGAAGGGACCTCTGGAGATCATCAAGTCCAACCCCCCTGCCAGAGCAGGACCATAGAATCCAGCACAGGTTGCACAGGAAGACAGGGCTTGAAAGTCTGCAGAGAAGGAAACTCCACAATCTCTCTGGGCCTGTTCAGTGCTCTGTGACCCTTACAGTGAAGAAGTTCCTCTGCCTGTTGAGGTGGAACCTCCTGTGCTGTAGCTTCCATGCATTACCCCTTGTCCTATCACAGGGTGCAAGTGAGCAGAGCCTGTCCCCTCCCTCTTGTCCCCCAGCCCTCAGATATTTATAAACATTTATTAAATCCACTCTAAGTCTTCTCCTCTCCAGACTAACCAGCCCCAGGGCTCTCAGCCTCTTCTCACCCTGCAGTGCTCCAGTCCCTTCACCATCCTTGTAGCCCTCCCTTGGACTCTCTCCAGCAGATCCCTGTCCCTCTTGAACTGGGGAGCCCAAAGCTGGATGCAATATTTCAGGTGAGGTCTCACCAGGGCAGAGTAGAGGGGGAGGAGAACCTCCCTGGATCTGCTGGACACACTCCTCTGAATGCAGCCCAGGACCCTGGTGGCCTTCTTGGCCACCAGGGCACATTGCTGTCCCATGGAGAACTTGTCCACCAGCACACTCAGGTCCTTCTTCACAGGGCTGCTCTCCAGCAGATCACCTCCCAGCCTGTACTGCTGCAGTTTATTCTTTATGCCTAGCTGCAGGACTCTGCACTCATCCTGGTTGAGCCTCAGTAGGTTCCTCTCTGCCTAGCTCTCAGTCTGTCCGAGTTTCTGAATGGCCTCACAGCCTTCAGGTGTCTCAGCCAAGCCTCCCAGTTTGGTGTCATCAGCAAACTTGCTGAGCAGACTCTGTCTGTCCCCTCATCAATGTCACTGATGAAGGTGTTGAGCAGGACCAGACCCAGCACTGATCCCTGGGGGACTCCACTGGTCACAACTCTCCAGCTGGGCTTGGCACCATTGACCACCACTCTTTGTACTTCATTGTGTAACCAGGTCCTGATCCATCTCACTGTCTGCTCTTCCATCCCACACCTCCTGAGCTTGCTCACAAGGATGCTATGAGAAGCAGTGTCAAAAGCCTTACTAAGGTCAAAGTAATCTACATCTGCTGCTCTCCCTTCATCTACTCAGTTAATTACAGCATCACAGAGTGCTATCAGATCAGTCAAGCATGATTTCCCCTTGGCAAATCCATGCTGACTTCTGATCATGGGTTGGACAGGGGAAGGATGAGATTGGATGGTGGCTTGGGTTGAGGGAGGGTAGGTATGAGTAGTAATCCTTGTATGAGAGCACAGAACAAGAAAACACACTTTGGATCAAGTCCAAGTGGTGTCCTGTATCAGCCACCTGAACCATCTCAACTCTCCACATGCAAAGATTTAAAATGAATTGAAATTGTGCAAATACTCAGTTCAGCTGCAAAATTCACCAGGTCATGTTCCTGGGAAATTATTCCTCAAATGCTTTGCAACCCTCTTCTGACATCCTGTCAACAGTTATTTGCTAGGCATTTGCAGACATTTGCTCTTGTGCTGGCAATGTCCTTTTGGTGCGCAGTGTTCTGGTCCCTCTTTGGGGCTGGCTTTCCTCATCGTTTAGGCAGCAACCACAACTTTTCTTAGGCTTTGTTTGACTAAGCTGAACAAGTTGAAGGTTGGACAACAGGAGAGCAATGAGGCTGGTGAGGGGTTTGGAGGGCATGTTGTAAGAGGAGTGGCTGAGGGAGCTGAGGTTGTTCAGTCTGGAGAAGAAGAGGCTGTGGGAAGACCTCATTGCTCTCTACAACTCCCTGAAAGGAGGCTGGAGTGAGGCTGGGATTGGTCTCTTCTCCCAAGGCTGCCCAGGGAGATAGTTGAGGCTCCATCCTTGGAAATATTCAAGGTGAGGCTGGACAGGGCTCTTTGCAACCTGGTCTAGTTGAGGATGTCCTCTTGTCCAGCACCAGAACAAGAGGACACAGTCTCAGGCTGCGCCAGGGCAGGTTTAGGCTGGATGTTAGGAAGAAGTTCTACACGGAGAGAGTGATTGCCCATTGGAATCGGCTACCCGTGGAGGTGGTGGAGTCACCTTCACTGGAGGTGTTCAGGAGAAGACTTGATGGGGTGCTTGGCTGTATGGTCTAGTTGTTGGGTGGGTTGGATTGTTTGATGGGTTGGACGCGATGATCTTGAAGGTCTCTTCCAACCTGGTGTATTGTATTATTATTGTATTATTATGTCCCTGCTGACTGCAGAGGAAGTTGGACTGGATGACCCTTGGAGGTCCCTTTGAGCACAGGCAATTCTATGATAGAAAATAGCTGGATAAAATAAGGATGGTTCCAAACAACTCTGTGATTCTAGGATTCTAAGTAACTAGTGATAGGATGAGATGAAATAGGCTTAAGTTGTGCCAGGGCAAGTTTTATTTGCCTTCTTGGCCACCAGGGCCCATTGCTGTCCCATGGACAATTTATTGCCAACCAGGCTAATTAAGATATTCAGCTGAGATTTGTGAGGCAAAGCAAAGGGCAGGGCAGCAGCTCAAAGATTTGATGCTATCAGAGGCATATGGAGAATGAAGGCAAATTTAACAAACACAAGAAGAGGAAATATCAGAGCAAGAAGGTACATTTAGCAGTAAAGAGAAGATTTGGAGTCTTTGAGCAATCTCTGAGGGAAACAGACAGATTTTTGTTCTTTGGATTCTTTCTTCTCCAAAGGAACGATTTTCACATTTTGATCTGCCTTTTCTTCCATCTCCCCCTGGGCTTGTCCAAGCCTGCTGGCTCCTGACACCTCATGTAGTGCCTTTTCATTTCATTCTTATTCTGCCAAAGCTGCCTTCTCAAAGTCACAGAATCATAGAATAGATTGGGTTGGAAGGGACCTTAAAGATCATCCAGTGCCAGCCCCCTGACATGGGCAGGGACACCTCCCACTAGCCCAGGTTGCTCAAGGCCTCATCCAACCTTGATGTGAACGCCTCCAGGGAGGAGGCATCCACAGCCTCTCTGGGCAGCCTGTTCCATGTCTCCCCACCCTCACTGGAAAGAATTTCTTCTCCTGGTGAAGTAAAATCATCCTAGCAAAACATAGAATCACAAAATGGCTTAGGTTGGAAAGAAATCATCTACCTCAACCTCCCTGATGTGGGCAGGGACACCTCTTGACTTGACTTGGTTGCTCAAGGCCTCATTCTTGCCTTAAACACCTCCAGGGAGGCAGCATCCACAACCACTCTGGGCAACCTATTCCAGAGTCTTACCACCCTCATACTGAAGAACTTCTTAGGATCCAGTCCAAACCTACTCTCCCTCAGCTTCAAACTATTCTCCCTTGTCCTGTCTCTAGACACCCTTATGAAAAGTCACTCTCCATCCTTCCTATAGTTTCCCTTCAGGTATTGGAATGCAGCTCTAAGATCCCCCTGGAGTCTTCTCCAGGCTCCCTCAGCCTGTCAGTGCTTTTTCTAACCAGAGATGCCAGCTGGAATACCTTCAAAGGGGGCTGAGTTGTTGTTTCAGGGCTGCTATTTGCACTTTCAGCTTTGTTTTAATTTTATGAGATATCTGCCTGGGGAATTTAGCATTAGTGAGTTGCTGTCTTCTCTTTAACAACATCCTGCTTCTCTCCAAGGCAGTCAATCTCTTTAATGCATCTCACCTTAGCTGAAAAAAAAAAAAACCTACAAGAAAAATTAACCTCAGCTAATGCAGAACATGGCAGGATGCCAGTTTGATCCTGGTCAGAACATGGCAAGATGCCAGTTTGATCCTGGTCAGAGTGTGGCAAGATGCCAGTTTGATGCTGGTTAGAAGGCAGCTGTGGAATACAAATTCATACTGAAGAATATTGTCATTTTTTTGGAGCTCTAAGCCTTCTGAGGCCATTCATTGTGGCACCACAATGTTTCATGAACAAGTTTTTCTTCCCTCAAGCTGGTCCCAGATGTTTGCTTTGGGTTTTGGATAAAATCTGAATGGAAACATCAAGCCCTGGAACTGTAAATCACCATTTCTGAATCAACAGATCAGAGGATCACACAGGATGTTAAGGGTTGGAAGGGACCTCTGGAGATCATTGAGTCCTGCCAGAGGAGGGCCATAGAATCTAGCACAGTTAGTTCATCATATTGTTTGTATTATCATCCAGGGTATGGAGCCCAGGTTCCTAAATGGAGCTAGGTTAGGTTCTTGGAAAACTTGGAACCAATAGCCATAGATTCATAGATTGGTTTAGGTTGAAAGGGACCTTAAAGATCATCCAGTTCCAAACCCCCTGCCATGGGCAAGGACACTTTGCTCAAGGCTTCATCCAGCCTGGCCTTGAACACCTCCAGAGAGGAGGTGTTCACCTTCAGAGAGGTGGAGGTTCTCCTCCAGCAAGGTATTAAAGCTGATTGGAAAAAGAACAACCAAACCACCAAAACCTCACAAAAAGCAACCTCACCCATAAGAAAAGACCCCCCCGCCCAAAAAAAAAACCCAAACCCAACCCTAACCCCCAACAGCCAGTAAAGGAGGAATCGAGCAGTAATTTTCTACTGCCTCATGGACATTGACATTACTAAAATAGAGAGGAAGGGAAATTCTTGCTGGACTTGCGTGAGAAATTCTTCCTCATAAGTCTTGAAACTCAGGGATAGGACCCAGAGTGGGGTTGGAATCTCCACCTGTAGAGCAGCTTGACTCCTCAAATGTTGGGTTCAGTTTTGGGCCCTCACTGCAAGAAGGACATTGAGGAGCTGGAGCAGGTCCAGAGAAGGGCAAGAAAGCTGGGGAAGGGTCTGGAGAACAGGGCTGGGGAGCAGTAGCTGAGGGAGCTGGGAGTGTTCAGTGTGGAGCAGAGGAGGCTCTCTGCAGCTCCCTCAAAGGAGGTTGGAGCCAGGTGGGGGCTGGTCTCTTCACTCTAGTCTCAGGTGATAGAAGGAGAGGAAGTGGCCTGAAATTGTGCCAGGGGAGGGTTAGGTTGGTCTTTGCTGCGGGATTGGAACAGGGATTGGTCAGGGATTGGAACAGACTGCCCAGGCAGGTGGTGGAATCCCCATCCCTGGAGGTGTTCAAGGAACCTGTGGCTATGGCACTTGGGGCCATGATTTGGTGGCCATGGTGGTGCTGGGTTGCTGATTGGACTGGATGAGCTCAGAGGCCTTTTCCAGCTGAAACAATTATGTCATTCTGTCATTCTGTAATCCTGAGGCTACTTTAAGTCATCTGTAGAACAAGCTGCAGGTTGTTCTACAGGGCGACCACTTCTGCCCTCAGAGAAGGGAGATGGTCATTGGATTAGTGAGGCAACACTTCTGGAATTGGAGGGTTTTGAGGAGCCTTGAATCCCACCTCATGAGAGCACAAAGCACTGGAAATGGCAAAGATATCTTTAAACTCTCTATTTCCTTATAACTGATTCAGTAGAGGTGAAGTTAGGTCAGAAAAGAGTTAGCAGAAGAACAGAGTTCCAGCAGCTGTGGGTTCGTTGTGCTGGAGGGTGTTTTTTGTTTGTTTTGTTGTTGTTTCCCCCCCCCCCCCCCCCCCGAACACCTGGCCAGATATTTTTCCCTGATTTGTAAAACCCAAAACCACCAAAAAAGGCAAACTTTTTTTCCCCCACTCTAAATAAATCACAGTCTTGGCCTAAGCTTTTTCTCCTGTGCACTCTGGAAAATCTCCACAACTTGTGGCCATTTAAAACACATTAGAAGCTCCAAGAAATGTGCCTGATGATTTATTTCATCTCTCTATACCAAGGGCTTCCAGTACATCTCCATAGAAGCAGTAAAATTATCCTTTTTATTAGCCATGATGCTTTAGACTCTTCCAAGTATAGATTTGGCTGCTGCTAGTCACAGAATCATAGACTGGCAGGTGTTGGAAAGGACCTCCAGCTACCATCATGTCCAACCACCCTGCAAAGCAGGACCAGTTAGAGAAGGAATGCATCCAGTTTGGTTTTGAAGACCTCCAGAGAAAGAAATTCCACAACCTCTCTGAGCAGCTTGCTTCAGGGCTCCAGCAGCCTCACACCACAGAATTTTCTCCTCATGTTGGGATGGAATTTCCTGGGATTGAGTTTATGTCCATTGCCCCTCATCCTATCACTGAGAAGAGCCTGGCTGCATCCTCCTGACAGCCACCTTGCAAGGTATCTGTAGACACTGATAAGGTGTCCCCTCAACCTCCTCTTCTCCAGACTAAACAGCCCCAGGGCTCTCAGGCTCTCAGTCTTTCCTCATGAGAGAGATGCTTCAGTCCCTTCAGCATCCTCGTAGCTATCCACGGAACTCTCCCCAGCAGTTCTATGTCCCTCTTGAACTGGGGAGCCCAGAACTGCACACTACATTCCGGATGGGGTCTGAGTAGAGGGAGAGGAGAACCTCTCTTGACCTGCTGGCCACGCTGCTTAATGCACCCAAGTACACCACTGGCCTTCTTGGCCACCAGGGTACTTTGCTGTCCCACGGATAACTAATTATCACCCAG
Organism: Picus viridis; assembly: GCA_033816785.1. Classification (NCBI taxonomy): domain Eukaryota; kingdom Metazoa; phylum Chordata; class Aves; order Piciformes; family Picidae; genus Picus; species Picus viridis. Next base: position 1,081,265 of record CM066593.1, read on the forward strand.
GACTCCCAGGTCCTTCTCTCTGGAGCTACTCGCCAGCAGGTCAGCCTCTCACCTGTACTGCTGTATGACATTGTTCCTCCCTGGGTGCAGGACTCTGCACTTAACCCTTGTTGAGCTTCATTAGGTTCATCTTTGCCCAGCAGTCTGAGTCTTGCTGAATGGCCTGAGGGGCTGTCAGCCACTCCTCCCATGCCCAGCCCTGTTTTCCTTCCAATAAATTTAGCTGGGAGGGTTTTACAGGGAGAAGTGTTCTGCATGAAAGATGTTTTGTAGCTACTATTCTGAGGAGCTTTGAGTCCTTTGCTATCATCTATTTTTAATGCAATATTAGCTTTTTTTCAGTTGGAATGTTCCTGCACATTGCTTGCACAGAGAGGAACTGGGCAGTGGCAGCTCCTGTGTACAGCAGCATCTGGTGCTGCAACTCCATTTGCTTCTGGTAGCCAACCTGTGATGTTTATATAGAACCATAGAATGGGTTGGGTTGGATGAGACCTCCAAAAGTCACCTAGCCTAACCTGCTGAAGGCAGCAGGGACATCCTCCACTAGGTCAGGTTGCTCAGAGCCTTATCCAGCCTGACCTTGAACAACTCCAGAGATGGGGCCTCAACTACCTTCATGGCAACCTTTTGCAGTGTTCCACCACCCTCATGGTAAAGAACTTGTTCCTAACATCCTATCTAAAACTGCTCTTTTCTAATTTCAAACCATTGCCCTTCATCCTCTCACTGCAGGCCTTTGGAAACAGTCCCTCTGCAGCCTTCTTGTAGCCCTCTTCAGGTACTGGAAGGCTGCTAATTGCTTAAACCAAAGGAGATGGATTAGCTGTGAGACCCCACCTGGAGTATGGCACCCAGTTCTGGGGCCCTCAACAGAAGAAGGACATGGACTTGCTGGAGAGGGTTCAAGAGAGCCACAAAGATGATCAGAGGGCTGGAGAACCTCCCTTGTGGGGACAGGATGCAAGAGTTGGAGCTGTTCAGCCTGGAAAAAAACAAGGCTCTAGGGAGACCTTTGAGGAGCCTTCCAGTACCTGAAGGGGCTCCAGGAGAGCTGGGGAGGTACTTTGGATAAGGGTTGGGAGTGCCAGGATGAGGGACAATGGCTTTGAGCTGGGAGAGGGGAGATTGAGATTGGAGATGAGGAAGAAATTCTTTCCAGTGAGGATGAGGAGACACTGGCACAGGTTGCCCAGGGAGGCTGGGGCTGCCTCCTCCCTGGGGGTGTTCAAGGCCAGGCTGGATGAGGCCATGAGCAAGCTGGGCTGGTGGGAGGTGTCCCTTCCCATGGCAGTGGTGCTGGAACCAGATGATCTTGAAGGTCCCTTCCAACCCAAGCCATTCTGTGACGGATATTGTGCCATCTGAAGAGAACTCTGTCACCTCAGCAACAATGTAAGAAAATTCCTGAGTGTGAGCAGTTTTCAGCTTGGTCTTTTTTATGCAATGGAAGCAATTGTGTTTGGTTATTTTGAAGCTACATCCTGGTGGAAAAGTTCCCCATTAGCGAGCAGTGTGCTCTTGTGGCTGGGAAAGCCAACGGTCTCCTGGGGTCCATTAAGAAGAGAGTGGCCAGCAGGTCAAGGGAGGTCCTGCTCCCTATCTACTCTGTCCTGCTGATGCCACACCTGGAGTACTGTGTCCAGCTCTGGGCTCCCCAGTTCAAGAGAGACAGGGAACTACTGGAGAAAGTCCAGTGAAGGGCTACAAAGATGATTAAGGGACCAAAGCATTTCTCTGGTGAGCAAAGGCTGAGAGCCCTGGGGGTGTTGAGCCTGGCGAAGAGCAGCCCCAGAGGGGATCTGAGCAATGCTTAGCAAGAGCTAAAGGGTGGAGGGCAAGAGGCAGGGGCCAGACTCTTGTCAGTGGTGCCCAGGGATAGGACAAAGAACCATGGGCATGAAGTGGAAGCCAGGAGGTTTCACCTGAAAAATAACTTCTTGGGTGTGAAGGTGCTGGAGGCCTGGAGCAGGCTGCCCAGAGAGGTTGTGGAGTCTCCTTGTATGAAGAGTTTCCAACCCCCCCCGGCCATTGTGCTCCTGGACAAGCTTCTGTGGGTGGCCTGCTGGAGCGGGGAGTTTGACCAGGTGAGCTCCAGAGGTCCATTCTGTTTTTCCAGCTCTGTCCCTTATTGAATGAATGAAAACCTTGCAAGTGTTTCAGGCTGTGCTCATCCCACTGCTCACTGTACAACTGCTCTGTGCTACTCATTATAAACCCCACCTGGTCTCTCAGGGAGGGGCTGAGTGTCAGCTGGGGGCTGCCTGTTCAGACAAGTTCAGCTGCACAACGTGGTCAGTCCCCAGCCTCGGGGTAGTGAAAAATATTCCTCTGGGCTGGAATAAAAGTGTGTCTGATCTTCCCTGAAGCCTTGCTGATGTATATTTTGGAAGAGGACTTGCTGTTTGTCACGAAGTTGTCTCTCTGTCATGTTTGATAGCCGTTAAGGTCTGCTAAGGCTGGCTGAGTTACAAGCTTCTTAGAAATTCCTGTTCACTGTACTTGGGAGATTCTTACAAGAGCTGGAAAGCTCAGCTTCTTCTGAGTCCTGCCAGCACAGAGCCCTCTTTCAGCCAAGAGCTGGCAGGACCTTCCTGTAATTACAGTTGTATGATTGTGGTCCAGACCAAAGTTGGGGCTGGAGCTGAGAACATGAATCACAGAATCATTCACATGGGAAAAGACCCTCAGGATCACCAAGTCCAACCCAGAACCCTACACTACAAGGTTCACCTCTAAACCATATCCCCAAGCACCACATCCAAACCACCTTTAAACATATCCAGGGTTGGTGACTCAAGCACCTCCCTGGGCAGCACATTCCAATGCCTGACCACTCTTGCTGGGAAAAAATGTTTCCTACTGTCCAGTCTAAACCTACTCAGGTACAGCTGAGGCCATTCCCTCTTGTTCTATCACTAATTACCTGTGAGAAGAGACCAGCACCAACCCTTCCACAGCATCTTTCAGGTAGCTGTAGGCAGCCATGAGACCTCAGCCTCTTCTGTTTCAAACTAACCATCCCCAGCTCCTTAGTTGCTCTTCATGAGATTTATTCTCCAGGCCCTTCACAGCTTCCTTGCCCTCCTCTGCCCTGGCTCCAGCACCTCCACATCTCTCCTGTATTGAGTACCAGGGGACAATCCCCTCCCTGCTGCTTCTGGACACAACATTTCTAATCCCATCCAGGATGCCTTTGGCTCTTTTGGCCACTGGGCACACTGCTGCCTCCTGTTCAACTACTTGTCCATTAGCACCTCCAGGTCCCTTTCTGCCAGACACTTTCTGGCCTCACTGCCCCAAGCCTGTAGTGTTGCTTAGGGTTGCTGTGACCCAAAGCCTGGAAGTAAAGCAAAACCAATGCCTAGTCTAGGATCAGGGTGCAGGGGAGGGTCCCTAATTTCAGTGTAGAAAGTGTGGAAATGCATTGCATGGGAGGAGACCAAATGACCCCTTGAGAAGAGAACTGAACTGGGTTGTAGGAGACAGACAAGGATGTGCTTTTGGTTCTCCTGCCTGGTCTTGACATGTCCTTCTGCTACTGTCAGTTTGTTCTTTCTCTGTTCAGTGTCATCATTTCCACCTGCCAGGAGGGTCACAAAGGTGATCAGAGAGATGGAGCACCTCCAACACTGGGACAGGCTGAGGGAACTGGGACTCTGAAGCTTGGAGCAGAGGAGCCTGAGGGCTGCCCTCATTGATGGGTAAAAAGATGTGCAGGGCAGTGTTGGGGGATGAAGCCAGGCTCTGCTCAGGGATGTCCAAGGACAGGACAGGACAAGGGGCAGTGGGTGCAAGCTGGAGCAGAGGAGGTGCCATGGGAATGTAAGGAAAAGCCTTTCTGCTGTGAAGGTGACAGCCCTGGAGCAGGATGCCCAGAGAGGTTGTGGAGTCTCCTTCTCTGGAGACATTCAGAACCTGCCTGGATGCCTTCCTGTGTGGCCTACTCTATATGATCCTGCTCTGGGCAGGGGTTGGACTGGATGATCTTTTGAGGTCCCTTCTAACTCCTAATTGGGTGCCAGCTACTAGAGCTGCAGGTGTCCCTCAGCTACAGTGTCAGCAGTTGGTGTAAGTGGGGGTCTCAGTGCCAGCCAGTGGAGTGGAAATGGTCATGTCCCAGAATCCAGCTTACTGAGAGACTGGCATGAGTGAGGGACTCAGCACCAGTAGCTGGAATGGGGCAGCAGGTGACAGCTGCCACATGCCTGCTGCTGGAGGGTATCTTGTACCTTCTTCAAGTGGATGTATGTGGGGCATGCAAATGCATTCACCTTCAAACTTCAAACTGGACAGTACAGGGGGTTTGGATGCAGGCAAAAGGGGCCCTTGGTCTCCAGGGAGACCCATGAGCTTGGGATACTTATTGGATGTGTGTGCGAGTGCTGAGTGTTGGCAATGAGCATCAAGATGGACTAGATAGAGAGCAGGGGACATGTGGGGTGGGTCAGAGGGCCAGGAACTGGGGTGTTCAGCAGCAGAAGGGCTGTGCTGGTGCTTCACAAATCACAGAGTAGTAAGGGTTGGAATGGACCTCTGGAGATTGAGTCCAATCCCCCTGCCAAGGCAGGGCCACCTGGAGAAGGTCACACAGGAACACATCCAGGCAGGTTTTGAATGCCTCCAGAGATGGAGACTCCACCACCTCCCTGGGCAGCCTGCTCCAGGGCTCCACCACCCTTAAATTAAAGAAGTTCCTCCTCATGTTTAGATGGAACAAAAGTGTTCAGGTGTGTGCCTCTTACCCTTTGTCCTGTCACTGTGCACCACTGAACCAAGCCTGGTCCCTACCCTGTGAGTATTTAAGGGATCTGTGACTGTACAGCCCCAGAAAGCTTTGGATTTAGTGTGTATGACTTACACTAATGCCCTTCTGTATCTGCCAGCCAAAGAGGAGAAGGGAACTTGGCTGTCTGTGCTTCTGTCTTGTCTAAGCCCTGGCTGCGGGTGGTGTGGAAGGCAGCACCTTGCCTGCGGCAGTCTGTGACCGGCCATGTCTGTGTCATTTGTATCTCTCTGCTCAGCTTTGCCACTGCTTAAACTTGCAAATGAGAGGGCAGCAGCTGCAGCTCTTAGCCTGGGCAGAGGCTCTGTTTCCTAGGGCACTGGGCTGGGTTCCAGCATTCTGGTTCACAGGATGTGAGGGGTTGGGAGGGACCTCCGGAGATCATCGAGTCCCACCTCCCTGCCAGAGCAGGGTTCTCTCATTGCTGGTTCTCCTACAGGAGAGGTCCCTTAATAAAATCCAAGAGAAAACTGGAATAGAGTTAAAATAGTTTCTTTCAGTAGAAGTGAGGTTTCCTGAGGAGGAAAAAAACCTGGATTACAGCATGAGTCAAGCTGTGCAGATGTCTGCAAGAAGGATCTGGAGGTGCTGGAACATGTCCAGAGAAGGGCCAAAAACCACCACGCCGTGCCAGGGGTTGGATCTAAATGATCTTTAAGGTCCCTTCCAGCTCAAACCATTCTATGATTTGTTTTTTTTTTCCTAACCATGTGGCCATTAATAGTTTGTATTCCAAATGCTCAATCCTGATGTCTATCTCCAAACAGGACAGTTTAAAAAGAATACAAAATGGGCAGAATCCTGCTGACACTTCCCCGGTCTCTGTGGTTGTGGAGGACGATTGGATTGGTACAGGGAAGGAGGATTGATTTCAGTGGGTCCATCTGATAGCATCATCTCTGCTTATCACTCAGCATCCTCATGTATCCTGCTGTGGTTTCTCTGCTCAAGGGTGGAGGAAATACACTGAGCTGGTCAAGGGTGGAGGAAATACACTGAGCTGGTCAAGGGTGGAGGAAATACACTGAGCTCAGCTGAGCTGCTAAAAGCTGGGAGTCTGTTGTCATCTGAGGTATCCCAGGGCTAACAGATGTATCCCTGCAAGGTTGGCAGCTATGACCTGTGGGATATCTGTGCTGGGCTGGTAGGAGGTGTCCCTGCCCATGGCAAGGGGTTGGCACTGCATGATCCTTGAGGTGCCTTTGAACCCAACCCATTCTGTGATGATTCTGTGAATGTTGGCAACATCTGAAGCCCTACCTTAAGAAATGTATTGGTAGAGGCTTTCCTGGAAATGGACAATGCACAGGCTAAGAAGTGATGAGAAATCAAACCCCATCTCTGTAGGCAATCCCTTTCCAGCCACAAGTTGATTTTACTTGCAGTGCATGAATAAAGGACACCAATCACACATCCAGGGGTTTATTAGTAGAATTAATAGCAAGGAGTCTTTCACACTGTCCTAGACCCCTGTGACTTCTGATCATCTTTCAAGCTCTGCTCCAGTGCTTTCCAAATGGGTCCCCTAGCAGGGCAGGGCTGCTGAAAGCTCAAATCCTGGCTCAACTCACCACTTAAATGCTACCTAGCTCCTTGGATAAGGCTTTGAGCAAGCTGGTCTAGTGGAAGGTGACCCTGCCAGTGGTAGGGGGTTGGAACTAGATGATCATTAAGGTCTCTTCCAACCCAAACCATTCTATGTGCATTAAGAGGAATATGTCCGGCAGATCAAGGGAGGTTCTCCTCCCCTTCTACTCTGCCCTGGTGAATTACATCCAGTTCTGGGCTCTCCATTTCAAGAGGGACAGGGATCTGCTGGAGAGAGCCCAAGGGAGAGCTACAAGGATGCTAAAGGGACTGGAGCACTGCCTGGTGAGGAGAGCCTGAGAACCCTGGGGGTGGTTAGTCTGGAGAGGAGAAGACTGAGAGGGGATTTAATAAATGTTTATAAATATCTGAGGGCTGGGAGTCAGGAGGGAGGGGACAGCCTCTGCTCAGTTGCACCCTGTGATAGGACAAGGGGCAATGTATGGAAACTATATCACAGGAGGTTCCACCTCAACATGAGGAGGAACTTCTTCACTGTGAGGTCACAGAGAAATGGAGCAGGCTGCCCAGAGAGGTTGTGGAGTCTCCTTCTCTGGAGACTTTCAGGACCCATCTGGATGTGTTCCTGTGTGACCTGTGCTGGATTCTATGGTCCCGCTCTGGCAGGACTGGATGATCTTTGGAGGTCCTTTGCAACCCTGAACGTCCTGTGAGCTCTGATCCTGTGATTATTAAAGGGACTGAGACTGTAGAAGAACAATAAAGGGCATAAAATGGCTGCAATATAGATTACAAATTAGGTGGGGGGAAGAACAGACTTTTGGATGTCTCTTTAGGACACCATTGGGCAGCAAGGAGAGTGTGGGATTCTAGGACGTGCCAGGGCCCCTGAAGAGATGCCCAAATATAAACCAAAATCAGGTCAGGGGTACACAAGTCAGGGTCAGATGCTGTTCCTGGTTGTGCTGAGTAAGAAAATCAATAGGCCTTGTCCTGAGGTCAGACAGAATCAGCAGAATATGCAGCATTAACGTTTTGCCCCAGCATAGATGTGGTTATAGGTTAAAAATAGTCCAAGCACAGCACAGTTTAGGCAGATGGATTTTTTTTTTCTTAATTATTATTTTTTTTTTAAATAGGATTTGAAGTTAAAAATCTCCTAAGCTCAGAAATGCCTACTGAGAATTAGAAGACCGAAGGAAAATGAATATATTTCCCTGCCCTACTTTCCCTGCTCAGCTGTTCCTCTGCAGGCACATGAGATGCAGAAAGCTGAGGAGAAGCAGGAGGTCCTCAGTAGGTTTTGTGGGGTCTGTGCTCTAATCCACTTCTGCCTCCTTTCTGTTTCCCAGCTGCTCTTTAAAATGGTTGAAGGGTTTTTCATTTTCTGTCTGTGTACTTGGTACACAGGGATCACAGAATAATTGTCAGGGTTGAAAGGGACCTCAAGAGTGATCCAGTTCCAGCCCCCTGCCATGGGCAGGGACACCTCACACTGCAGCAGGTTGCTCACAGCCACATCCAGTCTGGCCTTCAAAACCTCCAGGGATGAGGCTGCCACCACCTCCCTGGGCAACCTGTGCCAGTGTCTCACCACCCTCATGGGGAACAACTTCTTCCTAACATCTAATCTAACTCTTCCCTCCTCTTGCGTGGATCCGTTCCCCCCAGTCCTATCACTACCCAACACCCTACAAAGTCCCTCCCCAGCTTTCTTGTAGCCTCCTTCAGATACTGGAAGGCCACAATTAGGTCTCCTTGGAGCCTTCTCTTCTCCAGACTGAACAACCCCAACTCTCTCAGTCTGTCTCCATAGCAGAGGAGCTCCAGCCCTTTGCTCATCCTTGTGGCCCTTCTCTGGACACATTCATCAGAACTGCAGCTGGAAGCACAAGGGGAAGGGTGGCTGCAGGTTTGTTACATATTTGATTGTCCTCCCCCTCTTTGGCACTGGTGAGGCTACACCTCAAATACTGTGTTCAGATTTGGACTCCTCTCTACAAGAAGGAAGTTTTTGGGCTGTAGTGTGTTTAGAGAAGGGCAATGGAGGTGGTGAAGGGTCTTTAACACACAGGTCTGGTGAGGAGCAGCTCTGGGACCTGGAGGTGTTTAGTGTGGGGAAGAGGAGTCTGAGAGAGACCTCATTGCTCTCTACAGCTCCCTGGGTGGAGGCTGCAGTGAGGGGGGTGGGGGGCTCTGCTCCCCACTCTCAGGTGAGAGGAGAGGAAATGGCCTGAAATTGTGCCAGGGAAGGGTTGGAGATTAGGAAAAATGTCTTTGCTGTAAGAGTGGTCAAGGATTGGCACAGACTGCCCAGGGAGGTGGTGAAATCCCCATCCCTAGGGGTGTTTAAAAGCCATTTGGATGATGAGCTCAGGGACAGGGTCTGACAGTTGTGTGCAGGGAGCTGTTAGGCTATGGTTAGACTTTGATGATCTTAAGGTCTTTTCCAACCAGGTGATTCTCTGATTCTATATGTAGACAATTCTGCCCACTCTGGCATGGAGACAATCCCACAGCAGTGGCTGAGCAGGCAGCACAGGAATGGTGTCTGAGTGCAGGAGCAGAGGCAGGGCAGGAGGATTTGCCTCACTTCTGTGTTTTAAAAAAACATCCCTGTGATGATTCAATTTTCTGGCAAATTTGACATTGACTTTTCCCAGCATCAAGAAAAAGGCAATGAAGCACTTCATCTTCAAAGATAACCTTGGAAAGGAAAGTCCTCTCTGCTCTTTCAGCTCTGATTAACTGTAATTTGTTCCATTAATTGGAGAAGTTGCTGAAATTACTCACTGTAGTAGCATTTTGGCTCTCATTTGAGATTGGGAGAAATCTGTTCTTCATAATTCCTGTGCTGCCTGACAAAGAATCATAGAATGGTTTGGGTTGGAAAAGCCTTCGAAGATCATCCAGCCCTACACTACCATGGCCACTAAACCCTGGCCCCAAGTGCCATGGCCACAGGTTTCTTGAACACCTCCAGGGATGGGGACTCCACCTCCCTGGGCAGCCTGTGCCCATCTCTGACCACTCTGGCAGCAAAGAAAATTTTTTGTCATCTCCACCCTAAACCTCCTCTGATGCAGTTTCAGGCCATTTCCTCTCCTATCACCTGATATTAGGGAGAGGAGACCTGCTCCCACCTCACTCCAACATACTTCCAGGGAGTTGTAGAGAGCCATGAGGTCTCCCCTCATCCTCCTCTGCTCCACACTGAACACCCCCAGCTCCCTCAGCTGCTCTTCCCCAGCCCTCTTCTCCAGACTCTTCCCCAGCTTTGTTGCCCTTCTCTGGACCTGCTCCAGCTCCTCAGTGTCCTTCTTGGAGTGAGGGCCCCAAAATTGAGCACATTATATCAGGAACAAGTTGTGCCTTGGTGCTGTGTGAGAACACCATGGTGGTTTGCAGTGGACATTTGTAACTCAGTTCTAACCTCCCACATGGCTTTGGAGTGGAGAGCTGCCACGGAGGAGGAAAGGACACAGCTGTGACTCTCAGCTGCTGGAAGAAATTGAGAGCAACCTGAAAACTGCTTAGCTGTAACCACAGCATCAGAAATGCTGTGTCCAGGAGCAGCAGGGAGGAGGTTGTCCTCTGGTACTCAGCTCTGGTGAGGCCACACCTACAGTGTTGTGTCCAGTTTTGGGCACCTCAGTACAGGAGAGATATGGAGGTGCTGGAGCCAGGGCAGAGGAGGGCAAGGAAGCTGTGAAAGGCCTGGAGAATAAACCTGATGAAGAGCAACTGAAGGAGCTGGGGATGATTAATGTGAAGAAGAGGAGGCTGAGGGGAGACCTCATTGCTGTCTACAACTACCTGAAAGGTTGTAGAGAGGTTGGTGCTGGTCTCTTCTCATAGGTGATAGAACAAGGGGGAATGGCCTCAAGCTGTGACTGGGTAGGTTTAGACTGGACATTAGGAAACATTTTTTCCCAGCGAGAGTGATCAGACATTGGAATGTGCTGCTCAGGGAGGTGCTTGAGTCACCAACCCTGGATGTGTTTAAAGGTGGTTTGGATGTGGTGCTTGGGGATGTGGTTTGGAGATGAACCTTGTAGTGTAGGGTTCTGGGTTGGACTTGGTGATCCTGAGGGTCTTTTCCCATGTGAATGATTCTGTGATTCTGTAGTTCTGTGATAGGGGTGATCCATCCATCTTCACATCTCGTGCCTTGGGCTGTCGGGAGTGGCTGCAGGCAGTGTGTTGGATGTGTATTGGAAGGAATTCCTGGACAGGGAATAAGCACAAACTGCCTAAGTCACATTTAAGACAGCAGATGGGACTGAGGTTGGCATCTGGATCAGCTTGGAGAAAATGCACTTAGTACTGACAGCCCAGTGTGCTGGGTTCATGTGTGCTGCAGCTGCTGTGTCTGCCTGTTTGTCTGTCTGCTCGAGGGCAGGGAAGCTCTGGCCAGGCTGGATCTGTGGGCTCAGAGCAGTTGTGTGAGTCACAGTAAGGCCAAACGCCTGGTTCTGCACTTTGGCCACAACAACCTCCAGCAGCGCTACAGGCTTGGGGAGGAGTGGCTGGAAAGCTGCTCAGCAGAGAGGAACCTGGGGGTGTTGACTGACAGCAGGGTTGAACATGACCCAGTGTGCGCCCAGGTGGCCAAGAAGGCCACCATCATCCTGGCCTGGATCAGGAACGGTGTGACCAGCAGGAGTAGGGAAGTGATCTCATTCCTGTGCCCAGCACTGGGGTGGCCACACCTAAATACTGGGTTCAGTTTTGGTCCCCTCACTCCAAGAAGGACATTGAAGGGCTGGAATGTATCCAGAGAAGGACAACAAAGGTGGTGAGAAGCAGCTGAGGGAACTGGGGTTGTTCAGTCTGGAGAAAAGGAGGCTGAGGAGAGAGCTTCTGGCTCGCTACAACTCCTTGACAGGAGGCTGCAGAGAGCTGGGGGTTGGTCTGTTCAACCAAGTACCAACAGGACAAGAGGAAATAGCCTCAAGTTGTGCAAAGGGAAATTTAAGTTGGATATTAGGAAGAATTTCTTCACTGAAAGGGTTCTTAGACATTGGAACAGGCTGCCCAGGGAGGTGGTGGGGTCCCCATCCCTGGAGGTATTTAGGAGTTTTGCAGATGTAGTGCTTAGGGATGTGGTTTAATCAAGGACTTGTCAGTGTTAGGCTGATGGTTGGACTTGATCTTAAAGGTCTTTTCCAGTGTGGGCAATTCTGTGATCTCCTAAAGATATGAGGAAGCAGAATGGCAGCAGATATGAGGCAGGTGAGACATGTTAGATAAGTTGGAGATGTGTTAAGGATGGGTTGAGGCAGGCTTGTGAAAGAAAGTGGCAGTGAAAGAAGAATCTTTGAGTGGCAAAAGCAGGAGTTAAGCATTGAGTAGGAGTGGTAATCCTATTAGTATGCCTGCAGGACAACTCTGCTGAGGAAAGGAGATCTTCACAATGCCTTTTTCTGCAGTTTTTGTGGCTCTGAATGAAATATGATTGCTCAGATACAGGGCTCAACAAACCGAGCACTGAGGGCTCAACAAACTGAGCACTGAGGGCTCAACAAACTGGGCTCTGGTGAGACCCCACCTGGAGCACTGTGTCCAGTTCTGGATCCTCTGTTACAGGAAGCATCTGGGGGTGCTGGAAGATGTCCAGAGAGGGGCCATAAGGATGAGCAGAGGGCTGGAGCTCCTCTGCTATGGAGACAGACTGAGAGAGTTGGGGTTGTTCAGTCTGGAGAAGAGAAGGCTCCAAGGAGACCTAATTGTGGCCTTCCAGTATCTGAAGGAGGCTACAAGAAAGCTGGGGAGGGACTTTGTAGGGTGTTGGGTAGTGATAGGACTGGGGGGAATGGATACATGCAGGAGGAGGGGAGAGTTAGATTAGATGTTAGGAAGAAGTTGTTCCCCATGAGGGTGGTGAGACACTGGCACAGGTTGCCCAGGGAGGTGGTCTCATCCTTGGAGGTTTTGAAGGCCAGGCTAGATGTGGCTGTGAGCAACCTGCTGCAGTGTGAGGTGTCCCTGCCCATGGCAGGGGGGTTGGAGCTAGATGATCCTTGAGGTCCCTTTCAACCCTGACAATTATTCTGTGAAATGAAAGCTGAAAATATGTTTCTGTGCCTTGAATTTATCATTTCTACCTCGATGTGCTTTCATGGATTGAGAGAATTCATGTGGGCAATGCCACACACCTGGAAAAAGTCATTATGTGAGCAGGAGAGGAAGAAAAAGAACTGCAAACAAAGGAGGAGAAAGCACTGACCTTCTAAAAAGAAAAAAAACAAAATCTGATCCAGCACAAGGTGTAGAGGTTGTAGTTAGAGCATTGGCAGTCCATATATGCTCAAAGGCAGCCTTAGGTCATCATTAGAACAGTGAAACAAACCTCTGTGATTGCCAGCTCCTCTCCAGATCCAGTTTCAGATGGAGATGCTTAACTTTTAAGGAGTAAGCAGGAGAAGAAATGAAGTTAGTAGCTGTGTCTGCTTTCAAGAGTGTGAATCCGTGTTGCTTGGGTGCTTATAGAATCACAGAATTGTTTTGGGTGGGAAAGACCTCTGAGGTCCAGAAGGCAACTGTTTCCTAGGCTGCAACGAGAGAAGAGTGACCAGCAGGATGAAGGAGGTGATTCTCTACCTCTGCTTTGCTCTTGTGAGACTCCACCTGGAGTGCTGCATCCAGCTCTGGTGCCTCCAGCATAAGAGGAACATGGAACTGCTGGAGTGGGTCCAGAGACAAAGATAATCAGAGGGCTGGAGAAACTCTCCCATGGGGACAGGCAGCAAGAGCTGGGGCTGTTCAGCCTGGAGAAGAGAAACTCCAGGGAGACCTCAGATCAGCCTTCCAGTATCTAAAGGGGACTACAGGAGGGCTGGGGAGGGACTTTTGACAAGGGCTGGGAGTGATAGGATGAGAGGGAATGGATTGAAGCTTGAGGAGAGGAGAGTCAGACTGGAGATTAGAAAGAAATTCTTTCCAGTGAGGGTGGGGAGACACTGGCACAGGTTGCCCAGGGAGGCTGCGGCTGCCTCCTGCCTGGAGGTGTTCAAGACCAGGCTGGATGAGGCTTGAGCAAGCTGGGCTGGTGGGAGGTGTCCCTGCCCATAGCAAGGGGTTTGGAACTAGATGATCGTTAAAGTCACTTCTAACCCAAACCATTCTGTGACTCATCAATTTTAGCCATCAACCTAAGACCACCATGGCCATTAAACCATGTCCTGAAGTGCCATGACCACATATTTCTTGAGCCTTTCCCGGGGTGGAGACTCCACTTGTATAGTCTTTTAGAATGCAAACTTGACCTCTTTAGCCTATTAAAGAGAGGCCCTGCCAGGCTCTGAAGGAGATGCTGCCAGTCTTTCTCAGCAGTGAAGAAGGTGACTGTTCCTCATATTACTCCTTGTCTGTACTTTTGATTCTAGCCAGCTCTTTTTATAGCTAGGTCTCTGTTTCCATTGGTTCTGTGCCACTCTTTGGTGCTTAGCTTCCTACTTTATCTGGGTTGGGTAGTCAAAAATGAAGGGAAAAGGAGACATCAGCATCCTTGATCAGCAGACACAGTAAGCGTCTTATCCATCCAGAAGGACAAATGTGAAAGTCTAAGGGTGCTGAGAGGAAAGAACTAGGGAAAATCAACACAACGAAGGAAAGGGACTGGCTGATGCAGGCAGAAGTCAAAAAGGTAAAAGGGCTGATTGAGGATGGATAGTAAGAAAACTGAGAGAAGCATAGAATTGTTTCAGTTGGAAAAGAGCCCTAAGATCATCCAGTCCAAGGCTGGAGCACCTCCCCTGTGGGGACAGGCTGGGATAGTTGGGGCTGATCAGCCTGGAGAAGAGGAGGCTCCAGGGAGACCTTAGAGCAGCCTCCCAGTACCTGCAAGGGCCCCACAAGAAAGCCAGAAAGGGAGTTTTCACAAGGGCTTGTAGTGGTAGGACAAGGAGCAATGGACTGAAGCTTGAGGAAGGCAGATTTAGCCTGCATAAAGCTGCAGCAATGTGGCTCCAAGGGAGACCATGAAGATGATCAGGGGCTGGAGCATCTTTTGTTTGAGGGTAGCATGAGAGCTAGGTTTGTTCAGCCTGGAGAAGGCTCCAGGGAGACCCTCTAGAGGTCCTACAAGAATAGAGGGATGGGACCTTATAGTGGACCTACAAGAAGGCTGGGGAGGGACTTTTGACAAGGGCTTGGAGTGATAGGACAAGGGACAATGGCTTTGAGCTGGAAGATGACAGATTGAGACTGGAGATGAGGAAGAGATTCTTCACTGTGAGGGTGATGAGACTCTGGAACAGGTTGCCTCTGAAGGGGGACTATGGTGACAAAGGAAGACACAATCAACCCCGAGCTTCAAGAAGACATTTGGCAGTAGAAGCAGCTCTTATGGACTTTGTGGTGACTTTAGAAAGGTGAAATGTGTCGATGGCCAAGTTGTTCACTTCCTTCCATGTAGAATGGTGCAGTTTGTGACATTATGGTCAACAAATTACCAGAGGGATTTTGAAGTCACCAGAAAAATAGAGCAGAAGGCGAACAGCTTGAGGCAGAGAGAGATCCATCCTTAAATTTCAGACTGGAAATGAGACATAATTCAATGTCCACTGGCAGCCAGGAGAAGAAGAGATTTATTTTCTCTCTCTCTTTGTCTCTGCATTCAGATTTGCAAACCAGATCCCTCTCTAAACCCTGACACACCACCTCTGGAATAACTGCAAGGAAATTGTGACCTAAATTCAAAGAGGATTTCCCCCCCCCCCCCGGCTGTTTTAGCAGCCTTGGTTCCCATAACAGCAACGTTTTAAATAGGCTGCCTTCAGATGTTTGTGACACACACACACACACACACAATTCTCACCACTTAGATTCACACCAGTGTGGAAAAGGGATTTAGGGAAAGATATGAAAGAACAGAGCCAACCCAACCAAGCAATTTGGCACCAAGCTTGTCTATGCCGAAGAGCAGAAACAAGACTTCTGCATTACCTCAGGAGGCTTTTTGCAGTATTTTTAGGCAGAGGGAGAATCCCACATTCCCAGAAAATCCTGTGCAGGGAATGCAGAGCATGTGCTGCAAGAGATCTGCTTCAGCTGCAGGCTTGAACAGCTCTGCTGTGAAGAAAGGCTCAGAGCCCTGGGGCTGTTTAGTCTTGGGAAGAGAAGGTTGAGGGGATCTGATCAAGTTCTATAAATATCTGAGGGGTGGGGGTCAGGATGAAGGGGCCAGGCTCCTTTTGGTGGTGTCCAGTGACAGGACAAGGAGCAATGGGTTCAAGCTGGAACCCAGGAGGTTTCACCTCAACAGGAGAAGAATCCTCTTTACTGTGAGGATGACAGAGCACTGAAACAACCCAGAGAGGCTGTGAAGTCTCCTTCTCTGGAGACATTCCAGGATGTGTTCCTGTGTGACCTGCCCTAGGTGATCCTGCTCTGGCAGGGGGCATTGGACTCAATGATCTCTGGAGGTCCCTTCCAATCCCTAGCATTCTGTGATCTGTTTAAAGGGATGCTCAGTGGCTGTCTTCTGCCAGCAGAACCTACCCTCTCATATTTGGCATCTCTGAGCTCAGATTCCTAAATCAATATTGATGGGGGCTTCAGGAGGGAGGAGCAACTGTAGGGTATGAAGCCTTTTCACTCCTGCTTTTATGTTGCCCTATCATCTCCAGGTCATATCTTCCCAAGCAGATGGTACCTGAGACATGGGAAGGCACCAGGAACAATTCTGCACATGTTCTCCTCCAGGGAAGGATGGAGAGAGTGGCACAGCTGAAGAAAGAGCACTGAAACAGGCTCCCCAGAGAGGCTGTGAAGTCTCTGTCTCTGGAGACTTTCAAGCCCTGTCTGGATGTGTTCCTAGTGACCTGTGCTGGATTCTATGGTCCTGGCATAGAATACAGCCAATCCCCTGGCGGGGGGGGGGGGGGGATTTGATGATCTCTGGAGATCTCTTCCAACCCCTAACATCCTGTGAGCAGGGTGCAGGAGAATGCAGGAATCCCAGGAGAGTGAAATGAAGAGTGGGATTAGACTGAAGTAGCAGTGTGAGCATCCCCTGAAATTACCAAGAGGTTTATTCCACAGATCTCAGGATTACCCACCAGGATTGTGATTGTCCCCCCCACTACTTGGCAAACTTCAAATGTTGGGTTCAGTTTTGGACCACTCACACCGAGAAGGACATTGAGGAGCTGCAGCAGGTCCAGAGAAGGGCAACAAAGCTGGGGAAGGGTTTGGAGAGCAGGAGCTGGGAGTGTTTAGTGTGGAGAAGAAGAGGCTGAGGGGAGACCTCGTCACCCTCTACCACTACCTCAAAGTTGCAGTGAGGTGGGGTTGGGTGTCTTCTCACATACAAGAAGTGCCAGGACAAGACCTTCCAGTCTGAAGCCATCAGCCCTTATCCTGTCACTACACATCTTTGTAAAAAGTCCCTCTCCAGCTCACCTGCAGCCACTTTGAAATACTGGAAGGCTGCTCTAAGGTCTCCCAGGAGCCTTCTCTTCTCTGGGCAAGAAGCTCATGCCTAGAGCAATGACCAAGTGAAAAGGCTGCTTAGATTTGAAAACCAGACTTCCTTTTAGTTAGGAAATAATTTCCTACCATAGGTTGAGGCCAGGTTGGATGAGGCCTTGAGCAAGCTGGGCTGGTGGGAGGTGTTCCTGCCCGTGGCAAGGGGTTTGGAACTAGATGATCGTTAAAGTCACTTCTAACCCAAATCATGATTCTGTGATGTCTGGGTACCAAATATATGTTTGGGGATTTTAAAATAGCTTTATTTGTCCAAGGCACCTTAGTGAAAGAGATGGAAGCAGGAGACCAAGGGGTGACTGAAAAAAACCAACAAACCACCTAGTGATATTGTGGCTATGCTGTGGCTATATTGTGGCTATAGATCAAACTTGTACTTGGAATGATGTAAACCAAGTTGTGAGACATTGGTGAAGGCTGCTCGGGGAGGTGGTGGAGTCACCATCCCTGGAAGTGTTCAAGGGGGTGTGTGGATGTGGCATTTTGGGATGTGGTCTAATGGTCATGGATCACAGGCTCCCAGGATGTTAGGGGTTGGAAGGGACCTCTGAAGGTCACTGAGTCCAACCCCTGCCAGAGCAGGACCATGGGATCCAACACAGGTCACACAGGAACATATCCAGACAGGGATGGAAAGTCTCAAGAGAAGGAGACTCCACAACCTCTCTGGGCAGCCTGCTCCAGTGCTCTGTGACCCTCACAGTGAAGAAGTTCCTCCTCATGTTGAGGTGGAATCTCCTGTCCTGTAGTTTATATCCATTGCCCCTTGGCCTATCCCAGGGTGCAACTGTGCGGAGCCTGTCCCCTCCCTCTTGACCCCCAGCCCTCAGATATTTATAGACATTGCTCAGATCCCCTCTCAGTCTTCTCCTCTCCAGACTAAACAGCCCCAGGGCTCTCAGCCTCTCCTCACCAGGCAGTGCTCCAGTCCCTTCAGCATCCCTGGAAGTGTTGGGTAGAGGGTTGGACTTGATGATCATAGAGGTCGTTTCCAACCTTAATGATGCTATGATTCTATGTCTTGCCCCCACCCCTTTTTGCTCAGTTACAGCATCATTTGGGGTATGTCCAGCTTCTTAGTGGTAGGTTTATCAGGGGGAGAAACCTGATAAACTGGCTGGAGTTTTTGGCTTGGAGTGCCAGGACAAGGGGCAATGGCTTTCAGCTGGAAGTGGGGAGATTGGATGAGATCGGATGAGAGGGAATGGATTGAAGCTTGAGGAGGGGAGAGTTACACTGGAGATGAGGAAGAAATTCTTTAGAGTGAGGGTGGGGGAGGCACTGGAACAGGTTGCCCAAGGTGTGTGTGGATGCCCTCTCCCTGGAGGTGTTCAAGACCAGGCTGGATGAGGCCTTGAGCAACCTGGGCTGGTGGGAGCTGTCCCTGTCCATGGCAGGGGGTTGGAACTGGATGAGCTGTGAGGTCACATGAATCTGTGAGTCACCAGAGATCCCTTGCAAGCCTTCCTGTTCTGTGGTTCTGTGAGTTGCTGAAGGTGAAATTATTTACAAACAAGCAAAACATCTTTTCACATGTCAAAATCCACTGGAGTCCCTCAGTGAATGTGTTGTATTTTCAGAGCTTCCTGTTTTCTCTCTCCTTTTGCTGTGTGAGGCTCAGAAATAGCCAGAGGAAGGATTCTGCAGAGTGTTCTGCAGCGAAGCAAATTGAACACAGATTTATTGCTGCAGAAGCAAATTTAGGTGATTGTAGCTACAGTGTTATATAAAATCATTCCTTGTACAGGTGTGATTGGACTGAAATTGTGCCAGGGGAGGGTTAGGTTGGATATTAGGGGAAATTTCTTTGCTGCAAGAGTGGTCAGGGACTGGAACAGGCTGCCCAGGGAGGTGGTGGAATCCCCATTCCTGGAGGTGTTCAAGAAATGTGTGGCCATGGCACTTGGGGCCATGGTTTAGGGGGACATGGTGGGGTTGAGGTGATGGTTGGAGTGGATGATCTTAGAGGTCTCTTCCAACCAAAGTTGTTCTATAATTCTGTGCTTTGAAATGGATGAACATTCTGAGGCCCTAAGTACCTATAGACCTTTATCTGTGTATATTTGTATCATTCCCAAGAGAAATATCCTCGCAGAAACGCTCCTGTGGGTCTGCATTGCACTGCCATTCATTCAGGCATGTCTGTGTGTAGAACAGTTTCAAGGAAGGCTTGCATAGGAATTTGAGGACTTCAGGAGGTTCAAGAGGTCAAAGTGCTGTAAGGTCCTGCAGCTGGGTTAGGCCAACCCCAGGCACAAATCCAGGCTGGGTGCAGAGTGAGTTGAGAGCAGCCCTGAAGAAAAAGGTTTGAGGATGTTGATTGATTGGGAAGCTCTCCAGGAGCCAGCAGTGCCCTCCTGCAGCCCAGCAGGCAGCTGTGTGCTGGGCTGCAGCCAGAGGAGTGTGGGCAGAAGGGCAGGAGAGGGGGCAGGAGAGCCTTTGACTTTGCTCTGCTGAGACCTCACCTCCAATCCTGTGTCGAGTTCAGGTGTCCCCATCACAAGAAGGACAGGGAACTGTTGGAGTGAGTCCAGAGGAGGCCACAAAGATGATCCAAGGGCTGGAGCACCTCTGCTATGAGGACAGACTGAGGGAGCTGGGGATGTTCAGCCTGGAGAAGAGAAGACTAGGGAGGACCTTAGAGCTGCCTTCTGACACCTGAGAGGAGCCTACAGGAAGGCTGCAGAAGGACTTTTCAGGAGGGTGTCTAGAGACAGGACAAGGGAGAATGGTTTTAAGCTGAGGGAGAGCAGAGTTAGACTGGACCTGAGGAAGAAGTATATGGGTGGTGGAACTCTGGAATAAGCTTCCCAGAGA
The DNA here is from genome assembly GCA_033816785.1 of Picus viridis. Taxonomy (NCBI): domain Eukaryota; kingdom Metazoa; phylum Chordata; class Aves; order Piciformes; family Picidae; genus Picus; species Picus viridis. Next base: position 1,100,907 of record CM066593.1, read on the forward strand.
GGTTGTGGATGTTCCCTTCCTGGAGGTGTTCAAGGCTAGGTTGGGTAAGGCCTTGAGCAACCAGCAAATCTCTCATGGCAGGGGGTTAGGAATAGATTATCTGTGAGGTCCTTTCCAACCAGAGCCATTCTGTGATTCCATGATTCATTCCAGACTAACAATATTACTTCAACCTCTTGTATAGGCATATCTCAATGTATCAGTGTCTTGATGTATAGCTGATGTTCTTCTGCAGGTCTTGATAACATCAGTGTGTTCTTTACTACATCCCTGTGCTTGGCCTCCTGTTACAGGACTCTTCCCCATTTCATTTAACTAAGCTAATTAAAGTGGTGCAGTGTTGGTTGCTGGTTTTTGTGTCAGCAAAGCCCTGTAGGCCTGTGGAGATAGCTAAGTGCATCCAGGCAGTATCCAATCACTTCAGGGGTTATCAGGTTTATCAGCAAATGGATATTTGGGGCTGGTATCTCCTATCTGCTGTTTTTACTGCAGGGATGGATTCTGAGTCTCTTGCTCATGTGCACTGCTCTCAGCCCAATGAGGGCATTTTTATTTAGTGAGGCTTGAAGGTGTTTCAAAATGAAGGCTGAGACAGAGTCACAGATTGCATAGGGTTGGAAGGGACCCTCAAAGATCATCTTGTCCAACCCCTTGCAGTCAGCAGGGACACCTCCAACCAAAGCAGGCTGCCCAAGGCTACATCAGGTTTGACCTTGAGTGTCTCCAGGAACACGACATCAACCGCATCGCCGGGCAGCCTGTTCCAGTACTTCACTACCCTCATTGTGAAGACCTTCCTCCTAATGCCCCACTTAAATCTTCCCTACTCCATTGCCCCTTGTTCTATCACCACAGGCCCTTCTAAACAGCTCCTCCACAGCTTTTCTGTAAGTCCTTCAGATATGGAAATGCAGCTCTAAGGTCTCCCTGGAGCCTTCTCTTCTCTAGGCTGAACAACCCCGACTCTTTCAGCCTGTCTTCATAGCAGAGGTGCTCCAGCTGTCTGATCCTCTTCATGGCCTCCTCTGAACCTGCTCCAGCAGGTTTGTTTGGGGTCCCAGCACTCCAGATGAGGTCTCCCCAGAGCAGAGCAGAGAGGCAGGATCCTCTCTCTCCATCTCTGGCTACACTGCTTTGGATGCAGGCCAGGCTGCCCTTGGCCTTCTGTGCTGCCAGTGCCCATTGCTGGCTCCTGTCCAGATTCTCACCCCCAGCACCCCCAAGTCCTTCTTTGCAGGGCTTCTCTCAATTTTGTCATCCTGCACTGATACTGAGGATTGCCCTGACCCTGGTGCAGGATTTCGCCTTACTGAACCTCATGAAGCTCTCCTCAGATTCATTCAGCCTTGAGAGGAGAAGGCTCAGGGGAGACCTTATTACCATGGACCAGTACATGAAAGGTGGCTACCAGGAGGACAGAGAGTCCCATTTTACAGGGAGTCCCAATGAAAAGACAAGGAGTGATGGGGACAAGTTGCACCTGGGGAGATTCCAGTTGGACTCCAGAAGAAAATGCTTCTCCATGAGAACAGTTGGACATTGGAATCATCTCCCAGGGGAAGCAGTGGAGTCCTCTACACTGGATAGTTTGAAGCCTCAGCCTGACGGGATGCTGGGCCAGCTCATTTCAATTAGACTGTGTCCTGTGACCTGGAAAGGTTGGACCAAATGATCCTTGGGGTCCCTTCCAACCTGGCATTCTGGGAGTCTGTGAACATTTGGTGCTTAAATGGAAATTTTCATGATATTACTGGAAAACAAAACTCTAGGGGAAAAAAAAACTGGAAAAGCCCCTAAGCCTGGATTTAATCAAACCAGAAATGATGCTTTTCTGTGTTTCAATTTCTGCTGTTCACGAGAAAAATCAATATCACTACAGAGCAGCTCCTGAAGGGTGTTCTCAATGGAAGTTTTTTGCTGAATTAATACTCAAAGCCTGCAGGACTGACTCAGCACCACATACCAGGTGGAATGGGAACAGATGGAAATCCCTGAAATTATTGTGGCCATCAATGAATTTTATGGAGATGTTTCATACAGGGGTCTGTATTGGGAGTGATGCTGCTCAATAGCTTCATCCATGATACAGACAGCAAGACTGAGGCAGCCTCAGAAGCTTTGCTGGTGATACCAAGCTGAGTGGGGTGGTTGATAAGACTGAAGGATGGGATCCACCCAGAGAGATCTGGACAGGCTGTAGAAATAGGCTGAGGAGAACCTCATGAGGTTCAATAATACAAAGATCCTGCACCTAGGTCAGGGCAATTCTCACTATCAATCCAGGCTGGGGGATGATGAGACTGAGAGCAGCCCTGCAGAGAAGGACTTGAGGCTGCTGGGGGTGAGAAGCTGGACAGGAGCCAGCAATGGGCATTGGCAGCACAGAAGGCCAAGGGCAGCCTGGCCTGCATCCAAAGCAGTGTGGCCAGTGCTGGAGAGAGGGGTTCCTGCCCCTCTACTCTGCTCTGGGGAGACCTCACCTCGAGTTCTGTGTCCAGCTACAGGATCCCCCAACACAAGAAGGACAGGGACCTACTGGAGCAGGTCCAGAGGACGCCATGAAGAGGATCAGACAGCTGGAGCACCTCTGCTATGAAGATAGGCTGAAAGAGTTTGAGACCTTAGAGCTGCATTTCAGTATCTGAAAGGGATCTTCAGGAAGGCTGGGGAGGGTACTGCTTGTGGTGATGGGATGAAAGGCAGTGGTTTCATACTAGAGCAGGGTAGATTTAGGCTGGACATTAGGAGGAAGTTCTTCACAATGAGGGTGGTGATATACTGGAACAGGCTGCCCAGAGCTGTGGTGGAGGCCCTGTCCCTGATGACATTCAAGGTCAGACCTGATGTGACTCTGAGCAACTTGCTCAAGTTGGAGATGCCCCTGCTGACTGCAGGGGGTTTGGACAAGATGGGCTTTGAGCTTTGGGCCTTCCAACCAGACACATTCTGCGATTCCAGGGTGCTCAGGGAACGTTAATCAGAACAGGAGATATTTCAGTACATGACTTGGAAAGTGTGTGGTCAGCATGAGGTGTCCAAATCTAAGGTTTGGAGATAGGCTGTGACCTTTGTGCAGTTGCTGCTGTAAAGCAGCCAAGATGTGGCATTCATCTAGGAGATGAAAATTGAAGTGCCTGGGTGATTGGTGCTATCAAACTTACGAAAAGGCAAGCAGCCAAACAGTCCTAGGAGCTTTGATTCTGAAATTGGCAGAACAAACATTTCTAAGAACCTAAGGTTTAGGAATGGGAATGGAAATATGAGGGATTACATCCTGGAATGGCTTGGTGGGGTGTGGGGGTTGTCTCTGTTCAGTTTTACATCCTGTGGTGGTTTGGAAAGCTTTTGGAGTGCAAGGTTTGAGCTGTGAGGATGTGAGGAAAGATGGAGCTAGGTAGGATTCAAATGCTGAGGTGAGCCAGGATTGAGCTTTCATCAGCCTTGCCTTGCTGGGGGATCCAATTGAATGCACTGGAGCAGAGCTTGAAAGCTGATCCAGAAGGCCCTGGAGTCTAGGGCAGTGTGAAGATTCCTTGCTAGTGTTAAACGCACACACACACACACACAGAGACACCCTTGGATGTGTGATTGGTGTCCTTCATTCACACACTTCAAGTGAAATCAACTCGTGGCTGGAAAATAATTGCCTACAGAGATGGGGTTTGTTTTTCCATCACCTCTTAGCTTGTGCATTGTGCATTTCCAGGGAAGTATTTACCCACACATTCTTCATTGTAGGGTCTTAGATATTGCTGATGTACATAGATCCATCATAGAACGGGTTGGGTTGGAAGGGACCTTAAAGATCATCTGGAGACCTAATAGCAGCCTGTCAGTACCTCTAGGGGGCCTAGAAGAAGGAGGGAGAGTGTTTGCGAAGGGCTGCAGTGACAGGACCAGAGGCAATGACTTCAAACTAGAGCAGAGCAGAGTTAGATTGGATGTTAGGAACAAGTTCTATATGACAGGAATGGTGTAACACTGGAGCAGGTTGCACAGGGAGGTGGTTGAGGCCCCATCCCTGGAGATATTCTAGGTGAGGCTCAACAGGGCTCTGGGCAACCTGATCTAGTTGAAGATGTCCCTGCTGACTGCAGAGGGGTTGGACTGGATGAGCTTTGGAGGTGCCTTCCAACCCAGACCATTCTATGGTCTGGTTCCCAACCCCCTGACATGGGCAGGGACACCTCCCACTAGACCAGGCTTCATTCAGCCTGGCTTTGAACACCTCCAGGGAGGTGGCATCCATGACCTCCCTGGGCAACCTGTTCCAGTGTCTCCCCACCCTCACTCTAAAGATTTTCTTCCTCATCTCCAGTCTCAATCTGCCTTCTTCTAGCTCAAAGCCATCCTATCACTTCCAGCCCTTGTCAAAAGTCCCTCCCCAGCTTTCTATAAGGTCCCTCCCCTCTATTCATGTAGGACCCCTGGAAGGTCTCTCTTGAGCCTTCTCTTCTCCAGGCTGAACAAACCTAACTCTCTCATGCTGTCCCCATAGCAGAGATGCTCCAGCCCTGATCATTGGGGGACACAGTCTCAAGCTGCAACAGGGGAAGTTTAGGGTCGAGGTGAGGAGAAAGTTCTTTACCGAGAGAGTGATTCGCCATTGGAATGGGCTGCCCGGGAGGTGGTGGAGTCACCGTCCCTGGAGGTGTTCAAGAGGGGATTGGACATGGCACTTGGTGCCATGGTCTAGTCGTGAGGTTTGTGGTTACAGGTTGGACTCGATGATCTTCGAGGTCTCTTCCAACCTTGGTAATACTGTGATACTGTGATCTTCATGGCTTCCTCTGGACCCACGTTGCTGCAGCCTTAGGCCTTTCATTGTTGTGCTGTATGTTTGTTGGAGGACTTTGTGGCTCTGCCCACAGGAGGTTGTGAGGCAGAAATGATCTGTGGACTGTCTGGGTGAAACCACTCTTTCATGGCCTGCAAAAGTCAGGCTGTGACCCTTCAGGCTTGTTGTGGATGATGCCTGCAAGCTGTTTTGACACACAGCCACAGGGAGCCTGCATGGTGGTGCTGATGCAGCACTTCTAGAGCCATTAGCGAGGTGTTGGCTTTCGGGCTGGCTTGGATTGGGGTTTGGGGGGGTGGGGGTGGAATTTTGGGGGGCTTGGGGGGGGTTGGGTTTCCTTTTGGTTTGTTTGGGGGGGGTTCTTTGAGGTGTTTTGGGTTTGTTTTGTGGGTTTGCTTATGGGTTTGTTGGGGTTGCTTCTTTTGGGGTTGCTTCTGAGGTTTTTGGGGGTTTACTTTTCAGGTGTGCATTTTTGGGGTTTACTTTTGGGGTTGTTTTGTGTTTGGGGTTTTTTGAGGTTGCTTTTGGGGTAATTTGAGGTTTGCTTTTTGGGGCTTTCTGGGTTTGCTTTGGGTTTTTTTTTGTTTGCTTTTGGGCTTTTTGGGGTTTGCTTTTGGTGGGTTTTTGTTGGGGGGGTTGTTTTTTGGGGTTGTGTTTTGGGTTTTTTGGGGCGTTGTGCTTTTGGTTCTTGCTTTTGGGCTTTTTGGGGGGTTGATTTTGGGGTTTTTTTTTGGGTGTTGCTTTTGGGTGGTTTTGGGGTTTGCATTTGGGGTGGGTTTGGGTTTGATTTTGGGTTGTTTGGGGTTTTATTGAGGGTTTGCTTTTGGGGTATTTTAGGGTTTGCTTTTGGGGTACTTTTGGGTTTTTTTTTGGGGGGGGTTGTTTTTTTGTGGTTCTGTTTTGGGTTTTTGGGGGTTGCACTTTTGGGGTTTGCTTTTGGGGTTGTTTTGGGTTTTCTTGGGGGGTTGTTTTTGGGGTTGTTTTGGGGTGCTTTTGGGTTTGCTTTTGGGGTAGTTTGGGGTTTTTATGGAGGGTTTGCTTCTGGGGTATTTTTGGGTCTGCTTTTGGGGTTGTTTTGAGGTATTTTTGGGTTTGCTTTTGGGGTACTTTTAGGGGTTTGGGGTTTTTTTTTCCGGGGAGGTTGTGTTTTTGGGGTTCTGTTTTGGTCTATTGGGGGTTGCACTTTTGGGATTTGCTTTTGGGGTTTGCATTTGGGGTGGTTTTGGGTTTGATTTTGAGGTTGTTTTGGGTTTTCTTGGGGGGGGTTGCTTTTGGGGTAGTTTGGGGTTTGCTTTTGGGGTTTTGGAGGTTTTTTTTGGGTGGTGTTTTTGGAGGTTGTTTTTGGGGGGGTTGACTTTTGGGGTTGTGTTTTGGATTTTTTTGGGGGGTTGTGCTTTTGGGGTTTCTTTTGGGTGCTTTTGGGTGCTTAGGGGTTTGCATTTGGGGTGTTTTGGGGGGTTGATTTTGGGGTTGTTTTGGGTTTTGGGTTTTTTTGGTGTTTGCTTTTGGGGTATTTTTGGGGTTGATTTTGGGGTACTCTGGGGTTTGCTTTTGGGTTTTGTTTTTTTTTGGGGGGAGTTGGTTTTGGTGGGGATTTTGGGGTTGTGTTTTGGGTTTTTTTGGGGGGTTGCACTTTTGGGGTTTACTTTTAGGGTTTGGGGGGTTTGCTTTGGGGTTTTCTTTTGGGCTTTGCTTTTGTTTGGTGAGACTGTCAGGTCATTCACTTCTGAATCTGAGTGTTATGATCTTGAAGGTGGGTAGCTAGCCAAAAATGTGAAGCTGATTTTTCTTTAATTTTTTTTTTTTTTTTCCTTTTGGCTCATGTTTCACCAACTGGACAAAATGGGCAAATTTCCACACATGTTCTAGGCACTTGGCATCCCTGTCTGTCCTTCTTGGTCTGCACAGACCTACATTTCTCTTTCTTCAAAAGCTAAGCAGGGTCGAGTGGTTTCACAGAACTGTTTGCTGAGATACTGAGGATATGAGAATAAGTATGAGGACAAATATTTGGGCCACAAAAATGAGCTGAGAAGCAAATTAACCCATCAGCCAAGGCAGAAATGGGATAATCCTGCTCTCTTCTATTGTCCCTTCTGATAACGGTGGCTGCTGACAAAAGCCAATAGAGTGGGAATTACTCAGCACAGCTACGAAGCAGAATTAGGACAATTGCCTCCTGGGATTTGTTCATCAGGTACATGATAGTAAAATCTTTTGGGATTTATAGTGTAAGGTTGTACCCTTGAAAGCTGTCTCATATGGTGTGTGGGGTGCACAAGCCCACAAAGGGCAACGAATGAGGTTTTAGCTGAAGGCTGGCATCACCTGCCCAATCCAGAGAGGATTCTTTGGTCATTCCAAAAGATTTTTATGGGGTAAGTGAGGAAAAAATTAGGGACACGAACACCAGCAGAGAAGCAGTTTCTTCCCTGGGCAGTAGGTACAACATGGAGGACTGTGCCATAGTCCTGGAGGATTGTCACAGAATCATAGAATACCAGGTTGAAAGGACCTTAAGGATCATCTGGTTTAACCTTTCAGGACCTTTTTCATCCTGTGTTTTGTCTCATTAAAAATCACCTTAGTGACTTAGGTATTGCAAGAAAGAATGCTGAAGTGTTTTGTCTTTGCTGGGATTTGTGGCATTGGGATGAAACTCATTGCAGCTGCAGCAGCCTCACCCTCACTGCTGAGTCTGTTCCAGTTCATGGCCCTGGTTTTTTGTCAGTCTTCCATCACAAGGGCAAAGGGGGAGAAAAGTGGAAAAAGGGATTGTGTTGCATTTCTCCATCTTCTCCCCACCTGCACTGGATCACCTTGAACCTGTTTATTGCATTGGATGAGAAACTGAAGCCCACGTTCAATGCTGATATCTCGTGGGTGTGACTTGCAGAATCCTACCAAGCCCAGCTGCTGTCGGGGCACGGCGGCTGCTGCAAGGGCGAGAGGGAGCTGAGTGGGAGGAGGCTGGAAGCAGGGCAGGGGGGCCCGCAGAGATTGGGCAGAGGGCCGGTGCTGCAGCGAGGATGAATCTCCGCGGGAGCAGAGGGGCAGGTCTCCAAGAAAGAGGTCGTCAAACACACTGCAGCAGCACACCGACGGCACCGGACCTGGCTGGAGGCCCGTTTTTTTCCGGAGCCCTGCGCTGATTTAACCCTCTCCAGCGGATGCACTTTAGCACTGCAGCAGCAGGTCCAGAAGCGCGGACGGTTTGCGGCTCTTCCCCACCCACCCCCACGCACGCACCTCTCCTCCTCCCCGCGCCCCCAAAGCTTCAGCAGCGAAGCCGGGGCGGAGACGAGGGGCGGCGGCGGAACAGGAGCCGCACCCCTCCCCGGCTCGGCAGCGGCCACCTCGGGAGCTCGGGGCCCGGCTCACCGGGGCGGTTGCAACACGTGGGTGAGGACGGTGCGGCGGGGCGAGCAGCGGCTCCGGCGGGCAGCGGGGTCCCTCCGGCGGGCAGCGGCTCCCGCAGGCAGCAGGGCGGGGGCGGCTCCCGCCGGCGGCCCCGCCGCTGTTCGCCGCCGAGGTGCTGAACCGGAGCCAGCCGCGGCTTACGCGTCCTCCCCCGCCGCCTCCTCCCGCGCAGCAGCTGGAGCAGGAGAAAGCGGATCCGGCGAGTCCCGGTCCCTCCTCCTTCCTCCTCATCCTCCTCCTCGGAGCTGCCGGAGAGAGAGCGAGGTGGGAGCCGGTGAGCATGGAGCGGGCGGCGGCGGGGCCGGAGGCGGCCGGTGGCTGCTGCTCGCCGCTTGCATGAAGCGGCCGGGCGGAGGCGGCGGCGGGGAGTGAGGCCGGGCCAGAGCCGGGCGAGGCGGCTCCGGGCTCCGGCAGCTCCCCCCACCCCCTCCGGCCCCGGCCATGGCGGCGGCAGCTCGGCGGAGCCGCGGCGGGGCGGTGATGCTGGGCCTGCTGCTGCTACTGGGGCTCGGCACCGGGCGAGCGACGGGAGGGCAGCTCCGTTACTCGGTGCGGGAGGAGCTGCCGCTTGGAGCCTTCGTGGGCAGCGTGGCGAGCGACCTGGGCGTGGATCCGCGGCGGCTGGCGGCCAGGGGAGCGCGGCTGACCTCGGGCAGCGGCCGGCAATACCTGGAGCTGGAACTGGGCCGCGGAGCGCTGCTGGTCCGGGAGCGAATGGACCGCGAAGCTCTCTGCGAACTCAGCCCCACCTGCTTCCTCAGCCTGGAGCTGGTCATCGAGCAGCCCATCGAGGTGCACAACGTGGAGGTGGAGGTGCTGGACATCAACGACAACGCCCCGCGCTTCCCCCGCCAGGATTACCGGCTGGAAATCAGTGAGTCTGCCCTGCCTGGGGCTCGCTTCCACATAGAGAGTGCCCAGGACCCCGATGTGGGCACCAACTCCGTGCAGAGCTACCAGCTCAGCCCCAGCCACCACTTTGCCCTGGACCTGAAAGGCTTCCAGAGTGGCAGCAAACTCCTGGAGCTGGTGCTGCAGCAGCCGCTGGACCGGGAGCAGAGCGCCCTGCAGCAGCTGGTGCTAACTGCTGTGGATGGTGGGGACCCCCCAAGTCTGGTACAGCCCAGATCTCTGTGCGAGTTATGGATACCAATGACAACCCTCCTGCCTTCGACCGTTCCACCTACACCGTGAGCCTTCTGGAGAATGCCCCGCCGGGCACACTAGTGGTCAAACTCAACGCCTCAGATCCTGATGAGGGCTCCAATGGGGATGTGATCTATTCTTTTGGCAGCTACACCCCACAGAAGGTGAGACAGCTCTTTAGTGTGGACCCACACTCGGGGAGGTGCGGGTTAATGGTACCTTGGACTATGAAGAGGCATCCTCCTATGAGATCTATGTGCAAGCCACCGATCAGGGCCCTGTCTCTATGGCTGGGCACTGCAAGGTGCTGGTCAACATTGTGGATGCCAACGATAATGTTCCTGAGGTGGTCCTGACTTCCTTGTACAGCCCAGTGCCAGAGGATGCAAAAGCAGGAACTGTGGTGGCCCTGATGAGCGTCACTGACCAGGACTCGGGGCTGAACAAGCAAGTGAGCCTGCGCATCCCCCCGGCCTCCCCTTCACACTCAACTCTTTCAAGAACTCCTACACCTTGGTCACCCAGGGCAAACTGGACCATGAGAAAGCAGCAGCCTACAACATCACAGTTACAGCTACTGACTCCGGCAGCCCCCTCTCTCGTCCCAGAAGGTGATCCACGTGGAGATCTCCGACATCAACGACAACCCTCCGCGCTTCGAGGAGCCCGTGTACTCCGTTTACATCCCAGAGAACAACCCCATTGGAGCCTTGATGTGCACTATCAAAGCCACTGACCCAGATGTCGCCGAAAATGCCTACGTGTCCTACTCTCTCCTGGCTGGGGAGATCGAAGGGCTACCTGTCGCCTCCTACGTCTCCGTCAAATCTGACAGCGGCAACATGTACGCCACCAGGTCCTTTGACTATGAGACGCTGAGGGAGTTCCAAGTGACTGTCCAGGCTCAGGATGCTGGGATGCCCCCACTGAGCAGCACTGTCACTGTCTACGTCTATGTGGTGGACGAGAACGACCACGCTCCCCAGATTCTGTATCCTACCTCAACCAACAATTCAGCAGCCCTGGAGATGATCCCCCGCTCGGCCTATGCTGGATATTTGGTAACCAAAATTATAGCCATTGATGGGGACTCAGGGCAAAATGCTTGGTTGTTCTTCCACCTGGTGCAGATGTCAGACCCGGGGTTGTTCAGGATAGAGCTCCACACTGGGGAGATTAGGACTACTCGCAAACTGGGGGAGGAGAGCTCGCCCACTTTCAACCTAACGGTGGAGGTGAGGGACAACGGAGAGCCCCCCATGTCCTCGTCGGTAGCCATCACCATTGCCGTGGTGGACAGAGTTTCCAAGATCATCCCCGACAGGAGGAGGCACATTAAGAGCCCAAGCAGTTACTCAGAGATCACTCTGTATCTCATTATCGCTCTGAGCGCCGTCTCCTTCGTTTTCCTTTTCACCATCATTGGGCTCAGCATCATCAAGTGCTACAGACACAGTCTGTATGGGCACTCCTGCTGTGCAGGCTTCTGTGGGGTCCGAGAGCGCTGCCCTGCTGACTTATACAAGCAGGCCAACAACAACATCGACGCCAGGTTACCCCAGGGCTTGAAAGTCCAACCCCATTTCATTGAAGTGAGGGGCAATGGGTCCCTCACCAAGACCTACTGCTATAAGGCTTGCCTGACAGCGGGGTCAGGAAGTGACACTTTTATGTTTTACAACACCTGTGGCCCAACAGGGACTACTGGGCCCTCTGCGGTGGTGACTGAGAGGCATCTGACAGGACAAAGTGGGCAGAGTGCACAAAACCTGATCATACTTAAAAATGACTCCATGACTCCTAACGAGGTGAGGCCGTGGTGAGAAATGGGCAGCTCAGGGAAGTGCTCTGAGCAAAGCTGTCCTCCAGGAGAAATTCAAGCTGGGGAAACTGCTTAATCTTCCTCTCTTTTTGGGCTCCCTGCCATGCAGCTATGAAACGTGCTTCTAATGAGTCTAATCTGTGCAATGCATTCTGGTTTTAGGTAAACAGGTAAACACTGGGAGTTTCAGGGTCTCTTTGGTAAGTTCAGTGTATGCCACTTCACCTTTGCAACTGTGCAGGGTGATGCTTCCTTCTCCCTTCTCTTACAGATCTCTCCCTGCTGCCAGAGACTGCTAGGGAGTGACATGCATGGGTTTAAAGTTTTAATGCTGAAATTAGTATTGCAGGGGGAAAAAAAACCCAAAAGTGATTAGCCTGGAAATCCATAGATTACTTGATGGCAGTTACAGATGTTTGCAAATGCATTGATTTCATGCCTGGGCCAAGCTGCTGAATTTAGCTCATGGCACTAATAGGCTTTGCTTACTGACACAGTGGTGTTTTAGTTGTCTGAAAACTGCAGTCCCTCCTGTGATCATATTTATTGTACCCAGTGTTTCATTTTGTGCTTTCTGGATGTTGACCACCCAGTGAGTCCTGGTGGATAACAAGTTCTATATGGGACAGCAGTATGTCCTGGTAGCCAAGAAGGCAAATGGGATCCTGGGGTGCATTAAGAGGAGTGTGTCCAGCAGATCCAGGGAGGTTCTCCTCCCCCTCTACTCTGCCTTGCTAAGACCTCACATGGAATATTGCATCCAACTTTGTGCTCCCCAATTCAAGAGGGACAAGGATCTGCTGGAGAGAGTCCAAGGGAGGGCTACAAGGATAATGAAGGGACTGCAGCACTGCCTGGTTAGGAGAGGCTGAGAGCCCTGGGGCTATCTAGTCTGGAGAGGAGGCTGAGAGGGGATCTGATCAATGTCTATAAATATCTGAGGGCTGGGGTCAAGAGGGAGGGGACAGGCTCTGCTCAGTTGCACCCTGAGATAGGACAAGGGGCAATGGATATAAACTCCAGCACAGGAGGTTCCACCTCAACAGGAGGAGGAACTTCTTCACTGTGAGGGTCACAGAGCCTTGGAGCAGGCTGCCCAGAGAGGTTGTGGAGTCTCCTTCTCTGGAGACTTTCAAGATCCATCTGGATGTGTTTCTGTGTGACCTGTGCTGGATTCTGTGGTCCTGCTCTGGCAGGGGGTTGGACTCGATGATCTCCGGAGATCCTTTCCAACCCCTAACACCCTGCAATCCTGTGATCTTTGTGTAGGGGATAACAGCAAGTTAGCCTCGTTCTGTTGCAGTGTGACAGCTCCTAACGTGCTGTTTTGCTGCTGACAAATTGTTTAATACCTCTGGTTTGGCCAGCAGCCTGTTAACCATTTCAATATTTGCCCACAGTGAAGAATTGGTGGTTGCTTTATGCCAGCACGCAGGCAGCCTGCAGTCGTTGTGTGGTTTGCCTGCTCTCGACAGTTTCCTTCCTACATTAGAGCACAATTACATTCGGGAGGGCTCACAGGAGAGACTAATTCTGCATCACAAAAGCAGCATTTTGTAATCGCTGAGTGCTGTTTGTACCCTACCGCTGTGGCAGCTGTTTAAGATCAGTTTGTACATGAACCTTTGCTGTGCCTCCAGACGTGGGGAAGCTAAAGGGGTGACTGCAGTAGGGAGGGAAGGAGCCTGACTTGGGTGTTAATGTCACAGAAATGCAATCTATTCCTTTAGGTAATTTTCTTCCTCACATACGAAGAGCTCAGCAGCTCTTGCAAATGGTTGTTTAGTTGCACAGAGACACACAAATCTTAAGGAGTGGCAAATCTTCCATTAAAAATGCTTTTAGAGGGTGATGATCATCCATTCCAAACTAATCCAGTTAAGACTGGTGCAGTTGTTTTCTATCAGTCACAGGATACAGGGGGAGTATTTTGTTTTCCTGTTTCCACACAGTTTTTGCACTTTAAATTATTTCTGAGTGCAATAAGTAAAAATCCAGTAGCTGAAGGGAGCTACAAGAAAGCTGGGAGGGGGGACTTTATTTGCAAGGGCTTGTAGTGATAGGAAAAGGGGGGATGGATTGAAGCTGGAAAAGGGGAGATTGAAACTGGATGTTAGGGAGAAACTCCTTCCAGTGAGGGTGGGGAGACACTGGAACAGGTTGCCCAGGGAGGCTGTGGATGTCCCCTCCCTGGAGGTATTCAAGGCCAGGTTGGATGTGGCCTTGAGCAACCTGGGCTGTTGGGAGGTGTCCCTGCCCATGGCAGGGGCTTGGAACTGGATGATCTTTGAGGTCACTTCCAATCCAACCCATTCTGTGATTCTATGCCTGGAATCTGTTTGCTGTAGGAGGGAACATGAGACATGCTCCATGTATGCTGCAGAATCAGAGAGCGAAATATAAACCTTAAATGTGATTAATTTAAGGGGAGGGAGAGGAAAATAGGAGCAGTAATTGCAGATGGCTTGATGGCAGGAGTGGCAGGAAAATAGTTTAGCAGATTCCTCTCACATTTTAGGGAATCTAGGCCTGTCGGGATGCATTCCTCTGTGACCTGAGCTAGATTGTATGGTCCTGCTCTGGCAGGGGGATTGGACTCAATGATCTCTTTGGGTCCCTTCCAACCCCTGACATCCTGTGATGCTGTGATCCTATGAATCACTCTGCTGAATGGCAAGTTCTGAACACTGTGCAAATCAGGCCCTGGCCTCAGAACCAGCCCAGGCTTGGAGTGCAAAAGCAGAGAGATGTACAGAGCAAACTACTGCCTGCCTGCTGCGGTGGGTTGAAATTAGCCTCACAACTCATCTGGACAAACTGCCCCCAAAATAAAGGACCAGACCAGCTCAGGTTGGGATGGAAGCAAATGAAGCTCTAACTACAAGCAAACTAAACTCTAGAAATATGAAATGCAATAAATAGGTACAAAATCCACAATAGATGTACAATATACAGATATTTACAATTTATAAATAGCACAGAAACTCCTCAGACTCCCCTGGAAGGATCCAGGGGACTGTTCATCTCCTCCCCCACTCCCTCTTTCCTTCCCATTACCTCACACAGTAGTTAAAAAGAGAGATACTCCTGGCAAGGCCATGGGAGAGAGAAGATGCAAGCAGAAGTGACAGAAGAAGAAAACAGAGGAGAAAGAACTGTTTCTGCCTCTGCTCTATATCCCATTATCAGTCCAATGAACTCCATAGACCTTAGCATTATTTTCCTTTTGCATCCAATGGTAATTGCTTTTACTTTCATTCTGTGCAGTCAGGATCTGGGCTAAAGTTCCCCTTTCAAACTGTAACAGCTGCCAAGAGAGGAATCAATTGTTCAGATCATTCTGTATGATTTAAACTGAGCTGAAACTCTGACAAATTCTACCTGTCATGAGCTCCTTAGGTCTCTGCTGCTTTAAACTGTCCTGGGGTAGTAGGTCCTATGAAGACATTCAGTGCCAGGTGTGCATGAGCAAATGGGTGAACATCCTGGCATTCACTAATTACTAGTTCCTAGCTAATTACATGCTATCAAATCCTGTCTTTTCCCTCCTTTCAAGCTCATGCCACCCATTGCTTAGCAACATTGAATTCTGCTTTTAAAGGATAATAATCTTTGCATTGCTAGGTCCTTCAGAGTAGCTGTGTTTCTCTTTTTAGTGGAAGTGAACTTCTAACCAGTCTTTAGAAGCCTTCCTCGGGGCAGCTTAGCAACAGGCAGCATTGTCCTCCTCTTGGTTTATAAAGTTCATCTCTGATCTGTGGGTCACTTTTGGGTAATGTCAACAGGCTCCTTTGGGGTTTTTCATTTCAGTTTTTGGAAGCAGCCCTGTGGAAAAGGACTTGGGGGTGCTGATGGATGAGAAGCTGCACAGGAGCAGGCAGTGTGAGCTTGCAGCCCAGAAAGCAAATCACAGCCTGGGCTGCATCCAAAGCAGCGTTGCCAGCAGAGCCAGGGAGGTGATTCTGACACTTGGCTCTGCTCTGCTGAGACCTCACCTTGAGTACTGCATCCAGGTCTGGAGCCCTTAATATAGGAATGACATGGACCTGATGGAGCAGGTCCAGAGGAGGGCCACAAAAATGATCAGGGGGTTGGAGCAGCTCTGCTACAAAGACAGACTGAGGGAGCTGGGGGTGTTAGGCCTGGAGAATAGAAGTCTGCAGGGAGACCTAATAGCAGCCTGCCAGTACCTGAAGGGGCTACAGGAAGGATGGAGAGAGACTGTTTGCAAAGGTCTGTGGTGACAGGACAAGGGACAATGGCTCCAAACTAGAGAAGAGCAGATTTAGATTGGATGTCAGGAAGAAGTCCTTTACTATGAGGGTGGTGGAACACTGGAACAGGTTGCTCAGGGAGGAGGTTGAGGCCCTGTCCCTGGAGATATTCAAGGTGAGGCTGGACAGGGCTATGGGCAGCGTGATCTAGTTGGGGATGTCCCTGCTGACTGCAAGGGGGTTGGACTGGGTGACCTTTGAAGGTCTCTTCTGGCCTGGACCATTCTGTGATTCCATGATTTTGTTGCTGGGTTCTGCTGCACTGATTATCTGCCACTTTCAGGCAAGGTTTTGGCACTTTACTCTGGAGTCCCTTCCCTCACATGCCTGTGAAGATGCTGAGTGATGCCTGGCTTGTGTCTTGTCCTTAGTTTAACTTTTCATCTCTCTTGTCTTGTTCTTACATTCTGGTTGGTTAAGCTCACTCCTTATGTCTTGTGTCTCCTGACAACCTTTTCCCTTCAGTTCAAGGAGTAACAATCAAACCAGCCAAGCTGAAACCACCAACAGAGGTTCTGACAGGAGTCTTGTGCCCCAGAAGGCAGCCTGGCACATTCCTAGTGATGAGTCTGGATTCTGGTCTGGATTCTTGCTAGAATTAGATGTAAACTCTTCTGATCACACATTTCTTCTTGCCTTTTTTGTGGCTGACCAAATGTGCTGCTCAGAAAGAAATTTGCATGGTGCACTAAGGACACTTTTCAGAAAGTTAAAGCAAAGCTGCACATTAGTGGTGCTAAGATCCAGGTGTTCAGAGGAGTTTTCCAGCTGTTTGCTCTACCTCTGGGTCTTTCTCTGTGTTCTGCATTTCAGAACCAGCTTGCTAAGGACAGAAACCAAAACATGAGGCAGTTTGCAGATGACCCTAAATTGGGAGGCAGTGTTGATCAGCTGGAGGGTAGGAAGGCTCTGCAAAGGGATCTCTCCAGGCTGGGTTGATGGGCTGAGGTCAGCTGGTTTAACAAAGCTGAATGCCAGGTCCTGCACTTGGGTCTCAACAACAACCATATGAATCACAGAATTTTAGCATTGTCAGGGTTGGAAGGGACCTCAACCCCTGGGCAGAGACACCTCACACTAGAGCAGGTTGCTCAGCCACATCCAGCCTGGCCTTAGAAACCTCCAGAGATGAGGCTGCCACCACCTCCCTGGGCAACCTGTGCCAGTGTCTCACCACCCTCATGGGGAACAACTTCTTCCTAACATCCAATTTGAATCTACCCATTTCTAGTTATATTCCATTCCCCCTAGTCCTCTCACTCCCTGACACCCTAAAAGTCCCTCCCCAGCTTTCTTGTTGCCCCCTTCAGATACTGGAAGGCCACAAGAAGGTCTCCTTGGAGCCTTCTCTTCTCCAGACTGAACAACCCCAGCTGTCTCAGTCTGTCTCCGTAGCAGAGATGCTCCAGCCCTCTGCTCATCCTCATGGCCCTTCTCTGGACACCTTCCAGCACCTCCAGGTATTTCCTGTAATAGGGGCTGCAGAACTGGATGCAGTACTCAAAGTGGGGTCTCAAGTGATACAGGCCTGGGGCAGAGTGGCTGGAAAGCTGCTTGGCAGAAAAGGACCTGGGGCTGCTGGTTACCATCTGACTGAACACAAGCCAGTGTGTGCTCAGGTGGCCAAGAGTGTCCTGGCCTGGATCAGCAAAGGTGTGGGCGGCATGAGCAGGGCAGGGATGGTACCCCTGTACTCATCACTGGTGAGGCCACAGCTCAAATCCTAGGTTCAGTTTTTGGGCCTCTCACTCCAAGAAGGGCATTGAGGAGTTGGAATGTGTCCAGAGAAGATTAAGAAAGCTGGAACAGGGCTGGGGAAGAGCTCCTGGGGAAACTGGGGGTGTTCAGCCTGGGGAAGAGAAGGTTGAGAGGAGACTTCATTGCTCTGTACAGCTCCCTGAGAGGAGGCTGTAGTGAGGAGGGATCAAGATCTGCTTCCTAGTCTCAGGTGATAGAAGGAGTAGAAATGGCCTGAAATTGTGCCAGGGAAGGGTTAGGTTGGAGATGAGGAAAAGTTTTTTGCTGCAAGAGTGATCAGGGATTGGAACAGGCTGCCCAGGGAGGCTGTGGATGCCTCCTCCCTGGAGGTGTTCAAGAACCTGGTGACCCTGGCACCTGGGGCCATGGTTTAATGGCAGTGGTGGGGTTGAGTTGCTGGTTGGACTGGATGATCTCGGAGGCCTTTTCCAACCCAAACAATTCTATAGACCAAACCAACACCCAAGAAGGACTCATCTTGATACCACTTTAAAAGGTGAGCCTGTTTTGAAGCGTCTAAATCTGGTCAACCCACAGCATCAGCTGGTGCTGTCTTTCTCACAGAGGCTTTAGAGGTATTAATGGTGGAATGTCTTACAATCTCAGTTCAAGACCTTAAGCCTTTAAGAAATTCTCCAACCCCGCTGACATTGGAAAGGTTAACTAGAAATGTTTGTTCTGTTGTTCAGTGGCAGCACCTGAATCTGTTCAGCTAAGCAGGGACAGTGCTCCCTACTTCAGGGCAGTCACACTCTGGGGCTGACACTTCCTGCTCTGCCAGCAGAAATTGGCAGCCAATATTAAGCAGAGGAAGGTTTGGGGTTTTTTTTCCCACCCTCTTAGAATTCATTAAATCCACTTTGCAGAAGCACCTGATTGTTCCCTTCTCTTTAGCTGTCTCAGAGTTAGAAATGCAAATGAGGAAGAAAATCTTTGGGCTTCTGACTCAGTCCCTCTTCCGGTTTCTATTCAGAGTTCTTATGTGATAAAAACATGTCCAGACTAGAAGTGGTTTGTTTTCCACATCTAATTCAGACCATTTAGAGAAGGAAGTCAGGACTAGAAGCCTCTATTTCCCCACATCTGTCAGCATTATCTCCCTGGGAAATAAGCAGAGCTGTATGGGGTCAGGGGCTCTTTGTTCTTGCTTCAAAGGGAATATCTCTGACAAATGGACCTTGTGTAGTGCAGTCCTGCATTTGTGTGCAAAGAGGAAGGGAGCAGGATGTTTTTATCAGTCTGACCAGGTCTCGAGCACAAGCCCTATGAGGAGAGGCTGAGGGAGCTGGGGTTGCTTAGCCTGGAGAAGAGGAGGCTCAGGGGAGACCTTATTGCTCTCTGCAACTACCTAAAAGGAGGATGTAGCCAGGTGGGGGTTGGTCTGTTCTCCCAGGCAACCAGCAACGGAACAAGAGGCCAGAGTCTCAAGCTGCACCAGGGGAAGTTTAGGCTTGAGGTGAGGAGAAAGTTCTTCACAGAAAGAGCTGGGCTCCCCAGTTCAAGAGGGACAGGGATCTGCTGGAGAGAGTAACAGCAACCAGAGAACTGTTTGGGAGCAGTCCTAAGATGCCACAGCTTCTAGATAGTAACCTTGGAAGATGCCACAATCTGCTGTTTGCTGCTGTCTCTGTCCTATTGCCATGGTAAACAGTGGAGTGAATGAACAATGGATTTCTAACTGATGACTTTCTCCTGCCATCTCACTCATTTCTGATCTGATGTCTGCAGGTTCCCATTGCAACACAACACAGATTTTTGTCTTCTGGCCAAGAGCTTGAAAGCTCTCAGCTGAAAATCAAAAATCTATATCCTGTAAGCAAGTGGCTGCTGCTCTCTTTCCTCACTCCTACCCAACTCAGGTCAGACTCTTCCAGCTCTTTGAGATGATCTCTCTTCATCTGTGTTTTACCCGACGCTGTTTTACCTTCCTCCTCCTCCTCTCACTGCACAACCACCACCCTGCACCTCTCCAGCAGCAAAACCAGAGCACAGGCTCTTCCCCATCCCCAGCCTGGCAGTTCCCCTGCTAGGAGAAAATCCCCTGGCAGAGGACAAGGCAGACCTTGTGGTGTCAGCATCCTTCATGCATCAAGAAAAGCAAACTCAGGAGAGGATCTGAGCAGTGTGTGTTCTTTTCTACCCTCTTGCATTGGCTATTCCTGCATGGTTGACTTGAAGAGTTGCTTTGACACCCCTGGGACAGGGGCCAAAAATGGAATGAAGCAGAAAGTACTAGAAGCATGCATAATAGGCTCCTTGTCAAGCCACTTTCTGCTAAACTCAGCAGAACCTGAGCATGCCAGGGAACTGGGGGGCTAAATGGGAAGGAAATTGCTAGCACAGATGCTTAATGTGTGGTTGCAAATAGCAGCCTTCTCCCTGTTGTATAAGTCAGACCATAAAGAATACCAGGGCTGTGCATCATCCAAGAGCAGATCAGCCTTGAGTGATGCTGGAGCTGGGAAATGTGGTGATAGAACCACAGTGTGAGTTGTAATTGCTCCATTTTGATTTGCATCAAACCTATTGATCCAGGGCAAAGCAGACCTCAGGCCTCCAGAGGAAACCCAGAGTTGGCTTTAAATAATTCAGGATATTCAACTCTTTTCTTTCTTTTCTCTTCCAAATAATGGGGCAAAATTAATTCCTGATCTGCCTCCAGCAACTTGCAGAGAATGAAACCATTACTGTCATCTATTATTTGTGTGTTTGGCACTGGTCAAGACAGCCCAGCAATGAGTGGAGTCCATTATGTATCTGGACACAAGTTGTCTCCTTGAATTCAAGTCCCTGAAGTGTAGCTCCAGCTGTGGTATCACCTCTAGAATAACTTCTTGAGAATCCTGAGAAATAACCTTGTTAGGTGTTCAGGGCTTCATTTCAAGGCACCTGAAGCCTTCACTCGTTGTCTGGAGCTGAAAATGAGTCTGATGGTTCCCTGGCAATGCAAACCACATTTTTCATTTTTCTATCTTTGAGCAGCAGAGGATTGGTTAATTATCTCTTTATTTTGCAAGCCACCCTGCTGCACTGGCTGAGGGTTGTTGGTCAAAGAGTATTGCTGAGTGAAGCTGGAATTCCCCTGAGCATTTATCTACCAGTCCTCAGAGTCTGGTGTGGCTCTTGTGTATTTCCAACCTGATCCTGTGGATCCACTTTTTTGTCTTCCTCTCCAGAGCTCAAGATCTTGCCTGAAGTTACTTGAGCAGTGAATGAAAAGTCAGGGGTCATTTTTCATATATTCCCCTTCCACCTCTTATTTCTTCTCCTGAATATGGAGAATCTAGTAGCTCTTGGAAAGAGCACTTCTGCCTTTCATGAATGACTTATTCATAGGTTCACAGAATCCTATGGTTTGGGTTGGAAGGGACCTTCAAGATCAGACAATTCCAACCCCCTGCCATGGGCAGGGACATCTCCCACCAGCTCAGGTTGCTCAAGGTCTCTCCCAGCCTGGCCTGGAACACCTCCAGGGAGTGCAATCCACAGCCTCTCTGGGCAACCTGTTCCAGTGTCTTCCCACCCTCACTGTCAAGAATTTCTTCCTCATCTCCAGTCTCAATCTCCCCTTTCCTAGCTCAAAGCCATTATCCCTTGGCCTGCCACTCCCAGCCCTTGTCAAAAGTCCCTCCCCAGCTCTGCTGAGCTCTTCAGGTACTGGAAGGCTGCTCTGAGGTGTTCCTGGAGCTTTCTCTTCTCCAGGCTGAACAGCCCCAACTCCTTCTGCCTATCCCTACAGGGGAGGTTCTCCAGCCCTTTGACCATCTTTGTGGCCTCTTTTGGACCTGTTCCAGCAATTCCTTGTCCCTCTTTTGTTGGGGGGCCCAGAACTGGATGCAGTGCTGCAGGTGTGGGTCTCTGCAGATCTGATACAATCCAGGGCAGTCCTCTGCAGTGCACTGAATGCCAGCAGAAACCTCACAGCAGAGAGGTCATCACTTGGGACCCCTTCACAGGGCTGGGGAGGGTCTATTTTATACATCCCCAGGCAGCTGCTCTGCAGTCTTTCCTCAGCTTATCAGGCAAAGAGGCAATGTGTGCTGTGGATTTATGATGGCTTTTAGTTGCTGTGCCCAGAATAGTGATGAATATAGGAAGTAGCTGTCCACCACTTGCCAGCATTAAATGTCATTCCACGGAGATCATCTCTAGCCAAAGGCCTTGGCAGGCCAACAAGTTCCTCTGTCACAGAACCACCCAGCCTTTGTGTGCCTGCTTGAAAATTCTTCATATGAGGCAGTTCTGAATGGTCACACAAATAGAATAGCCTGTGATTGAGAGAAAGTTCTTCACAGAAAGTGTAATTGGCCATTGGAATGTGCTGCATAGGGAGGTGGTGGAGTCACCCTCCCTGGAGGTGTTCAATAAAGGATTGGATGTGGCACTTGGAGCCATGGTTTAGTTGTCAGGAGGTGTTAGGTATTTAGGTAATAGGTTGGACTTGATGATCTCTGATGTCTTTTCCAACCTGGTTGATTTTATAATTCTATGAAATTAGCACACACCCCACCCCCACCCCCAACTAATTAGGAGAAAACTACCCCCAAAATAAATGGCCAGACCAGCTCAGGTTGGGATGGAAGCAAATGAAGCTCTAGTTACAAGCAAACTACAATCTAGAAATATGAAATGCAGTGAGATACACAAGATACACAGTGGATGTAGGATATAGATATATTTACAATTTATGAACAACACAGAAACTCCTCAGACCCCCTGGATGGATCCAGGGGACTGTTCACCTCCTCCCCCACTCCCTCCCATTACCTCACACAGGAGTTAAAACAGAGATCCCCTGGCAAGGCCATGGGAGAGAAAGAGAGAGAGTGGGAGAGAGAAGGTACAAGCAGAAGCAATAGAAGAAGAAAAGAGAGGAGAAAGAACTGTTTGTGCCTCTGCTCTATATCCCATCAGCAATCCAATAAACTCTATAGACCTTAGCATTATTTTCCTTTGGCATCCAATGGTAATTTCTTTTACTTTCAGCCTTTGCAGTCAGGTTCTAGGCTAAAGTTCCTCCTTCATACTGTAACACGGCCCCATGTAGAATCTTCTGGACAATGGGAAGAAAGTCTTTCCAGTGAAGAAAGAACAGATTGCCCAGGGAGGTTGTGGATGCCCCCTCCCTGGAGGTGTTCAAGGCCAGATTGGATGAAGCCTTCAGCGACCTGCTGTAGTGGGAGGTGTCCCTGCCCAGGGCAGAGGTTTTGGAACTGGATCATCTTCAAGATCCCTTCCAACCCAACCCATTCTGTGAATTTATGAAACCCAGACAGCTGCAGCAGCTTTTCAGCAGTGTCTACCACACATTAACAACCTTGTCTTGGGCTTTTGTCTCTGCAGCCAAAGCACCCCAACCCTGACTGGCGCTACTCTGCATCCCTCCGGGCAGGAATGCAAAGGTATGTATGGATGTTTCTCCACTGGGAGGGGAAATTCTTTGTCCTCTGTGAAAAGGGCAAATCTGCCTGGCTCCTCTGATGCCTTGGACTGAGGATATCTATAGGTTGAGATGGAAAGCACCTGTTCTGAGCTACAATGTCCAGTTCTGGGCTCCTCAGTTGAAGAAGGACATTGAGATGCTGAGACATTGAGAGGTCTGGAGCACAGCCCTATGAGGAGAGGCTGAGGGAGCTGGGGTTGCTTAGCCTGGAGAAGAGGAGGCTCAGGGGAGACCTTCTTGCTCTCTACAACGACCTGAAGGGAGGTTGTAGCCAGGTGGGGGTTGGTCTCTTCTCCCAGGCAACCAGCAGGAGAACAAGAGGACACAGTCTCAAGCTGAGCAGGGGGAAGTTTAGGCTTGAGGTGAGGAGAAAGTTCTTTAGAGAAAGAGTAATTTGCCATTGGAATGTGCTGCCCAGGGAGGTGGTGGAGTCACTGTCCCTGGAGGTGTTCAAAAAAGGATTGGATGTGGCACTTGAAGCCATGGTTTAGTTGTCAGGAGGTGTTAGGTGATACGTTGGAGTTGATGATCTCTGAGGTCTTTTCCAACCTGGTTGATTCTATGATTCTGAGTTTTGCTGCTGAGTTCTGCTCCAAGCATTACAGACCCAGGCTGTCTGCATCTCATGCTCTTATTTTGCTACCACAAATCTGTGCCTTTTTATTTTGTGTTTACCTCCTGCCTTTTTATTTTTTTCTCCCCCTACACTGACTGTCAAGGCCTGATTGCTCCAATTATTGAATTATTTAACTGTGCTTATCCACCTTTTGTTTACTTTAAAGCTGCCTGCAATCATCAATGCTGATTCCCTTTCAATAGGTTGTCTGCATCATTGATGTGTTTGCCACCTTGTCTCTCATTACCACCAAAGTGCTGTGCCTGCAGTCAAGTTTATTAAGCAGTCAAGATGATTAGTGCAGTTTAAAGGACCTTTTGAAGAGGGGAGAGGGATTTGGGAAGAAAGGAAAGCGAATCTGGGTCCAGATCTTTGCAAGTCCTCTACCAAACCCACCACGTGGTGGGTTAGGTAATCATACACACACACACAGAGCATGAATTTGGAGAATTACCCCCAAAATAAATGGCCAGACTAGCTCAGAAGGTTTTGGAAGCTCTGTTTACAAACAAAGTAAAACATGAATGCAATGAATAGGCACAAAATACACAATAGTTTGCATGTATTTGCAATTAATAAACAACAGAGACCCTCTGGATAAAACCAGGGGGCTACCAATAGCTCTCCCCATCTCCATTCCCCCTTCCCCCTCCCCATCCCCCCTGTAAAAGGGTGTGATGGGTTGAAATGACCACCCCCCCAAATGAAATTGCCAGACCAGCTCAGTTGGAAAGCAAATGAAGTTCTATTTGCAAGCAAAACTAATATCTGGAGATATGAAATGCAATGATGTACAAAACATACTATATTTACATGGATTTCCAAGTTTTAAACAGCACAAGAACCACCCCCTGGGCAAAAGCAGGGGGTTACCTACAGCTCCCCCTCTTCCCCCCTGTACAAGGGAAAAAGAAAGAGGAGAAAAGCAGAGAGTAGCTCTTAGTACTTAGCCACAACAAGAACACAGCCAAGGTCAGCAACAGCCAAGCAACAACCACCAGCTAGTACCAGCTAGAGTGAGGAAGCTGAAAAGAACAGGGCCTCAACCACCTCCCTGGGCAACCTGTTCCAGTGTCTCACCACCCTCATTGTGCAGAACTTCCTTCTGATGTCCAACCTAAATCTGCCCTGCTCCAGCTTCAAACCATTGCCCCTCATCCTATCCCCACAGGCCCTTCTGAACAGGGAAAGCTGGGGAGGGACTGTCTAGACGGCCTTGTAGTGACAGGACAAGGGGCAATGGTTTGGAACTGGAGCAGGACACATTTAGGTTGGACAACAGGAGGAAGTTCTTCACTGTGAGGGTGGTGAGACACTGAAACAAGTTGCTCAGGGATGTCATTGAGGCTCCATCCCTGGGGACACTCAAGATCAGATTTGATGTGGCCCTGGGCAGCCTGCTCTAGTTGGAAGTGTCACTGCAAGGGGTTTGGACAAGGTGACCTTTGAGGGTCCCTTTCACTCCCATTCAGTCTGTGAATCTAATCCTAGCAGCCAAGATCATGTGTAACTTCCTTGTTAGCAATGTCTGGCCAACAAAAGCAGTGTCCTGCTGGGAGGTTCCTTTCTGAATTATGCCACAGATGTGCTTTAGTAAATAATCACAGATATTTTTTTGCAAACAAGTAGATCACAGCTCACAGGATGTTTGGGGTTGGAAGGAACCTCTTGAAATCATGGAGTCCACCCCTGCTGCCAGAGCAGGACCATAGAATCCAGCACAGGTCACACAGGAACACATCCAGACAGAGATGGAAAGTCTCCAGAGAAGGAGACTCCACAACCTCTCTGGGCAGCCTGCTCCAGTGCTCTGTAATCCTTACAGTAAAGAAGTTCTTTCTCATGCTGTGATGGAACCTTCTGTGCTGTAGTTTCCATCCATTGCCCCTTGTCCTATCCCAGGGTGCAAGTGAGTAGAGGCTGTCCCTGTCCCTTCCTTCCTGACCCCCAGCCCTCAGATATTTATAGACATTGCTCAAATCCCCTCTTAGTCTTCTCCTCTCCAGACTAACCAGCCCCAGGGCTCTCAGCTTAGGTCTCCAATGCCCCAACAGAATTTGGTAGCCTCCTGCAATACTTTAGTAGTAGCTGCACAGCAACAGAGAGTTACAACCTTTGAAGACCAGCAAGCAAGGGAAATGTTTATACAGCCCAGGACAGAAGGGAACTGGAGAATCTAACTCTGTTATCTGCTTATTCAGTGCTGTGCATGTGGAGGAGGCTGGAGTCCTACGTGGAGGACCAGGAGGGCCTGAGCAGCAGTGGCCAACTGTCTCCAGTGCTACTACAGGTAAGGATGTGGAAAGGAAGAATGTATGTGAGGAACTCCTGCTGACCAAAGCAGATCTCCTAATGCTGCTTAGTTTTTCACATCTGGGTTGTGTCTTTGGGTTGAAGTTCTTGCAAATTAATCTGTGGAATCTAAACAGAGTGGAATTATAAAGCCTCAAATGCATCTCTTTCTTTGCTCAGGCTCAGGTGAGCACTCGAGATAAGAGTCCTTGATCCCAGCTTCCACTCTGCCTTGAGAGGTGGTTGCTTTGTGTAGTGGAACAATGGAAGGAGTTCAGTCCTGGTGTGTGCATTCAGAGTCAAAATGCTGGGCTCTAGAGCTGACTTCAAAAAGAAGAGTCAGAGTGGAAGAGGAGCTTATCAGTTCTCCCTTTGTCAGTTTTTCGAGCCCACTAAGTCTCTCTGAGTGTCTTATCTTGTTTTCCCTGCTGAAATCGGACCTGATTTTCTTTGCTAGCTATTTTCATTCCCTAGTATGCAATGATGGAAGCTAAGCTGTTATTTCCCTGTCAAACCAAACCCAGATTTTAGAATGTGGCTTCCTTGATCTCTACAACTATCTAAAAGGAGGTTGAGATGTGCTGAGGTTGAAGTTGAAGGTGATGTTGGGTTGAGTAAGGCCACTGTTGGTCTCCTCTCCCAACTAACCAGTGAAAGGACAAGAAGAAATGATCTTAAATTATCCCAGGGGAGTTTTAGGTTGGAGATGAGGAAAAATGTCTTTGCTGCAAGAGTAGTCAGGGATTGACACAGGCTGCCCAGGAAGGTGATGGAGTCCCCATTCCTGGAGGTGTTCAGGAAGTGTATAGATGTGGGGCTTCAGGCTGTAGTTTTGTGGTCATGGTAGTTTGGTTATGGTTGGGCTTGATGGTCTTGAAGGTCTTTGCCAGCCTTAATGATTTGATAATTCTATGACTCTATGAAAGGAGGTTGGAGTAAGGTGGGGATTGGTCTCTTCTCCTTAGTCTCAGGTGACAGAAGGAGAGGAAATGGCCTAAAACTGCGCCAGGGGAGGGCTGGGTTGGAGATTAGAAAAGATTTCTTTGCTGCAAGAGTGGTCAGGGATTAGAATAGCCTGCACTGGACAGCATTGGAGACCCCAATGTTTAGATGAGGAGCTTAGGGCCATGGTCTAAGAGCTGTGTAAAGGGAGATGTTAGGTTATGGTTGGAATTGATCATCTTAAGGTCTTTTCCAGCCAGGTGATTCTATGATTCTAGTCTCTGGTTGGCAGTCCCAGTTACAACTCAGTGATGCCTAGCAAGGCCTGCCCTGGTGGTGCAGGGGAGCTGTCTGCAGACCCAGATTTGGAAATGAATATAATAAATAACGGGGGCTAGAATCATCCTGGGGGGTGGGGTGGGGTGTGCCCTTCCTTCTGTTGCAGGCTTTGCAGGAAGCTTGTGGATGGTGTGCAGGGTGCCTAACCTTTGAGCTTGCATTTGAAAATGTCATCTCAAGTACACTCTGCCCTTTCCAGGGGGTTCCCTCAGGCTTTCAGCTGCACTAATCAGCCTTGACTGAGCGCTCAGTCTGTTACCTTGTGCCAAGTTCAGGAAGGATGCAAGCATTCACCCAGAGCTTCACTTGCTGGGAGTGCAGATCTCTAAGTACCTGAATGCAAATGCAAAGGTAGGATGGGTCCTGTCTTCTGAGGAGGTCCATTGGCATTTAGGTCTCAGAGCCCTGTTCCACTCTCTGGCTGAGGGAGCTGGGATTGTTCAGCCTGGAGAAGAGAAGGCTCTGGGGAGACCTAATAGCGACCTACCTGTCCCTGCAGGGGTTTGGAATTAGATGATTTTTAGGGTCCCTTCCTCCCCAAACCATTCTGTGATTCTGTGACAATATTAATGATCCCAGAGGAGCTCTAACCCTGTTATCTTTTGCCATCTGCAATTCACCATCTGGAGCCCTTGACACAGGAAGGACATGGACCTGATGGAGCAGGTCCAGAGGAATGCCAAAGCAATGATCAGGGGGTTGGAGCAGCTCTGCTACAAGGCCAGGCTGAGGGATGTAGGAGTGTTCAGCCTGGAGAAGAGAGGGCTCCAGGGAGACCTAATAGAAGCCTGCCAGTACTTGAAGGGGGCTACAAGAAGGCTGCAGAGGGATTGTTTGCAAAGGCCTGCAGGGACAGGACCAGGAGCAATGGCTTCAAAATAGAGAAGAGCAGATTTAGGTTGGATATCAGGAAGAAGTTCTTCACTATGAGGGTGGTGGAACACTGGAACAGGTTTCCCAGGGAGGTGGTTGAGGCCCCATCCCTGAAGATATTCAAGGGATGAAGGACAATGATTTGAAACTGGAGCAGGGCAGATTTAGGTTGGACATCAGGAGGAAGTTCTGCACAAGGAGGGCAGTGAAATGCTGGAACAGGTTGCCCAGAGTGGTGGTTGAGGTCCTGTTCTTGGGCACATTCAAGATCAGATTCAATGTCTCCCTGGGCAGCGTGCTCTGGTTGCAAGTGACCCTGCTGACTGCAGGGAAGTTGGACAAGATGACCTCTGAGGGTCCCTTCCAACCTGATGCTGTCTGTGGTGTAGTGGCAGAGGCTTAGCAGTGGTGGTGGGCTTGTGAGCTCTGTCTGGTTGGACTTGATGATCTCAAGGTCTCTTTCAACCTCAGCAGTTCTATGGTTCCATGAAGAGGAAAAATCTTTCCACCATAGAGGAAAATATGACTCATTAGAATTGCAGCACAGAATGTCTATGCTAATTGCAGCTCCCTTGAAATCCCATTTTTGGGAACCAGGTTCCTTGTAGATGAGCTATTTTTTCCCCTGCACAGCACAGACTCATTTGTTTTGCCTTTGTCCACTCCCAAGGTATTGATGCCCCCGACATAACATTAATTAACCCTTGTTGTTAGTGAGTTTCAGGCAATAATCTTCTCCAGTCTGCACCTACAGCTGTCCCTGCTCTTTACCAGCAAACAGGTGATTCACAGGGAAATCTCAGTGAGGATCAGTGGCTGTGGTAGCTGTGCTGCACAGTACTAAGACAAGGAGCAGTGCATGCAAAGTTGAGCATAGAAGGTTTCACCTCAACATGAGGAGAAACTTCTTTCCAGTGAGGGTGACAGAGCCCTGGAGCAGGCTGCCCAGGGGCGTTGTGGAGTCTCCTTCTCTGGAGACTTTCCAAACCCTCCTGGATGCATTCCTGTGTGGACTACCCTGGGTAGCTTTTGGCAGGATCTCTGGAGGTCCCTTCCAACCTCTAACATTCTCTGATTCTGAGTATGGCAACATGCAGCAAATTTTCAGCAGCTCACTGCCACTCTTTCAGAATCCTGTCTGCAGTTTCCCACCAATGTCTCCTGGCATTGCTTCTTTCTTCTTCTTCTGCCTTAAGTTCAAGGCCTGTAATCTTGTTGGTGAGGTTCACATACACAGCTGGGGCTTTGCAGAAGAGATTCAACTCATTATGGCCACTTGTAGTCAAGTTGTCAGGGTTGGAAGGGTCCTCAAGGATCAGCCAGTTCCAACCCCCTGCCATAGGCAGAAACACCTCACACTACAGCAGGTTGCTCACAGCCACAGCCAGCCTGGCCTTAGAAACCTCCAGGGATGAGGCTTCTACCACCTCCCAGGGCAACCTTTGCCAGTGTCTCACCACACTCATGGGGAAGAACTTCTTCCTAACATCCAATCTGAATCTACCCATTTCTAGTTTTTTTTTTTTCAGTTCCCCCAAGTCCTCTCACTCCCTGACACCCTACAAAGTCCCTCCCCAGCTTTCTTGTTGCCCCCTTCAGATACTGGAAGGCCACAAGAAGGTCTCCTTGGAGCCTTCTCTTCTCCAGACTGAACAACCCCAACTTCCTCAGTCTGTCCTCAGAGCAGAGCAGCTCCAGCCCTCTGCTCCTCCTCGTGGCCCTTCTCTGGACACCTTCCAGCACCTCCAGATCCTTCCTGTAATAGGGACTCCAGAACTGGACACAGCTCCTCCAGAGAAAGATGATCAGAGGGCTGGAGCATCTCTCCTGTGAAGAGGGGATGAGAAAATTGTACTTGGAGAGGAGAAGGCTCCAGGGAGACCTTAGAGCAGCCTTCCAGTATTTGAAGGGGACTACAGGAGAGCTGAGGAGGGACTTTGTACAAAGGCTTGCAGTAACAGGACAAGAGGCAATGGCTTCAAACTGGAAGAAGATGGATTTAGACTTGGCATTAGGAAGAAATTCTTCCCCATGAGTGGAATAGGTTGCCCAGGGAAGTCATGGAGGCTGCAAGCCTGGAAGCATTACAAATCAGGTTTTGTGAGGTGTTGAGCAGCCTGGTCTAGTGGAGGTGTTCCTGCCCATGGCAGCAGGGTAGGAACTGATGATCTTTGAGGTCCCTCCCAACCCAGCCCATGCTGTGGTGATTCCTGACTTATTTAGATATGGAGTGCACCTGGGTCTAGATAAACTCCTAGAGAAGCTCTCTGTTATCTCTGTTATCCACAGCATCCTGTGACAGCTCCAAGTCTTGACTTCTGACTGCCACAAACCACGTCTGAGCCTGCTCTGTGCACACATTCTCCCTGTGGTGTTAGTGAATTGATTCCTCCCAGTCAGTTTGTCCCTAAATCATTGCTTTCCTTTACCAATCCCTCAAAGCCATGGGTAAGATGCCTGACAGAGACAGATTCTGAGAGGTAATCAATGAGAGCAGTCAGAGATGATGTCACAGGGGCACTTTAAGAAGGATGAACAAGTGTTAAATCAGTAAATCCCTAATGCCTAACGCAGAGCTGTACTGGAACATCACAGCAGGCTTCAGCAAATACCTGGTGCTCAGATGCTCATCTGCCACTGCCTTTATTGCATTTTGCACCCATGCAGAACTCAGTGAATCTCCAGCTGGCAGTTTTTAATTGTCCTTTTATTTTCTTATGCACCAGGCCCATTATAGACTGGGTTCAATTATGGGGCCCTCACCCCAAGAAGGACATTGAAGGGCTGGAGCGGGTCCTGCCTCAAACTAATTTCCACACAACCTTAAAGTGCACTCCAGTTGTGCCTTCAGGAGAGGAAGGGGCAGCTAAAGAGTCTAAAGTATCTAAGGAGGAGTAGGGAAGTGGTTGTGCCACTATATATGTGAGGCCAGCCCTGGCTGGAGGTCTTTGATGATAACTTCACTCTAATCTCCAGATTCTCCTCTCCATTTTTTCATTTCCCCTCATTAATTTGAAGTAAATGCTGGTTTGAGAGCTCTCCACAGTTCCTTCATGTGGAGTGAAAAATCATTAGAGAGTAGAATGTAGATAAAAGTAAAATGTAGATGTTTCTCCCTGCCTCAAACTAATTTCCACACAGCCTTAAAGTGCACTCCAGCTGTGCCTTTAGAGGAGAGGAGAGGGCAGGCAAAGAGTCTGAAGCATCTAAGGAGGAATAGGGAAGTGATTGTGCCCCTATATGTGTGAGGCCACACCTTGAATCCTGGGTTTAGTTTTGGGCCTCTCACTCCAAGAAGGACACTGAGGGGCTGGAGCAGGTCCAGAGAAGGGCAAAAAAGCTGGGGAAGGGTCTGGAGAACAGAGGAGGAGCAGCTGAGGGACCTAGGGGTGTTTAGTGTAGAGAAGAGGAGGCTGAGAGGAGACCTCATTGCTCTCTGCAGCTCCCTGAGAGGTGAGGTGGGGGTTGGGCTCTGCTCCCTAATATCAAGTATTAGAACTAGAGGAAATGGCCTGAAATTGAGCTGCCAAAGCTAAAGCAGAGCAGAGTACTCTGCTGATGTTTGTGAATTAACCTTTACCAGGCTCAGAGCAGCAGCACTCTCAGACCCAGCACATCCTTTGCAGTGGCTGCTCAATGAGTCTCAATTAGAGCCTTTTCCTGAGGATAAGGAGGGGCATTCGAGGAAAGGGAATAGAAACTCACTGACATTTAGGGAGAAATTGTTCTCCATTTACAAGCACAGTGTAAAGCTGTAGGAAACTAACGGAAGGAGCTAAAGACAAGAGAAGAGGTAATGGCCTCAAGCTGTGCCGAGGAGGTTTAGGCTGGAGAGCAGGAATTACTTCTTTCCTGTAAGAGTGGTCAGGGACTGGAAAATACTGCCCAGAGAGGTGGTAGAGTGCCCATCCCTGGAGGTGTTAAAAAATTAGGTCACAGAATCATAGAAGTGTTTTGGTTGGAAAAGACCTCCAAGGTCATGGAGCCCAAGCATGGACCTGACACCACCATTGCCATCAAACAATGACCCAGAGTGCAATGGGCACACATTTCTTGAACAAGAATCATAGAAACACAGACTGGTAGGGGTTGGAAGGGACTTCTGGAGATCATCCACTCCAACCCTTCTGCCAAAGCAGGTCACCCAGGGCAGGCCACACAGGAACACATCCAGGCAGGTCTTGCATATCTCCAGAGAAGACTCCACAACCCCCCTGGGCAGCCTGTTCCAGTGCTTTGTGACCCTCACAGGGAAAAAAAAATTTCTTCCTGTTTCCATGGAACTTCCTCTGCCTCAGCTTCCACCACTGCCCCTTGTGCTGGCATTGGGCATCTCCCAGCAGAGCCTGGCTCCAGCCTCTGGGCACTCACCCTGCACATCTTTAGCAACAGGAATGAAGTCACCTCTCAGGCTCTTCTTCTCCAAGCTACAGTGCCTTCAGCTCCCTTAGGCTGTCCACATAAGGAAGATGTTCCTCTCTCTGAATAATTTTTGTGGCTCTGTGCTGGACTCTTTCAGACAGTTCCCTGAGGTCCTTCTTGATCTGAGGGGCCCAGAACTGGACACAATATTCCAGATGTGGCCTCACCAGGGCAGAGTAGAGGGGGCGGAGAACCTCTCTTGACCTATTAACCACAGCCCTTAAGTCCATGGCAAATAGTCCAGAGGAGAGGACTGAGAGGGGATCTAATCAATGTCTATAAATATCTGAGGGATGGGCGTGAGGAAGAAAGGGACAGGGACAGCCTCTGCTCACTGTGCCAAGAGGCAATGGATGGAAACTCCAGCACAGGAGGTTCCACCTCAACACAAGGAAGAACTTCTTTACTGTAAGGGTCACAGGGCACTGGAACAGGCTGCCCAGAGGGGTTGTGGAGTCTCCTTCTCTGGAGACTTTCCAGCCCTTTCTGGATGTGTTGCTGTGTGGCCTGTGCTGGATTCTATGGTCCTGCTCTGGCAGGGGGTGGACTACAGAGGTCCCTTCCAACCCCTAACATCCTGTGAGCTGTGATCCTGTGACCTGAAGGAAGCCAGGATTTCTGTATCCAGCCTTAGGAATATGCACAAGTGACCAAATTAAGGTAGTATAGACAAATGCAATCCTAAAATACCTGCAGGGGGCTACAGGAAAGCTGGGGAGGGACTTTTGGGGTGTCAGGGAGTGATAGGACTGGGGGAATGGAACAAAACTAGGAATGGGTAGATTCAGAGTGGATGTTAGGAAGAAGTTCTTCCCCATGAGGGTGGTGAGAGACTGGCACAGGTTGCCCTGGGAGGTGGTGGCAGCCTCATCCCTGGAGGTTTTTGCAGCCAGGCTGGCTGTGGCTGTGAGCAACCTGCTGTAGTTTGAGGTGTCCCTGCCCATGTCAGAGGGGTTGGAACTGCATGAGCCTTGAGGTGCCTTCCAACCCTGACAATTCTATGATTATTCTGAGTGCAGCTGGCATTTTGGTTTCCTTTTCCCAGTTAACCATCTGGGAATCAGAGGTGGTAGCCTTGTTTCTGAAAGCACTCTGATGAAATAAGCAATTAGACCATGTGAGAATCTCCTGACCTCACCATGGGCAGTCCTCCATGCTTGACATTTGTGGTGCATATGTTTATCCCTGGAACTGGCCAGGAAAAAGCAGTGGGAATATTGGCTGCTGCTCCTTGAGGGAAATAAGCAGGAGAGGCAGGTTAGCTCTGGGTATCAGAACTACTCCAAAAGGCAGGGGAATATTCTGACCAAGGAACCTAGAGGTCAACTCTAGTCTGAAGAGGACTGTGTTTATTCTCCTCCCCCTCTACTCTGCCCTCGTGAAACCACACCTGCAGTACTCTATCCAGTTTTGGGCTCCACAGTTCAAGAGAGACAGGGATATGCTGTCCAACAGAGAGCCATGAGAATGATTGCAGGACTTGAACATCTCTCCTGTGAAGAAAGAATGGGAGCTCTGGGGCTGTTTAGTCTGGAGAAGAGAAGGCTGAGAGGGGATCTAATCAGTGTCTATCACTATCTGAGGGGTGGGTGTCAAAAAGAAGGGGCCAGGCTCATTTCACTGGTGCCCAGTGATATTTCCTGTGGCAATGGACACAAACAGGAACCCAGGAAGTTCCACTTCAACATGAGGAAAATGATCACTGTGTGGATGCTGGAGCCCTGGAGCAGGCTGCCCAGAGAGGTTGTGGAATTTCCCTCTCTGGAGACCTTCAAAACCTGCCTGGATGTGCTCCTGTGTGGCCTGTCCTCGGTGATCCTGCTCTGGCAGGGCAGTTGGACCCGATGGTGTCCAGAGGTCCCTTCCAACCCCTAAAATTCTATGTTTCTATGATTCCAATCAGTGATTCAGTCCCCCAAAATGAAGCTTATAGCCAATTTAACTAAATCCTAAGTCTACATTGTGAAGTATCTCAGAGGTTTGGTTCACAGCCTCTTGTAATCATGGGGGGAAAAACAACATCTGCATAAAGCACGCTAAAAATCTTTCTGTGAGCTGCAGTATCTCTACCAGCTGAGTACAGCCCCAAGGAGGGAATCCTGCCAGCTCCCTCATGGAGCTGCAGAGCACTGGCACTACACACAAATAGATATAATCTGCAAGGACCATATAAGGCTAAATCCCTTCTTTTATCTCCTGTTTTGACCTTGGTCATTGAATTCTTAAGTTAATTCCACACAGTTGCAGAGACTGTCAGCATGATGAACGGTCAGAGAATCACAGAATGGTCCAAGCTGGAAGGGACCTCCAAAGGTCATCCAGTCCAACCCCCCTGCAGTCAGACCTCCCACCAGCCCAGGTTGATCAAGGCCACATCCAGCCTGGCCTTGAACACCTCCAGGAAGGAGACACCCACAACCTCCCTGTGCAACCTGTTTCAGTGTCTCCCCACCCTCACTCTCAAGAATTTCTTCCTCATCTCCAGTCACAATCTCCCTTCCTCAAGCTTCAATCCATTCCCTCATGTCCTATCCCTGCAAGCCCTTGCAAAAAGTCCTTTCCCAGCTTTCTTGTAGGCCCCCTTCAGGTACTGCTTTAAGGTCTCCTTTAGACATGGATTTTGATTCCCATCTCTATTATTTTCTCAGTTTTCAATAAATAAATAGAAATAAACCATTCAGCTGCAGCTGTACCACCCTGGGTTATGGTCTTGTCAAAATTTCAAAGCTAACCAAGTGTTTCCTTGCTCAGTACTTCAGGGAATTGATGGCAATCAAATGGTTTCCTCATGAGGTTACAGCTGCTGTATTTTCTCCCTGCTGTGCCTCCCTTCTCTCTGTGTGGTTTGCTTTATTCTGTTTATTTGCATATTTTCCTCTGCTGTTGTGCTTGTAATTTTATTCTTTTAAGCTTCATTTTTAGGAAGAAAATCTACCCAGGTAGATAATAATAGGGAATCTAGTGGAAGGTGTCTCTACCTGGGGAAGGTATCCTACCTGCTGTCCCTACCTGTCCCTGCAGGGGTTTGGAATGAGATGATCTTTAAGGTCCCTTCCAACCCAAACGATTCTGTGGTTCTAAGACAATATTCATGATCCCAGGGGAACCTTAAGTCATGTACAATTCACCATCTGGAGCCCTCAGTACAGGAAGGACATGGACATGATAGAGAGGGTCCAGAGGAGGGCCACGAAAATGATCAGGGGGTTGGAGCAGCTCTGCTACGAGGACAGGCTGGGGGAGCTGGGGGTGTTCAGCCTGGAGAAGAGAAGGCTGCAGGGGGACCTAATAGCAGCCTGCCAGTACCTGAAGGGGCTGCAGAAAGGATGGAGAGAGACTGTTTGCAAAGGTCTGTGGTGATAGGATGGGGGATGATGGCTTCAAACTAGAGCAGAGCAGATTTAGATTGGATGTGAGGAATGAGTTCTGCACCATGAGGGTGGTGGAACACTGGGACAGGTTGCCCAGGGAGGTGGTTGAGGCCCCATCCTTGGAGATATTCAAAGTGAGGCTGGACAGGGCTCTGGACAACCTGATCTAGTTGATGTCCCTGCTGACTGCAGGGGGTTGAACTGGATGAGCTTTGGAAGTCCCTTCCAACCCAAACCATTTTGTGAACAGAAAATAGGTGGATAAAATAAGGAAGGTTCAAACAATGCCAGTGCATTGGGACCTGGAATGTGTTTATAGTGGCAGGGATGGAAGGAGGAAAGAGATGGAGCGAGTGCAGACCACTCTGTGATGTTCCATCTTCCCCTAATGGATGTCTGCCTGTGTGCAGCACTCTGCTGTACACAAAGGTCAGGGATTTATTTTTCATGTGTTTATTTTTGGAAGCAGGCTTTGCTTCTTGCCTGTTCTGAATGGTGCAGTGTGGCAGTGCCTCTCAGCTCAGATGGCACCACAGAAAGCCCATGGAAAGGACAAATACTGAAAAGGTGATGTGTGACCAAGCCAGGGATCAACATTTCAGCCTTCCTGGAATAACAACATCGAGGGGAGAGACAGTGGAATTCTGTAGCAAATTGGTTATTGCAGGATCACAGAATGGTAGGTGGGGGTTGGAAGGGACCTCTGGAGAAGGGACCTTCTGGAGCCACTATTGCAGGAGGGATCTGGAGGTGCTGGAAGGCATCCAGAGAAAGGCCACGAGGATGAGCAGAGGGTTGGAGCTGCTCTGCTATGAGGACAGACTGAGGGAGTTGGGGTTGTGCAGTCTAAAGAAGAGAAGGCTCCAGGGAGACCTTCTTGTGGCCTTCCAATATCTGAAGGGGGCCATAAGAAAGCTGGGGAGGGACTTTGTAGGGTGTCAGGGAGTGATAGGACTGGGAGGAACTGCAAAAAAATAGAACTGGGTAGATTGAGATTGGATGTTAGGAAGAAGTTCTTCAGCATGAGGGTGGTGAGACACTGGCACAGGTTGCCCAGGGAGGTGGTGGCAGCCTCATCCCTGGAAGTTTTGAAGGCCAGGCTGGATGTGGGTGTGAGCAACCTGCTGTAGTGTGAGGTGTCCTTGCCCATGGCAGGGGGGTTGGGATTGGATGATCCTCGAGGTCCCTTCCAACCCTAACATTCTGTGGTTCTATGATTCTATGATATCAGCAAGTCCAACCCCCTGCCAAGGCAGGTTCAGCTGGAGCAGTTCACATAGGAACACATCTAGGAGGAATCTGAATGGCCCCAGAGATGGAGACTCCACCACCTCTCTGGGCAGCCTGTTCCAGTGCTCCACCACCCTTTAACTAAACAGGTTCCTCTTCATGTTCAAATGGAGCTTCTTATGTTCACGTCTGTGCCCTTTGCCCTGTCACTGAGCACCACTGAACCAAGCCTGGTCCCTTCCAACCCCCAACTTCTGACACCCACCCTGTACATATTTATCAGAATTGATGAGATCTTCCCCTCAGTGTTCTGTTTTCCAGACTAAAATGCCCAAATCCTCTCAGTCTTTCCTCATCAGAGAGGTGTTCCAGTCCCTTATTAATTGAAATAAATAGAGAGGCCAGAGATGTGTACAGCTGCATTTTCTAGCTCCTTCCATTGCACACAGCTGCAGCACTCTGCCAGAAACCAAGATCCCAGTCCTGTGTTCTGGGTTGCTAATTAGTTCTTATCTTTTATAGCTTTAATCAAGGAGCTGCTAAAGCGAAAGCAGAGCAGATTTCTCTACTGGTGTTTGTGAATTAACCTTTAACAGTCTCAGAGCAGCAGCACTTTCAGTCCCTGCACATCCTTTGCAGTGGCTGCTCGATGAGCCTCAGTTAGAGCTTTTTTCTGTAGATAAAGGTCACAGAATCATAGAATGGTTTGGGTTGAAAGGGACCTTCAAGATCAGCCAATTCCCACACCCCTGCCACAGGCAGGGACACCTCCCACCAGCCCAGGTTGCTCAAGGTCTCATCCAGCCTGGCCTTAAACACCTCCAGGCAGGAGGCAGCCACATCCTCCCTGGGCAACTTATTCTAGTGTCTCCCCACCCTCACTGTCAAGAACTTCTTCCTCATCTCCAGTCTCCATCTCCCCTCTCCCAGCTCAAAGCCATTGTCCCTTGTCCTGGCACTCCCAGCCCTTGTCAGAAGTCCCTCCCCAGCTCTCCTGGAGCTCCCTTCAGGTACTGGAAGGCTGCTCAAAGGTCTGGCCAGAGTCTTCTTTTCTCCAGCACAACTCTCCCAGCCCCCTCGGGGCCATGTTCCATCCCTCTGATTATTTTCATGGCCTCCTCTGGATCCTCCCCATCATTTCCATGCCCTTCTTTTGTCAGGGCCCCACACTGAACACAGTACTCCAGGTTGGTTGTCACAAGAGCAGAGAGGCAGAATCACCTCACTTGTCCTGCTAGCCACTTGGAGAAGGTGCACACAAGTAATGACCAAACAACTTGAGAGTAAAGTCAGCATCTCCAGGTCAATGTTGCATAAATAATCAGGGTGTGGGTTGGAGAAAACATGCACAGTATTTCCTTCCCTGAAGGAACTTCCCACTTGCATGAGCAGAGCAGACAAAGTCTGAGAACAACATAAGGGAAAGGTCGTGATCATTGTCCTGGATTTAAAAGGAAAAACACACTGCAGAAAAATCTCAGTGATTCTATCAGTGCAATCTGTGGTGATGCTGAGGAGTGGATCAGCATCCAGCTGGCCCCAAATGCTCTTAGTGCACTAGAGGTGAGCAGAGAATAACAGAGCTGGGAACTTGTCCTTCCCTGCTCTTCTCCAGCCTGGTGAGCCAGAGAGAGCCCTTGAGGTCAGGGGCAGACACAGTAGTGCAGGTAGGGTCTCAGCAGAGCAGAGGAGAGGACAAAGCAGAGAAGCAATACAGCAATCCCATGCCTATTTTTCCAGCACTCATCCTGATGATTTATGTAACTTCGACCTAGAGAAGCTGAATTTACTCTGAACTTCTTGGGTGCACTCAGAGGCTGTAATGAGAGGATGTAAACCAGTAGGCAGCAGCATGCAAAGGCCTCCCCTTCATTATGGAATTTTAATTCTCAAAAAAAAAAAAAAATCAAGGCTCTGGCTGTGGAGGGAATGAATCTGAGTGCAGCTTCTCTGCTCCTGTCTTGTATAATTACAGTCAGCCATCCCTAAAAGCATCCCCTCCTAGCCTGCACACAGAGCTAGCCAAATAAATGGGTTGATTGGGGGGAAGCCTCCACAAACCCTTTGTGGTCTTGTGGAAATTGGTTTTGTGTGTTTGTGCTGAGGAAAAACGTTGTGCAGCTTCTGCTTGCACAGGTAGATAGGGACCAGTCCAGAGAAGGCAGGGGAGAGCTGGGGCAGTTTGTGTGGCCTTATGTGGTGCCTACGCAGCCCAGCTGGGATCGGATACCGGGAGGCAACCAGAGCAAAATGGTTAACAGCAGCAGCTCAGCCCACAACAAATGTTATCAAGGAGGATGGAGCTGGAGCAGGATTTACTGGTAGTGCTTGGAAGATGAGGAAATTCAATTGCTATTTTGATTGAATTTGCAGCTAGGAACACAGCAAGGGCTTCATTTGCTCTTAGTGGCTCAGTTCTTGGTGGCTGTCTCGGTCCGGAGAGGGAGAGAGCCTTGGCTCTTTTTTGAACGTTTCCATGTGGTGAAATTAAAGGCACAAATGAGGCCAAAGATCAAAAGCCAGGCTGTTGATTAACAGAATTAGGTAGATGGAACAGAAGAAGGGACAGAGAGGAAGAGCGGGAAAGGAATTATATTACCTGCCCCCTCCCCGCCTCCCAGCCCCAAGATGATTTCAGTCAGAGGATCACACAGGCTCACAGGATATTAAGGGTTGGAAGGGACCTCCAGAGATCATTGAGTCCAACCCCCTGCTAGAGCAGGACCATAGAATCCACCACAGGTCACACAAGAACACATCCAGTTGGGTCTTGAAAGGCTCCAGAGAAGGAGACTCCACAAGACCTCTGAACAGCCTGCTGCAATGCTCTGTGACCTTCACAGTGAAGAAACATCCTGTGATGTAGTTTATGTCCATTGCCCCTTGTCCTATCCCAGGGTGCAACTGAGCAGAGCTTGTCCCCTCCCTCCTGAGCTCCAGCCCTCAGTTATCTATAAACAGTTATTAAATCCCCTCCACTTGTCTCCACACTGAACAGCCCCAGGGCTGTCAACCTCTCCTCACAGGCCACATGCTTCAGTCCCTCAATCATCCTTGTAGCTCTCCACTGGTCTCTCTCAAGTAGATCCTTGTCCCTCTTGAACTGGGGAGCCCAAAGCTGGATGCAGTATCCGAGGAAGGTTGGTGCTGCTTTGGCTTGGAGGAGAGGTCATCCTTGTTGTCTTGTGCTGTCCTCACTGG
Source organism: Picus viridis (assembly GCA_033816785.1). Taxonomy (NCBI): domain Eukaryota; kingdom Metazoa; phylum Chordata; class Aves; order Piciformes; family Picidae; genus Picus; species Picus viridis. The sequence goes on from CM066593.1 coordinate 1,140,854, forward strand.
AGGAGAGGAGGCAGAGATCCCAAAGTCCAAGTCCCTCTCTGAGCAGCCTCCAACACGTGGTGTCTTCAGTAAAGATGTCCTTTTTCTTCTCCAGGAGTCCTTCTTTTCTTCCCACAGCAGGCAAAACTTAGGGCACAGAGAGGGTTCCCGGACTGCTGCTTCCAGGCTGCATGGGGATGTCTTTTTCTCTCAGTCTTTTTATCTCTCTGAGCTGCTAAGGCTCAGTGTCTTTTATTCAGTCCATGGCAGCTCTTCCTGGCCCACACCCCTGTCACATTAATGCCTCTGTGACTCCCAGGTGTGCTAGCAGTGGGCAGAGCTGACCCAGAAGGGAGGTCGTTCACAACAATCTTTTTGTTGGACCTTCCAGAGGGTCTTTTCTTCACCATCCCCTCCTGGGCAGCTGTTGTCTGGGTGAGGAGTACAGGTGATTTTATCTTGGTTGATGCACATCAAGAGAGACAAGATTTAGTCTCTTACAGTGGCCCAGTTCTGTCTTGTGCCTTCCTTTCCTTGCTTGCTGTTTGACAGTGAAGAAGGAGCTGTTGAAAAAGCAAGTTGGGTTTGCTGACTGGCAAGGAAATCCTCTGCTAGTGGATTCCAGACTCTCCTGGGGAGGGATCTGTGCAGTCCTGTTGCTTGGAGTGTTGTGGGATTTGAAGGGCTGCCAAAGGAATTCAGTCTCACAGAATCACAGAATGTGAAGGGACCTCGAAAGCTCATCCAGTCCAACCCCACTGCCAGAGCAGGGTCACCTAGAGCAGGTCACACAGGAACACATGCAGGTGGGTTTGAATGTCTCCAGAAAAGGAGACTCCACAACCCCCCTGGGCAGCCTGTTCCAGTGCTTTGTGGCCCTCACAGAGAAAATTTTTTCCCTCCTGTTTCCATGGAACTTCCTATGCCTCAGCTTCCACCACTGCCCCTTGTGCTGGCATTGGGCATCACCCAGCAGAGCCTGGCTCCATCCTCTGGGCACTCACCCTGCACATCTATAGCAATAGGAATGAGGTCACCTCTCAGGCTCCTCCTCTCCAAGCTACAGAGCCCTCAGCTCCCTCAGTCTCCCTTTGTGAGGAAGATGTTCCACTCCCTGAATAATTTTTGTGGCTCTGTGCTGGACTTTCTCAAGCAGTTTCCTGAGGTCCTTCTTGACCTGAGGGGCCCAGAACTGGACACAATGCTCCAGATGTGGCCTCACCAGGGCAGAGCAGAGGGGGAGGAGAACCTCTCTTGACCTACTAACCACAGCCCTTCTAATCCACCCCAGGATGGCCATTGGCCTTCTTGGCCACAAGAGCACATTGCTGGTCTATGGTCAACCTCTCGTCCACCAGGACCCCCAGGTCCTGTTCCCTTTCACTGTTCTGCAACAGGTCAGTCCCCAACCTCCATGTAAAGGTCAGAGCTCAGCCATTGAAGCACACCCAAAGCACACAGGCCGCTGTCTGGGCTGGGAGGAGCACTGATTAGATACCTAATTGTGCAGTACCTAATCGTGCAGCTAATCTCCTTAGGCTCACTTAGACAATTAATGCCAAGAGAGGTTCTCTACCCTTCCCTGGCTGCATTTGTCCCTGGGGCTACTCAAGCTGCCTTTTTGCCTTAGGTTATACCTTCTTAGCTTGTCTCCTTGGCCCAGTGCCTGGCCCAGCTTATTTAGGTTACTCAAACCTTGACCTCAGCATTTCCAAAACAAGCTCTGGTCTTCAAGTAATTGCAGCAGGTTTTGCACGAGGAGAAGTTTTGGGGAGGCCTTTGGAAACTAAGGAACCAGAGCCTGAGCTCCAAAACAGTCAAGAAAGTCCTGATAGCCCTGAACTTCTGTTAGTTCTCTTGATTCAATCTTCTGATATTTTTTGTTGCACATAATCACTTGAATGTGGTAGCTGAGCTTCAAGGGAGAGCAAATGTTGTACAGAATAAAAACAGAAGAGTCCTGAACAAAAGCAGTGAGTGAAATATAGAATCATAGAATCAAGGTTTGGGTTGGGAAAGGCCTCTAAGAGCATCCAGTCCAACCACCAACCCAACACCACCACAGATCAAACCATGGCCCCAAGTGCCATGGCACTTGAACACTTCCAGGGATGGGAACTCCACCACCTCCCTGGGCAGGCTGTGCCAATCCCTGACCAATCTTGCAGGAAAGAAACTTTTCCTCATCTCCAACCTAACCCTCCCCTGGCACAATTTCAGGCCATTTTTTCTCCTATCACCTGAGACTAGGGAGAAGACCTCACTGCAGCCTCCTTTCAGGGAGCTATAGAGGGCAATGAGGTCTCCCTCAGCCACTTCTCCTCCAGACTAAACAACCTCAGCTCCCTCAGCTGCTCCTTATGAGACTTGGGAAAACCTGTGAGAAAAATATGATCATAATGCTGTAAAAGGCAGAATGAACAATTCTTCCCTCAGGTTTCCTTCCAACTCTGCCTGCAGACCTTTACAGCATTGCTTTTAAGACACAAAACAGCTTGCCCAGGGAGGTGGTGAAGTCCCCATCCCTGGAGGTGTTCCAGAACCCTGTGGCCATGGCTCTTGGGGCCATGGTTTAATGGCCATGGTGCTGCTGGGTTGATGGTTGGACTCAACTGATCTTGGAGGTCCTTTCCAACCCAAACAATTCTGTGGTTCTATTCTCTGAGTCTAAAATCCAGACTGGAATTTTCATAATCAAGAAACATTACACATGAAACATCTCAGGTTCTGCAGCTGCAAATGACCTTCTCCTCCTCCTCACTCTCAGTTTCTCACTCTCTCATGCTGTATTAATTTTCTGTGATCCTCTATGCTCCCAGGAGCAAGAGGCTGTCATTTGAGTGGTGAATCAACTTGCCTGCCTATGGTGAAGTGGTCATCATTAGTAGCTGCAGGAACTGAATGCTTTGTCTTCAGTGTTCACCACACTATTTTGAGCTGCTTCTGTTGTCATCTCAGACAGCCTAAGCAGACAGGCTGGTAAACAGTACTTGAAGTCATAGAATCACAGAAGTAATCAGGTTGGAAGGGACCTTAAAGACTATCTACTCCAACCTCCCTGCTGTGGGCAGAGACACCTCTCAACTAGACTTGGTTGCTCAAGGCCTCACCCAATCTGGCCTTGAATACCTCCAGGGAGAGGACATTCACAACCTCTCTGGGCAACCAATTCCAGGGTCTTACCACCCTCACATTGAAGAATTTCTTCATAAGGTCCAGTCTAAACCTACTCTCTCTCAGCTTCAAACCATTCCCCCTTGTCTTGTCTCTAGACACCCTCAGGAAAAGTTCCTCTGCAGCCTTTCTGTAGGCTTCCTTCAGCTACTAGAAGGCAGATCTAGGGTCCCCTTGGAGTCTTCTCTTTTCCAGGCTGAACACCCCCAGCTCCCTCATCCTATCCTCATAGCAGAGGTGCTCCAGCCCCTGGATCATCCTTGTGGCCCTCCTCTGGGCTTGCTTGAACAGTTCCATATCCTTCTTATGCTGGAACACCACAACTGGAAGCAGGATTGGAGGTGAGGTCTCAGCAGAGCAGAGTCAAGGGTCTGGAGAACAGGGCTGGGGAGGAGCAGCTGAGGGACTGGAGGGTGTTCAGTCTGGAGAAGAGGCTGAGGGAGACCTCATTGCTGAGCTCCCTGAAAGGAGGTTGAAGTGAGGTAGGGGTTGGGCTCTTCTCCCTAGACTCAGGTGATGGAGAGGAAATGGCCTGAAATTGTGCGAGGGGAGGGTTAGGTTGGAGATGAGGAAAAGTTTCTTCCCTGCAAGACTGGTCAGGGATTGGCCCAGGCTGCCCAGGGAGGTGGTGGAGTCCCCACCCCTGGAGGTGTTCAAGAAAGCTGTGGACGTGGAGTTTGGGATGTGATTTAATGGCCATGGTGGTGTTGGACTGGAGGATCATGTAGATCTTTTCCAACCAAGACTATTCCACAATTCTATGACTCCATGATCTCTTCAGGAAGAGCTGCAGCAACCCTACATTAAGGAGTACTCAGTACAGATCTGGTCCCTGCCAAGCTGGCCTGCAAGGTTGCTAGGAAACCAAACCCAAAATCCCTGCTTTGCAAAGCACAGAGATATAATCAGCAGGACAGATTTTTGCTCCTATTCCTCCGTTTTAATTCTTTCCCCCTCTTTATGGTGATGGATAAGCAAGGTTATGGAGGATGCACAAAGAGTTTGGAGTCAGCACTGGGAAACTGATCTCTGTCCTGCTCTGTGGTAGGCTTGCTGCAAGTAATTTTAATTAAAATATAAGAGTTGATTTTCAGCTTCAGGTCATAGAATCATGGAATTATCAGGGTTGGAAGGGACCTCGAGGATCATCCAGTTCCAAACCCCCTGCCATGGGCAGGGACACCTCACACTACAGGAGGTTGCTCACAGCCACCTCCAGCCTGGCCTTCAAAACCTCCAGGAGCCACCACCTCCCTGGGCAACCTGTGCCAGTCTCTCACCACCCTCATGGGGAAGAATTTCCTCCTAACATCCAATCTGAAACTACCCATTTCTACTTTTTATCCATTCCCTCCAGTCCTCTCACTCCCTGACACCCTACAGAGTCCCTCCCCAGCTTTCTTGTTGCCCCCTTCAGATACTGGAAGGCCACAAGAAGGTCTCCTCAGAGCCTTCTCTTCTCCAGACTGAACAACCCCAACTCCCTCAGTCTGTCCTCATAGCAGAGCAGCTCCAGCCCTCTGTTCATCCTCGTGGCCCTTCTCTGGACACCTTCCAGCACCTCCAGATCCTTCCTGTACTAGGGGCTCCAGTCTCAATCTGTCCTCTTTCAGCTCAAAGCCATTGCCCCTTGGCCTGTCATGCTCATCACTGGAGTTTTGGAGATAGGGACAGCACATCCTAGCAGTCAGCTGGCTTTTCAGAACAACTTGTCTGCACCTTGGAGCTGAGACAACAGCTTGAATGTACAAAAGAGAAGCTTCCAGCTGAGAATGTCACCCTCTAATTGGGAGAAACATATTCAGGTCAAGTGCCAGATACAGTTATGCTGCATAACAGTGTGGGTCCAGCCTGGCCTTTAGGGATGCAGCAGAAGCCTGGAATGCTGAAAAGGAACCCAGGGAGCTGTGCACAGCTTTGAGGAAAGCCATGGGAAGCTATTTTTCTGTCTGGCAGCCTATTGTGGGTTAAGGTTAGATGCCCTTAAGAAGCAGAGAGCTGAGAGTCCTCCAAGGAACTAGATAGACACAGGAAATTGTACTGTATGTTATTTCATCCCATCAGCCCTGTGTCTGCTATATAAGCTGAGAGAGAGATCATTTGGTCGTTTTTCTGCCCTTCTTTCTGCCTCTTTCTCCCTTCTGAGCTCAGATCTCTTTATGTCTTGCAATGTGGGGGAGGTTTGCTGCCTGGCTCACAGTGTCACAGAACATTAGAGGTTGGAAGGGACATCTAGAGACCAAGGAGTCCAATCCCCCTTGCCAAAGTAGCACCACCCAGGGTAGTCTGCACAGGAATGCATCCAGGTGGGTTTGGAAAGTCTCCAGAGGAGACTCCCCAGCCTCTCTGGGCAGCCTGCTCCAGGACTCTGTCACCCTCACTGTGAAGAAGTTTCTCCTCATGTTGAGCTGAAATCCCTGTTCAAGCTAGAACCTGTTGTTCCTTGGCTTATTGAAAGAGCCTGGCCCCCTCCACTTGACACCCACCCCTCAGATATTGATAGACATTGATCAGATCCCCTCTCAGCCTTCTCTTCTCCAGACTAAACAGCTCCAGGGCTCTCAGTCTCTCTTCACAGGGAAGATACTCAAATTTCTGAATCATCCTCATGGCTCTCCCTTGGACTCTCTCCAGCAGGTCTCTGTCTCTCTTGAACTTGGGAGCCTGGAACTGGAGACAGGATTGCAAAGCTCCTTTTGTAGTGGAGCCATTTGGCCTAGCTTGGGGGTGGGTAGGGAGGAAGGTTGGGAGTGCATTGAAGCCTGGGTTGTTAGAAGGCTTTTGGCTTACTGAACTGGTTGTATTCTGAAATGTGAATGTGGGTGTTCTGCAGTCATGTAAAGATTTGTACATGGCAGAGCCGTTGAAGCTGCCAGTTCTGTCTGGATCCTTTTTATCTTACTCCTTTTGGGAGGCTTAAAATACATTTTCTGCCCACTCTAAACTAAACTAAGGCAGAGCCCATGATGGTTGATTACTCACTGGATCACACAGGCTCACAGGATGTTAGGGGTTGGAAGGGATCTCTGGAGATCATAGAGTCCACTCCCCCTGCCAGAGCAGGACCATAGAAACCAGCACAGGTCACACAGGAATACATCCAGATGGACCTTGAAAGTTTCCAGAGAAGGAGACTCCACAACCTCTCTGGGCAGCCTGCTCCAGTGCTGGGTCTGGTCCTGTTCAGCATTTTCATCAAGGACATGGATGACATGACAGACAGTCTCCTCAGCAAGTTTGCTGACAATACTAAACTGGGAAGCTTGGCTGAGACACCTGAAGGCTGTGAGGCCATTCAGAGACTTGGGCAGACTGAGAGCAGGAGCTTATGTGTGGCCTGCTCTGTTTGTCACAGCTGCCTGGCTGAGGGAGAGCTCTACCTGCTGATAAATGCAGGATGGGGCAGAGAACAGGATGGATGAACAGGCCATGAAATTGCACTGGGGCAGGCACAGCATCACAGCCTCACAGAATTGCCCACATTGGAAAAGACCTTTAAGATCAACGAGTCCAATCATTAGGCAAGTCCTTGACTAAACCACAGCCCTGAGCACCACATCCCCATGACTCTTAAATACTTCCAGGGATGGTGACTCCACCACCTTCCTGGGCAGCCTGGGCCAGTACCTGAGAACCCTTTCAGTAAAGAAATATTTCCGTATCTCCAACCTAGACCTCCCCTGGCACAATTTCAGGTCATTTCCTCTTGTCCTGTCACTTGCTGCATGTGAGAACAGACCAACCCTGAGATGGCTCCAGCCTCCTTTGAAGTAGTGGTAGAAGGTGATGAGGGCTCCTCCTCAGCCTCCTCTTCTCCAGATGGCACAACCCCAATCCCCTCAGCTGCTCCTCCCTAGCCCTGTTCTTCAGACCCTTCCCCAGCTTGGTTGCCTTTCTCCTCAACTCCTCAATGTCCTTCTTGGAGTGAGGGGCCCAAATCTGAATCCACTATTGGAGACGCAGCATCACCAGTGCTGAGCACAGGGGGGGTAAGATCACATCCCTAGTGCTATGCTGCCAATCCTGACCTCTCAAAACCTAAGTCTCAAGAAAAGGTTGGGTTTTAAATGATGTTTTTTTTGTAAAACAAAGAACAGGTTCCTCTTTTTCTCTTTTTCTTTTAACTTTCTGGAGCGTTAGCAGCCCAAAGTAATTTTTTTCCCCTTTCTTTCTTTTCCCCTGTGAAACCTGAGATTCTCACAGAAATCACAACCCCACTGCTGTTTAAATCCCCACTGCTATTTAAATCAAATGACAAATATCCTGAGAGCTGGCAGGCTGGATGGGCATGATGTGATCCCCCCCAAGTGCAAAGGCTCGAGGCACAAAAATCCCACCTGGGTAGAAAAATCTACAGGGGGAAAAAATCCAGGCTGCATTTCATGCTCTTTCATTATTTAATTGTGGTTAAAATAGAGCAGACAGAAGGGAACAGCCTTGATTCCATTCTCTGGGTTAGACTGTGGCAAATGCCACCTGCTTAGCATTTTTCTTGCTTAATGCAGCTCTTGTGCTGCAGAGGGGGAGGTTCTCCTCCTCTACTCTGCCCTGGTGAGGCCACATCTGGAGCATTGTGTCCAGTTCTGGGCCCCTCAGGTCAAGAAGGACCTCAGGGAACTGCTTGAGAGAGTCCAGCACAGAGCCACAAAGATGATTCAGGGAGTGGAACATCTTCCTCAAGAGGGGAGCCTGAGTTTGCTGAGGGCTCTGTAGCTTGGGGCAGAGGAGCCTGAGGGGTGAACTCATTGCTGTTGCTGAAGATGTGCAGGGTGAGTGAGGCTGGAGCCAGGCTCTGCTGGGGGATGCCCAATGCCAGCACAAGGGGCAGTGGTGGAAGCTGAGGCAGAGGAAGTTCCACGGGAACAGGAGGAAGAATTTTCTTCTTGTGAGGGTGACAGAGCCCTGGAACAGGCTGCCCAGGGGGGCTGTGGAGGCTCCTTCTCTGGAGATATCCAAAACCCACCTGCATGTGTTCCTGTGTGATCTGCTGTAGGTGATCCAGCTCTGGCAGGGGGCTTGGACTGGATGAGCTTTCAAGGTCCCTTCCAGCCCCTAACATTCTGTGATTCTGTGATTACCTGGAGGAGCAACAGAAACCTTGTAGGGAGGCTTGAGAGAGGTGAGGATTAGGAGACAGGAGCTGGGTGATTCACTTCTGAAGACAGGCACTAGATCAAAGCTGCAGGCAGGAGTGGGAAGGGTATTTGGGAGGAGCGTGAACTGATTCTTAAGTTATTTATAGAGGAGAAAATTAGTGAGGTTTAGCCTTAAGAAAGCTCTATATGTCTGGGGGAAGTTGCAGACATAGTTGTTCAAAGAGGTGACTTCGAGTCCTAGAGTGGCTTTGAATCAATGAGTTTCATGGAATGGTTTGGATTGAAGAGGACCTTAAAGATCATCCAGTGCCAAACTACCAAGGGCAGAGACACCTTCCAGTAGAGCAGGCTGACAAAGGCCTCATCCAATCTGGCCTTGAACACCTCCAGGGAGGGCACATCACAGCCTCCCTGGGAAACCTGTTCCAGTGTCTCCCCACCCTCACTGGAAAGACTTCTTAATATCCAATCTAAATTTCTTCCTCCTCTCCAGTCTCAGTCTCCCCTCTCCCAGCTCAAAGCCATTGTCTCTTGTCCTGGCACTCCCAGCCCTTGTCCAAAGTCCCTCCCCAGCTCTCCTGGAGCCCTTATCATGTACTGGAAGGCTCTAAGGTTTCCCTGCAGCCTTCTTTTCTCCAGGCTGAACAACCCCAACTCTCCCAGCCTGTCTCTGTAGTGGACGTGCTCCAGCCCTGAGCATTTTCCTGGCCTCCTCTGGACCTTCTCCAACAATTTGATGTCCTCCAACAGTCTCAGCTCCCTCAGTGAGGGGAAACTCATCCCACTCAGCACCATTTGGAGTACTTTAATGAATAACTGAGGCCCTGAAGAGAGCAGCTGAGCAATTAACAGATTATTTTCACTATTTATAGACAATTGGCATATTCTTGGCTTCCCTTCTTACCTTTTTTTTCCCCCCTTCTGTGTCAGTATCTCTAAAAAATATGTTTATGTGCCAAAGGGAAAGCTCTGGCCCCTGGAAAAAAAAACAACCAACCAAGCAACCAAAAAAGACTACAACCATCAACAACATTGATGAGGGGACAGACAGACAGAGTCTGCTCAGCAAGTTTGCTGATGATACCAAACTGGGAGGCTTTCCTGAGACAACCTGAAGGCTGTGAGGCCATTCAGAGACTTGGACAGACCGAGGGTGTCTCCCCACCCTCACTCTCAACAATGTCTTCCTCATCTCTAGTATCAATCTCCCCTCCTCCAGCTTCATTTCGTTGTCCCTCATCCCATCACTACATGCCCTTGTCAAAAGTCCTTCCCCAGCTCTCCTGTAGCCCCCTTCAGGTACTGAAAGACTGCTTTAAGGTCTCCCTGGAGCTTTCTCCAGGCTGTAGAGCCCCTACTCTTTCATCCTGTCCCCATATGAGAGATTCTTCAGCCCTCTGACCATCTTTGTGGCCTCCTCTGGACCTGCTCTAACATTTCAATGCCCCGGGGTCTCCAAGGTCCCTTCCAACCTGGACAGTTCTCTGACTCTCCGACAGGAGTTATTAAAGATGAGTGCTGGCTGCAGTCAACACTCACAGGGGGTTGAATGCAAAATTCAGAGCTCTGTGCCTCTCTGGTGAGTGGAATGAAGCAGACCAAGTCCAGCATTTTAAAGCATCCTTTGGCTGTCTTTTCTCCTGGCTGCACAGTGGATGTGCTCTGATTGCACTTCCTGCAGCCTCTAAGGCTCTGCAGCAGTTCCAGCCGCTGAGCAGCTGCCTGCATGCTTGAATGAAGTCTCTGCTGCTCCATGTGTCAGCAGGAAGGGCTAAAAATAGAGCTTTTTGCTCCTTGTTGTCACAAACTATGCTTCTGCTGGGCACCCCAAGCTATTTCTTCTTTGAGCCTGCTGCAGAGGGAATACATTTCTGATGGGCTCAGTGCTGCAGTGGGGGAGCAGAGAGAGAAGCAGCAGCAATTTAAGGATTGCAGCCATTTACACCTAGTGCTGAGTGGGACAAGGAGCATCAAGAGGATTGAAGGGGTTGCTCTTGCTGATGCCCCAGCAAATGGCATTTTGCTGCAGAGGTTGACTTTATTTTTCCCTCTTTCCAGTTAGGGAATGTATTGAAGTAGCTGGGGGGGGGGGGGGGGGGGATCTCCTTTGTAGATTCTTCAGGTTTCTCAGGCTGAGGATGAGGCTGTTTTGACTTGTTTGCTCTCCTGCTGACAAGGGCTGGTCTCACACCTTTGCAGTGAAGAATTGCTGCTGCTGCTGCCAGCTCCAGACAGCCAATGGAGTCAGTTGAGGGAAGTGGAGAGGTGGTGGGCGAGCTGCTTTGCCTGGCACAGGGGATCCCTGAGTGGCAGAAGAGTATCCCCAACAGGGATATGCCTTTAGCATCCTGTGCTCTGTCATATGTGAGCCGCAGCTTATCAGGGCTCTGTGAACTTGAGTGGTCTGCATGGGTGGGAATGGACAAGGACTTGGTGTAAGAAAGCAGGGGAGAGGCTTTTTAGCAGGATGTGTTGTGACAGGACAAGGGTTGAGGGATGCTTTGAAACTAAAAGAGAGGTTCAAGCTAGAGAGGAAGAACATTTTTTGCACTGAGGGTGATGAAACACTGGAACAGGTTGCCCTGAGAGGTGGTCCCTCCCCAGTTCTCCTGTAGCCCCCTTTCAGGTACTGGGAGGTCTAAGGTCTCCCTGGAGTCTTCTCTTCTCCAGGGACAGCCCTAGCTCTCAGCCTGTCCCCACAGGGAAGGTTCTCCAGCCTTCTGATCATCTTCATGGCCTCCTGTGGACCCTTTCCAACATTTCCCTGTCCTTCTTGTGCTGGGAGCCCCAGAACTGAACTAATTTCTCCAGGTGGGGTTTCAGCAGAGCAGTGCAGAGGGTCAGAAACACTTCCCTCATCCTGCTGGTTCCACTGCTTTGGATGCAGCCCTTCAAGCTGAAGAATGTTTATGTCAGAATGGTGAAATCATTCGGCAGGCACAGCACGGCAGGCACAGCACAGCAGGCACAGAGACTGACGACAGATATGGACGTAACCAATGAATGTGTGTGTGTGTGTCCTCACAATCCCAAAGGGAAAGCAGCCATGTGAAGGGGAGTCCAGTGTTGTAATAGTTTGTAAATATCCTACCTGTAGATCTCTCTACATTATTTTAGTATTTTTTAAGACAGGCAGCAAGAGCTGGGGCCGTTCAGCCTGGAGAAAAGAAGGCTCCAGGGAGACCTTAGAGCCTTCCAGTACCTGAAAGGGGCTCCAGGAGAGCTGGGGAGGGAGTGCCAGGACAAGGGACAATGGCTTTGAGCTGGAAGAGGGGAGATTGAGACTGGAGATGAAGAAGACATTGTTGAGAGTGAGGGTGGGGAGACACTGGAATAGACTACCCAGGAAGGTTGTGGATGTCCCTTCCCTGGAGGTGTTCCAGGCCAGGCTGGATGAGGCCTTGAGCAACGTGGGCTGGTGGGAGGTGTCCCTGCCCATGGCAGGGGGTTGGAACTGGATGAGCTTTAAGATCTCTTCCAACCCAACCTGTTCTATGACTCTCTGTAGATGCTCACAATGACAAAGGGAAACCAAACATTTCAAGTTTAGTTCAGTTAAATACCCTTCCTGTAGCTCCCACCCTGGGGACTTAAATTCCCTTTTGAAGTGAAGCCTCCAAGAAGCAGTGAGGTTGCCTTTTTAGCCTTTACAACCACTAAGATCTTTTAAATGTCTCTGTTCTTTGACAGCTTGTCCTAGTTACCTGGGGATATGACACATTTCCTGGAAGGAAAATCACTATGCTGTCAATCCAGATCCAGCCTGGCCTTGATTTCCCCCCTGCCTTTTCATTTAAAGGAATCACAGCTCTTAAGAAATGGGAATTTTCTCAAATTTAATCAGGATAGGATTATTTTTTTCCCTCCCAAGTCAGCCTCCATTAAGCAATGATGTTGAACTTTAAGCCAATTTAATGTTGCTTTAAAGCAAGGGCTCTTCCCTCAGTGGAATAATTGCAGACATGGCTCTGGGTTCTCCTTCTACAGTACTGTCTCCAGTTTTGTTCAATATCTTCAGCAACCACCTGGATGAAGGGACAGAGAGGCCCCTCAGCAATGATGATACCAAACTGGGAGGGGTGGCTGACACCCTCTCAGGCTGTGCTGCCATCCAACAAGATCTAGCCAGGCTGGAGAGCTGGGCAGAGAGGAGCCTCATGAAACTCAATAAGAGCAAGTGCAGGGTCCTGCACATGGGGAGGAATAAGAGCAGGGACCACTACAGACCACAGGCTGTCCTGCTGGAGGGCAGCTCCATGAAGAAAGACCTTGAAGTGCTGGTGGACAGCAAGTTCTGCATGAAACAGCAATGTGCTGTTGTGGCCAAGGGAGCCAATGGGATCAACCTCAATGCTTTAATGTTGAAATGAACTTCAGTTCATTTTCCTTGCTTTGCTCTCAGACTTCCCTTTGGTATTCATTACACTTTATGGGCAGTCAATTCATTTGCCAGATGTGATTCTTCCTCTTCATTTCAGGGCAGTTCTTCTATTTTTAATCACTCCTTCAGAGAAGTGATATGGGAGGAAGATTGATAGGAGGGAGTTTCTGATATGTTCTTGCAGCTGTTTGAGCAATGCCTTTCCTGAAAGAGGTTCATTAGCAAAAGAGCAGTTTCTGATACAACATAAAGGATCATTTTCCACTGTGGAATCATAGAGTGGTAGGGACTGGAAGGGACTTCTAGAGACCAAGGAGTCCAACCCCCCTGCCAAAGCTGGATCACCTAGGGCAGGACACACCGGAACACCTCCAGGTGGATTTTGAAAGTCTCCACACAAGGAGACTCCACAACCTCTCTGGGCAGCCTGCTCTAGGGTTCCAGAACCCCCACACCAAAGAATTTTCTCCTCATGTTGAGGTGGAACCTCCTGGGTTCCAGCTTGTACCCCGTTGTTCCTTGTCCTGTCACTGGGCATCACCAAAAGGAGCCTGGCAACTTCATCCTGACACCCACCCCTCAGATATTGATAGACATTGATCAGATCCCCTCTCAGCCTTCTCTTCTCCAGACTAAACAGCCTCAGGGCTCTCAGTCTTTCTCCAGAGGAGAAATGGTTAAGTCCCCCAGTCATCCTTGTAGCTCTCTATTGGACTCTCTCCAGCAGTTCTCTGTCTTTCTTGAACTGGGTCCCCAAAAGTGGGCACAGCATTCCAGGTGTAGTATCACCAGGGCAGAGCAGAGGGGAGGAGAACCTGCCTAGCCCTGCTTGCCACACTTTGCTTGCTGCTCCCCAGGATCCCATTGGCTCTCTTGGCCACAAAGGCACATTGGTGTTGCATGCAGAACTTGCTGTCCACCAGCACTCCAAGGTCTTTCTTCATGGAGCTGCTCTCCAGCAGGACAACCCCTAATCTGTACTGGTGCCTGCTGATATTCCTCCCCATGTGCAGGGCTGTAACCTTGTCCTTAGTGTACATCATGAGGCTGCCCTCTGCCTAGCTCTCCAGCCTGGCCAGATCTTGTTGGATGGCAGCACAGCCTGACAGAGTTTCAGCCACCTCTCCCAGTTTGGTATCATCATTGCTGAGGGTCCTCTCTATCCCTTCATCCAGGTGGTACATGAAGATACTGAACAAAACTGGAGGCAGTGCTGTGGAAGAAAAAGCCAGAGCCATGTCTGCAATTATTCCATTGAGGGAAGAATCCTGGGCTTAAAGCATGACTGGGGCTGTAAAATTAAAACCAAGGAACAAGTGAAATACAAAGCAGATAATTTACTATCTCTTAAACTGGCATCATGAGAGCTGTGTTCTGAGGAGGTTACAGGGATGGAAAATTAACAAAATGACTCTATTCAGATTTTTTTAAAAGTGTTAAACCTCCAAAACTTCTTCTTTCCCATCTGATGAATATTATAGAAAGTGTAGCCCTGGAGACAAGACACCAAAGGCATCTGCAGCTCTGTGGCAGTGTGGTGCCATCCAGCCAGGCAGAAAGGGACCTGGGGGTCCTGGTGGACAGCAGCTGAACATGAGCCAGTAGTGTGCCCAGGTGGCCAAGAAGGCCAGTGGCATCCTGGGCTTGATCAGGAATAATGTGGCCAGCAGGAGCAGGGAAGTCATTGTGCCCTGTGCTCAGCACTGGTTAGGTCACACCTTGAGTGCTGTGTCCAGTTCTGGGCTCCTCAGTTTAATAAGGACATTGAGACTCTTGAACATGTCCAGAGAAGGGCAACAAGATTGGGAAGGGGTCTGGAGCACAGCCCTGTGAGGAGAGGCTGAGGGAGCTGGGGTTGCTTAGCCTGGAGAAGAGGAGGCTCAGGGGAGACCTTATTGCTGTCTACAACTACCTGAAGGGAGGTTGTAACCAGGTGGGGTTGGTCTCTTCTCCCAGGCAACCAGCACCAGAACAAGAGGACACAGTCTCAAGCTGCGCCAGGGGAAGTTTAGGCTGGAGGTGAGGAGAAAGTTCTTCACAGAAAGAGTAATTTGCCATTGGAATATGCTGCCCAGCGAGGTGTTGGAGTCACTGTCCCTGGAGGTGTTCAAAAAAGGATTGGATGTGGCACTTGGAGCCATGGTTTGGTTGTCAGGAGGTGTTAGGTGATAGGTAATGAGTTAGACTTGATGATCTCTTAGGTCTTTTCCAACCTGGTTGATTCTATGATTCTAATTTCTGGTGCCTGCCAACTTTGATCACATCTGTACTTGGCTGATCACACCTTAACATTCCCTGTTTGTCTATGAGCCCCCTTCAAGCAGTATCTGCCCTTTACAGCACATCCCACTCCTGGCGCTTGGTGTTTTCAGTTTGTGCTCCTGTGTAGTGCTGTGCCTGGCTGCCGCAGGCTGTGGTGGCAAGGAAAAGAAAGCTCTGAACAAGTTAGAAGGTTCAGAAACACATTTAAATTCATAGATTCATTGAGTGGCTTGGGTTGGAAGGGATCTTCAAGATCATCCAGTTCCAACCTCCTGCCACCCACCAGCCCAGGTTGCTCAAGGCCTCATCCAGCCTGACCTTCAACACCTCCAGGGAGGGGACATCCACAACCTTTCTGAGTAACCTGTTCCAATGCCTCACCACCCTCACTCTAAAGAATTTCTTCCTCATCTCCAGTCTCAAAGCCATTGTCCCTCATCCTGTCACCCCCAGCCCTTGTCAAAAGTCCCTCCCCAGCTCTCCTGGAGCCCCTTGAGGTGCTGGAAGGCTGCTCTAAGGTTCCCTCAGAGCCTTCTCTTCTCCAGGCTGAACAACCCCAGCTTTCCCAGCCTGTCCCCTGGTAGGCTCCTCTAAGGTCACACTGGAGTCTTCTCCATGCTAAACAGCCTCAACTCTCTCACCCTGTCCCCTCAGTGGAGGTGCTGCAGCCCTCTGGTCGTCTTCTTGGCTTCCTCTGGACCCACCCCAGATTTCAACAGCCACCCAAATCAGAACTAAAGTCAGACCTGGTAAATTCATCAGCACTGCACAGATGCTGTTGAAAACCCAATGCAAACTTGTCACCATGTGGTTCAGGCAGGCCCTGCCCTCTCGAGATGTGGTGCTGGGGGTTGTGGTTTAGTGGTAGTAGCTTAGCAGTAGTGATGAGATTGTGAGCTTCAGGCTACCAGCTGAACTTGATGATCTCAAAGGTTTCTTCCCACCTCAACAGTTCTATAGTTCTCTAAGACAGGACACCTTGAGCTGCAGGACAGCCAGGTAGAAGGCTTGGAGCTATGATGCAATAGATTCAGACTTAGAATCATAGAACATTAGAGTTTGGAAGGGGCTTCCAGGGATCACCAAGCCCAACCTCCCTACCAAAGCAGGAACACTTCCAGGGCAGTTAGTTTGGTAGATTAGGAAGAAATTCTTCCCAGTGAGGCTGGGGAGACACTGGCACAGATTGCCCAGGGGGCTGTGGCTGCCTCCTGCCTGGAGGTGTTCAAGGCCAGGCTGTATGAGGCCTTGAGCAAGCTGTGCTGGTGGGAGGTGTCCCTGCCCATAGCAGGGGGTCGGCACTGGCTGAGCTTCAAGGTCCCTTCCAACATAAACCATTCTATGAATCTTTTCAGTACCAAAATCATAGGATTGTAGAATTGTCAGGGTTGAAAGGGACCTCAAGGCTCATCCCGTTCCAACTCCCCTGCCATGGGCAGGGACACCTCACACTACAGCAGGTTGCTCACAGCCAGCATGGCCTTAAAACCTCCAGGGATGAGGCTTCCACCACCTCCCTGGGCAACCTGTGCCAGTGTCTCCACCACCCTCATGGGGAAGAACTTCCTAACAACCCATCTGAATCTCCCCTTCTCTAGCTTGGATCCATTCCCCTACTCCTATCACTCCCTGACACCCTAAAAAGTCCCTCCCCAGCTTTCTTGGAGCCCACTTCAGATGCTGGAAGGCCACAAGAATGTCTCCTTGGAGACTTCTCTTCTCCAGACTGAACAACCCCAACTCTCTCAATCTGTCTTCATAGCAGAGCAGCTCCAGTCCTCTGCTCATCCTCCTGTACAGAGTTAGGGCCACAGATATCTAAATGAAGACATTGCTTGGATTTGCCTAGAGCCTCAGAAAAAGTCCTTCAGGTGTGGAGTTCACAACCGCATGAAGGAGCAAAGTTGTTTCTGCAGAAGGGGAGGGGGTGGGGGGGTTCTGCAGGCCACCTCCATTTTCTCCTCAGAAAATGTGGAAAGGATTTTGAAAAGCAGAGAGGCTCTTCAGTGTGCTTATCCTGGGGGCTCATCAAATTGCATTAGCAGCTCCTCATCACGTTTAATTAAGAGGCCTTTGTAGCTGATGTGAAATATCACTGGCTCCATTCATCCCATGTCTGGAGACAGGAATAATAATGGGATGTGATGCTAACAGGAGATGATAGGAAGCTGCTAATGTGGCATACATCTTGTGGAAGGGGAAGAGAGCTGTGTCTGCCAGAGCTGGTTATCATAGAATCACAGCAACATAAAATGGTAGAGGTTGGAAGGGATCTCTGGAGATCATTGAGTCCAAACCCCTGCCAGAGTAGGGCCACATAGGGCAGGCCACACCGGAACACCTCCAGGTGGGTTTTGTAAGTCTCCACGCAAGGAGGCTCCACAACCTCTCTGGGCAGCCTGCTCCAGGGTTCCAGAACCCTCACACCAAAGAAGTTTCTCCTCATGTTGAGGTGGAACCTCCTGGGTTCCAGCTTGTACCCCATTGTTCCTTGTCCTGTCACCGGGCACTACCAAACAGAGCCTGGCAACTTCATCCTGACACCCACCC
Organism: Picus viridis; assembly: GCA_033816785.1. Lineage (NCBI taxonomy): Eukaryota > Metazoa > Chordata > Aves > Piciformes > Picidae > Picus > Picus viridis. The sequence goes on from CM066593.1 coordinate 1,158,296, forward strand.
CTCAGATATTGATAGACATTGATCAGATCCCCTCTCAGCCTTCTCTTCTCCAGACTAAACAGCCTCAGGGCTCTCAGTCTTTCTCCAGAGGAGAAATGGTCAAGCCCCCCAGTCATCCTTGTAGCTCTCTGTTGGGCTCTCTCCAGAAGTTCTCTCTTTCTTGAATTGGATCCCCAAAGCTGGGCACAGCATTCCAGGTGCAGTGTCACCAGGGCAGAGCAGAGGGGGAGGAGAACCTGCCTAGCCCTGCTTGCCACACTTTGCTTGCTGCTCCCCAGGATCCCATTGGCTCTCTTGGCCACAAGGGCACATTGGTGTTGCATGCAGAACTTGCTGTCCACCAGCACACCAAGGTCTTTCTTCATGGAGCTGCCCTCCAGCAGGACAACCCCTAATCTGTACTGGTGCCTGTTGATATTCCTCCTCATGTGCAGGGCTGTAACCTTGTCCTTAGTGTACATCATGAGGCTGCCCTCTGCCTAGCTCTCCAGCCTGGCCAGATCTTGTTGGATGGCAGCACAGCCTGAGAGGGTGTCATCCACCCCTCTAGTTTGGTATCATCATTGGTGGTAAAAGCCCCATCCCTGGAGGTTTTTAAGGCCAGGCTGGATGTGGTTGTGAGCAACCTGATCTAGTATGAGGGGTCCCTGCCCATGGCAGGGGGCTTGGAACTAGATGATCTTTGAGGTCCCTTTTAACCCTGATAATTCTATGATTTGATGATTGCTGAGGGTCCTCTCTATCCCCTCATCAAGTGCCTGATGAAGATACTGAACAAAACTGGAGGCAGTACTGATTGGAGGGCTGTAGTATCTTCCTGTGAAAGGTGTTGAAATCACCACAACTCTTTTAGTGCAGGTTGCTGACTGAGAGCCATACCAGAAGGAATCAAAATAGATTTTGATTAGCATTCAGTTATTTTGCCTCTGGACAAATGTCTTTGCCTTTGGAGGAGGAGAAGTTTGCAGAGGTTTGGTGATAATCTAGTCCGAGTCAGTCAACAAAAGGATTCTGTAGGTCTGCATTGATTTTGTGGTAAAGTTGACTTCTAAAATGGAGAAATCACTGAGGAGCAACCTGGTCTAGCAGGTGGTATCTCTGCCCATGGCAGGGGGATTGTAACCAGGTGATCTTTAAGGCCCCTTCCAACCCAACCCATTCTGTGAGAACAAAACCAAACTAAACTAAGCAGCAGTAGTACTCTTTGTTCCCCTTTATGGTCCAGCTTCAGCTTTCATCCGTAAAATTCCAGTAAAATCATCCCTTTGGCTGTGATCAGAGGCAGAGGGTGTCAAGGAAAAGGTTCATTTTCAGAGCATGGAGCCACCTTCAACCTCTGAGCCAAGGCACTGCGTTTTCCACTCTCTGAAGCTTTGTGTGTAGTTTGAAAGGAAGATCCAGGCAAAAGGCTTCACACTGTGGTCATCTGGCCTGGAGATTACTAACCTTTGGGCTGCTGGGAGCCATATACAAGAGAATCGCAGAATCACAGAAGGGGCTGGAAGGGATCTTGAAAGCTCATCCAGTCCAACCACCCTGCCAGAGCAGGACAACCTGCAGCAGATTACTCAGGAACACATCCAGGCAGGTCTTGAATATCTCCAGAGAAGGAGATTCCACAGCCCCCTGGGCAGCCTGTTCCAGGGCTCTGTCACCCTCACAAGAAAAAAATCCTTCCTCCTGTTCCCATGGAACTTCCTCTGCCGCAGCTTCCACTGCTGCCCCTTGTGCTGGCATTGGGCATCCCCCAGCAGAGCCTGCCTCCATCCTCTGGGCACTCACCCTGCACATCTTTATCACCAGGAATGAAGTCACCCCTCAGGCTCCTCTTCTCCAAGCTACAGAGCCCTCAGCTCCCTCAGCCTCTCCTCTAAGGAAGATGTTCCACTGCCTTCAGCATCTTTGTGGCTCTGTGTTGCATTCTTTCAAGCAGTTCCCTGAGGTCCTTCTTGACCTGAGGGGCCCAGAACTGGACACAATACTCCAGGTGTGGCCTCACCAGGGCAGAGTAGAGGAGGAGGAGAACCTCTCTCAACCTACTAACCACAGCCCTTCTAATGCAGCCCAGGATGCCCTTGGAGAAGAGCGCATTGCTGGCTCATGGTGAAGCTCCCACCCACCAGGACCCCCAGGTCCTTTTCCCCTTCACTGTTCTCCAACAGCTCAGTCCCCAACCTCTCCTGCTCCTTGGGGTTGTTCTTTCCCAGGTGCAAGACTCTCCCCTTGCCCTTGCTGAATTTCATTCCATTTCTCCCTGCCCAGCTCTCAGCCTGCTTAAGTCTGGCTGCATGGCAGCAAAACCCTCCTGTGTCAGCCACTCCACCCAGCTTTGTGTCATCAGCAAACCTGGTGACAGTGCCCTCTGTGCCCTCACTAGGTCCTTGATGAATATATTGAGTTGAACTGGTCCCAGTAATGAACCCTGAGAGACTCTACTAGACACAGGAATGGCTGAAGCCTGTAAGCTAAACATAGATGATGAAGAAAGAAAAGAAGCTGTCTTCTGAGAGCATGTGTGAGATGTCCATGCTCCACTCCTGCGCTGCCCTTCCCAAGTGGTGAAGCTCAGCCCTTCATTCATGTTTAAAATAGACTCCTCCAAAAGCACTGCAATAAAAAATGGGTCCCTTCTTCTTCCACTGCCACTTCAAGCATCCAATTAAGTTGGTTAAAAATAGGTCCTGCTTCGAAAGACTCAGATTGATGCTTCAAGTTGCCATAGCTACTGTCTTTCTATTAACTGTGCTCTGCTGAGGAGTGAGGATTCTCCTGCCTGCCAGCACTGGGGGTTTCTGGCAGCCATGCTGGGTTCCTGCCTCTTGGTGCACCAGCAGAGAACTGAAGGTTGCTTGCAGAAGGATTGCACAGCTGTAGAGGTTGGTGTTTGGGAAATGGTTTTGTTGAGGGTAAGGAGTGGACTGAGTTCAATTGAATTCTCTTAGGAGTGTTCACTCCCTGGCCAGACTGCATCTGTGGCCCGAGGTCAGAGGGATGAGGTTTAACAAAGCCAAGGGCTGGGTCCTTGAAGCCCATGAAGGCTCCAGTCTTGGGGCTGTAAACTGCCTAGAAGAAAAGGACTTGGGGGGGCTATGTGACAGCAGCTGAAGCCAGCAGAGTGCCCAGGTGGGCAAGAAGGCTATGAGCAGCCTGGCCTGAATCAACAGCACTGTGGGGAGCAGGAGCAGGGAAGTGATTGTGCACCTGAACTGGGCACTGGGGAGGCCACAGCTTGAGTGCTGGGTTCACTTTTGGGCCTCTCACTCCAAGAAGGACATTGAGGAGCTGGAGCAGGGCCAGAGAAGGGCAACAAGGCTGGGGAAGGGTCTGGAGAACAGGGCTGGGGAGGAGCAGCTGAGGGAGCTGGGGGTGTTTAATGTGGAGAAGAGGAGGCTGAGGGGAGACCTCATTGCTCTCTACAACTCCCTGAGAGGAGGCTACAGTGAGGTGGGGGTTGGACTCAGGTGATAGAAGGAGAAAAAATGGTCTGAAATTGTGCCACTGGAGGGTTAGGTTGGAGATGAGGAAAAATATATTTCCTTCCAGAGTGGTCAGGGCTTGGCACAGGCTGCCCAGGGAGGTGGTGGAGTCCCCATCCCTGGAGGTGTTTAAGAAATGTGTGGATGTGGCACTTGGGGCCACGGTTTGATGGCCATGGTGGTGTTGGGTTGGTGGTTGGACTGGATGGTCTTAGAGGCCTTTTACAACCAAAACACTTCTATGATTCTATCATTCTATAAACTAGTCCTGTCTAAGATCCAGCACGAGGAGAACTGCTCCTGTCTTTTGTCTTCCCTTGAGCTAACCTGAAATTTTCCTTCTTTTGGGAGGTTTTCTTATTCCTGCTCTAGGTGATCCTGCTCTGGCAGGGGGGTTGGACTTTATGTTCTTCAGAGGTCCCTTCCAACCTCTGACATCCTGTGGTTCTGTGAGTCAGTCACAGCCAGCCATTGAGGTGGAGGCTGAGGTGGGAAGGGGCTGTGAACAGCAGCCCGAGCTGCTGCTGCTGCGCTCGCCCCATAGGGGCAGAGTGGCCTCCAGTGGCAGGAGCCAACCAGACAGAAAGTGTGTCTGTGCTCTTGGCCTCCATTCAGCAGCTCATCTAGCAGAGAGCCAAGGGGAGGGGGAGCTGGGGGGCTGGCTGGCTGGAGAACGTTACAGGCTGCAGCAGCAGCCAGGAAGTGCTTCCTCTTTTTCACCTTCCCAGCAGGATTTATGGTGGTCTGGGAGCCTCTTGTGTTTCATATCAGAGTCCTTGTATGGAAGAATTGAATTACTCTGTATTTAAATTTGACAGAACCCAGCCTTGGCTTTCCACTGTGACTAAGCAGTGCCCAGATCTTTTCCTGTCCTCCTGACATTCAGAGCTTTGTCTTCTTCAGTGTTTTTTGCTCTCTGCAGCGTTTCATGTCTCTATAGAATAATGGAGGCAGCACCCACACACAGCACCCAGCAGATGGAAGCGGTTAGAATGTCACCTCCCTCCTGGACACATCCAGAGGGACATTTGAGCCACAAATCAGGCATCTCAGTTTTTAAAGATGTGTCTCAAAGCTCACACTTCTGGGGATGTGCCACCTAGAAATGCTGCATCTGCCACCCAGAAATCCACTGGAACAGGTTGCTCAGGGAGGCTGTGAATGCTCCCTCCCTGCAGGCATTCAAGGCCAGGTTGGGTGAGGCCTTGAGCAGCCTGGGCTAGTGGGAGGTGTCCCTGCCCATGGCAGGAAGGTTGGAACTGGCTGACCTTTGAGGTCCCTTCCAATCCAAACCATTCTGTGAATCTATAAAACCAGCCTTCAGCAGCAGCCTGAATAGATGTTAGTTGCTCCAGAAGGCTCAGTTTAGTGCATTTGAGGAGGTGACACAGCACCTGCTTTGACATGAAGCCAAAGAAAAGCCCTTTCTCTGGTGAAGGTGGAGTGGGTGGCAGCAAGATCAACCCACTGCAGGTCCTCAGGGGGACATTGTCCACACCACTTCTCTCCTCTCCCTCCCCAGCTACTGATGGGCACAAGTAGTGTCCCCCAGCACCAATTTTCCTGCACTGATCACTGCCCTTTCCCTTGCTGCAGGGCAGGTGCTGATGCTTTAGCTGCCCACACAAGATGAATATAATCCTGTTTGGAGTTGTTGTTGTTTGGTTTTGTTTTTCATAGATTCATAGAATTATTTAGGTTGGAAAAGACCTTTAAGATCATCAGGTCCAACCATTAACCTAGCATCAAGGACATTACTGCCCTGAGGCTGCCTAAACCTGACTCCCTCAGTATCTCTGAAGGGAGAAGAAAGCAAAACAAAAGGGATGAGGAATTAACAGTTTCTTGGAAAGCCAAAGTTCCTGTAGCCAGGCAGGCATCAGAAGCTGGGCTGCTGTGGGAGCTCAGCCCTACAGCAACACAAAAGCAGCTCATCTGCCTTGGCAAGGAGACACATCAGACCTTTTGGCTGTTTTTAACTATTAGCTCTTGTAAATGATCACTGGGAGCCTGCAGGAGCAGTCACTCCCTAACAACCTATGCTTGCGAAACAAACATTCATCCCCCAGAGCCCAGTGTCTGCTTAGAGCTGGAAAGCACATATGGAGCATCCTGGATCTGTGTGCTTGCTGCCTTGGGGATGCAGCAGATGAATCCCCAGTTTGGTGAGGAAAAGGTTAAAGCTTGTGCCGAGCAAGTACTGACAGGTGCTTTCCAAGACAGATTCTACCCCTGGGAGCAGGGCTGGGCAGCAGTAGAGCACCAGAAGGTTGTTACCTGAGAAGGTTGATGGTTTTGTGACCTTTTTGTGGGAGGAAAAGCCTCTTTTAGTGAAAAGAGAGTGAGAGGAGCTGCAAAAAATAATTCTCTGCTTGCTTTTTCAGCAGCTGGAAGAAGCCATTTTGCCTATGTGGTGCTCCGGCCACAGCAGACTGTGGTAGCAAGCAAATCAGTTTTCGCTTTCACAGATCCCAGAACCTGCTGGCAGGGCTGTTTGACAGCTCAGACATTTGCTTGAATCACAGCTTCACAGATTGCATTGGGTTGGAAGGGACCCTCCAAGGTCATCTTGTCCAACCCTCCTGCAGTCAGCAGGGACACATCCAGCTAGAGCAGCCTGCCCAGGGTCATATCAAGTCTGGCCTTGAATGTCTCCAAGGGATGAGCAGCCTGTTCCAGTGTCTCCCCACCCTCACTGTGCAGAACTTCCTCCTGATGTACAACTTAACTCTGCCCTGCTCCAGCTTCAAAGCATTGCCCCTCGTCCTATCACCCCAGGCCCTTATAAACAGTCCCTCCCCAGCCTGCCTGTAGGTCCCCTTCAAATATTGAAATGCAGCTCTAAGGTGTCCCTGGAGCCTTCTCTTCTCCAAGCTGAACAGCCCCAACTCTTTCAGCCTGTCCTCACAGGGGAGGTGCTCCAGCCCTCTGAATCCACAGCCACATGAGGTTGTTTTCTCATAATGAGATAAATAATCCCTATTGAAATTCAATTTCAGTGGCAGCATGGACAGGAACCTGAGAGTGAGCTAGAAGTGACCTCCCTGCCTGCCCCCTGCTTTGGATCTGGATGTTGAAGCAGTGGGGGATTACGAAGCTCCCACCACATATGTTCTGTAATTACCCTGATTAATGTTGCTGGCTTGAAATCCAAAGAGTGGATTAGAGCTACAGGCTCCTTGGTGGGGAGAAGGTTTTCTTTTGTTCACTCCTCCTTGGTGGGGAGAAGGTTTTCTTTTGTTCACTCCTCCTGGGTGGGGAGAAGGTTTCCTTTTCACAGAATGACAGCAACATTCAGGTTGGAAAAGACCCTCAGGATCACCAGGTCCAACCCAGAGCCCTACTCTGCAAGGGTCACCTCTAAACCATATCCGCAGGCACCACATCCAAACCACCTTTAAACATGTCCAGGGTTGGTGACTCAAGCGCTTCCCTGGGCAGCACATTCCAATCCCTGACCACTCTTGCTTGGAAAAAATGTTTCCTGATGTCCAGTCTAAACCTACCCAGTCACATCTTGAGGCCATTCCCTCTTGTTCTATCACTAATTCAGGTGTTCAAAAAAGGATTGGATGTGGCACTTGAAGCCGTGGTTTAGTTAGTCAGGAGGTGTTAGGTTTTAGGTAATAGGTTGGACTTGATGATCTTTGAGGTATTTTCCAACCTTGTTGATTCTATGATTGTGTGATTCTAATTACCTGTGAGAAGAGACCAGCACCAGCCTCTCCACAACCTCCTTTCAGGTAGCTGTAGACAGCAATAAGGTCTCCCCTCAGCCTCCTGTTTCAAACTAAGCAGCCCCAGTTCCTTCAGTTGCTCTTTATAAGATATATTCTCCCGACCCTTCGCAGTTTCCTTGCCCTCCTCTGCACTTTTGTTCATTCTTCCTTGATGAGGAGAAGGTTTCCTTTTGTTCATTCCTCCTTGGTGGGGAGAAGGTTTTTCATTCCTCCCATCTCCAAATCACAGTATCACAAGGGTTGGAAGAGACCTCGAAGATCATCAAGTCCAACCTGTCACCACAGACCTCATGACTAGACCATGGCACCAAGTGCTACGTCCAATCCCCTCTTGAACACCTCCAGGGATGGTGACTCCACCACCTCCCCGGGCAGCACATTCCAATGGCGAATGACTCTCTCGGTGAAGAACTTTCTCCTCACCTCCAGCCTAAACTTCCCCTGGCACAGCTTGAGACTGTGTCCCCTTGTTCTGGTGCTGGATGCTAGAGAGAAGAGACCAACCCCTTCCTGGCTACAACCACCCTTCAGGTAGTTGTAGAGAATAATGAGGTCACCCTTGAGCCTCCTCTTCTCCAGGCTAAACAGCCCCGGCTCCCTCAGCCTCTCCTCACAGGGCTGTGCTCAAGGCCTCTTCCCAGCCTTGTTGCCCTTCTCTGGACACATTCAAGTGTCTCGATGTCCTTCCTAAACTGAGGGGCCCAGAACTGGACACAAATCATCAGGGAAGAACAGGTCAAGCAGATGGAAGGGAAGAGAGGGAGAATTATGTTTTCTCTTGAAGACTCCAAACTGAGGGAGTCCTTAGAGGCTCATGGCTTTATAGAATGGATTGGGTTCAAAAGGAACTTAAAGCTCACCCAGTTCCAAGCCCCTGCCAAGGGCAGGGACACCTCCCACCAGCCCAGGTTGCTCAGGGCCTCATCCAGCCTGGCCTTGAAAACCCCAGGGAGGGGCATCCACAACCTCCCTGGGCAAGCTGTTCCGGTGTCTCCCCACCCTTACTTTGCTTGCCTGCCATAGCCCTCAGAGATGGTTGGGATTGCTTGGCAAACCAGGAGCTGAAATGGGTTTTCTTTTCTTATAATGAGAAGAAAAAAAAAATCCCAGTTGAAATTCAGTTTCAATGTCAGCCTGGCCAGTAACCTGAGACCAAGGCTGGGTGAAGCCTTGGGCAACCAAATCTAGCTGAGAGGTCTCCCTGCCCACAGCAGTGGGGTTGGAGTGAGGTGATCTCTGAAGCTCCTTCCAACCTGAGCCATTCTGTGATTCTCTGGTTCCATGAGTCCTATGATTCTATGATCCATCAGTGATCATCAGAGTGACATCAACTTTGTCCAGATCAAATCCTTCCTCTCTCTTTCAGTTCACTTTATCATGCTGCTGATGGATTCAGCTCTGCTTTCTTCGCTGTGCTGCTGGTTTGGGTTTGGGTTTGAGAGGGGGAAATTTTTTTGTGTGTGTTTAAAAAAAAAAAAAAATCACAAAAAGGAATTTAAAAAAAAAAAAGATTAAATGGACATTTTAATCCCAGAGAGGCTTAGAGATGATCAGTGGAGCCAGAATGTCTGCAGAGATCCTCCAAATGACACAGAGAGGGTTTTGCAGCGCAGGCTGTTTGCATTTGATGTCTCAGACTCAGTGCAGCCTCTTCCTAGCAGTGAATATTCATTAAGCCTGCCAGAGGCAGAAGCTGCAGTCAGTCTAGCAGCAGTGGAGGAGGCAGGGAAGAGAGAAATCAGGTTAATGACTTGCTTCCTCTGCAATTTGCTTCCTGCTTATTGCCTGACCTCACTTTTAAATAAATTCATTTAATTAATGTGTTTTGCTACCCTGACCTGAGGACAGAAGGGGCTGTGATTAACGCTGGGGTAGTCCTGCTCTCAGGGTGGCTGTAGGCAGAATGTTCTGGTGTCTAGAAAAAAGCCGCAAGCAAACCAAACCTCAATGACATTAACAAAGATTTCCTTTAAACTTCATCAGAATAGATGGGTTGACTGAAAGCTTTTATCTGAATGATTTCTTGTGTCTGTGAACCACCAAGTTCTTTAAGAGAGGGACAAAATGAAGGGGGCTACAAGGAAGCTGGGGAGGGACATTTTAGGGTGTCAGGGAGTGATAGGAATGGGAAGAATGGATCATAGAATCATAGAATTGTTAGGGTTGGAAGGGACCTCAAGGCTCATCCGGTTCCAACCCCTGCCATGGGCAGGGACACTTCACACTAGATCAGGTTGCTCACAGCCACATCCAGCCTGGTCTTCAAAACCTCCAGGGATGAGGCTGCCACCACCTCCCTGGGCAACCTGTGCCAGTGTCTCACCACCCTCATGGGGAAGAACTTCTTCCTAACATCCAATCTGAATCTCCCCACTTCTAGTTTTGATCCAATCAGTCCCAGTCCTCTCACTCCCTGACACCCTACAAAGTCCCTCCCCAGCTTTCTTGTAGGTCCCTTCAGATACTGGAAGGCCACAAGAAGGTCTCCTTGGAGCTTTCTCTTCTCCAGACTGAACAACCCCAACTCCCTCTGTCTGTCCTCATAGGAGAGGAGCTCCAGCCCTCTGCTCATCCTCATGGCCCTTCTCTGGATGCCTTCCAGAACCTCCAGATCCTTCCTGTAGTAGGGGCTCCATATCTGGAGACAGTGCTCCGAGTGGGGTCTCAGCAGAGTGGAGCAGAGGGGGAGAATCACCTCCCTGGCCCTGCTGGCTATGCTTCTCTTGCTGCAGCCCAGGATCCAAGCTAGAAGTGGGTAGATTCAGATTGGATGTTAGGAAGAAATTCTTCCCCATGAGGGCGGTGAGAAACTGGCACTGGGGGGTGGTGGAAGCCTCATCCCTGGAGATTTTTAAGGCCAGACTGGATGTGGCTGTGAGCAACCTGATCTAGTGTGAGGGGTCCCTGTCCATGGCAGGGGGATTGGAACTGGATAATGCTTGATGTCCCTTCCAACCCTGACAATTCTGTGATTCTGTGAAAATGATGAGTGGGGAGGGATGGAATGGAGCTGCTGTCTTGGCTGAGCATGTCACAGAGCCCAAATGAGCTCTGCAGGGAGGCTGAGCTGCACAGAAATACTTTCCTCTTCTCCCCTTGAGCAGGGGCACATCTGTTCCAGCACGAGTTAGCTGCCTTCTGACAAAGGCTCTGCAAGAAAGCAGCAGAGGCATAGGAGGCAGAGCCCATGGAGATGGCACTCAGAATCCATGACCAGCTCCCACTATGGGAAGGGAGCACCACCTGTTCCTAGGCAGCACCAGATTGGAGCTGTGGGGCTATGTAGGGACGGGGATAAACCACCCCCCAGCACGTGGCTTCCCTAAAAGAGAGAGAAATGGCAGTGAGAGGAAGAGCACAGCCTTAGCCCTGCTGGGATATTGATTTGTGGGTTGAGTGCTGACGTGTTCCCTGCATGGCATTTTGCCCCAAATTTGGAAGCCATCTGTAACGGTTTAGCACAAGGGCAAAGCTGCCTGCCCTCCTGAAGGGAGGGGAAGGGTCACACACAAAACCTCACAGAATCGCAGAATTGAACAGGTTGGAAAAGACCTCCAAGATCATCAAGTTCAACCTGTCACCCAACACCACCCAGTCAACCAAACCATGGTGCTGAGTGCTTCAGCCAGGCTGTTTTAAACCACTTCCAGGGACAGTGACTCCACCACCTCCCAGGCCAATCCAGTGGCCAATCTCTCTTTCTGGGAAGAATTTCTTCCTAACATTCAGCCTGAACCTCCTCTGCCTCAGCTTGAGACTGTGTCCTCTCCTTCTGTCACTGGTTGCCTGGGAGAAGAGACCAACCCCCACCTGGCTACAGATAGTTGTAGAGTTGTAGAGGTAGTGATAGGACTGGGGCGGGGAATGGGGGGTGGAGCAAAACTAGAAATGGGTAGATTCAGATTGGGTGTTAGGAAGAAGTTCTTCCCCATGAGGGTGGTGAGACACTTGCACAGGTTGCCCAGGGAGGTGGTGGAAGGTTTTTAAGCCATGATGGATGTGGCTGTGAGCAATCTGCTGTAATGTGAGGTGTCCCTGCCCATGGCAGGGGGGTTGGAGCAAAATGATCCTTGAGGTCCCTTCCAACCCTGACAATTCTGATTCCACGACATCAAGCTGTGTAGTCCTGTTGACACTCTGGAGGGAAGGGACCTGTCCAAAGTAGGTTTACACAGGAACACTTCCAGGTGAGTTGTGAAAGTCTCTGGAGTCTCTCCCCACAACCTCTCTGGGCCGGCTGCCCCAGGGCTGTGTCATCCTCACAGTAAGAGAAAATTTTTCCTCCTGCTGAGGCAGAACTTCCTGTGTTCCACTTTGTATCTGTTGCCCCTTGTCCTGTCACAGGACGCCAGTGAAAAGAGTCTGGCTCCATTGTAGGCCACCTTAGATGGCACCTAAGAAAAAGAATTAGGATGGTAGCTAAGAAAAAGAATTTAGGTGCCTACAGCTACTACAAGCTAAATTTCAGGGACCTTGTCTCTTGTAGTAGGTACCTGGGCTCCATGCATGGAGCATAGGGAGAGGTAGGTACTGTAGGAAGTGGAGAGGGTTCCAACATAGGACCTGTAAATTATAGAACTATAGAATAGCTCAGGTTGGAAGGGACCCCAAAGAGCATCTACTCCAACCTCCTTGCCATGGGCAGGGACACCTCTCAGCTGGCCCAGGTTGCTCAAGGCCTCATCCAACCTGGCCCTGAATAAAAATGTCCAGGAAGGGAGCATCCACAACCACCCTGGGCAACCTGTTCCAGTCTCACCACCCCTTGTACTGAAGAACTTCTTCCTAAGATCCAGTCTAACCCTGCTCTCACTTAGCTTCAAAACATTCTCCCTTAGCCTGTCTCTAGACACCCTCAGGAAAAGTCCCTCTCCAGCCTTCCTGTAGGCTCCCTTCAGGTACTGGCAGGCAGCTCTAAGGTCATCCTCTCCCAAGTTCTCCAGGCTGAACACCCCCAGTTCTCTCAGCCTATCCTCATAGCAGAGGTGCTTCAGCCCTTGGATCGTCCTTGTGGCCCTCCTCTGGGCTTGCTCCAACAGGAGGTCAACTGTAGTTCCTATCTTCAAGTGTCTTGGAAGGTGGAAAGCAACTGAGACACAGCTACTTTAGCACATCCAGCCATGAGCTCCCCACTAGAGTCTTGTCTTCTCCAGGATGGGCAACCCCAGCTCCCGTAGCCTATCCTCATAGCAGAGGTGCTCCAGCCCTTGGATCATCTTTGTGGCCTCCTCTGGACCTGCTCCAACAGTTCCATATCCTTCTTATGATGAGGACACCACAATTGGATGCAGTGTTTAAGGTGGGGTCTCCGCAGAGTAGAGTCAAGAGGCAGAATCCCCTCTCCTGCCCTGCTGCCCACACTCCTCTGGCTGCAGCCCAGCGCACAGCTGCCTGCTGGGCTGCATGAGGGCACTGCTGGCTCCTGGGGAGCTGCTCAGCAGCCAACACCCCCAAGGCTTTTTCTTCAGAGCTACTCTCAATCCACTCTGCACCCAGCCTGGATTTGTGCCTGAGGATGGCCTAAAATGCTTCTGGAAGAGAAAAAAGGGTAGCTGAGCACCACACCCTACTGCTTCAAGCTTTGAGACAGATGGTTTGGGGATGAGGGGTGGGGGGTTTGGATCTCTGTCTGCTGTGTGTTTCAGCCTGGATAGAGAAAGAAATATTTTGAAAGGCAACCTAGAAATCCTTTCCTCCCAACTAAATATATAATGTGCTCATCTGCAGAGCCTCTGTTGCTCTGAGTTCCATTTGAAGTCTACAGAGACACTCAGCTTTTGGTGGCAGGAGAAGGAGATGGAAGGGGTGAGAAGTTCACCTCCCATTCTAGCATGCAGACACATGGGCAGGGAAGCATCAGAAGGTGCAGGGGCAGCCCAGATTTTGGGTTCTGCTGCATGCAAGCATTAAACCAAATAAACTACTTGGTCATTGAACATGAAGGCTGATGCAGTCCCTGAGCATGCTGTGCCCCTTGCTCAGCCTGGAGAAAAGTAGGCTCCAGGGAGACCTGAGAGCAGCCTTCCAGTACCTGAAGGGAGCTGCAGGAGAGCTGGGGAGGGACTTTGGACAAGGGCTGGGAGTACCAGGACAAGGGACAATGGCTTTGAGCTGGGAGAGGGGAGATGGAGACTGGAGATGAGGAAGAAATTGTTGAGAGTGAGGGTGGGGAGACACTGGAACAGGTTGCCCAGGAAGGCTGTGGCTGCCTCCTGCCTGGAGGTGTTCAGGCCCAGGCTGGATGAGGCCTTGAGCAACCTGGGCTGGTGGGAGGTGTCCCTGCCCATGGAGAACAGGGCTGGTGAGGAGCAGCTGAGGGAACTGTGGTTGGTTAGTTTGGAGAAGATGAGGCTGAAAGGAGACTTCATTGCTCTCTACAACTCCCTGAAAGGGGGTTGGAGTCAGGAGGGGTTGGTCTCTTCTCCCTGGTGTCAGGTGATAGAATGAAAGGAAATGGCCTGAAATTGTGTCAGGGGAGGGTTAGGCTGGAGATGAGGGAAAATTTTGTTGTGGAAAGATTGGTCAGGGATTGTCACTAGACCAGGTGTCCCAGCCCGTGGCAGGAACTGGCTGATCTTTGAGGTCCCTTCCAACCCAACCCATTCTGTGACCCTATGAATAAAGCAAGGAGGTAGTCTCCAACGTGATCCCTTGAGTTACACCACGAAATGGCCAAACTCTGAGCTTTTATGTGGGAGCTCTAACCCAAACCTCCCCTTTGTGTGGCTGTAATATTCTCAGTCAAGTGTTATAAACATAGCTGGACAGATTTGCTTTATTTAGCTTTTCCTTTGAGTTCAATAAACAACTTGAAAGCATTCAATAAGCCCAGAAATGATGCTAGAGAAGTCCAACTAATCCTGTTAAATGTAAAATAGCCTCTGAGTGGGAAGCTTTGGCTGTTTTCTTCCTGCTGCTAACAAAAGCAGAAGAGATGTTTTAAAGGAAGCCTTGGAAACTCTGTGATAAGTGACATTTATCCTTGATCTGAACTGCCTAAACATCCAACAGTTGTTGGTACAGCTGAACTGTGACCTTCCAGCCTGCCAAGACAGATCAGCATGTGGTGGTGTCAGGTAAATGATGCAGAAGGGAAATTTCCTGAGGAGGCTGTGGAAACCCTGCTCATAGGGAATGCTGAATGTTAACTCCTTAAGTTCTGCCATCTCTGTCTGTCAGAACCAGCCATAGAATCATAGAACTGTCAGGGTTGGAAGGGACCTCAAGGCTCAGCCAGTTCCAACCTCCCTGCCATGGGCAGGGACACCTCACACTACAGCAGGTTGCTCACAGCCACAGCCAGCCTGGCTGCAAAAGCTCCAAGGATGAGGCTGCCACCACCTCCCTGGGCAACCTGTGCCAGTGTCTCACCAACCTCATGCTGAAGAACTTCTTCCTAACATCCAGTCTCAATCTCCCCATTTCTAGTTTTGTTCCATCCTCCCCAGTCCTCTCACTCCCTGACACCCTGAAAAGTCCCTCCCCAGCTTTCTTGTAGCCCCCTTCATGTACTGGAAAGCCACAAGAATGTCGCCTCAGGGCCTTCTCTTTTGCAGACTGAACAACCCCGACTCCCTCAGTCTGTCCTCGTAGCAGAGGAGCTCCAGCCCTCTAACCATCCTTGTGAACCTCCTCTGGACATGCTGCAGCACATCTGTAGCCTAGGCTGCATCAAAAGCAGTGTGACCAGCAGGATGAGGGAGGTAATTCTCCCCCTCTGCTTTCCTGAGACCCCACCTGGAGTACTGCATCCAGTTCTGGAACTGTTGGAGCAGGTCCAGAGGAGGCCACAAAGATGATCTGGAGCACTTCCCCTAGGGGAACAGGCTGGGAGAATTGGGTTTGTTAGCCTGGAGAAGAGAAGGCTCTGGGGAGATCTGAGGGCAGCCTTCCAGTACCTGAAAGGGACTACAGGAGAGCTGGGGAGGGACTTCTTACAAGGGCTCGGAGTGACAGGATGAGGGACAATGGCTTTGAGCTGGAAGAGGGCAGATTGAGACTGGAGATGAGGAGGAAATTCTTTACTGTGAGAGTGGTGAGACGCTGGAACAGGTTGCCCAGGGATTTTGTGGCTGCCCCCACCCTGGAGGTGTTCAAGGAGGCCAAGTTGGATGAGCCCTTGAGCAACCTGGGCTGGTGGCAGGTGTCCCTGCCCAGGGCAGGGGGAGTGGAACTGGAAGATCTCTAAGGTTCCTCCCACCCCAAACCATTCTGTGATTCTCTCTCAAATCAGGATTGTTTCTTCTCTGACTATGGAGTCACCTGGTTCAGGGAACTAATCTACCTGAAAAAGCTTCTCTAGACTTAATTTTCCACTTCATCAGCTGCTTCTGAGAACTAATACTGGCACAAAAAGGGGTAGAGATAGCACAGACTACATGCCTGGAACTGCATCTTCAGAACCTTGTGAAAACCTGGGGGTGGAAAGAGTTATGAAGGACAGGCAGTCTTCAAGGTTCCTTCCAACCCAAAGCATTTTATCAATCTCTTATGAAGCTATTTGTGGGGACAACAAACACATTCAGGGGCTGGGAGGAATACAGAAGCACAAGCAACCCCCCTTGGTCTTTAGGGCAGAACCAGAAGCCTGTTTTCAGAGGAGATGTGACGGGTTTGATGTGTTTGGGCTACTTTATCTCAGATGACTTTGTGATAAATACCCCTGACTTCATCTGCTGAGTGGATTTGTCCCGGCAGAACCAGATTAATGGCTCAGTGTCCTGCTCTGAATTAGATTTCATGATGCAGACCTGTAGGAGCACCCTGTTAGAGTGGCGAGAGTGGTTGTGGAAGAGACACTGCAGCTTAAGGATGCTCTCTGCTCATACACTGTGGTGAAATGGATACCAGTATGCTCACAGAACAGCTTAGGTTGGAAGGGACCTCAGAGATCATCTACTCCATCCCCCCTCCCCCTGCCACTCAACCAGCCCAGATTGCTCAAGGCCTCATCCAACCTGGCCTTGACCACCTCCAGGGAGGGGGCAGCCAAAACCTTCCTGGCCAGCCTATTCCAGGCTCTCTTCCCCCTCTACTCTGCCCTAGTGAGACCACATCTGGAGTATTGTGTTCAGTTCTGGGCTCACCAGTTCAAGAGGGGCAAACAGAGGCTGTGATGATAATGATGATGAAGGGGCTGGAATGTGACTGATGAGGAAAGGCTGAGGACCCTGGGGCTGTTTAGCCTGAAGAATACTGAGAGGGAACCACTATGATAGGACAAGGGGCAATGGACACAAACTGGAACCCAGGAAGTTCCACCTCAACATGAGGAAAACTTCTTTAGTGCAAGGGTGCTGGAGCCCTGGAGCAGAGAGCCCACAGAGTTTGTGGAGTCTCCTTCACTGCAGACTTTCTAGACCTGCCCTGGGTGACCTGCCCTGGGTGACCCTGCTCTGGCAGGGGGTTGGATTTGATGATCTCTAGAGGTCCCTTCTAACCCCTACCATTCTATGGCCTTGTCTGCTGAGCAGCCACAAGTACACACAACACACAAGCTGGCTCTCAGCTTTCTCTCTGGGATGCACCCAGACAGTCCCTCGCTGAGGAATCCTGGACAATGCTGACAGAGATGGGAGTGCATACTGCCAAGGCTGACTGCCCCTGCCCTAGACATCCCTCTCACCCTATCCCAAAATAACTGATGCCCTCAGACACAGCCTTGTGCCATGCAGTGCACTTGCTTGTTTCATGCAGCAAAATCTGCGGTGGGCTGCATCACAGCAATCTCTTATGCCATGCTCTCTGAATTGAAAAGAATACTAGAGAACAACTTTAGTTCACAGGATCCCAGGCTCACAGGATGTTAGGGGTTGGAAAGGACCTCCAGAGATCATCGAGTCCAACCCCCTGCCAGAGCAGGACCACAGAATCCAGCACAGGTCACACAGGAACACATCCAGATGGGTCCTGAAAGTCTCCAGAGGAGGAGACTCCACAACCTCTCTGGGCTGGGCTGTTCCAGGGCTCTGTGAGCCTCACAGTGAAGAAGTTCCTCCTCCTGTTGAGGTGGAACCTCCTGTGCTGGAGTTAACTTCCATTGCCCCTTGTCCTATCTCAGGGTGCAACTGAGCAGAGCCTGTCCCCTCATTCTTGACCCCCAGCCCTCTGATATTGATAGACATTGATCAGATCCCCTCTCAGCCTTCTCCTCTCCAGACTAACCAGCCCCAGGGCTCTCAGCCTCTCCTCATGAGGCAGTGTTCCAATCCCTTCAGCATCCTTGTAGCCCTCCCTTGGACTGTCTCCAGCAGATCCCTGTCCCTCTTGAACTCGGGAGCTCAAAACTGGACAAAATACTCCAGGTGAGCTCTCACCAGGGCAGAGTAGAGGGAGAGGAGAACCTCCCTGGATCTTCTGGCCATACTCCTCTGAATGCAGTCCAGGATCCCATTGGCCTTATTGGCCACCGGGGCACATTGCTGTCCTGTACAGAACTTGTTGTCCACCAGGACTCCCAGGTCCTTCTCCACATGGCTGCTCTCTAGCAGATCACCTCCTAATCTCTATTCAAGGCTCTAGAAGAGAGATCTAGAGGGGATCTAGAGCATACTTGGCCCAGCAATATGTGGAGCGAATCACTGCATTGCACACTAGCATTGAGCATTTGGGGGTTGGATTTGAGCATCTCCAGAGTTCCCTTCCAACCCCTAACGTCCTGTGGTCCTGTGTGATCCTGGGCAAAAAACAGTTGGTCACATCCAGCCAGGCAAGCAAGAGTCAATGCAGAGCCAGGCTAAAGGCACAGCTTTCAGTTGGGAAGCCGCTACTCACCCGAATGCTGCCGTTAAAAGGTGCTGTAAAGCTTTTCTTGCTCTTTTGGCTTTTTCAGAACCTGAAGCAGGAGAGGTGTCCCCCCCGGTGGGAGCCGGTGTGAACAGCAACAGCTGGACCTTTAAATTTGGACCCAGCAGTTCCAAACAAGGTGGTCCTGGTGAGTTGCCAGACAAATTCATTATCCCAGGATCTCCTGCAATCATCTCCATCCGGCAGGAGCCACCCAACAGCCAAATTGACAAAAGTGACTTCATAACCTTTGGCAAGAAGGAAGAGACCAAGAAGAAGAAGAAAAAGAAGAAGGGAAACAAGACTCAGGAGAAAAAAGAGAAGGGCAACAGCACCACTGAGAACAGTGACCAGTGAGGGGTTGGCACAGAAGGAACCTCCTTAGCCAGATTTTGTAACCATGGCAGATTTCTCCTATGTAGCAACTCCCAAATTCTTCCTACTCTTAACCAATTTCCTGTTATGTACAGACTTGAGAAAAGCAGCAGGAAAATTTTTTCCAGTGTCTGTCTCAAATTGCTTAACAGGTTTTTGTCTTTAAAAAAAAAAAAAAAAAAAAAAAGCTTTATTAAGTCTGGTGTTAACTCTTTTTCTCCACTCTGGCTTGTTTTCAGACTCTAAAAAGCAGACACAAGTTTCCTTTCTCCTCCGCCGAACAGGAGAACCTTCCCAGTACAGCCAGTGAGAGGTTGGACTCTGCACTGTGGTTCCTGTGCTCCTGTCTTGGTGACACTTTACAGGCCAGGTTTCAAAGCTGTAACGTTGTGCACCCTCTATCTGATTGGAAATCTTTTGTGTGCAGATGTCAGCTAGGGGACCACGAGATCAGGTTGTAAAATGCAAGGAGGGCTGGTAAACAATAGAGGAAACCCACCACCACCACCCCCTCCCAGTGCACACCAACCTGCAAGGGTGTTCAGGCTGGGGTGGAAATGGCTGGAAAGGAACTTTGCAAGCCTTGAGAAGTCCCTGTGTGGAAATACTGAGCCCTATGTATGACGTATTTTACACAGCTCTGCTCCAACCCCCTCACATTTACAGCTCCTTTTTTAAGACACCACAAATTTTATCTCTTACCGAGCAAGCCACTGGGAAAGGAAAACAAAAAAGTAAGATCCCTGAAAGCCCTGAATCCTGGCAAAGCCCTCAGAGTGTAGGAAGGGCTGGGCTGACACCCCAGGAATACAAAGTGACTGTGATGCTCTGTGTCCCTCTTGCCACATTTAAAGGAGATGATTTTGCACATAATGTCTCTGAAAAAAGTCAGAGGTTTTGCTGTTTTCCCCCACGACACTTATGCAAAAGCGAGAGAGAGAAAAAAAAACGAAACCACACACACACAACCCTGTGAACTGTGCTCTTTGTTGTTGGAGAGATTTATTGCTAAAGAAATATAGCTGTAACAGGGGAAGAAATAGGATGCCCTTGAACCCAAACAGGAGTCGATCTAGAGCCATTCTGAACTACAATTGCTGCTATTGAAGTGCTTTAGAGAACAAAACAAACAAACCAACTGCCTGAAACATCTGTCCTCGGCAACAGCTTTATTCTGTGGGGTGATTCGGGGGCTGACTCTTGCATGGATTAATAAATACGGGAATAGCTCTTTTGGTTTCTTTTTCGGTTGTTTGGTTTTTCCTTTTCTTTGTGGTTTTTTTTTTTTTTTTTTTTTGGGGTGGGGTGTGTAATTTTGCATTAATCTGCACTTTGACCACACCTTTGCAAACCGACTCTTCCTGCTCCTGAAGAAGCAAAAGCCAACTCCTCACACGAATGGATTTCTGAACCTGCTAGCTCTGTGCGAAGCACCTTGGTGTTAACCCTCCCCCGACACCTTCCTGGTTTGTTTTTTTTTTTTTCGCTGCGTTTCCTTTGACTTTTTGCTTTGTTCGGTTGTTTGTTTTGTTTTGTTTTGTTTCTCTACGAGGTGATGAATTCCTGACCCTGCTACCACTCCTTATGTAACATTCAAGTACTGTATGTATGCTGTATGCTCTTATAAGGATCCTGAACTATTTATTCTGTGCTTGTGTATGTGAATGTCAATGCAACTATTCTTAGAGTGGATTTGAAGCTTTACCGTTGAATGTAAATTCATTTTCTTTCTTTTCTTTCTCCTTTCTTTCTTGCTTTCTTTTTTTTTTTTTTTTTTTTTTTTTTTTGTACACTTGTGGAAAAGTGAAGTAGTGTTGATTTTATTTTCTCTCTCTTTTTTTTTTTAAAGCCACTGTTGATCATCAGCTTTCTTTCTTTCTTTTTTTATTTTAATGTGTGTATGAAACACAAGTAAAATATCTTTCTTAAATCAAGCCATGCATGCATCGTTGGGATTTCTTGGGAAGAACCTGTGAAAGCTCAAAAGCTCTGTGAAAAGCTGAAAGCTCTGTGCAGTACTAAGCCTGAAGGGTGTAAAATGGAGAATTAAAAGTGGTTGAGGATGTTGCTCTGAAACCAATCCATGTACTTTTTTTTAACGACAAGAGAGCTGATGAGGGAATTCCAAGGAGTTTTCTTCGTGACTGTACATTCACAGAATAAAGCTCGACTGGCATATGAATTGGAACCGTGTAAGCACCTACATAGCTCTGAAACACCTCCTACGCTTGCAGCCCAGAAAGCAAATCACATCCTGGGCTGCAGGAAGAGAAGCAAAGCCAGCAGATCGAGGGAGGTGATTCTCCCCCTCAGCTCCGCTCTGGTGAGACCCCACCTGGAGCACTGTGTCAAATTCTGGAGCCCCTAGTATAGGAAGGATCTGGAAGTGCTGGAAGGAGTCCAGAGAAGGACCACGAGGATGAGCAGAGGGCTGGAGCACCTCTCCTATGAGGACAGACTGAGGGAGTTGGGGTTGTTCAGTCTGGAGAAGAGAAGGCTCCAAGGAGACCTTCTTGTGGCCTTCCAGTATCTGCAAGGGGCTACAAGAAAGCTGGGGAGGGACTTTGTAGGGTGTCAGGGAGTGATAGGACTCAAGGGAATGGAAAAAAACTAGAAATGGGTAGATTCAGATTGGATGTTAGGAAGAAGTTCTTCCCCATGAGGGTGGTGAGACAGTGGCACAAGTTGCCCAGGGACATGGTGGCAGCCTCACTGCTGGAGGTGTTTGCAGCCAGGCTGGATGTGGCTGTGAGCAACCTGCTGTAGTATGAGGTGTCCCTGCCCATGGCAGGGGGTTGGAACTGGCTGATCCTTGAGGTCCCTTCCAGCCCTAACAATTCTATGATTCTATATCTCTAAACCACCTACCAGGCCCTGTAATCTGTGATCAAAGAGAGAAGCTGGGGTCCTTGAGACCTGATGTTTTAAGGGTCCAAACTGCTGACTGATCAAAACAGGGCAGTTGCTGTTAGTTTTTAAAGACTTGCAGCATGTCTTAAAACATCACAGAAGGTAAAACCCTAATGAAGATATTCAGACCTCGGATCAGAGAATCACAGAATCACAGAATCAGAGACTTAGAGAATCACAGAATCACAGAATCACAGAATGGTGGGGGTTGGAAGGGACCTCTAGAGATCATCAAGTCCAGCCCCACCCCCTGCCAAGCCAGGTTAACCTAGAGAAGGTCACAGAAGAACAACACATCCAGGCAGGCTTTTAATTTGTCCAGAGATGGAGACTCCACCACCTCTCTGGGCAGCCTGTTCCAGGCTCTCTGTCACACTTAAATTAAAGAAGCTCCTCTTCATGTTCAGATGAACTTTGGATGTTCAGGTTTGTGCCCATTGTTCCTTGTCCTGTCACTGGGCACCACTGAAAGAAGCCTGGTCCCAGCCTCCTGCCCCCCACCCTTTCAGAATTTGTAAGCATTGATGAGATTCCCCTCAGGCTGCTCTTTTCCAGACTGAAAAGCCCCAATTCTCTCAGCCTTTCTTCATCACAGAGATGCTCCAGGCTGCTCAGCATCTTTGTAGCCCTTTGCTGTACCCTCTCCAGCAAGTCCCTGTCCTCACGCTGGGGAGCATCACATAGAACACCAATGGCCTCATGTGGTCTAACAGTTTCCTTTTGCCTTCAATCTTGTTTTCCTTGGGATACTCCTAGAGAAAGGGAATCCTTGATTCAGTTTTAAAGGCTGGCCAGAGTAGGGGGGAGGGGAAAGGGGGGAAGAAGCAGTAAGAAGGGAGCTATTCTTTTCTGCAAGCACATTTAGAGCTGATTTTTTATTTGCTCCCTAATCCAACAGTTTCCAGAAAAGTCCTAAATTGGAGCTACGCTGCTGACAAACACACAGAAGGATGCTGGTTTCTACTCAGCATAAATTAGCTCTTCTCAATGCCTCTGGGCAAAAATCCAGCTCCAAGACCTAATTCTTAGAGGGATCTTTACCATTGGATCATTTTTAGATTTTAATTGAATCCTCCTTCCTGCCTTCCCTCCCTCCCTCCCTCCCTTCCTTCCCTCCCCCTCCCTCCCTCCCTCCCTCCCTTCCTTCCTTCCTTCCTTCCTTCCTTCCCTCCCTTCCTTCCTTCCTTCCCTTCCCTTCCCTTCCCTTCCCTTCCCTTCCTTCCCTTCCCTTCCCTTCCCTTCCCTTCCCTTCCCTTCCCTTCCCTTCCCTTCCCTTCCCTTCCCTTCCCTTCCCTTCCCTTCCCTTCCCTTCCCTTCCCTTCCCTTCCCTTCCCTTCCCTTCCCTTCCCTTCCCTTCCCTTCCCTTCCCTTCCCTTCCCTTCCCCCTTCCCTTCCCTTCCCTTCCCTTCCCTTCCCTTCCCTTCCCTTCCCTTCCCTTCCCTTCCCTTCCTTCCCTTCCCTTCCCTTCCCTTCCCTTCCCTTCCCTTCCCTTCCCTTCCCTTCCCTTCCCTTCCCTTCCCTTCCCTTCCCTTCCCTTCCCTTCCCTTCCCTTTTGAGTGCTTGCATTTTCCTCTCTGCAGCCCAATCTGATTCATTCATTTTCATCACTAGTCATCCAGAGCTGTTTTTCCAAAGCTTGCTTCTATCAGAATGAACCAAGAGAGCTGCAGTGTGTCTTTGATTTCACACAATCACAGAATCCCAGCGTGGGAAGGGTTGGCAGGGACCTCTGGACCTCATCCAGTCCAACCCTCCTGCCATAGCAGGAGCACCCACAACAGCTTGCACAGGAGCACAATGGCCAGGTGGGGTTGGAAGCTCTCCAGAGAAGGAGACTCCACAGCCTCTCTGGGCAGCCTGCTCCTCCTGGGAGGGGGAAAACCAAGTCTTTCCCTGCCCACCTGGATCAAGTTTCTTTTGTCTTCCTGGGGGCTGGATTCTTTCAGTCCCCATTCAGGATGGGTGTAACCCAGCACACCAGATGGGGTTGGAAGCTCTCCAGAGAAGGAGACTCCACAACCTTCTCTGGGCAGCCTGCTCCAGACTTCCAGCACCCTCACACAAAAGAAGTTTCTCCTCATCTTCAGATAAAACCTCCTGGGTTCCAGTTTGTGCTCCTTGCCCCTTCTCCTGTCCCTGGGCACCACTGACAAGACTCTGGCTCCAGCCTCTTGCCCCCCACCCTTTAGCTCTTGCTGAACATTGCTCAGCTCCCCTCTGGGGCTGCTCTTCTCCAGGCTCAACAGCCTTTGCTGCTCACAGAGATGCTCCAGGCCCCTCAGCCTCTTCAAAGCCTCTCCTGGACTCTCTCCAGTAGTTCCCTGTCTCTCTTAAACTGGGAAGCCCAGAACTGGATGCAATACTCCAGCTCTGGCTTCACTGGGTGAAGTTTAAAACATTTAAGCATTAAAATAACACAGCAGCAGGAAAGGAGAATCAGAAGTGGCCAAGGTCAACAAGAATCAAGAAATATGCAGATGACTCCAAGCTCTCTGGTGTGGGTGGTAAGACTGAAGGATGGGATGGGAGAGACCTGGACAGGCTGGAGAGGTGGCTGAGGAGAATCTCATGAGTTTCAAAAAGGCAACATGCAAAGTCCTGCACCAGGGTCAGGACAATAATTGATATCATCCAAGATGGGGAATGATGAGATTGAGAGGAACCCTGCAGGGAAGGACTTGGGAGTGCTGTTATGGGAGAAGCTGGACAGGAGCCAGCAATAGGCACTGGCAGCACGGAAGACCAATGGCAGCCTGGGCTGCATCCAAAACATTGTGGGCAGAGATGGAGAGAGAGGATCCTGCCCCTCTGCTCTGCTCTGGGGAGACCTTACCTGCAGTGCTGTGCCCTGATATGGGACCCCCAAAACAAGAAGGACCTGGAGCTGATGGAGAGGGTCACAAAGATGATCAGAGGGCAGGAGCACCTCTGCTATGAAGACAGGCTGAAAGAGTTGGGGCTGTTCAGCCTGGAGAAGAGAAGGCTCTGGGGAGACCTTACAAATACAACTCAATTATCTGAATGGAACCTACAGGAAGGCTGGGGAGGGACTGTTTAGAAGAGCTTACAGTGATAGGATGAGAGGCAATGGTTTGAAACTGGAGCAGGGAGATTTGGGTCAGACATCAGCAGGATGTTCTTCACAGAGTGGTAAAACACTGGAACAGGTTGCCCAGGGATGTGGTTGAGAATTGTGTCCCTGGGGAAACCAGACTTGCTGTAGCCCTGGGCAGCCTGAAATGTCCCTGCTGTATTGGAGGTGTCCCTGCTGACTGCAGGGGGGTTGGACAAGATGACCTTTGATGTCCCTTTGAACTAGATACAATCTGTGAGCCTGTAAAATAAAGGTCTGGTTTCATAGAATCAGAGAATTTCCAGGGTTGGAAGGGACCTCGAGGATCATCCAGTTCCAACCCCCCTGCCATGGGCAGGGACACCTCACACTACAGCAGGTTGCTCACAGCCACATCCAGCCTGGCTGCAAAAACCTCCAGGGATGAGGCTGCCACCACCTCCCTGGGCAACCTGTGCCAGTGTCTCACCAACCTCATGGGGAAGAACTTCTTCCTAGCATCAATCTACAGATTTCTAGTTTTGTTCCATTCCCCCCAGTCCTATCACTCCCTGACACCCTACAAAGTCCCTCCCCAGCTTTCTTGGAGCCCCTTGCAGATACTGGAGGACCACAAGGTCTCCTCAGAGCCTTCTCCTCTCCAGACTGAACAACCCCAACTCTCTCAGTCTGTCTCCAGAGCAGAGCAGCTCCAGCCCTCTGCTCCTCCTCGTGGCCCTTCTCTGGACACCTTCCAGCACCTCCAGATCCTTCCTGTAATAGAGGCTCCAGGACTGGACACAGTGCTCCAGGTGGGGTCTCACCAGAGCAGAGCAGAGGGGGAGGGGGTTTATTCTCTTGCTGCCAGTGAAAGGAGCAAAACAAAACCGCCTGTAGGATTTGCTAACAGAGAAATTACTGGTGGGGGTGGGGGTGCTTTTTACCTCTTGCTTCTCCCAGAATCCCTGTTTTCTGCCAGCATATTGACTTTGGAATTTTGGGCTTCGTGCACACAAGCTCAGTGGCCCAAACCGCTGGGATCTGGTGGCAATTAAACCTAAATGATGTTGTACATTAATTACCTCCTGTCATTAAAAGGACATCTCATTTTACTTTAGGCTTCTAAGACTTAATCCTATGCAGCTTCTCCCTGCTCAGTATTTGGGTCACTGCACAGCATAGGAGGAGGATTCAATTAAAGGTTTGCTTGGGTTTTGTTTGGTGGGGTTTTTTTTTCCTCAGTGATCTTACATAAGGGCAAGAACAGGGAATCCAAAATATGTTTCCCAAATGTTGTGGTTTAACCCCAGATGGCAGCTAAGCAGCACTCAGCTGCTCACTCCCTCCTCCCCACTCCCAGTGGGATTGGGAGAATCAAGGGAGAAAAAAAGAAAGGAATAAAAAATTCCTGAGTTGAGATGAAAAAGGTTCAATAAATGAAATAAAATGAAGCAAAATGAAATTAAATAAAATAAAATAACATAAATAAAATAAAAATAAATGAAATGAAATGAAATGAAATGAAATTAAATTAAATTAAATTAAATTAAATAAAATAAATAAAATGAAATAAAATAAAATAAAATAAAAATAAAATAATATAAAATAAAAATTAAAATTAAATTAAACTAAATTAAATCAAATAAAATCAAATAATAAAATGAAATGAAATGAAATAAAATGAATAAAATAAAATAAAATAAAATAAAATTAAAATAAAATAATATAAAATAAAATAAAAAAGATAAAATAAAATTAAATTAAATCAAATAAAATAATTAAATTAAATTAAATTAAATTAAATTAAATTAAATTAAATTAAATTAAGGAAATAAAATAAAATAAAATTAAATTAAATTAAATTAAATTAAATTAAAAAAAAAAAATAAAAATAAAATAAAATAAAATAAAATAAAATTAAATTAAATAAAATAAAATAAAATAAAAATATAAAATAAAATTAAACTAAATTAAATCAAATAAAATCAAATAATGAAATGAAATGAAATGAAATTAAAAAAATAATAAAAATTAAAACCCCAAAATTAATAAAATAAAATAAAATAAAACACAATATAAAACACAAAATAAAATTTAAAAATATTACCTTTTTTTTTAATGAACCAAAACAAACTAAACCAAACTAAAAATGCAATAATAATGATAACAATAATGGCAATAATAATTTTAATAATAGCACTGAGAAGGAATGTAACAACCAAAAAATAAAAGAGAGAGAAATAAACCCACCCAAGCTAAGTGCTGCACAATGCAGTTGTTCAGCACCCAATGACTGATATCCAAGCAGCCCAACTTCCCCCTGTTCATGCCCTGGTTCTGATCATAGATTCATAGAGTGGGTTGGGTTGGAAGGGACTTTAAAGCTCATCCAGTGCCAACCCCCTCCCACTAGCCCAAGAGACACCTCCCACTAGCCCAGGTTGCTCAGGGTCTCAACCAGCCTGGCCTTGAACACCACCAGGGTGGAGGCAGCTCCCTGGGCAACCTGTTCCAGTGTCTCCCCACCCTCACTCTCAAGATTTTCTTCCTCAGCTCCACTCTCAACCTTCTTTCTTCCAGTGTATAGGTCCCAGCATTCTCTATCTGTAGAAGTGCACACAGACAGCTAACTGCAAATGCAGAGCAGTGGCACTGGGTCCTCCAGGGAGCAAGGCAAGTCATAGAGAGGAGAAATCCCTCAGAAGAGCAGAGTACAACATCCCCACACCAAGAACTAATGGATCTCTAAGGTGCCTTCCAACCCAGGTCGTTCTGTGATTCTATGACCTGGCTGTGCTGCTCTGCAGACCCCTGCAACACCTTCTGTCAGTGCTGGTACTGCTCAGGTAAAGCAAAAGCAATCTGATTTTTCGAGGTGATGCTACTATGGTGACTTTATGCACCAACCTCTAGATCCTGTGTGGTTCACAGCTCCCAGGATGTTAGGGGTTGGAAAGGCCCTCTGGAGATCATGGCATCCAACCCGCCTTCTAGAGCAGGACCACAGAATCCAGCACAGGTCACACAGGAACGCATCCAGATGGGTCTTAGTCTCCAGAGAATGAGACTCCACAACCTCTCTGGGCAGCGTGCTCCAGTGCTCTGTGACCCTCACAGTGAAGAAGTTCCTCCTCATGTTGAGGTGGAACCTCCTGTGCTGGAGTTTCCATACATTGCCCCTTGTCCTGTTCCAAAGTGCAGCTGAACAGAGCCTGTCCCTTGTCCCCTCCCTCTCGACCCCCAGCCCTCAGATATTTACAAACATTTATTAAATCCACTCTCAGTCTTCTCCTCTCCAGACTAACCACCCCCAGGGCTCTCAGCCTCTCCTCACCAGGCAGTGCTCCAGTCCCTCCAGCATCCTTGTAGCCCTCCCTTGGACTCTCCAGCAGATCCCTGTCCCTCTTGAACGGGGGAGCCCAGAGCTGGATCCAATATTCCAAGTGAGGTCTCACCAGGGCAGAGTAGAGAGGGAGGAGAATCTCCCTCGGGGTTCCAGTGCTGGCTTTGAAGTCTAAGGAATCCTTCAGCATGAAGTGCTGTAGAATTGCTTCTGCCATGTGATGTGAGAAGAGAGCAACTGAAGTTGTGCCGTGTATTTTCTTTCATGTCCCATGCAGCTGCTCTGACACAGCCTTTAACATCAAAAGATGACAGAGATGGAGTGAAGAAAACATCTCTCAGAAGCACACACAGCCTGGCAAGAACTAAAATTGTTTGCCTGGAAGTGGTGCCCAGAGCTGTGTAATTGTTTTCTGAGAAAAGACAGGGAGTAACTCAGCTACATCTAATCACAGAATTGTCAGGGCTGGAAGGGACTTCAAGGATCACCCAGTTCCAAACCCCCTGCCATGGGCAGGGACACCTCACACTACAGCAGGTTGCTCACAGCCACATCCAGCCTGCCCTCCAAAACCTCCAGGGATGAGGCTGCCACCACCTCCCTGGACAACCTGTGCCAGTGTCTCACTACCCTCATGGGGAAGAACTTCTTCCTAACATCCTATCTAAATCTCCCCTTCTCCAGCTTGGATCCATTCCCCCTAGTCCTATCACTCCCTGACACTGTAAAAAGTCCCTCCCCAACCTTCTTGAAGGCCCCTTCAGATACTGGAAGGCCACAAGGTCTCCTTGGAGCTTTCTCTTCTCCAGACTGCACAACCCCAACTCTCTCAGTCTGTCTCCAGAACAGAGCAGCTCCAGCCCTCTGCTCATCCTTGTGGCTCTTCTCTGGACATGTTCAAGGGATGTGCTTGGCTTCAAAACTAGATTTTAAACCCAGAACCCTGATGAAGAGTTGGAGGCATTAAGCTGCCCTTCATACTAAGTAGAGCAGCCATAATTCTGATTTTGCTCAACTTAATTGCTCCTCAACATAATGAACTCCATTATCATATGTTGGAGTAGGACACCTCATGAAGAGACCACTGCCAGGGGCTGAAAGGGATCTCAAAAGCTCATCCAGTGCAAGACCCCTGCTAGAGCAGGATCACCTAGAGCAGATCACATAGGAACACATCCAGGCAGGTCTTGAATATCTCCAGAGAGGGAGACTCCACAACCCCCTGGGCAGCCTGTTCCAGTGTTCTGTTGCCCTCACAGGGAAAAAAAAATTCCTCTTGCTTCCATGGAACTTCCTCTGCCTCAGCTTCCACCACTGCCCCTTGTGCTGGCATTGGGCATCACCCAGCACAGCCTGGCTCCATCCTCTGGGCACTCACCCTGCACATCTTTAGCAATAGGAATGAGGTCACCTCCTCCTCTCCAAGCTACAGAGCCCTAAGCTCCCTCAGGCTCTCCTCCTACGGAAGATGTTCCACTCCCTGAATCATCTTTGTGGCTCTGCACTGGACTCTTCTCTAGTAGCTCCAGCTGACAGCATGCTGTCAGGTGGGAATCTATTAGGTGTATATCTTGTATCAAGTGACAGAACCAGATGCAATGGCCTGAAATTGTGCTGGGGAGGGTTAGGTTGGATATTAGGAATAAAATTATTTGCTGGAAGAGTGGTCAGGGGCTGGAACAGGCTGCCCAGGGAGGTGGTGGAGTCCCCATCCCTGGAGTTGTTCAAGAAATGTGTGGCCATGGCACTTGGGGACATGGTTTAACAACCACAGTGGTGTTGGGTTACTGGTTGGACTCAATGATCTTGGAGGTCTTTTCCAACCCAAACTACTCTATGGCTCCATGAAGTGTTAGCCTACAGGCATGCTATTGTCACAGAGCACATAAGTGGGGTGTTGGGGACACCTTTGGGGCTTTGTGTTAGGTGAGGGGTGAAAGCCCTGGCTACCAGTGCACCATTCCAGCATCTCTTCCCAAATGTAAGAGCCTGAAGTGCTGCCCTATGGGCTGAGCAGTGGCTGCTACATCCCTGCTGGGTATCACATCCCTGCTGGGGTGTCACATCCCTGCTGGGTGTCACATCTCTGCCAGGCTATTACATCCCTGGTGTGGCTCTACACCTGATTTCAGGCTTCAGCACTGAGATGAGATAAATTAGAGCTGGCCCTGGCATCTCTGTTCCAGCTCCTTCAGAGTTAATTTATGGAAGGTTCAAGTGTCTTGGCACCACTTGAGCAGCACCAAGGAGAATTAGACAGTCCTTGCCCATTAATTACAGGAATGGCGCCGTGCAAGGCACAGTAATTGTTGAAACACTTCCATCACAGCCACCCCAGATTTGTGCTCCTGCAGTAGTTTTCCTGTTAGATAAATCCTTCAGCTTTTCTGGGACTCAAAATCCACTCAGTGCAGCCTCAGTGGGAGAAATGTATGGGATTTGGAGGAAAAGTAGACTGAAAATATCTGTAGATGCAAACCTGGGTCCTAGCTAAGCCCCGAGTGCATCACAGCCCTCCTTCAGGAAGACATGAACCAGTCTCTGTCTCAGAGGGCTTGATTCCATCAGTGTTGGAAGAATGCAGCCTGAAGTCTCTCTACCTGTGCAATGGTCTGCTAAGCAGCTGCCAAGCAAATCAGTTCTCTACAGCAGGATTTAAGGCTTTTCAGACATCACTGCTCCTACTCCCAGATTATGTACAGTGGCAAAGCTATCACCGGTGTCTGCCTTCCTCTTCATCATAGAATCACAGCATTATAGAATGGGTTAGGTTGGAAGGAACCTTAAAGATCATCCAGTTCCAACCCCCCTGCCATGGGCAGGGACACTTCACACTAGCCCAGGTTGCTCAAGGCCTTGTCCAACCCCTGCAGGGAGTGGGCATCCACAACCTCCCTGGGCAGGTTGTTCCAGTGTCTCACCACCCTTGCTCTAAAGAATTTCTTTCTCATCTCCAGTCTCTCTCTGCCCTTTTCCAGCTCAAAGCCATTGTCCCTCTTCCTGTCACTCCCAGCCCTTGTAAAAAGTCCCTCCCCAGCTCCCCTGGAGCCCCTTCAGGTACTGGAAGGCTGCTCTCAGGTCTCACTGGAGCTTTCTCTTCTCCAGGATGAACAGCCCCAAGTCTCCCAGCCTGTGTCTATAGGAGAGGTTCTCCGGGTCTCTGATCATCTTCATGGCCTCCTCTGGACCTCGTGGAAGGTGTTCCAGCCCATGGCAGGGGTTTGGAACTAGAGGAATGTGAAGGTCCCTTCCAACTCAAGCTGTTCTATGACTCTATGAAATTCTGCTTGTCTCCTTAGACACCTCAGAGGGGACCATGCAATGTTCAGATGCTGACATTTGAAAAAGTGACTCACAGAGCTCCTGCTGGGAGCTTCTTGCCCTGAAACAAGGAGCTGCCTAACCCCAAGAGTGTGCAAATTGTGCTAGACCTGTAGACTCAGAAAGTTCTTTGTAGAAGTGAATTTAAGCTGCCACTAAGCACCACAAAACTATCCTTGATCTTTCCAAGACCACGTGGAACAATCTCTCGTTAATCTCTCGTCAGGGCAGTTGCAATGCAAATGCCATCCTGAAGATCAGCTGCCTCTTACCCTGAGGGCTGACTGCACTTGGAACTGGCAGGAGCAAGAACCTTCCTCCTTCTGTTCTCAGGGACTAAGTGGCACAAAAAGTCAAAATCAGTTTTATTTCATCCTCAGGCTCCCTTCACACGCACAAAAGAAGGTCTCAGCTGGCCACGTAGGGTCAGGTTGTGGCTAGCAGCACCAGCAAGGAGATATTTATCAGCCAGGAACTAATGGGAGTGTTATGTGGGTGAATTTTTCCACGGCATTAGACAATGCCAGAGATTGAAAGCGTGGCAGGTCAAGCCAGGGCACTAAATGCAAGCACTTCCAGTCAGAGGGAGGAGCTATCTTGCCTATAGATCTTGCTAATAGCCCCCTGGGTCAAGCAAGCTCTCACAAATGGCCAACCCCTATCATCTGCAGAGCTGTCAAATAGGCTGCTCAGCTGAGGGTAGCAACTGCTGACCTGTGAGTTCTACTGCTCCAGTTGTCTGTGCATCAGAAAAGAATATGAATCTCTGTCGAGTGTCTTTGCTTAGGCCCTTACTGGGCAATCCTGGGCTCCCCTGTGAACCTGCTGAGCCTTGGAGGTGCTGGCATCCATTGGTATGCACAAAGCAGACCACACAGCAAGCTGGAAGTAGCAGAAAATTGAAGTGCTGGAACGCCAAAGCCTTCACAACCTGATTAATATCGATGGTGCAGCTTGGCCTGCATTGATTAACTTGCAGAGTGAAACCCCTACAGGCAGTGAGGTTTGTGGTGAGGCTCCCCTGCTCCAGCGGCCACCAGGATCGTGTGGCTGCATCCAGTGCTAAATAGGTCACTGGCAGGCTGCAGGTATGAGCATGAGCAGCCCCAACAGCAGACTGCAAGGAGCACTCAGGACAGCAGCACTCCCTGCAGGGGAGGCTCTGGAAAATTCTAATGTGCTAAGTCAAGGGAGGTTCTCCTCCTCTCTACTCTGCCCTGGTAAGGCCACACTTAGAATTATTTCATCCAGTTCTGGGCTCCCCAGTTTAAGAGGGACAGGGATCTGCTGGAGAGAGGCCAAGGGAGGGCTACAAGGATGCTGAAGGGACTGGAGCACTGCAGGGTGAGAAGAGGCTGAGAGCCCTGGGGCTGGTTAGTCTGGAGAGGAGAAGGCTGAGAGTGGATTTAATAAATGTTTATAAATGTCTGAGGGTCTGGGTTCAGGAGGGAGGGGACAGGCTCTGCTCAGTTGCACCCTGGGATAAGACAAGGGGTAATGACTATAAACTCCAGCACAGGAGGTTCCACCTCAACAGGAGGAGGAACTTCTTCACTGTGAGGGTCACAGAGCACTGGAACAGGCTGCCCAGAGAAGTTGTGGAGTCTCCTTCTCTGGAGACTTTCAAGACCCATCTGGATGCATTCCTATGTGACTTGTGCTGGATTCTATGGTCCTGCTCTCGCAGGGGGTTTGGACTTGATGTTCTCTGGAGGTCCCTTCCAACCCCTAACATCCTCTGACCTGGGATCCTGTGAAGTCTCCCCCATGGACCAGGACATAGAGGGTGGCTATCAGGACAATGGAGAGTCCCTTTTTACAAGGAGTCCCATGGAAAAGACAAGGAGTAATGGGATCAAGTTGCTCCTGGGGAAGAATCCCATTGGACTCCAGCAAAAAACACTTCCCCATGAGAACAGCTGGGTAGTGGAATCATCTCCCAAGGGAAGCAGTGGATTGCTCTATGTTGGACAGTTGGAAGACTCAGCCTGACTCACTGCTGGGCCAGCAAATTGCAACTGCACTATCACCTATAAAGGTTGGAGCAGATGATGCTTGGGGTCCCTTCCTAGCTGGCATTCTGTGATTCAGTGAACATAGTGCTAAAATCTCTTAACCCTAGAGGCACTTGGCCATGATCCCTGATCTCACACTGCAAGGTCATGTGTGTACCACCATCCACATCTATATTGCTGACTGTAGATGCCCAGTGGGCTTTAAGACGCTGGTACCAGCTCTGTGTAAAGGCATAGGGCTGGCTACACAATCCATACACGCTGGGAATCAATTTGGATTATGGTGGCAAATGGAGCAGATGCAGCGATGCTCACCCAGCCCCATGGCAAATAGTGATTTGCTTGGGTCTATCCCAACTGTGACCCTGAAAGCTCCCCAGGTCTCTTCATGTCTGTGCAGCTGTGAGGGCAGGGCTGTCATTCCTCTCATCTTCATCAATCAAATCATAGAATCATAGAGTGGTAGGGGCTGGAAAGGACCTCTACAGATCATCCAGTCCAACCCCCATGCCCCCATGCAGGATCACCTAGGGCAGGACACACAGGAACACATCCAGGTGGGTTTCTCCAGAGTAGGAGACTCCACAACCCCTCTGGGCAGCCTGCTCCAAGGCTCCAGCACCCTCACACCAAAGAAATTTCTCCTTCTGTTGAGGTGGAAGGTCCTGGGTTCAAGCTCATACCCATTGTTCCTTGTCCTACTAGTGGGCACCACTGACAAGAGCCTGGCACCTACACCTTGACACCCACCCTTCAGATATCTATAGACATTGATAAGATCCTCTCTCAGCCTTCTCTTCCCTAGACTAAGCAGCCTCAGGGCTCTCATCCTTTCTTCACAGCAGAAATGTTCAGTCTATTGGACTGTCTCCAGTAGATGCCTTTCTCTCTTGAACTGGGGAGCCTCGAACTGGACACAGTATTCCAGGTGTGATCTCACCAGGGCAGAGTAGAGGGGAAGGAGAACCTTCCTAGATCTGCTGTGGACACACTTTACTTGGTACACCTTTGGCCACCTTGGCCACAAGTCATAGAATCAGAGAACTGTCAGGGTGGGAAGGGATCACTGGAAGTGTTTAAAAAGAGACTGGATGAGGCACTTAGTGCCATGGTTGAGTTGATTAGATTGTATTGGGTGATAGGTTGGACTCAATGATCTCAAAGGTCTTTTCCAACCTGGTTAATTCTGTATTCATTTATACATGCAGAAATGTGAGCAGGTGTAAACAGACTCATTGCACTGTGTAATATTTCAGCTGCTCTGGCTGTGATCACAGCAGAGGTTTACTTTATTTTTATCATAACAGGTCAACAATCTCAGGTGAGGTTTCTGGGCCAACGCTGGAATAACACAAGAGCTTGTGAAACTCCATGTGCAGTAGAAACCTGTCTATAAATGCTCTCGTTTCTTACAGTTATTATGGGTGGATATTTATCCAGCAGTCTCTCATCCCCTTCAAGGCTCTGTAAAAGGAAGCATGAGGGTCAATAGGCAAAGGCAAGGTCCTGCATGGGGGTTGGGGCAATCCTTGATATCAACGAGATTGAGAGGAACCCTGCAGGGAAGGACTTGAGGGTGCTGATGGGGGAGAAGCTGGACAGGAGCCAGTGATGGGCACTGGCAGCACAGAAGGCCAAGGGCAGCCTGGCCTGCATCCAAAGCAACATGGCCAGAGATGGAGAGAGAGAATCCTGCTGTTCTGCTCTGCTCTGCTAAGACCTCACCTGCAGTGCTATGTCCAGCTCTGAGGCCCCCACACTGGAAGGCTATGGACCTGCTGGAGAGGGTCCAGAGTTTGATACGTAACAGAGCAGCTCCTTTCTGGTGATCTATTGAGAATCAGCCCTCACCACAGCTTTTGCTTAGGGCTCCAGAGATGCTTGATGACCTCCAAGGTGCCTTCCAACCCTCTGTGATTCCGTACAATGCCTCTGCCAAATACACTTCAGTGGGGGTGGGAAAATATCACCAACCCAGCTGTCAAGGCCATGCACTTGCTACTGCAAACTGAGTCCTAAATCCTCCTTTCAAGCATCTCATTCTTCACTCCCTGGTGCAAAAGACAGGAAATTTTGCAGTGCTTTCGTTTTCAAGTGCTCACATAATCACTGCACTTCTCCTGAACTGTTTGCTTCAATATTCAGTGCTCTCCATGACACACTTTCCCTTTTGTCCTCAAGAGCCCTGATTGTCCTATTCACAGTCTCAGAGAAAGTGTCCAAAATTAGTAGAGGAGAACAGGAGCTTTCCACATACAAAAAGATCATAGAATCATAGAAGGACAGAACGGTCCAGGCTGGAAGGGACTTCCAAAGCTCATC
This sequence comes from Picus viridis, assembly GCA_033816785.1. Taxonomy (NCBI): domain Eukaryota; kingdom Metazoa; phylum Chordata; class Aves; order Piciformes; family Picidae; genus Picus; species Picus viridis. The sequence goes on from CM066593.1 coordinate 1,193,635, forward strand.
CTGTCTGACTTCCCCACACTCAACAGGGATATCTCCAACTAGATCAGGCTACCCTGGGCCTCGTCAAGTCTCACCTTAAATATCTCCAGGGATGGGACCCCAACCACCTCCCTGGGCAACCTGTTCCAGTGTTTCACCACCCTCATAGCAAATAACTTCTTCCTAACATCCAGTCTAAATCTGCCCTTCTCTGGTTTGAAGCCATTGTCTCTGGTAGTGTCCCTGCAGGCCTTTGTAAACAGTCTCTATCCATCCTTCTTGTAACCCTCTTCAGGTACTGGAAGCTGCTATTAGGTCTCCCTGGAGCCTTCTTTTCACCAGACTGAACACCCCCAGCTCCCTCAGCCTGTCCTCTCAGCAGAGCTGCTCCAACCCCCTGATCATTTTCATGGCCCTCCTCTGGACCTTCTCCATCAGCTCCATGCCCTTCCTGTGTTGAGGGCTCCAGACCTGCACACAGCACTCCAGGTGAGGTCTCCCCAGAGCAGAACCAAGTGGCAGAATCACCTCTCTGGCTCTGCTGGCAGCACTGCTTTGGATGGAACCCAGGCTGCCACTGGCCTCCTGTGCTGCAAGCTCACACTGCCTGCTCCTGTCCAGCTTCTCATTCATCAGCACCCCCAAGTCCTTTTCCTCAAGGCTGCTTTCTATCACCTCCACCCCAGGTCTGTATTGACAATGAGGATTGTTCTGGCCCAGGCGCAGAACCCTGCACTTGCTCTTGTTGAGCATCGTGAGGTTCACCTGGGCACCACCTCTCCAGCTTGTCCAGGTCCCCCTGGATGCCATCCTGTCCCTCTGGTGTATTGACAGCACCACTCAGATAGGTGCCATCCACACACTTGTTGATGATGTGGGAGGCAGTTATAGACAAGGGAGATTTTCTTTTTCTAAATATGAAGAGAAACGAAAGAGTTAAAGGCATCGATTTTGTGGGATTATAAATGTTTCATTTCACCATTCTCAGCTCTTTTGAGATGTGGCAGTTCACATTTCTCTGGCTGCCTACTGGCTTAGGACAAGCCCTTCAGAGACCAGACATGCTGTCAAGATTGTCGTCTGGGTGACAAGGACAAGCATGAAAGAGCAGAAAGAGCAGAAATGGAAGAGGAGTTTCAGTCCTGCAGTGGGCGAATGGCACAAGCTCCTGCCTCAGCCTCCAGCTTTTAACAGTGATGAAATGCAACAAGCTGTGGTGAAAGCTGGGGGCAGCTTGGCCTTCTCTGGCATGTTTGCAAAAAACAACATAGTTGCCTCCACTGCTTTCCTCTGTACAAGACACTCCCTGCCATAGTCACATAGAATCACAGACTCATAGAATCACAGGATCATAGAATCACAGAATGGTTTGGATGGAAGGGACCTCCAAAGCTCGTCCAGTCCAACCCCCCTGCAGTCAGCAGGGACATCCCCAACTAGATCAGGTTGCCCAGAGCCCTCACCTTGAATAGCTCCAGGGATGGGCCCCCAACCACCTCCCTGGGCAAAACAGCTGATCTGGAAATCAAACAAGTTCTCTATGGGTCACCAATGTGCCCTGGTGGCCAAGAAGGTCAATGAGATCCTGGGGTGCATTCAGAGGAGTGTGTCCAGCAGATCCAGGGAGGTTCTCCTCCCCCTCTACTCTGCCCTGGTGAGGCCTCACCTGGAATATAGTATCCAGTTTTGGGCTCCCCAGTTCAAGAGGGACAGGGATCCGCTGGAAAGAGTCCAAGGGAAGGCTACAAGGATGAAGAAGGGACTGGATCACTGCCCTGTGAGGAAAGGCTGAGGGCCTTGGGGCTGTTTAGTCTGGAGAGGAGAAGGCTGAGAGGAGATCTGATCAATGTCTATCAATATCAGAGGGCTGGGGGTCAAGAATGAGGGGACAGGCTCTGCTCAGTTGCACCCTGGGATAGGACAAGGGGCAATGGAAGTTAACTCCAGCACAGGAGGTTCCATCTCAACAGGAGGAGGAACTTCTTCATTGTGAGCCTCACAGTGCACTGGAGCAGGCTGCCCAGACAGGTTGTGGAGTCTCCTTCTCTGGAGACTTCCCAGCCCTGTCTGGATGTGTTCCTGTGTGACCTGTGCTGGAGTCTATGGTCCTCCTCTGGCAGGGTGATGGACTCGATGATTTCTGGAGGTCTCTTCCAACCCCTGTAATCCTGTGAGCTGTGATGTGTGATCTTTAAGGTTCCTTCCAACCCAAACCATTCTGTGATTCTCGTTATGGTTGGGAAAGCATTTGGGGTTTCCTTGCTGCACTTGAGGAGATGCTCTTTCAGTTGCTAGGGGAGCTTTCCTTTTCTGTTCTTTCTGCCCAGTGATGACTTTTTCTGTTAGAGTTGATGTGTGCTGTCAGCTGTGGATCCTTTGAGGAAATCTGTGTGCACAGGAGCCTGTCTTCTTCCATGCTGCTCTACAGAGTACAACTCCTGATTCATTGCTAAGCCTTGTGACTGGGGGAGTTGTTGGAGCATCAAATATTAGGGAGATGCTTAAATATTTTCCTTCATCTTCCCCTTCTTTTTGATAAATAAATGAGGCACATTCATTTGGTTGCTCCTCTTATAAGACACAAGTGCCTGTAATCATTGAGGGTTTGAATTCACTGTCTGGAAGAGAGAGAAGGAAGAAAACAACACTTATCCCATGACATTCAACTCTCAATCATTCCAGACTGGCTGTCTCAAAGGAACCTACAGGAAGGCTGGAGAGAGACTTTTCATGGGGGTGTCTAACAATAGGACAAGGAGGAATGGTTTGAAGCTGATGGAAAGAAGATTTAGACTGGATCTCAGGAAAAAGTTCTTCACTATGAGGGTTGTGAGACTCTGAAATAAGTTGTCCAGAGAGGCTGTGGATTCTGCCTCCCTGGTGGTGTTTAAGGCCAGGTTGGAGGAGGTCTTGTGCAACCAAGCCTAGATGGGAGGTGACCCTGCCCATGGTAGGGAGGTCTGAGTAGATGATATCTGAGGTCCTTTTCAACCTGAGCCAGTCTGTGATTTTCTGGTATCAGGAAGGGTTTGGACTGAATGGCTCTCTAGAGTATCAGCCACACTCAGTCCTTACCTTGTGACCTCAGTCCTACAGAAGCTTTGCAGGCCATGCTGGGAGACAATGAGCTGGAGGAGTATCTCCACCTTTCCCTCTTGCAGGTAGTAGCTCTTGACTGCAACAAGGAAGAAATGTTCTTGCATCAGAATTATTTTGTTTTCCCTAGACAAAACATAGAAGGGCTTTCACCTAAACTGAAACATTCTTAGATGTAAAGACAATTAATTGTTCAATATTGCTTCTTGTCCTGAAGTCTGGCAGCAGTACTGCAGAGCAAACACATCACATTGAGAAGCAGATGGGCTAGGGGGATAACTGCAAAGGCAGAGGGATAAACAGCTGAGCAACATGTGCTTTGGATGGATGCCAGTGAGTACAAATGGTTCAGGCCAAGAAACATCTATTTGATTCACAGAATCACAGAATGGCTGAGCTTGGAAAGGACCTCACTACTTGCAAAAAAAAAAAAAAAACAAGAGCAAAAGGTGGAGATACTCCTCCAGCTCATTGTCTCCCAGCATGGCCTGCAAAGCTTCTGTAGGACTGAGGTCACAAGGTAAGGACTGAGCGTGGCTGATACTCCAGAGAGCCATTCAGTCCAAACCCTTCCTGCTACCAGAAAATCATGGAACCACAGAATGGCCTAGGTTGGAAGGGACCTCAGAGATCATCTGCTCCAACCTCCCCACCATGGGCAAGGACAACTCCCATCTAGGCTTGGTTGCATAAGGCCTCATCCAAACTGGCCTTAAACACCTCCAGAGAGGCAGAATCCACAACCTCTCTGGACAACCTATTTCAGTCTCACAACCCTCATACTGAAGAACTTTATCCTGAGATCCAGTCTAAACCTACCCTCCCTCAGCTTCAAACCATTGCCCCTTGTCCTGTTGCTAGACAACCCCATGAAAAGTCCTTCTCCAGCCCTCTTGTAGGATCCCTTCAGGTATTGGAGGGCAGCTCTAAGGTCTCCTTGGAGTCTTCTCCTCTCCAGACTGAACAACCCCAGCTCCCTCAGCCCATAAAAAACACAGAATTGGGCGTTCCTTTTCCCTGAGTGGCATAATGGTATCTGAGGTGAATGAAGGAGTGAGAGGAACTTTGGAGTTAAGAATAACAGAGCCACAAAGTCTGTGATTTTTGCTGCTTCTTTCAAAAAGGAGGAGATTTTTTTCACCCCTGTACAATCTCAGACTGGTTGCTCCAAAAAGAGGACAGAGAGTTGGTAAGCATGGCAAGGAGGTGAAAACCATCTGGTAGTTCCTGTAGTGGAGTATAGAAATGTGACTTTGTGAAAGCCTGGGAATATGTGCAGGATGAGTGCCCAGAGGAGGAAGCCAGGCTCTGCTGGGGGATGCCCAATGCCAGCACAAGGGGCAATGGTGGGAGCTGAGGCATAGGAAGTTCCATGGAAACATGAGGGAGATTTTTTTCCCTGTGAGGGAACACTGGAACAGGCTGCCCAGGGGAGTTGTGGAGTCTCCCTCTTTGGAGATATTAGAAAACCACTTGAATGTGTCCCTGCTCTACGTTCTCCTGCTCTGGCATGGGGGTTGGGCTGGATGAGCTTTCAAGGTCCTTTCCAACCCTTAATATTGTGTGATTCTGTGATGGGAAACCTGTAGGCAAGATGCAGACTGAGTAGTTGGACTCATCTCGCCTAATCTGAGGAGGCTGGAACATAGCTATCTGCATCTGACCTAATCCTTGATTCTCCTTTCAGATTCAGTGGAGGGAAATAAACTCTTGTGAAAGTCTAGTCATTTGTCCTATCTTCCATTGAAATGAGGTGACCCTTGAAAGGCCTATTTCTGTCTCCTTGGAAAGAGAGCCCAGACAATGAGCTCCAAGGTGACAGTCTGCACCACCACCATCTCCATTCTGACAGGGGAATCTCACCCTTTGGCTATTAGAGATGTCTGCTCCTGGAAGATTGTCTAGCCAGGAATTCATCTTGTCTATTCACAGGAAAAGTTACTAAAATCTTGATTTATACAGAGTAAGAAAGCCCAGGATTGTTATTCCTGTTTGCTGTTCCTGGCCTTGGATCTTTTGACTGCTTTGAGTCCAATACCACCTTGAACAGGACTAAGCTCCTGTGACCAATGTTTTGGGCCATAGAGGATGATCTGTGAAGCAGTGGGGGAAAGGAACACTGCAAGAGGCTATGGGTTAACCAAAAATCCCTGAAAAGGAAAACTTCTTGCCATCAGTTTCTAGGCTGTTGAAAGAAGATAGCACAGAGATGCAGGAGAGGTCTTGTCATGGGGGCTGCTCTTAGGAGCCTTGCTTAGAGCATGTCTGATGCTTTTGTACCAAAATAGCTTCCAGACAAGGGAAGAAATAAATTTAAAGTGACAGCTGCTAGAATTCAAGGACTAGGAAAGAGTCTAGGGATGTATTCTACAGGCTGCAGACAGATTAAAGGCATGGAGTAAACACAGGTGGCTTACACCACCTGTAGAGTGCTGACTCAATGGAAAAGAAAAGCTACACTCTTTTTGCATACAGAATCATAGAATGCCAGGAGTTGGAAGGGGCCTCCAGAGATCATCAAGTCCAACCCCATCAAGTCTGACTTTGAGTGTTTCCAGGGAGGGGGCATCCACAGCCACCCTGGACAACCTGTTTCAATGTCTCCCCACCCTCACTGGAAAGAATTTCTTCCTAATCTCCAGCCTAAATCTGCCCTCCTTAAGCTTCAATCCATTGTCCATCATCCTATGACTACAAGCCCTTGTGAAAAGTCCCTCCCTGGCTTTTTGTAGCCCCCCTGTAGGAACTGGAAGGTTGCTCTAAGATGTCTCTAGAGCCTTCTCTTCTCCAGGCTGAACAACTCCAACTCTCCCAGCCTGTCCCTGCAGGGGAGTTGCTCCAGCTCCCTGAGTTAGACAAGTTCAGTGTCAAAAGCACTGTAGCAACCTCTTGCCACAGTCACAGACTGCTCGAGTACAATCTGCCCTCTAATAATTTGCTTTCATCTTCTTTTCTGCTTCATAATGAAACAGCATCATCCAATGCTGCTGCTAATGATCCTGGCTGGCATGTGTGTAAATAGCCAATTAGATCAAAGACAACAGGAACACAATCAGTACTATTTGTCAAACACTTCAGCAAGCCTCTCCTAAGAAACCTTAGATCTGCAATCAAGATGCTCAGCAGGGGAAGGTCAGATGCACAGGCTGGTCCAGTATCATTACAAACAGGAGTGCATCAAGCAAGATGTGTCCAGCAGGTCTAGGGAGGCTCTGCTCCCCCTCTACTCTGCCCTGGTAAGACCATACCTGGAATACTGTGTCCAGTTTTGGGCTCCCCAAATCAGGGGTGACAGTTACCTGCTGGAGAGAGTCCAACAGAGGATACAAGGATGGTGAAGGGAACCTGAGCATCTGTCCTGTGAAGAAAGACTGAGATCCCTAGTGTTGTTTAGCCTGGAGAAGAGAAGGCTGAGAGGAGATCTGATCAATGTCTATCAATATCTGAGGGCTGGGTGTCAGGATGAAGGTTGCAGGCTCTTGTCAGTGGTGCTGAAAGGGCACAAGGGGCAATGGATGCAAACTGGAACCCAGGAAGTTCCACGTCAACATAAGAAGAAATTTCTTTGCTGTGAGGCTGCTGGAGCCCTGGAGCAGGCTGCTCAGAGAGGTTGTGGAGTCTCCTTCTCCAGAGACATTCAAAACCCACCTGGATGCATTCCTGTGTGACCTGCCCTAGGTCATCTTGCTTTGGCAGGGGGCTTGGGCTGGATGATCTCTAGAGGGCCTTTCCCACTCCTAACATTCTGTGAATGTGTGTAGGTGCAGTGGTAAAATTACATCAAAGATTCAAGAGATGAGCAAATGATCTTCTCCCCCATTTTAAACATTAAACACATGCAGCTCCCATCCCTGCCAGCACTGTCCTTAAGGCTTCTTATTGAAGGGATCCTACTGCTTCTCCAGATAGCCTGGTCCAGAGCTTAACTATCCTTAGAGGAGCAAATATTTTCTTGTGTGTAACCTAAATCCTCTTTGCTGCAAATTAAGCAGATTACTTCTTGCCCTTCTTCAGAGGACATGGGGAACAACCGATGTTAGTGAACACTCCCTTGAGTGTTTCCAGGGAGGGAGCATCCACAGCCAGCCTGGGCAACCTGTTCCAGTGCCTCTCCACCCTCACTGGAAAGAATTTCTTCCTAATCTCCAGCCTAAATCTGCCCTCCTTAAGCTTCAATCCATTGTCCATCATCCTATGACTACAAACCCTTGTCAAAAGTCCCTCCCCAGCTCTTAGTTCAAGGACCCTTGTCTCACTGCAACACCCTTTGGTAAACTGAAGGACTCTTTTCCCCTACACCTCCTTTTTTATCATCTAATCAATTCTTTAATGCTGGTGTTTTACCACATTTCTTGTTTTCCTTGCTCTCTGTTGGATATTCTTTATGTCCATGCTCCTTTAAATGCTGTGCCCAAAGCAGGAACCAAGCTTTCACTACTAACAAGTAGAGCAGAATAATTACCTCCTTGTCTTCCATACAATACTTCTGATCATATCCCCCAGAATGAGATCTGCTGTGGGTTTGAAAGTAGCATCTCACAGTCTGTGAGATACTACAGCCCCAGATATTTTCTGCAGCACTGCTCACTCACTTATTTCCCCCTTTCTTTTGTTCTATGTGCTCTGACCTTCTTTGCTGTTCCCTGTTTGAACAGGTCATTAGAAAATTTTATCTTATTTCAGACTCTCCTCCCAAACTGTCAAGGCTCTTGAACTTGCTGAGGTTCACTGTCAAGATTCTTGAACTCCACACAAAAAAAACCCCATTCCTTTTCCCCCCATCTCCCAGTCTGGCATCAGATGAGCAACACTACAGGCTTGAGGCAGTGTGGCTGGAAAGTGTCTGGCAGAAAGGGACCTGGGGGCTCTAATGGACAAGCAGCTGAATATGAGCCAGCAGTGTGGCCAGGTGGCCAAGAAAGCCAATGGCATCCTGGCTTGGATTAGAAATGCTGTGTCCAGCAGGAGCAGGGAGGGGATTGTCCCTTGGTACTCGGCTCTGGTGTGGTCACACCTCAAGTGTTGTGTCCAGTTTTGGGCATCTCAATACAAGACAGATGTGGAGGTGCTGGAGCCAGGGCACAGGAGGGCAAGGAAGCTGTGAAGGGCCCAGAGAATAAATCTAATGAAGAGCTTGGGATGGTTAGTTTGAAACAGAGGAGGCTGAGGGGAGCCTCATGGCTGTCTACAGCTACCTGAAAGGAGGCTGTGGAGAGGTTGGTGCTGGTCTCTTCTCACAGATAATTAGTGACAGAACAAGAGGGCATGGCCTCAAGCTGCAACAGGGTAGGTTTAGACTGGACATTAGGAAACATTTTTTTCATGGCAAGAGTGGTCAGGCATTGGAATGTGCTGCCCAAAGAGGTGGCTGAGTCACCAACCCTAGGTGTGTTTAAAGGTGGTTTGGATGTGGTGCTTGGGGATATGGTTTAGGGGTGATCCTTGTATCACAGTATCACAGTATCATTAAGGTTGGAAGAGACCTCAAAGATCATTGAGTCCAACCTGTCACCACAGACCTCATGACTAGACCATGGCACTAAGTGCCACATCCAGTCCCCTCTTAAACACCTCCAGGGACGGTGACTCAACCACCTCCCTGGGCAGCACATTCCAATGGCGAATGACTCTCTCGGTGAAGAACTTTCTCCTCACCTCAAGCCTAAACTTCCCGTGGTGCAGCTTGAGACTGTGTCCTCTTGTTCTGGTGCTGGTTGCTAGAGAGAAGAGACCAACTCCTTCCTGGCTACAACCACCTTTCAGGTAGTTGTAGAGAGCAATGAGGTCTCCCCTTAGCCTCCTCTTCTGGCCAAGGCAGGTGAGAGGCCTTGAGCATAAGCCCTATGAGGAGAAGCTGAGGGAGCTGTGATTCAGTAATTCTGTGATTTTCATGATGCAAGTTGCTCCTTTAAGTGCCATCTTTCTGTGCCAGCACAGGGATTTCCCTGTGCAGTTACTACCACTGAAGTTCCCTGTGCTGAAGGGTGACAGCACGGTGGGAGAAGCCAAGCCCACTGCTGCCCATGCCATTGGCTGCTCCTGTGCACGATAAGGACCTTCCACTGCATGCTCCACAGGGCCTCTCATGTGTGAACCATTCTCTTCTGTTCATGCTTCCTTCGCTCTGTGTCGTTGTACTGCTCGAGGGCATTTTGTGCCTCCTTAAAGAAGCCTCCATGTGGCAGTTTTGGGCTGTGCCTAGGAAAAATTTTCCACAGATCTTGAGTAAAAGTATAAGAATGGAAATAAATTACCATTGGATGTAAAGGGGAAAGTAATGATAAGGCATAAATAACACCTTTGGTCTGAAATCTAACAGAAAGTTAGTCGTATAAACTAATTCTCATGTTGAACCTCATAAGGTTCAACAAGACCAAGTGCAAGGTCCTGCAGCTGGGTCGGGACAAACCCAGCACTGATACAGACTGGGCAGGGACTGGCTTGAGAGCAGCCCTGAAGAAAAGGCATTGGGGGTGCTGGGGGAGGAGAAGCTCACCAGGAGCCAGCAGTCAGCACTTGCAGCCCAGAGAGCCAAGCAGAGCCTGGGCTGCAGCAGAAGAAGTGTGGCCAGCAGGTGAGGGAGGGGATTCTGCCCCTCTGCTCCACTCTGCTGAGACCACAGCTGCAGCTCTGGGTCCAGGTCTGGAGCCTCTGTTCCAGGAAGGATCTGGAGGTGCTGGAAGGTGTCCAGAGAAAGGCCACGAGGATGAGCAGAGGGCTGGAGCTGCTCTGCTCTGGAGACAGACTGAGAGAGTTGGGGTTGTGCAGTCTGGAGAAGAGAAGGCTCCAAAGAGACCTTATTATGGCCTTCCAGTATCTGCAGGGGACTACAAGAAAGCTGGGGAGGGACTTTGTAGGCTGTCAGGGATAGTGCAGGAGTGATAGGATTGGAGGGGATGGGGAAAAAAAGAGAAATTTGTAGATTCAGATTGGATGTCAGGAAGTTCTTCCCCATGAGGGTGGTGAGACACTGGCACAGGTTGCCCAGGGAGGTGGTGGCAGCCTCATCCCTGGAGGTTTTGAAGGCCAGGCTGGCTGTGGCTGTGAGCAACCTGATCTAGTGTGAGGTGTCCCTGCCTATGGCAGGGGGTTTGGAACTGGATGATCCTCGAGGTCCCTTCCCACCCTAACAATTCTATGATTCTATAATTCTTTCTCTTCCTGGTTTCTTTGCTCTAGCTGCTACTGTCTGGTAGCTTTTGCTTGGCTGTTGGTCACCTTGGCTGTGTTTTTGTTGTGGCTAGGCTACCATTTGCTCTTTCTCTTGTCCTGTGTGCAGGGGGAAGGGGGAAAGGGGGAAGAGGAGGAAGCTATTGGTGACCCCTTGCTTTTGTCCAGGGGCGTTCTGGTGCTGTTTATAGATTGTAAATACCTGTAGATATTGTACATTCTGTACATCTTCATTGCATCTCATATTTTGGCTTGTAGTTTTGCTTTTAAATTGAGCTTCATTTGCTTTCAACTGTGCTGGGCTGGCAATTTTATGTTGGGGAGGAAATTTCAACCCACCACACTACATCTTCCTTCCTTTTGATGATTCACTCTGCTTTATTTATGTTTAAGAGCTGAAAGACCTGAATCTTAATTTCAGCTCATGGAAGCTTTTAGGTTGCCCTTATCTGCATTCTGGGGCACCAGCACAAACTCAGTCTCCATGGACAGCAAGTGACTAAACTGCAGGAAAGGTCAATGCTCTTCAGCCACATACAGAAAGGCATACCAGGGGGAAAGAAGGAGATCACAGGATTACAGGATGTCAGGGGTTGGAAGGGACCTCCAGCGATCATCGAGTCCAATCCCCCTGCCAGAGCAGGACCATAGAATCCAGCACAGGTCACACAGGAATACATCCAGATAGGTCTTGAAAGTATTCAGGGAAGGAGACTCCACAACCTCTCTGGGCAGCCTGTTCCAGTGCTCTGTGACCCTCACAGTGAGGAAGTTTGCCCTTGTGTTGAGGTGGAACCTCCTGTGCTGCAACTTACATCCATTGCTCCTTATCCTATCACAGGAAGCAACTGACCAGAGCCTCTCCCCTCCCTCCTGACACCCAGCCTTCAGATATTTATAAACATTTATTAAATCTCCTCTAAGTCTTCTCTTTTCCAGGCTAAAAAGCCCCAGGTCCCTCAGCCTCTCCTCATAAGGCAGTGCTCCAGTCCCCTAATCATCCTTGTAGCCCTCCACCGGACCCTCTCCAGCAGAGCCCTGTCCCTCATACTGGGAAGCCCAAAACTGATCACAGTACTCAAGATGAGTTATAAATGTTATAAATACATCAAGATATTTTGGACAAGTGGAAAGTTACTCTGGGCACAGGCTGTGGTCAGCATGGGGATCTGAGGCAAAAGAGAGGCTGTTGAAGGATAGATGGTGTGGGCAGAAACCAAAATGTGGTTTTATCTTTGCATTATTAAACTAGAGCAGGGTGCATTTAGCTTGGACATTAGGAAGAAGTTCTTTACTATGAAGGTGGTGAGAAACTGCAACAGGTTGCCCAGAGAAATTGTGGACACCTCATCCCTGGAGGTATTTAAGCCCAGGCTGGGTGAGGCTTTAAGTAATCTGATGTGGTGGGTTGAAATTTCCCCCAACATTAACTTTGCCAGACTAGCTCAGTTAGAAACAAATTAAAGCTGATATATGGCAGAAATTGCTCCAATGAAATTGTTTAGAATGATCCTTAGGTTTCTTTTTCACACCCAGTAGTGATTTGTTTATGTTTTTCTACTTTTCTGCTCGAAATCTGTAACAAAATTTTGAAGGCGTGGCCTAAAACTATCGCATCTGATCACCCCAGGAGGGAGAGCTACCCTCCGATCTGAATCTACCCTCTTCTAGTTTTGTTCCATTCTCCCCAGTCCTATCACTCCCTGACACCCTACAAAGTCCCTCCCCAGCTTTCTTGGAGCCCCCTGCAGATACTGGAAGGCCACAAGAAGGTCTCCGTGTAGCCTTCTCCTCTCCATACTGAACAACCCCAACTCTTTCAGTCTGTCTCCATAGGAGAAGTGTTCCATCCTTCTGCTCATCCTTGTGGCCCTTCTCTGGACACTTTCCAGCACTTCTAGGGATGGTGACTCAACCACTTCCCCAGGCAGCCTGTGCCCTACAAAGTGTGTAATGAAATGCCAGAGCATAGGTTTCCAAATGCCTTCCAATGTCCAAGAAACCCAGGACTGAACTTTCCCTTGATATTGCATTTTCTTAGGGAGGAACTCACCATCTTCCTTCTTGTTTATGGAACAAACACAGTCTCAGCCTGACAGAGATGAATGTGTGGCTCTCTTGGTGCCAAACTGAGAGCTCTCAAAGTCTGCAGGCTGAACTCAGAATGTTATTAGGCAGAGTCAATATGGGTGGCCCCAGCTCTGATCTGCAGGACAGATAACTGTCAGAGCCTGCATTTAATTTCCTTCCAAATATTAGGCTGCTCTCAAATGATCTTCCTTACAGATTATGTTGCTGTAAACATTACTGTTGGGAAAATCAAAGAGTGGTTCTTTAACATTCTCTGTTATTTGGCTGATGTTATCTACAGTGGCTGCCTTCAACCTTCACAAACTCTTATCTATAAACTTTTTGTACTTAGACAAATAACTTCAGTGTTAACTAAAGTGCAGCCTGGGGACCAAAGTCTCCAGACTTTGTTTCTCTTCAGTCAAGTAGAGAGATGAGTATCTTAAGGAGGCCTACAAGAAAGCTGGGGAGGGAACTTTTTAGGGTGTCAGGGAGTGATAGGACTGGGGGGAATGGAAAAAAACTAGAAATGGGCAGATTCAGATTGGATATTAGGAAGAAGTTCTTCCCCATGAGGGTGGTGAGACACTGGCACAGGTTGCCCAGGGAGGTGGTGGCAGCCTCATCCCTGGAGGTGTTTGCAGCCAGGCTGGATGTGGCTGTGAGCAACCTGCTCTAGTGTGAGGTGTCCCTGCCCATGGCAGGGGGTTAGAACTGGATGATCCTTGAGGTCTCTTCCAATCCTAACAATTCTACAATTCTATGAGTTTTAGAGCTCAGCTGTATTCACTAAAGAAGATTTCATAGAGTCACAGAATGCATTGGGTTGGAAGGGACCCTTGAAGGTCATTCCTCCCCTACAGGAAGGCTGGGGAGGGACTGCTTAGAAGGGCAGGTAATGATAGGAGGAGGGGCAATGGTTTGAAGCTGGAGCAGGAGAGATTTAGGTTGGACATTAGGAGGAAGTTCTTCACAATGGGGGTTGTGAAATACTGGAACAGGTTGCCCAGGGAGGTGTTTGAGGCCCTGTCCCTGGAGACATTCAAGATCATGCTTGATGTGACCCTGAGTAGCCTACTCTAGTTGGAGGTGTCCCTGCTGACTGCAAGGGGTTGGACAAGTTGACCTTTAAGGATCCCTTCCAACCTGATGCAATCTGTGAATCTTGTGATGAGGGTAGAGAAGCTTTAAGCGAACTGAATGTGCACAAGTCCGCGGCACCTGATGGGATGCATCCACCAGAGCTGAGTGACCTGGGCTGATGTTACTGCAAGGCCACTCAACCTTGAAAAGTCAAGGTGTTTGAGGGAGGTTCCTGTGAATTGAAAGAAGGCAAATATCAGTAGTATCATCAGGCCCAGCAAGAAGGAGGACCTACAGCACATCAGGTTGACCTCAATGAAGACAGTGAGCAGAGAATCCTGGAAGCCAGTCTGAAACGTAGGAAGGATAAGGTGATTAAGAGTAGTGAGCATGGATTTATGAAGGGGAAATGATGTTTGATCAGCTTGATGTCTTACTACAATGAGCTGATTAGCTCACTGCATGAGGGAAGACCAATGGATGTTGTCTACCTTGACTTTAATAAGACTTTCAGTGCTGTCTGCTCTAATATTCATGCAGACAAACTGATAAGCTCTGGGAAACCTGCTGTAGTGTGAGGCGTCCCTGCCCATGGTAAGGGGGTTGGAACTAGATGATCCTTGAGGTCCTTTCCAACCCTAACAATTCTATGATTCTATGATTGATGCTATGATTCTATGATAAAGAATGGCCTAGAGAAGTGGACACCAAAGTGGACTGAAAAATGGCTAAACCACCAGACTCAAAGAATTGTGACTAGAGGTAGAAAGTTCAGCTGGAGACTAGACACCATCACGAGGAGATGCTTAGAGTGCTGGTGGAGCTCACCTTCAAGAGGAGGAGGATCAGGAAGATGTCATCAAACACCTAATTAGAAAGAGAAAAGCAGACACAGACTGAGTGACTCACTGTGCAGTGGGCAGGAATGGAAAGATGGTAAATGCAGTTCTAACCACAAGGAGAAAACTTTAAGGCTCTGGAACAGTTTGTCACAGGAACATTCAGGTTGGAAAAGACCCTCAGGATCACCAAGTACATCCCAGAACTCTACTCTACAAGGTTCACCCCTAAAACATATCCTCAAGTGCTTCATCCAAATGGCCTTTAAATACATCCAGGGTTGGTGACTCAACCACCTCCCTGGGCAGCACATTCCAATGCCTGACCACTCTTGTAGTGAAAAAATGTTTCCTGATATCCAGTCTAAACCTACCCAGTCACAGCTTGAGACCATTCCCTCTTGTTCTGTCACTAATTACCTGTGAGAAGAGACCACCACCAACCTCTCCACAACGTCCTTCCAGGTAGTTGTAGACAGCCATGAGGTCTCCCCTCAGCCTCCTCTGTTTCAGACTAACCATCCCCAGCTCCTTCAGTTGCTCTTCCTAAGATTTACTCTCCATCAAAGAATACAGACTCTATAAACAAAGAAGAACAACATAGGAAAGAGAGGTTACAGAGTCTCCATTCCTGGAGGTATTTAAAATCTATCTAGTTAAGAGCCTGAGTAACCTGCTTCAGCTTCCCCAGCACGGAGGTGGGCTGTGAACTAGGTGTAGTGAGGTGGGGGCAGGTCTCTACTCCCTTGTAGCAGATGACAGAATGAGAGGAAATGGCCTGAAATTGTGCCAGGGGAAGGTTAGGTTGGAGATTAGGGAAAAACTGTTTGCTGCAAGAGTGGTCAGGGATTGGCACAGGCTGCCCAGGGAGGTGGTGGAGTCCCCATTCCTGGAGATGTTCAAGAAACGTGTGGCCATGGCATTTTGGGACATAGTTGAATGGTCATGGTGATGGCAGGATGACAGTTGGACTTGAGGATCTTGGAGGCCTTTTCCAAGTAAAACAATTCTATATTCTTCCTTCAGAGGTTACATTCTAACCTCAGCTGTTCTGTGGCTCTGTGAATGCTAGGAAAACTGGTTCCTGATGAAGCAGGTTGACAGTGAGCTCCCAGAAAGAACAGACAAGACCAGAATCAAGAAAGTCAGGTTAAGATAACGTACAGCTAATGCACTTTGAGGTGGAAGAAGGGAATTCATATTTTGCTGAAAGTGGTGTATTATATCAGGGTGTTCAGCCTAGAGAAGAGAAGGCTCCAGGAAGACCTCAGAGCAGCTTTCTTCCAGAAGAGTGCTACAAGAAGCTGGGGAGGGACTTTTTAAAAGGGCTTGGAGTGATAGGATGAGGAACAATGGCTCTGAGCTGGAAGAGGGGAGATTGAAGATGAGGAAAAATTTCTTGACAGTGAAGGTTGGGAGACCCTGGAACAGTTATTCAGGCAAGTCATGGCTGCCCCCTCCCTGGAGGTGTTCAAGGCCAGGCTGGATGAGGCCTTGAGCAGCCTCTAGAAGGAGGTGTCTCTGCCCATGGCATGAGGTTGGAACTGAATGATCTTTAAAGTCCCTTCCAACCCAAACCATTCTATGAATCTCTGATTCTATTCTGCCTCCACGGTTCATTGACCAAGAAATGCAAGGAGTAGGCAGATACATTGAATTTGGTGAAGCTGAGTGAATTCATTTGGTCCATGCTTTCTCTTTTGATTTTATATATTTCATTTCCAAGCCAACTTTCCCCCTTTTTCATTCATTTTCTCGTTTTACAGCATGCAGTGCAGTGTCAAATCGTTTTCATGTCCGCAGTTTCCCTCTGTGATGGTTGTTACCACTGTGACAAACCCTGTCAGATGTGATAGGAATAATCTCCCATGTGTGAATCCCACTGAGTCAAACTCTCCTTAATTAAATCATAACAGTCCAGCTGGCCTGCTCCAGCTCGGCTTAACTGTGTCCTCTCTTACCCTCCCTGCATTTTGGATATTTTCCTTAGTAGAACAGCCAGGTGTGACACTCGAGGCTTTCTAACCATCTCCTTGCTTCCAGAAGCACACTTAATACTGTTAGAGGGCAGGAGGGCTCTGCAGAGGGACCTTGACAGGCTGGACAGATGGGTGGATTCCAACATGATGGCATTTAACAAGTCCAAGTGCCAAGTTCTGCACTTTGGCCACAACAACCCCATGCAGTGCTACAGGCTGGGGTCAGAGTGGCTGGAGAGCAGCCAGGCAGAGAGGGATCTGGGGCTACTGGTAGATAGTAGCTGAACATGAGCCAGCAGTGTGTCCAGGTGGCCAAGAAGGCCAATGGCATCCTGGCCTGTATCAGGAATAGTGTGGCCAGCAGGAGCAGGGAAGTCATTGTGCCCCTGTGCTCAGCACTGGTTAGGGCACACCTTGAGTCCTGTGTCCAGGGTGTTCTGGGCCCCGTAGTTCAGGAAAGATGTTGAGTTGCTGGAAGGTGTCCAGAGAAGGGCAACAAAGTTGGAGAGGAGTTTGGAGCACAGCCCTGTGAGGAGAGGCTGAGGGAGCTGGGGTTGCTTAGCCTGGAGAAGAGGAGGCTCAGGGGAGACCTTATTGCTGTCTACGGCAACCTGAAAGGAGGTTGTAGCCAGGTGGGAGTTGGTTTCTTCTCCCAGGCACTCAGCACAGAACAAGAGGACACAGTCTCAAGCTGCGCCAGGGGAAGTTTAGGCTGGAGGTGAGGAGAAAGTTCTTCACAGAAAGAGTAATTGGCCATTGGAATGTGCTGCCCAGGGAGGTGGTGGAGTCACTGTCCCTGGAGGTGTTCAAAATAGGATTGGATGTGGCACTTGAAGCCATGGTTTAGTTGTCAGGAGGGGTTAGGTGATAGGTTGGACTTGATGATCTCTGAGGTCTTTTCCAACCTGGTTGATTCTACGATGCTATGATACTTATGCTAATCTTGGCCCAGTTCTGGTGGTTCTTGCCTCAGGATTCTGTGAAGGAGGTTTGCTCATTTTGCACAGTTGCTTAATCTTCAAATGCTCTAATTTTTTTCTTTTATTCTCTCTCTCTTCTTCTTTTTTAATTTTTTTTATCCTTTCTCTCTTTAAGCACCAGCTCTGGCAAAATCCCAAGCTCCTCCAGTGGGTTTTGTTTTCTAAAATAATAGCATCTGTTCCTGGGCAAAGTGCCTGGCTTTAATGATTATATGTATTTAAGTCATTCCCATGAGTGTTCCTCTTTCTCATGTGGTTGAAACACTCGTGTCAGTGATGTTGGTTCCTGCTGAGCAGCCAGGCCAGAAGCTCTTTGTCAAAACAAGCCCTACGAGGAGCGGCTGAGGGAGCTGGGGTTGTCCAGCCTGGCGAAGAGGAAGATCAGGGGTGACCTCATTGCCCTCTGCAACTACCTGAAGAGGGGTTGTAGCCAGGTGGGGTTGGTCTCTTCTCCCAGGCAACCAGCACCAGAACAAGAGGACACAGTCTCAAGCTGTGCCAGGGGAGGTTTAGGCTGGATGTTAGGAAGAAACTCTTCACAGAAAGAGTGATTGGCCGTTGGAATGTGCTGCCCAGGGAGGTGGTGGAGTCACCACCACTGGAATTGTTTAAGAAGAGCCTGGATGAGGCACTTAGTGCCATGGTTTAGTTGACTAGATGGTGTTGGATGATAGGTTGGACTCAAGGATCTCGAAGGTCTTGATGGTCCTCAAAGGTGTTTTCCAACCTGGTTACTTCTGTATTCCGTAAAACCACTTGCAGACTGGTCAATACCAAATTTGTTCCAAAACATTACATACCTGCTAGCAAGGTGGTAGCACAAACTTGTTTTGAACTATATTGGTCATTAAAGAAGTGATACACATGACACCAGTGGTAACTATAAAGGTAGACATAAAACTTCATCATAGATAGAATCATAGAATGGGTTACCTTGGAAGGGACTTTCAATGTCATCTAGTTCCAACTCCTCTCACCATGGGCAGGGACACTTTCCACCAGATCAGGTTGCTCGAGACCTTGAATCCTTCCAGGGCAAGGACACAAACAAATTCCCTAGGCAACCTGTTCCAGTGTCTCCCCACCCTCACTCTAAAGAATTTCTTCCCAATCTCCAGAGTAAATCTCCCATTTTTCCTCCCATCCTGTCACTCCCAGCCCTTGTAAAAAGTCCTTTCCCAGCTCTCCTGTAGCACCTTCAGGTACTGGAAGGCTGCTCTAAGGTCTCCCTGGAGCCATTTTTCTCCAGGCTGAACAGCCCCAACTCTCCCAGCCTGTCAAAGTGTTCCAGCCCTCTGATCATCTTCATGGCCTCCTCTGGACACACTTCAACAGTTTGATGTCCCTCAGGTGCATTTGCCCTAGGACTGAATGCAGTGTTCCAGGTGGAGTCTCACAAGAGCAGAGCAGAAAGGGAGAATCACCTCCCTCATCCTGCTGATCACACTGCTTTTCATAGAATCACACAATTGTCAGGGTTGGAAGGGACCTCAAGGCTCAGCCAGTTCCAACCCCCTGCCATGGGCAGGGACACCTCACACTACAGCAGGTTGCTCACAGCCACATCCAGCCTGGCTGCAAACACCTCCAGGGGTGAGGCTGCCACCACCTCCCTGGGCAACCTGTGCCAGGCTCTCACCACCTTCATGGGGAACAACTTCTTCCTAACATCCAATCTCAATATACCCATTTCCAGTTTTGTTCCATCCTCCCCAGTCCTATCACTCCCTGACACCCTAAAAAGTCCCTCCCCAGCTTTCTTGTTGCCCCTTTCAGATACTGGAAGGCTACAAGATCTTTTTGGAGCCTTTTCTTCTCCAGACTGAACAATCCTAACTCTCTCAGTCTGTCTCCAGAGCAGAGCAGCTCCAGCCCTCTGCTCATCCTTATGGTCCTTCTCTGGACACTTTCCAGCACCTCCAGATCCTTCCTGTTCTAGGGGCTCCATAACTGGACGCAGTACTCCAGGTGGGGTCTCAGCCCAGGGCATGGTTGGCCTCCTTATCTTTGTACAGCTGGACATATTTCGACCTGGAATTTTGATCTCAGGAATGTTGATTTGTTTGCCTAACTACAGCAGTTCCTCTGAAATTTGAAGCATTTCCCTGTAAAATTAATGTCTTTCTAATACAATTTGCAGTCTGGGAAAAGATACCAGAAGAAGAATGATCAAGTAGGTCAAGAAGATTGATTCTTCTCTTTTCATGGTCTTTATTTCCCAGTCTTACTCCAAGAATATTCACCCCTCCCCCCAAAAAATATATTCTGCTCTAATTAATTTTAGACAGTGCTTTTATATGGAGATTATGTTTGGACTTGCAGGGATCTATATGTAAATAAACCCCAACAGTTCCTTAGCATTCACTTCACATCTTCCCCTCAGTCCTTTTGTGCAAGTACTTAGTTTTGTACCCCTGTGCCTCTGCTACTTCTTGGTTCATTGCTGACACACTTCTTAGTTTCAGAGACTTATATCTCATCTCCTCATCTGTTTTGCCATAAGCTATATGTATTTTAACTCTCTTTCCTCACATTTAATTTCCTTCAAGGCTTTTATCACTTGGTAATATTCCTTTGGACTGGCTAAGCTGCTGAAGAGGAGCTCTCCTGTGTGCTGTGGCCATGTGTGTGTTATCAGGCGGATATGATAGAAACAGAGAGAACAGGAATCAGTCAGAACTGCACATGGACCTGGGAAGTGGAGTTAATTAAAAACACTACAAAAGCTTCATCTCTGCTGTTTGGAAAACAGGAAGCTGACTGGAAGCTCATTGTACAGAACAAGGGACAGAGTTGAACTGTATCTGAACTTCTTGGCTTTAATTTCTAGTGGGTGGTGTGAAGAAATACCTGGACAAAGCAGCAAGGAATCATAGAATGGTAGGGGGTGGAAGGGACCTCTAGACATCATTGCCCATTGCTGGCTCCTGTCCATCTTCTCTCCCACCAGCACCCCCAAGTCCTTTTCTGCAGGGCTGCTCTCAGTCTAATCATCTCCCAGCCTAGAGTGCTATCGAAGATTGTCCCAACTGAGGTGCAGGACCTTGCACTTTGGCTTATTGAACCTCATGAGGCTCTCCTGAGCATCTGCATTACCACTTCAGTTCATATTTGTGATACTGAAGAGGCAGAGCAGAGCTGGCTTACAAGATCTCAAAGGAAAAAGAAACAAACAAACAAACAAAAGCAGGGTAACCAAATGTAGCTGGAGGATCAGCAGGGTGTCTGCTCTGCAGAAGATAATTGGAAGTGAAAAGTGCTATTTCCAAAATGACAAAATGAAGAGCCCAACCCCAGCTCATTCTGCTTGGCACACATGTATGCAGTCCTTGAGGACTCCATGCTCTGCCTTTTCAGTATCACAAATATGAACTGAAGTGGTAATGAGGATGCTCAGGAGAACCTCATGAGGTTCAACAAGGCAAAGTGCATGGGGCTCAGCCTGTCATCTGAAAGAATCCTGTGGGAAATGGACTTGCAGGAAGCAACATCTGATGCTCACATACGTCTTGACCAGAAGGAAAGGGACTTATGTGTTTCCCAAGGTTTGAACTTTCTTGTTTTCAGTAACTTCTGCGAGAGTCTCCATTCCTCTTCATCTCCACTAGAGGCACAACGCAGAGCAGAAGCTGAATTTCATTCATTCTACTGTTTCACATTGTTAAGGCCTGGGGAATCTGAGTGTTAATTAAAATATGAGATGATTCTGAAAGCTAATAGCTGCATGGTATTTGGGCATCAACACAGGCTAAACACAAGTGACACAATAGATCCCCTGGGGCATGATGGATACCAGCGGAGATATTTCACAGATTCATGGAATGGGTTGGGTTGGAAGGGACCTTAAAGATCACCTAGTTTCAACACCCACCCCCTGACACACACCACCACCATGAGCAAGGACACTTCCACTAGACCAAGTTGCTCAAGGCCTCATCCAACCATCCATCTCTGTTACAGTTTGAAGGGGGAACTTTAGCCTAGAACCTGACTGCAAAGGCTGAAAGTAAAAGAAATTACCATTGGATGCCAAAGGAAAATTATGCTAAGGTCTACAGAGTTCATTGGATTGCTAAAGGGATATAGAGCAGAGGCAGAAACAGTTCTTTCTCCTCTCTTCTTCTATTGCTTCTGCTTGTAATTTCTCTCTCTCTCTCTTCCATGGCCTTAATGAGAGAATTTCTGTTTTAACTCCTGTGTGAGGTAATGGGAAGGAGGGAGGGAATGGGGGAGGAGGTGAACTGTCCCCTGTATCCACCCAGGGGGTCTGAGGAGTTTCTGTGTTGCTTATAAATTGTAAACATGTCTATATCCTACATCTATTGTGGATTTCATACATATTCATTGCATTTCATATTTCTAGAGTTTAATTTGCTTGCAGATGTAGTCATCCTGTATTACAAATGCTGTGTCCAGCAGGAGCAGGGAGGGGATTGTCCCCTGGTACTCAGCTCTGGTGAGGCCACACCTTGAGTATTGTGTCCAGTTTTGGGCACCTCAATACAAGGGAGATGTGGAGGTGCTGGAGCCAGGGCAGAGGAGGTCAGGGGAGCTGTGAAGGGCCTGGAGAATAATTCTGATGAAGAGCAACTGAAGGAGCTGGGGCTGCTTCATTGGGAAAAGAGGGGGCTGAGGGGAGTCCTCGTGGCTGCCTGCAGCTACCTGAAAGGAGGTTGCGGAGAGGTTGGTGTTGGTCTCTTCTCACAGGTAATTAGTGATAGAACAAGAGGGAATGGCCTCAAGCTGTGACTAGGTAGGTTTAGACTGGATATCAGGAAACATTTGTTAACAGCAAGAGTGGTCAGGGATTGGAATGTGCTGCCCAGGGATGTGGTTGAGTCACCAACCCTGGATATGTTTAAAGGTGTTTTGGATGTGGTGCATGAGGATATGGTTTAGGGGTGACCCTTGTAGAGTAGGGTTCTGGGTTGGACTTGGTTATCCTGATGGTCTTTTCCAACCTGAATGTTTCTGTGATTCTGTTATCCATTTGCTTCCATCCCAAACTGAGCTGCTCTGGCAATTTATTTTGGGGGTAGTTTTCTCCAAATTAATTGGGGTGGTAATTTCAACCCACCACAAGGTCCATGTCCCTCTTGTGCTGGGGGCCCCATAGCTGAACACAGTACTCCAGGTGGAGTCTCATCAGAGCAGAACAGAGTGGCAGAATCACCTCTCTTGACCTGCCCTCTATCTACACTCTATCATTACAAAAGAAGATTCTAACTGTGTGAGAGCACCAGAGGAAGACTTCCTGGGGCACTACTGGTGTAATTGCAATTATTTGATGAAGCCACATTAATTGCAATGAGACTATCAACTCAACAAATCAGATTTGATTCAGTAGTTTCCTGATTTTCCACAGTGCTCTTAGTTTTCCTTTTCTTTTTTTATTTTTTATCTGAATGTTAGAGGCCTAAAGCCAGAAGCTTTCCCAAAGTCTGAGTGTATTTTATCAGCAGGGCCTCCTCCATTACCTTTCATATTTGTAATCTTGTCAGAGAAAGATCTCAAATCTCTTTGACATAATCTGCTTTCCATTAAGCTGCACTCTCCTTGTTGAACTTGTGAGGAAAGTTCAAGCAGTTGCCATGCAAGGAGAGGAGGCTCTGGGAGAAAGCATTAAATAAGTTATTTAAGCACAAATACAGGCTGGGAGAGGGGTGGCTTGAGGGCAGTCTCAAGGAGGACTTGGGGACATGAGCCAGCACCATGTGCTTGCAGCCCAGAAGGCAGTTGTGTGCTGGTCTGCATCAAGAGAAGTGTGATCAGCAGGGCAGGGAGGGGATTCTGCCCTTCTCCTCTCTTGTGAGCCCCCAGCTGCAGTACTGTGTCCAGTTCTATACAATACAATACACCAGGTTGGAAGAGACCTTCAAGATCATCACGTCCAACCCATCAACCAATCCAACCCACCTAAACAACTAGATCATGGCACCAAGCATCCCATCAAGTCTCCTCCTGAACACCTCCAATGATGGTGACTCCACCACCTCCCTGGGCAGTCCATTCCAATGGGCAATCACTCTCTCTGTGTAGAACTTCTTCCTAACATCCAGCCTAAACCTCCCCTGGCACAGCTTGAGACTGTGTCCTCTTGTTCTGGTGCTGGCTGCCTGGGAGAAGAGACGAACCTCCACTTGTCCACAACCTCCCTTCAGGTAGTTGTAGAGAGCAATAAGGTCACCCCTGAGTCTCCTCTTCTCCAGGCTAAGCAACCCCAGCTCCCTCAGCCTCTCTTCATAGGGCTTGTGTTCCAAACCCCTCACCAGCTTCGTTGCCCTTCTCTGGACACGTTCCAGCAAGTCAACATCCTTCCTGAACTGAGGGGCCCAGAACTGGACACAGTATTCAAGGTGTGGCCTAACCAGTGCTGAGCACAAGGCAGAATGACCTCCCTGCTCCTGCTGGCCACACTCTTCCTGATGCAGGCCAGGATGCCATTGGCCCTCTTGGCTGCCTGGGCACACTGCAGGCTCACGTTCAGCCTACCATCAACCAGTACCCCCAGGTCCCTCTCTGCATGGCCGCTCTCCAGCCACTCTGACCCCAGCACAAAAAGAACATGAAATTGTTGAAGTGGGTCCAGAGAAGGTGATGAAGATGATCATTGGGGTGGAGAACCTCTGCTATGGGGACAGGCTGGGAGAGTTGGGGCTGTTCAGCCTGAAGGGAAGGCTCAGGGGGGACCTTAGAGCAGTCTTCCAGTAGCTGAAGGCGACCAGGGCAGGGACTTTTTACAAGGGCTTGTAGTGATAGGGCAAGGGGCAATGGCTTTGAGCTGGAAGAGGGAGATTGAGCCTGGAGATTGGGAAGAAAGTCTTTAGAGTGAGGGTGGGAAGACACTGGAACAGGTTGTCCAGGGTGGTTGTGGGTGGCCCCTCCCTGGAGGTGTTCAAGGCCAGGCTGGATGAGGCCTTGAGCAACCAAGTCTATTTGGAAGGCGTCCCTGCCCATAGCAGGGGGTTGGAGTAGATAATCTCTAAATTCCCTTCCAGTCTGAGCCATTCTAAGATTATTTTGTGTTCCTCAGAATCTCTTACCTTCCCCCTCAATAACAAACAAGTCAGATAGTTTCGTTGTGAAAGATGGTAAGTTAGTTTCCCAGTCTTATCCCATAGCTGCTGCTCTAATCCAGATTGTATTATTGGTACCAGGTCTCTCTGTGCTTCTACTTCCACAGAAGCATAGAACTCTTGAGGTTGGAATCAAGTCCAACCACTCACCTAGATCTCACAATCCCACCACTACTGCTTAGCCACTACCACTAAACCACATCCCTCAGCGCCACATCCACACAGCATTCAAACATCTCCAGGGATGGGGACTCCACCACCTCCCAGGGCAGCCTGTGCCAGTGCCTGAGAACCCTTGCTGGGATAACATTTTTCCTAACATCCAACCTAAACCTCCCCAGTCACAACTTGGAGGCCATTTCCTCTTATCCTGGCACTTGTTGACTGCTTCTGAATCATTACTGTGAAGTCTGAAAATTTTCTATGTATTTAAAATTTCCTTTAAAGAATGATCACAAGTTTAAGGGACTGGAGCACTGCCCTGTGAGGAGAGGCTGAGAGCCCTGGGGGTGGTTAGTCTGGAGAGGAGAAGGCTGAGAGGGGATTTAATAGATGTTTATAAATGTCTGAGGGATGGGGGTCAGGAGGGAGGGGACAGGCTCTGCTCAGCTGCACCCTGTGATAGAACAAGGGGCAATGGATATAAACTACAGCACAGGAGGTTCCACCTCAGCATGAGGAGGAAATTCTTCACTGTGAGGGTCACAGAGCACTGCAACAGGCTGCCCAGAGAGGTTGTGGAGTCTCCTTCTCTGGAGACTTTCCAGCCCTGTCTGGATGTGTTCTTGTGTGACCTGGTTTCTGTGGTCCTGCTCTGGCAGGGGTTGGACTTGATGATCTTCAAAGGTCCCTTCCAACCCCTAACATCCTGTGAGCCAGAGAACTGCCACCTGGCTCCAGCCTCCTTTGAGGCAGTTGTAGAGGGCACTGAAATCTCCCCTTAACCCCCTCTAATAAACAACCCCAGTTCCCTCAGTCATTCCTCATCAGACTTGTGTTCAAGAGCCTTCACCAGCTTAGCTGCTGTGGTTTGGACCTGTTCCAGTTCCTCAGTGTCCTTCTTGGAGTGAGGGGCCCAAAACTGAGCTCAGTATTCAATGCGCATCCTCACCAGTGCCCAAGGAGGATAATCACAACCCTAGGCCACACCATTCCTGATGCAAGCCAGGATGCTATTGGCTTTTTTGGCCACCTAAGCACACTGGTGGCTCATATTCAGACAGCCATCAATCAACACCCTCAGGTCCTTCTCCACCAAATACCTCTCCAGCCACTCTGCCTCAAGCCTGAGTTGTTGCAGCCCAGTTGCAGCTCTCAACACTTGACCTTGTTGAATCTCATACCATTGGCCTCAGACCCATTGATCCAACTTGTCCATATCTCTCTGCAGAGACTCCCTGCCCTCCAGCAGCTCTACACAGCCACCAAATTTGGTGTTGCCTGCAGACTTGATAAGGCTGCACTCAATCCCCACCTTTGCAACACCCTGGAACAAAGCGGATGTTTCCCTGCGGAAGCTGACTTTTCAGCCAGCTGTGTCTCACTGTTCCAGACTTGGAGAGCATTTGAGGTAAGGAGAAGAGTCAGCAAGTTAAAAATCTCAGACACATCATTCAGCTTGTCTGAAGGGTATGGAAATCAGCAGCTCATTAGCATATTGCCTTCTTACTTCTCCTTTTGCTGCAGTTCACCTTTAGGCAAAAGTGCCTTGGAGAAAGCTCTTGCTGTATCTGTGTGATGCTGGAACTCAATTACCTGTGCAGTTCAACACTGATCATAGAGTCATACAATTGCAGGGTTGGAAGGGATCTCAAGGATCATCCAGTTCCAACCCCACTGCCATGGGCAGGGACACCTCACACTATGAGGACCAGGAGGATGAGCAGAGGGCTGGAGCTGCTCTGCTCTGGAGACAGACTGAGAGAGTTGGGGTTGTTCAGTCTGGAGAAGGGAAGGTTCCAAAGAGACCTTGTGGCCTCCCAGTATCTGAAGGGGGCTACAAGAAAGCTGAGGGAGGGACTTTTTAGGGTGTCAGAAAGTGATAGGACTTGGGGGAATGGAGCAAAACTAGAAATGGGTAGATTCAGATTGGATGTTAGAAAGTTCTTCCCCATGAGGGTGGTGAGAGACTGGCACAGGCTGCCCAGGGAGGTGGTGGCAGCCTCATCCCTGGAGGTTTTGAAGGCCAGACTGGCTGTGAGCAACCTGCTGTAGTGTGAGGTGTCCCTGCCCATGGCAGGGGGGTTGGAACTGGATGATCCTTGAGGTCCTTTCCAACCCTAACAATTCTATGATATCTGCAGGTGCAAAAGCAGAATGTCATGGGCTCACAGAACTCTGGTGTTAAGGAGCTAATGCTCTTCAGCAGTGTGTCTCCAAGTTTAGGAGACACAGAGGAGGCATTTCAGGGTTACACTTCAAGAAATCTGTCCTTAATTTCCAAGTAAGAACTATTTTAAGCAATCTCTTATCATCTGGGCTTTGAGGGCTAGTCCTAAGCACGCCCAGTGCCAGCTGGTGGAACTGCATAGGGGACACACTTCCTAGACATCCAATAGAAATATTTTGTACCTGGTAAAGAGACATCTAAAATTAATTTCCCTCTAACATGCTAACCAGCAGACTGCCCATTTACATTGCAAATATCTTTCTCTAACTTACAAATGCAAGTCTACAGGAGTAGAGGACTAAAGCGTGCAGCCCAAGGCCTAGAGAACTAGAACTGTCCAGCCCAGGTAAAATGAAACAATAAAATGATCTTCAGCAGAAGTGAGCTAGCACTGTGAAGTGCAGGAACAAGAACATTTTCTGCAAGGCATCTTTAAAAGAAGGCAAAACAGAGTCAAAAAAATTGTCACCTTAAGGATCTACATGGGAGATTCCTAGTGGTGCACGACACAGTTGCTTTAGGAAAAGGAGATCTGCTTGCTGTCCCTTGGCTGGAAATTCTTGATTTCAAGTGCCTCCACATCATAGAATCATAGAACTGTCAGGGTTGGAAGGGACCTCGAGGATCATCCAGTTCCAACCCCCCTGCCATGGGCAGGGACACCTCACACTAGAGCAGGTTGCTCACAGCCACATCCAGCCTGGCTGCAAACACCTCCAGGGATGAGGCTGCCACCACCTCCCTGGGCAACCTGTGCCAGTGTCTCACCACCTTCATGGGGAAGAACTTCTTCCTAACATCCAATCTAAATCTACCTGCATCTAGTTTTGCTCCATTCACCCTAGTCCTATCACTCCCTGACACCCTAAAAAGTCCCTCCCCAGCTTTCTTGTAGCCCCCTTCAGACACTGGAAGGCCACAAGAAGGTTTCCTCAGAGCCTTTTCTTCTCCAGACTAATCTTATTTAACTATCTTGGCTTTTAGACTTTTTTTAGGTTTATTTTCTCTGAGGTATTTTAAATTAATAAATCAATAGTGAACAAACATGAGAATTCCACTTTAAATTAAGATGCAATTAGGAATGTAATGGGCATGAGCAGGCAGTGTGAGCTTGCAGCACAGAAGGCAAATCACATCCTGGGATGCACCAAAAGCAGCACTGCCCAGAGAGCTAGAGAGGTGATTCTGCCACTTGGCTCTGGTGAGACCTCACCTGGAGTGCTGTGTGCAGGCCTGGAGCCCTCCATATGAGAAGGACATGGACCTGATGGAGAGGGTCCAGAGGAGGCCATGAAAATCATCAAGGGGTTGGAGCAGCTCTGTTATGAGAACAGGCTGAGGGAGCTGGGGGTGTTCAGTCTGGAGAAGAGGAGGTTCCAGGGAGACCTAATAGCAGCCTGCCAGTACCCGAAGGAGGTGACAAGAAGGATGGAGAGAGACTATTTAGAAAGGCCTGGAGTGACAGAACGAGGGGCAGTGGCTTCAAACTAGAGCAGAGCAGATTTAGATTGCATGCATATAAGGAACAAGTTCTTTACTATGAGGGAGGTGGAACACTGGAACAGGTTGCCCAGGGAGGTGCTTGAGGCTCCTTCCCTGAAGATATTCAAGGTGAGGCTCAACGAGGCCCTGGGCAACCTGATCTAGTTGGGGATGTCCCTGCTGACTATGGGGAGCTCAGACTGGATGACCTTTGGTGATCCCTTCTGGCCCAGACTATTCTATGATTCTGTGATATATATGTGTGTGTGTGTATCCTAACTCTCTCTCTCTAAATAAATGTCTGCCTTCCCTTCCTTTGTCCTCTGCAAAGATTAAAACAGACAAGCATGCAGTAATGAATGTGAACACAATTGTTTAGGCATATTTAAAATGTTCTAAATATTTTCTGCATTAGAAATGCTCTGGCCTGACAGGGAGGGAAGTTAAGACATTAATCAGCCCTGGTGTTTCCTGCAACAATCCCTGATTCCCAGGGTTTAAGCTGGCTGCTGTCCTCACTCGCCCTGCAGTCCCAGTGCTGGGGGAAGCAGCACACTGCTCAATATCACTGGATTTCCATTTTTGATCTGTGGCAAGGGCAAAAAAACCCAGTGTTAGGGACCCCAAGGGATAAAATGATCCTCATGGCTGCTCCATGACCTATATCCCCTCCCAAACCCAGCTCTGTCCGGAGTGCTGGGATACATTCCCCCACACCAACCACATCCCTAATGACCTCATAATTGCCCTTTCTCTCCAGCTTCCACTTTGAGTCTGAAATCCTCTCAATCTGAGCTTGTTTTCCTGGATCTGGATGTGTGCTCCTTTCTCCCTATGCAGAGAGCAGCACAAGAGGAGCCAGTTCCTGCAGACAGGATGTGGATGGATAGAAGAATGGATGGGTGGATGGATACATATATACACACATACATGCATACATAATGGATGTATGTGTAAGTAGTTAACTTGGTTGATAGATACCTGGGTAAATGGGGATATATGAATGGAGGGATGGATGGGTGGGTGGGTGGGTGGGTGGGTAGATAGATAGGTAGGTAGATAGATAGATAGATAGATAGATAGATAGATAGATAGATAGATAGATAGATAGATAGATAAAAAAAGACCTGCCTCTTTCTCCGGGGCACTCAGTCCCTGGCTTCTGCCCAGCCCGGTTGTTTCCCAGCCTCTCCCAGCAGCTCCTTCCCGTGACTTGCGAATCTGCCGCTCGCTTTTCCTCAGGTGGCTGCTGCCCTCTGCTGGTGAAGAGTGGAATTACAGCGGCCATGAACGAGGTAGTCGAATCGGCTCCCTGCTGCTCATCCCCGTCCCGGGGCAGGGCAAAAGGCAGACTTTCTGGTGACCAAAACTGCATTGAAGTGATTCCAAGATGTGCACGAGCCTTTTTGGGTGGTCTAGAGCAGGTAACATTTTGATATGTGGCAGTGCTCACAGACTACAGGTTGTTTTCTATTGGTCTTCACTGGTGGAAAAAAGTCTTTTAATATAAAAACAGATCAACTTTCTGCCCCCCCCCCCCCCCGCCTTTCTTTTCAGTCTAATGCACCCAGAGTCATGGACTGGTATGGCTGAGAATGGACTTCTAAAGGGCACCTAGTCCAAACCCCCCAGCAGCCAGCAGGGACATCTGCAACTTGAATAGGTTGCTCAGAGACCCAAACAACCTGACCTGGAAATGTCTCCAGGGATGGGGCATCTCCCACCTCTCTGGGCAACATAGGCCAGGGTATCACCACTCTCACCATCAAAAATCTCTTATAGCCACCATGGGTCTCCCTCTTTTAGCTCCAAAACTTCCTCCCTTGTCCTGTCACAACAGGCTCTGCTCAAAAGTCTGTCCCCAACTTCCTTCTAAGCATTGGAAAGTTTCAAGAAGAATCTTGACATAAAGGGTGTGTTGCAACTG
The DNA here is from genome assembly GCA_033816785.1 of Picus viridis. Classification (NCBI taxonomy): domain Eukaryota; kingdom Metazoa; phylum Chordata; class Aves; order Piciformes; family Picidae; genus Picus; species Picus viridis. The sequence continues at coordinate 1,223,705 of CM066593.1, forward strand.
TCCAGGTATAAATTCTTTCCAAAGTAAATTAGCTATCAGGAACCTTCAGCAGTACCTTCTAAATGTGTTGGTCTCATATCTGTTTACTTCTCAGGAAAAGAGGCAAATAAAGGTAAAACAAAGAAGTGTGGTTATAATGTGTACTGCTCCAACAGTAGATCAGCAAAGTATCCAGTACTGATGTGGGATGTTACAGGAGTGAAAAATGGTTTCATTAAAAGTAAAAACTAAAACAAACAAGCTTTCTCATTGCTTTCTCACAGTCACAAGCACCAGAAAAGTGTGAAGTCTGTGCAGCTGTCAGGCAGTAGAGCAGGGCTGGATGTCAAGCATCCATCCAGCCATGGGGTTCTGAAGTGCTTGTCTCCAGCTGTTAGGTCTTAGACCCTGGAGGACAAGGGAAACTGGGTACCAATACCTCCTCACTTATTCAGGCTATTCATAGGATGAAAACCATGTGCAGGTTCAGGAATGCCATTTTGGAGGTGACAATGACCTGTGTCTTCATTGTGTCCCTTTTCTGTGCATCATCAGTGTTTGCTTTCTGCTCTTTGTCTGCAGACCCTTCTGTCCTGTAAAACTTCAGGTAAATGTGCTGGGATCTTGATGAAATACTGGTGTGAATGCCAGTGATGCAGGCCGTGCTGCCATCACTGCCTCTGCTGTATGTCCCTTCTGGTGCCCCCTATACCCAAATCTTCCTCTTCATTCTCTATTTTAGTATCTATTACAATCCACCATATGCTGGGCTTACACTTTGTCAGTACAAACGCAATGCAAGACACCAAGCAGTTGCAGGCAGATAAATAACATCATTAGCAAACGGTGAGTGAAGTTTGTCCTTTTTATAGAATATACACAGCAACCCCATGCAGAGCTACAGGCTGGGGTCGGAGTGGCTGGAGAGCAGCCGGACAGAGAGGGACCTGGGGGTGCTGATGGACAGCCGCCTGAACATGAGCCAGCAGTGTGCCCAGGTGGCCAAGAAGGCCAACGGCATCCTGGCCTGCATTAGGAATGGTGTGGCCAGCAGGAGCAGGGAGGTCATTGTGCCCCTGGACTCTGCTTTGGTTAGGCCACACCTTGAGTACTGTGTCCAGTTCTGGGCCCCTCAGTTTAAGAAGGACATTGAGACACTCGAACGTGTCCAGAGAAGGGCAACAAGGCTGGGGAGAGGCCTTGAGCACAGCCCTGTGAGGAGAGGCTGAGGGAGCTGGGGTTGTTTAGCCTGGAGAAGAGGAGGCTCAGGGGTGACCTCATTGCTCTCTACAACTATCTGAAGGGTGGTTGTAGCCAGGAAGGGGTTGGCCTCTTCTCCCTGGCAACCAGCACCAGAACAAGGGGACACAGTCTCAAGCTGTGCCAGGGGAAGTTTAGGCTGGAGGTGAGGAGAAAGTTCTTCACTGAGAGAGTCATTCGCCATTGGAATGTGCTGCCCGGGGAGGTGGTGGAGTCACCGTCCCTGGAGGCGTTCAAGAGGGGACTGGATGTGGCACTTGGTGCCATGGTGTAGTCGTGAGGTCTGTGGTTACAGGTTGGACTCGATCTTCGAGGTCTCTTCCAACCTTGGTAATACATAACACATATACCTAAGAATTTCTAATTGCACCAGTACATCTCCTATACAGACAGATTCTCACTTGTACTGGACTCATTTTGCACTCCTGATGAAAGAAAAAAAAACACAAAACAAAACCAAACCCAACAAACCAAATCTGAAAATACACCAAGAAATTTGTTTCAAAAAGAAACGTATACATCTTCAGGAAAGCTTTTGTGTGTCATGGTGATCCTTTTTGTCCCATTTCTTGTGTTTCTGGATATGGGACTATACAGTATAGTTTTGCCTTTCCTGCTTCTAGGGCCTTCAGAATAACTATGTTAAAGCCAGTGGAAAAAAACAAAACAAAGCCACCAAACAACATTTGGGCTGCTGCTTTAACAGCAGCCCTAAAATCAGCACCATGGTAAGAATAATATTTATGCAACCTTATGGAACCCCTCACCCTCCTTTTAAATATCCTGCCACGAAATATTGTTTCCTTCTGATGACCTCCTCTAGAGAATTTATTTAGGAAGAGCTATGAAGACCCATAGGTACTACAGTGTGAAATTACATTCAACTACTGTTGGAAACCTTTTGACATCTACTGCATTTTACAGCACCTAACAGCAGTACTTTACCCCCACAGTGACTCGGTAATTGTGCTTTATCACTTCTCAAAGGTATTTTGTGGAGCTGGGGGATTCTGCATACACTGACTCTCTAATACATCAAGTAAGAAAAGCACAAAAACAGTTAGACAGCTTCCAGAAGTCAGTCTGCCTATTTAACTTGGTACCTGTGAAAGGCTGTTCACCCATCCATATGACACCTGGGTTCTGTTTCCCTTCTTGATGGTGCAGGTGAGTGATTTCATCTTATCTGAGCATCACTCATTACTTTCCCTTGCTTTGCAGCTATCCCGAGTCATCTCCTTCCATTCTACGTTTCCACCACAATTAGAGAAACTGAAAAGCCATGAAGGATCAGACTTAAAGTCACTTGCACTGATGCTTACAGTTACAAAGATTAGAGAACCAACTTTGCTGGTTCTATTTGGAAGCCATGAAGAATTTTTTTGTCACAGGAAGCGACACCAAGTTTTATTACCCTTCTTTGCCTCCTGTTCTAGATTTGTTGTCCTTTTGAAGCACCTATATCGACTCTTCAGCAGTTGAAGAGGAAGAAAAGCCATTCTCTTTTGTTTCAGCAAAAGGTCAAGAGCAGTATTTTCCTCTTATTCTTTATGCATTGTCCAGATATGCTTTATTGTTGCTTTTTCTCTTCCTTTCCTTCCTTATTTCTGGAAAAAGGCAGTGAGGGGGAAGAAGTGGTTGTGGTCTATAAATGAGGTACAAAAAGCAGAGATTTATTGAATGAGGAGAGCAGACTCCAGGGGCCTGCAGGTAAAAATATAGCAATTAGCATAACATCATCTGGCTAAACAGCTCCTGCTCCACCACCACCATTTTTGCACCCATCCCAGAACCAGGTGTAAGACCCTCACCAGCCAAGATACCACACGGAGGAGCTCAGCCAAAGTAAGGAGGCTCAGCCAGCATCCATGGAAGATATTGGAGTAGTCATCAACCCTATCCCTAACAACCGGGGGCCACCAGGCCCCCGGCCTTTGTTGTCACCACCACCATCACCCAGTGCGCACCACGGGCACTCACCAGTGATGAGAGGAGGATCCTCCAGCCCAGAAGGGCTCAGCTTGGGACTGCTGCCTCTCCTGGTGGGGATTAAAAAGGGGAGTAGGTGGGGAGGGCCAAGTGGCAACACCTGGGGTGGGAGGAGACTCTAATAGAGCTCAGGTGCTCTGGGTTTGAGGGGAAAAAAGGGGTAAAATGGGGCAGGTGAAGGACTTTTAGGGTGTCAGAGAATGATAGGACTAGGGGGAATGGAAAAGAAACAGAAATGGGTAGATTGAGATTGGATGTTAGGAAGAAGTTCTTCCCCATGAGGGTGATGAGAGACTGGCACAGGTTGCCCAGGGAGGTGGTGGAAGCCTCATCCCTGGAGGTTTTGAAGGCCAGGCTGGATGTGGCTGTGAGCAACCTGATCTAGTGTGATGTATCCCTGCGTGTGGCAGAGAGGCTGGAACTGGATGATCCTTGAGGTCCCTTCCAACCCCAACAATGCTGTCATTCTAAAATAATTTTGCCTTTTAGGCTGGATGCTAGGAAGAAATTCTTCCCAGAAAGAGAGACTGGCCATCAGAATGTGCTGCCCAGGGAGGTGGTGGAGTCACCATCCCTGGAGGTGTTTAAAATAAGACTGGATGAGGCACTTGGTGCCATGGTTTAGTTGATTAGATGGTGTTGGATGATAGGTTGGACTTGATGATCTTAAAGGTCTTTTCCAACCTGGTTAATTCTGTGATTCTGTGATTCTGTGATAGTTATTCAGTACAAATTAGTTTAGTTCACCTATAAGTTGCTGTCAAGCTTTGCTTTCATAGAATCATAGAAATGTTTCATCTGGAAGAGGTTTTTAAGGTCGTTGAGTCCAACTTTCAAGCTAAGAACACCACGGCTGTTAAACTATGTCCCCAAGTGCCACGGCCACAGGTTTCTGGAACACCTCCAGGGATGGGGATACCACCACCTCCCAGGGCAGCCTGTGCCAATCTCTGACCACCCTTGCAGCAAAGAAATTTTTCCTCCTCTCCAACCTATCCCTCCCTGGGCACAATTTCAGGCTCTTTCTGTCCCCTGACACTAGGGAGAGCGGAGTCATTGTCAATGTGTCCACTTCATCAGTAAATGTGACACTTATGTGAAGACACAAATAAACCCTTCCTAGATTTTTTCCCACAGGATGGATTTTTCTGTCCTGTAAGTCTCATTTCTTCCATGGTATCTGTAGAGCTGTGATACCAAGCCCATGATAATATTGCCCAACAGAACAATGGCTTTCTAGAGCTCAATTTTGACGAGATGCAACAAGTGTTTTAAAAAATTAAAATGAAATCATTAAGATGCTGTTAGGATACTGACAGCCCAAACTTCCCTACTCTGTGTAGAAGATGTCCTGGGAAGTTCCAAGGTCACCCTGTATTTCTGGGAAGGAGTTCATTATGTCAGAGACACCAAGGTCGTCCTGCGATCCCAGAGGGTGTCTGGTTTCTACTTGCTGCTGGAATCATGATGTGAGAGGAAGAGAGCTGCAACTGAGGGCAGGGGATGGTAAAGAGAGAGTATTAAAAGCCTTCCCTGGATATCTTCCCAAACCTGAAAGTCTCTGCTGCTTCTATAAAGCACAGGGCAGATTTATCATTTATGATGACCTTAGCATTTAGCTGGATTTGGGTTATGAATGGTGCTGGCCACTTAGTGAACATCCAAGCTGGTTACAGAGTCTTCAGAAGTACTCAACATGAAGCAGGAGGTGATGCCCTCATATTGGCTCATCTGTTCTGTTCACCTGGGACACAACTAAACAGGCAACCCCCTTGAGCTTTCTGTCTCCTTTGAAAGTGTCCATTCAGAAGCTGTTTTCCTAGCAGGCAGTGACCACAGTGCCCATGAAGCTGTGCTTGACTCACTTCCCCAATGGCCTCCCTTCTAGGTAGCACTGGGACAGGTGCTTCCATCTTCTTAACAGGTTTGTGACATCCAAGGGTCACAGGACTGGGAAGCTGGCTTGAAGACAGGCCAAGCCTGACATCAGGAGGCAGAAAGTTAGGCACTGGTGCTTGCTTTCTCTAGGCACTTCAGCCCATTAAAGTAGCTGAGATATGAGAGCTTGCTGCCACCTTGTGATAATTTTCTTGCTCATCAAGTGGAAGGAGAGGCATTCTGAGGAAGAAAGATGCAAAAGGTCCTAAGGCCACTGCAAAAAGTCCACTGAGAATGGGGGAAAGGCAACAGACAAACACAAACATGAAGAACTGGATCTCAGCCTTTCTTCTTCTTACCTTCCTCTTGTGCCTCACTGTTGTTTCTTCCTTCTTGATACCCATTGGTTCTCCTTTGTGATTCATGCACCTGCCTTAAGTTCAGACTGCATCTACTGCCCTTCCTGCTTTGCTCCAGAATTCCCTATTCCCTTTTGACAATCTGGATGATTGATCCCCACTTTCTGTTTACTAGTGCCCTGATCTGGGCACTGGGCACTGATCTTTTTCTTACAGCTCCTACACCACAAGCTCTTCCTAAATGGCCTTCAGGATGGATCCCACATGTATTTTTCTGTCCTTACTCTCCTCGATCAGCCCTGTCAACCAGAGAGGTTCTTGCTTGTCCTTTTTTGGCCCTCTTGCATAGCAATTTTCCTTCCTCTAACCATTGCTATCCCTGCACTCCTGCTTTCTCTTACTTACCTCCATTTCCAAATCACTTCTCAGTTCAAATCCTGCTTCTCTTCTCAGGTGACGAGTTGAATCTCAAAATTAGCCCATTCAAGGCCAATCTCTCCCCAGATCATCTCTGGCCAGTCCACTAAACAGAAAATATGCTATTTCTGTGGCCCAGACAACATACACCTGTTTCCCCTTTTCTGACTAGATCACTCTATGTCATGGAAGGACATGGATTTGATGGATGGATGACTCAATGGATAAGGAACTGGCCTGATGGCTTCCCTCAAAGAGTTGTGTCCAGATGGAATCCTGTACTGAGTGGAGCCCCTCAGGGCTAGTGCTGGGACTGGTGGTGTTTGACATCTTTGCTGGTGACATGGATCATGGAGAAGAGGAGGCTCAGGGGAGACCTTCTTGCTCTCTACAGCTACCTGAAAGGAGGCTGTGGCCAGGTGGGGTTGGTCTCTCCTCCCAGGCAACCAGTAATAGGAGAAGATACAGTCTCAAGATGCACATGGGGAGTTCTGGGCTGCATGTGAGGAAGAAATTCCTCCCAGGAAGAGAGATTGGCTGTTGGAATGTGCTGCCCAGGGAGGTGGTGGACTCACTCTCTGTGGAAGTGTTTGAAAAAAAGACTGAATGAGGCACTTAGTGCCATGGTTGATTTGATTAGATGGTGTTGGGTGATAGGTGGGACTTAATGGTCTCAGAGGTCTTTTCCAACCTGGTTAATTCTGTGATTGAGGCACCCCCAGCAATGACACCAAGCTGTGTGGTGTGGCTGACATGCTGGAGGGAAGGGATGTCCTCCAGAGGGACTTGGACAGGCCCATGCCAACCTCATGAAGTTCAACTAGGCAAAGTGCAAGGTCCTGCACCTGGCTTGGAGCAATCCTAAGCACAAATAGAGGCTGTGTGATGAGTGGATAGAGAGCAGCCCTACAGAGAGGGCATTAGTGGGTGCAGAGAAGGGCAAGGAAGCTGTGAAGGACCTGGAAAATAAATCTTACAAAGAGCAACTGAAAGAGCTGGGGATGGTTAGTTTGGAAAAGAGAAGGCTGAGGGGAGACCTCATTTCTCTCTACAACTACCTGAAAGGAGGTTGTGGAGAGGTTGGTGCAGGTCTCTCCTCACAGGTAATTAGTGACAGAACAAGAGGGAATGGCCTCAAGCTATGACCAGGTGGGTTTAGACTGGACATCAGGAAAAAATTTTTCCCAGCAAGAGTGGTCAGGGATTAGAATGTGCTGCCCAGAGAAGTGTTTGGGTGTGTTTAAAGATGGTTTGGATGTGGTGCTTGGGTATATGGTTTAGGGGTGAACCTTGTAGAGTAGGGTTCTGAGTTAGACTTGGTGATCCTGAATTCCCAACCTGAATGTTTCTGTGAGAGGGCCTTGGGGATGGTGGTTGATGAGGTGCTTGACATGAGCTGACAATGTGCTCTGGCAGCCCAAAAAGCCAGCTGTGTCCTGGGCTGCATCAGAAGATACCTGGGCAGTGGATCAAGGGCGGTGACTATCCCCCTCCCGCTCTGTTCTTCTGAGAACACACCTGGAGTACTGCACTCAGTTCTGGAGCCTCCAACACAAAAAGGACCTGGAACTGTTGGGGTGGGTCCAGAGGAGGGCCACAAAGATGATCAGAGGGCTGGAACACCTCTTCCATGAGAACAGGCTGAGGGAGTTGGGGCTGTTCATCCTGGAGAAGACTCCGGGGACACCTTTTGGGCCATTTCTTCTCATCGTATCACCTGAGACTAGGGAGAAGAGTCCAACCCCCACCTCACTGCAGCCTCCTTTCAGGGAGTTGTAGAGAGCAATGAGGTCTCCTCTCAGCCTCCTCTTCTCCATACTGAACACCCCCAGGTCCCTCAGCTGCTCTTGCCCAGCCCTGTTCTTCAGACCCTTCCCCAGTTTTTTTGCCCTTCTCTGGACCTGCTCCAGCTCCTCAATGTCCTTGTAGTGAGAGGCTCAAAACTGAACACAGTTTCCAAGGTGCAGCCTTACCAGTGTTGAGTACAGGGGCATGACTGCTTCCCTACTCCTGCTCCCCACACCATTGCTGATCCAAGCCAGGCTGCTGGTGGCCTGCTTGACCACCTGGGCACACGCTGGCTTATATTCATATGGCTGTCACCCAGCACCCCCAGGTCCTTTTCTGCTGGGCAGTTTCCAGCCACTCTGTCCCAAGCCAGTAGCATTGCATGGGGTCATTGTGACCCAAGTGCGGGACTCGGATCTTGACCTCGTTGAATCTCATTGAGCTCAGCCAACAGATGGTTTCACAAAGTCATGTTAGTAGAAAGCAAGTCCTGCTGCCTAGGAGGAAATGTGGTCCCCATTGTGTCTGAGGAAAATGAGCAACATTTCTGCCTCACTAAGGAAAAGGCGTAGTGCCTGGACCAAGAGGAGATCTGCAAAGCAATACCTGCACAGGAGATCTCCCTGAAGAGGAGATCTGCAAAGCAATACCTGCACACTCCTCTTCAAGATGTTCTTTGACAATCCATTGCAACTGATCCAAGGGGTAGTGGAGGTTCATGCTGCTATTAATATTGAGTTGATTCTTAACTTCAGCTGGAGATCTCCTTGTGAAATAGAAAATGCTCAAAATTGTGACCTCCTGCAACCAGCCTGTGCTTGCAAACACCTCAATTGCCTCTCTAACTTCTGGAAAATGTAGGGCACAACATATGAGCAATACTTGCTGTGATTGCCCAGGGATTGCACCTTTATTAAAGCACATTTAACAGAAGGTTTGTAGAGGACACCTTCTAGATACTTGATGCTTGCCTGGGTTATTAGTGCCAAACCAAACATCTAAGTACTGAGAAAGTGCAAGGCTTCACGTGGGACCTTTTGCTTCATCGACAACCACAACTCCAAGAAGGATGAATGAAGAGTACTGCACCTGGGGAGGAACACCACCATGCACCAGTACAGGTGAGAGGTTGACCTGCTGGAGAGTAGCTCCACACAGAAGGGCCATGGAGTCCTGGTTGATAATTAGTTATCCATGTGACAGCAATGTGCCCTAGTGGCCAAGAAGGCCAGTAGTGTACTTTGGTACATTAAGAAGAGTGTTGACAGCAGGTCAAAGGAGGTTGCCCTCCCCCTCTACTCTGCCCTAGTTAGACCACATCTGGAATATTGTGTACAGTTCTGGGCATCCCAGTTCAAGGGGGACAGGGAACTACTAGAGAGATTTCCATGGAGAGCTACAAGGATGATTAAGGGACTGGATCATCTCTCTTATGAAGAAAGACTGAGAGACCTGGGGCTGAGAGGAGGCTGAGAGGGGGATCACATCAATGTCTACAAATATCTGCAGGGCAGCTATCAGGAGGATGGAGCCAGTCTCTTTCCAGTGATACCCAGTGATAGGATGAGGGGCAATGGTGATAAACTCAATCACAGGAAATTCCATCCCAACATGGGATTTTTTTATTTATTTTTTTTCCCACTGTGAGGGTGCTGGAGCCCTGGAGCAGACTGCCCAGAGAGGTTGTGGAGTCTCCTCTATACATGTTCAAAACCTTCCTGGGTGCGTTCCTGTGTGACCTGACCTATGTCGTCCTGCTTTGGCAGGGCGGTTGGACTCAATGATCTCTGGAAGTCCTTTTCAACTCCTACCATTCCATGATTCGAAGGAGAGGTGGACCCCGCATGCAGTTCCTGCGTCGGACGCCCGGTGCCGCTGTTGAGCGGTGCTGTGCTTGCGTTGCGGCTGCTGGGCGGAGAGTTCCCAAGCAGGAAGAGATCGGTGAGCATCAGTCAGCCGCTGCATGGCTGACATCAGCTGAGACACCAGCCAAAATGTCCTGGCTGCACTGGAATATGCCTTATTGCAAAGCCTTTCGAAGGGATGTGCTGGGAATCGCCGCATCGAGAATCGACTGGAAACGCCAAGAGCAGAAGACAAAGCCCGGGGATGGGAAGGAGGAAGATGGTCTGGCAGGTCCATCCCTGGAGGGCTCTGGGAGGATTTCGCTGCAGGTCTGGGGTGACTCAGGCAAGGTCCGTTGGTTGGTAAGCACCGATTTACTACCGCGAGGAGAAATGTTTACGTAGAGCGGAGTAGTGCGGGAATCATTGCCTGATCTGCGTGTAGAGAGGAGAATGGTTTCTCAGAACATGAACCACGGGCAGAACATGAACCACGGGCAGGACATGAAGCAGTCGAATTTGCAACCTCACGGGGACGCAGAATACTAGGAAGGATTCTCCCGTTTTTCCTCATCTTTGCATCCAGCGGAGAGCTCAGGGCAGCAGTTCCGTGGGAGAGTGGGGAATTCAGACGCTGCCGGAGTGCTGAGGCGAGAGAAGAAATCCGTCCTGGAGCCAGCTGGGAGAAGACAGGAAGGCTGATCCCGCTTTGCGCTCAGGCATGGAAACCACAGTGAGTCGGGGAAGCATCTCTGCTTCTAATCTGCAGGCAACTGCTCCTCGCAAGCCAGGCTGCTACCCCTGCTCTCAGGGCATGCTGGAGGTGGGTGGGCAGTGGCTCCAGGTGGGAAAAAGCCTTTATCCAGGGAATGCGCAACAAAACCCTGCATGGGGTCTCTGAGATTTCACCCAACGAATCTGAATTCGCAACTGGAAGAGCAAGAAAGGAATGTGAGGAACTGAAACTGCTCAGGCTGCAGAACGGCGAGCAGGATTTTCTTTCATGAACCCTGTGTTCTGAAAATGGAGACACGCCAGGACCTGAGCAGAATGCATCACTGTAGCTCTTTCTGGTGTAAAGATGTAAATCTTGGAGTAAAGAGAAGTGGTTTTCAGTTATTTTAAGCTACTTTCTTACGATAGAGAGGTCATCAGGTCATCACTACACAAACAAACTAAATAAAACCAACAAAACAAACAAAGTCAAACAAACCAGCAAACAAAAATCAAAGCACAAAACAAACCAAGAAGTCTGCATCATCACCGTGTGCTCAGAGAGAGAAGTGAATTCTTGGACACGTTTATGCAAATGACAATCCTTTGTGGCTCTAGATCCCCCGTTGACCTGAAACGCAGTGTTTCTTCGTCTGGCAACATAAATACTGGGGTGTTTTTCCCACACATGCACACCCATTTTATTGCTGTGATACAACAGAAAACAGCAACATTAGCTGTCCAGTGATGTCACATATAAATCTGAAGGAATCTAAGTTTTGACCTATGAACAGCATTTTCTGATGGGCAAAGATACTATGATAGCCAAGAGCTCTCCGTTAGGGATCACTATTCCTCTTACATCCTTCTAGAGACAGAGATGAAGGACACAATTTCCCTTTGAAATGAGAGGACTAACAATTACCAGGTTACTGTAGTTGTGGACAGTGTCTGTGGAAGCTCTTCTCAGCTTGTGTCTGTTTTCTGCCGTGTTCTGGTGCTAGGGATTAGGTTATGGAGAAGCAAATATACCTTCCTCTCTCTGAGGTGCCAAGAGCTGAGCCAGGAGCACTGGCAAGGGAACAAAGCAAATAGGGTCCAAGTGTCACTTCTATTTTTTCATGGCACAAATGAGAGAAGCCACATTCCCAGCACATCTACTGCTGTCCTTGGATTGAACTTAGGTTTACATCAAGCTTCGGTGTGGGTGATGATGATAGAAGCTGTAGACATGGACACATCCTTGGCGATAAATCAACATTTTAGATTCTATCACGCTGCCAAGTCAGAAGAAAATCAATTAAAAATGGCTGCATCTGTGCAAAATCCTCTGGTAGTTTAAATTCTGGGGAATCCTAAAGCACCTCTGGTTGTCCCGTTCTCCTACAGCCACAATGATTTTAATTTACATCAAATGAAGGGGTGGATTAATTTCTGGGACTTCAGCTGGTGAGTATCGTTTGACATTGTCGGCTCTTTTAGCAAAGAAAAATAAGAGGAAACCATCTAGGAAATAAAAGAAGAGGCGTCGAATACATGGGCATGAGGATACTTACTACAGAAAGTAAATATACATAATAAACTAATCTATTTATACTTCTAAATATACATATATAGCTTTGGGCTTTTAGTCTCCTTATCAATTACTACGTTTTTCCTTGTAGTTTACACTGGAATGGTTCTTTTAATGGCCCATTCACCGGTGTCGTTAGATCCCTGATCTTTGCTATTGTCTCCATTAACTCCTCCTCTTTAAAGTTTGTGTACTTGGGGGGTAATTTCTGAGGCCTTCTGGCTGTTTCTTTGCCTGATGTACGAAACATTGGTTGGCCAGGAGGCCTTATACAGGCATGGGAGTTCAGTTTTGACCTCTGAGTACAGAGACCTTGAAAGTATTTCAAAGCCGGTGTGTACACCATCAGAGGGAAAAGGTCTGTGTCCCTCCAGAATGTGCAAACAGGTTGCAGCGTTTGTGTGCGGCTGGGGACATGTTTCATGAAAGTCATAGGCAGTGACACAGCTTGTGCTGAGTGCCAGGGTTGGAAGGTGGCAGGGGAGGACACTCCTCTCAATTCAGGAGAATCCTCTCAAGGAAGGACACTCCAGGTCCCATGTTCAGTAGAACTGCTGCTCTGAAGCACCCCATATGCTGATTATCCTGTGCTCATCCACAAGTGAACAAGAGAAGGAAAACCTCGCAGTGCAGCCTATTCTGTGGGGGCAGCGAAGCCAAAAGCAGCAGCGCTGGCCAGAAGCAGAGGAACCATTCTCCAGGAAATGAGGTCAGACTAACAGGACCGTCGTTTCCTGGGTCCTCTCTCATGCCCATCTTGTAAATTGGAGAAACATCGGTGTCCTCGGTTAGCTAGGATAGCATTACGGTTTGGCTTCCTTCAGAACAAGCTGGGACCAGCTGAACGAGCCAGTGGGTGTTTGACAGAAACAGAGGAACCATTCCAGCTGACGACGCTGGGTGGCGGTGTTGACCACGGACCGGCAGCTTCCTCTGCCCGCCCCGGCTCGGCGGCACTGGCGCACAAAAGCAGCCGACAGAGCTGCTCGGGAACGGCAGAGAGAAACGCAGCCGGGCTGCTCGGGGGCTTGCAGAAGCCTTTCCCCACCATTCCTGGCAAACACTGCTCCGCCTGGGACGCTGCTTACAAATGCCTGGAAGCCGGGAGGACGCTGTCTGGCTTTTGGGGAGAGGAATGGCGTGGAACGGGAAACGGAGCGGAGGCAGCCTCAGGCAAGTGATCTTGTTCCTTCTGTGCGTTTGCGTGTGGCAGAGCGGGGCCGAAAGCCTCCGCTATTCTCTGGCGGAGGAGATGGAGAGGGACTCCTTTGTGGGCAATATTGCCCAGGACCTGGGGCTTGCTCCGAGCCAGCTGGCAGCTCGCAAGGCGCGCGTTGTGTCCGAGGGGAACCAGCAGCTTTTCCGCCTCAACCCGAGCACCGGAGTGCTGACGGCCAAGGAATCTCTGGACCGAGAGGAAATCTGTCCCCAGAGAGAGACCTGCACGCTCTTCTTTACGGTCTTTTTGGACAACCCGTTGCAGCTGATCCGAGGGGAGGTGGAGGTTGTTGACGTGAACGACAACTCTCCCGTGTTCCCTAAGAAGGAGATGGTTGTAGAAATTCCGGAAACTACACCTCCCGGGTCTCGTTTCCCTCTAGAAAGTGCCCGGGACAAGGACGTGGGCAGTAACGGCTTGCAAAATTACAGCCTCGGGTCCAATTCACATTTCTCTCTAGTTCTAAAAAGAAGGAAAGATGGAGCAAAATACGCAGAGCTCGTCTTAGATAATCAGCTGGACCGCGAAGGACAGCAAGAGATTAATTTACTTCTCATTGCCAACGACGGAGGGTTACCACCACGGACGGGCACAGCTCAGGTTCGAATCGTGGTTCTGGATGCCAATGATAATATCCCGGTCTTTGATCGGGAGGTGTACGAAGTACGCTTGGCCGAGAACACCCCCGTGGGGCAGCTGGTCGTCAGAGTTGCTGCCACAGATCCTGACGAAGGCTCCAATGGTAAACTGCAGTACGCCTTCACCGAGACATCAGAGGGATCTCAGCAACTCTACCGCCTCAACCGTGACACGGGGAGATTCGTGTGGCAGGCAGCCTGGACTTTGAGGAAATGAAAACCTACGAAATGATGGTGAAAGCAACTGACGGCGGGGGTCTCTCTGCACATTGCAAAGTGCAGGTGGAGGTCGTGGACGTGAACGACAACGTCCCGGAGATACAGCTGACCTCACACACTGCCTCCATTCCCGAGGACGCTCCACTACGCACTGTGGTGTCTCTCTTCAGCGTGCGGGATCGGGACGCCGGCGACAACGGCAGGATAGAGTGCACCATCGATGGGGACTTGCCCTTCACTCTCACACCCACTTTCGATAATTACTACGAGCTCAGAACCAACGCGGCGCTGGACAGGGAGACGACGGCAGAGTATAACATCAGCATCCGAGCGACGGACTGGGGCCCGCGGCGCCTGAGCTCTCGGGAGACCCTGTGGGTGCAGGTGTCGGACGTGAACGACAACGCCCCCGCCTTCAGCCAGGAGCTCTACAGCATGTGGGTGACGGAGAACAACAGCCCCATGGTGCGCATCGGCAGCGTGCAGGCCAGGGACGCGGACGCGGGCAGCAACGCCCGCGTGCAGTACGCGCTGGTGCGTGAGGAGGGCCAGGAGCAGGCGGCGGTGTCGGTCAGCTCGGAGAGCGGCGACGTGTACGTGGTGCGCTCGCTGGACTACGAGCGGGTGCGCGCCTTGGAGGTGTGGGTGAGCGCGGCCGACGGCGGCTCGCCGGCGCTGAGCGCGCGGGCGCTGCTGCGCGTGCTGGTGCGCGACGAGAACGACAACGCGCCGGTGGTGCTGCACCCGGCGGCCGAGAGCGGCGCGGGTGCGGGCGAGCTGGTGCCGCGCTGGGCGCCGGCAGGCTACCTGGTGGCCAAGGTGGTGGCGGTGGACGCGGACGCGGGGCAGAACGCCTGGCTGTCCTACGAGCTGGCCAAGGCCACGGAGCCGGGGCTCTTCCGCCTCGGGCTGCACAGCGGCGAGCTGCGCACGGCGCGGGCCGTGGCCGAGCGCGACGCGCCCCGACACAGGCTCGTCGTGCTCGTGCGAGACCGCGGCCAGCCGCCGCGCTCGGCCAGCGCCACCCTCGCCATCGCCCTGCTCCACGACTTCTCCGACGCCCACGTGCGCCTCAGCCAGGACGCGCCGCCCACCGAGCCTGACGACACGCTCACTCTCTACCTCATCGTCTGCCTGGCCTGCGTCTCCGCGCTCTGCCTGGCCACCGGCCTGGCCGCCCTGCTCATCAAGCTGCGGCGGGACCGGCAGAGACAGGCCGAGCCCTTGCCCACCTTCCCGACGGCTGTCGCCGAGAGCGACGCAGGCTCCCTTCCCCGCAGCCTTGTCTACGATGTGTGCTTGGCCACGGGCACCCTGAGCAGCGACTTTCACTTCCTCGGTCCACTCTTGCCCTGTTTCCCTGCCGGGATGTCCCCTGGCCCTCCTCCACAGCGGAGCTCAGTGTGCTCGCAAGAGGCGTCCAATTTCGGGGAAGGAGGCGACTGTGCTGCACAGGTGAGTAAGCGGAGGTGAGGCGAGGCGAGGCGAGGGGGAGTGAGGAGGTGGCAGAGTGGGTGTGGTGTTTCCCCGATGGTACAAGGACTCTGAATGTTGCCGAGTTAGTGCAGAGGGATTCGGTGGCGCAGGAGGAGGAATGGGTAGAGAGGCTCTCAGAGAGGGCTCTATGAACTTAAAGTGGGCCTTTGAGCTATTCCTCTTCAAAGAATATAGAGGTGACAGAAGGCTGTTGTTGAAATATCCACTTGTGCCCTTCTCTCTCCCGTTTTGAGTCCAGACTCACAAAACTATTGCAGCAGTGTCTTTGTTATGTCCAAAATGTGAAAAGTGGTTTATGGAATTAGATTTTCCTTCTTCAGGTCAGAGACCTGTTACCTGGTCCAAACTCCTCTTTAACTCTGGGTATACTGGTGGAACACACGCTGTGGTGTCAGCTATGCCCTCTGAGCTTCTTCCTGATGCCTGCTTATCTTCCACACTCAATGATAGCCTCTCTTGCCTCTTCTTAGCAGGGCAGAGGTCCCCGTTCTGAAGACGCTGGTCCCAGACCTGCTTGTGCTGCAAACATTGGGGTGGAGCTAAACGTCACTTCTGATCAGAACCCTTGGCTCACGCATCAGTAAGTAAGGTGAAATACAAGCTTCTCTGTCCCCCTTCTCACAGGGAAAGGACAATAAAGATACGAAACATCCACCAAAACGTACAAGGAAGTACAAATCTATTGTGTGTGAGAGCAAAACCTTTCTTGTTTTGAACAGTGTTTTATTCATGTAGGTGTTTTGCAATTGTGACACGGACCAAGGAGGACTCTGTTGCATGTTGATTTCATTGAAACTTGATGTGCGGTTGTGAAAGTGCTACTGCTTCTCAAGCTAAGCTTTCCCTACAAGACCTTTTCTGTGTATTTTGTCTGACAAATAGAGCTCTGTTACAATGTCTTAACTGTCTGCAGTCTGGCCAATCCCAGGCAAACAGGCAGCGGAGTTCAGTGGTGCTTGCAAAGAAATTGCTTAATTACCGGCAGAAGCTGATTACATTAGAAACGGCTGACACTGGCAAGCTTCTCCTGTTTGAGGAGGAGTTTACAGGTTCTCCTGGCTCTGAAGAGTGAGCTTGGAACAATATATATTGGGTTTGATTGTGTTTTTTACTTGTAATATGAATTTGAGATTAACATTTAAAGTTATCGAGTATAATGCTGTACAGAATAAAAGCACTCTTTGTGTTTTTTGCAGTAAAATTGCATAAAACTTCTATAGTGAGCTTAAGGCACTGTAGAATATAGGGCATCAAGAAGCTTTCTGTTTTCCTTTCATTAACTGGTAATGATCTATTAAGTTATCTGATATTTCCTTTTAAGTGTCAAATGCCTGGTAAGGGAAAACAATAAAACCTACTTCTACTTACCTGGGCTGTGTGTGCTCTCTGGAACATCATTTGTCACAATCATCACCGAGTGAATTCCCTCCCTAAGAGCAGGATTTCAGGATCAAATGCAAGCCTTTGGAGTGGAATGTATGGAGGGGAAAACGAAGCAACCTGGAAAGAGGCCAGTCTCAGAAGTCAGAGCCAAGTGGAGGGCTCCCAGATTGTGAAACAGGGCAAGAATCTTGGTCTGTTCCAGAAACCAATAATCACTACTGTGCTTCATGGAGCAGTTCACTGTGGATGCTGGACACCTGTAACCATACACAGCTTATTCAGCTAAACAGCCTAAAAATTTCATGTGCAGAAAGAGATCTCTATTTTGGTCTCAGGCTAGACTGGCAGCTCCATACAGCTCACAGAGGCAGGAAATCCCTTTTCTGCTGCCCAGAGTTGCTTCTGATGATCCCCAGAGGAAAGCTTTCTGCTGCCATGGCATGGTAATTCCAAGGCCAGTGCTTTCCTTTCTTTGGCATTCACCCAAGATCAGCTTCATAAGGGGCTCAGGTAGCAGCAAGTTCAAGTTCCTGATGCCCATCTTCCCAGCCTGTCACCACAGCACTGTGTCATGTCTGGCAGCACCAACAATGAACACGATTTCCAGTGTGGCCCCATCAACATGGAAGATGTGGCACCAGGCAATCCAGAGGTGCTCTCTCCAGAACAGGTCTTTCCTTTCAATAGCATGGAGACAGCACAACCAGAGCCTTCATACCTCGTGACAGGAAAGGCATCCAGGCTACAGCATGAGTCAGTGGTTCCTCCAGATTAAATCTCTATTTGCAAATCCTGCCACTGATTTCCCACCGATTTTGACCTTCATCCATTTCTTCAGCAAGCACACCATGAAACCTGCTCAGAAGGATGCTATGAGGGACCAAAAGCCTTCTGAAGGTACAGAAAAACTACATCCACCACCTTCCCTTTATCCCCTGGGCAGCAGATGCAATCAGTTAAACAGGACTTTCCCTTGGTGAACCTATGTTGATCGGACCTGAAAATTTACTTTGCTCTTGAAATGCCTTTCAGTAGTACCCAGAATAATCTTCATATTGTCTCCAGGAACTGAGGTCACACTAACAGATCTATGGGTTCCTGGATCTTCCCTTATGACCTCCTTGTAAAGTGGAAGAACACTGGCTAGTTTTCAGTCAGCAGAGATCTGCGTATTTTTTCCAAGCCCTTCAGCAGGTGATGGAGGGAGGTCTGGCTGTAACATCCTGATGTGACCCAAGTCTCAACCCTGAGCTTAGAGACAGAGCTGTGTTGGGTTCTGATATTCACCCCAGACAAAGGTGAATCCAGCACCAAGCAATTCTTTATTGAATATGAACAGCAATGCACTAAAGGAGCTGTTCTTCATCTTGTCAAGAAATCAGAGGATTGGAAGAGAGGAAAGAAGGAAAAGAGAGCACAGAAATAACCCAGAGGGGACAGAGATATCACCACCGCAGGCTCCAGCATCATGCAGCATGGTCTTCATTCTGGGGTTCCAAGGTGGTGGGGCACTCACTTGGCTTGGCTAACTCTGTCCCTTTTATAGTCTACTGTCTCTTGGGGTCCTTCCCCTTGGGTGGAGTTTACTGGGCATGCACACTACCATGGTCTGGAAGGTTCCCAGAATGGGTCAGAGAGCTTTGGAATGTTCATTAAATGGGTCTGTGGGGAGAAGAGTGTCTCAAGGACTGAGGTAATATCCCTGCTGCTGTGACCATGGCATGACCTTTAGGTACACTCACGCACCCTTTAATTTGAGCTGGAGCAGGGCAGCTACCTCAGGAGAGTCACCACCCCACTTTCCCAGGCCTTGCTGCCTCTTGCTACTCATTGCCCTTGCAAAAACAGAGCATTTAGGGCAGATCCTGCAGGTCACAGCCATGACACATCCAACAGTGCATTCACTGCTCTGGGATGAATCCCATCAAGATCCATGGAATCATGAACATTCAGCCAGTAGAGCTGGTCCCATACAATTTCAGTGTCTACAAATGGAAAGTCACTGTGTCCATATTTGTAGTCCTCTAGCTCAGGCCATTGGGCAGCCCAAAGTCTCTCAGTATTATTAGAGGGAGGCAAAAAATTAAGCAAATACCTTCTCTTCTCCATGCCTATAAGTCAGGTACTACCTTCATCAGCCCGAAGTTTTCTGTTAGACATCCCTTTGCTTTTCACATAGTTTCCCCCTTGTCATTTACAAAGTTTCCGTTTGAACCTCTAGGATTCTGCATGTGAATGGCTCCTTTAACGGCACATCCATCAGTACCCTTAGATAGCTCTTCGCTGTTTCTCACCTTAGCTCCTCTTCATTAGCGTTTGTAATATATGAGGCTTTAATTAGTGACCTCTTCTAGTTGCTTTTTGTATGAAATTATTGTCTCTGTGTCCATACACAGGTACAGCACCTCAGGTTTGACCTCTGAGTACAGGGACCTGAAAATCATTTCTAAGCCCCTGCTGCAACATCAAAGGATGAAGTTCTGTGTACCTCGAGAACATGTAAACAATTTGCAACATTTCAATGATTGTGTGCAGTTGAGGATGTATCACAGTATCACTGAGGCTGGAAGAGACCTCGAAGATCATCGACTCCAACAATGCCTTAGAAACTGACACATCTCAGTAGTATGCTCAGGAGGAGGCTGGGAAGAATACTCCTCTCAATTCACGACAAACAGGTTCAATTTGGGCGGGTTTGGAGTGACACATGAAAATATAAGTGGAAAAATAGAATTAGAGTGATTTATCCTAGAAACAGCATTGCCACCGTCGTGGGGTGAGGAGCTCGCGTGATGGGGAAGACATTGCTTTTGGGTTTTTTCTCTGACACTACCCTTTGGCTCTGCTTTGGAAAGGAAGCAGCAGATGAAAGCAGCAAAGCCCAAGGCAGCAGCTCCGACATGAAGCAGAGGAACCATGCTCACTGCCGACGCTGGGTGGCGGTGTTGACCACGGACCGGCAGCTTCCTCTGCCCGCCCCGGCTCGGCGGCACTGGCGCACAAAAGCAGCCGACAGAGCTGCTCGGGAACGGCAGAGAGAAACGCAGCCGGGCTGCTCGGGGGCTTGCAGAAGCCTTTCCCCACCATTCCTGGCAAACACTGCTCCGCCTGGGACGCTGCTTACAAATGCCTGGAAGCCGGGAGGACGCTGTCTGGCTTTTGGGGAGAGGAATGGCGTGGAACGGGAGAAGGAGCGGAGGCAGCCTCAGGCAAGTGATCTTGTTCCTTCTGTGCGTTTGCGTGTGGCAGAGCGGGGCCGAAAGCCTCCGCTATTCTCTGGCGGAGGAGATGGAGAGGGACTCCTTTGTGGGCAATATTGCCCAGGACCTGGGGCTTGCTCCGAGCCAGCTGGCAGCTCGCAAGGCGCGCGTTGTGTCCGAGGGGAACCAGCAGCTTTTCCGCCTCAACCCGAGCACCGGAGTGCTGACGGCCAAGGAGTCTCTGGACCGAGAGGAGATCTGTCCTCAGAGTGAGACCTGCACGCTCTTCTTTACGGTCTTTTTAGACAACCCGTTGCAGCTGATCCGAGGGGAGGTGGAGGTTGTTGACGTGAACGACAATTCTCCCGTCTTCCCGGAGAAGGAAATTATTTTAAACGTTCTTGAAATGACATCCCCAGGGTCCCGTTTCCCTCTAGAAAGCGCCCGTGACAAGGACGTGGGTAGCAACGGCTTGCAGAATTACAGCCTTGAGTCCAATTCGCATTTCTCCCTTGCTGTCAAAACAAGGAATGACGGAGTAAAATACGCAGAGCTAGTTTTAGATCAACAGCTGGACCGCGAAGAGCAACAGGAGCTGAATTTACTCCTTATTGCTACAGACGGAGGCTCGCCACCCAGGTCGGGCACGGCTCAGATCCGGATCGTAGTGCTGGATGCCAATGACAACACTCCGATATTAAGCCGTGAGGTCTACGAGGTGCGCCTGGCGGAGAACAGCCCCCCCGGGACACCTGGTGGTCAGAATCTGGGCAACAGATCGCGACGAAGGGTCCAATGGAAAAGTGCAGTATGCCTTCACACAGATATCAGATGGCTCCCGTCAGCTTTTCGATCT
This sequence comes from Picus viridis, assembly GCA_033816785.1. Lineage (NCBI taxonomy): Eukaryota > Metazoa > Chordata > Aves > Piciformes > Picidae > Picus > Picus viridis. Next base: position 1,244,518 of record CM066593.1, read on the forward strand.
CAACCCTAACACGGGGGAGATTCGTGTAGCAGGGAATGTGGACTTTGAGGAAATGAAAAAACACGAGATGATGGTGAGAGCTACAGACGGCGGGGGTCTGTCTGCGCATTGCAAAGTGCAGGTGGAAGTGGTGGACGTGAACGACAACGTCCCGGAGATACAGCTGACCTCACACACTGCCTCCATTCCCGAGGACGCTCCACTACGCACTGTGGTGTCTCTCTTCAGCGTGCGGGATCGGGACGCCGGCGACAACGGCAGGATAGAGTGCACCATCGATGGGGACTTGCCCTTCACTCTCACACCCACTTTCGATAATTACTACGAGCTCAGAACCAACGCGGCGCTGGACAGGGAGACGACGGCAGAGTATAACATCACCATCCGAGCGACGGACTGGGGCCCGCGGCGCCTGAGCTCTCGGGAGACCCTGTGGGTGCAGGTGTCGGACGTGAACGACAACGCCCCCGCCTTCAGCCAGGAGCTCTACAGCATGTGGGTGACGGAGAACAACAGCCCCATGGTGCACATCGGCAGCGTGCAGGCCAGGGACGCGGACGCGGGCAGCAACGCCCGCGTGCAGTACGCGCTGGTGCGTGAGGAGGGCCAGGAGCAGGCGGCGGTGTCGGTCAGCTCGGAGAGCGGCGACGTGTACGTGGTGCGCTCGCTGGACTACGAGCGGGTGCGCGCCTTGGAGGTGTGGGTGAGCGCGGCCGATGGCGGCTCGCCGGCGCTGAGCGCGCGGGCGCTGCTGCGCGTGCTGGTGCGCGACAAGAACGACAACGCGCCGGTGGTGCTGCACCCGGCGGCCGAGAGCGGCGCGGGCGCGGGCGAGCTGGTGCCGCGCTGGGCGCCGGCAGGCTACCTGGTGGCCAAGGTGGTGGCGGTGGACGCGGACGCGGGGCAGAACGCCTGGCTGTCCTACGAGCTGGCCAAGGCCACGGAGCCGGGGCTCTTCCGCCTCGGGCTGCACAGCGGCGAGCTGCGCACGGCGCGGGCCGTGGCCGAGCGCGACGCGCCCCGACACAGGCTCGTCGTGCTCGTGCGAGACCGCGGCCAGCCGCCGCGCTCGGCCAGCGCCACCCTCGCCATCGCCCTGCTCCACGACTTCTCCGACGCCCACGTGCGCCTCAGCCAGGACGCGCCGCCCGCCGAGCCCGACGACACGCTCACTCTCTACCTCATCGTCTGCCTGGCCTGCGTCTCCGCGCTCTGCCTGGCTACCGGCCTGGCCGCCCTGCTCATCAAGCTGCGCAGGGACAGGCAGAGACAGGCCGAGCCCTTGCCTACGTTCCCGACGGCTGTCGCCGACAGCGACGCAGGCTCCCTTCCCCGCAGCTTGGTCTACGACGTGTGCTTGGCCACCGGCACCCTGAGCAGCGACTTTCACTTCCTCGGTCCGCTGTTGCCCTGCTTCCCTGCCGGGATTCCCTCCGGTATGGCACTTCAGCGGAGCTCAGTGTGCTCGCAAGAGGCGTCCAACCTCGGCGAAGAAGGCAACTGTGCTACAAAGGTGAGGAAACGGAGGCGAGACGGAGAGGAGGGGGAAAGGGACATTACTGTGGCGGTGTTTTCTCCTGGTACTGTCAATAGTGCAGAGGCATACATTGGAGAGGGAGGAGGGGAGAGTAGAGAGGTTCTCAGAACAGCTGGTGGGCTCCTTCCAAGAGGGTCAGGCACAGTTCAGATATTCTCAAAGTGGTTTCTGACCCTTTCCCTCTGCATCCTCCTGTGCGTTCTCATTATTCACCTTAGATTATTTCTTTCGTCTCACCATAAAGGGAAGCAGATGAAACTTGAAGACATGATCAATAGGGTTGTGAATGTGTGAGCCACCACAGTGAGTCTTGTCCACACATCAAGAAGAGATCGTAGGGATCTAGAGCAAGAATGTGGGATCAGACCTGTGAGATTGGGATACTGGCATTGTGAAGCTGGTGTTGAAGTGATGGGGCATGATGGGAGGAGGTTAGAGAAAGCCACTGGTGAGGACTTCCCAGAGAATCAGGGACATGTCAGATTTTGGGGAGAAGATGACCTACTTACTACGCTCTGCAGCCATCTCTCTGCCCTGAGTACTCTCCTATTTTTTTTGTGTGTGTGTGACCACAAAATGGGACAGCTAGATCATGAGATGCTGCAAAGTAGGTGTATGGATGTGTAAGCCATCATAGTGGTTCCAGTCCTCACAATAAGTAGTGGTTGTAGGGACCTCTACTCCTAGGGATACCTCTTCCTGGATATGGCAGTCCTGAGACCGTAGTGTTCAGTTCTGTCCAGCATAAGCTGGGGTTATCATAGCACTGACACCACCACCTGCACTGCTGTTAGGAGGTTGTGCTCCATGCTTCCAAATGTTATCCACAAGCATGGTGTCAGTACTGAACTAAAACTGTGTCACAAGCTGCAGAAGGCCACTCAAGCGGGGTCCTTGGTCATTAAATTCCCTTATTATTTTGTGGCTTCTATGAACAGTACTGAAGAGAAACTGTGGCAATCAGGGGTTGCAAAGCACCCCGACAGTCCCTGACTTATTTGGGTGATCCTAGGCAGTACTAGAAGCTGTGATCTTAAAGTGATTCATGTCTAACATGCTGTTATACTCCAGCTGCTCAAAGAGGAAGATCTGGAGACACTCAAAACCTGCCTTCTCCCCTCCTTCAGTATAGTTCTTTCCAGGGATCCACCCAGCACTTCGGGAGGGTCCTAAAGACAAAAATATACAAAGCTGAACATCTACAACAATCATCCTACAGTCATCCCACAACCTGTCTTGGTACATCAGCACTGAACTTCTTTTATTGTTTGTGATTGAGTGTTTTATTTGGGGCTCTTACTATCTTAAGTTACTGCTTCAGACTCATAAAGGTTTTGTAGCCTTTTTAATATCTACAGTGCAGGATCTTTTCTGGCTTTAGATTTTCCCCATTCAGGTCAGAGACCCAGTGCCTTGTTGAAATTCCTCCTTGGCTCTGTTTAGAGAAAGGTGGTGTCAGACACACAGTGGTGTCAGACATGCCCTCTGTGCTTCTTGCTGATGTCTGCTAACCTTCCATATCCAAATGACAGCTTCTCCTTTCTTCTTTGCAGGGCAGAGTTCCCCTTTCTGAAGACATGGATCCCAGACCTGCTGAAGCAGCTTGTGCTGCAAACAGGGGGTGGAGCTAAACGTCAGTTCTGATCACAACCCTTGGCTCACCCAGCAGTGAATGAGAAGGACAAGCTTGCCTGTCCTCACCGGCTAACGTCCTCGCGCAGAAAAGAGAACAAAGAGACCAAACACCAATAAAAAAAAATCCACCCGAGAGGTGCAAGTCTTGTTTGAGAGAGTACAAAACTCCCTCTCCTCTCGAGGAGTACTTTATTCATGTAGGTATTTTGTAATTGCGAGACAAATGGAGGATGAGGAGTGCTGCATGCTGGTTACTTTGAACCCTGTGTGTATGATTGTGAGAGTGCTACTGCTTCTGAACCCAGGTTTCCCATACATCACCTTTTCTGTGGATTTCATCTTAAGCAGAGGGATCTGTAGGAATGTCCTAATTTTCAGCAGTCTGGTCAGTACCACGCAAACAGATCTTCAGCAGAATTCAGTGGAGCTTGCAAAGGAATTGCTTATTGACAGGCAGAAGCTGATTACATTATCAACAGCTGACACTGGCACACTCCTCCTGTTTGAGCATAAGTTTTCAGGTTCTGATTCTAAAGAGTTAGGTTGGAACAGTGTATGCTTGTTTTTAGTGTCATGTAGTGGAAATTAACACTTCAAGATTTCTTCATGTAAGACTGTAGAGAATTCATGGCATTCTTTGTAGTTTCCAATTAAAATAGGTTTTTACAATGATTTTAGTCGGCTGTAGAGTATACTGCATCAAGAAGCTTCCTGTTATCCTCTCATTAACTGGTAATGATCTATAAAATAGTGTGATATTTGCTGTCACTCATACATCTTTCAGAGTCGAATGCCTCATAAGAGAAAACAATAAAACCTACTTGGAACTCCCTAGGCTGTGTGCTGTATGGAAGTGCACTTAAAACAGTCATCACTGAGGAAATCACCACCCCAGGAGCAGGATTTGGGGAAGAAGTCCATGTCTATAGAGTGGGTTTTGTGGAGGGAAAATCAGTGAGACTTTGAAATATGCCTTTCTTGGAAGGCAGTGAAAGATGATTGGTGCTTCTCCAAGCCAAGCTGCTGTCCTAGGGACCCTGCCCCCAACCCCCTCTTGATGACTCTCAGACTAACAGGTAATAAATCATGTGAAATTGCCAAAGAATGGTACAGGAAAATACATGGTGGTCACTTCAACAGTTTATGGGCCAGCTCACTCTGGATGCTGGACACACTCTGGCACCGGACAGCTCAGGGGGACACTGTTGAGCAGTTCAATAGTCTTTTCTCTCGCTATCATGGAGTCAGCACAGCCAGAGACTTTGTGCCTTAGGAGAGGAAAGGATCCAGACTATCCAGTGTGATCTCCATAATGCCACCAGGAAATAATGTCAGACTAACAGGACGGTCGTTTCCTGGGTCCTTTCTCGTGCCCTTCTTGTAAACTGGAAAAACATCTGTGTCCTCCATTAGCTTGGATAGGGTTACGTTTTTGGCTTCCTTCAGGACAAGCTGGGACCAGCTGAACCAGCAAGCGGGTGTTTTGACAGAAGCAGAGGAACCATTCCCGCTGCCGACGCTGGGTGGCGGTGTTGACCACGGACTGGCAGCTTCCTCTGCCCGCCCCGGCTCGGCAGCACCGGCACACAAAAACAGCCGACAGAGCTGCTCGGGAACGGCAGAGAGAAACGCAGCCGGACTGCTCGGGGCTTGAAGAAGACCTTCCCCACCATTCCTGGCAAACACTGCTCTGCCTGGGACGCTGCTTACAAATGCCTGGAAGCCGGGAGGACGCTGTCTGGCTTTTGGGGAGAGGAATGGCGTGGAACGGGAGACGGAGCGGAGGCAGCCTCAGGCAAGTGATCTTGTTCCTTCTGTGCGTTTGCGTGTGGCAGAGCGGGGCCGAAAGCCTCCGCTATTCTCTGGCGGAGGAGATGGAGAGGGACTCCTTTGTGGGCAATATTGCCCAGGACCTGGGGCTTGCTCCGAGCCAGCTGGCAGCTCGCAAGGCGCGCGTTGTGTCCGAGGGGAACCAGCAGCTTTTCCGCCTCAACCCGAGCACCGGCGTGCTGACGGCCAAGGAATCTCTGGACCGAGAGGAGATCTGTCCTCAGAGTGAGACCTGCAAGCTCTTTTTTAAGGTCTTCTTGGACAACCCGTTGCAGCTGATCCGAGGGGAGGTGGAGGTTCTTGATGTGAATGACAACTCCCCCGTGTTCCCTAAGAAGGAGATGGTTTTCGAGATTCTGGAAACGACAGCTCCCAGTTTTCGTTTTCCTCTGGAAAGTGCCCAGGACGCTGATGTGGGTAGTAATGGTTTACGGAATTACAGCCTCGGGAACAATTCTCATTTCTCCCTAGCTCTTGCAACGGAGAAAGGTGGAGCAATATATGCCGAGCTCGTCCTAGACCGGCAGCTGGACAGAGAAGAGAAACCAGAGATTAATTTACTCCTCACTGCCATAGATGGGGGTTCGCCACCCAAATCAGGTACAGTTCAGATTCGCATTCTGGTGCTGGATGCCAATGACAATACCCCGATGTTTACTCGGGAGGTCTATGAAGTGCGCCTGGCAGAGAACAGCCCCCAGGACACTTGGTGGTCAGAGTTGTGGCCACGGATCCCGACGATGGGTCCTACGGGAAAGTACAGTATGCCTTCACACAGGTTTCAAGGGGTTCCGAGGAGCGCTATGATCTGAACCCTGATACAGGAGAGATTCGGGTGGCAGGAAACCTGGACTTTGAAGAAATTAAAAAACACGAAATGATGGTGAAAGCAAGCGACGGTGGAGGACTGTTTGCTCATAGCAAAGTGCAGGTGGAGATCGCGGACGTGAACGACAACGTCCCGGAGATACAGCTGACGACCCATACTGCTTCAATTCCCGAGGACGCTCCGCCACGCACACTGGTGGCCCTTTTCAGCGTGCGGGACCGGGACGCAGGCGACAACGGCAGGATAGAGTGCACCATCGATGGGGACTTGCCCTTTACTCTCACACCCACTTTCGATAATTACTACGAGCTCAGAACCAACGCGGCCCTGGACAGGGAGACGACGGCAGAGTATAACATCACCATCCGAGCCACGGACTGGGGCCCGCGGCGCCTGAGCTCTCGGGAGACCCTGTGTGTGCAGGTGTCGGACGTGAACGACAACGCCCCCGCCTTCAGCCAGGAGCTCTACAGCATGTGGGTGACGGAGAACAACAGCCCCATGGTGCACATCGGCAGCGTGCAGGCCAGGGACGCGGACGCGGGCAGCAACGCCCGCGTGCAGTACGCGCTGGTGCGTGAGGAGGGCCAGGAGCAGGCGGCGGTGTCGGTCAGCTCGGAGAGCGGCGACGTGTACGTGGTGCGCTCGCTGGACTACGAGCGGGTGCGCGCCTTGGAGGTGTGGGTGAGCGCGGCCGACGGCGGCTCGCCGGCGCTGAGCGCGCGGGCGCTGCTGCGCGTGCTGGTGCGCGACGAGAACGACAACGCGCCGGTGGTGCTGCACCCGGCGGCCGAGAGCGGCTCGAGTGCGGGCGAGCTGGTGCCGCGCTGGGCGCCGGCAGGCTACCTGGTGGCCAAGGTGGTGGCGGTGGACGCGGACGCGGGGCAGAACGCCTGGCTGTCCTACGAGCTGGCCAAGGCCACGGAGCCGGGGCTCTTCCGCCTCGGGCTGCACAGCGGCGAGCTGCGCACGGCGCGGGCCGTGGCCGAGCGCGACGCGCCCCGACACAGGCTCGTCGTGCTCGTGCGAGACCGCGGCCAGCCGCCGCGCTCGGCCAGCGCCACCCTCGCCATCGCCCTGCTCCACGACTTCTCCGACGCCCACGTGCGCCTCAGCCAGGACGCGCCGCCCGCCGAGCCCGACGACACGCTCACTCTCTACCTCATCGTCTGCCTGGCCTGCGTCTCCGCGCTCTGCCTGGCCACCGGCCTGGCCGCCCTGCTCATCAAGCTGCGGCGGGACCGGCAGAGACAGGCCGAGCCCTTGCCTACCTTCCCGACGGCTGTCGCCGACAGCGACGCAGGCTCCCTTCCCCGCAGCTTGGTCTACGACGTGTGCTTGGCCACCGGCACCCTGAGCAGCGACTTTCACTTCCTGGGCCCCCTCTTGCCCTGCTTCCCTGCCGGGATTCCTCCCGGCACTGCCCCACAGCGGAGCTCTGTGTGCTCGCAAGAGCCGTCCAACCTCGGGGAAAGAGGCGACTGTGATGCACAGGTTAGGAACCGGAGGTGAGGCGAGGGGGAGTGGGGAGGGGACAGTGCTGGGGTAGGTATTGAGGCCTGTGAGTCAGGGATGCAGCTGTTTTGGAGATGAACCACCAATATAGGAGGAGGTTAGAGAAAGCCACTGCGAGTGCTTTCCTGGGGAATCAAAGGAGTGTCTTTTTCTACCCAAATGCAGAGCTATCGCCGGTGTCTGCAGCCAGCTCCTCCACAGCAGAGGGACGTGAGCAGGTCAGGGGGAGGGGGAGCGAGGGAGGGCAGAGATGGTCTGGTGTTTCTTCCCTGGCACAATGACTCTAGATGGATGGGGCAGAGTTGGTGCAGAGATATCCAGCTGGGGAGAAGGATGGGAGGGTAGATAGTGCAGGTGACAGGTGCCTTCCAGGAGGGTGGGGGAAAAGACATCTGATCTCTAAGTGGTTTTTAACCTGGCCATCATGAAGTAGAAATCCCCTGAGAAGGAGGATTTGGTTTGGGCTCTTACCATCCCAACTTAACTGCCTCAGTTTCACGAAAAGTTTGCATCAGCACTTCTGTGAAGTGGAGAGTGGTTTCTGGCTTTATATTTTCTGTGGTCAGGTCAGACTCCTGTCAGCTGGTCCAGACTGCCCTTTGGCTCTGGGTCGAGAAAGGTGGTGTCACAGATGCAGTGTTGTCAGACATGGTCTCTAGGCTTCTCGCTGACGTCTGCTTACCTTAACTGGCCAAAGGACAACGTCTCGTCTCTTCTTTGCAGGGCAGAGCTCCGCTATCTGAAGACAGCGGTCCCAGACCTGCCGGAGCTGCTTGTGTTGTAAACAGGGGGATGGGGCCAAATGTCAGTTCTGATCAGAACCCTTGGCTCGCCCATCAGTGAGTGAGGAGAATAACAAGCTTGCCTGGCCTCACCAGCTAACGTCCTCACACGGGAAAGGGACCAAAGAGACCAAACACCAATCAGGAGAGCACCAGAGAGGTGCAAGTCTCTTCTGAGAGCGAGCAAAACTCCCTCTCCTCTTGAGCAGTGCTTTATTCACGTAGATGTCTTGTAGCTGTTACACGGCTGGAGGAGGACTTTGTTGCATGCCGATTACATCGAGACTTTGTGTATGACTTTGGCAGTGTTACCGCTGCTGAAACGAAGTTTGTGTGTGTGTGTGTGTGGTGTTGGGGGTTTGTTGTAATTTGTTTGTTTGTTTCGGTTTTTGGTTGTTTTTTGTTTGTTTGTTTGTTTGTGTTAGGGGTTGTGTTGTTGTTGTTTGTTTTCTGTGTGTTTCTCTGTGAGTGTGGTTAGTTGGTTGCGGTTTTGTATGTTGTCCTTAGCAAAGGAGTCTGCAACAGTGTCTGAATTTTCCGTGGTCTGGTCGAAGCTGGCAAACAGATCTTCAGCAGAATTCAGTGGTGCTCGCAAAGGGATTGTTTAATATCAGGCAGAAGCTGAATCCATTAAAAACTGCTAACATTGCCATACTTCTCCTGTTGAACAGCAGTTTACAGGTTCTCCTGACTCTATAGGGTGGGATTTGAGCAACGTGTGCTTGTTTTCCATATCGTGAAGTTGAAATTAACATTTCAAGGTTTCTTTTTTTTTTTTTCCCCCTTTTCTTCGGTGTAAGATTACAGGGATTTTAAAACATTCTTTGTAGATTTGCATTAAAATAGGCTTTCACAGAGATTTTAGGGCACTGTAAACTATAGGGTGTCAATAAGCTTTCTGCTTTCCTTTCCTTAACCGATAATGATCTATAAAGTCCTGTGATAGTTGCTGTGGCTCACACCTTTAAGAAGAAACAATAAAAACTGCTTGCAACTCCTTCGGCTCAGTGTGCTCTCTGCAAGATCACTTGTCACAGTCATCGCTGAGGGTTTGGTGAAGAGGTTTGTGCCTTTAGAGTGGATTTTATGGAGTAAAAGTCAGAGACGCCTAGAAATAGGCAGTTCTCAGAAGCTGGTGGAATGTGCTTAGAGCTTCTTGAAGCCAAGCTGGCATCGTAGGGATGCTGTCTCCAACCTTTTCTTGGTGGCTTGCAGTCTTGGACGTCATGAATTAAGGGAAACCAATCAAGAATTTCTGTGGGGAACTACTTGGAAATTCTACGGTTCATGGGACAGCTCATTCCACACGTTTATGAGGACACGGCACCAGACAGCACAGGGACACTTTCTGTGGAACTGTTCAATAGTCATTCCGCTCACTAGCATGGAGTCATCACATCCAGAGGCTTCATGCCTTAAGGATGGCACAATGGGAAAAGACCCAGGCTACAACACATGACAATGGTTTCCTCGAGAAGAAATTTGCATCTGGAAATGACATCACTGGTTACAGTCACATTTTAAGTCTAAAGAAAAGCTATCTCCAAGCAAAAATAAGCCAACCAAACAAATGAAGCTCAAGTCTCACTGCCTCAGGCAACAGTATGTTTCAGATCTTCTACAGCCGTTTCTGAAATGCCTCAGGAGTGGGGCTTGTTCCAAGTGGTCCTGCTGATTTCTTGTCTCACTTGCTCTCAGACAAGCTTCTGGCTATTTTTTCTTGTGCTGTATTGCAATGACAAGGTCTGACAGACAAACCACATACTCTGAGCTGCATGCGGCTCTCATTGTAGTTCAGGACAGGAAGGAATTGCAATTACTCTGCTACAATATGGTGTAAGTATAGGACCTTTCTTTTGTGGGTTCTGGGTGTCTCTGAGGCATGTGGGCTTGTGTATTTTGTCTTCTGGTCACTCTGTGTAGCCTTTGTGTTTCTGTATAAGCAGCACAAAGGACTCCCAGTGAAGCAGGAAATTGCTCACATCCAGCCAGTGCTGTGCACCCAATTCCAGCTCAGCAGGCAAGAAAGGTATTTTGGCCTTTTCAGTACAGCAGCCTCATGAGAGCAGTGAAATGTGTGAAGTCTTCCTTTGGCTTGAACGTGAGGGCTGGGTAGCCCTGGGACTGTCTTGGAAATGGAGCAGCACTGATGGTGTTGGGGTGGGATGGGACGGAATGGAGTGTAAATATTTCAGCTGGAAGAGGCTTGCAACAATCATCTAGGCCATCTGCCCACCCACTTCAGAGCTGATCACAAGTTAAAGTATATCTTTAGAGGTGTTGTCCAAACATCTCCTGAACACTGGCCAGCTTGGGGCTTCTCTATAAAGACATGCTTCCTGAATTCGAGGCTTAAACCTCCTCTGGTGCAGCTTTGAACCATTCCTTTATATCCCATTACTGGGGATGAGGAAAAAGATACCAGCACCTTCTCTGGAGGCATTCCAATACCTTCACATCCTTCTTAAATGGTGGGGCCCAGAGCCACACAGATGTCTCAGAGTCAAGCTGCATCAATACTAATACAGCAGGATAATCGTCTCTATTGACTGGCTGCTCACACTGCATTTGATGCATTCCGGGATGTGGTTCGCCCTCCTGGCTGCCTGGACTCATGATAGACATTTCATGTTATTGATGACTCCCCAGTGCTCCAGTCTATCTTGAGTGTACCGCAAGGCCTCTTGTCCCTCAAGGCATTCAACAGCACCTCCCATTATGGTACTGTCAGCAAAGCTGCTAATGGTACATTCAGCTTCTGCATCCAGATCATTTTTATATATATACTGAACAGAGAATAATAGAATCCTAGAATGTCAGGGGTTTGAAGGGACCTTTAGAGATCATTCATTCCAACCCTTCCCCAAAGCAGGATCACCTAAGGCAGGCCACACAAGAATTCATCCTGGTGGGTTTTGAAAGTCTCCAGAGAAGGAGATTCTGCAGCCTCTCTGAGCAATCTGTTCCAGTGCTCTGTCACCCCCACAGTAAAGAATTTTTTTCTCCTATTGGACTGGAATTTCCTGGGTTCCAGCTTACACCTGATGTTTTTTGTCCTGTTTCTGGGCACCACCAAAAAGAGACTAGGACCTTCATCTTCACACCCTCCCCTCAGATATTTATAGCCATTAATAAGATCCCCTTCCAGCCCTCTCTTCTCAAGAGTTAAGAACTCCGATTCACTCAGTCTTTTCTCATAGGAGAGATGAGCAGAAACTGAACTCTGAGGACCACCACTCTTGACTGGCTGCCAGCCAGATGTTGCTGCCCATTCTCTACAACCCTTTGAGGTTCCTGACCTTCAGCCATTTCTTCATCAAGCACACCACAAACCTACTCACGTCACTGTTGGATGTGTCCAGAAAGACGCTGTGAGGGACAGTACCAAAAGCCTTATAAGGATCCAGAAAAAAATACATCCACCACCTTCCCTTAATCCACTGGGCAGGTGGCCTTGTCATAGAAGGATATGAAATTAGTTAAACAAGACATTCCTTTGGTGAACCCATGATGACCACACCTGACAGTTGCATTGCTCTTGATATGCCCTTCAGGCATCAGGATGATCACAATACCATCTCCAGTATGGTCAGACTAAGAGATATGTGGATTTCAGAGTCTTCCCTTATGATCTTCTTCTAGATTGGATAACAGCAGCTAGTTTCCAGTCAGCAGGGATCTATACATTCTTCCAAGACCTTTGGTTGTTGATGGAGAACATTTGCCCTTTCTCCTTGAGCTCTGTGAACTGTGTTTGAGCCTTGTCTTACCTGTTCCTCTTCAGAAGGACTGGCACCCCAGGTGTAATAATTGTTTGAATGCAGGTGCATGGCACAGACCATTGGGAAACCCTCAAACCGTGTTGTGCTGCAGTGCCAAAGACTACCATTGGAATCAGGATCCCATTGTTGTTAGCAAGGAGTTGCTAGCAGGCCTCTGTGGGTCTCCTGAGCACTGAGCTTCTGGCCCCTCTAAGAGAGGCCTTGGGTGTGCAAGATCTCTGCAAAGTGGTGAGATGGCAAGAGGGAGCTTTGCAACTCTAACACATCCAGTTGCAGGTAGCAAATGTAAGGATGTTAAGGGAGAGTCCAAGAAGATGCTTCTGACCAATCACAAGGTTCACATTAGATCTATGATACTATGATTAGTTACAGCGTTCACATATAGGGGAAGAGACCCACCTCTTGCCTTTTGCTTGGCTGGCAGGGCCCTAGGGCACAGCCAAGACCTGCTCTGGCAGCTTCTTGATCCATCTGCCCAGGCACTGGGTGGCAGAGGTGGAAGTATATAAGGCAAACCCCGGATAAAGCAAATGTGTAGCCAGAGCAGCTGCCTTCCCCATGCAGCCTCACCTCTGGTTGTTCCAGCTGATATCATACCCAAGCTCTCCCATGGCCTGGGGTACCAAACACCCCTTCCCCAAAGCTCTGCTCTCACAGACCACAGCCTTCCTCTGTAGGATTTGGATGAGCTTGTGATACCACACAGAGGAGCTCAGCCCCAGTAAGCTCAGCCAGCACCCATGGATGATATTGAAGTAGTCATCAATTCTCTTCCTACCTAACCGGGGGCCACCAGGCCCCCGGCCTTTGTTGTCACCACCACCATCACCCAGTGCACACCACAGGCACTCACCAATAATAAGAGGAGGATCCCTCACCCCAGATGGGCTCAGCTTGGGGCTTCTGCCCTTCCTAGGGGGAATTAAATAGGGGAGTGGATGGGGAGGGCCAAGTGACCACACCTGTGGGGAGTGGAGACTCCAATAGAGCCCAGGTGCTCTGGGATTTGAGGGCAAAAAGGGGGAAAATGGGGCAGGTGAGGGACTTTTAGGGTGTCGGCTAATGATAGAAATGGGGAGATTGAGATTGGATGTTTCCCCATGAGGGTAGTGAGAGACTGGCACAAGTTGCCCAGGGAGGTGGAGGAAGCATCATCCCTGGGAGTTTTTAAGGCCAGGCTGGATGTGGCTGTGAGCAACCTGCTCTAGTGTGAGGTGTCCCTGCCCATGGCAGCGGGGCTGGAACTAGGTGATCCTTGAGGTCCCCTCCAACCCCAACAACTCTATGATTCTAGAACAATTTTGCAGTTAAGGCTGGATGTTAGGAAGAAGATCTTCACAACAAGAGAGATTGGCCATTGCAATGTGCTGCCCAGGGCGGGGTGGAGTCACCATCCCTGGAAGTATTTAAAACAAGACTGAATGCGGCACTTGGTGCCATGGTTTAGTTGATTAGATGGTGTTAGGTGATAGGTTGGACTTGATGATCTTAAAGGTCTTTTCCAACCTGGTTAATTCTGTGATTCTTTTACTTCCTAAACTCCTTCTCAGAGTCTGGGTGTGACTAGATCCAGTCTTAGCTGCAGACTGTAAAGAAGAGATCAGAACCCAAGTTATGTGACAGAGGTGGTTTATTCCAGCCTGAACTGCAACCACCCCTTCCTTGACAAAACCCTCTCACTTGAACTCCTGTGCGTTTAAGGTATCATAATCTCTTCCACAAGGTGTACATGCCTGTGTGCAATCACCCTGTTAGTAGCTGCTCCTCATCTACAATAGCTGGAGAAACATCTTTGGAGTTTTATGAACTCATGTAAATTCCTCATCCTCCCTCCTTATGTGGGAGGTACCAGGGACTCATCTCTCTTCTGTGGACTTCAGATGGAATGGTTTCTTTCTTTCTTGAAGGTTTTTCCTGGATTAACTGATTTAGTTCAGTTAATAGTAGCATTGTGCAAGACTCCCAGTACTTCCTTTTAACTAAGCAAGGATTCAAGTGAAGCTGAGCTTTAGTTCCTAGCCTAAGGCCTCATCTCTTCAATCTCTCACTCTAAGCGCAGTCATTCACAGTTATGCAAATCAAGATACAACTTAACCTGATTTGCAAAGATCACGACATTCATTCTAATATTGTAAAACTTGATTTTATTCCCAGCAGTCCCATCTTTGCTCCATGCAGCAGACCTAATATTTTAAGTGGAGTTGTATCCTCCACTTTTTTTTTTATTTCTCCTAAGAGTTGAACTGGTCTTGATTGCTTCTCCAGTACATTCCATGTGCTTTCCCAGGAGGCTGATGCTGGCTCTGCAGAAGCAGTTACAATCTAATTCAGTTCTCAAAGCCAGTGATGAGTGCCTGGCACTGGTTTGGTTTTAGGTTGTTTTGTTGTTTTGTTTTGTTTTGCTTTTAATCTGGTCACCATTGACAGAGCCTGGTTCACACAAGGAGATTGGACAGTTGACTCTTCCCTCCCAGCTCGGTTTCCCCTTGATTCTTCCTCTTCCTCAGTCTTGGCTGACTCTAATATTGATTCTAAAACTCCCATAATAAGCTTTATCTATTCCTTAAACCCCTCTAAACATCTCGTAATAGCTTTGCACTTTACAATCACAATCCAAGATTAAATGCTTTTCCCCCTTATCCTTTACAAAGTTTCTGTTTGAACCTCTTGGAGTTTACTCTTGAATGGGTCGTTTAATGGCCCACACAGCGGTGTCGTTAGATTCCCCGCCCTTTCCTATTGTGTTCATTAGCTTCTCCTCTTTAAAGTTTGTGAGTCTAGGGCTTTAATTTATGACCTCCTCTTTTGATTTCTTGCTTTGGCCGGGTGCCCTTACACAGTACAGGAGTTTGGGATTTACCTCTGAGAACAGGGACCTGGAAAAGATTTATAAGCCTGTGCACGATCATTAGAAGAGAAATGACTGTGTACCTCCAGAACATGAACACAGGTTGCAGCGTTTCGATCATTGCGTGAAGGTGGAGATATTTTTACAACAGGGTTAGAAAGTGACACACTGTCTATTCTCAATTCAGCACAGAAGAGGGGGTAAATTTGCCATCTTTTGGCCGATGCGTGAAACAAAAAGTGAAAAAATAGAATTTGGGTGATGCGTTCTGGAAACAGAATTACCATTCTGGTGTGATGGTAAGATCGCGTGATGGGGAAGACTTGACTTTGGGGATTTCGCCCCGGCACCAGCCTTCTGGCTCAGTTTCGGCACGGAGAGTTCAGCTGGAAGAAGCAGAGCCCAAGGCAGCAGATCCGACATGAAGCAGAGGAACCATTCCCGCTGATGACGCTGGGTGGCGGTGTTGACCACGGACCGGCAGCTTCCTTTGCCCGCCCCGCCTCGGCAGCACAGGCACACAAAAGCAGCCGAGAAAGCTGCTTGGGAACGGCAGAGGGGAACGCAGCCGGACTGCTCAGGGGCTTGCAGAAGCCCTTCTCCGCCATCCCTGGAAAATACTGCTCTGCCTGGGACGCTGCTCGCAAATGGTTGGAAGCCGGGAGGACGCTGTCTGGCTTTTGGGGAGAGGAATGGCGTGGAACGGGAGACGGAGCGGAGGCAGCCTCAGGCAAGTGATCTTGTTCCTTCTGTGCGTTTGCGTGTGGCAGAGCGGGGCCGAAAGCCTCCGCTATTCTCTGGCGGAGGAGATGGAGAGGGACTCCTTTGTGGGCAATATTGCCCAGGACCTGGGGCTTGCTCCGAGCCAGCTGGCAGCTCGCAAGGCGCGCGTTGTATCCGAGGGGAGCCAGCAGCTTTTCCTCCTCAACCCGAGCAACGGAGTGCTGACAGCCAAGGAATCTCTGGACCGAGAGAAGATCTGTCCTCAGAGTGAGACCTGCACGCTCTTTTTTACGCTTTTCTTGGATAATCCTTTACAGCTGATTCGAGGGGAGGTGAAGGTTCTTGACGTGAACGACAATTCCCCAATGTTCACCAAGAAGGAAATGGTTTTAGAGATTCTGGAAACGACACCTACTGGGTCCCGTTTCCCTCTAGAAAGTGCCCGGGACAAGGACGTGGGCAGTAACGGCTTGCAGAACTACAGCCTCGGGTCCAATTCGCATTTCTCACTCGCTCTCAAAACCAATACTGATAGAGCAAAATATGTAGAGCTCGTCTTAGAACGGCAGTTGGACCGCGAAGAGCAGGAGGAGCTGAACTTACTCCTGACTGCCTCCGACGGGGGTTCGCCACCCAGGTCTGGTACGGCAAAGGTTCGTATCGTGGTGGTGGACGCCAATGACAATATCCCAGTTTTCAGTCGGGAGATCTACGAGGTGCGCCTAGCCGAGAACAGCCCCCTGGGACAGCTGGTCATCAGAGTTGCGGCCACGGATCCCGATGAAGGGACCAATGGGAAAGTGCAGTATGCTTTAACCGAGATATCGGACGGGGCGCAGCAGCTCTTTGATCTGAACCCTGACACGGGGGAGATCCGAGTGGCGGGCAGCCTGGACTTTGAGGAAACGAAAAAATATGAGATGATGGTGAGAGCCACAGACGGTGGTGCTCTATCTACGCATTGCAAAGTGCAGGTGGAGATCGTGGACGTGAATGACAACGCCCCAGAGATACAGCTGACGACCCACACTGCTTCAATTCCCGAGGATGCTCCGCCACGGACTCTGGTAGCCCTGTTCAGTGTCCGGGACCGGGACTCTGGTGACAACGGCAGAACGGAGTGCACCATCGATGGGGACTTGCCCTTCACTCTCACACCCACTTTCGATAATTACTACGAGCTCAGAACCAACGCGGCCCTGGACAGGGAGACGACGGTAGAGTATAACATCAGCATCCGAGCCACGGACTGGGGCCCACAGCGCCTGAGCTCTCGGGAGACCCTGTGGGTGCAGGTGTCGGACGTGAACGACAACGCCCCCGCCTTCAGCCAGGAGCTCTACAGCATGTGGGTGACGGAGAACAACAGCCCCATGGTGCGCATCGGCAGCGTGCAGGCCAGGGACGCGGACGCGGGCAGCAACGCCCGCGTGCAGTACGCGCTGGTGCGTGAGGAGGGCCAGGAGCAGGCGGCGGTGTCGGTCAGCTCGGAGAGCGGCGACGTGTACGTGGTGCGCTCGCTGGACTACGAGCGGGTGCGCGCCTTGGAGGTGTGGGTGAGCGCGGCCGACGGCGGCTCGCCGGCGCTGAGCGCGCGGGCGCTGCTGCGCGTGCTGGTGCGCGACGAGAACGACAACGCGCCGGTGGTGCTGCACCCGGCGGCCGAGAGCGGCGCGGGCGAGCTGGTGCCGCGCTGGGCGCCGGCAGGCTACCTGGTGGCCAAGGTGGTGGCGGTGGACGCGGACGCGGGGCAGAACGCCTGGCTGTCCTACGAGCTGGCCAAGGCCACGGAGCCGGGGCTCTTCCGCCTCGGGCTGCACAGCGGCGAGCTGCGCACGGCGCGGGCCGTGGCCGAGCGCGACGCGCCCCGACACAGGCTCGTCGTGCTCGTGCGAGACCGCGGCCAGCCGCCGCGCTCGGCCAGCGCCACCCTCGCCATCGCCCTGCTCCACGACTTCTCCGACGCCCACGTGCGCCTCAGCCAGGACGCGCCGCCCGCCGAGCCCGACGACACGCTCACTCTCTACCTCATCGTCTGCCTGGCCTGCGTCTCCGCACTCTGCCTGGCCACCGGCCTGGCCGCCCTGCTCATCAAGCTGCGGCGGGTCAGACGCAAACACGACGAGCCCTTGCCTACCTTCCCGACGGCTGTCGCCGAGAGCGATGCAGGCTCCCTTCCCCGCAGCCTTGTCTACGATGTGTGCTTGGCCACGGGCACCCTGAGCAGCGACTTTCACTTCCTCGGTCCTCTCTTGCCCTGCTTCCCTGCCGGGATGCCCCCGGCGGTGCCCCACATCGGAGCTCGATGTGCTCGCAGGAGGCGGCCAGCATCACGGAAGGGGGTGACCGGGCTGCACAGGTGAGGAACTGGAGCTGGTTGAGGCGAGGCGGGAGCGCACACCACGGAGCGTGAGTTCAGACCTGGCAGTCAGGGGTTATGGTTTCGCGGAATTGGTATTTAGGAGCCACCGGGGCTCTTTAAACGGGGAGGGGTTTAGCGAAATCCATTTGCAAGGGCTTCCCATGAGAACCAGCGGATTGTCATATTTTTGTGAATGCTGAGCTACCGTAGCCACCTCTATGCCATGAGTGTTGGCATAAGATCATGTTTTATGTGTTACCATAAAGTGGAGCAGCTGGAGCCTGAGATGGCTGCAAAGCAGAGGGTTGGATGTGTGTGTCGCCACAGTGGGTTGTATCCATGCACTGAGTAGAGCATGTACTCTTTATGAGCAGGGAATCTTACTTAGGGCTCCTAACTTACACTCTCGGACTTATGAAAAATTTGCATCAGTGCCTTTGTGATATCCATAGTGCAGGGTGTTTTCTCGATTTAGATTTTCCCTGTTCAGGTCAGAAACCTACCAACTGGTCCAACCTCCTCTTCATGTCTGGGTAGAGCAGGCTGGTGTCACACATGCAGTGGTGTCAGACATGCCCTCTAAACTTCTTGCTGATGCCTGCTTACCTTCCATTCTCAATGACAGCCTCTTTTGTCTTTCCTTCACAGGGCAGAGCTCCCCTCTGTGAAGACACAGATCCCACACCTGCTGAAGCAGCCTGTGCTACAAGCAGGGGTGTGGAGCTAAATGTTAGTTCTGATCAAAACCCGTGGCTCACCCATCAGTAAGTAAGCAGAAATTCAAGCTTGTCTGTTCTCACCAGCTAACGTTCTGATACAGAAAAGGGAACAAAGAGAACAAACATCTATCAAAAAGTACCAGATAAGTACAAGGCTTCTTTGCCAGAGAGCAAACCTCCTCTCCTCTTGAGCAGTGCTTTATTCACGTAGGTATTCTGTAATTGTGACATGGATGGAGGATGATCCCTATGTTGCATGTTGATTGCACTGAGACTTGATGCATGTTTGTGAGACTGCTCCTGCTTCTGAATTTTAAGGGGAAAACCTGGAAGCAGATGTCTAAGGTAACATTCTCCTACATCACATTTCCTGTGTCTTGTTATGGGTTCTTGTAGTGGGTTGAGATAGCCACCCTCCCCACCACGGGCAAAATGACGACTCCAACAAACGGATTGCAAAAGTGATGGAAAAGTTTAAATAGAAGAAGTGAAGGTGCACAAAAGAAACCAGAAACAGTGACAGAAATAACCCCAACACACACCCGGATGAACCCCATCCCCACCTGAGGGTGGGCCCAAGACCCCCAGGGCTCGTTCTTCCCCCCCCCCCCCACTGCTAGGCTAGTCTCAGCTGGCCAGGCCTGAGACCGCCCATCCCCCTGGCCTTGGGCCTAGCCAGGCCCAAGGCCGGGAGACGTCTCCCCCAGTTACCGGGCGGCGGCGAGGGAAGAAAGAGAAAGAGGCGGACCCCACGCAAGGTCTTATAGCGGTGCAGGGGATTGTGGTAGGAGATACACGGTTTTCCTGTGTCCACCCACTGGGCTGGACTCCTGGACACAGGAAGTGTGCCATGCAGCAGAGGGCACCCAGCCCAAACCACCACAGTTCTGTACAACTCTGTAACAATTTCCTAATTTTCTGCAGTCTGATCAATCCCAGGAAGACAGATATTCAGCAGAATGCAGTGGTGCTTGCATAGAAATTGCTTAATAGCAGACAGAAGCTGATTACATTAGAAACGGCTGACATTGGCACACTTCTGTCTGAGCAGGAGTCTACAGGTTGGCCTGACCCTGAAGAGTGGGCTTTGAGCAATGTGTGCTTTTATTTTTTTTTCTTCTTCCCCCCAATTAATTTGAAATTAACATTTTAGATAATTGGAGTATAATACTGTAGAGAATTAAAAGCGCTGTTCTGGGTTTAGCAGTAAAATTGGCTGAAACTTTTGTAGTGAGCTTAAGGTTCTGTAAAGCTTAAGGCATCAAGAAGCTTTCTGTTTTCCTGCCATTACCCTGCAATGATCTATAAAGTCATGTGAGATGTCTTTTCAAGTGTCAAATACCTGATAATGGGGAAAAAAAAACAAAACCTGAAACACAATAAAACCTACTTAGAACTCCCATGGCTGAGTGTGCTGTCTGTGAGATCACTTGTCATAGTCACCAGCAAGCACATTGCATCCCCAAGAGCAGGGTTTTGGGAACAAATCCAAGTCTTTGGAGTGGAATTTATGGAGGGGAAAACGGAGCAGTTTGGAAATAGACTGTTCTCAGAACACAGAGCAAACTGAAGGGCTCTCAGCCTGAGAGTGTCAATTTGGACAATAATCTTGGTCTGTTTCAGAAACCCATGATCACTGCTGAATCCCTGGACACCTGTAACCATGCACAACTTGTTCAGCTAAACAACCTAAAAGCTTCATGTGCACAAAGAGATCTATGTTTTGGTCTCAGGATGTACTGGCAGTCCTGTACAGATCACAGTGGCAGGAGATCCTTCTGCTGCTGCTTGGAATTGCTTTCCATGGGCAATCCTCAGATGGATGGTCTGCTACCATGGCATGGCAATAGCAAGGCCAGTGCAAGTCTCTCTCCCTCTCTGGACCAAGACATCTGCTTGCAAACTGGAGGAACACTGACTAGTTTCCAGACAGAAGGGATCTCTGCAGATTTCCAAGACATTTAGCAGATGCTGGACAGGGGTCCTGCTGTAATACCCTGATGTGACCCAAGCCTCAAACCCTGAACTTAGAGGCACGTGGGGTTCTGACATTCATCTCAGACAAACAAAGGTGAAGCCAGCACCAAGAGACTGTTGAAGCCAGCTGAAATCTTTATTGAATGCAAACAGCAATGCAGTAAAGGAGGAGTTCTTCAACTTGTCAAGGAATTAGAGGAGATTAGAAGAGAGGAAAGAAGGAAAATGGAGTACAGAAATAACCAAAAGGGGAAAGAGTTATCATTACCCCAGGCTCCAGCATCATGCAGTGTGGTCTTCATTCTGGGGTTCCAAGGTGGTGGGGGCACCCACTTGGCTTGGCTAATTTTGCCCCTTTTATAGTTTCCTGTCCCTTGGGCTCCTCCTCCTTGGGGCATTTCCTGGACATGAGAGCTGTCATGCTCTGGAAAGTTACCAAAATGGGTCTGGGGGTCTTGAAAGGTTCCCAAAATGGGTCTGGGAGTCAAGAGGGTCTCAGGATGTAGTGGATCTCAGGGGTCATAATAATCTCCCTGCTGCAGTGACTGGCAGGACCCTTGGGTACACGATTGTGCCCTTTTTCCTGATCTGGAACAGGGCAGCTACCGCAGGAGAAGCACCATCCCACCTGCACAGGCCTTGGTGCCTCTCACTACTGACTGGCCTTGCCAAACATGTTTAAGGCAGAGCCTTTAGGTCATGGCCATGATATATCAAACAGCACATTCATCCCATTCAATCCCATGGACTTGTGAACATTCAGCCAATACAGCTGGTCCTGGACAATTTCAGTATCCACAAACGGAAAGTCACTGTTCCCACACTCACAGTCCTCTGGCTCAGTCTTATTAAAGAAGGAGGCCAAAAAAAGCATTGAATACCTTCACTTCCTCATCCAGCTTAGTCAGGTGATTGTCTTCATCAAGTCCAAAGTTTTCAGTAGACCTCTTCTTGCTATTAAAATACTTCAGAAAAACTTTCCTGTTGCCTAACACAACACTTGGCCTCTTTACAGTCTGTTTTGTCTTTTCCTATCTTCTCCCTCCTTATATGAACCTTCTGCCATCTTCCTGCAAAGCCTGACCTTGCTTCCAGAGATTATACAATTTCTTTTCCTCTTGAGCTCCATGAGTTCTTTCTTGTTCAGCCAAAGAGAACTTCTGCCACATTTGCTTGACACATTGAATTTGCCTGAAAATAGACTGAAACTGTACAGTTTGTTGTCTTTGGGAGGACTTTAGGGAAAGATGAACATGGCAAAGGTCCATTTATTTCAGACTCACCTATGCTGCTCCCAAATTCAGAGGTTTCTTCATGACAGTGGGAAGTTGCCTCAATATCATTTGCTGGGTTTGTGCTGGAGAATTTGCATTCTCATTTTTTGCCCTTTCTCCTTCTGCTCTCTGAACTGTGCTTGAGCCTTGTCTTACCTGTTCCTCTTCAGAAGGACTGGCACCCCATGTCTAACAATGGATTGTTTGAATGCAGGCTGTGTTTGGCTGCAGTTCCAAAATGTGATATTGGAAACCAGGATCCCTTTGTGTGTGAAAGTGAAATAAAGGGAACGGCTGAAGGCCTTATGTGGAGACAATGGTCTGTGTAGAGATGTTGTCTCTGGGAAAGGTCTGTGAATGTTCTCAGAGGAGTGGAAGTCTTTTTCTCTTTCTATGCCTTGGCTGAGGTAAGGATGAGCAGGTACATTCCTTCAGGTTGGAGGTGAAGCTTATAGTGCATTGAGGACAACTGTGGGGAGGAGGGACTTCCTGGCAGGCCTCAGTGGGTCTTCTGAACACTGAACTTCAGATTGTGACCAGGCACAGTTTGATCCTGTTCACTAGAACCTGGGCCCTACCCTAAAGGGGTGTTGGGTATGCAAAGGCCTCTGCAAAGAAGTGAGGTGGGAAGAACATTTCCAACTCCTGTGCTCAGCACAGTCAATCCAATTGAACTAAGCAAAACAAAATTTGTCAACCTAATCTTAAGCAAGTCCATTGAACTTTCTACAAATATTTTTTTCCTCTCCAGTACTCCCCTCTTGCTTTTATTCAGTAAAGCAGCTAATGCTGTAAACATGACCCTTTTCCAGGTATTGATTTGGGTTTGGTTTGGTATTTTTTTGTTGCTTGGTTGGGTGGGTGGTGGGGGGTTTGTTTGTTTGTTTTGTTTGTTTGGGTTTGGGTTTTGGGCTTTTGTTTGTTTGTTATATGAGAGTTAGACTCTTAGCTGTTTGCATCTCCAATATGTTGTGAGTGCATTTTCGAGATTACTGCTGGCTCTACAGGTGCAGTCACGGTGTCAGTTGATTCACAGGGTCAGAGATTAATGTCTGATTATAGGGGTTGATCCTCGACACAGATCCTGACTCACCCCTCCCACTTCCCCTTCCCCATGGTTGCTCCTCTTCGATTCACTGTTGCCAAGTACGATCCTGCCTCTAACCATCTAATCATAGGCGCTGCATATTCCCAAACCCTCCCTCAAAAATCTCGGATTCACTTTGCTCCTTCCTATCAGATCTTTCCTGATAATTTATTTTGATTGTCTGTTTTCCCTTATTGTTTAGAAAGTTTCTGATTCTTGCAGTTTACATTTGAATAGTTCATTTAATGGTCCATCCATCAGAATCCTTGGATCCGCGCTCTTTGCTATTGGCACCATTAAGTGCTATCAATTAGCTCTTGTGCGCATGACGGGGTTAATTTCTGAGCTCACGTAGTTGTTCTCTTCCTTTGGTATCAAACGGCTGCTGACCCTGAGTCCTTCCAC
Organism: Picus viridis; assembly: GCA_033816785.1. Classification (NCBI taxonomy): domain Eukaryota; kingdom Metazoa; phylum Chordata; class Aves; order Piciformes; family Picidae; genus Picus; species Picus viridis. The sequence goes on from CM066593.1 coordinate 1,267,823, forward strand.
AAGTACAGGAATTCAGGTTTGACTTCTAAGTACATGAACCATGAAAGCGTTTCTAACCTCGGATGGTAATACAAGAGGAGAAAGGTCTGTGTACCTCCAGAACGTGCTAACAGGTTGCAGCGTTTCGATGTTTCTGTGCAGCTGAAGACACGTTTCATGAATGTGTGAGAAAGTGACAAAGTTTAAACTGGGCGCCAGAGTAAGCAGTCAGAGGGGGAGGACACCCCTCTCGAAACAGGACAGAAGAGCATTAATATCATGCTTCCTTTCAGGGACCTGTGGTACAGAATGTGAAAAAATTGCAATTAAGGTGAAGTGTCCTACAAACAGCACTATCATTTTCGTGTGGAAATGAACTCGGGTGATGGAGATTTTTCACTGGCACTGAACTTTTTGCTCCGCCTTAACACAGGGAGCGCAAATGGTAGCAGCAAAGTCCAAGAGAGCAGCACCGGTCAGAAGCAGAGCAACCATTCCCGCTGACGACGCTAGGTGGCGATGTTGACCACGGACTGGCAGCTTCCTCTGCCCGCCCGGGCTCTGCAGCACCGGCGCACAAAAACAGCGACAGAGCAGTTCGGGAACGGCGGAGGGGAACGCAGCCGGACTGCTCAGGGGCTTGCAGAAGCCTTTCCCCGCTGACAAACGCTGCTCTGCCTGGGACGCTGCTTACAAATGCCGACAAACCGGGAGGACGCCGTCTGACTTTTGTGGAGAGGAATGGCGTGGAACGGGAGACGGAGCGGAGGCAGCCTCAGGCAAGTGATCTTGTTCCTTCTGTGCGTTTGCGTGTGGCAGAGCGGGGCCGAAAGCCTCCGCTATTCTCTGGCGGAGGAGATGGAGAGGGACTCCTTTGTGGGCAATATTGCCCAGGACCTGGGGCTTGCTCCGAGCCAGCTGGCAGCTCGCAAGGCGCGCGTTGTATGCGAGGGGAACGAGCAGCTTTTCCGCCTCAACCCGAGCACTGGAGTGCTGACGGCCAAGGAATCTCTGGACCGAGAGGAGATCTGTCCTCAGAGCGAGACGTGTGCTCTGTTCTTTACGCTCTTCTTGGACAATCCTCTACAGCTGATCCGAGGGGAGGTGGAAGTTCTTGATGTGAATGACAACTCCCCCGTGTTCCCAGAAAAGGAGATGGTTTTAGAGATTCTTGAAACGACACCTCCCGGTTCTCGTTTCCCTCTAGAAAGAGCCCGTGACAAGGACGTTGGCAGTAATGGTTTGAAGAACTATAGTCTCGAGTCCAACCCGTATTTCTCCCTTGGTGTAGAAACAAAAAATGATGGAACAAAATATGCCGAGCTCGTCTTAGAGCGGCAGCTGGACCGTGAAGAGCAGCAGGAGCTCGGTTTACTCCTGACTGCCTCCGACGGGGGTTCTCCACCCAGATCGGGAACGACCCAAGTCCGGATCGTGGTGCTGGATGCCAATGACAACACCCCAACCTTTTCTCGGGAGGTCTATGAAGTGCAGCTTCATGAGAACAGCCCCCGGGGCAGCTCGTGGTCAGAGTCGCGGCCACAGATCCCGACGAAGGGTCCAATGGGAAAGTGCGGTACACATTTAGCCAAACATCAGATGGGACACAGCACCTTTTCGATCTTAATCCTGACACGGGGGAGATTCGGGTGGCAGGAAAATTGGACTTTGAGGAAGTGAAAAAACACGACATGAGGGTGAGAGCCGCCGACGGCGGGGGTCTGTCTGCACATTGCAAAGTGCAGGTGGAGGTCGTGGACGTGAACGACAACGCCCCGGAGATACAGCTGACCTCACACACTGCCTCCATTCCCGAGGACGCTCCGCCACGCACACTGGTGGCCCTCTTCAGTGTGCGGGACCGGGACGCCGGCGACAACGGCAGGACAGAGTGCACCATCGATGGGGACTTGCCCTTCACTCTCACACCCACCTTCGGCAATTACTATGAGCTCAGAACCAACGCGGCGCTGGACAGGGAGACGACGGCAAAGTACAACATCAGCATCCGAGCCACGGACTGGGGCCCCCAGCGCCTGAGCTCTCGGCAAAGCCTGTGGGTGCAGGTGTCGGACGTGAACGACAACGCCCCCGCCTTCAGCCAGGAGCTCTACAGCATGTGGGTGACGGAGAACAACAGCCCCATGGTGCGCATCGGCAGCGTGCAGGCCAGGGACGCGGACGCGGGCAGCAACGCCCGCGTGCAGTACGCGCTGGTGCGTGAGGAGGGCCAGGAGCAGGCGGCGGTGTCGGTCAGCTCGGAGAGCGGCGACGTGTACGTGGTGCGCTCGCTGGACTACGAGCGGGTGCGCGCCTTGGAGGTGTGGGTGAGCGCGGCAGACGGCGGCTCGCCGGCGCTGAGCGCGCGGGCGCTGCTGCGCGTGCTGGTGCGCGACGAGAACGACAACGCGCCGGTGGTGCTGCACCCGGCGGCCGAGAGCGGCGCGGGCGCGGGCGAGCTGGTGCCGCGCTGGGCGCCGGCAGGCTACCTGGTGGCCAAGGTGGTGGCGGTGGACGCGGACGCGGGGCAGAACGCCTGGCTGTCCTACGAGCTGGCCAAGGCCACGGAGCCGGGGCTCTTCCGCCTCGGGCTGCACAGCGGCGAGCTGCGCACGGCGCGGGCCGTGGCCGAGCGCGACGCGCCCCGACACAGGCTCGTCGTGCTCGTGCGAGACCGCGGCCAGCCGCCGCGCTCGGCCAGCGCCACCCTCGCCATCGCCCTGCTCCACGACTTCTCCGACGCCCACGTGCGCCTCAGCCAGGACGCGCCGCCCGCCGAGCCCGACGACACGCTCACTCTCTACCTCATCGTCTGCCTGGCCTGCGTCTCCGCACTCTGCCTGGCCACCGGCCTGGCCGCCCTGCTCATCAAGCTGCGGCGGGTCAGACGCAAACACGACGAGCCCTTGCCTACCTTCCCGACGGCTGTCGCCGAGAGCGATGCAGGCTCCCTTCCCCGCAGCCTCGTCTACGATGTGTGCTTGGCCACCGGCACCCTGAGCAGCGACTTTCACTTCCTCGGTCCACTCTTGCCCTGCTTCCCTGCCGGGATGCCCCCGGTGTGGCCCCCCGCAGCGGGGCTCTGTGTGCTCTCAAGAGGCGTCCAACCTCGGAGAAGGAGTCGACTGCACTGCACAGGTGAGAGATTGAAGCGGGTCAAGGCGAGGAGGGAGAGCAGAGTGAGCTGCGTGGTGAAAGTATTTTCCCCTCTTGGCAGAAGGATTATGGATGATGGGGCAGTTGGAGGGGTGTCGAGTTAGCGCAGAGAGATCCAGTGGGGCAGGAGGCAGGGAGAGCAGAGAGAGTGTCATAGAGTCTGGCAGGTGCCTATTAGTAGGGTCTCGCTCAGCTCAGCTGCTCTCTATTTACTTTTTGAGTGCAGCATCATTAAATAGCATTTCCTGTTTAAGAGAAATGTGACTTATTTTGGGTGCTTCCCATCTTGAATTCCACCCCGTGATTCACGTAAAGCTCGTAGCAGTGCCTTTGTGATGTCTGCGGTGGATGGTGGTTTCTGGCTTTAGATCTTTCTTGTTCAGTTCAGAGACCTAGTGTGTGGTGCAACCTCCTCTTTGCCTCTGATTAAATAAGGGTGGTGTCACACAGGCAATGGTGTCAGACATGCCTCTTATCATCTTCTTATTGCCTGCTTACCTTCCACAGGCAGTGACAACCTCTTATCTCTCTTCTTTGCAGCCTCACATCTCTGAATGCAGAGGTCTCCAGCCTGCCGAAGCAGCTTGTTCTGCAAACGGTGGGATGGAGTTAAATGTCAGTTCTGATCAAAACCTTTGGCTCACCCATCAATAATTGAGGAGAAGGACCACCTTCTCTGTCTTCACGGGCTAACGTCCTCGCAGGGAAAAGAGAACAAAGAAACCAAACATCCACTAAAATGTTCCAGAGAGGTACAAGTCTTATTTGCCAGAAAGCAAACCTCCTCTTCTGTTGAGCAGAGTTTTGTTCATGTAGGTATTTGTAATTGTCACATGGATGGAGGATGAGGACTGTGTTCCATGTTGATTGCACTGAGACTTGATGCATGATTACTATAGTGCTACTGCTTCCTAACCTACGTTTTTGCTGTATTACTCTATCTGTGCATTTTGTCCCAAGCAGAAAGCTCTGTAACAATGTTCTGCAGTCTGCTCAGTCCCAGGCAAAAAGGTATTCAGCAGAATCAGTGGAATTCTTTTACAACAAAGGAATTCTTCAATAACAGCCAGAAGCTGGTGGCATTAGAAAAGGCTGACATTGGCACACCACTTCCATTTGAGCAGGAGTTTACAGGTTCTTCTGACTCTAGGGCATGGGCTTTGAGCAATATGTGCTTTCTTTCTCATATAATAAAATAGAAATGAGCGTTTCAGGGCTATTTTTTTTTTTTCCTTCTATGATTGTGGGCAATTAAAAGCATTGTTTGCTTTGCATTAAATAGCCCTTAGAATTATTTTAGGGCACTGTAGAGTGCAGGGCATCAAGAAGCTGTCTGCTTTCCTTTCATTAACTGGTAATTAGCTATAAATTCATGTGATATTTTCTGTGACTCACGTTTTCTGAAAGTGAAATGCCTAACAATATAAAACAATAAAACCTACTTGGAACTCCCTTGTCTGAGGGTGCTGTGTGAAAGATCTTTTGTCATGGTCTTCACTGAGGAAATCACCACCCCAAGAGCAGGATTCTGGGAACAATCCAAGTGTTTTGCAGTGGAATTTGTGAAGGCAAAATCAAAGTGACCTGAAAATATGCCTTTCTCAGAAGCTAGAGGAATGTGCTTGGAGCTTCTCAAAGCCAGGCTGTGGTCCTAGAGATGCTGCAGCCAGGTACTTCACAACAGCTCCCAGCCTAAGAGGTCTTGAATTAGGTGAAACCATCTAAGAATTCGTATGGGGAAATACATGGAGGCTGCTGCCACAATTCATGGATCAGCTTAATATGGAGGCTGGACACATGGATGAGGATGTGACACCGGACATCCCAGGGACACTCTCTGTGGACCAGGTCAATAGTCTTTCACTAGCATGGCATCATCACAGCCAGTGGCTTTGTGCCTTAGGAGAGGAGGGAATCCAGGCTGCAACACGTGGCTATGGTTCTTCAGAAGAAATTGGCATCTGGAAGCAGCATCACTGCTTACATTCAATTTTTAAGTCAGAAAAAGGTTTTCTCCAACCAAGAAAATGAAGCTAAAGGCTCATTTCCTCAGGTAATAGTATATTTCAGCACTTCTACAGCCATTTGTGAAATGCCTCAAGAGTGGGGTTAGTTCCAGATGCTCCAGCTAATTTCTTGTCTCACTTGCTCTCAGACAAGACCCTTGTCTTGTTCTGTGTTGCAATGACAAGGTTGGGCAGGCAAATCACATACTCATTGAATGGCATCCAGTCCTCATTGTGGCTCAGTAAAGCAAGGAGGGTTTGAATATTGTGTTACAATGTGGCAATAGCTTGGGGCTCTTTCTTCTCTGAGTTCTGGACATCTCTGAGGTGTGTGAGCTCTGTGTGTTTTGCTCTCTGGTCACTCTGTCCATGCAGCTGTTGTGTTCTGTATAAGCTGTACAAAGGCTTCAGTGAAGCAGGGATTTGCTAACATCCAGCAAGCACAGCACACCCAATTCCAGCTCAGCAGCCTCATCTTCTCCACGTGAGAACAGCAAAAGGTGTGAGATCTTCCTTTGTCTACTATGTGAGGGTTGAATGGACTTAGGATTGTCTACAGCAACACTAATGTTGTTGGGATGAAACAGGACAGGATGGGATGGAATGGAATGGAATGGAATGGAATGGAATGGAATGGAATGGAATGGAATGGAATGGAATAGAACTATTTCAGTTGGAAGAGGCTTGCAACAATCATCTAGGCCATCTGCCTGCCCACTTCAGAGCTGACCACAAGTTAAAGCACACTTTTGAAGGCATTGCCCAAATGCCTCTTAAAGACTGGCCAGCTTTGGATATCAACCATCTGTGTAGGAAGCCTGTTCCAGTGTTGGACCAAGTTCTCTATAAAGAGCTGCTTCCTAATTTCAAGGCTGAATGTCCTCTGATGCAGGTTTGAGCCATTCCCTTACATGCCATCAATGGAGATGTGGAAGAGGAGTTGAGCACCAGTACTTCCCCATCCTTCTTAAATGGTGGGGCCCAGAACTGCACACAGGACTCATCAATCAGAATACAGTGGATAAACATCTCTATTGACTAGCTGGTCCACTGTGTTTGATGCACTCTAGGATATGGTTTGCCCCCTTGACTGCCAGGGCTCACTGATGACACGTCCTGGGCCTGCTGTCAACCAGCACCCCCAGATGCCTTTCTGCAGGGCTGTTCTCCAGCCACTCCTCTCCCCATCTAAACTTGTGCATTACTCCATCCCAGGTGCAGAGTCTGGCATTTGGGCTTGTTACATTTCATGCCATTGATGATTATCCAGTGCTTCAAGCCATGGAGCTCCCTTTGCAAGTCCTCTCTTGCTTTAAGAGCATCAACAGCACCTCCTGGTTTGTTATCATAAGTGAAGCTGCTAATGGTGCATCTGAAAACCTGAGATATTTACTGAATGGAACTGGCCTTAGAACTTACCCATGAAGACCACCTCTGGTGACTGGTTGTTAAACAGATGTAGCCCCACTCATTAAACACTCTGAGCCCTGACCTTCAGGCAGTTTCTTACCCAGATCACATCAAACCCATTCATCTGATAGTTGAACAATGTATCCAGAAGGATGGTCTGAGAAACAGTATCAAAGCCTTATGAAAATGAACAAAAACTTCATCCACTGCCTTCTCATCATCCTCTGGGCAGGTTACCTTATCATAAAAGGATATCAAATTAGCTAAACAGGGCTTTCCCTTGGTGAACCCATTTGGACTGTGCCAGGTGAGGGCACAGTGCTTGAAATGCCTTTCAGTTGTACCCAGGATGATCTTCTCCATCATGGCTCCAGGAACTGAGGTCAGACTAACAGGACTGCATTTTCCCAGGTCCTCTCTCATGCCCTTCTTGTAAATTGGAAGAACATTGCTGTCTGGGGTTCAGCTAGAAGAAGGTTGGTTTTGGTTTCCTTCAGAAGAAGCTGAGACCAGCTGAAGCAGCCAGTGGATATTTGACACCATGCTGACATCACCTCTGCTCTATAAAGGAAGGCCTGGCTAGGGCAGTTTCTCCTTTCTCTCATTTTCTGTGACTGTGGCAGAATGAGTCCACTCAAGATTTCTCCTTCTGTTGTTCTATTAAACTCTCTTTATCTCAACCCACTGGGCTTTGGTTTTCCCCCACACTCCTGATTCTCCTTCCCATCCCACTGAGGGGGAGTTGCGGAGGAAAGGGAGGAACAGCTATGTGAGTGGCTGCATGGAGCTGGCCTGCTGGCTGGGCCTGAACAACAGCAACTGGGTAGATTCTAGTGAGTGGGGTCTCCCAAAACCTGTGGTAGATGATAGAGATGGGTCCTGCTATAGCACCTGCTGGCACATTTAGTACTTTGGGATGAATCCCATTAGGCCTGATGGACTTGTAGACATTCAGCCCCTGCAGCTGCTCCTGTACAAATTTGGTGTCCACAAAGGAAAAGTCACTGTTCTGAAACTTGTGATCCTCTGGCTCAGAGGAGCAGGCAGCTCAAGACCTATCAGTACAATTAGTGAGGCAAAAAAAGCATTGCATGCCTCCACTTCTTCTTTGTCCCTGTTCATCAAAAGACCATCTTCAAGAAGGACCAGTCAATCACTTTCTCCAGACCTCCTCTTGCTATTAATGTACTTTAAAAAGTTTCTGATTCAACTTCTTGAGGTTTACATTTGAGTGTTTCCTTCAATGGCCCATTGATCAATCTCATTAGATACCTGCTCTTTGCTATTGTCCCCAATAGCTTCTTCTTGTTAGCATTTGAGTACCTGGGGGGTGAATTTATGAGCTCACCTAGTTGTTCTCTTGACTTTTTTATCAAACACCTGCTGACTGTGAATCATTACACGGATCAAGGAGTTCAGGTTTGATTTCTAAGGGCATGAAACTTTGCATTGATTCTAAGCTTTACTCCTCATCACAGCAGATCTGCATGGCAGGGTCAGCAGGTGGAAGGGGAGACCACTTCTCTCAAATCAGGACAGAAAGGGGTTTAAAGTATGCTTCTGCTGGGAGATGGTTAAAACAGCACGGGGTGGGGGGGGAAATTAGGGATGTCAGAAGCAGCATTGCCATTGTGTTGTGGTGGAGACCTCGAGCGATGGGAAAGACTACTCTTTCGAGATTTGTCCCTGAAACCCTGCCTTGGTGCACGAAGAGAGCACCTGGAAGCAGCAAAGCCCAAAGCAGCAGCGCCAGCCAGAAGCACAGGAACCATTCCCGCTGACGACGCTGGGTGGCGGTGTTGACCACGGACCGGCAGCTTCCTCAGCCTGCCTCGGCTCTGCAGCACCGGCACACAAAAACAGCCGACAGAGCTGCTCGGGAACGGCGGAGGGTCGAGCAGCCAGGCTGCTCAGGGGCTTGCAGACCTTCTCCGCCATCCCTGACAGACACGTCTCCAACTGGGACGCTTCTTGCAAATGCCGGAAAGCTGGGAGGAAGCTGTCTAGCTTTTGTCTGGCTTTTGGGGAGAGGAATGGCGTGGAACGGGAGACGGAGCGGAGGAAGCCTCAGGCAAGTGATCTTGTTCCTTCTGTGCGTTTGCGTGTGGCAGAGCGGGGCCGAAAGCCTCCGCTATTCTCTGGCGGAGGAAATGGAGAGGGGCTCCTTTGTGGGCAATATCGCTCAGGACCTGGGGCTTACTCCGAGCCAGCTGGCAGCTCGCAAGGCGCGCGTTATGTCCGAGGGGAACCAGCAACTTTTCCTCCTCAACCCGAGCACCGGAGTGCTGACGGCCAAGGAGTCTCTGGACAGAGAAGTGATCTGTCCGCAGAGTGAGACATGTACACTCCTCTTTAAGGTGTTCTTTGACAACCCGTTGCAGCTGATCCGAGGGGAGGTGGAGATTCTTGACGTGAACGACAATTCCCCAGTGTTCCCGGAGAAGGAAATGATTTTAGAGATTCCGGAAACGACATCTCCCGGGTCCCGTTTCCCTTTAGAAAATGCCCGTGACAAGGACGTGGGCAGCAACGGCTTGCAGAATTACAGCCTCGAGTCCAATTCTCATTTTTCCCTTGCCCTCAATGCAATGAATGATGGAGTAAAATATGCAGAGCTTGTCTTAGATCGGCAGCTGGACCGCGAAGTACAGCCGAAAATGAATTTACTCCTCACTGCCACTGATGGGGGCTCGCCACCCAAGTCAGGCACGGCTCAGATCCGGATCGTGGTGCTGGATATTAATGACAACACCCCGATGTTTAGTCGGGAGATCTATGAGGTGCGCTTGGCCGAGAACAGCCCACCGGGGCAACTGGTGGTCAGAGTCGCGGCCACGGATCCTGACGAAGGGTCCAACGGTAAAGTGCAGTACGCCTTCACTAAGTCATCTGAAGGGTCCCGGCATCTCTTCGATCTGAACCCTGACACGGGAGAGATTCGGGTGGTGGGCATCCTGGACTTCGAGGAAATGAAAAAACACGAGATGATGGTGAAAGCCACTGACGGCGGGGGTCTGTCTGCGCATTGCAAAGTCCAGGTGGAGGTGGTGGACGTGAACGACAACGCCCCGGAGATACAGCTGACCTCACACACTGCATCCATTCCCGAGGACGCTCCGCCACGCACACTGGTGACCCTCTTCAGCGTGCGGGATCGGGACGCTGGTGACAACGGCAGAACGGAGTGCACCATCGAAGGGGACTTGCCCTTCACTCTCACCCCCACTTTCGACAATTACTACGAGCTCAGAACCAACGCGGCGCTGGACAGGGAGACGACGGCAGAGTATAACATCAGCATCCGAGCCACGGACTGGGGCCCCCAGCGCCTGAGCTCTCGGCAAAGCCTGTGGGTGCAGGTGTCGGACGTGAACGACAACGCCCCCGCCTTCAGCCAGGAGCTCTACAGCATGTGGGTGACGGAGAACAACAGCCCCATGGTGCGCATCGGCAGCGTGCAGGCCAGGGACGCGGACGCGGGCAGCAACGCCCGCGTGCAGTACGCGCTGGTGCGTGAGGAGGGCCAGGAGCAGGCGGCGGTGTCGGTCAGCTCGGAGAGCGGCGACGTGTACGTGGTGCGCTCGCTGGACTACGAGCGGGTGCGCGCCTTGGAGGTGTGGGTGAGCGCGGCCGACGGCGGCTCGCCGGCGCTGAGCGCGCGGGCGCTGCTGCGCGTGCTGGTGCGCGACGAGAATGACAACGCGCCGGTGGTGCTGCACCCGGCGGCCGAGAGCGGCGCGGGTGCGGGCGAGCTGGTGCCGCGCTGGGCGCCGGCAGGCTACCTGGTGGCCAAGGTGGTGGCGGTGGACGCGGACGCGGGGCAGAACGCCTGGCTGTCCTACGAGCTGGCCAAGGCCACGGAGCCGGGGCTCTTCCGCCTCGGGCTGCACAGCGGCGAGCTGCGCACGGCGCGGGCCGTGGCCGAGCGCGACGCGCCCCGACACAGGCTCGTCGTGCTCGTGCGAGACCGCGGCCAGCCGCCGCGCTCGGCCAGCGCCACCCTCGCCATCGCCCTGCTCCACGACTTCTCCGACGCCCACGTGCGCCTCAGCCAGGACGCGCCGCCCGCCGAGCCCGACGACACGCTCACTCTCTACCTCATCGTCTGCCTGGCCTGCGTCTCCGCACTCTGCCTGGCCAGCGGCCTGGCCGCCCTGCTCATGAAGCTGCGGCGGGACCGGCAGAGACAGGCCGAGCCCTTGCCCACCTTCCCGACGGCTGTCGCCGACAGCGATGCAGGCTCCCTTCCCCGCAGCCTCGTCTACGACGTGTGCTTGGCCACCGGCACCCTGAGCAGCGACTTTCACTTCCTCGGTCCACTCTTGCCCTACTTCCCTCCCGGGATGCCCCCCGGCGGTGCCCTCCAGCGGAGCTCTGTGTGCTCGCAAGAGGTGTCCAGAGTCTCGGAAGGAGTCGACTGTACTGCACAGGTGAGGAACTGGAGCCGAGATGAGGGCGAGCCGCGACGGGGCAGCACTGGGTTATGGGCTGAAGCCTGGGAGTTAGGGGCATTGATGTTTTGGACATGATATTTAGAGAGCCACCGATATTTGAGGAGGTTAGAGAAAGCCACTGTGATGACTCTCCATGAATAGCAGGAGTGTATCATCTCCCTAACTGCTGACTTACCGCAGGCCTGTGCAGCCAGCTCTGTGCCATTAATATTTGCCTTAGATCACGTTCTTTGTGTTACCATAAAATCGGTCCGCTGTACCATGAGATGGTGATGAAGCAGTGTTTTGGATATGTCAGCCACCACAGTACATCCTATCCATGCACTGAGTAGCAGGTGTACTGTTTACGAGTAAGTGTTGCAGGTTTTTGTACTCTTACCATCTTTACTTATACCATCAGACATAACAAATGTTTGCAGCAGTCTTTTTCTTTTGTTATCTGCAGTGGAGGGTAGTTTCTTGCTTTAGATATTCCATTTCAGGTCAGAGAGCCAGCACCTGCTCTGATGTCCTCTTTGGTGCTAGGTAGAGAAGCATAGTGTCACAGGGGCAGTGAGGTCAGTTGTGCCCCTAACCTTCATGTTGATGCCTGCTTACCTTCCATATCCAAATTACAACTCTTCTCTTCTTTGTAGGGTGGAGCTCCTCTCTCTGAAGACAGAGGTCCCAGACCTGCAGAAGAAGTGTGTGCTGCAAACAGTAGGTTGGATCTAAATGTCAGTTCTGAACAAAACCCTTGGCTCACCCATCAGTGAGGAGAAAGACAAGCTTGTCTGTCCTCATCCACTTAGATTCTCACAGGGAAAAGAGGAAAGAGACAAAACATCCACCAATAAAGCACCCAAGAGATAGAAGTCTTCTCTGAGAGAGAGTGCAAAACCCCTCTCCTTTTATGCAGTTCTGTATTCATGTAGATATCTGTAACTGTGACAGGGATAGAGGATGTGGACTGTGTTGCATGCTTATTACATTGATATTTTGTGTATGACTGTGAGAGTGCTACTGCTTCTGGGCCTAAGATTTCCCTACATTACCCTTTTTGGTGTATTCAGTCCTAAGGAGAGGGCTCTGTAACAATATCTTAATTACCTGCAGTCTGGTCAATCTCAGGCAAACAGATCTTCAGCAGAACTCAGTGGTGTTTGCAATGGGATTTCTTAATAACAGCCAGTAGCTGATTACACCAGAAACAGCTGACACTGGCACACTTCTGTTTGAGCAGGTCCTCACACGTTCTCCTTACTCTAAAGAGTGGGCTTGGAACAATATATGATTCATCTTCATACCATGAAGTTGAAATGTACAGTCTAGGTATTTTGTTTGGTTGGGTTTTTTGAGGGTCGGTTGGTTGGGTTTGGTTTGGTTTTGGGTTTTGGTGGTTTGGGGTTTTTTAGTATAATGGTGGAGAATTAAAAGCTTCCTCTGTGGTTTTGCAGTAAAACTGTGTAAAATATTTTCTATGATCTTAAGGCACTGTAGACTATAGGGCATCAAGAGGCTTTCTGTTTTGCTTTCATTAACCAGTAATGATATATAAAGTCCTGTGATATTTGCTGTCACTACACACCTCTAAGTGTCAAATGTCTGATGATAGGAAACAATAAAGGCTACTTGGATCTCCCTCAGCTGAGTGTCCTGTCTGGAATATCACTTGTCACAGTCATGGTTGAGAAAATTGCCTTCTCAAGAGCAGGATTTTGGGAAGAAATCCAAGCCTTTGGAGTGGATTTTATTAAGGGAAAACCAGAGCAACCTGGAAACAGGCCACTGTCAGAAGCTGGAACGAAGTGGACAGCTCCCAGCCAGAGAGATTGTAAATTAGAGCAACAAGCTTCGTCTGTTTCAAAAACCCATGATCAGTTCTGTGCTTTATGGACCAGCTCACTCTGGATGCTGGACACCCATAACTATGCACAGCTTGTTCAGCTAAACAGCCTAAAATCTTCATCTGACCTCGTTTCCAGAGATCACAGAATTCCTTTTTCTTCTTGAGCTCCACAAGTTGTTTCACGTTCAGCCAAGCTGAGCTTCTGTCCCATTTGCTTGACACAGTGGAATTGCCTGGTAATAGACTAGAACCCTGCAGAAGTGTGAAAACGTGGTCATTGTCTTTGGGTGGGTGGCAGGGGAAATCCACAAGTTCCTTGAAAGGATTTTGCCTGAATCAAAACAACTTGTGATGGTGCCATTGAGTTTGGTCTCACCTATGCTTTTCCCAACTTCAGAGGGTTCTTGACGGAGGTGGAAAGTTGTCTTGATATAATTTTCTGGGTTTGTATCGGAGGACTTGCCTTCTCCCTTTTGTCCTTTCTCCTTCTGCTCTGTGAACCATGCTTGAGCCTTATCTTACCTGTTCCTCTTCAGAAGGACTGGCATTCCAGGTATAATAATGGATTGTTTGAATGCAGGTGTGTGGCATGGAATATTGGGAAGTGCTCCTGCTGTGTTGTGCTGCAGTTCCAAACTGTAACATTGGAAAGAGAGATCCTCTTGTTTGTGAAAGTGAAATAATGAGAACAGCTGAAGGCCTTATGTGGAGACAGTGCTCTGTGTAGAGATGTTGTTTCTGGGAAAGCTCTGTGAACATTCTCAGAAAGCTGGGAGGTTTTTTCTCCTGTTATCCCTTGGCTGAGGTAAGGGTGAGCAGGTCCATTCCTTCAGGTTGGAGATGAGGCCTATAGTGCATTGAGGACAATTGTTGGGAGCAGGGAATTCCTGGCAGGCCTCTGCAGGTCTTCTGAGCACTGAGCTTTTGGCTGTGACAGGGCCCAGTTCTACTCAGCTCAGGAGAAAGTTGCCCCAACAAGAACTGGGACCCTAGGTGTGCAAAGGCCTGTGCAAAGCAGTGAGGTGAGGGGAGTGACCTTTCCAAGCCTCCCAATAGTTCCCCTTCCACATGGCAACATTAAAGCTGTTATAGAAGTGTTTGGGAAAATGCTCCCACCAAGTAGTGAGGTTCACACTGGAGTCTTGTACTTTCTAACCCCCTTTTCAGAGGGGAGTGTAGATGTGACTGGATCCAGTCATCTCTCCTGATTGTAAAGGAGAGTTTAGAATCAAAGTTTTGGCACAGAGTCAATTTCTTTCAGCTTTGCCTTTTCCCCTTCTAGGAAGGACCCCTGAATGTTTTCCTTTGCCTTTAAGGCCTCACAATCTCTTTCACAAGGTGTTCACCTGCCTGTACATGTAACATGCATTGTCTTCTTGTCCAACCAGCTTGTTTAGTAGCTATTCTTCATCTCCAATGACTACAGTAACATCTTTTGAGTTTTCTTTACTCACGGAGTTTCATCCTCCTCCCACCTTATCTGGGAGGCAGCTGGGTCTTGTCTGTCTTCTGATGACTTCAGATAGAACAGTTTATCTCTCTCTTTCAGGGTCTTTTCCTTGAATAAGCTGTTTGGTCCACTTTATAGTAGTGTAGGTCAAGATTCCCAGTACTTCTCCATTTTGACAACATTCAAGTTAAGGTTTGTAAACTGAGGCCTCAGCTCCCCACTCTCACACCTAGGCACGGTCACTCATGCTGAGCTAAGCAAAACAAATTTCTTTTCAACCTAATTTTAAGCAAATACCATTCATTCTACTGTTCTACAAGTGAATAATTTTTCATCCCAAACAGTCCTCCCTTTATTTAATCAGCATATCTGATAACATTGTAGCTGGAGTCCTCTCATTGTCTCAACATTCCTACTCCTTGTCAGCATTCTCACATATAATACTATCTATTCTGAGTGACAGACACAGTATCATCCAGCACAAGAAGACTGTCACAGGATTGAGCATTAAGGATTCCCATGGCTGCTGCTGACCACCCAAACAGATTGTGCCACCCACAGAGTTTTTTGTCTTTTTGTAATCTCTCTAAAGCATGATGTATTTCTTGTGCACTATATTTTATGGTGTTCAGGGAACTTTGTCCACAATTTCACGTATATGCTTTAGTTGTTGATGCAGGTAACTATCTTGTAGCAGCTTTCTTACAGATTCATTTCAATGGAGGTAGGCAATGAATCCTTCACCAGGACACAAATGGGACACTGGGACTGGTAGAAAGTAGCAGGAGCTTGATAATTTAAAACACTGGTGTACCAGTACTGTTTCAGGGACTTCACTGGCATGGAAATAACAAATATTCCTTCAGTGTCAAGACAAATGTTCTGGTCTCCAATCATAGGATGTTAGGGGTAGGAATGGACCTTCAAAGATGATCAAGTCCAACCCCCTGCCAGAGCAGGACCATAGAGTCCAGAACAGATTACATAGGAACACATCCAGATGGGTCTTGAAAGTCTTCAGAGGAGACAACTCCACAAACTCTCTGGGCAGCCTGCTCCAGTGGTTTGGGACCCTCACTTTCTTCCTCATGTTCTTCCTCATGTTGAGGTGGAACCTTCTGTGATGTAGTTTATATCCATTTCCCCTTGTCCTGTCACAGGGTGCAACTGAGAAGAGCCTGTCCCCTCCGTCTTGGCACTCAACCCTCAGATATTTATAAACATTTATTAAATACCCTCTCAGTCTTCTCTTCTCCAGACTAAAAGCTTCAGGGCTCTCAGCCTCTTTTCATAGGGCACATGCTCCAACCCCTTAATCATCCTTGTAGCTCTCCATTGGACCCTCTCCAGCAGATCCTTGTACCAATCATGCTTCAGAATTCAATCATCTATGTCAATTGTTTGCCATTTATCTTCTTCTAAATGGGCTTAGATTCAGTGTTCTGTCAGATACAGTGCAGTTTTCTCATGATTGAAGTTGAATGCTATGATGAGATCTATAGTAGAAGTACAGATGCTTTGGATGTTGCTAATACAAAAGTCACAACCCTTTAATTGAAGGGATTGTGAGTAAAAAGAACTAAATACCACCACAGTTGCAAACCCCTTTTGATTTTAGATACATTATCCTGAATTACTTTTCAGATTGTGGTGGGGGAAAGGCCTTCCTCTACTTCTGCTGTTATTACTGCCTCTGTAAACTGCATCCAGAATTACAACTGCTGTAGCTATGAGTTAATGTGATCTTGGTTTGCACTATTCCAAGTGCATCTATCATCAGCTGGTTAATTCTCCACATCTGAGCCATCACATCCACTATGAGGCATTCATTAGTCCCTAAATTTAATTGAGAGGGTCTTCAGTGTTGTTTCATTTCATCAATCTGATTCAGTTTCTTCTTTCACAGCATTTACACCAATAAGTATTCCAAGTCCTGTTCCTAACCCTGAAAGAATACCACATTTCACTTGTTTGACCATGCTCAGAGGTTTTCCATGTGGTCACCCTGTGGGAGGCATACCTGTGAATGGGGCACAGGTTGGCTTCATGAAGGCAACATGTACCTGCATGAACAACTTGCTCACTTTAAAGACCATTTAAACAACACTTGTTGATGACTCATATTTTTAATAGCATACAGTCCAGATTCTGGTATTTGTGGGGTTAGCTTCTCTATTTTCAAGGGAGCTGCAGCTCATACCATAGTATTTGGAGAGACAGTTGTCATTCCTGGTGTAGCTGACAATACAGTTGTCACTCGCATCACAATTTTACAGGGTACATTGGTAACCACTCTCTCAGTCATGACTCTGGGAAACTTCTCATAATATCTAAAGTCTACTGTTGCACAGCAGTAATTTTAGTCAAAACACTGTGGTTTTCTTTCCACTGGTTTGTTCCACAGGAATTAAATCTTGCATAGTCTTTTGCATGACATGTAAAACAATATGTGGGGAAAAAATTAATTAGGGTGATGTATGATAGAAACAGCATGGCCATTCTCCCGGGGCGGCGAACTCGGGTCATGGGCAAGACTTTGCTATTGGGATTTTTCCCTGGCACCAGATTTTTGCCTCCTCTTTGGCAAGGAGAAAGCACCTGAAGAAACAAAGCCCAAAGCAGCAGAGCCGGTCAGAAACGGAGGAACCATTCCCGCTGCCGACGCTGGGTGGCGGTGTTGACCACGGACTGGCAGCTTCCTTTGCCCGCCCCGGCTCGGCAGCACCGGCACACAAAAATAGCCGGCAGAGCTGCTCGGGAGGGGCGGAGCGGCAGGCAGCCGGACTGCTCGGGGGACTGTAGAAGCCCTTCTCCGCCATCCCTCACAAACACTGCTCCGCCTGAGACGCTGCTTGCAAATGCCGGCAAGCCGGGAGGACGCTGTCTGGCTTTGGGGAGAGGAATGGCGTGGAATGGGAGACGGAGCGGAGGCAGCCTCAGGCAAGTGATTTTAATCCTTCTGTGCGTTCGCGTGTGGCAGAGCGGGGCCGAAAGCCTCCGCTATTCTCTGGCGGAGGAGATGGAGAGGGACTCCTTTGTGGGCAATATTGCCCAGGACCTGGGGCTTGCTCCGAGCCAGCTGGCAGCTCGCAAGGCGCGCGTTGTATCCGAGGAAAACGAGCAGCTTTTCCGCCTCAACCCGAGCACCGGAGTGCTGACGGCCAAGGAGTCTCTGGACCGAGAGGAGATGTGTCCTCAGAGCGAGACCTGCACACTCTTCTTTAAGGTGTTCTTTGACAACCCGTTGCAGCTGATCCGAGGGGAGGTGGAGGTTCTTGACGTGAATGACAACTCCCCAGTGTTCCCAGAAAAAGAGATGGCTTTAGAGATTCTTGAAACGGCGTCTCCCGGGTCCCGTTTCCCTCTGGAAAGCGCCCGTGACAAGGACGTGGGTAGCAACGGTTTGCAGAACTACACGCTGGGATCGAATTCGCATTTCTCACTTGCTCAGGGAATGAAGAAAGATGGAGCAAAATATGCCGAGCTCGTCTTAGAACGGCAACTGGACCGAGAAGAACAGCCACAGATTAAATTACTCCTGACTGCCACCGATGGAGGATCGCCACCGAAGTCAGGCACGGCTCAGATCCGGATCGTGGTACTGGATGCCAATGACAACACCCCAGCGTTCAGTCGGGAGATCTATGAGGTGCGTCTGGCAGAGAACAGCCCGCCGGGGCAGCTGGTAGTCAGAGTTGTGGCCACAGATCCCGACGAGGGGTCCAACGGTAAAGTGCAGTATGCCTTCACACAGATATCCGAGCAGTCCCGGCAGCTCTTCGACCTGAATCCTGACACGGGGGAGATTAGGGTGGCAGGAAAACTGGACTTCGAGGAAACAAAAATCCACGAGGTGATGGTGAGAGCCACTGACGGAGGGGGACTATATACTCATTGCAAAGTGCATGTGGAGGTTGTGGACGTGAACGACAACGCCCCGGAGATACAGCTGACCTCTCACATCGCCTCCATTCCCGAGGATGCTCCGCCACGCACCGTGGTGGCCCTCTTCAGCGTGCGGGATCGGGACGCAGGCGACAACGGCAGGACGGAGTGCACCATAGAAGGGGACTTACCTTTCACGCTCACCCCCACTTTCGATAATTACTACGAGCTCATAACCAACGCGGCGCTGGACAGGGAGACGACGGCAGAGTATAACATCAGCATCCGAGCCACGGACTGGGGCCCGCAGCGCCTGAGCTCTCGGCAAAGCCTGTGGGTGCAGGTGTCGGACGTGAACGACAACGCCCCCGCCTTCAGCCAGGAGCTCTACAGCATGTGGGTGAGGGAGAACAACAGCCCCATGGTGCGCATCGGCAGCGTGCAGGCCAGGGACGCGGACGCGGGCAGCAACGCCCGCGTGCAGTACGCGCTGGTGCGTGAGGAGGGCCAGGAGCAGGCGGCGGTGTCGGTCAGCTCGGAGAGCGGCGACGTGTACGTGGTGCGCTCGCTGGACTACGAGCGGGTGCGCGCCTTGGAGGTGTGGGTGAGCGCGGCCGACGGCGGCTCGCCGGCGCTGAGCGCGCGGGCGCTGCTGCGCGTGCTGGTGCGCGACGAGAACGACAACGCGCCGGTGGTGCTGCACCCGGCGGCCGAGAGCGGCGCGGGCGCGGGCGAGCTGGTGCCGCGCTGGGCGCCGGCAGGCTACCTGGTGGCCAAGGTGGTGGCGGTGGACGCGGACGCGGGGCAGAACGCCTGGCTGTCCTACGAGCTGGCCAAGGCCACGGAGCCGGGGCTCTTCCGCCTCGGGCTGCACAGCGGCGAGCTGCGCACGGCGCGGGCCGTGGCCGAGCGCGACGCGCCCCGACACAGGCTCGTCGTGCTCGTGCGAGACCGCGGCCAGCCGCCGCGCTCGGCCAGCGCCACCCTCGCCATCGCCCTGCTCCACGACTTCTCCGACGCCCACGTGCGCCTCAGCCAGGACGCGCCGCCCGCCGAGCCCGACGACACGCTCACTCTCTACCTCATCGTCTGCCTGGCCTGCGTCTCCGCACTCTGCCTGGCCACCGGCCTGGCCGCCCTGCTCATCAAGCTGCGGCGGGTCAGACGCAAACACGACGAGCCCTTGCCTACCTTCCCGACGGCTGTCGCCGAGAGCGATGCAGGCTCCCTTCCCCGCAGCCTTGTCTACGATGTGTGCTTGGCCACGGGCACCCTGAGCAGCGACTTTCACTTCCTCGGTCCTCTCTTGCCCTGCTTCCCTGCCGGGATGCCCCCGGCAGTGCCCCACAGCGGAGCTCAGTGTGCTCGCAAGAGGCGTCCAAACCCGGAGAAGAAGGCAACTGGTCCGCACAGGTGAGAGCCTGAAGGGGACTGAGGAGCAGGGGAGGCAGGAGGAGGCACCCCGGGGTAGGGGATTCAGGCCTGGGAGTCAGGGGGATCAGGTGTTTTGGAGCTGATGTTTGAAAGAGTCACTGGTACCAGAGTAAGTTAAAGAAAGCCACTGGAGAGGTAGGGACTTCTTAGCAGCAGCTGCTGAAATGTTGAAGGACTTCACCCCTCTTCCTCGGGGTTTCCTGTGTGCCACCTGGCAGGTCCTTTCTACACGGTGTCTGTAGATTATACCGACCCAGAGCAGGAACAACAATGGTCCTAGAGACAGTTCCTCCTTGAGCAGGCAGCCGCAGCAACAAGTGGTGCTGTTCAGCCTTAATCAGGTCAGTGCTGTAAAGGGATGTCAGAGCACTGATGACACTCCATGCACCGCTGATAGGAGCTGGTGCTTGGCGAGTGCTTCTCACCTGGGTGCCAGCAGTACTGAACTCCATGTCTCTGACCAGCTGCTGGAGGAGATGGAGGTGGGCAGACAGAACAGGTCAAAATAAATGTGGTTCTCAGGGATTTACAAAGCACCCTCCCCAAGTCAGTTCCTGACCCAGCTGGATGAACCTCTCTTCTCAATGCTAATGTGAGCTTTAAGTGAGTCATATCTGAGAAATATGCTGTTGAGAGAGCACAAGAGAGA
Organism: Picus viridis; assembly: GCA_033816785.1. Lineage (NCBI taxonomy): Eukaryota > Metazoa > Chordata > Aves > Piciformes > Picidae > Picus > Picus viridis. The sequence continues at coordinate 1,288,074 of CM066593.1, forward strand.
CAGAAAGTGGTCATTTAAACAGCTTCTCCTCAAGGGTTTAGTAGGTTCCAGGGATTAATTTGGCACTTCTCAAGACTCCAGAATCTGTATATAGACGTAGGTGCCTAAATGCTGTTTTCTAGTCACCCCACAACCCATTTTGATATATCAGCCTTAAACAGCGTTAACTATTTGTCAGAGACAGATTTTTGAGTGCTTACCATTGTAAATTACTCCCTCAGACTCGTGAACACCTTGCAGCAGTGAAGGGTGTTTTCTGGCTTTAGCTTTTCCCTGTTCAGGTCAGAGACACAGCCCCTGGTCCGACCTGCTCTTTAGTTCCATGTGAATAAGGCTGGCGTCACACAGTGGTGTCAGACACAACCTCTAAGCCTCTTGTTGATTCCTGCTTACCTTACATTGTTGATCACAACCTTTCCTCTCTCTCCTTTGCAGGTTCCCCTCCCAAAAGACACAAGTCCCAGACCTGCAGAAGCAGCTTGTGCCGCAAACAGGGGTGTGGAGCTAAATGTCAATTCCAATCAAAACCCTTGGCTTACCCATCAGTAACTGAGGAGAAAGCCAAGCTTGTCCATCCACACTACCTAACATGCTCACAGAGAGAAAAGAGAACAAAGAAACCAAACAACCACCAAAAAAGCAGCAGAGAGGCACAAATCTTCTTTAAGAGAGAGTGAAAGCCTCTCTCGTCTTGAGCAGTACTTTATTCATGTAAGTCTTTAGTAATTATGTCAAGGATGGAGGACAAAGACTGTGCTGCATGCTGGTTACACTGAGACTTGATGCATGTTTGTGAGCTTTGACCAATGTATGTTTTTCATGTGTAAAGTTGACATGTACATTTCAAGATATTTTTTGTTGGTTTTTTTTGTTCTAAGATGGTAGAGATTTGAAAGCATCGCTGCTTTTCTGTATCACAACAGGCTTTTACAATGATTTTCTGGGCACTGTAGAGTACAGAGCATCAAGAAGCTTTGTTTTCCTTTCATTAACCAGTAATGATCTAGAAATTCCTGTGATATTTGCTGTGGCTCACATCTGAAAGTCAAATACCTAATGATATAAACCAATAAAACCTACTTGGAACTCCCTTGGCTGAGGGTGCTGTGTGGAAGGTCTCTTGTCACAGTTATTGCTGAGGAAATCACCACCCCGGCAGCAGGATTTCAGGAAGAAGTCCAAGTCTTTGGAGTGGATTTTATGGAGGGGAAATCAGAGCAACCTGGAAATATGCCTTTCTCATGGCATTGCACTTGGAGCTTCTCAAAGCCAAGCTGGGGTCCTAGAGATGCTGTCACCAACCCCTTTACAACAGCTCCCAGCCTGTGAGGTCATGAATTGGGTGAAACCACCTGAAAATTCCTGTGGTCAACTACATAGCAGTCACTACCACAGCTGATGGACCAGCTCACGCTGGACACTCTCTCTGGAAGAGAGCTTTTTACTCTCACTGGCATAGAATCAGCACAGTCATAGCCTTAGGAGAGGAAGGCTTCCAGGCTGCAACACGTGGCACTGGTTCCTCCAGAAGAAATTTGTATTTGGAAATTATATCACTGGTTACATTCAAATTTTATGTCAGAAGAAAGGTTTTCTCCATTAAACCAAACCAAAACAAAACACCCAACCAAATAAAAACAAACAAAATCCCAAACAAATGAAACTGAAGGCTCACTGCCTAAGACAATAGTATGTATCAGCTCTAGTTCAGTCATTTCTGAAATGCCTCAAGAATGGAGTTGGTTCTGTGGACTCCAGCTAATTTCTTCTCTTATTTGCTCTTAGACGAGACCCTGGACCTCTTATCTTGTGCTGTGATGCAATGACAAGGTCTGAGAGGCAAATCACAGAATCACTGAACTGCATGCAGCCCTTGCTGTGGCTTGGGAAAGTAAGGGTGTTGTGAGTACTGTGCAACAATGTGATGCAAGTGTGTGGCTCTTTCTTCTCTGAGTTCTGGATATCTCTGAGATATGTGGGCTCTGTGTGTTTTGCCTTTTGCACACTCTCTCTGTCCATGCAGCTGTTCTGTTTCTGCAGAGCAGCTCTTCTTAACTTCCCACCAAGTTGGAAGGCTCAGACTGGACAAACTTGCTTTCTAAACTCCTTAGAGAGGAGTCATCCAGTTGTAGCTCCTGACAATAAAGAATTTAGGACTCAGATTCTGCCCCAGATTTGGTTTATTTCAGCTTGTGGAAAAATGTGAACATGTCCAGACTTTCTGTCTAATCGCCATATTTAGCAGCCTCTATGGTGATTGGAACAACATCTTTCAAATTTTGCCTGCTCATGTAGTTTCATCATCCTCCTGTCTTCTGGATGTAAGATAGAACACAGGAAGTTCCACCTCAGCATGAGGAGAAATTTCTTTCCTGTGAGAGTGACAGAGTGATGGAACAGGATGCCCAGAGAGTCTGTGGAGTCTCCTTTGCTGGAGAATTTCAAAGCCAACCTGGGTGTGTTCCTGTGTGACCTACCCTAGCTGATCCTGCTTTGCCAGGAGAATTGTCCCCAGTGATCTCTCCCTTCCAAAACCTAACATTCTATGATTCTCTGGGAGGCAACTGGGATCTCACTGTGCAAGGCACCCAGTACTTCTCCATTTTCACTAAGGAAAAGTTCCAATGAAGTTCAGTTACCGTTTGCAGCCTAAGGCCTTCTCTCTCCAGTTTCTCGTGCTCAGCACAGTCATTGTGCTAAGCAAAACCAGATTCAATTCACCCTCATTTTAAACAATTACACAATTGCATCAAATATTCTACAAATAAGCTTGTTACATCCCCAATACTCCCCTCTTGCTCTTGTTAAGCAAAGACACTAATGGTATAAACATTGATCTTTTTTGTTTTCTTGCCTGGGTTTCACTGCTTTGTTTGGTTTTTATTAAGTTAGACTGGCTTCAGTGGAGGCAGCAGTTTGCCTCTCCAAGATGTTGTGTACATGTCACCCACCTTGTTGCTGGGTCCACAGGTGCCGCTTCAACAGAGTCAGTGATGAGTTTCTGACCATGGGGATTTAGATGCCCTCAGGCATGGATCCTGACTCATGCTGCCAGACTGTAGTGGGAATCACTCTCCTCTCCTACCTCCATTTCCTCACGGTTGTTCCTTGTTAGCCTAGGTTGATTCTGCCTCTGATCATCCCATCACAAGCTTTGCATGTTCCTAGAACCCTCCTCAAAAATGTCCTTTTCATATCTTTGTAGTAATTAACAGGTTTAAACTTTTTCTCTTTTCCCCTTACAGTTTACAAAGCCTCGGGCTGAAACTGTATGGGTTTACATTTGAATAGCTCCTTTAATGGCCCATGATTCAGTGTCATTAGATCCACGCTTCATGTTATTGTTCACTGCTGCTCTTTAAGGTTCGTATATCTGGGAATATAATTTCTCAACACTCCTGGTTGTTTCTTCCCTTTTGCAGAAAATATTCTATCCTTTACACAGGCTCAGTTCAGGTTTGACCCCTGAGTTCAGGGACCTTCAAAATGTTTCTAATCGCAGGTGGCAACATCAGAAGAGAAAGGTCTGTGTGCCTCCAGAAGTTGCACATAGGTTACAGCTGGGAACAGCTTTCACGAAAGAGTTAGACAGTGACAACGCCTAACGAGGGTGCCAGGGAAAGCAGGCGGCGGGGGAAGACACTACACTCAAATCAGGCTAGAAAAGGGCTTAAATTGTGTGTCTTTGGGCGACGTGCGATACAAAAAGTGAAAAAAAAAAAAACCATAATTATAGTGATGCATCTCAGAAACAGCAGAGTGACTCTCACGTGGCGGTGATGAAGGAGACTTTGCTTTGGGGACTTTTCCCCGGCACCAGTCTTTGGCTCTGCTTTGGCAAGGTGAAAGCAGCCGGAAGGAGAAGGAGCAAAGACCAAGGCAGCAGCTCCGGCATGAAGCTGAGGAACCATTCCCGCTGACGACGCTGGGTGGCGGTGTTGACCACGGACCGACAGCTTCCTCTGCCCGCCCCGCCTCGGCAGCACCGGCACACAAAAACAGCCGACAGTGATACCCGGGAAAGGCGGAGGGGAAAACAGCCGCACTGCTCGGAGGCTTGAAGAAGACCTTCTCCGCCATCCCTGACAAACACTGCTGCGCCTGGGACGCTGCAAATGCCGGCAAGACAGGAAGATGTTTTCTGGCTTTTGTGGAAAGGAATGGCGTGGAACGGGAGACAGAGCGGAGACAGCCTCAGGCAAGTGATCTTGTTCCTTCTGTGCGTTTGCGTGTGGCAGAGCGGGGCCGAAAGCCTCCGCTATTCTCTGGCGGAGGAGATGGAGAGGGACTCCTTTGTGGGCAATATTGCCCAGGACCTGGGGCTTGCTCCGAGCCAGCTGGCAGCTCGCAAGGCGCGCGTTGTGTCCGAGGGGAACGAGCAGCTTTTCCGCCTCAACCCGAGCACCGGAGTGCTGACGGCCAAGGACTCTCTGGACAGAGAGGAGATCTGTCCTCACAGCGACACCTGTACACTCTTTTTAACTGTGTTCTTGACAATCCGTTGCAGCTGATCCGAGGGGAGGTGGAGGTTCTTGACGTGAATGACAACTCTCCCGTGTTCCCGGAGAAGGAGATGGTTTTAGAGATTCCTGAAACCACATCTCCGGGTTTCCGTTTCCCTCTGGAAAGCGCCTGGGACAAGGACGTGGGTCGCAATGGCTTGCAGAATTACAGCCTCGGGTCTAATTCACATTTCTCCCTTACTATCAAAACAAGGAATGATGGAGAAAAATATGCCGAGCTCTTACTGGATCGGCAGCTGGACCGAGAAGAGCAATCGGTCCTGAATTTACTGCTGACAGCCACCGACGGAGGCTCGCCACCCAAGTCAGGCACAGCTCAGATCCGGATCGTGGTGCTCGATGCCAACGACAATACCCCGAAGTTCAGTCAGGAGGTTTACCAGGCGCGTCTAGCTGAGAACAGTCCCCAGGGGCAGCTGGTGGTGAGAGTCGCAGCCACAGATCCCGACGAAGGGTCCAACGGGAAGGTGCAGTACACATTCACACACATATCAAAAGGATCTCGGCACCTCTTTGAGCTGAACGCTGACACAGGGGAGATTCTGGTAGCAGGCAACTTGGACTTTGAGGAAACGAAAAACCACGAGATGATGGTGAAAGCCACTGACGGCGGAGGACTGATTACCCATTGCAAGGTGCTGGTGGAGGTGGTGGATGTGAATGACAACGCCCCAGAGATACAGCTGACCTCACACACTGCCTCCATTCCCGAGGACGCTCCGCCACGCACCATTGGTGACCCTCTTCAGCGTGCGGGATCGGGACGCCGGCGACAACGGAAGGACAGAGTGCACCATCGATGGGGACTTGCCCTTCACTCTCACCCCCACTTTCGATAATTTCTACGAGCTGAGAACCAACGCGGCGTTGGACAGGGAGACGACGGCAGAGTATAACATCAGCATCCGAGCCACGGACTGGGGCCCGCGGCGCCTGAGCTCTTGGCAGACCCTGTGGGTGCAGGTGTCGGACGTGAACGACAACGCCCCCGCCTTCAGCCAGGAGCTCTACAGCATGTGGGTGACGGAGAACAACAGCCCCATGGTGCGCATCGGCAGCGTGCAGGCCAGGGACGCGGACGCGGGCAGCAACGCCCGCGTGCAGTACGCGCTGGTGCGTGAGGAGGGCCAGGAGCAGGCGGCGGTGTCGGTCAGCTCGGAGAGCGGCGACGTGTACGTGGTGCGCTCGCTGGACTACGAGCGGGTGCGCGCCTTGGAGGTGTGGGTGAGCGCGGCCGACGGCGGCTCGCCGGCGCTGAGCGCGCGGGCGCTGCTGCGCGTGCTGGTGCGCGACGAGAACGACAACGCGCCGGTGGTGCTGCATCCGGCGGCCGAGAGCGGCGCGGGCGCGGGCGAGCTGGTGCCGCGCTGGGCGCCGGCAGGCTACCTGGTGGCCAAGGTGGTGGCGGTGGACGCGGACGCGGGGCAGAACGCCTGGCTGTCCTACGAGCTGGCCAAGGCCACGGAGCCGGGGCTCTTCCGCCTCGGGCTGCACAGCGGCGAGCTGCGCACGGCGCGGGCCGTGGCCGAGCGCGACGCGCCCCGACACAGGCTCGTCGTGCTCGTGCGAGACCGCGGCCAGCCGCCGCGCTCGGCCAGCGCCACCCTCGCCATCGCCCTGCTCCACGACTTCTCCGACGCCCACGTGCGCCTCAGCCAGGACGCGCCGCCCGCCGAGCCCGACGACACGCTCACTCTCTACCTCATCGTCTGCCTGGCCTGCGTCTCCGCGCTCTGCCTGGCCACCGGCCTGGCCGCCCTGCTCATCAAGCTGCGGCGGGTCAGACGCAAACACGACGAGCCCTTGCCCACTTTCCCGACGGCTGTCGCCGAGAGCGATGCAGGCTCCCTTCCCCGCAGCCTTGTCTACGACGTCTGCTTGGCCACCGGCACCCTGAGCAGCGACTTTCACTTCCTCGGTCCACTCTTGCCCTGCTTCCCTGCCGGGATGCCCCCGGCAGTGCTCCACAGCGGAGCTCAGTGTGCTCTCAAGAGGCGTCCAACCTCGTGGAAGGAAGCAACTCGGCTGCACAGGTGACGAAAACAAAGCGGGTCTTGGCCAGACAGAGAAGGGAGAGGTTATCGCGTGGTTACGGACTGACACCTGGGAGTGAGGGCTGTCGGGTTTGTGTGTAGATATTTTTTAAAGGTACTTCGGGAAGGGAGGAGGTTATGCAGAGAGCCTGGAGAGGGCTTCCACATGTACTGCAGACATCTCAGCTGCTTCAGAAGTCCTCAATGAGCTCACCTCTCTGCATCCTGGTTTATGCCATGAGATCAAATCTTCTGTGCTGACATGATGGGTTCAGGCAGATAATGGGTCCTTTCCATGTAGTGTTTAGAGCTCTTTAGGAGCCAGAACTGGAAGTACACCACTCCTAGGGACATGTTCACCTAGAACAGATAGGACCTGGAATGTAGTGGTCCTATGCAGCATTAACACAGACAGTGTTTTAAGCATATGTGACACCACTGATACTATCACCTGAACTGCTGTTAGGAACTGATGCTTAGCACTACTAAGTGCTGCTCATCAGGCTGGTGGCAGTGCTGAATAAAGTCTTTCTGACAAGGTGCTGAAGGCCATGAAGCACCTTGGTCTCAGCTAAAAATTTTTAATTAAATTTCTGTTTTCCATGGGTGGGCATTAAAGGCCACAAAGATAAAATTCCCAGGTATTTGCAAAGCATCTACCCATTACATTTCTGGCATAGCCAGATGATTCTGGACAGCATCAGCACTCTTCAAAATGTTGATATGAAGTTAGTCATACCCCTTTTTAGGTCAGAAACCCAGCACCTGGTCCAAACTACTCTTTGGCTCTGGATAGAGAAGGGTGGTGTGAAAGACAGTGGTTACAGATAGGACTTCTAAGCTTCTTGTTTACCTTCCATGCACAAATTACAATCTCTCTCTTCTTTGAAGGCTCCCCTCTCCCAAGGTATGGATCCTGGACTTGCCAAAGCAGCTTGTGCTGCAAACAATGAAATGGAGTTAAATGTCAATTCTGAACAAAACCCTTGGCTCACCCATCAGTAAGTGAAGAGAAAGATGAGCTTGTCTGTCCTCACCAGCTGATGTCCTCACTGGGAAGAAAGAAAAAGAGACCAAACACAGACTAAAAATGTATCAGGGAGGTATAAGTCTTCTCTAAGAGAGAGCAAACCCCTCTGCCCTCAAGCAGTATTTTATTCCTGTAGGCATTTTGCAGTTGTTACATGGATGGATGGAGGACTGTGTTGCATGCTGATTACAACAAGACTTGGTTCATGTTTGTGAGGGGAATACTGTAAGAGAAATACTACAAACTGAAAGCAGAGCTTCAAGGTAACTTTCTCCTACATCCTATTTTCTGTGTTGTGGGTTGGGTTTTGGTGTGGCTCTGTAACAATGTTTTAATCGTCTGCAGTCTGGTCAATCCCCGGCAAACAGACATGCAGCAGAATGCAGTGGTGCTTGCAAAGGAATTGCTTAATAACGGGCAGAAGCTGATTACATCACAAATGGATGACATTGGCACACCAGTTCTGCTTAAGCAGGAGTTTACAGGTTTTCCTGGCTCTGAAGAGTGAGCTTTGAGCAATGTGTGGGTTTGGTGTTTTGGTTTTTTTTTGTTGTTGTTGTTGTTGTGTTAGGTTTTTTTAGCATGGAGCTGAAATGTGTATTCCAGAGTTTTGAATATAATGTCATAGACAATTAAAAGCACTCTTTGTGGTTTTGCTGTAAAATTTGCTGAGGCATCTACAGTGAGATTAAGACATTGTAGAGGCCATCAAGCAGCTTTCAATTTTCCTTTCTTTAACTGGCACTCATTTATAAAGTTGTGTGATATTTCCTTTTAAGTGTGAAATGCCTGATAGCAGAAAAAAAAAAAAAAAAAACACAATAAAACCTACTTAGACCTCCCTTGGCTGAGTGTGCTGTCTGGGAGATCACTTGTCACAGCCCTTGCCAAGGAAATTGCATCCCCAAAAGCAGGATTTCAGGAAGAAATGCAAGCCTTTGTAGCAGATTTTATGGAGGAGAAAACAGAGCAACCTGGACATAGGCCATTCTCAGGTGTTGGATCAAAGTGGAAGGCTCCCAGCCTGCGAGATTGAGAAATATGGCAACAGTCTTGGTCTGTTCCAGAAACACATGAACGTTGCTGTGGTTCATGAGCCAGATCACTCTGCATAATGGACACCTTCAACCATGCACATCTTCACAGTATCACAGTATCACAGTATTGCTAAGGTTGGAAGAGACCTCGAAGATCATCGAGTCCAACCTGTAACCACAGACGCCCTGACTAGACCATGACACCAAGTGCCACGTCCAGTCCCCTCTTAAACACCTCCAGGGACGGTGACTCCACCACCTCCCCAGGCAGCACATTCCAATGGCGAATGACTCTCTCAGTGAAGAACTTTCTCCTCACCTCAAGCCTAAACTTCCCCTGGCACAGCTTGAGACTGTGTCCCTTTGTTCTGGTGCTGGTTGCTAGAGAGAAGAGGCCAACCCCTTCCTGGCTACAACCACCCTTCAGGTAGTTGTAGAGAGCAATGAGGTCGCCCCTGAGCCTCCTCTTCTCCAGGCTAAACAACCCCAGCTCCCTCAGCCTCTCCTCATAGGGCTTGTGCTCAAGGCCTCTCACCAGCTTTGTTGCCCTTCTCTGGACACATTCAAGTGTCTCGATGTCCTTCTTAAACTGAGGCGCCCAGAAATGGACACAGTACTCAAGGTGTGGCCTAACCAATGCAGAGTCCAGGGGCACAATGACCTCCCTGCTCCTGCTGGCCACACTATTCCTAATGCAGGCCAGATGTGTGGGTTCCCTGCTCTTCCTTTAACCTTCTTGTAAATTGGGAGAACACTGACAAGTTTCCAGTCAGCAGGGATCTGTACATTCTTCCAAGATGGAGAACATTTGCCCTTTCTCCTTTTGCTCTGTGAACTGTGCTTGAGCCTTGTCTTACCTGTTCTTATTCAGAAGGACTGGCACTCCAGGTGTAACAACATATTGTTTGAATGCAGGCATGTGGCATGGAATATTGGGAAACTCTCATACTGTGATGTGTTGCTGTTCCAAAATGTGACACTGCAACCCAGGAACCCCTTGTCTGTGAAATAGAGAGAACAGCTGAGGGCCTTGTGTGGAGACAATGGTCTGTGTAGAGATGTTGTTTCTGGGAAAGCTCTGTGAATGTCCTCAAACGAGTTGGAGTTTTCCCTACTGTTGTCCTTTGAGGTAAGGGTGAGCAAGTACCGTCCTTTAATTTGGAGACAAGGCCTGTAATGGAAAATCAGGACAATTGTGGGGAGCAGGGAATAGCTGACAGGGTTCTTTGCATTTTTTGAGCACTGGGCTTCTGGCTCCCTTAAGAGCAGTTGTGAGTGTGCAAAGATCTCTGCAAAGCAGCAAGAAGGGACAAGTGAGCTTTGCAACTCTCCCAACAGCTCCAGCTGCAGAAGTCAAATGTAAGGATGTTATAGGAGAGTCCAAGAAGACACTCCTGACAAGTTACAAGGTTCAGACTAGACCCTCGTGCTTTCTAAGCTCCTCAAATTAAAGTCTGTGTGTGACTGGATCCATTCTTAGCCCCTGATTATAAAGAGAATTTCAGATCCCAGGTTATGCCACAGTCCAGTTTATAGTAGTGTTGTGCAAGACTCCCAGTGCTTCCCTATTTCAGCTAAGCAAAGGTGCAAGTGAAAATCAGTTACAGTTTGTGGCCTGAGGCCTCCTCTCTCCAGTCTCTCATAATAAGCACAGTCACTCAAGCTGCGTTAAGCAAAACAACTTTCAGCTCAATCTAGTTTAAAGCAATCACAAAATTAATTCTAATACTGTATGCCTTATTTTTGTTCACAACAGTCCCCTTTTTGCTCTACCCAGCAGACCTGATATTATTTTAAGTGGAGTTGTAGCCTTTACTTTTTGTTTTCTAAGAGTTAGACTGGTTTTGAACTCTTCCCCAGTACATTGCATGTTCATTTCCTGGAACTCCACAGTGGCTCGGCAGAAGCAATCACAATCTAAGTCAATTCTCATTGCCAGTGTCAAGTGCCTGATACCGGTGGCTTTATCTGGTCATCATTTACAGTTCACAGCAGGACGGTCTGGTTAGGACCTTTCAGCTCTTCCTAGGACGTCGCTAAACATTAAGTAATCAACTTGCTCTTTCCAATCACACATTTTCTGTTAAGACAAGATGAGCTTATTTTTCAATTTGTCTTTTACAAAGTTTGTGTTTGAACCGTTTTAAGCTTTCACTTGAATGGTTCCTTTAATGCCCCTTTCATCGGTGTCCTTAGATCCCTGCTCTTTGCTATTGTTCAGCTTATCTCCTCTTTAGCGTTTGTAATATCAGGGGGGTTAATTAATCGCCTCCTCTACTTGCCTTTTGTAGTGCCTTACCGTAAGTCCCTACACGGATGCAGGAGTTCGGTTGTGACCAGCGTACCTTCAGAGTGTTTCTAAGACGGGGTAGTAACATCAGTGGAGAAAGGTCTGAGTACCTCCAGAACGTACAAACAAGTTGCAGCGTGTCAACATTTCTGTGGTTCAGGGGACGTGTTTCACGAACGTGTTAGATAGTGACACAGCTTATCCTTGGGGGAGGGTCAGCAGGCGGCAAGGGACAAGACTCCTCCCAATTCAGGACAGAAAAGCTGTTGAATTGAGATGTATGTAACAAGGGGTGAAAAAATAGAATTAGGGTGATGTGGCATAAAATCAGCATTGCCATTCTCCTGTGGTGGTGAGCTTGGGTGATGTGGCACACTTTCCTTTGGGGATTTTTCCCTGACAGCACTCTTTTCGCCCCGATTTTGCACGGAGAGAGCACCTGGATGAAGCAAAGTCTAAGACAGCAACACCGGCCAGAAGCACAGGAACCATTCTCGCTGCCGACGCTGGGTGGTGGTGTTGACCACGGACCGGCAGCTTCCTCTGCCCGCCCCGCCTCGGCTGCACTGGCACACAAAGACCGCCGGCAGAACTGCTCGGGAACGGCAGAGGGAAACGCAGCCGAGCTGCTCGGGGGCTTGAAGAAGACCTTTTCCGCCATTCCTGACAAAACACTGCTCCGCCTGGGACGCTGCTTGCAAATGCCGGCAAGCCGGGAGGACACTGTCTGGCTTTTGGGGAGAGGAATGGCGTGGAACGGGAGACGGAGCGGAGGCAGCCTCAGGCAAGTGATCTTGTTCCTTCTGTGCGTTTGCGTGTGGCAGAGCGGGGCCGAAAGCCTCCGCTATTCTCTGGCGGAGGAGATGGAGAGGGACTCCTTTGTGGGCAATATTGCCCAGGACCTGGGGCTTACCCCAAGCCAGCTGGCAGCTCGCAAGGCGCGCGTTGTGTCCGAGGGGAACGAGCAGCTTTTCCTCCTCAACCCGAGCACCGGAGTGCTGACGGCCAAGGAATCTCTGGACCGAGAGGAGATCTGTCCTCAGAGCGAGACCTGCACACTCTTCTTTAAGGTGTTCTTTGACAACCCGTTGCAGCTGATCCGAGGGGAGGTGGAGGTTCTTGACGTGAACGACAATTCCCCCGTGTTCCCTAAGAAGGAGATGATTTTAGAGATTTCTGAAATGACATCTCCAGGGTCCCATTTCCCACTGGAAAGTGCCCGTGACAAGGACGTGGGTAGCAACGGCTTGCAGAACTACAGCCTCGAATCCAATTCGCATTTCTCCCTAGCTTTTGGAAAGGGGAAAGGAGGAGGAAAATATCCAGAGCTCGTCCTAGAGAGACAGCTGGACAGAGAAGAGCAGCGAGAAATGTATTTACTCCTAATTGCAGTGGACGGGGGTTGCCTCCAAGGTCAGGCATGGCTCAGATCCGGATCGTGGTACTGGATGCCAACGACAACACCCCGATGTTCAGTCGGGAGATCTACGAGGTACGCCTGGCAGAGAACAGCCCCACAGGGCAGCTGGTGGCCAGAGTAGAGGCAAGAGATCCCGACGAAGGGTCCTACGGTAAAGTGCAGTACGCCTTCACACAGACATTGGAGGGGTCTCAGCAGCTCTTCGATCTAAACCCTGAGACGGGGGAGATTCGGGTGACAGGAAAACTGGACTTCGAGGATACGAAAAAACACGAGATGATGGTGAAAGCCACTGATGGTGGAGGGTTGTATACTACTTGCAAAGTGCAGGTGGACATCGTGGACATGAACGACAACGCCCCAGAGATACAGCTGACCTCACACACTGCATCCATTCCCGAGGACGCTCCGTTACGCACCGTGGTGGCTCTCTTCAGCGTGCGGGACCGGGATTCCGGCGACAACGGCAGGATAGAGTGCACCATCGATGGGGACTTGCCCTTCACTCTCACACCCACTTTCGACAATTACTACGAGCTCAGAACCAACGCGGCGCTGGACAGGGAGACGACGGCAGAGTATAACATCAGCATCCGAGCCACGGACTGGGGCCCACAGCGCCTGAGCTCTCGGGAGACCCTGTGGGTGCAGGTGTCGGACGTGAACGACAACGCCCCCGCCTTCAGCCAGGAGCTCTACAGCATGTGGGTGAGGGAGAACAACAGCCCCATGGTGCGCATCGGCAGCGTGCAGGCGAGGGACGCGGACGCGGGCAGCAACGCCCGCGTGCAGTACGCGCTGGTGCGTGGGGAGGGCCAGGAGCAGGCGGCGGTGTCGGTCAGCTCGGAGAGCGGCGACGTGTACGTGGTGCGCTCGCTGGACTACGAGCGGGTGCGCGCCTTGGAGGTGTGGGTGAGCGCGGCCGACGGCGGCTCGCCGGCGCTGAGCGCGCGGGCGCTGCTGCGCGTGCTGGTGCGCGACGAGAACGACAACGCGCCGGTGGTGCTGCACCCGGCGGCCGAGAGCGGCGCGGGCGCGGGCGAGCTGGTGCCGCGCTGGGCGCCGGCAGGCTACCTGGTGGCCAAGGTGGTGGCGGTGGACGCGGACGCGGGGCAGAACGCTTGGCTGTCCTACGAGCTGGCCAAGGCCACGGAGCCGGGGCTCTTCCGCCTCGGGCTGCACAGCGGCGAGCTGCGCACGGCGCGGGCCGTGGCCGAGCGCGACGCGCCCCGACACAGGCTCGTCGTGCTCGTGCGAGACCGCGGCCAGCCGCCGCGCTCGGCCAGCGCCACCCTCGCCATCGCCCTGCTCCACGACTTCTCCGACGCCCACGTGCGCCTCAGCCAGGACGCGCCGCCCGCCGAGCCCGACGACACGCTCACTCTCTACCTCATCGTCTGCCTGGCCTGCGTCTCCGCGCTCTGCTTGGCCACCGGCCTGGCCGCCCTGCTCATGAAGCTGCGGCGGGACAGGCAGAGACAGGCTGAGCCCTTGCCCACTTTCCCGACGGCTGTCGCCGAGAGCGACGCGGGCTCCCTTCCCCGCAGCCTTGTCTACGATGTGTGCTTGGCCACCGGCACCCTGAGCAGCGACTTTCATTTCCTCGGTCCACTCTTGCCCTACATCCCTCCCAGCATGGCTCCCAGTGCGGCCCCACAGCGGAGCTCCGTGTGCTCTCAAGAGGCGTCCAACCTCGTGGAAGGAGGCGACTGGGCTGCACAGGTGAAGGATCTCTGCGGGCCAAGGCTATGTGGAATGAGGAGGGGGTGGCGTGGTGTGGGGATTCAGGCCTGGGGGTCATGTGTGTCCGTTTGGTGTAGCTGATGTTTAAAGAGCCACAGTGACGTGGGGTGGTGAGAAAGCTATTGGCCAGGGCTTGCAGGGAAAATCAGGGGGTGTCATCTTCTTGTCAAATGCTAATCTATTGCAGGTCTCTGGAACCAACTCTATGTCATGGAGTATTCACCATCAAGTTGTCATAAAATGGGGCACCTGACCCATGAAATGGTGTTGAAGCAGAGTTATGGATGTGTGAGCCACCACGGTGGCTCATATCTGTGCACTGAGTAGAGGATGTAATATTTATGACAAAGATGAAGGCTGTGGGTGCTGATGCTCTTAGCATCTTAATTTACACTCTACAGCTCAATAATCATTTGCAGCAGTGCCTTGCTGGTATCTGCAGTAGTATTTTCTGGGTGTAGATATTCCCTTTTCAAGTCAGAGACCCAGCACCTGCTCCAATGTTATCTTTGCCGTTGAGTAGACGAGGGTGCTGTCACAGATGCAGTGGTGTCAAACATGCCCTCTAAGCTTCTTGATGATGCCAGTTTACCTTCCATATCCACATGACAACTTCTTTCCTTTATAGGGCAGAGCTCCTATCTCTGAAGACAAGAGTCCCAGACCTGTTGAAGAAGCTTGTCCTGGAAACAGGGGGATGGAGCTAAATGTCAGTTCTGATCAAAACCCTTGGCTCACCCATCAGTAAGTGAGGAGAAAGACAAGCTTGTCTGTCCTCACTAGTTAAGGTCCTCACAGAGAAAAGAGAACAAAGGGACCAAACATCTACCGAAAAAGCACCTGAAAGTTACAAATCTTCTTTGAGAGACAGCAAAATCTCTCTCCTTTTGAGCAGTACTTTATTCATGTAGATATTTTGGAACAGTGACATGGATGTAGATGAGGACTGTGTTGCATGCTGCTTACACTGAGACTTTGTGTGTGATTATGAGTGTGCTGCTGCTTCAGAACCTAAGTTTTCCCTACAGCACCTTTTGTGTGTGTATTTTGTCCTAAGGAGGTAACTCTATAACTATCTCGTAATTGTCTGCAATCTGGGCAGTACCAGGCAAACAGATCTTCAGCAGAATTCAGTGGTGATTGCAAAGGGGTTTCTTAATATCAGGCAGAAGCTGATTACATTAGAAATGGCTGACATTGGCACACTTCTGTTTGAGCAGGAGTTTACAGGGTCTCCTGAATCTAAAGAGTGGGCTTTGAGCAATGTGTCCTTTTAGTCATATAATGAAGTTGAAATTAACATCAAGAGGTGGTTTTTTTGTTGTTGTTTTCAATTTGTTTGGGGTTTTTTGTTTGGAGTTTTGTTGTTGATTTTGTGTGTTTGGGGTTTTTTGTTTGTTTATTTGTTTTGGTAGTTTGCTCACAGAGAATTAAAAGCTCTGGGTATGGTTTTGAGGTAAATCTGCTTAAAATGTTTTCAGTGGTCTTAAGGCACTGTAGACTATAGGGCATCAGGAAGCTTTCTGCTTTCCTTTCTTTAACTGGTAATGATCTATAAAGTCCTGTGATATTTGCTGTCTCTCACACACCTTTAAGTGTCAAATATCTGATAATAGAAGTCAATAAAGTCTACTTGGAACTCCCTTGGCTGGGTGTGCTGTATGGAATATCACTTGTCCAGTCATGGTTGAGAAAATTGCCTCCTCAAAAGCTGGATTTTGGGAACAAATACAAGCCTTTGGAGTGGATTTTATGGAGGCAAAAACAGAGCAACCTGGAAAGAAGCCATCCTCAGAAGCTGGAGAAGTGGAGGGCTCCCAGCCTGGGCAATTGTAAATTAGGGCAACAATCTTGGCCTATTCCAGAAACCCATGATTACTGCTGTGCTCCATGGACAATCTCACTCTGGACACTGGACACCTGTAACCATGCACAGCTTGTTTATCTAAAGAGCCTGAAAGCTTCATGTGCACAAAGAGATCTGTATTATGGTCTCAGGCTGGACTGGAAGCTCCATTCAGCTCACAGTGGCAGGGGATCCCTTTGCTGCTCCCTGGCATTGCTTCCCACAGAGGATCCTCAGATAAATCTGCATTTGTAAATCGTGTTACTGATTTCCCACAAATTCTGTCAGAAGAAAGTTGTCCCACCCTTCAAAACCCAAACAATTCAAACAAATTAAAGGCTCCCTCCTCATACAGTAGGATGTTCCTTCTCTGTTACTGTTGTTTCCAAAATTACTCAAGAGTTCCAGAGGTCCCAGATAAGTTTTTCTCTCACTTTCTCTTAGGCAAGACCATAGACATCTTATCCTTCAATTATATACTAATTTTAATTATCCATATTATAAAATTGTGAGTATTCTGTTACACTGGGGTGCAAGCACATGGCTCTTTATTCTCTGGATTCTGGATATCTCTGTCTGTGATGTGTGGACTCTGTTTGTTTTGCCTTGTGGTCACCCTATGTGTGCATACAGCCAGTTGTGTGTCTGCATGTGCTGCACACAGGCTGACAGGCAAAGCAGAGAGTTGCTCACAGCCAGCTGTTGCGATGCTCCCAAATCCAGATCAGCGGGCAAGAAGAGTACTTTGAACCTTTGAGTAGAACAGTTTCCTCTCCAGGGGAGACAACAAAAACGTGCATGATCTTTCTTTGGCCCATAAGTGGTAGCTGAGGGGGCTGTTACCTTCAAATTGCACTGAATACACAGGAATACCAACAGGGTTGTGTGCGGAGTTGTGAAAACACATTCCTTATCTTCAGGTGCACTGTAAAGAAATTCCACAAGTTGCTTCAAAAAACTTTCACTGAAGGTGTAATCAAGATAAACTCTGAGAAGGTCCACTGGGCTTTGTTTCCTTGTTGTTCCTGAATTCCGAGTCCTCTTGATGGCAGTGGAAAGTTGTTTTGATCCCAGGTTCTGGGCTTAATGTTAAGAGTATTTGCATTCTCCTTTTGCTCTTTCTCCTTCTGCTCTGTGAACTGTGTCTAAGCCTTGTCTTACCTGCTCCCCTTCAGAAGCACTGGGACCCCAGGTGTAATAAAGCACCATGTGAATGCAAACGTGAGCACAGGATATTGGGAAACCCTCATGCTGTGTTGTTCTGCAGTTCCAAAGTGTAACGCTGGAAACCAGGATCTCATTCTGTGTGAAAGTGAAACAAAGAGAACACCTGAAGGCCTTGTGTGAAGACAGTGGTCTTTGTAGTGATACTGTTTCTGGGAAAGCTCTGTGAATGTTCTCAAAGGGTGGGAAATATATCTTTTTCTCCTGTTTTCCCTTGGCCGTGGTAAAGGGTGAGCAGATCCAGTCTTTCAGATTGGAGACATGGATGATAGACCACTGAGGACAGTTTTTGTTAGCAGGGAATTGCTGCCAGGCCTCCTTCAGTCTTCTGAGCACTAAGCTTCCGGCCCTCCTAAGAGGGGCTTTAAATGTACAAAGATCTCTGCTAAGTGGTGAGATAGGACGAGTGACCTTTGCAGCTCTCCCAACAGCTCCAGCTGCGGGTGGTGAATGTTATGGGAGAGTCCAAGAAGACTCTCCCAACAAATTTCAAGGTTCAGACTAGACCCTATTGCTTTTCAAAATTCTCATTAGAGAGGAGTCTGATATGACTGGATCCAGTCTTAGCCTCAGACTGTAGAGTTCAGGACCCGAGATTAAGCCACAGAGTTGGTTTATTTCAACCTAAACTCAGCCTCCCTCTCACATGACAAACCCTCTCGCTGGATTCCCTGTGCCTCTAAGGCCTCACTTAGAGGAGGTGTTCATGTGCCTATCTATGCAACACACACTGACTTCTTGTACAACCAGCTTGTTTATTAACTGCTCTTCACCTACAATACTTGGAGAAACTTCCTTCAGGTTTTACCTACTCAACGTAGTCACCTCATCCTCCCACCTTATCTGGGAGGCACCTGGGATTCATCTGCCTTACAAGTGCTTCAAATTGAGTTATTTCTCTCTCTCTTTTGAAGTTTTGGGTTTTTTTCCTTGAATGAGAGGTTTAGTCCAGTTTATAGTAGTCATGCAAGATGCCCAGTACATCTAACAAAAAGTTTAAGTGAAATTCAGTTACACATTGGGGTTCTGAGACCTCATCTTTTTACCGTCTCATGTTATGCACAGTCACTCACACTAAATTAAGCAAAAGAAGGTTCAAATCACCCTAATTCAAAGAGATCACATAATTCATTCTAATCTTGTACAATGTATTTATTCCTAGCAGTCCCCCCTTGGCTCTATTTGGGAGACCTGATAACATTTTAAATGAATTTGTGTCCCCCACTTTTTGTTTTCTAAGAGTTCGACTGGTCTTGAAAGCTTATCCAGTGAAGAGGGCCTGACCCTGGGGTTTTTTAGCTGCTCCACATTCACAGGCACTGGTTTGCACAAGAAGGTTCAGTGGGTCACTCTCCATTTCTCCCTTGTTCTTCCTCTTAGGTTCACTCTTGACTGCCTTTATTCTAAAACCCACATAATAAGCCTTACCTATTCCTAGAACCTACCTGAACATCTCATAATCAGTTTGACATTTCTAATGAGACGCTTTCTGTCAATCCAAGACTAACTTCTTTCCCCCCTTACCCTTTAAAAAGTTTCTGTTTGAACTTCTTGGAGTCTCCTCTTGAGTGGTTCCTGGTGGCCTATCCATCGGTGTTGTTAGATCCCTGCTCCCCGCTTTGTCTACATTAGGGCCTCCTCTTCAGCTTTAGGCTTTAATTTAAAACTTCCCCTGGTTGCATTTTGCATGAAATAGCAGTTGGCTGTGTGTTCTTACAAAGGTACAAGAGCTGAGGTTTTACCTGTGAGAACAGGGACCTTTGAAGTGTTTCTGAGCCTGTGTTAAGGTCAGAAGAGAAAGGTCTATGTACCTCCAGAAAATGAAAACTGATTGCAGCGTTTCAATGACTGTATGCAGCTGAGGACACGTTTCAGGAATGTGTTAGATAGTGACACAGCTTATACTGCAGAGCAGCAGCACCAGGTGCACAAAATCATTTAAATTTGGTGTTTTCTGGGAGACTGGTGATATGAATTGTGGAAAAAAATAAACCAGAAACAGCATTGCCATTCTCCTGTGCTGGTGAGCTCGAGTGATGGGGAACTGTCACTAGATTTTGGCTTCGCTTTGGAACGGAGAGAGCATATAGAAACACGAAAGCCCAAGAGAGCAGCGGCGGCCAGAAGCACAGGAACAATTCTCGCTGCCGACGCTGGGTGGCGGTGTTGACCATGAACCGGCAGCTTCCTCTGCCCGCCCCGGCTAGGCAGCACCGGCACGCAAAAACAGCCGACAGAGCTACCAGGGAAGGGCGGAGGAGAACGCAGCCGGGCTGCTCGGGGGCTTGCAGAAGCCATTCTCCGCCATCCCTGACAAAACCCTGCTCCGCCTGGGACGCTGATTCCAAATGCCGGGAAGCCGGGAGAACGCTGTCTGGCTTCTGTGGAGAGGAATGGCGTGGAACGGGAGACGGAGCGGAGGCAACCTCAGGCAAGTGATCTTGTTCCTTCTGTGCGTTTGCGTGTGGCAGAGCGGGGCCGAAAGCTTCCGCTATTCTCTGGCAGAGGAGATGGAAAGGGACTCGTTTGTGGGCAATATTGCCCAGGACCTGGGGCTTGCTCCGAGCCAGCTGGCAGCTCGCAAGGCTCGCGTTGTGTCCGAGGGGAACGAGCAGCTTTTCCGCCTCAACCCGAGCACCGGAGTGCTGACGGCCAAGGAGTCTCTGGACCGAGAGGAGATCTGTCCTCAGAGCGAGACCTGCATGCTCTTCTTTACTCTCATTTTTGACAATCCATTGCAGCTGATCCGAGGGGAGGTGGAGGTTCTTGATGTGAACGATAACTCCCCAATGTTCCCCAAGAAGGAGATGGTTTTAAAGATTCCAGAAACGACACCACCTGGGTCCCGTTTCCCTCTGGATCGCGCCCAGGATGTTGATGTAGGTAGTAATGGTTTGCAGAACTACAGCCTCGGATCCAATTCGCATTTCTTCCTTGCTCTCGGATCAGCGAAACGTGGAGCAAAATACCCAGAGCTCATCCTAGAACAGCAGCTGGACCGAGAAAAGGAGGCGGAGATTAGTATACTTCTGACCGCCAACGACGGAGGTTCGCCTCCCAGGTCAGGCACGGCTCAGATCCGGGTCGTGGTGCTGGATGCCAATGACAACACCCCGACGTTTTCTCGGGAGGTCTATGAAGTGCAGCTTGATGAGAACAGCCCCCCGGGGCAGCTGGTGGTGAGAGTCGCAGCCACAGATCCCGATGAAGGGTCCAACGGGAAGGTGCAGTACGCTTTTACCCAGACTTTGGATGGGTCTCACCAGCTTTTCGATCTGAACCCTGATACGGGGGAGATTCGGGTGACAGGAAAACTAGACTATGAGGAAACACAATCCTATGAGATGATGGTGGAAGCCACCGATGGAGGGGGGCTGTCTGCGCATTGCAAAGTGCTGGTGGAAGTCGTGGATGTGAATGACAACGCCCCGGAGATACAGCTGACCTCACACACCGCCTCCATTCCCGAGGATGCTCCGCCACGCACTGTGGTGGCACTTTTCAGTGTGCGGGACCAAGACGCCGGAGACAACGGCAGGACGGAGTGCACCATCGAAGGGAACTTCCCTTCACACTCACCCCCACTTTCGGCAATTTCTACGAGCTCAGAACCAACGCGGCGCTGGATAGGGAGACGACGGCAGAGTATAACATCAGCATCCGAGCGACGGACTGGGGCCCGCGGCGCCTGAGCTCTCGGCAAAGCCTGTGGGTGCAGGTGTCGGACGTGAACGACAACGCCCCCGCCTTCAGCCAGGAGCTCTACAGCATGTGGGTGACGGAGAACAACAGCCCCATGGTGCGCATCGGCAGCGTGCAGGCGAGGGACGCGGACGCGGGCAGCAACGCCCGCGTGCAGTACGCGCTGGTACGTGAGGAGGGCCAGGAGCAGGCGGCGGTGTCGGTCAGCTCGGAGAGCGGCGACGTGTACGTGGTGCGCTCGCTGGACTACGAGCGGGTGCGCGCCTTGGAGGTGTGGGTGAGCGCGGCCGACGGCGGCTCGCCGGCGCTGAGCGCGCGGGCGCTGCTGCGCGTGCTGGTGCGCGACGAGAACGACAACGCGCCGGTGGTGCTGCACCCGGCGGCCGAGAGCGGCGCGGGCGCGGGCGAGCTGGTGCCGCGCTGGGCGCCGGCAGGCTACCTGGTGGCCAAGGTGGTGGCGGTGGACGCGGACGCGGGGCAGAACGCCTGGCTGTCCTACGAGCTGGCCAAGGCCACGGAGCCGGGGCTCTTCCGCCTCGGGCTGCACAGCGGCGAGCTGCGCACGGCGCGGGCCGTGGCCGAGCGCGACGCGCCCCGACACAGGCTCGTCGTGCTCGTGCGAGACCGCGGCCAGCCGCCGCGCTCGGCCAGCGCCACCCTCGCCATCGCCCTGCTCCACGACTTCTCCGACGCCCACGTGCGCCTCAGCCAGGACGCGCCGCCCGCCGAGCCCGACGACACGCTCACTCTCTACCTCATCGTCTGCCTGGCCTGCGTCTCCGCGCTCTGCCTGGCCACCGGCCTGGCCGCCCTGCTCATCAAGCTGCGGCGCGTCAGACGCAAGCACGACGAGCCCTTGCCCACCTTCCCGACAGCTGTCGCCGAGAGTGATGCAGGCTCCCTTCCCCGCAGCCTGGTCTATGACGTGTGCTTGGCCACGGGCACCCTGAGCAGCGACTTTCACTTCCTCGGTCCGCTCTTGCCCTGCTTCCCTGCCGGGATGCCCCCCAGCACTGCCCTACAACGGAGTTCGGTGTGCTCTCAAGAGGCGTCCAACCTCGGAGAAAGAGGAGACTCGGCTGAACAGGTGAGCCATCGGAGTGGATAGTCATAAGGGGGAATGAGGAGGTGGCAAATCAGGCGGTGTCAAGACGGGGCGGGGATTCAGGCCTGGGAATCAGGGTTGTTGGTTTTGCAGATTTGATGTCTAAAGAGCCACCGGGATGAGGAGATTCCCAGGAGAATCAGGCTTATGTTGTGTTTTCACACATGCTCACCTCTTGCTGACCTCTGCAGCCAGCTCTGTGCCATTACTATTCACCTAGGATCTAGTTTTTTTGTGTCACAATATGATGGGCCAGCTGGTGGTGAAAGAGAAGTATAGATGTGTGCATAGCCACAATGAATTTTATCTATGCTCTGAGTAGAGCATGTACTGTTTATGTGTGGTGGAGTAGGAAGGTTCCCCCCCACACAAAAAGAATTCCACAGCTAACTCAGCCAGAGAAGCAGATGAAAGCTGTATTTTACAAGCAGATATGGAATGCAATGAATATGTACAAAAAAGAAGAAGACGACTACTGACTGACTCCCCCGACTGAAAGACTAAACAAAAATTTACAGCTGGGTCCCACCAATGAAATTGAATTAGCATATCATTGTTTTCATTCTAATATCAAAATATTCGCCCAGAGTGTTCAGAAAGTGTCTCTTTCTTAAAGGCACAGCCTAAACCGGTCACATTATGAGAAGGGGGTTTTATTTTGGGCTCTTACCACTTAGCTTATGCCCTCAGGCTCAACAAACTTTTGCAGCAGTGCCTTTTTGATATCTGCAGTAGGGAGTATTTTCAGGTTTTAGTTATTCCCTATTCAGGTCAGAGACTCAGCTTCCTCCAACTTCTGCAACCTCCTCTTTGGCTCTGAGTAGAGAAGCGTGGTGACACAGATGCAGTGGTGTCAGATATGTCCTCTAAACTTCCTAATGCCAGCTTACCTTCCACACCAGTTGACAGCTTCTCCTGTCCCTCCTTTGCAGGGCAGAGCTCCCCACTCTGAAGCCACAGGTCCCACACCTGTAGTGGAAGCTTGTGCTGCAAACAAGAGGGTGGAGCTAAATATCAGTTCTGATCAAAACCCTTGGCTCACCCATCAGTAAGCAAGGAGAAAGACAAGCTTGGCTATCCTCACTGGCTAACATCCTGACATGGAAAAGAGAACAAAGAGACCAAAACATCCCCCAAAAAGTACCAGAGAGGTACAAGTCCTCTTTGCCAGAAAGCAAAACTACTCTCCTGTTGTGCAGTGCTTTATTCATGTAGGCATTTTGTAATTGTGACACAGATGGAGGATGAGGACTGTGTTGCATGTTGAGGACTGTGTTGAGACTTGATGCATGTTTGTGAGACCATTCCTGATTCTGAATCTTAAAGCAAGTACTGAAAACTAGAAACAGAACTTCAAGGTAACTTTCTCCTACATCATATTAATTTTTTGTGTGTTTTGCTTTGCTTTTTGTATGGCTCTGTAACTATTTCCTAATTATCTGAGGTCTGGTAGATCCCAAGCAAAGAGATCCTCAGCAGAATTCAGTGGTGCTTGCAAAGGAGTTGCTTAATAACAGGCAGAAGCTGGTTATCTTGGAAACAGCTGTCATTGGCACACATCTGTTTGAGGAACATTTTATATGTTCCCTTCACTGTGAAGAGTGGGCTTTGAGCAATGTATGGGTTTTGTTGGGTTGGGGTTTTGTGTGTGTGTGACTTGAAGCTGAAATGAATATTCCAGGCTTTTGAATATAATGCTATAGAGAAGTAAAAACACTGTTTGTGGTTTAGAAGCACAACTGACTAAAACATTTACGGTCAGCTTAAGGCTCTGTAGAGTTTAGGGCATCAGGAAGCTTTCTGTTTTTCTTCCATTTGTTGATGATCTATAAAGTCATGTGATACTTCCTTTTAAGTGTCAAATACCTGATAATGTAAAGGGGAAAAATGTTACACACAATAAAACCTACTTAGAATTCCCTTGTCTGAGTGTGCTGCCTGGGAGAGCACAGTCATTGCCAATTAAATTGTCCTGGCACGAGAAGGATTTTGGCAAGAAACCTGAGTCTTCAGAGTGGATTTTATTAAGGGGAAACCAAAGCAACCTGGACATAAGCTGGAGCAAAGTGGAGAGCTCCCAGCCTGAGGGATTGTGAATTAGGGCAACAATCTTGGTCTGTTCCAGAAACCTGTGATCACTGTCATGGCTCATGGGCCAATTCACTCTGGATGCTGGACACCTTCACAAAGAGATCTGTATTTTGGTCTCAGGCTGGACCACCATCCTGATCCAACTCAGTGCAGTAGGAGATGCCTTTACTGCTGCCCAGAGTTGCTTGTCACAGAGGATCCCCAGACAGAGGCTGTCTGCTGCCATGGCATAGCAGTCACAAGGCCAGTGCTTTCTCTCTCTGCTGTCCTTTCCATGTCACTCACTCAAGATCAGCCTCACAATGGGCAGAGGTCCAGCTTGCCACCACAGCACTGTGCCATGGCTGGGAGCACCAATGATGAACAATGTTGATGGTCCCATCACCATGGAAGACACAGCACCAGACAACTAAGGGCCTCTCTCTATGGAACCATTCAATAGCCTTTCCTTTCATCAGCATGGAGACAGCACAAGCAGAGGTTTTGTGCCTCATGTCAAGAAAGACATCCATGTTACAACATGAGGCAATAGTTCCTCCAGAGTAAATTTGCATTTGCAAATCACATCAACAATTGCTCACATATTCTGTGAGAAGAAAGTTGCCTTGCCTTCCAAAAAACAAACAATACAAAACAAAACTAAAAGTTCCCTTCCTCAGGCAATAATACACTTCAGCCCTATTCCAGCCATTACTGCAATGCTTCAAGAATGGGATTGTATCCAAGGCCCTGTAAAAGTTCTTCTGTCACTTGCTGTCCAGTCAGGACTATCGACCTCTTATCCCATGCTGTGATGCCATGTCAAGGTCGGGCAGACAAATCACATGCTCAGCGATGCAACCTACACACGGCCCTGATCTCTGGTCAGGAAAGCAAGGAAGCTGAGAGTACTGTGTTGCAATGTAGTTCAAGTGTGGGGCTCTTTCTCCTCTGGGTTCTGTATGTCTCTCTCTGGGAAGTGTAGACTGTTTTTTGCCTTCTGGTCACTGTTCCTACAGCCATTGCATGTCTGCATGCACTGTACAAAAGCTTCCCAGTGAGCTCAGAGCTGCTCACATCTATCCATTCTGTTGCTGGCAATTCCAGTTCATCAGACAAGAAGGAGATGTTTGCTCCTTTGAGTACAGCAGTCTCAGCTCTTGTGTAGAGAGCAGCAAGATACATTAAATCTTCTGAGCTGTAATCAAAGATTGGATGGGCATTCCTTGGGAATGCCTTAGAAATACAGCAGCACTAAAGGAGATGGGATGGGATGGGATAAAATAGAATGTGGGCTGAGAACTGCCCACAGCACTCAAGCTGAGGATGAAACAATGATAAATACAGAGGGATAATCATCTGTTTTGACTGGCTGATGGTGCTGTGTTTGATGCACCCCTGCCTGTTGTTTGGCCTCTTGGCTGCCAGGGCTCATGGTTGATGCCTTGGGTCTGCTGTCAACTAGCACCCCCAGATCCCTTTCTGCAGAGCTGCTTTCCAGCCACTCCTCTCCACCTTTAGACTTACGCCCATCATTACTCCCTCGTGGGTGCAGAATTCAGCACCTGGACTTTTCAGATTTCATGCCATTGATGACTGCTCAAATGTGCCAATCTATCTAGAGTCTCTCTAGAGTCTAGCTCATGTCCTTTTTGTTCCTCAAGACAGTCAACAGCACTGCCCAGTTTCATATCATCAGCAAAGCTGTTAATGGTGTATTCCACTCCTGCACCCAGATCACTGGGTAAGCAGGTCCATTGCTTCAGTTTAGAGATGAGGCCTATAGTGCACTGTGGACAATTGTGGGGAGTGGGCAATTGCTGGGAGGCCTCTGTGAGTCTTCTAGCTGCAAGAAGGATCAAATTGATCAAATCAGAGGAAACTGGCCTTTACCCAAAGAAGCATCCTGGATTTGCAAAGGCCTCTCTGCAAAGCAGTGAGGTGACCTTTCCAAGTTCCTGACAGCTTGACACTGTCCCACATGACATCCTGGTCACCAGACTGGAAAAGCATGGACTACAGGGATGGACTACTTGGTGGATAAGGAACTGGATGAATGGATGCTGTTAGGGTTAAGGTCAACAGCTCAATGTCCAAATGGAGATCAGTGATGAGTGGCAACACCTAGGGTTCAGTACTGGGACCAGAGTTGTTTAATATCTTTGTCTGCAATGTGGACAATGGAATTGAATGCACCCTCACCAAGCTCATGGATAGATCCAAGCTGTGTTCCTGCTGACACACTGGAGAGAACAGACGCCATCCAGAGGGACTTGGACAGGTTTGAGAGGTGGGCCCATGCCAAACTCATGAAGATCAACAGGGCCAAGTGCAAGTTTCTGTACCTGGATCCAGACATCCCAAGCACAAATAGAGGTTGGGCAAGAAGTGGCTTGAAAGCAGTCTTGAAGAGAAGGACTTGGGGATGTCAGCTGGTGGAAAATGCAACAGCCAGAAGGCAACCATGCCCTGGGCTGCATCAAAAGAAGTGTGACCAGCAGCCCAAGGGAGAGAATTCTCCCCCTCTACTCTGCTTTCATGACATTCCACCTGGAGTATTGCATCCAGTTCTGTGGCCCTCAATACAAGAAGGACATCAAACTATTGGAGCAGGTCCAGTGGAGGGCCACAAAGATGATCAGAGGGCTAGAGCACCCTCCTTATGGGGACAGGCTGAGAGAGTTGGGGCTGTTCAGCCAGGAGAAGGTGCCAGAGATACCTTAGAGCCTTCCAGTACCTGAAGTGAGCTACAAGAAAGCTGGGAGGGGACTTTTGACAAGGGCTTGTAGTAATAGGACAAAGGGAAATGGCTTTGAACTGGAATAGAGGAGAATTAGGCTGTGGATTAGGAAGAAATTCTTTTCAATAAGAGTGGTGAGACACTGGAACAGGTTGCCCAAGGAGGCTGTAGATGCCCCATCCCTGGAGGTGTTCAAGGCCAGGTTGGAAAGGGCTTTGAGCAACCTGGTCTAGCAAAGGGTATCCAGTTGTCGCTGGATCCAGTCTTCACCTATGACTGTAAAGAAGAGTTTAGAGTCAAGATTCTGCCATAGAGCAAATTTCTTTCAGCTTGAGATGGGCCTCTCCCACAGGGGACCCCTCTCACTTGTTTCCCTGTGCTTTTAAGGCTTCACAAACTATTATACAAAGTGTAACATTTTGAATACATCCTGCACAGACCACGTGTACAATCAGCTTGTTTAGTAGCTGTTCTTTGTCTAAGATGCTCAGAGTAGTGTCATCATCCTCCCATCTTAGCTGGGTCTCTTCTATATTTTGTTGACTTCATCTGGAACAGTTTCTCTGTCTCTTTAAGGGTGTTGGTCCAGTACTTCTCCATTTCAAATATGCAAAAGTTCAAGTGAAGTTCAGTTTGTAGACTGAGGACTCATCTCTCCAGTCTCTATTGCTAAGCATAGTTGCTCCTGCTGAGCTAAGCAGAAGAAGATTTTGTTCAACCTAATTTAAAGCAGTAGAAAAATTCATTCTAACATTCAAGAATTAAACTATTTTTAAATTTTTTTTTATTCAACTGTTTCACTCAACATACTTTGTAAAACCATAAACAGAGATTTCTCCTCTGATTTTTTCCTTCTGTAAGAGTTAACTGGTCTTGGAGGCAGCTGTTTGCCTCTCCAGTGCATTGCACGTGCATTGTCTGGCTCCACAGGAGTAGTTGCGTGTCAGTCGATCCTCAGGGTGGGTGAGTGTCTGACTGTGGGGGTATCAGGCTGTACCCAGACCCTCGCTCTCCCTTCCACCTCCATTTGTCCACTGTTCTTTCTCAGGTTCACTGCAGACCAAGTTTTATCCTCTCTCTAATTATCTAACCATAAGTGTTGCGTATTACCAGAACTCCATCAAACATCTTGAAACCGTTTTGCTCTTTCCTATCAGATCCTTTCTGATCACTTATTTTGGGTGTTTCTTTGATTCCACCTATCGTTAAGAACGTTTCTCATTCAACCTCTTGAATTAGGAGGTTCTGGTTAGGACCCTTAACTCTCTCCTTCCACCTGTGGTTGCTTCTTTTAGGCCCACACTTGACTGATTTTAATCACGATGCTAAAAACCTCATAATAGGCTTTACCGATTCCTAGAACCTCTCTAAATATCTCGTACTTACTTGGCTCTTTCCAATCAGCCGCTTTCTGATAATCCAAGATTAGCTTTTTTCCCTCTCATGATTTAACATCTTGGAGTTTACATTTGAATGTTTCCTTTAATGGCCCATCCATCGAAGCCGTTAGATCCCTGTTATTTGCTATTGCATACCTTAACTTCTGCTTGTTAGTGTTTGCATACTAGGGTGATTAATTTAAGAGCTCTTCTTCCCTTTGGTAACAAACTGCTACCTGCCGTGAGTCTTTCCACAGGTACAGGCGTTCAAGTTTGACGCCAGAGTACAGGGACCTTCAAAGAAATTTCTAAGTATGGATGCTAAGATCAGAGGGAAAATGTCTATGTGCCTCCAGAATGTACAAACAGGCTACAGCGTGCCGATGCATGTGTGTGGCTGGGGACAGGTCTCCGGAAAGTGTTTCACACTGACACAGGTGATCTTGGGCGCCAGGAGCACCAGACAACAAAGCAGGACACAGCTCTCAATTCAGAACTGAAAACAATTCATATTGCCCTTTGTGGGGGGGCGATGTGTCGTGCAAAATGCGATGATCTTTCCTAGAAGAAACACTGCCATTGGTATGTGCTGGTGAGGTCGGGTGATGATGAAGACTTTGCTTTGGGGATTTCGCTCTGGCACGGGCCTTTTGGCTACTCTCTAGCACGAAGAGAGCCGGTGGAAGCAGTAAAGCCCAAAGCAGCAGCATCGGCCAGAAGCAGAGGAACCATTCCCACTGCCGACGCTGGGTGGCGGTGTTGACCATGAACCGGCAGCTTCCTCTGTCCGCCCCGCCTCAGCAGCGCCGGCACACAAAAAACAGCAGAGAAAGCTGCTCGGGAACGGGAGAGGGGAAGGCAGCCGGACTGCTCGGGGGCTTGCAGAAGCCCTTCGCCTCCATTCCTGACAAACGCTGCTCCGCCTGAGACGCTGATTCCAAATGCCGGGAAGCCGGGAGGAAGCTGTCTGGCTTTTGGGGAGAGGAATGGCGTGGAACGGGAGAAGGAGCGGAGGCAGCCTCAGGCAAGTGATCTTGTTCCTTCTGTGCGTTTGCGTGTGGCAGAGCGGGGCCGAAAGCCTCCGCTATTCTCTGGCGGAGGAGATGGAAAGGGACTCCTTTGTGGGCAATATTGCCCAGGACCTGGGGCTTACTCCGAGCCAGCTGGCAGCTCGCAAGGCGCGCGTTGTGTCCGAGGGGAACGAGCAGCTTTTCCGCCTCAACCCGAGCACCGGAGTGCTGACGGCCAAGGAATCTCTGGACCGAGAGGAGATCTGTCCTCAGAGCGAGACCTGCACACTCTTCTTTACTCTCATTTTTGACAATCCATTGCAGCTGATCCGAGGGGAGGTGGAGGTTGTTGACGTGAATGACAACTCCCCTGTGTTCCCGGAGAAGGAGATGGTTTTGGAGATTCTAGAAACAACATCTCCTGGGTCGCGTTTCCCTCTAAAACGAGCCCGTGACAAGGACATGGGTACCTATGGTTTGCAGAACTACAGCCTCGAAACCAATTCACATTTCTCCATTGTTGTGAAAATAAGGGATGATGGAGCGAAATACCCGGAGCTCGTCCTGCAACGGCAACTGGACCGAGAAGACCAGACAGAGATGAATGTAATTCTGACCGCCACCGATGGGGGTTCGCCGCCGAGGTCAGGCACAGCTCAAGTCCGGATCGTGGTGCTGGATGCCAATGACAACACCCCGATGTTCACTCGGGAAGTCTATGAAGTAAGTCTACCTGAGAACAGTCCCCCGGGGCAGCTGGTGGAGAGAATCGCAGCCACAGATCTCGACGAAGGGTCCAACGGGAAAGTGCATTATGCCTTCACCGAGACATCAGAAGGGTCTCAGCAGCTCTTTGATCTGAATCCTGACACGGGGGAGATTCGAGTAGCAGGAAAAACTGGACTTTGAGGAAATGAAAAAACACGAGATGATGGTGAAAGCTACAGACGGTGGAGGATTATTTGCCCATTGCAAAGTGCTTGTGGAGGTCGTGGATGTGAACGACAATGCCCCGGAGATACAGCTGACCTCACACACTGCATCCATTCCCGAGGATGCTCCGCTAAGCACCGTGGTGGCCCTCTTCAGTGTGCGGGACCGGGATTCTGGAGAAAACGGCAGGACAGAGTGCACCATCGATGGGGACTTGCCCTTCACTCTCACCCCCACCTTCGGCAATTTCTACGAGCTCAGAACCAACGCGGCGCTGGACAGGGAGACGACGGCAGAGTATAACATCAGCATCCGAGCCACGGACTGGGGCCCGCGGCGCCTGAGCTCTCGGCAAAGCCTGTGGGTGCAGGTGTCGGACGTGAACGACAACGCCCCCGCCTTCAGCCAGGAGCTCTACAGCATGTGGGTGACGGAGAACAACAGCCCCATGGTGCGCATCGGCAGCGTGCAGGCGAGGGACGCGGACGCGGGCAGCAACGCCCGCGTGCAGTACGCGCTGGTGCGTGAGGAGGGCCAGGAGCAGGCGGCGCTGTCGGTCAGCTCGGAGAGCGGCGACGTGTACGTGGTGCGCTCGCTGGACTACGAGCGGGTGCGCGCCTTGGAGGTGTGGGTGAGCGCGGCCGACGGCGGCTCGCCGGCGCTGAGCGCGCGGGCGCTGCTGCGCGTGCTGGTGCGCGACGAGAACGACAACGCGCCGGTGGTGCTGCATCCGGCGGCCGAGAGCGGCGCGGGCGCGGGCGAGCTGGTGCCGCGCTGGGCGCCGGCAGGCTACCTGGTGGCCAAGGTGGTGGCGGTGGACGCGGACGCGGGGCAGAACGCCTGGCTGTCCTACGAGCTGGCCAAGGCCACGGAGCCGGGGCTCTTCCGCCTCGGGCTGCACAGCGGCGAGCTGCGCACGGCGCGGGCCGTGGCCGAGCGCGACGCGCCCCGACACAGGCTCGTCGTGCTCGTGCGAGACCGCGGCCAGCCGCCGCGCTCGGCCAGCGCCACCCTCGCCATCGCCCTGCTCCACGACTTCTCCGACGCCCACGTGCGCCTCAGCCAGGACGCGCCGCCCGCCGAGCCCGACGACACGCTCACTCTCTACCTCATCGTCTGCCTGGCCTGCGTCTCCGCGCTCTGCCTGGCCACCGGCCTGGCCGCCCTGCTCATGAAGCTGCGGCAGGACCGGCAGAGACAAGCCGAGCCCTTGCCCATCTTCCCGACGGCTGTCGCCGACAGCGATGCAGGCTCCCTTCCTCGCAGCCTTGTCTACGACGTGTGCTTGGCCACGGGCACCCTGAGCAGCGACTTTCACTTCCTCGGTCCACTCTTGCCCTGCTTCCCTGCCGGGATGCCCCCGGCACTGCCCCACAGCGGAGCTCAGTTTGTTCTCAATGGGCGTCTAACCTCGTGGAAGGAGTCGACTGTGCCGCGCAGGTGAGGAACTGGAGCAGGCTGTGCCGAGGGAGAAGCAGGGAGGTTTCCACGCGAAGGTTGGGGTTTTCCCCTGACAGATGGATCCAGTTGGGCAGGAGGTGGGGAGGGTACAGAGGTCTCTTAGCAGCTGCCAGACATCCTGCCAGGAGGGTCCATCACGACTCAATCGCTCTCCAAGTGCTTTTTAACCCACCCCTCTGCTTCTAGCCCCATATCCTGTATTCACCTGATATTGCTTTCTCTCACACACAAACTGAAGCTGATCAGATTTGAAGAGATGATAAATGGGTTTGTGGATTTTTGAGCCACAATACTGACTCCTGTCCATGCACTAAGTAGATCTGGCAAGGATAGAGTGCAGGGACAACATCACTCCCTGGATTACTTCTAGAGGCAGCAACACCAGACATGTTAATCCTCACCCGTGTCAGCCAGGACCGGGGCTATCATGTTGCAAAACAATGTCATGTGGTTGACTGCCTGACTGCGCTGGTGTCAGTAGGTTGTGCATGGTGCTGCCAACGTTCATCCTGCGAGGAAAGTGTGACAGAGCTCATCATGTGCTGAGCTGACCTAGTGCTGCAGTCCACAGAGGTGGCTTCCTCTCCCATTAAATTCCTGTAGAATTTTGTGTCTTCTACAAACAGTATTGGTGACATTGGCACCATCCTAGTCCCTGACCCAGCCAGGTGGTCCTGGACAGTGCTAGCACTCCTTTTTCCAGTACTTCTGGAATCTCAAAGGGAGTCATATCTGAGACCTTCATTATACTCTGGCTCCACAAAATTCATGAGGGAGAGAAGAGATAGTATTGAATCAACTCCTGCTCTCTCTTTTATTTTCTTTCTTTCTTTCTTTCTTTCTTTCTTTCTTTCTTTCTTTCTTTCTTTCTTTCTTTCTTTCTTTCTTTCTTTCTTTCTTTCTTTCTTTCTTTCTTTCTTTCTTTCTTTCTTTCTTTCTTTCTTTCTTTCTTTCTTTCTTTCTTTCTTTCTTTCTTTCTTTCTTTCTTTCTTTCTTTCTTTCTTTCTTTCTTTCTTTCTTTCTTTCTTTCTTTCTTTCTTTCTTTCTTTCTTTCTTTCTTTCTTTCTTTCTTCCTTTCTTCCTTCCTTCCTTCTTTCCTTTCTTCCTTCCTTCCTTTTCCTTCCTTCTTCCTTCCTTTCTTCCTTCCTTCCTTTCTTCCTTTCTTCCTTCCTTCCTTCCTTCCTCCCTTCCTTTCTTCCTTTCTTCCTTCTCCCTTCCTTTCTTCCTTTCTTTCTTTCTTTCTTCCTTTCTTTCTTTCTTTCCTTCTTTCTTTCTTTCTTTTTCTTTCCTTCTTTTTCTTTCCTTCTTTCTTTTTCTCCTTCTTTCTTTTTCTCCTTCCTTCCTTCCTTCCTTCCTTCCTTCCTTCCTTCCTTCCTTCCTTCCTTCCTTCCTTTCCTTCCTTCCTTCCTTCCTTCCTTCCTTCCTTCCTTCCTTCTTTCCTTCCTTCCTTCCTTCCTTCCTTCCTTCCTTCCTTCCTTCCTTCCTTCCTTCCTTCTTTCTTTCTTTCCTTCTTTCTTTCCTTCCTTCTTTCTTTCCTTCCTTCTTTCATTCCTTCCTTCTTTCCTTCTTTCCTTCTTTCCTTCCTTCTTTCCTTCTTTCCTTCTTTCCTTCCTTCCTTCTTTCCTTCCTTCCTTCCTTCCTTCCTTCCTTTTTCTTCCTTCCTTCCTTCCTTCCTTCCTTCCTTCCTTCCTTCCTTCTTTCCTTCCTTCCTTCCTTCTTTCTTTCTTTCTTCCTTCTTTCTTTCTTTCCTTCTTTCCTTCTTTCTTTCTTTCTTTCTTTCTTTCTTTCTTTCTTTCTTTCTTTCTTTCTTTCTTTCTTTCTTTCTTTCTTTCTTTCTTTCTTTCTTTCTTTCTTTCTTTCTTTCTTTCTTTCTTTCTTTCTTTCTTCCTTTCTTTCTTTCTTTCTTTCTTCCTTCTTTCTTTCTTTCCTTCTTTCTTTCCTTCTTTCTTTCCTTCCTTCTTTCCTTCCTTCCTTCCTTCCTTCCTTCCTTCCTTCTCTCTTTCTTTCTCTTTCTTTCTTTCTTTCTTTCTTCCTTTCTTTCTTGTTTCCAGGGATCCATTTGGCACTTTGCATGGGTCCAGTCAATGAATGTATTTGGGGATGAAGGCACACAAATAATATCTTACAGTCACCCCACTATATTAAATTACTATATTAAATTACCCTCTGACTTAAAAGGGCTCACAGCAGTGCCTCTGTAATGTCAACAGTGGAGGATAGTTTCTGGCTTTTGGTTTTGTCCTGTTCAGGGTGGGGAGCTCAGCACCTGATCCAACCTCCTCATTGGTCCTGGGTAGAGTAGACCGGTGTCAAACACACAGCGATGTCAGGCATTCTCTCTAAGCTTCTTGCTGATGCCTGTTGAGCTTCCACACCCAATGACAGCCTCTCTTATCTCTCCCTTGTAGGGCAGAACTTCCCATTCTGAGGACACAGGACCCAGATCTGCTGAAGCAGCTTGTGCTGCAGATGGTGGGATGGAGTTAAATAGCAGTTCTGATCAAAATCCTTGGCTCACCCATCAGTAAGTGAGGACAAAGACCCAAGGACCAGCTTGTCTGTCCTCACTGGTTAACATCCTGACAGGGAAAACAGAATGAAGAGATGAAATACCCACCAAAATGTACCAGGGAGGTACAAATGTCCTGTGTGCAAAAGCAGTTCCTCTCTCCTCTTGAGCAGAGCTTTATTCATGTATGTATTTTGTAATTGTGACATCGATGGAGGATAAGGACTGTGTTGCATGCTGATTACACTGAGATGATGTATGTTTATGAGACTTGTCTTCCTTCTGAATCTTAAGGGAAATACTGTCTTTAAGGTAACTTTCTCCTACACCAGATTTTCTGTGTTGTGTTTTGGGTTTTGTATGGCTCTGTAACAGTATCTTAATATCCTGAGGTCTGGTTGATCCCATGCAAATAGATCTTCAGCAGAATTCAGTGGTGCTTGCAAAGGTGTGGCTTAATAACAGGCATTAGAAACATCTGACACTGACATATTTTGCCTCTTTGACCAAGAATGGACCTTGAGCAATGTTGCTTTTTTTGTTTTGCAATGTGAGGTTGAAATGGACACTTCTAGATTTTTGTGTATAAGACCTTACTGCATCATTTGAGGTTTTGCAGTAAAATAGACTAAAAAGCTTGCACCCAATGTAATGCAGTGTAGAGTATAGGACATCAAGAGGCTTTCTCTTTGCCTTTCATTACCCAAAAATGATCTATACATCCTGTGATATTTGTTGTGGCTCACACATTTTTAAGAGTCAAAATGCCTGATAACAGAAACCAATAAATCTACTTGGATCTACCTTGGGTATGTGTTGTCTTGGAGATCACTGCTCAACGAAACTGATGAGGAAATACCCACCATGAAAAGCAGGATTTTGGGAACAATTCCATTCCTTGGTGTGGATTTTTTGCAAGAAAAATGAGAGTGACCTGGAAGTAGACCACTCTCAGAAGGCTGTGTGAGATGGAATAAGCATTTCTGAGACAAGCTGAAGCCTCAGAGATGCTGCCCTCAGCCTCTTTGTGAGGGCTCCAGGACTGAGATGTTGTGAATCAGGGGAAGAATCTCAGGTCAGTTCCATAAACCTGCCTTGAAATTCCTACAAGAACTACATCCATTCCTACAAGGAATGACAACTACTGCTGTGGTTCATGCACCAGCTCACTCTGGATGCTGGACACCTGAAACCTAAGCTTGTTTAGCTTAACAAAATAAAAACTATTTTCTTCATATGCATAAACAGATCAAGATGTTAGTGAGCAATGAGGTCATCCCTCAGCCTCTTTTTCTACAAACAAGACAAACTCAAATCCTTAGCTGCCCCTCCTGGGACATTACTTCCAGCCCTCTCACCAGATTTGTTGCCCTCCTCTGAAAGCATTCTGGAACCTCCACATCCCTTTTAAATTGTTGTTTGCAGAACTGCACACAGTACTCAAGGTGAGGCCACAGAGTGTCAAATCCAGCAGGATAATCATCACTTTTGACTGGCTGGTTAGGTTCCGTTTGATGTTCACCAGGATGTCATTTGCCCTCTTTGCTACCAGGGCTCACCACTGATAAGTCTTGGGCCTGCTCACAATCAGCACCTCCAGATTCATTTCTTCAGGGATTCTCTCCAGCCTCTTCTCTCCACGTTGAGACTTGTGCCCAGTGTTACTCCATGCCAGGTGCAGAGCCAGCATTTGGACTTGTTACTTTTCATGTCATTGATGATTCTTCAGTGCTCTGAGCTGCTGAGATGTCTTTGCAAGGCCTCTTTTCCTTTAAGGAATCAACAGTACTTCCCACTTTGGTGTCATCAGCAAAGTTGCTAATGGTGCGTTCAACTGCTTCGTCCAAATTATTGGCATATGTATGGAATGGAACTGGTCATAGAAAGAACCCTGAAGAACACCACCAGTCACTAGTTACAAACCAGATGTAGTCTCATTCACTACCACACTTTAAGACTTGCATTTCGAACAGTCCTTCATCAAGCACACCATGAACCTTCTCATCTCACAGCTGGACATCATGTCCAGAAGGATTCTGTAAGGAACAATATCAATTTATCCAAACGGGACTTTGCCTTTCCCTTGTTCCCAGCATGATCTTCTCCATAACGTTTTCAGGATCTGAGGTCAGGCTAACAGGCTGTAGTTTCCTGGGTCTTCTCCTCCTGTAAATTGGAAGAACATTGGCTAGTTTCCAGTCAGCAGGAACATCTCCAGACTGGTAGATCATGGAGAGGCTCCTCCTGTAACATCTGCTGGCACATTCCATACACTGAGATGAATCCCATACATTGGGATGAATCCCATCAGGCCCCATGGACTAGCGGACATTCAGTCAATGCAACTGATCCTGTATAACTGTAGTGCTCACAAATGGAAAGTCACCGTTCCCACACTCATGGTGCTCTGACTCAGTGCAGTGGACAGCCAAAGCTCAGTCAGTATTATTTAAAGACTGAGGAAAACAAAAGGGTTGAACACATCCACCACTTCTTCATCCCTGTCAGTGAAGTGACCATCTTCAAAAAGTGCCACTCTAATGTATATTCAGACTTGTTCTTGCTAATGACTTCAAAAAGACTATGATCTCCGTCTTCCTGCAAAGCTTGACCTTGCCTCCAGAGATGACAAAATTCCTTTTCCTGTTGAGCATCATGAGTTGTTCCCTGTTCAATCAAGCTGAGCCTCTAATCCATCCACTTGAAGAGTGGAATAGCCTGATAATAGACTGGAAATGTACAGAGCTGTGAGAATATGATCATTGCCTTTGGGTGAACTGCAAGGAAAATCTGTAAATCACAGATTCAAGATTAATTTGGAAAAGAGCATTTAATTTTGTTCTGCATGTGGTTCCTGAATTCAGATACTTCTTGATGGCTATGAAAAGTTGTCTTTATATGATTTGCTGGGTTTCTGTCAGAACATTTGCATTCTCTTTTTCCTCCTTTTTCCTTCTGAGCTCTGAACTGGGTTCAAGCCTTGTCTTACCTGTTTGTCTTCAGAAGGACCGTTGTCCCATGTGTAATAATGGATTGTTTGAATGCAGGCATGTGGCACAGAAAATTGGGAAACCCTCACACTGTGGTGTTCTGCAGGTCCAAAGTGTAACCTTGGAAATTGGGGATCCCCTTGTGTGTGAAAGCAAAATAAAGAGAACAGCTGAAGGCCTTGTGTGGACACAGTGGTATTTGCAGAGATGTTGTTTCTGGGCGAGCTCTGTGAACATTCTGAAAAGGGTGGGAGTTTTATCCTCCTGTTGTCCATTGGTCTAGGTAAGGGTGAGCAGGTCCATTCCTTCAAGTTGGAGATGAGTCCTGTAGTGCATTTGGGAAAATTATTGGGAGCTGGAAATTATTGACACACGTGAGCGCTGAGAGGGGCCTTGAGTATGCAAGGATCTCTGCAAAATAGTGAGATGGGACAAGAGAGCTTTGCAACTTTCCTGACAGCTCCAGCTGTTCATGGCAAATGTAAGCATGTTACGGGAGAGTCCAAGAAAACACTCTCAATAAATTGCAAGGTTCAGGCTGGACCATCATGCTTTCTAAACTCCTTGTCAGATTAGAGACTGGGTGTGGCTGAATACAGTCTTCACCCCCTGAATGTAAAGAGTTCAGACCCCAGGCAATGCCACAGTATTGTTTCATTTCAACCTAAAATGGGCTCATCCCTCCCTTGACAAAATCCCTTCACTTATTTCCCTGTGACTTTAAGGCTTCACAGTCTCTCACAGGAGCTGTTCATCTGCCTGTGCATGCAACATGCACGTTCTGCTTGTACAATCAGATTTTTAAGTAGCTATTCTTCATCGAGGATGAATGGAGAAACATCTTTTGAGTTTTGTGTACTCGTGTATTTCCTTATCCTCTCACCTTATCTGGGAGGCACCTGGGACTCATCCCTCTTCAGAGGACTTCAGAAGGAATGGTTTCTCTCTTTCATCTTATGTATTTCCCTTGAATGAGATGTGCAGTCAAATTTATAGTAGCGTTTTGCAAGACCCCCCTCTATTTCAGCTAAAAAAGGTTCAAGTGAAGTTGGGTTTCAGTTTGCGGGTTGAAGCTTCCTCTCTCCAGCCTCACGCTAAGCAGTCACTCATGCCAAGTTAAACAAAACAGTTTGATCTAATGTGCAGGGATCACAAAATTAATTCTAATATTATACACTTCCTTTTTATTTCCATCAATCCCCTCTTTGCCCTATCCAGCAGACCTGATATTATTTTAAGTGGAATTGTATCCTACACATCTTGGTTTCTAGGAGTTAGACTGGCTTTGAACACTTCCCTGTGCATTTCCCAGAGGTTGACACTGGCTTGCCAGAAGCAGTTGCAATCTAAATCAGTTCCCATTACCGGTGATGAGTGCCTGACCTGGGGTTTTCTTCTGCTCGCTATTTACATGATCCTGGTTCTACCAGGTTCTCCAGTTCATTCTCTCCTGCCACCCCAGTTTCCCCACGATTTTCCTCTTGACTGACTTTAATCTTGCCTCTAAAAACTTCATATAAGCTTTGCCCATTCCTAGAACCTCACTAAACATCTCATAATCACTTTACTCCTTCCAATGATACCCTTTCTGATCATCCAAGATTAAATTTACTCTTGTAATATATGAAGTTTCTGTTTGAATCTCTAGGATTATACACTTCAAAGATTCCTCTAATGGCCCATACATTGGTGACGTCAGATCCTTCCTCTTTGCTGCTGTTCACATTAGATCACACACTTTAGCTTTGTAGTGCCTGGTCTTAAATTTGTAACTTCCACTAGTTGCCTCTGGTATGATATAACAGTTGGCCTCGTGTCCCTACAGAAGTACAGGAGTTCAGGAATGACCTCTGAGGAGCAGCGGACACTCTTATCAATTCAGAATATAAAACACGTTTACATTTGGCCTCTTTTCAGCAATGTTTAAAACCAGAATTAGGGTGATGTATCCTAGAAACACCATTAATATTCTCCTGTGATGGTGACTGCGGGTGATGGTGAACACTTCGCGCTGGGTACTTTTTCGGGGCACCATCCTTTTGATTTCCCTTTGGCAAGGAGAGAGCAGCTGAAAGCAATAAAGCCCAGGGCAGCAGCGCCGACCAGAAACAGAGGAACCATTCCCTCGGCCGACGCTGGGTGGCGGTGTTGACCATGAACCGGCAGCTTCCTCTGTCCGCCCCGCCTCGGCAGCACCGGCACATAAAAACAGCAGAGATAGCTGCTCGGGAACGGGAGAGGGGAAGGCAGCCGGGCTGCCCGGGGGCTTGCCGGAGCCCTTCGCCTCCATTCCTGACAAAAGCTGCTCCGCCTGAGACGCTGATTCCAAATGCCGGGAAGCCGGGAGGAAGCTGTCTGGCTTTTGGGGAGAGGAATGTCGTGGAACGGGAGAAGGAGCGGAGGCAGCCTCAGGCAAGTGATCTTGTTCCTTCTGTGCGTTTGCGTGTGGCAGAGCGGGGCCGAAAGCCTCCGCTATTCTCTGGCGGAGGAGATGGAGAGGGACTCCTTTGTGGGCAATATTGCCCAGGACCTGGGGCTTACTCCGAGCCAGCTGGCAGCTCGCAAGGCTCGCGTTGTGTCTGAGGGGAACGAGCAGCTTTTCCGCCTCAACCCGAGCACCGGAGTGCTGACGGCCAAGGAGTCTCTGGACCGAGAGGAGATCTGTCCTCAGAGCGAGACCTGCACACTCTTCTTTACTCTCTTTTTTGACAATCCATTGCAGCTGATCCGAGGGGAGGTGGAAGTTCTTGACGTGAATGACAACTCCCCTGTGTTCCCGGAGAAGGAAATGGTTTTCGAGATTCCTGAAACAACATCTCCAGGTTTCCGTTTTCCTCTTGAAAGTGCCCAGGATGCCGATGTGGGTAGCAACGGCTTGCAGAACTACAGCCTCGAAACCAATTCGCATTTGTCGCTCGCCCTTTATACAGAGAAAGATGGATCCGTTAATGCCGAGCTCGTCCTAGAGAGGCAGCTGGACCGAGAAGAGCAACCGGAGTTAAAGTTACTCCTCACCGCCACCGACGGAGGTTCGCCTCGCAGATCGGGCACGGCTCAGATCCGGATTGTGATTCTGGATGCCAATGACAACACCCCAGTGTTCACTCAGGCGGTCTATGAAGTGCGCCTGGCCGAGAATAGTCCCGCGGGGCAGTTGGTAGTCAGAGTGGCAGCCAAGGATCCCGACGAAGGGTCTAATGGGAAAGTGCAGTATGCCTTAACGCAGATATCAAAGGGGTCGCGACAGATTTTCGATCTGAACCCTGAAACGGGGGAGATTCGGGTGGCAGGAAAACTGGACTTTGAGGAAATGAAAAAACACGAGATGATGGTGAGAGCCACTGATGGAGGAGGACTCTTTTCACGTTGCAAAGTGCTGGTGCAGGTGGTGGATGTGAACGACAATGCCCCAGAGATACAGCTGACCTCACACGCTGCATCCATTCCCGAGGACGCTCCACCACGCACTGTGGTGGCAGTTTTCAGCGTGCGGGATCGGGATTCCGGCGACAATGGCAGGACGGAGTGCACCATCGAAGGGGACTTGCCCTTCACTCTCACACCCACCTTCGACAATTACTATGAGCTCAGAACCAACGCGGCGCTGGACAGGGAGACGACGGCAGAGTATAACATCAGCATCCGAGCCACGGACTGGGGCCCGCGGCGCCTGAGCTCTCGGGAGACCCTGTGGGTGCAGGTGTCGGACGTGAACGACAACGCCCCCGCCTTCAGCCAGGAGCTCTACAGCATGTGGGTGACGGAGAACAACAGCCCCATGGTGCACATCGGCAGCGTGCAGGCCAGGGACGCGGACGCGGGCAGCAACGCCCGCGTGCAGTACGCGCTGGTGCGTGGGGAGGGCCAGGAGCAGGCGGCGGTGTCGGTCAGCTCGGAGAGCGGCGACGTGTACGTGGTGCGCTCGCTGGACTACGAGCGGGTGCGCGCCTTGGAGGTGTGGGTGAGCGCGGCCGACGGCGGCTCGCCGGCGCTGAGCGCGCGGGCGCTGCTGCGCGTGCTGGTGCGCGACGAGAACGACAACGCGCCGGTGGTGCTGCACCCGGCGGCCGAGAGCGGCGCGGGCGCGGGCGAGCTGGTGCCGCGCTGGGCGCCGGCAGGCTACCTGGTGGCCAAGGTGGTGGCGGTGGACGCGGACGCGGGGCAGAACGCCTGGCTGTCCTACGAGCTGGCCAAGGCCACGGAGCCGGGGCTCTTCCGCCTCGGGCTGCACAGCGGCGAGCTGCGCACGGCGCGGGCCGTGGCCGAGCGCGACGCGCCCCGACACAGGCTCGTCGTGCTCGTGCGAGACCGCGGCCAGCCGCCGCGCTCGGCCAGCGCCACCCTCGCCATCGCCCTGCTCCACGACTTCTCCGACGCCCACGTGCGCCTCAGCCAGGACGCGCCGCCCGCCGAGCCCGACGACACGCTCACTCTCTACCTCATCGTCTGCCTGGCCTGCGTCTCCGCGCTCTGCCTGGCCACCGGCCTGGCCGCCCTGCTCGTGAAGCTACGGCGGGACAGGCGCAAACAAGCCGACCCCTTGCCCATCTTCCCGACGGCTGTCGCCGAGAGCGATGCAGGTTCCCTGCCCCGCAGCCTTGTCTACGACGTGTGCTTGGCCACCGGCACCCTGAGCAGCGACTTTCACTTCCTCGGTCCGCTGTTGCCCTACTTCCCCTCTGGGATTTCCTCCGGCGCAGGCCCTCAGCGGAGTTCTCTGTGTGTGCAAGAGGCGTCCAACCTCGGTGAAGGAAGCAACTCTGCTGCACAGGTGAGGGACTGGAACGGGCTGTGCCGAGGGGGAAGCAGAGAGGGGGCTGCGCAGTGTTGGTGTTTCCCCCTGGCACTATGACTCTCGATGCTGCAATATTGGTGCAGAGTGATCCAATGTTGCATCGAGAGGGTCTCATAGCAGCAGGCTGGCACCCCCTCGAGGGTGGGGCTCAGCTCATCTTCTTTCCATGTGCTTTTTTAACTCTGCCCCTCTGCATCCTCTTTTATGTCCTGAGATATTTTTTTGTCTCACCACAATAGGAGTGAGTTGAAACATGAGGGTTATGGCTGTGTGAGCCACTTTAGTGCATCTTATCTGTGCGCTGAATAGAGCTCTTGCTCTTCTGTAGGTTTTAGCAGTTTCCAGGGATCCATTTGACACTTCACAACTCATCTTGATCCATGGTGAAACACCATTTACTATCTGTCAGAAAGAGGTTTCATTTGGGGCTCTAGCTATATTCAGTTACCCTCTGTGACTCAAAAGGGTTCACAGCAGTGCCTTTGTGATGTCCATGGTGGAGGATGG
Organism: Picus viridis; assembly: GCA_033816785.1. Lineage (NCBI taxonomy): Eukaryota > Metazoa > Chordata > Aves > Piciformes > Picidae > Picus > Picus viridis. The sequence goes on from CM066593.1 coordinate 1,330,421, forward strand.
TTTTTGGCTTTAGAATTTCATCCATTTTGGTGAGAGACCTGGCACATGGTCTAAAGTCCTCTTTAGCTCTGGGTAGAGAAGGGTGGTGTCACACATGCAGTGCTGTCAGAAATGCTCTCTAAACTTCTTGCTGATGCCTGCTAACCTTTCACAGCCAAATCACAACCTTTCTTCTCTGTTCTTTCCAGGCTCCCCTCTCTGAAGACACAGGTCCCAGGCCTGTTGAAGCAGCTTGTCCTGCAAACAGGGGATGGACCTAAATATCAGTTCTGATCAAAACCCTTGGCTCACTCATAAGTAATTGAGAAGACAAGACTGTCTTTCTGTCTTTCCTCAGTGGTTTATATCCTCACAGAGAAAAGAGGAAAAGAGACCAAACATCCACCAAAAAAATCACTGGAGAGGTACAAGTCTTCTCACAGAGAACAAAACCTCTCTCCTCTTGAGTAGTACTTTATTCATGTAAGTACTTTACTATCATGACATGGACATAGGATGAGGACTGTGTTGCATGCTGATTACATTGAGACTTGAAGAATGTTTGTGGGACTGTTCCTGAATCTTAAGGGAAATATTGAAAACTGGAAGAGATCTTTAAGGTAACTTTCTCCTACATCCTATTTCCTCTGTTTTGTCTTGGGTTTTGTATGTCTCTGCCACAATGTCTTAGTTTTCTGCAGTCTGGTCAATCCCACACAAACAGATCTTCATCAGAGTTCAGTGGGGCTTGCAAAGGAATTGCTTAATAACAGGCAGAAGCTGATTACATTAGAAACAGATGAAATGGACACCCTTCTGCCTGAGCAGGAGTTTACAGGTTCTCTGGACTCTTTAGAGTGGACTTTGACCAACATACAGTGGTGGGATTTGTTTTTCATAACATGAAGCTGAAATGAACATTTCAAATTTGTAGCATAATGTCATACAGAATTGAAGCACAGCTTGTAGTCTAGCAGCATAGCTGGCTAAAATGTTTACAGTGATCTTAAGGCACTGTGGGGCATCAGGAAGCTTTCTGTTTTCCTTTCATTAATCAGTAATGGTCTATAAAGTGATGTGATATTTCCTTGTAAGTGTGAAATGCCTGATAAGGGGGGGGGTGATAAAATAAACCTACTTAGACCTCCTTTGGCTGAGTGTGCTGTCTGGGAGATCATTTGCATCATGGTCATTTAAGAGAAAATTGCCTCCACAAAAGCAGGATTTTGGGAACAATCTGAGCCTTTGGAGTGGAATTTATGTAGGGGAAAACAAAGGAACTTGGAAATAGGCCAGTCTCAAAAATCAGAGCAAAGTGAAGGGCTCCCAGCCTAAGAGATTGTGAATTAGGGCAACAATCTTGGTCTATTCCAGAAACTCATGATCATTGCTGTGCTTCATGGACCAAATCACTCTAGATACCTGTCACCATGTGCAGCTTGTTCACCTAAACAGCCTAAAAGCTTCATGTGTACAAAGAGAAAAAAGAGATCTGTATTTCTGTCTGAGCCTGGACCAGCAGCTCCATCCATTTCACAGTGGCAGGAGATCACTTTGCTGCTAGCCAGGATTGCTTCCCATAGAGAATCCCCAGATGGATGCTGTCTGCAGGCCCTAGATGGCAATTTCAAGGCCAGTGCTTTCTCTCTGCTTTCCTCTCCTGTCACTTACTCAAGATCAGCTTCATATTGGGTTCAGTTTTCAGTGAGTTCAAGTTCCCGAAGCCTATCTGTCCAGCCTCCTACCACACCACTGTGCCATGGTTGAGGGCACAAATGATGAACAAGATTTCCACTGCAGCTGCATCACTGTGGAAGATGTGGCATCAGACAATCCTGGGAGACTCTCCGTGGAACAGCTGAATAGTCTTTGCTTTCACTAGTATCAAGACAGCACAACCAGAGGCTTTGTGCCTCATGACAAGACAGACAGGCTACAACATGAGGCAACTGTTCTTCCAGAGCAAATCTGCATTTGCAAATCTTGTTACCATTTTCCCACATGTTCTGTAAGAGGAAAGTTGTCTTGCCTGCCAAAATCAAACCAAACCAAACAAAAAACCCAATCAACAACAACACACACAAACAAAAAACCCAAGAAAAACCCCAGCAAATGAAAAGCTCCTCTCCTCAGCCAATTATATGCTTCAGCCCTGTTACGTCTGTTTCTGCAGTGGTCCAAGAACGAGGTCAGATCTGAGGTGCCAGATAAGTTCTTCTGCCACTTGCTGTCCAGCCAAGACTGTGGACCTCTTATCCCGTGCTGTGATGCAATGACAAGGTAGAACAGACAATCTCATGCTCATGGCCCTCGTCTCAGGTCAGGAAAGCAAGGAAGCTGTGAGTACTCTGTGTGAAAGTAAAATAAAGAGAACAGCTGAAGGCCTTGTGTGGAGAGAGAGGTCTTTGTAGAGATGTTTCTGGGAAAGCTCTGTGCACATTCTGAAAGGGGTGGGAGTTTTTTCCTCCTGTTGTGCTTTGTCTGAGGTGAGGGTGAGCAGACACATTCCCTCGGTGTGGGAGCATGGATGACAGAGCATTCAGGAGAATTGTGGGGAGTAAGAAATTGCTGGCAGGCCTCTGTGAGTCTTCTGAGCACCAAGCTTCTACCCCCCAAAGAGGGGCCTTGAGTATGCAAAGATCTCTGCAAAGCAGTGAGATTGGAAGAGTGAGCTTTGCAAGTTTCCCAACACCTCCATCTGCAGATGGCAAATGTAAGGACATTATGGGAGTGTCCAAGAAGATGCTTCCAACAAAACACAAGGCTTAGACTGGACTCTATTGCTTTTTGAACTTCTCAGAGAGAAGCCCATGTGGGACTGGATCCAGGCTTAGCCCCTCATTTTAAAGAAGAGTTTGGACTCCAGGTTATACCACATAGATGTTTTATTTCAGCCTGAACAAGACCCATCTCTGCCATCACAAACCCCCTTCGCGTGTTTCCCTGTGCCCTTAAAGCTTCACAATCTCTTGCACAAGGTGTTCACATGCCTGTCCCTGCAACATGTATTGACTTCTGCTACAATTAGCTTGTTTATTGGATGTTCTTCATCTAGGATGACTGGAGAAGCATCTTTTGCATTTTATTTACTCATGTAGTTTTCTCATCCTGCCGCATTATTTGGCAGATACCTGGGACTCATCTCTCTCCTGAGGGCTTCATATGGAATGTTTTCTCTCTTTAGAGGCCTTTTCCTTGAATGAGAGTTTTGGTCCAGTTTATAGGGGTGCTGTGGAAAATTGCCAGTAAGTCTCCGTTTTTAACTAAGAAAATGTGAGATTAAAATTCAGTTACCATGTGTGTCCTGAGGCCTCCCCTCTCCAGTCTGTCATGCAAAGCAGTCACTCATGCTGAGCTAAGCAAAACAACTTTCCATTCATTCCATACTCTTGACTGATTTTAATCTTGACAACTGGAAACTGCATAATAAGCTTTACCTCTTCCTAGAGCCTTTCTAAACATTTCATAATCACTTTCCTCTTTCCAATCAGACCCTTTCTGATCATCCAAGATTAAATTTACTCGTGTCATTTACAAAGTTTCTGTTTGAACCTCTAGGATTTTACGCTTCATTGGTTCCTTTAATGGCCCATACATAGGTGGAGATAGATCTGTGCAATTCACTATTATTCACGTTAGCTCCTCTACTTTAGCGTTACTAGTATCTGGACTTGAATTTACGACTTCCACTAGTTCCCTTTGGTATGATAAAGCAGTTGGCCGTGTGTCCTTAACAGAGGTAGTGCTGTTAAGCTTTGACCTCTGAGAAGGGGAGGATACTCCTCTCAATTAAGGACATAAACACCTTTTTTAATTGAGCCTCTTTTTCCTGTAAACACTGTTACAGTTCTATTGTGGTGGTGAGCTCAGGTGATAGTAAAGATTTAGCTTGCGGATTTTTTCCCTGGTATCAGCTATTCGGCTACTCTTTAGCACGAAGAGAGCAGCTGAAAGCAGTAAAGCCCAAGGCAGCAGCATCGGCCAGAAGCAGAGGAACCATTCCCGCTGCCGACGCTGGGTGGCGGTGTTGACCACGGACCGGCAGCTTCCTCTGCCCGCCCCGGCGCTGCAGCACCGGCGCACAAAGACAGCCACCAGAGCTGCTCGGGAGCTGCGGGAGTGAACGCAGCCGGGCTGCTCTGGGGCTCGCAGAAGCCATTCCTAACAAACGCTGCTCTGCCTGGGACGCTGATTCCAAATGCTGGCAACCCGAGAGGACGCTGACTTGCTTTTGGGGAGAGGAATGGCGTGGAACGGGAGACGGAGCGGAGGCAGCCTCAGGCAAGTGATCTTGTTCCTTCTGTGCGTTTGCGTGAGGCAGAGCGGGGCCGAAAGCCTCCGCTATTCTCTGGCGGAGGAGATGGAGAGGGACTCCTTTGTGGGCAATATTGCCCAGGACCTGGGGCTTACTCCGAGCCAGCTGGCAGCTCGCAAGGCGCGCATTGTGTCCGAGGGGAGCCAGCAGCTTTTCCGCCTCAACCCGAGCACCGGAGTGCTGACGGCCAAGGAGTCTCTAGACCGAGAGGAGATCTGTCCTCAGAGCGAGACCTGTACGCTCTTCTTTACGCTCTTCTTTGACAGTCCTTTGCAGCTGATCCGAGGGGAAGTGGAGGTTGTTGACGTGAACGACAACTCTCCCGTGTTCCCCAAGAAGGAAATGGTTTTAAAGATTCTAGAAACAACATCTCCTGGTTTTCGTTTCCCTCTGGAAAGAGCACAGGATAAGGACGTGGGCACCAATGGTTTGCACAACTACAGCCTCGGACCCGATTCGCACTTTTCCCTTACTGTGAAATCAGGCAATGATGGAGCAATATACCCAGAGCTTGTCTTAGAGCGCCAGCTGGACCGTGAAGAAAAGCCAGAGATTAATCTACTCCTGACTGCCACTGACGGGGGCTCTCCACCGAGGTCAGCAACCGCTCAGGTACGAATCATACTCCTGGATGCCAATGACAACATTCCAATGTTTAGTCAGGAAATCTACGAGGTGCGCCTCGCTGAGAACAGCCCGCCGGGACATCTGGTGGTCAGAGTTGCGGCCACAGATCTCGACGAGGGATCCAACGGGAAGGTGCACTACGCTTTCACCGAGATATCAAAGGGATCACAGCAGCTCTTCGATCTGAACCCTGACACGGGGGAGATTCGAGTTGCGGGAAGCCTGGACTTCGAAGAAACGAAAAAACACGAGATGATATTAAAAGCCACTGACGGCGGAGAACTATTCTCGCATTGCAAAGTGCTGGTGGAAGTCATGGATGTGAATGACAATGCCCCGGAGATACAGCTGACCTCACACACTGCATCCATTACAGAGGACGCGCCACCACACACTGTGGTGGCCCTCTTCAGTGTGCGGGACCGGGACACCGGCGACAATGGCAGGACGGAGTGCACCATCGAAGGGGACTTCCCCTTCACACTCACCCCCACTTTCGGCAATTTCTACGAGCTCAGAACCAACGCGGCGCTGGACAGGGAGACGACGGCAGAGTATAACATCAGCATCCGAGCCACGGACTGGGGCCCGCGGCGCCTGAGCTCTCGGCAAAGCCTGTGGGTGCAGGTGTCGGACGTGAACGACAACGCCCCCGCCTTCAGCCAGGAGCTCTACAGCATGTGGGTGACGGAGAACAACAGCCCCATGGTGCGCATCGGCAGCGTGCAGGCGAGGGACGCGGACGCGGGCAGCAACGCCCGCGTGCAGTACGCGCTGGTGCGTGAGGAGGGCCAGGAGCAGGCGGCGGTGTCGGTCAGCTCGGAGAGCGGCGACGTGTACGTGTGCGCTCGCTGGACTACGAGCGGGTGCGCGCCTTGGAGGTGTGGGTGAGCGCGGCCGACGGCGGCTCGCCGGCGCTGAGCGCGCGGGCGCTGCTGCGCGTGCTGGTGCGCGACGAGAACGACAACGCGCCGGTGGTGCTGCACCCGGCGGCCGAGAGCGGCGCGGGCGCGGGCGAGCTGGTGCCGCGCTGGGCGCCGGCAGGCTACCTGGTGGCCAAGGTGGTGGCGGTGGACGCGGACGCGGGGCAGAACGCCTGGCTGTCCTACGAGCTGGCCAAGGCCACGGAGCCGGGGCTCTTCCGCCTCGGGCTGCACAGCGGCGAGCTGCGCACGGCGCGGGCCGTGGCCGAGCGCGACGCGCCCCGACACAGGCTCGTCGTGCTCGTGCGAGACCGCGGCCAGCCGCCGCGCTCGGCCAGCGCCACCCTCGCCATCGCCCTGCTCCACGACTTCTCCGACGCCCACGTGCGCCTCAGCCAGGACGCGCCGCCCGCCGAGCCCGACGACACGCTCACTCTCTACCTCATCGTCTGCCTGGCCTGCGTCTCCGCGCTCTGCCTGGCCACCAGCCTGGCCGCCCTGCTCATCAAGCTGCGGCGGGACAGGAAGAGACAGGCCGAGCCCTTGCCCACCTTCCCGACAGCTGTCGCCGAGAGCGATGCAGGCTCCCTTCCCCGCAGCTTGGTCTACGACGTGTGCTTGGCCACCGGCACCCTGAGCAGCGACTTTCACTTCCTCGGTCCGCTGTTGCCCTGCTTCCCTGCCGGGATTCCCTCTGGTGTGGCCCTGCAGCGGAACTCGGTGTGCTCTCAAGAAGCGTCCAACCTCGGTGAAGGAAGCAACTCTGCTGCAGAGGTGAGGGACAGGAACGAGCCATGACGAGCACGGAGCGGGGAGGTGGTAGAGCCAGGGTGTTTTTTCCTCCTGGCATAAGGCTTCTCCATGCTGCGGATTTGGTGCAGTGTGATACACTGAAGCAGGTGGACTGGAGGGTAGAGGGGGTTTGATAGCCACAGGCTGTATCAAGTTTGGGGCTCAGCTCATCTTCTCTCCAAGTGCTTTTTAATCCCTTCTCTCTGCATCCTTTTTTATGTCCTGAGCTTTGTGTCTCACCATAAAAGGAGTCCACTGAAACATGAGGAGATGATAATGAGGGTTATGGGAGTGTGATCCACTATCTTGTCCATATACTGAGTAGAGTTCTTAAGTATCCAGACCAAGAGCAACCCCACTTCTTGTGAAACTGGTGCAGAGGGATTCAGTGAGGCAGCAGGAGGGGAGGTTAGACAACGTTCTCAGAACAGCTTGAGGGCAGTTGCCTGGAAGGTGGGACTCAGTTCAGCTGATCGCCAAGTGTATAGGTTTTCTGACACTGCATACAGCTCAGTGTCCTCAATATTCACCTTAGATCAATTCTTTGCTTTCACCACAAACTTGAGGAAATAATAAATGCCTTTATGAATGTGTGAGCCACCTTAGTGGACTCTCTGCACACACAGCATAGAGCTCATAGGGATCCAGAGCAAGAATTAAACCTCTCCTTGACAGACCTCCTCCTGGAGGCAGCAGCTCTGGCAATGTAGTGGTCCTATTCTGCATCAACCAGGACTGGGTTGGACAGGGGTTGGACCATCATTACCCTCTAGCTGTACAAAGAGCATGAGGAGATGGTCATTAAATTAGTTCCTCCTCTTCTCTTGGTTTTAGAAATTTCCAGGGATCTCTTTGGCACTTCACATGGGTCCAGTTGATGAACATATATGGAGATGAAGACCCGCAAACAGTATCATTTGGTCACCCCACAATCCATCATGATCCATAACAAAGGAGCATTTGCTGTCTGTCAGAAAGAGGTTTCGTTTAAGGGCTCTTGCAATCATAAATTCCCCTCTGTGACTCATAAAGGTTTTGCAGCAGTGTCTTTGGGATGTCTGCAGTGGAGGACAGTTTCTGGTTTTAGATTTGCCCTGATCAGCATCAGAAACCCAGCACCTGGCTATGGGTAGAGTAGACTGATGTCACACACACAGGGGTGTCAGACATGCCCTCTAAGCTTCTTTCTGATGCCTGATTATCCACTACACCAAATGATATATCCTTCTGTCTCTCCTTTGCAGGGCAGAGCTTCCCTCTCTGAAGGCACTGGTCCCACACTTGCTGAAGAAGCTTGTCCTGCAAACACTAGAGTAGAGCTGAATGTCAGCTCTGACCAAAACCCTTGGCTCACCCATCAATAAGTACAGAGGAAGACAAGATTGTCTTCTCAGGCTAATGTCACACTGGGAAAACACAACAAAGAGACCAAACACCCACCAAAAAAAGCACCAGTGTGGTAAAAGTCTTCTCTGAGAGATACATAAATGCCTCTCCTCTTGAGAAGTACTTTATTTGTGTAGCTATTGTGTACTTGTGACATGAATGGAGGATGAGGACTGTCTTGCATGCTGATTACATCAAGACTGTATTTCTGTTATATTCCAGGTATCTATTTCCTACATCACTTCTTCTGTGTATTTTGTCTTTAGTAGAGGGCTCTTTAACAATGTCTTGATTTTCTGCAGTCTGGTCAATCCCAGGCAAACAGATATTCAGCAGAATTCAGTGGTGTTTCCAAAGTAATTCATTAATAACAGGCAGAAGATTATTGCATTAGAAACAGCTGAAAATGGCACATTTAGCCTCTTTGACCAAAAATGGACTCTGAGCAATGTGTGCTTTGTTTTGTTTTGTAATGTGAAGTAGAAATGGACATTTCAAGATATTTTTGTGTTAAGGTTTTGCAGTAAAATAGACTAAAAAGTTTGCAAGGAATGTAAGGTACCACAGAGTATAGGACATCAAGAGGCTTTCTGTTTGCCTTTCATTACCCAGCAATGATCAATCAATCCTGTGATATTTGCTGTTGCTCACACATTTGTAAGTCAAATATTTGATGACCAAAACCAATAAATCTGCTTGGATCTACCTTGGGTGTGTGCTGTCTTGAAGATCACTCCTCACAGAAACTGATGAGGAAATATCCACCCTGAGAGCAGGATTTTGGGAACAATTCCATTCCTTTGTGTGGATTTTTTGCAAGAGCAAACCGGACATAGACCACTCTCAGAAGCTTGAGTGGGGCTCAGAAGGCATTTCTGAGACAAGCTGATGCTGCCTTCAGCCTCTCTATGAAGGCTCCAGGACTGAGATGTTGTGAATCAGGGGAAGAATCTCAGTCAGTTCCATAAACCTGTCTTGAAATTCCTACAAGGTACAATAACCACTACTATGGTTCATGCACCAGCTCACTCTGGATGCTGGACACCTGAAACCATGCAAAACTTGTTTAGCTTAACAAAATAAAAACTATTTTCTTCATATGCATAAACAGATCAAGATGTTAGTGAGCAATGAGGTCATCCCTCAGCCTCCTTTTCTACAAACCAAACAAACTCAAATCCTCAGCTGCTCCTCCTGGGACCTTGCTTCCAGCCCTCTCCCTAGATTTGTTGCCCTCCTCTGGGTGCATTCCAGTACCTTCACATCCTTTTTACATTGTTATTTGCAGAACTGCACACAGTACTCAAGGTGAGGCCACAAGAGTGTCAAATCCATCAGGATAATCATCACTTTTGACTGGCTGGTTAGGTTCCGTTTGATGTTCACCAGGATGTCATTTGCCCTCTTTGCTACCAGGGCTCACCACTGACAAGTCTTGGGCCTGCTCACAATCAGCACCTCCAGATTCATTTCTTCAGGGATTCTCTCCAGCCTCTTCTCTCCACGTTGAGACTTGTGCCCAGTGTTACTCCATGCCAGGTGCAGAGCCAGCATTTGGACTTATTACTTTTCATGTCATTGATGATTCTTCAGTGCTCTGAGCTACTGAGATGTATTTGCAAGGCCTCTTTTCCTTTAAGGAATCAACAGTACTTCCCACTTTGGTGTCATCAGCAAAGTTGATAATGGTGCATTCAACTGCTGCATCCAGATTATTACGTATGAAACCTAACTGGCCATAGAATGAGCCCTGTCAAACACTGCCAGACACTAGTTGCCAACCAGGTGTAGCCCCATTCACTACAACCCTTGAAGACCTCCACTTCAGACAGTCCTTCAATGATCAAGCCATGAATCTGGTCATCTCACAGTTGGATATCACATCCAGAATGATGCTGTGAGGGACAGTATCAAAAGCCTTATGAAAATCCAGAAAATCAACATCCACAACTTTCCTTTAATCCAGTGGATAGTTATCAAATAAGTTAAACAGGACTTTCCCTTTCAGTAGGTCCCAGCATGGTGGTCTTCTTAATGTTTTCAGGATGTGATGTCAGGCTAACAGGACTGTAGTTTCCTGGGCCTTCCCTCATGTGCTTGTTTTAAATGAGGAGAACATTGGCTATTTTCCAGTCAGGAGGGACCTCCCCAGATTTCACAGGTCTTTTGTAGATGGTGGTGAAGGTCTTGCTGTTACATCTGCCGCCACATTCCATACACCGGGATGAAACTCAGCAGGCCCCACAGACTCAAGGAGATTCAGGCAATACAGATGGTCCTGTACATTTTCACTGTCCACAAGTGGAGAGTAGTGCTCTGACTCAGTGCAGAGGACAAGGTCAATTAGTATTATTTAAAGAATGATGAAAAAAAGACTGAATGCCTCAATTTCAAGTATGAAAGGCTGGACGAGGCTCTGGCCAGCGTGATCTAGTGTAGGGTGTCCCTGCCCATGGCAGGGGGTTGGAACTGGATGATCCTTGTGGTCCCTTCCAACCCTGACTGATTCTATTCTATGATTCTAACTATTTCCATCCCCCAAAGTCTTTCCTTTGTTTTATTCAATGTATATGTATGCGTTTCATGGAGCTCTCTGATAACTCTTACAGGTGCAGTTGTGGTGTAAGTCAGTCTCCAGGGTCAGTGATAACCATGGGAGTATGTTATCTGTTATCTGGCATGGAACCTGGTTCACACTGATAGGCTGGACCCTCGCTCTCCCCTTCCACCTCCATTTCCCCACTGTTGTTCCTCAGGTTCACTGCAGACCAAGTCTTATTCTGTCTTTAATAAGTTAATCATAAGCACTGCATGTTACCAGAACTCCATCAAACATCTCAAAATCCGTTTGCTCTTTCCTATCAGGTCCTTTCTGGTCACTTATTTTGATTGTTTCTTTGATTCCACTCATCTTTAAGAATATTTCTCATTCATCCTCTTACATCAGGAGGTTCTGGTTAGGACCCTTAGCTCTCTTCTTCCACCTGTGGTTGCTCCTTTTAGGTCCACTCTTGACTGACTTTAATCTTGTTTCTAAAAACCTCATAATAAGCTTAACTGATTCTTTGAACCTCACTAAATATCTCTTAATTATTTTGTTCTTTCCAGACAGACCCTTTCTGACAATCCAGTATTAGCTTCATTTTCCCCTTACCCTTTAGAAAATATATGGTTTAATGTAAAGTGTTTCAAGTCTGCTTCATTTGAGCGATGTGTAACATCCAAATAGGGTGATGTATCCTAGGAACACGACTACAGTTCCCGTGTGAGGTCGGATGACGATGAACACTTTGCTTTTGGGATTTTTCCCTAGCACCAGCCTTTTGGGTCCTCTTTTGTTCGGACAGGGCAGTTGGAAACAGGAGAGCCCAAGGCAGCAGAGCAAACATGAAGCAGAGGAACCATTCCCGCTGACGACGCTGGGTGGCGATGTTGACCACGGACCGGCAGCTTCCTCTGCCCGCCTCGGCTCTGCAGTACCGGCGCACAAAAACAGCCGACAGAGCTGCTCGGGAGGGGCGGAAGGGAACGCAACGGGGCTGCTCAGGGGCTTGTAGAAGCCCTTCCTGACAAACACTGCTCCGCCTGGGACGCTGCTTGCAAATGCCGGCAACCCGGGAGGACGCTGTCTGGCTACTGGGGAGAGGAATGGCGTGGAACGGGAGAAGGAGCGGAGGCAGCCTCAGGCAAGTGATCTTGTTCCTTCTGTGCGTTTGCGTGTGGCAGAGCGGGGCCGAAAGCCTCCGCTATTCTCTGGCGGAGGAGATGGAGAGGGACTCCTTTGTGGGCAATATTGCCCAGGACCTGGGGCTTACTCCGAGCCAGCTGGCAGCTCGCAAGGCGCGCATTGTGTCCGAGGGGAACCAGCAGCTTTTCCTCCTCAACCCGAGCACCGGAGTGCTGACGGCCAAGGAGTCTCTGGACCGAGAGGAGATCTGTCCTCAGAGCGAGACCTGCACGCTCTTTTTTACGCTCTTCTTGGATAATCCTTTACAGCTGATCCGAGGGGAGGTGGAGGTTGTTGACGTGAACGACAACTCCCCTGTGTTCCCGGAGAAGGAGATGGTTTTAGACATTCCAGAAACGACACCTCCTGGGTTCAGGTTCCTTATGGAGAGCGCTTGGGACAAGGACGTAGGCACCAATAGTTTGCAGAACTACAGTCTCAGCTCCAATTCGTACTTCTCCCTCGCTCTTGGAGCAGGGAAAGATGGAATAAAATACCCAGAGCTTGTCTTAGATCAGCATCTGGACCGTGAAGAGCAGCCAAAGATCAGTTTGCTCCTCACTGCCACCGACGGGGGCTTGCCACCCAGATCAGGCACTACTTTGATATCGATCGTGGTGCTGGATGCCAATGACAACATGCCAGTCTTCAGCCGGGAGGTCTACGAAGTGCGCCTCGCTGAGAACAGCCCCTCGGGGCACCTTGTGGTCAGAGTCACAGCCACAGATCCCGACGACGGCTCCTATGGAAAACTGCAGTACACCTTCAGCCGGACAATGGAAGGCTCTCAGCATGTCTTTGAGCTGAACCCTGACACGGGGGAGATTCGGGTGACAGGAAGACTGGACTTCGAGGAAACAAAAAAACATGAGATGGTTGTGAAAGCCACTGATGGCGGGGGGTTGTTCACACAGTGCAAAGTGCTTGTGGAGGTCGTGGATGTAAACGATAACGCCCCGGAGATACAGCTGACCTCACACACTGCATCCATTACAGAGGACGCTCCACCACGCACTGTGGTGGCCCTCTTCAACGTACACGACAGGGACGCTGGCGACAACGGCAGAACGGAATGCACCATCGAAGGGGACTTCCCTTCACTCTCACCCCCACCTTCGGCAATTTCTACGAGCTCAGAACCAACGCGGCGCTGGACAGGGAGACGACGGCAGAGTATAACATCAGCATCCGAGCCACGGACTGGGGCCCACAGCGCCTGAGCTCTCGGGAGACCCTGTGGGTGCAGGTGTCGGACGTGAACGACAACGCCCCCGCCTTCAGCCAGGAGCTCTACAGCATGTGGGTGAGGGAGAACAACAGCCCCATGGTGCGCATCGGCAGCGTGCAGGCCAGGGACGCGGACGCGGGCAGCAACGCCCGCGTGCAGTACGCGCTGGTGCGTGAGGAGGGCCAGGAGCAGGCGGCGGTGTCGGTCAGCTCGGAGAGCGGCGACGTGTACGTGGTGCGCTCGCTGGACTACGAGCGGGTGCGCGCCTTGGAGGTGTGGGTGAGCGCGGCCGACGGCGGCTCGCCGGCGCTGAGCGCGCGGGCGCTGCTGCGCGTGCTGGTGCGCGACGAGAACGACAACGCGCCGGTGGTGCTGCACCCGGCGGCCGAGAGCGGCGCGGGCGCGGGCGAGCTGGTGCCGCGCTGGGCGCCGGCAGGCTACCTGGTGGCCAAGGTGGTGGCGGTGGACGCGGACGCGGGGCAGAACGCCTGGCTGTCCTACGAGCTGGCCAAGGCCACGGAGCCGGGGCTCTTCCGCCTCGGGCTGCACAGCGGCGAGCTGCGCACGGCGCGGGCCGTGGCCGAGCGCGACGCGCCCCGACACAGGCTCGTCGTGCTCGTGCGAGACCGCGGCCAGCCGCCGCGCTCGGCCAGCGCCACCCTCGCCATCGCCCTGCTCCACGACTTCTCCGACGCCCACGTGCGCCTCAGCCAGGACGCGCCGCCCGCCGAGCCCGACGACACGCTCACTCTCTACCTCATCGTCTGCCTGGCCTGCGTCTCCGCGCTCTGCCTGGCCACCGGCCTGGCCGCCCTGCTCATCAAGCTGCGGAGTTACAGGCACAAACACGACGAGCCCTTGCCCACCTTCCCGACGGCTGTCGCCGACAGCGACGCAGGCTCCCTTCCCCGCAGCCTTGTCTACGACGTGTGCTTGGCCACGGGCACCCTGAGCAGCGACTTTCACTTCCTCGGTCCACTCTTGCCCTGCTTCACTGCCGGGATGCCCCCTAGCGCGGCCCTACAGCGGAGTTCGATGTGCTCTCAAGAGCCGTCCAACCTCGGAGAAGGCGGCTGCTTGAATGCACAGGTGAGGAACTGGCGGGCGCCGAGGCAACGGGGAGGAGTATTAAGGGCTGGCTGTGTGCAGGGTTTTCCCCTTGGTACCTGGATTCTCGGTCTTGCAGTTGGTGCAGAGGAATCCAGAGGCACAAGAGGAGGGGAGAGGAGAGACGGTCTCATAGGGGCAGACAGGCATCTGCCTCGAGTGGGGCTGAGCTCCTCTGCTCTCCACGCACTTTTTAATTCAGCCATCATTAAACAACATTCCCTGTCTATAAGAAAGGGGATTTATCTGGGGCTCTTGTGACCTGAAAACGTGAGGGGTGGTTTCTGCCTTTTGATTTTCCCTGTTCATGTCTGCTATTGATGCCTGCTTACTTTCCATTCCCAAATGACAACGGGATCTCTTTCTTCTTTGTAGGCTCCCCTCTCTGAAGACACGGGTCCCAGACCCGTGGAAGCAGCTTGTTCTGCAAACAGGGGAGCAGAGCTAAATGTCAGTTCTGATCAAAACTCTTGGGTCACCCATCAGTAAATGCGAAGGAAAACAAGCTTGTCTGTCCTCACCGGCAAATATCCTATCTGGGAAAAAGAACGAAGAGACCACACACCCCCAAAATACTACAAGAGTGGGAAAAGTCTTCTCTGGGAGAGAGCAAACCCCTCTCCTCTTAAGAAGTACTTTATTAATGTAGATATTTTGTAATTGTGACAGAGATGGAGGATGAGGACTGTATTGCATGCAGCTTAGACCAAGAGTTGAGGCATGATTGCAAGATCTAATGTAAATTTTCATACATCACTTCGTTGTGTATTTTGTCCTAAGGGGAGGAGTCCATAGCAATGTCTTAGTATTCTGCGGTCTGGTCAATCCCAGGCAGAGAAATATTCAGCAGAGTTCAGTGGTGCTTGCAAAGTAATTCCTTAACAACAGGCAGAAGCTGATTACATTAGAATGGGCTGACATTGGCAAACTTCTCCTGTCTGAGCAGGAGTTTACAGGTTGTGCCGATAAGGAGTGGGCTGTGAGTAATGCATGTTACTTTTTGTTGTTGTTTTTGGTTGATTTATTTTGGTAACACGAAGTTAAAACAAACGTTTCATGTTTGGGAGGATAATTATGTAGAGGATTAAAAGCACTATTTGTGGTTTTGCTGCAAAATTGAATAAAACATTTACAGGGAGCTTAAGGCACTGTACCCTATGGGGCATGGAGAAGCTTTCTGGTTTTCTTTCATTAATTGATAATGATCTACAAAGTCCTGTGATATTTGTTGTTGCTCAGACACATTTAAGTGTGAGATGTCTGATAATGTGAAAAAAAAAACAACCATAAAACCTACCTGGAATTCCCCCTGCTGAGTGTGCTGTCTGGAGGACGACTTGTCACAGTCACCACCAAGGAAATACCCACCCCAAGAGCAGGATTTCAAAGACAAATCCACTCGTTCAAGTTCCTGAAGCCCATCCTGCCCAGCCTGCCCTGACACCACTGTGCCATGGGTGATGGCTCTGCTGATGAGCTATGTTTCCCTCATGACCCTGCACCAGACAACCCAGGAGAGCTCTTTATGGAACAGTTCAATAGTCTCATTAGCAGCACAGGCTTTGTGCCTTATGAGTGAGAGGAAAGGTTCAGGACTCCAGAGCAAATCTGCATTTTCAAATTACATCATTGATTTCACTCAAATTTTAAGTCATGAGAAAGTTTCTGAGGAGAAGAGAAGAGAAGAGAAGAGAAGAGAAGAGAAGAGAAGAGAAGAGAAGAGAAGAGAAGAGAAGAGAAGAGAAGAGAAGAGAAGAGAAGAGAAGAGAAGAGAAGAGAAGAGAAGAGAAGAGAAGAGAAGAGAAGAGAAGAGAAGAGAAGAGAAGAGAAGAGAAGAGAAGAGAAGAGCCAGAGCAGGCATGTGGCACTGAATATTTGGAACCCTCACACTGTGTTGTGCTGCAGATCCAAAGTGTAACATTTGAAATCAAGATCATCGCGTCCAACCTATCAACCAATCCAACCCACCTAATCAACTAAACCACAGCACCAAGCACCCCATCAAGTCTCCTCCTGAACACCTCCAATGATGGTGACTCCACCACCTCCTCGGGCAGCCCATTCCAATGGGCAATCACTCTCTCTGTATAGGACTTCTTCCTAAGATCCTGCCTAAACCTCCCTGGCACAGCCATACTAAGCAAAAGTTCAAGTGAAGTTCCATTACAGTTTGCAGCCTGAGCCCTCATCCCTCCAGTCTGTCATGCTCAGCGCATTCAATCCCACTAAGCAAAACAAGTTTCAGTTCAACTCAATTTAAAGTGATCACAAAATTTATATGACAGTAAACTTTTTTCACCCCAAACAGCCTTTCTTTTGTTTTATTCAACATACCTGATAATATCATAAATAGAGTTTTCTCCTCCATTTTTTTCATTATGTAAGAGTTAGATTGGTCTTGGAGGCAACTGTGTCAACTGGGTGAATCTCCAGTCCATTGTGTGTGCATTTCCTGGAGCTCTCTGCTTGATGGGCAGCAGCAGTCATGGTGTCAGTCCCTCCTCAGGGTCAGTGATGAGTGTCTTACTCTGGGATTTTATTCATTTTCTGGCACAGATCCTGGCTCACACTGACAGGCTGTACCCAGGTCCCTTTGCTCTCCCATCCTACCTCTGGGTCCCCACAGTTGTTCCTCTTAGGCTCCCTTTTGATCAGGTTTGATCCTATCTCTTATCACAGTATATTAGAGGTTGGAAGGGACCTTAAGAGATCATTGTGTCCAACCCCACTGCCAAAGCAGGATCACTTAGAGTAGTCCACACAGAAATGCATCCAGGTGGGTTTGGAAAGCCTCCAGAGGAGACTCCACAACCTCCCTGAGCAGCCTGTTCCAGTGCTCCGTCACCCTCACTGTAAAGATGTTTCTCCTCATGTTGAGGTGAAATCATTAATGTTCAAGTTTGAACCTGTTGTTCCTTGTCTTATTACTGCACACCACCAAAAAGAGCTTGGCCCCCTCCACTTGACACCCACCCCTCAGACATTTATACACATTGATGAAATCCCCCCTCAGTCTTCTCAAGATTAAACAGCCCCAGGAATCTCTGTCTCTTCATGGGGAAGATGCTCAAGTCCCCTAAGTATCTTCATGGCTCTAATCACCCAATTATAAACTCTGCATATTCACAGAACCTTTCTCAACCACCTCAAAATCAGTTCCCTTCTTCCTATATGGTCCTTCCTGATAATTTATTTGTATTGTTAGCTTGATTTCATGTATTGTTTAGAAAGTTTCTGATTCATCTTCTAGGAGTTTTCATGTGAACGGTTTCTTTAGTGGCCCGCCCATGGATATCATTAGATCCCCACTCTTTGATACTGCCTCCATCAGCTCCTGCTTGTTAGTGTCTGAGTACCCAGACAGTTAATTTATGAGTTCTCTCAGTTGTTTCATTGCCTTTACTAAATAGCTGCTGCCCGTGAGTCTTTCTAAAGGTACACGAGTTCAGGTTTGAACTCTGACTACAGGAAACAGAATATTTTCTAAGATCAGGTGACAATGTCAGAGAAGGTCTGTGCACCTTCAAAAACTGCAAGCATGTGCAGGGTTTGCATGAGGCTGGGCACATGTTTCAGGAAAGCGTGAGATGGTGACATAGCTTAACCAGGGTGTCAGGGTGAGCAGGCGACAGAGGGGAACACGAGCGTGATAGGGAAGACTTTGCTTTTCAGATCTTTCCAGGAACCTGCGAGTTGCCTCCTCATTGGCCCGGAGAGAATAGATGGAAGCCGCACAGCCCAAGGCAGCAGCGCCGGCCAGAAGTACAGGAACCATTCCCGCTGCCGACGCTGGGTGGCGGTGTTGACCACGGACCGACAGCTTCCACTGCCCACCCCGGCGCTGCAGCACAGAAACAGCCAACCGAGCTGCTCGGGAACGGCAGAGGGGAACGCAGCCGGACTACTCGGGGGCTCACAGAAGCCATTTCTGATAAACACTGATCCGCCTGGGACGCTGCTTGCAAATGCTGGCAACCCGAGAGGACGCTGTCTGGTTTTGGGGGATAACAATGACGTGGAACGGGAGACGGAGCGGAGGCAGCCTCAGGCAAGTGATCTTGTTCCTTCTGTGCGTTTGCGTGTGGCAAAGCGGGGCCGAAAGCCTCCGCTATTCTCTGGCGGAGGAGATGGAGAGGGACTCCTTTGTGGGCAATATTGCCCAGGACCTGGGGCTTACCCCAAGCCATCTGGCAGCTCGCAAGGCGCGCGTTGTGACCGAGGGAAACCAGCAGCTTTTCCTGCTCAACCCGAGCACCGGAGTGCTGACGGCCAAGGAGTCTCTGGACCGAGAGGAGATCTGTCCTCAGAGCGAGACCTGCACGCTCTTTTTTACGCTCTTCTTGGATAATCCTTTACAGCTGATCCGAGGGGAGGTGGAGGTTCTTGACGTGAACGACAACTCTCCCGTATTCCCACAGAAGGAGATGATTTTAAAGATTCCTGAGACGACAGTTCCCGGGTATCGCTTCCATATAGAAAATGCCCAGGACAAAGACGTGGGAACCAATGGTTTGCAGAACTACAGCCTCGACTCCCAGTCACATTTCTCCCTCGATCTCGGAACAGAGGAAATTGGAGTAGAGCTCGTCTTAGAGCGTCTTCTGGACCGTGAAGAGCAGCAAGAGCTCACTTTGCAACTTACCGCCACCGACGGAGGCACGCCACCTAGGTCAGGCACGGCTCAGATACGGATCGTGGTGCTGGATGTCAATGACAACACCCCAATGTTTAGTCAGAAGGTCTACGAGATGCGTCTACCTGAGAACAGTCCCCCGGGGCAGCTGGTGGTCAGAGTGGCAGCCACGGATCCCGACGAAGGGACCTATGGGAAAGTGCAGTACGCCTTCACCCAGACACCAGAAGAATCCCAACAGCTCTTCGATTTGAACCCTGACACGGGAGAGATTCGGGTAGCAGGCAAGCTGGACTTTGAGAATATGAAAAAACACAAGATGACGCTGACAGCCACTGACGGCGGGGGTTTGTATAGTCATTGCAAAGTGCTGGTGGAGGTCGTCGACGTGAACGACAACGCCCCAGAGATACAGCTGACCTCACACACTGCCTCCATCCCCGAAGACGCTCCGCCACGCACCATTGTGGCCCTTTTCAGTGTGCGGGACCAGGATTCCGGAGACAATGGCAGGACAGAGTGCACCATCGAAGGGGACTTCCCCTTCACACTCACCCCCACTTTGGGCAATTTCTACGAGCTCAGAACCAACGCGGCGCTGGACAGGGAGACGACGGCAGAGTATAACATCAGCATCCGAGCCACGGACTGGGGCCCGCGGCGCCTGAGCTCTCGGCAAAGCCTGTGGGTGCAGGTGTCGGACGTGAACGACAACGCCCCCGCCTTCAGCCAGGAGCTCTACAGCATGTGGGTGATGGAGAACAACAGCCCCATGGTGCGCATCGGCAGCGTGCAGGCCAGGGACGCGGACGCGGGCAGCAACGCCCGCGTGCAGTACGCGCTGGTGCGTGAGGAGGGCCAGGAGCAGGCGGCGGTGTCGGTCAACTCGGAGAGCGGCGACGTGTACGTGGTGCGCTCGCTGGACTACGAGCGGGTGCGCGCCTTGGAGGTGTGGGTGAGCGCGGCCGACGGCGGCTCGCCGGCGCTGAGCGCGCGGGCGCTGCTGCGCGTGCTGGTGCGCGACGAGAACGACAACGCGCCGGTGGTGCTGCACCCGGCGGCCGAGAGCGGCGCGGGCGCGGGCGAGCTGGTGCCGCGCTGGGCGCCGGCAGGCTACCTGGTGGCCAAGGTGGTGGCGGTGGACGCGGACGCGGGGCAGAACGCCTGGCTGTCCTACGAGCTGGCCAAGGCCACGGAGCCGGGGCTCTTCCGCCTCGGGCTGCACAGCGGCGAGCTGCGCACGGCGCGGGCCGTGGCCGAGCGCGACGCGCCCCGACACAGGCTCGTCGTGCTCGTGCGAGACCGCGGCCAGCCGCCGCGCTCGGCCAGCGCCACCCTCGCCATCGCCCTGCTCCACGACTTCTCCGACGCCCACGTGCGCCTCAGCCAGGACGCGCCGCCCGCCGAGCCCGACGACACGCTCACTCTCTACCTCATCGCCTGCCTGGCCTGCGTCTCCGCGCTCTGCCTGGCCACCGGCCTGGCCGCCCTGCTCATGAAGCTGCGGAGTTACAGGCGCAAACACGACGAGCCCTTGCCCACCTTCCCGACGGCTGTCGCCGACAGCGACGCAGGCTCCCTTCCCCGCAGCTTGGTCTACGATGTGTGCTTGGCCACGGGCACCCTGAGCAGCGACTTTCACTTCCTCGGTCCACTCTTGCCCTGCTTCCCTGCCGGGATGCCCCCCGGTGCTGCCCCACAGCGGGTTTCTCTATGCTCGCAGGAGGCAGCCAGCCTCGGTCAACGAGACAACCAGTCTGCAGAGGTGAGGAATGGGAGTGGTTATGAGGTGAGGTGGGGAAGAGAGGGAGCAACATATGATTGATATTTTCCAGCCTGCAGAATGACTCTCAGTTGTGTAGAGAGAGAAGTGAGAAGTGAGAAGTACCCAGAGACACAGGAGGAGGGGAGGGTAGAAGGGTCTCAGAGTGGCTAGCGAGCAACTGTCAAGAGGGTCGAGCAGAACTCAGCTACTCTTCCAAGTGCTTTTTAACCTTGTCCCCTGCATCCATCTTTGTGCCCTTAGTATCATCCTTAGACAAAGGGATTCAGCTTAAACATGGGGAGATGGCGAGCAGGTACAGATTTTTGACCCACCGCAGTGGATTGTGTTCATGCAATGAGGGGAACTTGTTGTGTTCCAGTGCAGGAATGGCAACACTGCTTGTGAAACATGCTCCCGAATACAGCAGTAACTGCAGGCACAATGGTGTTACTTCCCTGATGCCATCCCCAACACTGCTTTAAAGCCCTACTGCTCAGTGCTGTCCAAAGAGGTTAAGCAGGTTAGGTGCTGTCTGAACTCAAGCTGTCTGAGAAGCTGCTGGAGGCCATGGAGATGGGGTCCTTTACCATTAAATACTAATAAATAATTTAAATAAATAACAGTCATTATCTGGCCCAGAAAAGGGGGTATCTGGGCATTAAATAGCAGCCCCCTGACCCAGTAGCCTCAACTGTTCCCTGTGCTGCCATGAACTTGAAGTGACTCATAGCCAACATGCCCTTTGCATTTACTGTTTATTAAAAATGGGGGTTTATTTTGTGCTCTTAAATTACACCTTCTGACTCAAGAAAACTTTGCAGGAATGCCTTTGTGATGTCCACAGTGAAGGGTGGTTTCTGACTTTAGATTTTCTCTGTTGATGCCTTCTGATGCCAGCTTACTTTCCACACCCAAATGATAACCTCTCTCTCCTCTTTCTTCTTTGCAGGCTCCCCTTGCTAAAGACACAGCCGAAGCAGCCTGTCCTGCAAACATAGGGGCAGACCTAAATGTTGATTCTGATCAAAACCATTGGCTCACCCATCAGTAAGTGAGGAGAAAGACAAGCTTCTTTGTCCTCACTGGCTAATGTCCTCACAGAAAAGAGACTGAGGAGACCAAACAGCTACTAAGAAAGGACCAGAGAGTTATAAGCCTTCTCTGAGAGAGCAAAATCCCCTTTCATCTTGGGCACTATTTTATTCATATAGGTAGCTTGTAATTGTGACATGGATGGAGGAGGACTGTGTTGCTTGCTGATTATACTGAGACTTGATGCATGGTTTTGAGACAGCTCCTGCTTCTGAATCTTAAGGGAGATATTGAACACTGGAAGCAGATCTTCAAGGGA
The DNA here is from genome assembly GCA_033816785.1 of Picus viridis. Taxonomy (NCBI): domain Eukaryota; kingdom Metazoa; phylum Chordata; class Aves; order Piciformes; family Picidae; genus Picus; species Picus viridis. The sequence goes on from CM066593.1 coordinate 1,352,254, forward strand.
ATATTTTCCTACATCTCCCGTGCTTTCTTCTGTTATGTCTCTCTAATAATGACTTAATTTTCTGCAATTTGGTCAATATTAGACCAGAACTAGTGTTGCTTGTCTTGCCAAGGAGTTCCTTAGTAACAGGCTTTCATGTTTAGTCCATATGTGAGGTTAAATTGTAGCAGTTGCTTTATCAACCAATGACTCCTTCCCTGCTGAGAAGGAGAATTTGTTAAAGGAGATTCACAGGTTAAAATGAAAACTGATTTAATGAAATAACAAAACTGGTACCAACACCAGTATAAAATATATGAAGTTCTACTTAGCCTATCAAGGGTGCAGTAGTCAGAATATATAGAGGAAGGCAGTCCTCAAGAGCAGGAGGCTCCCTGACAACATATTTGCTCATTTAATTTGCCTTCATTTCATTCCTCTTTCTCATGTCCATAGCAGCCTTTGTTGCTTGCAAGGTAGATGCAAGGTATATTGCAAGGTATATGCTTGCAAGGTGTATGCAAAAGATGCATAAGTGTGGATATGTGCTTTATGGTGCTGGAAACTTACAGAGCAGCCTAGTCTTGAAGCCTTGGCAAGGACCCTGCCCTATGTCTATTGCTATGAGATCAGGATCACAATGGACTTGGAAACAGGCAGTCCAAGTTGTTGAAACCCACCTTGCTCAGCCTGCCACACCGCCACTGTGGCATGGGTGGTGGCACTGATGAACAAGGTTTCCCCTGTGGCTCTGTACTGCAGAGGACATGGCACAAGATAACCCTGGGATGCTCTCTCTGGAACAGTTCGGTAGTGTTTACTTTTGCTAGCATGGAGTCAGCACAGCAGAGGCTTTATGGCTTAGAAGAGGAAGGGACCCAGGATACAACACGTGGATATGATTCCTCCAGAGTAAATCTGCATTTGGCATCACTGATCATACTTTTATTTTAAGTCAAAAGAAAGGTTGTCTTCACCAAAACAAAACCAAACAAATTAAACTAAAGGCTCCCTCACTCAGGCAATGATACATTTCAGCTCTCTTACACACAATTCTGAAGTGCCTCAAGAGGGAGTTTAGTTCCAGGTGCTCCACCTAATTTCATGTTTCACTTGCCCTCAGACAAGACCCTGGACCTCTTATCTTGTGCTGTGTGATGCAACGACAAGTTCAGACAAACAAATCACATGTTTGCTGAAGGGCACAGAGCCCTCATTGCAATTCAGGAAAGCAAGGAAGTTGTGAGCACTGAATTAAAATAAGGTGCAAGTGTGGGCCTCTTTATTCCCTGTGTTCTGGATGTCTCTATCTGAAATGTGTGGTCTCTGTGTGTTTTGCCTTCTGCTCACTCTGTCCATACAATCATTGTGTGTCTGCGCAAGGGCTTCTTCATTAAGCAGGGAGTTGCACATATCAAGCCATTGCAATGCTTCAATCCCAGCTCAGCAGGCAGGTTTTCTGAGTCCCACTTTCTCTAGGGAAGAGCAGCAAAATGCACAAGATCCTCATCTGGCTTATAAGTGATTTCTTTTTTTCCAGGCTAATTTCTGACCATTACCTTGAAATATAGCAGCACTAATGATATTGGGATGGGTTGCAGCTGTAGAGAGTTGTGAAAACATGTTCATTGTCTTTGGGTGCATTGTAAAGAAACTCCAAAAGTACCTTCAGAAAGCATTTTCCAAAGGTAGAATTGAAACAAACTTGGGAAAAGGGCCATTTTGTTGATCCTGAATTCAGAAGCTTCTTGACAGGACTGGAAAGTTGACTCAATATGATTTGCTGGGTTTGTGGTAGAGCATTTACATTCTCCTTTCCCCCTTTCTCTTTGTGAGCTGTCAACTCTGTGTGAGCCTTGTCTTACTTGTTCCTCTTCAGGATTGATACCTCAGATGTATCAAGAGAGTGTTTGAATCTGCGTGTGGCACAGAATATTGGCAAACCCTCACACTGTGTTGTACTGCAGTTCCAAAGTGTAATATTGGAAATCAGGATCCCCTGTGTGTGAAAGTGAAATAAAGAGAACACCTGAAGGCCTTGTGTGGACATAATGGTCTTTGTAGAGATGTTGTTTCTGGGAAAGCTCTCTGAATGTCCTGAAACAGATTGGAATTCTTTCTCTCTTGCTGTCTCTCAGGTGAGGTAAGAGGGACCATTCCTTTGGGTTGGCAGTGAGGCCTGCAGTGCATTCAGGGCCATAATAGGAGTCCTGTGTGCAAAAAGCCTCTGCAAAGCATTAAGGTAGATGGAGTGACCTTTCCAGTGCTCCCAAGAGCAAACTGGTTTGATTTTGAATGTTTTGGGAAGTTGGTGGTTCAAAGACACCATGCATGTTCCCTTGGGGAACTATTCGTGTGAGACCTATTGGTGGGTGAATTGGGTGGGCAATTGGTGGGTGAAATCTACTACTAAGGTGAAGACTCACTCTCAGGAAATCCAGAAGATTACAGATGTCCTTTCTGCAAGGCCCTAAGAAAAGTTTCTGTCCTGAAGACAGGCTTCTGTAATGATGCTGGCCAGAAGACCATTGTACAGCAAAGACTAAGTGATCTGCTGCCCAGCTAACCTGGGAAGGCACAGGCCTGTGTTGTGTTGTTCTATCCTGTTCTGTGCTATGTTGTGCTGCATAAATCCCTGGTCTGCAGGATAAAATAAATAGTCTGCAGGAAGCACCAGCTTGGTACTGATGATAATGGCATCTAAGAGTAAGAACTCGACATGGAAACTACTTCTACTGTGGCACCAGAAACAAGGAATAGAATTGCTCTCTTACAGGAAAGTCTAAAAATAATCTGAATACCTGAAATGGGGTCTTCATAGCATGCTGTGAGTGTCTGGAGTCCTGGGTGAAGCTGCACTGCTCCAGATTCTCCTTACCAAAAGGAATGTAGGATTGTCTATGCTTATCTGTTCCTACAGTGTAAGCATCTTAGAGAGTTGATATGTCTCTCTTACTAAGTTGACAAGAAACTTGCACTTCTTGCTGTAAAGTAGCTCTTTCTTGGGTCATTCCAGCTCAAGGGTCCAGGTGTCTGATCTAGATGGTATATGATATTCTTGCACACTGTGAAAGGGGGGATATTGTTTCCTATGTTGGAGAGTTCAAATATACACTGAGCTTTCCTGAGGGGCTTATCAGAAGTGCTGTTTAGGAAGGGTAACTTTTTAGGCCAGGTATTAGGCAGCCCTAACAGACACGTTTCTGGTCCTGTTGGTTACCAATGCAAGAGTGCTAATCAGAGGTGTCAAGACTGAAGGCAGCCTCAGCTGCAGTGGTGGAGTTCACAGTTCTGAAAGATATGAGTCAGACAAAGAGTAAAGTCTCAACCCTGAATCTTAGGAAAGCAAACCTTCAGATATTGAAGGAGTTGGTTGATAGGACCCCCTAGAAACTGCCCTCAGGGACAAGGAAGCAGAACAGAGCTAGCAGATCTTTAAGCACGCTTTCCAAAGAGCATAAGAGTTCTTGATCCCCAGGTGTAAGAAATTAGGTTAAGAAAGGAAAAGACCAGCCTGGCTGAATTGAGAACTACTAGTCAAACTAAAGGGAAAAAAGAAAATGTGAACAGTGAAAACAGGGACAGATGTCCTGGGAAGAGTAAAAGAACATTATCCTTATTGTATTATACAGGGATGGGGTCAGGAAGGCCAAGGTGCGAACTTGGTGCTGAACTCAGCAAGCAACACAAAGAATAAGAGAAAAGGTTTCTACAGGTATGACAGTCTGAAAAGGAAGTTCAAAGGAAGTGCACCCTCCCTGATGAACATGACTGGCAAGATGATAACAACACAGAAGGAGAAGGCTGAGGTACTCAACAACATTTTTCCCCCCTTGCAATCTCTCTTCCCACACCTCTTGAATGAATGGACTTCAAGGCAGGGTGTGAAGGAACGAAATCCCTCACAGCATATCTGAGACCACTTGCAGAATGTGAACATACATAAGTGCATGGTACCCGACAAAAGACACACCAGAGCCTGGAGGAATGGGTAGATGTAGTTGCCAGGTTACTGTCCATGATATTTGAAAAGTACTGGCAGTCAGGTGAAGTCCCTGGAAACTGGAAAAAGAGAAACATCATACCTATTGCTAAGAACAGTGGAGAGGAAGAACCTGAGAACTACCTACCTGGCAACCCCAAATCTGTGTCTGGGAAGGCACATAGGGCATGAATAGATGACATAAGACAGCCAAGCATGACTTCACCAAAGAATAACTTCACCAGCACGACTTCACCTTCCTGCCCAACCTAGTGGCCTTCCTTGATGCAGTGACTACATCACTGGACAAGGGCACCTATTTGTACTGCTGTATGGTCACCTCCCCTCTAAACTGGAGAGATAGTGATTTAATGGTTGGACTATTCAGTGGATAAGGAAGTTGCTGGACGGCCATATCCAGAGAGTAACTATCAACAGCTCGAGGTTCAAATGAAGATGAGTGATGAATCCTGCCTCTCAGGGATCTGTATGGGGACCAGTGCTGTTTAATGTCTTCATCAATAAGACAGTGAGATTGAGCGCACCCTCAGCACATTTGTAGATGACATCAAGCTGTGTGGTGTAGTTGACCTGCCTGAGGAGCAGAATATCACCCAGGGAGACCTGGGCACATTTTGGGAAGTGGGCCCACACAAATATTATGATATTCAACAATGCCAAATGCAAGGTTCTACATTTATGTTGAGGTAACACAGATGGGGAAATGAAGGGACTGAGAGCAGCCATATGGAGAAGGACTTGGACACAAATCCACAGAGTGTAATGGCAACCTTGAAAGCCAACTGTGTCTTGGTCTACATCACCAGAAGTGTAGACAGGTGATCAAGGGAGGTAGTTCTGTCCCTCTACCCAGCACTACTGGGAACCCACCTGGAGCACTTTTTCCAACTCTGGAGTCCTCAATACAATAAAGACATAGAAATTTTGGAGTGGGTCCAGAGGAGGTTACAAAAGCAATCAGAGGGATGAAATAACTCTGCTGTGAGGAAATGCTGAAAGAGTTGAAGTTGTTTGGTGTGGAGAAGGATGCAGGGAGACCTTGTTGTGACTTTTTAATACTTATATGGGGCTTGGAGGAAAGATGCAGATAGCATTTTTAATAAGGTTTTAAGTGACATGACAAGCGATGATGGTTTTAAACTAAAAGAGGGACAATACAGAGTAAATGCAATGAGGGAACTTTTGACTCTGAGTATGGAGACACACTGTCCCATGTTACCCATAAAGGTGGAGGATGCTCCATAAAGCCATTCCAGGTCAGATTGGACAGGGCTTTGAGCAACCTGATCTAGTTAAAGAGGCTCCCCGATCACTGCAGAGGGATTGGACTAGATGAATTTTGAAGGTCTTTTCCGGCTCAGGCAGTGAGGTGTCAGGACTTGTCAGAGAGACGCTGTTGCAGGCGCACCGGTCCCGGAGCGCAGTTAACAGGGACGAGCGCAAGGACGGGGCTGCAGATGGAGCTGTTCCCCAGCACCAGAGGGCTGCAGATTTTGTCTGTGGCTGCGAGTGTCGCTGTCGGCTCACGGTGGGCCGGCAGTCGGGCGGCGACTTTCAGAATACCGCAGAGAAACAGCCAGCCTGCGGTCCAGTTCTAACCCGCCGCGCCGCGTAGGGAGGGATCCGAGCTGTTCGGAGGAACCCGAAGCAGAAGAAGGGAGTCAGGAGAAGCGTGGCGGCACGCTGAGCCACAGACCAGCGCCGGTGAGAGGAAAGACGAGCAGGCAGCTGCTGCCGGGCATTACAATGGCGGAGAGAGGGGGGAGCTGGGTCTGGCGGGCGCGGGCCCTGTTGTGCTGCGTCCTGCTGGCGGCGTGGGAGGTGGCGTGGGGACAGCTGCGCTATTCAGTGCCCGAGGAGATGCCCAAGGGATCCTTCGTGGGCGACGTGGCGAAGGATCTGGGGCTGCAGATGACAACGTTCAGTGACAACGGTGTCCGCATTTTGGACAAAGGTAGGACGCAGTATTTCTCTCTGCACGGGAAGACGGGACATTTGGTGATGGCGGAGAGGATAGACAGGGAGCAGCTGTGCGAGAGTGAGCATCAGTGCATGCTGCGGTGTGAGCTGATAGTGCACGGAGAAATGAAGGTTTACGGAGTCGAAGTGGAGATCATGGACGTTAATGACAACCCTCCACAGTTCCAAGAGGCAAAAAAAGAAGTGAGAGTGAGCGAGACGACAGCCCCAGGGTCACGGTTTCCTCTGGCCAGGGCTCACGACCCGGACGCGGGGTCAAATTCTCTCCTGAGCTATGAGCTGAGCGGCGACGAGCACTTCTCACTGGACGTGCAGGCAGGACCCGGCGGCTATCGCCGTCCTGAGCTGGTGCTGGCCAAGGCGCTGGACCGGGAAGAGACCGCGTTTCACGAGCTGGTGCTGAGGGCGAGGGACGGCGGAGAGCCGTCGCGGACGGGCACGGCGTGGATCCTCGTGGTTGTGCTGGATGCTAATGACAACGCCCCAGTGTTCAGCCCAGCGGAGTACACGGTGCGTGTGCCTGAGGACGTGCCTGTGGGCTCCACCCTCGTCACCGTCGCGGCCACCGACAATGACGACGGGCTCTACGGGGACGTGAAATACTCATTTCAAACAGTTTTTGTGAAAGCCTCTCAGATTTTCCAGTTGAACTCTGACACGGGAGAAATCAGATTGGTGCGAAGCCTGGACTTTGAGGAACGTGACTTCTACGAATTGGAGGTACAGGCAGAAGACGGTGAGGGTCTTTCTGACACAGCAAAAATCACGATCACTGTGACAGATGTTAACGACAATGTACCCGAGATTTCGGTGCAGTCCACTCTGAACGAGATCTCTGAGGACGCCCAGTCGGGGACGGTGGTGGCCCTCCTGCACGTGCAGGACCGGGATTCGGGGGCCAACGGCCAGGTGCGGTGCTCCCTGGATGCGGGAATCCCATTCCGGCTGGAGAAGTCGTTTGAGGATTATTACCGCGTGGTGACGACGAAGGAGCTGGACCGGGAGGAGGTGTCAGAGTACAACGTGACAGTGCGGGCGGCCGACGGCGGGTCGCCGTCGCTGTGGAGCAGCACGGTGCTGAACCTCCGGGTGCTGGACGTGAATGACAACGCGCCGGTGTTCAGCGAGGCGAGCTACAGCGCCCGGCTGGCCGAGAACAACGCGGCGGGCGCGCTGGTGCTGACGGTGCGGGCGCGGGACGCGGACTGGGGTCAGAACGCGCGCGTGCGGTACCGTGTGGGCGAGGGGCGGGTGCGTGGCGTGGCGCTGTCGTTGTACGTGTCGGTGCAGGCGGAGACGGGCGCGCTGTACGCGCTGCGCTCCTTCGACTACGAGGAGGTGCGCGAGGTGGGGCTGTGGGTGCTGGCGGAGGACGGCGGCTCGCCGGCGCTGAGCAGCAACGTGTCGGTGCGGATCGTGATCGTGGACGAGAACGACAACGCGCCGCAGGTGCTGTACCCGCCGGCGTCGGTCGTGTCCGGGGCCGGTGTCCGTGGGTGGTCGGGGTGGAGCTGGCGCCGCGGTCGTCGGAGCCCGGGGCGCTGGTGGCCAAGGTGGTGGCGGTGGACGCGGACGCGGGTCAGAACGCGTGGCTGTCGTACGAGCTGGCCAAGGCGACGGAGCCGGGGCTGTTCCGCGTCGGGCTGCACAGCGGCGAGGTGCGCACTGCGCGTTTCCCGCTGTCCCGCGACGCTGCCCGTCAGAGCCTGGTGGTGCTGGTGAAGGACCACGGGCGGCCGGCGCTGTCGGCCACGGCCACGCTGACCGTGGTGCTAGCCGAGAGCGTGGCCGAGCTGCTGGCCGAGCTGGGCAGTGAGGCGGCGGCTTCGGTGCCGAGCGGGGGCCGGCAGCCTGACGCGCTGGCTGGTGCTGGCCGTGGCGGCCGTCTCCTGCCTCTTCCTCGCCTTCCTTCTGCTGCTGCTGGCACTGCGCCTGCGGCGTTGGCGCCGCTCGCAGATGCCTCCTCCGGCGGGCGGTGCCTTGCGCGGTGTCCCGGCCACGCACTTCGTGGGCATCGACGGCGTCCGCGCCTTCCTGAGCTCCTACTCACACGAGGTGTCCCTCACCGCCGACTCACGCAAAAGCCAGCTCCGCTTGTCACCCGGCAGCTGCTGCGACACCCTCCCGGCCCGCCCTCTGCCCTCTGAAACATCGGGTGACCTAGTCCCTACGGGAGATCACGTTGCCGAGAATGCTGACCAAGTTTCCCTTCAGGTACGTTGATTTTTTTTTTTTTTATGTCCTTTTGTGAACGTGGTGCATAAGATGCTTATGGTAGCTACAGACTTTCCAAAATGGTTGCAGCCTTGGAAATCACGTTTTGCAATGGTCACCAGCTCATGAATGTCACCTCCTAAAATATGTGCTGAGTCTGCTTTGTGTGTTCTATGTGTCATCTTCTCTACCAGCTGGGCAGTTGGATGTAACTAGTTTTCTCCAAGACTACAAGGTTCCGTTGTGGTGTCTTGTGACAGGACAAGGGGTGATGGATTTAAACTAAAGGTCAGGAGATCCATACTAGACAGTAGAAAGAAACCTTACACACTGAGTCTGGTGAGGCACTGGTACAGGTTGCAGAGAGGTATTGGATGGCCCATACCCGCAAGCATTCCAGGACAGGTTGGACAGAGCTCTCAGCAGCCTGATCTCATTGAGGATGTCCCCTACTCTTGGGGCGTTGGACAAGACTGATCTTTAAGGGTCCCTTCCAACCTAAACAATTCTATGACTCTATAGTTTCTGTTCCCTAGTTCCCAGAATTTCATTGCCATCCCCTGTATCAGCCCTCAGTTCTTGGTGTAATTGGGCAACATCATAGCCCAAAAGCCACCATTTGTGCAGTCTCACATTACTTGGAAGCCCACCTTCAACAAATGAAATAATCAATCCCACTTAAGGACGCTCAAAGTTCTAGGAATTTATTCTTATTACGTGGTGAAAAATTCCACTGATATCTCAACGAGTTTTCTCTTACTGCTGCGTTTTGTGACTCAGCCTTTGAATTCAATACAAACGGATTCATCTGTGAGGTGTACAGACACAAAAAATGGAGTATATTCATTATTACATAACTTAAAATATTTTCCAACCAAGTATGATTCCTCACACTCTGTTTGCATGTCTCTAATTTCAGAATGTGACTTAATCTGAGATTATAAAATATTTTACTCTTTGGTTTCCATATAATAGGAGACCAATTATTTTTTCCTGCCAAAGATGCCACTCTATTCTGAAAGTACATCTACCAAACAGGCTGTCCCAGAACCTGCTTGCCTCTATTATGATTGTTCATCACGGACAACTTTTTTTTGTGCTCATCCCAGAGTTTGCCAAAATATTGTGGCTTAGTACAGATGCACTTTTTGTGTGGTAGGAATGTAAGCTGAGATACAACCTTATGCTGCAAATTAACTGACCTTGTGCTGTTTACCCTTTTCTACTCAAATGCTGTTATGATGCAGGCTGGTTCTTAACTGCATCCTCCTGGGACTTAATTGTTCCATGTCAGCAGGCTTGGGTACAAGGTAAGAAAAAGAGATCCTGGAAGTAAGAGACATCAGTCTGCACAAGAAAAGAGTGAACTGGAGTGTGCTTCAGTGTGTGTTAGGTGCTTCTATTTATCCCTGGGTTTATCCATACGATAGGATAAGGGGTAATGGATATAAACTACAACACAGGATCCACCTTAACATGAGGAGGAATTTCTTCACTATGAGGGTCACAGAGCACTGGAACAAGCTCCCCAGAGTAGTTGTGGAGTCTCTTTCTCTGGAGACTTTCAAGACCCATCTGGATGCATTCCTGTGCGACCTGTGCTGGATTCTATGTTCCTGCTCTCCCCCTGGGTTGGACTCGATGATCTCTGGAGGTCCCTTCCAGCCCCTAACATCCTGTGATCCCCTGAGTTGTGCCTAGGTACAGTTGAAGGAAAATAAATTATCGTCCATTGCATTAATTAGTCTAGAGTTAGCAGGAAAACATTTTTTCTAATAACAACTAAGAAGAAGTGGATGTCTTCACGTTGGTATCTATCGAGGCAGTGTTGGTGTATATGCTAGACCTATTCCTCCAGGTAAGTAGCATGGAGAGTTTTCTAACCTTTCCTCATCTTCCACATAAGGACCTGCAGCAATACTTCCTTCAGGCCTTCTTTCTTCTTCACAATAAAGAGGCAAAGGTTTAATGTACAGGTGGGATACAAAAGCCATGAGGGATCTGTCCATTTTCTCTTAGTTTGTTCAAGCTTTCGACATTAGATAGAACGCATTCTTAAGTTTTGAGACTTTCTGCAGTAGGAGATTTGTCAGAGGTACAGAAAAAATAAATCCAGGATTTGCTTGTATGGCACTGATACAATAATGCTGGATTTTGAAGGATGAAAGAGATGGGATATGGTAAGTGTAATGTGACCACTGTGGTTCTCTCAGTATTTTGGACTCCCGGCTTTGCTTGTCCATCAGCGATCAACATTCAAAGCAGAAAGCTAAATGCTAGCTCGATATTTCCCAGTTATGGAGAATTTCCCAGTTATGGAAAAACCCACTGTCTACGAGCAGTGTTTAAACATTGGGCCTGTCCTGCCGTTGCTCTCACGGTGGTGAGGAGATGGCAGGGGGAACACGCTAGGGCATCACCCTAAAGTCCACTAAAAATCACTGAGAAGAAGAAATAGAGAACCGGAGCCACATCCTCCGAGCAATCTGGGATGATTAGTCTTATAGAATGCTTGCAGGTGTAAGGAATTTAGACAACGGGAAATGCGAGGTGCCAAATTTCAGCACATATATAAGCTTTCTGTTTTACGCCGGTGATAGCATCTATACTTTCGGACCCCGCAGTGACAGCAGTTTGAGAACGTACATATCAGGACTTTCGGGCTGTTTTCCTTTCGGGCGCTGCGGTTCTCGGGATTGAACTCAGGGTGTCACTGTTGGCCAAGGCGGAGAAGCAGTTCCGCCCTCCCTATCCCCGGCGCCCGCGCAGTGCGGTTCCGCGCAGAGCAAAGCGAAGAGGAGAGCAGGAATTGCCCGAATACAGCCCGTCTTCCCACCGGCAACACGGATTTCATGTATTTTGTGCCTCTCAGCACTGATTCAGCTGCTCGGAAAGCCTAATTATAAATAATCTGCAGAATACGCTTCAGCAAAGCAGAGAATGGAGGTTCGTCCGGCCGGACAGGGCTGGGCAGCAGCCGGAAGGGTCGCGCTGTTCGCACTGCTGCTGCCGGTGTGCTGCAGGGCGGTACCGGAGCCGATCCGCTACGCCATCCCCGAGGAGCTGGGCAGAGGTTCGCTGGTGGGGCCGTTGGCGCGGGACCTGGGGCTGAGCCCGGCCGAGCTACCGGCACGTAAACTGCGGATAGTCTCTGGTGACGAAATGCGATACTTCACTCTCGGCGAAGACAGCACAAATCTGCGAGTAAACGAGAGGATAGACCGAGAAGGCATCTGCGGGGCCGTATCGCCCTGTGTTTTCACTTTGGAGGCAGTCGTAGAAAACCCTTTCAATATATTTCATGTGAGTATTACCATTGAAGATATCAATGACAACGCGCCCCGGTTTGACAGAGAACTTGTTGCCATAGAAATGGTTGAGTCCACCCGTCCTGGAACCAGATTCCTACTGGGCAGTGGAAGAGACCCTGACATTGGGACGAACTCATTACAAAACTACCAACTTACCCCCAACCCGGTCTTCTCCCTTGTTGTGAAGGAGAGTTCTGATGGGACGAAACAGCCGGAATTAGTGCTGGAGAAAAGCTTAGACCGAGAAAAGCAGAGAAATCACCACCTGATACTGACAGCAATGGATGGTGGGGATCCAGTCCGATCCGGGACAGTCCAGATTAAGATTAACGTTACCGACGCAAATGACAACACACCAGTATTCACCAAAGAGATCTACAAGGTTCGGTTGCTGGAAAACCTGCCAGAGGGCTCCTCAGCTTTTCAGGTGAAAGCTACTGATAGCGACGAAGGCACAAATGCAGAAATTACCTACTCCTTCAGTGACATCGCCAACAGTGCTCGACAGCTCTTCAGTCTGGACCCCAGGACGGGGGACGTGAAGGTTACAGGCCACTTAGATTATGAAGAAGGGAAACATTATGAAGCGACCGTTGAAGGCAAGGACGGGGGCGGGCTCAGTGCTCAAGCCAAAGTGCACATTGACATACTAGACGTGAACGACAACATACCAATCATTTCCGTCCTGCCTATCTTGAACCCGGTACCAGAAGATTCTATCCCAAGCACCGTTGTAGCTGTGATCAACGTGCGTGATAGAGACTCGGGGGATAACGGAGCAGTAAGTTGTGGCATCGACGGGGATTTGCCTTTCAAACTTGAATCTTCATCAGAGAACACGTATAAACTAATAACAGCCACTGAGCTGGATAGAGAAACCGTCTCCAGCTACAACATCACCATCACTGCCATGGACCGGGGCAGCCCGGCGCTGTCGAGCCAAGCGGCGCTGGTGCTGGAAGTGTCGGACGTGAACGACAACGCGCCGGTGTTCGAGGAGGAGGTCTACAGCGCCTACGTGGCCGAGAATAACGCGGTGGGAGCGTCGGTGCTGCACGTGCAGGCACGGGACGCGGACGCGGGCGCCAACGGGCGCGTCAGCTACTGGCTGGAGGGCGGCAACGCAGGCTCGGTAGCGCCGCCGGTGTCAGTGGAGGCGCAGAGCGGCGCGGTGTACGCGCAGCGCTCCTTGGACTACGAGCAGTGCCGCGAGTACACGGTGACGGTGCGGGCGCAGGACGGCGGGGTGCCGGCGCGCAGCTCGACGGCCACGGTGCGCATCTTCGTGCTGGACCGCAACGACAACGCGCCGCGGGTGCTGTGGCCGGCGGCAGCGTCGGCAGCAGGCGAAGCGCCTCCTTCGAGGTGATGCCGCGCACGGCCGAGGTGGGCTACCTGGTGGCCAAGGTGGTGGCGGTGGACGCGGACGCGGGGCGCAACGCCTGGCTGTCGTACGAGCTGCTGCAGGCGGCGGAGCCGGCGCTCTTCCGCCTGGGGCTGCACAGCGGCGAGGTGCGCACGGCGCGGGCCGTGTCGGAGCGCGACTTGGCCAAGCAGCGCCTGGTGGCGCTGGTGAAGGACCACGGGCAGCCGGCGCTGTCGGCCACGGCCACGCTGCACGTGGTGCTGGCCGAGAGCTTGCAGGAGGCGCTGCCGGAGCTGAGCGAGCGGCCGGCGGCCGCCGACTCGCCGGCCGAGCTGCAGTTCTACCTGGTGCTGGCGCTGGCCCTGCTCTCGGCGCTCTTCGTGCTCAGCCTGGGGCTGGCGCTGCTGGCGCGGCTGCGGAGGGCGGGGCCGCCCTCCGTCCTGCGCTGCCTGGGCGCGCAGCGCTTGTCTCTGGCGGGCGCGGCCTTCCCGGCGGACTTCTGCGAGGGCACCTTGCCCTACTCCTACAACCTGTGTGTGGCTCCGGTACGCGCCCTGACCGGGGCCGCTTGGCTGCCGCCGCCCAGCCTGCCTGCGGAGGAGTTGCTGGACGGTGAGTCCTGCGGGAAGCAGAGCCCAAGCAGCAGCAACGCCGTCGCGGGAGACCCCCCACCAACCCCGACACAACACAGGTCGGTAAGCTCGAGCTCTCCTTGTTCTGTTTGAGCCTCCGTTCTGTTTTCACTTGAATGATTGTCGGGTGATGTGGTTGCGAAGTGCTGGTCCGTGTCTCTGTGAAGTATGGAAGGAAGGAATGATGAAAGGAACGGAGTTATCTCCCTTCCATTCAGAGTATATAGCTAGCGGCAGTACTGCTTGATTCTTCCTTGATTGTAGGTTCAGTTTCAGCTGAGAGCTTTTGTCTCTGTCTTTTCTAGTTGGTTTTTTTTTCCCTGCTGGGTGGTAGTTCCTTCTTTCCCGACCACCTCTGACCATGTGCGGGTGTGGATGATGAACGAGACTTCGAGTAAAAGAAATAATCGCCTGTTCATATCTCAGAATTGTTTGTTTCATGTTCCCGAAACGAGGTGCTTTCCCAAAGCGAGGTGCTTCGACCTGCTATATCGCATTGATAGGTGAATTCAAACCCGAGGAATTCCTTCTCTGTCTCTTTCTGCAGTAATTGTGCTTGCTTCTTTAAAGGATGAGCATCTCGGCAACGACACAGGAATACACTAATTACAGCAATTCATCATTTGAATGTGCACAAATGATCCGCACATTTTAGGATGAGCTGCTGTGCTTGTCCTCTGCGTTCCTACAGTGATTTTTGTGAAAAGGTGGCCTACTAAATCAGAATCAGGAGATTCAGTGATTAGATGACATTGCAATCCTTCAGACCTTCATTTCAGATAAAAGGAAAGCCCGTTCCTAGTCCTTCAAGCTGTCAGACCATTTTAAAATTGTGTCTATAGAGTACAAACAGCAAAATCTATGTAGGCTCTTAAACAAGTCGCAACAGATGCTTGCTGCCTCGTGGGTAGTTGTGGTACTATCAGTGAGACGGGGTGAAGTGACCAACCGTCAGAAACCAGTGCATGTGGCAGAAAATTATTTTCGAGCCCTGTGTTTCCAAGACTTAAACATAAATGCCAGCGCCACCTTCCTAGGAGGTCTGAGGGCTTAGGGAGCTTAGTTTCTCCACTTCATTTGACTGACCTCACCTTCAGCCTGTAATTCTTTACTATGATGGCTGTGAGCTTGATTTGAAACATGTTCCGTGTGAACTGCAGTATTTAAAACAAAGTTCCTTCCTCTTGAGTTAATTAGCCTTATACCTCTGGCTTTACAGGAAAGGGTCTGAATATCAATTTTAGTATTTCAGAACCTCCTTTGACTTTTTGCTCTTCTGCCCATCATTAAAATAAAAATGATATAAAAAGTCATCACAGAGAGGAATTGGATGAGACTCTTGATACTCTATATGTCGTGTTATGAAAAATAAGCGTTTTGGTTTACATCTGTAGTAGTTAGGAAGTCAGTTTTCCCATCCTAAGGAAAAAAAGGCTGAATTAGAGAGTACAATGGATTGGAGAATAAGCCGGTATACAAAATAACAGGTCTCTGCTTGAGGGAGTAATTTCGTTGCTGCTAATCTCAGCATCAATTTCCAGTGTTGTTCTGAATGTGGCTGTGTGACGCTTTTTGATTTGCAGAACGAGTGTGAGGCAAAATTAATTCCAGTACGACTGCTAGAAAAAACTGCGAAATTTCCGATGCAGATTGTGCTTTCGAATGCGCGAGATAAGACACGTGATATTCTAGATATGTGATTGCGGAAACTCAGTGTTATATCACCATTAAATGACAATAAAAGACTGATAAAAGTCGTGAAAAGTCGTCTGCAGGTAGCACCGTGTTGATGCAGTTCCAGGAGGAGGCTGCGGGCGCCGCTGTTGACCGAGAAGGAGCCAGAGGAAGCCGGAGAGCTGCAGACCGCCCCGCCCGCTACGGCCCCGCTCGCTCGCTGGCTGGCTCGGCGTCCGGGCGGCCTGAGAGCGTCTCGGCGGTGCGGAGCCGAGCTGCAGCGAGCCGGAGGGGCCGGCGGGAGCGGAGAGCAGAAGCCAGAGGCGGATCTCGATCCGTGACGGCGGTGCGGTGGCAGGGATGTGCTCGGCGTGGGGACTCTGGGGCCGGCGGACGAGGGCCCTACTGTGCTGCGTCCTGCTGTCGGCATGGGAAGCGGCATGGGGGCAGCTGCGGTACTCCGTGCCGGAGGAGATGCCCAAGGGCTCTTTCGTGGGAGATGTGGCCAAGGACTTGGGGCTGCAGGTGACGACATTCAGTGACAGCGGCATTCACCTTGTCTCGGAAGGTAGGACGCAGTATTTCTCTCTGCACGGGAAGACGGGACATTTGGTGACGGCGGAGAGGATAGACAGAGAGCAGCTGTGCCAGCTGCTGGAGAAATGCGTGCTGCGGTGTGAGCTGATAGTAGAAGGGGAAATGAAGGTTTATGAGATCGAAGTGGAGATCACGGACATTAACGACCACTCTCCCAGCTTTCGAGAGACAGAAAAAGAACTGAGAGTGAGCGAGAGGATAGCTCCTGGTTCACGACTTCCTCTGCCCGAGGCTCACGACCCGGACGCGGGATCAAATTCCCTCCTGAGCTATGAGCTGAGCGGTGACGAACACTTCTCCCTGGCAGTGCAAGAGAGCACCGGCAGCGATCGGCGTCCCGAGCTGGTGCTCGTCAAGGCACTGGACCGGGAGGAGGCGGCGTTTCACGAGCTGGTGCTGAAGGCGAGGGACGGCGGAGAGCCATCCCGGACGGGCACGGCGCGGATCCGCGTGGTTGTGCTGGACGCAAACGACAACGCGCCCGTATTTATCCCGGCAGAGTACACGGTGCGTGTGCCCGAGGACGCGCCCGTGGGCTCCACCCTCGTCACCGTCACGGCCACCGACCCCGACGAAGGGCTGAATGGCCATGTGAGATACGTTTTTAATAAAATCTCAGACCGAGCGTCAGAGCTTTTCCAGCTTGACCCTGAGACAGGAGAAATATTTCTTAAGGAGAAATTGGACTTTGAGGAAATCTCCTTACATGAATTAGATGTGCAGGCATATGATGGAGAACTTTTCGACAAGGCACAGGTCACAATAACCGTGACAGATGTCAATGATAACGTGCCCGAGATTTCTGTTAGGTCGATGCTCAGCGAGATCTATGAGGACGCCCCGTCAGAAACGGTGGTGGCCCTGCTCCATGTGCAGGACCGTGACTCGGGAGCCAACGGCCAGGTGCGATGCTCCCTGGACGCGGGAGTCCCGTTCCGACTGCAGAGCTCCCGCGGCAACTACTACAGCGTGGTGACGACGAGGGAGCTGGACCGGGAGGAGGTGTCGGAGTACAACGTGACAGTGCGGGCGGCTGACGGCGGGTCGCCATCGCTGTGGAGCAGCACGGTGCTGACCCTGCGGGTGCTGGACGTGAATGACAACGCGCCGGTGTTCAGCGAAGCGAGCTACAGCGCCCGGCTGGCCGAGAACAACGCGGCGGGCGCGCTGGTGCTGACGGTGCGGGCGCGGGACGCGGACTGGGGTCAGAACGCGCGCGTGCGGTACCGTGTGGGCGAGGGGCGGGTGCGTGGCGTGGCGCTGTCGTCGTACGTGACGGTGCAGGCGGAGACGGGCGCGCTGTACGCGCTGCGCTCCTTCGACTACGAGGAGGTGCGCGAGGTGGGGCTGTGGGTGCTGGCGGAGGACGGCGGCTCGCCGGCGCTGAGCAGCAACGTGTCGGTGCGGATCGTGATCGTGGACGAGAACGACAACGCGCCGCAGGTGCTGTACCCGCCGGCGTCAGGCGTGTCCGGGGCCGGTGTCCGTGGGTGGTCGGGGGTGGAGCTGGCGCCGCGGTCGTCGGAGCCCGGGGCGCTGGTGGCCAAGGTGGTGGCGGTGGACGCGGACGCGGGTCAGAACGCGTGGCTGTCGTACGAGCTGGCCAAGGCGACGGAGCCGGGGCTGTTCCGCGTCGGGCTGCACAGCGGCGAGGTGCGCACTGCGCGCTTCCCGCTGTCCCGCGACGCTGCCCGTCAGAGCCTGGTGGTGCTGGTGAAGGACCACGGGCGGCCGGCGCTGTCGGCCACGGCCACGCTGACCGTGGTGCTGGCCGAGAGCGTGGCCGAGCTGCTGGCCGAGCTGGGCAATGAGGCGGCGGCGGCGGTGCCGGGCGAGTCGGCGGGCAGCCTGACGCGCTGGCTGGTGCTGGCTGTGGCGGCCGTCTCCTGCCTCTTCCTCGCCTTCCTTCTGCTGCTGCTGGCACTGCGCCTGAGGCGCTGGCGGCGCTCGCAGCTGCCTCCTCCGGCGGGCGGTGTTTTGCGCGGTGTCCCGGCCACGCACTTCGTGGGTATCGACGGCGTCCGCGCCTTCCTGAGCTCCTACTCTCACGAGGTGTCTCTTACCGCCGACTCACGCAAGAGTCAGCTCCATTTGTCACCTGGCAGCTGCTGCGACACCCTTCCTGCCTGCCCACCGCCTGTTGAGCCCACCACTCTGTTCGGGGAGGATCCTGCCAACGGCTGTCCACACGACCCTAATGCTACACCGGTGAGTGACTCTCTACAGACTTTCTCCCACATTTCTCCCTCCACTGCTGCTGATATTCCTCTGCCCTCTCCCGACCCTGCTCTGGCTGCTGCCAAGGCAGGATTCCTGACAGGAAAGCAAATTTTCCTGCGTCACCATGCTGGGGATGTTGGCTCAGCATGACAGTGGTGTGGAAGGTTGGAGAAGTGGAAGTCTGCCGTGGGCTGGAGTCTGGCTATAGTGGAGCTTTGTTATTTTATCTCTTGCCAGGTTGTTATTGTGTCCCTCAACTCATGTGATACTGTTTTTCCTGCCAGAATGAGCTATCCTGATGAGATGTGATGCATTGTATTTAGTGGATGAAGAGGGTCAGACATCTTCCTGACAGAAAATATTTCCTTTGAATAGACCATTAGAACCCCTTAACAGAACTTAACTGCTTGTGTTTTCTACTCCTCTCAGTCTCTCTCTTTCTCCCTGATGATATTGAAAGCAATGATGCCTTGATATTTGCTCAACATTAGATCATTTTGCATTGAATGGAGAAATGGAGTGGGTAACAACTGGTCCCTCAACGATGTCTTTGTGTGTGTTGTGAAGGTGAAAGAGAATTGTGAGAGTTCTAACTCTTTGAGGAAACATACATGGCTGCAAGTGAAGGGCTGCCAGAGGAAATGGGAGATGTGTTTTGTTCATTCATCACATCGGTTCTTACTGTGAACTTATTTAGACAGATGTGCCTAGTCTTGTCATGACAAGAGATATAAGAGGACTGGATGAAGGAGATTTAAGTTGCAGAGTGAGTGGGAAGGTACAGGAGTTTGATCCTGCAAAGCTGGTCACTGTCACAGTTCTGTCTGGAGGACAACTGTTTAGTTTTAGACCCCTGGTTTTTCTTCCCTGAACAAAAGTATTTGTGAGCAGACAAATGTATCTTCCTTCTTAGCACAGAGTTATAAAGAAATCTGCATGAAGTCTGTAGTGTGCTGGTGGTGAACCTTGAAGAGATATCATCTGGGCACCTTTTATGTCATGTGCTTGAAATTGGTGAAGGTCAAAGAATACCCTGCAAGTGGTGAGGGCCTGGAGATGTGAGTTCTGGGATCTGGGCCTGAAAAGCTGTTCAAAGGGCCAAGAAAACGTGTTTCTCTTTTCCCATGGGAGGTTTGGGAAGAGAAAAGTGTGCATTTGCTACCTACTAAACACCTGAACTATGTACAGTCTCAGAGTGCCACCATTTCTAAGATAACTTTGAGATCCCTTCCTTTCTGCTTGTGCTAACTTCATACTATGCTCATTGTCATGATCTGAAGGTGGGTCTTTGATGGTGTGGATGACCATATCTAGTACATTTTGTCTTTCATGTTTGCAGCTGTAAAGAGAGAGACTCTTACAGATTTGTTTCCTCAATGTGTTACTGGAAGAAATGTTCTTGCTTGTCACATAGACATGGTGAGAAGTCAAATATTATCCATGGGCAAAGGATGTTCCCTGAGAAGGTTTTCTTTTAATGGAGTCTCTTTGTGAATGGTGAAAATTAATTATAGTTATGTGATCAGTGGAAGGTTTGAGAATAATATGGAGGGTGCTGTGTGTGAGGAGGTACTGTAGAGACATGGTGTGTATTTTGTCAGTTCCCAGGGTTCACTGCTGTGGACTACATAAAATGAGTCTTGAGGTGGAATGTGACTGGCCAAGATGTGGGTTCATAAGTATGGATTCCTATTTTTAGTTCCTGAACATAAACCTACAATTCATGTTAAGCCTTGAGTGTCATATATCTTCTGAGCTGCCTAATATCGTGTAGTTGGATTGTGGTATCTTTGAGTCGATGCTTGGGTGACTGTTTATTGCCACTGCATGTAGCTTATGCACAGAAGCTACATTATCATAAGACTGAGCTTGAGAAAGAGGCCCCTGAGAAGGTTTCTACACTTGGGATGCTGTATCTGTGGAATATAAGCAGGCCACGGTGTGTGTGTGTGTGTGTGTGAAATGTTGAGAGTTGATGACTATTTCTTAAAAAGAAGCCACCTACTACATAGTCCAGAGTGAGACCACACTTACGGTGAAGACCAAGAAGACTTCCTGGTGAGTTTCTCTGACACTTTCTCTTTTAATGCTTCCTTGCCTTGCTTGTCTGATTTATGGTTTGTTTTAATTTTCTTGGTATCCTGTCTATATTGGTTTACTTGTAACTAGCAGCACAGCTTTGTTTATCAGGGCATTGTGTGTTAGTGCCTCTCGGTCCAGCAGGTGTGACAGGCAGAAGATATGAGAGTCTCTGTGTGCTCTGCTATTGTTGGGGGCAACAGATGTAACCATTAATTCAGCAGAAGTGGCATTTTTGTGGCATTTCACAGGGCATGTGACAAAAGAGAGAAGGAGATTTCCCCTAGCCATTAGTTTGATGACCCGGTCTCTATTGGATGACTGCTCTGCTTTTATTCTGGATGTTTATCATTCCTGTGCTTTACAATCCTTCTGTTTCTTCTTGGGGTGTTGGTGAGTAGATAAATGTTATTTCCCTTCTTGGTGTGACCATAGTGCTTCATCCTTTCATGGTATGTTTTTGTTGGGTATGAGAAGGTTGTAAACAAACCTGCAGGTTGTGTGGTGTTGGAGACAAGACTCAGGGAGATCTGTTAGAGCAGAGCAGGACATAGAACAAGAGATTGTCATATATGTTCTTCTCATAGTTAACTCACCCATGTGTCCTGATGGAATAGCATGCAATTTGAGTGTCTTCAGTAAGCTGGGCCTAAAGAAATCTTCTCCCACCTGACCGATTAATTTCTGTATGTTTGTCTTACCTTGCTTGAGGTCATGAAGCCTCACCTGGAGTACTGCATCCAGGTCTGAAGCCCTCAGTATAGGAAGGACATGGACCTGATGGAGTGGGTCCAGAGGAGGGCCGTGAAAATTATCAGAGGGTTGGAGCACCTCAGCTACAAAGACAGGCTGAGAGAGCTGGGGTTGTTCAGCCTGGAGAAGAGAAGACTCTGGGAAGACCTAATAGTGGCCTTCTGATATCTGAAGAGGGCCTACAAGAAGGACGGAGAGAGACTGTTTACAGAGGCCTGCAGTGATGGGACAAGGGGCAATGGCTTCAAACTAGGGAAGAGTAAACTTAGATTGGATGTTAGGAATAAGTTCTTTACCGTGAGGGTAGCAGAACACTGGAATAGGTTGCCTGGGAAGGTGGTTGGTGTCCCATCCATGGAGATACTCAAAGCAAGGCTTGACAGGGCTCTGGGCAACCTGATCTAATTCAGGATGCTCCTGTTTATTGCAGAGGGGGTTGGAGTAGATATCCTTCAGAGGTCCCTTTCAACCCAGACCAATCTATGATTCTATATGGCCCAGAGTATACTTGAAACCTTAGTGACTGGCACATGCTCCTAGAATTTTATCTGAACATCTGCAGTGAGAAACACAAAGACTTTCAGGTGAGTTTCTCTGATAACACTGAGTCTTTTAATTGTTCCTTGTCTTCCCAGTCCAATTTGTTCCTCTTCATTGTTCCCTCTGGATGTAAATTTAGTTTTAAGTAGTCACTAATCTTCATTTGGCCATGTGCCTTGCTCCTCCTGCAGTTTTTGTGAAAGGCAGGAGATGCAAGCTTGTGTTTAGGTTTTGGTATGGAGAGGAAACAAAAGCGTGACTTAGGTAAAAGTGACATCTCTGAAACAGTGCATGTGACAAAAGAGGGGAGATTTCCCTATGCTGATCCTTTGATGTTAATCAGTCTCTGTTGGATGACTTCTGCTCTTTTACATCTGACATGTCTCACTCCTGTGCTTTACAATTTAATTTCTTCCCAGAATCTTGCTGAGCAAATGTACATCCCTTCTTGCTGTGATCTCATAACACATCTTGTGCCAAATGTGAGGGTCAGAGACAAACCTGGAGTTATGTAGGTTTGGAAAGATGACTCAAGAAATATCTGTTCATAGCAGGTCTATAGAGGAAGAGATTGTTGTTTCCCTGCTTGTCATTTCTCTCCGTTAATCACTCAGTTGTGGTGCAATGTAATTTCCCTTCCTTCTGCTCATTAAGTTTAGCCTAAGAAATGTATTCCTCTGTGTTTCTTCTTCTTGCTTTCTGAGTGACCTGATCAAGGGACATGCCTGCCCATGGCACATAGGAAGACAAACTTTTCTTTAAAGTCTCTTCCAAATTTAATCAGTCTTGGTTCTTTGAAAGACTCCACATGGCTTGGACTTTCCCATTGTCAGACCTTTAGGCATGCAAAAAAATAATGAATTTTGTGTGACATAAACACAATAGTAGAGATAATTCTGCTACTTTACTGTAGAGATATACACTTGCCTTTGGAGTATTAAATTCAAGCTGTAATTACTCTTTTCCCTAAAAGGAAAATGAACAGTGGAACAAACACCAGAGGCTTGCATGAACTAAATAAATAAATGCTGGAAAGACAGTAGCATTTTCAAGGATCATTATTAAAAGAATGAAATTAATTTTGTGGTTTTGTGTTTTTTTTTCAATTACTTATTGTTTACCCCAACACAGATATTTCTTTCTTGGTATCTGTCCCAGGTGAAATAAAGATAATTGAAAATGCCTGGCAGAATGATAAAAAGTCTCCCTCTTGGTTTTATTAAAAGCAGCTGTGTTACCTTTTTAATTGCACTTCCGTGAATATTTCCTTTAGCTCCTCGTTGTGAGTTCAGAGAGTGACCAAAAGCACTTGGCAGCAAATCTCCGTTTCGAATGTCTTTGGACTCACATTAAGCTAGCGCTTCTGGGCTTTCTTAGGTTAGTAAAAGCTAGTAAAAGCCAGACGGCAGAGGTAGATGCCCATGGCTCTTGTACTTCAGTTATAATTTTACTAAGACCACCTGAGTTCCTTTATTTATTTCTCTGCCACGAATATTTGCTACTGACTGCTCCTTGCGACTCAGGAAGACGACCTGAAGCATCTCACAGCAAAACTCTCTTATAAACGCCTTTGGACTTGCATTATACAAGTGCAGAACCTTATAAAGGAAGAGACGGCGAAGCTCGATGCCGACAGCCCGGAATTCCGGTCTGATGTGGTGGCGGCCGCCAGGCGGCTGCAATGGCGACACGCCGCCTCCGGGTGCCGCTGTTGCCCAATGAGGAAAGGAGATGAAGTCGGAGCCGCAGCAGGAGCCGCCGCAGCGTCCGCCCACTGCAGGCTCCTCGCTCGCTCGGCGCTTCCTAGAGAGGCAGAGGCACGGGCAGCGGGGAAGAGCGGCATCCGAACCGCAACCGAGATCGCAGCCCTTCACCGGCCGAGAGCGGCTGGAAGGAAGAGAGGACACAGATAAAAGGGACGACTGTGAGAAGATCTGCCTACAACGGCAGGCAGACAGAGCATGAACTCGAACCAAAGCCGGAAACCGAGCCCGGGGCGGCGGCGGGCAGCCCGGAGAGTGCTTCTGCTGCTGCCCGCTGTGCTGCTAGGCTTGTGCTGCCAGGCGGCGCCGGAGCCTGTCCGCTACACCATCCCCGAGGAGCTGGGCAGAGGTTCGCTGGTGGGGCCGCTGGCGCGGGACCTGGGGCTGAGCCCGGCAGAGCTGCCGGCACGGAAGCTGCGTCTCAGTGCCGAGAAGCAATACTTCAGCGTGAGCGGGGACACCGGCAACCTGTACGTGAGCGAGAGACTAGACCGGGAGGAGATGTGTGGTGAGGCACCGACCTGTTCCGTCAGCTTCGATGCACTGGTGGACAACCCACTCAATGTTTTCCACGTCGAGGTGGCCATCCAGGACATCAACGACAACGCCCCGACCTTCCTGCGAGACAATTTCCATCTGGAAATCAATGAGCTGACATCTCCGGGTACACGCTTTTACTTAGACATGGCCGAAGATGCGGACGTGGGGAGGAATTCCCTGCAGGGCTACGAGCTGGAGACCAACAAGTACTTTGAGGTGGAGGTGAAGGAGAGCGAGGACGGCAACAAATTCGCGGAGCTGGTGCTGCGCCGAGCGCTGGACCGGGAGAGAGAGCAGAGCCTGCGGCTGGTGCTGACGGCGCTGGACGGCGGCGACCCGCCCCGCAGCGGCACCGCCCAGCTTTTTATCAACGTCACCGACGCCAACGACAACGCCCCCGTGTTCGCGCAGGACCGGTACCGAGTGAGGCTACGAGAGGACGCGCCTCCAGGCTCGATGGTACTGAACGTTTCGGCCACCGACGCTGACGCTGGAAGTTACGCCCACATCACCTACGGCTTCAGAGAAACGCCGGCCAAGGTATCTCAGAAATTTGTGTTGGACGCAGAGAGCGGGATCATCACGCTGCAGGAAGCACTGGACTTCGAGGACACACGCTCTTTCAGCCTGGCCGTAGAGGCAAGGGACGGGGGAGGTCTGGTGGCACAGTGCAAGGTGGAGGTGGAGTTGCTGGACGTGAATGACAACGCACCCGAAGTGATATTGACGTCGGTGTCGAGCCCAGTCCCCGAGAACGCTCCTGTCGGTACCGTGGTGGCCCTAGTGAAAGTGCGGGACCGCGATTCCGGGGAGAACGGTCAGGTGCGGTGCGAGCTGTCGGGAGAGGCGCCACTGTCGCTCGTGGCATCCTCGGGAGGGTCGTACAAGGTGGTGACAGCGAGCGCACTGGACCGGGAGCAGGCAGCCGAGCACCGAGTGACGCTGGTGGCCAGGGACAGGGGCAGCCCGGTGCTGTCCAGCCAAGCGACGTTGGTGCTGGAGGTGTCGGACGTGAACGACAATGCGCCGGTGTTCGAGGAGGAGGTGTACAGCGCCTACGTGGCCGAGAACAACGCGGCGGGAGCGTCGGTGCTGCGCGTGCAGGCACGGGACGCGGACGCGGGCGCCAACGGGCGCGTCAGCTACTGGCTGGAGGGCGGCAGCGCCGGCTCGGTACCGCCGCCGGTGTCAGTGGAGGCGCAGAGCGGCGCGGTGTACGCGCAGCGCTCCTCGGACTACGAGCAGTGCCGCGAGTACACGGTGACGGTGCGGGCGCAGGACGGCGGGGTGCCGGCGCGCAGCTCGACGGCCACGGTGCGCATCTTCGTGCTGGACCGCAACGACAACGCGCCGCGGGTGCTGTGGCCGGCGGCAGCGTCGGCAGCAGGCGAGGCGCCGCCCTTCGAGGTGGTGCCGCGCACGGCCGAGGTGGGCTACCTGGTGGCCAAGGTGGTGGCGGTGGACGCGGACGCGGGGCGCAACGCCTGGCTGTCGTACGAGCTGCTGCAGGCGGCGGAGCCGGCGCTCTTCCGCCTGGGGCTGCACAGCGGCGAGGTGCGCACGGCGCGGGCCGTGTCGGAGCGCGACTTGGCCAAGCAGCGCCTGGTGGCGCTGGTGAAGGACCACGGGCAGCCGGCGCTGTCGGCCACGGCCACGCTGCACGTGGTGCTGGCCGAGAGCTTGCAGGAGGCGCTGCCGGAGCTGAGCGAGCGGCCGGCGGGCGCCGACTCGCCGGCCGAGCTGCAGTTCTACCTGGTGCTGGCGCTGGCCCTGCTCTCGGCGCTCTTCGTGCTCAGCCTGGGGCTGGCGCTGCTGGCGCGGCTGCGGAGGGCGGGGCGGCCCGCCGTCCTGCGCTGCCTGGGCGCGCAGCGCTTGTCTCTGGCGGGCGCGGCCTTCCCGGCGGACTTCTGCGAGGGCACCTTGCCCTACTCCTACAACCTGTGTGTGGCTCCGGGCCGCGCCCTGACCGAGGCCACTTGGCTGCCGCCGCCTCTACCTAGCCTGCCCACGGAGGATCTGCTTGTCGAGGAGCCTTGCGGGAAGGGAAGCCCGCACAGCAGTGCCGACGCGGAAGCTCCGCCCGCCCACTCCGAAGCTGCACAGGTCGGTAAGCCCAAGTCTTATCCATCTTACTTTTCATCTTCCTTCGTGCTCACCAACCTTCGTGCTCTTTTCCCCTGAATTATTGCTGGGTGGTGTGGGTGCGGAGTACTGGCTCGTGTTTCTGGAACGCTGGAAAGACCTGGGTATCTTCCTTCCCCTCCGACCAAACTGGTATCGGCAACACTTCTTGATTCTTCCATTGTCATAGGTTTGGTTGAATGTTGTGGTTACCATTCTGAGTTCTTTACAGTGTATACTGTAAGTAATTCTACATGCAGGACTCGGGAAAACGTGGTGCATGCTTCACGTTCATTTCTGGAAAGTACTCTCATTCCCCATGAAACAAAAAAGAAGTTACGGCTTTTCCTTCCTAGATTAAAGTGTAAAAACTCATTTGGTGCATGAGTCAGTAGTAGTGAGTGTGATACATTAATAGTGCTGTATTGACACTGTCGGGATAATGCATGGACGCTTGTTGTTGAAGTATTTTCATTGATGGTCGTGAAATTACCTATGCTTTTTGCTTGAATCTCTTTGATAGTTGGATGCAAACCTGTTCGGTTCCTTGTTACATGTTATCCTCTCTTGTCAGTGTTTCCCCCTCTGTCGAGTTGCCGTCCAATTATTTGGAGAAGACTGCTTCAGAAATCGCAGCATTAATAAGAGGGATGCATTTTATCCAGGAATGATCTCGGGTGCTCTTTGAGCAATTGCTTTTGCTTCAGTTTCCCCTAGGTGGTAGTTCATATTTTTAAAACCGTTCCTGATCTTTCACATACATGTGAAGGTGCTGAATCTAAATTAAATTGAAAAAGAGTCAATTCTGTTTGCATATTTCAGGGTGTCTTCTTTCTCATTCCATATTCCGAGGGATAGGTCCGAGGGACAGGTCCAGCTAGATGTACCTGGTTTTATTCTAGTGGTTCTTAGAGACGTTTTTCCCTGCAGTTTACGCAAAGTCGAGCAGATAATTCTGGCCAGAGTCAGTGCAGATGCTTCCTGCTTACCTCTGTAGTTGTAGTACAATCAGTGCGAAGTGATCAAGTGACCAACAGCCTAAAACGGGAAGGGTGGCAGAGAGTGATTTTCGGGCAGTAGGGTAAATTCCTCCTGGAGTGCTCGCCGGTAAGTCAGAGCTCGTGGCAGTAGCCTGAGCAACCCCACCTCCTGCGGAGCTGTGCACTCCTGGGTGGCTTAGATTTTCCGTTTCACTTGACTGACCTCAGCTTCTTCAGACTTTAAATGTCTAATCTCAGTCAGTGATGGTACTGCAGTTAATTCGAAATGTATTACGTGTGAAATGCAGTATTTGAAGCCAAGCTCCTGCCACTTAAGTCAATGAGCCTAATTGAAATCTCCGGTTCTGCAGGGAAGCTCTGAATATCACTTTTAGTATTTTAGACAGTTTTCTGCTGCTATTCCTTGAAACATAATTCCTTATAACAAATCATGATGGAGATTGTGCACTCGGACGAAAGGGATAAGACTCGTATTATGTTGCATGTCCTGTTGGGAACAATAAGTAATTTGCCATTGGCAAGTTCTCGTGCAGCAGAAATCATGCGTCGTTAAATAAAAGGACGTTTTACAGGGAAGCTAAACCAGGAAATCCACGGTCACCATTTGAAGGAGGATCTATTAGCTGAGATCACGGGAAATAATATGCCTCTATGCTACACGTTTTTCTAGGAGGATGAGTGAGGGAAAGCTAATTTAGCACACAGTAAAAATCCATGAGGAATGTTTTGGTAACGTAAATATGGGAGAGAGATGGAAGTATTATAAACAATCTTGTATGATTACAAGAACGCATGGGACACGAAGGACAGAGCAATGCAGGAAAGAGGGCAATTAATGTGGCTGTATCATGCAATTTTGATCTGAAGGGTGATGGGAAAGCAATTCAATCACGAGAGGTATAAAAAGCTCTGAAATTTGTGGTGTATATACATATCATATTGCAATAACAACATCTCGTATCGCCTTTAAAAGCCATGAGCAAGGCATCTGCGGGCAGATCAGGACGGCTGCAGTTCCGGCAGGAGGCTGCGGGCGCCGCTGTTGACCGAGGAGGAGACAGAGGAAGCCAGAGCGCTGCAGGCAGCCCCGCCCGCTGCGGCCCGGCTCGCTCGCTGGCTGGCTCAGAGTCGGAGCGGTCTCGAGTGTCCCCGCGGTGCGGAGCCGAGCTGCAGCGAGCCGGAGTCACCAGCGACAGCAGGCAGCAGCGGCCCGCAGCCAGAAGCCGGAGCCACAACCGAATCTGCATCTGGTGCGGCGGTGCGGCGGCCGAGATGTGCGCTGCGGGGAGGTGCTGGGGCCGGCGGGCGCGGGCCCTACTGTGCTGCATCCTGCTGTCGGCGTGGGAGGTGGCGTGGGGGCAGCTGCGGTACTCGGTGCCGGAGGAGATGCCCAAAGGCTCCTTCGTGGGCGACATGGCCAAGGACCTGGGGCTGCAGATGACAGCGGTCACTGACAGCGACGTCCGGCTTCTCTCTGAAGGTAGGACGCAGTATTTCTCTCTGCACGGGAAGACGGGACATTTGGTGACTGCGGAGAGGATAGACAGAGAACAGCTGTGCGAAGATGAGGAGCAATGTGTGCTGCGGTGTGAGCTGATAGTGGAGGGAGAAATGAAGGTTTATGAAATCGCGGTGGAAATCACAGACATTAACGACAATGCACCCAGCTTCCGAGAAGCAGAAAAAGAACTGAAAATTAGCGAGGTGGCAGTCCCGGGATCTCGGTTTCCCCTTGTCGAGGCTCGCGACCTGGATATGGGGATAAATTCCCTGCAGAGCTATGAGCTGAGCGGTGACGAGCACTTCTCGCTGGCCTTGCAGGCAGGACCCGGCAGGGATCGGCGGCCGGAGCTGGTTCTGGCCAAGGCGCTGGACCGGGAGGAGATCGCCTTTCACGATCTGGTGCTGAGGGCGAAGGACGGCGGGAAGCCGCCGCGGACGGGCACGTCGCGGATCCGAGTGATTGTACTGGACGCAAACGACAACGCGCCCGTGTTTAGCCCGGCGGAGTACACGGTACGTGTCCCTGAGGACGTGCTCGTGGGCTCCACCCTCGTCACTGTCACAGCCATTGACGCTGACGAGGGGCTAAACGGGCACGTGAAATACTCATTAACTAAGATCACAGAGAAAGCCTCGAAGATTTTTCAGCTGAACTTCGAGACAGGAGCGATCACACTTAATCGGAGCTTAGACTTTGAGCAGGGAAAATCCTATGAACTGGAAGTGCAGGCAGACGATGGTGGCGGACTTTCTGACACTACGAAAGTTGCAATCATAGTGACAGATGTCAATGACAACGCGCCTCAGATTTCAGTGCGTTCGTCTCTGAGTGAGATTTCTGAGGACACACCGTCGGGAACGGTAGTAGCTCTGCTGCACGTGCTAGACCGCGACTCGGGGACCAATGGCCAAGTGCGGTGCTCGCTGGATCCTGGCGTCCCATTCCGCCTGCAGAGTTCCCAGGGCAGCTACTACAGCGTGGTGACAACGAAGGAGCTGGACCGAGAGGAGGTGTCGGAGTACAACGTCACGGTGAGGGCGGCCGACGGCGGGTCGCCTTCCCTGTGGAGCAGCACGGTGCTGAACATCAGGGTGCTGGACGTGAACGACAACGCGCCGGTGTTCAGCGAGGCGAGCTACAGCGCCCGGCTGCCCGAGAACAACGCGGCGGGCGCGCTGGTGCTGACGGTGCGGGCGCGGGACGCGGACTGGGGTCAGAACGCGCGCGTGCGGTACCGCCTGGGCGAGGGGCGGGTGCGTGGCGTGGCGCTGTCGTCGTACGTGACGGTGCAGGCGGAGACGGGCGCGCTGTACGCGCTGCGCTCCTTCGACTACGAGGAGGTGCGCGAGGTGGGGCTGTGGGTGCTGGCGGAGGACGGCGGCTCGCCGGCGCTGAGCAGCAACGTGTCGGTGCGGATCGTGATTGTGGACGAGAACGACAACGCCCCGCAGGTGCTGTACCCGCCGACGTCGGTCGTGTCCGGGGCCGGTGTCCGTGGGTGGTCGGGGGTGGAGCTGGCGCCGCGGTCGTCGGAGCCCGGGGCGCTGGTGGCCAAGGTGGTGGCGGTGGACGCGGACGCGGGTCAGAACGCGTGGCTGTCGTACGAGCTGGCCAAGGCGACGGAGCCGGGGCTGTTCCGCGTCGGGCTGCACAGCGGCGAGGTGCGCACTGCGCGTTTCCCGCTGTCCCGCGACGCTGCCCGTCAGAGCCTGGTGGTGCTGGTGAAGGACCACGGGCGGCCGGCGCTGTCGGCCACGGCCACGCTGACAGTGGTGCTGGCCGAGAGCGTGGCCGAGCTGCTGGCCGAGCTGGGCAGTGAGGCTGCAGCGGCGGTGCCGGGTGAGGCGGCGGGCAGCCTGACGCGCTGGCTGGTGCTGGCC
The DNA here is from genome assembly GCA_033816785.1 of Picus viridis. NCBI lineage: Eukaryota > Metazoa > Chordata > Aves > Piciformes > Picidae > Picus > Picus viridis. Next base: position 1,382,411 of record CM066593.1, read on the forward strand.
GTGGCGGCCGTCTCCTGCCTCTTCCTCGCCTTCCTTCTGCTGCTGCTGGCACTGCGCCTGCGGCGCTGGCGGCGCTCGCAGCTGCCTCCTGCGGCGGGCGGTGCCTTGCGCGGCGTCCCGGCCACGCACTTCGTGGGCATCGACGGCGTGCGCGCCTTCCTGCGCTCCTACTCTCACGAGGTGTCGCTCACCGCCGACTCACGCAAGAGCCAGCTCCGCTTGTCACCCGGCAGCTGCTGCGACACCCTCCCGGCCCGCCCTCTGCCCGACGAGCCCGCACCACTGCTCGTTGAGGATCCTGCCGGTGCCATGCCGCAGGACGTCAACAATGCTCCGGTGAGTGCCTCTCCGAGGTCTTTCCTATTTTTTTCTCTCTGTCTTGATTTCTAGTTATTCTTTTCACACTTTCTTTCACTTGTACAGTCAGGGAAGGAGATGGAGATTTGTGCACACGTTACTGGTCTTTCGTGTGGTCTACTGGCATTTTAAGTTCTTGCAAATCATTAGGGTCTAAGAATACCTTCCTAGTTTTGAAAGACTGGAAACTGGAGTCATAGGACTGTGAGGGAAAGGCTTCTGAAGGTCACTATAGCTAATGTTTGCTCCTATCATTCAATATGAATTTCTTCTTCCTGCAAAATTTCTGCCTGAGACACTTTATTCCAGTTGTTTTGGGATTTCTGGCAGATTTTTGTTGTATGTTTGTAGCTTGTTGTGACATTTTTTCCACCTTGTGACAAGTGTCATAATGGGTTCTGTGGAAGAAGGTAATAGTCTTCATTTTCTACTGCATATCTTAATTGTGTATGCACTCTAAATGCCATTTTCTAGAAGAGTATATTCTGGTCCCTTAATTTCTACATATCTTAACTTCTTGCCTTTCTTCTTTTCATAGCAAACTCTTTCATAGATCTGCTGATGTTTTGTTGGTAGTAAATTGGTGTGATTGTAGGGGATGAGAGGGTATTCTTCTCAGTAATTTCTGGTTCTGATACAGTTTTTCCCGTGACTGATAGTTACTGGTTGTAGATGTAAACATTGCTTTAACAGTTGTATCACAGTATCGCTAAGGTTGCAAGAGACCTCAAAGATCATCAAGTCCAACCTGTCACCACAGACCTCATGACTAGACTATGGCACCAAGTGCCACGTCCAATCCCCCTTGAACACCTCCAGGGATGGTGACTCCACCACCTCCCTGGGCAGCACATTCCAATGGTGAACGACTCTCTCAGTGAAGAACTTTCTCCTCACCTCCAGCCTAAACTTCCCCTGGTGCAGCTTGAGACTGTGTCCTCTTGTTCTGGTGCTGGTTGCTTGAGAGAAGAGACCAACCCCCTCCTGACTGCAACCACCCTTCAGGTAGTTGTAGACAGCAATGAGGTCTCCCCTGAGCCTCCTCTTCTCCAGGCTAAACATTCCCATCTCCCTCAGCCTCTCCTTATAGGGCTTGCACAGATACCTTCCAAAGTGAGCATGTTCTTGATGGTGGTGTCATGCTTATACTGATTACTGAGTCTTCAACTGAGCTGCATGTGCCATGAGCCGAGAAGTCTCTCTTCTGTAGCTGTATTGTGATCTATGTTCTCTGTAAGAGAAATTCTGTGGGAAATGTTTCTTTCAATGGTGCTTTCCTGTTGTTTGAGCATGTTGAAGCGTTCTGCACAGATGCAGGACACCTGGAAAATTTCACTGTTCTGTTGTTGGAAATGGCTGAAAGGTAGGTGTAAATGTTCTGTTGACTCATAGTTTTTATGAGTCCCAGAGTTGTGCTGGGTCCATTTTCCTCTTGTTGTCCAAACGATTGTGCTCGTGGTCATTGGTATAAACTCATTTTTGATCCTTATTTACAGTTAAGCAAATAATTTACAACTTATTTACAATTAAGATATGCCTTAAACCTGTAACATCCTCCCATGTACCTTTTACAAACCAGATACCAGGCTGGGAAAGCAGTTTCCATTCATACCCTGAGGTTGTTCAGCTTCCACCAGAAAGACGTTGATGTAATGTTTTCATAAAATGTCACTGAATAAAATGCTCTTTATCTGGTGGCTGACAGATGCCCAAAAGTTGGATGGTGTCACAGGTGCAACTAAAGGCTGTGAATACATAGTGAAGAGGTTGAGATGCTGTCTTTGAAGCAGTAAAGTAAGTGGATCAATATAAGTTTGACTGGGCAATGGTTTGAGTTCCTGCCTGGGATCACTATGATCCTGTCCTGGAAGGCAATGACAATGCTCCAACAATAAAGCATTTACACAATAACTGTGCATGTAGAACGATGTTGCATGGGCAGACAAGCTTATACCTCTTATGTGAAATCTCCTTTATCCAAATTTGTGGGATAACTGCCTAGCTTAGAGCAATGCACCTTTATTTAGTACACTTCAGGAGCAAGGTCATTTACAACCAAGAGGTGTTTATGGACAGATGTAGAAGCAGCAGCTGGGATGGAAAGATTGTAGATTTAGCAGAGACAAGGACTGTTGCCAGGCTGTGCTCCTTTCAAAACCAACAATATTACTAACTTTTCCCAGGTCTTTCTCCTATATGGAAGTTTCCACACTTTATCTTAGGACTTTGTTTACTCTAAGGTGATAATGTTGGCCATCCTTAGCAAGTTTACTACTGATTAAGAGCATTTGTGCTCCTGTGTCTATTACAAAACTTACACAAACTCTTCAAGGCCCTATTGGAATTTCAGTAATGGGCTCAGGACATTAAGGAGCCATTACCCACTGAGGAGGGTGGCTCACTCCCTTCACCACGGATGCAAGCTTTTTGTCCAACATTCCTCTAAATCAATCAGGTTCTTGTTTGGAGCAGTAGACACAATTTCTTGTCTGACCTACTCCTTACTTGTTGTCTGTCTTTTTCTGTCAGGGTTAATATTTTTACTCAGTAGCTGTATGTAATACTTGGAGAACTGCAGTGGTCATAAAGTAATAGAATCATAGAATTGTTAGGGTTGGAAGGGACTTCAATGATCATCTAGTTCAACCACATCCCTGCCATACCTCACACTAGATCAGGTTGCTCAGAGCCACATCCAGCCTGGCTTTAAAAACCTCCAGGCATGAGGTTTCTACCACCTCCCTAGGCAACCTGTTCCAGTGTCTCACCACTCTCATAGGGAAGAACTTCTTCCTAACATCCAATCTGAATCTACCCATTTTTAGTTATGCTCCTTTTCCCCCAGTTCTAGCACTACCTGACATCCTAAAAAGTGCCTCATTATCTCTCTTGAAGGCCCCCTTAATGCCTGTTACCTCAATTCTAGGGCTCTACACCAAAGATCATTTCAGTCTTTGTCACATTTTAAATGCTGACTTTGGCTTAACAGCCAAACGAACCTGATAAATTTAACTTTCCTTGCAGTTTATTCAGTCCAACTCACAAGACACCCATAGTCCACTATTTCTTGCACAAATTAATTCCAGGTTATGTGTATTGGCTGCTCGGGAGGCTGAACTTGAGCCACAGCAGCAATCATAGCACAAGCAGGTTTTATGCTGTCTTGGGCATTGGCCTCTTAAGACTATCCAGGAGTTAACTGTGCAGGGTTGATAGGAGCCGACATTAGAGATCTCCTTAATTCATGCTTCTCAATTATCTTTTGTATGCAGGCTGCATCTTGCACAGATGCTGTGAGAGACAGTTTTTATAACAATAGGATCTCCTCTCTCTTATGGGTCCACGCAGCCAGCCCAATAAAGAGCTCATGCAATTAATGAAAGATTATAATTATCACTGAGTCCAGTGGTTAAAAATACTTCAGGACCCAAAGAACCTCCTGCTTCCTTCTCACTTAGTAAGATTTGATGTCCCCCTGTCTGCACTCACCACACACTCCAATTTGGGATGGAAATCCTGCAGATTTAGAAGACATGAGGACAGTCAATAGGCTGTGCTCCATTTCCTTCACCAAAGACATGGGCACCCTCTTGGTAACAACTGTATCTTCAACATACAGCTGAAGTTTTGCTGCATTTCTATTGGATATCTGACTTTTTAAAATGTTACCCAGGATTTATTAACTTGAGCTTAATCATTGGCAAACCTGAATCTGTTGTCTCTGTTGCTTTAATAAATGAAATGTTTTCATCATTTTAACTTTCTGAACCTGTGTCAGCACAAGGAGCATTGAAAAACAAAAAAAAGAGAGGCAACCATGAATTTTGTCAATAATTTCAGCAAAAGTCCTGGACTCTGAAACAGACAGATGTCAGGATCTTACTAGTAAAGAGACAACATTATAACTCCCTGGAATGTTGTGAAATAGAATTTCTTCACAGTTGTAAATAGAATTTCTTTCAGGCCTTTGTTTCTTGGAAGGGCATGGCTCATTTTCCCCATTTCTGGATATGATTTTGAAACAGTGAGTGCTGTTCTGCAGCAAATCCCTACTTCTTTTTGGAAACCATAAGCCAGTGGAAGACAGAAATTTAGGTGTGAGGACAATGAAGCAGAGGCTAAAATAGAATGTGTTCTGCTTTCCCAGGAGGCTGAGAAAGAAGCCCATGAGAAGGTGTTTAACGTAGGGCTTCAGAGCTGTGGGAGATGATCAGGCCACAGAGTAGAGAAAATTATGAGAGTTGATGACTCTTTCTTCTAATGAACCTTCCTACTGTGAAGTCCAGAGTAAGATGTTAGGATGGCATTTGCACTTTGAGACCTCAAAGAGTTTTGGTTCCTCTCAGGGTTGAATTTCAGGGCCCATAGTAAAGACTGAGATACCTTCCTGTTGAGCTTCTCTGGCATCACTTTCTCTTGTTATGTTTCCTTGCTTTACTTACACAATTTTATCTTCTCCCTTTTCCTGGTCTTCTGTGTATGAAGGTTTAATTATAACTAATGGTATGTATCTTCATTTAGCAACGTGTCTTTTGCTTGTGTTGCAGTTGGTGTGGAAGGCAGGAGATGTGAGGCAGGTGTTCTTGTCTTTTTAATGGAGGAATAGCTATAAACACGACCTTAGGAGAGGTTATATCTTTGTGGAATAGTTTGTGTGATGAAAGAATGGAGAAGATTCTGCCTGTGTGGATAGATTGATGAACCATTTTCTGTTGGATTGTTATTCCTCTTTTATTTTGGCTTTTATTTATGGTTGGAATACTTGTGTTACTTTTGAGAATGGTTGTGAGAGGACAAACATACCTCTCTTCTTGCTGTGAATGTGGAGCACCATCCTTTCATGCTATTTTTTTGCCAGTTATGAGAATCTGAAGAAAACCTGCAATTTGTGTGGGGTTGGAGTGAAAGAACAACAAGGATGTAGGTGTAGATCATGTTACAGTTCTGATGTGAAACCTCCATTATCCATCTATATCTGTTTGGAGCAGTTTGATGAAGAGTTTCATAAAAGCCATTATTACATTTTCCCACCCTTGAGCTTTCTTCAGACTTTGATGCCTGGTAGACCATCATTTGCGTTTTCCATTCTGGGATTCTTATTTTACAGTTTAAATTGTTTGGTCTGGGATTTTGTTGTGTTAGTGGGGTTTTGGTTGTTTGCTTGTTTGTTTGTTTTCCAGCAAGTACAGACTTGCCTTGACAGCCACATGAAGACAGTGTTGAGTACAAAGAAAGTGAAACAGAAACAGAAGATAACACTGAGTCTCTCATGACACCATATACTCAGATAAAGTTCTCTGATAAGACATTTACACTTCATGTGGAGATGAACAAGCAACAAAATATAACAAATAACAAGAACTGATGAATTTTCAAAAACACACCCCCCTGCCATATACTCCAAATTAAGATTTTTAAGGCTTCACTTGATGTTTCAGACCTTAGTGGCTTTCAGGTGCTGTGGCATGTGAATTTCCAAGGAAAGATTTTGGCAAAGCAGCTGTACTTACCAGTAGCCCAGTATTTACTTCAGCAGGACAAGTTGGAGCTTCTGATTTTGTTTATTAATCATCAGAAATAGTTGAAAGTTCTGATGTTCTGCTTTACCACATGGTGGAGAACAGTTTCGTGCTTAACTACCCATTGCTTACTCCAGGTGGGTTGTAAACACCACACAAGATCAGTGAGCATTGCATTGTAGCAGTGACCTCTGATCTTCTTTGGAAAGTTCAGGAACATAATACAGACTGGCCAGCCCTAGCTACCTGTGAGTTGTCCTTATGTGTTTTAGGACTACAAGACCCTGTCTGTGATTTCCTACCCTGCACAGCAGCCCCAGGTGGGTCAGTGGGAGGTATGTGGTTTGGCTTCCTTGCTTCAGTGAAGCACTAGAGAGTTTGTGTTGTTTCTATTAAAGTCCTCCTGTTTAGTTAAAGGAAACCTAACATACCTTCCACACTCCTTCAAGTTGCCCAGCTTGTATGCTAAAGCCTTACTGACTTTACAGGTGCTCTGTGAATGAGTTTTTTTGTGATAAAGCTTTTGAAAACCAATTCCTACCCTAATGAGATCAGATGAAGGTCTTGAGATTGTATATTAATTGTCAGAAGAGACTGAAAACTTTTTATCTGATCATGATGTCTTTAAATGAGCGGGGTAGAGGATGGGATTTTTACCTAAAAGATCCCAAAATCAAAGAGATAGAGGAGTGAAGCTGAGTCTTAGAGCAGGCTTCAGGTGTCAAAGTTTCAGCCAAGAACACTGAAGATTTCTCTGGAGGGAAGAAGAGTCTGTGTCAGCATGTGCATGGGGCAAAGAGTTCAGTTTTGCCTTTCTTTTTCTCTGCCACTTAGGTGCTGTGACACTGGCCTGAGGCCAGGCCTGCTACTTGTAGGTTTCATGTTTCTACATCAATGTTAATTCTTGCTGTCAATCGGAATCAAACCTGAGCTTTTGAGAGTAAAATTATATTGCCCTTTGCATGGGCTTCAGAGACACATGCGCACAAATGAAGTATCAGTAAAGTCTAAAAACCTGCCTGAGGAAGGTTTTTATTGCACTGTCAGAGATTTTTTTTTCTTTCTTTCTTGTCATACCAAATCAGGACACGATCCCTAAAATACTTCAAAGTTCCTACTACTCCGTTAAAACCCTCCTGCACCTACGAAAAACTTTCAGACACTGCTGGCGGTGTTCATATTAATAGCGTCCCTGATAATAATTAAGTCCCTCTGTGTTTCTGGATGCTACTAAACGTGAGACCCCAAAGCCGGCTGCAGCCCCTAAATAGCTCACAGAACCCGATTCACACTGGTGACGGATATAAGGCGGCTACAGTGGCGTCGCGGCGCCTCCAGGTGTCGCTGTTGCCCGACGCGAAGCCGCGCTGGAGCCGTAGCCGCAGACGCCGCAGTGTCCGGCCCCCGCAGGCTGCTCGCTCGCTTGGCGGCAACCAGAAGAGCAATCGGTACGGACAGCAGAGATGAGAAGCAGGACGGGGAGCAGAGGCGTTTGGGCCGGAGCCGAGATCGCTGCCCTCCAGCGGTCCCAGCGCTCTGTGCCGAGAGCGGCTGGAAGGGAGGGAGTGCAGCGACAGGAGGGAGGAATGAGCCGAGTGCTACCCACAATGGCGACCAGGCAGAGCCCGAGCCCACGGCGGCGGCGAGCAGCTGGGAAAGTGCTGGTGCTGGCCGCTGTGCTGCTGAGCTTGTGCTGCCAGGCGGCGCCGGAGCCGATCCACTACTCCATCCCCGAGGAGCTGAGCAGAGGTTCGCTGGTGGGGCCTCTGGCGCGAGACCTGGGGCTAAGCGCGGCAGAGCTGCCGGCACGCAAACTGCGTCTCAGCGCCGAGAAGCAATACTTCAGCGTGAGCGGGGACACCGGCAACCTGTACGTGAGCGAGAGACTGGACCGAGAGGAGATATGCAGCGAGGCACCGACCTGCTCCATCAGCTTCGAGGCGCTGGCGCACAACCCGCTTAATGTTTTCCATGTCGAGGTGGCCATCCAGGACATCAACGACCACGCACCGCTCTTCCTCCAAGACCATTTCCAGCTAGAAATCAACGAGTTCACTTCTCCTGGCGCCCGCTTTTACTTGGGCATGGCAGAAGACGCGGACGTGGGCAGCAACTCCCTGCAGGGCTACGAGCTGGAGACCAACAAGTACTTTGAGGTGGAGGTGAAGGAGAAGCAGGACGGCAGCAAGTTCGCGGAGCTAGTGCTCCGCCGAGCGCTAGACCGAGAGAGCGAACAGAACCTGCGACTGTTGCTGACCGCGCTGGACGGCGGCGACCCGCCCCGTAGCGGCACCGCCCAGCTCTTTATCAACGTCACCGACGCCAACGACAACCCCCTGTGTTCGCGCAGGACCGGTACCACGTGAGTCTCCGCGAGGACTCGCTGCCGGGCTCGATGGTGCTGAATGTCTCGGCCACGGACGCTGACGCCGGCACCAACGCCCACATCACCTACGGCTTCGGGAAAATGCCGGCCAAGGTGCTTCAGAAATTCGCCGTGGACGCGGAGAGCGGGATCATCACGCTGCAGGAAGCGCTGGACTTTGAAGATACACGCTCGTTCAGCTTGGCCGTAGAAGCAAGGGACGGCGGGGGGTTGAGGGCACACTGCGAAGTGGAGGTGGAGGTGCTGGACGTGAACGACAATGCGCCAGAAGTAACACTGACGTCAGTATCGAGCTCGGTCCCCGAAGAAGCTCCTGTCGGTACCGTGGTGGCCCTGGTGAAAGTGCGGGACCGAGACTCTGGGGAGAACGGTCAGGTGCGGTGTGAGCTGTCGGGAGAGGCGCCGCTGTCGCTCGTGGCGTCATCGGGAGGCTCGTACAAGGTAGTGACGGCGAGCGCGCTGGACCGGGAGCAGGCAGACCAGCACCGGGTGACGCTGGTGGCCAGGGACAGGGGCAGTCCGGCGCTGTCGAGTCAAGCGACGCTGGTGCTGGAAGTGTCGGACGTGAACGACAACGCGCCGGTGTTCGAGGAGGAGGTGTACAGCGCCTACGTGGCCGAGAACAACGCGGCGGGAGCGTTGGTGCTGCGCGTGCAGGCACGGGACGCGGACGCGGGCGCCAACGGGCGTGTCAGCTACTGGCTGGAGGGCGGCAGCGCAGGCTCGGCACCGCCGCCGGTGTCGGTGGAGGCGCAGAGCGGCGCGGTGTACGCGCAGCGCTCCTTGGACTACGAGCAGTGCCGCGAGTACACGGTGACGGTGCGGGCGCAGGACGGCGGGGTGCCGGCGCGCAGCTCGACGGCCACGGTGCGCATCTTCGTGCTGGACCGCAACGACAACGCGCCGCGGGTGCTGTGGCCGGCGGCAGCGTCGGCAGCAGGCGAGGCGCCGCCCTTCGAGGTGGTGCCGCGCACGGCCGAGGTGGGCTACCTGGTGGCCAAGGTGGTGGCGGTGGACGCGGACGCGGGGCGCAACGCCTGGCTGTCGTACGAGCTGCTGCAGGCGGCGGAGCCGGCGCTCTTCCGCCTGGGGCTGCACAGCGGCGAGGTGCGCACGGCGCGGGCCGTGTCGGAGCGCGACTTGGCCAAGCAGCGCCTGGTGGCGCTGGTGAAGGACCACGGGCAGCCGGCGCTGTCGGCCACGGCCACGCTGCACGTGGTGCTGGCCGAGAGCTTGCAGGAGGCGCTGCCGGAGCTGAGCGAGCGGCCGGCGGGCGCCGACTCGCCGGCCGAGCTGCAGTTCTACCTGGTGCTGGCGCTGGCCCTGCTCTCGGCGCTCTTCGTGCTCAGCCTGGGGCTGGCGCTGCTGGCGCGGCTGCGGAGGGCGGGGCGGCCCGCCGTCCTGCGCTGCCTGGGCGCGCAGCGCTTGTCTCTGGCGGGCGCCGCCTTCCCGGCGGACTTCTGCGAGGGCACCTTGCCCTACTCCTACAACCTGTGCGTGGCTCCGGGACGTGCCCTTTCCGAGGCTGCTTGGCTGCCGCCGCTGCCCACGGAGGAGCTGCTGGTTGGTGAGTCCTGCGGGAAGGCGAAGCCGAACAGCAATGCCGACGTGGGAGATCCACCTACCGCCCCCGACGCACCTCAGGTCAGTAAGCCGGAGCTTTCTCCTTTTTATTTTTGTCCCTTTCTGCACCTATGTCCTCTTTACTCTTGAGTGCTGGGTGGTGTCTCTGTGAAGGAAAGAACTAAGGAAGGAACGGAGTCTGTCCCTTCCACTCAGACCAGATAGGCAGCAGCAACACTTGTTTCTTCACTTGTCCCACATGCCTTGTTTTTGACAGTGAATGCTCTAAGTAATGATTCTGCCTGACAAACTTGGGTAGATATGCCATAGGCTTCATGTTGGTGAGTTTTCGTTCCTGGAAAGTGCTTCCTTTTACCATGAAAGAAGTTACAGCTAGTTCCTCTTATGTAAAATTTATCAGTTGTGTGAGTTAGTAGCGGTGAAGGAGGTAAATTAAGGCTCTGCGACACTGTCATGATAATGTGTTGGACCCTTGTTGGAGAAGTTTTTTCACTCATGGTCTATTATTTAGAAAACCAAGCTGTTGATTTACCCAAGGAGATTCCTGTGTTTTCTCCATGAAAGGAGTAGTTACACCGTGTTCCTCTCTCCCGTCGTCTGCCGAGTGCCGCTTCAGAACTAGTAGTATTAATGGCACAGGTGTGTTTTATGCAGGCATGAGTTTTGCACGTTCTGTGTTCTTTCTTTTTTCCCCGAGTATTCATTCTGGTTTTTAAACCCTTCCTGTCTGTCTTTCATACACATGTGAGAGTGCTGAATGACATTTCAGTGAGGAGAAAATAATTCAGGTAGTGTATTTCAGAGCCTCTTTAGTTCTCATTCTGTTTTCCCATGGAGGCGTTAGGTCTTTCAGCCACTTTTTGCTATAGTTGTTAGCCACTTCTGATCATGGCTCGACCACGATAAGCGGTTTACTTCTAATTACTTTTAAAAGCACATTTACAAATGATCCTGAGTTCATGCTGAGCAGCTCCAATTGTTCTCTGCCTAGTAAAGTGAGGATTGAGCGCTTAAGGAATCGTTCATTAACACCTTGCAATCCTTTTCACCTTGATTTCTAATGATAGAAAGCCCGTTAATAGTCCTTCCAGTCTGTCGAATTATTCCTTTAATTATACATTTCTGTATAAGTACAAACTCTCAAAATTTATTCCTTACAAGGTCGTCGCAGGTGCTTCTTGCCTGCTGGGCAGTTGTGGTACAATCAGTGCGAAGTGACCAACAGCCTCATACCGAGACAGGTGGCAGAGAATGATTTTCGAGCAGCAGAGGAACCGCCCCCTGGAGCATGTTCGCAGAGACCACGATGTGTGATGGTGATATAGCTGATTTGAAACGAGTTCCACATGAACAGCATTATTTAAAGCCAAGTTCCTGACCATTTGGTTAATGGGCTACGACCTGTATAATTTTGCAGGTCAAATAAACATGTTGTTTTACAAACGTCACCCTTAAGAAATCAATTTCCCCGTGTACAGAAGTAACAAGCATCTATAAAGAAAAGAACGGCTCCGAGAAAAGCCAAAAAAGGAAGTCTGCGTTTAAGGGAGGGTTCATTGATGCTTTATTCTGTTGCCCTGGGGCGTGGGAAATTATTTTAGCCATGTGAAGCTTTTGGATCTGCAGAAAGAGTGAGGCAAAATTAATTCAAGCACAACTTCTAGTGAAAGGGTGAGGGAAAAGCAATTCAGTCACGAGAGGTACCAAAAGCTGTGAAATTCGTGATGGAGATGTTGAGATAAAGATGGTTAGATTCTCAGCATCATACTCCGATAACAAGATCGCTATCGCCATTAAAAGCCATCTGCGGGCAGCGCCGTGTGGCTGCAGTTTCGGCAGGAGGCTGCAGGCGCCGCTGTTGACCGAGGAGGAGCCAGAGGAAGCCGGAGCGCTGCAGGCAGCCCCGCCCGCTGCGGCCCGGCTCGCTCGCTGGCTGGTTCGGCGTCCGGACGCCCTGAGTGTCCCCGCGGTGCGGAGCCGAGCTGCAGCGAGCCGGAGGGGTCGGCGGCAGCGACTGGCAGCGGGGAGCCGGAGCTGGAGGCGGATATCGATCCGTTGCGGCGGTGAGGTGGCGGAGATGTGCTCGGCGGGTAGGAGCTGGGGCTGGCGGCCGCGGGCCCTGCTATGCTGCGTCCTGCTGTCGGCATGGGAAGCGGCGTGGGGGCAATTGCGCTACACGGTGCCCGAGGAGATGCCCAAGGGCTCTTTCGTGGGTGACGTGGCCAAAGACCTGGGGCTGCAGATAACGGGAATCCGTGAGAGTGGCATCCGCATCTTGGAGAAAGGTAGGACGCAGTATTTCACTCTGCACGGGAAGACGGGACATTTGGTGACGGCGGAGAGGATAGACAGAGAGCAGCTGTGCCGACTGCTGGAGAAATGCGTGCTGCGGTGTGAGCTCATAGCAGAGGAGGACATGCAGGTGTACGGAGTCGAAGTGGAGATCACAGACATTAACGACAATGCGCCCACCTTCAAGGATATTGTTATGGAGGAGAAAATAAGCGAGATGACAGCCCCTGGGTCACGATTTCCTCTGGCCGAAGCTCATGACCCAGACTCAGGACACAATTCCCTCCTGAGCTACGAGCTGAGTGGTGACGAGCACTTCTCACTGACTGTGCAGGCGGGTCCCGGCGGTGATCTACAACCTGAGCTGGTGCTGGCCAAGGCACTGGACCGGGAGAAGGCCGCATTTCACGAGCTGGTGCTAAAGGCACAGGACAGTGGAGAGCCGTCGCGGACAGGCACGGCACGGATCCGCGTGTCCGTGCTGGATGCAAACGACAATGCCCCGGTGTTCAGTCCCGCAGAGTACACAGTGCGTGTGCCCGAGGACATGCCCGTGGGTTCCACTCTTGTCACCGTCACGGCAACGGACTCTGACGAGGGAATGAACGGGCGTGTGAAATACTCACTGCAGAAAGCAACACACATGGCACCAGAGATTTTCAAACTGAACTCTGACACTGGTGTGATCACACTAGTGCAGAAATTGGACTTCGAGGAAGACTACTTGTATGAACTGGAAGTGCAGGCACGAGACGGTGGCGGTCTTTCTGACAAAGCTAAAGTCATGATTGCAGTGACAGATGAGAACGACAACACACCCGAACTGATTATCTCCTCAGCCTTGAACGAGATTTCTGAGGATGCCCCTTCGGGAACAGTGGTAGCCCTGCTGCACGCGCAGGACCGGGATTCAGGGGCCAACGGCCAGGTCCGCTGCTCTCTGGATGCTGGCGTCCCTTTCCGTCTGGAGAAGTCTCTTGAGGACTATTACCGCGTGGTGACGACGAAGGAGCTGGACCGGGAGGAGGTGTCAGAGTACAACGTGACAGTGCGGGCGGCCGACGGCGGGTCGCCGTCGCTGTGGAGCAGCACGGTGCTGAACCTCCGGGTGCTGGACGTGAATGACAACGCGCCGGTGTTCAGCGAGGCGAGCTACAGCGCCCGGCTGCCCGAGAACAACGCGGCGGGCGCGCTGGTGCTGACGGTGCGGGCGCGGGACGCGGACTGGGGTCAGAACGCGCGCGTGCGGTACCGTGTGGGCGAGGGGCGGGTGCGTGGCGTGGCGCTGTCGTCGTACGTGTCGGTGCAGGCGGAGACGGGCGCGCTGTACGCGCTGCGCTCCTTCGACTACGAGGAGGTGCGCGAGGTGGAGCTGTGGGTGCTGGCGGAAGACGGCGGCTCGCCGGCGCTGAGCAGCAACGTGTCGGTGCGGATCGTGATCGTGGACGAGAACGACAACGCGCCGCAGGTGCTGTACCCGCCGGCGTCGGTCGTGTCCGGGGCCGGTGTCCGTGGGTGGTCGGGGGTGGAGCTGGCGCCGCGGTCGTCGGAGCCCGGGGCGCTGGTGGCCAAGGTGGTGGCGGTGGACGCGGACGCGGGTCAGAACGCGTGGCTGTCGTACGAGCTGGCCAAGGCGACGGAGCCGGGGCTGTTCCGCGTCGGACTGCACAGCGGCGAGGTGCGCACTGCGCGTTTCCCGCTGTCCCGCGACGCTGCCCGTCAGAGCCTGGTGGTGCTGGTGAAGGACCACGGGCGGCCGGCTCTGTCAGCCACGGCCACGTTGACAGTGGTTCTGGCCGAGAGCGTGGCCGAGCTGCTGGCCGAGCTGGGCAGTGAGGCTGCAGCGGCGGTGCCGGGCGAGGCGGCGGGCAGCCTGACGCGCTGGCTGGTGCTGGCTGTGGCGGCCGTCTCCTGCCTCTTCGTCGCCTTCCTTCTGCTGCTGTTGGCACTGCGCCTGCGGCGCTGGCGGCGCTCGCAGCTGCCTCTTCCGGCGGGCGGTGCCTTGCGCGGCGTCCCGGCCACACAATTCGTGGGCATTGACGGCGTGCGCGCTTTCTTAAGCTCCTACTCACGAGGTGTCGCTCACCGCCGACTCACGCAAGAGCCAGCTCCGCTTGTCACCCGGCAGCTGCTGCGACACCCTTCCGGCCCGCCCGCTGCCTGACGAGCCCGCTCCGCTGCTGGGGGAGGACCCTGATGGCACGCACCCACAGGACCCCGACGCCGCCCCGGTGAGTACCTCCCCACAAACCTGCTCCCAGATGCCTCCCGCTCCTGACACTGCTGCTCTGCTTTCTTCCCTCCCTGTATTGGCTGCTGCCGAGATAGGGCTCCTGACAAAGAAGTGAAAGTTTCCTACAATATTGTGCTGGCTGTGACTGGTTCTTGCTACTGGCAGGTGATCGTGGGATGGTAGCATTGCGTGACAGTTGTTGTGGGAGGCAGAAGCAATGCCAAGTTGCTATTGGCTGGAGTTCGGTTAGAGCTGGGCTCGATGCCGTCGGTGTCCCTCTCCCCACACTGCTCTGGCTGCTGCCGAGGTAGGGTTCCTGACAGGGAAGGCAAAGCTTCCTGCAGCACCTCGTTGGCTGCTGGTTGTTATTGCTGCCGGCAGGTGACTCTAAGATCATGGCTCAGTGTCACAGTTTGTGTGCGAGGCGGGAACATCGGCAGGCTGTTGTTGGCTTGATTTTGGTTAGAACCCAGCTTTTTGCTTTTTATCTATGCCACGTCTTTTCGCATTGTGTCCCCAGATTCTTCCAATACCTGTTTACTTGCCAGTTTGAGCTCTTCTGGAGCAATGGGTTGCATTAATAGCCAATGAATGTTTGTGTCATGAACTGGGTCAGACATCTTCTGGACAGATGACATTGTCTTTGCATGGAGCCTTAAGCTGCTCATGGTTTCTACTCTTCTCTCTTTCTATGATGATGGAGGAAGCAATTATATGCTTTTATATTCGCCCTTGCTTTAATCACTTTGCATGGATTTGCAACAGCTGGCTCCTCAACAACTCCTTTGTATGTGTTGTTAAGATGCAAGTAAATTGTAAGCGTTATAACTCTTAGAAGAAATACGTTCATAGGTGCATGTGAAGGGTTGCTGGAGGAAACAGGAGATGTGTTTTATTGATTTGTCAACTCTTGTGACTGATTTATTTAAATAGGCTTTGATGTACCTCATCTTGTTATGATAAGAGCTATCTGAGTGCAAAGAGGGGACAGATTCAAGTTGCAAAGTGAGATAAAGGGAGAGGGATTTTGATCCTGTGAAGCTAGTCACTGACCTAGTCTTGTCTGGAAAAAATCTCCTTGTTTGCTTTTAGATCCTTGGGTTTTTTTTTCCCCTTGAGAAAAGCATTTGTGAGCAGAAAAATGTATACTCCTGCTTAGCTCAGAGATACAAAGAAATCTGAATGAAGTCTGTGGTGTGATGGTGGTGAACCTTGAAGAGAAATGGTCTGGGCAAAAGGCTCTCTGATATTATATGCTTGAAATTTCTGAGGGTCAAGAAGCCCCTGCAAGTTGTGAGGACTTGGAGATGTGAGTTCTGGGCCTGAAGAGCTGTTGAAGGGACCAAGAAAATCTGGTACTGCTTTCTCATGGGTGCTTTGAGAACAGCAAAGTGTGCATTTGCTACCCACTAAATACCTGAATTATGTTCCTTCTCTAAGTGCCACAATTTATAAGACTATGCTGAAATCCCTTCCTTACTGCTTCTGTTAACTTCTTACTATGCTCATTATCATGATTTGAAGGTGGGTCTAAGTCTCTGATAATGTGTGGATGACCACATCTGGTACCTTTGTCTGACTCTCCTGTATGTTCCTTTTACATCTACAGCTGTAAAGAGAAAGACTTTCATAAGTCAATAAATTAGTCTGAATGTGTGATATTTTTGGACATTGCCTACCTCAGGCTCTGACTTGTAAAGCTGTAGGTTCATCTGTTTGTTCTCCTGTTGTGTGAAGTTTCCTGTGAATTTTCAATTACTGAACAAAAACCTATGCTTCATAGTAATCCTTGAGCACCATGTATCTCGTAATCTGTAGTTCAGAGTGAGACTTTAGGACCACAGTTGCTGCCAGAGATATGAATGACTTCCAGGTGCTCTTGGAGATTAATTTTAACACCTGCAGTAAAGACCAGGAAGATTTCCTCTTGAGTTTCTCTGGCAACAATTTTTCACACAATGTTTGGGGTTGGAAGGGACCTCAAAAGCTCCTCCAGTCCAACCTGCCAGCCAGAGCAGGATCACCTAGAGCAGATCACACAGGAATGTATCAAAGCAGGTCTTGAATATCTCCGGAAAGGGAGACTCTACAACCCCTTTTTCTTACAATGCTTCCTTGCCTTGCTGGTCTTATTTTTGGTTTACTATTATTTTATTAGTTTTGTATGTGTGTAGTTTTGGTTGTAATTAGCAGCACAGCTTCATTTGCAATGTGTTGTGTGTTAGAGCCTCTTGCTCCAGCAGCTGTGAAAGGCAAGAGATGTGAGGGCCTCTCTTTGTTTTCTTGTTGTTGGGAAGAATAAATGTAACCTTAACCTCAGGGATGGCATCTCTATGGTACAGAGTGTGTGACAAGAGGGGAAGAGATTCCCCCAGTTTGATGACCCAGTGTCTGTTGATGACTGTTGGCCATCTATAATTTATGTGCTTTAGAATCCTTCTGTTTCTTCTCAGAATAGTGGTGAGGAGAACAATGTATCTTCCTTCTTAGTGTGATGGTAGTGCATTATCCTTTCATCCTATGTTACCAACTAGGAGGTCAGAAGCAGACTTTTAAGTTGTGTACCTGGGGGGAAGACATGGTGGAAATGTCTTGGTGGGTAGCAGGGCATAGAGCAGCAGATTTCTCATATTGTCATAAATAATATAGCTGTCTGCTTGATGGAGCACTGTGCTATTTTAGTTCATTCTCCTCAGTGAGTTAGGCCTCAGAACTGTTATTCCACCTGATCTGCTAATTTCTGTGTGTTTCTGTTCTCCCTTGTTGTCATGAATTACAAATCGACCTCAGGTTGTCTGATCACACGGGGAATGTCACAACTGTGCCAGTTCTCTGAATGCAGGGGCAGTTCCCACACACACCTTTGGTGTTTACAGCTGTAAAGAGGAAGGGTTTCATAGCCATATGTGTGCTTACAGATGATGGAAACCAACAACAATGTTACAATCTAGAATGGTTTGGGACTATTTGAGGTGCTGCATTTGAAGAGGTACTGAGGAGACACACAGCCTGTGCTTTGTTGATTCCCAGGGTTTATTGCTGGCCCAAGGAAATATGGGTCTGTGAAAGTGTCTCATTTTTCAGTGTAACTTTGCTCAGATTCCACCTGGCCATTGTGCTGAAGAAAGTTGATGTTGCCTTTGAGCAGATAATTGGATGATCTGGAATTTAATTGACCTCTGTATTGCTTGTGACCTTTTGAACCTTTGAGGGCTCTTCAAATTATATAGGATGAGTAGAAAAATCTCTTTGTATGCACCTGTGTTGTCATCCCTGGGTTCCACGAAGTTGTGCTCATAAGATTTCTTTCAGTGGTGGATTTCTTTCGTTCTGCAGAGGCAGCTTTTCTACTGTATTTTTGGGCAGGCTGAAGAGCTCTGCCTCTACAGAGACAGGGCAAGTAGAAGAGTGGGATGTGGTGCAGTGTGAAGTGGCTAAAAGGAAGCTGTAAAAGTTGACTTTGTCCTAGCTGTTAGATGAGGCCCACAGCTGTGGTTCCATGTATTTTCCTTGCTTGATTATCCACATCTGCTACGGTACAGATTTTGCTCCTTCCACACAGGAAGTTTGGTGTAAGAAGTTCCATTTCTGTGTATTTCTACTTCTTACCTTTTAAGCAAGCAGTGAAGAATGTCCCTGCCCGTTACAGCGAGGTGCAGTGATCTTTAAAACTCCTTTTCAATTCAAATTATATTTCGCTTTTATGAAAGAATCAGATGAATTTTGGAGTTTCCCATTGTCAGCCACTCCAGTATGCAGGTGGAAAAAAACCTTTTCTGAATCAGAAACGCAACAGCATAAAGCTATACCTACTGCATTGGGGGTGAGGCATTCTCAGTGTAATTCTTCCTAAAACAAAATATCAGCAGGGGGTTAAACATCACAGACATATAAGAAAGAGGAAGAAACCATTTGCAAGCGTAGAACGAAAAGACTGAAATTAATTCCTTATAGTTGTCTTGATGTTATTATAAGGCGCTGAGAACCTTTATTTATTGCTTTATGTGAGTACTTCCTACGGATATCCACCATAACTCAAGAAGGTGACATAAAAGCACCTGACAGAGAATCTCAATTTCAACACCTTCAGGGTCGCGTTAAGCAAGTGTTTATCTGGTTCTAGATTTTAAAACGAAGAAAAAACTCTAAAGCCTCTAAACACCTACCACACTGCCCGCCTCCGCTAGTGGCGGCCAATAGGCGGCTGCAGTGGCGTCACGGCGCCTCCGGGTGTCACTGTTGCCCGACACGGAGCCGTGCTGGAGCCACTGCAGCATTCATACACCGGAGGCGGCTCGATCATTCAGTGCCGGCCAGAGCGGCAGCAGCGCGGGCAGCAGAGGCGAGAGGAGGCGCGGAGCGGGGAGCAGTGGCGTCTGAGCCGGCACTGAGATCGCTACACCCCGGCGGCCCCTGCGCTTCGGGCCAATAGCTACTGGAAGAGAGAGAGGGCAGCGGCAGGAGGGAGAAGTAAGGAGAGCGCTGCCCACAATGGAGGCCAGGCACAGCCCGATTCAGAGACCGAGCCCGGGAGGGCGGCGAGCAGCCGGGGGAGTGCTCCTGCCGGCCGCGGTGCTGCTGACCTTGTGCTGCCGAGCGACACCAGAGCCGATCCGCTACACCATCCCAGAGGAATTGAGCAGAGGTTCTCTGGTGGGGCCGCTGACGCGGGACCTGGGGCTGAGCCCGGCAGAGCTGCCGGCCCGCAAGCTGCGGCTAACGTCTGCCGCTAAAAGGCAGCTGCGATACTTCACCGTGAGCGAGGAGAGCGGAGAGCTGTATGTGAGCGAGAGGCTGGACAGGGAGGAGATGTGCGGCGAGGAGCCGACCTGCTCTGTCAGCTTCGATGCACTGGTGCACAACCCGCTCAACGTTTTCCATGTGGAGGTGGCCATCCAGGACGTCAACGACAACGCCCCGACCTTCCTGCGTGATAATTTCCAGCTGGAAATCAACGAGTTCACTTCTCCTGGAGCCCGCTTCGCCGTGGGAGCCGCCAAGGATGCAGACGTAGGCAGCAACTCCCTGCAGGACTACAAACTGGAGGCCAACAAGTACTTTGAGGTGGAGGTGAAGGAGAAGCAGGATGGCAGTAAATTCGCGGAACTGGTGCTGCACCGAGCTCTGGACCGGGAAACAGAGCAGAGCCTGCGGCTGGTGCTGACGGCACTGGACGGGGGCGACCCGCCCCGCAGCGGCACCGCCCAGCTTTTTATCAACGTCACCGACGCCAACGACAACGCCCCCGTGTTCGCGCAGGACCGGTACCGAGTGAGCCTGAGGGAAGACTCGCTGCCGGGCTCGATGGTGCTGAACATCTCGGCCACCGACGCTGATGCCGGAACCAACGCCCACATTACATACGGCTTCGGGGAATCGCCGGCCAAGGTGCTTCAAAAATTTTTGTTGGACGCAGAGAGCGGGATCATGACGCTGCAGGAAGCGCTGGACTTCGAACAGACGCGAGGCTACACGCTGCTGGTGGAGGCAAGGGATGGGGGTGGTCTCGTAACACATTGCGAAGTGGAAGTGGAGGTGCTGGACGTGAACGACAACGCACCCGAAATTACCATGCTATCTGTTTCGAGCCCTGTGCCCGAGGACGCCCCAGTAGGCACCATGGTAGCGCTGGTGAACGTGAACGACCCAGACTCCAGGGAGAACGGTCAGGTGCGGTGCGAGCTGTCGGGAGAGGCGCCCCTGTCGCTCGTGGCATCCTCGGGAGGGTCGTACAAGGTGGTGACAGCGAGCGCACTGGACCGGGAGCAGGCAGCCGAGCACCGAGTGGCGCTGGTGGCCAGGGACAGGGGCAGCCCGGTGCTGTCCAGCCAAGCGACGCTGGTGCTGGAGGTGTCGGACGTGAACGACAACGCGCCGGTGTTCGAGGAGGAGGTCTACAGCGCCTACGTGGCCGAGAACAACGCGGCGGGAGCGTCGGTGCTGCACGTGCAGGCACGGGACGCGGACGCGGGCGCCAACGGGCGCGTCAGCTACTGGCTGGAGGGCGGCAGCGCCGGCTCGGCACCACCGCCGGTGTCGGTGGAGGCGCAGAGCGGCGCGGTGTACGCGCAGCGCTCCTTGGACTACGAGCAGTGCCGCGAGTACACGGTGACGGTGCGGGCGCAGGACGGCGGGGTGCCGGCGCGCAGCTCGACGGCCACGGTGCGCATCTTCGTGCTGGACCGCAACGACAACGCGCCGCGGGTGCTGTGGCCGGCGGCAGCGTCGGCAGCAGGCGAGGCGCCGCCCTTCGAGGTGGTGCCGCGCACGGCCGAGGTGGGCTACCTGGTGGCCAAGGTGGTGGCGGTGGACGCGGACGCGGGGCGCAACGCCTGGCTGTCGTACGAGCTGCTGCAGGCGGCGGAGCCGGCGCTCTTCCGCCTGGGGCTGCACAGCGGCGAGGTGCGCACGGCGCGGGCCGTGTCGGAGCGTGATTTGGCCAAGCAGCGCCTGGTGGCGCTGGTGAAGGACCACGGGCAGCCGGCGCTGTCGGCCACGGCCACGCTGCACGTGGTGCTGGCCGAGAGCTTGCAGGAGGCGCTGCCGGAGCTGAGCGAGCGGCCGGCGGGCGCCGACTCGCCGGCCGAGCTGCAGTTCTACCTGGTGCTGGCGCTGGCCCTGCTCTCGGCGCTCTTCGTGCTCAGCCTGGGGCTGGCGCTGCTGGCGCGGCTGCGGAGGGCGGGGCCGCCCGCCGTCCTGCGCTGCCTGGGCGCGCAGCGCTTGTCTCTGGCGGGCGCCGCCTTCCCGGCGGACTTCTGCGAGGGTACCTTGCCCTACTCCTACAACCTGTGTGTGGCTCCGGGACGCGCCCTGACCGAGGCCACTTGGCTGCCGCCGCCTCTACCTAGCCTGCCTGCGGAGCAGCTGCTGGACGGTGAGTCCTTCGTGAAGTCGAGTCTGAACAGCACCGCCGTCGCCAGAGACCCGTCCACTGCCTCCGACGCACCACAGGTCTGTAAGCCCGAGCGCTCTCCTTGTTATTTTTGATCGTTTCTGAGGTTCCATCGTGGTTTGCCTTGAATTATTGCTGGGTGGTCTGGATGGGGAGTGCTGGTCCGTGTGTCCGTGAAGGAAGGAATGAAGTGACAGCGGGGTTCCCCATTCCTCTCAGAGCAGATAGGTAGAGCCATAGACTTGCTTCTTCCCTGCTCACAAGCTTAGTTTGGTGAGAGGTCTTGACAACAATGATTTTCTGTGATGGTGTTTTAAAAATGTACTGGACGTGTGATGTTGTTGGGTTTTTTTTTCCTTCCTGAGCTTTCCTGACCAAGCCTGGGTATCATGGAGTGGTGGATAGCCGTTGATTTCCCAAGGGGAAGTTTGGTATGGTTCCCCGAATTGTGAAGTTCCAGATTGTTCTTCCCTTGTGAACAATCCCCTCGTTCACAGAATCCACCTTTCAGAAGGATGCTGTAGGAATAGCAGGATTGATGTGACTAAAAATGTTATCCAGACATGAGTTCTTTTTCCTGTTATTTTCATGGTGAATGCAAATCCTCAGAGTTGAGAATCACAGAGTTACTGAGGCTGGAATAGACCTCTGAGATCATCAAGTCCAGCCTGTGACCTAACACCACCACACTGACTAGACCATGTCACTAAGTGCCACATCCGTTCTTTCCTTAAACACCTCCAGGGATGGCGACTCTACCACTTCCCTGGGCAGTCAATTCCTGTATCTAATAACCCTTTCCATGAGGAAGTGCTTCCTAACATCCAGCCTAAACCTCCCCTGGCGCAGCTTCAGGCCATGCCCTCTCGTCTTCTCACAAGTTGCTTGAGAGAAGAGCCTGACCCCCACCTGACTACAACTTCCCTTCAGGTAGTTGTAGAGTGTGCTAAGGTCTCCCCTGAGTCTCCTCTTCTCCAGGCTAAACAACCCCAGCTCCCTCAGCCTCTTCTCGTGATACTTACAGAATAGTGGATGCGTTATCTGCACCGTGCAGTGAGGGGGATGATGTTGATGTTTACTGCTGGAAAATTTTCCTTCCTGAAATGTAACTGGTTTGTCCATGTAAGGAGACGTTATAGTTGTTCTCCCCTGATGAAGCAGCAGAGTGTCGTCCAGCTTTTGGAACAATGACTCTGCAGAAATAGAGGTGTGGGTTTGGGTTTGGTTTTTGTTGTTGTTGGCTTGGTTTGGTTTTGGTTTGGGGTTTGTTTTGGTGCTTTTGTTTGTTTTCCTTTCTCAACCTGGCTGATAGTTCCTTCTCTTTTAACCGTCATTTATGTGTCTGTCATACATAGCTGAGCAGGTTGAATGGGATCGCAGACCAAAAAATGCACTTAAATACCAGGTTTTATATTTCACTCTCCTTTTAATCAAAGAGAGGCGCTTGGTCCTGCTGGATCACGTTGATAGTGGAACACGAAAGCCATGAATTCGGGCTCCCAGCCACTTGGTGCGAATGTCGTGTCTGTCTCTTTAAGAGGACAGGTCCATTCTGAGAGCGCATGAACACACAAAATGACAGTAATTAGGCAGTTGAATGTGCACTTTAAGAGCGCTGGAGTGCAGCTGTACTTGACTTCTGGTCTCCTACATTATTTTGTTGCAAAGGTGTCCTACCAACTTAAAGAATCGAGAGTTACATGAATGCTAACAATCATTTACACTGTTAGTTGTGATAAAAGCAAGTTCCTTCCCAGTCATTCAAGCTACGGAGTTAATTGCTTAAATGTAAATGTGTGTAAACTACAAACCGCCTTAAATGTATGTGGGGTGTTAAAGCCGGCAAAACCTCTTTAAAGCACGAGAACTTTCTCGGTACTTAGTGAGTATTTAGGTGTTCTCAGAGACTTCAGGGAAGCATTGTATTGCTATGATTCGGTTCAAACATAAGGGTGAGAATGGATGTATATGGGGGAAATAGGCAGTGGTGGTGTAAATAATTTGAAACCTGTACTGCATGAGCGTTTTTCTTGTTCTTTTTGTCCCTTTTGGAGCCTCCCTCCTGTTTTCCCTCGGCTTTACCCCTGGGGTGGTGTAGATGGGGAGCGCTGATGCGTGCTTCCGTGAATGATGTAAGGAATTGAGTATGCTCCTTCCAGTCGGAGCAGACAAGTAGCAGCAGCACTTCTTGGTTCTTCCATTGTCATAGGTTCAGTTGGCTGTTTTGGCTACAACTCTCATTTGCGTGGTTTATAGCGAGTGCTGTAGGTAATGATTCTTTATGACTGACTTGGGGAAACATGGTGAAAATATTTGTATTATCCATGAAAGGAGAAGTTAGTATATTTTCCTTTTACCAAACCGATGTACTTGAAATCTGCATCCAAACCTATTCCTTCCTGAAGGAGGGTTCCCTGTTTTCCCTATCAAAGGATGAGCTACACTTTTTCCTTCTAGGTGAATATTGTGCTTTTCTGCCATTGGCTGTTTGAGAAATATCAGAATTTGTGGGGTGAATAAATATTATCCAGGCACGATTTGTGCATGTTCTTTGTGCAATTGTTTTTCCTTTCCTTTTCCGTTGTGGTAGTTCCTTTTTAAAAAAGTTGTTCCTGATCTGTCTTTAATACACATGTGAGGGTGCTGAAGGAAATTTCATTGGAGAATAATTCGGGTGGTGTACTGCAGAGATTCTTATTTCCTACTCTCTTTTCCCAAAGAGAGGTCCTTGGATCCAGGAGATCGAGTTGACAAGGCAATCCTAAATGGAAGCATTCGCTCCCTCAGCTACTTTTGCAACAGTTGTGATGCCAGCCTCTTTAGCAGCTAGAGGATCCTACCCACTCTGATGCGTAGACTCGACAACGGCAAGCATTTTACTAATCACAGCAATTAGGAACCGTGAACGTGCCCATTTACAAATGATCCGCAGGGTTCAGACTGAGCAGCTCTCCTTAGCTTCGTCAGTCTGATGTTTTGGTGAAAAGGTGTCCTACTAAAGTGAAGATTCAATGATTAGATGAATAATTTACTAACACGTTGTAATCCTATACACCTTGATTACTGGCAAAAGGAAAGCCCGTTGCTAGTCGTTCAGGCTGTCGAATTGTGTGTTTAATTGTAGAAGTCTGCAAACCTTCGACATTTATGTGGGCAATCACCCATTAAAGTCCATTAACGTTCATTGCTTACTATTAGCTGCGCCACTGGGGGTATAAAAATGGTGTCGAGAACGGACGAATATAGGGAAAACGTGCACAGAGGGAAAAATTGGGAGTAAACTAACCATGTGGCATGATTCTTCAGAATCTAAACTCAGTGATGGTGCTGTAGTTAGTACGAAGTGCCTTCCTTATGAACTGCGGTGTTTAAAGCAAGGTTCCTGATGCTTTGGTGAATGAGGGTGATATTCTTGGTTGTCTGGGAAAGGGTTATTATTTCAGGGTCATTATTTCAGACGTTGTTTGGCTTTGGTGTATGTGCATGATTGGTACAAAACCTCATAATGTATATGGTATTGGGATGAGACTCTTAATACATTTGCACATTGCTGCGAAAAATAAATATTTTTCGTTAGAAGTATTGCCCTTAGCGCGTTATTTTTCCCGTTATAGAGAAGTAGTAATCATCGTTACAGAAAAGGGACGTGCAAAAAAATGAAAAAAACCCCAAACGCTATGGAGATCGCGCTTTCGGACTGTTAGGATAAAGCTGGCAAGGTTCTCACTATCATATACCGATAACAAGATCTGGTGTCCTCATTAAAAGCCAGAAGCAAGGTATCTGCGGGCAGCACCGTGAAAACCTTTGAAAAGGTGAGGGAAAAGTAATTCAATCACGAGAGGTACCAAAAGCTGTGAAGGTCATGATGGAAATGTTGAGATAAGGATGGTGGATTCTCAACATCATATTCCGATAACAAGATCGTATATCACCATTAAAAGCCATCTGCGGGCAGCGCCGTGTGGCTGCAGTTCCGGGAGAAAGCTGCGGGCGCCGCTGTTGACCGAGCAGGAGCCAGAGGAAGCCGTAGAGCTGCAGGCAGCCCCGCCCGCTGCGGCCGGGCTCACTGTCTGGCTGGCTCGGAGTCGGAGCGATCTGCGAGCGTCCCCGCGGTGCGGAGCCGAGCTGCAGCGAGCCAGAGGAGCCAGCGGAGGCGGGTAGAAGCGGAGAGGAGCCGTAGCCAGAGTCAGATCAGAATCCGTGGCGGTGGTGCGGTGGCCGAGATGTGCGCTTCGAGGAGGCGCTGGGGCCGGCGGGCGCGGGCCCTGCTGTGCTGCATCCTGCTGTCGGCATTGGAAGTGGCGTGGGGGCAGCTGAGGTACTCGGTGCCCGAGGAGGTACCCAAGGGCTCCTTCGTGGGCGACGTGGCCAAGGACATGGGGCTGCAGATGACGACGTTCAGTGACAGCGGCGTCCGCATTTTAGAGAAAGGTAGGACGCAGTATTTCTCTCTTCACGGGAAGACGGGACATTTGGTGACGGCGGAGAGGATAGACAGAGAGCAACTGTGCGAGAGTGAGCAGCAATGCGTGCTGCGGTGTGAGCTGATAGTGGAGGGAGAAATGAAAGTGTACGGAGTCGAAGTGGAAATCAGGGACATTAACGACAACGCGCCCAGCTTCAAGGATGTTGAGCTGGAGGAGAGAATGAGCGAGGTGACAGCCCCAGGATCTCGGTTTCCGCTGCCCGAGGCTCACGATCCGGACGCGGGATCAAATTCTTTCCTGAGCTATGAGCTGAGCGGTGACGAGCACTTCTCGCTGGCCGTTCAGGCGGGCCCCGTCGGGGATCGGCGTCCCGAACTGGTGCTCGCCAAGGCACTGGACCGGGAGGAGGCGGCGTCTCACGAGCTGGTGCTGAAGGTGAGGGATGGTGGAGAGCCGTCCCGGACGGGCACGGCGCGGATCCGCGTGGTTGTGCTGGATGCAAATGACAATGCGCCCGTGTTTAGCCAGGCAGAGTACACGGTGCGTGTGCCTGAGGACCTGCCCGTGGGCTCCGCCCTCGTCACCCTCACAGCAACTGATGCCGATGAAGGCCTCTATGGGGACGTAAAATACTCGTTGAAGAAAATCACAGAAAAAGCGTCGAAGATTTTCGAGCTGGACTCTGAGACGGGGGTGATCACACTGGTGAGGAGCCTGGACTTCGAGGAAGGCGATACCTATGAACTGGAGGTTCAGGCAAGAGACGGAGGAGAGCTTTTTGACAAAGCAAAAATAACAATCACCGTGACAGACGTCAATGACAACAAACCCGAACTGATTGTCTCCTCGGCCCTGAGCGAGATCACTGAAGACGCCCCTTCGGGGACGGTGGTGGCCCTGCTGCACGTGCAGGACCGGGACTCGGGGACCAACGGCCAGGTCCGGTGCTCCCTGGACGCTGGAGTCCCGTTCCGGCTGGAGAAGTCATTTGAGGATTATTACCGAGTGGTGACGACGAGAGAGCTGGACCGGGAGGAAGTGTCGGAGTACAACGTGACGGTACGGGCAGCCGACGGCGGGTCGCCTTCCCTGTGGAGCAGCACAGTGCTGAACCTCAGGGTGCTGGACGTGAACGACAACGCGCCGGTATTCAGCGAAGCGAGCTACAGCGCCCGGCTGCCCGAGAACAACGCGGCGGGCGCGCTGGTGCTGACGGTGCGGGCGCGGGACGCGGACTGGGGTCAGAATGCGCGCGTGCGGTACCGCCTGGGCGAGGGGCGGGTGCGTGGCGCGGCGCTGTCGTCGTACGTGTCGGTGCAGGCGGAGACGGGCGCGCTGTACGCGCTGCGCTCCTTCGACTACGAGGAGGTGCGCGAAGTGGGGCTGTGGGTGCTGGCGGAGGACGGTGGCACACCAGCACTGAGCAGCAACGTGTCGGTGCGGATCGTGATCGTGGACGAGAACGACAACGCGCCGCAGGTGCTGTACCCGCCGGCGTCGGTCGTGTCCGGGGCCGGTGTCCGTGGCTGGTCGGGGGTGGAGCTGGCACCGCGGTCGTCGGAGCCCGGGGCGCTGGTGGCCAAGGTGGTGGCGGTGGACGCGGACGCGGGTCAGAACGCGTGGCTGTCGTACGAGCTGGCCAAGGCGACGGAGCCGGGGCTGTTCCGCGTCGGGCTGCACAGCGGCGAGGTGCGCACTGCGCGTTTCCCGCTGTCCCGCGACGCTGCCCGGCAGAGCCTGGTGGTGCTGGTGAAGGACCACGGGCGGCCGGCGCTGTCGGCCACGGCCACGCTGAGCGTGGTGCTGGCCGAGAGCGTGGCCGAGCTGCTGGCCGAGCTGGGCAGTGAGGCATCGGCGGTGGTGCCGGGCGAGGCGGCGGGCAGCCTGACGCGCTGGCTGGTGCTGGCCGTGGCGGCCGTTTCCTGTCTGTTCCTCGCCTTCCTTCTGCTGCTGCTGGCACTGCGCCTGCGGCGCTGGCGGCGCTCGCAGCTGCCTCCTCCTGCGGGCGGTGTTTTGCGCGGCGTCCCGGCCACGCACTTTGTGGGCATCGACGGTGTCCGCGCCTTCCTGAGCTCCTACTCTCACGAGGTGTCTCTTACCGCTGATTCACGCAAGAGCCAGCTCCATTTGTCTCCCGGCAGCTGCTGCGACACCCTTCCGGCCCGCCCTCTGTCCGACGAGCCCGCTCCGCTGCTGGGAGAGAACCCTGTCGGCGCCAACCCGCTTGACCCCGAAACTGTCCCGGTAAGTGCCTCTGCAAAGACTTGCTCCCAGACCTCTCTGGTCCTCTGTTATCTTCCTACCCCGTTCTGGCTGCTGACGAGACAGGCCTCCTGACAGAGAAGGGAAAGTTTTCTACAATGTTGTGTTGGCTATGTCTGTCTCTTGCTACCGGCAGGTGATTGTGGAATGGTGGCATAGGGTGGCAGTTGTTGTGGGAAGCAGAAGCAGTGGCAGGCTGCTGCTGGCTGGAGTTTGGTTAGAGCTGGGGTTTGTGTTTTTATCCTGCAGCAGGTCTTTCCTTTGTGTCCCCTGACTCCTGTCGATTTGAGCTATCCTGAATGGATGTGCTTCATGATAAGGAAACCAGTGGATGTTAGCATCAAGAGTGGTGTCAGTCATCTTCTGGACAGAGGAGACTGTCTTTGAAGAGAGCATTAGGGCTCATGTTTCTGTTCTTCTCAGTCTCTCTCTTTCTCCCTGATGACACAATAGGTGATGATATACCTTGATATTTGCTCATGCTTTGTTTATTTTGCATTGGATGGAGGAATGGGATGGTTGACCAATGGTACCTCGACAATGCCCTTGTATGTGTTGTGTATTTGTTCCTCTGTGAGGAAATATGCATGGCTGTGTCTGAAGTGCTGCTGGAGGAAACAGGAGGTGTATTTTGTTGCTTCGTCAGCTTTTGCACTTGACTTATTTATACAGGCCTTGATTTGGTTTGTCTGGTTATGACAAGAGCCATATAAGAACAGAAAGGGGAAAATTTAAGTTGCACAGTGAGATAAAAGGAGAGGGAATTTAATTCTGTGCAGATGGTTACTGACAGACTTGTCTGGATGACAGCTCCTTGTTTACTTTTGGACCCCATGTCTTTCTTCCCAGCAGACTTGTGAGCAGACAAATATATCTGCCTTCTTAGCAGAGAGGTATAAAAATACCTGCATTGTCCATAGTGTGATGGTGCTGCTCCTTGAGGAGACATAGTCTGGACAAAAGGTTCTTTGATGTCATGTGCTTGACATTTCTCAGGGTCAAAGAACCCTCAAGTTGTGAGGGCTTGGAGATGTGAATTCAGGCAGCTGGGCCTGAGGAGCTGTTGAAAAGCCCAAGAGAATGTGTTGGTCCATGGGAGTTTTGGGAAGACTAAAATGTGTATTTACTACCTACTAAATACCTGAATTATGTATTTCCCCTAAGTGTCATTTTCCTTTCTCTTTGTGTTAACTCCTTATTGTGCTCGTTGCCATGATCTGAAGGTGGGTCTTTATCTCTGATGGTGTGTGGATGACCACCTCTGGTGAGTTTGTCTGACTGTCCTGTACATGCCTTTCATGTT
The DNA here is from genome assembly GCA_033816785.1 of Picus viridis. Lineage (NCBI taxonomy): Eukaryota > Metazoa > Chordata > Aves > Piciformes > Picidae > Picus > Picus viridis. The sequence continues at coordinate 1,411,669 of CM066593.1, forward strand.
TACAGCTCTAAAGAGAACGACTTTTATAGATCAAAGTGTAACTGGAAGAAATACTCTTGCTTGTCACACAGACATGGTGAGAAGTAAAACATTATTCTTGACATAGGCATGGTTGGAAGTAAAGCAATATCCATGGTCAGAAGAAGTTCCCTGAGGTGTTTGGAAATGAATAAAATGAATGACAGTAATGTGAGATGTGAAGGATAGGAGAAGGGTATTGAATGTGCTGTGTGTGAGGAGGAACTAGCGGAGACATGGCACGTGGTGTGCTAATTCCCAGGGTTCATTGCTGTGGACTGCATGAAATCAGTCTGGAGGTGTCATAGTTTTGGACAGTGTCCAGCTTGGAATGTGACTGGCCAAGCTGTGGATTCGTAAGTATGGATTCCTGTTTTCAGTTCCTGAACACAAACCTGCTCTTCATGTTAAGCCATAAGTGTTGTATATCTTCCAGCTTGGGCAACATGCTGTAGTTGCATTATGGTATCTTTGAGTTGATGTTTGGATGACTGTTTATTGCCACTGCATGTAGCTTATGCATAGAAGCAACATTATCAGAAGACTAAACTTGAAAAGAGGCCCCTGAAAAAGTTTTTGATAGATGATGACTATTTCTTAGAAGGAATCCTCCAACTATAGAGCCCAGAATGAGACCACACTTTCTCTTGCTTGTCTGATTCATGGTTTGTTTTCCTTTCCCTGGTTTGTGCATAAATTGGTTTACTTGTAATGCGTTGTGTGTTAGTTCCTCTTGTCTCAGTGGTGGTGGAAGGCAGGAGATGTGAGTATCTCTCTGTCTTCTGCTACTCTTGGGGGTAATAGATGTAACTATCACCTCAGCAGAAGTGGCATCTCTGTGGAAGAGTGGCTGTGACAAAAGAGGGGAGGAGATTCTGTGTTCGCCATTGTTTTGATGACTGCTCCACTCTTGGCCAATTATCCTAAGTGTTTCTTCTTGAAATGGTGATGATGGGAACAATGTGACTCCCTTCTTGATGTGCTATCCTTTCAGGATACATTTTTATCAACTACGAGAAGATCAGAAGAAAACTTAGAAATTGTGCAGTGCTGGAGGGTAGATATGGCAGAGATCTCTTGGTGGGCAGTGGGGCATAGAAGAACAGATGATATATTATCTTACTGTCGTAATGACCATGGAGTACCATGTGGTTTCAGTTCATTCTGCTCAGTAAGTTTGGCTTAAGTATTCTTATTCCACCAGATCTGTTCATTTGTCTGTTTCTTGTTCTCATCTTACTTCTTGTCATGAACTAAAACTCAACCTCAGGATGCCTGCTTACATGGGAAATGTCAAATCTTTGCCAATTGTCTGAGTGCAGAGGCAGTTCCTGTACACACCTTTGTGTTTACAGCTGTAAGGCGGATTTCACAGCCATGCCTTCGCTCCTAGAGACACACTTGTCTGCAGCGTAAGAAAGGAAGCATGGGAGTCTGTATACAAATGATGAAGAGCAACAGTCTTGCAGTCTAGAAAGGTTTGAGGAGAAACTTCAAGGTGCTGTGTGAGGAGGTACTAGTGTAGACATGGCATGTATTTTGTGGGTTCCTAGGATTTATAGGTGGCCCACAGAAAATGAGTCTGATTTTTTTCTTTATTATCACTTTGCTCAGACTCCAGCTGCCCAAGTTGTGGATTCATCATATTACTTTCCAGCTACATGATTCCTGTGAATGGTATGAACTGGGCATAGATGCAAACTTTGTGTTAATGTGATGGTATAAGGTGACTTCCAAGTCGCTGTTGTGCCGAAGAAAGATGATATTGCCTTTCAGCAGGTACTTGGGTGATCTGAACTTTAACTGAACACCGTACTGCTCGTGGCATTTCAAACCTTTGCAAGGTTCTTCACATTATATGGGATGAGTAGAAAATTCTCTTTGTGTGCACCTCTGTAGTCTCCCATGGGTTCCAAGAAGTTCTACACAGAGAGAGTGATTGCCCATTGGAATGGGCTGCCCAAGGAGGTGGTGGAGTCACCATCACTGGAGGTGTTCAGGAAGAGACTTGATAGGGTGCTTGGTTGCATGGTTTAGTTGATTAGGTGGTGTTGTATGATAGGTTGGACTCAATGATCTTGAAGGTCTCTTCCAACCTGGTCTATTCTATTCTATTCTATTCTATTCTATTCTATTCTATTCTATTCTATTCTATTCTATTCTATTCTATTCTATCTCTGTGGAAGAGTGTGTGTGATAAAAGGGAAGACATTCTCCGTGTGCTGATCTTTTGATGTGACTCAGTCTCTGTTGGCTGACTTCTCTATTGGTTATGAAATTGATCATTCATGTGCTTTACAGTTGTATTTCTTCACAGAATCTTGTTCAGAGGGCACATGTTCCCCCTTTTTGGTGTGATTGTAGGGCATTATTCTCTTGTGATATGTTTTGCCAGTTGTGAGAATCAGAAGCAAACCTAGAAGGTGAGTAGGGTTGGAGAGAAGACACGGAGGATTTCTTTTGGTGGTGGGGCCATAGAGGAACAGATAGTAATTTTCCTGCTTGTCATTGCTCTTCCTTAGTCACTGAGTTGTCATACAATGTAATTTCTGTTCCTTCTGCTCAATAAGCCTGGCCTAAGAAAATCCACTTATTCCTCTTTCTGTTTCTTGCCATCTGAGTACCCTCATGAAGGGAACGAGGTGTTTGCCCATGGCAGGTGGGAGAAAGAAGTGATCTTCAATTTTTTTTTTCCCAACCCTGATAATTCTTTGGTTTTGTGAAAGACTCGATGTGGTTTTCATTTCCCCCTTAGCAGATCTTCAAGTATGGAGATGCAAAAAAATTATATAATTTGTGAGTCATAAACACGATAGAAAAAGTTATTCTGCTATATTACACCCTTGCCTCTCAGGTGTCACATTCTCAGTGTCCTTCCTCTTCTCCCTGAAAGAAAAATGAACAGTGGGTCAAACACCCGAGATGTACATGAGACAGAAAATGTTTGTAAGCAAAGCACAAAAAGACTAAATTTACTTTTATTTTGTTCTGTGCCTGAATACTTATTGTTTACTCGAGCACGGGTACTTCTTTCGTGATGTTCGTCCCAGGAAAGAAAATGAGAACTGCAAGTACAAACCTGAGTGCTAAGAAGCTCCCTCTTGTTTTTGTTAAGAGCAGCTCACATATATGTTTATTGCAATTCAGTGAATATTTCCTTCATTGTAACTCATGGAGATTCTAAAGCACCTGACATCGAATCTGACTTTTGAACGCGTTCGGAATCACATTAAGTGTTTCCATAATTTAATCAGAGACGACAAAACTGAATGCCCAGGGTTCAGATTCCCGTTCCCGTGTGACGACAGCCATCCGGCGGCTGCATTGGCGTCACGGCACCTCCGGGTGCCGCTGCTGCCCGACGCACAGAGATGCCGGAACCAAAGAAGCCGCAGCGTCCGGCCCCCACAGGCTGCTCGCTCACTCGCTCGGCACCGGCCAGAGAGGCAGTGGCACGGAGAGCAGAGACGAGAGGCGGCACGGGGAGCAGCGGTATCCGAGCTGGAGCAGAAATCGCTGCGTTCCGGCGGCCCCTGCTCTCGGAACCGACAGCAGCTGGAAGTGAAGGAAGGGAGCGGCAGGAGAGACGACTGCCCCGACCGCTGCCCACAATGGCGAACAGGCAGAGCCCGAGACCTGGGCGGTGGCGAGCAGCCGGGAGAGTGCTGCTGTTTCCGGCTATGTTGTTAGGCTTCTGCTGCCGGGTGGCGCCGGAGCCGATCCGCTACACCATACCAGAGGAATTGGGCAGAGGTTCGCTGGTGGGGCCGCTGGGGCGGGACCTGGGACTGAGCCCGGCAGAGCTGCCGGCACGCAAGCTGCGTCTCAGCGCCGAGAAGCAATATTTCGGCGTGAGAGAGGAGAGCGGAGAGTTGTACGTGACGGAGAGACTAGACCGGGAGGTGATGTGCGGCGAGGCGCCGACCTGCTCCATCAGCTTCGAGGCGCTGGTGCACAACCCGCTCAACGTTTTCCACATCGAGGTGGCCATCCAGGACATCAACGACAATGCACCGCGCTTCCTCCAAGAACATTTCCAACTGGAAATCAACGAATTGACTTCTCCCGGCGCCAGCTTTGCCGTGGGAGCAGCCGAAGACGCGGATGTGGGAAGGAACTCCCTGCAGAACTACAAGCTGGAGACCAACAAGTACTTTGAGGTGGAAATGAAAGAGAAGCAGGATGGCAGCAAATTCGCGGAACTGGTGCTGCACCGAGTTCTGGACCGGGAGAGGGAGCCGAGCCTGCAGCTGGTGCTGACGGCGCTGGACGGCGGGGACCCGCCCCGCAGTGGCACCGCCCAGCTCTACATCAACGTCACCGACGCCAACGACAACGCCCCCGTGTTCGCTCAGGACCGGTACCGAGTGAGCCTGAGGGAGAACTCGCCTCCGGGCTCCACGGTGCTGAACGTCTCGGCCACCGACGCTGACGCTGGAAGTAACGCCCGCATCACCTACGGCTTTGGGAAAATGTCGGCCAAGGTGCTTCAGAAGTTTGTGTTGGACGCGGAAAGCGGGATCATCACGCTGCAGGAAGCACTGGACTTTGAGGACACGCGAGGCTACACGCTGCTGGTGGAGGCCAGGGACGGGGGCGGTCTAGTGGCACGCTGCGAAGTGGACGTGGAGGTGTTGGATGTAAACGACAACGTGCCAGAAGTGATACTGACGTCGGTGTCGAGTCCAGTTCCCGAGGATGCTCCGATCGGCACTGTGGTGGCCCTGGTGAAAGTGCGGGACCGCGACTCCGGGGACAACGGTCAGGTGCGGTGCGAGCTGTCGGGAGAGGCGCCGCTGTCGCTCGTGGCGTCGTCAGGAGGGTCGTACAAGGTGGTGACGGCGAGCGCGCTGGACCGGGAGCAGGCAGCCGAACACCGAGTGACGCTGGTGGCCAGGGACAGGGGCAGCCCGGTGCTGTCGAGCCAAGCGGCGCTGGTGCTGGAGGTGTCGGACGTGAACGACAACGCGCCGGTGTTCGAGGAGGAGGTGTACAGTGCCTACGTGGCCGAGAACAACGCGGTGGGAGCGTCGGTGCTGCGCGTGCAGGCACGGGACGCGGACGCGGGCGCCAACGGGCGCGTCAGCTACTGGCTGGAGGGCGGCAGCGCCGGCTCGGCACCGCCGCCGGTGTCGGTGGAGGCGCAGAGCGGCGCGGTGTACGCGCAGCGCTCCTTGGACTACGAGCAGTGCCGCGAGTACACGGTGACGGTGCGGGCGCAGGACGGCGGGGTGCCGGCGCGCAGCTCGACGGCCACGGTGCGCATCTTCGTGCTGGACCGCAACGACAACGCGCCGCGGGTGCTGTGGCCGGCGGCAGCGTCGGCAGCAGGCGAGGCGCCGCCCTTCGAGGTGGTGCCGCGCACGGCCGAGGTGGGCTACCTGGTGGCCAAGGTGGTGGCGGTGGACGCGGACGCGGGGCGCAACGCCTGGCTGTCGTACGAGCTGCTGCAGGCGGCGGAGCCGGCGCTCTTCCGCCTGGGGCTGCACAGCGGCGAGGTGCGCACGGCGCGGGCCGTGTCGGAGCGCGACTTGGCCAAGCAGCGCCTGGTGGCGCTGGTGAAGGACCACGGGCAGCCGGCGCTGTCGGCCACGGCCACGCTGCACGTGGTGCTGGCCGAGAGCTTGCAGGAGGCGCTGCCGGAGCTGAGCGAGCGGCCGGCGGGCGCCGACTCGCCGGCCGAGCTGCAGTTCTACCTGGTGCTGGCGCTGGCCCTGCTCTCGGCGCTCTTCGTGCTCAGCCTGGGGCTGGCGCTGCTGGCGCGGCTGCGGAGGGCGGGGCCGCCCGCCGTGCTGCGCTGCCTGGGCGCGCAGCGCTTGTCTCTGGCGGGCGCCGCCTTCCCGGCGGACTTCTGCGAGGGCACCTTGCCCTACTCCTACAACCTGTGTGTGGCTCCGGGACGCGCCCTGACCGAGGCCGCTTGGCTGCCGTCACCGCTGCTGGACGGGGAGTCCTGCGTGAAGTCGAGCCCGAATAGCAGCGCCGGTGCAGGAGATCCGCCTGTCGATCCCGACGCAGCGCAGGTCGGTAAGCCGCAGGATTCTTCTACTTTTCTTGGACCCTCTCTGGGTCTCCTTCCTCTATTTCTTTTGTCCTGGGGTTTTGGGCGTGTGGCGTGCTGGTCCCTGTCTCTTTGAAGGAAGGAGTGAAGGAAGAAGCGGGGTATCCCCCTTCCACTCAGACCAGACAGGCAGGGGCAGCAGTTTTTAGTTCCTCCATTGTCATGGGTTCAATTGAATGTTTCTGGTACGACTCTCATTTGTTTACAGTGAACGCTCTATGTGATGATCCTAAGTGGCAGACTTGGTTATACATGGAGTACAGTTCACGCTGGAGATTTTTCGTTCCTGAAAAATTCTTGTGTCCTCCATGAAAAATGGAATCTATGGCTTGTTCCTCCTAGACAAAGGAGTAAAATGTATTGGTTGGTTGAGTCAGTAACTGCGAAAGCAGTAAATTAATGGTGATGCAATTGAGATGAGTTGGACGCTTGTCGTTGAACTTTTTTTCCTTCATGATCAACTTATTATGAAAGTGATTTACTTGAACCTCTTTGAAAGCTGCATCCAAACCTGTTGCTTAAATGGGGGCATTCCGTCCTTCATCCACTTTTATAACAGTTGTTCCTGCTTCTTTAACAGCTAGAGGCTTTCGTCCATTCTCATAATGACTCGGCAACAAGAAGCAATTTGGGTAATGAGTCTGATACTTCTGGTTTTCCGGAGAAAGAGAACCAGAACCTGAATATCAGATTTATTATTTCTGTCCCTGGGGTTTTGTTGTTTTGTTTTGTTTTCTCATTTGTTTCCTTTGTGGTGTGGATGGAAAGTCCTGATCCGAGTTTCCATGAAGGGATGAAAGGAGAATCCCACTTCTATTCAGAGCAAACATTAAGCCCTTCTTGGTTCATTGGCAGACACAGGTTCAGATTCATCTGAGAAGTTTTGTCTAAGAAGTTTCCAAAGTCTGAAAGGTTCATAAAGGTAAAGGCGACTCCTTAATGTGTGCGATGAGATCAAATAATTCTACACACCGAGTCGGGAAAATGGGAATGATACTTTGTGTTTATCCCTTCGGGATGGACTTTTCTGAAACTGTGTTCAGCACCTACACATCTGTCTTATGCCCTCTCCTTCGTGCTCTTTTTTAGTTCCCTCTTTTTCTATCTTTTTTCTATGTCTTCTCTTGGAGAGGTTCAGCTGTTGAATGCTATCTTTAGAAAAGTTGCCTTGTGTATTTCAGGGGCTCTTTTCTTATCTTAACTTTCGCTAATTTAATTGAAAAGCTTGAATTATAGTGATTGCCTTTCTATTAACAACCTTCCCAGAGAAAGAGTCCCTGTGCATTGCTATCTGCTGCTGTATTACTTGGAAACGCAGGGGAAGCATGGCCTAGAGTGTGTAAGGGGCGAGCAGTGGTAGTAGAAAAGGGAGGAATTAAGACTGATAGGTCAGCCTCCGATGTGCTTGGAAGAAGTAACGAAATCAAGAGTGAATGTTTATCCCTGTACTATTAATGAGGTACGGCTCCGTTCTGCAGTTTCTTGATGGTTTTCTTATGTGTAGAAATTCCGAGGAAAGGCACACTCAAGCCCAGCATATACGATTTTTTAAATTATTATTCTTAAAGATCCAGTATAATGTGCAGGTCATATTACTATAAACTATTCTCAATAAAAACTTGATTTCCCTTGCAGCAGAAGTAACATTGGAGAAACTGGAGAAACGTGAAAGCACAAAATCACCTGTCTTCATTTAAGGGGGGCTTTTAGTTACTGTTTTGTTCAATTAGTTGGGACGTAGGAAATGGTGACTGTTAGACGCCCGTTATAGCTACAAACCAGGGTGAGGCAAATGTAATTCGAGATCAGTATCTATAAAAAGATGTAAAATTCGCGCTAGATTGTACTTTCGGAGTGTTAGGGTAAGGCTTAGCAGGATTCTCAATCTCATATTCCGATAAAGAGATCTCATATCACCATTAAAACCCATGAGCGGGCAGCGCCGTGTGGCTGCAGTTCCGAGAGGAGGCTGCGAGCGCCGCTGTTGACCAAGGAGGAGCCATCGGAAGCCGAAGCGCTGCAAGCAGCCCCGCCCCGCAGCGGCTCCGGCTCTCTGGCTGGCTCGGAGTCGGAGCGGTCTACGAGCGTCCCCGCGGTGCGGAGCCGAGCTGTAGTGAGCCGGAGGGGCTAGAGGAAGCGAGCGGCAGCGGCGAGCTGAAGAAGGAGCCAGAGTTCGATCGGAATCCGTGTCGGCGGTGGTGATGTGCCCTGCGGGGAAGCGCGGGGGCCGGCAGTCGCGGGCCCTGCTGTGCTGCGTCCTGCTGGCGGCGTTGGAAGCGGCGTGGGGGCAGCTACGGTACTCGGTGCCCGAAGAGATGCCCAAGGGCTCTTTCGTGGGCGACGTGGCCAAGGACCTGCGGCTGCAGATGACAGCAATCACAGACAGTGGCGTCCGCATCTTGGACAAAGGTAGGACGCAGTATTTCTCTCTGCACGGGAAGACGGGACATTTGGTGACGGCGGAGAGGATAGATAGAGAGCAGCTGTGCGAGAGCGAGCAGCAATGTGTGCTGCGGTGTGAGCTGATAGTGGAGGGAGAAATGAAAGTGTACGGAGTGGAAGTGGCAATCACTGATATTAATGACAACGCACCCAGCTTTCCAGAGCCAGAAATGCAGCTGAGAATGAGTGAGACAAGAGTCGCAGGATCTCGTTTTCCTCTGATCGAAGCTCAGGACCCGGACTTGGGAACAAATTCTGTCCTGAGCTATGAGCTGAGCGGCGACGAGCACTTCTCACTGGCCGAGCAGGAAGGCCCCGGTGGCGATCGCCGTCCCGAGCTTGTGCTAGCCAAGGCACTGGACCGGGAGGAGACGGCGCTCCATGATCTGCTGCTGAGGGCGAGTGACGGCGGAGAGCCGCCGCGGACGGGCACGGCGCGGATCCGCGTGGTTGTGCTGGATGCGAACGACAACGCGCCTATGTTCAGCCAGGCAGAGTATACGGTGCGTGTGCCTGAGGACGTGCCCGTGGGCTCTGTGCTCGTCACCGTCATGGCCACTGACCCCGACGAGGGGATGAACGGGGACGTGAAATACTTGTTGAAGAAAATCACCAAGAAAGGCTTATCGACTTTCCAGCTAGATTCGGAAACGGGATCTATCACTCTGGTGCAGAGCTTGGATTTCGAGGAAGGAGAATCGTATGAACTGGAAGTGCAGGCACACGATGGCGAGGGCCTTTTCGACACCGCGAGAGTCACGATTGCCGTTACAGACGTCAATGATAACGTGCCTAAAATTTCAGTGTCATCGTTACTGAGAGAGATCTCTGAGGATGCCCCATCAGGGACCGTGGTGGCCCTGCTGCACGTACAGGACCGGGACTCGGGAGCCAACGGCCAGGTGCGGTGCTCCCTGGACGCAGGAGTCCCGTTCCGGCTGGAGAAGTCGTTTGAGGATTATTACCGAGTGGTGACGACGAGAGAGCTGGACCGGGAAGAGGTGTCAGAGTACAACGTGACAGTGCGGGCGGCCGACGGCGGGTCGCCGTCGCTGTGGAGCAGCACGGTGCTGAACCTGCGGGTGCTGGACGTGAACGACAACGCGCCGGTATTCAGCGAAGCGAGCTACAGCGCCCGGCTGGCCGAGAACAACGCGGCGGGCGCGCTGGTGCTGACGGTGCGGGCGCGGGACGCGGACAGGGGTCAGAACGCGCGCGTGCGGTACCGTGTGGGCGAGGGGCGGGTGCGTGGCGCGGCGCTGTCGTCGTACGTGTCGGTGCAGGCGGAGACGGGCGCGCTGTACGCGCTGCGCTCCTTCGACTACGAGGAGGTGCGCGAGGTGGGGCTGTGGGTGCTGGCGGAGGACGGCGGCTCGCCGGCGCTGAGCAGCAACGTGTCGGTGCGGATCGTGATCGTGGACGAGAACGACAACGCACCGCAGGTGCTGTACCCGCCGGCGTCGGTCGTGTCCGGGGCCGGTGCCCGTGGGTGGTCGGGGGTGGAGCTGGCGCCGCGGTCGTCGGAGCCCGGGGCGCTGGTGGCCAAGGTGGTGGCGGTGGACGCGGACGCGGGTCAGAACGCGTGGCTGTCGTACGAGCTGGCCAAGGCGACGGAGCCGGGGCTGTTCCGCGTCGGGCTGCACAGCGGCGAGGTGCGCACTGCGCGTTTCCCGCTGTCCCGCGACGCTGCTCGGCAGAGCCTGGTGGTGCTGGTGAAGGACCACGGGCGGCCGGCGCTGTCGGCCACGGCCACGCTGACCGTGGTGCTGGCCGAGAGCGTGGCCGAGCTGCTGGCCGAGCTGGGCAGTGAGGCATCGGCGGTGGTGCCGGGCGAGTCGGCGGGCAGCCTGACGCGCTGGCTGGTGCTGGCCGTGGCGGCCGTCTCCTGCCTCTTCCTCGCCTTCCTTCTGCTGCTGCTGGCACTGCGCCTGCGGCGCTGGCGGCGCTCGCAGCTGCCTCCTCCTGCGGGCGGTGCCTTGCGCGGCGTCCCGGCCACGCATTTTGTGGGCATTGACGGCGTCCGCGCTTTCCTGCGCTCCTACTCTCACGAGGTGTCGCTCACCGCCGAGTCACGCAAGAGCCAGCTCCGCTTGTCACCCGGCAGCTGCTGTGACACCCTTCCGGCCCGCCCTCTGCCCTACGAGCCCGCACCGTTGCTCGGGGATGACCCTGCCGGCACCTGCGTTCAGGATGTCGGTAATGCTCCGGTAAGTGTCTCATCCCTCACACTTGCCGTATCCGACTCTTGCTTTTCCTCTGCGCTCTCCGCCCACCCTACTCTGGCTGGTGCCGAGGCAGGGATGCAGACAAGGAAGGGAAAGTTTCCTGCAGCACTTCATTGGCTGCTACCAGCTGCTACTGCTGGCAGGTGACTGCGGGGTAGTGTCTCAGCATGACAGTTAGTGTGGGAGACAGAAGCAGTGTCAGGCTGTTGTTATCTGGAGTTTGGTAAGAGCTGTGTTTGTGGGTTTATTCTATGCTAACTCGATTCTCATTTTGTGCCCCCGTGTAATTCTGATTTTCCTGCCAGAATGAGCTCTTCTGATGGATTTGTTGTAATATCAGCCAGTTGAAGATTGCATTAAGAGCAGTATCAGACATCTTCACAGCAGATGAAAGTGTCTTTGAATGGAGCATTAGTCACCGTATATCATTTCCCTGCTCATTGTTTCTACTCTTCTCAGCCTCCCTCTTTCTTTCTGATGCAGTAAGCAGTGATATGTCTTGATATTTGCTCATGCTTTTATGATTTTGCATCGCCTGGAAAAATGGGTATGGGCAACAACTAGTCCCTTGATACAATCCCTTTTATGTGTTTTGAAGATGAAGGATAATAATGAGAATTCTCTTTGACAAAACATGTGCGTGGCTGCATGTGAACGGCTGCTGGAGGAAACAGGAGATGTCTTTAATTGATTCACCACCTCTTATGGTTGACTTATTTAAGCAGACCTTCATGCACCTTGTCTTGTTATGACAAGAGCCATATGAGGGTGCAAGCAGGGAGATTCAAATTGTAGGATGAGATAAAAGGAGAGCAGGTTTGGCCCTGTGTCTTTCTTCTTAGTACAGAGATACAAAGGTATCAGTTTGAAGTCTTTGGTGTAATGGTGATGCATGATGAAGTAAAATTGTCCAGTTAAAAGGCTATGAAACTTCTGTGGGTCAAAGAACACCATGTAATTTTTGTCAGATTGGAAATACAAGTTCTGGGAGCTGGGCCTGAGCAGCTGTTGAAGAGCCCAAGAGAACGTGTTGCTCATCTTCCATGGGTGCTTTGAGAGGAGCAAAGTGTATTTACCACTTGTGACATACCTGTATTATATACTTTCCATAAGGGCCATAATATAGGAGGATGTGTACAGATTCCTTCCTTTCTCCTCGTGTTAATTTCTTACTGTAGCATGCATGTCTTTGATGTTTAGAGATCTAAAGAGAAAAAAATGTTATAAGTCATAAACTGAGTCTGGATGCGTGATATTTCTGGATGTTACCTAACTCAGACTCTGACTCTGTGGGTTCATCAGTTTGTTTTCCTCTTCATGAAGTTTCCTGTCCATTTTCACTTATTGAATGCAAACCTACATTTCATGTTAAGCCTTAAGTACCGCATAGCTTCCACGTTTTCCAGCAGGCTATAGTTAGATTATGGTATCTTTGAGTTGATAGTTTGGTGACTGTTGTCACTGCATATGGCTGATGCTCTGAAGCTACAAGACAATATGTTCTGCTTTCTCTGAAGATGCCCATGAAAAGGTGTTCACAGTTAAGATTTCATACTTGTGGTAGATGGACAGGCCACAGAGCAGAAACAACGATGAGGGCTAATGACTATTTCTTAAAAGGAAACCTCTTACTCTGTAGTTCAGAGTGAGACTTTAGGGCCACACTTGCAGCTTCAGTTATGAATGACTTCCAGGTGCTCTCAGGAGTGAATTTTACAACTGCAGTGAAAACCAAGAAGTCTTCCTGGTGAGTTTCTCTGATGCTTTCTCTTCCAACTCTTCCTTGTCTAGCTTGTCTGATTTATGGTTTGGTTTGATTTTCTTGGTTTTCTGTGTATGTAGAGTTAATTGTATTTAGCAGCAGAGCTTTGTTTAGCAACATGTTGCATCTTAGTGGCCTCCTGCTCTTGCTACAGTTGCTGTGAAAGGCAGGAGATGTGGGGGTCTTTTTGTGTTCTGTTGTTGGGGGGAGCAATAGATGTAACCATGACCTTAGGAAAAGTGGCATCTCTGTGGGACAGTGCATGTGATAAAAGCCGGGAGAAGGTTCCCCGCTAAGCCATTGGTTTGATGATGGTTTGATTGATTTGATGGTCTGTTGGATGACTGTTCATGGCCATTTATCATTCCTGTGCTTTAGAATCCTTCTGCTTCAGAACGGTGGTGAGGAGAACAGTACCTCTCCCTCTCCTCATGGCTTGTTGATGGCCCACAAGATGGAGACCAGGGAGACAAAGTGCCTCCCACTGTAAGCGAAGACAAGATGCTTGACCATCTGAGGAACATGAAGATATACAAGTCCATGAGACCTGATGGGATGCATCCCAGAGTCCTGAAGGAATTAGCTGATGTAGTTACCAAGCCACCCTTCATGATATTTGAAATGTCCTGTCAGTCAGGTGAAGTCCCTGGGGACTGGAAGAAAGGAAACATTACACCCATTTTTAAAAAGGCAGACCCTGGGAACTACTGACCTGTCAGCCTCACCTCTGTGCCTGGGAAGATCATGGACAGAACCTCCTAGATGTCATGCTGAGGCACAGGGAGGATAGGGAGGTGATTCAAGGCAGCCAGCATGGCTTTACTAGGGGCAAATCCTTCCTGACCAACCTAGTGGCTTTCTATGACAAAGTGACTATGTCAGTGGATAAGGGATGACATGTGGATGTGAGACCTATCTGGATTTCTGCAAGGCCTTTTGCACAGTCCCCCACAACATCCTTCTTGCCATGTTGGAGAGATATGGAGTTGATGGATGGACTGTTCAGTGGATAAGGAACTGGCTGGGTGGTCACATCCAGAGGGTAGTGCTCATTGGCTTGAAGTCCAGATGGAGAGCAGTGAGGTCCCTGAGGGGCCCATACTGTGAGGGAAAGTAACACCAAAGAAACTCCTCCAGGTTGATAGAAAGAGTTTCACTGGAAATGAGATAATACAATGCACAATTACCTTAGCCTATGTGCAGCAAAGCACAGCAAAATGCAGAAGCATCAGTAAAATCCATTGACCTCTCCCCCCAACCCCTGACCCACAGCCAGCCCAGCAGAAAAGATAAGCACCTCCAAACCTGGAAACCAAAAGCAGCAACCAGAATAGGAAGCTTCTCATGTTGCAATCTGAAGTCCCATGGTACTTTGCTCCAGTCAGCAGTTTCATTTTGATGCTGGCATGATGGCAGCATAGTATTGAATATCAGCAGCAGATTCAAGTCAACCTATGAGAGTGATGTTTTGAGGCAAATTCTTGCTTCCCTTGGTGATGCTTCAGCCACTTGAATATAGTCCAAGATACCTTAGCTTGAGAAAGAGGCCCATGAAAAGATGTTTGCATTTTTGGTTTCATAGTTATATGCAGATGATCAGGAAACAGAGTAGAAAAAATTGCTGAGAGATGATGATTACTTCCTAAAATATTCCTCCCTACGGTGTAGTCCAGAGGAAGACTTTAGGGTTGCATCTTGTGTTTGAAACCTCAATGATTGACAGGTGACCTCAGGGATGAATTTAAAGAGCTGTAGTGAAGACCAAGATGACTTCCCTGTGAGTTTCCCTGGTAGCAGTTGATCTTTTAATGCTTCCTTGTCTTCATGGTCCAAATTTTTTCTTTCCTTGTTCCCTCTGTAGGTAGGAATAGTCTTAATTAGCGGCATTATCTTCGTTTAGCCCTGGTTTGTGTGGTGTTGCACACAGTCATACAGTTTCTGCGAAGGTTATACTTTTGTTCTGCTTTTCATGTGGAGAGGAGATGAAAGCATGAGTTTAGTAGAAGAGACCTCTTTATGGAAGAGTGTGTGTGATGAAGGAGGGGACCATAAGGATGTCTGCTGGAAATACAATACAGCAGGGAGAGTTCAGTCCCACAGTGTGTGGAAGGTAAGTTCTTGACACAACTACTGAGGGAGACAACCAGGGAAGGTGCCCTCCTGGACCTGCTTTTTGTGAACAGGGAGCAACTTGTGGAGGAATTAAAGGTTGGAGACCAGCTAGGGCACAGCAATCATGGGATGATTGAGTTTTCAATCCTTGGGGAAAGAAGGAGAGAGGTTAGTAAAACTGCCATCTTGGACTTCTAGAGGGTAAACTTTGGCCTATTCAGGAGATTGACAAAGTCCCTTGGGAGGCCACTTTGAAGGACACAAGAGTCCAGGATGGGACTAAGACTTCTAAGAGGGAAGTCTTAAAGGCACAGGTGCAGGCTGTCCTCATGTGCTGAAAAATGAGTCAGCAGGGAAGGCATCTGGCTTGGCTGAGTAGGGACCTTTGACTGTAGGAGCTGGAGCTGTTTAGCTTGAAAATGCTGAAAAGATGTTGTTCTGATTCTCTTGTCACATGTAATAAGTGATAGAACAAGAGGGAACACCCTCAAGCTGCAAAAGAGTAGGTTCAGACTGGACACTAGGAAACATTTTTTTCACCAGAAGAGTGGTCAAGCATTGGAATGTGCTGCCCAGGGAGGTGGTTGAGTCACCAGCCCTGGATGTGTTTAAAGATTGTTTGGATGTGGTGCCTGGGGATATGGTTTAGGGGAAAACTTTGTAGAGCAGGGTTATGGGTTGGACTTGATGATCCTGAGGGTTGTTTCCACCCTGAATGTTCCTGTGATTCTGCGACAAGCTGATTCTTTGATCTTACTCTGTTCCTGTTGAATGACCACTTCTCTTCTGCTATTTATCATTCATGTACTTTACAATCACATTTCCTCACTGAATGTTGTTGAGCAGACACATGTACTTCCCTTCTTGGTGTGACCATATGCTCCCGTGATATGTTTTTGCCAGTTGTGAGGATTAGAAGCAATGCAGGAAGTTTTGTAGGGTTGGAGAGAAAGCTTGAGGGATACCTGTTGGAGGCAGGACCATAGAGGAACAGATGATCTTTTCCGTGTTTGTCACTGCACTTCCTCAGCTACTTAGTTGTGGTACAATATCATTTCCATTCCTTCTACTCAAAAAGCGTGGCATAAGAAATTGCATTCGTTGCTCTGCATTCCTGCTTCTTGCCTTCTGAAGAACCTGCTGTAGGGAAGGATGTGCCTGCCCATAGCAGAGGGGGGATGAAATGATCTATAAGATCTCTTCCAACGTTAAATATTGTTTGTTCTATGAAAGACTCAATGAGATTTTGCACTTTTCCAACATCAGCCCTGCAAACAGGAGATGCAAATGCAGACACCATGATAATTGTTATTCTGTATTCTTAGCGTAAAGAAATACATGTTGCCTTTGGGCTGTTACATTGTCAATACAATTATTCCTCTCCCTGGAAGAAAAATTAAGAATGGGTCAGACAGAAGGAAAAAGAAGAAATGCTGAAAAGTCAGAAAACTTTTGGAATTCCAGAACGAAAAGACTGAAATTAGTTACATTTTGTTCTTCTTCCAATTACTTATTGCTTACACCACACAGGTATTTGTTTCTTTATATTCATCCCAAGCAAGAAAAGCAGAATTGGAAATACCTGACAGAGTGCTAAAAAGCTCCTTTTTGGTTTTCTTAAGATCAGCAGAGATACTTCTGTTAGTATTTCCTTCAGCTGCTCCCTGTGACTTCAAGGAGGTGACCTAAAGGCCAGTCTAAAACACTTTTTGAGTCACGTTAAGCAAGGGTTTCTGCATTTCCATAGATAAAATGCGAGACAGTAAAGCTGGATGACCATGGCTCTTGTAATGTCTGTCATGACCTTACCAAGAGCAGCTCAGTTCCTGTATTTACCGCTCTGTCACGAATATTTACTACTGACTATTTACTGCATGCGGCCTAAAATTTTGCTCTTGACAGAGAATGTGTTTAAACTCCTTTGGAGTAGCACTAAATCTGTGAAGAAGCTTATAAAAGATGAGACCGCAAATCTGGATGCTCACAGCTCGTATTCCGGGTCCCCGCCAGCAGGCGGCTGCGATGGCGACGTGGCGCCTCAGGGTGCCGCTGTTGACCAAGGCGGAGTAGCAGCCGGAGCTGCCGCAGCGTCCCTCCCCGGAAGGCTGCTGGTTCTCTCAGCGCCAGCCGGAGTGGCAGCGGCGCAAGCAGCAGAGGTAAGAGGCGGCGGGGGGAAGAGCGGCGTCCGAGTCGGCACCGAGATCGCTGCCCTCCGGCGGCTCGTGAGCTAAACACAATGTCGGGAAGACAGAGCCGGAGTCTGAGCCAGAGCCTGGAGCGGCGGCGAGCAGCCGAGCGAGTGCTGCTGCTGCTGCCCGCTGTGCTGCTATGCCTGTGCTGCCGGGTGGCACCGGAGCCGATCCGCTATACCATTCCCGAGGAGCTGGGCAGAGGTTCCCTGGTGGGGCCGCTGGCGAGGGACGTGGGGCTGAGCCCAGCCGAGCTGCCGGCACGCAAGCTACGGCTAACGTCTGCCGCTAAACGGCAGCTGCGATACTTCACCGTGAGCGAGGAAACTGGAGAGCTGTATGTGAGCGAGAGGCTGGACCGGGAGGAGATGTGCGGCGAAGCACCGACCTGTTCCGTCAGCTTCGAGGCGCTGGTGCACAACCCGCTCAATGTTTTCCATGTGGAGGTGGTCATCCAGGACGTCAACGACAATGCGCCACACTTCCTCCAAGACCATTTCCAGCTGGAAATCAATGAGTTGACTTCTCCCAGTGCCCGCTTTTACTTGGGCATGGCAGAAGACGCGGACGTGGGCAGCAATTCCCTGCAGAGCTACGAGCTGGAGACCAACAAATACTTTGAGGTTGAGGTGAAGGAGAAGCAGGACGGCAGCAAGTTCGCGGAGCTGGTCCTGCGCCGAGCGCTGGACCGGGAGAGCGAGCAGAGCCTGCGGCTGGTGCTGTCGGCGCTGGACGGCGGCGACCCGCCTCGCAGAGGTACAGCCCAGCTTTTTATCAACGTCACTGATGCCAACGACAACGCCCCCGTGTTCGCGCAGGACCGGTACCGAGTGAGCTTGCGCGAGGACTTGCCTCCGGGCTCGGTGGTGCTGAACATCTCGGCCACCGACGCTGACGCTGGAAGTAACGCTCGCATCACCTATGGCTTCGGGAAAATGCCAGCCAAAGTGCTTCAGAAGTTTGTAGTGGACGCAGAGAGCGGAATCATCACGCTGCAGGAAGCACTGGATTTCGAGGAGGCGAGCACGTTTAGCTTGGCCATTGAAGCAAAGGACGGGGGCGGACTGGTGGCACACTGTGAAGTAGAGGTGGAGGTGCTGGATGTGAACGACAACGCGCCCGAAATCACCGTGCTGTCTGTTTCGAGTCCAGTTTCTGAGGACGCTCCTGTCGGCACCGTGGTGGCTCTGGTGAACGTGAACGACCCAGACTCCGGGGAGAACGGTCAGGTGCGGTGCGAGCTGGCGGGAGAGGCGCCGCTGTCGCTCGTGGAGTCCTCGGGCGGCTTGTACAAGGTAGTGACGGCGAGCGCGCTGGACCGGGAGCAGGCAGCCGAGCACCGAGTGACGCTGGTGGCCAGGGACAGGGGCAGTCCGGTGCTGTCGAGCCAAGCGGCGCTGGTGCTGGAGGTGTCGGACGTGAACGACAATGCGCCGGTGTTCGAGGAGAAGGTGTACAGCGCCTACGTGGCCGAGAACAACGCGGCGGGAGCGTCGGTGCTGCGCGTGCTGGCACGTGACGCGGACGCGGGCGCCAACGGGCGCGTCAGCTACTGGCTGGAGGGCGGCAGCGCCGGCTCGGCACCGCCGCCGGTGTCGGTGGAGGCGCAGAGCGGCGCGGTATACGCGCAGCGCTCCTTGGACTACGAGCAGTGCCGCGAGTACACGGTGATGGTGCGGGCGCAGGACGGCGGGGTGCCGGCGCGCAGCTCGACGGCCACGGTGCGCATCTTCGTGCTGGACCGCAACGACAACGCGCCGCGGGTGCTGTGGCCGGCGGCAGCGTCGGCAGCAGGCGAGGCGCCTCCCTTCGAGGTGGTGCCGCGCACGGCCGAGGTGGGCTACCTGGTGGCCAAGGTGGTGGCGGTGGACGCGGACGCGGGGCGCAACGCCTGGCTGTCGTACGAGCTGCTGCAGGCGGCGGAGCCGGCGCTCTTCCGCCTGGGGCTGCACAGCGGCGAGGTGCGCACGGCGCGGGCCGTGTCGGAGCGCGACTTGGCCAAGCAGCGCCTGGTGGCGCTGGTGAAGGACCACGGGCAGCCGGCGCTGTCGGCCACGGCCACGCTGACCGTGGTGCTGGCCGAGAGCTTGCAGGAGGCGCTGCCGGAGCTGAGCGAGCGGCCGGCGGGCGCCGACTCGCCGGCCGAGCTGCAGTTCTACCTGGTGCTGGCGCTGGCCCTGCTCTCGGCGCTCTTCGTGCTCAGCCTGGGGCTGGCGCTGCTGGCGCGGCTGCGGAGGGCGGGGCCGCCCGCCGTGCTGCGCTGCCTGGGCGCGCAGCGCTTGTCTCTGGCGGGCGCTGCCTTCCCGGCGGACTTCTGCGAGGGCACCTTGCCCTACTCCTACAACTTGTGCGTGGCTCCGGGCCGCGCCCTGACCGAGGCCGCTTGGCTCCCGCCGCCGCTGCCCTCAGAGGATCTGCTGGACGGTGAGTCCTGCGGGAAGGCGAGGCCGAACAGCACCGCCGTCGCCAGAGATCCACCTGCCGACTCCGACACACCTGAGGTCGGTAAGCCCCAGGGCAGTCCTTGTTCTTTTGGATTTATTCTGAGGTTTTGTCCTGGGTTTGCTTGAAGTATTTTTGGGTGGTGTAGTTGGTGAGCGATTTTCTGTGTCTCCTCAATGGGAAGAATGAAGCAAAGGATTATCCTCTTTTCCCTCTGGCCAGGCAGGTTAGGGCAGCATTTCTTAGTTCGTCAGTGACTGTAGGTTGGTGATCTGTCTTTTATAGGCATGTGCGGGCGTTAAATGAAATTTCATCAATAAAACCAAAAGGAAACAAACAGCCTCCCCCTAAAAAACACCCCAGTACTACAACTGCCCAAACCCAAACAAACGAAATATAGAAACAAACCAACCAATTCGGCATGTGTATTTCAGAACCTCTTATGTTCCTATTCTCTTATCTCACGGACAGGCCTCTGGATCTCGTAAATCTCGTTGACTAAAAAGTGACTGAGGAACCGAATTCCACTATTTAGTTTAAACAGTTGTGCTTGCCTCTTTAACAGCTAGTGGCTTCTAACCATTCTGGTAATGTCCCAACAAGTAATTTATTAGCTATAGCAATTAGGCACTTGAACGTGTCTATTTACAAATGATCTGCATAGTTTAGGCTGAGCAGCTTTGCTTGTCTTCTGCGTTCCTACAGTGTTTTGATGAAAAGGTGTCCTACTAAACTGAAGATTCTATGATTACACAAATCGTTTATTAATATGGTGCGATCCTTTACACCTTGGTTTCTGACAAAAAGCTGTCAGATTATTTGTTAAAAAAGGAAATCATCCCAGCATTCGCTGATGTCATTGTGTCTGTGCCTTCAGAGAAGAATCCCATTGCTGTCATCCAGTTCACAGTGTCGAGAACAGACGAGTATTGGGGGATGGACTCACCCCCGTATTGCAAGAGTTGGGTGCAGAATGGGAGTAGCCCGGTCAGGTGTATTTGGTGCTTTTTCTCTTTTATCTTCTGTCTCAGAAGAAAGTCACATAGCCATTTCCCACCCAGTTTGTGGGAAGCCAAGCAGATAATTCTATCCAAAGTCGGTACAAGATGCTTCCTGCCTGTTGGGTAGTTGTGGAACAATCAGCATAAAGTGAATAAGTCAATGATAGCCTGAAACAGGGCAGGTGGCAGAGAATAATTTTCGAGCAGTAGGAGAGCCTCCTCCTGGAGTGTTTCCCCAAGAAGGTGTTGTAGGGAAAGATGCCTATGGCAGATGCGTGGTGGTGATGTGGATAATTTGAAAGGTGTTTCGTATGAACTCCTATGTTTAAAGTCAGTTTTCTGATGCTTTGGTTAATGAGCCTCTCCGGGGAAGACTCTGATAATAATGGTCTGTATTTCAGAGCATGTTTTCCTGTTTTATCCTTGCATTGGTTTCTTTTGTTATCCTTGTACTACAAAAAAAGAGATTGTGCTGTTGGAAGAACAGGATAAGAGTCATAATATTTTGGGCATCTCATTAGGAAAAAATAAATATGTTACTGTACATAAATTGCCCTCAGGAAATCAGATTTCCCGTGGTATACCAGTAACAAAGCCGTTAAGGAAAAGAATATCTCATAAACAACAACACAACAGGAAATAATCAGTATCCATTTGAGAGAGGATCTTCACCGCTGTTTTGTTATGTTGGTCGGGATGTTGGTCTACAGAAAGGGTGAGGCAAAAGTGTTTAAAGTAACCGCCTACAAAAAGCGCTGAAAAAGCTTTGAGACTGTGATTTCGGGCAGCTATGGTAAGGTTGAAAGGATTGTCGACATCATGTTGTGTTAAGAAGATTTCGTATTACGGTTAAAAGCTTTGGACTATTTACCTGCTATTTGCTGACAGCGCCGTGTGGCTGCAGTTCCGGGAGGAGGCTGCGGGCGCCGCTGTTGACCGAGGAGGAGCCAGAGGAAGCCGGAGAGCCGCAGACAGCCCCGCCCGCTGCGGCCCGGGTCGTTGTCTGGCTGGCTCGGAGTCGGAGAGGTTTGAGAGCGTCCCCGCGGTGCGGAACCGAGCTGCAGCGAGCCGGAGGGACCGGCGGCAGAGGACTGCCGCGGGAAGCCGGAGCCAGAGGCGAATCTCGATCCGTTGCGTCGGTGAGGCGGCCGAGATGTGTGCGGCGGGGAGGTGCTGCGGCCGGTGGGCGCGGGCTCTGCTGTGCTGCGTCCTGCTATGGGCGTGGGAGGTGGCATGGGGGCAGCTGCGGTACTCGGTGCCGGAGGAGATGCCCAAGGGCTCCTTCGTGGGAGACGTGGCCAAGGATCTGGGGCTGAAGCTGACGGCGCTCAGTGACAGTGGAGTCCGCCTTATCTCGGAAGGTAGGACGCAGTATTTCTCTCTGCACGGAAAGACGGGGCATTTGGTGACGGCGGAGAGGATAGACAGAGAGCAGCTGTGCGAGAATGAGCGAGCAATGCGTGCTGCGGTGTGAGCTGATAGTGGAAGGAGAAATGAAGTTTTATGAAATCGAAGTGGAAATTAATGACATCAATGATAACTCGCCCTGCTTCAAAGACGTAGAGCTGGAAATGAGAATCACAGAGTCGACAGCCCCAGGATCTCGGTTTGCACTGGCCAAGGCTCAGGACCCAGACTCGGGGCCGAATTCCCTGCAGACCTACGAGCTGAGCGGTGACGAGCATTTCTCGCTGGCATTGCAGGAGGGCCCCGGCGGCGATCGGCGACCCGAGCTGGTGCTCGCCAAGGCACTGGACCGGGAGGAAGCGGCGTTTCACGATCTGGTGCTCAGGGCAAGTGACGGCGGAGAGCCGTCGCGAACAGGGACGGCGCGGATCCGTGTGGTCGTACTGGACGCGAACGACAACACGCCCGTGTTTAGCCAAGCAGGGTACACTGTGCGCGTGCCTGAGGACGTCGCCCTGGGCTCCACGCTCCTCACCGTCACGGCCACCGACCCCGACGAGGGGATGAACGGGCACGTGAAATACAGTTTCCATGAAATTTCACAGCGGGCTTCAGAACTTTTTTACCTGGACACTGAGACAGGAAAAATATCCGTTCAGGAATATTTGGACTTCGAGGAAGTCTCCTCACATGAATTTGAGGTACAGGCAAGGGATGGAGGAGAGCTGTCTAACACGGCGAAAGTACTTATCACTGTGACTGACGTAAATGACAATGCACCCGAAATTTCAGTGCGCTCAGCGCTGAGAGAGATATCTGAAGACGCCCCATCGGGAACAGGTGGTGGCGCTGCTGCACGTACAGGACCGGGACTCGGGGGCCAATGGCAAGGTGGGTGCTCCCTGGACGCGGGAGTCCCGTTCCGACTGCAGAGCTCTCGCGGCAACTACTACAGCGTGGTTACGACGAGGGAGCTGGACCGGGAGGAGGTGTCGGAGTACAACGTCACGGTGAGAGCGGCCGACGGCGGGTCACCGTCGCTGTGGAGCAGCACGGTGCTGAACCTGCGGGTGCTGGACGTGAACGACAACGCGCCGGTGTTCAGCGAGGCGAGCTACAGCGCCCGGCTGGCCGAGAACAACGCGGCGGGCGCGCTGGTGCTGACGGTGCGGGCGCGGGACGCGGACTGGGGTCAGAACGCGCGCGTGCGGTACCGTGTGGGCGAGGGGCGGGTGCGTGGCGTGGCGCTGTCGTCGTACGTGTCGGTGCAGGCGGAGACGGGCGCGCTGTACGCGCTGCGCTCCTTCGACTACGAGGAGGTGCGCGAGGTGAGGCTGTGGGTGCTGGCGGAGGACGGCGGCTCGCCGGCGCTGAGCAGCAACGTGTCGGTGCGGATCGTGATCGTGGACGAGAACGACAACGCGCCGCAGGTGCTGTACCCACCACCGGCGCCCGCGTCTGGGGCCGGTGCCCGTGGGTGGTCGGGAGTGGAGCTGGCGCCGCGGTCGTCGGAGCCCGGGGCGCTGGTGGCCAAGGTGGTGGCGGTGGACGCGGACGCGGGTCAGAACGCGTGGCTGTCGTACGAGCTGGCCAAGGCGACGGAGCCGGGGCTGTTCCGCGTTGGGCTGCACAGCGGCGAGGTGCGCACTGCGCGCTTCCCGCTGTCCCGCGACGCTGCCCGTCAGAGCCTGGTGGTGCTGGTGAAGGACCACGGGCGGCCGGCGCTGTCGGCCACGGCCACGCTGACCGTGGTGCTGGCCGAGAGCGTGGCAGAGCTGCTGGCCGAGCTGGGCGGCGAGGCAGCGGCGGCAGTGCCGGGCGAGGCGGCGGGCAGCCTGACGCGCTGGCTGGTGCTGGCTGTGGCGGCCGTCTCCTGCCTCTTCCTCGCCTTCCTTCTGCTGCTGCTGGCACTGCGCCTGAGGCGCTGGCGGCGCTCGCAGCTGCCTCCTCCTGCGGGCGGTGCTTTGCGCGGCGTCCCGGCCACGCACTTCGTGGGCATTGACGGCGTCCGCGCTTTCCTGAGTTCCTACTCACACGAGGTGTCGCTCACCGCCGACTCACGCAAGAGCCAGCTCCGTTTGTCACCCGGTAGCTGCTGCGACACCCTCCCGGCCCGCCCTCTACCGGACGAGCCCGCACCGCTGCTCGGGGAGGACACTGCCCCCGCCCACCCACCCGAAGCCGACGCTGCCCCGGTGAGTGCCTCTCCAT
Organism: Picus viridis; assembly: GCA_033816785.1. Lineage (NCBI taxonomy): Eukaryota > Metazoa > Chordata > Aves > Piciformes > Picidae > Picus > Picus viridis. The sequence continues at coordinate 1,435,539 of CM066593.1, forward strand.
GGATGTGCTCCTACACGCCTCCCCTTTCTGCCACTCCTGCTCCTTTGTCCTCTCCTTGCCCGCCCCTGGCTGTTTCCTGCAGAACCGTATTGGCTGCTGGCAGGTGGTGTGGGATGATGGCTCAGCGTGTCAGTCAGTGTGGGGAGCAGAAGTAGTGACCGTCTGTGCTTGCCTGGAGTTTGGTTAGAGCGGGGTTGTTGTTTTATTCTGCATCAGGTTCTCTCTCTATTCCCTGACTCGTGGAATACTAGTTTCCCTGCCAGTTTGAGATATTCTTAGGGAATATGCTGTATTATCAGCCAGTGAATATTTGCGTTATGAGTAGCATCAGGCATCTTCCTGACAGCAGATGTGCTTGAAATAGTGTAAGTTTGTCTTCACACACAGCATGAAAGCTCCCATATATCCTTATCTGTTCATGATTTGCACTGTCTTCAGACTTTCTCTATGATAATGTGGTGAGCAAGTAAATGCTTTTATATCCCTTCACGTTTTCATCTTTGTCCATTGGCTGCAAGAATGGTGTAGGCAACAACCTGTTTCTCTGTGATGTCTTTCTGTGTGTTGATAAAATGAAGTAGAATCGTGAGAATTGCGATTGAAGAAAAGTCTGTGGTTAGCTTTGTGTGAAGTGCTAATTCCTTGACTCTTCCAGCTGACTTACTTAAGCAGGATGTGCTTTGGGATGAAAATACATGTTATAGCAGCAGCATATGAAGGTGCTTATTCAAGTTGTAGCGTTAGGACAGGGATATTTGCCTCGTTGAGACGATCACTGACCCTCTCTTGATTGTTGGTTCTTGAGCATTGTGAGATTTGAGAGTCATTTATTTTCCAAGTTGCCCAATATTCTAAAGCAGGTTGATGCTGTCTTTGAGGTGGTGCTTTGGTACCTGAGTCTGTATTGGTGCTGCCATTTGCTTGTGTGTTAAAAGCAAATAAATCTTGTTGCCTGTGTCCATGTAGTGATCATTCTCAGGTAAGGAGATGTTGGCTATGCAACTTTTCCTTCTGTGGTGTCTGCCTCTAAAGGCAGCTTTCCTGTTGTGTATTGTTTGGGTAGCATGAGAAATCCTGTCTGTTCAGATGCAGGTCAGTTGAAAAGGTTTTCTGTGGTGTAATTTGAAATGTCTGAAAGATGTAAACCTGCTGTAAAAGTTCAGTTTGTCCTAGTTGTCTTGTAAGGCCCTTTGTACCAAAGAAATCCATTGAGAAACAATGGCCCAAACAATGGTAGCTCTTAGAATATTCAAAGATCTCCTATAACAGCTGGGTTGGGAAAGTAGCTTCCATCCTTGACCTGAAGTTGTTCAGCTGCCAAGAGAAAGATTTTGGTATATTTCCATTTCCCTAGGATGTCTGTGGCCAACATGGATTCCTTTACTTGAAGGACACTGACAGTCATCCAATGTGAAATTATTTGTGCAATAAATGTGCATATAGAATGATGATGCAAGGGTAGGAAGGTTTGCAATTGCCGTAGAAAACCTCCTTTAACTCTCTGTATCCTCCTGTAACATTGTGGTCTAGTTCCTTCTTAGTAGTTTTCACACTTTATTTTGGGCCTTTGTTTTATGATCATGGTTTATCCTCCTAATTTCTGCTACTGCTTCTGCACTGGAGGCTGTGCATGTTGTTTTGCAGCAAGTACTGATTTCAGACACCTAAGAATTTCAGGTGTGGGGAAAATGAAGCAGAAGCTAAAAGAGAATGTGTTCTACTTTCTCAGAAGACCGAGCCTAAGAAAGAAACCTGTGAGAAGTTTTACTCTTATGGCTTGGTACTTGTGGGAGATGAACAGTCCACAGAGTACAGAAAAGTTAAAAGAGCTGAAGACCACTTCCTATAAAACAAAACAAATAAACAAACAAAAAATCAACAACCCAAACTACTATAGAGTTCAAAGCAATCCTTTAGGGCCCAGCTTGCATCTTGAGATACGAATGACTTCCAGGTGCTCTCAGGAATCAATTTCAATGCCTGCAGTGAAAACCAAGACTTCCCAGTAAGTTTCATAGAATCATTGAATTGTCAGGGTTGGAAGTGACCTCAAGGATCATCTAGTTCCAACCCTCCTGCCATGAACAGGGACTCCTCACACTGGATCAGGTTGCTCAGAGCTGCATCCAGCCTGGCTTTAAAAACCTTCAGGAATGGGACTTCCACCACCTCCCTGGGCAACCTGTTCCAGTGTCTCCCCACCCTCATGGTGAATAACTTCTTCCTAACATCCAATCTGAATCTACCCATTTCTATTTTTTTTTCCCCATTCCCCCTAGTCCTATCATTACCTAACACCCTAAAAAGTCACTCACCAGCTTTCTTGTAGGCCCCTTCAGATACTGGAAGGCCACAGATAGGTCTCCTTGGAGCCTTCTCTTCTCCAGGCTGAACAGCCCCAACTCCCTCAGTCTGTCTCCATAGGAGAGGTGTTTCAACCCTCTAATCATCCTTGTGGCCCTTCTCTGGACATGCTCCAGGGCAGTTTCTCTGACAACGCTTTCTCTTCCACTGCTTACTTGCCTCTCTTGTCTGATTTATGGTTTCTTTCCTGTTGGTTTCCTGTCTACATTGGTTTACTTACAACTAACAGCACAACTTCATTTAGCAATGCATCATGTGTTAGTGCTTCGTGCTCCAGCAGATATGGAAGGCAGGAGAAGTGAGGGTCTTTTTGTGTTCTGTTATTGTTGGGCGGAACAGACAGAACCATGACTTTAGCAAAAGTGGCATGTCTGGTGGAACAGCATGCATGACAAAAGTGGGGAAGAGCCATTTGTTTCATGACCCAGTGTCTGTTGATGACATCTCCTCTTCTACTTTAGTCGTTGATGATTTGTGTCTTTGGAATCCTGTTTCTTCTCAGAATGGTGGTGAGGGGAATAATGTATCTCACTTCTTGGAGTGGTTGTAGTGCATTGTCCTCTCATAATAAGTTTTTACCAAACTCTGCATTAATACGATCATATAATGTATCTTCAAAGTTCCCCCTGTGCTGAAGAAAGTGGACAGTGGGTAGTTGGATAATCTTGACTTTAATTGACCTCTATACTGGTTATGGCCTTCTGAACCTTTTTAGGGTTCTTAAAATTACATGGAGTGAACAAAAGAAAAATCTCTTTGCACGCACCTGTGTTGTGATCCCTGGGCTCCGAGAAGTTGTGCTCACAACATTTCTTTCAACAGTGTCTGCCTGCAGAGGTAGCTTCGCTGTTGTGTGATGTTTGGGCAGGGTGAAGAGCTCTGCCTGTGCAGAGACAACAGGTGGAAGAGTTCTCTGTGGTATAGTGTGAAAAGCCTAAAAGGAAGTTGTACAATTTCACTTTGTCCTAGCTGTTAGATGAGGCTCACAACTGTAGCTCTGTGTATTTTTCTTGCTTGACTATGCAAACAAATAACTTTGAGTAACTGTTTCTATGGTCTGTGGTGTGAGCTCATGAGTGAGCCTCCTCTGGACTTTTTACTTTTCTTGTGTACCTACTAGTTGACAGAATCAGAAATATTAAGCCATGATTGGAGGTTTTCAATTCTTGCCTTGATTTTATTTCTGTCCAGATTTAAAACCTGGGTTCCGTTGTGGCTGGTAACCCTTAAATCAAGAAACTTCTTACACTTGCTGTGCTTGGGGACCAGTTTCCATCCAGCACTTGAAGGTGTCCAGCTGTCAAGGGAAAGATTTTGTTAATGCTTGTATTTGTCACTGACCCTGCTCTTATGCTTGTGACTGAGATGTGGCAAATGTATTGGGTGCATAGGCTGTGAATGCAGAGCAAGGAAGGTGAGAAGCTAGGTTAAAACAAAGAAAACAAGTGGGTCATTGTGGTTCAGGTTGGGAAATTATTTGATTTCCTGCCTGGTGGCAAAGCCTGTGCCATTCCTTACAGTTGTCATTAGACTTTCCTTCAGGCTTTTGATGGAAAGTCATGCTTCCTTTCCCCCAATTCTGGACAGTGCTTTTGCCTTTGAAACCCTGGGTGTTGTCTTGCAGCAAATCCTTATTTTCCTTGGGAATTCTTCAACCACATGAAGATTCCTTAGATTAAGAAAGAGGCCCACGAATTGTCTAGATTTAAGACTTCATATTTGCTTGAAGGCAATCAGGCCATAGAGTAGAAAATGTTTCTGAGAGCTGGCAATTATTTGCTAGAATGAACCCCCCTATGAAGTAGACCAGAGTTTTGGGTCACATCTCTACACCATTTCAGTGACTGGCAGATGCTCTGGGGGGGGGTGTGGGGTGGTGAATTTATATCTATCATAAAGATCAAGAAGAAATCTTGGTAAGTTTCTCTGACAGTATTGAGACTTCTAATGGTTACTTCTCTTCCTGATCCAATTTGTTTCTCTTGTTGCTGCTGCATGTAGGTTTGGTTTTAAGTAGCAGAATGTCTTTGTTTAGCCATGTGTTGTGCTTGGGTGGGTCTTGCTCACCTTACAGCTTCTGTGAAAGGCAGGAAATGTGATGTTATGTTTGTGTTTTGAGTTGGTACAGAGAGGAGATGAAAGCATGACTTTAGCAGAAATGTGTGTGATGACAGAGGGGAGAAGATTCCCCCTAATCAATCCTTTGATTTTATTCTCTGTTGGATGACCTCTCCTCTTCTAATATTTCTCATTCACGTGCTTTACAATCATAGTCACAGACTATTGTTGAACAGATGCATGCCCCCCTTCCTGGTGTGGCCATAGTGCATTATGCTCCTCTGACAGATTTTTGTGCCAGCTGTGAGGATCAGAGATGAACAAAAAAGTTGGAGAGAAGACAGAGGGGATAGCTGTTGGTGGCAGGTCCATAGAGAACAGATAATAATTTTCCTGTTTATCATCACTCTCCCTTAACCACTCAGCTGTGGTGCAATGCATTTTCCATTCCTTCTGATCAATAAACTTATCCTAAGAAATTCTGTTTATTACTCAAAGCTTTTGCTTCTTGCCTTCCGAGTACCATGCCCTAGGGGAAGCATGTGCCTGCCTATGGAGGATGGGAGAACAAAATTATGTTTAAGGTCTCTTAATTCTACAAATTACTTGGCATGGCCATGAACTTTCCCATTATCAGAGACACAAGCATGAAGATGGAAAAAAATAATAAAAGAAGAATTTTGCCTCTCAGGTGTTACAATCTCAATGTAATTGTTCTCTTTCACCAAAGAAAAATCAGCAGTGGGTCAAACATCAGGGGTTTACAAGAACAGAAGGAAAAAAATGCTGGAAAGACAGAAACCTTTTCAAAGACCACCAGGAAGAGAATGAAGTTACATTTGTTTTCATTTTGTTTCAAATCCCTGCTTACTCCAACACGGAGTAACTTGCCAGTCGTTCCAGGAAAGAAAAGGAGAATTGAAAATACCTGTCAGAGTGCTAAAAACCTCCCTCTTCATTTTATTACAAGCAACTGAGACGCTATTTAATGGAAATTCCATGAGTGTTTGCTTCAACTATTGATTGTAACTCATGGAGATGACCTAAAAGCACGTGACAGCCAGACTGTTTAAAGGCATTTGGACTCGTATTAAACAAATGAACAGCTTATGAAAGATGAGAGACCGCGCAAGTGGATGCCCATAACCGGAACTGCCGTCCCGGAGGTAGCGGCCTAAAGACGGCTGCAGTATCGTCGCGAAGCCTCCGGGTGCCGCTGTTGCCTGACTCGAAAACGCTGGAGCTGCAGCCGGAGTCTCAGCCGCCGCAGCGTCCGGCCCCCGCAGGCTGATCGCTCGCTCGGCGGCAGCCAGAGAAGCAGCGGCGCGGGCAGCAGAGGCGAGAGGCGGCGCAGAGAACAGCGGTGTCCGAGCTGGGGACGAGGTCGTTTCAGTCCAGCGGCCCCTGAGCTCGGGGACGAGAGCGGCTGGGAGGGAGAGAGGGCAGCGGCAGGAGGAAGGAGCGCGGCAAGCGCTGCCTGCAATGGCAAGGAGGCAGAGCCCGATCCCGGAGGAGCGGCGAACAGCTGGGCGAGCGCTACTGTTGCCGGCTGTGCTGCTGAGCTTGTGCTACCAGGCGGCGCCGGAGAGGATCCGCTACACCATCCCGGAGGAGCTGAGCAGAGGTTCGCTGGTGGGGCCGCTGGCACGGGACCTGGGGCTGAGCCCGGCAGAGCTGCCGGCACGCAAGCTGCGGCTGACGTCTGCCTCTAAAAAGCAACTGCAATACTTCACTGTAAGCGAGGAGAGCGGAGAACTGTACGTGAGGGAGAGGCTGGACCGGGAGGAGATGTGTGGCGAGGAGCTGACCTGCTCCGTCAGCTTCGAGGCGGTCGTGCACAACCCGCTCAACGTTTTCCGTGTCGAGGTGAGCATCCAGGACGTCAACGACAATGCCCCGCGGTTCCTGCGAGAAAAATTCCAGCTGGAAATCAACGAGTTCACTTCTCCTGGTACCCGCTTTGCCGTGGGAGCTGCCGAAGACGCGGACGTGGGCAGCAACTCCCTGCAGGGCTACGAGCTGGAGACCAACAAGTACTTTGAGGTGGAGATGAAGGACAGCGAGGACGGCAGCAAGTTCGCGGAGCTGGTCCTGCGCCGAGCACTAGACCGAGAGAGAGACCAGAGCCTGCAGCTGGTGCTGACGGCGCTGGACGGCGGCGACCCGCCCCGCAGCGGCACCGCCCAGCTCTTTATCAACGTCACCGACGCCAACGACAACGCCCCCGTGTTCGTGCAGGACCGGTACCGAGTGAGCCTGAACGAGGATGCGCCTCTGGGTTCCATAGTGATGAACGTCTCGGCCACCGATGCTGACACTGGAAGTAACGCCCGCATCACCTACAGCTTCGGGGAAATGCCAGCTAAAGTCCTTCAGAAGTTCGTGGTGAACACGGAGAGCGGGATAATCACTTTGCAGGAAGCACTGGACTTTGAGGACACGAGAAGCTACACGCTGCTGGTGGAGGCCAGGGACGGGGGCGGTCTGGTAGCACACTGCAAGGTGGAGGTGGAGGTTCTGGATGTAAACGACAACGCACCCGAAATCACCATGCTGTCCATTTCGAGCCCAGTGCCTGAGGATGCTTCGATAGGCACGGTGGTGGCCCTGGTGAACGTGAACGACCCGGACTCCGGGGAGAACGGTCAGGTGCGGTGCGAGTTGTTGGGAGAGGCGCCACTGTCGCTCGTGGCATCATCGGGTGGCTTGTACAAGGTAGTGACGGCGAGTGTGCTGGACCGGGAGCAGGCAGCCGAACACCGAGTGACGCTGGTGGCCAAGGACCGAGGCAGCCCGGCGCTGTCGAGCCAAGCGGCGCTGGTGCTGGACGTGTCGGACGTGAACGACAACGCGCCGGTGTTCGAGGAGGAGGTGTACAGTGCCTACGTGGCCGAGAACAACGCGGCGGGAGCGTCGGTGTTGCGCGTGCTGGCACGGGACGCGGACACGGGCGCCAACGGGCGCGTCAGCTACTGGCTGGAGGGCGGCAGCGCCGGCTCGGCACCGCCGCCGGTGTCGGTGGAGGCGCAGAGCGGCGCGGTGTACGCGCAGCGCTCCTTGGACTACGAGCAGTGCCGCGAGTACACGGTGACGGTGCGGGCGCAGGACGGCGGGGTGCCGGCGCGCAGCTCGACGGCCACGGTGCGCATCTTCGTGCTGGACCGCAACGACAACGCGCCGCGGGTGCTGTGGCCGGCGGCAGCGTCGGCAGCAGGCGAGGCGCCGCCCTTCGAGGTGGTGCCGCGCACGGCCGAGGTGGGCTACCTGGTGGCCAAGGTGGTGGCGGTGGACGCGGACGCGGGGCGCAACGCCTGGCTGTCGTACGAGCTGCTGCAGGCGGCGGAGCCGGCGCTCTTCCGCCTGGGGCTGCACAGCGGCGAGGTGCGCACGGCGCGGGCCGTGTCGGAGCGCGACTTGGCCAAGCAGCGCCTGGTGGCGCTGGTGAAGGACCACGGGCAGCCGGCGCTGTCGGCCACGGCCACGCTGCACGTGGTGCTGGCCGAGAGCTTGCAGGAGGCGCTGCCGGAGCTGAGCGAGCGGCCGGCGGGCGCCGACTCGCCGGCCGAGCTGCAGTTCTACCTGGTGCTGGCGCTGGCCCTGCTCTCGGCGCTCTTCGTGCTCAGCCTGGGGCTGGCGCTGCTGGCGCGGCTGCGGAGGGCGGGGCCGCCCGCCGTGCTGCGCTGCCTGGGCGCGCAGCGCTTGTCTCTGGCGGGCGCCGCCTTCCCGGCGGACTTCTGCGAGGGCACCTTGCCCTACTCCTACAACTTGTGCGTGGCTCCGGGCCGCGCCCTTACCGAGGCCACTTGGCTGCCGCCGCCGCTTCCCGCAGAGGAGCTGCTGGGTGAAGAGTCTTGTGGGAAGCCGAACTCAAGTAACATCGCTGTCGCGGGACACCCTTCCACAGACCCCGACGTGCCGCAGGTCGGTAAGCTCACACCTTGCTCTTTTGCTTCCTTTCCGGGCCTCCATGAATTACTCTCGGGTCATGTGAATGGGGTTATTTGGTCTGTTTCTGTGAAGGAAAGATTGAAGTGAGGAATGGGGTACCCCACCTTCTACTCAGAATAGCCATGTAGCAGCAGCATTTCTGGGTTCTTCTGGGTGGTTTGTCTACAGCTCTGACTTCCGCGGCTTGCACTTAATTCTGTAAGCAATGAATTTGCATGATAGGTTCGGGAAAACCTGGTATAAGTCCTTTTATTCTTTATGACACAGAAGTTGTGGCCAAAATGTGTTGGTTGTTTTAGTCTTTAACCGTGAACGCAGTGAATGTGCTGTATGACGCTGTCGGGAAGTTTTTTCTCTCCCTTCGTCCCTTCTCCCCAAACCGATGTACTTGAGCATCCTTGAAAGCTGGATCCAATCCTCTTCCTTCCATGTTCTCTCCATGAAAGGAACCTTCCCCTCTTCTGCCGACTACCGTCCAATCTTTCGGATAAGGGTGCTTCAGAAACAGCAGAATTGATAGGATGGATAAATTTTGTTCAGGCATGATTTTTATGGGTTCTTTGTGCGATTATCTTTACTTTCTTTGCCCCGTGTGGTAGTTCTGATCTTTTAACCTTTTCTGACCTGTCTTGCATACTCATGTTAGGGTGCTGAGTGAAGTTTAATTGAAAAAGAAACCATAAGTCGGGTTGTGTATTTCAGGACCTCTTGTTTCCTATCCCATTTCCCCAAAGATTGGTCCTGGCATCTGGTAGATCGCGTTGACAAGGGAATACTAAATGGAGGCATTTGGTCCCATAGCCGCTTTTTTCCTGTCTTTTTAACAACTGGAGGTCTCTACCCATTCTGACAATGACTCCGCAACTGCAAGCAGTTTACTAATGACACCAATTAGGCGCTATGACCGCGCCCATTCACAAGTGACCCGTAGAGTGCCTGTTGCACAGCTGTTCTTGTCTTCTGCCTTTCGACGGTGTTTTGGTGAAAAAGAGACTTGTTAAAGTGAAGATTCCATAATTAGATGAGTAGTTAATTAATGCCTTTCAATGTTCCTTGATGTCTGACAAAAAGAAGCCCGTCCCTAGTCATTCAGACTGCTGAATTATTTTTTTAATTGTAAATGTCCACAAACACTGTTAAAATAAAGAAGTCACACCTTTAAGTCAGTTCACTTTCCTATCTCGGTATTCACATGTTCCAATAGTTTAAGGATATTGTCATCATTTCAGTGACTTCAGTGAAGCAATGAAACAATCCTTCAGTGAAGGAAACCTGATCTAGAGTGCTGTGTCCCTGCCTGTAGCGGGCGGATTGGAACTGGATGATCTTTGAAGTCCCTTCCAACCCTGACAATTCAGTGACTCAGAAGGATTGCATTACTGTCATCTAGCTCAAATACGGTGTCGGGAACAGGCGAATATCGGGGAACATAAGAGCTGAAAACCATTCCGAAGCGAAGTAAACCTGTCGTGAATACAATCACCACCGTGTTGCAGGCTACAGAATGGGAGCAGTCCGGGTGGATGCACCTGTTTTTATTCTGGTTAAACTTACAAAGCCATTTTTCCTGCAATTTGTGCAGAGTCGAGCAGATAATTCTGGCCAAGGTGCTTCCTGCCTCCTGGGTAGCTGTGGTACAATCAGTACGAAGTGATCAAGTGACCAACAGCCTGAAGCCAGGGCGAGGTGGCAGAGAATGATTTTCAGGCAGTAGAGTGTGTCCTGGAGTGTGTTTGCCGGGAGGTCTTGTAGGAAGAAATGCTAAAGCTCGTAGCAGTAGCCTGAGCTCCTACGGAGCTGTAAACTCCTGGGGGGCTTAGATTTTCCGTTTCACTTGTCTGACCTCAACTTCTTGAAGCTTTAAATATCTCATCTCAGAAAGTGATGATGCTACAGTTAATTTGAAATGAGTTACGTGTGAAATGCAGCATTCAAAGCAGAGCTCCTGTCGCTTCAGTTTATGAGCCTGATAGCTCTGGCCCTCTGAGGGAGGGTCTGACCACCAGTTTTCGTATTTTAGATGCCGTTTCTGTTGTTATGCCTTGAGCCCGCTCTTGAAACGTAATTCCTTGGGGAAAAAAATGATGGAAGTTGTGCATTGGGACCAATGGAATAGGATTCATATAATTTTGTATGTCGCGTTAGGAAAAATAAATAGTTTACTTTACATATATCGCCATTGGCAAGTTCCTGTGCAGCAGAAACCACTCATCGTTAAAGCAGGACATCAGCGGTCACCATCTGAAGGAGGATTTTCATTGCTGTTTCGTTCTATTAGTTGGGATGAGGACAACTAATATTCGTGTGGAAAGTTTTGGTAACGGAAATATGGGAGAGGGCTGGAAATGTTCTAAATGTTATATTAGGACAACATAGTATTATAGGACTTCTAAAACGCATGGGAAGTGAAGGACAGAGCGCTGGGTGGTTGCAGTGCGGGGAGGAGGGGAGTTAATGTGGATGTATCATGCAGTTCTGATCTGCAATGAAGGGAAAAGTAATTCAATCGCGAGAGGCACACAAAGCTGTGAAATGTGTGGTGGATATTGTGCTTTCGAACTGTTGAGGTCAGACTGGCGGGATTCTCAACACCATATTCCGGCAACAAGATCTCGTATCGCCATTAAAAGCAAATCATCTGCGGGTAGAGCCAGGTGGCTGCAGTGCAGTCCTGTTTTCCCTTGGCTTTACACCTGGGGTGGTGTGGATGGGGAGTGCTGGTCCGTGCCTCCGTGAAGGAAGTAATGAAGGGCTTCCATTCGGAGCAGAGAGGTAGCAGCTGCATTTCTTAATTCCTCCTCGAGTGCTTGTTCAATTTTAGCTGACAGCTTTTGTCTACGGTCCTTGTGTTCTCTGATTAATTTTTTCCCCACGTTGCGGGTGGTAGTTTCCTCTTTTCCGATCATCTCTGGTTATATGCAGGTGTGGGTGAGAGATCTCTAGAAAATGAAACAATCGAAATATTTTTTCCCATAAATTTATTTATTTAATTTTCTGAAAAGGAGGTGCTTGGACTTCCAATACAGGTGAATTTTAAGCTGAGGAATTCCTTCTGTCAGTCACGTCGTGAAATAATTGTTGCCTCTTTAAAACCAGAGGTCTCTATTGATTGTGGGATCATATCGATAATGACGCTGGAATTCACTAATGATACCAATTAGGCACTCGAATGCGCACATTTACAGACGATCCACATATTTCAAGCTGAGGAGCCGTACTTGTCTTCTGCCTTCCTGCAGTGTTTTAGTGAAAATGTGTTCTACCAACGTGAAGATGCAGTGGTTTGATTAATAGCTCATTAACACTTTGCAATGCTTTGAAGTGACCAACAGTCAGAAACCAGGGGGTGTAACAAAGAATGAATTTGGAGCCGCAGTGGAACCTCCTTCAGGAGTGTGTTCCTAGAAATGCCAGAGTTCCGGACAGCTGCCTGGAATCTCTGTGGGTTTAGGGAGCTTAGATTCTCTGGTTCACTTGACTGATATCACCTTCTTCAGGCTTTAAATTCCTACTTTCTGTCGGTAATGGCGCTGTAGTTAATTCGAAAAGTGTTCTAAAAGAATTAGAATTAAACTCTTAATACTGTACATGTTGTTACGAAAACGTGTATTTTATTTTGCATCTATCGCCATTAGCAAGTCAGTTTTCCCCTGCTAAAGAAATAACAGACTTCCTGGGAGAAAATAATGCATTATAAACAAAGTCAGTGCAAAAAACCCCAGAGAGGTATTTAATTGCTGCTTATTGATGCTGATCGTTCGTTCGGAAGGCTGAGAAAAGGCTGGCAGGGTTCTAAACATCGTATTCCGAAATCAAGATCTCGTATTGCCATGGGAAGCGCTGAGCAAGGCATCTGCCTTGTGGCTGCAGTTCCGGGAGAAAGCTGCGGGCGCCGCTGTTGACCGAGCAGGAACCAGAGGAAGCCGGAGCTCTGCAGGCAGCCCCGCCCGCTGCGGCCCGACTCGCTCGCTGGCTGGCTCGGAGTCGCAGCGGTCTGCGAGCGTCCCCGCGGTGCGGAGCCGAGCTGCAGCGAGCCGGAGTGGCTTATGGTAGCAGGAGGCAAAGGAGAGACGGAGCCGTAGCTAAAGGATCGGAATCTGTGGCGGAGGTGTGGCGGCCGAGATGTGTGCGGCGGGGAGGCGCTGGGACCGACAGGCGCGGGCTCTGCTGTGCTACATCCTGCTGTCGGCGTGGGAGACAGCGTGGGGGCAGCTGCGCTACTCGGTGCCGGAGGAGATGCCCAAGGGCTCCTTCGTGGGAGACGTGGCCAAGGACCTTGGGCTGCAACTGCCGGTGCTTAGCGACGGCGGCGTCCACTTTGTCTCTGAAGGTAAGACGCAGTATTTCTCTCTGCACGGGAAGACGGGACATTTGGTGACGGCGGAGAGGATAGACAGGGAGCAGCTGTGCGAGAGTGAGCAGCAATGCATGCTGCGGTGTGAGCTGGTAGCAGAGGGAGAAATGAAGATCTACAGAATCACAGTGGAAATCACGGACATTAACGACAACGCTCCCAGCTTCAAAGATGTTGAGCTGGAGGAGAGAATAATCGAAACGAGAGCCCCAGGATCTCGGTTTCCTCTGCCTGAGGCTCATGACCCGGACTCGGGGACAAATTCCCTGCAGAGCTATGAGCTGAGCGGTGACGAGCACTTCTCGCTGGCGGTGCAGGAGGGCCCCGGCGGTGATCGGCGACCCGAGCTGGTGCTGGCCAAGGCACTGGACCGGGAGGAGGCAGCGTTTCACAATCTGGTTCTGAAAGCGAGGGACGGCGGAGAGCCATCGCGGACAGGCGCGGTGCGCATCCGTGTGTCTGTGCTGGATGCAAACGACAATGCTCCCGTGTTTAGCCCTGCAGAGTACACGGTACGTGTGCCCGAGGACGTGCCCGTGGGCTCCGCCCTCGTCAGCGTCACGGCCACTGATGCCGACGAGGGGCTGAACGGGCACGTGAAATACTCATTGAAGAAAATCACAGAGAAAGCTTCCAAGATTTTCCAGCTGGATTCTGAGACTGGAGTGATCACAGTAGTGCGGGCCCTGGACTTCGAGGAAGGAGACTCGTACGAGCTGGAGGTTCAGGCACGAGACGGCGGAGAGCTTTTTGACACGGCGAAAGTTGTGATCATCGTGACAGATGTGAACGACCACGAACCTCATATTTCGGTGCGTTCAGCACTGACCGAAATTCCTGAGGATGCGCAGTCAGGGACGGTGGTAGCCCTGCTGCACGTGCAGGACAGGGATTCGGGGGCCAATGGCCAGGTGCGATGCTCCCTGGACGCTGGAGTCCCGTTCCGCCTCGAGAAGTCGTTTGAGGATTATTACCGAGTGGTGACGACGAGGCAGCTGGACCGGGAGGAGGTGTCGGAGTACAATGTGACAGTGCGGGCGGCCGATGGCGGGTCGCCGTCGCTGTGGAGCAGCACGGTACTGAACCTCAGGGTGCTGGACGTGAACGACAACGCGCCGGTGTTCAGCGAGGCGAGCTACAGCGCCCGGCTGGCCGAGAACAACGCGGCGGGCGCGCTGGTGCTGACGGTGCGGGCGCGGGACGCGGACTGGGGTCAGAACGCGCGCGTGCGGTACCGTGTGGGCGAGGGGCGGGTGCGTGGCGTGGCGCTGTCGTCGTACGTGTCGGTGCAGGCGGAGACGGGCGCGCTGTACGCGCTGCGTTCCTTCGACTACGAGGAGGTGCGCGAGGTGGGGCTGTGGGTGCTGGCGGAGGACGGCGGCTCGCCGGCGCTGAGCAGCAACGTGTCGGTGCGGATCGTGATCGTGGACGAGAACGACAACGCGCCGCAGGTGCTGTACCCGCCGGCGTCGGGCGTGTCCGGGGCCGGTGTCCGTGGGTGGTCGGGGGTGGAGCTGGCGCCGCGGTCGTCGGAGCCCGGGGCGCTGGTGGCCAAGGTGGTGGCGGTGGACGCGGACGCGGGTCAGAACGCGTGGCTGTCGTACGAGCTGGCCAAGGCGACGGAGCCGGGGCTGTTCCGCGTCGGGCTGCACAGCGGCGAGGTGCGCACTGCGCGCTTCCCGCTGTCCCGCGACGCTGCCCGTCAGAGCCTAGTGGTGCTGGTGAAGGACCACGGGCGGCCGGCGCTGTCGGCCACGGCCACGCTGACCGTGGTGCTGGCCGAGAGCGTGGCCGAGCTGCTGGCCGAGCTGGGCAGTGAGACATCGGCGGCGGTGCCGGGCGAGGCGGCGGGCAGCCTGACGCGCTGGCTGGTGCTGGCCGTGGCGGCCGTTTCCTGCCTCTTCGTCGCCTTCCTTCTGCTGCTGCTGGCACTGCGGCTGCGGCGCTGGCGGCGCTCGCAGCTGCCTCCTGCGGCGGGCGGTGTTTTGCGCGGCGTCCCGGCCACGCACTTCGTGGGCATTGACGGCGTGCGCGCCTTCCTGAGCTCCTACTCACACGAGGTGTCGCTCACCGCCGACTCACGCAAGAGCCAGCTCCGCTTGTCTCCTGGCAGCTGCTGCGACACCCTTCCTGCCCGCCCTCTGCCCGACGAGCCTGCCCCGCTGCTGGGGGAGGACCCTGTCGGCGCTTGCCCACAGAACGTCGACAGTGCTCGGGTGAGTACCTGATCCTTACGCTTGCCGTTCGTGCTGTCTCTTGTTTTTTTCCTGCTGTCTCTCCCAGCCCTGTTCTGGCTGCCACCGATGCAGGGCTCCTGACAGAGAAGGCAAAGTTTTCTGCTGCACCCTGCTGGCTGCCAAAACTCTCCCTGCCAGCAGGTGACTGCGGGATGCTATCTCAGTGTGACAGTTGATGTGGAAGGCAGGATCAATGACAGGCTGCTGTTGTCTGGAGTTTGTTTAGAGCTAGGCTTTGGTTTTCATTGTGTCCTTTAACTGGTGGAACCACGGTATTTCCTGTCACTTTGTGCTCTCCTAAAGGGAAGTGTTTGTTGTGTTATCAGCTGGCAGAATTTTGCATTATGAGCAGGGTCAGACCTCTTCCCAAGAGCACATTTACACGGATGGGATGAGATTGCCTTGAATCAGAATATTTTTGTTCTGGTATATATAACAGAAATGCTTATGGTTTCTACTTCTCTTCAGCTTCTCTCTTTCTCCATAAGCAGACAGCAAGGTATTGTCATTATTTTTGCCTGTGCTTTGAATTTTGTGCATTCATAGTGCAAGTGCTCCTTTCTTGATTTTACACTCTTTTATTTCCTCCCCAGTAGACTTGTGAGTTGATAATCATATACATGTTTGTGTGAAGTCTGTGGTGTGATGGTTTTGATGGACCTTGAAGAGAAATATTTTAGGCAAAAGCCTCTTTGATGTCCTCTGCTTGAGACTTCACCTTGCGTCTTGTGAGGGCTTGGAGATGTGGCTCAGGATCTGTTGAAAAGCCTAGGAGAATGTATTGCACCTTTCCCATGGAAGCCTGAGGAAGAGCAAAATATGTATTTGCCAAATACCTGAATTTTGTACCTTCTCTAAGTGCCATCTTCTAGAATAAATCACTTCCTTTCTGTTTGTGTTACCTTCTCACTAAGCTTGTTGTCGTGAAAGTCAGGGTTTGTGTCTGATAATGTGTGGATGGCCACATCTCATACATTTGTCACTGTCCTACATATACTTTTCATGTTTACAGGTGAGAAGGACTTTTTAGGCGTGTTTCCTCAAAGTGTTTTTGGAAGAAATGCTCTTACTTGTTACATGTTGAGAACCAAGCTATTATCCATGGTGAGAAGTTCCCTGAGTATTTTTCTTTTGATGGAGTCTCTTTGAAAATGGTGAAAATTGATGACAGTAGAGTGAGCTGCAAAAGGTTTCATAAGACTATTGAGGGTGCTGTGTTTGAGGAGGTGGTATTGGAGACGTGGCATATGGTTTGTTAATTCCCGGAGTTCATTGTTGTGGACCACATGAAATGAGTCTGGAGGTGTCATATTTTTGGATATTGTCTAGCTCAGAACCTGAATGGCCAAGCTGTGGGTTCATGAGGATGATTTCCTATTTCCAGCTCCTGAAGATAAACCATTTGTCCACGTTAAGCCTTGAGTATCATCTGTCTTCCAAGCTGCCCAACATGCATTGTGGTATCTTTGAGGTGTTACTTGGATGGTTGTTTATTGCCTCTAGCATATGCACAGAAGCTAAAAGAGAATGTGTTCTACTTTCTCAGAAAACCAAGTCTGGTAAAAGAGGCTCATGAGAAGATGTTTACACTCAGAGTTTACACTGCAGGAGATGAGCAGGCCATAGAGTAGAAGAGAATTGTTGAGATCTTATGGCTATTTCTTAAAAGGAATCATCCTGCTGTGTAGTTCAGTGAGGCCATAACCACAGTGAATACCAAGAAGATTTTGTGATGAGTTACTCTGAGAGCACTTTATCTTCTAATGCTCTTTTGTCTTGCTTGTCTCTTCATGGTTTGTTTTCCTTTCCTTGGTTTTCTGTCTATGTAGGTTTACTTGTAATTAGCAGAGGGATGTTGTTTAGCAATGAGTTGTGTGCTACTGCCTCCTGCTCCAGCAGGTGTGGAAGGCAGGAGATGCGAGCATCATCTGTGTATTCTGTTGTTGCTGGAGGGAATAGATGTAACCATGACCTTTGCACAAGTGACATCTCTGTGGAACAGGACATGTGACAAAAAATGGGGAAGAGATTCCCCCTAAGCCATTGGTTTGATGACCTATTCTCTGTTGGATGACTGCTCCTCTTTTATTTATCATCTGTGTGCTCTAGGATCTTTCTGTTTCTCCTCAGGATGGTGGTGAAGGGAACAATATATCTCTCTTCTTGGTGTGATCCTGGCACATTATTCTTTCATGATACATTTTTACCAACTATGACAAGGTCAGAAGCAAACTTAGAAGCTGTTTAATGCTGGAGAGAAGACATGGTGGAGAGGTCTTGGTGGGAAGTGGGACGTAGAAGACCAGATGGTAATTCCTCTTACTGTCATAAACAACATAGCTGTGTGCCTGATTGAGTGCTGTGAGATTTCAGCTCATTCTGATCAGTAAGTTTGGCTTGACCTCTTCCTCCATCTGATCCATTCATGTCTGTATATTTCTGGTCCTTACCTTACCTCTTGCATTAGCTACAACTCAACTTCAAGGTGTCTGATCACATGTGGTATGTCACATCTATGCAAATTGTTTGAGTGCAGGGACAGTGTTCATACAGACCTGTTTGCAACTGTGAAGAGAAAGGTACAGGTGGAGACACAGTTTGTGCTTTGCCAGCTCCCAGGGTCTGTTGCCGGCCTACAGAAAAGGCATCTGTCAAAGTGTCTGTTTTTCAATATCACATTGCTCAGGCTCCAGCTGACCAAGCTGTGAGTTCATCACTTTACTTTCCAGCTACAAGATGATTCCTGTGAATGGTAGGTATTGGGCAGAGATGCAAATTTTGCACAATGGTATATCATGTGCTGAAGAACGATGATGTTGTCTTTCAGCAGATACTTGGATGATCTGGACTTTAATTGACTTCCACTAGCTTATGGATTTCTGAACCTTTTAGGGTTCTTCAAATTATCTGGGAGGAGCAGAAATATATCTTTTTATGCACCTGTGTTGTGATCCCTGGGATCAAAAAACCTCTCTTTCAGTGGAGTCTGCCTTCAGTGGCAGCTTTGCTGTTGTGTGATGTTTGGGCAGGGTGAAGTGCTCTGAAATTACTAAAAGGAAGCTGTAATAGTTTGACCTAGCTGTTAGATGAGGTCCACAGCTGTGTTTCCATGTATTTTTTCCTTGCTTGACTATATAAAGATAACAACTGTGTGGTCTGTGATGTGAGGTCATGGGTGAGCTTCCTGTGGACTTCTCACCATGCAGACACCTTTCTTGTGTATTTGCTAGAGTTGAAAGTATCAGGAGTGTTAACCTTCATTATTTGAGTTATTTAGTTCTTGTCCAGGTCTAAAGGTGGACCTAAGATGTCACTGAATGTTCTTATACTGAGACTTGCTGAATGTATTGGTTATTTTCTGTGACTTTGGAAGGTGGATGACTCAATGTAATTTTTTGTTTGATTCCATGCCTAGTGCTGAGGCCTGTGACATTCTTGCTTTGAGCTTTGGTTCTGTGTCATGAAAGTCATGGACAATGCTTCAACAATGCAGTGTTTGTTCAATAACTGTACATGTGGGATGTTGATGCATGGGTGGAAAATCTTACTATTCCTGTGGGAAATCTCATTTCCCCACATTATCTCCCTGTAATAGTGTGATGTGGAGTTTCTTCATAGTTGGACTCAAATTTCCTTTTAGGCTTTGCTGGGAGGTCATTGTTCATTTTCCACATTTCTGGAGAGTGCTTTTGCATTAGAAACTCTGAGTGTTGTTTTGCAGCACATCCTTACTTCCCCTGGGAATTTTTCAGCCACCTGAAGATAGTCTAGGTTGCCTTAGGCTTGAGGAAGTGGCCCATGAGAAAGTGTTTGCATTTATGACTTCGTATTTGCTTGGAGATGATCAGGCTACAGAGTAGAAAAATTGCTGAGAGCTGATGATTGTTTCCCTCTACCATGCAGTCCAGAGGAAGTGTTGAGTGTTACATTTGTGGCTGAACCCTCAGGGATTGGCAGGTGCCCTCAGGGATGAACTTCAAGAGCTGTGAAGACCATGAAGACTACTTGGTGAATTTATCTTATAACATCAGTTCATTGTCTTCCTGGTAAAATTTGGTTTTCTTCCTTGTTCCCTTTGTAGGTAGGGCTTAGTTCTAGTTAGTGGCATTATGCTCATGGAACCATGTGTCGAGTGTTGGTGCCTCCTGCTCACCCTACAGTGTTTGTGAAAGGCAGGAGAAGTGAAGTTATGTTTGTATCCTAGATTTGGTATGGGGAAGAGAGGAAAGCATGACTTTAGCAGAAGTGACATCTCTGTGGAACACTACCTGTGATAAGAGAGGGGATGGGAGTCCCCATAAGCTGATCCTCTTTTACTTCTGACATATATTAAGGACTTCAGAATTGTATTTCTTCACATAATTTTGTAGTGCAGACACAGGTAGCTCCCTCCTTGATGTGATCATCGTGCATTGTGCTCTTGTATTATGTTTTTGCCAGTTGTGAGGGTAAGAAGCAAACCTGGAAGTTGTGCAGGGTTGGAGAGAACACTCAGGGAATATCTGTTGGTGGAAGACCACTTCCCTGCTTGCGATTGCTCCCCTTAAACATTCAGTTCTGGTACCATGTAAATTTTTTCTCCTTCTGCTCAAGATTTTTGGTCTAAGAAAGATCCAATCATTTCTGTGTAGTTCTACTTCTTCCCTTCTTCACAAGCAGTTCTTGTGAACAATATCCCTTGACCATGGCAAAGAAGCACACATCTTTAAAAGTTCTTTTGCACTCAAACGATTCTTTGGTTCTATGAAAGATTCAATGTGGTTTTGCACAGCCCCTCAATTATGGAGATGGAAAAAAAGGAATTATTTTGAATGAGAAACACAACAAAAAAGGTTTTTTTTTTCTTCTGCCATCTTCTCATAAAGCAGCACCCATTGCCTTTGGGGTTAGGAATTCTCAGTGTATTCTCCTATAACAAATTATCAGCAGTGGGTCAAATAGCCAAGACATGAGAAAAAGGAAGAAATGCTTTTGAAAATAGAAGCCAGGTGTAGTCCTGGCATGAAAAGACGGAAATTATTTATTTGTAGTTGCTTTTTAATCTTAAGAGCAGCTGAGCAGCCCTATTTACTGCTGCTCAAGGAAATGACCTAGAAGCACCTGACAGCGAGTCTCAAGTGAACTTCTTTGGATTCGCATTAAACAAGTGCTTCCGTGGTTCTGGATTCTAATAAAAGAGGTGCCCCAAAGCCAGGTGTAGCCCCTAAAGAGCCTCCAGAACGCTGGTCCCCTGTGGTGACTGCCATCAGGAGGCTGCGGTGGCGTCGCTGCGCCTCCGGGTGCCGCTGTTGCCCAACGCGGAGCGGCGCTGGAGAAGCAGCCGGAGCTGCGCAGCGTCCGGCCCCGCAGGCCGCTCTCTCGCTCGGTACCAGCCTGAGCTGCAGCGGCACAGGGGGACAGAAGCGAGAGGCAGCGCGGCGCGGGGAGCAGCGGCGTCCGAGCCAGAGCGCAGATCGCTACCCTCTCTCGGCCTTTCCGCTCGACCCCGAGAGCGGCTGGAAGGGCGAGAATGCAGCAGCAGGAAGGACGACTGCGGCGGAGCTGCACACAATGGCGAGCGACCAGAGCCCGAGCCCTGGGCGGCGGCGAGCAGCCGGGGAAGCGCTATTGCTGCCTGCTGTACTGCTGAGCTTGTGCTGCCGGGCGGCGCCAGAGCCCATCCGCTACACCATCCCCGAGGAGCTGGGCAAAGGCTCTCTGGTGGGGCCGCTGGCGAGGGACCTGGGGCTGAGCCCCGCAGAGCTGCCGGCACGCAAGCTGCGTCTCAGCGCTGAGAAGCAGTACTTCAGCGTGAGCGGGGACACCGGCAACCTGTACGTGAGCGAGAGACTGGACCGAGAGGAGATGTGCGGTGAGGTACTAACCTGTTCCGTCAACTTCGAGGCGCTGGTTCACGACCCGCTCAACGTTTTCCATATCGAGGTGGTGATCCAGGACATCAACGACAATGCGCCGCGGTTCCCTAAAGACAACATCCACTTCGACATTATTGAATCCACACTTCCCGGCGCGCGTTTTGCCGTGGGAGCCGCTGAAGACGCGGATGTGGGACGGAACTCCCTGCAGGGCTACGAGCTGGAAGCAAACAAGTACTTTGAGGTGGAGGTGAAGGAGAACGAGGACGGCAGTAAGTTCGCAGAACTGGTGCTGCGCCAAGCGCTGGACCGGGAGCGAGAACAAAGCCTGCGGCTGGTGCTGACGGCGCTGGACGGCGGCGACCCGCCCCGTAGCGGCACCGCCCAGCTCTTTATCAACGTCACCGACGCCAACGACAACGCCCCCGTGTTCGCTCAGGACCGGTACCGAGTGAGCTTGCGCGAGGACTCGGCGCCGGGCTCCATGGTGCAGAACGTCTCAGCTACCGACGCTGACGCTGGAACGAACGCCCACATCACCTACGGCTTCGCGGAAATGCCAGCCAAAGTGCTTCGGAAATTTGTGGTGGACTCAGAGAGAGGAACGATCATGCTGCAGGAAGCGCTGGATTTTGAAGAGACTCGCAGCTACACGCTGCTGGTGGAGGCGAGAGACGGTGGGGGTCTGGTAGCACACTGTAAGGTAGAGGTGGAGGTGCTGGATGTAAACGACAACGTGCCTGAAGTCATGCTGACATCAGTGTCGAGCTCGATCCCCGAGGACGCTCCTGTGGGAACGGTGGTGGCCCTGGTGAAAGTGCGGGACCGTGACTCTGGGGAGAACGGTCAGGTGCGGTGCGAGCTGGCGGGAGAGGCGCCACTGTCGCTCGTGGCGTCGTCGGGAGGCGCGTTCAAGGTAGTGACAGCGAGCGCGCTGGACCGGGAGCAGGCAGGCGAGCACCGAGTGACGCTGGTGGCCAGAGACCGAGGCAGCCCGCCGCTGTCGAGCCAAGCGGAGCTGGTGCTGGAGGTGTCGGATGTGAACGACAACGCGCCGGTGTTTGAGGAGGAGGTGTACAGCGCCTACGTGGCCGAGAACAACGCGGTGGGAGCGTCGGTGTTGCGCGTGCAGGCACGGGACGCGGACGCGGGCGCCAACGGGCGCGTCAGCTACTGGCTGGAGGGCGGCAGCGCCGGCTCGGCACCGCCGCCGGTGTCAGTGGAGGCACAGAGCGGCGCGGTGTACGCGCAGCGCTCCTTGGACTACGAGCAGTGCCGCGAGTACACGGTGACGGTGCGGGCGCAGGACGGCGGGGTGCCGGCGCGCAGCTCGACGGCCACGGTGCGCATCTTCGTGCTGGACCGCAACGACAACGCGCCGCGGGTGCTGTGGCCGGCGGCAGCGTCGGCAGCAGGCGAGGCGCCGCCCTTCGAGGTGGTGCCGCGCACGGCCGAGGTGGGCTACCTGGTGGCCAAGGTGGTGGCGGTGGACGCGGACGCGGGGCGCAACGCCTGGCTGTCGTACGAGCTGCTGCAGGCGGCGGAGCCGGCGCTCTTCCGCCTGGGGCTGCACAGCGGCGAGGTGCGCACGGCGCGGGCCGTGTCGGAGCGCGACTTGGCCAAGCAGCGCCTGGTGGCGCTGGTGAAGGACCACGGGCAGCCGGCGCTGTCGGCCACGGCCACGCTGCACGTGGTGCTGGCCGAGAGCTTGCAGGAGGCGCTGCCGGAGCTGAGCGAGCGGCCGGCGGGCGCCGACTCGCCGGCCGAGCTGCAGTTCTACCTGGTGCTGGCGCTGGCCCTGCTCTCGGCGCTCTTCGTGCTCAGCCTGGGGCTGGCGCTGCTGGCGCGGCTGCGGAGGGCGGGGCCGCCCGCCGTGCTGCGCTGCCTGGGCGCGCAGCGCTTGTCTCTGGCGGGCGCGGCCTTCCCGGCGGACTTCTGCGAGGGCACCTTGCCCTACTCCTACAACCTGTGTGTGGCTCCGGGACGCGCCCTGACCGAGGCCGCTTGGCTGCCGCCTGCCCGCTGCCTGCTGGTTGAGGAAGCTGAACCCGGCAGCACCATCGCGGGTCCTGCGGGAAGCCGAAGTCAAATAACACCGCTCTTTTTTCTAAGTATTCCTTGGCCTCTGCCCGTTTTAGAGCTTTAATCCGCGGGTGTGTGAATGGGAGCGCACCGCAGGTCGGAAGTAAGCCCCCTTGCAGTCGTACGCTAGGGGCTTCTTTTTCTTCTGACCGTTTCTGGAATGTTTCCGTCCTCTTTTCCCTTAGCTATATCCCTTGGGCTGTGTTGGGAAAACATGGTGTCATCTTCACGTTGGAGATATTTCCTTCCCGAATGTGATGCTTTTCGTGTGAAAGAATTTAAGGCTTGTTCCTCCCAGATGAAAGAGTGAAATGAATTGGTTTGAGTCAGTAATGTACGCAGTAAATTAATGGCAAAGTGGTGAATTTTTATGATGCAGTGTAAAAAATTTGTTTTGACTGTTGTCATTGACCTTTTTCCTTCATTATGTGGTTTGGTTTGGTTTTTGGTTTTTTTAAACCAAATCTGTGCTCCAACCTTCTGGAAAGCTGGGTCCAAGATTCTTCCTTTGAAAGGAAAGTTCCGTGTTTTCTTCATGAAAGTTAAACTTTGTTCCGACTTTGTGAATATTCACCTAATGTGTGAATATCTCAGGGTCCTGTCACATTAATTGTAGAAGGCTGCTTCAGAAATAGCAGAATTAATGGGGCAAAGAAATGTGACCTGGACATAACGTTTATGTGTTCTCTCTGCACTTATTCTTGCTTTATTTTTCCTCGGTTGGTAATTCCTCCTTTTTTTTAGTCGTTCCTGATCTGTGTCCCATATACATGAGTGTGCTGAACGATATTTCATTGAAAAAAGGACAATAGCTCAGGCTCTCTAATTTCTCATTTGCTTTTCCCAAACTGAGTTCCTTGGATTCCTTGGTAAATCATGTTGACAGTGGAATCGTAAATGGAGGCATTCGGTCCCTCAGCTGCTTTTACAACAGCTGTTGTGTCTGCCCCATTAACAGCCAAGTACAACTAGCTTCTATTTTGATAATGACTCGACTAGACAAGGAAATCTGTAATGATAGTAATTAGGCACTTTGAAAATGATTCTTCATAGTTCAGGTTAAGCAGCTCTACAGTGTTTTAGTTAAAAAGGCATCCTAGTGAAGTGAAGATTAAACAAATAGTTTATTACCACGTTGCTGACCTTTACACTTTGATTTGTGGCAAAAGAAAAGCCCATTGTTAGTCGTTCAGGCTGTCGAATTGTTTTCTAATTGTAAAAGCCTACAAGCCCTCAGCATTTACATGGGCAATCACCCATAGGTGACATAGGAGAAGCTTTCAGTTGCTGTCATCCGGTTCCAAAAGGGTGTCAAAACAGACGAATATCGAGGAGAGAAAGATCCTAGCAAACTAACCGTCTTATGTGAATGGCATCATCCCTGTATTATCGAGTAGGCTACAGAGCAGGAGCAGGTCGGCCAGATGTAGCTGGGTTTATTCTGATTGTACGTACAGAGCCATTTTCCCTCTATTTTGCATGGAATTGAGCAGATGACTTTGGCCAAAGTTAGTTCTTGCATGTGCGGACTTAGATTCTTCTGTTCACTTGACTGACCACAAGGTCTTCAGCCTTTAAGTGTCTAAACTCCGTCAGTGCTGGTGTTGTAGTTAATATGAAGTGTGTTTCGTATGAAGAGCAGGATTTAATGCAAGGTTCCTGATGCTTTGTGAATGAGGATGATGTTCTTGATTTTCTGGGGGAGGGCAAGATCACCAGTTTTCAGTATTTCAGACCCTGTTTTGTTTTGTTCTATGTCGATGTTTGGGAAAAAAAAAAAAAATTCCAAAGGAAATTTGGCTTTTGGACCAATGGGCTATGACTCGTAATATATTTATACTTCGTGTTACAGAAAATAAATGTTTTCTGTTCCATATATTGCCCTTAGAATGACATTATTCCCGTTTTGAGAATCAATTGTCATTAAAGAAAAATAAATTTTAAAAAAAATAAAGTAGTAATAAAACAAAAAACAACCAGGGTGATGGCGATTGTTTTTGGGACTGTTAGATAGAAGGCTGGCACAATTCTGAACACCATATTCCGACATCAAGATCTCATGTCGTCACTGAAAGCTCTGAGCAAGGTATCTGCGGGCAGCGCCGTGTGGCTGCAGTTCCGGCAAAAGGCTGCGGGCGCCGCTGTTGACCGAGCAGGAGACAGAGGAAGCCGGAGCGCTGCAGGCAGCCCCGCCCGCTGCGGCCCGGCTCGCTGGCTGGCTGTCTCGGAGTCGGAGCGGTCTGCGAGCGTCCCCGCGGTGCGGAGCCGAGCTGCAGCGAGCCGGAGGGGCTAGAAGCAGCGAGCGGCAGCGGCGAGCTGAAGCAGGAGCCAGAGTCGGATCGGAATCCGTTGCGGCGGTGCGGATGTGGACGGTGGAGAGGCGCTGGGACCGGCGGGCGCGGGCCTTGCTGTGCTGCGTTCTGCTGTACGTGTGGGAAGTAGCATGGGGACAGCTGCGATACTCGGTGCCGGAGGAGATGCCCAAGGGCTCCTTCGTGGGAGACGTGGCCAAGGACCTGGTGACTGCAGATTACAATGTCCCGGGACTTCAGCATCGTAGACCGAGGTAGGACGCAGTATTTCTCTCTGCACGGGAAGACGGGGCATTTGGTGACGGCAGAGAGGATAGACAGAGAGCAGCTGTGCGATAGTGAGCAGCAATGTGTACTGCGGTGTGAGCTGATAGCGGAAGGGGAAATGCAGATTTACGGAGTCGAAGTGGAAATCAGGGACATCAATGACAACGCTCCGAGCTTCAAGGATGTTGAGCTGGAAGAGAGAATAAGCGAGACAGCTCCTCTAGGTTCACGATATCCTCTGGCCGAGGCTCATGACCCAGACTCGGGGCCGAATTCCCTGCAGAGCTATGAGCTGAGCGGTGACGACCACTTCTCTCTGGCCGTGCAGGCAGGCGCCGGCGGTGATCGGCGTCCCGAGCTGGTACTGGCTAAGGCACTGGACCGGGAGGAGGCAGCGTTTCACGATCTGGTGCTGAAGGCGAGGGACGGAGGAGAGCCATCGCGGACAGGCACGGCGCGGATCCGCGTGATTGTGCTGGACGCGAATGACAACGCGCCCGTGTTTAGCCCAACAGAGTACACTGGTGCGTGTGCCTGAGGACGTGTCTGTCGGCTCCGCCCAGTTACCATTAAAGCCACCGATGCCGACGAAGGTTTCTATGGACATGTGAAATACTCGTTGAAGAAAATCTCAGATAAAGCCTCGAAGATTTTCGAACTGGACTCTGAAACAGGAGAGATCACATTGGTGCGGAGCCTGGACTTCGAGGAAGGAAAGTCCTACGAACTGGAGGTGCAGGCACGCGATGGTGGAGGCCTTTCTGATACGGCAAAAATTGAGATCACAGTGACTGACGTCAATGACAACCGGCCTGAACTGACAGTGACATCTCAGCTGAGCGAGATCTCCGAGGATGCTCCGCCCGGGACTGTGGTAGCCCTGCTGCATGTGCAGGACCGGGACTCGGGGACCAACGGCCAAGTGCGGTGCTCCCTGGACGCAGGAGTCCCGTTCCGGCTGGAGAAGTCGTTTGAGATTACTACCGCGTGGTGACAACGAGGGAGCTGGACCGGGAGGAGGTGTCGGAGTACAACGTCACGGTGAGGGCGGCTGACGGCGGGTCGCCGTCGCTGTGGAGCAGCACGGTGCTGAACCTCAGGGTGCTGGACGTGAACGACAACGCGCCGGTGTTCAGCGAGGCGAGCTACAGCGCCCGGCTGGCCGAGAACAACGCGGCGGGCGCGCTGGTGCTGACGGTGCGGGCGCGGGACGCGGACTGGGGTCAGAACGCGCGCGTGCGGTACCGTGTGGGCGAGGGGCGGGTGCGTGGCGTGGCGCTGTCGTCGTACGTGTCGGTGCAGGCGGAGACGGGCGCGCTGTACGCGCTGCGCTCCTTCGACTACGAGGAGGTGCGCGAGGTGGGGCTGTGGGTGCTGGCGGAAGACGGCGGCTCGCCGGCGCTGAGCAGCAACGTGTCGGTGCGGATCGTGATCGTGGACGAGAACGACAACGCGCCGCAGGTGCTGTACCCGCCAGTGTCGGGGGGCCGGAGCCCGTGGGTGGTCGGGAGTGGAGCTGGCGCCGCGGTCGTCGGAGCCCGGGGCGCTGGTGGCCAAGGTGGTGGCGGTGGACGCGGACGCGGGGCAGAACGCGTGGCTGTCGTACGAGCTGGCCAAGGCGACGGAGCCGGGGCTGTTCCGCGTCGGGCTGCACAGCGGCGAGGTGCGCACTGCGCGTTTCCCGCTGTCCCGCGACGCTGCCCGTCAGAGCCTGGTGGTGCTGGTGAAGGACCACGGGCGGCCGGCGCTGTCGGCCACGGCCACGCTGACCGTGGTGCTGGCCGAGAGCGTGGCCGAGCTGCTGGCCGAGCTGGGCAGTGAGGCATCGGCGGCGGTGCCGGGTGAGGCGGCGGGCAGCCTGACGCGCCGGCTGGTGCTGGCCGTGGCGGCCGTCTCCTGCCTCTTCCTCGCCTTTTTTCTTCTGCTGCTGGCACTGCGGCTGCGGCGCTGGCGGCGCTCGCAGCTGCCTCCTGCGGCAGGCGGAGCCTTGCGCGGCGTCCCGGCCACGCACTTCGTGGGCATCGACGGCGTCCGCGCCTTCCTGAGCTCCTACTCACACGAGGTGTCGCTCACCGCTGACTCACGCAAGAGCCAGCTCCGCTTGTCTCCTGGCAGCTGCTGCGACACCCTTCCTGCCCGCCCTCTGCCCGACGAGCCCGCTTCATTGCTGGGGGAGGACCCTGCCGCCTCTAGCCCACACGACACCGCCGCTGCCCCGGTGAGTGCCTCTCCAGTGTCCTGCTGCCACACGCTTCCCGGTTTTGCCACTGTTGCTCCGCTGCCCTCTCCTTGCCCTCCTCTGGCTGCTGCCGTGGCAGGGTTCCTGACAGGGAAACAAAAATTCCCGTGCTGGCTGCAGCTTCCAGCTCTTCTTGCCGGCAGGTGACCATGAGGTGGTGGCTCAGGGTGACAGATGGTGTGGGAGGCAGGAGCAGTAACAGGCTGCTGTTGTCTGGAGTTTGGTTAGAGTCAGGTTTGTGTTTGCATCCTGTGCCAGGTTCTCTTTGCATCCCATGACTTGTGTGATCCCACTTTTTATATTTGAATGAGCTCTTCTCAGGGGAGGTACTTGTTGCATTACCCAATAAATGTCCTCCTTATGATCAGTGTCAGATATCTTCCCAGTTAATGAGAATGTCTTGGAACAGAGCATTAAAGCTGACATCTGATTTATCTGCTCATGATAATCTATTCCTCTCAGTCTCTCTCTTTCTTCCTGGTGACATAGTAAGCAGTAACACGTCTTGATATTCATCCATGCATTGGTGTTTGTGCATGGATCGGTGGAATGGGCCTGGCAATAACTTGTTCCTCAGTGATCTCTGCTTGCATGTTGGGAAGGTGAAAGAATTTAGTAAACATTGTGATTATTTGAGAAAGTCTCTGCATGTGGGCCTGTGAAGGGCTGCAGTAGAGAATGCAAGATGTGTTTTGCTGAGTCTTCATCTCTGAAGGCTGACATTGAAAATGTTAAATGATGTGTCTTGTCTAGACAATACATGTTATGCCAAGAGCTGTGTGAGGAAGGGAAAGGAGATAGTGAAATAAAAGGAGCAAGAATTTGCCTCTGTGCAGATGGTCACTGACCTAATCTTCTCAAGGACAACTCCTCCTTTGCCTTTAGACAATTGGTTTTTTCTTCCCAGAAAATCAGTGACCAGGCACATGTAACTTTCTTCTTAGCACACAGATGTAAAGATATCCTTTCAAAGTCTGTGGTGTGATAGTAGTTCACTCTGAGGTGAAATTGAGTAAAAGTCTCTTTGGTTTCATGTGTATGAAATTTATGAGAGTTTTGCACCATGCAAATTTTGAACTGTTCAGGCTGTGAGTCCTGGGAGATGTGCCTGTGCAGCTGTTGAAAGGCCCAAGAGAACATGTTGCTCCTTTCCTTGTTCAGTGCCCAGCTGTAGTATCAGGTACTGGAAGCCTCATTTTAGACACCATGGTATTCCAGGTCTCCAGTAATCCCTGGAGGTTCCTCCTCTGTGTTTGCTGGTAGTCATTGCTGCTTCATGCTTCATGATATCACAACTTACATTCCTTACTTATGGCAAATGCCACAGTGGGAGCTTTGGGATGAGCAAACTGTGTATTCATTACCTACTAAATACCTGAATGATGAACCTACCCTAAGTACTGTGTTCTAGAAGTGTGCATTCTGATCCCTTTTCAGCAGATGCATTGATCATGAGCTTAGTTTCTGATAATGGGTGGACAATCACCTCTGTCACATTTGCCTGATTGTCCTCTGATGTTTACAGCTGCACTTATTGCATTGCTTGTTTTGATGTTCTGAAGGTAATTGCTCTTGTGTGGAAGAGCACACCTGGTACATTTGTCTGACTGTCAGGTATGTGCCTTCCCTGATTACAGCTGTGGAGAGAAAGATTTCCTCAGAGTGTTACTGGAAGAATGCTCTTGCTTGTCATGGACATGGTCAGGAGAAGTCAGTGTGACTCTCTTTTCCATTTGCAAATGATGAACATCTCTGACAGTGATGTAAGGTGTGGACTGTTTGAGGAGAGTCTTGTTGGTTCTGTGTGTGAAGGGTCACTGATGCATACATGAGGTGTGTTGCATTGATTCCCAGGGCTACATAAAATGAGTCTGGAAGTGTCTTGTATTTGGATGTTTCACTGCTGGAACTCCACCTGGCCAAACTGTGGCTCTTCAGTTTGCTTTCCTGTTAAATGCTGTTTCCTGTGGATGGTAGTTTTCTTCTGTTCCCCTAAGAAGCCACTGACTGACATGGGTTTGGGCCTGGGGCTGGCTGCTAAAATATTGGAAACTGTCTGTGGAGTAAACAGAGGTGGTGAATGCAGAGGGTGAGAGATCAGGGAAATAGATGGATCGATGTGGTGTTGGCTGAGCACTGGTTTGATTTCCTGCTTGGTGTCAAGGCCTGTGTCATTCCTGCAGTGGTGCTGGTGACTCTGTCCTGAAAGGCTATGATAGTCCTGCAGCATTAAACTGTTTGTGCCTTGACTCTACCTGTAGAACATTGACTAGCCCAGTGATGGGCAGGTATGCTGGGAGATGAATTTACATACCTGCAGTGAAGATCAAGAAGAATTCCTGCTGAGTTTCTCTGACAACGTTAGGTCTTGTAATGGGTCCTTGTCTTCCTAGTGCAGTCTGTTTCTCTCCATTATTCCTGCTGCATGTGGGTTTAGTTTTAAGTATGTGTTCATTAGGATACCTGTTTGGCTTTGGTGCTCCTTGGTCATCCTACAGCTTTTGTGAAACAGAGGAGATGTGAGGTTATATTTGTGTTTTCCTTTTGATGTAGAGGGAGATGAAAGCAGATGAGACAGCTCACAGTGTGTGTGATAAGAGGGGGGAGAGTCCCCATAAGCTGGTCCTTTGATGTAACTCCTCTCTTAGTTCTGACATTTATCAGTCATTCATGTGCTTTACAATCCTATTTCTTCAGAGCTTCATCAGACAAATGTACCTCCCTCCCTGGTGTGATCCTAGTGCATTATGCTCTTATGATACTTTTTTTGCCAGTTGTGAGGTTCAGAAGCAAAGCTGGAAGTTGAGTAGGTTTGGGGAGAAGAGTTGAAGGATTTCTCTTGGTCGTGGGGCTGTAGAGCAACCTGTGGTCATTTCCCTGCTTGTCATTGCTCTCCCCTAACCATTCAGTTGTCATACAAGATAATTTCCTTTCCTCCTTCTCAGTAAGAAATTCCAGTTGTTGTTCTGTGTTTCTACTTCTTGCCTTCTGAGTAACCTGCTCCATGGAATGATATGCCTGCCAATGGCAGAGGGGAGGAAGAAGTGATCATTGAAGTTTCTCCCAAGCTTAAGTTCCATGAAAGACTCAACATGGCTTTGATCTTTTCCATTGTCAGACCCTCAAATATGGCAATTAAAAACAAAATTAACTTTTTGAATCATAAACACAATACTAAAGGTTATTCTGCCTTGGCAATGTTACCTTCTCAGTGTCATTTTTCTGCTCCCTAAAAGAAAAACCAGTAGTGGGTCAAACATCAGGGACTTAGATGAACTAAAGAAAGAAACGGTGGTCAGACAGAAGACTTTTGGATGCTCAGCATAAAAACCTTAGGGTTATTCGGTTTCAAACTACGTATTATTTACCCCACGAATATTTCTTCCTTGATATTCATCTGAATCAAGAAAATGAGAAATTTAAGTACCTCACAGAGTGTCAGAATGCTTCCCCTTAATTTTATGAAGAACAACCGAGATAGCTTTTTTATTGTACTTCCGGGAATATTTGCTTCAGCTATTGCTTGCAATTCATGGAGATGACAACAAGTCTCACTTTTGAACGTCTTCGGACTTATATTCATAGATTCCATACTTTAATCAAAGAGAGACTGCAAAGCAGGGTGCACACGGCTGAGAATCCCGGCCCTCTGTGGCGGTGGCCATCTGGCGGCTGCGGTAACGCCGCAGCGCCTCCGGGTGCCGCTGTTGCCCGACGCGGAGCGGCGCCGGAGCTGCAGCTCGGCCCCCGCAGGCCGCTCGCTCTCTCGTTCGGCGGCAGCCAGAGAGGTAGCGGCACGGGCAGCAGAGGCGAGAGGCGGCGCAGCAGGGGGAGCAGCCGCGTCGGAGCCGGAGCGGAGATCGCTGCCCTCCCGCGGCCTTACTCTCGAGACCGAGCGGCTGAAAGGGAGGGAGTGCAGCGGCAGGAAGGACTACTGCGGCGAGAGCTGCTCACAATGGCGAGCAGGCAAAGCCGGATTCCGAGCCAGAGCCGAAGGCAGCAGCGATCAGCCCGGAGAGTGCTGCTGCTTCCCGCTGTGCTGCTCGGCTTGTGCTGCCAGGCGGCGCCGGAGCCTGTCCGCTACACCATCCCCGAGGAGCTGAGCAGAGGTTCGCTGGTGGGGCCGCTGGCGCGGGACCTGGGGCTGAGCCCGGCAGAGCTGCCGGCACGCAAGCTGCGTCTCAGCGCCGAGAAGCAATACTTCAGCGTGAGCGGGGACACCGGCAACCTGTACGTGAGCGAGAGACTGGACCGGGAGGAGATGTGCGGCGAGGAACCGACCTGCTCCATCAGCTTCGAGGCGCTGGTGCACAACCCACTCAACGTTTTCCATGTCGAGGTGGCCATCCAAGACGTCAACGACCATGCGCCGCGCTTCCCGCGAGACAGTTTCCAACTGGAAATCAACGAGTTGACTTCTCCCGGCGCCCGCTTTGCCGTGGGAGCCGCCGAAGACGCGGACGTGGGCAGCAACTCCCTGCAGGGCTACGAGCTAGAGACCAACAAGTACTTTGAAGTAGAGATGAAAGAGAAGCAGGACGGCAGCAAGTTCGCGGAGCTGGTGCTGCGCCGAGCACTGGATCGGGAGAGAGAGCAGAGCCTGCGGCTGGTACTGACGGCCCTGGATGGCGGCGACCCGCCCCGCAGCGGCACCGCCCAGCTCTTTATCAACGTCACCGATGCAAACGATAACGCCCCCGTGTTCGCGCAGGACCGGTACCGAGTGAGCCTGCGCGAGGACTCGCCGCCGGGCTCCACGGTGCTGAATGTCTCGGCCACCGACGCTGACGCTGGAAGTAACGCCCGCATTACATACGGCTTCGGAGAAACTCCGGCCAAAGTCCTTAGGAAATTCGTGGTGGACGCAGAGAGCGGGATCATCACGCTGCAGGAAGCGCTGGATTTTGAAGAGACTCGAAGCTACACGCTGCTGGTGGAGGCGAGGGACGGCGGGGGTTTGGTGGCGCATTGTGAAGTTGACTTAGAGGTACTGGACGTGAACGACAATGCACCCGAAGTGATTCTGACGTCGGTATCTAGTCCAGTGCCAGAAGATGCTCCAGCAGGCACCGTGGTGGCCCTGGTGAAAGTACGGGACCGAGACTCTGGAGAAAACGGTCAGGTGCGGTGCGAGCTGTCGGGAGAGGCGCCGCTATCACTCGTGGCGTCGTCGGGAGGCTCGTACAAGGTGGTGACGGCGAGCGCGCTGGACCGGGAGCGTGCAGCCGAACACCGAGTGACGCTGGTGGCCAGAGACCGAGGCAGCCCGGCGCTGTCGAGCCAAGCGGCGCTGGTGCTGGAGGTGTCGGACGTGAACGACAACGCGCCGGTGTTCGAGGAGGAGGTGTACAGCGCCTACGTGGCCGAGAACAACGCGGTGGGAGCGTCGGTGCTGCGCGTGCTGGCACGGGACGCGGACGCGGGCGCCAACGGGCGCGTCAGCTACTGGCTGGAGGGCGGCAGCGCGGGCTCGGCACCGCCGCCGGTGTCAGTGGAGGCGCAGAGCGGCGCGGTGTACGCGCAGCGCTCCTTGGACTACGAGCAGTGCCGCGAGTACACGGTGACGGTGCGGGCGCAGGACGGCGGGGTGCCGGCGCGCAGCTCGACGGCCACGGTGCGCATCTTCGTGCTGGACCGCAACGACAACGCGCCGCGGGTGCTGTGGCCGGCGGCAGCGTCGGCAGCAGGCGAGGCGCCGCCCTTCGAGGTGGTGCCGCGCACGGCCGAGGTGGGCTACCTGGTGGCCAAGGTGGTGGCGGTGGACGCGGACGCGGGGCGCAACGCCTGGCTGTCGTACGAGCTGCTGCAGGCGGCGGAGCCGGCGCTCTTCCGCCTGGGGCTGCACAGCGGCGAGGTGCGCACGGCGCGGGCCGTGTCGGAGCGCGACTTGGCCAAGCAGCGCCTGGTGGCGCTGGTGAAGGACCACGGGCAGCCGGCGCTGTCGGCCACGGCCACGCTGCACGTGGTGCTGGCCGAGAGCTTGCAGGAGGCGCTGCCGGAGCTGAGCGAGCGGCCGGCGGGCGCCGACTCGCCGGCCGAGCTGCAGTTCTACCTGGTGCTGGCGCTGGCCCTGCTCTCGGCGCTCTTCGTGCTCAGCCTGGGGCTGGCGCTGCTGGCGCGGCTGCGGAGGGCGGGGCCGCCCGCCGTGCTGCGCTGCCTGGGCGCGCAGCGCTTGTCTCTGGCGGGCGCCGCCTTCCCGGCGGACTTCTGCGAGGGCACCTTGCCCTACTCCTACAACCTGTGTGTGGCTCCTGGCCGCGCCCTGACCGAGGCCGCTTTGCTGCCGCCGCCGCTGCCTTCAGAGGAGCTGCTGGTTGGTGAGTCCTGCGGGAAGCCGAGCTCAAATGACACCACCGTCGCACCGCACCGCAGTCAGTAAGCCCTAGCGATCTTCTTTTTGACCGTTTGTGGTACCCCGTACTGTTTTCCCTTATCTTTTCTCCTTGGGGTTGTGTGTCGATGGGGTGTGGTGGCGCGTGTCACCGTGAAGGTGTTAATATAGGAAGGAAGAGGTATCCCCTCGCAGCAGACAGGTAGGGGCAGCGCTTGTTGGTTCTTCTATGGCCACAGGTTCCCTTGAATGTTTTGTCTATATCTGTCATTTGCGTTTGTCTACATTGAACGCTGTAAGCAATGAGTCTGCGTGACTGCCTTGGGAAAACATGGTGTAGGCTTCGTGTTGGTGACATTCCCTTCCTGAAGGTGGTGCTTTCCCTGTCAAAGAATTTAAGGCTTGTTCCTCCCAGATGAAAGAGTGAAATGAATTGGTTTGAGTCAGTAATGTACGCAGTAAATTAATGGCAAAGTGATCCATTTTTTGATGCAGGCTAGAAAATTGAGTTTGGTGGTTATTGATGTTGACTTTTTTTCCTTCATTATGTGGTTTGGGGTTTTGTTTGGTTGGTTTGTTTTGTTTTTACTATGCTATATACTTGAACCTCCTGGAAAGATAGGTCCAAGATTCTTCCTTTGAAAAGATATTTCCGTGTTTTCCTCATGAAAGTTAGACTTTGTTCTGACTTTGTGAATATTCACCTCACGTGTGAATGTCTCAGAGTGCTGTCACATCATTTACAGAAGGCTGCTTCAGAAAATGCAGAATTTATGGGATGAATAAATTTGGCCCAGACGTAATGTTTATATATTCTTTCTGCACTTTTTCTTGCTTTGGTTTTCCCCGGGTGGTAATTCTCCATTTTTGTAGCCTTTCCATATCTGTGTCTCATACACGTGAGTGTGCTGAATGATATTTCTTTGAAAAAGAGATAATAGTTCAGGGCCTCTTATTTCCCATTCTCTTTTCCCAAAGAGAGCTCCTTGGATCTGGTAAATCATGGTGAAGCATTCGGTTCCTCGGCCCTCAGCTCTTGCAACAGCTGTTTTGCCTGCCTTTCTAATAGCTAATTAGCCTCTAGCGATTTTGACAATGACTCGAATAGGACGAGCAAATCAGTAATGATAACGATTAGGCACTTTGAACGTGGCTATTTACAAATGATCCTCCATCGTTCAGGCTAAGCAGCTCTACAGTGCTTTGGTAAAATAGCGTCCTACTAAAGTGAAGATTAAAGAAATAGTTTATTATGGCATTTCTCTCCTTTACACCTTGATTTATGACAATTCTTAGTCGTTCGGGGTGGGGGATTATTTTTGTAATTGTAAAAGCCTACAAGCCCTCAGCATTTACATGGGCAATCACCCGTTGAAGTCCATTAACTTTCCTTTCTCACTATGAGCTGCACCGGAGCTCCCAGAGATCAGTGATGTCATCATTTCTGTGACTTCGGAGGAACCTTCGATTGCTGTCATCCAGTTCAAAAAGGGTGTCCAAAGCATACGAATATCGGGGAGAGAAAGTTCGTAGCAAACTAACCGTGTTGTATGAATGGAATCCTCCCTGCAGTGCTAGAGTAGGCTAACAGAGTGGGAGCAGGTCGGCGAGATGTAGCTGGTTTTATTCTGGTTGTGCTAACAGAGACATTTTCCCTCTACTTTGCCTGGAATCGAGCAGATGACTTTGGCCAAAGTTACTGCAGATGCTTCCTTCTTGCTGGGTAGTTGTGCTACAATTAGTGCATTAGAGGAACCTCGTCCTGTACTGTGCTGGCTGGAAGGTCTTCATGCGAGAACTGCCAAAGCTTATGGAGGTGCTTCAGCAACGCCATCTCCTCAGGAGGTGTGCAGGCTTATATTCTTCCTTCCACTTGACTGACCACAAGGTCT
The DNA here is from genome assembly GCA_033816785.1 of Picus viridis. Classification (NCBI taxonomy): domain Eukaryota; kingdom Metazoa; phylum Chordata; class Aves; order Piciformes; family Picidae; genus Picus; species Picus viridis. The sequence continues at coordinate 1,471,478 of CM066593.1, forward strand.
TCAGCCTTTAAGTGTCTAAACTCCGTCAGTGCTGGTGTTGTAGTTAATATGAAGTGTGTTCCATAGGAACCGCAGCCTTTAAAGCAAGGTTCCTGATACTTTGGTGAATGAGAATGATGTTCTCGGTTGTTCAGGATTCTGAACACCATATTCCGACATAAAGATCTCGTATCGCCATTGAAAGCTCTGAGCAAGGCATATACGGGCAGCGCCGTGTGGCTGCAGTTCCGGCAGGAGGCTGCGGGCGCCGCTGTTGACCGAGGAGGAGACAGAGGAAGCCGGAGCGCTGCAGGCAGCCCCGCCCGCTGCGGCCCGGCTCGATCGCCAGCTGTCTCGGAGTCGGAGCGATCTGCGAGCGTCCCCGCGGTGCGGAGCGGAGCTGCAGCGAGCCGGAGGGGCTAGAGGCAGCGAGCGGCAGCGGAGACACGGAGCAGGAGCCAGGGGCTGATCGGAATCCGTGGCGGCGGTGCGGCGGTGGCGATGTGTTCGGCGTGCAGCCGCGGGGTCCGGCGGGCATGGGCCCTGCTATGCTGCGTCCTGCTGGCGGCATTGGAAGCAGCGTGGGGGCAGCTGCGGTACTCGGTGCCGGAGGAGATGCCCAAGGGCTCCTTCGTGGGAGACGTGGCCAAGGACCTGGGACTGCAACGGCCGGCGCTCAGCGACGGTGGCATCCGCATTGTCTCTGAAGGTAGGACGCAGTATTTCTCTCTGCACGGGAAGACGGGACATTTGGTGACGGCAGAGAGGATAGATAGAGAGCAACTGTGCGAAAGTAAGCAGCAATGCGTGCTGCGCTGCGAGCTGATAGTGGAGGGGGAAATGAAGGTTTACGGAGTCGAAGTGGAAATCAGGGACATTAATGACAACGCTCCGAGCTTCAAGGATGTTGAGCTGGAAGAGAGAATCAGCGAGACAGCTCCTCTAGGTTCACGATTTCCCCTGCCTGAGGCTCATGACCCAGATTCGGGACCAAATTCCCTGCAGAACTATGAGCTGAGTGGCGACGACCACTTCTCTCTGGCCGTGCAGGCAGGCCCCGGCGGTGATCAGCGTCCCGAGCTGGTACTGGCCAAGGCCCTGGACCGGGAGGAGGCAGCGTTTCACGAGATGGTGCTGAGAGCGAGTGACGGTGGAGAGCCGGCAAGGACGGGAACTGCGCGAATACGAGTGGTAGTTCTAGATGCGAATGACAACGCGCCCGTGTTCAAACCTGCGGAGTACTCGGTGCGTGTGCCCGAGGACGTGTCCGTGGGCTCCACCCTCGTCACTGTCACGGCCACCGACCCCGACGAACGGCTCTATGGGGATGTAAAATACTCGTTGAAGAAAATCACAGAGAAAGCCTCGAAGATTTTTCAACTAAACGTGGAAACAGGCGCAATTATATTAGTGAGAAACCTGGACTTCGAGGAAGGAAACTTCTACGAACTGGAGGTGCAGGCACGGGATGTAGGCGGCCTTTCTGATACGGCAAAGATTGAGATCACAGTGACTGACGTCAATGACAACACGCCCGAGATTTCGGTGCGGTCGGTGCTGAGCGAGATCTCTGAGGACTCCCCTTCGGGAACAGTGGTGGCCCTGATACACGTACAGGACCGGGACTCGGGTGCTAACGGCCAGGTGCGCTGCTCCCTGGACGCGGGAGTCCCGTTCCGGCTGCAGAGCTCTCGAGGAAGCTACTACAGCGTGGTAACGACGAGGGAGCTGGACCGGGAGGAGGTGTCGGAGTACAACGTGACAGTGCGGGCGGCCGACGGCGGGTCGCCGTCGCTGTGGAGCAGCACGGTGCTGAACCTGCGGGTGCTGGACGTGAACGACAACGCGCCGGTGTTCAGCGAGGCGAGCTACAGCGCCCGGCTGGCCGAGAACAACGCGGCGGGCGCGCTGGTGCTGACGGTGCGGGCGCGGGACGCGGACTGGGGTCAGAACGCGCGCGTGCGGTACCGCCTGGGCGAGGGGCGGGTGCGTGGCGCGGCGCTGTCGTCGTACGTGTCGGTGCAGGCGGAGACGGGCGCGCTGTACGCGCTGCGCTCCTTCGACTACGAGGAGGTGCGCGAGGTGGGGCTGTGGGTGCTGGCGGAGGACGGCGGCTCGCCGGCGCTGAGCAGCAACGTGTCGGTGCGGATCGTGATCGTGGACGAGAATGACAACGCACCGCAGGTGCTGTACCCGCCGGCGTCGGTCGTGTCCGGGGCCGGTGTCCGTGGGTGGTCGGGAGTGGAGCTGGCGCCGCGGTCGTCGGAGCCCGGGGCGCTGGTGGCCAAGGTGGTGGCGGTGGACGCGGACGCGGGTCAGAACGCGTGGCTGTCGTACGAGCTGGCCAAGGCGACGGAGCCGGGGCTGTTCCGCGTCGGGCTGCACAGCGGCGAGGTGCGCACTGCGCGCTTCCCGCTGTCCCGCGACGCTGCCCGTCAGAGCCTGGTGGTGCTGGTGAAGGACCACGGGCGGCCGGCGCTGTCGGCCACGGCCACGCTGACCGTGGTGCTGGCCGAGAGCGTGGCCGAGCTGCTGGCCGAGCTGGGCAGTGAGGCATCGGCGGCGGTGCCGGGCGAGGCGGCGGGCAGCCTGACGCGCTGGCTGGTGCTGGCCGTGGCGGCCGTCTCCTGCCTCTTCCTCGCCTTCCTTCTGCTGCTGCTGGCACTGCGCCTGAGGCGCTGGCGGCACTCGCAGCTGCCTCCGCCTGCGGGTGGTGCTTTGCGCGGCGTCCCGGCCACGCACTTCGTGGGCATCGACGGTGTGCGCGCCTTCCTGAGCTCCTACTCACACGAGGTGTCGCTCACCGCCGACTCACGCAAGAGCCAGCTCCGCTTATCATCCGGCAGCTGCTGCGACACCCTTCCTGCCCGCCCTCTGCCCGACGAGCCTGCACCGTTGCTGGGAGAGGACGCTGATGGCGCCCGCCCACACGACGCCGATGCTGCCCTGGTGAGTGTCTCTCCACGGTCTTGCAGCCACATGCTTCCCGGTTCGTGCTGCTGCTGGTCCTCTGCGCTCTCTCCTCTGCCTAGTCTGGCTCTCACCTTGACAGGGTTCCTGTGACAGGGAAGGAAAAGCTTCCCCTAAAACCGCCTTGGCTGCCGCTTGCTCTTGCTGCCGGCAGTTTGCCATGAGGTGGTGGCTCAGGGTGACAGCTGGTGTGGGAGGCAGGAGCAGTAACAGGCTGCTGTTGTCTGGAGTTTGGTTAGAGTCAGGTTTGTGTTTGCATTCTGTGCCAGGTTCTCTTTGCATCCCATGACTCGTGTGATCCCACTTCTCATATTAGCATGAGGTCTTCTCAAGGGAGGTGTTTGTTGCATTATCAGCCAATTAATGCCCTCCTTATGAGAGGTGTCAGTTATCTTCCCAGCTAATGAGAGTGTCTTGGAACAGAGCATTAAAGCTGACATCTCATTTATCTGCTCATGATAATCTATTCCTCTCAGTCTCTCTCTTTCTTCCTGATGATGTAGTAAGCAGTAACATGTCTTGATACTCATCCATGCATTGGTGTTTGTGCATGGATCGGTGGAATAGGCCTGGCAGTAACTTGTTCCCCAGTCATCTCTCCTTGCATGTTGGGAAGGTGAAAAAATTTAGTAAACGTTGTGATTATTTGAGAGTCTCTGCCTTTCACCCTGTGAAAGGTTGTAGTAGAAAATGCAAGATGTGTTTTGCTGAGTCTTCATCTCTTAAGGCTGACATTGAAAATGTTAAATGATGTGTCTTGTCTAGACATGTCATGCCAAGAGCTGAATGAGAGGGAGAGAGGAGATAGTGAAATAAAAGGGCAAGAATTTGGCTCTTTGCAGATGGTCACTGACCTAATCTTCTCAAGGACAACTCCTCCTTTGCCTTTAGACAATTGGGGGTTTTTTCTTCCCAGAAAACCGGTGACCAGGCAAATATAACTTTCTTCTTAGCACACATATAAAGATATCCTTTCAAAGTCTGTGGTGTGATAGTAGTTCACTCTGAGGTGAAATTGAGTAAAAGTCTCTTTGGTTTCATGTGTATGAAATTTATTAGAGTCTTTTGCACTATGCAAATTCTGACTTGTTCAGGCTGTGAGTCCTAGGAGATGTGCCTGGGGAGCTGTTGAAAGGCCCAAGAGAACATGTTGCTCCTTTCCTTGTTCAGCGCCCAGCTGTAGGACCAGGTATTGGGAGCCTCATTTTAGACACCATGGTATTCTAGGTCTCCTGTAATCCCTGGAGGTTCCTCCTCTGTGTTTGCTGGTAGTCATTGCTTCTTAATGACATCACAACTTACATTCCTTACTTATGGCAAATGCCATAGTGGGAGCTTTGGGATGAGCAAACTGTGTATTCTTTACCTACTAAATACCTGAATGATGAACCTACCCTAAGTACTGTGTTCTAGAAGTGTGCATTCTGATCCCTTTTCAGCAGATGCATTGATCATAAGCTTAGTTTCTGATAATGGGTGGACAATCACCTCTGTCACATTTGCCTGATTGTCCTCTGTTTACAGCTGCACTTATTGCATTGCTTGTTTTGATGTTCTGAAGGTAAGTGCTCTTGTGTGGAAGAGCACATCTGGTACATTTGTCTGACTGTCAGGTATGTGCCTTCCCTGATTACAGCTGTGGAGAGAAAGATTTCCTCAGAGTGTTACTGGAAGAATGCTCTTGCTTGTCATGGACATGGTCAGGAGAAGTCAGTGTGACTTTCTTTTCCATTTGCAAATGATGAACATCTCTGACAGTGATGTAAGGTGTGGACTGTTTGAGGAGAGTCTTGTTGGTTCTGTGTGAGAAGTGGATGTATGAGGTGTGTTGCATTGATTCCCAGGGCTACATAAAATGAGTCTGGAAGTGTCTTGTATTTGGATGTTTCACTGCTGGAACTCCACCTGGCCAAACTGTGGCTCTTCAGTTTGCTTTCCTGTTAAATGCTGTTTCCTGTGGATGGTGGTTTTCTTCTGTTCCCCTAAGAAGCCACTGACTGACATGGGTTTGGGCCTGGGGCTGGCTGCTGAAATATTGGAAACTGTCTGTGGAGTAAACAGAGGTGGTGAATGCAGAGGGTGAGAGATCAGGGAAATAGATGGATCGATGTGGTGTTGGCTGAGCACTGGTTTGATTTCCTGCTTGGTGTCAAGGCCTGTGTCATTCCTGCAGTGGTGCTGGTGACTCTGTCCTGAAAGGCTATGATAGTCCTGCAGCACTAAAGTATTTGTGCCTTAACTCTACCTGTAGAACATTGATTAGCCCAGTGATGGGCAGGTATGCTGGGAGATGAATTTACATACCTGCAGTGAAGATCAAGAAGAATTCCTGCTGAGTTTCTCTGACAACATTAGGTCTTGTAATGGTTCGTTGTCTTCCTAGTGCAGTCTGTTTCTCTCCATTCTTCCTGCTGCATGTGGGTTTAGTTTTAAGTATGTGTTCATTAGGATACCTGTTTGGCTTTGGTGCTCCTTGATCATCCTACAGCTTTTGTGAAACGGAGGAGATGTGAGGTTATATCTGTGTTTTCCTTTTGATGTGGAGGAGATGAAAGCAGATGAGACAGCTCACAGTGTGTGTGATAAGAGGGGGAGAGAGTCCCCATAAGCTGGTCCTTTGATGTAACTCCTCTCTTAGTTCTGACATTTATCAGTCATTCATGTGCTTTACAATCCTATTTCTTCAGAGCTTCATCAGACAAATGTACCTCCCTCCCTGGTGTGATCCTAGTGCATTATGCTCTTATGATACTTTTTTTGCCAGTTGTGAGGTTCAGAAGCAAAGCTGGAAGTTGAGTAGGTTTGGGGAGAAGAGTTGAAGGATTTCTCTTGGTCGTGGGGCTGTAGAGCAACCTGTGGTCATTTCCCTGCTTGTCATTGCTCTCCCCTAACCATTCAGTTGTCATACAAGATAATTTCCTTTCCTCCTTCTCAGTAAGAAATTCCAGTTGTTGTTCTGTGTTTCTACTTCTTGCCTTCTGAGTAACCTGCTCCATGGAACGATATGCCTGCCAATGGCAGAGGGGAGGAAGAAGTGATCATTGAAGTTTCTCCCAGACTTAAGTTCCATGAAAGACTCGACATGGCTTTGATCTTTTCCATTGTCAGACCCTCAAATATGGCAATTAAAAACAAAATTTACTTTGTGAATCATAAACACAATACTAAAGGTTGTTCTGCCTTGGCAATGTTACCTTCTCAGCGTCATTTTTCTGCTCCCTAAAAGAAAAACCAGTAGTGGGTCAAACATCAGGGACTTAGATGAACTAAAGAAAGAAACGGTGGTCAGACAGAAGACTTTTGGATGCTCAGCATATAAACTTTTGGGTTATTCTGTTCCTGAGTACTTATTGCTTACTCCAACACGAATATTTCTTCCTTGATATTCGTCCCAATCCAGAAAATGAGAATTTTATAAACCTGACAGAGTGCTAAAAAGCTCCCCCTTAATTTTATGAAGAACAGCTGAGATACCTTTTTTATTGTACTTCCGGGAATATTTGCTTCAGCTGTTGCTTGCAATTCATTGAGATGATAGCGAATCTCACTTTTGAACGTCTTCGGAGTCACATTAATCGATTCCATACTTTAATCAAAGAGAGACCGCAAAGAAGGATGTCCGCGACTCAGAATCCCGGTCCCCTGTGGCGGTGGCCATCCGGTGGTTGCGGTAGCGCCGCGGTGCCTCCGGGTGCCGCTGTTGCCCGACGCGGAGCGGCGCCGGAGCCGTAGCTCGGCCCCCGCAGGCTGCTAGCTCGCTCGCTCGTTCGGCGGCGGTCAGAGGGGCGACAGAGGCGGCGAGAGGCGGCGCAGCAGGACGAGCAGCCGCGTCGGAGCCGGAGCGGAGATCGCTGCCCTCCCGCGGCCCCTACACTCAAGACTGAGCTGCTGAGAAGAAAGGGAGGGCAGCGGCAGAAAGGACTACTGCGGCGAGAGCTGCTCACAATGGCGAGCAGGCAAAGCCGGATTCCGAGCCAGAGCCGAAGGCAGCAGCGATCAGCTGGGAGAGTGCTGCTGCTTCCCGCTGTGCTGCTCGGCTTGTGCTGCCAGGCGGCGCCGGAGCCTGTCCGCTACACCATCCCCGAGGAGCTGAGCAGAGGTTCGCTGGTGGGGCCGCTGGCGCGGGACCTGGGGCTGAGCCCGGCAGAGCTGCCGGCACGCAAGCTGCGTCTCAGCGCCGAGAAGCAATACTTCAGCGTGAGCGGGGACACCGGCAACCTGTACGTGAGCGAGAGACTGGACCGGGAGGAGATGTGCGGCGAGGAACCGAGCTGCTCCATCAGCTTCGAGGCGCTGGTGCACAACCCGCTTAACGTTTTCCACATCGAGGTGGCCATCCAGGATATCAACGACCATGCGCCGCGCTTCCTGCGAGACAGTTTCCAACTGGAAATCAACGAGTTGACTTCTCCCGGCGCCCGCTTTGCCGTGGGAGCCGCCAAAGACGCGGACGTGGGCAGCAATTCCCTGCAGGGCTATGAACTGGAGGCCAACAAGTATTTTGAGGTGGAAGTGAAGGAGAGCAACGACGGCAGCAAATTCGCGGAGCTGGTGCTGCGCCGAGCACTGGACCGGGAAACAGAGCAGAGCTTGCGGCTGGTACTGACGGCGCTGGACGGCGGCGACCCGCCCCGCAGCGGCACCGCCCAGCTCTTTATCAACGTCACCGATGCAAACGATAACGCCCCCGTGTTCCCTCAGGAACGGTACCGAGTGAGCTTGCGAGAGGACGCGCCTTCGGGCTCCATGGTGATGAACGTCTCGGCCACCGACGCTGACGCTGGAAGTTACGCCCACATCACCTACGGTTTCGGGGAAATGCCGGAAAAAGTGCTTCAGAAGTTCGTGGTGGACGCAGAGAGCGGAATCATCACGCTGCATGAAGCACTAGACTTTGAAGAGACTCGAAGCTACACGCTGCTGGTGGAGGCGAGAGACGGTGGGGGTCTGGTAGCACATTGCAAGTTAGAGGTAGAGGTGATGGATGTAAACGATAATGCTCCCGAAGTCATACTGACATCGGTGTCGAGCCCGGTGCCTGAGGACGCTCCGATCGGCACTGTGGTGGCGCTGGTGAAAGTTCGGGACCGCGACTCCGGGGAGAATGGTCAACTGCGGTGTGAGTTGTCGGGAGAGGCGCCACTGTCGCTTGAGGCGTCCTCGGGAGGGTCGTACAAGGTGGTGACGACGAGCACGCTGGACCGGGAGCAGGCAGCCGAACACCGAGTGACGCTGGTGGCCAGGGACCGGGGCAGCCCGGCGCTGTCGAGCCAAGCGGCGCTGGTGCTGGAGGTGTCGGACGTGAACGACAACGCGCCGGTGTTCGAGGAGGAGGTGTACAGCGCCTACGTGTCCGAGAACAACGCGGCGGGAGCGTCGGTGCTGCGCGTGCTGGCACGGGACGCGGACGCGGGCGCCAACGGGCGAGTCAGCTACTGGCTGGAGGGCGGCAGTACGGGCTCGGCACCGCCGCCGGTGTCAGTGGAGGCGCAGAGCGGCGCGGTGTACGCGCAGCGCTCCTTGGACTACGAGCAGTGCCGCGAGTACACGGTGACGGTGCGGGCTCAGGACGGCGGGGTGCCGGCGCGCAGCTCGACGGCCACGGTGCGCATCTTCGTGCTGGACCGCAACGACAACGCTCCGCGGGTGCTGTGGCCGGCGGCAGCGTCGGCAGCAGGCGAGGCGCCGCCCTTCGAGGTGGTGCCGCGCACGGCCGAGGTGGGCTACCTGGTGGCCAAGGTGGTGGCGGTGGACGCGGACGCGGGGCGCAACGCCTGGCTGTCGTACGAGCTGCTGCAGGCGGCGGAGCCGGCGCTCTTCCGCCTGGGGCTGCACAGCGGCGAGGTGCGCACGGCGCGGGCCGTGTCGGAGCGCGACTTGGCCAAGCAGCGCCTGGTGGCGCTGGTGAAGGACCACGGGCAGCCGGCGCTGTCGGCCACGGCCACGCTGCACGTGGTGCTGGCCGAGAGCTTGCAGGAGGCGCTGCCGGAGCTGAGCGAGCGGCCGGCGGGCGCCGACTCGCCGGCCGAGCTGCAGTTCTACCTGGTGCTGGCGCTGGCCCTGCTCTCGGCGCTCTTCGTGCTCAGCCTGGGGCTGGCGCTGCTGGCGCGGCTGCGGAGGGCGGGGCCGCCCGCCGTGCTGCGCTGCCTGGGCGCGCAGCGCTTGTCTCTGGCGGGCGCGGCCTTCCCGGCGGACTTCTGCGAGGGCACCTTGCCCTACTCCTACAACCTGTGTGTGGCTCCGGGCCGCGCCCTGACCGAAGCCACTTGGCTGCCCCCGCAGCTGCCCGCAGAGGAGCTGATGGGCGGTGAATCCTGCGTAAAGCCGAACCCAAATGACAGCACCGTCGCGGGAGACCTGCCCGCGGACCCTGACGCACCACAGGTCGGTAAGCCTGAGCGCAGTGCTCTCCTTCCTTCAGAATCAACCCTTGCTTGAATTTCTTGTTGTAATCCTTGCAATTTAATTGCTCGTTGCAGTATTTGGAACACACCTTGGGCCTTTTTCCTTCCATATATACATAATATTTATTTATTTTTAATGCTAACCATATTTATTTATTTTTAATACTAACTGCAAATGAGAACTCATTGCTTTCCCAAAGGGAAGCTTCGTGTGCTTCGATTCCATGAATTGTGAAGTTGTAGATTGTTCTTCCCTCTTACACCGAATTTCTTCCCACCTCGTAGTACCGTGCTACAGAAATGGGAGCATCGAGTTGACTAATTCATTTAATCTTCAATTTCATCTGTTTCTACGTGCAGTATTTTCTCATTTCGACGTTGAATAAAGGTCCTTTCCGTGGGGGAAAAAAGAAAAGAAACTGATTCTGTATGGAGCAGAGGGGAAAATAGGGCTGATATTTGGTGTTGGAAATTACTCATATTGAAATGTACATGCTTTCTGCATGAAAGGAGAAGGTATAGGTTGTTCTTGCTTGACTAACACAGCTTCGTGCGTGTTTTGGGACCGTGCTTCTGCAGAAAGTGATTGTTGTTTGTTGTGGTTTTGTTTTGCTTAGGTTCGGTATGGTTTGGTTTGATTTAGTTTTTAATTCACCTGTCTGGCAGCTCTTTCTCATTTAAGAGCCCCCGATCTGTCTTTCATATGTAGGTAAGCATGTAGAATAGCATCTCAAGGAACAAATATCTTTAAATCGGGTTTTATTTTACTTGGATTCCCCATTTCTTTTCGCGATGAGAGGTGCTTGGTCATGATGGAGCTTGAAAGCGTGGAATTTGGGCACTCAGCCACTTTGTGCAAATATTATGTCTCCTTCTTGGAGAGGTCTCTACTCCTTCTTGAGAGCACACCGATAACGATCCGGAATGCACAAAATGACAGTAGTTAGGCCTTTTAATGTGCACATTCGAGAACGAAGGGTTGCAGATGCACTTCTGCTCACCCACAGTATTGTGTAGCCAAGGTATCCTATTACCATGAGGGTTACATGAATGCTAACAATCATTTACACCGTTGGTTGTGATAAAAGCAAAGGCCTTTCTTAGTCATTCAAGCTATTGAATTAATTATGGAAATGTAAATGTATATCTTGATGTGGCGTGTTAAGCACGGGTGATAACCCGTTAAAGACGGAGAACTAATTGAAGATTTACTGAATCTGTCGGTGTTCTAACAGCTTACTCATGCTCAGATACTTCAGTGAAACATTGCTTTGCTATCATCTGGTTCAAAGCTAGAGAGGTTGTATAAACACGGAGGCAACAGGCAGTCGTGCTTTCGTAGGTAATTTGAAATGTGTACTGTATGAGCAACGGTATTGAAAGCAAAATCGCTACCACTGGGGATAATTGGTTTGATTCGTCTGGTTCTGCGGGGGAGGGTCTGAACTTCACGGTTTGTATTTCAGAGATTGTTTGCTTTCACTGAGTCAGGCTTGATTGCTCCAAAAATGTTAGGGATTGTACTTTTGGACGAATTGTCCTTTTAGAGTCGTGAAAATCTGGTACACCATATTGCAAAGACATTATTTTTATTTCTATACCTCACGATTTATTTACCTCACTCGAATTTACCGTGCGGTGGAAGTAACACCACGCTAAACAGAATGGCTAACACAGACACCAAAGCAGGAAATCGTGGGTGTCCATTTGAAGGAAGATCTTCTTTGCAATTTTATGCTATTGATCTAGAGAACTGATAAAACCCAGGGAAGTTTAATTAAAACAGGACATCTACAATAGATGTTAAATCCGGGATGGAGATTCTGCCTTCGCATTCTTGGATGAGGTTTCTAGTATTTTGCACATTATATTATATGAAGAATTATATATGTATAATGAAAATACATGGCCAAGTCATGTCGAGTAGTGCCGTGTGGCTGCAGTTCCGGAGGAGGCTGCGGGCGCCGCTGTTGACCGAGCAGGAGCCAGAGGAAGCCGGAGCTCTGCAGGCAGCCCCGCCCGCTGCGGCCCGGCTCGCTCGCTGTCTGCTCGGAGTCAGAGCGATCTGCGAGCGTCCCCGCGGTGCGGAGCCGAGCTCAATCGAACCGGAGGGGCAGGCGGCAACGGAAGGTAGCGGGGAGCAGGAGCCAGAGACGGATCGGAATCTGCGGCGGCGGCGATGTGCGTTGCGGGAAGGCTCTGGGACCGGCCGGCGTGGGCCCTGCTGTGCTGCGTCCTACTGTCGGCATTGAAAGCGGCGTGGGGGCAGCTGCGGTACTCGGTGCCTGAGGAGATGCCCAAGGGATCCTTCGTGGGCGACGTGGCCAAAGACCTGGGACTGCAGATGACAGCGATTGCTGACAGCGGTCTCCGCATGTTGGACAGAGGTAGGACTCAGTATTTCTCTCTTCACGGGAAGACAGGACATTTGGTGACGGCAGAGAGGATAGACAGAGAGCAGCTGTGCCGGCTGCTGGAGAAATGTGTGCTGCGCTGTGAGCTGATAGCGGAGGGGGAAATGCAGATTTATGGAATCGAAGTTGAAATCATGGACGCTAACGACAATGCTCCCAGCTTCCGAGAGGCAGAAAAAGAACTGAGAATAATCGAGACGCGGGCCCCAGGCTCGCGGTTTCCCCTGCCTGAGGCTCACGATCCGGACTCGGGGACAAATTCCCTGCAGAGTTATGAGCTGAGCGGTGACGAGCACTTCTCTCTGGCCGTGCAGGCAGGCCCTGGTGGGGATCGGCGACCCGAGCTGATACTGGCCAAGGCCCTGGACCGGGAGGAGGCAGCATTTCACGATCTGGTGCTGAAGGCGAGGGATGGTGGAGAGCCGTCCCGGACGGGCACGGCGCGAATCCGCGTGTCCGTGTTGGACGTGAACGACAATGCTCCCGTGTTTAGCCCCGCGGAGTACACTGTGCGTGTGCCTGAGGACGTGCCCATGGGCTCTGCGCTCGTTACAGTCACAGCCACAGACGCCGATGAAGGGCTGAACGGGCACGTGAAATACTCGTTGAAGGCAGCTACAGAAACAGACTCGGATATTTTTCAGATAGACTCTGAGAAGGGAGTGATCACACTGGTGCGGAGCCTGGACTTCGAGGAAGGCGACGCCTATGAAGTGGAAGTACAGGCACATGATGGCGACGGCCTTTTCGACACAGCTAGAGTCACAATCACAGTGACTGACGTGAATGACAACAAACCGGAAATAACAGTGTCGTCGACGGTGAGCGAAGTCTCTGAAGATGCCCCTCAGGGGACGGTGGTAGCCTTGCTGCATGTGCAGGACAGGGACTCGGGGGCCAACGGCCAGGTGCGGTGCTCCCTGGATGCGGGAGTCCCGTTCCGCCTCGAGAAGTCGTTTGAGGATTATTACCGCGTGGTGACGACAAGGCAGCTGGACCGGGAGGAGGTGTCAGAGTACAACGTGACAGTGCGGGCGGCCGACGGCGGGTCGCCGTCGCTGTGGAGCAGCACGGTGCTGAACCTGCGGGTGCTGGACGTGAACGACAACGCGCCGGTGTTCAGCGAGGCGAGCTATAGCGCCCGGCTGGCCGAGAACAACGCGGCGGGCGCGCTGGTGCTGACGGTGCGGGCGCGGGACGCGGACTGGGGTCAGAACGCGCGCGTGCGGTACCGTGTGGGCGAGGGGCGGGTGCGTGGCGTGGCGCTGTCGTCGTACGTGTCGGTGCAGGCGGAGACGGGCGCGCTGTACGCGCTGCGTTCCTTCGACTACGAGGAGGTGCGCGAGGTGGGGCTGTGGGTGCTGGCGGAGGACGGCGGCTCGCCGGCGCTGAGCAGCAACGTGTCGGTGCGGATCGTGATCGTGGACGAGAACGACAACGCGCCGCAGGTGCTGTACCCGCCGGCGTCGGTCGTGTCCGGGGCCGGTGTCCGTGGCTGGTCGGGAGTGGAGCTGGCGCCGCGGTCGTCGGAGCCCGGGGCGCTGGTGGCCAAGGTGGTGGCGGTGGACGCGGACGCGGGTCAGAACGCGTGGCTGTCGTACGAGCTGGCCAAGGCGACGGAGCCGGGGCTGTTCCGCGTCGGGCTGCACAGCGGCGAGGTGCGCACTGCGCGCTTCCCGCTGTCCCGCGACGCTGCCCGTCAGAGCCTGGTGGTGCTGGTGAAGGACCACGGGCGGCCGGCGCTGTCGGCCACGGCCACGCTGACCGTGGTGCTGGCCGAGAGCGTGGCCGAGCTGCTGGCCGAGCTGGGCAGTGAGGCATCGGCGGCGGTGCCGGGCGAGTCGGCGGGCAGCCTGACGCGCTGGCTGGTGCTGGCCGTGGCGGCCGTCTCCTGCCTCTTCCTCGCCTTCCTTCTGCTGCTGCTGGCACTGCGCCTGAGGCGCTGGCGGCGCTCGCAGCTGCCTTCTCCGGCGGGCGGTGTTTTACGCGGCGTCCCGGCCACACACTTCGTGGGCATTGACGGAGTGCGCGCCTTCCTGCGCTCCTACTCACACGAGGTGTCGCTCACCGCCGACTCACGCAAGAGCCAGCTCCGCTTGTCACCCGGCAGCTGCTGCGACACCCTCCCGGCCCGCCCTCTGCCCGACGAGCCCGCACCGCTGCTGGGGGAGGTCCCTTTCGGTGCCCACCCACAGGAAGCTGAAATTACCCCGGTGAGTGTCTCTCCATGGACCTGCTCCAACACGCCTCCTGCTTCTGCAGCTCCTGCTCCTCTTGCCCATTCCCCTCTTTACTCTGGCTGCAATCGAGGCAGGGATCCTGACAAGGAAGGGAAAGTTTCCTGCAGCACTGTGTTGGCTACTGCCAGCTCTTGTTTCCGGCAGGTGACTGTGGGATGATGTCTCAGTGTGAGCCGTTGTGGGAGGCAGGAGCAGTGTCAGGCTGCTGTTGGCTGGAGTTTGGTTTGAGTGGAGCTTTGTGCTTTTATCCCGTGCCAGGTCTTTTTTTGTTGTGTCCCCTGACTCTCTTATTCCTGGTTTCCCTGTGAGTTTGAGGGATGTTGTGTCAATTGCCCGTGGATGTTTGCGTTATGAACAGACATCTTCACAGCAGATGAGGTTGTCCCTCAATAGAGCATTCAAGCCCACATAAGTCCTTTCCTCTCATGATTTCTACTCTTCTCAACCTCTCTCTCTGTGATGATATTGAACTCAGTGACATGCCTCATATTGCCTCACGCTTTGATCATTTTGTATAATGTGGAGCAATGGGCTGGACAACAACTGGTCCCTCAACATTGCCTTTGCATGGGTCTTGTATATGTGTTTGTTCTCTTTGAGGAAATGCCATGGCTGCATGTGAAAGGCTGCTGAAGGAAACAGGAGGAGTATTATGTTGGTTCATCAGCTCTTATGGTCAACTTATTTATGCAGACCTTGATGACAAAAGCCAAATGAGGGCAGGAGGGGAGAGATTTTAGTTGCAGAGTGAGAAAACAGATAAGGGACTTGCATCTGGTGGAGATCGTCCCTGACCCAGCTTTCCTAGAGAAGACCTCATTTGCCTTTAGACCCCTGTTTTTTCTTCCCTGAAGATTTGTGAGCAGACAAGTGTATCTCCTTTCTTAGTACAGAGACGTAAAGGTATCTGTGTGAAGTCCTTGGTGTGATGTAGGTGCAAAAGGTCCTCTTATGTCACAGAATCACATCTTTACATACTCTGGAACCCATGCAAAGGCAATGTTGAAGAGGATTGAGTTGTTGTCCAGCCCCATTAGCTTCCGCATTGCTACAAAATGATCAAGCGTGGTTATATGAGGGCGTATCGCAGTTATCACAGAGAGGATTTGAGAGAGTAGAAAATGTGAGAGAAGGACATGTGGGCTTGAATCTTGTTGAGTTGGCCTCTGCGTGAGATGCTGTTCATAACGCAAATCCGCAGGCGGTGTACAACATCCTCCAACTGCAGGAAGCCGGAAATAAAGAGTCGAGGGCACAACAAAAAGACCTGGCACGGCGCAAGAAATCACTCAAAGCCAAGCTTTCAGCCAACTTCTCCTGCCTCCTGGCGGCTGCGGGTATCATCCCGGTCTGCCGGGAAACGTATGTACAGTGCTTTGCAGGCTTTCCTTCTGTCGGGATCCCTGCCTCGATTGCAGCCAGAGGGGGTGGGCAGAGGAGGCTGCGAGAGCAGGATGTTGGGGCGAGATCATGGAGAGACACTCACGGGGTGCAATTTCGACTTCCTGAGCGAGACCTCCCCAGCGGCGGTGCAGCTCGGCAGGCCGGAAGATGTCGCAGCAGCTGCCGAGCTGGCTTTCTCGTGGTCAGCGGTGAGCATTTCCACGCCGTGTGGTAGGAGAGCGCAGGAAATGTAATGCCCACGAGAGATGTGATGCCGGGACGCCAGCGACTACCCGCCGAGAAAACTGGCGGCGCGCCAGCGCAGACACGCGAGGCGGAAGAGGCGAACGGCCGCCACGGCCAGCCGGCATATCGAAGCCGACCGAGCACCGCCGCCGTGTTTGTTCCCGGTTGCTCGGCGTCTGCTTCCCTGCAGCGGCGTTGTCGATCACGATCACGATCCTATACGAGCATCCGCCGCAGCCCCACCTCGCGCACGCGGGCACGGCGCGTCCGCTACCGGCTACATACGACGGCTGCGCGCCTGCGCCTGCCCTGCGCCCACGCGGTACCGCGCGCGTTCTGGTGCCCCAGTCAGATCCGCGCCCGCACGCGCCCGCGCGTTGGGCAGCCAGCGCGGCGTGTCGCCTGCGCTGGCCGGGTCGTTCGTCAACACCCGCAGGTTGGCGCGTCCTTCCACAGCGGCCGGCGAGAGAGGCGCCGGCCGATCGCGTTGGCCCAAGCGACACCTCCTCCGGTCCCTGCGCTGACCGCCAATGACCCTCGGCCCCAAGCTCGAGGCGGCCGGACTCCGCGTCAGAGAGGTACCACGCCTGGCCGTTGGCCCCACCATAGTCCCCTGAGCATCTTCAGAAATAAACCGTCATTTTTATTTGCTGATCTATTGTTCAACTGTGTCGAAAAGATATACCTTCTTCATAGGCGTCGCCCAGGCTCCACCGAAATGTGATCACTCCTTCTCAGAAGTCTATCTGAAAAATGAGTCTGGCTGCCTTCGGCGGGTCGCCCGGTCCAACCCTTCATCGGCGTCTGTGGCTGTGATGCTGGCAGGCGACACACAGTGTACGCGGGGGTCGGGACTCCGAAACAAATCGTCGTCACGTCCAACGCGCGCGGGTCCGCGACCGTCGGAACCATCCCAGCGCCTTCAGCGCAGATCGTGAAATACTCAGTCCAGAGAGGCCTTGGCCAGCTCGAGGTCTCGGGACCTGCACAGCCCAGAAGGAGGTGCCGCTCAGCCTCGCGATTCCAGATCGTGAGCTCAGGCAGGAAACCGCGGGCCTGGGGCCTGCCCGTCTCTCTTCCTCTCGGGCTGGGGCATTGTCGTTAGCGTCCATGCAACTCATTCATAAATCTGCATTTCCCCCCTCTCTGTCTATCCCTCTCTGCCGATCACCAAATGTCCTGTCTTCCCGTGAAGAGTAGAAATACTGCGTCCCCACTCTCTCTGTCCCAGCATGCGGAGACCGCTGTCAGCAATCGCTGCCACCTTGCAGTCCCAGGTCTTTGGCCACGTCGCCCAATGAAGATCCCTTTTGGGCAGCTCCTCAGGCACCGAGTACCAGCTGCCCCCACGCTGCTCCCAATGCCGACAGTAGGGACGCAGCACAGCGGGGCCCGCGCCGAGAAACCGGCCCCAGTGCCTGCTCCGCAACGCATCACTCGTGCCGCCGCAGATTCCGATCCGTCTCTGGCTCCCGCTCCCCGCTACCTCCCAAGCTGCCGCCTCCGCCCCTCCGGTCTGACTCAGCTCGGCTCTGACACTGCGCGGACGTCGCAGATCATCGACCTGAGCAGACGAGCGAGCCGGAGCCGCCCAGGCGGGTGCCGCCTGCAGAGCCCGGCTTCACTCTGGCTCCTGCTCGGTCAACAGCGGCGCCCGCAGCCTCCGGCACGGCACTGCGGCCTCGCGGCACTCCGCGATGACTTGGCCATGTATTTTCCATTATGCACTCTTATGAATTCTTCATATAATACAATGTGCAAAATACTAGAAACCTCATCCAAGAATGCGGAGGCAGAATCTCCATCCCGGATTTAACACCTCTATTATGTAGATCTCCTGTTTTAACTAAACTTACCCGCAGATTTTGTCCAGTTCCCTAGATCAAAAGCATAAAGTTGCAAGAAGATCTTCCTTCAAATGGACACTCACGATTTCCCTGACTTTGGTGTCTGTGTTAGCCATTCTGTTTAGCGTGGTGTTACTTCCCACCGCACGGTAAATCTGAGTGAGTGTAAATAAATCGTGGAGGTAATAGAAATAAAGAATCTGCTTTGCAATGTGTGTACCTAGATTTTCACGACTCTAAAAAGCGACGATTCGTCCAAAAGTACAATCCCTAACATTTTTGGAGCAATCAAAGCCTGACATCAGGTGAAAGCAAACAATCTCTGAAATACAAACCGTGAAGTCTCGAACCCTCCCCTGCCGCAGAACCAGACGAATCAAACCAATTATCCCCAGTGGTAGCGATTTTTGCTGTCAATACCGTTGCTCATACGGCTACGCATTTCAAATTTGTACCTACTGAAAGCACGACTGCCTGTTGCCTACCGTGACTATACAACCTCTAGCTTGAACCAGATGATAGCAAAGCAATGTTTCACTCGAAGTGTCTGAGCGTGAGTAAGCTGTTAGAATCACCGACAGATTCAGTAAATCTTCAATTAGTTCTCCGTCTTTAACGGAGTTATCACCGTGCTAACACGCCGCATCAAGACATACATTTACATTTCCATGATTAATTCAATAGCTTGAATGACTAAGAAAGGCCTTTGCTTTTATCACAACCAACGGTGTAAATGATTGATTAGCATTCATGTAACCCTCATGGTAATAGGATACGCTTGGCTACACAATACTGTGGGTGAGCAGAAGTGCATCTGCACAACCCTTCGTTCTCGAATGTGCACATTAAAGGCCTAACTACTGTCATTTTGTGCATTCCGGATCGTCATCGGTGTGCTCTCAAGAAGGAGTAAGAGACCTTCTCCAAGAAGGAGACATAATATTTGCACAAAGTGGCTGAGTGCCCAAATTCCAGCATGTTCAAGCTCCATCATGACCAAGCATCCTTGAAAAAGAAACCAGAATCCAAAAATAAAATAAAACCCGATTTAAAGATATTTGTTCCTTGAATTATGTACCACACCTGAAAGACAGTCGAGGCTAAACTGCCAGACAGGTGAATTAAAAAACTAAATCAAACTTCCAAACTACCGAACCTAAACAAGAAACAAAACCACAACAAACACAATCACTTTCTGCAGAAACTACGGTCCCCGCACTGCGCGAAACTAGTGCCCAACCTATACCTTCTCCTTCATGCAGAAATATATTTTGTAATATAGTAATTTCCAACACCAAAATATCAATATTTTCCCCTCTGCTCCATACAAAATCAGTTTCTTTTCTTTTCCCCCAGAGACCCTCGAAATGAAGAAATACTACGCGTAGAAACAGATGAGTGAAGATAATGGTGGTCAACCGATATAGCAGCGCATTTTCCGAGAGGTGGAAGCGCTCGGTTAATGCAGAGCACAACTTCACAATTCATGAGATCAAGCACACCTCTTCTTTGGGAAAGCAATGAGTTCTCATTGCAGTTAGTATTAAAAATAAATAAATATGGTTAGCATAAAAAGAAATAAATATTATGATATATGGAAGGAAAAAGCCCCAGGTGTGTTCCACGTGCCAGCAATATAAATTGCAAGGATTACAACAAGAAGTTCAAGCAAGGAGTTGATTCTGAAGGAAGAGTATGGGCACTAGCGCTCAGGCTACCGACCTGTGGTGCGTCAGGGTCCGCGGGCAGGTCTCCGCGACGGTGCTGCTAGCTACGAAGCCCGGCTTACGCAGGATTCACCGCCCATCGGCTCCTCTGCGGGCAGCTGCGAGTGGGGGCAGCCAAGTGGCCTCGGTCAGGCGCGGCCCGGAGCCACACACACAGGTTGTAGGAGTAGGGGCAAGGTAGCCCTCGCAGAAGTCCGCCGGGCAGGCCGCGCCCGCCGGGGCACAGCTGCGCGCCCAGGCAGCGCAGCACGGCGGGCGGCCCCGCCTCCGCAGCCGCGCCAGCAGCGCAGCCCCAGGCTGAGCACGAAGAGCGCCGAGAGCAGAGGCCAGCGCCAGCACCAGGTAGAACTGCAGCTCGGCCGGCGCGTCGGCGCCTCGCCGGCCGCTCGCCTCAGCTCCGGCAGCGCCTCCTGCAAGCTTCGGCCAGCACCACGTGCGGCGTGGCCGGCCGGCAGCGCCGGCTGCCCGTGGCGTCCTTCACCAGCGCCGCCAGGCGCTGCTTGAGCCAGAGTCGCGGCTCCGACACGGCCCGCCAGGCGCGCCTCGCCGCTGTGCAGCCCCGGGCCGGAAGAGCGCCGGCTCCGCCGCCATCGCAGCAGCTCGTACTGACAGCCAGGCGTTGCGCCCCAAGGCCCGCGTCCACCGCCACCACCTTGGCCGCCAGGTGGCCCACCTCGGCCGTGCGCGGCACCACCTCGAAGGGCGGCGCCTCGCCTGCTGCCGACCGCCGCCGCCGGCCACAGCTGACCGCCTGCGCCGCGGCGTCGTTGCGGTCCAGCATGCCGAAGATGCGGCACCGTGGCCGTCGAGCTGCGCGCCGGCACCCCGCCGTCCTGAGCCCGCACTGTCACCGTGTACTCGCGGCGCCGCTCATGGACCGCTGAGCGCCTGCGCGTACGCTGCGCCGCCTGCGCCCACCGACACCGGCGGCGGTGGCCGTGCCCGTGCCGCCGCCCTCCAGCCGGCAGCTGACTCGCCCGCTGGCGCCTGCGTCCGCGACCGTGCCAGCATCGCGCCGCGCCGACGCTCCCGCCGCGTTGTTCTCGACACGTAGGCGCTGTACACCTCCTCCTCGAACACCGGCGCGTTGTCGTTCACGTCCGACACCTCCAGCACCAGCGCCGCCGCGGGCTCGACAGCGCTGCCGGGCTGCCCCGGTCCCCGGCCACCGAAGCGTCACTCGGTGTTCGGCTGCCTGCTCCTGGTCCAGCGTGCTCGTCGTCGCCACCTGCGCGCCCTCCCGAGGACGCCTCCGGCGACAGTGGCGCACTCTCCCGACAGCTCACACCGCAGTTGACCATTCTCCCGAGTCGCGGTCCCGAGCTTCGCCACCAGCGCCACCACAGTGCCGATCGGAGCGTCCTCAGGCACCGGGCTCGACACCGATGTCAGTATGACTTCGGGAGCATTATCGTTTACATCCATCACCTCTACCTAACTGTGAATGTTACCAGATCCCCCACCGTCTCGCCGGATCACCAGCAGCGTGTAGCTTCGAGTCTCTTCAAAGTCTAGTGCTTCATGCGGCGTGACTGATTCCGCTGTCCCGCGTCCACCACGAACTTCTGAAGCACTTTTTCCGGCATTTCCCCCGAAACCGTAGGTGATGTGGGCGTAGCTTCCAGCGTCAGCGTCGGTGGCCGAGACGTTCATCACCATGGAGCCCGAAGGCGCGTCCTCTCGCAGGCTCGCTCGGTACCGTTCCTGAGGGAACACGGGGGCGTTATCGTTTGCATCGGTGACATCTGGGCGTGCCGACAGCCAGGCGGGTCGCCGCACGATCCAGGCGCCGTCAGTACCAGCCGCAAGCTCTGCTCTGTTTCCCGGTCCAGATTGCCTCGGCAGCACCGAGCTCCGCGAATTTGCCGCCGTCGTTGCTCTCCTTCACTTCCAGCCTCAAAATACTTGTTGGCCGCCAGTTCATAGCCCTACGCAGGGAATTGCCGCGCCACGTCCGCGTCTTTTGGCGGCTCCCACGGCAAAGCGGGGCGCCGAAGGAGAAGTCAGCTTTCGTTGATTTGTGCTGGAAACTGTCTCGCAGGAAGCGCGGCGCATGGTCGTTGATATCCTGGATGGCCACCTCGATGTGGAAAACGCGTTAAGCGGGTTGTGCACCAGCGCCTCGAAGCTGATGGAGCTTAGCTCGGTTCCTCGCCGCATCATCTCCGCCCGGTCCATGTCTCCTGGAAACCTACGATACGAGGTTGGCTGATGGTCCCCCGCTCACGCTGAAGTGTTGCTTCTCGGCGCTGAGACGCAGCTTGCGTGCCGGCAGTCGTTTGGCTCCAGCCCCAGGTCCCGCTCACCAGCGAGCCTCTGCTCAGCTCCTCGGGGATGGTGTAGCGGACAGGCTCCGGCGCCGCTCCGGCAGCTGCGCCGAGCAAGCACGAGCGAGCGGCAGACTCTCCCAGCCGGTCGCTGCTGCCTTCGGCTCCTGGCTCGGAATCCGGCTTTGCCTGCTCGCCGACCGTGAGCAGCTGCGCCGCAGTGGCTCTCTTGCCTTGCCGCTGCCCTTTCCCTCTCAGCAGCTCAGTCGTGAGTGAACCGTCGGAGGCAGCGATCTCCGCCCGGCTCCGATCGCGGCTGCTCATCGGTCCTGTTGCCGCCTCTCGCCGCCTCTGTCGCCCCTCCTGACCGCCGCCGAAGCGAGCGAGCAGACTGCCCCAGGCCGAGCGCCGGCTCCGGCGCCAGCCCGCGTCGGCGACAGCATAATTCGGAGGCACCGCGGCGCTACCGCAACCACCCGATGGCCGCCGCCACAGGGGACCGGGATTCTGAGTCGCGGACATCCTTCTTTGCGTCTCTCTTTGATTAAAGTGTGGAATCGATTAATGTGACTCCGAAGACGTTCAAAGTGAGATTCGCTATCATCTCAATGTGAGCTGCAAGCGGCAGCTGAAGCAAACATTCCCGGAAAGTAATGACAAAAAGGTATCTCAGCTGTTCTTCATAAAAATTAAGGGGGAGCTTTTTAGCACTCTGTCAGGTTTATAAAATTCCTTCATTTTCTGGATTGCAAGAGACGAATATCAAGGAAGAAATATGCGTGTTGGGGTAAGCATATAAGTACTCAGGAACCGCATAACTCAAAGTTGCTGTAAGCTGGGCAGTCCAGAGAGTCTTCTGTCTGACCACCGTTTTCTTTCTCTTTTAGTTCAGCTAAGTCCCCTGATAAGCTTGACCCACTACTGGATTTTCGTTTTTAGGGAGCATGAAAAATGACGCTGAGAAGGTGAACACTTGTCAAGGCAGGAACAACGCACGGGTGTGTGTGTTTATGATTCACAAAGCAAATTTTGTTTTTAATTGCCATATTTGAGGGTCTGACAATGGAAAAGATCAAAGCCATGTCCGAGACTTTCATGGAACTTGGGTCTGGGAGAAGACTTCAATGATCACTTCTTCCTCCTCTGCCATTGGCAGAGCATATCGTTCCATGGAGCAGGTTACTCCGGCAAGAAATGCAGAACAACAACTCCAAGACTGGAATTTCTTACTTGAGAGGAGAAAGGAAGTATCTTGTAATGACAACAGAATGGTTAGAGAGAGTAATGACAAGCGGGAAAGTGACCGCAGCAATAGCGACAATCCTCTTATACAACTCAACTCCTAGCTCTGCTTCTGAACCTCACAACTGGCAAAAAGTATCATAAGAGCATAATGCACTAAATTTTCCAAGGAGAATTTTCTGATGAAGCTCTGAGAGAAATAGGATTGTAAAGCATGGTGCTGATAAATGTCGGAACTAAGAGAGGAGTTATAGAGGATTAGCTCTCCCCCTCTTATCACACGCACTGAAATGAGCTGTCTCATCTGCTCATCTCCCTCCCACAAGAGAAAACTGCAGGTCATAACACATCTCACCTTTCACAAAAGCTGTAAGGATTGTCAAGGGCACCAGTAGCTAAGGTGTCTCATCAGACATAAACTAAACCCACATGCAGCAGAGATGGAGGAAGAAACAGACTGTAGGAGACAATGAACCATTATTAAGACACAATGTTATCCGAAGAAACTCGAAGCAGGAATTCTTCTTGATATAAATTAAATCTCCCCTGCCCATCCTTGGATTATCCAATGTTCCTACGAATTTAGGTTAGGCACAATGAATGCTGCAGGACCTATCATAGCGCTGCAGAGATTTTGAGACTATGACCCCAAGCAGAGTCGAGTGGCACTAGTCTCTCACCCTCTGCCCCCCTCTGTTTGCTCCGCAGACAGTTTCCAATGTTTTTTTAGCAGCCAGCCCAGGCCCAAACCCATGTCAGTCAGTGGCTTCTTAGGGGAACAGAAGAAAACCACCATCCACAGGAAACAGCATTTAACCAGAGAGCTGTGACTGAAAGAAGCCCTGATTTGTAGTCGGTTGCAGTGAAAAATATCCCAAATACAAGACACTTCAGGCTCGTGCTGGCCTACAAGTCAAGCAACCTCATCCTCATGAACCAACAAAGCCCTCCTCTCAAACGATTTTTGCACATCCTTTGTCAGAGATGTTAAATGTTGCAGAAATGGAAGAAAGTCACACTGACTTTCACTGACCCGTCCATGACAGCAGAAACATTCTTCAGTGTACTCTTATACAGCTGTAATCAGAAAGTACACCGAGATAGAAATGGCCTTGTGTGTCTTCCCACAAACACTTACCTTCAGAACATCAAAACAAGCAATGCAACAAGTGCAGCTGCAAACAGAGGACAATCAGGCAAATGAGTTACGTATTGCTGACAGTGTTCATACAGACCTGTTTGCAACTGTGAAGAGAAAGGTACAGGTGGAGACACAGTTTGTGCTTTGCCAGCTCCCAGGGTCTGTTGCCGCCTACAGAAAGGCATCTGTCAAAGTGTCTGTTTTTCAATATCACATTGCTCATGGCTCCAGCTGACCAAGCTGTGAGTTCATCACTTTACTTTCCAGCTGCAAGATGATTCCTGTGAATGGTAGTATTGGGCAGAGATGCAAATTTTGCACAATGGTATATCATGTGCTGAAGAACGATGATGTTGTCTTTCAGCAGATACTTGGATGATCTGGACTTTAATTGACTTCCACTAGCTTATGGATTTCTGAACCTTTTAGGGTTCTTCAAATTATCTGGGAGGAGCAGAAATATATCTTTTTATGCACCTGTGTTGTGATCCCTGGGATCAAAAGACCTCTCTTTCAGTGTGGAGTCTGCCTTCAGTGGCAGCTTTGCTGTTGTGTGATGTTTGGGCAGGGTGAAGTGCTCTGAAATTACTAAAAGGAAGCTGTAATAGTTTGACCTAGCTGTTAGATGAGGTCCACAGCTGTGTTTCCATGTATTTTTTCCTTGCTTGACTATATAAAGATAACAACTGTGTGGTCTGTGATGTGAGGTCATGGGTGAGCTTCCTGTGGACTTCTCACCATGCAGACACCTTTCTTGTGTATTTGCTAGAGTTGAAAGTATCAGGAGTGTTAACCTTCATTACTTGAGTTACTTAGTTCTTGTCCAGGTCTAAAGGTGGACCTAAGATGTCACTGAATGTTCTTATACTGAGACTTGCTGAATGTATTGGTTATTTTCTGTGACTTTGGAAGGTGGATGACTCAATGTAATTTTTTGTTTGATTCCATGCCTAGTGCTGAGGCCTGTAACATTCTTGCTTTGAGGTTTGGTTCTGTGTCATGAAAGTCATGGACAATGCTTCAACAATGAAGTGTTTGTTCAATAACTGTAGATGTGGGATGCTGATGCATGGGTGGAAAAAACTTATTATTCCTGTGGGAAATCTCATTTCCCCACATTATCTCCCTGTAATAGTGTGATGTGGAGTTTCTTCATAGTTGGACTTAAATTTCCTTTTAGGCTTTGCTGGGAGGTCATTGTTCATTTTCCACATTTCTGGAGAGTGCTTTTGCATTAGAAACTCTGAGTGTTGTTTTGCAGCACATCCTTACTTCCCCTGGGAATTTTTCAGCCACCTGAAGATAGTCTAGGTTGCCTTAGGCTTGAGGAAGTGGCCCATGAGAAAGTGTTTGCATTTATGACTTCGTATTTGCTTGGAGATGATCAGGCTACAGAGTAGAAAAATTGCTGAGAGCTGATGATTGTTTCCCTCTACCATGCAGTCCAGAGGAAGTGTTGAGTGTTACATTTGTGGCTGAACCCTCAGGGATTGGCAGGTGCTCCTCAGGGATGAACTTCAAGAGCTGTGAAGACCATGAAGACTACTTGGTGAATTTATCTTATAACATCAGTTCATTGTCTTCCTGGTAAAATTTGGTTTTCTTCCTTGTTCCCTTTGTAGGTAGGGCTTAGTTCTAGTTAGTGGCATTATGCTCATGGAACCATGTGTCGAGTGTTGGTGCCTCCTGCTCACCCTACAGTGTTTGTGAAAGGCAGGAGAAGTGAAGTTATGTTTGTATCCTAGATTTGGTATGGGGAAGAGAGGAAAGCATGACTTTAGCAGAAGTGACATCTCTGTGGAACACTACCTGTGATAAGAGAGGGGATGGGAGTCCCCATAAGCTGATCCTCTTTTACTTCTGACATATATTAAGGACTTCAGAATTGTATTTCTTCACATAATTTTGTAGTGCAGACACAGGTAGCTCCCTCCTTGATGTGATCATCGTGCATTGTGCTCTTGTATTATGTTTTTGCCAGTTGTGAGGGTAAGAAGCAAACCTGGAAGTTGTGCAGGGTTGGAGAGAACACTCAGGGAATATCTGTTGGTGGAAGACCACTTCCCTGCTTGCGATTGCTCCCCCTTAAACATTCAGTTCTGGTACCATGTAAATTTTTTCTCCTTCTGCTCAAGATTTTTGGTCTAAGAAAGATCCAATCATTTCTGTGTAGTTCTACTTCTTCCCTTCTTCACAAGCAGTTCTTGTGAACAATATCCCTTGACCATGGCAAAGAAGCACACATCTTTAAAAGTTCTTTTGCACTCAAACGATTCTTTGGTTCTATGAAAGATTCAATGTGGTTTTGCACAGCCCCTCAATTATGGAGATGGAAAAAAAGGAATTATTTTGAATGAGAAACACAACAAAAAAGGTTTTTTTTTCTTCTGCCATCTTCTCATAAAGCAGCACCCATTGCCTTTGGGGTTAGGAATTCTCAGTGTATTCTCCTATAACAAATTATCAGCAGTGGGTCAAATAGCCAAGACATGAGAAAAAGGAAGAAATGCTTTTGAAAATAGAAGCCAGGTGTAGTCCTGGCATGAAAAGACTGAAATTATTTATTTGTAGTTGCTTTTTAATCTTAAGAGCAGCTAGAGAGCAGCCTATTTACTGCTGCTCAAGGAAATGACCTAGAAGCACCTGGCCAGCAGGTCTCAATTGAACTTCTTTGGATTCGCATTAAACAAGTGCTTCCGTGGTTCTGGATTCTAATAAAAGAGGTGCCCCAAAGCCAGGTGTAGCCCCTAAAGAGCCTCCAGAACGCTGGTACTGTGGTGACTGCCATCAGGAGGCTGCGGGGATGGGCGTCTTGCGCCTCCGGGTGCCGCTGTTGCCCAACGCGGGTGTACCAGAAAACGGCCGGAGCTGCGCGTCCGGCAAGATTGCTCTCTCGCTCAGTACCAGCCTGAGCTGCGGCAAGCTGAGAGGCCCAAAAGCCGAGAGGCAGCGCGGCGCGGGGAGCAGCGGCGTCCGAGCCAGAGCGCAGATCGCTACCTGCGGCCTTTCCGCTCGACCGGAGAGCGGCTGGAAGGGCGAGAATGCAGCAGCAGGAAGGACGACTGCGGCGGGAGCTGCACAATGGCGAGCGACCAGAGCCCGAGCCCTGGGCGGCGGCGAGCAGCCGGGAGAGCGCTACTGCTGCTGCCTGCTGTGCTGCTGATCTTGTGCTGCCGGGCGGCGCCGCGGTATCCGCTACACCATCCCCGAGGAGCTGGGCAAAGGCTCTCTGGTGGGGCCGCTGGCGAGGGACCTGGGGCTGGCCCCGCAGAGCTGCCGGCACGCAAGCTGCGTCTCAGCGCTGAAGCAATACTTCAGCGTGAGCGGGGACACCGGCAACCTGTACGTGAGCGAGAGACTGGACCGGAGGAGATGTGCGGTGAGGTACTGACCTGTTCCGTCAACTTCAGGCGCTGGTTCACGACCCGCTCAACGTTTTCCATATCGAGGTAGCGATCCAGGACATCAACGACAATGCGCCGCGGTTCCCTAAAGACAATATCCACTTCGACATTATTGAATCCACACTTCCCGGCGCCCGCTTTGCCGTGGGAGCCGCCGAAGACGCGGACGTGGGTAGCAACTCCCTGCAGGGCTACGAGCTAGAGACCAACAAGTACTTTGAAGTAGAGATTAAAGAGAAGCAGGACGGCAGCAAGTTCGCGGAGCTGGTGCTGCGCCGAGCACTGGATCGGGAGAGAGAGCAGAGCCTGCGGCTGGTACTGACGGCCCTAGATGGCGGCGACCCGCCCCGCAGCGGCACCGCCCAGCTCTTTATCAACGTCACCGATGCAAACGATAACGCCCCCGTGTTCGCGCAGGACCGGTACCGAGTGAGCCTGCGCGAGGACTCGCCGCCGGGCTCCACGGTGCTGAATGTCTCGGCCACCGACGCTGACGCTGGAAGTAACGCACGCATTACATACGGCTTCGGAGAAACTCCGGCCAAAGTCCTTAGGAAATTCGTGGTGGACGCAGAGAGCGGGATCATCACGCTGCAGGAAGCGCTGGATTTTGAAGAGACTCGAAGTTACACGCTGCTGGTGGAGGCGAGGGACGGCGGGGGTTTGGTGGCGCACTGTGAAGTTGACTTAGAGGTACTGGACGTGAACGACAATGCACCCGAAGTGATACTGACGTCGGTATCCAGTCCAGTTCCAGAAAATGCTCCAGTAGGCACCGTGGTGGCCCTGGTGAAAGTACGGGACCGAGACTCTGGAGAAAACGGTCAGGTGCGGTGCGAGCTGTCGGGAGAGGCGCCACTATCACTCGTGGCGTCGTCGGGAGGCTCGTACAAGGTGGTGACGGCGAGCGCGCTGGACCGGGAGCAGGCAGCCGAACACCGAGTGACGCTGGTGGCCAGAGACCGAGGCAGCCCGGCGCTGTCGAGCCAAGCGGCGCTGGTGCTGGAGGTGTCGGACGTGAACGACAACGCGCCGGTGTTCGAGGAGGAGGTGTACAGCGCCTACGTGGCCGAGAACAACGCGGTGGGAGCGTCGGTGCTGCGCGTGCTGGCACGGGACGCGGACGCGGGCGCCAACGGGCGCGTCAGCTACTGGCTGGAGAGTGGCAGCGCGGGCTCGGCACCGCCACCGGTGTCAGTGGAGGCGCAGAGCGGCGCGGTGTACGCGCAGCGCTCCTTGGACTACGAGCAGTGCCGCGAGTACACGGTGACGGTGCGGGCGCAGGACGGCGGGGTGCCGGCGCGCAGCTCGACGGCCACGGTGCGCATCTTCGTGCTGGACCGCAACGACAACGCGCCGCGGGTGCTGTGGCCGGCGGCAGCGTCGGCAGCAGGCGAGGCGGCGCCCTTCGAGGTGGTGCCGCGCACGGCCGAGGTGGGCTACCTGGTGGCCAAGGTGGTGGCGGTGGACGCGGACGCGGGGCGCAACGCCTGGCTGTCGTACGAGCTGCTGCAGGCGGCGGAGCCGGCGCTCTTCCGCCTGGGGCTGCACAGCGGCGAGGTGCGCACGGCGCGGGCCGTGTCGGAGCGCGACTTGGCCAAGCAGCGCCTGGTGGCGCTGGTGAAGGACCACGGGCAGCCGGCGCTGTCGGCCACGGCCACGCTGCACGTGGTGCTGGCCGAGAGCTTGCAGGAGGCGCTGCCGGAGCTGAGCGAGCGGCCGGCGGGCGCCGACTCGCCGGCCGAGCTGCAGTTCTACCTGGTGCTGGCGCTGGCCCTGCTCTCGGCGCTCTTCGTGCTCAGCCTGGGGCTGGCGCTGCTGGCGCGGCTGCGGAGGGCGGGGCCGCCCGCCGTCCTGCGCTGCCTGGGCGCGCAGCGCTTGTCTCTGGCGGGCGCCGCCTTCCCGGCGGACTTCTGCGAGGGCACCTTGCCCTACTCCTACAACTTGTGTGTGGCTCCGGGCCGCGCCCTGACCGAGGCCGCTTTGTTGCCGCCGCCGCTGCCTTCAGAGGAGCTGATAGGCGGGGAGTCCTGCGGGAAGCCGAAGTCAAATAACACCGCTGTCACAGGAGAGCTTCCCGCGGGCCTTGACGCACCGCAGGTCGGTAAGCCCTAACGCTCTTCTTTTTGACCGTTTCTGGGTCTCCGTCCTCTTTTCCCTTAGCTATATCCCTTGGGCTGTGTGGATCTGGAGTCATCTTCACGGTGGAGATATTTCCTTCCTGAATGTGATGCTTTTCGTGTGAAAGAATTTAAGGCTTGTTCCTCCTAGATGAAAGAGTGAAATGAATTGGTTTGAGTCAGTAATGTACGCACTAAATTAATGGCAAAGTGGTGAATTTTTATGATGCAGTGTAAAAAATTTGTTTTGACTGTTGTTGCTGACCTTTTTCCTTCATTATGTTGTTTGGTTTGGTTTTCGGTTTTTTTAAACCAAATCTCGTGCTCCAACCTCTTCGAAAGCTGGGTCTGAGATTCTTCCTTCCCGTGGGAAGGTTGCATGTTTTCTTCATGAAAGTTAAACTTTGTTCCGACTTTGTGAATATTCACCTAATGTGTGAATATCTCAGGGTCCTGTCACATTAATTGTAGAAGGCTGCTTCAGAAATAGCAGAATTAATGGGGCAAAGAAATGTGACCTGGACATAACGTTTATGTGTTCTCTCTGCACTTATTCTTGCTTTATTTTTCCTCGGTTGGTAATTCCTCCTTTTTTTTAGTCGTTCCTGATCTGTGTCCCATATACGTGAGTGTGCTGAACGATATTTCATTGAAAAAGGGACAATAGCTCAGGCTCTCTAATTTCTCACTTCTTTTCCCAAAGAGAGTTCCTTGGGTTCCTTGGTAAATCATGTTGACAGGGGAATCGTAAATGGAGGCATTAGGTCCCTCAGCTGCTTTTACAACGGCTCTTGTGTCGTGTAAGAATTAATTATAACTAGCCTCTATTTTGATAATGACTCGAGTGTGACAAGCAAATCTGTAATGACAGCAATTAGGCACTTTGAAAATGATTCTTCATAGGTCAAGCTAAGCAGCTCTACAGTGTTTTAGTTAAAAAGGCATCCTAGTGAAGTGAAGATTAAACAAATAGTTTATTACCACGTTGCTGACCTTTACACTTTGATTTGTGGCAAAAGAAAAGCCCATTGTTAGTCGTTCAGGCTGTCGAATTGTTTTTCTAATTGTAAAAGCCTACAAGCCCTCAGCATTTACATGGGCAATCACCCATAGGTGACATAGGAGAAGCTTTCAGTTGCTGTCATCCGGTTCAAAAAGGGTGTCCAAAACAGACGAATATCGAGGAGAGAAAGATCCTAGCAAACTAACCGTCTTATGTGAATGGCATCATCCCTGTATTGCTCGAGTAGGCTACAGAGCAGGAGCAGGTCGGCCAGATGTAGCTGGGTTTATTCTGATTGTACGTACAGAGCCATTTTCCCTCTATTTTGCATGGAATTGAGCAGATGACTTTGGCCAAAGTTAGTGCAGATGCTTCTTGCATGTGCGGACTTAGATTCTTCTGTTCACTTGACTGACCACAAGGCGGTGACACTTCGTGTGAGTAGGAGCTCAGGAAGGCGCGGACACCGTCAATGCCCACGAAGTGCGTGGCCGGGACGCCGCGCAAAGCACCACCCGCAGGAGTAGGCAGCTGCGAGTGCCGCCAGCGCCGCAGGCGCAGTGCCAGCAGCAGCAGAAGGAAGGCAAGAAAGAGGCAGGAGACGGCCGCCACGGCCAGCACCAGCCAGCGCGTCAGGCTGCCCGCCGCCTCTCCCGGCACCGCCGCCAATGTCTCACTGCCCAGCTCGGCCAGCAGCTCGGCCACGCTCTCGGCCAGCACCACGGTCAGCGTGGCCGTGGCCGACAGAGCCGGCCGCCCGTGGTCCTTCACCAGCACCACTAGGCTCTGACGGGCAGCGTCGCGGGACAGCGGGAAGCGCGCAGTGCGCACCTCGCCGCTGTGCAGCCCGACGCGGAACAGCCCCGGCTCCGTCGCCTTGGCCAGCTCGTACGACAGCCACGCGTTCTGACCCGCGTCTGCGTCCACCGCCACCACCTTGGCCACCAGCGCCCCGGGCTCCGACGACCGCGGCGCCAGCTCCACCCCGACCACCCACGGACACCGGCCCCGGACACGCCCGACGCCGGCGGGTACAGCACCTGCGGCGCGTTGTCGTTCTCGTCCACGATCACGATCCGCACCGACACGTTGCTGCTCAGCGCCGGCGAGCCGCCGTCCTCCGCCAGCACCCACAGCCCCACCTCGCGCACCTCCTCGTAGTCGAAGGAGCGCAGCGCGTACAGCGCGCCCGTCTCCGCCTGCACCGACACGTACGACGACAGCGCCACGCCACGCACCCGCCCCTCGCCCACACGGTACCGCACGCGCGCGTTCTGACCCCAGTCCGCGTCCCGCGCCCGCACCGTCAGCACCAGCGCGCCCGCCGCGTTGTTCTCGGCCAGCCGGGCGCTGTAGCTCGCCTCGCTGAACACCGGCGCGTTGTCGTTCACGTCCAGCACCCGCAGGTTCAGTACCGTGTTGCTCCACCGCGATGGCGACCCGCCGTCGGCCGCCCTCACCGTCACGTTGTACTCCGACACCTCCTCCCGGTCCAGCTCCCTCGTCGTTACCACGCTGTAGTAGCTTCCTCGAGAGCTCTGCAGCCGGAACGGGACTCCCGCATCCAGGGAGCACCGTACCTGGCCGTTGGCCCCCGAGTCCCGATCCCGTACATGGAGCAGGGCCACCACTGTACCCGAAGGAGCGTCCTCAGAGATCTCACTTAGCTGAGATGTCACTGTCAATTCAGGCCAGTTGTCGTTGACGTCTGACACTGTGATCCGCGAGTTTTGCAGTGTCAGACAGGTCTCCTCCATCCCTTGCCAGCAACTGGAGTTCATGAAGAGATTTCCTCAAAGTCCAAACCGTTTTTAACTGTTATGGCTCCTGTGTCGGAATTCAGGTGAAAAGTTCTGATGCCCGTCGTGAAATTTTATGGAAACTGTATTTCACTTGCCCGTTCATCCCCTCGTCAGGGTCGTGGCCGTTACGGTGATGAGGGTGGAGCCCACGGGCACGTCCTCCGGCACACGGACTGTGTACTCCGCCGGGCTAAACACGGGGAGCGTTGTCGTTCGCATCAGTCACAGACACGTGAATCCGCGCTGTGCCCGTCCGCGACGGCTCTCCACCGTCACTCGCTCTCAGCACCAGGTCGTGAAACGCTGCCTTCTCCCCTGTCCAGCGCCTTGGCCAGTACCAGCTCTGGACGCTGATCACCTCCGGGGCCCTCCTGCACGGCCAGCGAGAAATGCTCGTCACCGCTCAGCTCGTAGCTTTTCAGCGAATTCGGTCTCGAGTCTGAGTCGTGAGCCTCGGCCAAAGGAAATCGAGATCCTGGGGCTGTTGCCTCGCTTATTCTCAATTGGATTTCTTGCTCTTTGAAGCTGGGGGCATTGTCGTTAATGTCTGTGATCTCCGCTTCGATTTCATAAACTTTCATGTCCCACTCCACTATCAGCTCACACCGCAGCACGCATTGCTGCTCATTCTTACACAGCTGCTCTCTGTCTATCCTCTCCGCCGTCACCAAATGTCCCGTCTTCCCGTGCAGAGAAATACTGCGTCCTACCTTCCGACACAACGCGGACGCCACTGTCGCTGAGCGCAGGCAGTTGCAGTCCCAGGTCTTTGCCCACGTCTCCCACGAAGGAACCCTTGGGCATCTCCTCCGGCACCGAGTACCGCAGCTGACCCCATGCCACCTCCCACGCCGATAGCAGAACGCAGCACAGCAGGGCCCACTCCTGCTGGCGTCCGCGGCTCTCCGTAATGCACATCGCCACCGTCGCAACGCGTCCCGATCCAGCCTCTGTCTCTCCGCTGCCGCTGGCCTTTCCGGCTCGCTGCAGCTCGGCTCCACACTGCGGGGACGCTCACAGACCGCTCCGACTCCGAGCGAGCCAGCCAGCCAGCGAGCCGGGCCGCAGCGGGCGGAGCTGCCTGCAGCGCTCCGGCTTCCTCTGGCTCCTGCTCGGTCAACAGCGGCGCCCGCAGCCTCCTCCGGAACTGCAGCCACACGGCACTGCCCGCAGATGCCTTGCTCCTTACTTTTTAGGGTTTTTTAATTGTCTTTTAATGGTGATACAATACCGGATTTTTAAGATAAGATATGTAGAATGTTCCGAGTCTTATCTCAGTTGTCCGAAAGCACAACCCGCATCAGGAATTCTACAGCGTTTTCTAGCAATCATGCTTGAATTTTTTTCCTCACAGAGAAAAAAGCTTCACACAGATGAATTAATTCCCCACAATCCGATCAATGGAACAAAAAAGCAATGTAAATCTTCGTTCACACGGAAACCGTAGGCTTCCTTTTCGTCTTTTCTGTGAGCCTCAAATAGAGATCGGTGGTTTCCTGCTTTGCCTTTCTTTGAGGCATTTTTTGAACGATTCTTGTTACTCCTACAGCACGCCCCTGAGGGCGAGAGGTATCAGGTGAAAGATTCATGTTTCTTAACTTCCAAAAGCAAAAAATCCACCGCAACTTTTTGCAGTTCAAGGATGACAGGTTGTGAAACATAAACTCTGC
Source organism: Picus viridis (assembly GCA_033816785.1). NCBI lineage: Eukaryota > Metazoa > Chordata > Aves > Piciformes > Picidae > Picus > Picus viridis. Next base: position 1,505,337 of record CM066593.1, read on the forward strand.
TTAACAGAGTTAACCGGACCGCCAGGAACTTGGCTTTAAAGGATGCTGCTCATACGGAACACCTCCGGAATTAATTACATTACCATCACACACCTGCCACGGGCTCATGCCTCTCTCCCTACAAGAACTTCTTGCAAACAACCTCCAGGTGATCATTCCCCTACTGCCCGAAAATCATTCTCTGCCACCCGCCTCCGTTTCAGGCTGTTGGTCCCTTAGTCACTTCGCCCCTGATTCTACCAGAACTATCCAGCAGGCAGGAAGGACCTACAGGGACCTTGGCCAGAATCATCTGTTAGACTCCACTTACACTGCCTTTGAGTGCAGACTGCTCCGAACTTTCCTTCTGCACTTATCTCCCGGCTCTTTGCTTGTTCTCAACACCATTTTTTAACTGGATGAGAGCACTGCAATCCTTTACTGAGGTCACCGAGATAGTGACAACATCATTAAACTCTTGGCTCACCTACGAATGCAGCGAATACTGAAAGGAACTACTTTAACGGTTGATTTCCCTTTTCAATAGCCCAAAGTAAATGCTCAGGCTTTGCAGACATACACAATTAAACAATTAGCTCGAATGACTAGGAACGGGCTGCAATCTTTTAATCTGTAATCACTACATCTTCACTTTACGAGGACAACTTTTCACCAAAACACTGGCAGACGACGGCAGACAGCCTGAACTCTGCGGATCATTTGTAAAGGTGCACATTGTGGAGTCTCCTCTGCACACATTCAAAACCTGTGCGGATGCATTCTTGTGCAGACTGCCCTGTGTGATCCCGGGCCAGGGGGTTCGACCCGATGATCTCCAGGGGTCCCTTCCAACCTCTAATGTATTGTGATACGTTCAAGTGCCTAATTGCTGTCATTAGTAAATTGCTCGTCGTTGACGAATCATTATCACAATGGGTTGAGGCCTCTAGATATTAAAGAGGCAAGCAAAATAACTGTTGCAAAAATGTCCGAGGACCGAATCCCTCCATTTAGGATTCCCGTGTCAACGCGATCTACCAGATTCAAGTACCTCTCTTTGGAGGGAGAACAGAACAGAAAAGAAAGTGGCAAATGAGAGGCGCTGAAATACACAAGCCAAATTAATTTCTCTTCTTTAACGAAATTTCATTCACACGTGTGTGAAAGACAGATCAGAAATGGTCACGGGGAAAGAAGAGAGAGAGAGAGAGAGAGAGAAATAACTGCACATCATGACTAAATAGAACTTATCTGTCCCATCAATTCTGCTATTTCTCAAGCAGTCCTCTCCAAACGACGGCACAGCAAAAAATGAGGCGCATTCCCATGCAGGAATATTCTGACTGAGGAGGAACGAAGAGTAACGTCTTTTATGGGGAAAATACAAACCTTTCAGTTGCGAAAGTAACAATTTAAGAATTTGCTGTAAAACAATACTCAGAGTTTCAAAAGCAGGAGCACTGTCCAGAAATGGGAAATCGAACCATGACTTTCCAAGAAACAAAGGGCTTAAGGAAAAGTCTAATTAGAACTGTGAAGAATGGCTCTGAACCCAGCACTAGTCATGTAAACTATTGGCCGACCTATTTTCCTTGCTCAAAGCCACCCTCCGACCTTCCTTCCTCTGCATTTATAGCCGATATAACCACTACATGGTCCATGTATCACCCACGAGCATAAGAGCCTGACAGTCAGTAACATGGTTCTGAAACACAAGCAAAACCATCCACTAGCTAATAACGCAATGTATCACTTCAAAAGACCTCAAACAGAGATTACACCAGTCATGAGGCTGCCACCTCTCTTGCCTCCCAGACTAACAATCACGCTGAACCACAATCCCAAGGTTATATGCAGGCAGCAAGAGCTGACAGCAGCCAAGGCGGTACTGCAGGAAAGAGGCTTCCCTGTCAGAAACTCTGCCTCGGCAGCACTGGAGAAGACAGGGAGAGGGCAAGACGAGCAGAAGACGCAGCAATGGGAGGCGTGTGAGAACAGGTCCATGGAGAGGCACTCACCGGGGCAGTGCTGGGGTCGCGTGGGCTGGCGGCGGCAGGGTCCTCCCCAGCAGCAGCGCAGGCTCGTCGGGCAGAGGGCGGGCAGGAAGGGTGTCACAACAGCTGCCGGGAGACAACCGGAGCTGGCTCTTGCGTGAGTCGGCGGTAAGCGACACTTCATGTGAGTAGGAGCTCAGGAAGGCGCGGACGCCGTCGATGCCCACGAAGTGTGTGGCCGGGACGCCGCGTAAAACACCGCCCGCAGGAGGAGGCAGCTGCGAGCGCCGCCAGCGCCGCAGCCGCAGTGCCAGCAGCAGAAGCAAAAAGGCGAGGAAGAGGCAGGAGACGGCCGCCACGGCCAGCACCAGCCAGCGCGTCAGGCTGCCCGCCGCCTCGCCCGGCACCGCCGCCGCTGCCTCACTGCCCAGCTCGGCCAGCAGCTCGGCCACGCTCTCGGCCAGCACCACGGTCAGCGTGGTCGTGGCCGACAGAGCCGGCCGCCCGTGGTCCTTCACCAGCACCACCAGGCTCTGACGGACAGCGTCGCGGGACAGCGGGAAGCGCGCAGTGCGCACCTCGCCGCTGTGCAGCCCGACGCGGAACAGCCCCGGCTCCGTCGCCTTGGCCAGCTCGTACGACAGCCACGCGTTCTGACCCGCGTCCGCGTCCACCGCCACCACCTTGGCCACCAGCGCCCCGGGCTCCGACGACCGCGGCGCCAGCTCCACCCCGACCACCCACGGGCACCGGCCCCGGACACGACCGACGCCGGCGGGTACAGCACCTGCGGTGCGTTGTCGTTCTCGTCCACGATCACGATCCGCACCGACACGTTGCTGCTCAGCGCCGGCGAGCCGCCGTCCTCCGCCAGCACCCACAGCCCCACCTCGCGCACCTCCTCGTAGTCGAAGGAACGCAACGCGTACAGCGCGCCCGTCTCCGCCTGCACCGACACGTACGACGACAGCGCCGCGCCACGCACCCGCCCCTCGCCCACACGGTACCGCACGCGCGCGTTCTGACCCCAGTCCGCGTCCCGCGCCCGCACCGTCAGCACCAGCGCGCCCGCCGCGTTGTTCTCGGCCAGCCGGGCGCTGTAGCTCGCCTCGCTGAACACCGGCGCGTTGTCGTTCACGTCCAGCACCCGCAGGTTCAGTACCGTGCTGCTCCGCAGCGACGGCGACCCGCCGTCAGCCGCCCTCACCGTCACATTGTACTCTGACACTTCCTCCCGGTCCAGCTCCCTCGTTGTCGCCACGCGGTAATAATCCTTAAACTTCTCCAGCCGGAACGGACTCCCGCATCCAGCGAGCATCGCACCTGGCCGTTGGCCCCCGAGTCCCGGTCCTGCACGTGCAGCAAGGCTACCACTGTTCCCTGAGGGGCATCCTCAGAGATTTCGCTTAGCGAAGACGACACTGTAAGTTCAGGTGCGTTGTCATTGACGTCTGTCACGGAGATGTCTACTTTCGCAGTATCAAAAAGGCTGCCGCCATCGTGTGCCTGTACCTCCAGTTCATAAGAGTCTCCTTCCTCGAAGTCCAGGCTCCCGCACCAGGGTAATCACTCCCGAATCAGTGTCCAAGTGGAAAATCTCCGATGGCAGATCTTTTCTTTTCTTGAACGAGTATATCACATTCCCGTTCATTCCCTCGTCGGGGTCGGTGGCCGTGACGATGACGAGGGTGGAGCCCACGGGCACGTCCTCTGGCACACGGACTGTATACTCCGCTGGGCTAAACACGGGAGCGTTGTCGTTTGCGTCCAGCACAACCACGCGGATCCGCGCTGTGCCCGTGCGCGGCGGCTCTCCACCGTCCCTCGCTTTCAGCACGAGCTCTTGAAACGCCGCCTCCTCCCGGTCCAGCGTCTTGGCTAGCACCAGCTCCGGACGCCGGTCGCCGCCGGGGCCTGCCTGTACGGCCAGCGTGAAATGGTCGTCACCGCTCAGCTCATAGCTCTGCAGGGAATTCGTTCCCGAGTCCGGATCGTGAGCCTCGGCCAGGGGAAACCGAAATCCTGGCGCTGTTGCCTCGCTTATTCTCAGCAGTGTTTCTGGCTCTGGGAAGCTGGGGGCGTTGTCGTTAATGTCCGTGATCTCTACTTCGATTTCATAAACCTGCATTTCCTCCCCCACTATGAGCTCACACCGCAGGACGCATTTCTCCAGCAGCCGGCACAGCTGCTCTCTGTCTATCCTCTCCGCCGTCACCAAATGTCCTGTCTTCCCGTGCAGAGAGAAATACTGCGTCCTACCTCTGTCCAACATGTGGAGACCGCTGTCAGCAATCAGCGCCATCTGCAACCCCAGATCCTTGGCCACGTCTCCCACGAAAGAGCCCTTGGGCATCTCCTCCGGCACCGAGTACTGCAGCTGACCCCACGCCGCCTCCAACGCCGACATCAGGACGCAGCACAGCAGGGCCCGCGCCCGCCGGCCCCAGCATGTCCCTGCCGCGCACATCGCCGCAACGGTTCGAGATGGACCAGCTCCCCGCTCTGGCTCCAGCTCCCCGCTGCCGCCCGCTGCCGCTGTCCCCTCCGGCTCGCTGCAGCTCGGCTCCGCACCGTGGGGACGCTCACAGATCGCTCCCACTCTGAGCCAGCCAGCCAGCGAGCCGGGCCGCAGCGGGCGGGGCTGCCTGCAGCGCTCCGGCTTCCTCTGGCTCCTGCGCGGTCAACAGCGGCGCCCGCAGCCTCCTGCCGGAACTGCAGCCACACGGCACTGCCCGCAGATGCTTTGCTTATCTCCTTTAACGGTCTATTAATCGTGATCTCATATACAGTTTTCGTAACAAAACCTGTAATATGTTTCAGGTCCGAAAGCACAATATGCACCAGGAATCCCACAAGCAGTCATGCTTGAATTAATTTTGCCTCACGGTCTTTCTACAGATCTAAAAGCTTCTCGACCAATAGAACAAAGCAGTAATGAAGATCCTCCGTTAAATGGAGACTTCCTGCTGTGGCATTTTTGTGAGCCATTTTGTTTTCCCTACCATCCAGGGAAAAAAGAAATCAAGGTTAGCAGGCAAAAGGATATGCAAAAAATTATGCCTGGATAAAATTAATCACATTCATTCTGCTGTTTCCAAATGATGTGTCAGCACTCTGAGACACATTCCCACACGAGGAGATTGTTCATTAAGTAGAAGCAAACCGTAACTTTTACTTTCAGGAAGAAAAGATCAACCTTTTCTTTCAGTAAGCAACAGGCATGGATCCAGCTTTCCAGGAGGTTCAAGTACAACACTTTGTAATGGTAAAACAAAAAGGTCAACAAGCTTCAAACACATTTTGAAGGCTGCATCATAACTCACCACGTGGCCATTAATTTACTCCATACATTATTACTGCCTCAAACCAAATAATTTTATGGTTTCATCTAGGAGGAGAAAGCCTTAAATTCTTATAGAGGGAAAGCAACCGCATTTAAGGAAGGATACATCTCCAACATGAAGCCTATACCATGTCACACAGAATCGTTACTTACACCGTTCACTGAGAGCTATAGTCAAAACATTCAACTAAACCTGGAAAAACAGAAGAACCAGGAAGTGTTGCTGCTACCTGTCTGCTCCTACTGGAAGGGGGATATCACGTTTCTGTATTCATTCCTTCCTACACGGAGACACAGACCAGCACCCCCCGTACACAACACATCAGAGACAAAGCAAAGGGAAAAGAAGACCGAAGACCAGAAAGGATCAAAAAGAAGGAAAGCCGTCGGGGTTACCGACCTGCGGCAATAGCTTGAAGGACTAGGAAAGGTCTTTGCTTTTACCACAACTAACGGTGTAAATGATTATGAGCATTCATGTAACCCTCAGTACTTCATGTTGATAGGACACCTTTGCTACACAGCGCTGTAGGTGAGCAAAAGTACAACTGCAACCCTTCGCTGCTAAATGTGCACATTAAAGGGCCTAAGTACGGTCATTTTGTGTATTCCGGGTCGTTATCGATGTGCTCTCAAGAATGGGTAGAGACCTCTCCCAGAAAGAGACAGACACAACATTCGCTTTCATGTTCCATCATGACCAAGTATCTCTCTTCAGGAAAAGAAACAGAGAATCGACATAAATAAATAAATATTCACCCAAAAAACTCAAGTTTAAAAATATTTGTTTTCCATGGGATCGCATTTTACTTGCTCATCTATGTATGAAAGACAGATCAAGGACGGTTAGAAGAGAAGGAACTACTAGCCAGGTAAATTAAAAACCAAATCGAACCAAATCAAAACCAAACTGCAACAGACAACAATCACCATTTCTACAGAAGCATGGTTCCAAAAGATCCACAAAACTCTGCTCCTTTGTCAGGCAAGAGCTACCAATAGCTTCTCCTTTCATGCAGTAAGCACAGATGTATCAGGATGGAAAATTTCCAACATCAAACGTGAGACCTATTTTCTCCACTGCTCCATGCAGAATCAGCTTTCATTTGTTTATATATTCCTTCACAGTAAGGAGCTGCGTTCATCATTAAAACGGGAAAATACCACACAAATAAACAGCAAAACCCACGCCTACATAAAATTAATCCTTCGATTCAATGCTGCCATTTCTGCAGCACGGCACTAAGAGGTGGGAGGGAATAACAACCTGGAACTGCTCAGCTCATAGACGCACAAAAACCTTTCATTTGGGAAAGCAATGAGTTCTCATTAAGTGTTATGTTTACTTTAAAAAAAAAAGGGGGGGAAATCCCAAAACTATAAGGAAGGAACGCCAAAGATGAGGCTTATTTTACAAAACCCGCAATGAATAATTCATTTACAAGGATCACCGCTAAAAATTCGTACGAGGGTTGTAGCCAAGACTTGAATCTGAATCTGTGGCCACAGAAGAATCAAGTCTGCTGCCACAACTAAGTTACTCTGAGACGAACGGGGAAACCCCGTTCCTGACCCCACTCCTGCCACCACAGAGACACGGATCAGCACTCCGCATCCACAGCATCGGGGCATACTTCTAGGGAAAGGAGGAAGGAACCGCCAAAAGAGTGCAAAAGAAGGAGAGTGCTCGGGCTCTCTGCTTCGACTGCAAGGGGAATACCTTGTTCTTTCCTAAATTCCTTCCTTCACAGCAACACGCACCATCTCTCCCCATCCACACAACACCAAGGGTAAAAGAGGACAGAGGCCCATCAACGATCACAAAGAAGGAAAGAGCTCGGGATTACCGACCTGCGGTGCATCAGGGTCCGCGGAAGGGTCACCCGCGACGGCGATGTTATTTGAGTTCGGCTTCCCGCAGGACTCACCAACCCAGCAGCTCCTCTGAGGGCAGCGGCGGGGGCAGCCAAGCGGCCCCAGTCAGGGCGCCTCCCGGAGCCACACACAGGTTGTAAGAGTAGGGCAAGGTGCCCTCGCAGAAGTCCGCCGGGAAGGCCGCGCCCGCCAGAGACAAGCGCTGCGCGCCCAGGCAGCGCAGCACGGCGGGCGGCCCCGCCCTCCGCAGCCGCGCCAGCAGCGCCAGCCCCAGGCTGAGCACGAAGAGCGCCGAGAGCAGGGCCAGCGCCAGCACCAGGTAGAACTGCAGCTCGGCCGGCGAGTCGGCGCCCGCCGGCCGCTCGCTCAGCTCCGGCAGCGCCTCCTGCAAGCTCTCGGCCAGCACCACGTGCAGCGTGGCCGTGGCCGACAGCGCCGGCTGCCCGTGGTCCTTCACCAGCGCCACCAGGCGCTGCTTGGCCAAGTCGCGCTCCGACACGGCCCGCGCCGTGCGCACCTCGCCGCTGTGCAGCCCCAGGCGGAAGAGCGCCGGCTCCGCCGCCTGCAGCAGCTCGTACGACAGCCAGGCGTTGCGCCCCGCGTCCGCGTCCACCGCCACCACCTTGGCCACCAGGTAGCCCACCTCGGCCGTGCGCGGCACCACCTCGAAGGGAGGCGCCTCGCCTGCTGCCGACGCTGCCGCCGGCCACAGCACCCGCGGCGCGTTGTCGTTGCGGTCCAGCACGAAGATGCGCACCGTGGCCGTCGAGCTGCGCGCCGGCACCCCGCCGTCCTGCGCCCGCACCGTCACCGTGAACTCGCGGCACTGCTCGTAGTCCAAGGAGCGCTGCGCGTACACCGCGCCGCTCTGCGCCTCCACCGACACTGGCGGCGGTGCCGAGCCGGCGCTGCCGCCCTCCAGCCAGTAGCTGACGCGCCCGTTGGCGCCCGCGTCCGCGTCCCGTGCCAGCACGCGCAGCACCGACGCTCCCGCCGCGTTGTTCTCGGACACGTAGGCGCTGTACACCTCCTCCTCGAACACCGGCGCGTTGTCGTTCACGTCCGACACGTCCAGCACCAGCGCCGCTTGGCTCGACAGCGCCGGGCTGCCCCGGTCCCTGGCCACCAGCGTCACTCGGTGCTCGGCTGCCTGCTCCCGGTCCAGCGCGCTCGCCGTCACCACCTTGTACAAACCTGCCTGACGATGCCAGGAGCGACAGAGGCGCTTCTCCTGACAGCTCGCACCGCACCTGACCGTTCTCCCCGGAATCTGGGTCGTTCACGTTCACCAGGGCCAGCACCGTGCCGACAGGAGCGTCCTCAGACACTGGACTCGACACCGACAGAATGGTGATTTCAGGTGCGTTGTCGTTTACATCCAGCACCTCAACCTCCGCCTTGCAGTGTGCCACCATACCACCTCCGTCCCTCGCCTCCACAAGCAGTGTGTAGCCTCTCGTGTCCTCGAAGTCCAGCGCTTTCTGCAGCGTTATGGTCCCACTCTCTGCGTCCACCACGAACTTCTCAAGCAGCTTGGCTGGGGTTTCCCAGAAGCCATACGTGATGCGGGCGTTACTTCCAGCGTCAGCGTCAGTCGCCGAGACGTTCAGCACCACAGAACCCAGAGGCGCATCTTCGCGCATACTCACTCGGTACCGGTCCTGAGCGAACACGGGGGCGTTGTCGTTGGCGTCGGTGACGTTGATAAAGAGCTGGGCGGTGCCGCTGAGGGGCGGGTCGCCGCCGTCCAGCGCCGTCAGCACCAGTCGCAGGCTCTGCTCTCTCTCCCGGTCCAGCGCTCGGCGCAGGACCAGCTCTGCGAACTTGCTGCCGTCCTCGCTGTCTTTCACCTCCACCTCAAAGTAGTTGTTGGCCTCCAGTTCGTAGCCCTGCAGAGAGTTGCTACCCACGTCTGCATCCTTGGCGGCTCCCAGATAAAAGCGGGCGCCGGCAGATGTGGATTCAATGATTTCGAAGTGGATGTTGTCTTTGAGAAACCGCGGTGCATTGTCATTGACGTCCTGGATGGCCACTTCCACAAGGAAAACGTTGAGCGGATTGTGCACCAGCGCCTCGAAGCTGATAGAGCAGGTCGGTGCCTTTCCGCACATCTCCTCCCGGTCCAGCCTCTCGCTCACATACAGCTCTCCGCTCTCTTGGCTCACGGTGAAGTATTGCAGCTGCTTTTAGCGGCAGACGTTACTCGCAGCTTGCGTGCCGGCAGCTCTGCCGGGCTCAGCCCCAGGTCCCGCGCCAGCGGCCCCACCAGAGAGCCTCTGCCCAGCTCCTCCGGAATGGTGTAGCGGATCCCCTCCGGCGCCGCCTGGCAGCACAAGGATAGCAGCACAGCCGGCAGCAGCAGCACTTGCCCGGCTGCTCTGCGCCGACCCGGGCTCTGTCTCCCCGCCATTGTGTGCCGCGCTCGCCGCGATTCTCTCTCTTGCCGCTGCCCTCTCTCCTTTCCAGCCGTTCTCGGTCCCGAGCGCAGAGGCCGGCGGAGTGCAGCACCGCGCCGCCTCTCACTTCTGCTCCCCGTGCCGCTGCCGCTCTGGCTGGCGCGGAGGGAACGAGCAGACTGCGGCGGCTCCGGCTGCGGCTCCAGAGCCGCTCCGCGTCGGGCAACAGCGGCACCCAGAGGCGCCGTGACGCCACCGCAGCCGCCTGTTGGCCGGCACAACCTGAAGGTATTTAGGGGCAGCATCCGGGTTTGGGGTCTCCATTTTGCTAGAATCGGGAAGCACAGAAGCACTTCTTCAGTGCGAGTCCGAAGGCGTTGAAACTGACATTCTTTGTCAGACGCTTTTGCATCATCTCCTTGAGTGTCAGTGGATATATGAAGGAAGGTATCCAGCTGCTCTTAATAAAATCAGGATTCAAGTACCAGATCTCCAAAGAGTTTCTTTCTTCAGAAATAAGAATTTCTTCCTTTTTCCTCATGCAAGCCTCTGGTGTTTAACCTCCTCTGATATTTTATGTAGGAATAATGACACTGTGAATGCCTCACCCCAAAGGCAACAAGTATCACTTTAAGCTAAGATGGTGGGAAAAAAACATCTATTTTGTTTCTGTTTGAAAAAGTTACTTCCTCTTTTTCCCATCTCCATACTTGAGAGGCTGACAAAGAATCATTTGAGTTCAAAAGTACATTCAAAGATCACTGAGTGTGCTTCTTTCCCATTAAATGGGACATTCTTCACAAGAATTGTTTGCTTATAGATCAAGAAGTAGAAACACACAGAAATGAATTGAACTTCTTCAACCAAACTTCCTGTGCAAGAAGGAGCAAAATTTGCACAGTACCAGAACTGAGTATTTAAGAGGGAGTGATGAAAAGCAGGGAAATTATCAGCTGTTCCTTTATGGCTTTGCCTCCACCAGAAATCCCCTGAGTCTTCTCTCCAATCCTGCACAGCTTTCCAGGTTTGCTTCTTACCCTCAGAACAGACTAAAGTATACCACAGAAATATAATGCACAATGATCACATCAAGAAGGGAGCTACCTTTGTTGCTCAGCAGCATTGAGTAAAGAAAGATGATTGTAAAGCTCATGAATGATGAATGTCAGAAATAAAAGAGAAGTGGTCACTCAACAGGGACAGAGGAAAATGAAAGGATTGGTTAAGGGGAATCTTCTTTCATCTTCCACAGAGATGTCACTTCTGCTAAAGGCATGCTTTCATCTCCTCTGCACACCAAACCCAGAATACCAATACCAAAACCAGAATGCCAATACAAACTCCCATCACCTACCTTTCACAGCAACTGTAGGATGAGCATGAGGGCACGAATACAAAACCCGTGGTTAAATGAAGATATGTCACTCCTTAAAACTAAACATACATACAGAGGGGATGAGCAAGAAAACCAAATTAGACCAGGAAGACAAGGAAGTATTAAAAGAACAAGTGCTGTCAGAGAAACTCATCAGGAGGTCTTCGCTATGGGTGTTTAAATTCATCCCCCAAATCAGTGAAGATTCAAACACAGATGCAACCCAAACCTCTTCCTCTGGTCTGCATAGGAAGGAATTCATTTTAGCTCTCAGTAATTTTTTTCTACTCAATGGCTGGATCATTTTCATACAAATATGAAACCATAAATGTAAACACCTCCATGAGTCTCTTGCTCAACATGAGGCATCCTAGGCGACATTAACACAGCTAAAGAATTTCCAAGCAAATAGAAGGATTTGCTGCAAAACACTCTCACAGTTTCAAATGCAAAAGCACTGCCCAGAAATGGAGACTGTGAACCATAACTTTCCAAAGAAACAGGGGGCTGAAGGGAAGTCTAATTACAACTGTGAAACGTGGCACAGACCTTGGCACCAGCCATCAAATCAAACCCACACTGACCCAGATACTTTCCTTGTTCAAAACCAGCCCCTCACCCTCCTTGCTCTGCATTCACAACCTATACAACCAACACAGTGGCCAGGTCTCAGCCACAAGCTTAAGAGCATGAGTCAGTGACATCTCAGGGAAACAAAAGTATGTCAAAGTCTTTCTTTTGGCAGTTTAGATGGAAACTGCTCCCCAAGCACAGCAATTGTAATAAGTCTTTTAGCATAATAAGGGTTATCAGTCACCATGAGGCTCAGCTTTAGACCTACACAGAAAAATGAAGGTAAATACAGAAAACTTTCAGAAATGAAGGAATCCTGGGTTCACATTTCTGATTCTGTCAGTGCTAGGAAGCACATAGACAGCTTTCTGGCTGGTAAGAAGTCCACAGGAGGTTCACTCATGTGCTCACACCTAAGACCTTTGACAGAGTTCCTTGAAGTCATTTCTTTGGATAATCAAGCGAGGAAAATGCTTCGAACCACTGCTGTCAAAGTCAGCTAACAACCAGGACAAACTGAACTTCTAGAACTTCCTTTAGCTACACCACAGCAAATACTTCTACCTCCCCTGTCTCTGCACAGGCAGAGCTCTTCACCCTGCCCACAGCACCACAGGACACCACACAACAGCAAAGCTGCCTCCACAGACAAATACTACTGAAAGAAATGTGCACAGAAATTCCTGGAGCCCAGGGATCCAACACAGGTGCATGCAAGGAGATGTTTCTGCTCATCCTATATAATTTGAAGAACCCTAAAAAGGTTCAAAAGGCCATGAGCAATATGGATGTCAATTCAAGTCCAGATCGTCCAAGTATCTGCTGAAAGCCAACATTGTCATTCTTGAGCACAACAGCAACTTGGAATCATAGAATCATCCAGGCTGGGAAGGACCTCCAAGATCACTGAGTCCAGCCACTCCACTCCATTCACCAAGTCTGTCACTACATCATGTCCCCAAGCACCAGATCTAGATGGCTTTTAAACATGTCCAGGGATGGCAACTCAATCACCTCCCTGGGTAGCCTCTTTCAGTGTCTGACAACCCTTTCTGTGAAAAAATCTTTCCTAATGTCCAGCCTAAACCTCCCCTGGTGCAGCTTGAGGCTATTCCCTCTCATTCTGTCATTAGCTACTTGTGAGAAGAGACCACCAGTGTGCCTTCTCTACAGCCTCCTTTCAGGGAGTTATAGAAAGCAATAAGGTCTCCCCTCAGCCTCCTCCTTTGTAGACTACACTCCAGTTCCCTCAGCCACTCCTCACAGGCCTTATTCTCCAGCCCATCACCCGCTCAGTCACCCTTCTCTGTGCCAGCTCCAGTGCCTTGATGTCCTTCTTGTACTATGGTGCCCAAAACTGAACACAGCACTCAAGGTGCAGCCTCACCAATGCTGAGTACAGAGGGAAAATCACCTCTCTGGTCTTGCTGGCTACACTCTAATACAGGCCAGGATGCTGTTTGCCCTCTTGGCCACACTGCTGGCTTATATTCATCCTCTTGTCAATCAGCACTTCCAGGTCCTTTTCCACCACACAGCTCTCCAACCTTTCTTCCCCAAGCTTGTAGAGTTGCATGGGGTTGTTGTGTCCCAGGTGCAAGACCCAGCACTTGGCTGTGTTGAAGCTCATGCAGATGATTTCAGCCCATCAGTCCAACCTATGCAGGTCCCTCTGTAAAGCCTCCCTGCCCTCAAGCAGATCAACATTCCCACCTAATTTCACATTGTCTGCAAATTTGCTGAGGGTGCATTCGATTCCCTCATCCAAGTCATTGATAAAGAAATTGAACAGGGCTGGTCCCAGTGCTGAGCTTTGGGGAGCACCACTTGTGACTGGCCTCCAGGTGGAAGATACATTATACCATACCTCCTCACACACAGCACCTTGAAGAGTCTCCACAAACCACTCTATATTGTAAGGCTGTTGGTGAAGACATCTGCAGACAGACTCCAACACTGTTTTTACTCTGCAGATAAGTGTCTCCAGGAGCACACATATGGCTATGAAATCCTTCCTCTTTACAGCTGTAAACACCAAAGATTGTGTACATGAATTGCCTCTGCACTCAGCATTGGTGAGGCTGCACCTTGAGTGCTGTGTTCAGTTTTGGGCACCATAGTACAAGTAAAGGACATCAAGGCACTGGAGCTGGCACAGAGAAGGGGCATCGGAGCTGGGTGATGGCTGAGAATAAGGCCCGTGAGGAGTGGCTGAGGGAACTGGAGGTAGTCTACAAAGTTGGAGAGGCCGGAGGGAGACCTTATTGCTTTCTATAACTCCCTGAAAGGAGGCTGTAGAGAAGGCACACTGGTGGTCTCTTCTCACAAGTAGCTAATGACAGAATGAGAGGGAATAGCCTCAAGCTGCACCAGGGGAGGTTTAGGCTGGACATTAGGAAAGATTTTTTCACAGAAAGGGTTGTCAGACACTGAAAGAGGCTACCCAGGGAGGGTGGATTGAGTTGCCATCCCTGGACATACTAAAAGCCATCTAGATCTGGTGCTTGGGGACATGATGTAGTGACAGACTTGGTGAATGGAGTGGAGTGGTTGGGACTGTGATCTTGGAGGTCCTTCCCAGCCTGGATGATTCTATGATTCCAAGTTGCTGTTGTGCTCAAGAATGACAATGTTGGCTTTCAGCAGATACTTGGACGATCTGGACTTGAATTGACATCCATATTGCTCATGGCCTTTTGAACCTTTTAGGGTTCTTCAAATTATATAGGATGAGCAGAAACATCTCCTTGCATGCACCTGTGTTGGATCCCTGGGCTCCAGGAATTTCTGTGCACAACATTTCTTTCAGTAGTATTTGTCTGTGGAGGCAGCTTTGCTGTTGTGTGGTGTCCTGTGGTGCTGTGGGCAGGGTGAAGAGCTCTGCCTGTGCAGAGACAGGGGAGGTAGAAGTATTTGCTGTGGTGTAGCTAAAAGGAAGTTCTAGAAGTTCAGTTTGTCCTGGTTGTTAGCTGACTTTGACAGCAGTGGTTCGAAGCATTTTCCTCGCTTGATTATCCAAAGAAATGACTTCAAGGAACTCTGTCAAAGGTCTTAGGTGTGAGCACATGAGTGAACCTCCTGTGGACTTCTTACCAGCCAGAAAGCTGTCTATGTGCTTCCTAGCACTGACAGAATCAGAAATGTGAACCCAGGATTCCTTCATTTCTGAAAGTTTTCTGTATTTACCTTCATTTTTCTGTGTAGGTCTAAAGCTGAGCCTCATGGTGACTGATAACCCTTATTATGCTAAAAGACTTATTACAATTGCTGTGCTTGGGGAGCAGTTTCCATCTAAACTGCCAAAAGAAAGACTTTGACATACTTTTGTTTCCCTGAGATGTCACTGACTCATGCTCTTAAGCTTGTGGCTGAGACCTGGCCACTGTGTTGGTTGTATAGGTTGTGAATGCAGAGCAAGGAGGGTGAGGGGCTGGTTTTGAACAAGGAAAGTATCTGGGTCAGTGTGGGTTTGATTTGATGGCTGGTGCCAAGGTCTGTGCCACGTTTCACAGTTGTAATTAGACTTCCCTTCAGCCCCCTGTTTCTTTGGAAAGTTATGGTTCACAGTCTCCATTTCTGGGCAGTGCTTTTGCATTTGAAACTGTGAGAGTGTTTTGCAGCAAATCCTTCTATTTGCTTGGAAATTCTTTAGCTGTGTTAATGTCGCCTAGGATGCCTCATGTTGAGCAAGAGACTCATGGAGGTGTTTACATTTATGGTTTCATATTTGTATGAAAATGATCCAGCCATTGAGTAGAAAAAAATTACTGAGAGCTAAAATGAATTCCTTCCTATGCAGACCAGAGGAAGAGGTTTGGGTTGCATCTGTGTTTGAATCTTCACTGATTTGGGGGATGAATTTAAACACCCATAGCGAAGACCTCCTGATGAGTTTCTCTGACAGCACTTGTTCTTTTAATACTTCCTTGTCTTCCTGGTCTAATTTGGTTTTCTTGCTCATCCCCTCTGTATGTATGTTTAGTTTTAAGGAGTGACATATCTTCATTTAACCACGGGTTTTGTATTCGTGCCCTCATGCTCATCCTACAGTTGCTGTGAAAGGTAGGTGATGGGAGTTTGTATTGGCATTCTGGTTTTGGTATTGGTATTCTGGGTTTGGTGTGCAGAGGAGATGAAAGCATGCCTTTAGCAGAAGTGACATCTCTGTGGAAGATGAAAGAAGATTCCCCTTAACCAATCCTTTCATTTTCCTCTGTCCCTGTTGAGTGACCACTTCTCTTTTATTTCTGACATTCATCATTCATGAGCTTTACAATCATCTTTCTTTACTCAATGCTGCTGAGCAACAAAGGTAGCTCCCTTCTTGATGTGATCATTGTGCATTATATTTCTGTGGTATACTTTAGTCTGTTCTGAGGGTAAGAAGCAAACCTGGAAAGCTGTGCAGGATTGGAGAGAAGACTCAGGGGATTTCTGGTGGAGGCAAAGCCATAAAGGAACAGCTGATAATTTCCCTGCTTTTCATCACTCCCTCTTAAATACTCAGTTCTGGTACTGTGCAAATTTTGCTCCTTCTTGCACAGGAAGTTTGGTTGAAGAAGTTCAATTCATTTCTGTGTGTTTCTACTTCTTGATCTATAAGCAAACAATTCTTGTGAAGAATGTCCCATTTAATGGGAAAGAAGCACACTCAGTGATCTTTGAATGTACTTTTGAACTCAAATGATTCTTTGTCAGCCTCTCAAGTATGGAGATGGGAAAAAGAGGAAGTAACTTTTTCAAACAGAAACAAAATAGATGTTTTTTCCCACCATCTTAGCTTAAAGTGATACTTGTTGCCTTTGGGGTGAGGCATTCACAGTGTCATTATTCCTACATAAAATATCAGAGGAGGTTAAACACCAGAGGCTTGCATGAGGAAAAAGGAAGAAATTCTTATTTCTGAAGAAAGAAACTCTTTGGAGATCTGGTACTTGAATCCTGATTTTATTAAGAGCAGCTGGATACCTTCCTTCATATATCCACTGACACTCAAGGAGATGATGCAAAAGCGTCTGACAAAGAATGTCAGTTTCAACGCCTTCGGACTCGCACTGAAGAAGTGCTTCTGTGCTTCCCGATTCTAGCAAAATGGAGACCCCAAACCCGGATGCTGCCCCTAAATACCTTCAGGTTGTGCCGGCCAACAGGCGGCTGCGGTGGCGTCACGGCGCCTCTGGGTGCCGCTGTTGCCCGACGCGGAGCGGCTCTGGAGCCGCAGCCGGAGCCGCCGCAGTCTGCTCGTTCCCTCCGCGCCAGCCAGAGCGGCAGCGGCACGGGGAGCAGAAGTGAGAGGCGGCGCGGTGCTGCACTCCGCCGGCCTCTGCGCTCGGGACCGAGAACGGCTGGAAAGGAGAGAGGGCAGCGGCAAGAGAGAGAATCGCGGCGAGCGCGGCACACAATGGCGGGGAGACAGAGCCCGGGTCGGCGCAGAGCAGCCGGGCAAGTGCTGCTGCTGCCGGCTGTGCTGCTATCCTTGTGCTGCCAGGCGGCGCCGGAGAGGATCCGCTACACCATTCCGGAGGAGCTGGGCAGAGGCTCTCTGGTGGGGCCGCTGGCGCGGGACCTGGGGCTGAGCCCGGCAGAGCTGCCGGCACGCAAGCTGCGAGTAACGTCTGCCGCTAAAAAGCAGCTGCAATACTTCACCGTGAGCCAAGAGAGCGGAGAGCTGTATGTGAGCGAGAGGCTGGACCGGGAGGAGATGTGCGGAAAGGCACCGACCTGCTCTATCAGCTTCGAGGCGCTGGTGCACAACCCGCTCAACGTTTTCCTTGTGGAAGTGGCCATCCAGGACGTCAATGACAACGCACCGCGGTTTCCCAAAGACAACATCCACTTCGACATCATTGAATCCACATCTGCCGGCGCCCGCTTTGCCGTGGGAGCCGCCAAGGATGCAGACGTGGGTAGCAACTCTCTGCAGGGCTACGAACTGGAGGCCAACAACTACTTTGAGGTGGAGGTGAAAGACAGCGAGGACGGCAGCAAGTTCGCGGAGCTGGTCCTGCGCCGAGCGCTGGACCGGGAGAGAGAGCAGAGCCTGCGACTGGTGCTGACGGCGCTGGACGGCGGCGACCCACCCCTCAGCGGCACCGCCCAGCTCTTTATCAACGTCACCGACGCCAACGACAACGCCCCCGTGTTCGCTCAGGACCGGTACCGAGTGAGTATGCGCGAAGATGCGCCTCTGGGTTCTGTGGTGCTGAACGTCTCGGCGACTGACGCTGACGCTGGAAGTAACGCCCGCATCACGTATGGCTTCTGGGAAACCCCAGCTGAGCTGCTTGAGAAGTTTGCAGTGGACGCAGAGAGTGGGACCATAACGCTGCAGAAAGCGCTGGACTTCGAGGATACGAGAGGCTACACACTGCTTGTGGAGGCGAGGGACGGAGGCGGTATGGTGGCACACTGCAAGGCGGAGGTTGAGGTGCTGGATGTAAACGACAACGCACCCGAAATCACCATTCTGTCGGTGTCGAGTCCAGTGTCTGAGGACGCTCCTGTCGGCACGGTGCTGGCCCTGGTGAACGTGAACGACCCAGACTCCGGGGAGAACGGTCAGGTGCGGTGCGAGCTGTCAGAGAGGCGCCGTCGCTTGAGGCGTCCTCGGGAGGTTTGTACAAGGTGGTGACAGCGAGCGCGCTGGACCGGGAGCAGGCAGCCGAGCACCGAGTGACGCTGGTGGCCAGGACCGGGGCAGCTCGGCGCTGTCGAGCCAAGCGGCGCTGGTGCTGGACGACGTGTCGGACGTGAACGACAACGCGCCGGTGTTCGAGGAGGAGGTGTACAGCGCCTACGTGTCCGAGAACAACGCGGTGGCCATCGGCGCTGCGCGTGCTGGCACGGGACGTGACGCGGGCGCCAACGGGCGCGTCAGCTACTGGCTGGAGGGCGGCAGCGCCGCTCGGCACCGCCGCCGGTGTCGGTGGAGGCGCAGAGCGGCGCGGTGTACGCGCAGCGCCCTGACTACGAGCAGTGCCGCGAGTACACGGTGACGGTGCGGGCGCAGGACGGCGGGGTGCCGGCGCGCAGCTCGACGGCCACGGTGCGCATCTTCGTGCTGGACCGCAACGACAACGCGCCGCGGGTGCTGTGGCCGGCGGCAGCGTCGGCAGCAGGCGAGGCGCCGCCCTTCGAGGTGGTACCGCGCACGGCCGAGGTGGGCTACCTGGTGGCCAAGGTGGTGGCGGTGGACGCGGACGCGGGGCGCAACGCCTGGCTGTCGTACGAGCTGCTGCAGGCGGCGGAGCCGGCGCTCTTCCGCCTGGGGCTGCACAGCGGCGAGGTGCGCACGGCGCGGGCCGTGTCGAGCGCGACTTGGCCGGCAGCGCCTGGTGGCGCTGGTGAAGGACCACGGGCAGCCGGCGCTGTCGGCCACGGCCACGCTGCACGTGGTGCTGGCCGAGAGCTTGGCAGGAGGCGCTGCCGGAGCTGAGCGAGCGGCCGGCGGGCGCCGACTCGCCGGCCGAGCTGCAGTTCTACCTGGTGCTGGCGCTGGCCCTGCTCTCGGCGCTCTTCGTGCTCAGCCTGGGGCTGGCGCTGCTGGCGCGGCTGCGGAGGGCGGGGCCGCCCGCCGTGCTGCGCTGCCTGGGCGCGCAGCGCTTGTCTCTGGCGGGCGCGGCCTTCCCGGCGGACTTCTGCGAGGGCACCTTGCCCTACTCCTACAACCTGTGTGTGGCTCCGGGACGCGCCCTGACCGAGGCCGCTTGGCTGCCGCCGCCGCTGCCCTCAGAGGAGCTGCTGGGCTGGTGAGTCCTGCGGGAAGCCGAACTCAAATAACATCGCCGTCGCGGGTGACCCTTCCGCGGACCCTGATGCACCGCAGGTCGGTAATCCCTAGCTCTTTCCTTCTTTGTGATCGTTGATGGGCCTCTGTCCTCTTTTACCCTTGGTGTTGTATGGATGGGGAGAGATGGTGCGTGTTGCTGTGAAGGAAGGAATTTAGGAAAGAACAAGGTATTCCCCTTGCAGTCGAAGCAGAGAGCCCGAGCACTCTCCTTCTTTTGCACTCTTTTGGAGGTTCCTTCCTCCTTTCCCTAGAAGTATGCCCCGATGCTGTGATGCGAGTGCTGATCCGTGTCTCTGTGGTGGCAGGAGGGAGGTCGAAACAGGTTTCCCCGTTCGTCTCAGAGTAACTTAGTAGTGGCAGCAGACTTGATTCTTCTGTGGCCACAGATTCAGATCCAAGTCTTGGCTACAACCCTCGTACGAATTTTTAGCGGTGATCCTTGTAAATTTATTATTCATTGCGGGTTTTGTAAAATAAGCCTCATCTTTGGCGTTCCTTCCTTATAGTTTTGGGATTCCCCCTTTTTTTTTAAAGTAAACATAACACTTAATGAGAACTCATTGCTTTCCCAAATGAAAGGTTTTTGTGCGTCTATGAGCTGAGCAGTTCCAGGTTGTTATTCCCTCCACCTCTTAGTGCCGTGCTGCAGAAATGGCAGCATTGAATCGAAGGATTAATTTTATGTAGGCGTGGGTTTTGCTGTTTATTTGTGTGGTATTTTCCCGTTTTAATGATGAACGCAGCTCCTTACTGTGAAGGAATATATAAACAAATGAAAGCTGATTCTGCATGGAGCAGTGGAGAAAATAGGTCTCACGTTTGATGTTGGAAATTTTCCATCCTGATACATCTGTGCTTACTGCACGAAAGGAGAAGCTATTGGTAGCTCTTGCCTGACAAAGGAGCAGAGTTTTGTGGATCTTTTGGAACCATGCTTCTGTAGAAATGGTGATTGTTGTCTGTTGCAGTTTGGTTTTGATTTGGTTCGATTTGGTTTTTAATTTACCTGGCTGGTAGTTCCTTCTCTTCTAACCGTCCTTGATCTGTCTTTCATACATAGATGAGCAAGTAAAATGCGATCCCATGGAAAACAAATATTTTTAAACTTGAGGTTTTTTGGGTGAATATTTATTTATTTATGTCGATTCTCTGTTTCTTTTCCTGAAGAGAGATACTTGGTCATGATGGAACATGAAAGCGAATGTTGTGTCTGTCTCTTTCTGGGAGAAGTCTCTACCCATTCTTGAGAGCACATCGATAACGACCCGAATACACAAAATGACCGTACTTAGGCCCTTTAATGTGCACATTTAGCAGCGAAGGGTTGCAGTTGTACTTTTGCTCACCTACAGCGCTGTGTAGCAAAGGTGTCCTATCAACATGAAGTACTGAGGGTTACATGAATGCTCATAATCATTTACACCGTTAGTTGTGGTAAAAGCAAAGACCTTTCCTAGTCCTTCAAGCTATTGCCGCAGGTCGGTAACCCCGACGGCTTTCCTTCTTTTTGATCCTTTCTGGTCTTCGGTCTTCTTTTCCCTTTGCTTTGTCTCTGATGTGTTGTGTACGGGGGTGCTGGTCTGTGTCTCCGTGTAGGAAGGAATGAATACAGAAACGTGATATCCCCCTTCCAGTAGGAGCAGACAGGTAGCAGCAACACTTCCTGGTTCTTCTGTTTTTCCAGGTTTAGTTGAATGTTTTGACTATAGCTCTCAGTGAACGGTGTAAGTAACGATTCTGTGTGACATGGTATAGGCTTCATGTTGGAGATGTATCCTTCCTTAAATGCGGTTGCTTTCCCTCTATAAGAATTTAAGGCTTTCTCCTCCTAGATGAAACCATAAAATTATTTGGTTTGAGGCAGTAATAATGTATGGAGTAAATTAATGGCCACGTGGTGAGTTATGATGCAGCCTTCAAAATGTGTTTGAAGCTTGTTGACCTTTTTGTTTTACCATTACAAAGTGTTGTACTTGAACCTCCTGGAAAGCTGGATCCATGCCTGTTGCTTACTGAAAGAAAAGGTTGATCTTTTCTTCCTGAAAGTAAAAGTTACGGTTTGCTTCTACTTAATGAACAATCTCCTCGTGTGGGAATGTGTCTCAGAGTGCTGACACATCATTTGGAAACAGCAGAATGAATGTGATTAATTTTATCCAGGCATAATTTTTTGCATATCCTTTTGCCTGCTAACCTTGATTTCTTTTTTCCCTGGATGGTAGGGAAAACAAAATGGCTCACAAAAATGCCACAGCAGGAAGTCTCCATTTAACGGAGGATCTTCATTACTGCTTTGTTCTATTGGTCGAGAAGCTTTTTGATCTGTAGAAAGACCGTGAGGCAAAATTAATTCAAGCATGACTGCTTGTGGGATTCCTGGTGCATATTGTGCTTTCGACCTGAAACATATTACAGGTTTTGTTACGAAAACTGTATATGAGATCACGATTAATAGACCGTTAAAGGAGATAAGCAAAGCATCTGCGGGCAGTGCCGTGTGGCTGCAGTTCCGGCAGGAGGCTGCGGGCGCCGCTGTTGACCGCGCAGGAGCCAGAGGAAGCCGGAGCGCTGCAGGCAGCCCCGCCCGCTGCGGCCCGGCTCGCTGGCTGGCTGGCTCAGAGTGGGAGCGATCTGTGAGCGTCCCCACGGTGCGGAGCCGAGCTGCAGCGAGCCGGAGGGGACAGCGGCAGCGGGCGGCAGCGGGGAGCTGGAGCCAGAGCGGGGAGCTGGTCCATCTCGAACCGTTGCGGCGATGTGCGCGGCAGGGACATGCTGGGGCCGGCGGGCGCGGGCCCTGCTGTGCTGCGTCCTGATGTCGGCGTTGGAGGCGGCGTGGGGTCAGCTGCAGTACTCGGTGCCGGAGGAGATGCCCAAGGGCTCTTTCGTGGGAGACGTGGCCAAGGATCTGGGGTTGCAGATGGCGCTGATTGCTGACAGCGGTCTCCACATGTTGGACAGAGGTAGGACGCAGTATTTCTCTCTGCACGGGAAGACAGGACATTTGGTGACGGCGGAGAGGATAGACAGAGAGCAGCTGTGCCGGCTGCTGGAGAAATGCGTCCTGCGGTGTGAGCTCATAGTGGGGGAGGAAATGCAGGTTTATGAAATCGAAGTAGAGATCACGGACATTAACGACAACGCCCCCAGCTTCCCAGAGCCAGAAACACTGCTGAGAATAAGCGAGGCAACAGCGCCAGGATTTCGGTTTCCCCTGGCCGAGGCTCACGATCCGGACTCGGGAACGAATTCCCTGCAGAGCTATGAGCTGAGCGGTGACGACCATTTCACGCTGGCCGTACAGGCAGGCCCCGGCGGCGACCGGCGTCCGGAGCTGGTGCTAGCCAAGACGCTGGACCGGGAGGAGGCGGCGTTTCAAGAGCTCGTGCTGAAAGCGAGGGACGGTGGAGAGCCGCCGCGCACGGGCACAGCGCGGATCCGCGTGGTTGTGCTGGACGCAAACGACAACGCTCCCGTGTTTAGCCCAGCGGAGTATACAGTCCGTGTGCCAGAGGACGTGCCCGTGGGCTCCACCCTCGTCATCGTCACGGCCACCGACCCCGACGAGGGAATGAACGGGAATGTGATATACTCGTTCAAGAAAAGAAAAGATCTGCCATCGGAGATTTTCCACTTGGACACTGATTCGGGAGTGATTACCCTGGTGCGGAGCCTGGACTTCGAGGAAGGAGACTCTTATGAACTGGAGGTACAGGCACACGATGGCGGCAGCCTTTTTGATACTGCGAAAGTAGACATCTCCGTGACAGACGTCAATGACAACGCACCTGAACTTACAGTGTCGTCTTCGCTAAGCGAAATCTCTGAGGATGCCCCTCAGGGAACAGTGGTAGCCTTGCTGCACGTGCAGGACCGGGACTCGGGGGCCAACGGCCAGGTGCGATGCTCGCTGGATGCGGAGTCCCGTTCCGGCTGGAGAAGTTTAAGGATTATTACCGCGTGGCGACAACGAGGGAGCTGGACCGGGAGGAAGTGTCAGAGTACAATGTGACGGTGAGGGCGGCTGACGGCGGGTCGCCGTCGCTGCGGAGCAGCACGGTACTGAACCTGCGGGTGCTGGACGTGAACGACAACGCGCCGGTGTTCAGCGAGGCGAGCTACAGCGCCCGGCTGGCCGAGAACAACGCGGCGGGCGCGCTGGTGCTGACGGTGCGGGCGCGGGACGCGGACTGGGGTCAGAACGCGCGCGTGCGGTACCGTGTGGGCGAGGGGCGGGTGCGTGGCGCGGCGCTGTCGTCGTACGTGTCGGTGCAGGCGGAGACGGGCGCGCTGTACGCGTTGCGTTCCTTCGACTACGAGGAGGTGCGCGAGGTGGGGCTGTGGGTGCTGGCGGAGGACGGCGGCTCGCCGGCGCTGAGCAGCAACGTGTCGGTGCGGATCGTGATCGTGGACGAGAACGACAACGCACCGCAGGTGCTGTACCCGCCGGCGTCGGTCGTGTCCGGGGCCGGTGCCCGTGGGTGGTCGGGGGTGGAGCTGGCGCCGCGGTCGTCGGAGCCCGGGGCGCTGGTGGCCAAGGTGGTGGCGGTGGACGCGGACGCGGGTCAGAACGCGTGGCTGTCGTACGAGCTGGCCAAGGCGACGGAGCCGGGGCTGTTCCGCGTCGGGCTGCACAGCGGCGAGGTGCGCACTGCGCGCTTCCCGCTGTCCCGCGACGCTGTCCGTCAGAGCCTGGTGGTGCTGGTGAAGGACCACGGGCGGCCGGCTCTGTCGGCCACGACCACGCTGACCGTGGTGCTGGCCGAGAGCGTGGCCGAGCTGCTGGCCGAGCTGGGCAGTGAGGCAGCGGCGGCGGTGCCGGGCGAGGCGGCGGGCAGCCTGACGCGCTGGCTGGTGCTGGCCGTGGCGGCCGTCTCCTGCCTCTTCCTCGCCTTTTGCTTCTGCTGCTGGCACTGCGGCTGCGGCGCTGGCGGCGCTCGCAGCTGCCTCCTCCTGCGGGCGGTGTTTTACGCGGCGTCCCGGCCACACACTTCGTGGGCATCGACGGCGTCCGCGCCTTCCTGAGCTCCTACTCACATGAAGTGTCGCTTACCGCCGACTCACGCAAGAGCCAGCTCCGGTTGTCTCCCGGCAGCTGTTGTGACACCCTTCCTGCCCGCCCTCTGCCCGACGAGCCTGCGCTGCTGCTGGGGGAGGACCCTGCCGCCGCCAGCCCACGCGACCCCAGCACTGCCCCGGTGAGTGCCTCTCCATGGACCTGTTCTCACACGCCTCCCATTGCTGCGTCTTCTGCTCGTCTTGCCCTCTCCTGTCTTCTCCAGTGCTGCCGAGGCAGAGTTTCTGACAGGGAAGCCTCTTTCCTGCAGTACCGCCTTGGCTGCTGTCAGCTCTTGCTGCCTGCATATAACCTTGGGATTGTGGTTCAGCGTGATTGTTAGTCTGGGAGGCAAGAGAGGTGGCAGCCTCATGACTGGTGTAATCTCTGTTTGAGGTCTTTTGAAGTGATACATTGCGTTATTAGCTAGTGGATGGTTTTGCTTGTGTTTCAGAACCATGTTACTGACTGTCAGGCTCTTATGCTCGTGGGTGATACATGGACCATGTAGTGGTTATATCGGCTATAAATGCAGAGGAAGGAAGGTCGGAGGGTGGCTTTGAGCAAGGAAAATAGGTCGGCCAACAGTTTACATGACTAGTGCTGGGTTCAGAGCCATTCTTCACAGTTCTAATTAGACTTTTCCTTAAGCCCTTTGTTTCTTGGAAAGTCATGGTTCGATTTCCCCATTTCTGGACAGTGCTCCTGCTTTTGAAACTCTGAGTATTGTTTTACAGCAAATTCTTAAATTGTTACTTTCGCAACTGAAAGGTTTGTATTTTCCCCATAAAAGACGTTACTCTTCGTTCCTCCTCAGTCAGAATATTCCTGCATGGGAATGCGCCTCATTTTGCTGTGCCGTCGTTTGGAGAGGACTGCTTGAGAAATAGCAGAATTGATGGGACAGATAAGTTCTATTTAGTCATGATGTGCAGTTATTTCTCTCTCTCTCTCTCTCTCTCTTCTTTCCCCGTGACCATTCCTGATCTGTCTTTCACACACGTGTGAATGAAATTTCGTTGAAGAAGAGAAATTAATTTGGCTTGTGTATTTCAGCGCCTCTCATTTGCCACTTTCTTTTCTGTTCTGTTCTCCCCCCAAAGAGAGGTACTTGAATCTGGTAGATCGCGTTGACACGGGAATCCTAAATGGAGGGATTCGGTCCTCGGACATTTTTGCAACAGTTATTTTGCTTGCCTCTTTAATATCTAGAGGCCTCAACCCATTGTGATAATGATTCGTCAACGACGAGCAATTTACTAATGACAGCAATTAGGCACTTGAACGTATCACAATACATTAGAGGTTGGAAGGGACCCCTGGAGATCATCGGGTCGAACCCCCTGGCCCGGGATCACACAGGGCAGTCTGTACAAGAATGCATCCGCACAGGTTTTGAATGTGTGCAGAGGAGACTCCACAATGTGCACCTTTACACATGATCCGCAGAGTTCAGGCTGTCTGCCGTCGTCTGCCAGTGTTTTGGTAGAAAAGTTGTCCTCGTAAAGTGAAGATGTAGTGATTACAGATTAAAAGATTGCAGCCCGTTCCTAGTCATTCGAGCTAATTGTTTAATTGTGTATGTCTGCAAAGCCTGAGCATTTACTTTGGGCTATTGAAAAGGGAAATCAACCGTTAAAGTAGTTCCTTTCTCAGTATTCGCTGCATTCATAGGTGACCCAAGAGTTTAATGATGTTGTCACTATCTCGGTGACCTCAGTAAAGGATTGCAGTGCTCTCATCCAGTTAAAAAATGGTGTTGAGAACAAGCAAAGAGCCGGGAGATAAGTGCAGAAGGAAAGTTCGGAGCACTCTGCACTCAAAGGCAGTGTAAGTGGAGTCTAACAGATGATTCTGGCCAAGGTCCCTGTAGGTCCTTCCTGCCTGCTGGATAGTTCTGGTAGAATCAGGGCGAAGTGACTAAGGGACCAACAGCCTGAAACGGAGGCGGGTGGCAGAGAATGATTTTCGGGCAGTAGGGGAATGATCACCTGGAGGTTGTTTGCAAGAAGTTCTTGTAGGGAGAGAGGCATGAGGCCGTGGCAGGTGTGTGATGGTAATGTAATTAATTCCGGAGGTGTTCCGTATGAGCAGCATCCTTTAAAGCCAAGTTCCTGGCGGTCCGGTTAACTCTGTTAAGCAGAGTTTATGTTTCACAACCTGTCATCCTTGAACTGCAAAAAGTTGCGGTGGATTTTTTGCTTTTGGAAGTTAAGAAACATGAATCTTTCACCTGATACCTCTCGCCCTCAGGGGCGTGCTGTAGGAGTAACAAGAATCGTTCAAAAAATGCCTCAAAGAAAGGCAAAGCAGGAAACCACCGATCTCTATTTGAGGCTCACAGAAAAGACGAAAAGGAAGCCTACGGTTTCCGTGTGAACGAAGATTTACATTGCTTTTTTGTTCCATTGATCGGATTGTGGGGAATTATTTCATCTGTGTGAAGCTTTTTTCTCTGTGAGGAAAAAAAATTCAAGCATGATTGCTAGAAAACGCTGTAGAATTCCTGATGCGGGTTGTGCTTTCGGACAACTGAGATAAGACTCGGAACATTCTACATATCTTATCTTAAAAATCCGGTATTGTATCACCATTAAAAGACAATTAAAAAACCCTTAAAAGTAAGGAGCAAGGCATCTGCGGGCAGTGCCGTGTGGCTGCAGTTCCGGGAGGAGGCTGCGGGCGCCGCTGTTGACCGAGCAGGAGCCAGAGGAATCCGGAGCGCTGCAGGCAGCTCCGCCCGCTGCGGCCCGGCTCGCTGGCTGGCTGGCTCGCTCGGAGTCGGAGCGGTCTGCGAGCGTCCCCGCAGTGCGGAGCCGAGCTGCAGCGAGCCGGAAAGGCCAGCGGCAGCGGAGAGACAGAGGCTGATCGGGACGCGTTGCGACGGTGGCGATGTGCATTACGGAGAGCCGCGGACGCCAGCAGGAGTGGGCCCTGCTGTGCTGCGTTCTGCTATCGGCGTGGGAGGTGGCCTGGGGTCAGCTGCGGTACTCGGTGCCGGAGGAGATGCCCAAGGGTTCCTTCGTGGGAGATGTGGGCAAAGACCTGGGACTGCAACTGCCTGCGCTCAGCGACAGTGGCGTCCGCGTTGTGTCGGAAGGTAGGACGCAGTATTTCTCTCTGCACGGGAAGACGGGACATTTGGTGACGGCGGAGAGGATAGACAGAGAGCAGCTGTGTAAGAATGAGCAGCAATGCGTGCTGCGGTGTGAGCTGATAGTGGAGTGGGACATGAAAGTTTATGAAATCGAAGCGGAGATCACGGACATTAATGACAATGCCCCCAGCTTCGAAGAGCAAGAAATCCAACTGAGAATAAGCGAGGCAACAGCCCCAGGATCTCGATTTCCTTTGGCCGAGGCTCACGACTCAGACTCGAGACCGAATTCGCTGAAAAGCTACGAGCTGAGCGGTGACGAGCATTTCTCGCTGGCCGTGCAGGAGGGCCCCGGCGGTGACCGGCGTCCAGAACTGGTACTGGCCAAGGCGCTGGACAGGGAGAAGGCAGCGTTTCACGACCTGGTGCTGAGAGCGAGTGACGGTGGAGAGCCGTCGCGGACGGGCACAGCGCGGATTCACGTGTCTGTGACTGATGCGAACGACAACGCTCCCGTGTTTAGCCCGGCGGAGTACACAGTCCGTGTGCCGGAGGACGTGCCCGTGGGCTCCACCCTCATCACCGTAACGGCCACCGACCCTGACGAGGGGATGAACGGGCAAGTGAAATACAGTTTCCATAAAATTTCACGACGGGCATCAGAACTTTTTCACCTGAATTCCGACACAGGAGCCATAACAGTTAAAAACGGTTTGGACTTTGAGGAAATCTCTTCACATGAACTCCAGTTGCTGGCAAGGGATGGAGGAGACCTGTCTGACACTGCAAAACTCGTGATCACAGTGTCAGACGTCAACGACAACTGGCCTGAACTGACAGTGACATCTCAGCTAAGTGAGATCTCTGAGGACGCTCCTTCGGGTACAGTGGTGGCCCTGCTCCATGTGCGGGATCGGGACTCGGGGGCCAACGGCCAGGTACGGTGCTCCCTGGATGCGGGAGTCCCGTTCCGGCTGCAGAGCTCTCGAGGAAGCTACTACAGCGTGGTAACGACGAGGGAGCTGGACCGGGAGGAGGTGTCGGAGTACAACGTGACGGTGAGGGCGGCCGACGGCGGGTCGCCATCGCGGTGGAGCAACACGGTACTGAACCTGCGGGTGCTGGACGTGAACGACAACGCGCCGGTGTTCAGCGAGGCGAGCTACAGCGCCCGGCTGGCCGAGAACAACGCGGCGGGCGCGCTGGTGCTGACGGTGCGGGCGCGGGACGCGGACTGGGGTCAGAACGCGCGCGTGCGGTACCGTGTGGGCGAGGGGCGGGTGCGTGGCGTGGCGCTGTCGTCGTACGTGTCGGTGCAGGCGGAGACGGGCGCGCTGTACGCGCTGCGCTCCTTCGACTACGAGGAGGTGCGCGAGGTGGGGCTGTGGGTGCTGGCGGAGGACGGCGGCTCGCCGGCGCTGAGCAGCAACGTGTCGGTGCGGATCGTGATCGTGGACGAGAACGACAACGCGCCGCAGGTGCTGTACCCGCCGGCGTCGGGCGTGTCCGGGGCCGGTGTCCGTGGGTGGTCGGGGTGGAGCTGGCGCCGCGGTCGTCGGAGCCCGGGGCGCTGGTGGCCAAGGTGGTGGCGGTGGACGCAGACGCGGGTCAGAACGCGTGGCTGTCGTACGAGCTGGCCAAGGCGACGGAGCCGGGGCTGTTCCGCGTCGGGCTGCACAGCGGCGAGGTGCGCACTGCGCGCTTCCCGCTGTCCCGCGACGCTGCCCGTCAGAGCCTAGTGGTGCTGGTGAAGGACCACGGGCGGCCGGCTCTGTCGGCCACGGCCACGCTGACCGTGGTGCTGGCCGAGAGCGTGGCCGAGCTGCTGGCCGAGCTGGGCAGTGAGACATTGGCGGCGGTGCCGGGAGAGGCGGCGGGCAGCCTGACGCGCTGGCTGGTGCTGGCCGTGGCGGCCGTCTCCTGCCTCTTTCTTGCCTTCCTTCTGCTGCTGCTGGCACTGCGCCTGCGGCGCTGGCGGCACTCGCAGCTGCCTACTCCTGCGGGTGGTGCTTTGCGCGGCGTCCCGGCCACGCACTTCGTGGGCATTGACGGTGTCCGCGCCTTCCTGAGCTCCTACTCACACGAAGTGTCGCTTACCGCCGACTCACGCAAGAGCCAGCTCCGCTTGTCACCCGGCAGCTGCTGCGACACCCTTCCGGCCCGCCCATTGCCCGACGAGCCCGCACCGCTGCTGGGGAGGACCCTGCCGGCGCCTGCCCACACGACACCGACGCTGCCCCGGTGAGTGCCTCTCAGAGGACCTGCCGCTCCTGCTCCTTTTGCCCTCTCCGCGCCTTGCTGTGTTGCTGCCGAGGCAGAGCTTCTGACAGGGAAGGGAAGGTTCCCTGTAGTACCGCCTTGGCTGCTGCCAGCTCTTGCTGCCCGTAGATAACCGTGGGATAATGGCTCAGTGTGACTGTTAGTCTGGGAGGCAGGAGAGATATCAGAATGCTGTTGTCTGGAATTAGGTTAGGGATGGTCTTTGTGGTTTTATTTCGAGCCAGGTCGTTTATCGTTGTGTCTTCCGACTCTTGTAATGTCCGTTTTCCTGTCAGTTTGAGCTCTTCTGAAGTGATGCGTTGACTTATGAGTCAGTGGATGGTTTTGGTTTTGGTTTTGTTTCAGAACAACGTCACTGACTGTCAGGCTGTTATGCCTGTGGGTGATGCACGCACAATGTAGTGGTTATATGGGCTGTAAATGCAAAGGAAGGAAGGTGGGAGGGTGGCTTTGAGCAAGGAAAATAGGTCCATCAATATTTTACATGACTAGTGCTGTGTTCAGTGCCATTCTTCACGGTTCTAATTAGACTTTTCCTTAAGCCCTTTGTTTCTTGGAAAGTCATGGTTCAATTTCCCCATTTCTGGACAGTGCTCCTGCTTTTGAAACTCCGAGTATTGTTTTACAGCAAATTCTTATATCGTTGCTTTCCTAAAGGAACGATTCGTGTTTTCTCCATAACAGATGTTACATTTTGTTCCTCCATAGTGAGACTGTTCCCATCATGTGGAAATGGGCCTCATTTTGCTGTGCCGTCGTTTGGAGACGGCTGCTTGAGAAATAGCAGAATTGATGGGACAGATAAGTTTTATTTAGACAAGATGTGCAGTTATTTTTTTCCTCTCTCTCTCCCCCTCTCCCTCCCCCCTTTTTTTTTTCTCCCGTTACCATTCCTGATCTTTCACACACTTCTAATGAAATTTCGCTGAAGAAGAGAAAATAATTCGGCTTGTAGATTTCAGCGCCTCTTACTTCCCAGTCTTGTTTACCTAAGAGAGGTACTTGAATCTGTAAATCGCGTTGACAGGGGAATCCTAAATGGAGGAATTCGGTCCCTCAGCCATTTTTGCAACAGTTGTTGTGCCTGCTTCTTTAACATCTAGAGCCCTCTACCCATTCTGATAACGACTCGGTAACGACGAACAATTTACTAATGACAGCAATTAGGCACTTGAACGTATCACAATAGAGGTTGGAAGGGACTCCCGGGTACAACCCCCTACCCAGGGTAGTCCGCATAGGAATGCATCCAGAGGGGTTTTGAATGTGTGCAGAGGAGGCTCCACAACGTACACGTTTAAAAATGATCCACAGAGTTCAGGCCGTCTGCCGTCGTCTTCCAGTATTTTGGTAGAAAAGTTGTTCTGGTGAAGATTTAATGATTAGATGAATAGTTTATTAAAAGATTGCAGCCCGTTCCTAGTCATTCGAGTTAATTGTTTAACTGCGTATGTCTGCAAAGCCTGAGCATTTACTTTGGGCTATTGAAAAGGGAAATCAACCTTTAAAGTCCGTTTACGTTCCGTTCTGATAATTCCGTGCATCCGTAGGTGAGCCAAGAGTTTAATGATGTTGTCACTATCTCGGTGACCTCGGTAAAGGATTGCATTGCTGTCGCCCAGTTAAAAAGTGGTGTTGAGAACAAGCAAAGAGCCGGGAGATAAGGAGGAAGGAAAATGTGTTCTGATTGCACTCAAAGGCGTTTTCCCTGCAGTGTGAGTGGAGTCTAACAGATGATTCTGGCCAAGGTCCCTGTAGGTCCTTCCTGCCTGCTGGATAGTTCTGGTAGAATCAGGGCGAAGTGACAAAGTGACCAACAGCCTGAAACGGAGGCGGGTGGCAGAGAATGATTTTCGGGCAGTAGGGGAATGTTCACCTGGAGGTTGTTTGCAAGAAGTTCTTGTAGGGAGAGAGGCATGAGGCCGTGGCAGGTGTGTGATGGTAATGTAATTATTTTCAAAGGTATGAGCAGCAGCCTTTAAAGCCAAATTCCTGGCGGTCTGGTTAACTCTGTTTAGCAGAGTTTGTTTCACAACCTGTTTTCTTTTGTCATCCTTGAACTGCAAAAAACTTGTGGTGGATTTTTTGCTTTTGGAAGTTAAGAAACATGAATCTTTCACCTGATACTTCTCGCCCTCAAGGGCGTGCTGTAGGAGTAACAAGAATCGTTCAAAAAATGCCTCAAAGAAAGGCAAAGCAGGAAGTCACCGATCTCTATTTGAGGCTCACAGGAAAGACAAAAAGGAAGTCTCCGCTTTCCATTTGAAGGAAGATCTGCATTGCTTCTTTGTTCTGTTGATTGGTTTGTGGGGAATTTAATCAGCTATGTGAAGTTTTTTTTTCTGTGAGGAAAAAAATATTTCAAGTGGGATTGCTAGAAAAAGCTGTTGAGTTCCTGGTGCGGGCTGTGCTTTTGGACAACTGAGACAATACAAGGAACATGCTACATGTCTTATTACGAAAATCCAGTATTGTATCACCATTAAAAGGCAATAAAAGACCAATAAAATTAACAAGCAAGGCGTCTGCGGGCAGTGCCGTGTGGCTGCAGTTCCGGCAGGAGGCTGCGAGCGCCGCTGTTGACCGAGGAGGAGGCAGAGGAAGCCGGAGCGCTGCAGGCAGCCCCGCCCGCTGCGGCCCGACTCGCTGGCTGGCTGGCTGGGAGTCGGAGCGGTCCGCGAGCGTCCCCGCGGTGCGGAGACGAGCTGCATCGAGCAGGAGGGGGCAGCGGCAGCGGGTGGCAGCTGAGAGACGGAGCAGGAGCCAGAGGCTGATCGGAATCTGTAACGGCAGTGCGGCGGCGGCGATGTGCGGGGCAGGGACATGCTGGGGCCGGCGGGCGCGGGCTCTGCTGTGCTGCGTCCTGCTGTCGGCATTGAAAGCGGCGTGGGGTCAGCTGCGGTACTCGGTGCCCGAGGAGATGCCCAAGGGCTCTTTTGTGGGTGACGTGGCTAAGGACCTGGGGCTGCAGATGACGGCGATTGCTGACAGTGGTCTCCACATCTTGGACAGAGGTAGGATGCAGTATTTCTCTCTGCACGGGAAGACGGGACATTTGGTGACGGCGGAGAGGATAGACAGAGAGCAGCTGTGCGAGAGCGAGCAGCAATGTGTGCTGCGGTGTGAGCTGATAGCGGAGGGGGAAATGCAGGTTTACGAAATAGAAGTGGAGATCACGGACATTAATGACAACGCCCCCAGCTTCGAAGAGCAAGAAATCCAACTGAGAATAAGCGAGGCAACAGCCCCAGGATCTCAGTTTCCCCTGGCCGAGGCTCACGACCCAGACTCGGGGCCGAATTCTCTACAGAGCTATGAGCTGAGCGGTGACGATCATTTTTCCCTGGCCGTACAGGCAGACCCCGGCGGCGATCGGCGTCCTGCACTGGTGCTGTCCAAGGCGCTGGACCGGGAGGAGATGTCATTTCACGAGCTGGTGCTGAAGGCGAGGGACGGCGGGGAGCCATCGCGGACGAGCATGGCGCGGATCCGCGTGTCCGTGTCGGATGCAAACGATAACGCGCCCGTGTTTAGCCAAGCAGTGTACACGGTGCGTGCGCCCGAGGACGTGCCCGTGGGCTCCACCCTTGTCACCGTCACGGCCACTGACCCCGATGAGGGGATGAACGGGCAAGTGAAATACAGTTTCCATAAACTTTCACGACGGGCATCAGAATTTTTTCACCTGGATTCCGAGACAGGAGACATAACAGTTAAAAAACATCTAGACTTCGAGGAAATCTCCTCACATGAACTCCAGTTGCTGGCAAGAGATGGAGGAGAGCTGTCTGACACTGCAAAAGTCACGATCACAGTGACAGATGTCAACGATAACCGGCCTGAACTGATAGTGACATCTCAGTTGAGCGAGATCTCTGAGGATGCCCCTTCGGGTACAGTGGTGGCCCTGCTCCATGTGCAGGATCGGGACTCGGGGGCCAACGGCCAAGTGCGGTGCTCCCTGGATGCGGGAGTCCCGTTCCGACTGCAGAGCTCTCGCGGCAGCTTTTACAGCGTGGTGACGACGAGGGAGCTGGACCGGGAGGAGATGTCGGAGTACAACGTGACTGTGCGGGCGGCCGACGGTGGGTCGCCTTCACTGGGGAGCAGCGCGGTACTGAACCTCAGGGTGCTGGACGTGAACGACAACGCGCCGGTGTTCAGCGAGGCGAGCTACAGCGCCCGGCTGGCCGAGAACAACGCGGCGGGCGCGCTGGTGCTGACGGTGCGGGCGCGGGACGCGGACTGGGGTCAGAACGCGCGCGTGCGGTACCGTGTGGGCGAGGGGCGGGTGCGTGGCGTGGCGCTGTCGTCGTACGTGTCGGTGCAGGCGGAGACGGGCGCGCTGTACGCGCTGCGCTCCTTCGACTACGAGGAGGTGCGCGAGGTGGGGCTGTGGGTGCTGGCGGAGGACGGCGGCTCGCCGGCGCTGAGCAGCAACGTGTCGGTGCGGATCGTGATCGTGGACGAGAACGACAACGCGCCGCAGGTGCTGTACCCGCCGGCGTCGGGCGTGTCCGGGGCCGGTGTCCGTGGGTGGTCGGGGGTGGAGCTGGCGCCGCGGTCGTCGGAGCCCGGGGCGCTGGTGGCCAAGGTGGTGGCGGTGGACGCGGACGCGGGTCAGAACGCGTGGCTGTCGTACGAGCTGGCCAAGGCGACGGAGCCGGGGCTGTTCCGCGTCGGGCTGCACAGCGGCGAGGTGCGCACTGCGCGCTTCCCGCTGTCCCGCGACGCTGCCCGTCAGAGCCTGGTGGTGCTGGTGAAGGACCACGGGCGGCCGGCTCTGTCGGCCACGGCCACGCTGACCGTGGTGCTGGCCGAGAGCGTGGCCGAGCTGCTGGCCGAGCTGGGCAGTGAGGCAGCGGCGGCGGTGCCGGGCGAGTCGGCGGGCAGCCTGACGCGCTGGCTGGTGCTGGCCGTGGCGGCCGTATCCTGCCTCTTCCTCGCCTTTTTGCTGCTGCTTTTGGCACTGCGCCTGCGGCGCTGGCGGCGCTCGCAGCTGCCTCCTGCGGCGGGCGGTGTTTTACGCGGCGTCCCGGCCACGCACTTCGTGGGCATCGACGGCGTCCGCGCCTTCCTGAGCTCCTATTCACACGAGGTGTCCCTCACTGCCGACTCACGCAAGAGCCAGCTCCGGTTGTCTCCCGGCAGCTGTTGCGACACCCTCCCTGCCCGTCCTCTGCCCGACGAGCCCGCTCCGCTGCTCGGGGAGGACTGTGCCGCCGCCAGCCTACAGAACACCGACATTGCCTCGGTGAGTGCCTGTCGACCGACCTGCCTACTACTGCTGCCACTGCTGCTCCGCTGCCATATCCCTGCCCTGCTCCGGCTGCAACCGAGGCAGGGTTCCTGACAGGGAAGGTAAACTTTTCCTGCAGCACCCTGCTGGTTGCTGCCAGCTCTTGCTTCCGGCAGGTGACTGTGGGATGATGTCTCAGCGTCATAGTTGGTTTGGGAGGCAGGGGCACTGTCAGGCTGCTGTTGTCTTGATTTTGGTTAGAGCTGGTCTTTATGTGCACCAGGTCTTTTCTCATTGTGTCCCCTTACTCGTGTAATTCTGGTTTTCCTGTCAGTTTGAGCTCTTCTGAAGCAATGTGTTGCATTATTGGTCAGTGGATGTTTGTGTTGTGAACAGGGTCAGACATCTTCTGGACAGGTGATATTGTCTTTGAATGGAGGATTGATGCCTTCCTATATAACTTACCTGCTGATGGTTTCCACTTTGCCCGTACTGGCTGCTGGGCTCTGGCTGCTGCTGGCTCTGGCTGCCGGCAGCTGATCATGGGATGGTTGCTTAGTGTGAGAGTTGGTGTGGCTGGCAGAAGTGGCAGGCTGCTGTTGACTGGCGTTTGGTTAGAGAGGGCCTTTGTGCTTTTATTCCTTGCCAAGTTCTTGTTACATCCCCTGGTCCGTGTAATCCTTGTTTCCCTGTCAGCTGGGGCTCTCTGGAAGTGAACTATTTGTTGCATTATCATCACTGTTTGTTGCATTATCATCCGGTGTGAGTTTGCATTATGAGCAGGGTCAGACAATCCTCTCGACAGGCCATGTGCTAGGGTGGGATGAGGTTGTCATGAATCAGAATGTTATTGCCTGATATATATATATATATGTGTGTGTGTGAGAGAGCTGTTCATTGTTGCTGCTGTTCTCAGTCCTTTTGTTTCTCCATGATAATGCGGTGAGCGGCCATGCCTTGGCGTTGTGCACAGATGGAGTTGGGCAACAACTGGTCCCTTGACAATATCTGTCTGTCTCATAAGAGGATGAAAGTGAATAGTAGAAATTGTGACTCTCTGACAAATTGTGTGAGTTACTGTCTGTCAAGGCCTGCTGGAGGAAACATGAGATGTTTTGCCGATGTAAGGCTGGATTTGCCTTGGCTGTATTATACATGTTATGGCAAGAATAGTACATGTTGGGGAGAAGGTCGATTCAGTTTGTAGGGTGAGAAATAAGGACACAGATTTTGACCCTGTGCAAGTGTTCACTAACCCAAACTTCTCCTGGAGGACAGCTCCTCATTTACCTTCAGAATCTTCTCTTTCCAGAAGATATGTGAGCACACAAATTAAATGTCCTTTTTAGTCTGTAGATGTAAAGATAGCCATCTGATGTCTGGGGTGTGATGGTGGTGCACACTGAAGAAGAATGCTCTGGGCAGAAGGCTCTTTGATGTCATGTGCTTGAAACTTCTGAGGGTTGAAGTTTTGAGGGCTTGGAGATGCGAGTTCTGGGAGCTGGGCCTGAGGAGCTGTTGAAAGGCTTAGGGGAATGTGTTGCTCCTTCCCCTGTTCTGTGCCCAGCTGGAGTATCAGATACTGTGAGTTTAATCTTCCCAGATATTTTTGCTGGACAGCATGTAGTTCCAAATCTCTTGGCATCCCTGGGAGATTCTTCCTCTGTGTTTGAAAGTTATCGTGATTTCTTAATGAACAGCTTAATTACAACTAATGCCACAATGTGAGCTTTGGTAAGAGCCAAACTATTGGTTACCTACCTTAGCGATGGACTTACCTTAAGCACTGTGTTCTAGAAGTGCACAGCCTGACCCCTTCTCTCCTGCAGGTGTTAACTTACTGCATTGCTTGTTGTCATGCCATGGATCTTAGTTTCTGCTAACGTATGTATGATCATATCTGTCTGTCCTTTCACGTTTAGAGCTGTAAAGAGAAATGAGCTCTCCTGAAGGCATTTGTTGCATTATTAGCCATTATTAGCAGGACCAGGCATCTGATGGGATTATCTTTAAATGGAGCTTTTATGGCCCTGTGTATAACTTTTTGTGGTGGGTTAATGCTTGATCTTAAATTGATTTGGTTTAATTATCATTGAAAGCAGCAACTGTGTATTCCCAGCAGTACTACTCGTTGGAGAGGTTTCTTTCTCTTCTTTTCTGGTGGGATGGGATTCCTGGTTTTGTGTCATTCCCTGTATACAGCAAGTACATCAGCTCTTCATCTTCTATTTTGTATTGCTTAATTCTTGTTGAAAGCAGAGTTTGTGGCATTCTCAACAGCAATACTCATTAGAAAGGTGTTTCTTTCCCCCTCTGTTTCTTACCAGGCATTGAGCAGTTTTCTCTTATCCCAAGAGACTTTTACAAGTTGTTTTAATCTTGATTGGCATGTTAGCTGAGATGTTTTTCTCAAGTCCACTTGTACTCAGCTCCAGTGAGGCCATACCTTGAGTATTGTGTCAGGTTTTGGGCACTACAATACAGGAGAGATGTGGAGGTGCTGGACCAAGTGCAGAGGAGGGCAACAAAACTGGTGAAGGGGCTGGAAAATAAATCTGATGAAGAGTGACTGAAGGAGCTGGGGATGGTTAGTTTGGAAAAAAAAAAAGGAGGGTGAGGTGTCCAGAGAAGGGCCACGAGGATAAGCAGAGGGCTGGAATTGCTCTGCTATGAGGACAGACTGTGAGAGTTGGGGCTGTTCAGTCTGGAGGAGAGAAGAGAAGGCTCCCAGGAGACCTTATTGTGGCCTTCCAGTGTCTTAAGAGGGCCTACAAGAAAGCTGGGGAGGGACTTTTAGGGTGTCAGGGATGGATAGGACTCAGGGGGGATGGAAAAAAAAATTGAAATGGGTAGATTCAGATTGGATGTTAGGAAGAAGTTCTTGACCATGATGGTGGTGAGACACTGTTGCCTAGGGTGATGGTGGAAGTCTCATCCCTGAAGGTTTTTAAGGCCAGGCTGGATGTGGCTTTGGGCAACCTGATCTGGTGTGAGGTGTCCCTGCCTATGGCGAGGTTGGAACTGGATGATCCTTGAGGTCCCTTCCACCCCTAACAATTTTATGATTCTATGATGCTGTGGCTCCTCCTTTGTATGAAAGATCTTGTTGGCCAAGAGCAATTTGTTTTCACACCAATCTTGTGGCCAAATGATCGATTCCTATTGCTGCAGTGTGAGAAGCTCGAGAAGGGAAAAGTGAATCCTGTAGTGTGAGCTAAGGGATCTTCTGAGGGAGTGGCAAGAGTGGTATAACCGGGACTTGAGTTACCACCAAGATTCTGTGAATGAGCACAGTGGCCATCTGTGAAGTCATTTCTTGTTAGGAGCAACAGGACTTTTAGGAAAACCTGCTGTGCCCGTAGTTTCCAAACCTGTGGTCTCTGTAGCACTTGAAATTATTCAGCTGGTCGTAGTGTGCCCTGCTCTCTCCACGCTCACCAATCAGTATTTGCTGCTTTGCAGGGTCTTGTGTTCCCTGGTTTTCCTTTGCTGGTTGCTGGGGAGGTGGTGGTGTCATACAAACAGGCACATCTCAAGTATCTCTTCACAGGTGTTGCACTCAGGAATGTTTTATCTTTTCTGTTCTCAGACTACCCCATGCCTGGAATATTCTGTGTAGAGAACACATCTCTGTGTTTGTGTGATGGCTTCTGTAGTATTGCCCTTCTGATTTTCCTTCTTCTGACTTTTTCTTTTTTTCCCATATGTCTTCTTTCTACAAGTCTTTGTCTGTCCTGAGAAGGGTAGCTGACGTGTTTCAAACAGCTTGGACATCACCCTGGAGGAGCACAGCACTCCTCTTTACAATTCTAGGAAGATCACGCTGGTAAATGAAATGTTCTGGGCACAAGGGTACCATTTTCTCTTCTTTCCCATCCATGTTCCTAGACCTACTTACTTACCTCGTTCATGGAACGAAGGAATTGTGAATGAATGTTTTAGCACATTAGACTTCTGTGTTCAGAGCACGAAACTGCAGAGATCTCTGTGATTTGTAAAACTCTCAAAAGTTTGATGAGCAGGGGAAAGACAGCCCGCAGCATCAGAAGCTGTTGCAATGTGTCAAATGTTAACTGTACAACAAACCAGCCGTACTTACCTGTACTTACCTCAGCTCCGCTGCACGAAGTCTGTGCACTCCCCACCGCTCGGTAAGAGGTTCCGCAGCCGTACTCCTCATTTCCAGCTCGGAACAGAGCTGCCCGACTCACCTTTTCCTGGGGACTAGAAACCTCGCCGAGCTGACAGCTGAATCCTGCGCCAGTGGCGCCGACTCCCGGCCGCTCCTCACGGCGCGGTTCGGAGAGCGGAGTCAGGCGGCTGCGGTGGCGTCGCGGCGCCTCCGGGTGTCGCTGTTGCCCGACGCGGAGCGGCCCTGGAGCCGCAGCTGAAGCTGCCGCAGCGTC
This sequence comes from Picus viridis, assembly GCA_033816785.1. Taxonomy (NCBI): domain Eukaryota; kingdom Metazoa; phylum Chordata; class Aves; order Piciformes; family Picidae; genus Picus; species Picus viridis. Next base: position 1,544,736 of record CM066593.1, read on the forward strand.
CGGCCCCCGCAGGCTGCTCGCTCGCTCAGCACTGGCTGGAGAGGCAGCGGCACAGGGGAGCAAGGCAAGAGGCGGCGCGGAGCGGGGAGCAGCTACGCCCGGGCCGGCGCGGAGATCCGTGCCCTTCGGCGGCCCCTGCGTGAGAGGAGCTGCACACAATGGCAGTCAGGCAGAGCCCGAGGCTGCGGCGAGCAGTCGGGCGAGTGCTGCTGCTGCCTGCAGTGCTGCTGAGCTTGTGCTGCCAGGCGGCGCCAGAGCCGATCCGCTATACCATCCCCGAGGAGCTGAGCAGAGGCTCACTGGTGGGGCTACTGGTGCGGGACATGGGGCTGAGCCCGGCAGAGCTGCCGGCACGCAAGCTGCGGCTGACGTCTGCCGCTAAAAGGCAGCTGCAATACTTCACCGTGAGCGAGGAAAGCGGAGAGCTGTATGTGAGCGAGAGGCTGGACCGGGAGGAGATGTGCGGCGAGGAACCGACCTGCTCCGTCAGGTTCAAGGCATTGGTGCACAACCCGCTCAACGTTTTCCATGTCGAGGTGGCCATCCAGGATGTCAACGACAACGCGCCGCGCTTCCTTCAAGATAATTTCCAGATAGAAATCAACGAGTTGACTTCTCCCGGCGCCCGCTTTGCCGTGGGAGCTGCCGAAGATGCGGACGTGGGCAGCAACTCCTGCAGGGCTACGAGCTGGAGACCAACAAGTATTTTGACGTGGAGGTGAAGGAGAGCGAGGACGGCAGTAAGTTCGCAGAGCTGGTGCTGCGCCGAGCGCTGGACCGAGAGAGAGAGCAGAGTCTGCGGCTGGTGCTGACGGCGCTGGACGGCGGCGACCCGCCCCTCAGCGGCACCGCCCAGCTCTTTATCAACGTCACCGACGCCAACGACAACGCCCCCGTGTTCGCGCAGGACCGGTACCGAGTGAGCCTGCGCGAAGATGCGCCTTCGGGCTCCATGGTGCTGAAAGTCTCGGCCACCGATGCTGACGCTGGAACTAACGCCCGCATCACCTACGGCTTCGGGAAAACGCCAGCCAAGGTGCTTCAGAAGTTCATGGTGAACGCAGAGACAGGTACCATAACGCTGCAGGAAGCGCTGGACTTTGAGGACACGAGAAGCTACACGCTGCTTGTGGAGGCGAGGGACGGGGGCGGTCTGGTGGCACATTGCAAGGTGGAGGTGGAGGTGCTGGACGTGAACGACAACGCACCCGAAATCACCATGCTGTCGGTGTCAAGCCCGGTACCAGAGGACGTTCCGATCGGTACGGTGGTGGCTCTGGTGAACGTGAACGACCCGGACTCTGGGGAGAACGGACAGGTACTGTGCGAGCTGTCGGGAGAGGCGCCCCTGTCACTTGAGGCGTCCTCGGGTGACTCGTATAAGGTCGTGACGGCGAGCGCGCTGGACCGGGAGCAGGCAGCCGAACACCGAGTGACGCTAGTGGCCAGAGACCGAGGCAGCCCGGCACTGTCGAGCCAAGCGGCGCTGGTGCTGGAGGTGTCGGACGTGAACGACAACGCGCCGGTGTTCGAGGAGGAGGTCTACAGCGCCTACGTGGCCGAGAACAACGCGGCGGGAGCGTCGGTGCTGCGCGTGCAGGCACGGGACGCGGACGCGGGCGCCAAAGGGCGAGTCAGCTACTGGCTGGAGGGCGGCAGTGCGGGCTCGGCACCGCCGCCAGTGTCAGTGGAGGCGCAGAGCGGCGCGGTGTACGCGCAGCGCTCCTTGGACTACGAGCAGTGCCGCGAGTACACGGTGACGGTGCGGGCGCAGGATGGCGGGGTGCCGGCGCGCAGCTCGACGGCCACGGTGCGCATCTTCGTGCTGGACCGCAACGACAACGCGCCGCGGGTGCTGTGGCCGGGGGCAGCGTCGGCAGCAGGCGAGGCGCCGCCCTTCGAGGTGGTGCCGCGCACGGCCGAGGTGGGCTACCTGGTGGCCAAGGTGGTGGCGGTGGACGCGGACGCGGGGCGCAACGCCTGGCTGTCGTACGAGCTGCTGCAGGCGGCGGAGCCGGCGCTCTTCCGCCTGGGGCTGCACAGCGGCGAGGTGCGCACGGCGCGGGCCGTGTCGGAGCGCGACTTGGCCAAGCAGCGCCTGGTGGCGCTGGTGAAGGACCACGGGCAGCCGGCGCTGTCGGCCACGGCCACGCTGCACGTGGTGCTGGCCGAGAGCTTGCAGGAGGCGCTGCCGGAACTGAGCGACAGAGACGCGGTGTTCGAGCTGACGTCTGATCTCAACGTCATTCTTGTCGTGGCTCTCGCTGTGCTCACCATGTTATTCGTTTTCACAGTTGTTTTTACATTGTTCTTTAAATGCCGACGCTCGCGGACTCCTCCTATTTTCATAACTTCTGAGAAGGAGCTGTACTCCAGTCTGCGCTCAAAAGCAGCCTATAACTACTGCAGTAGCACGCTGCCCTTGCCCTACTCCTACGAGGTGTGTTTAGCCTCCGAGTTGGGCCAGAAGGACTTCACATTTCTGAGACCAGGGACGGCAGCGCAGACTGACTGTCTCCTTGCTGGGGAACCTGGTTCAGGCACCCAGTCCGGGAAGGATCCTCCTAGCCTTGAGAGCTCGGGACAGGTGAGCCAGAGAGATTTATGTACGGATTTATGTGAATCTTTTCCTTTCCCTGTTCTGCTCTCAGTGATCTGTGGGCAACAGACAGAGCTCAACTTTGCCTCCCTGTGTCCTGCTCAGTAGCTCGGGGGCGTGGGTGTGTGTTGGGGGTAGGGTTGTGTGTGATCTTAACTCTTCCTTTTGACCTGCCCAGCCTCACCTGAGAGTTGTCGGTCGTGCCTGGAGCAGTGACACTTTGTGCACGCTTAGATTCCTGCTGCGGTTTTCCATGGCAATCCTCACGACAGAATCTGTACTGTCGCCTGTCTCAAAGCCTCAGCACTTAAGTCGCTGTAATGAAACTGCTTGACAAAATTAACATTTTCAGTGGCCCCCTGTTCCCCCCCTCCCCACCCCCCCCAAAAAAAAAAAAAAAAAAAAAGAAAGGACTTGAACTCACACAGGTTCAGAAAGTTAAAATAATAGAGAAGTTCAGTTTATTTAACCACAGATACAGCAGATTCAGGGCTCCTGGTGATAAACGCACTAACTGTAAATGATCAATCTCGAGTGAGTTAAGCCTGAGTAACATCCAACGTGTTTGGAGTTGCAAATCTTCTCAATAGAACTAATATCTAATAGAAATGCAGCAAATGGCCAGCCATATACTGAAGGTACATTTCCTACCCAGAAGGTGAAGGGTGGAGGAAAAGAGGCACAGACCTCAGCTCTGCTAAATCCACAGATTTTCCTCCCCCCTACAGAGGACATGTTCCTATGGTGTTATTTATTTGTTTGTTTGTTTATTTATTATCCTAACCCTGGCAGTCTCTGCCTTCTAGGTGACTTTTACTGTGATTTGGGTGGAGAGTTGAGTAACAGAGTCATATCTGTGTAGCAGGTACCCCTTTGTCTCCTTACCATACTGAGGGGTGTCAAATACCATCTTCAATTTGCAGTTAAGTAAGCAAAGATGCTCGGGCACTATGGTCTTCAAAATCTGCCTCGAAGCAGCTTCTTTTTATTGTTTTAGCCTTGCTTAGCTAGTTTTAGCAGGAACAGGGCTGCTTTATCTTCACAAGACTCCTTGTTTCAGCCACCTGGCAGCCCAGCTCTGTTGATCTCCATTTGTAGAGGTAATAGAAACATCTCTTGGTTGTCAGCATCTCAGTCCTTCTCTTCATGTCCACTAACCTGCATTCCTGTCCCATGGTAAGCTCTTATCCCACAGTCAGTACTGCTGTCTGTTCTGCTCGAGGTGCGACTTTCACTAAGCTGGAGTGGTGGGGTGGACGTGGGGTGGAGCGAGGGCAGAAGTGTGGTGAGGCCCAAAGCTTGGTGTGCTCTCTGTTTTATTTATTGTCTCTGCCAGAGTGAGCACTTCCCTGTGATAACGATGTGTGATCTGTCCCGGCCTGTTTATACATGAGGGCAACAACTCCCTAGTTCTCTCTTTTCCCTTCTAGCTTGGTTCTTTTCAGACTCTGAACCTCCCAAAAGGAAGATGTTGCACACAGCCATGACTTAACATTTCCATTCCATCTGGGGAGCAGGTCCCTCACTGTAGCTCCAAGCAGAAAATTATTTGAGTTCATTGCTGCTGCTGGCTCCTCTGGAGCCCTGACAGAGCCTGGGAAAACGCTGGACTGTGTGGTTTTGTCTGGGATTTGTCCTGAACCCTTCCCTGAAGGAATTCCTGGTGCAGAGGGATGGAATCATTCCTCTTAGTGGTCACACATTTTTACTTCTTCCCCTCCAAATGAGGTTTTCAAGAGCTCTGAAGTGTATCATTCAATACTGGGGCCTCCCATTGAACTGAGGGATATGTGTTTTCTCCAGACCAATGGAAATACAGGGGATGGATATGTTCAGTCTTCCATCCATGCCTTTCCCGAGCTGTTTTCACTGTAGTATACTCTCTGCTGCTTGGCTGTCCTGCTGCTGTCCTTGGCTGCTGGGACTAAGTGGACAAGGGAGCTCTGAATATGGGTCTGTGTGTGAGGAGGAACTCCTTAAACTGTGATACTCACGGTGAGAGTTTAGGAAAGACACAAAATGGGCAGTGGATGGGGAAAAGAATTAAAAATACAGAGCTTATTTCAGAGAAATTAAGTGGCTGAAGATTGTTGTCTCAAAGAGAGATGTGGATTTTTAAAAAGATATATTTTTTAAATATATATATGTGGGAGAGAAAGGTAATTGGGAGTTTGGTGTATAAGGGCTTGAGAACAAAGGAATCTACTTTCAGCACTCCTGGTCTGCAGGAGCTCCAAACTAGACATATAATATGTGCTTGAGTGCGGCTGCAGTGCTCAAAACCTCTCATTTTCCTTCTCGGCTTTGGCATTGCTCCAGAATTCAAATCAATTAAAATCCAAGGTGATTAACCTTGGTGATTAACTTTGGATTTTATCGGTGTGAAACGTTATGCTTTTATCACATTCTGTGGGCTGGTGATAAGGACGATAAGTAGCGCTGATAAGGTTTGTCTTAGCAGTGATTATTCAGTAGGAAAGGAAATAGCTGAGCACGTAGAGGGGAAAGGCTTTGTGTGTGTGTTTGATATCGTTGACTCTTCACATGAGAGCAGGAACGCTGCGTGTCTAGGTAGCCCCCTTGTGCTCACGGCATAAAACAGGGCTGCGGGACGAGGTCACATAGCCACAGTCGAGGTCTTTCTCGCTCTAGCTGATGCCGTGCCCCCCACGTTGGTGCGGATCCTTTTCAGCCTTTCTACAGCACACTCAGCCACGAGAAGCAGCAGGGCAATCGATAACCAGAAACACTCCCGAGGGAGCTCTGCAGGGCATGGAGAACCTGTTTGTGCCTCTCCATGAGAAATGATTTCTAGTCTGTTTCCTTTCCCTATTCTTTATGAGACTCGGCTTCGGCTCTGGGAATCAGAGGCTTACAGAACCGTTTAGGCTGGAAAAGACTTTTGAGACCATTGAGTCCATTAACTCAGCACTGCTAGGTCACCACTGAACCATGTCACTAAGCAGCACCTGGACACTGCGTTTCTCGGCCACAGCCGGGTTCTGACAGCGCTCCTGGCACTGCCTGATCAAGCTCCCTTGGCCCCTTCCCATAACACCGTGGCAGCTGCGGGGGTGACGGACAAACACCGCCGAAATTGGGGTAATTTTATCCGTGTGGACGCTCGAACCGTCGGGAAATCCCGAAGAACCATGAATTGTTGTTAGCAACAAGCCCAAACACAGGCAGTTAGCCCGGGAAGTGGCTGGTTCTCTCCCGGGCGCTGCTAGCGCCGTGATCTACGCGGCGCCGGGGTCCGCAGGGCTGAACGGGAACGGGAATTGCTCCCTCTCCTGGTTGAACCCGCGCGGTGCAGACCGTGATTTCCTTGCGCCCGATGGAACCCGGTACCGGGGAGTCAAACTGGTAGAAACCGGAGATTTCTGCCATTTTGGAAGGGGTGTAAAGTTGTCTGCTGGGGCAGTGGTGGCGGTGGGGAGCAGGAGGGGCGATGCTTCTGGGAACCCTGTAGTAGGAGCTGCGGCAGGAGGAGCTGCTACTAACTCGACAGCACCAAGTCTGCGTTGTTTCCCCGTTGTTGCTTTGTTGCGTTGCGTTGTTGCTTTGGTGGCACACAGAGTCACGACGATGCGACGTTGTGGGGTGTCAGAAGGGGCTGAGGGGGAGCACCGATATTCCGAAGGTCCCTAGGGACACCTAGAGTTGACTGTTTTTGCCCGGGATGGCTCACCCTGGCTCCCTGAGTACCACTGCTTACCTCTCCTTCCCTTATTGCCCTGTCTGCCTCTTTCCAGCAATTTTACCCCGGGCTATACCCTCCGCCCCTTCCATTTCCCCATATCGCCCCTTTTGGCGTCATCCTCTCCACCAACTCTTAGCTCTTCCAGCCTTCCCTTACAGTTGATCTCGGTGCCCGAGCTTCGCTCTCTCCCAGCTCGGTTGTCCGTATTTAGTTGGGTATCTCGCAGGGTTTTGCCCTCCCTTCAGGGTTTACAGGTTTGAGCCCCGCTGCCGTGGGGCTGGGGGACGCCGCTCTCCCTCCCAGCGGGGCTCTCCGGGCAGCTGGCCCCGCGGAAGGACTCCGGTAACCCTGCGGTGGCTCTGTGCAGTTATTGGCCGGAACTCTGTGTGCCGCTGTCGGCCAATGATGGAGCGGGGGGATCTGGCTGCCCGGCCCCGTTCGGAGCCGGGATGAGGCGCAGAAGGTCTCAGAGAGAGCCCGAGAGGGAGGGAGGAAGAGAAAGAGGGAGGGGGCAGGGAGGGAGTGAGTCACGGCGGAGCCTGCACAGCAATGCCTGCCCGTCTCCCTGCCGGACGCCGCTTCCCGGGGCGAGCTGGACAGCGGCATGAGGGGGCGAGCTGAGGGTTTGTAGCCAGCGCTGGGGCCAGGGGAGGGGGGGACGAAGCGGAGAGAGCGACCGTCCTGTGCGATGACCGGCGTCGCTGTGCGGAGACGCGGGGTGACGACGGGGCAGGTACTGAGCCTCTTGCTTTTGTTCGGCCTTTCCAACTGGGTTTCCGCTGCTATTCGCTATGCGATCCCCGAGGAGGCGCGGAGAGGCTCGGCGGTGGGGAACGTGGTAGCAGACCTGGCACTGGACCTCGGGAAGCTGCCGGGCCGCCGGTTGCGGGTGGTGTCCGGAGGCAACAAGAAGCACTTCGAGGTGGATCTGACAAGCGGGGCGCTGCTGGTGAACGACCGGATAGACCGGGAGGAGCTTTGTGGTGCGCTCTCTCCCTGCATCCTCAGCTTTGAGATCTTGATGGAAAATCCGCTGGAGCTGTACAGTGGCACCGTGGAGATCCAAGACATCAATGACAACGACCCGGTTTTTCCCAGCAGCCAGGCGAAGCTGGAAATCAGCGAGTCTGTGGCGGCCGGAGCGCGCTTCCCACTAGAGAGCGCGCAAGATCCCGATGTGGGAGTTAACTCTTTGCAGACCTACCAGCTCAGCGCCAACCCACACTTTGCGCTGGACGTGCAGACAAGGGTGGATGGCAGCAAGTATGCAGAGTTGGTGCTAGAGAAAGAGCTGGACAGGGAGGAGCAACGGGAGCTGCGCCTGGTCTTGACTGCGCTGGATGGAGGCAGCCCGCCACGGTCAGCCCACGTGCAGATCCACATCGACGTTGTGGATGCCAACGATAACGCCCCGGTCTTCAACCAGTCCACCTACAAGGCAAATGTAAGGGAGAATACACCCAGTGGGACTCTGGTGGCCAAGATCAGTGCATACGACCTGGACGATGGTCCCAGTGGAGAAGTTGTCTACTCCTTCAGCAGCCATACGCCTGCCAAGGTCCGAGAGCTGTTTGCTCTGGACTCAGCCACGGGGAGCTGAGGGTCAAGGGACAGCTGGACTATGAGGAAACAAAGATGTACGAGATTTACTTACAGGCTAAAGACAAGGGCACTGTTCCTGGTGTGGCCCACTGCAAAGTCCTGGTGGAAGTTGTGGATGTGAATGACAACAGCCCGGAGGTGACGGTGACTTCCGTGTACAGTCCTGTGCCTGAGGATGCAGCCCCGGGGACAGTCGTGGCTCTGCTGAGTGTAACAGACTTGGACTCCCATGACAACGGCCTGGTGAACTGCTTCATTCCCCTTGGGATCCCATTCCTGCTCAGCTCTTCCCTCAAAAATTACTACACATTGAAAACGAAAGCAGCTCTGGACCGGGAAACGGCATCCGAGTACAACATCACTATCACAGCCAAGGACTCAGGCTCACCACCCTTGTCTGCAGTAAAAGACATCCTGGTGCAGGTGTCAGATGTCAATGACAACGCACCCAAGTTTTCCCAGGACTCCTATGATGTGTATGTGCTGGAGAACAACGTGCCTGGCATCCCCATCCTGAACGTCAGCGCCACAGATCCGGACCTCGGGCGCAATGCCCATCTCTCCTACACTCTCTTTCAGAGTGACCCCACTGTAGGCCACCTCTTCTCCATCAACCGGGAGAACGGCACCCTCTACCTGCTCACCTCCCTGGACCATGAGGACCAGGTGGAGTTCAGCATGACGGTGCAGGTCCAGGATGGTGGCTCTCCACCTCTGGCTACTAACGTCTCAGTCAGTGTGTTTGTCACTGATGTCAATGACAATCCCCCAACCGTGCTGCACCCTCAGCCCAATGCCACCGACACCTACACCAACGTGGTGCCTCCAGGCACTCCTGCTGGCTACATGGTCACCAAGGTGGTGGCGGTGGATGCAGATGCAGGGTACAATGCCTGGATCTCCTATACCCTGTTGCAGGCCACTGACCCCAGCCTCTTCTCCGTTGGCCTGCACAGTGGAGAGATCTTCACGGCTCGCCAGCTCCAGGAGGATGATGCTCCCCAGCACACCATAGTTGTCCTGCTGAAAGACCACGGGGAGCCTGTGCTGTCTGCCAGTGCCACTGTCTCTATCTCTGTGGCTGAGATGGTCAAGGAGGTGCTCACTGACCTCGCTGATGTAGCACCTGCCAACGATCCCAGGAGGCATGTGACTTTCTATCTCATTCTGGCTGTGATTTTGGTGTCAGCAGCTTTCTTCATCACCATGTTGTCAGTGGGCATCTTCAAGTGCTACAAGTGGAGGCGGTCGAAGGAGCTGTACAGCAGCTCCAGGAGCACCATGTACAGGACCCCAGGGCCCTTCCACCACATTGATGCTGTGCGGGGTGGCTACACCCCCCCAACTTCTACCACCAGGTCTATCTCACCACGGACTCTCGCCAGAGCGATCTCCTGTGTAAAAAGCCCTTCACTTCCAGCCCCTTGGGCAGTCGCCAGAGCACCATGAGGAATGGTGAGCCAGGGCTGTACCACCAGATCGTGGGCACTGCCAGCCGGCTCCCTGCGCCTGCTGAGGTAATGTAGCTCCTTCCATGGCATGTCCAAGCGCCGGACAGAGCCATGGTTCACCTGTGTCGTATACATATGGTAGCAGATGGGGGATGGGTGGATCCTGTTGTGCCATGCTTCTGAAGAGTGGTTAACTGTGGCTGACCGGGTCGTCTTCAGAGTCAAATGAGCCATCCTGAGTGTCCATGACACTTGCATCCTGGTGAGCAGGATCACATGAGTCAGTTCTCTCAGGTTCATGAGCGTGCGTCTTTCTGGTGCAGTTTTGGGTCCACCTTGCATGAGTAAGCAGTGGAGGCTGATGTCAGCTTGCAAATCCTTTGCAGAAAGGTTACTGCTAATGGTGATTTCCTTCCCTTTGCAAAAAGGCAGCCAAGAGGAGCACTTGTGGGGTCAGGCACCGGGAGGGGAATGTAGCCTCATATCATCATGTCCTGGTGTGGGCTGGGGAGGTAATGGTGAAAATGGGGCTGGGAGCCACCAGATGCCAGCGAGGCACCAAGGTGTCACTTTCCATGTGCAGCATGCAAAGCTGAAAGATGATGCTGGTTCTTCCTCTGGACAAACTGTGGCCATAGAGCAGTCCTTCCTGTCTGTGTCTCACTTCATATTTGCTTCCTGATGATTCCGGTTTCGTTTCCATGGAATTCTTGTCATGATGTTCTCTCCAGGGTGTGTGTGTGTGTGGGGGGTGGGATTGCAGATTACCCCAGATGCTCGCCGGGCTCCACTGAGCTGCACTGTGGCTCTGAGCAGGATGGTGAGCCCTCCACCCAGGTGCTGTTTTAAGAGCTCTATTCCAAGCCTTGCCTGGTTTGTAACTGTGCTGTCTCCAGATGATGTCTGATGTCCTGACAGCACAAACTGCAGCCGGGAAGGTGTCTGCGCATGGCAGGCAGCTCCTGTGCTGCTTCCCCGGCTGGGAATGATGCAGCTGAGTTTGAGAGCTTGCAATTTATAGGAATGCTTCGATCCTCAGAGGTGAGGCTGGGTGGTGGATCCAGTGGAAGATGGGAGGGGGTGGCATTTGATGGGCTTCCAAGGTGGTTGGTGCCAGTAGCATATCCCTTCCTAGGAGGGCATGGGTAGGTTCCTCAGAGCAGGAGGAAATGAGGTGCAGAGGAAGCTGTTCCCGGGCTGCCTGTGCTGCCTGCTTGCTGTGGCCAAATCACAGGCGGAGGCAGAAACCTCCCAGAATTATTTTATGCATTCCCCCCCCGCTCTCTCAGACTGCTCAGACTCAGCACTTCTGAGCTGTGGCAGGTGGAGACAGCTGCAGGATCAAATGTTCCTCTGCATTGTGTGGGCTGGGCTACAGCTAGGGACAAGGATATCACCTCTACCAAAGGGTCCTGGCAAGGTGCCACCCCAGGGTGGGGGCAGTAAATGGTTTGAGACTGGGGATGGAAGAAGGTGATAATGGGCAGGCAGCAAGCCTGAGCCCTAGCCGTGTCTCCTCCCTTCTCCCCAGTGCTGGAAAGGCACTGGCAATGAGAAAGCAGCTCAGCTGGCACTGGGCCCTGGATTTTCAGCCTTTGAGGTGACAGAAGATCCAGCCCAATGCCATGGACTGTGTCAGTCCTGTAAAGGCTTTACATCTCTTAGATCTGCAGTGCAACAGCCAGGCCCCCAAAACCAATGCAGTGGGGATGGTGCTGGTCCCATTTGTGACAGGTGTTATGTCCTGCCATGAGGGATCCTACCCTGCAGCATCTCCAGTGATCCCTCAGCTCACTGGGTTGCCTGGGTCAGGGCCTTTCCACAGGGTGAGCTTTGGCCCTTTGGAACTGGGACATTTCCATCCTAGACACCTTTCCTGCCTCCCCACCCTGGGCTTTTGCAGACATAAATAGCAGCAGGATCCACTGTGTGAAACCTGTCCCTTGCTCCAGTGCTGTTGTGACCAAGTCACCTTGGGACACTGAGCAGAATCTCACGTGGGCTTCACAGGAAGCTTCTTCTGAGGCACTGCAGCATCACCAAACCTGTTCCCAGGGGTGCAGCACCCCATGCTGCCAGTGGTCATGTCTGACACAGCTGTGCTATGTGAGGCCCTGCCTGGGATGAGGGAAGGGCACATCCCAGAGCCAAGGTTGCTGTGACGGCTTTCTCCTGGTGGCACCGTCAGGGAATGAGTAGGTCCAAGCAAGTACTGCTCTCTGGATGTTGGGAAATGCACTTGCCCAGAGATTTGCTACGTTGGTCCTTTAAGAATGCTTCCTACCTTCCCCTGGAGCAGTAGGTAGGACCTAGGCAGAATTCTGCACCAATCGCGAGCTTCCTTGCTCCGTCTTTGCCTGACTGGCAGCAGGGTGGTCCCACCCCGTCGCTCTTGGAATGGACAGCGAGAGGCTGCAGAGGGTAGAGAAGCCCCTTCATGGCCACACCTTCATTGTCTCTGTCCACGGATGGTGTGCCTGTCACCATCCACAGTGCCGGGCGTGGGTTCACCCATCCTCTCTCACCTGTTCCCCCAGGTTCCCTTGGTGCCTAGGTGGTGGGGATGGGCAGGGTCCCAGGTAGGAGCTGGCTCCCTTGCCTGTCTCACTGATGTGGACCCCACTCCCTGCTAGGGTCTGCATACACCAAAGGGAGGTCAGGGTGGTTTTGATTGTGCTGAGGACAGGATTCCTGAGCTCAATTGCACAAGGCTTCTGCAGAGCTGTGAACCAAGCTAACACCCTGCAGCTTGCCACCATCCTCTAGGACAGGGAGAGGAGGAAATTCCAGCTCCTCTCCCCACTGGGGAGGCTGAGATCCCTGGTTTTGCCCTCTGGGGAGATTGCTCATCTGCAAAGCTGTATCTGCCACAGAACTTCTGTGCTTGTGTCTGCCAGGTGGGAGGCTCAGGCCTCCTTCCCAGTGTGGTGTCCTGACCTGCTGTTGTGATTAGGTGGTGGTCTAGTGGGCTTGCTATCTGTCTCTGTGTGTATCTTGGATACTGTGAATCATATAATTATGGAATAGTTTGTGTTGGAAAGGGCCTTAAAGAATGTTGTCCCCTTCCTTGGCTCAGCGTGAGGAGGGGGCATCCAGCTAGGTGTGGGAAGCAATTCCAATTTCAATGGCTCACCCATCTCTGCCTCTGCACCTTCTGCAGGGGTGGTGATCCTTGTCCTGGTGTGAGCTCTCCTGTCTGATGGTGGTACTAGTGGAATTGTGTTCCAGCTCTGAGTGGCTCGCTCATCTCTGCCTTCCTGTCTTCTGCCTCTGACACCTCTGGGGCCTGGCAGGGATGGGCATCCCGGTCCTAATGTGAGCTCTTCTGTGTGACAGTGGTACTGGTGGTTGCGATGCCTCACTTAAAAGAGGCAACCCTAGGGTCTGGGCAGCAGCTACAGCATTAGCTGGGGGAGAGAAAAAGAGTGGGAGAAGAGCCCCTGGCACCTCAGGGCTCTAACAAGCACCTTTTCATCAGGCATGAAAAGTCCTTTGGCCGGCGTTCATGACAGCTGCCCTTTGTCTGTGGGTGCAATGTGAAGCCACCATTGTGGAAGGGGAGAGCACAGGGAGGGCTTGTACCTAAGCTTCCAGGCTGCCAGGACGTGCAGTTTCCCTGTGAACGGGAAGCGAGCTTTTGGAGCAAGTGCCTCAGGCTGGTGGAGGGGAGGCTGGGGGTGGCAGCCCTGCTTGATACCAGTTCAGGCCCCCCACTTCCCGCACGTCCGGGGACCGACTGCTGGCAGGGAGAGGACGCAGCTCTCGGCCAATTGCGAGCCGATCTGAGGCAGGGGGAGAAATCTGCTTCTCTCCCCCCACCCCCTTTCCACCTCCGCGCTGGGGCTGTGATTCAGTTCCCCTCCCCCAGCCCACCCCCTCTGCTCGGAGCTGACAGCCGGAGCTGCAGCCTGCCGGAGCCCCGGAGCTGTTTTCCAAGCTGTGGAAGAGAGACCCAGGGATTTTTTTTCATCAGCTTCATAGCGCCTGCTGCGTCCCGGGCCGGACACACATGGACATGGAGAGCATCAGCCTCCAGCGACCCGCTTGGAAATGGCAAGTACTGAGTTTGTTTGCGCTCTTCGGCTGGGGCTGGGTCTCCGGGCAGATCCGTTACTCAGTGCTTGAGGAGTCGGAGGTGGGAACTGTGGTGGGGAACGTGGCCCAAGACCTAGGCTTGAAGGTGGAGGAGCTGCCGGGTCGCAGGTTGCGCCTGGGCTCGGAGGAGAGCCGGCGTCACTTTGCCGTGCGCCTAGACAGCGGAGCGCTGGTGGTCAGCCAGCAGCTGGACCGGGAGCGGCTGTGCGGAGCGGCTGCCAGCTGCGTGCTGTCAGTGCAGGTGGTGACAGAAAACCCCTGCAGCTATTCCGTCTAGAAGTGGAGATCTTGGACTTGAATGACAACTCTCCGAGCTTCCCCACCACTCACCGCAGCCTGCGCGTCGCCGAGTCTGCCACGGTGGGGGCACGTTTCCCCCTGGAGAGCGCGCAGGACCCCGATGTGGGCACCAATGCCGTGGGCTCTTACCGGCTGAGCCCCAACTCTCACTTCTCCCTGGACGTCAGGCAGCAGCAGGATGGCAAACTCTTCCCGGAGCTGGTGCTGGAGCATGCCCTGGACCGGGAAGAGCAGCCAGAACTGCAGCTGGTGTTGACGGCCGTGGATGGGGGGAGCCCAGCCCGCTCGGGCACAGCGCAGATAACGGTCCTGGTCCTGGATGTCAATGACAATGCACCCACCTTTGACCGTGCCACCTACAAGGTGCAAGTCCCTGAAAACACTCCTGTGGGGGCCCTGCTCCTCCGGCTCAACGCCTCTGACCCTGACGAGGGCCCCAACGGGGAGGCGCAGTACTCCTTTGGGTTGCACACCTCCGACTCGGTCCGGAGGCTCTTCACCCTCGATCCCCGCAGCGGTGAGGTCCGGGTGAGGGGAGCCCTGGATTTTGAGGAATCACCTTTCTATGAGATCTATGTGCGAGCCCATGATGGAGGGGTCCCGGAGATGGAGGGCCACTGTGTGCTGCGGGTGGAAGTGGTGGACACCAATGACAACCCACCAGAGGTGCTGCTCACTTCCCTGCTGAACCCAGTGCCAGAAGACACCCCGCCAGAGACTGTTGTGGGGCTCTTCAACATACGAGACCGAGACTCGGGGGCCAATGGGGTTGTGAGCCTGGAGATCTCCCCCAACGTGCCTTTTGCCATCAGGTCTCTTCAGAACCATTTCTCCCTGATCACTAGGGAGACCCTGGACCGAGAGTCTACCTCACAGTACGTAGTGGCACTGATTGCTCAGGATGGTGGGGCTCCTGCCCTCACCTCAACACTTACGCTGCTCCTGAATATATCTGATGTGAATGACAACCCCCCCCGCTTCTCGCAGCCCTCCTACGATGCCTTCCTCCCGGAGAACAACCCGCCGGGCTCCCTGCTGTGCACTGTCTCTGCCTCGGACCCTGACGACGGGGTTAATTCCCGACTTGTTTACTCCATAGAGAGCGGGCAAGTGCACGGCGCCCCCACCTCTTCCTTTGTTCACATCAACCCTGACAATGGCAACCTCTATGCTCAGCGCACCTTTGACTTTGAGCTGCTGCAGGTTCTGCCAGTCTCTGTGTCTGTGCGGGACTCGGGGTCGCCCCCGCTCCATGCCAACGTTACCGTCTACATCTTTGTGCTGGACCAGAACGACCACTCCCCCACCATCCTGCACCCTGCCAGTGACAGCGATGGCCCAGCACCCCAAAAGGTTCCACTCTCTGCCCCACCGGGCTACCTGGTCACCAAGGTGACAGCAGTGGATGCAGATGCTGGGCACAATGCTTGGCTTTCATACCACCTGCTGCCTCAGTCCACCGACCCCTCCTTGTTCCACATGTCGCTGTACACCGGGGAGGTGCGGACGGCACGTGCCCTCCAGGACACAGACGTGGCAGTGCAGCAGCTCGTTGTCCAGGTGACAGACAATGGTGATCCCCCACTCTCCACCACTGTCACCATCACTGTGGCCCTGGAGGAGACAGCCCCGGAGGAGAGCTACAAACCTCGGGATTTTCTGGCTGCTGCCAAGGAGAAACCAGATTTGACCCTCTACCTGATCATTGCGCTGGCGGTGGTTAGCACCATGGCTCTGGCCACTGTCACCCTCCTGGCCGCCCGGTGCCTCCGTCGCAGAGGCCGTGCCGCCCCCTCGCCCTACTGTTGCTGCTGGCTTAGCGAGTCACCTTCCCGGGACTTCTTCAAGCACTCCAGCCCCAAGCTCCAGATCAACTCCGATGGCACCCTCAAGTACATGGAGGTCACCCTACGACCCACTGACTCCCAGTCCCAGTGCTACAGCACCTGCTTCTCCCAAGGCTCCGACCGGAGCGATTTCACCTTCCTCCGGCCTTGCCCGCCCTCTGCCACCCTACCGAGGGAAACCGGGGCTTTCTTTTCCTCTACCGGTACGCTGCGGGACCCCGGCCAGGTGAGAGCCATGGGGCAGGGGGAAGGCGGTGCCGGTATAGGGCTCGCCGGGCGGCCAGACCGCTCATGTCCCGGCTCTGTCTCCGCCCCCACTCCCCCCACCGCGCCAATGTCCCCCGTGGCCGCTGTTGCTACCCTGCCACGGGGGTCCTGGGGGGTGCGGGGGCGCGGAGTCGCCGCCGCTGTCGGGGAATCTCCGCGCAGGTTCGCGCCGCGCGGCAACAGTCCGCGGGTTGCGATTGGCGCCGGTGTTGCTGTCCTGGGAAAGGAGCTCGGCGATTGGAGGAGCGGCTAAGGGCTGAGAGCCAATAGCGAAGCGTCTTGCGCGGAGCCCCGGCGTCCTCCCGTCGCCCCCTCCCCACCGAACCGCGTCCGCCCCAAACAATGAATGGGAGCGGCGAGCGCTGAGCGCGGCCCCGGAGCGCGGAGGGCATCGCTCCCCGGCCGCCCAGCCGGCAAGGATGCCCAGGGCAGGGCAGGCGGGCAGGGCCCTGGGGCTGCCCCGTGTCGTCTCCTTCTGTTTGTTCTTGCACAGCTCCTCGGCTCAGATCCGGTACAGCATCCCGGAGGAGCTTACCCGGGAGCCTTCGTGGGCAATATTGCGAAGGACCTGGGCACCGATGTGGCGAAACTGGCGGCAGCTAACCTGCAGGTACTGTCTGATTCGGATTCCCAGTACTTCTCGGTCAACGTGAACACTGGCATTATAATGGTCAGCGAGCGAATAGACCGGGAACAGCTCTGTGGGCAGAACCCTCGCTGCTTCCTTCACCTGAAACTTGCCATCGAGAACCCTGTGGAGTTTTACCGCATCGAGGTGGAGATCCTGGACATCAATGACAACCCCTCGGAGTTCCCCAGTGAAGAGGTGTCCTTGCGCATCTATGAGCTGGCCTCCTTGGGTGCCCGCTTCCCCATCCAGCCTGCCCAGGACCCCGACGTGGGCACCAACACCTTGCAGACTTATCACCTGAGTGCCAACGAGAACTTCAACCTCAACGTCAAGGCACGCACCGATGGGGGAAAGTTCCCTGAGCTGGTGCTGGAGAGGGCCCTGGACCGAGAATTCAGAGCTTTCCACTACCTGGTCCTGACTGCTGAAGACGGAGGCTCTCCCCCAAGTCCAGCAAGATCCGCATCACTATTCAGGTCCTGGATGCCAATGACAACCACCCCGTCTTTGACAAACCATCGTATGGAGCCCGCTTGGTGGAGAACTCGCCCCTGGGCACCCTCGTGGTGAAGTTAAATGCCACGGACGTGGATGAAGGGCCCAATGGAGACATCCGCTACTCCCTCAGCAGCCACAACTCAGCTGCCTTGCGCCAGATCTTTGCCATCGATGAACAAACCGGGAGATTCGTGTCCAGGGCAACCTGGACTTCGAGGAGGCGACGGTGTACGAGATTGAAGTGGAGGCCAAAGACATGGGGTCGCCCACGATGGAGGAGCACTGCAGTGTGGTGGTAGAAATCACTGACGTCAATGACAACGCGCCTGAGGTCATCCTTACCTCCTTCTCCAGCTCCTTGAGCGAGGATGCACCACCAGGCACGGTGGTGGCCGTGATACATGTCAGAGACAGGGACTCCGGCGAGCAGGGCAAGGTCCAGTGCCACGTGTCTCCAGACCTTCCCTTCCAGCTGCGTAAGGACTATGAGCACCAGTACTCACTGCTAACCAGCACCCGATTGGACCGGAGCGTGTCGCCTACTACAACGTCACCGTCTCTGCCTCAGACCTGGGCAGTCCCCCGCTTTCCCGCCACACCATCCTGCCAATCACCCTGGCGGACGTCAATGACAACGCGCCCAGTTTGAGCAGGCGTCCTATGAAGTGCTGGTGGCCGAAAACAACCCGGTGGGCAGCGTGCTGGTTACAGTCTCTGCTGCCGACCCTGACTCGGAGCAGAATTCCCGCCTCTCCTACTCCATCCTGCGAGCTGGTGGGACAGATCCGGGCCTGGATCCCACTCGCTACCTCTCCATACATCCCACGAGTGGGCAGGTCTCTGCCAAGCTTCCCTTTGACTATGAGCAAACCACTTATCTCCAGTTCCATGTGGAGGTCTCTGATGGTGGCTCCCCAGCCCTGAGGAACAGGACGCTGGTTCACATTTTCATAGTGGACCAGAACGACAATGCTCCACAGGTGCATTTCCCCAGGGCCGGGGAGGACTCTGCTACCCAGCTCCGAATCTCCCCTCCATCACCCCTCCCGCTCTCATCACCAAGGTGGTGGCCATAGATGCGGACTCGGGGCGCAACGCCTGGCTCTCCTACCACCTCGTGGAAGCCACAGAGCCAGGGCTTTTCAGCATAGCCCTGCGCTCTGGGGAGATCCGGGTCATGAGGGCCCTGCAGGAAACTGATGCCTCTGCTCATGAACTGCTGGTGGTTGTCCGGGATGCCGGGGAGCCCCCGCTCTCCACAGCTGTCACGCTCGTGGTGCTGGTGGAGGAGAGGGGACCGGAGGCCTTGCAGGGCTCCGAGGCTCGGGCCACGGACGGTGGGGGCTTACCCACCGTTACCTTGTACCTGATTGTGTCCCTGGTGCTCATCTCCACCATCTCCCTGGTGGGACTGGTGGTGCTGGGCGTGCGGTGCCTGCGGCGGGGCTCAGCACCTGCCAACCAGGGCTGTTGTGTGGAGAGTGTGAACACGCTTCAGCCCCCCCCCCCAGCCACATTTTCGGGCACTTGCACTATGAGCCTAAGCAAGGGGACACGGTGATGGGCGTCCAGGTGACAGCCACGGCACCCCCTGCCCCGCGGTATCGCTCCTGCTTCTCGCCTGTCTCGGACATCAGCGAATTCATGTTCGTCAAACCCTCCGCGGCCCCCGCCGGTGTCCACCCGCCGGATCGCAGCCACTGCAGCGAGGTGAGCTCGGGACCGTGTGTGTCCTCCCCCCACACGCCTGACCGGTGGCCGCCGGGGCTCGGCACCGGAGCAGCTCAGGATGCGGCATTCCCCTAGCCGACTTTGGGGAGGTGGATCCCCGCCGGTTTCCCGTTTCTAGCAGCCGGACATGGCGGAAGGGGGTGGGTGTGGGGGGTGTGTTCCCATTACCGGGAGTTCCCCGTGAACCCTCCTGGTGCAGCAGGGTGCGGTTTTGGGAGGGGGGAAATAGTGGCGGCGGGGCGGGGTGTGTCGGGGGGAGCTACGCCGTGCGTATTTTGGGGAAGGCATTGGAGGTGGAAGAGGAGGAGGAGGAGGAGGAGGAGGAGGAGGGAGAGAAAAAAAGGAGGAGGAGGAGTAGGAGGGGGCTGTGGAAAGACGTAAAACTGTCACTCGGTCCGTCCCCCGGCTTGCCGACTTTGTGTGCCTTTGCCTGCCGAGAAGCATCTCAGCCGCCCGGGCTGCGACCGTTCTCCCCCGCCCCTCCATTCTTCCCTGCCCGGCTCCGGTGGCTCCAGCACGGCGGCTTCCTCCTTGCGCAACGCGTTCGGACCCCCCCGCCTCCCCGGGTCGCGGGGGGTTCCGGCACGGCGGCGGCTGCCGGGGCCGGCAGCGGGGGCGGGGAGGCGGGGGAGGCTGTGTGGAACCGCCGCCGCCGCTCCGCTCCGCGCCGCTCCGCGCACACACAGCGGCGGGCACGGGATGCTCGGGGCACGGAGTTTGCCATGGCAGCTCCGCTGCTGCTCACAGCCTTCTCCTGCCTGCTGGCTCCCAGCAGCGCTCAGCTCCGCTACTCCGTGCCCGAGGACCGAGAGCCGGGCTCTTCGGTGGGTGACCTGGCCAAGGACCTCGGGGTGGACGTGCGGAGTTTGACCACCCGCAATCTACGCCTGGTGAGCGAGAGTGGGCAGCGGCACTTCCAGGTGGACCTAGCAGCAGGTGTGCTGCTCCTCGACAGCAGGCTGGACCGGGAGGCACTGTGCGGGCAGAGCCCCACCTGCTCTTTGCACCTCCAGCTTGTCATGGAGAACCCCCTCCAGCTCCACCGTGTCGAGGTGGACGTCCTCGACGTGAACGACAACGCACCCCAGTTCCCCAAGCCAGAAGTGGTCTTGGAGATCACTGAGGTAGCCAACCCTGGGACTCGGCTACCTTTGGAGGTAGCAGAAGACCCAGATATGGGTTCTAACTCCATCTCCACCTATGAGCTCAGCCCCAGCAAGCATTTTGCCCTGAGTATCAATGTGAGGGGAGATGGAGTTAAAATGCCTGAGATTGTACTTGAAAAAGCGCTGGACAGGGAGAAAGTGGCTGTCCACCACCTGACGCTGACAGCCCTGGATGGAGGCAACCCGGTGAAATCTGGCACTGCCAGGGTTACCATGCATGTCCTGGATGCAAATGACAACCCTCCTGTCTGTGAGCCACCCGTATCCAAGGTCCACCTGGAGGAGAATGTGCCGGTGGGCACTCTGGTCACCAAGTTGAATGTTACCGACCTGGATGAAGGTCCCAATGGGGATGTGGAATATTCTTTCAAAATCAGCAATAACTCACCTGGGAAATTCACCAAGCTCTTTGCCTTAGATCCCCGGACAGGGAGATCAGGACAAAAGCCCCTCTGGATTACGAGGAATCCAGTGCTTACGAGATCGCCGTTCGAGCCAGGGACAAGGGGTCCCCAGCCATGGAAGGACACTGCCACCTGCGAGTGGAACTGATCGATATCAACGATAACAGCCCCGAGATCGTGCTGACCTCTCTCTCCAGCCCGGTGCAGGAGGATGCTGCCCCGGGCACTGTGATCGCCCTCATCGGCGTGAAGGACAGCGACTCGGGGGCCAACGGGCAGGTGCGGCTGCAGGTAGGGAAAGAGCTCCCCTTCAAGCTGGTCTCGTCTTTTAAAGAGCACTTCTCGCTGGTCACAGACGGCCCCCTTGACCGGGAGAAGGCCGGCGGCTACAATGTCACGGTGAGGGCTGTGGATTCGGGGTCCCCGCAGAGGGTGACCCAAAAAACCTTCTACCTGCCGATCGCTGACGTGAACGACAACGCGCCCAATTTCTCCAGCCCCTTCGACACCGCTTACGTGCAGGAGAATGCCCTTCCCGGCACTTCTGTGTTTTCGGTGTCGGCCTCGGATCCTGATGAGGGGAGCAATGCCAAGCTGTCTTACTCCATCCTGGACAATGGGGTTCAGGAGGTACCCATCTCAACCTACTTCCGGATCGACCAGGACAATGGCACCATCTACACCATGCGGGCTCTGGACTATGAGCAGGACAAGGTGTTCCAGGTGCCCGTGGAGGTGAAGGATGATGGCTCTCCTGCGCTCAGCAGCACTACTGTAGTCCACGTGTTTGTCCTGGATGAGAACGACAATGCCCCCACCATTGTCTACCCCACTGTCCCTAAGGGCTCTGCCTTCCACCAGACCATCCCAGCCTTGGCAGAACCTGGCTATCTGGTCACCAAAGTCATAGCTGTTGATGCTGACAGTGGCCATAATGCCTGGCTGTCTTACCAGCTGCAGGAGAGCACTGAGGCTTTGCCTTTCCAAGTGGAACGGCGCTCTGGGGAGATCAGGGTGGCCCAGGCTCTCAGGGAGGCGGAAGATCCCCACAGGCTGGTGGTTGAAGTGAGGGACAATGGGGTACCGTCCCTCTCGGCCTCGGTGGTCATAGTCATTTCTCCTGAGGAAAACAGCATGCAGGACTTTGCCAAGTCCTTGGACCTCCCCAAATCTTCTCCCAAGGACTCCAACCTAACACTTTACCTCATCATCTCCTTGGTGTCCATCTCCCTGGTGTTCTGTGTGATGTTTGCTGTGCTGGCCGCCCGGTGTCTCAGAGCCGGTGCTGCCGGCTGGACCTTTGTGGGTTGCTGCCGAGGTGGTAGCCGTAAGCCTGCTTCCCATTTCCACGGGCAGATGAAGCCAGATGGCTTCATCAAGTACCTGGACGTGGGAGGAGCAGGCCTGACCTCCCAGGCACACAACTACACCTCTTGTTTCTCGCCCATGTCCGACCAGAGCGATTTCCTCTTTGTCAAACCTTTCAGCCACTCTAGCACCGTCGAGACTGTGGCTGCCTATGAGCAGCAGGTGACCAGCAGCACCCTAGCGAGTCCCTGTGATGGGGTAAGAGATGGGGGAACAGATGGGTGCTTCTCCTTGTCCTGTCTGCGAAGTGCAGTGGTCCGTGGTAGCCAGGCCAGCTGGCTGTTCTCTCTCTGTCCTTCCTCTCTGTGAAGGTGGCTTCGGGCAAGGTGTGTCGCTGTCACCTCCTGGCAGGTGGCAGCTGAAAACTTTGGCTTGGTGGATGTGGGGGGAAGGGCGTGGGCATAGCTCTTCAGAAAACGAAAGGCTGTGTGTTTGCAGAAGTGGAGGATTTTTTTCCCCCTTTGGCCCTGTTTGTGCTCTTTTGTGTTAAAAGTGGTTCTCACCGGGGTCAGGAGCATGGGGTTTGGGTGTTTAACTTTCTGCTTCGTTTTTAACCCCTTTATTGTGGTGTTCGAACAGCCGCGGGGAGGAAGAGGTTCTCTGAAAGCACTGTGCTGGTGTTTCTTTGTCTCCCTCTCAGAGAAACTGCTCATTTCCTACCTCCCAGATGTTCTCAATTACTGCTCGTTCTCCAA
Source organism: Picus viridis (assembly GCA_033816785.1). NCBI lineage: Eukaryota > Metazoa > Chordata > Aves > Piciformes > Picidae > Picus > Picus viridis. Next base: position 1,567,093 of record CM066593.1, read on the forward strand.
CAAAGGATCATCTTCCAGCTTAGCCGTTTTGAGTGGGGGCTGAATTCGCTGCTCCGTACCCAGCACAGTGACCACGTCTCACTTTAAGGTCCTGGTGACCTTAGGTGCCCTTGGGCTTGCAGAGACTCAGGCAGGGGCGTGCTTTGGAAACTTCACCCCCTGGTATTCGTCTGTCTGAACGTGGCTGTAGGTGTCTGTATTTTAGCTGTCATTTTTGTAACTCGTGGGCTATAAAAAGTGAAGTGATTTTGGGTCCTGAACACCTGCCCTTAAACTGGAAAGTGGTAATTACAACAGGAATTCAAACTCTAGCTTGGGAAGGGTTCATCCAGCTCAGCATTGTGTGTGTGTGTGTGTGTGTGTGTGTTTGTCAGTGTGTGCCTGAAATCCACAGGGCAAGCATCTTACCAGCTTCATCTGCATGCAGCTCGGGTACCAGTGGGGCCTCTGTGTTAGGGGAGTAATTTATTCTAATATATTCCTTCCTGAGAATCATCAAAGCAGTGGAGAAATTAGTGAAGTCTCATCTGCTAAATAAAAAATCTAGGTCAGCTGGAAGCTGTCTTTGCTCTTCCTCAGTAATTGCATCTGCAAGCAGAATAATCCTGTTCCACTATTGCCGTTCCACTGCACGCCTCTTGAACTGCTCAGTCCTCAGGTAGCTGGAGAAATGTTTGCAGAATGCCAGAATGCCAGCTTGGGAGGGACCCCAAGGATCATCTCCTCCAACTAGGTGATGGTGTAGTGTAAACGAGCTGGCTCAGCACCCCTATCAAGCTGAGTCTTCAGGCTCTCCCAGTGTAAGGGAATCCACTGGGTTCCCTTGGGAAATGATTCCAATGTCCAGCTGTTCTCAAGGGGAAATGTTTTCTTCTAAAGTCCAACTGAAATCTTCTCAGGAGATCACCCTTTGTCTTTTCCATGGGACTCCTTGGGAAAAGGGAGTCTCCATTGTTCTGGTAGCTACCCTTTATGTGCTGCTCTGTGGTAGTGTTGTCCTGTCAAGAGAATCATAGAGTCGTAGAATGGTTTGGGTTGGAAGGGACCTCCAAAGGTCATCCAGTCTGACCTCCCTGCAGTCAGCAGGGACATCTTCAACTAGAGCAGGCTGCCCAGGGCCCTGTCAAGCCTCACCTTCAATATCTCCAGGGATGGGGCCCCAACCACCTCCCTGGGCAACCTGTTCCAGTGTTCCACAAGTAAAGAACTTGTTCCTAACATTCAATCTAAATCTGCTCTTCTCCGGTTTGAAGCCATTGCCTCTTGCCCTGTCCCTGCAGACCTTTGCAGACAGTCTCTCTCCATCCTTCCTGTAGCCCCCTTCAGGTACCGGAAGGCTGCTATTAGGTCTCCCTGCAGCCTCCTTTTCTCCTCCTTTTCTCCCTCGGCCTGTCCTTGTAGCAGAGGTGCTCCGAGGTTGTGTGGTCTGGAGTTAATGAAGATGATGATCTTGGGGAAAGTGTGTTCTAGACAGAAAGCAGCTCTGCTCTTCAGTGCTCCTGACAAAGGCATGATTGAAGCAGGAATCAGCAGCTCTGCTCTCTGCCCTTCCTTGTTTACAGGCTCTCCATTGTCTGGTGGTGCAGCAAGGCTGGTCAGAAAGTGATCCGGTGGCCTTGCTAATGAACTAACAAAGCAGGCTGCTGTCTCCAGAGCTGTCTGTGCCTCCTAAACAAATCACACTACACTCTATTGCTGGAGGAAGTTTGCTCTTCCCCTTTGAGGGCAGAAAAGAAGGATTGCAATGCTCCGAGGCCACAGCAGCTGGGAGAAGTCATTCAGATAGAAGTCTGTGAAACCAAGATCTCAGGCAGGCCTTTGTAAGGACAGAAGGAGGACAGATTAGGAAGGTCTGTTATCATTTTACCTTCTGGCATTAAAAGCATCTTCCTCAGTAGCAATTAACTCTCCCACCACCCCCTCCCCTCCCCCCCCTCCTTGCCTCCAAGCTCATTACTTTGGTACCATTGCTCCTGCTGAATTGCTGCCCTTATCAGTTTATTTCATGCTTCATTTCTTTCACAGCCTGGGTTCCTGAGCTGCTTTGGAAGATTATTCACTGAATGGTTTTTGTCATGCCTTTTTTTTTTTTTTTTCAGTATTCAAGCTGGTTCAGAAATGCCTAAGAAAAGGGGTGTGGGGGGTGGGAGGGGGGGCACTGGGAATCATCATCTTCTTTTTTTTTGTTGTTCTAATTGATTTGCCTTCCATGGAAAGAAGCTGCTGATATCACCAGGCTGAAATAATCCAGGATCAGTTCTCTTTCATGTTTTTTTTTTCCCCAAAGGCAAGGATGGAGGTATTAAAACTCTTCCATTTTTCTCTGCAGCAAGCTCAGCCTAACCCAGACTGGCGCTTCTCTCAGACCCAGAGACCTGGAACCAGTGGGTAAGTGCCTCTGTCTCTCTGTGTGTATCTGGGGAAGGTTTCTTTGCATGTTAGTGCTGGAAAGTCCTCAACTGGCAGCTGTGAGGGGCAGGGGTTCTATGCCATTGGTAGAACTTGTCCAGCCAAAGAGGCAGAAATAAGGTTGCTTCTGCCTCAGCTCTGTTTGGTGGTGGTGTGAGGACTTTTGTTTGCTGTGGTCTGCCTGAGGTTTGGTGTCTGAAGCTCAAGCAAGGACAGTCAGGAATCTGGGGGAGCTCCAGGTGAAGTTGTTAGGTGGTGAAAGGGCTGGGAAACACTTGGCAGAGAAAAGCTGCTTCTCTAAAGTAGGTTTTTGAGCTTTTAGATTCAGAGTCCTAAATCTTGGCTCCTCCACTTGCATGGATGCCACTGGAAATCCCTGTGTGAGTCTCTTTACCAGCCATGGAGCCTCCAGCTCTGTTCTGCTAAAGTGTGTTGCCTGCTCTGGCTTGAGTGCCAAGCTGCTGTGTAAAGCCTCTGTGGCAGCCAGAGGTTGAAAGGATGAACCCCAGGCCTCCAAAGGCCCCTCTGGAGAAATATGTCCCAGCCAGACCTAACTCAGCAGCAGCAGGTCCCTCAGGAAGTGTGTGCCTTCTCCTGTGGGCTGGCCTGGATGAGTCAGGGTTGGGACCCTTGGATCCAGCTCCATTTGTTGGGAAGTTTGGAACCTTTCTTGCAGTCCTGGGGAGGAGCCATCACCAACACCAGGTAGCTCAGTGGTTCATCTGGGTGAGAGGTCCTCTGGACTGGAGCTGGGTGGCTGGGCAGAGGGAGGCTGAGCAGGAAGAAATTAAACCTCAGTGGTCAAGAGACTCACAGGACGGATGTTTCCTGGGGGCTGGTCTTGCTGGTGAGACCATGGCTGAGGTTTTGCAGGTTTGGATGGGATGTCCAAAAGATCAGCAGCAGGGCAGAGAGCAGCCTCCCAAGTGAGTCTTGACTGGGAGCTGCTCTCTTGCCTCTGGGCTAGGTTTGCTTTTCTTGGACCAAGATGAGAAAGCACTGGAAAGAGAATGTCTAGAAGGTGTCTTTACCTCCTGGTTCCTAAGCAGGGGCAGGGATCCTCTTCAGAGGGTGAACTTCCTTGAGTACCACCAGGGAAAGGAAGGATTTAAACTGGGAGTGCACTTTCCTGTGGTAATACCCCAACAAGAGGTTGTGTGTGAGACTGTCCAGGGTAATCTTTTGGGGCTGGAAGGCTGCTCTAAGGTCTCCGTGGAGCCTTCTCTTCTCCAGGGCTGAACAGCCCTAGCTCTCAGCCTGTCTCCAGCCCTCTGATCATGTTTGTGGCCTCCTCTGGACCTGCTCCAGCAATGCCAGGTCCTTCTTGTGCTGGGGGCAGCAGAACTGGGCGCAGTGCTGCAGGTGAGGTCTGAGCAGAGCGGAGGGTAAGAGGGGCTTTTGGTGGTGAAGCTTGCAGTTAAACATCTGGTTGTATCTGAGACTTGTCTGGCTGGATCATTTAACTTAACGAAACATTAAAAGGCTGCAGCAGCCAGCGTGTTGCAGCCACTCAGCTTTGTTACTAGGCTCTTCTAGCTGACAGAGCTAAAATGGAGTGAGGGTTTGATGGAAACATCCCCACCAGCCCTGGCCTTTAAAACAAGGCTGCTGCTGGAATGCTTGCCTCAGAGGTCTGGTGGATTGCCCATCCCTGAGAATGTTTTAATCAAGGAAGAGCTTTCTAACTATTTCTGCTCTAGTTGAAATGCCAATTAAGAAAGCCCTGTTAATGCAGAAGTGCACCAGAGCTGCTGTAGTAGTTCTATTAGGAGAAATCAGCAAATGAGCCTCATCCCATCAGCCTCTGTTGCTCCCTCTCTTAGCATCACAGAATCATAGATTTTGGGTTGGAAAAGACCTTGAAGATCCTTGAGTCCAACAGTCAACCTACTCCCTCCCCCCATGCTCACTAAACCATGCACTGAAGTTTCTTGAACACCTCCAGGGAGGGGACTCCACCACCTCCCTGGGCAGCCTGTGCCATCCCTGACCACTCTTGCAGCAAAGAAATTGTTCTTCCTCCCCAACCTAAGCCTCCCCTGGCACAATTTCAGGCCATTTCCTCTCCTTCTATCACCTGAGACTAGGCAGCAGGGACCAAGTCCCACCTCACGTTACCCTCCTTTCAGAGAGCTGTAGAGAGCAGTGAGGTCTCCCCTGAGCACTGGAGCTCTTCAAAGCACAGAGCTGATGCAGTCTGGAGCCACCTAATTCAGTGTCAGGGACCTTCTCTTAGGTGATGGCACAGTGACCCTCACTCCAACATCTGCCTGAAGCTCTTTACCATCTCCATCCCCTTCCCAATGCCTAAGTGGGAGCAGCAGCATGTGGGAAGGGAGAGTGCTGGGGGAAAGGCAGCTTCACACTGTTCATGGGGAGCTGGACTGGCACAGGGTGGTTGTGCACAAGCTGTTAGCCCTGATGATCTGTGACCTGAGTGCCCACAGTCATCCCTGAAGCAACCACCAGCAGCTGATGTTGGGGCCAGTTGTGGCAGGGGCTGCCCAGGCTGCCCCAGGGTTTGGAGAAGAGCTTTGCCTGAGCACACACTGGTACTAAAACCACAGAATCCCAGACTGGTAGGAGTTGGAAGGGACCTCTGGAGATCATCTAGTCCAGCCTCCCCAGACACAGAAGGGTTCACCCAGAGCAGGCTGCCCAGGACTGCGTTGTCCAGGTGGGTTTGGAATCTCTCCAGAGAAGAGGAAGAGGAAAATAACTCAGTGGAGAGGAAAATAAGTCAGTGGAGTTCAATTCCTGCTGTTTTTCCCCACCTGCCTGAGTGCAGATTCCACATTTACAATGAAACAGCTGTTGCTGTTTGTTTTTTTTCCTCCCTTGTTTCTTTTATCCTATTTTTAAGCTAAATGCAGGGAGATGTTTTTGTTCTAACCCTGCGTTACAGTGCTAAAGGATGGAAATAGAAAGTCAGTGCCCAGCCCTGACATCCCTCTGCTGACCAAAGAGGCAAATTCTGCTGAGCAGTCTGCTCCCCACCGTGCTCTTCCCAACGTTTTGGGAATCTGGTTTTGGTCTGGTGTGGGAATTCCCCAGGCACTGGTTGGTAGTGCAGGTATCACAGGGAGAGGTGGTGTAAGGGCAGCTGCTGGAGCCCTGCCCGCGGGTCCTCCCTTGATTTCAGCTCATGTCCAACTGTGTCTCCTGCTGACAGACAGCACTGTGAGCTCTGCAAACGGCAGGGCTCTGCCTGGGGAACAAAGGCCACCCCTTAGCTCAGAAGAAAAGAAAAGGCTGTGCTCATAACTGCATTTCTCTGACCCAAATTAAGAGGCGAGAAAGAGAAAGCAGCTTAGGCTAATGGTCTGAATGGACCCCAGAGGGAGTCCGGCACTGACCCAAGGCCAGAAATCAGGCTTCATCCTCTGCTGTGATTCCCTCCTTTGCTGCTTTTCATGGGGGCTGGAGAGTCATAGAATCGTGGTTTGGCTTGGAAGGGACTTTAAAGATCATCTGGTTCTGATTCCCCTGCCATGGGCAGGGACACCTCCCACCAGCCCGGGTTGCTGAAGGCATCATCCAGCCTGGCCTTGAACACCTCCAGGGGTGGGGCATCCGCAGCCTCCTGGGCAACCTGTGCCAGTGTCTCCCCACCCTCACTCTAAAGAATTTCTTCCTTAATATCCCTAAATGTCTTGCTAATCTCCAGTCTCAATCTCCCCTCTTGCAGCCTCAATCCATTTCCCCTTGTCCTATCACTCCAAGCCCCTGTGAAAAGGAGCAATCCTGTCCTTTCTCAGCCCACCAAACCAAATCACAGTATCACACAGTACATTAGAAGCTGAAAGGGACCTCCAGAGATCATCCAGTCCACCCCCCCTGCCAAAACAGGATCACCCTGGGTAGTCCACACAGGAATGCATCCAGGTGGCTTTTGACTGTGTCCAGAGAGGGAGACTCCACAACCCCCTGGGCAGCTCTGTCACCCTCACAGGGAACAATATTTTCCTCCTGTTTCCATGGAACTTCCTCTGCCTCAGCTTCCACCACTGCCCCTTGAGCTGTCCTTGGGTATCCCCCAGCAGAGCCTGGCTCCAGCCTCTGGGCACTCACCCTGCACATCTTTATCAATGTGAATAAGGTCACCTCTCAGGCTCCTCCTCTCCAAGCTACAGAGCCCTCAGCTCCCTCAGCCTCTCCTCATAATGGAGGTGTTCCACTCCCCTAATCATATTTGTGGCTCTGCATCGGTGGTGTTTATGCTCAGCAGATGTGTCCAAGCACCTGGAGCCAGGGTAAGCTTTAGTAAGACAGGGACCAACCTCTCTCCTATGGCAGGAAGGTTGGAGTAGATAATCTCTAAGGTGCCTTCCAGCCTGAGCCATTCTGTGATTCTTTCTGGCTGTGCTCAGCTGCTGGGGGACAACAAAGAGAATTTTGCTCTTTGTTCACGGTGCACATGGCTCAGGAAGCTGGAGCTGAGACAACAACATCCTCTGCAAGCCTGGTGGGGAGTCAGGGCCGAACACAGCAAGTCTCAATGAAATCCTGTTTGGGAGAAAGAAGGAGGGAGAGAGGAATTCCATTTCTTGAGCTTTGTGTTTTGATAGCTTTAAAGAACCAACACTGAAAACAAGGCAGCGGCGCTGGAAACGAATCCAGAGAGACACAGAGCAGCAGCTGCTGCTCCCAGACAGATCAGAGCAGTGACGTTAGGAAGAAGTTCTTCCCCATGAGGGTGGTGAGACACTGGAACAGGTTGCCCAGGGAGGTGGTAGAAGCTGGAGCACTGTGTCCACCTCTGGAGCCTCTATTACAGGAAGGATCTGGAGGTGCTGGAAGGTGTCCAGAGAAGGGCCACGAGGAGGAGCAGAGGGCTGGAGCTGCTCTGCTCTGGAGACAGCCTGAGAGAGTTGGGGCTGTGCAGTCTGGAGAAGAGAAAGCTCTGAGGAGACCAGGGAGGTGGTGGAAGCCTCATCCCTGGAGGTTTTTGCAGCCAGGCTGGATGTGGCTGTGTTGGAACTGGATGGTCCTTGAGGTCCCTTCCAACCCTGGCAATTCTATGATTCTGTGAGCTGGAGATCAACAGCCAGGAATTGTCCCAATTGTCTGGCAGCTCTGCAGCACATCCTGGTGGGATCATCACTGGGGGTGGTATATGGAGGGAGAACGCAGGGATGGGTGCTGAAGAGAAGCAGAGAACAAAGGCAAGGGAACCTCCACACTGCTTTCTTTGTGGCAGGGGAGGTTTAGGTTGGAGATTAGGAAAACTTTCTTTCCTGAGTGGGTTCTCAGGCACTGGAAAAGGCTGCCCAGGGATTGGACTCTTCTCCCTAGTCTCAGGTGATAGAAGGAGAGGAAATGGCCTGGAATTGTGCCAGGGGAGGGTTAGGTTGGAGATGAGGAACAATTTCTTTGCTGCAAGAGTGGTCAGGGATTGGCACAGGCTGCCCAGGGAGGTGGTGGAGTCCCCGTGCCTGGAGGTGTTCAAAGAAACCTGTGGCCATGGCACTTGGGGCCATGGTTTGATGGCCATGGTGGGGTTGGGTTGCTGGTTGGACTGGATGATCTTAGAGGCCTTTTCCAACCCAAGCCATTCCATGATTCTAAGTCAACATCTCTTTTGGCTGTGTTCACCATGGGAGAGGGTTTCAGGTTCTCAACAGTGCTGGCAACCAGCAGCGTGAGGAGATCCAGAGTCAGAGAAAACAAATTGAGGGGGACTGTGAAATGAAACCCTGAGTCTTCTTTGCATGCTTTGCTCTTCCCTCCCCCAGAGCAACCAGGGATTCCCACACTGCTTTGTGAGTCCCCTGCCATGGTCTCTGGAAGCCTCCTTCCTAGCATCTCCCCCTAGCCTGCCCACACAGCCTGGGGTTGTCTCCACTCCTCCCACCAGCTGCCCAGGACATCCCTGCTCTTCCCAGCTCAGGATGTCTCACTGTCCTATGAGCAACACAAAGCCATCCCTGTTCCTCCAGGAAGGAAATCCTGACTCAGTCCTGGTGTTCTCCTGAACAAAGCATCACACAGAGATCAAAACAAGGAGCTACCAGGGTCAGGCAGGTACCACAGGCCTGGTCTCTGTTCCTGTGGCAATGAGTGGAAAAGCAGCGAGCTGGGTCCCTTGAACCAGTCCTCATAGAAGAATGGAACAGTTTGGGTGGGAAGGGACCTTCAAAGCTCATCTAGTCCAGCTGGGACAAAAGCTGGAGAGTCTATGGAGAAGTGGGAATGTTGTAGTGATGGGGCTTGTAGTGCCAAAACAAGGGGCAATGACTTTGATCTGGAAGAGAGGAGACTGAGACTGGAGATGAGGAACAAATTCTTCAGAGTGAGGGTGGGGAGACGCTGGAACAGGTTGCCCAGGGAGGTTGTGGCTGCCCCCTCCCTGGAGGTGTTCAAGGCCAGGTTGGATGAGACCTTGAGCAACCTGGGCTGGTGGGAGGTGTCCCTGCCTATGGCAGGGGTTTGGAACTGGATGGGCTTTGAGGTCCCTTCCAACCCAACCCACTCTACGATGCTCATTCTGGAAAGCCCCCAGAGTCTGAGGAGTTTCATCATCACTGTTATGTATAGAAAGGCTATTTTAGGTAATTTCAGCAGGTGCTCTGTGTCTAAGTTGAGGTTTTTCTGCCTCCATCTGCTTCCTGCACAGCTGAGCACATGCCAGGGCCGGCTGCAGAGGCGCAGGGACCCAAAGGCCTTCCCAAGGAATGCCTCAAAATATCCATCCCAGCGTGGCTGGGCTGTGGGTGGCGTCAGGATGGGCTGGCTGAAATAATCCTGGGCTCAGCTCCCACTCATCCAGGAGGGCTGGAAGAGTCCCCAAGAAGGGGAACTGCTCTGATTCCTATTTTTGAGACCTCTCCTGGCCTGTTTGTTCTGTCTGGCAGAGCAGCATAGAATCCCAGAACTGTCAGGGCTGGAAGGGACCTCAAGGATCACCAGTTCCAAGCCCCCTGCCATAGGCAGGGACACCTCACACTACAGCAGGTTGCTCACAGCCACATGCAGCCTGGCCTTCAAAGCCTCCAGGGTTGAGGCTTCTACCACCTCCCTGGGCATCCCAGGAGCTCGGCTGGCTGGGGAGGACTGGCTGGCAGCGAGGTGTCTTGGGAGGTGGCAGATCCTTGCTCCCTCCCCCATTGCTAATATGTTTTCAGTCCCATCTTTGCACAGTCATGATCTTAAAGCTGGGCCTCATCCAGCTCCTCTCCAGCCCTTGTAATGCATGACAGAAGCGGCAGGGAATGTGTGGGGCGGGGGAAGGGCCAGCGGCGTCCTCTGCGAGGAGGGAGAAGAGCAGGAAACGGTGGCGATTTTGGAGCTGGTTCCATGGCTTTGGAGGCTGGGGGCGGGTGGGAGGGCGGTGGGGCTGGGGGAAGCTGGTGTAGGTGCTGGGCCGGAGGGATGCTGACCCTGGGGGGCTGCATCCCCCGGCGTGGGGTTGTTTCCCCAGCACGCCTGGAGCACGGTGGAGACTCAGCAGCGGCAGGGATGGATCTGGTCCCTCTCGGCTGTCACCTTGCCAGGCGAGGAACAGCGCAGGCTGAGATGTTGCTGCTGCTGCTGCCTCCGGCTGGAGCGGTGCGGGGGAGGGTGTGGGGACGGCTTGGAGAGAGCTAGGAGAGAGGAAACAGCAGCGCGGGGAGGGTTAGGCAAGGGAAGCAGCCGGAGGGGCTGCCTGGGAATGGGAATGGAGGAATGGGCTTGAAGAGAACCCCTTGGTCCTGAGAGCTGGGTGGGGAGGGGAGGGCAGGCTGCCCCCAAGCCAGGCTACTAGGGGAGGTGATGGGAGGATGAGAGCAGCAGCTGCAGCTGGGGAACAAATCAGAGTGAAAGGAAAAGAGGCTGGGAGGAGAAACAAACCCTAAACATAGAAGCACAGAACAGTAGGGGTTGGAAGTGACCTCCAGAGATCATCCAGTCCAGACCCCTGCCAGGGCAGGGTCACCCAGGGCAGGGCACACAGGAAAGCATCCAGGTGGGTCTTGAAAGACTCCAGAGAAGGAGACTCCACAACCTCTCTGGGCAGCCTGCTCCGGGGCTCCAGCACCCTCACATCAAAGAATTTTTTCCTCATGTTGAGGTGGAACCTCCTGGGTTCCAGTTTGTGTCCATGCCCCTTGTCCTGTCAGAGGACACCACTGAAAGGAGCCTGCCCTGCCCCCTTCTCCTTGACCCCCACCCTTCAGATAGTTATAAACATGAATAAGATCTCTTCTCAGGCTGCTCTTCTCCAGGCCAAACAGCCCCAGGGCTCTCAGCCTGTCCTCATCATGCAGATGTTCACTGCCTTCAGCATCCTTGTAGCCTCTGTTGGACATTCTCCAGTATTTCCCTGTCTCTCTTGAACTGGGGAGCCCAGAACTGGACACAGTACTCCAGATGTGGTCTCACTAGGGCAGAGTAGAGGGGAAGGAGAACCTCCCTTGATCTGCTGCCCACACTCTTCTTGATGCACTCCATGTCCTCCTCTTCAGAGTGGGGAAGCCTGGGAGACAGGGCCATGGGCTGGGAGAGGTCATTGGGAGCCCACTGCAGTAGGAGCCAGAAAGCCCCAAATGAGAGTGGAGGGAGGCTGCTGAACTGTGCCCTGGGAAACCACCAAAGGCCAAGCGCTGCCCTCAGCCCTGCCAGGGCACCCTCAGGGTGCTGAGGTCTTGTCTGTAGGGGTGCTGGGCTGTCCTCTCCAGCCCCTGGGGCTCTGACAGCACCGCTGTGGCAGGAAGAAAGCTTTGCAGTGGGTTGTGCCATGGCTGGAGCTTGCGGCTGCAGAGGGAGGGGAGCAATTGTGCGGGAATTCACCCTGCCAAGAAATGTTTGCAGGGCCCTTGGCTGCCATAGCGACCAGCACCATGGCAACCCTGCAAGGAAATGAGTAATTCCCTGCTCCAAGTAGTAGTTCCAAAGGGATGTGGTGGCTCAGGAGTGGCCACAAAAGAGCAGGGCAGCAAAGCACCCCAGGTCCACCCTGCGCTGCTTGGGTGGGGGCCGGTGGGAGCCCCGGGTGGTGGAGCAGCCTGGAGGGGCAGCATGTGGTGGGGCAGCAGCAGGGGTGCAGGACAAGCCTTTGGCTTCAGCATTCCCTGCTTTCATAGAACCAGGGAATTTATTTCACTTTTTTTGGCTGGAAAAGACCTCTAAGTTTGGCACAGGCTGCCCAGCGGGGTGGTGGAGTCCCCGTGCCTGGAGGTGTTCATGAAATGTGCTGACATGGAAATTCAGAAGATGGTTTGATGGCCATGGTGGGGTTAGGTTGAAAGATGGACTTGATGACCTTAAAGGTCTCATCCAACCCAACCAGTTCTGTGATTCTGTGACCATCCAGTCCAACCATTGCCCTGAGACCACCATGACCCCTAAACCACATCCTGAGGTGCCATGGCCACACATCTGCTGAGCACAACCACCCTGCTCTCAGGCTTCATGAAGGTGTTTGTGGCTCATGGCACTGGCTGGGTGGGTACCCACCTGTGCTGGCACAGCCCCCAATCTGTTCTCTGTGCCCACCATGCCCTGTGAACCATGGAGTGGAATAGAATAGAATAGAATAGAATAGAATAGAATAGAATAGAATAGAATTAACCAGGAAGAGACCCTTGAGATCATGGAGTCCAACCTATCACCCAACACCATCTAATCAAGTAAACCATGGCACCAAGCACCCCATCCAGTCTCTTCCTAAACACCTCCAGGGATGGTGACTGAACCACCTCCCTGGGCAGCCCATTCCAATGGCCACTCACTCTCTCTAAGAAGAATTTCTTCCTAACCTCCAGCCTAAACCTCCCCTGGCACAGCTTGAGACTGTGTCCTCTTGTTCTGGTGCTCTGAAGGTGCTGCACCCCTGGGTTTCTCCCAGATGTGGTTTTGCTTCCTTTTCCCTCCAGCTTTAGCTGTGCTGGCAGCCATCCTGCAAATGCAAGGCAGCTCTTTGATGAGCTTTGGAGTGTGGAAAGATAGAACTCAGAGAATTGTCAGGGTTGGAAGGGACCTCAAGGAGCCCCCAGTTCCAACCCCCCTGCCGTGGGCAGGGACACCTCAGGTTGCTCAGAGCCACGTCCAGCCTGGCCTTGTGAACCTCCAACAGAACAGAATGGAGCAGAGAGGAGGGGCAAAAGAATACATCTCCCAGCTAGGGTGGTGGGAATTTAGGAGGAAAATAAACCCCCAACCCTATTGAGTCAACAGGGTTTGGATTCAACCCAGCAAGTCCTTGGAGGCATTTCCATAGGAACCAGCTCTCCCATTCCAGGCTTGGTCCAAAGCTGTGCTGGAATGTGGGGGGGGGGGAAGGGAGGGCTCAGAGTGCCCCAGGCAGAGGGGAGCAGGGCAGGGCAGTGATTCACAGCTCTGATTCACAGCTCCATCCTATAGCTGTGGTGGAAGGCAGCCAGGTCTGGTCATCAGCTGTGTGCTTCTATTGAGTTAGTTATTTTGGGGCTGTTTTTAGATTCCAGCACTTGTGGGTTTGGCTTTTTTATTCCCCTGCCCCCCCCCTCCCCCTCCCTCCCTCTCTTCTGTGCTTTGAATTTTTGAATTCTGGATGATTGCACTGCAAGCAATTGAGGCACTTCAATTTCCTGCCTCGAGGGCTCAGCTCAGTCCCTTTTCTTCTTCCCCTCCCCCCCCATTTTTGCAAGTCTAAGGCATTTCTAAAATAGCTTCTCTGCCTGCTGGATTGAGGAGCAGGCACAGGGCTTTGGGGCTCAGCACAACCATCCCTCTGCAGATGGTACCCTCAAGAGTTCAACAAGACCAAGGGCAAGGTCCTGCAGCTGGGTCAGGGCAATCCCAGGCACAGATACGGGCTGGGCAGGGACTGGCTTGAGAGCAGCCCTGGAGAAAAGGCCTTGGGGGTCCTGGGGGAGGAGAAGCTCAGCAGGAGCCAGCAGTCAGCACTTGCAGCCCACAGAGCCAAGCAGAGCCTGGGCTGCAGCAGGAGAAGTGTGGCCAGCAGGTGAGGGAGGGGATTCTGCCCCTCTGCTCCACTCTGCTGAGACCACAGCTGCAGCTCTGGGTCCAGGTCTGGAGCCTCTGTGCCAGGAAGGATCTGGAGGTGCTGGAAGGGGTCCAGAGAAGGGCCCCGAGGAGGAGCAGAGGGCTGGAGCTGCTCTGCTCTGGAGACAGCCTGAGAGAGTTGGGGTTGTGCAGGCTGGAGAGGAGAAGGCTCCAGGGAGACCTTCTTGTGGCCTTGCAGGATCTGCAGGGGGCTGCAAGAAAGCTGGGGAGGGACTTCTGAGGGTGTCAGGGACTGGGTGGAGTGGATCCAAGCTAGAGCAGGGGAGATAGAGATTAGACATTAGGAAGTTGTTCCCCATGAGGGTGGTGAGAGACTGGCACAGGCTGCCCAGGGAGGTGGTGGCAGCCTCACCCCTGGAGGTGTTTGCAGCCAGGCTGGATGTGGCTGTGAGCAACCTGCTGCAGTGTGAGGTGTCCCTGCCTGTGGCAGGGGGTTGGGACTGGCTGAGCCTTGAGGTCCCTTCCAGCCCTGACAATTCTGGGATTCTGTGACACCAAGCTGGGTGGCAGTGTGGATGTGCTGGAGGGGAGGAAGGCTCTGCCAGAGGGATCTGGTCAGGCTGGATCGATGGGCTGGGGTTCAGCAAGGCCAAGGGATGGTCACTGAGGTGGAGGGTGAGGACCAGCAGGTAGGGAAGCTATTGGAGTGAACTCAGTGAGGTTGGGGATCCTGCTGCTACCTCCCAAATGAATGCCCTGACCACAGGGTGAACCTTTGTGCTGTCCTAGGGCTCTGAGGCACAGCTTTGGCAGGGGGCAGGAGGAGCTTCTGTCTGGTTGCCTGAAGGAGAGGTGGGAGGGGAGGAAGAAGTCTTTCAGGAGGTGGAAAATATGATGCCACAAAGAGGGGAGTTGAACCTTGGCCTCTGGTTTCAAAACAGAGCTCAAACCACAGGAACAGTGCAATTAAAAAGGAAAAACAGAAGGGATTTGGCACTTCCTTGTGCTTTCTTTGTCTCCATTCCTGGATCACAGCAGCCCTCAGAGCCAGGAGCTGCAGCTGGGAAGCATCAAGGTGCTTCTTGGCAGCTTTCCTCTAGCCCTGCAAATCCTGAGAAGCTCAGGTGGGGCAGGAGCTGCTGGGGTTAAGTGGTGGCTGAAGGGGTTGTGGTTTGCAGTGGGGTTTAGGTTACTAAGTCCTTTATTGGATCTGACCTGGGGCTCTATTCCCAGCCCTGCTTGTGACATTAGCAGGTCACTGCAGCCCCAGGGCTGTCCCCACCTTGTCCTCACTGCCCTGGATGCTGTCACAACAGCACAACAGCAGGACCCACCTCTGGGTATTCTCAGCACAACAATTGCTGTGCAGATGGCACCAAACTGGGTGGCAGTGGTGATCTGCTGGAGGATAGGAAGGCTCTGCAGAGGGACCTGGCCAGGCTGCATCCATGGCTGAGGTCAGAGGGGTGAGGTTCAACGAGGCCAAGGGCTGGGTCCTGCTCTTGGGTCACAACAACCCCAGAAAGGCTCCAGGCTGGGGGCAGAGTGGCTGGAAAGTGCCCAGCAGAGAAGGCCCTGGGGGTGCTGGGTGACAGCAGCTGGACATGAGCTCAGGCTGTGCCCAGGTGGGCAAGAAGGGCACCAGCAGCCTGGCCTGGAGCAGCAATGGTGTGGGCAGCAGGAGCAGGGCAGGGATTGTGCCTCTGGACTGGGCACTGGGGAGGCCACAGCTTGAGTGCTGGGTTCAGTCTGGGCCTCTCACTCCAAGAAGGACATTGAGGAACTGGAGCAGGGCCAGAGAAGGGCAACAAAGCTGGGGAAGGGTCTGGGGAACAGGGCTGGGGAGGAGCAGCTGTATTTAGTGTGGAGAAGAGGAGGCTGAGGGAGACCTCATTGCTCTCTACAGCTCCCTGAGAGGAGGCTGCAGTGAGGTGGGGGTTGGGCTCTCTTCTGAGTCTCAGGTGATAGGAGAGGAAATGGCCTGAAATGGTGCCAGGGAAGGGTTAGGTTGGGCATGAAGAACAATTTCTTTGCTGCCAGAGTGGTCAGGGACTGTCCCAGGCTGCCCAGGGAGGTGGTGGAGTCCCCATGCCTGGAGGGGTTCAAGGAGCCTGTGGCCATGGCACCTGGGGCCATGGTTTGGTGGCCATGGGGGGGTTGGGTTGCTGGTTGGACTGGATGACCTCAGAGGCCTTTTCCAACCCAAACAATTCTCTGTTTCTGTGATCACCCAAGAGCTGAGATCAGTTTGCCAGGGGAGCAAGGCTCACTTCTGGCCTTCTTGAAGCTGTGCCAGCACACAGGTGGTGCAGGAGGGCTATAAACAGGATTTGGGCTGCCCTGGGCCAAGCAGACCGCAGGGGGCTCAGAAGCAGTGCTGCTGGCAGCTTCTGCTGTGTGAAGAGCTGGTTGCATCCTCCACAGAGGAACTGGTGGGAGAGTGATGTCCTGGGCCTGCCTGGGGGATGGGTCAGGCAGGTGGTTGTCATGACTTCACCTCAGAGGAAGGGTTCATGGGGGTTCTTTTAGGGATAGATAGAGATCTCCACGAGGATGTTTAGGGGACTTGAGCATCTCCTCTGTGAAGTGAGACTGAGAGCCCTGGGGCTGTTTAGTCTGGAGAAGAGAAGGCTGAGAGGCATCTGATCAATATCTACCAATAGCTGAGGGGTGGGGGGCAAGGGGAGGGGGCCAGGCTCTGTTGGGTGGTGCACAGGAGTGAGACAAGGACCAATGGAGACAAACTTGAACAGAGAAGGTTTCAGCTCAACATGAGGAGAGACTTCTCCACAGTGAGGGTGACAGAGGCCTGGAGCAGGCTGTCCAGAGAGGTTGTGGAGTCTCCTTCTCTGGAGCCTTTCAAGCTGTGTCTGGATGTGCTCCTGTGTGACCTGTGCTGGATTCTGTGGTGCTGCTTTGGCAGAGGGAGTTGGACTCAGTGATCTTTGGAGGTCCCTTCCAACCCCTAACATCCTGTGAGTCTCCTTCTCTGTAGCCTTTCCAGCCCCCCTGGATGCACTCCTGTGTGCCCTGCCCTGGGTGATGCTGCTCTGGCAGGGGTTGGACTGGATGGTCTCTGGAGGTCACTTCCAACCTCTAATGTGCTGTTATGTTGTGGTAGCCAAGGAGTGAGGTGAGCCAAACAGATTTATTAGTTTGTGGAGATCACTTTGACCATGCAGAGGCTCTTGAAGCAGGTGAGGATGTTACTGTGACTGTGCCAGAGAGACAAGAGTGGAGAGAGAAGACCCAGGGGCACAGGGAGCAAAGCATCACTGCTCCAGTGGTGTCCCTCATGGCTGATGTCCTCTTGGTGGTGGCAGCACCCTGACAGTTGGTGGTGCTGCCTTTTGGTCCTGGATTCCCCTTCATGCCCTACCTAAGGGGGTTAGTAGTGAGGGTCCCATAGCAAGGCATATCATTGGCAGCCCAGTTGAGTTGAGTCATTCTTGGGGCACCCAGCTCCAAAGGGAATTTGCCCATTCCAGCCCCTCACTGGGTCCAGCTATGTGACCCAGCAGCGCTGTGTGGGACCTGACCAGAGCTCAGGGACACTCTTACCCATCCCAGGCACCAGTTTTTCCTCCTGGGTGCAGAACATTTGCACAGGGGGATGGAGAAAGCTCTTTTGTGCAATCAGGGCTTCTCTTCTTGCAGTTGGGGTGGTAGCCACCCGTGCTGCAAGGTCTCCATGGCAGATAGAACCTTCAAGGACCTGCCTGCGGGTCTGTCCTGTTCCCAAAGTGGCCGTACTGAGCCTGTCCTGTGTGTGAGGGACAGTTCATGAGGGCACTTGGGCAGTGAGATGCTTGGCATGGAGGTGAAGAGCCCATCTGCCACTCAGCACAGGGTGCTGAGCTGGCACCAGCTGTGCCTGGGCTCCCGTGTGCAACGTGTGGGGTGCCAGGTGCTCAAGTGTGGAGCTGCTGGTGGGACACCCCAAAGCTGGGGCAGATCTTGGCTGCTTGAGCACGTCTGAGCAGGGCTTTGGGGTCTGAGGAGGTGTAAAGGCTGGGACCATGGTGGTGGAGGAGGCCACCTTGGTGCCTTGCAGCCTGCTGGTTTGAACAGCTGCCTGGGCAAAGGGCTCAGCTCTCTCCAAGGGGAGGGCTTTCAGGGACCCCCACCTCACTTCTGGACAACTTCTAGCTGCAAGAGGAAGGGTAGCTCTGGTCCCAGGTGAGCCAGCACACAGCCAAGGGGCAGAGCCTGGCATCACAGTGGGCAGCAAGAGCAGTGGGTGGGCAGAGCACTCAGCTGGGAGAGGTCTGAGTGCTGGAAGGTGTCCAGAGAAAGGCCACGAGGAGGAGCAGAGGGCTGGAGCTGCTCTGCTCTGGAGACAGCCTGAGAGAGTTGGGGCTGTGCAGGCTGGAGAGGAGAAGGCTCCAGGGAGACCTTCTTGTGGACTTGCAGGATCTGCAGGGGGCTGCAAGAAAGCTGGGGAGGGACTTTTGAGTGTGTCAGGGAGTGATAGGACTTGGGGGGAGTGGAGCAAAACTAGAAGTTGGGAGATTGAGATTGGATGTGAGGAAGTCGTTCCCCATGAGGGTGGTGAGAGCCTGGCACAGGTTGCCCAGGGAGGTGGTGGCAGCCTCACCCCTGGAGGTGTTTGCAGCCAGGCTGGATGTGGCTGTGAGCAAGCTGCTGCAGTGTGAGGTGTCCCTGCCCATGGCAGGGGTTGGGACTGGCTGATCCTTGGCCCTTCCAGCCTTGAGGTCCTCTATGACCTGAGCCCTGACAGGTTCTGGGCATTCCTATGAGCAGTGGTCACTTAAGGCCCTGCAGACTTAGGCTGAGAGCTGGGCTGGGAGGAATGGAATGCTTCATGAGACAGAGCCTTGCACCTGGAGGAAAGTGATCAGGGTCTGGGAACAGTGGAGACTTCTGATTCTATGTGGTCACTTAAGGTCAGAGTAGAGGAGGAGTCAGGAAGCTGCTGAGACACTTAGGAGGAAAGTGGGGTCTGGGAACAGCTCTGACCTGTGTGGAGCTGGCACAGCTGGCACCTGGCAGATGTGAATGCAGAGCTTGTTAGGCTGGGCACAGACTGTGATTGTAACCTCAGGGACAAACTCTCCTTAATCAAAGCCTGGTGGCATCCTCAGAATTTTCCCAGGCTCATGTATGGTGCTCACTGTGTTCCCCCCCTCCCCAACAGCCAGTCCCAGGGAACCAAGTGGACACTCACCTCCTTTTTCTCCTCTCCCTTTTGCTCCCAGGACTGTTTGCTGCTGGCTCTGCAGAGGTGGTGGCTGCTCCTGGCTGCCCCTGTGAAGGGGACCTAAAAACAGCTGTGGAGGGACATTTGCCAAGGGCTAGGAGTGACAGGATGAGAGGGGCAAGAGCTTTGAGCTGGAAGAGGGGAGATTGAGTCTGGAAATGAGGAAGAAATTCTTGGCAGTGAGGCTGGGGAGACACTGGCACAGGCTGCCCAGGAGGCTGTGGCTGCCTCCTGCCTGGAGGTGTTCAAGGCCAGGCTGGATGAGGCCTTGAGCAACTTGGGCTGGTGGGAGGTGTCCCTGCCCATGGCAGGGGGCTGGAGCTGGATGATATTGAAGGTCCCTTCCAACCCAAACCCATTCTGTAATTCCATGGATCTCCCAAGGGAAGCAGAGGATTCCCTTCCATGGGACAGTTCTAAGACTCAGCTTGAGAAGGTGCTGGGCCAGCTCATTTCAACCCCACGGTTACCTAGGAAGGTTGGAGCAGATCACAGAATCCCAGAATTGTCAGGCCTGGAAGGCACCTCAAGGCTCAGCCAGTCCCAACCCCCTGCCATGGGCAGGGACACCTCACACTGCAGCAGCTTGCTCACAGCCACATCCAGCCTGGCTGCAAACACCTCCAGGGGTGAGGCTGCCACCACCTCCCTGGGCAGCCTGTGCCAGGCTCTCACCACCCTCATGGGGAACGACTTCCTAACATCCAATCTCAATCTCCCAACTTCTAGTTTTGCTCCATCCCCCCAGTCCTGTCACTCCCTGACACACTCAAAAGTCCCTCCCCAGCTTTCTTGGAGACCCCTGCAGATCCTGCAAGTCCACAAGAAGGTCTCCCTGGAGCCTTCTCCTCTCCAGCCTGCACAGCCCCAACTCTCTCAGGCTGTCTCCAGAGCAGAGCAGCTCCAGCCCTCTGCTCCTCTTCGTGGCCCTTCTCTGGACACCTTCCAGCACCTCCAGATCCTTCCTGGCACAGAGGCTCCAGAAGTGGATGCAGTACTCCACTGGGTTGGACCTGGATGATCTTTAAGGTCTCTTCCAACCCAAACCATTCTGTGATTCTTTGATTCTTGGGGCAGCTGACTCCACGCTGAACCCCAAATCCCCCCACCCAAGGTGGGCTTCTCACCCTGTGTTGAATGAATGAAACTTCAGAGTGGGGCTGGAGCCTGAAAGAGCTTGAAAGGGGCACCCATACAAAATGGGCTGCCATAGGAGCAGAGGACCTGGTCCTGCAGGGGTGCCAGCACCCTTGAGGCTGCAGGAGCAGCATTTTGGGGCTGTTAGTGCCATTGGTGAGGTGTGGAGGTGAGGAGGTGCTGGCTGCCCCTCAAGTCACCTTGATGTTGCTGGGAGCACCACATAGCCCCCAAGTGCTTATGGTGTTGATGTTTATCCTTCAAAAGCCTGGAGGGGGATGGAGACCTCTGACAGTGTTTGGACTCTTGAGTGTTAGTTAAGTAGAAGGATTTAAAGCCTTCAGACTCCTCTCCACCGGCCCTCCGCCTTGGCTTCTGCTGCTGACATCCTCTCCCCCTCCCCCTCCTCCCCCAGCTGCACTGACTTGCTGTTTATTTTCTTTTCCCACAGATCCCAGAATGGAGAGGAAGCTGGAGCCTGGCCCAACAACCAGTTTGACACTGAGATGCTCCAGGCCATGATCCTGGCTTCAGCAAACGGTTGGTGGGAAGAGCGTGGCCCTCGCTCCGGCGTGGCCGGCTCGGGTGCATGCCCTTGGAGGAGAGCCTGGGGGGGGATGGATGTGCCTGGGTGCCCTGGGGTGGCTTCAGCAGGCCTTCTGCATCAGGAGCTGGTGGAAGAGCTGCCTCTGCTCTCCTCTGCTGCCTCTGTTACCCTGCAGGGAAGAGAGGTTAGGAGGGATTCAGGCAGAGGAGATAGCAGCAGCATGGGTAGGGCAGCACAGGAGGCGTCAGGGACAGCATCATAGGAGATAGCATAGAATCAGAATCCTTAAGGTTGGGAAAGCTCTCTAAGCTCATCCAGTCCAACCAGCAACCCAACCCCACCATGGCCACCAAACTATGGCCCCAGGTACCATGGCCACAGGTTCCTTGAACACCTCCAGGCATGGGCACTCCACCACCTCCCTGGGCAGCCTGTGCCACCCCCTGACCACCCCTGCAGCAAAGAAATTGTTCCTCATCTCTAACCTAACTCTCCCCTGGCACAATTTCAGGACAGTTCCTCTCCTTCTATCCATTGAGACTAGACAGAAGAGCCCAACCCCCACCTGGCTCCAACCTCCTCTCAGGGAGCTGCAGAGGGCCATTAGGTCTCCCCTCAGCATCCTCTCTTCAGACTGCACACCCCCAGGTCCCTCAGATGCTCCTCCCCAGCCCTGTTCCCCAGACACTTGTCCTTGCCTCATGGATAGCATCATCAAACCACATTACCCATGCAGCAGGCAGTGTCACCTGGCTTGTGATGGGCTTGTGTTACATCCCCATGGTCTTGGGATGTGTTGTAAGGTGCTTGGTTCCAGGTGGTCACAGTCAAGGAAACACCTGCTCTGTTGCAAGGTGAGGAGGTAGGAATCCTGGAAGCCAGAAGTGAGCACTTGCAGCCCAGAGAGCCAAGCAGAGCCTGGGCTGCAGCAGGAGAAGTGTGGCCAGCAGGGGAGGGAGGGGATTCTGCCCCTCTGCTCCACTCTGCTCAGACCACAGCTGGAGCTCTGAGGCCAGTTCTGGAGCCTCTGGTTCCAGGAAGGATCTGGAGGTGCTGGAAGGTGTCCAGAGAAGGGCTACGAGGAGGAGCAGAGGGCTGGAGCTGCTCTGCTCTGGAGACAGCCTGAGAGAGTTGGGGTTGTGCACTCTGGAGAAGAGAAGGCTCTGAGGAGACCTTCTTGTGGCCTTGTACGAGTAATACGTATTGAACGAAGTACAATTATTTTTAATCATTATATTGCCTCAGAATGATGTGGAAGCACTGCTGATTGCTCAGAGCCAGCTGTGGCCAGCAAAGCCCAACACGCAAGAGCAAGCGCCGATAGGGGAAGGTCATGCAAACCCCCGAGCGGCTGGGGAGCCGCCAGATGGAGGGCGACGGGAGGAGATGGCAGAAGGGCAGGATGCTGCCGCCATGAGCTCTGCGAGATCTGCCTGGGCATCAGCCAGCCCGGCACGGTCTGGGGGAGCCCAGACAGCCCTCGCTCAGAAATGGTTTGCTGAAGCCCCGCCTCTGCCTTGGGATGAGAAGACCATCCCAGCACTTTAACCAGATGCTTGTGCAGCTGGACTATGGACACAGAATCCCAGCAGGGTGTGACTGGAAAGACCTCAGGAGCTGTCCTCAGCTCCCTGCTCCAGGCGTAAGCACCTGCAGCAGCTCCAGGAGCTAGCCTGGTGGGAAGTTGAAGCCTCCCACACAAGGAGACTCCCAAAACCTCTCTGGGCAGCCTGCTCAGGCCTGTTGTCCCCTCACACTGGCCCTCTCTCTTACAAATGGAACCCCTCCTGAGGGGCTCCCATTTTGTTACTTGTGCACCCCTAAGCACACTGAGTCACCCCAGCTCCACAGCCTCCTTTATCTTCTTGCTGAGCATTGCTCAGACCCAAGCCTACTTGTGGCCTTCAGCCTCTGCTCTCTACAGAAGGCTCCAGGTCTCCCTGTTTGATCTCTGTGGCCTCTGCTGACTCTCCAGTCGCCCTTTGAACTAGGAGCACAGAACTGGGACCCTGTCCCCAGATGCACCTGACTCAGGGGCAGATTTGAGCCAGGTTCAGGAGGATGAAGAGAAGCCTCCCAGTGCCTCCTGGGAGCAAGACATTGCAGTGAGCAGGGCAGAGCCTGTGGCTGCTGAGGGGAAACAAAAGAGTGCAGAGTGGAGCAGGGGACGGGCCGCCCCCCCACAGCCTCCTCCAGACCAGATCTGCCCACTGCTCTCATTGCCAGTTCCAGCTCCCCTGAGCAGATGGGAGTGGCTAAGCCAGCCAGAGAGCAGCCCCCACAGCCCCCACACTGCCGCCTCTGCACAGCTCAGCGTGAGCAACCGCCTTGAGCAGCCGCTCGCTGGAGCTAAGAGACAGGCAGGACACCTATGCGCACTCCAGGGGGGAGGATGCAGGAGGAGGCCTGAGCATCAGCCGTGGGCTGCGCCGCGCTGGGGAAGATCCAGCAGCAGTGACCTCCCAGCCCCGCAGATGGGGACGCAGCCAGGCGGGAATTTGAGAGCCCAGGAGTCCACAGAATGCGGGGCTGAAGGCCCAAGTCATCCAGCCAGAGCTAGGAGTTCCAGGGCAGGTCACATAGGAATCACATCCAGGCAGGTGTCTTGAATGTCCCAGAGGAGGGAATTATCACCTCTCTCTGCTCTGTCATCTCAGGAAACCCACTCTTCCCGTTTCCCATGGAACTCTCCAGCTCACCACTGCTCCTTGTGATGTCCTCTGATATGCAGAGCCTGCCTGTGGGCACCCACCCTGCACATCTTATCAGCATGAATAAAGGTCACCAGCTCTCTGCCTAGTTAGAGCCTCAGCCTTAGGCCCCTTATGTTAGGTTCCACCACGATTTCAGGCCAGACGTGCGGTGCATGCTCAGCACACAGTGGTGTAACAGCAGGGGCAGGGAGGGGATTCTGCTGTGTCTGGGTAGGGACCTGGTGCTGAGGCCAGAGATGCTTTACACGCTAGAGTAGCAACCACCGCACCCACTGCGTGCCGCCACCAGTGATTAGACACAAATTACCCCAGCCAGACTGGCTCACAGGACAGGCCCTGGGCAGAGGGTCAGGCCCAGCTTGGATACGTTCAGCTTGAGCTTGGTGTAGCTACACTCCTCTCCCAGCTCCTCCTTCCTCCCTGCAGCAATAGCAGGAGCCAGGGCACTGGGCCCACATGCCATGGCAGAAACAGCTGCCAGCGGAGCCCCAGCCCAAAGGGTCCCAGTGAAGAGCAAAGGGCTGTTTCTAGGTAACAGTGACATGAGAAGAGGGTCTGGGCACCCTGCCGCTTGCGCCTCAGGACCCGGAAAGGCCTAGGCCTCAGCTTCCTTACCGTACAACCATCCCACAACAAGAAGGAAAACAGTGACTTGAGCCCCAGCAAATAACAGCAAGTGGCCTACGCTAGCAGGCTGGAGAAGTATAGCCCCAGAGCTGCAGCTGCCGCCAGCTTTCTGTGAGAGCCCACATAGACACTGCCCTAGAGCCTCAGGCCGCTGTCTCGCTCCCCGCCACCCAGCACTCCAGAAATTTCACGTGCTCGTAGTATTCTTAAGATGATCTGCTCCTTTATGTCTGCCGCCCTGGAGCATCTGTGCCCTGCCTGTCCAGTTGCTGCCTCTTGTCCCAGATGGATTCAACATTCTGCTTGCTGTCCCAGCTCCAAGAAGGACAGAAAGGAGTCAGAAGCCCTATAGCAGGGTCACAGCCCTGGAGGGAAAATCCAACTTCCAGACATTCTGCTTTCAGAGGGTGACTGAACTCCCGGGAAGTACTCATCCCCAGGAAGGTGACAAAGCGGGCTGGACGCGATGCTTTTCAGCTCTACCTCCTGCTACAAGGGGTGGCAGACTGACATTGTGTAGGGATGCAAGGTGAGCCAGCTCACTGTTCTTCAGGGAATATCCAGCTCATGGAGAGAGCAGTTTCAAAGAGTTTCTGCTCCTGCTCACAGAATCACAGAAGGCTAGGTTGAGCACCCCCTGTCATCAAAGACTCCAACCTCCCTGCAAGGGTATCACAGGTGTCACACAGGGACAGGGAGGTTTGAGCCAGATAAGATCTAACAAAGCTCCCTGCGCGTTCGCCCAGTGCCTCCAGCAGTCTTCACCAATTAGTCCCTCCTCATACTCAGTGGAATTTCTGATGTCCCAGGTTATGCCTGCTGCCTCTGTCTGCTTGGTGCTGACTCAGCATAGGGTTGCTCTGGTGGGGTGGAGTCAGTGCTGACACCCGCGGCAGATATTCGTGAGCAGTGATATCTCTGCAAATACTGTAATCTGCCTGTTTAGATTCGTGTAGACCATTTGAAGAAAATCCTTCCATCCTTCCTTCATTCATCTATTCATCTATCCATCCACTATCCAATCCACCCACTCCACCCTCTAATCCATCCATAATGCAATCCACCCACCCACTCCACCCTTCCAATTCACTCAATTCATCCATAATCTGTCAGCATTACGTCCATCCATTGTCTCAAATTGCACACCACCACATCCCTTCCCATCCACCCACCCAATCCACCCATAACTACTACACCCAGCCAGGTTCACCCACACATGCATCCTCATCCTCATCCACCCCAATTCCACCCACCACTCCTCCACTCATCCACTGTCTACCCATCCACTATCACCCACTGTCTACGATCCATATCCATTCTCACCCCAACGGATCTTCTCTCAACCTTGTCTCTCCACCTCAATTCCCTTCAACTCCTGCCCCTCTCCTCTCTCCACCTCACCTCATCTTATCTCATCCAACTCCCCCCACCCTCATCTGAGTTTCTCCAATTCCACTCACTCTCTCTCCACTGATGATCTCAACCTCCATTTTCCCATCCATCCATATCTCCACCTCCTCTCCAACTCATTCCACACCCATCATCTCCCATTCTCATCTCTCCATCCTCATCTCTCCACTCACCTCTCACTCACTCACCTCACATCCACGATCTGTCCATCCACCCTCCCTGGGGTGGCCCACATGGGAGAGGAGGCCTAATCATCCTCTCTTACAGAGCTGCATTGGACACTCTCTATAGATCTGATTTGGGCGGGCGTTGAAGCTGTGGGAGAGACAGCCCATGTGACTGCGGGGGTTCCCAGTGAAAAGGACCTGGGAGAATCTGGCAGAATCAGCAGGGTTGCAGTGTCATTAGCACCAGCGGCACTGCGACCAGGCTGGGTGTTGTGGGAGTAGCCCCGGCCCTGGACTCTGCCCTAGTGCATCGCCTTGCCCCATCCAAGAGAGACAAGGAACTGCTGGAGAGGATCCAGTGGAGGCCCTTGAAGATCTGGCCTGAGTGAAGGGAAAACAACATGAGAGAGCCCATGCCCCCGCTCACCTCTTATTCCCCTCAAAGTGAAGAATAGCAGTATTACAGGCTCCTGCCCTGTCCGTACTTCTTTTAGCTTCCAGGACCCGTATGCCTCCCCCTCACACCCTAGCCAGCACAGCAGGAGGACTGGCTAGTTCTGCCTCCAGCAAGACAAGGAATCTGGAGAGCAGTCCAGGAGGAGCTGAAGCCACCCGAGGGGCCTGGGGGCAGCTCAGCGCTGCTGAGCCTCCCGGGGGAGGCTTGAGAGCTGAGGAGGCTGAGGTGGATCGTCACAACAGCCTAGTGGAGTGAGGAGCATTGAAACCAGATCCTCCTCAGCGTCCCAAAGTGCCAGGACACAGGTGGATCATGCCACTGTCTGAACATAGGACATGAGAACTTTGGAGGCTGGTAGAGCACTGAACCATGCTGCTCAGAGAGGTGATGGAGTCTGTAACCTCTGATACCTGCTCTGGACATAAACTCTCTGTGTGATCTGCTGTAGGACCCCACCCTACAGGGCTTTCTGGACTTGATGACATCAGAGAATGGCATTCTAGATTTCTATGGCCAGTCAGAATCTCATGGACTGAGGGATCTAGGAAGGCCTGGCTCAAGGGACCTGCCTCAGCCTTCCTGGATCCAGGGACCAGTTGATAGCCTCTGAGCAAGCAAACGTACAAAGAAACTCTAACAGGCCAGCTTTGTTTGTGGATAGCTGAGACCTGGAGGCCTGGACTGAGTGTGTCCACGTGCAGTTTCCCTGCGAGTTGCTTTCCATACTCAGAGCAGAAGTATTCTTCATAGCTCTCTTCCCTCCAGTGTAAACAGTCCCTTGGCTGCCCAGTCCTGTCCCAGCCATGGCGTGGCCCAGGCTGGTTGGTGGTCTGAGAGCATCAAAGTTCCAGCCAGCAGCAGCAGCTTCAAGAAAGCAACACTGTATTGTCTCCTCCTCTTCTCCAGATTCTCTCCCAGCTCGTCATCCAGCATTTCTGCCTAGGTTTATCTGGTGTTGATTCTATTTGCAATGGGAGGGGAGGGGAAAGACTGAGGGCTCCCCACAGAGGCAGCAGCTGCATGGAGCAGCCTCCTCCAGACTCTGTCACTTGCACCAGTTGGCGGGAGAATACAGCAGGGAATACTGCCCGCCCACCGCTCTTCACACAGCACCACTTGCTGAACAAATCGATCCCAGTCCAAACCCAGTGACAGAACCCAGCAGCAGCTGGTGGGCAAAGCTTGGGAGTCTGCTCCATGGGAGAGAGCTCCAGGGAGTAGGGAGCACACACAGGTTCTAGGCATGAGGGCTGCTTGGGACAGTGAGGCCAGGCTAGCCCTGGCCCCAGTCAGCCAGCAAACAGAAATCCCAGGGCCTTGCAGGATCTGCAGGGGTCTCCAAGAAAGCTGGGGAGGGACTTTTGAGGGTGTCAGGGAGTGATAGGACTTGGGGAGATGGAGCAAAATGAGAAGTGGGGAGATTGAGGTTGGATGTTAGGAAGAAGTTGTTCCCCATGAGGGTGGTGAGAGACTGGCACAGGCTGCCCAGGGAGGTGGTGGCAGCCTCACCCCTGGAGGTGTTTGCAGCCAGGCTGGATGTGGCTGTGAGCAAGCTGCTGCAGTGTGAGGTGTCCCTGCCCATGGCAGGGGGTTGGGACTGGCTGAGCCTTGAGGTGCCTTCCAGCCCTGACAATTCTGGGATTCTGTGATTTGCTTGTGGCTAGAGGCTGGGCCAGGAACACAGCCTGACTCACTGTCCCAAACAACCCTCATGCCTAGAGACACCAATGTGTGCTCCCTGCTCCCTGGAGCTCTCTCCATGGAGCCCTGGGCTCCCTAAGCTTTGCCCCACCAGCTGCTGCTGGGTTGCAGTCACTGGGGTTTGGTTTGGGGTCATTTGGAGTCGATTTGTTCAGCTTTAGGGTGGTGCTGTGTGGAAGCAGTGGGCAGGCAGGGCTGTTCCCATGCCCCCATGGTCTCCATGGCTTGGTTGCAAAGATGACTCTGAGCCCAAGTCTGGAGAGAGGCTGGCTCCATGCAGCCTTTATCTGTGAAGCCCTCCAGGTCTTTCCCCCTCCCCTCCATTTAAAAATAGAATCAACACCAGGGCCATAAACCCCTGAGCAGAATGCTTGGGATGTTTCCTTTGAGCTGCTGGGAGAGAAGGAATCTGGAGGAGGAGGAGGAGAAAGAGGAGGAGGGGTGGCTCTGGTGTTGCTTTCTTGGAAAGCTGCTGCTGCTGCGGCTGAACTTTGATGCTCTCCAGACACCAACCAGCCTGGAGCCACAGCTGCCATGGCTGGGACAGGGACTGAGGCCTTGGCCAAGGGACTTGTTTACACTGGAGGGAAAGAAGCTATGAGAAAATGCTTCTGCTCTGAGAAGCCACCATGGAAAAACAACCTCTGGGGGCTGCACGTGGTTACCATCAGTCAGAGCCTCCAGATCCGGTTTCCTTGCTCCACAAACAAAGCTATTTTGTTGGGGTTTCTTTTGTGTTCTGCTCTGAGGGCTGCTCCAGCCGTTCCCCAGGATCAGAGAGAGCTGAGCAGGTCCCTTCCAGGCTGAACACCACCTTCCCTGGGCTCTACTGCAGGAAATCTCCCTCAGTCCATGAGATTCTGACTGTCGCAGAATCACAGAATGCTACCATTGGTAGGGAGCTCTGATGATCATCAAGTCCAAGCCCTGTGCCAGAGCAGGGTCCCCTACAGCAGATCACACAGGAACATGTCCAGGCAGGTCTTGAAAGCCTCCAGAGACACAGACTCCATCACCTCTCTGAGCAGCACGGTTCAGTGCTCTGCCAGCCTCAAAGTTCCTCTTCATGTTTAGGTGGAAGTTCCTATGTTCAAGTTTGTGCTGATCACCTCTTGTCCTGGCACTGGGGACCACTGAGAAGAATCTGGTTTAATCTTCCTCACTCCCACCCCTTAGATGTTTGTGAGCATTAATGAGATCCCACCTCAGCCTCCTCTTCTCCAGGCTCCACTCCCCAGGGCTTTCAGCCTTTGCTCCTCACTGAGCTGCCCCAGGCCCTCAGTAACTTCAGAGCCTCCTCTGGACTCTCTCCAGCAGTTCCTTGTCTCCCTTGAACTGGAGAGCCCAGAACTGGACCAGTCCTCCTGCTGTGCCCTGACTAGGGCAGAGACAGGGTCTGTGAGGGGGAGGAGAGCCTCCCAGTGCTCTCCTGGGAAGCTAAAGAAACACAGCCAGGACCCAGGGCAGAGCCTGTGGCTGCTGCTGTTCCCTCTCTTCACTGAGGGAATAAAGAAGAGTGAGCAGGGAACATGGGCTGCTCCTCTCATGTTTTCCTTCACTCCAGACCAGATCTTCAGAGCCTCCACTGGATCCTCTCCAGCAGTTCCTTGTCTCTCTTGAATGGGGGAACCCAGAACTGGACCCAGCACTCCAGATGTGGCCTCACTAGGGCAGAGTCAGAGGGGCAGGAGAACCTCCCTTGGCCTACTGGCCACAGTCATCTTAGTGCACCCCGGGATGCCACTGACGTTGCTTGGCCATGAGGGCACACTGCTGGCTGTGGGCATCCTGCTGTCTGCCAGGACTCCCAGGTCCTTTTCCTCAGAGCTGCTCTCCCCCCACCTTATGCTGGTCCATGGAGCTTGTCCTAACATCTCCCACAGCTTCAGCCTGCCCGGGGGGGGTTCCTTTAAATCAGATCCATCTGCTAGGCAAGGGCTGTCCCACTGCAGCTCTGTGGAGGGGATGGTCCTGAGCCTCATCCCTTCCTCTCCCATGTGGGGCCCTTGCTACAGGGGAGGGATGGATGGATGGATGGATGGATGGATGGATGGATGGATGGATGGATGGATGCGTGGATGAGTGGGTGGATGAGTGAGTGGATGAGTGGGTGGATGGATGGAGGGATGGGTAAGTGGAGATATGGATGGATGGAGGGATGGGTAGGTGGAGATATGGATGGATGGAGAGATGGGTGGATGGATGGAGGGATGGGTAAGTGGAGATATGGGTGGATGGGTGGATGGGTGGAGGGATGGATGGATGCATGGATGGGTGGAGGAATGGGTGGATGGATAGGTGGGTGGGTGGAGGGATGGGTAGGTGGATGGATGGGTGGAAGGATGGGTGGATGGGTGGAGGGATGGATGGATGCATGGATGGATGGATGATGGATGGATGGATGGATGGATGGATGGATGGATGGAGGTATGGATGGAGGAATGGGTGGATGGGTAGGTGGGTGGATGGGTGGAAGGATGGATGGAGGGATGGGTGGATGGATGCATGGATTGATGGGTGGATGGATTGGATTGAATTATGGCTGGATGGGTGGGTGGATTATGGATGGATTGGATTGGATGCTGGATGGAAGAATAGATGGATGGGTGGGATGGATGGATGGATTGATTGATTGGATAATGGATGGACATGTGATGGATGGATGGATGGATGGGTGGACAGATGGAATGGATGTACTAGATTGGATTATGGATGGATGGATGGAGGGATGGGTGGAAGGAAGGATGGAGTGGGTGGATTGGATTGCATTATGGATGGATAGAGGGATGGATGGATGGATGGATGGATGGATGGATGGATGGATGGATGGATGGAAGGAAGGATGGAAGGAAGTTTTCTGGCTATTCAAATGAGACTTAGCTCTGCCTGAGTCCTGGGGTGGCAGGCAGGACACAGTGACACAGGGATGTCACTGCTCACCCAGTGCTCCTGCCACCAGTTGTCAGCACTGACTTCCACCCCACCAGGGCAACCCTGTGCTTGAGTCAGCACCAAGCAGGACAAGGGGCAGCAGGCACTAACCTGAACATCAGAAATTCCACCTGAACATGAGGAGGAACTAATTTAATTGAAGGCTGCTGGAGGCCTGGAGCAGGCTGCCTAGGGAGCTGGTGGAGTCTCCATCTCTGGAGACTTTCCAAACCTCCCCTGGATGTGTTCCTGTGTGACCTGCTCCAGGTGACCCTGCCTTGGCAGGAGGGTTGGAGTCACTGATGACCAGAAGTGCCTTCCAACCCCTAACCTTCTGTGATTCTGTGAAGCAGCACCTGGGAGGCAGAAACTTCTTTGAAGCTGCTCTGCTCCATGAGCTGGAGATGTTCCCCTGAGAAGGGGCTGGTGACTGACTCCCTGCCTGCATCCCTCCCCTGTGTCAGGTCTTGCCCTTGCCTTCAGCAGGAGGCAGAGCTGGCCCTGTCATGTCCAGCCCGCACGATCCACTTGCTCTGGGGATGAAATTGCTTCCCGAGGGTTCAGTCACCCTCTGAAGGCAGAATGTCTGGGAAGTTGGTTTCCCTCCAGGGCTGTGACCCTGCTGTAGGGCTTCTGACTCCCTTCTGAGCTCCCTTCCTCTCTTGGAGCTGGGACCAGCAAAAAGCAAATGTTGAGATCCATCTGAAAGGACAAAGGCAGCTGCTGAGACAGAGCAAGGAGCACAGATGCTCCAGGACAGCAGACACTAAAGGGCAGACATCCTGTCCTTAAAATACTCTGGCTTGCAGTGGGAATTTCTGGAGGTGCCATGAGATGGTGGCAGAGCAGACAGAAAGGCAGCCTGGGGAGCTCCTTCTCCTCAGCTCCACCTCCCACAGGCTGGGGCAGACATTCTATATTGGGCTCTCCTGAAAGCCCCAGCAGCAGCTGCAGCTCTGGGGCTGCTCTCTCCAGCCCTCTGCTTAACAGGGGTGATGGAGCCACTTGCTGGTTATTTTTGCTGGAGCTCAAGTCCTTGTTTTCCTTCTTAGGACCCTGTGGGATAATGGTTGGCTGCCGGTAAAGGCTGAGCTAAACCTTTCCAGTCACAAGAGCTGAAGGGCTCTGCTTGGCAAGTGCCCATCTGCAGACCTCTATTGTCCCTGTTCTCTTTTCTTCTCAGCCTTAATGTCACTGTTACCTAGAAACAGCCCTTTGCTCTTCACTGGGACCCACTGGGAGGCTGGGAGCTCCACTGGCAGCTTTGTCTGCCCCATGAAAGCTGTGCTCTGACTGCAAATGAGTTCATGGTGACCAGTTGCCCCAGTGCCCCCAGCCTCCTTCCTTCCTTGCTGCAGCTGGGGTGGTCCAGGGGAGAAACAGGGCAGTGGCAGCCAGCAGGAGGGGCACAAGAGGAAGTGCCAAAGCCACCAAGCTCCAAACTGGGCTGTATCCAGCTGGGAGAGCCTGGAAAATCGATCTTCCCCTCTGCCAGGGGCCACAGTCCACCCATGAGCCAGTCCCTGGCTTCATCCTGGGGTGAGAGCACATCTGCAGCTGTCCTGTCCCTGTTGGCAACACCTGAGGTGAGGTGCAGTTGGTTGCTACTCTTAGCATTGTAAAGCTCATCCAGTCCATTGCTGTGGCCTCCTCTGGCCCTGCTCCACCAGGTCCCTGTCTGTGCTGAGGACTCCAGACCACAGCAGAGGGGCAGAATCCCTCCCTGCCCCTGCTGTTGCACACCACTGATGTGCTGAGCAATAAACACCACCGATGCAGAGCCACAGAAATGATTAGGGGGTGGAACACCTCCTTTATAAGGGGAGCCTAAGGGAGCTGAGGGCTCTGTAGCTTGGAGCAGAAGAGACTGAGGGTGACCTTATTCATGCTGATAAAGATGTGCAGGGTGAGTGCCCAGAGGCTGGAGCCAGGCTCTGCTGGGGGCTGTCCAGGGACATCACAAGGGGCAGTGGTGGAAGCTGAGGCAGAGGAAGTTCCATGGAAACAGGAGGAAGAATTATTTCCCTGTGAGGGTGACAGAGCTGCCCAGGGGGGTTGTGGAGTCTCCCTCTCTGGAGACATTCAAGACCTGCCTGGATGTGTTCCTGTGTGACCTGCCCTGGGTGCTCCTGCTCTGGCAGGGGGGTTGGACTGGATGAGCTTTGGAGGCCCTTCCAGCCCCTAACATTCTGTGGACTCTCCCTGCACATCTCCTCCAGCCCCAGGCTCTCAAATTCCCACCATGGCTGCGTCCCCATCCTGCGGAGCCTGGAGAGGTCCTGCTGCTGCTGGATGCTTCCCCAGCGCGAAGCGCAGCAGCCTTTCCCCACGCTGTGCTCGGACCTCCTCCTGCACATCCTCCACCCTGGGTGCATCGTGTCCTGCCTGGTTTTGGACTCAGTGTCCTGTTTTCCTCCTGCTGCTCCAGCAGAGCAGCTGGAACTTTTCAAGCTGCAGTTGCTTCACGCTTCTGACCTGTGCAGGCGGCAGTGTTGCAGGGGGCTGGTGGGCTGGGGCCCAGCTTTTTTTCTTACTCTCTGGCTGGCTTAGCCACTTCCATCTGCTCAGGGGAGAGCTAAGGCAACATGGAGGCGTGGGCAGATCTGGTCTGGAGGGAAGGAAAACGTGAGAGGAGCAGCCCACGTTCCCTGCTCACTCTTACTCTTTATTCCCTCAGCAGCAGCCACAGGCTCTGCCCTGGGTCCTTGCTGTGTTTCTTTAGCTTCCCAGGAGAGCACTGGGAGGCTCTCTTCATCCTCACAGACCCTGTCTCTGCCCTAGTCAGGTCACATCTGGAGGACTGGGTCCAGTTCTGTGCTCCCCAGTTCAAAGGAGCGACTGGAGAGAGTCCAGCAGAGGCCACAAAGTGCTGAGGGGCCTGGAGCAGCTCTGTGAGGAGCAGAGGCTGAGAGCCCTGGGGGTGCTGAGCCTGGAGAAGAGCAGCCCCAGAGGGCATCTGAGCAATGCTCAGCAAGAGATAAAGGAGCTGTGGGGGGCAAGAGGCTGGGGCCAGACTCTGCTCAGTGGTGCCCAGGGACAGCACAGGGGACAATGGGCACAAAATGGAACCCCTCAGGAGGTTCCATTTGAGCAAGAGGAGAAAGTTGTTTGGTGTGAGGGTGCTGGAGGCCTGGAGCAGGCTGCCCAGAGAGGTTTTGGGGTCTCCTTGTGTGGAGAGCTTCCAACTCCCCCTGGGCTTTGTGCTCCTGGGCAAGCTGCTGCGGGTGCCCTGCTGGAGCAGGGGGCTTGGACTGGATGAGCTCCTGAGGTCTTTTCCAGTCCCCACCCTGCTGGGATTCTGTGTCCATAGTCAACTGCACAAAGCATCAGTTAAAATGCTGGGATGGATGGCTTCTCGACGTCCAAGGCAGAGGCAGGGCTTCAGCAAACCATTTCTGAGCAGGGCTGTGCAAGGCTCCCCCGGAGCCGTGCCGAGGCAGCGATGCCAGAGCAGATCTCGCAGAGCTCATGGCAACAGCATCCCTTGTGCTCTGCCATCTCCTCCGTGCTCATTCGCCCCCTGCCTCCATCTGCTCCTTCCAGCAGCTCCCCAGCATCCCGGGGGCCCCCGTGTGCCCTTCCCCCTCTCGGCGCTTGCTCTCTTGCGTGCTGGAGCTTTTTGCACAGCCACACAGGAATGAATTTGCCTTCCCCTCCCCCTGCTCCCAGCTCTGAACCATCAGCGGAGCTTCCACATCGATCTGCTTTGTGCTCAGCTTCCTAGAGCCATTTTGTGGTACTGCAGGGGTGGGGGTGGGGTTTGGGTTATTTTCTCTCTCCTGTGCTGTGCTCCCTGAGTGAAACCTGGCTGGAGCAGGGCTGGGGGCAGGGTTGTAAATGGCAGTGGAAAAAAAAAAACCAAAGAAGATAAACAAACCCCCGCTATTGGATTTCCTTAATGCAGCACTAATGGTTGTGGTTGCACAACGTGGCTGTCATGGGCCAGCTTCCAAGGAGTAAGGGGGGTGGGGGGAGGGGGTTGTGTTATTTTGTGGAGGTAGCAGCCAGCCAGGGCCAGGCAGCTCCGTTGCTGCTGAAGGCAGAGGAGAAGTTGCCCTAGCCCAGGCACCCCCAAATCTGCAACCTTTAAAGGCTCACAGGATGTTAGGGGTTGGATGGGCTCCTCCATCTCCATGTTTCTCCCCATTCTGAGCGGCTCAGTGCCTCTTTCCCCACTCCCACTTCCCCCTACCACCCTCCCAGGTACATCCCTGGCATGGGCCTGGAGGAGCCCCAGGCTGCTCTGCAGGCAGCTGAGCTCCAGCCCTTGGTGGTGCAGGAAGAGGTGACACCCTGCTGGAGAGACACAGGATCAGAGGCTCACAGGATGTTAGGGGTTGGAAGGGACCTCCGAAGATCACTGAGTCCAACCCCCTCTGCCAAAGCAGCACCACAGAATCCAGCACAGGTCACACAGGAGCACATCCAGACACAGCTTGAAAGGCTCCAGAGAAGGAGACTCCACAACCTCTCTGGGCAGCCTGCTCCAGTGCTCTGTGACACTCACAGTGAAGGAGTTCCTTCTCATGCTGAGGTGGAACCTCCTGTGCTGGAGTTTCCATCCATTGCCCCTTGTCCTATCCCAGGGTGCAGCTGAGCAGAGCCTGTCCCCTCCCTCCTGACCCCCAGCCCTCAGCTATTGATAGGCATTGATCAGATCCCCTCTCAGCCTTCTCTTGACCAGCCCCAGGGCTCTCAGCCTCTCCTCGTTGGGCAGTGCTCCAGGAGAAGTTGCCCTATCCCAGGCAGCCCCAAGTCTGCAACCTTTAGCCATGGTGTGAGATGGAAAGGAGCCCCAGTTACAAGTGGAGCTCCCCGGGGCTCAGTGCTGGGGCCAGTTTAACATCTGCATCAGTGATCTGGATGAGGAGATCCAGGCACCAAGCTGGGTGGGCATGTCGATCTGCTGGAGGGTAGGGAGGCTCTACAGAGGGGTCTGGCCAGGCTGGACCCATGGATGGGCTGAGGCAAACATTGTGAGGTTGAACAAGGCCAAGTGCTGAGTGCTGCACTTGGGTCACAGC
The DNA here is from genome assembly GCA_033816785.1 of Picus viridis. Classification (NCBI taxonomy): domain Eukaryota; kingdom Metazoa; phylum Chordata; class Aves; order Piciformes; family Picidae; genus Picus; species Picus viridis. Next base: position 1,602,364 of record CM066593.1, read on the forward strand.
AACCCCATGAAGGTTCCAGGCTTGGGGCAGAGTGGTTGGAAACTGCCCAGCAGGAAAGGACCTGAGGATGTTGGTTGACAGCAGCTGAACATGAGCCAGCAGTATGCCCAGATGGGCCACCTGCAGCCTGGCCTGGAGTGGGAATGCTGTGGGCATCAGGAGCAGGACGTGATCATCCCTCTGTACTTGGTACTGGGGAGGCCACAGCTTGAGTGCTGGGTTCAGTTTTGTGCCTCTCAGTACAAGAAGGACATTGAGGAACTGGAGCAGGTCCAGAGAAGGGCAACAAAGCTGGGGAAGGGTCTGGAGAGCAGGGCTGGGGAGGAGCAGCTGAGGGAGCTGGGGGTGTTCAGCCTGGTTCTATGATTCAGTGGTTGTGGTATCAGCTGGGCTGTGGACATTGAATCACAGAATCATGGAATGGTCTGGCTAGGAAGGGACCTCCACAGCTCATCCAGTCCAACCCCCCTGCAGTCAGCAGGGACATCCTCCACTAGATCAGGTTGCCCAGAGCCTTGTCCAGCCTCACCTTGAATATCTGTTTAGTGTGGAGAGGAGAAGGCTGAGAGGGATCTGATCAATGTCTATCAATAGCTGTGAGGTGGGGGGCAAGGGGAGGGGGCCAGGCTCTGTTGGGTGGTGCACAGGAATGAGACAAGGACCAATGGAGACAAACTTCAACAGAGAAGGTTTCAGCTCAACATGAGGAGAAACTTCTCCACAGTGAGGGTGACAGAGGCCTGGAGCAGGCTGCCCAGAGAGGTTGTGGAGTCTCCTTCTCTGGAGCCTTTCCAGCCCCCCCTGGATGCACTCCTGTGTGCCCTGCCCTGGGTGATGCTGCTGTGGCAGGGGGTTGGACTGGATGGTCTCTGGAGGTCCCTTCCAACCTCTAACCTTCTGTGATCCTGTGATCTCCAGGGATTGGGCCCCAACCAGCTTCCTGGGCATCCCGTTGCAGTGTTCCACCACCCTCATGGTACAGATCCTCCCTCATGGTACAGATCCTCCCTCGTGGTACAGATCACAGAACCACAGAGTTTCAGAGAACTGTCAGGGTTGGAAGGGACGTTGAAAGATCCTCTAGTCCGACCCCCTGCCAGAGCAGCTCAGCCACCCTGTGGTGTGACAGCACTTGGAGAGTACCAAGGGGGTGGGAGTGAGGATCGGTGCCGTACAAACCTGCCTCTCCCACCCAGCCAGAGCTGCCTTCTATTCAGTCTGGAGAGGAGAAGGCTCTGAGGAGACCTTCTTGTGGCCTTCCAGTTTCTGAAGGGGGCTCCAAGAAAGCTGGGGAGGGACTTTGTAGGGTGTCAGGGAGGGATAGGACTGGGGGGGATGGAACAAAACTAGAAATGGGGAGATTGAGATAGGATGTTAGGAAGAAGTTGTTCCCCATAAGGGTGGTGAGTGACTGGCACAGGTTGCCCAGGGAGGTGGTGGCAGCCTCACCCCTGGAGGTGTTTGCAGCCAGGCTGGATGTGGCTGTGAGCAAGCTGCTGCAGTGTGAGGTGTCCCTGCCCATGGCAGGGGGGTTGGAACTGGCTGATCCTTGAGGTCCCTTCCAACCCTGACACTTCTGTGATTCTATGATTTGCTTGTGGCTAGAGGCTGGGCCAGGAACACAGCCTGGCTCAGTGTCCCCAACAGCCCTCATGTCCAGAGACACCAATGTGTGCTCCCTGCAGCTCCCTCCATGGAGCCCTGGGCTCCCCAGGCTTTGCCCCACCAATGTCCAGAGACACCAATGTGTGCTCCCTGCTCCCTGCAGCTCCTCCATGGAGCCCTGGGCTCCCGGGCTGTGCCCCACCAGCTGGGTTGCAGTCACTGGGGTTTGGTTTGAGGTCATTTGGAGTCGATTCTTGGTGCTGCTGGGACCGGTGATGCTCTGTGCTGGGCACTAACAACCTCCCCTTCTCTTCCCCTCCCCCCACCTTTTTTTCCCCGGTATCCCCCTCTTGGCAGAAGCCGCCGACGGCAACTCGACCCTGGGCGGCGGGACGGGCACCATGGGGCTGAGCGCCCGCTACGGGCCGCAGTTCACCCTGCAGCACGTCCCGGACTACCGGCAGAACGTTTACATCCCGGGCAGCACCGCCACCCTCACCAACGCCGCCGGCAAGCGCGACCCCAAGGCCGCCGGCGCCTCGGGGGCAACAAGAAGAAAGCCGGCAAGAAGGAGAAGAAGTAGAGGAGGAGGAGGAGGAGAAGAAGAAGCGAAAGAAAGAAGAAAGAAAGAAAGATAGAAAAAGAAGAAAGGAGACCTTAGAGCTTACAGGGCAGTTGGCTCCAGCACTCTCTCTCCCCACTCCCTCTCTCTCTCTCCCCAAATCACAGCCCAGGATTGGAGGATGAATGTGAATCCCCTGGGGGGGGGGTTTGGCTTTTTCAGTTGTTGGGATTTGGGGTTTTGGTTTCCCTTTGGGGGGTTGGGGGGAGGGGTTTGTTGGGTTTGTTTTGCTTTGTGATGCGACAAAGTAGGGAAGGCTGCGAATGTATCTTTGTCCTCGTCAGAGCTAGGGGCAGCAGGGCTTTGACTGCTGCCCCTGGAGCTCCTGATGAGAAACCCATCCAGAAGGCAAACAAAGTGCCCTGTGAATATTTGCTAATGTTTTATACGACCCCCCACCCCTTCCCCACCCCCTCCCCCCTACCTTGGGTGTATCCCAGAACCCTACAATGCTTTAGGTTGGAAGGGACCTTAGAGATGATCTACTCCAACCTCCCTGCCCTGGACAGGGATGCCTCTCAACGAGTCTTGAGTGCTCAAGGCCTCATCCAACCTATGCAAGGGTGGAAGGTCTCCTATATCACCTCCTTGGATCCAATCTGCTCCTGGACAGCCTGAGAATGGCACAAAGTTTGTGCTTGGCTTTGCCCAGTGTAAATAGTTTGAAGGTGGATCTTTTAACTTCTAGACCTTCCATCCAATGGTTTGGGGTTTGTTTTTTTTGGGGGGTGGGTGGGGAGGGAGTGGGGAAGGAAAAGGCAGATCCTAGCTTAGAGCTCACGCTCCAGGTCATTGCTTTCAAACTTTCCATTGGGAAAAGTCATTCTCCCCACCCCATTTAGTGCCAGCAGGAGGCTTGTTGCTGAGGAGCTGGGAGGGAGTGCTCCAGTTCCTGCTTCCCTGTTAGCCAGGGACAAAAAACAAAGTGTTTGTGTTGCATGAGGCAAAGGGGAAAAATGGCAAAGCTGCATCCCAAGCATTTCAGTTTCTGGTTTTGATTGCAACTGCTGATGGCCTGAGACAAAAAAAAATATCTATAGATGAATAGAAATCTCCATTTCCTCCCATCCTGGTGGCTGAAAAAGTAGGGAATTCCATGGCTGAAAGATGGGGAATTCCATCCCTGAGAGGTAGGAAATTCAGTCTCTGAAAGGTAGGGAGTTCCACCTCCCAGAGGTAGGGAGTTCCATGTGTCTGACAGGTAGGGAATTCAATCTCTGAGAGGTAGGGAATTCCATCTCTGAGAGTAGGGAATTCCATCTCTGAGAGGTAGGGAGTTCCCTGTCTGAACAGTTAGGGAATTCCATCTCTGAGAAGTATGAAGTTCCATGTCTGACAGGTAGGGAATTCTGTCTCTGAGAGGCAGGGAATTCCATGTCTGAGAACTAGGGAATTCTGTCTCTGAGAGGTAGGGAATTCCATGTCTGAGAACTAGGGAATTCTGTCTCTGAGAGGTAGGGAATTCTATCTCTGAGAGGTAGGGAGTTCCCTGTCTGAACAGGTAGGGAATTCCATCTCTGAGAAGTATGAAGTTCCATGTCTGACAGGTAGGGAATTCTGTCTCTGAGAGGCAGGGAATTCCATGTCTGAGAACAAGGGAATTCTGTCTCTAAGAGGTAGGGAATTCCATGTCTGAGAACTAGGGAATTCTGTCTCTGAGAGGTAGGGAATGCTATCTCTGAGAGGTAGGGAGTTCCATGTCTGAGAACTAGGGAACTCCTCTTCTGAGAGGTAGGGAAATCCATAGCGAAGAGGTAGGAAATTCCAAGTCTGAGGAGAGGTTGGGAATTCCATGTCTGAGAGGCAGGGAATTCCATCTGTGAGAGGTAGGGAGTTCCATTTCTTGAGAGGGAGGACGTTCCACTTCTGAGAGGTAGGGAAAATCCATGTCTGAGAAGAAGAGAATTCCATCTCTGAGAAGTAGGGAAACCCATGTCTGACAAGCAGGGAATTCCACTTCTGAGGGGTAAGGAATTCCACCTCTGAGAGGTAGGGAACCCCGCCCCGTGGAGCAGCTGCCCCAGCAGTTCTAGAAGGTCTCCAAGAGCAGCCACATCTCATCCCTTGTCTGCAGTAAATCCTGAGCTGTACAGTCCACCTTCTGCTGCAATGGAAGCTAAGAGAACCTCACTCCCCTGTGTCCCCACACCCCCTCAGCCAAGGGGGCCCCAGGGGATGATGATGATGATGATGATGCTTCACCTGTCCTGCACACCGTGTCTGCATGCATGTCCTGCACCTCACACCTGCACTTGAGCAGTCAGCTCCACCGACCTGGAGAGGTCCTTGCATGCCCTAGCAGAACCCCTCCAGGCTGGGGCTGCCTTGAGAAGTAGGGGGGGGCTGTGTGGGGTTGGGTTGGGGGTGGGATCAGTTCAGAGGGAGGAGGAAACTCATTTCTTCTTACTTGGGGTCTAGACCTCAACTAAGGTTTGTTTGGGGGGGGGTGTCTCATCCAAAGGGATGGGATCGATGGAGCTGCTGGTGCATGGCTTTGGTGCCAAGTTGGTGACTTGAGTAAGTGACAGTGAGGTTGGTGGCATTTGGGGGACCAGACCCAGAGAGGGAAAGGGACTTGAGAGCTGGAGGTGATGCTGCAAAGCCAGAGAGCAAGGGTGGTAAGAGGGTGGTGGGGGTGGGAGCATCCCATGGGACCACAGCAGGCCAGCCTGGAGGAGGTGATGTTCCTGCAAGCTTTGGGCTTTCTACTTTACAGAGGGAAGTGAAGGACGAGGACCAAAGTTCCTCCACATGCCCTTGCACCAGGCCAGCTTCCCAGAGCCCAACAGGGGAGGCAGAGGTGGTGGGGGAGGGAAACTTTGTGCAACCAGAGTGAGTAGAGGGTCTGCAGGGTGGCCAGGAAGGGACCACACCCAATGCCCAGGGCAGGGTTAGGGGGAGGGAGAGTTGTGCTGGGTTTCCCCCTCCCCCCTTTGTTTTAACCCCTAACACCTCCCTCACCCAAACCCTCTCAGCCGAGCTGGGGCATGGCATCAATCACCCAACCACCACAGGAGGAGCACCGCTTTAGGAGCTCATCAGCCAGATGAGGGCCACCTCCAGTTCCCACCCCCATGCTCCCCTGCAGCTGCCACCTTGTCCCCTCACTCCCCCTCCCCCCATTCCCCCTCCCCCCTTTTAACGCTGTAGCTGAGCTGTAGTCTTTATATTTCCTTTGAGAGCCGCTGAGGTAGAGCCTTTAGTGAGTGTTGTGCTATTTTAGTGCCGTGGTCTTTCTGTTTGCTTTGGGTTTGTTTGGTTTTTAACCCCTCCCCCCCCCCCGGACTAACCTTGTGGCCCACCAGTGTGCCCAGTTTCACCTTCCCCCACGCCCCACCCGGTGCTCTGTGCTCCCCTCTCTCTTCTCCCCCTTTCCCCCCACCCCCCCGCCCCCTCCTCAAAGTGTAAGTGACACAAACCACATTTGCCCCCTTTCCTCCTCCTCCTCCTTTCTCCATGTGTGTGTCTAATTATGGAATTCTACTTATATATTATATATATAATGCTTAATATTCCTCCTCCTTCTACCCCCTTAGAGCCCCAGGGTCGATGTGTTACCACGCAAGTTTTATACTCTAATATTTATATGGCTTTGGGTTTTTGGTTGGTTTCTTTTCTGTTGGGGGGGGGGTGGTGGGGAGGGTTTTGGGTTTTTTCTTTCCTTTCTTATTATTTGGGGTTTTTTTTTGGCGGGGGGGGGGGAGGGGAGAAATCAATTACAAAAAGCACCCCAATAAAATCTGTTCTCTTCTGACTCGCCGCTGGTGCGGTCTGGTTCTCTCCCGCCGCAGCGCTCTGGGGTGCTGGGCACAGATGGGCACGTTGGAACAGATGCCTGCTGCGGCATGGAGGGCTTCAGAGCTCGGGGGGGGGGGGGGGTGGGGATGAGCAAAGGGAAGCCAGCAGGAGCAGAGCCTGATGAAAGGACCTGGAGCTGCTGGCGTGGGTCCAGAGGAGGCCACGAAGATGATCATAGTGTCATAGTATCAGTCAGGGTTGGAAGGGACCACAAGGATCAGCTGGTTCCAACCCCTCTGCCATGGGCAGGGACACCCCACACTAGATCAGGCTGGCCAGAGCCTCGTCCAGCCTGGGCTTAAACACCTCCAGGGATGGGGCCTCAACCACCTCCCTGGGCAACCCATTCAGGGCTTCACCACTCTCGTGGTAAAGAACTTCCTCCTCACATCCAGCCTGAATCTCCCCACCTCCAGCTTCATTCCATTCCCCCTAGTCCTATCACTACCTGAGATGTCCCTCCCCAGCCTTCTTGTAGGCCCCCTTCAGATACTGGAAGGCCACAATGAGGTCAGCTCTGAGCCTTCTCTTCTCCAGACTGAACAGCCCCAACTCCCTTCAGTCTGTCCTCACAGGAGAGGTGCTCCAGCCCTCTGCTCATCCTCGTGGCCCTGCTCTGGACACGTTCCAGCACATCCACATCCCTCCTGTGATCGGGGGGATGGAAAACCTCCCCATGGGGACAGGCTGGGAGAGTTGGGGCTGTTCAGTCTGGAGAAGAGAAGGCTCCAGGGAGAGCTTAGAGCAGCTTCCCAGCTGCTGAAGGGCTCCAGGAGAGCTGGGGAGGGACATAGACAAGGGCTGGGAGTGACAGGATGAAGGACAATGGCTTTGAGCTGGGAGAGGGGAGACTGAGACTGGAGATGATGAAGAAATTCTTTGCAGTGAGGGTGGTGAGACACTGGCACAGGCTGCCCAGGGAGGCTGTGGCAGCCTCATCCCTGGAGGTGTTAAGGATAGCCCTGAAGAAAAAGGTTTGGGGGTGTTGGTTGCTGAGCAGCTCCCCAGGAGCCAGCAGTGCCCTCAGGCAGCCAGAGGAGTGTGGGCAGCAGGGGAGGAGAAAGGATTCTGCCCCGGGCTCCTCAGCACAAGAACACAGAGCTGCTGGAGTGAGTCCAGAGAGGGCCACAAAGATGGTCCAAGGGCTGCAGCACTTCTGCTGTGAGGCCAGGCTGAGGGAGGGTGTGTTAAGCCTGCAGAAGACTGCCAGGGGGGACCTTAGAGCTGCCTTCCAATAGCTGAAGAGATCTGGTCAGCCTTCCCCAGACCCAGCAGGGATGTGGTCATCCATCCCCAGCACCAGTGGGGATCTGGTCAGCCTTCCCCAGCACCAGTGGGGATCTGGTCATCCATCCCCAGCCCCAGTGGGGATCTGGTCATCCATCCCCAGCCCCAGTGGGGATCTGGTCAGCCTTCCCCATCACCAGTGGGGATCTGGTCAGCCTTCCTCAGACCCAGCAGGGATGTGGTCATCCATCCCCAGCCCCAGTGGGGATCTGGTCAGCCTTCCCCAGACCCAGCAGGGATGTGGTCATCCATCCCCAGCACCAGTGGGGATCTGGTCAGCCTTCCCCAGCCCCAGTGGGGATCTGGTCAGCCTTCCCCAGCCCCAGTGGGGATCTGGTCAGCCTTCCCCAGCACCAGTGGGGATCTGGTCAGCCTTCCCCAGCCCCAGTGGGGATCTGGTCAGCCTTCCCCAGCCCCAGTGGGGATCTGGTCAGCCTTCCCCAGCACCAGTGGGGATCTGGTCAGCCTTCCCCAGCACCAGTGGGGATCTGGTCAGCCTTCCCCATCAGGGCTCCACCTCCCTTCTCCAGCCCCGGGGTGACCGATTTGCTTTCCCTGGTGCTCGGGCTCCCCCTCCGCGCCTGGGAGCTGTGGGTGAGGAAGGTGGTGGTGGTGGGGGGTGGGTCAGGCTCTGTGCCCAACACCCCCAGGCCAGGACGAGCCCTCTCGCTGCGGGGGAAGGGGGTGGGGGGACACAGGCCAGCGAGAAACATCCCATGACCGGGGGTGTCGCAACCGGGGAGGGGGAACTGAGCTGCGGCTGCTGCCCAGATGTGAGGGGAGGGTGAAAGGGGGTGAGGACAGAGCAACACCGCGGGAGACCGACAGGCAAACAGACAGCCCGGGACGTGGTTAGAAGGTCAGGACACATTACACCCTCCCCCTCATTTCCCCTCCCCCCATCCCATCCTGCTGCCCCGCAAATCAGTCAGTTCCTGACCCCCAACCTGCACCAACCACCCCCCAGAGACCACCTCCCTCCCAACCCTTTGCAGACCAACAAACACTCCCCAAATCTCCTTGCACCTCTCTTTAGCCCCCCGAATCCTGTCTTGCTCCACCCCCCTCACCCCCACTCCCCCCAGTCCTATCCTGCTCCACCCCCCATCCCCTATTCTCCTCCCCCAGATCTTTCTCTGCTCTGCTCCCCCTTTATCCCCCTAAATCCTATCCTGCCCCACAAAGGATCCACAAAGAGCCCTGGAAATTTCCATGCAGCTCTCAAAGGGACACCCCCACCACCCCCCCCCCCCCCCCCAAATACCCCTACACCCCCCAGAGCCCAACCCTCTCCCTGTTCACTTGGGGACAGCCCTGGTCACACACACACAGAGGAGGAGGTTCCAACCAGAGCATCCTCTTTTAAGGCAGGAAGGAGAGGCAGGGTGGTGACCCCCAGGGGTCTCTGTCACCCCATACCCTCTGCCCCCAGCCCCGGGGCCACCACCCCTCCCACCCTGGAGCACCTGGAGCACGTTAGGAGCAGCTCCAAGGGCATCAATCATCCTGAGCCATTGCCAACAGGGACCAGGGTTGAGCACATCCAGATGCCAACCTTATGAGGGTCAACAAGACCAAGGGCAAGGTCCTGCAGCTGGATCTGGGCAATCCCAGGCACAGATATAGGCTGAGCAGGGACTGGCTGGAGAGCAGCCCTGAAGGAAAGGCCTTGGGGGTGCTGGGGGAGGAGAAGCTCACCAGGAGCCAGCAGTGAGCACTTGCAGCCCAGAGAGCCAAGCAGAGCCTGGGCTGCTGCAGAAGTGTGGCCAGCAGGCCCAGGGAGGTGATTCTCCCCCTTGAGGTCCCTTCCAACCCTAACAATTCTATGATTCATGCCACCCACGAGCTGTCCCCACCACCCACATCAGCCCTGGGCACACTGGGCATCTCTTTTGCCACTGATGCCAACCTTGAGCAGGGTGGTGGTGAAGGAAGGGGAGATGGTGAGGCCAGCAGACCCCTGGCTGGCTACTGGCTGCTGCTGGTAGGGATGAAAGAGGCTTTGCAGAGCTGCAGCTGTGGGGCTGGCTGCGGGCACCCAGAGCCTCCACTGAGCCCAGCCCTGTCCCCAGCTGCTGGTGGCAGTGTGAGGATGAGGAGGGTGCATGGTTAGGGTCATTTTCTTTCTCCTCTCTGCTGCACTAAAGCCACCCAAGGGCAGTGCAGGAGTGAGGAAGGGACGTGCATGGAGGTGGAAACCTGCCCAATTAATGCTGAGGAAAGGAACCCAGCCAGCTGTGCTGATTAGCAGGGACAGATGCCCACTGCAGCATGGAGGGCTTCTGAGCTAGGGGGTGAGCAATGGGAAGTCAGCAGAAGCATGCTGCAGTGGGCATCTGTGCAGTGCTATCTGTGCTGGGATGCTCTGAACAGCTCTCAACAGCCAGAAGTGGCTTCTCCATGCTGGTCCCCTCCTGATGCTGCTTCCCTCAGCTTCTCCTCCTCCATCTCCTTCTTTCTTCCTATGGGGAATAGCTCAGTGCCTCTTACCCCACTCCCACTCTCCCTCATCACTCTCCCAGGTACATCCCTGGCATGGGCCTGGAGGAGCCCCAGGCTGCTCTGCAGGCAGCTGAGCTCCAGCCCTTGGTGGCACAGGAACAGGTAACTCCCTGCTGGAGAGACACAGGATCAGAGGCTCACAGGATGTTAGGGGTTGGAAGGGGCCCCTGGAGAGCTTCAAGTCCAACCCCCTGCCAGAGCAGGACCACAGAACCCAGCACAGGTCACACAGGAACACATCCAGACAGGGCTGGGAAGGCTCCAGAGAAGGAGACTCCACAACCTCTCTGGGCAGCCTGCTCCAGGGCTCTGTGAGCCTCACAGGGAAGAAATTCCTCCTCATGTTGAGGTGGAACCTCCTGTGCTGGAGTTTACCTCCACTGTCCCTTGTCCTATCCCAGGGTGCAGCTGAGCAGAGCCTGTCTCCTCCCTCTTGACCCCCAGCCCTCAGCTATTGATAGACATTGATCAGAGCCCTCTCAGCCTTCTCCTCTCCAGACTCTCTGCCCCAGGGCTTTCAACCTCTCCTCACCAGGCAGTGCTCCAGGTCCCTTCAGCATCCTTGGAGCCCTCCCTTGGACTCTCTCCAGCAGATCCCTGTCCCTCTTGACCTGGGGAGCCCAGAGCTGGATGCAATATTCCAGGTGAGGTCTCCCCAGGGCAGAGCAGAGGGGGAGGAGACCCTCCTGGCTCTGTTGGACACAGTCCTCATTGTCCTTCCTCTGGGGATTGTCCCCAGCTCCTCAGCTGCTCCTGGCAGGGCTGGAACCTTGCAGATGCCAGGGGCAGTGATGTCCCCACGTGCCCAGCCTGCAGGGCTCTTGCTCACAGCAGGTCACGTTTCGAAGCCAGCTGACCTTGAAGAAACCCAAACCAAACCCAACAACAACAGCACAAAAGCAGCCAGGGCTGAGCCAGCCCCACTCTGCAACTGGATTTATGAGCTGAGGTGGCTGGGCCCTGGGGAGGGCTGGCTGGGAGGAGCTGGCACCCTGCCTGCTGACGTGCTCCTTGGCATCAGGCTGTGGTCACAGGCTGGGTCCCATCAGGGAGCTCCTCCAGAGGTGACCTCACCCAGCAAGGAGCAGGGGAAACAAAAACATCACCCAAAAGCTGAGTTGTCACGCTGCTCCCTCTCACCCACTCCTCTGAGGTCCTCCAGGGCTGGCAGGAGGTTGCTCCAGGCCTGGCACAGGCTCTGTGAGCTCTGCTGGGTTAATAGAGCTCTGTGCAGGCCTGTGCCAAGAGCTTGCAGCTGGAGTTTGAGCTTGCCCTGAGCTGAAGAAAACCCTGGGGAGCTGCTGGCTTCTCCTCCCCAGAGTGAATCAGGGAGCAGGTGGGGAGCTGAGGGTGACAGCTTGGAAATCTTGGTGTTTGGGACAGGAAAGGTCTAAAAGGGACTCAGCAGGGGCAGGAGGTGAAAAAGGGTGAGGAGGGGAGAGCAGAGCAGGTGTCCATGGCAGGGTGACGTGATGGGAAAGTCCTTCCCACAGCCCTCACCTCCTGGCTCCCCACCAGCCCACATCTGCAGTGTTTGGTCCAGTTCTGGGCTTCCCAGTTCCAGGGGGACAGGGATACACTGGAGAGTGGCCAAAGGAGGCTGTGAGGGTGATGAAGGGACTGGAACATCTCTGTGAGGAGCAAAGGCTGAGAGCCCTGGGGGTGGTGAGGCTGAAGGAGAGCAGCCCCAGAGGGGAGCTCAGCAAGAGCTAAAGGGTGGGGGGCAAGAGGCTGGGGCCAGACTTTTGTCAGTGGTGCCCTGGGGCAAAGGGCACAAACTGGCAGCCAGGAGGTTCCATCTGAGCAGGAGGAGAAAGCTGCTTGGTGTGAGGGTGCTGGAGGCCTGGAGCAGGCTGCCCAGGGAGGTTGTCTGGAGGCTTTCCAGACCTGCCTGGACACATTTCTGTGTGGCCTGCCCTGGGTGACTCTGCTTTGGCAGCAGGGTTGGACTCTCACAGGCCTCACCTTCCCAGCTGGGGACCCCTCTCAGGAGGGTGCTTCACCATCCTCCCTCCAGGTCCCTTCCTGCTCCACGAAGCCACTTCCCGGCGCTTGGCTCTGTGTCGTTGTTGGGCAGCAGGAGCCCAGCCTGAGGACACACAATAGAATTTGCCTCCTTTTGCTGACTGGAACGTTTGTGGCTGTGGTGAAGGAGAGGGCAGAGGGGGACAGCATTGCCAGCCCTGGAGGGCCAGGGCCAGCCCCTCAGCCCCTCTGCAGGCTGCAGGGCACCGGACAAAACAGGACTGGTGGCACTGCTCCCTTCAGCAGCCTGCCTGACCTGGCGGTGGCCTCTGCCCTGCAGTGCCAGGAGCTGCTTGGAGCCCTCTCTGTCTGTCTGTCTGTCTGTCCTCCCCCGCAGGGCAGAGCCCTTGCCCTGGCCAGGCTGGTGGCTGTGTGCCCGGGGAGCTTGGCCTCGGGCAGCTGACGGTGGCTGCGGCCAAGGGCTGATGCCATGGGGCCAGGGGAGGGCAGGGAGGGGAAGCAGAGGGATGCCAGGTGGGACAAAGGCAAACTGGGCAGAGTGGGGAGACGCTGTGGGCACTGCTGTCGGGTCCTGGTGTGGCTGGAGGGGCTCAGCTTCATGGGGACACCTCTGTCCCCTCCAGAGCCCCCCTCCAGAGCCCCCAGGCTGTGCTGGAACTTGCTGCTGCCCTCGGGATGGGGACCAGCCACGGCCACTGTCACCGAGCTGCCGGAGCACCCAGCCCATAGGGCTGGACCCAGGGTCTGGTGCTGACTCAGCAGGCAGGAACACCTCTCTGCTCCGAGCCCAGTGCTGGCTTCCCCAGCCCCATCCTGGGAAGCCCCTGGGGGTCACAGGGGGCTAATTCCCTCCTGGATGTCCTCAGCCCACGCCGGTCCCTAGGGATCTGGGCAGCGGCAGCAGCGCCTTGGGAAACCCCAGGCAGAAAATGAAAAGGTCAAGAAAAGCCTCTGGTGGCCAAAAATGTTCCTCCAGCAGCCCACGGAGCCAGGGGCAGGGGCTGCCCATGCCCAGCCCTGCCTGCCCAGCCCTGATCCCTTTGCCACATGCCCAGATCGGCAGTGCCCGGTGTGGGGGAGGGGCTTTGGCACCACCACCCCCCCCCCCGGTCAATATACAGCGATGGCAAACCTCCCAGGGCTTTGCCAGGCCAGCTGGGAGCAGAAAGGGGGCTGGAGGTGGCTGTGATGGACAATGTCCCCTTGCAGGGCACAGGGGTGTGGGGGGCACAGCGCTGGGGGTGTTCCCCTGGTTGAGGTCTGGAAGCTGCTGGCACTTTTGAGGAGCAGGGACATATTCTGGGGACCTCTCTTCCTCTCCTACAGGATTCCCAACAGGGAATTGGAGGGGGAGGAATTCCTCATGGTGACCCCCAAGTGGCACAACCCTGCTGGCATGGGGGAGGGAGAGCAGCTGGTGAAGCTGTGCCATGCTGGAGGAAAGGGCTCCCCCTGTGCCACCCTAGCTCCAAAGGGCTTTGGGCAGCAGCAGCCAGGCTGTGAATGGGTACCAGGGCTGGCGGGTTGGGGACCCTTCCCTTTGTCCCCATCACCTCGGGCTCAGGGCACAGCCAGGAGGGTTCCCTGTGAGCTGCAGTGGGGGTGACAAAAGGGGATTTGAACCCCCCACCCCAGAGATCAATAGAGAAGATGGAGACAGGAGGGGTGCCAGGGCTGGTGGGTTGAGGACCATTCCCTTTGTCCCCATCACCTTGGGCTCAGGGCACAGCCAGGAGGGTTCCCTGTGAGCTGCAATGGGGGTGAGAAAAGGGGATTTGAACCCCCCACCCACCCCAGAGATCAATAGAGAAGGGTCTTTGGGCTTGGCATGGAGACTGGATGGGTGCCAAGGCTGGTGGGCCTTGGGGAGCAGCACCCAGGGCGTGAATGGGTCCGGGGCTGGTGGGGTGGGGACCTTCCCCTTGTCCACATCACCTCTGGTCCAGGGCACAGCCAAGAGGGGTCCCTGTGAACTGCAATGAGGGTGGCAAGGGGGGCTTTGGACCTCCCTACCCCAGAGATCAATAAAGAAGGGTCCTTGGGCTGGGGATGGAGACTGGATGGGTGCCAGGGAGGGAGAGCAGCCAGAGGGAGGAGAGGAAGAGGAAGAGGCAGACAAAGCTGCTTTGTGCTGGGCAGCAATGAGAGCGGAAAGAGGGAGGGGGAAGGGAGGCCTTGGGCTCACTGGTGCCAGCCTGGGGAGCATGAGAGGGTGTGTGGGTGTGTGTGTGTGTGTGTGTGTGTGAGCTGGCTCCTTCCATCCCCATGGTCCCCAGAGTGGGGGTGCAGGAGCTAGCCCATGGGGGCGTGGGAAGAAAATAGCTGCTGTGCTGTTCATCAATTAGCAGGGACTGAAAAGAGAATGTCTTTTACCTCTGCCCCATCCTTTTGTAGCCCAGGAGGTAATTTATAAACCTAGAAATACATCTGGGGGGGGTGGGGTGGGGGGGGGTGGTGCAACCTCAAAACGTGGAGCCCACTGCTCCCCATCACGTTGGTAGAAACCAGAGATCCTCCCTCCTCCCCCATCCCCCCCCAGCCTCAGGACTCCAGGCTCACACAGCACTCTCCCCACTGAAGCCCACAAAGGTCTCTGCAGAGCTCTGGGGTGTCCCCAGGGGTGTGTGTGTGTGTCCCCTCCCCCTAAACAAAGCATCAGCACTGTGCCCTTGCTGAGGTCACCCCAAGCTTGGCTTTCCTCCATCCCCCTGGGCAGGCCCAGTGCCAGGGTCAGATGATTATTTGGTGCCTCTCTTTGTGCCCCTCTTTTTTTTTTCACGGGACAATGTGGGGGCACTGAGCCGTGAGGGAGCCCCAGGAGACCCCAAGCCCTGCCCCACTGGCCCAGTTTGAGGCCTCCTGCTCCCCAGTTAGCGGCTTGGCACGGAACAGCTCCTCAAGAGGCTGCTAAAAACAGACCCCAAAGCGAAGAGAATGAAGGGTTGTCACAAACTAGGGCAAGAATCAGGTCTCTGCCCTCCTTTCCAGATGGTCTCAGCAGTCCCCTGTGTGCCCATGCCCAGAGAGCAGCTCCTGAAAGCTCTCTGCTGCCAGCCCTGGCTGGCCCTGTCCCACAGCCACTGCAGCAATGGGGACCTCTGGAAGGGGAAAGGGAGGAAAGGGGCTGGGGAAGAGGCAGGAACATTCTGGGACAGGGTAGGACTGGGGGGATGGAACAAAACTAGGAATGGGGAGATTCAGATTGGATGTTAGGAAGAAGTTCTTCCCCATGAGGGTGGTGAGAGACTGGCACAGGTTGCCCAGGGAGGTGGTGGCAGCCTCATCCCTGGAGGTTATTAAGGCCAGGCTGGATGCGGCTGTGAGCAACCTGCTGTAGGGTGTAAAGGCTGGGACCATGGTGGTGGAGGAGGCCACCTTGGTGCCTTGCAGCCTGCTGGTTTGAACAGCTGCCTGGGCAAAGGGCTCAGCTCTCTCCAAGGGGAGGGCTTTCAGGGACCCCCACCTCACTTCTGGACAACTTCTAGCTGCAAGAGGAAGGGTAGCTCTGGTCCCAGGTGAGCCAGCACACAGCCAAGGGGCAGAGCCTGGCATCACAGTGGGCAGCAAGAGCAGTGGGTGGGCAGAGCACTCAGCTGGGAGAGGTCTGAGTGCTGGAAGGTGTCCAGAGAAAGGCCACAAGGATGAGCAGAGGGCTGGAGCTGCTCTGCTCTGGAGACAGCCTGAGAGAGTTGGGGTTGTGCAGGTTGGAGAGGAGAAGGCTCCAGGGAGACCTTCTTGTGGCCTTGCAGGATCTGCAGGGGGCTGCAAGAAAGCTGGGGAGGGACTTTAGTGGGTGTCAGGGAGTGACAGGACTGGGGGGGATGGAGCAAAACTAGGAATGGGGAGATTCAGATTGGATGTGAGGAAGAAGTTGTTGCCCATGAGGGTGGTGAGAGCCTGGCACAGGTTGCCCAGGGAGGTGATGGCAGCCTCACCCCTGGAGGTGTTTGCAGCCAGGCTGGATGTGGCTGTGAGCAACCTGCTGCAGTGTGAGGTGTCCCTGCCCATGGCAGGGGGTTGGGACTGGCTGAGCCTTGAGGTCCCTTCCAGCCCTGACACTTCTCATTCCATGATTCCATAAGGGCTCCTGTGCCTGCGAGCCAGGGCCACCAGCATGTGGCAGAGCATTTGTCCCTCCCAAGTGGCCATCTGGGAGAAGATGTTCTTGGTCCCAGCAGAGCAGCAGGGAGCTCTAACCTGGCCCAGTTCTGCCTGGGTCAGCCTCTAAACTCAGCTGCTGGCCAGGCTGGTGCTGCTCACAGGAGAGCAAGGGCAGGAGGAGCCCTCCATGGGGACACCAAGGTGGGGGGACATTGCTGTCACAGAGCTGTCACACTGCTGTGGACACCTCTGGGGGACAGGAAAGGCTCAAATAGGGTGACCAGGGCTCTGCTTGGTTTTATCCCCAGGAAATATCCACCAGGGAAAGTACCTGGATAGTGGTGGTGGCTCATCCCCACCAGCTTCCCACCTGCTTGGCTTTCAGGGCAAGGGGACACACACGTCTCCAGCCCCCAGAGCCCACTCCCAGGCTCAGAGGGGAGCTCCCAGGCACCAGCCCAGGTTTGCCAAGGTGGACTTTCTGGGCAGTGAACGGGAGTGCCAGCCTCCCCCTGGAAGCAGAGCTCACCACAGGCAGCTGTGATGCCCACCCAAGCCTGGGTGAGGCCCCTGCTCAGTGCCACAGGGCTTCAGGGTCACCTCCATGCCACCAAAGGTTCACGGCTTGCATCAGGTTGGAAGGGACCCTCCAAGGTCATCTTGTCCAACTCCCCTGCAGGCAGCAGGGACACCTCCAACCAGAGCAGGCTGCCCAGGGCCACAGCCAGGCTGAGCTTGAATGTCTCCACGGGTGGGATCTCAACCACTTCTCTGGACAACCTGTTCCAGTGTCTCTCCAACCTCATTTTGCAGAACTTCCTCCTGATGCCCAACCTCAACCTCCCCTGCTCCAGTTTCAAACCATTGCTGCTCATCCTATCCCCACAGCCCCTTCTGGACAGTCCCTCCCCAGCCTGCCTGCAGGTCTCCTTCAGAGAGTGAATTGCAGCTCTAAGGTGTCCCTGGAGCCTTCTCTCCTCCAGGCTGAATAGCCCCAACTCTCTCAGTCTGTCCCCACAGCAGAGGTTCTCCAGCCCTCTGAGCATCTTTGTGGCCTCCTCTGGACCCTCTCCATCAGCTCCAGGTCCTTCTAGTGTTGGGGGTCCCATATCAGGACACAGCACTGCAGGTGAAGTCTCCCCAGAGCAGAGCAGGATCCTCTCTCCAGCTCTGGCCACACTGCTTTGGATGCAGCCCAGGCTGCCCTTGGCAGTGCTGCCAGTGCCCATTGCTGGCTGCTGCCCAGCTTCTCCCCCCCCAGCACCCCCAAGTCCTTCCCTGCAGGGCTGCTCTCAACCTCCTCACCCCCAGCCTGGACTGATATCAAGGATTGCCCCAACCCAGCTGCAGGACCTTGCTCTTTGCCTTGCTGAACCTCAGGAGGTTCTCCTGAGCTCACCTCCCCAGCCTGCCCAGGTCCCTCTGGCTGGCTCCATCCCACCCTTCAGCCTCATCAACCAACCCCTCAGCCTGGGGCCATCTGCAGACCTGCTGAGGCTGCCTCAGCCTCACTCTCTGTGTCCTTGGTGAAGACATTGAGCAGCAACTGGTCCCAGTACAGACCAGTATGGCAGCACAGGAAGACAAGATCCCAGATTGTACCCAAAAATGCTGTTTATTTCCCCATTTTTTTTGTACATACCAACTCAGGATTAGACCTCCCCTCAGCCCTCCCCTCTTCCCCCCAACTTTGGCCCCATCCATTCAAGCCTGGCACTGCCCTCCAGTTGCAGCCCAGTGCTGGTGTCCCAGTTAAGAGATCCAGACAGCTCCTGCCCTGAAGGAGCCTTCACAGCTTAAAGGCTGAGCTGATCCAGCTCATGACGTGGCCAGGCCTGAATTAGAGCAGCCAGGGGGCACTGGGGCACTCGGTGCCTGAGGGCACAGGGCTGAGTGTGGCATGGCCACGGGCAGGGCACCCGGGGACAGGCAGCAGCCACAGCTCCTGCCCCTGCCTCTTCAGTGCCTCCTTCCCAGGGGGAGTTTGTGAGCTGGAGAAGGAGGCAGGGGGAGGAGGAGGGCTGAGGGATATCCAGCAGCAGCTGAATGACTGCAGGCAGCAGAGGTTAACCCTTTCAGGACCAGAAGCCTCTCAGATGTCAGCCTGAGACACTGAGGGCAGGCACAGAGGAGTCCTGGAGTCAGTTTGGATGGAAGAGATCTCCAAGAGCATCCAGGCCAAGCCTCAGCCCAGCACTGCCAGGAGCACCACCAAACCATGGCCCTCAGCACCAGAGCTCTGCAGGTCACTTCCTGGTGGCTTTGCTATTCTCTAAGGGTTTTTTTTGGTCTTTCAGCCACATGCTCAAAGCCAGGAGCAGGAAGAAGGATGAGGAAGGAAAAGAGAGCAGAGAAATCAAGGTCCTGCTCTCAGACAGCACCAACACCATGGCCCTCAGCACCACAGCTACTCACCTCTGGAACCCCTGCAGGAGTGGGGACTCCACCACCTCCCTGGGCAGCCTGGACCCAGCCTGGACAACCCTCAAGGGGAAGAAATTGTTCCTCACATCCAACCTAAACCTCCTCTGACACAACTTGAGGCCATTTCCTCTTGTCTTATCACTTGTTCCTTGGGAGAAAAGACCCCACTTGGCTCCAGCTTCCTCTCAGGGAGCTGTAGAAAGCAATGAGGTCTCCCTCAGCCTCCTCTTCTGCAGGCTGAACACCCCCAGTTCCCTCAGCTGCTCCTTCCCAGCCCTGTTCTCCAGCCCCTTTCCCAGCTTCCTTGCCCTTCTCTGGCCCTGCTCCAGCTCCTCAGTGTCCTTCTTGGAGTGAGGAGCCCAAAACTGCCCCCAGCACTCAAGCTGTGGCCTCAGCAGTGCAAGGACACAAGCTAGGGGAGGTAAAAATGGTTTGGGGACTGCTAAATAAGCCACAAAGGCAGCAGCCCTCCCTCAGCCTCTCCATGCTCTGGAGCACCTCTGGAGCTAGCCCTCACCTCTCCTTGCTGCATCTGCCTTTCTCTCCTGCTGCCCAGCTGCAGTGCCACACAGATTCCTGTTCACTGGTGGGCAGGAGCCATCCCTGCTGGGTCTGTCCTCCTCCCCCCACAGCAGCAAAACAAGAGGAGCATGAGGTATGTAGAGCAGAGGGCTGGGACTGCTCTTCTGCCCTGTGCACAGCAGCTCTGACACACACAGGTGGTGCAGACAGGGAAGGGACCAACGGCCTCCAAACCCAGACACCAACCATCTCCCTTCTCCTTCCACATCTGCTGGCAAGATGAGACCTCCTGGTGGCCTTGCAGGGCTTAAAGGGGACAAGAATAAAGCTGGGGACAGAGTTTTGAGCAGGGCCTGTTGGGACAGGCCAAGGGGGGATGGTTTGAACTGAAAGAGGGAGATGCAGAGTGGAGAGAAGGGAGAAATGTTTGACCCTGAGAGTGGGGAGAGCCTGGCCCAGGCTGCCCAGAGAGATTGGAGCTGCCCCATGGCTGGCACCATCCCAGGTGAGGTTGTTTGGGGCTATGAGCAACCTGCTCCAGTTGGAGATGTCCCTGCCAGCTGCATGGGGGTTGGACTGGATGAGCTTTGAAGGTCCCTTCCCACTCAAACCACTCTGGGGTTCCATGTCTCCTGGGCAGGGGGAGGGGGCATTTTCCAGCACTGGGCCCTGTGTGGGTGCTGCTGGTGGGTCAGACCCCCTCCAAGTGGTCTCAGATTCCTGCTGCTGGGCTGCCCAAGAGCTGCTCTCCCATCTCAGTCCAGCAGTGAGCAGGGATGAAGCATTTGGTTTGTGCAGACAACACAGGGAGCATTCAGAGCTGCCAGGCTTTGTGTGCTGATCCCCTCAGGGCTCCAGCAGAAAGGGAAGGGGTGGGGAGGGGGTGGAGGAGAAATGTCCCCCCCCCAGCTGCCAGCTGGACCATGGCTGAGCTAGAAAGAGCTGAAAGAAAGAAAGAAAGACAGAAAGGGCATGCACTCAATGCACCTCTTGTCCTCCTCCTCCTGCAAACCCTCCTCTGATCCAGCAGCCCTGGCTGCCCCCCAGGCTCTCCTACATCCCCCAAACCCTCTCCCAAGCCTCAACCCACAGAAGAAAATATTTTCCCATGAGAACAGTTGGACATTGGAACCATCTCCCAAGGGAAGCAGTGGATCACAGGGTGCTGGGCCACCCCATTCAGACCCTGCTGTGACCTAGAAAGGTTGCACTAGAACCTTGGGGTCCCTTCTGGGGTTCTACGATAAGCTTCTCCCTCTGCCCAAAGCCATCAGCCCACAGAAGCTTCTCCCTGCTCTGCCCAAAGCCATCACCCCCCAGAAGCTTCTCCCTGCTCTGCCCAAAGCCATCACCCCCCAGAAGCTTCTCCCTGCTCTGCCCAAAGCCATCACCCCCAGAAGCTTCTCCCTGCTCTGCCCAAAGCCATCACCCCCAGAAGCTTCTCCCTGCTCTGCCCAAAGCCATCAACCCCCAGAAGCTTCTCCCTGCTCTGCCCAAAGCC
The DNA here is from genome assembly GCA_033816785.1 of Picus viridis. Classification (NCBI taxonomy): domain Eukaryota; kingdom Metazoa; phylum Chordata; class Aves; order Piciformes; family Picidae; genus Picus; species Picus viridis. The sequence continues at coordinate 1,622,712 of CM066593.1, forward strand.
ATCACCCCCAGAAGCTTCTCCCTGCTCTGCCCAAAGCCATCAGGCTTTCCCCCAGAAGCTTCTCCCTGCTCTGCCCAAAGCCATCACCCCCAGAAGCTTTTCCCTCTGCCCAAAGCCATCAGCCCCCAGAAGCTTCTCCCTGCTCTGCCCAAAGCCATCAGCCCCCAGAAGCTTCTGCCCCCTGCTCTGCCCAAAGCCATCAACCCCCAGAAGCTTTTCCCTCTGCCCAAAGCCATCAACCCCCAGAAGCTTCTCCCTGCTCTGCCCAAAGCCATCAGCCCACAGAGGCTTTTCCCTCTGCCCAAAGCCATCAGCCCACAGAAGCTTCTCCCTCTACCCAAAGCCATCAACCCCCAGAGGCTTCTCTCTCTGCCCAAAGCCATCAACCCCCAGAGGCTTCTCCCTCTGCCCAAAGCCATCAGCCCACAGAAGCCTCTCCCTGCTCTCACCACAGCCCTCCCCCTCCAGCAGCCCCAGTTCTACCCCTCCCAACCCACAGCCTGAACCCAGCAGGCTGCTCCCTCCCTGCTTCACCACCACCTCAGCTCCTTGCAGCTCCCAAACATTCCCTCTCCTCAGCCACTGAGGTTTCCCACATCCTCCCACCTTTTCCTTGCACAAACGTTCTCAATTTGCTTTTTTTACCCCTTGCAGCATCCTGTGAGGAGGAGGAAGGCTGTGAAGCTCCAGCTCGGCATTTAAGGCTGAGTTCATTCAAGCTCCTGCAGAAGAGACACCAACAGCTCCAGGTTAGGATTTCAGACTCCTCCCTCATGTCCCTTTGCTGAATGCAGCAGCTCCTGGCTCTACCCAGTTGTCCTCACTGCCCCCACCCGGATTCTTCTCTAGCTCTTGATGTCCCTCGTCTGGCTGGGGAAGCAGAACTGCAGCCAGCACAGAGTGGTTTGGGCTTGGAAGGAACCTTTGGGAGATCAGAGGCTGCAGCCTTTGCTGGGGGGCAGCAATCAGCCAGGGCCAAGACCACAGAATCGTCAGGGCTGGAAGGGACCTCAAGGCTCAGCCAGTTCCAAGCCCCCTGCCATGGGCAGGGACACCTCACACTGCAGCAGGTGGCTCACAGCCACATCCAGCCTGGCTGCAAACACCTCCAGGGGTGAGGCTGCCACCACCTCCCTGGGCAACCTGTGCCAGTCTCTCACCACCCTCATGGGGAACAACTTCTTCCTCACATCCAATCTCAATCTCCCCACTCCTAGTTTTGTTCCATCCCCCCAGTCCTATCCCTCCCTGACACCCTCAAAAGTCCCTCCCCAGCTTTCTTGCAGCCCCCTGCAGATCCTGCAAGGCCACAAGAAGGTCTCCCTGGAGCCTTCTCCTCTCCAGCCTGCACAACCCCAACTCTCTCAGGCTGTCTCCAGAGCAGAGCAGCTCCAGCCCTCTGCTCCTCCTCGGGGCCCTTCTCTGGACCCCTTCCAGCACCTCCAGAGCCTTCCTGGCACAGAGGCTCCAGACCTGGACCCAGAGCTGCAGCTGTGGTCTCAGCAGAGTGGAGCAGAGGGGCAGAATCCCCTCCCTCACCTGCTGCCCACACTTCTCCTGCTGCAGCCCAGGCTCTGCTTGGCTCTCTGGGCTGCAAGTGCTGACTGCTGGCTCCTGCTGAGCTTCTCCTCCCCCAGCACCCCCAAGGCCTTTTCTTCAGGGCTTCAGGGCCCAGCCTATATCAGTGCCTGGGATTGCCCTGACCCAGATGCATGCAGCAGCCTTGGCTCCTGCCAAGGAGAGCAGACTCAGACCATGCTAGGGATGGGTGGAGGAGACAGATCCAGAGGGTGTGGAAAAGGAGACAGCTTGGAAGCAGGTCCAGAGGTGACAGGGTTTGAGGAGAGCAGTGTGAAGGGATGGTGAAGCAGCTGAAAGTGGTCCTTGGCTGGGAGGCTCTGGCTAGAGAGGATCTGATGTGCTCAGGGTGCAGAAGACAGCAGAGAAAAGCAGCTCCACTGCTGAAAATGAGTTGGAGATCTCTCTCCATGCTTCTGCTGAGCCTCCTCCACCTATAGCTGAGACACCAGAGCTGTGTAGCTTTGTGTCTCCTTTATCTCCACTCTGGTTTTCTTCTTCCAAATGCTTGGCTGAGGGATCTACCTCCCCCACTCTTCTGGCCTGCTCCCCAGCTTGTGGCCACTTGTGTGGCACAGACCTAAGCCCACCTGGCTGCCCTCCCCTCTGCTTCGCTCTGCTGCCTTCCCCAGCCTGAGCACATCACATCCCCTCTGGCCAGAGGCTCCCATTCAGTCTCTGCCATCCAGGACCACTTTCAGCAGCACAGAAGCTGCACCACCACCTCTTCACACTGCTCTCCTCAAACCCTGTCCCCTCTGAACCTGCTTTCAAGCTGTCTCCTTTTCCAACCCCTTTGATCTCTCCTCCATCTGTCCCCTAGCATGGCATCAGTCTCTTCTCTCCATGATTTCCTGTAGCTGCTGGGACCTGGGGGTCTCCCCATGTGTCCCACCACCACTTCAGCTCTTTCCATCTCCCTGCAAGCCCTTCTGGAAGAAGTGTAACAGCCCTGCCTTGGCCACACTCCTGCACACAAAAAGGACCATTCTGCTTCCTCAGCCTGGAAGAAGGCTTCTGAGCAGGGCCTGTGGTGCCAGGCCAAGGGGGATGGGTGGAAACTCAAAGAGGGAGATTCAGAGTGGAGAGAAGGAGAAATGTTTGACCCTGAGGGTGGGGAGAGCCTGGCCCAGGCTGTCCAGAGAGGTTGGAGCTGCCTCATCCCTGGCACCATCCCAGGTGAGGTGGTTTGGGGCTGTGAGCAACCTGCTCTGGCTGCAGCTGTCCCTGTTGGCTGCAGGGGGATTGGACTGGATGAGCTCTGAAGATCCCTTCCCACCCAAACCATTCTCCCACCCTATGATCCACCTGCCTGATGCTCTGCAGCCCCCAGGAGCTCTCTCTGCCAGCTCTCCTTCTCCATCACCAGCTCTCAGGCCATTTCTCCATGCCCCGTGCCAGCTGCCAAGGAACACAGGAGCTCCGTGGGTGAACCTTGGCAGCTCTGCTCTCCAGCTCCCACCCTGCCCAGGCAGCTTGGCTCTGTGCAGCCAGGAGCAGCTCCAGCCCTAGGCTAAAGGAGGGGAGAAGCTGCTGGGCTCCTGGTGAGCAGCTGGGAGGGGCTCTGGGTGCAGGTGCCCCTGCTGGCTGCAGGGGGATCGGTCTGGGTGAGCTTTGGAGGTCCCTTCCAACCCAAGCCAGCTGATGGTTCTAAGGCAAAGTGTGGTGTCCTGGTCCAGATCTCTGGGCAGGGGAAGAGGCAGTGGCAGGCCAGGAGTGCACAGTGGAAGGTGCTGCTTGAGGCAGCAGGAATGGAGGGGGTGGAGGAGCTGTTTTGGATGTGGATTCAAAGGGCAGAACACGTCAGCAGCTGCAGCACTACCAGCTGGGTGTGAGAACCATGCCAGGGTTTCCCTGACAGCTGAGAGGATGGAGTGAACACTGAGGAGGAAGCAGAGGATCATGGAATGGTTTGGCTTGGAAGGACCTCAAAGATCATCTGGTTCCAACCATGGGCAGGGACACCTCCCAGTGGAGCAGGTGGCTCAAAGTCTGGTCCAGCCTCACCTGGGATGGTGCCAGGGATGAGGCAGCTCCCAGCTCTCTGGGCAGCCTGGGCCAGGCTCTCCCCACCCTCAGGGTCAAAACATTTCTCCCTTCTCTCCACTCTCAATCTCTCTCTCTCAGTCCAAACCATCTGCCCTTGGCCTGTCCCAACAGGCCCTGCTCAAAACTCTGTCCCCAGCTTCCTTCTCATCTCCTTCAAGCCCTGCAAAGCCACCAGAAGGTCTCCCTGGAGCCTTCCCTTCTCCAGGCTGCACAACCCCAACTCCTTGGGTCTGGCCTCACAGCAGAGGGCTTCCAGCCCCCTCCCTCATCCCTCAAGAACAGTCCCAACAGCAGGCACCTTCTCCTCCTTCCCTTACATCCCTGGAGCTCCCTGTGGGAAGGAGCATGGAGGTGGCACAGCCTGGTGAGCAGCTGCTGCCCTGCCAGGGAGGGGACAAACCACCAGCCTGCAAGGCTCCCCTCCCCTCCAGCCACAGCAGCCACCCTCAGAGGAATCACAGGGCCCTGAGACACACACAGGGAGGAACAAGGACCAGACAGTGCTCAACCTTTGGCACTGTCCCCACAGCATCCTGCTGGCCATGTTGGGCAGGTATGGATTTGCTGGGTGGACTGCTCAGTGGGTAAGGAATTGGCTGGGTGGTTGCATCCAGAGGGTGGTGCTCAGTGGCTCGAAGTCCAGCTGGAGAGCAGTGACAGTGGTGGCCCTCAGGGGTCTATGCTGGGACCTGTGCTGCTTAATATTCTTATCAGTGCTATAGACAGAGGGATCCAGGCACCAGCGCAGTGTGCAGATGGCACCAAGCTGAGTGGGGCTGTTGGCACCCCAGAGGGACAGGATGGCATCCAGAGGGACCTGGACAGGCTGGAGAGGTGGTGCCCAGCTGAGCCTCAGGAGGCTCAGCAAGAGCAAGTGCAGGGTTCTGCAGCTGGGCCAGAACAATCCTCACTGTCAGTCCAGGCTGGGGAAGGAGGGGATAGAAAGCAGCCCTGGGGAAAAGGACTTGGGGTGCTGGTGGGGGAGAAGCTGGGCAGGAGCAGGCAGTGTGAGCTTGCAGCACAGGAGGCAAATCCCAGCCTGGGCTGCATCCAAAGCAGTGCTGCCAGCAGGGCCAGAGAGGGGATTCTGACACTTGGCTCTGCTCTGGGGAGACCTCACCTGGAGCACTGCATCCAGCTCTGGAGCCCTCAGCACAGGAAGGACCTGGACCTGATGGAGAGGGTCCAGAGGAGGCCATGAAAATGCTCAGGGGGTTGGAGCAGCTCTGCCATGGGCCAGGCTGAGGGAGCTGGGGGTGTTCAGCCTGGAGAGAGAGAAGGCTCCAGGCAGACCTTAGAGCAGCTTCCAGTACCTGAAGGGGCTACAAGGAGGCTGCAGAGAGACTGTTCCCAAAGGCCTGCAGGGACAGGACCAGGAGCAATGGCTTCAAACGAGAGCAGAGCAGATGGAGAGTGGATGTGAGGAACAAGTTCTTCACCAGAAGGGTGGTGGAGCCCTGGCACAGGTTGCCCAGGGAGGTGGTTGAGGCCCCAGCCCTGGAGCTATTCCAGGTGAGGCTGGACAGGGCTCTGGGCAAGCTGATGCAGTGGAGGATGTCCCTGCTGAGTGCAGGGGGTTGGACTGGCTGAGCTTGGGAGCTCCCTTCCAGCCTGGCCCATTCTGGGATTCTATCACCTGGGGGCCTTCCTGGAGGCTCTGTGGGGAGCAGCTCACTTAGGGTCATGCAAAGGGGCAGTGAGTTCTCCATGTCCTGCTCCTCCATGTCTCTCCTGGAGGTATGGAGCAAAGCCCAGGGGCTCCTCACTCTGTAGCTGCTTCAAGGGAATGTTCTCCTCCCCCGTGGGTGTGATGGGTGGTGGGAATGCAGCCACCTCCCCCTCTGGATGGGAAGGGCTGGATTAGGACCCAGACTGCCTGGCAACACCTTCCTGCTGGGAAGGAGGGGGCAGGGATGGCTGCCCCAGGCCCTGGAGCTGTCTGAAGCCTTGCTCAGGGATCCCAGCTGTTGGGTTATTTATTTGCTGCCAATGAGAGCCCCTCTGCCTCCTCCCCCTGATCTGCCCCGGGGTCTTCTCCCTCTCTGCTGGGTTCAGTTGGCTGCTGGCTCTCCTCCAATGAGCACCCTGGGCTGCTAATGCCACCCTGCCTCTAATCTCCCTTTCACTCTCCTGATGGTGCTCAGCCCACTAAGGAGCTTAGCCTGGCCTCAGCTGCTCACCCTCCCCAGCAACAGGGCTGTCACCCTCAGGGTGCCACGTGTGGGGGTGCCACATGTGCTGCCACCCTCCCCACTGGCAGGGATGCTCTGCTGGTGGCCTCTCTTGTCCAGGCACCAGGCACAGAGAGGGTCCATGAGCTGCAGTGTGGGGTGAGATGTGCTGGGACCAGGCTTTTGTAGGACATTGGACCTCATGAGGTTCAACAAGACCAAGGGCAAGGTCCTGCAGCTGGATCTGGGCAATGCCAGGCACTGATATAGGCTGGGCAGGGACTGGCTGGAGAGCAGCCCTGAAGAAAAGGCCTTGGGGGTGCTGGGGGAGGAGAAGCTCAACAGGAGCCAGCAGTCAGCACTTGCAGCCCAGAGAGCCAAGCAGAGCCTGGGCTGCAGCAGGAGAAGTGTGGCCAGCAGGTGAGGGAGGGGATTCTGCCCCTCTGCTCCACTCTGCTGAGACCACAGCTGCAGCTCTGGGTCCAGGTCTGGAGCCTCTGTGCCAGGAAGGCTCTGGAGGTGCTGGAAGGGGTCCAGAGAAGGGCCCCGAGGAGGAGCAGAGGGCTGGAGCTGCTCTGCTCTGGAGACAGCCTGAGAGAATTGGGGTTGTGCAGGCTGGAGGGGAGAAGGCTCCAGGGAGACCTTCTTGTGGCCTTTCAGTGTCTGCAGGGGGCTGCAAGAAAGCTGGGGAGGGACTTTTGAGGGTGTCAGGGAGGGATAGGACTGGGGGAAGATGGAGCAAAACTAGGAGTGGGGAGATTGAGATTGGATGTGAGGAAGAAGTTGTTGCCCATGAGGGTGGTGAGAGACTGGCACAGGCTGCCCAGGGAGGTGGTGGCAGCCTCACCCCTGGAGGTGTTTGCAGCCAGGCTGGATGTGGCTGTGAGCAAGCTGCTGCAGTGTGAGGTGTCCCTGCCCATGGCAGGGGGCTTGGAACTGGCTGAGCCTTGAGGTCCCTTCCAGCCCTGACAATTCTCTGATTCTATGATTTTTAACCCCAAGATAGGACCCTGGGAGACCTGCACCCACCCTCTCCTGCTCTCCCCTCTTGTTTGTTTGCCAAGGCTGAAAAGAAGAGAGTCAGGACAGGTAGGTAGAAGATGGACCCCCCTCTGCCTTTCCCCCCAGGGCAGAGCTTTGAGCCCTGACAGGACAGCAAGAGATTTTAAGAGGCCATCAATGCTCCCCCAGCCCCACATAAGCCAACAGAGCCCTGACCCTGCAGAGCCAGCGGGAGGTTGGGAGCTGCAGACACAAAGACACTCAGCACAGCTCTGAGAGCTGCCTCCTGGGGCTGCTGCCGGGCCTGGGCAGCCTCCCTCAGCCATCAGCATACTCCTTTGGCCATGCTCCTCCTCCTCCCTCAGCCATCCTCCTCCTTGCCCCTTGGGCTTTGTCATCTTCCTGCCTCAGCCATCCTCACCCCCCCTTGGGCATCCTCCAGTTCCTACCTCAGACATTCTCCTTCTCCTCCTCCTTCAGCCACCCTCCTCCTCCCTCACCACCCTCCTCTTTCAGCCATCATCTTCCTCCTCCTCCCTCACCACCCTCCTCTTTCAGCCATCCTCTTCCTCATCCTCCCTCAGCCGTGCTCCTCCTCCCTCAGCCCCGGCCCCGGCCCCGAGGTGGTTAACCGCGGCTGCTGGGGGCTGTCTCCAGCTCCGGTTTCCGTGACAACAGCTCCCGGTGGACCCCAGCCGAGGCAAATCCCCTCCAACATCTGCCAGCAGCTGCCAGCTCCAGGCCCCTGCTGCCTGCTCCGGCTGCCACCTGCTGGCAGCCCCCTGCGTGCCAGCCTGACCCACAGCTCCCACCGGACCCACAGGGAATCACAGAGCTGTCAGGGCTGGAAGGGACCTCAAGGCTCAGCCAGTCCCAACCCCCTGCCATGGGCAGGGACACCTCACACTGCAGCAGCTTGCTCACAGCCACATCCAGCCTGGCTGCAAACACCTCCAGGGGTGAGGCTGCCACCACCCCCTGGGCAACCTGTGCCAGTCTCTCACCACCCTCATGGGAACAACTTCTTCCTCACATCCAATCTCAATCTCCCCACTTCTAGTTTTGCTCCATCCCCCCCAGTTCTATCCCTCCCTGACACCCTCAAAAGTCCCTCCCCAGCTTTCTTGCAGCCCCCTGCAGATCCTGCAAGGCCACAAGAAGGTCTCCTCGGAGCCTTCTCCTCTCCAGCCTGCACAACCCCAACTCTCTCAGGCTGTCTCCAGAGCAGAGCAGCTCCAGCCCTCTGCTCATCCTCATGGCCCTTCTCTGGACACCTTCCAGCACCTCCAGAGCCTTCCTGTCCTAGGGGCTCCAGACCTGGACCCAGAGCTGCAGCTGTGGTCTGAGCAGAGTGGAGCAGAGGGGCAGAATCCCCTCCCTCACCTGCTGGCCACACTTCCCCTGCTGCAGCCCAGGCTGTGATTTGCTTTCCCAGCCATCTCCCAGCCCCAAGGCACAGCTGCTGCCACCCAGCATCCCCCCAGGAAAGAATCCCCCACAGCTTGAGGGGAGCAAGGACAGCACCACAAAGGGGAGAAGCTTGGGCCATCAAAGTTGGCTACCAGACCTGGCTGCTGGGCTAATGAAGGGAGCCTGGGAGGGTTCTAGAGGGAGATGGTTTTCAATGCCCAGTTTGGACGGGTCCTGAGGAGGAAATGTTGGGCACTGAGGGTGGGAAGAGCCTGGGCCAGGTTGCCCAGAGAGCAGCACAAACTCTGCCCTGGTGAGGGCACAGCTGCAGAGCTGGGTCCAGCTCTGGGCTCCCCAGCTCAAGGGAGACAGGGAAATGCTGGAAAGAGTCCAGCAGAGGGTACATTGCTGCTGAGGGGCCTGGAGCAGCTCTGTGAGGAGCAAAGGCTGAGAGCCCTGGGGGTGCTGAGCCTGGAGGAGAGCAGCCCCAGAGGGGAGCTGAGCAATGCTCAGCAAGAGCTAAAGGAGCTGTGGGGGGCAAGAGGCTGGGGCCAGACTCTGCTCAGTGGTGCCCAGGGACAGGGCAAGGGGCAGTGGGCACAGACTGGAGCACTGGAAGCCCTTTGCTCTGAGGCTGAGAGAGTTGGGGCTGTGCTGCCTGGAGAAGAGAAGGCTTCAGGGAGACCTTCTGGTGGCCTTCAAGGGGATGAGAAGGAAGCTGGGGAAGGAGTTTTGAGCAGGGCCTGTTGGGACAGGCCAAGGGGGGATGGTTTGAACTGAAAGAGGGAGATTGAGAGTGGAGAGAAGGAAGAAATGTTTGACCCTGAGGGTGCTGAGAGCCTGGCCCAGGCTGCCCAGAGAGCCAGGAGCTGCCCCATGGCAGGAAACCTGGAATCAGAGAATATTAGGGCTTGGAAGGGACCTCCAGAGATCAGTGTCCATGTCCCCTGCCAAAGCAGGAGCACCCAGGGCAGGTCACACAGGAGCACATCCAGAGGGGTCTTGGAAGTCTCCACACAAGGAGACTCCACAACCTCCCTGGGCAGCCTGCTCCAGGGCTCAGCACCCTCCCACCAAACAACTTTCTCCTCATGTCCAGATGGACCCTCCTGGCTTCCAGCTTACTCCTGTTGGTCCTTGTCCTATTACTGGGCACCAAGAACCTGGCCTTGAACATCTCCAGGGAAGGGACATCTACAAGCCACCTGGGCAACCCCTTTCAGTGTCTCACCCCTGAAGCCTTCAAGGGCAGGCTGGATGAGGCCTTGAGCAACCTGGGCTGGTGGGAGGTGTCCTTGCCCATGGCAGGGGGTTGGAACTGGCTGAGCTTTAAGCTCCCTTCCATCCTAACCCATTCCATGATTCTATGCTCTGAAGCAGGAGCTGCAGATCTTTATCTGTGGGCTCTCTACCCCCCCGCCCCCCCCAGGCTGTACCCCAAGTCATTCCCCTGCACTCCTGGGCTCAGAGGTGCAGAACAACTCAGCTCCAGCTTGGAACAAAAAGAACCCCTAATCATCTCCTCTGCTTGGAGAAGGATGGGGCCAGAAGCAAGCAGGGAGCAGAGAGTGCTGCCTCCATCTCATCCTCATCACCCAACTCCACTGCTCTGTGTGTGTGTGTGGGGGAAACAGGGCAGGGACTGGCAGCAGCAGGAGCCCTGGGAAACTCTGGCATCTGCTGGAGATGGGGGGAATCCAAAGGGGCCAGGGATGAAAGCTGACACGGAGAGAAAACACTTGGAGCTCCAATTGTTGGCACAGCTGCCGGCCAGACCCCCTCCTGAAAACCTGGAGCATGCCCAGCAAGAAGGGGATGGAAGCCATTAACATCTTCATTGGGAGGCTTTGAAGCATTGCCATCTCCCCCTGGCCCTTCAGCAAGCTCCATTCTTGGAGGGGTTCCAGCCCCTGGGCCCCCTTGAGCAGCAGGCAGGGCTTGGGGGAAGCACTAAGGGAGGCAGGGCTCCATCTCCCCTCCTCCTCCTCCTCCTCCTCCAACCCTTCCCAAAGCAGAACCCATGGGAGCCTGATTGCCCTGCAGGAGTGATCACAGAATCACAGAAGTGTCAGGGCTGGAAGGGACCTCAAGGCTCAGCCAGTCCCAACCCCCTGCCATGGGCAGGGACACCTCACACTGCAGCAGGTGGCTCACAGCCACATCCAGCCTGGCTGCAAACACCTCCAGGGGTGAGGCTGCCACCACCTCCCTGGGCAACCTGTGCCAGAGTCTCACCACCCTCAAGGGGAACAACTTCTTCCTAACATCCAATCTCAATCTCCACACTCCTAGTTTTGCTCCAGCCCCTCCAATCCTATCCCTCCCTGACACCCTCAAAAGTCCCTCCCCAGCTTTCTTGCAGCCCCCTGCAGATCCTGCAAGGCCACAAGAAGGTCTCCCTGGAGCCTTCCCCTCTCCAGCCTGCACAACCCCAACTCTCTCAGGCTGTCTCCAGAGCAGAGCAGCTCCAGCCCTCTGCTCCTCCTCGGGGCCCTTCTCTGGACCCCTTCCAGCACCTCCAGAGCCTTCCTGGCACAGAGGCTCCAGACCTGGACCCAGAGCTGCAGCTGTGGTCTGAGCAGAGTGGAGCAGAGGGGCAGAATCCCCTCCCTCACCTGCTGGCCACACTTCTCCTGCTGCAGCCCAGGCTCTGCTTGGCTCTCTGGGCTGCAAGTGCTGACTGCTGGCTCCTGGTGAGCTTCTCCTCCCCCAGCACCCCCAAGGCCTTTCTTCAGGGCTGCTCTCCAGCCAGTCCATGCCCAGTCTATATCACTGCCTGGCATTGTCCTGAGCCAGCTGCAGGACCTTGCCCTTGGTCCTGTTGAACCTCCTGAGGTTGTCATGGGCTCACCTCTGCAGCCTGTCCAGGTCCCTCGGGAGGGATCCCTTCCTGATGGCCAGGAAAGAAGCCAAACAGCCCCCAGGAGGAACCCTGACAGGTTTGATGCTCCTCTGGAAGTGCAGAGGCTCAGGAAGTCCACAGCCTCAAGAGGGAATGGGGGAGGGAAAAGCCCAAATCTTGGCAAGGCAGCAGCTGGCTGAGAACTACAGGGTGACCCTTAGGGAGGAGAGGGACCTGGGGGTGCTGATTGATGAGCCAGCAGTGTGCTCAGGTGGCCAAGAAGGCCATAGCATCCTGGCCTGGATCAGCAGGAGGCAAGAGTGTGGCCAGCAGGTCTAGGAATGTGATTGTCCTCCTGGGCTCAGCACTGGGGAGGCCACAGCTTGAGTGCTGGGTTCGGTTTTGGGCTCCTCACTCCAGAAGAGGAGGCTGAGGGAGACCTCATGGCTCTCTACAGCTCCCCGAGAGGAGGCTGGAGCCAGGTAGGGGTTGGGCTCTTCTCACATGCAACAAGTGACAGGATGAGAGGAAATGGCCTCAGGTTGCCCCCAGGGGAGCTTCAGGTTGGATGTTAGGGACAATTTCTCAGGCACTGTCCCAGGCTGCCCAGGGAGCTGGTGGAGCCTCCATCCCTGGAGGTGTGTCAAAGCCATCCGGATGTGGTGCTGAGGGAGGTGGTGCAGTGCTGGTGGCTTAGCAGCAGTGGTGGCATTGGGAGCTCCAGGGGAGGGCTTGGACCTGATGATCCCAAAGGTCTCTTCCAGCCTCAACAGCTCCGTGGGTCTATTCTCTGCCCCAGGAGCCCTGCTGAGGCAGGGCAGGACACAGCAGCCCCGCCAGACGCTGAGCAGAGGGCTGGCCAGCTCTGCTGGGACCAGCCTGAGCCCTTGGCGGTTCTGGGGCTCAGCTCAAGTGCCAAAGGGTCTGCAGCCCCGTCTGGGAGGGCTCTGGGTCGCGACCACCTTGTTGAGGCAGCAGAGCCGCAGGAGGGAGGGAGGGAGGGAGGGAGGAATGTGAGAGCTTGCAGAGCATCTGCCTGCAGGATCCGGAGGCGGCAGGAGGAGGGGCCGAGCGCCAGGGAGGGCAGAGGCAGGAAATGAAGGCAGAGGGACGCTGATTGACTCCAGATGCTGGAAGGGAAGGAGGAATCTGGTAGCAGGGAGCAGACTGAGGGAGACAGCCCACGCTGTGGGGACAGCAAGCCGTCAACCTTAGCCTCCCGGAGCAAGCAGAAGGTTGAATTTGGTCTAAGCCACGACTGCTGAGGCAGGGCACTTGTCACTGCTCTGGGCTGTCAGCTCTGCCCTGGAGTAGCTACAGAGCCAGGAGGCTTCCAACCCTAAGCACAAACTCTGCCCTGGTGAGGCCACAGCTGCAGAGCTGGGTCCAGCTCTGGGCTCCCCAGCTCAAGGGAGACAGGGAACTGCTGGAGAGAGGCCAGCAGAGGCTACAGAGCTGCTGAGGGGCCTGGAGCAGCTCTGTGAGGAGCAAAGGCTGAGAGCCCTGGGGGTGCTGAGCCTGGAGAAGAGCAGCCCCAGAGGGGAGCTGAGCAATGCTCAGCAAGAGCTAAAGGAGCTGTGGGGGCAAGAGGCTGGGGCCAGACTCTGCTCAGTGGTGCCCAGGGACAGGGCAAGGGGCACTGGAAGCCCTCTGCTGTGAGGCTGAGAGAGTTGGAGCTGTGCAGCCTGGAGAAGAGAAGGCTCCAGGGAGACCTTCTGGTGGCCTTCAAGGGGATGAGAAGGAAGCTGGGGAAGGAGTTTTGAGCAGGGCCTGTTGGGACAGGCCAAGAAGGAATGGTTTGAACTGGAAGGAGATTGAGAGTGGAGAGAAGGAAGAAATGTTTGACCCTGAAGGTGCTGGGAGCCTGGCCCAGGCTGCCCAGAGAGCCAGGAGCTGCCTCACCCCTGGCACCATCCCAGGTGAGGTGGTTTGGGGCTGTGAGCAACCTGCTCTGGCTGCAGCTGTCCCTGCTGGCTGCAAGGGGGTTGGACTGGATGAGCTTTGCAGGTCCCTTCTAATCCATTCCATGATTTTTACCTGCTCTCCCAGGATTCACTCAGGGCTGAGGGCACAGACATGGTGATGGATGAGGAACCTGGCTCTGCACATCATCCCAAGGCCACCCCACAGAGGCTGTCCCACTCCTTAGGTTCTCTCAGGTTCAGGCTACAGTGCTGGGAAGACTTGCAGGACTTTTCTGGCCTCTCCCCTCCCCTTTTAAAGCACATCTGGAAAGGAATCTGAACCACATGTGGCTGGAAGAGAGGAGGCTGATGCCAGGCTCTGCATCTGGGAAGGAGGGAGAAGAGCCCTGAGGCTAAGACCCACCAGGCCTCCAAGGAAACAAGGGAGAGGATGGAGCACAGGACCAGCACTGAAGGACCACACAGGCTTTTGGGACGTCCAACAGCTGCATTTCATGGAGGCAAAAAGCCTCTCAGGAAGGCCTCCAGATCTGGCAAGGTCCTCAGCCCCTTAGGAGGCTTTGCCCATCACTGAAGAGAGCTTCAGAGGATCACAGAACCATGGAACGGTAGAGGTTGGAAGAGACCTTGGAGACCATCAAGTCCAACACTCACCCAGAGCTCTCAATCTGTTGAGCTAAGCTACTGCTAAGCCACCACCACTAAACCACATCCCTCAGCACCACATCCCTCAGCACCACATCCCTCAGCACCACATCCCTCCACCATTGAAACACCTCCAGGGATGAGGACTCCACCACTTCCCTGTTCCAGGGCCTGAGAACTCTTTCTGTTCCCTGTGACTTGTCCAACAGCAACGTTCAAAGCTCTGCAGCCAAAGCTGCCCAGTGCTGCTCTCAGGACCACAGCTGCAACCCTGGGTCCAGCTCTGGGCTCCCCAGGTCAAGAGAGACAGAGACCTGCTGGAGAGAGTCCAAGGGAGAGCCAGGAGGAGGATTTGGGGACTTGAGCATCTCCCCTGTGAAGAGAGACTGAGAGCCCTGGGGCTGTTTAGTCTGGAGAGGAGAAGGCTGAGAGGGATCTGATCAATGCTTATCAATAGCTGAGGGGTGGGGGGCAAGGGGAGGGGGCCAGGCTCTGTTGGGTGGTGCACAGGAGTGAGACAAGGACCAGTGGAGACAAACTTGAACAGAGAAGGTTTCAGCTCAACATGAGGAGAGGCTTCTTAGCAGTGAGGGTGACAGAGGCCTGGAGCAGGCTGCCCAGAGAGGTTGTGGAGTCTCCTTCTCTGGAGCCTTTCCAGCCCCCCTGGATGCACTCCTGTGTGCCCTGCCCTGGGTGATGCTGCTCTGGCAGGGGGGTTGGGCTGGGTGGTCTCTGGAGGTCCCTCCCAGCCTCTAGTGCTCTGTGATTCTGTGCCAGAAGACTGGCCCAAGGGCAAAGCCTGCTCATAGAGCCACAGACTGGTTTGGCTGGGAAAGAACCTCCAAAGCTCATCCAGTCCAACCCCCTGCAGCCAGCAGGGACATCTGCAGCCAGAGCAGGTTGCTCACAGCCCCAAACAACCTCACCTGGGATGATGCCAGGGATGGAGCATCTCCCACCTCTCTGGGCAGCCTGGGCCAGGCTCTTCTCACCCTCAGGGTCAAACATTTCTCCCTTCTCTCCACTCTGCATCTCCCTCTTGCAGTCCAAACCATCCCCCCTTGGCCTGTCCCAACAGGCCCTGCTCAAAACTCTGTCCCCAGCTTTCATGCTAAGCAGCATTCCAGACCTCAGCAGCATCCAGCCAAGCCAGCAGCAGGGCTCTCCTCCACCTGCTTTGGCCATGCTTTGGTTTGTGGGACACAAACACAATAGGAGAGGTCTGTGGGAAAGTTCTGCAGGCTGAGATTGAAAACAAGAAGAAGTGGATTTCTTTGGCCCTGTTTCTAGAGCAGGTCCAGGGCCATACCTGTGAGCCCCCGGGAAAGCAGGGACCTGGAGCAATGGGGTGGCCAGCAGGAGCAGGGCAGGGATTGTCCCCCTGCACTGGGGAGGCCACAGCTTGAGTGCTGGGTTCAGTATTGAGCTCTTCACTCCAAGGAGGACACTGAGGAGCTGGAGCAGGGCCAGAGAAGGGCAACCAAGCTGGGGAAGGGTCTGGAGAAGAGGGCTGGGGAGGAGCAGCTGAGGGAGCTGGGGGTGTTCAGCCTGCAGAAGAGGAGGCTGAGGGAGACCTCATTGCTCTCTACGGCTCCCTGAGAGGAGGCTGGAGCCAGGTGGGGCTCAGGCTCTTCTCCCTAGTAACAAATGATAAACCAAGAGGAGATGACCTCAAGCTGCCCCAGGAGAGGTTTAGGTTGGATATGAAGAACAATTTCTTCCCCCTGAGGGTTGTCCAGGCCTGGCCCAGGCTGCCCAGGGAGTCCCCATCCCTGCAGGGGTTCCAGAGGTGAGTAGCTGTGGTGCTGAGGGCCATGGTGTTGGTGCTGTCTGAGAGCAGGACCTTGATTTCTCTGCTCTCTTTTCCTTCCTCATCCTTCTTCCTGCTCCTGGCTTTGAGCATGTGGCTGAAAGACCCCAAAACTCCGAGAAGAGCTGAGCCACCAGGAAGTGACCTGCAGAGCCTGGGACAGGGGGAGGGGATGGAGCTATGCTGGAGCTGTTCCTGGCTGCTATCACACAATCACCAAGGCTGGAAGAGACCTCAAAGATCACCAAGTCCAACCTGTCACCACAGACCTCATGACTAGACCATGGCACCAAGTGCCACGTCCAATCCCCTCTTGAACACCTCCAGGGAGGATGACTCCACCACCTCCCTGGGCAGCACATCCCAATGGCTAACAACTCTCTCTGGGAAGAACTTTCTCCTCACCTCCAGCCTAAACCTCCCCTGGTGCAGCTTGGGACTGTGTCCTCTTGTGCTGGTGCTGGTTGCCTGGGAGAAGAGACCAACCCCCCCCTGGCTACAGCCTCCCTTCAGGGAGTTGTAGAGAGCAATGAGGTCACCCCTGAGCCTCCTCTTCTCCAGGCTGAGCAACCCCAGCTCCCTCAGCCTCTCCTCACAGGGCTGTGCTCCAGCCCCCTCCCCAGCTTTGTTGCCCTTCTCTGGATATGCTCAAGAGTCTCAATGTCCTTCTTAAACTGAGGGGCCCAGAACTGGACACAGGACTCAAGGAGGCAGATGAAATGTCAGCCCAGGTAGGCCAAAGCTGAGGCCAGCAGAGGTGTGCTGGGAGCAGCCTGGCGTTGGGCAGAGCTGGACGGATGCATCTGCAGCCACATCCTGCTGCCTCCTCTGCCTTTCCTTCCTCCCTGGACACTGACTCAGCACCACCAGCCCTCCATCCCAGCACAGAACAATAAATATCCTTCCTTCCAGCCAGCACAGCTGCTGCTTCCACAGAGGTTTCTTCCCCCTCACCACCCACAGCTCCAACAGGAAGGTGGCTCCCACCAGAGCACCACAAATGAGGCACCTCTGGGATGGAGCCCCAGGCTCTGCCATGACCCCAAAGTGTCTTTGCACAGAGCAGCTGAGATCCAAAGCCCTGCTCCTGAGCCACAGGGAGCATCTCATCAGCCACAGCCTGGGCTGCAGCAAGAGAAGTGTGGCCAGCAGGTGAGGGAGGGGATTCTCCCCCTCTGCTCCACTCTGCTGAGACCATCCCCCCAGTCCTATCACTCCCTGACACCCTCAGAAGTCCCTCCCCAGCCTTCTTGGAGCCCCCTGCAGATCCTGCAAGGCCACAAGAAGGTCTCCCTGGAGCCTTCTCCTCTCCAGCCTGCACAACCCCAACTCTCTCAGGCTGTCTCCAGAGCAGAGCAGCTCCAGCCCTCTGCTCCTCCTCGGGGCCCTTCTCTGGACACCTTCCAGCACCTCCAGATCCTTCCTGGCACAGAGGCTCCAGACCTGGACCCAAAGCTGCAGCTGTGGTCTGAGCAGAGTGGAGCAGAGGGGCAGAATCCCCTCCCTCCCCTGCTGGCCACACTTCTCCTGCTGCAGCCCAGGCTCTGCTTGGCTCTCCGGGCTGCAAGTGCTGACTGCTGGCTCCTGGTGAGCTTCTCCTCCCCCAGGACCCCCAAGGCCTTTTCTCCAGTGCTGCTCTCAAGCCAGTCCCTGCCCAGTCTGTATCAGTGCCTGGCATTGCCCTGAGCCAGCTGCAGGACCTTGCCCTTGGTCCTGTTGAACCTCCTGAGGTTGTCATGGGCTCACCTCTGCAGCCTGTCCAGGTCCCTCTGGATGGATCCCTTCCTGATGGCCAGGAAAGAAGCCAAACAGCCCCCAGGAGGAACCCTGACAGGTTTGATGCTCCTCTGGAAGTGCAGAGGCTCAGGAAGTCCACAGCCTCAAGAGGGAATGGGGGAGGGAAAAGCCCAAATCTTGGCAAGGCAGCAGCTGGCTGAGAACTACAGGGTGACCCTTAGGGAGGAGAGGGACCTGGGGGTGCTGATTGATGAGCCAGCAGTGTGCTCAGGTGGCCAAGAAGACCAAGAGCATCCTCACCTCCTGTTGAGCTCCTCCTTCCCCAGCACCCCAAGGCCTTCCCTCCAGGGCTGCTCTCAAGCCAGTCCCTGCCCAGCCTGTATCACTGCCTGGGATTGCCCTGAGCCAGAAGCCACACAACCCCCAACCCTGACCAGCTCTGGGGTGCTCCCCCTTGGACCCCGTGGGTGAAAGGGCTGCAGGAGGCTGTAGTCCCCTCTCCTCCCAGTGCCCACAGCCAGTTGCTGCCCAGTAACAAGGGGGTGCTGAGTGTCCCTGGCTGTGAGCTGGCCTATGGCTGTGCTGCTGCTCCGCTGCCGCCTGGGGCTGCCAGCAGCCAGGGAGGAGCCGAAGCCCTGACCTATTTTCCTGGCAGAGGAGAAGAGCCAGGCTGGCAAACAAAGGCAGCTTTGGCTCAGGGTATTTAAAGGCAAAGATCCTCACCCAGCTGTCCCCAGGCAGCACAGCAGCTCTCCTGGCCCTTGGGGGCTGTCCCACAAGAAGTGTCCTTCTGCCTGGATGTGGGAATGGGACACCAAGAATGCCCTGGAGCAGCTCTGTGAGGGGCAGAGGCTGAGAGCCCTGGGGGGTGGGGTGTGTGGGCTGGAGAAGGGCAGCCCCAGAGGGGAGCTGAGCAATGCTCAGCAAGAGATAAAGGAGCTGTGGGGGGCAAGAGGCTGGGGCCAGACTCTGCTCAGTGGTGCCCAGGGACAGCACAAGGGGCAAGGGGCACAGACTGGCACCCAGGAGGTTCCCTGTGAAGAGGAGGAGAAAGTTGTTTGGTGTGAGGGTGCTGGAGACCTGGAGCAGGCTGCCCAGAGAGGTTGTGGAGTCTCCTTGTGTGGAGAGCTTCCAACCCCCCCTGGGCACTGTGCTGCTGGGCAAGCTGCTGTGGGTGCCCTGCTGGAGCAGGGGGCTTGCACTGGGTGAGCTCCAGAGGCCCCTTCCAAGCTCCACCCTGCTGGGATTGTGCTGCAAGCTTGCAAGATGAGAGCCCAGAGCAGCTGGGTAACAGCCCAACAAAAAGCCCCAGAATCCCATTTCCAGGAAGGTAACAAAAAGGGATCTAAAGCAGGAGAATAAAGCAGGCCCAGGGCTTGAGGAGCACAGCAGTGACCAAGATTCCCCTACCTGAGTCTTCAGCTGGAGCCCCAAACAACCTCACCTGGGATGCTGCCAGGGATGAGGCAGCCCCCAGCTCTCTGGGCAGCCTGGGCCAGGCTCTCCCCACCCTCAGGGTCAAACATTTCTCCTTTCTCTCCACTCTACATCTCCCTCCTGCAGTCCAAACCATCCCCCTTGGCCTGTCCCAACAGGCCCTGCTCAAAACTCTGTCCCCAGCTTCCTTCTCATCCCCTTCAAGCTCTGCAAGGCCACCAGAAGGTCTCCCTGGAGCCTTCTCTTCCCCAGGCTGCACAACCCCAGCTCTCTCAGCCTGGGCACCTCTCTGGGCAGCCTAGAGCAGGTTACTCAGAGCCCCATGCCGCTTCACCAGGAATGGTCCCAGGCAGGGGGCTGCACTCACTGCAGGGCGAGAGCCAGCAGCCCATAGACCACATCCAAGTCCTCCTCTGAGCCTGCAGCCCTCTGCTTTGGTTGGGTCAGTGAAGATCCCTGATGGAGAAGCAGCTCAGATTTTGCAGCTTGCTCCATAGCCTGGATTGGGAAATGCCTGCTGGCCCCAGGCTCCTCACTGCAGGACCCAAAGGTCTCTGTGAGCAACACCACAGCAATGCTTCCCAGAAGCAGAGCCCTGGACAATGGTTACTCAACAGCAGAGCCTGGCAGCTCCCCTGGGGCTCTCCAGGCAGCTGGGACAAGGACCACTGCTTTTGTTGGAAACAAACCTGGAGCAGCAACAACCTCCCCCCACCCCCCTTGCTCAACAGGCAGGAAGGGAAAAAGGAGCAGGAATAGATCTGAGTGTCCTGAAAAAGTCCCTCTGGCCTGGGCAGCCCCCAGCAGAGCTGCTCTGCACCACAACCTGCTCAGCTCCCTCTGGCCTGGGCAGCCCCCAGCAGAGCTGCTCTGCACCACAACCTGCTCAGCTCCCTCTGGCCTGGGCAGCCCCCACCAGAAGCAGCTGGCAGGGGCATGGGTGGGGGGTGGTCTGGCAGGGGCATGGAGGGGCTGGCAGGGGGACTCCCAGCACTTTTTCATCATAGCTAGAAGCTCTTCTTGCAGACCCTCCCCCATTCCCTCCCCAGGTCTGGCATCCCCTCCCTGAAACCCCTGGCTCTGCCTCCCCCTGGGTACAAGCTGGGATGGAAGGAGGGAGGTCGAGTGGGCACCACCCTGCCTTGGGGGCTGGCAGGGCTGTGCTGGAGGGGTTCCAAGCACTATTTCATCTCTCTGCTGACCTCCCCACCCAGTTCTGGCATCACCTTGCCCTGAGACCTCCTCTTGCTCTGCATCTCCAAGTTGGGATGGAGAGAAGGAAGAATGGAAGGTGGGACCACCCAGCCTCAGGGGCTGGCAGGGGCATGGGGGGGGGGGGGGGGAGGGTCCCAGCACTTTTCCACCATAAATAGAAGCTCTCCTTGCAGATCCTCCCCCATCCCATGCCAGGTCTGCCATCCCCCTCCCTGAGACCCCCTGGCTCTGCCTCCCCCTGGGTACAAGCTAGGATGGAAGGAGGGAGGTTGATGGGCACCATCCTGCCTTGGGGGCTGGCAGGGCTGTGCTGGGGGGCTCCAAGCATTGTTTCATCTCTTTGCTGCCCTCCCCCACCCAATTCTGGCATCCTCCCCCCAGAGCCCCCCTCCCTCTGTCAGCCCCCTGGGGCTTGCTGCCTGCCTCCCTCCCCCTTCCCCAGCCCCACATCCTGCCCCAGAGCCAGGCTTTGCCTCAGCACATCCTGCTCCCCTCCTCCTTCCCCCACTTCCCTCCTCTCCCCCCTCCCTCTGCTGACCTCTTTCTTTCCTGCATCCTTCCCATAAAATGGAGCCTGCAGGGAGGGGTCCTGCTGCCTAAGATGGCTGAGGATGAGGAGGGCTTGCAGGGTGGTGCAGGAGCACCCTCTGCTGTTGGAAGAGCTGGAGGGGGGCAACACCACAAAGTCCATCCAGCCCCACAGGCTGCTGCAGCACACACACAAAACCCCCAACCAGCCCTTTTTTCCAGGGCCCTGTAAATCATTGGGGCAGCCAAAAGCTTGCCTTCAACTGCCTGGCAGCAGCTTGGGTGCCTCCCGGGGCTGGCTTCTGCCCTACCACCACCTCCTGCTTCTCCTCTCTCTGGAGCATCCCCAAGCCTCAAAGGCAGAGTTGTGTCCCAAATCCAGCGAGTTTCACACCAAAAAGCTCCCCTCCAAACTAATGCCATCCCCTCCCAGGTTCATCTATTTGTCCAGGTTTGAGAACCAACCCCCCCAGAGATTTCATCTGCATGGTGCCCACCATGGTGGGCACCCCAAAGCCTGGTGTCAGCCCCTCATGGGAGTAGGTCCAGGCCCTGGGATGGAAGAAAGGGATGAAAACAGAGCCTCTCTTCCCAGACCAGATGAACACATCAAACCCAGCACCCCCCTGCCCCTCCCTGCACTGGGGCTGACCAAATCCTGTCCCCTAGGAAAGGTTTGGTGAGCAAAAGGTAGAGGCAAAAGCAGCAGGAGGCCACCTGCATGGTGCAGGACAAGGAGGAGCTGGGCAGGGGCAGCAGCACGGTGCAGGACGAGCAGGAGCTGGGCAGGGGGCAGCAGCAGCACAGGAGCTGGGCAGGGGGAGCGCAGCAGGAGCTGGGCTGGGGGCAGCAGCACGGTGCAGGACGAGCAGGAGCTGGGCAGGGGCAGGGGGCAGCAGCAGGAGCTGCAGGACAGCACGGTGCAGGCAAGAGCTGGGCAGGGGGCAGCAGCACGGTGCAGGACGAGCAGGAGGTCTCTGTGGTGCTGCTCCACAGGCAGGGGATGGAAGCTGAGAGCTGAGGTGCCAGAACCTGTGATGCCAGGAGCAGCAGAGGACCCAGCAGAGCCTTGGGGCTCCTCAGCATGGGTGTGAGCCCCAGTGAGTCAGACTGGGAATGCTGGGAGGGTGAGACATGAGGCTGGATCCCAGCCTGGGAGGATAATGCCATGGGGCAGGAATGATGGAGATGGGAAGAGCTGTGGGGAGGCTCCAGCCTGGGGTACCCTGGCACCATGGGGTCTGTAATGCCTGCAGGGAAGGGGGAGGAAGAGAACCCCTGAATGGTTTGGATGGGGAGAGACCTTTTGAGCTCAATCCAGTCCAACCCCACTGCACTCAGCAGGGACACTACACCCAGAGCAGGCTGCTCACAGCCCCAACCAACCTGACCTGGGATGGTGCCAGGGATGAGGCAGCTCCCAGCTCTCTGGGCAGCCTGGGCCAGGCTCTCCTCACCCTCTCTCAAACATTTCTCCCTTCTCCCCGCTCTTTCAGTTCAAACCATGCCCCCTGGCCTGTCCCAACAGGCCCTGCTCAAAACTCTGTCCCCAGCTTTCTTCTTGCCCCCTTCAAGCCCTGCAAGGCCACCAGAAGGTCTCCCAGGAGCCTTCTCTGCTCCAGGCTGCACAGCCCCAACTCGCTGGGTCTGGCCTCCCAGCAGAGGGCTTCCAGCCCTGCCAGCACTGCTGTGGCCTCCTCTGGCCCTGCTCCAGCCCCTTGTTCAGGGGGGTTAGGATCAGAGGAGCCTTCCAGCAGCACCCCAGGGATGGGCTGGGAGCATGGGGCAGGAATGGGGAGGGGGTGAGCACTGGGAGGGCTGCAGAGCAGTGAAGGAGCTGCACCAGGCTCCTGCCAGCCCTGTTTCCACCCGCCCCTCCGCCCCAATCCCTGCTCCTGCTCTCCAGATGCCCTAAAGCATCCCAGAATGCTTGCAGGTGCCAGGCTGGGGCAGGGGAGAGGGGGGGGAGTGGGATAAAAAGTGCTGCTTTTGTGTGCCAAGGCAGGTGATTTCTGCCTGCCACCCCCTCAGTGCCCCCAGCAGCAGATGGAGACCCCCAGCCCCAATTGTGGCCTTGTCAGAGGCAAAGAAAAGGAGCCACAAATCCCCCAAGGGAGCTGCCAGGCAGCACAAAGGCTCCTTGAGATGGGAGCTGAGCACAAGGGGGGGGGGGGTGCTGGGCAGAAAGGGAAATGGTGCTGAGCAGAATGGGGGGGGGACAGTGCTGAGCAGAATTGGAGGGATGCTGATTAGAAGGAGGGGGATGGTACTGAGCAGAAGTAGGGGTGCTGAGCAGAATTGGGGGCAAGGTTCTGAGCAGAATGGGAATGGTGTTGAGCAGAATGGGGGAGATGCTGACTAGAATTGGGGGGTGGTGCTGAGCAGAAAGGGGGGGATGGTGCTGAGCAGAAGGGGGGATGGTGCTGAGCAGAAAGGGGGGATGGTGCTGAGCAGAAAAGGGGGGGGATGGTGCTGAGCAGAAAGGGGGGAATGGTGCTGAGCAGAAAGGGGGGGATGGTGCTGAGCAGAAGGGGGGATGGTGCTGAGCAGAAAGGGGGGGGATGGTGCTGAGCAGGGGGGATGGTGCTGAGCAGGGGGGGATGGTGCTGAGCAGAAAGGGGGGATGGTGCTGAGCAGAAGGGGGGGGATGGTGCTGAGCAGAAAGGGGGGATGGTGCTGAGCAGAAAATGGGGGGATGGTGCTGAGCAGAAGGGGGGATGGTGCTGAGCAGAAGGGGGGATGGTGCTGAGCAGGGGGGGGGATGGTGCTGAGCAGAGGCTGGGGGGGATGGTGCTGAGCAGAAGGGGGGATGGTGCTGAGCAGAGGAAAGGGGGGATGGTGCTGAGCAGAGGGGGGATGGGCTGAGAGAGGTGGGGGGATGGTGTTGGGGGGGGCCGAGCGCCGGGCTTGGCGCAGAGCGGGGTGCGCGCGCAGCCCGCCTTTGTCTGCAAAGGAGGTCACGGGGGGGGCGCGGGCGGGGTGGGGAGGATGCGGGGGGGCTGCGGGGGCTGCGGGCCGGCGGCGGGGGCCTTGCGTCACCGTCGCGTCACCGGCAGCTGATGCCCCGCCGCCAATCGCGGCGCTCTGAGCTCATCGGCGGGCGCGGCGCCAGCCCGGCTCAACTGCGCACACCTGGCGGACGAAAAGCGCGTTGCAGCCTCCTGCCGAAACCCGGCCCGCGCCGGAGGGGGCCCAGGGAAAAACCCTTCCTTCTCCAGGCCCCCGGCCCCCCGCGATCCACACCCGGCCCCAAAAATCCCTCCAGCGCCCCTGGGCTTGGCTGGGCCGCTCAAAGCTGCTCAGAGCTCCAATCACCAGTAAAACGACTGCCCACTGTTGACCCCCCCGCAGTGTGAACATCGGGGGTGTGCCCCGTGGGCACCGCAGGCACAGGCCAGCGCCCAGCACGCCCCAGTAAGCACCAACGCACCTGCGGAGGGCCCACCAGTAACACCCCCAGGGCTTTTTGCAGCCACAGCAGCCTGGGACACTCCAGAGCTGGGTGCTCCCCGGCACCCAGAGCACCCCAAAAAGTGAGCGGCAGCAGTGCCAGCAGCCAAGGGGACAGCAGCAGCTCCTCAGTGCTCAGGAGACACCCCCGGGGCCCAGCTCAAGCTTGTTCTCACCGTCTTTTCTACATGTTTCTGTTAGAAACCTCACCTCCACCTGGCAACACATCCACACCAGGACGTCTCCTGCTCCTGGGCAGCAGCTGGGGGCACCAGGGGTGGCAGTGCTGCAGCAGGAGAAGAGCCGCTTGCCCTAAAGCCTGAGGAAAGGCCAGGCCAAGCCAAATAAAGCAACACCACCAACCTGCTGTGAGGTGACAACTTTGCTAAAGGACACAGTTGGCCTACAGAAAGGTTCTGAGCTGGTCTGGGTGAGCCTGGGTTGTCCTCTCCAGGCTCTGAAGAAACAGCAGGAAGGTGAAAAGCCCTCCCGGAGCAGCTCCCGCTGCCCCTGTACTTGTAGGCCAGGTGTGTGATGAAGACACTCCAGGGCACACACTCAAAGCCCTCTCCTAGGACATGCCGTAAAATGACCACTCCACAACTTCTGCAGCGAGGAAACACAGCACCTAGAGAGGAACTTCCCCAAGCAGTCTCTGCCTCCTTTGGAAAGCAAATGAGCCTTCAGTGTCCTACCAGTGCTGCTCCAAGAGTCACAGAATGGTTTGGTTGGGAAAGACCTCTGAGGTCATCCAGCCCACCCTGCAACCCAACCCCACCATGGCCCCAAGTGCCGTGGCCACAGGCTTCTTGAACATCTCCAGGGATGGGGTCTCCACCACCTCCCTGGGCAGCCTGTGCCAGTCCCTGACCACTCTGGCAGCAAAGAAATTGTTAATCTCCAACCTAACCCACTCCTGGCACACCTTCAGGCCATTGCCTCTCCTTCTGTCACCTGGGACTAGGGAGGAGAGACCAACCCCCACCTCAGTCCAACCTCCTTTCAGGGAGAGCAATGAGGTCTCCCCTCGGCCTCCTCTTCTCCAGACTGAACACCCCCAGATCCCTCAGAGGGAGTGACACATCCAGGAGCCACATCCAAGCACGCTGATGCCATCAGGGTGCGTTTCCCACCCCCATTCCAGGAGAAACAAGGAAGGGAGAGCAGGGAGAAGGTCAAGAGATAACAGCCACGAGGTCCAGAGAGGAGGTCCCCAGCCTGGAGATCATTTCCCTGCCCCTGTTCACTGCCACTTCTCAGCTGAGGTGGCCACAGCACACATGGACACTGACCTCATACAAGGAGAGTATTGACACCAGGGGGTGGTCCAACATGAGAGAAAGGAACCAGGCTATACCCAGAGCAGCAACCTCTCTCCTTGAAGAGACTCTGAAGGGGCTGCAAAAGGCCCTGAGCCATCTCAGACTTTCAGGTCAGCCTTACCTGGAGCAGGGTGGAAGGACTCGAGGCCACCAGAAGACTCTTCTGAGCCCAAATCACTCTGAGCTCCTCAGGTTTGCTCTCCCCAGCAGGAACTTCTCAGCCAGGATGTGAAGGCTCCCAGGACTGCAGGCAGACATCTCTGTCCCATCCAAGAACATTCCTGAGGAACAGGAGAAGAGATGAGTTCCTGGGGCTGCTCCCTGCTGCTCCTCAGCCAAGGTGGCCACAACACAGAGGGACAATTGAGGAGGAGGAGAGAAGCTACAGATGCAGAATGCTGAAGGCCAGAGAGAGGGCAGGGAGAGGGGATCCTCACCAGAGAGAAGGATGGAGAGGGGATCCTCAGCTGGGAGAGGGGATCCTCACCAGAGAGAAGGATGGAGAGGGGATCCTCAGCTGGGAGAGGGGATCCTCACCAGAGAGAAGGATGGAGAAGGGATCCTCACCAGAGAGAAGGATGGAGAGGGGATCCTCACCAGAGAGAAGGATGGAGAGGGGATCCTCACCAGAGAGAAGGATGGAGAGGGGATCCTCACCAGAGAGAAGGATGGAGAAAGGATCCTCAGCTGGGAGAGGGGATCCTCACCAGAGAGAAGGATGGAGAGGGGATCCTCAGCTGGGAGAGGGGATCCTCACCAGAGAGAAGGATGGAGAGGGGATCCTCAGCTGGGAGAGGGGATCCTCACCAGAGAGAAGGATGGAGAGGGGATCCTCAGCTGGGAGAGGGGATCCTCACCAGAGAGAAGGATGGAGAAGGGATCCTCACCAGAGAGAAGGATGGAGAGGGGATCCTCACCAGAGAGAAGGATGGAGAGGGGATCCTCACCAGAGAGAAGGATGGAGAAGGGATCCTCACCAGAGAGAAGGATGGAGAGGGGATCCTCACCAGAGAGAAGGATGGAGAGGGGATCCTCACCAGAGAGAAGGATGGAGAGGAGATCCTCACCAGAGAGAAGGATGGAGAGGGGATCCTCACCAGAGAGAAGGATGGAGAGGAGATCCTCACCAGAGAGAAGGATGGAGAGGGGATCCTCACCAGAGAGAAGGATGGAGAGGAGATCCTCACCAGAGAGAAGGATGGAGAGGGGATCCTCACCTGGGAGAGGGGATCCTCACCAGAGTGAGGGGTAGCAGAAGTGACCCTCTGTGGTCAGCCAGGAGAAGAGAGGGAGAGGTGGTCCTCATCAGAGAGAGATGGAGAGGTCATCCTCACCTGAGACAGTGGAGGGAGTGGGAATCCTGACAGAGAGGATCCTGAGAGGGTATGGGGAGGTGCTCCTCAGCAGAGAGAGGGAAGGGAGAGGTGCTCCTGACCAGAGAGGTGGTATGAAGAGGTGATCCTCACCTGAGAGAGGGGATCCTTACCACAGAGGGGATGGAGAGGTGACCTTCACCAGAGAGAGAGGAGGGAGAGGTGATTGCCAGGAGAGACAGGCAGGGGAGAGGTGGTCCTCACCTGAGAGAGGGGAGCACAGGGAGGGCAGGGAGAGGTGATGCTCAGTTATGAGAGGGGATGAAGAGGTGATCCTGAACCAGGGAGAGGTGATCCCCAGCAGAGAGAGGGGATCCTGGGCAGAGAGAGGGGAGGGAGAGGGGATGCTCAGCAGACAGAGGGGATCCAACCCAAGAGGGTATGGAGACCTGATTCTCACCAGAGAGGTGGTGTGAAGAGGTGACCCTCAGCTGGCAGAGGGGATCCTCATCAGAGAGGGGACAGAGAACTGATCCTGACCACAGAGAGGGGAGGAAGAGGAGATCCTCAGGAGAAAGAGGGGATGGAGAAGTGATCCTGAGCCAGAGAGAGGGGATGGAGAAGTGATCCTGAGCCAGAGAGAGGGGATGGAGAAGTGATCCTGAGCCAGAGAGAGGGGATGGAGAAGTGATCCTGAGCCAGAGAGAGGGGATGGAGAAGTGATCCTGAGCCAGAGAGAGGGGATGGAGAAGTGATCCTGAGCCAGAGAGAGGGGATGGAGAAGTGATCCTGAGCCAGAGAGAGGGGATGGAGAAGTGATCCTGAGCCAGAGAGAGGGGATGGAGAAGTGATCCTGAGCCAGAGAGAGGGGATGGAGAAGTGATCCTGAGCCAGAGAGAGGGGATGGAGAAGTGATCCTGAGCCAGAGAGAGGGGATGGAGAAGTGATCCTGAGCCAGAGAGAGGGGATGGAGAAGTGATCCTGAGCAGAGAGAGGGGATGGAGAAATGATCCTGAGCCAGAGAGAGGGGATGGAGAAGTGATCCTGAGCAGAGAGAGGGGATGGAGAAGTGATCCTGAGCAGAGAGAGGGATCCCTCACTAGAGAGGGGATTCCAAGCAGGGTGAGGAGACAGGGAGGGGATCTTCATGAGAGACAGAGAATGAAGAGGTGATTATCAGTCCAACCTGTAACCATAGTCTAGTTGTGAGGTCTCTTCCAACCTTGGCAATTCTATCACCTGAGTAAGGGGAGGAAGAGGAGATCCTCAGCTGAGAGAGGGGATGGAGAGGGGATCCTCAGCTGACAGAGGGGATCCTCACCAGGGAGAGGGATGGAGCTGTGGCCACTGAGAAGATAAAGAGAGAGAGGTGTCAGCCAGAGGGGACCCTTGTGCCTGGCAAGACCCCCATGAGCAGGAGGAAGTGATGCCTCCAGCAGCCTGGAGCTCTGAGGAGACAGGAGGAGCAGGTGGGGGTGGTTGAAAGGTGCTTGTGAGCACCTGGGGGGCACAGCCAGCAGCCTCAGGCATTTTGTGAGTGCTGGGCAGCATTTTCAGTAGAACCCCAAAGCTACAGCCTCAACAGAAACCTGGGTTAGGGTCCACACAAGGTGGTCACAGCCCTGACTCCCAGATGGGTGCAGAAGGTCTCCCTGTCCCTTGGTGGTGTTTTACAGTTCCATACAGGAGGAGGTCTCTGGATCTGACCTTCTGAGGCTAAGGACTCACTGATTTCTGGTGAGGCAGACTGGAGGGAAGGAAGAAACTCTTCTCTGTGAGGGCAGTGAGACCCTAGCCCAGGTTGCCACCATCCCAGGTGAGGTGGTTTGAGGCTCTGAGCAACCTGCTCTGGTTGCAGATGTCCCTGCTGGCTGCAGGGGGGTTGGACTGGATGGGCTTTAGAAGGTCCCTCTAGTCTGGCCCAAACCATTCCATGGTCCATGGTCTATTCCAACCCCTGCCTCTCTAGGCTCCACCTGCCAGAAAGTAAAGCAGCTCAGTGCAGAAGGAAAGGAAGACCTTAGAGCAGTCTTCCAGTACTTGGAAGGTCCAGAGGAGGCCATGAAGTTGATCAGAGGGCTGGAGAACCTCTGCTATGGGCACAGGCTGGGAGAGTTGGGGCTGTTCAGCCTGGAGAAGGCTCCAGGGAGACCTCAAAGCAGCTTCCCAGTACCTGAAGGGGCTACAGGAGAGCTGGGGAGGGACTTCTGACAAGGGCTGGGAGTCACAGGATGAGGGACAATGGCTTGGATCTGGGAGAGGGGAGACTGAGACTGGAGATGAGGAAGAAATTCTTGGCAGTGAGGGTGGGCAGACTCTGGCACAGGTTGCCCAGGGAGGCTGTGGCTGCCTCCTGCCTGGAGGTGTTCCAGGCCAGGCTGGATGAGGCCTTGAGCAAGCTGGGCTGGTGGGAGGTGTCCCTGCCCATGGCAGGGGGTTGGCACTGGATGAGCAGCACCCCTGAAGATGAAGCAGCCAGCACTGTGTGTCCAACCCAGGCAGGACAAGCACAGGTCCAGGCACAGCTCAGCTCCCAGGGGCTGCACCACCCAAAGTGAGGGAGAAAAGGACATCAGGTGTTGATTTTAGGAGCAGGTCAGAAAGGAAAGGAATGGAAGCCATGGAGGGGACAGCACTGAGTGACAGGGCTGCCAAAACCCTGCCTCTGATATGCCAAGACCTTTTCCAGATCACAGCCAGGACCCTGCTCCCTCCAGAGTCTGTCCCCAGCACTGGGAGCAGGACACAAAGTGCCAGCAGCCACTGCTGTGCCCTGACACCAGCAGCAGGTCCCAGCCACAAGCAGGTGAGGTACAGAAATGCTCCCCAGCTTCAGCAGCCATCTCCTCCCCTCCCCACAGCCAGCTGTGGGCCCTGGCACTGGGTTTGTCCCTGCACTGCTCATGCTGGACCTGTCTAACAGCCACTGAGAGGCTCCAGAGAGGACTCCAGGGTGGGGGCAAGAGCCCCAGCATCTGCCTGGGGCTGTGGGAGGGAGGAGGAGGCAACCCCTGACAACTGGCAGGCTTGGCTGAGACACCTGAAGGCTGTGTGGCCACCCAGTGAGACTTGGACAGGCTGAGAGGTGGGCAGAGAGGATCCCAATGAGGCTCAACCAGGATGAGTGCAGAGTCCTGCAGCTGGGCAGGAAGAATAAGCTGCAGCAGGACAGGCTGGGAGGGGATCTGCTGCAGAGCAGCCCCAAGGAGAAGGACCTGGGAGTGCTGGTGGGCAGCAAGTTCTGCATGGGACAGCAATGTGCCCTGGGGGCCAAGGCCAATGGGGTCCTGGGCTGCATTCAGAGGAGTGTGTCCAGCAGAGCCAGGGAGGTTCTCCTCCCCCTCTGCTCTGCCCTGGGGAGACCTCACCTGGAATACTGCATCCAGCTTTGGGCTCCCCAGGTCAAGAGGGACAGGGATCTGCTGGAGAGAGTCCAAGGGAGGGCTACAAGGATGCTGAAGGGACTGCAGCACTGCCTGGTGAGGAGAGGCTGAGAGCCCTGGGGGTGGTTAGTCTGGAGAGGAGAAGACTGAGGGGGCTCTGATCAATGTCTGTCAATATCTGAGGGCTGAGGCTCAGGCTCTGCTCAGCTGCACCCTGGGATAGGACAAAGGGCAATGGATGGAAACTGTTTGAGAGAGGTTGTGGAGTCTCCTCTGGAGCCTTTCCAGCCCTGTCTGGATGTGTTCCTGTGTGCCCTGTGCTGGACTCGCTGGTCCTGCTCTGGCAGGGGGCTGCACTGGAAGGTCTCCGGAGGTCCCTTCCAACCCCTGACACCCTGTGAGCCCTGAGAAGAGCAGGCCCTGGCTGCCCACGGTGCCAAGCAGAACTCTCCGCTGGGCTGTGCCTCCTAACTCCAAAGCTGGCAGAGAGCAGACCTGTCCCAGAGCATGGCCAGGCCTCTGCTCCCCGAAAGCATTCCCACTGGAAGCTCCCCGGGGTCCGGGCCGGGCCCTGGAGCGGACACAAACCGGCGGCAGCGCCTGGCGAGCCTGCTGCCACCTGGCGGCCAAGAGCAGCTCTGCACCGGGACCCGACCGCCCGGCGACCGGCTCTGCAACCTCCCAACCGCGACCCAGGGGCACCGCGGGGACCAGCAGCACCAGCTCTGCTGGATGAGGCCCTGAGCAACCTGGGCTGGTGGGAGGTGTCCCTGCCCATGGCAGGGGGGTTGGAACTGGATGAGCTTTAAGGTCCCTTCCAACCCAAACCATTCTGGGAATCTATGCAAGCCCGAGTGCCACCTGGCCTGTCCCCAGCACCCCCAGCTCAGGATCCAGCACCCCCTCTAGCTGCAGAGACACCCAAATGGGTCCTCTGTCCCAGCAGGAAACTCTTTGCCAGGCTCCCAAGTCCTCTGGACACTTTAGGCTGGGAAACTGAGGTGACTAAACACGAGCAGGACCCTC
Source organism: Picus viridis (assembly GCA_033816785.1). Classification (NCBI taxonomy): domain Eukaryota; kingdom Metazoa; phylum Chordata; class Aves; order Piciformes; family Picidae; genus Picus; species Picus viridis. Next base: position 1,653,555 of record CM066593.1, read on the forward strand.
AGACCCCTCCTTCAGCTAGGCAGCTAAAAGCACACGGAGACACAGAGCAGAGCCAGGAGCTGCTGACGCCTGATGGTGACATCTTGCTGGCCCTGCAGTTGAGGACACCAGCGAGGCAAGTCCTGGGCCAGGCCCAGCAGCACCCAGGGGGGTCAGGGCTGACCCCTGGGGCAAAGCAGCAACAGCCCTTTGGTGTGGCTGGAAGTGGAGGAGCTGCAGAGCAGAGGTGTTGGGGCAGCTCCAGAACCAAGAAGTCAGGCAGGTGGCACTGGGACAGCAGAGGACAAGCAAGAGGTTCCACCACTCCCTCCCTGCCCTTGAGCTGGTCCTAGAACACCCACAGGGGATGAAGAGAGTGCTTCCACAGCCACCCTGCTTCTCAGGCTTCCTCAAGGGAGACCTCCTGATCCCATCACAACCCTCTGGCAGTGCCCTGACCTCCAGCAGGGATCAGAACAAGCTCCTTGGTGCCTGCCTGTGAAAGGCCAAACTCCAGAAGCTTAAAGGAAGGAGAGCAAAGGAGGTTTAAGGAAGAAACAACCTGGAGAAAGGGAGAGAGCTGGAGAAAGCTCCCAGCCAGGTGCAGCAGAAACAGGACACAGAGCAGGGCAGATCTCCCAGAGCCACCCCTGAAGCAGGTGATGAGAATCAACCCTCTGGGTTGTCACCTGCCAAGTTGTCCCTTCCCTCAGCACAAAGGGAGGGAGACAACTTGCAGCTACTTCTTTGCCCTCCTCAAATCCCTGACGGGTCAGGGAAGGGCATCCCCCAAAGCACCAAGGAGAGCCTCATACTTGGAATCATAGAATCAATTGCCAGGCTTGGAAGGGACCTCAAGGCTCAGCCAGTTCCAAGCCCCCTGCCATGGGCAGGGACGCCTCACACTACAGCAGGCTCCTCACAGCCACATCCAGCCTGGCCTCAAAAAGCATCTGGAGAACATGGAGCTCTCATCCCCTGCTCCACAGGACAAGCTCAAAGCCTGGAGATGGTTCTCCCCTTCCACTGTTGTAAGGATCCTAAGGCTGGGGAGCCTGTGGACATCTCTTCTCCAGCCCCTCCTGTTCACATCCCAGGACATCACACAGCCCAAAGCCTGCCCTGGGTGCAGGGTCAAGGCGGGACAGGGCTCCAGGAGTGTGTAACAAGGAGAGATGTCACAGAGAGCTCTGAGAGATGGGGGAGAGCCTCCTGCAGTGCTGGAGACTCAGCAGAAGAGTGACAGGGACCTGGTGGAGCAGGGCCAGAGGAGGCCACAGCAATGCTGGCAGGGCTGCAAGCCCTCTGCTGTGAGGCCAGACCCAGAGAGCTGGGGTTGTGCAGCCTGGAGAAGAGAAGGCTCCAGGGAGACCTTGAGACCTTCCAATAGTCAGAAGAAAGCTGGGGACAGAGTTTTGAACAGGGCCTCTTGGAATAGGCCAAGGGGGGATGGTTTGAACTGCAAGAGGGAGATTGAAAGTGGAGAGAAGGGAGAAATGTTTGACCCTCAGGGTGGGGAGAGCCTGGCCCAGGCTGCCCAGAGAGGTTGGAGCTGCCCCATGGCTGGAAGCATCCCAGGTGAGGTTGTTTGGGGCTGTGAGGATCCTGCTCTGGCTGCAGCTGTCCTTGCTAAGTGCAGGGGGGTTGGACTGGATGAGCTTTGAAGGTCTCTTCCAACCCAAACCATTCCATGCTGCTGCTGCCATTGCTTAGCCAGGAGATTCCTCAGAGCTAAAGAAGACTTCTGGAAGGGCCTTTAGGTCTTCACGAGAGCTTCCTAAGGTCCTGGCAGCCTGTGAAGGGAGCTTACACAGGACAGGCACTCAGGGCAGCAGTGAAGACCTTCCAGGCCATCACCACCTTCAAAGGTGGCAGAAGGTGGCACATGCCAGCATCCTACCAGCCAGGGCTCCTGCATGGCTTTGGGTGGACCAAGCCCTTCAGGTCCCTGGGTGCCCTCCCTGCCCACCAAGGCCAAGGTGAACTCATCTCCTTCTGCAGAGTGTTGCAAGCAGGGCCATGAAAGCCCTCAGCTAGGCTGCCCTGAGGAGAGGAGACACAAAGGAAAGGAGACACAAAGGAAAGGAGACACAAAGGAAAGGAACAGCTGGTTGAGGTGAGAGAGCAGGGTGTAAGGTGGCAGTGAGAATGCAGGTCCTACCTTGGTGCAGTGTGGTCTTCACAGCTGCATGGCTGCTGAGAGGTTTCTTTGGAGGCAGCCCTCCTGGAAGCAGTGGAGTGCCACAGGCTGTCCTGCATCTGAAGCCAAGATCCATTCCTGAAGGAGGTGGTAGGAATGCAGAGCAGCCTGGGAGAGAAGCTGCTGCTGGGATGCCTCCAGAAAGAGTCAGTGGTGCTGGCTGGCTGTTCCCTGTGGTGCCTGGCACTGGAGCTGCTGGCAGGGAAGAAGAGTGTGAAGCTGTTTCTCTTCTTGGTGTCTCCAAGCTCTTCTTTCAGCCTCTCCACCTGAAGCAGAAGCACAGAACATGCCAGGGGTCACTTTGGGCTCAGCTGCCCAAAGCAAACAGGGACCCACCCTGGACCATGAGCCAAATGATCAGCTTGAGGTCAAACTCCCTTCCTTCCCTCCACAAGTTGCTGTCTCCTTCCCTTAGGATCATAGAATCACAGAAGTGTCAGGGGTGGAAGGGACCTCAAGGCTCAGCCAGTTCCAACCCCCTGCCATGGGCAGGGACACCTCACACTGCAGCAGGTTGCTCACAGCCACATCCAGCCTGGCTGCAAACACCTCCAGGGGTGAGGCTGCCACCACCTCCCTGGGCAGCCTGTGCCAGGCTCTCACCACCCTCATAGGGAACAACTTCTTCCTCACATCCAATCTCAATCTCCACACTCCTAGTTTTGCTCCATCCCCCCCAGTCCTGTCACTCCCTGACACCCTCAAAAGTCCCTCCCCAGCTTTCTTGGAGTCCCCTGCAGATCCTGCAAGGCCACAAGAAGGTCTCCCTGGAGCCTTCTCCTCTCCAGCCTGCACAACCCCAACTCTCTCAGGCTGTCTCCAGAGCAGAGCAGCTCCAGCCCTCTGCTCCTCCTCGTGGCCCTTCTCTGGACACCTTCCAGCACCTCCAGATCCTTCCTGGCACAGAGGCTCTAGAACTGGACACAGAGTTCCAGGTGGGGTTTGGGTTGGAAGGGACCTTCAAGATCATCCAGTTCCAACCCCCTGCCATGGGCAGGGACACCTCCCACCAGCCCAGCTTGCTCAAGGCCTCATCCAGCCTGGCCTTGAACACCTCCAGGGAGGAGGCAGCCTCCCTGGGCAACCTGTGCCAGTGTCTCCCCACCCTCACTCTCAACAATTTCTTCCTCATCTCCAGTCTCAGTCTCCTCTCTCCCAGCTCAAAGCCATTGTCCCTCATCCTGTGACCCCCAGCCCTTGTCAGAAGTCCCTTCCCAGGTCTCCTGGAGCCCCTTCATGACAATTCAAGGTTGCCTTAACCCCAGGCTGATTGATCAGGGCCCTGGAAGGCTTCAGTAAGGAACCAAAGGAAGATTTGTGGTGGGATGCTGCCACCAGGAAGGTTCAGCACTCTCTGGGTGTGGACTTTCATCTTACTCAAGGAATTACTAGTTTGAGTCCTGTTTTAACTTCAGAAGCTTAGGGAATGCTTCTGAGTTTAAGAGGAGTGTGTCCAGCAGAGCCAGGGAGGTTCTCCTCCCCCTCTGCTCTGCCCTGGTGAGACCTCACCTGGAATATTGCATCCAGCTCTGGGCTCCCCAGTTCAGGAGGGACAGGGATCTGCTGGAGAGAGTCCAAGGGAGGGCTCCAAGGCTGCTGAATGGACTGCAGCACTGCCTGGTGAGGAGAGGCTGAGAGCCCTGGGGGTGGTTAGTGTGGAGAAGAGAAGACTGAGAGGGATCTGATCAATGTCTATCAATATCTGAGGGCTGGGAGTCAGGAGGGAGGGGACAGGGCCTGCTCACTGCACCCTGGGTTAGGACAAGGGGCAATGGACATAAACTCCAGCACAGGAGGTTCCACCTCACCATGAGGAGGAACTTCTTCCCTGTGAGGCTCCCAGAGCCCTGGAGCAGGCTGCCCAGAGAGGTTGTGGAGTCTCCTTCTCTGGAGCCTTTCCAGAGCCATCTGGCTGTGTTCCTGTGTGACCTGTGCTGGATTCTATGGTCCTGCTCTGGCAGGGGGGTTGGACTGGAGTATTTCCAGAGGCCCCTTCCAATCCCTAACACCCTGTGAGCCTGTGTGATCCTATCAAAGGCAGGTTTTGGGCTGCAGCCACTGCAGAGCACAGGATGTCTCCTTCTGGAGATGCCAGTGAGGGTCAGGAGTACTCACAACACTGGGCACAGCAAGGTGTCTTTGCCTGGATCATCTCATCCTTCTCCCTTGGAGGATGCTGCTTCTCTTTGCCCAGGACCATCTCCAGCTGCTGAGGGAAAGCAGAACAGCTCTGAATTATCCACCCTTGTGGACTGGAGTGAGCAGAGCTCCATGGCCAGCACCAGGGGGAGGCAAACACAGCTGCTGTTGAGCTCAGCAAGCACCCACTGGGGCTGAGTCTCCTTAGAAAGATGAAATCCACCCTGACAGAACCACAGAACAATAGAAAGGACCTCGGGAGATCATCCAGCCTCAACCAGGGGAGGTTCAGGCTGGACAGCAGAAGCTTCTTCACTGTAAAAAGGTTTTCCAAGCCTGGCCCAGGCTGCTCAGGGAGGTGGTTGAATCCCCCTCCCTGGAGGTGCTTGAAGCACAAAGAGCTGGGGTGCTGTGGGCCACGCTTCAGCCCCAGCCTTGCCAGGCTCAGAGAAGAGTCGGACTGGATGATCTTGGAGGTCTTTTCCAACCCAAACAATTCTCATCCCTCTGTGAAAGGCAAATTTCAGGCCCTGCTGGGTCTCAGCGGTGCTGCACAGAGAGCCCTTTGTAGGGAAATGCCAATTAGGGCTCACTGGAGGAGCTTCAACGACTCCAATTTGGCTTCAGTTGCTTGAGTGGCTTCAGAAGAGGACTTGAGCCACACATGGATGATCAAAGGACTCTTGGCTTTGAGCAGAATAGAGCTGGACTTTTTCCTTTCTTTGAACAACAGAATGGTGAGGGCTGGAAGGGACCTCTGGAGCTCATCCAGTCCAAGCCCCCAGCCCAAGCAGGGCACCCACAGCAGCTTGCCCTGGAGCACAATGCCTGGGGGGGCTGGAAGCTCTCCACACAAGGAGACTCCACAACCTCTCTGGGCAGCCTGCTCCAGGCCTCCAGCACCCTCACACCAAACAACTTTCTCCTCCTCTTCACATGGAACCTCCTGGGTGCCACTTTGTGCCCACTGCCCCTTGTGCTGTCCCTGGGCACCACTTGCCAAGAGCACCATCAGTCCCACCCCACCACGGCCACTAAAAGCACATCCCCAAGTGCCATGGCCTCGGGTTCCTTGACCATCTCCAGGGATGGAGACTCCACCACCTCCCTGGGCAGCCTGTGCCAGTCCCTGACCACATTTCCTTATCTTCAACCTGACCCTCCCCTGGCACAACCTGAGGCCATTTCCCCTCCTTCTGTCACCTGATACCAGGGAGAAGAGACCAACCCCCCACCTGACCCTAATGATAATAACTATTTTGAAGTGAAAGAGGGGAGATTTAGGACTTCCAGTGCTTAAAGGGGATGAGAAGAAAGCTGGGGACAGAGTTTTGAGCAGGGCCTGTTGGGACAGGCCAAGGGGGGATGGTTTGGACTGCAAGAGGGAGATGCAGAGTGGAGAGAAGGGAGAAATGTTTGACCCTGAGAGTGGGGAGAGCCTGGCCCAGGCTGCCCAGAGAGGGTTGGAGCTGCCCCATGGCTGGCACCATCCCAGGTGAGGTTGTTTGGGGCTGTGAGCAACCTGCTCTGGGTGCAGATGTCCCTGCTGGCTGCAGGGGGCTTGGACTGGATGAGCTTGAAAGCTTTCTCCTCACCCAAAGCATCCAGCGAGACCCTAACCTCCTTCAAAAGAGAAGGATTTCAAACTCCCAAGGCAATCCGGAGGCTGAAGCAGGAGCTCAGCCAGGCCTCAACATTCCTGCCCCTCCTCAGAGAGGACAAAGGCTTCACCCTCAGCGCAGCCCGGAGAACCAACCCCTTCAAAGCAGCCTCATTAACCGCCAAATCCCAACGGCTGCAGGACAATGAGGAGCACAAAGCAAGCACCGAGCTGTGAGCGCAGCGCTGCTCGCTCCGAGGCCCGGAGTCCCTCCATCCCCCAGCACCTGTAAATCACAGCAATTGCTCCGTGGACACAACTTCGAGTCTTACCAGGCTCAGGCGGAGGTTTGCTGAGCTTCCAGGGGTGGGTTTCTCAAGCCTGTCCGTCAGCCGGGAGCTGTCACCGGGAACCCGAGCGGCTCCTGAAGCGCAGCTCGGGGTGCGCGGAGATCTGGGGAGCCCGGGGTTGAGGCACGATCCCGCAACGGAGCATCACCGAGCGGTGAGCTCGGCGGTGCTGGGGGCTCCTGGAAATGCGCATTTGAGGCTAAAATGAGAACACTCAGGGGAGAAGCAGGATTATTTCGCAGGAAGGAAAGCAGAGGCGCAGGTTGCAAGTCCCGTAGCTACACATCGAACGCTCAAACAGCCCTAAACCCCCACCCCCCCCCCCAGATTAACCCCCAAATGACCTGCTTTGGGATCCATCGGCGATCACTTACGGGGTGATTTTGGGGCTCTTCCAAGAGCTGCAGGCGCGGGAGAAGCCGGTGGGAGCCCCGCAGCCAGGGCAGAGGGAGCCGCGGCCCCGATCCCAGCGGGAACGCCTCGGGAATCGGCCCCCAGAACCATGCCGGGAGCCCCCCGGGATCCCCCAGCCCCACCGCGCTCGCCGCCGCCGCCGGGTAGCCCGCGCAGGCAGCGGGGCCGCCTCATGAATATTAATGAGGTGCACACCCACAGCACTCCAGGACCCGCCCACAGGGCGGGGAGTGCCTCCCCTGCCTCCTAGAGGCGGAGGGGGCGGCGGGGGGACAAGAGAATAAAGCAAGAAGAGGGAGAGAAGAACCCCTCCCGCAGTCTGACCCCCAGATCTCTGCCCAGCTGCTTCGGGTTCCTCCTCCTCTTCACATGGAACCTCCTGGGTGCCACTTTGTGCCCCTTGTGCTGTCCTTGGGCACCACTGATGGTCTGGCCCCAGCCTCTTGCCCCCCACAGCTCCTTTAGCTCTTGCTGAGCATTGCTCAGCTCCCCTCTGGGGCTGCTCTTCTCCAGGCTCAGCCCCCTCAGGGCTCTCAGCCTTTGCTCCTCACAAAGCTGCTCATCACCAACAAGAACTTGAGGAGGCCTTGGGGGTGTCAGCTGGTGACAAAGTCCCCAGGAGCCAGCAAGGGTCGCTGGCAGCCCAGCAGGCAGCTGCGTGCTGAGCTGCAGCCAGAGCAGGGAGAGCAGCAGCACAGGGAAGGGATTCTGCCCCTCTGCTCACACCCCCACCTGCAGCACCGTCTCCAGCTCTGGGACCCCAGCACAGGAAGGACCTGAAGCTAATGGAGAGGGTCCAGAGGAGGTCACAGAGATGATCAGAGGGCTGCAGAAGCTCCCCTGTGGGGACAGGCTGGGAGAGTTGGGGTTGCTCAGCCTGGAGAAGAAAAGGCTCCAGGGAGAACTTAAGAGCAGCCTTCTAATGCCTGAAGGGGCTCCAGGAGAGGTGGGAAGAGACTTTTGCCCAGGGCTGGGAGTGCCAAGATGAGGGACAATGGCTTTGAGCTGGGAGAAGGGAGAGTGAGGCTGGAGAGGAGGAAGAAATTCTTTCATTTGAAGGGGGGAGACAGTGGCACAGGCTGCCCAGGGAGGCTGTGGCTGCCCCTCCCTGGAGGTGTTCAAGGCCAGGTTGGATGAGACCTTGAGAATCTTGTTCTAGTGGGAAGTGTCCCTGCCCATGGCAGGGGGTTAGAACTGGATGCTCCTGAAGGTCCCTTCCAACCCAACCCCTTCTGTGAATCTCTGAAAGTGAAGCTGCAAGGAGCAGACTCTTCTTGAAGCTGTAACTCAAAGGCACCAGGAGACTAAAAACCACTGCAGGAGAGGCCTCTGCAAGCAGCCCTTAAGCTTCCTGCAGAGCTTCCACTGGACTCAAGCAGGAGCCTCCACCCCTGAAGCTGTCCTCTGGTAAGGGAATTCAAGGCTCTGCTCACAGTGCAGAGGCTGAAGACTCATCAGAGTAGACTTCAAGGGGCTGATTGCCCTTCACCAATTCAGATGCTGAAGGACAGGGCCCTGCTTGTTGTGTCCATCCTTGGGAGGACAGGAGCCACTCAAGTGTGAGCATGGAAGAGCCAAACACCAGGTCAGGTAAGAAAAATACTGCCTCTTCCTTTAATGGTCATAAGCCACCAGTAAACAACCCCAGCAGAAGACAGCCAGAGGCTGAAACCCTCCCACCCCCCTCAGCACCCTCAGAACCGTCACAGGGACCAGGGGATGGAGCAGCAAAAAGTCTGGAGAGGGTCAGGGACAGTCCCCTGCTGTGTGAGGGCAAGGGGACAGGCTCTGGAGGAGCAGTTTCCCTCAGCCAGGGGCAGAAGGTACCAGGAGGGAATGGTTTCTGCCCCCAGCAGCAGCCCTGGCTTCTTCCTTAGACACAGAGGGGCCAGGTGGGACCTTGGCAACCACTGCTGGAAGCCACCTCAGAGGTGCCAGGGCACCCCATGGCAGCCAAACCTCTCCCCCAGAGGGCTTTTGGCCTCCCAGAGAGAGCAGGGGAGTTAGGTCCAACTCATCAAGGTGTTGTGGAACACAAAACTGAGCATGGAAGGGAATGAGCACCACAAGGCCCTACAAGGCCCCTGTCCCCCTGCTCCAGCAAGCTGCTACTCACTCCAGGGGTGCACCCAACCCCTATCCTACAGCAGGCCCTGGCTCCTCAGGGTAATTTTGCTCCAGCTGTGGACCATCAGATGGTTAGAAAAGACATCAGGAAGCAACTCTCCAGTGCAGGTTCAGAGGGGAGTCGCTGAGGAGCTGAGCAGAGGGCTGGGGTGAGAGGGATGGGTTGGGTGTTGCTGCTGAAGGGGGGCAGAGAGGGGAGGGAGAGCCTGGCCAGGTCCCACCCTGCTGGCAGAAGCCTGGATGGGAGTCACAGGAGGTGGCTGAAGGCTCTGAGGGCAAGTGGCACAGCTGCCAGCCAGGATGCAGCACGGACTGCAGTGCTGCTTGGAACTGCCACTCCCCAGAGCAGTGCCAGCGGTGGGACGTGGAGGACGAAGGTTTCACTGCTCTCTGCCTCTCCAGGTAGCAGAGGCCAGCTCTGGTGGTGGGGCTCCTGCTGCCACCACCTGCAGTCAGATACAAAAGGGAGGGCTAACTGGCTCCTGCAGGGCCCAGCTGTCTGCTCCAAGCACCCATGGCCAGTGTGGGACCTCCCCTGGGGGCAGTGCCCTCAGATCTCCACGTCGCTCTCTTTGTCGTTGTCGTGGTCGCCGTCGTAGAACTCGTTGGCAGCTTCAGGCCTGGAAGGAAAGACAACCAACAGGAGTGAGGAGAGCCCTAGGTAGCCCTGGGCCAGAGAAGAATGCCTGAGACATGCTGCTGAAGGTCAGGAGATGGCCTGCACACCACCACCACTCCCCCAGGTGAGGAGACCACACATGTCCAGAGAAGCTCCTTGGATAGAAGCAGAGACTCACAGAAGGTCATCCTGGGGAGGGTGGGAAGGGACCTCTGGAGCTCATCCAGCCCAAGCCCCCTGCTCCAGCAGGGCACCCACAGCAGCTTGCCCAGCAGCACAGTGCCCAGGGTGGGTTGGAAGCTCTCCACACAAGGAGACTCCGCAACCTCTCTGGGCAGCCTGCTCCAGGCCTCCAGCACCCTCACACCAAACAACTTTCTCCTCCTGCTCAGATGGAACCTCCTGGGTGCCAGTCTGTGCCCAGTGCCCCTTGTGCTGTCCCTGGGCACCGCTGAGCAGGGTCTGGCCCCAGCCTCTTACCCCCCACAGGGCTAAGCAACCCCAGCTCCCTCAGCCTCTCCTCACAGGGCTGTGCTCCAGACCCCTCCCCAGCTTTGTTGCCCTTCTCTGGACACCTTCCAGCATCTCAACATCTTTCCTCAACTGAGGGGACCAGAACTGGACACAGGACTCAAGGTGTGGCCTAACCAGTGCTGAGCACAGGGCAGAATGAGCTCCCTGCTCCTGCTGGCCACACTGTTCCTGATCCAGGCCAGGATGCCTTTGGCCTTCTTGGCCTCCTAGGCACACTGCTGGTTCATGTTCAGCTGCTCTCAACCAGCACCCCCAGGTCCCTCTCTGCCTGGCCGCTCTCCAGCCACTCTGACCCCAGCCTGTAGCTCTGCATGGGGTTGCTGTGGCCAAAGTGCAGCACCTGGCACTTGGACTTGTTGAACTGCAGAGGGACCTCGACTGACTGGACAGATGGGCAGAGTCCAACAGGATGGCATTCAACAAATCCAAGTGCCGGGTGCTGCACTTTGGCCACAGCAACCCCATGAAGAGCTGCAGGCTGGGGTCAGAGTGGCTGGAGAGCTGCCAAACAGAGAGGGACCTGGGGGTGCTGATTGACACCCGCCTAAACATGAGCCAGCAGTGTGCCCAGGTGGCCAAGAAGGCCAATGGCATCCTGGCCTGCATTAGGAATAGTGTGGCCAGCAGGAGCAGGGAAGTCATTGTGCCCCTGTACTCTGCTTTGGTTAGGCCACACCTTGAGTCCTGTGTGCAGCTCTGGGCCCCTCAGTTTAAGAAGGACATCAAGACACTTGCACGTGTCCAGAGAAGGGCAACAAGGCTGGTGAGAGGCCTTGAGCACAGCCCTGTGAGGAGAGGCTGAGGAAGCTGGGGTTGTTTAGCCTAGAAAAAAAGAAGCTCAGGGGAGACCTTATTGCTCTCTACAACTCCCTGAAGGGAGGTTGTAGCCAGGAAGGGGTTGGTGTCTTCTCCCTAGCAACCAGCATCAGAACAAGAGGACACAGTCTCAAGCTGCACCAGGGGAAGTTTAGGCTTGAGGTGAAGAGAAAGTTCTTCACAGAGAGTCATTCATCATTGGAATGTGCTGCCCAGGGAGGTGGTGGAGTCACCATCCCTGGAGGTGTTCAAGAGGGGCTTGGATGTGGCACTTGGTGCCGTGGTCTAGTTGTGGGGTCTGTGGTGACAGGCTGGACTCGAGGACCTTTGAGGTCTCTTCCAGCCTCGGCGATACTGTGACTCTGCCCATCTGTGCAGCCTGGCAAGGTCCCTCTGCAGAGCTCCCCTAGCCTCTAACAGATCAGCTCCCTAAGGTGTGGCCTAAGCAGTGCTGAGCAGAGGGGCAGAAGGGTCTGGTACCTGCTGTAGTTCTCCTCAGAGCCTCTCTCCTCCGGGTCAGGCTCGTCGGCGCGGTCGTAGCTGAGCAGGTCCGAGGGCACGTCGTGGATCTGCACGCTGGGAGCGTGGTTCAGCATCTTCAGGTTCTCAAATATGGTCTGCCTGATCTGATCCAAGTACTGCACACACAACAACAGAGACAACCACCAAGGTCCTCAGGTGCTACCAGACCCTCCAAACAAGTCCTGCACCGTGAGGATGCTGGAACATTGCAACAAGGTGCTCAGGCAGGTGGTTGAGGTCCCATCCCTGGAGGTATTTAAGGTGAGGCTTGACAGGGCTCTGGGCAACCTGATCTAGTTGGGGATGTCCCTGCTGACTGCAGAGGGGGTGGACTGGATGAGCTTTGGATGTCCCTTCCAGCCCAGCCCATTCTATGATCTCAGAGGACAAGGTCCTACTTGGGGTTTGGCCCTTTTTTGCCCCTCCAAGAACTCCTTGGCTGGGGTCTGTCTGGTTTCAGAGGGCACAGCACTGAGCACAGGGTTGTGGAAGGACAGGGCTGGACCCTGGACAAAGGCTGCAGGGACTCACCTGCCTGGAGTTCTGGTTTTCAATCCTGGTGCTGACATCAGGATGCAAAGTGAAGTCTGGGGCGAAGTACTCGAAGTACTCTGAGGGGGAAGGAGCAGAGTCACGGGAAGGAGCCTGAGGAGTCAGCACTGCTCTGGGGGAGCAGAGCTGGACCCCACCACACCAGGAGGGACCAGACCCCCAAAAGCACAGCCTTGAGACCATCAGGAACTATAGCCCAGCATCCCAGCATGGTGAGGGTGGGAAGGGACCTCTGGAGCTCATCCAGTCCAGCCCTCTTGCTCCAGCAGGGCACCCACAGCGGCTTGCCCAGCAGCACAGTGCCCAGGGGGGTTGGAAGCTCTCCTCTCTGGGCAGCCTGCTCCAGGCCTCCAGCACCCTCACACCAAACAACTTTCTCCTCCTCTTCACATGGAACCTCCTGGGTGCCACTTTGTGCCCACTGCCCCTTGTGCTGTCCCTGGGCACCACTGAGCAGAGCCTGGCCCCAGCCTCTTGCCCCCCACAGCTCCTTTAGCTCTTGCTGAGCATTGCTCAGCTCCCCTCTGGGGCTGTTCTTCTCCAGGCTCAGCACCCCCAGGGCTCTCAGCCTTTGCTCTTCACAGAGCTGCTCCAGGCCCCTCAGCACCTTTGTAGCCTCCTCTGGCCTCTCTCCAGCAGTTCCCTGCCCCTCTTGAACTGGGGAGCCCAGAATTGGTCTCAGCTCTCCAGCTGTGGCCTCACTAGAGTAGAGCAGAGTGGAAAAGAACCTCCCTTGCCACATAAGCATCCCATCAGTACAGCTGATGACACCAAACCAAGTGGGACAGATGACACAGGATCATGGAACCACAGAAATGATTCTGTTGGAAGAGACCTCTAAGATCATCAGGTCCAACCCTTACCCAGCACTGCCAGGTCCCTCAGCACCACATCTCCATGGCTTCGAAACTCCTTCAGGGATGGGGACTCTATTACTTCCTGGCCAGCTTGTCTAGACCATTTTTTTTGCCATGAAAGGTTGGACCAAATGATCCTTGAGGTCCCTCCCCACCTGGGAGTCTATGATAAATGAAACAGAGCCAACAAAGCCACACTGAGGTCACTGAACAGGAAACAACCCAAAGTAAAGAGTCCAGAGGAGGGCTGGAGCACCTCTGCTATGAGGACAGGCTGAGAGAGCTGGGGTGGTTCAGCCTGGAGAAGAGAAGACTGCAGGAGGACCTTAGAGCTGCCTTCCAATAGCTGAAGGGATCCTACAGGAAAGCTGCAGAGGGACTGTTGCTAAGGGTGTCTAGAGACAGGCCAAGGGGGAATGGTTTGAAGCTGAGGCAGAGCAGGGTTAGACTGGAGCTTAGGGAGAAGCTCTTCAGTATGAGGGTGGTGAGACCCTGGAACAGGCTGCCCAGAGTGACTGTGGATGTCCCCTCCATGGAGGTGCTCAAGACCAGGTTGGATGAGGGTTTGGGCAACCAAGTCTTGTTGAAAGGTCTCCTGCCCATGGCAGGGAGGTTGGAGTAGATGATCTCTGAGGTCCCTTCCAACCTGAGCCATTCCATGTCAGTGCTACATGACCCAGGAAGGGTGTGGCTGCCCAGCAACATCTCCCAGTAGGTGACAGGAGATGACTAAGGGCATCTCTAAGATCAGAGAGTGCTGTCACCTGATCTTATCTCTGGTCAATGAGGAGTAGAAGTGTGGCTTAAACTGCACGAGGGGAGGGTTAGGTTGGAGATGAGGAAAGATTTCTTCCTGCAGGAGTGGTCAGGGATTGGCACAGGCTGCCCAGGGAGGTGGTGGAGTCACCCTCTCTGGAGGTGTTCAAGGAATGCGGGGCCATGGGACTTGGGGCCATGGTGGGGTTGGAACTCAACAATCTTTGAGGTCTTTTCCACCCAAAGCAATTCCCTGCTTCTTCAGCTGACATCAAACATCAGAGCTCAGCTAGGAGAGGCAAAGACCCAACTCCAACTCACCGCTGTAGGGCAGCTCTTCGCTTATGGCTTCATCCACCAGCAAGGAGGTCTCATAAGTCCTGCAAAGGTGGAGGAAGAGGAGGTCAGACCACAGAGAGCTATGTGATGTTACTGTGACAAAGCCCACAAGTGCTCAACCTCCAGGCAGCAGAGGAGAGACTCACCAGCACCGTGCCACGTTGCGCACTGTGTAGCCACCTCCTCCCAGCACCAGCAAGGGGATGTTGAAGCTCTTCACATACTCCACACACTCCCTAGAAAGGGCAACAAAGGTGCCAGAGCTGTCAACTGGGCTGGACATCCACCTGTCACCCATGCCACCCAGACACCACCACTGCTGGGGGGTACACCTGCAGGTGACAGCTTTCACCCAGGAGCTACAATTTCGATTGCTCCTCTGCCAGAGCCTGAAGGCTTTGCTCCGAGACCCGCTCCTGGCAGGCCAGAGAGGAAAACCCAACCCAAAACCTGCTGGTGGCTGCTGGAAGGGTGAAGGCAAACCTCAAACCCTACAGCAGAGGAACTGAGAGTCCTTCAGACTAAAGGATGATCTTTCAACACTGGCCTGAGGTCTGTGGCCAGCAGGAGCAGGGCAATGATTGTCCCTCTGTGCTAGGCACTGGTGAGGTTACACCTTAAGTGCTGGGTTCAGTTCTGGGCCCTCACTCCAAGAAGGACATTGAGGGGCTGCTGAGTGTCCAGAGAAGGCAATAAAGCTGAGGAAAGGTCTGGAGAGCAGGGCTGGTGAGAAGCAGCTGAGGGAAATGGGGGTATTTGGTCTGGAGAAGAGAAGGCTGAGGAGAAACCTTGTGGCTCTCTACAACTCCCTGAAAGGAGGTTGCAGCCAGGTGGGGGTTGGCTCTCCTCTCAAGGAAGAAGTGATAGGATGAGAAGAAAAGGCCCCAAGTTGCCCCAGGGGAGGTTGAGGTTGGACATGAGGAACAATTTCTTCCCCTTGAGAGTTGTCAAGACCTGGTCCAGGCTGCCCAGGGCAGTGGTGGAGTCCCTATCCCTGGAGTGGTTTCAAACCTCTGCAGCTGTGGTCCTGGAGGCCATAGTCTGGTAGTGACCTGGCAGTGCTGGGGTAAGGCTTAGACTGGGTGATCTCAGAGATCTTTCCCAACCTTAATGATTCTGATGCAACCAAAGAGCTCTGAGCCCAGCCCTGCTGCACTCACCCATGGCCTCTGATGCTGAGGTTAAAGCAGCCCAAGCGGTCACAGCCCAGCGAGTCGGCGCCGCACTGGGGAACAGAAACACACCAACCTCAAATGGTGGTGACCTCCAGGGCCACATCACTGTCCCCACCCCATGGCCACCCTCATTCACCCAAGGGGACACACAGACAGCAGCTCAACTGGAATACACCAACCCTGACTGCCCAGGAACAGAAGTTGCCCCAGGGGAGGTTGAGGTTGAACATGAGGAACAATTTCTTCCCCTTGAGACTTGTCAAGACCTGGTCCAGGCTGCCCAGGGAGGTGGTGGAGTTCCCATCCCTGGAGGTCTTCAAGAAAGGCATGGCCATGGCACTTGGGGACATGGTTTAATGGCCATGGTGGTGCTGGGTTGATGGCTGGACTGGATGACCTCAGAGGGCTTTTTAACCCAAGCAATTCTATGCTAGAAGGCTCTGAGAGGGATGGAGCTGTGCAGAGCTTTAGTTCCTTACCTGCAGCACGATGCAGGTGGGCTGGTAGTAATCCACCACTTGGTTAATGACAGGCTGGAAGAGGTGTTTGTAACCTTGGGAGAGAAAGGAAGATGGCTGATGGCCCTGGAGGAGAGGGAGCAGGCAAGGGCTGGGTGAGGAGGGGCAGCAGGGAGCACCTACTTTGGTCATCGATGCCATCTCGGAGGGGCACGTTGAGGCAGTAGTAGCGACCGCTCTCGGCGCCCACCTCGTACATGTCACCTGCCCAGGGAAAGGGCAGGTCACAACAGCTCTGAGCCTTCACAGGGGCAGGAAGGCCACATCTGCTCTGGGCTGAGATCTCCTAACCCAGCTGGGATCCTCCTTCCTCACAAATAACAACTCCTGTTCCTCTTTACCTGGTTTTCGCAGCAGGGGTTGGGTTGGAAGGGCCCTTCGAGATCATCCAGCTCCAACCCCTGCCATGGGCAGGGACACCTCCCACCAGCCCAGCTGGCTCAAGGCCTCATCCAGCCTGGCCTTGAACACCTCCAGGGTGGAGGCAGCCACAACCTCCCTGAACAACCTGTTCCAGTGTCTCATCACCCAACTCTTGGGACTTTTGACAAGGGCTGGGAGTGCCAGGATACAATACAATACAATACAATACACCAGGTTGGAAGAGACCTTCAAGATCATCATGTCCAACCCATCAACCAATCCAACCCACCCAACAACTAAACCATGCAGCCAAGCACCCCATCCAGTCTTCTCCTGAACACCTCCAATGAAGGTGACTCCACCACCTCCCCGGGTAGCCGATTCCAATGGGCAATCACTCTCTCTGTGTAGAACTTCTTCCTAACATCCAGCCTAAACCTGCCCTGGCGCAGCCTGAGACTGTGTCCTCTTGTTCTGGTGGTGGCTGCCTGGGAGAAGAGGCCAACCTCTGCCTGGCTACAACCTCCCTTCAGGTAGTTGTAGAGAGCAATAAGGTCACTCCTCAGTCTCCTCTTCTCCAGGCTAAGCAACCCCAGCTCCCTCAGCCTCTCCTCACAGGGCTTGTGTTCCAAACCCCTCCCCAGCTTTGTTGCCCTCCTCTGGACACGCTCCAGCAAGACAACATCCTTCCTAAACTGAGGGGCCCAGAACTGGACACAGGACTCAAGGTGTGGCCTAACCAGTGCAGTGTACAGGGGCAGAATGACCTCCCTGCTCCTGCTGGCCACACTGTTCCTGATGCAGGCCAGGATGCCATTGGCCTTCTTGGCTGCCTGGGCACACTGCAGGCTCATGTTCAGCCTACCATCAACCAGCACCCCCAGGTCCCTCTCTGCCTGGCTGCTCTCCATCCACTCTGACCCCAGCCTGTAGCACTGCCTGGGGTTGCTGTGGCCAATGTGCAGCACCCGGCACTTGGATGTGTTCAATCTCCTGCCCTTGGCCTCTGCCCATCTGTCCAGCCTGTCGAGGTCCCTCTGCAAAGCCTCTCTGCCCTCCAGCAGATCAAGTCCTGCCCCCAGCTTGGTGTCATCTGCAAATTTACTGATGATGGACTCAATGCCCTCATCCAGATCATCAATAAAGATGTCAAAGAGCATGGGGCCCAGTACTGATCCCTGGGGGACACCACTGGTGCCTGGCCGCCAGCTGGATGTGGCACCATTCACCACCAATGGTGGATGAGGGACAATGACTTGGAGCTGGGAAAGGGGAGAGTGAGACTGGAGATGAGGAAGAAATTCTTTAGAGTGAGGGTGTGGAGAGACTGGCAGAGGTTGCCCAGGGAGGCTGTGGCTTCCTCTTCCCTGGAGGTGTTCAAGGCCAGGTTGGATGAGACCTTAAGGATCTTGGTCCAGTGTGAGGTGTCCCTGCCCATGGCAGGGGGTTGGAACTTCAAGGTCCCTTCCAACCCAACCCCCTTCTGTGAATCTCTGAAAGTGAAGCTGCAAGGAGCAGACTCTTCTTGAAGCTGCAACTCAAAGGCACCAGGAGACTAAAAACCACTGCAGGAGAGGCCTCTGCAAGCAGCCCTTAAGCTTCCTGCAGAGCTTCCACTGGACTCAGAAGCACGAGCCTCCACTACTGAAGCTGTCCTCTGGTTAGGACACCTCTCTGGAGGTGTTCAGGGCCAGGTTGGATGAGGCCTTGAGCAAGCTGGGCTGGTGGGAGGTGTCCCTGCCCCGGCAGGGGGCTCGGAGGTGATGATCCCCGAGGTCCCTTCCATGTTTCTTTCCCAAGCCCCTTTTCCCATCCCTTCTCCCTGCAGCTCTGAATCTGTGGTTTCAGCCTTTGAGAGTCCAGCAGAGCTGCCCAGGGACTCTGAGGCAGGGCCAGGGCCCACACCTACCTGTGCCAGGGAAGAAGTAGTTGCCATACTTGTGGAAGGAGACAGTCATGACGCGGTCGGTCAGGTAGAAGGCCTCCTGCACACCATCCCCGTGGTGGATGTCGATGTCGATGTAGAGGACTCGAGGGTGGTACCTGGTGGGAGGCAGGAGGAAAACAGCTCTGGTGAGGCACTGCAACCCACCTCACCATTCCCCACAGGCCTCAGTTATCCACTGGTGCTCTGAAAGCCACCAGCCACGTCCACCTGCCAAGTAGAACTCCCCTGGCCCAGCCGGGGTGGGACGCCTCAGGTGGGTTAGGCGGGAGAAGGTTTCTACTGCCACGCAGATCCCAACCACCAGAACATCTTCTGCTCTGCTGGGGAACTGAGAATTCCAGTAGAAGGTTTTCAGATGGAGCCAGAAGTGTCTTGGGAAGCACTTGGTGAAGAGCATCTACTTTAGTCAGCAGGATGGTAGGAAGGGGAGGCTCTCCTGCCCCTCTACTCTGTCCCAGTATGGCCACAGCTGGAGGACCTGGTGCAGCTCTGAGCTCAGGGTGGACAGGGAACTGCTGGAGAGAGTGCAGCAGAGCCTGCAAAGCTGCTGAGGGGCCTGGAGCAGCTCTGTGAGGAGCAGAGGCTGAGAGCCTTGGGGGTGCTGAGCCTGGAGAAGAGCAGCCCCAGAGGGGAGCTGAGCAATGCTCAGCAAGAGCTAAAGGAGCTGGGGGGGCAAGAGGCTGGGGCCAGACCCTGCTCAGTGGTGCCCAGGGACAGCACAAGGGGCAGTGGGCACAAAGTGGCACCCAGGAGGTTCCATGTGAAGAGGAGGAGAAAGTTGTTTGGTGTGAGGGTGCTGGAGGCCTGGAGCAGGCTGCCCAGAGAGGCTGTGGAGTCTCCTTGTGTGGAGAGCTTCCAACCCTCCCTGGGCATTGTGCTGGTGGGCAAGCTGCTGTGGGTGCCCTGCTTGGGCAGGGGCTTGGGCAGGGGCTTGGACTGGATGAGCTCCAGAGGCCCCTTCCAACCCACACCATTCTAACACTCCCAAAATCCTCTTGTTGTGCCTGCAGAGGAGGCCAGGACAACAACCAAGCTGTTGGCCTTCCTGGACTCTAGAAACCAGGGTGGAAACAGAGAGCACAGAGAAGGAGCAGAGCAGTGGAGGAGCCAGGCCAGCAGTGCCCCTGCCCCATGTCCTTACTTGAGCAGCTCCAGGATGCCAATAACGATGTCATTCACATAACAGAACCCAGAAGCCTGCAGGAGAGAGAAAACCAGGATCAGAGAGGGCTCATCCCAGACCCTGAGCCTCCCAAAGGCTCAGCAGCACCTAGATTGGCTTCCTTACCTCAAACTTCTTGGCATGGTGCAGACCTCCTGCCCAGTTTATTGCAATGTCACAGATCTAAGAGAGAAAAAAAACCACAACAAACTCAGTTAAAGGTGACTAGGTGGTGACAACCTTGCAGCCCCTTCCCCAGTGCCAACTTTCTGGCCTTTTCTTCTCCTCTGGAGACCTTTCCAAACCTCCACCTCAATTGTTGACCCAGATTTGGTTGCATCTTACCCATACTGGGTTAGCTCTGCGCTCTCCATTCCCACTTAGACCAGAAAAGATCATCTCCCACCACCAGCAGCAGGCACAGTTTGCTCCTGCACTTGCTCTTCACACTCTTTGAGACTTTCCTCAGGTCTCTAAAAGCCTCAAAGCTCTGCAAGGGTCTCCTTCAGTGCATTTCCACCCAGCAGTAGCCTCCCAGCAGCCAGTTTGAAGCCCCCAGGTTTGATTTACAGCACTGAGAGGACTTTGGGATGTGCAGCATGAGGATTCTTCTGCCTCCTTCTGGGTTAAACATCTCCTGAGTGGTTGCACAGGAATGGTCTCAAGCTGGGTGATCACAGGCTTACAAGATGTTAGGGGTTGGAAGGGACCTCTGGAGATCCAGTGCAACCCCCTGCCAGAGCAGGACCATAGAATCCAGCACAGGGCACACAGGAACACATCCAGATGGGGCTGGAAAGGCTCCAGAGAAGGAGACTCCACAACCTCTCTGGGCAGCCTGCTCCAGGGCTCTGTGAGCCTCACAGGGAAGAAGTTCCTCCTCATGCTGAGGTGGAACCTCCTGTGGTGCAGTTTATATCCATTGCCCCTTGTCCTGTCCCAAGGTGCAACTGAGCAGAGCCTGTCCCCTCCCTCCTGACCCCCAGCCCTCAGTTACTGATAGGACTGAGAGGGGATCTGATCTCTCCTCTCCAGACTAACCAGCCCCAGGGCTCTCAGCCTCTCCTCACAGGGCAGTGCTGCAGTCCTTGCTCCCAACACAAATCCCTGAGGTTCTCCTGAGCTGGAAGCCAGCTGCCTGGTGGCTGGCTGGCCAGAGCAGGGGGGTTACCTTGTTGTTCAGCTGCGTTGCTCCTTGCAGGGAGGCCCCGGTGTAGCGAGAGCAAAACTCAAAGAGGCCTGGGAACACTGGGCTGGAAGAGAGACCATGGCTCAGCACCACCAAGGCTGGGAAACACCCCTGAGATCATCAAGATCTCACCCTTAACCCCAGCACTGCCAGGGCACCACTAAACCATAACCCTCAGCACCACATCTACACAGCTCTGAAACCCCTCCAGGGATGGGGTTTCTACTGCTGCCCTGGGCAGCCTGGGCCAGGCCTTGGCAACCCTCAAGGGGAAGAACACTCCAAGAGGCCTGGGAGCACTGGGCTGGAAGAGAAACCATGGCTCAGCACCACCAAGGGTGGGATACAAATCTGAGATCATCCAGTCCAACCCTTAACCCCAGCACTGCCAGGGCACCACCACACCATGGTCCTCAGCACCACATCTCCATAGCTTTGAAACCCCTCCAGGGATGGAGACTCTACCACTGCCTTGGGCAGCCTGGGCCAGGCCTTGACAAGCCTCAAGGGGAAAAAAATTGTTCCTCATGGCCAACCTGAAGCTCCCCTGGGGCAACCTGAGGCCTTTTCCTCTCATCCTGTCACTTGGGAGCAGAGCCCAACCCCTACCTCACTGCAACCTCCTCTCAGGGAGCTGTAGAGGGCAATGAGGTCTCCCCTCAGACTCCTTCTCTCCAAACTAACCACCCCCAGCTCACTCAGCTGCTCCTCCCAACCCTGTTCTCCAGACCCTTCCCCAGCTTTGTTGCCCTTCTCTGGACCCTCTCCAGCCTCACAATGTCCTTCTTGGAGTGAGGGGCCCAGAACTGCACCCAGGATTTGAGGTGTGACCTCAGCAATGATGCACCCAGGGAGACAATCCCTGCCCTGCTCCTGCTGGCCACACCACTGCTGATCCAGGCCAGGATGCTGGTGGCCTTCTGGACCACCTGGGCACAGCCTGCCTCATCTTCAGGTCCTTTTCTGCCAGGCAGTTTTGCACTCAGCAGCTCATCCACACACTCATCCCCTCCCCATTCCTTCAGAGCAAAGCCAGGAGCACAACTGTCCTGGGGCAGCTGGACTTGATGATCTTTAAGATCATCTCCAACCTAAACCCAACTAAATCCTAGGATTCTGTGCCATCCCCTGAGCAAGGCCAAACCTCATTCCCTGGGAGAGTTCATCTGGGATCACCCTGGCCCTGCTGCTAGCATATGGAGGTCCAGCAGGTGAAGTAGTAAAGTCCAGTGGTGCAAAGCCAATGGAAAACTCAGCTGAGGCCACATCCCTGGAGACAGTCAAGGTCCAGCTCCACAGGGCTCTGAGCAACCTCATCTAGTGGAGGATGTCCCTGCTGATTAGATGGCTTCTGGAGGTTCCTTCCAACCCAATCCATTCTATGACTTCATGAATCACTTCCAAGGCCTCCAAGGCTCACCAAGGCTGCCAGCACCTGTCCTGCAGCCCTGCTGACACATGCCCAGAGCCACCACAGAACCACTGAATGCCAGGGGCTGGAAGGGACCTCCAGAGATCATCCAGTCCAACCCCCCTGCCAGAGCAGGAGCACCCAGGGCAGGTCACACAGGAACACATCCAGGCAGGTCTTGAATGTCTCCAGAGAAGGAGACTCCACAACCCCCCTGGGCAGCTCTGTCACCCTCACAGGGAAATAATTCTTCCTCCTGTTTCCATGGAACTTCCTCTGCCTCAGCTTCCACCGCTGCCCCTTGTGCTGTCCTTGGGCATCCCCCAGCAGAGCCTGGCTCCAGCCTCTGGGCACTCACCCTGCACATCTTTATCAGCAGCAGTGAGGTCACCTCCCAGGCTCCTCCTCTCCAAGCTACAGAACCCTCAGCTCCCTCAGCCTCTCCTCTAAGGAAGATGTTCCACTGCCTTCAGCATCCTCCTTGTGGCTCTGCAGTTTCAAGCAGTTCCCTGAGGTCCTTCCTGAACTGAGGGGGCCAGAACTGGACACAAGATTCCAGATGTGGCCTCACCAGGGCAGAGTAGAGGGGGAGGAGAATCTCTCTCAGCCTACTGCCCACAGCCCTTCTAATGCAGCCCAGGATGCCTTTGGCCTTCCTGGCCACAAGAGCACTTTGCTGCCTCATGGTCAAGCTCCATCCTCCAGGACCCCCAGAGGTGCTTTTCCCCTTCACTGCTCTCCACTCCCCAACCTGTGCTGATCCCTGGGGTTGCTCTTGCCCAGGTGCAAGGCTCTGCCCTTGCCCCTGATGAATTTCATTCCATTCCTCCCAGCCCAGCTCTCAGCCTAAGTCTGGCTGCAGGGCAGCACAACCCTCCCGTGCCAGCCACTGCTCCCAGGTCTGTGCCATCAGCAAACCTGCTGCCAGTGCCCTCTGTGCCCTCATTCAGGTCATAGAGTCACAGAAGTGTCAGGGCTGGAAGGGACCTCAAGGATCAGCCAGTCCCAACCCCCTGCCATGGGCAGGGACACCTCACACTGCAGCAGCTTGCTCACAGCCACATCCAGCCTGGCTGCAAACACCTCCAGGGGTGAGGCTGCCACCACCTCCCTGGGCAACCTGTGCCAGTCTCTCACCACCCTCATGGGGAACAACTTCTTCCTCACATCCAATCTCAATCTCCCCACTCCTAGTTTTGCTCCATCCCCCCCAGTCCTGTCACTCCCTGACACCCTCAAAAGTCCCTCCCCAGCTTTCTTGCAGCCCCCTGCAGATACTGCAAGGCCACAAGAAGGTCTCCTCAGAGCCTTCTCCTCTCCAGCCTGCACAACCCCAACTCTCTCAGGCTGTCTCCAGAGCAGAGCAGCTCCAGCCCTCTGCTCCCCCTCATGGCCCTTCTCTGGACACCTTCCAGCACCTCCAGATCCTTCCTGGCACAGAGGCTCCAGACCTGGACCCAGAGCTGCAGCTGTGGTCTCAGCAGAGCAGAGGGGAGGTGATCTTGGTACTGAAGAGCTCTGGTCCCAGCACTGACTCCTGAGGGACTCCACCAGACCCAGGCCTCCAACTAGTCTCCATGGCCACGATGTGGGGCAGCAGAGGCTGGGTGCTGGGCTTCAGGAGGCACAGAGCACTCACCAGTCATCACCCACGTTGAAGGCATTGAGGCTCTTGGTGAAGCCCTGCATGTTGTTGGGGCTGACCCTCTGCAGGAAGTCGATGTAGTCCTCGGAGTGGAACCGGCACATGTCGTGCTGGGAGGCCTGGTAGGGTTTGAAGACCTTCAAGAGAGAGAGCCAAGAGTCATTTCCCATCCAGCTCTGGGCTCCCCACTTCAGGAGGGACAGGGATCTGCTGGAGAGAGACCAAGGGAGGGCTACAAGGATGCTGAAGGGACTGCAGCACTGCGTGGTGAGGAGAGGCTGAGAGCCCTGGGGGTGGCTAGCCTGGAGAGGAGAAGGCTGAGAGGGATCTGATCAATGCTATCAATAGCTGAGGCTGAGGCTCTGCTCAGCTGCACCCTGGGATAGGACAAAGAGCAATGGATGGAAACTCCATCAGAGGAGGTTCCACCTCAGCATGAGGAGGAACTTCTTCCCTGTGAGGCTCACAGAGCACTGGAGCAGGCTGCCCAGAGAGGTTGTGGAGTCTCCTTCTCTGGAGCCTTTCCAGCCCCATCTGGATGTGTTCCTGTGTGCCCTGTGCTGGATTCTATGGTCCTGCTCTGGCAGGGGGTTGGACTTGAAGATCTCCAGAGGTCTCTTCCATCCCCTAACATCCTGTGAGCCTGTGTGTTTGCCTTGGCTGCAAAACATCTGTGAGATGTCTTACAGCCAGCAGGCTGGGAGAGGTGGAGGTGTGCAGCCTGGGAAAGACAGGGTAGAGTGGCCTGGAGCAGCTCTGTGAGGAGCAAAGGCTGAGAGCCTTGGGGGTGCTGAGCCTGGAGAAGAGCAGCCCCAGAGGGGAGCTGAGCAATGCTCAGCAAGAGCTAAAGGAGCTGGGGGGGGGGCAAGAGGCTGGGGCCAGACCCTGCTCAGTGGTGCCCAGGGACAGCACAAGGGGCAGTGTGCACCAGCACAGGAGGTTCCATGTGAAGAGGAGGAGAGAGTTGTTTGGTGTGAGGGTGCTGGAGGCCTGGAGCAGGCTGCCCAGAGAGGTTGTGGAGTCTCCTTGTGTGGAGAGCTTCCAACCCCCCTGGGCACTGTGCTGCTGGGCAAGCTGCTGTGGGTGCCCTGCTGGAGCAGGGGACTTGGACTGGGTGAGCTCCAGAGGTCCTTCCCACCCTCCCCATGCTGTGCCTCCATGATGTAGAAACTCTAACCATCAGGAAAAGGGTTTCAAGGCTCAGAGCCTGGTGTAGAGCAGAGCTCTACCTGTTTCCTGGCTCAGACACAGATCTGCCCCTTCCCAGTGTCCCATCAGAAGCTGCTCCTGGCTGCTCCTGCACACCCCCAGCTGTGAGGAAGTTACCCACATGAGTTCAGACACTTCCAGCACAACCCTGCAAGAGAAAGGCCCTGAAGACTCCCCCATGCCCTGAGTGCTCTCCATCTGCACCTTCCTGAGTGCACCAGCAGCTCACCACAGCTGGACTCTCCCCAGTAGCTGCCTGCCTTGAACTGGGATGCCCAGAACTGGCCTCAGCACTCCCTGTATGGAAACACATCCACACCTCTGCATCAAACCAGAAGTGCCTGCAGCTGCAGCCTGTGTGTCCAACAGCATTCTAGTCCAGCCCTTCCTCAGGGGCACACCAAACAGCTCCTGGGCTGTGGAGACAACAGGCAGCAGCAACAGCAGCCTCTGGATGAGATTAGCACCACCTGGAGCCACGCCAGGCAGCCCAGGAATCAAATCAATTGAATTAATGAAGTTGCTCAAGGGTCTGAAACAGCTCAGGAGCAATCCTGCTGCACTGAAAATGGGAGCAAGCCAGCAGGAGACAAAACCAAGCTGGCCCTGGCAGCTGGGGGTGCCAGGTGTTGCCCATTAAAATGGGCAAACCCACCTCCAGAGGGGGAAAATGGTAGAAGACTTTCACCCTTCCTGCCTTGGTCTTGTCTAATGAGGCAGGAGGTTAGTCCTGAGAGCTTTGGCTTTGCTCTGTGCTGCCAGAACAGGGAGAAAAACAGAACCAGGATTCCAGGGAAAGCAGCAAAATTCCATCCCACTGGCACCAAGGGAGAGAAAGAGAGATCCAGAGTGTGTCCCCACCCATGCAGAGTGATGCCCTGGGTCCCAAGAGCAGGTCAGTTCCTGAAAGATTGAAGATTTCAGTTTCTTTTCCTGTTGTTTGGTGATCAGAGCCATCAGGGCTGACAGATTGCATTGCAGGGAGAGGAAAATCTGACAGCAAGAACTGGACTGGGCTGTTTGAGCAGCCAAAGCTTCGAAGAGCAGGTTGGACAATCACTGAGCACCCAGGAGACAGCAGCAGTGAAGCCTCTCAAGGCATCCAGGTGAATCAGAAACCTCTCCAGGTAGTTTTTCCTCCCCTTCACTGCCCTAAGCCCACACCATTCACAGGGTCCTGCTTGGAAGGTGCCACAGAGAAATGGCCCACAGGGTGCCCAGCAGCACTGCACACACAAGATGCTGACAAGCAATGATGAGGCCTTGCAGATCAGCTCTAGAGGCTATGGTGGGGGCTGAGGGCAACAAGAAGGGTTCAGACTGCTTAAAGCCTGGTCACAGGATGTCAGGGGTTGGAAAGGACCCAAAGAGATCATCAAGTCCAACCCTCCTGTCAGAGCAGGACCATACAATCCAGCTCAGGTCACACAGGAACACATCCAGACGGGGCTGGAAAGGCTCCAGAGAAGGAGACTCCACAACCTCTCTGGGCAGCCTGCTCCAGGGCTCTGTGACCCTCACAGTGAAGTTCCTCCTCATGTTGAGCTGGAACCTCCTGTGCTGGAGTTTCCATCCATTGCTCCTTGTCCTGGCATAGGGCACAACTGAGCAGAGCCTGTCGCTGCCTTCCTGACCCCCAGCCCTCAGATATTGATAGACATTGATCAGATCCCCTCTAAGTCTTCTCTTTTCCAGACTAAAAGGCCCCAGGTCCCTCAGCCTCTCCTCACCAGGCAGTGCTCCAGTCCCCTAATCATCCTCACAGCCCTCTGCTGGACCCTCTCCAGCAGCCTGCAGTAAGTCACAGAATCAGCCAGGTTGGAAGAGACCTCCAAGATCATCAAGTCCAAACTGGGAGCTGAAGGAGAGGCAGCAATGCAAGAAAGAACCTAAGAGGGGCCAAGCTTCAGCATGGACTCACAGAATTACACAAGTGTTTGGGTTGGAAAGGACCTCAGACATCATCCAGTCCAACCACCACGCTATCACCATGACAGACATTAAGTGACCACTCCACATCTTCTGCAGAGGGAACACAGCACCTAGAGAGAAACTTCCTCAAGCAGGTTCTGCCTCCTTTGAAAAGCAAATGAGCCTTCAGTGTCCTACCAGTGCTGCTCCAAGAACCACAGAATGGTTTGGGTTGGGAAAGGCCTCTGAGGTCATCCAGTCCAAGCAGCAACCCAACCCCACCATGGCCAAGCCGCCATGGCCCCAAGTGCCATGGCCACAGGCTCCTTGAACACCTCCAGGGATGGGGACTCCACCACCTCCCTGGGCAGCCTGGGCCAATCCCTGACCACTCTGGCAGCAAAGAAATTGTTCCTCAACTCCAACCTAACCCTCCCCTAGGCAACTCCTCTCATACTGTCACTTGTTCCTTGGGAGCAGAGCCCACCCCCCACCTCACTGCAGCCTCCTCTCAGGGAGCTGTAGAGAGCAATGAGATCTCCCCTCAGCCTCCTCTTCTCCAGGCTGAATACCCCCAGTTCCCTCAGCTCCTCCTCATCAGCCCTGTTCTCCAAACCTTTCCCCAGCTTCAATGCTCTTCTCTAGACACACAGCTCAAGGTCTTGCTTATAGTGAGGCCACGACTGGAGGCATCACGACACTGCACAGCTCTCTGGCACCCTTTACGTGTGTCAAAACCTAAACCGCCCATGCCAGCAGCTGCCTGCCCGCAGCCACCTGCCGCAGCCTTCTCTGCCCGCGCCGCCTGGGTTGGAGGGAGCGCTGTTCGACCCCAGAAGCGCCGCTTACGATCATCTTCTTGTAGAGGCCGTAGTGCAGCACCAGGCTGTGGGTCAGCGCCAGGCGATGCGGCTTCATGGGGTGCCCCGCTCCTGGATGGGAAACGACACCGGGGAGTCACCAGAACCAGCGGCTCGAGTAAACACCACCAATCCCCAACCCCCGCGGCCGGGCCCAGCGCGGGGACCCCCCGAGACGACCTCCGCCCAGGCCCACTCGGGCCCAGGTCGAGGTGAGCGGCCTCAGGCCCGGCACGGCCCAAGCCCCGCCCTGAGCCAGGCCCGGGTCCTCCTCCGCCGCCCTCCCCGCTCCTCTCCCGGCCCCGGCGCGCACCGTAGTGGAAGTTGCCCACGTCCGGGTCGTAGAAATAGGCCACGGTCTTCGCCATGGCGGACAGGCCGCGACCCGCCGCCGCCGCGCGCTCCTGCCTACGTCATTGTGCCGCGACCGCGCCCGGCGCAGCCAAGTCGCCGGAGAGTGACGTAGAGAGCCAGGGGCGGTGCCTGAAGACGGGACCCGCGCCTGGGGGCGGGGCGATAGCCGCCGAGGTGTCCCCGCGGTCCTACTGCCCACCCCCGGCGCCGCTGTCTGCTCTGTTGCGCTCTGGGTTCTCTTCTGTAGTGCGAGAGCTGTGCCCCTCGTCGGCTTCAGCTACCTCCAGGCATCTCTTGCTGCACATCACCTTCTCCAAAGCACGCCCAGCTTCTTCCAGTTACTCCCAGTTACTCCCAACTGCTCCCAGTTACCTCCAGTTACTCCCAGCCAGCTCCCGGTTATTCCCAGCTAGCTCCCAGTTACTCCCAGCTCCTCTCACTTACTCCCAGTGTCCCTCGACCTGCTGGCCACACTCTTCTTAATGTACCCCAGGTTCCCAATGACCTTCTTGGCCACAAAGACTCATTTCTTTCTTATGGTAAACCTGTTCCCCACCAGCACTCCCAGGTCCCTCTCCACAGAGCTGCTTCCCAGCAGGTGACCCTCCACCTGTACTGGTGCAGGAGGTTGTTGCTTCCCAGGTGCAGGACTCTACACTTGCCCTGGTTGAACTTCAGGAGGTTTCCTCCACCCAGCTCTCCAGCCTGGCCAGGTCTGTTGTATGGCAGCACGGCTTGGGGTGGTGTCAGCCACTCCTCCCACTCTGGGATCATCAACAAGCTGGCTAGGGGTCCACTCTTTTCCCTTCATCCAGGTCTGTCACTGGGCCAAGCAGACCCCCACATCCCACCCTCTAAGGGCACAGGTGCTGCTGGTAGCCTCCTGGGCTTGGCAGGGAGCAGGGTCAGAGTGGCACCAGGCAAAGGAAGACCAAAGCTTGGTGGAAAATTGCTGTGGAGGGAAAACCCAACCCTGAGGAGCAGGGCAAAAGCCTGAGCCTCACCCAGAGGTGGCAAAGAGATGGGGACAGGGCCATTGCAGGAGTGACATGGGGGTGAAAAGCTCCTCCTGGTGGGAAATGTGTCCCCTCTTAGGAAGAAGAAAGGAACAATGGAGCCTTTCCAAAGGCTTGGAAAACCTGGTGCTTGGCAAGGGCTTGGTTCTGCTGCTTTCCTCCCTGATGTGCAGGAGCTTGGGGTGAAGAATACCCAAAGCACATGCCATCAAATGGGGCTTTAGAGAGGAGCAGGAAAGGGCCCAGGATCCCTCCCCACGAGACAGTCCAGGAGCCAGCTGAGAATGGAGGCCACCAGGATGTTCCCTGGCTTCTCAGTGAGGGGATCTTGATGCTGGGTAATGATGAGAGAGAGGGAAATGTGGGCTGTGGGGTGGGAGTGGATGCAGCTGGTGAGATGGGATGGGACTGGATGGGATGGGAGTGGATGGAGCTGGTGGAATGGGAAGGGAATGGATGGGTTGAGATGAGTTGGGAATGGATGGGATGGGATTGGATGGGGCTGGTGGGGTGGGATAGAATAGAATTAGAATAGAATAGAACAGAATAGAATTAACCAGGCTGGAAAAGACCTTTGAGATCATGGAGTCCAAGCTATCACCCAACACCATCTGATCAACTAAACCATGGCACCAAGTGCCTCATCCAGTCTCTTCCTAAACACCACCAGGGATGGTGACTCCACCACCTCCCTGGTCAGCACATACCAATGGCCAATCTCTCTTTCTATGAAGAACTTCTTCCTAACATCCAGCCTGAACCTCCCCTGGTGCAGCTTGAGACTGTGTCCTCTTGTGCTGGTGCTGGTTGCCTGGGAGAAGAGACCAACCTCTGCCTGTCTACAGCCTCCTTCAGGTAGTTGCAGAGAGCAATGAGGTCTCCTCTGAGCCTCCTCTTCTCCAGGCTAAAATGGTGTGGATGGGATTGATGGAGCACGTGGAATGGGATGGAATGGAGATGGTGGGATGGGAATGGATGGATTGAGATGAGATGGGGCTGGTGGGATGGGATGAGGTAGGATAGGAATGGATGGGATGGGGCTGGTGGGATGGGATGAGGTAGGATAGGAATGGATGGGATGGGGCTGGTGGAATGGGATGAGGTAGGATAGGAATGGATGGGATGGGGCTGGTGGGATGAGATAGGATAGGAATGGATGGGATGGGGCTGGTGGAATGGGATGAGATAGGATAGGAATGGATGGGATGGGGCTGGTGGGATGGGATGAGGTAGGATAGGAATGGATGGGATGGGGCTGGTGGGATGGGATGAGGTAGGATAGGAATGGATGGGATGGGGCTGGTGGGATGAGATAGGATAGGAATGGATGGGATGGGGCTGGTGGGATGAGATAGGATAGGAATGGATGGGATGGGGCTGGTGGAATGGGATGAGGTAGGATAGGAATGGATGGGATGGGGCTGGTGGGATGAGATAGGATAGGAATGGATGGGATGGGGCTGGTGGAATGGGATGAGATAGGATAGGAATGGATGGGATGGGGCTGGTGGGATGGGATGAGGTAGGATAGGAATGGATGGGATGGGGCTGGTGGGATGAGATAGGATAGGAATGGATGGGATGGGGCTGGTGGAATGGGATGAGGTAGGATAGGAATGGATGGGATGGGGCTGGTGGGATGGGATGAGGTAGGATAGGAATGGATGGGATGGGGCTGGTGGGATGAGATAGGATAGCAATGGATGGGATGGGGCTGGTGGAATGGGATGAGGTAGGATAGGAATGGATGGGATGGGGCTGGTGGGATGAGGTAGGATAGGAATGGATGGGATGGGGCTGGTGGGATGGGATGAGGTAGGATAGGAATGGATGGGATGGGGCTGGTGGGATGGGATGAGGTAGGATAGGAATGGATGGGATGGGGCTGGTGGGATGAGATAGGATAGGAATGGATAGGATGGGGCTGGTGGGATGAGATAGGATAGGAATGGATGGGATGGGGCTGGTGGGATGGGATGGGGTTGGTAGAATAAGATGGGCTGGGATTTTGGGGCTCATGCTTAAGGTGTGCATAAATCATGGGGTTGTTAGATGATGCTTCCCACTGCAGGGGCTCTGCACTCTCCACACTCCTTGGGAATGTTTCCCTTTGGAATCCCAGCTCCAGAGCACGGAGCAAAGATCCATCAGGGTACACTGAGACCTCACAAGGCTGTGTCTGGGGGCACTCAGAGCTGCAATCCCCAAGCCCAGCACCCACCCAGCTTAAATAGAGGAGCTTTAAATGTGTCTGGGGCTGGTGGAGAGCTCTGACGTCTTGGCCAGGGCTGGTCCCTCGCTGTGACGTTTGTCCTGTCACAGCTCTGCAAGGTGCTGTCACCAGATAGCAGCTGCCTGGGGCCACCCCAGCAGCACAGCTGAGCTTGGGGAAACGAGGGAAGAAGCACGTCCCTGCCTCCTGTGGGAATGAATTTAAGGGGTGGAAGCCTGTTCCAGGAACCTTCATGGGTCTTGGAGTGGTACAAAAAAGGGTTGGAGGAGAGTTGTAGATGTTCTTTGTGCTCAGAGAGCCAGAACAGGCTGTGGGTTGAAGACCATCATCTGGCTCAGAGGACTGAAACAGGCTGTGGGTTGAAGATCATCAGGTGGCTCAGAGATCCAGAGCAGGCTGTGGGTTGAAGACCATCAGGTGGCTCAGAGATTCAGAGCAGGCTGTGGGTTGAAGACCATCAGTTTGCTCAGAGATCCAGAGCTAAAGACCATCAGGTGGCTCAGAGATCCAGAGCAGGCTGTGGGTTGAAGACCATCAGGTGGCTCAGAGGACTGAAACAGGCTGTGGGCTGAAGACCATCAGGTGGCTCAAAGATCCAGAGCAGGCTGTGGGTTGAAGACCATCAGGTGGCTCAGAGATCCAGAGCAGGCTGTGGGTTGAAGACCATTAGGTGGCTCAGAGAGCCAGAAAGACCATCAGGTGGCTCAGAAGACTGAAACAGGCTGTGGGTTGAAGACCATCAGGTGGCTCAGAGATCCAGAGCAGGCTGTGGGTTGAAGACCATCAGGTGGCTCAGAGATTCAGAGCAGGCTGTGGGTTGAAGACCATCAGTTTGCTCAGAGATCCAGAGCTAAAGACCATCAGGTGGCTCAGAGATCCAGAGCAGGCTGTGGGTTGAAGACCATCAGGTGGCTCAGAGGACTGAAACAGGCTGTGGGCTGAAGACCATCAGGTGGCTCAAAGATCCAGAGCAGGCTGTGGGTTGAAGA
This sequence comes from Picus viridis, assembly GCA_033816785.1. Classification (NCBI taxonomy): domain Eukaryota; kingdom Metazoa; phylum Chordata; class Aves; order Piciformes; family Picidae; genus Picus; species Picus viridis. The sequence continues at coordinate 1,685,342 of CM066593.1, forward strand.
CCATCAGGTGGCTCAGAGATCCAGAGCAGGCTGTGGGTTGAAGACCATTAGGTGGCTCAGAGAGCCAGAAAGACCATCAGGTGGCTCAGAAGACTGAAACAGGCTGTGGGTTGAAGACCATCAGGTGGCTCAGAGATCCAGAGCAGGCTGTGGGTTGAAGACCATCAGGTGGCTCAGAGATTCAGAGCAGGCTGTGGGTTGAAGACCATCAGTTTGCTCAGAGATCCAGAGCTAAAGACCATCAGGTGGCTCAGAGATCCAGAGCAGGCTGTGGGTTGAAGACCATCAGGTGGCTCAGAGGACTGAAACAGGCTGTGGGCTGAAGACCATCAGGTGGCTCAAAGATCCAGAGCAGGCTGTGGGTTGAAGACCATCAGGTGGCTCAGAGATCCAGAGCAGGCTGTGGGTTGAAGACCATTAGGTGGCTCAGAGAGCCAGAAAGACCATCAGGTGGCTCAGAAGACTGAAACAGGCTGTGGGTTGAAGACCATCAGCTTGCTCAGAGATCCAGAACAGGCTATGGGTTGAAGACCATCAGGTGGCTCAGAGGACTGAAACAGGCTGTGAGTTGAAGGCTATCAGCTTGCTCAGAGATCCAGAACTGAAGACCATCAGGTGGCTCAGAGATCCAGAGCAGGCTGTGGGTTGAAGACCACCAGCTTGCTCAGAGATCCAGAACTGAAGACCATCAGGTGGCTCAGAGATCCAGAGCAGGCTGTGGGTTGAAGACCATTAGGTTGCTGGAGAAACTTCAGTAAGGGCTTTGGATCCAGGCAGCTGTTTCAGGCCTGGGATGTAGCAGACTTGCAGGCATTGTGGCAACTTCTGCGCTGAGGACCCGAGTGGAGAGCCCAGGAGGAACCTGCCTGTGGTTCTGCTGGAGCTGGGCAACCAGTTGCCTTTAGCTGCCAGGTGGCCAAGGAGCAGGGCTGGGGCACAGCAGCTGCAATGGCTGTGGGGAAAGTGCTGGAAGAGTGTGGACGAGAGGTAAGGTGGTGATGGGGGATGGTGCTGTCCCTTCACCCTCTCCTTGATACCTGAGACACCTGAAGGCTGTGTGGCCACCCAGTGAGACCTGGACAGGCTGAGAGCTGGGCAGAGAGGAACCTAATGAGGGTCAGCAAGGATGAGTGCAGTCCTGAAGCTGGGAAGGAAGAATAAACTGCAGCAGGACAGGCTGGGAGGTGATCTGCTGCAGAGCAGCCCTGGGGAGAAGGACCTGGGAGTGCTGGTGGACAAGAAGTTCCCATGGGACACTGTGGTGACCTTTTGGGTCACCTCTGAGGAGCTGTGGTGTCCTTTTAGGTCACCTCTGAGGAGCTGTGGTGTCCTTTTGTGTCTCCTCTGAAGCACTGTGGTGTCCTTTTGGGTCACCTCTGAGGCACTGTGGTGTCCTTTTGGGTCACCTCTGAGGCACTGTGGTGTCCTTTTGTGCCTCCTCTGAGGTGCTAGGGTGTCCTTTTTGGGTCACCTCTGAGGAGCTGTGGTGTCCTTTGGGGTCACCTCTGAGGAGCTGTGGTGTCCTTTTAGATTACCTCAGAGGTGCTGTGGTGTCCTTTTGGGTTGCTTCTGAGGAGCTGTGGAGACCTTTTGGGTCACCTCAGAGGCACTGTGGTGTCCTTTTGTGCCTCCTCTGAGGTGCTAGGATGTCCTTTTTGGGTCACCTCTGAGGAGCTGTGGTGTCCTTTTGGGTTGCTTCTGAGAAGCTGTGCAGACCTTTTGGGTCACCTCAGAGGCACTGTGGTGTCCTTTTGGGTGACCTGAGTGGGAGAAGGGTCATGGTTCAGACCTTAAAGTGATAAGAAGCTCCTGCCCTGGGAGGAGGACTGGGGTGGTGGAATCAGGATGGAGACTGGGCACATGTGGCACATGGGGGGAACATTGTGGGGGACAAAGGAGGTTGCCAGGGACACCCCAGCTGCAGAGCTGGGCATGGGCATCCTGATGGCAGTGAAGTCTCCTCCTTGTCCCACTTCACCCCATGCAGGGCCAGGATTTGTCCTCAGGGAGGGCTGCTGCAGCCTCCCAGCTCTTCTTCTGCTGTGTCTCCTTGCTCGTGGGAAGGGCTCCAGAAGCTGTGGGGAAATGGGAATGTCCCCTGGGAATGCCCTTTGGAAACAGGGAGGGCTGAGGAGTGTGTGCTGATTTTCCCAGCGTGGATAAAGGCTGCCAGGGGGTGGGGAGGGTGCAGCAGTGCACTGGGTGGGTGGCAGTGCCCAGGGAGCAGAAGGAGCTGTGTATTGTGCCAGCCAAGCGTGGGTGGGCAGCGGGAGGATGGGAACAAGCTGGCTGTGACTGCAAGCCCTCAGGGCCCTGCAGAAACCCAGGCCTGAGAGGTGCTAAGGTTTAAAGAAGCAAGGGCAAGGAGGAAACCAACTTGAAAGTCTTGAGCATAGAATCATGGAATGGGTTGGGTTGGAAGGGTCTTTAAACATCATCCAGTTCCAATCCCCTGCCAGGGGCAGGGATACCTCACACTGGACCAAGATCCTCAAGGTCTCATCTAGCCTGGCCTTGAACACCTCCAGGCAGGAGGCAGCCACAGTCCCCCTGGGCAGCCTGTGCCAGTGTCTCCTCTCCAGCCTCACTGGAAAGAATTCCTTCCTCATCTCCAGTCTCAGTCTCCCCTCTCCCAGCTCAAAGCCGTTGTCCCTCATCCTGGCACCCCCAGCCCTTGTCCAAAGTCCCTCCCCAGCTCTCCTGGAGCCCTTCAGGCATTAGAAAGCTGCTCTGAGGTCTCACTGGAGCCTTCTCTTCTCCAGGCTGAACATCCCCAGCTCTCCCAGCCTGTCCCTACAGGGGAGCTTCTGCAGCCCTCTGATCATCTCTGTGGCCTCCTCTGGACCCTCTCCAGCAGCTCCAGGTCCTTCCTGTGCTGGTGGCCCCAGAGCTGGAGGCTGGAGGTGGGGTCTGAGCAGAGGGGCAGAATCTCCTCCCCGTGCTGCTGCTCTCTCTGGATGCAGCTCAGCACACAGCTGCCTGCTGGGCTGCCAGGGACCATTGCTGGCTCCTGGGGAGTTTGTCACCAGCTGACACCCCCAAGGCCTCCTTAAGGCTGCTCTCCAGCCACTCCACACCCTGTATCAGCCTCTCTCTCAGGATAGTCCATCATCAGGAGATCTCTCCTGAGATCATGGTCTTGGAGGAAGCATGGCAGGAGGAGTAAATCTTGGTGCCCATAGTTTTATCTTGCCACAGTTGGTCCATTTTAGGGTGGGTCTCCTTACCAGGACAGCAGACATGTGGGGGGTCACCTGTGAGGCAGTCACCTCCTGAAGTCACAATGGTGAAGGAGGCTCTTGGACTTCTGAGAGTTGCCACTTGGACCGTTAAGGAGAGGAACTCTCATCATCAGGTAACCAAAACCTTGGAGGAGCTGCAGGTTGCCTCCTGGCAATGTGGAGTGTGCTGAGACACCTCCTGCAAATGAAAGTTTAGATGGAGAGGCTCTTAGCTGAGCAGAGGGGGGAGGGAGGGGCATCCAGGGCTGCTTGGGCTGCTCAGGGTGAAGAGAAAAGGATGGAGAGGAGCAAGCCTAATAAACAGCAGCCAAGGAAATTGGGGTGAAGCCTCCCAGCGTGGGGATGATGTGGTGGAGATGGAGAAGGAGGCCATGGGACTACTATGGTCGTGGGGAAGGAGGGAGAGAGAGTTGCTCTGGAGCAGAGTATTGTCCTGGGGGCTCTCCTGGGGGCTGCTTTCCCACCATCTCATGGTACAGGTAGCTGCAACCCTTTCCACCCCACACACCGGTGCAGGACCGGTCCTGGTCTTGCTACGATCCACTCCCACCCCTTTTGCCCTCCCACTGCCACGGCTCAACGCTCAAAAAAGCCGACAAACAACCCACCAAGAGCTTCAGGAAGGAGGGTGCCAGGGGAAACCCAACCTGATCCGGGGTCTTTGCCCCAGGAGGGCAGCAGCTGTCCAGCGCCTGCTTCCCACAGCCCCGCTCCCGTTGGCTCCCGCTGGCTCCCGTTGGCTCCCGCTGGCTCTCGTTGGCTCCCGCTGGCTCCCGTTGGCTCCCGCTGGCTCCCGCTGGCTCCCGCTGCCGGCGTTTCCCTCGCTTCCTCTGCTCCTCCATCCGCTGGAGCAGCTCCGGGAAGGATTTTTTTGGTGTTTGGTGTTTTTTTTTTCTCTTTCCCGGCTGCTGAGGCTGGCAGAGAGCTGCAGGCTGCCGTGGTGGGCAGAAGCGGCTTGGCTCCTTCCCAGGAAAGGAAAGGGAAGGGAGGAAAAAGGGCAGGGGGAGCCGGGAGGCCGGAGGATGCTGGCGGCCGCGGGCAGCCGCAGGGATGCGGGGTTGCTAGGAGGCAGGTGAAGGTGAAGAGGAGAACGCTGCGGAGAACCGACCGCAGGCCCAGGTACCACCGCCAGGACGAGGGGACGACGGAAAAGTGTCGCTGGCCAAGATTTGAGCCTCCCCAGGAAAGCCCAGGAGGGAAACCGGGGGAGGGGTTGGAAGAAGGGAGCGAGCTGGGTTCTGCGGGCGGCCGATGCGGGAGCCGGTGGCCCGGCTCGGCCCTTCGCCAGCCCGGCTGCCGCCGCTCCCTGCCCGCCCCTGCCGCTTGCCCTCGCCGCCGGAGGGCCCTGGCTGTGAGTGGGAAGGGTTGGTGCGGAGCGGATGGGCACGGGGGCAGGATGCTGAGCTGCCCGCATGGGGCGATGCCGCAGAGCTCCGCGGGGAGGCTGGGGCAGAGGTGCCCTTGGGAAGCCGCCTGCCGGGGCTGGGGTTGAGCCGCAGCCCCGGGGCTTGCGGGGGTTTGCTGCTGCTTCTTCTTCTTCTACTGCTGCTGCTTCTTCTTCTGCTGCTTCTTCTTCTTCTGCTACTGCTTTTCTTCTGCTGCTGCTGCCCTTGGGATGCTTCTTGCCGGCTGCGTGTGGGGCAGCGGTGTCCTTGCGAGGACTGTGCCAAGCCACCTCCAGCCTGCCCTGTTGCCCCGTGGAGGAGCCCACCCCGAGCCAGGAGCTGGCTCTAGCCTGGGCTGGATGGGAGGAAGAAGAGGAGGAGGAGGAGGAGGAGGATGGGGACAGGCGGGCTGGCAGGAGGGTGAGCGCTGAGGTCCCCCCCATCCTCCCTTCTCCTAGATCCGCATGCCAGACCAGAACAGCACCGAAGATGGGGAGTCAGACCCCGAGCACAGCTTGTTTATCATCTTCCTCCTGGTCCTTGTCTTCTTCATCATGGGGCTGGTGGGTTTCCTGATCTGCCATGTCTTGAAGAAGAAGGGTTACCGATGCCGGACGTTCCGGGACGAGCTCGACCCAGATAACAAAGACGTGCTGGCAGAGCTCCAGGCCAGTGAGTACTCGGGGAGGGGGGATGGAGGGTGCTCTGTGTGCCTTCAGGTGCTGCCCTTAGCCTGGCATGGACCCAGCACCTCTCACACCTGCTTCTGGGCCTCGGGCTGGAGGTGGGAGGGTTCCCATCGTGTGCTGCTGGGTTGGGAATAAAGGAAGGGGTGGTGAAAGCAGAGTGGTTCCCTGAGGAGCCAGAGAGTGTGGCCTGGAGAACCCTCTGATCCACTGGCTCTGCAGGCTGGCCTTCAGGGTCTGAAGGGGACCTACAAGAAAGCTGGGGAGGGAACTTTGTAGGGTGTCAGGGAGGGATAGGACTGGGGGGATGGAGCAAAACTAGGAATGGGTAGATTGAGATTGGATGTTAGGAAGTTCTTCCTCATGAGGGTGGTGAGACTCTGGCACAGGTTGCCCAGGGGGTGGTGGCAGCCTCATCCCTGGAGGTGTTTGCAGCCAGGCTGGATGTGGCTGTGAGCAACCTGCTGTAGTGTGAGGTGTCCCTGCCCATGGCAAGGGAGTTGGAACTGGCTGAGCCTTGAGGTCCCTTCCAACCCTGACAATTCTGTGATTCTATGATCCCCATAGGGGGAACATCATTGGTTAGGACCTGGTTTTAGGGTGGAAGGAATCACAGCCACATGAAATGGAACAAAACCAGAAATGGGGAGATGGAGACAATGTTAGGAAGAAGTTGTTCCCCCTGAGGGTGGTGAGAGACTGGCACAGGTTGCCCAGGGAGGTGGTGGCAGCCTCACCCCTGGAGGTGATTGCAGCCAGGCTGGATGTGGCTGTGAGCAACCTGCTGTAGTGTGAGGCGTCCCTGCCCATGGCAGGGGGGTTGGAACTGGCTGAGCCTTGAGGTCCCTTCCAGCCCTGACAATTCTGTGATTCTATGATCCTTCAGCCAGGGCAAGAGCTGTCCCCTCTGTCCCTTTGGTGTTAGGAGGTCTGGCATGGGGCCACCAGGGTGCCTGCTAAAGGTCATGTCCTCTTCCAGACACTTGAACTCATGCAGCCCAGAGGAAGAGGAGGGTTTCCTTGGGGGTAGGGGACATCTAGGGATGTTTTTCATTGCTTCAGGCCACCCTGTCTGGCTCTGGAACAGCAGACTGGGAAGTCAAGTGTGGGCTCAAGGCAGAGCTCAGTTCAAGCTCTGTTGTTTGGTAGTTTCATGAGGCTCTGCTGAACTGGAGAAGACACTTTCCTCTGGCTGCTTCCCCACCACAAAATGGCCAAATGGTTCTACAAGGCTCCTCTGGCTCCTCTGTGCCATCAGCAGTGCTCAGCAGGGCCAGCACCTCCTGCTGTCTCTTCTCAGGCTCAGAAGGGAAATGTGGCTCCTCCAGCTCCCCCATGGATGCAGCAGGACCTTCTGGGTGGCCTTGGATATGCTCCTCTGGCTTCACTGACTTGGCTGCAGCATGACCTGGAGGCTGTTTGAACCTTTCAGGATTGGGTTTGCCTGCTGGAGTTGCCACAACCTGGGTAGCCATCTTTTGTGGGCTTCCAGGAGGACATCAGCAGCCTCGGACCATGCTCTAGGAGGCAGCTGCTACCAGACCACCACCACTCTGACCTGCTCAGAGGAGCACAGGGCACAGCAGGGCGGGCTGAAGGTCCAGCCAGCCGAGCCTCCTGCCTCCAGCTGTGGCCAGAAGTGAATGGCAGTGGATGCTGGGGAGGGACACCACAACGGAGCAGACACCAGCATGGTCGTTCAGGCTTCTCACAGGGTGTAGCTCCAGGGCTTTCCTCCAGCACTGATGGCTTCTCCAGACTGAACATGCCCCAGTGGCTTTTCTCCTCTGTGAACTGCTCCTGTTCACCTCCAGAGTCTTTTAGCACCCACAGCACCCTGCAGCCAGGGGCTCCAGGGCTGGGCTGTCCCCCCATAAGGAGCCTCTTCTTCTCAACCTGCTTCCCACTCACTTCTCTTGATGCTTCCCAGTCCTGAAGGAGCACCACGACCCCCACCTCCCTGCACACGTGCCTGCTGGCTCAGCCCTTGCTTTGCCAGGCTGGGGGAGCTTCTGTTCTTTGGGGGCTTCAGAGTGTGATGGGGGACAAGAGGCTCCTCCAACCTCGCTGTCAGCGTGGCTGCTCCTGGGGAGGGACTGAGTGGCCAGATCCCAGCCCTCAGCACCACCTTTTCTCTTTTCAGATGAAGAGGAGGAGTTGAATGAGGACACTGTGGAGAAGATTGTGAGATGCATCATCCAAAATGAAGGTGAGAGCCCCCTAGGTCTGGCCTGGAGGTGTGCTGACCGCTGGGGCTGACCCCTTCCCTTTTCCCTCTCTCTTCAGCAAATGCTGAGGCCCTCAAGGAGATGCTGGGGGACACTGAAGGGGACATCCCAGTGCCAGTGCCCAGGTGAGGCTCCTGCAGAGCAAGGGAGAAGCAGCCTCTGGGTCTCACTGAGGTGCTGAGCAACCTGCTTTAGTGGGAGGTGTCCCTGCTCATGGCAGGGGGGTTGGGACTGGATGATCTTTGAGGTCCCTTGCGGCCCAAACCATTCTGTGACCACCTTGATCTGGGGACTTTGCAGCCATCCCCTTTGCAGCTCGCTGTAAAGCATCTTCTCAAGCAGAAGTCCTCCTGCTCCACCAAGGCTTGGGATGATGACCCAAGGGCTGGAGCTGGGGGTGTTCAGCCTGGAGGAGAGAAGACTGCAGGGGGACCTTGGAGCTGCCTTCCAGTAGCTGAAAGGATCCTACAGGAAGGCTGCAGGGGGACTGTTGTTAAGGGTGTCTAGGGATAGGCCAAGGGGGAATGGTTTGAAGCTGAGGCAGAGCAGGGTCAGACTAGAGCTTAGGGAGAAGTTCTCCAGTATGGGGGTGGTGAGACCCTGGAACAGGCTGCCCAGGGAGGCTGTGGCTGCCTCCTCCCTGGGTTGCTCAAGACCAGGTTGGATGAGGGTTTGGGCAGCTGAGTCTAGTTGAGAGGTGTCCCTGCCCACAGCAGGGGGTTGAAGGAGATGACCTCTGAGGTCTCTTCCAACCTGAGCCATTCCACGATTCTATGATTGCTCCACCCCACTGCCAAGGGGAAATAGCTCTTCCTCGCTCCTGTCCTCACAGGAGGTCCCCTCCAGAGCTGCCCTCCAGATAACCCAACTCTGCTGTGCTTCTCCTGCTTGCAGCCTTTGTCCTCACCGCAACAGCCAGGACGGGGGCCCACCGCACCACCACACCGTCCACCTGGGCTCCACCCAGGCCCCCTGCATCCACTGCAGCAAGAGGAAGAGGCCCCCCTGCAGCGCCAGGGCCGCTCCAAGGAAGGCAAAGGCAGGATGCACCCTGGGGAAACCACGGTCTTCTCGGTGGGCAGGTACTTCCCACCCGTGCTGCAGCTCGCTCCGGTGGGGATGGGCCTCGTGGAGAGGCTTCTCGGTTCTCCTGCTCCTTGCCCCCGTGCCAGGCACCCTCTTGCTCCTGCCCCAGCTGTAGCTCTGGAAGGCCTGAGGAGCCAGGTGCCTCTTCCACCTGGGAAGAGCTGTGTGGTAGGTGGCAGGTGGTAGTGGCTTCCCTCCTCCTTGGAGCGTGTGACTCAAGCCTGGGTTGTGCTGCTGACTCAGTGCTGGGCAGAGCCCCAAGTCCGTGTCCTTCCCAAGCCTGCTGGCCCAGCTGCACCCAAACAGAGCTCTTGCTGCCCAGCTGGGACAAGACCCACAGGGTCTTAGGGATCTTGTTAGGAGGGCAAGGAGATGACAGCAGGTCTCAGGTGGCCTTGCACCACCACCACCACCGCAATCAGAATGAGAGTGGCTGTGCCCCCCAGGTCCTTGCCTGCCATGCTGGCTGTAATTAGATGACACAGCAGGAATGTGAGCTCAGGGGAGTGTACCTGACACTACCCTCAAATCCTGTGCCAGTCCCCACTTGCTGTCACCTCAAGGGACTTGCTGGGCTTCCTGTGGTCAGTGACATTCAGCACAATCTGCAGTTGTGGCCAGGTTGCTCCATTCCCCAGCAGAGAGGCTGAGCACCCCCAGGAGCTTTAGCAAAGTCTCCCAGGGCTCAGCTCCCTGCTGCAGTGGTGACCTTGGGCAGGGTGACAAGCAGCTGCTGGGCCTTGGGTGGCCACTGTGGTGAGCCACAAAGCTCTGCTGTGATCACATCCTGCAGTGGGTCTTCAGCCAAAGCCTAAACCTTGATGAAGAAGAGGTCCAGAATCTCCCTGGACCACACCATGCAGCTTCATCATGGCTTAGGCCTTGACTGAAGACCTTTCCATGGTTGAGGTTGAGGGACAGAGGGCATCATGGGGTGTGGGTTTTCCACAGTCAGGGAGGTGAACTGGGAGGTGAACTGGGGGCTGGTGAAGGGGAGGACCCCTGGAATGGGTTGTCCAGGGAGGTGGTTGAGGCCCCATCCCTGGAGGTGTTTAAGACCAGGGTGGATGAGGCTCTGGCCTCTGTGGGGTGTCCCTGCCCATGGCAGGGGAGTTGGAACTAGCTGATCCTTGTGGTCCCTTCCAACCCTGACTGATTCTATGATTCTATGACTCTATGATTCTGAGCTCCAGCTAAGATCAGACCTTCTGGAGACCAACAGCTTCTGGCTTCCTCTTTGCCTGTTGCCATCAGCTGTCCTTGGTGGTGGTGGTGGCTGTTGAGTCAGCTCTCTGCGTGGCTGCATGTTCCTGGCTTATCTCATTCCCTGGCTGGTGGCCAGCTGCATCCACTCCTCCATGTCCTTGCTCCATGCTCTTCTCAGTCTCCTCTCACTCACCTCTGAGTCCTGGAGAAGTTGGTCTCCTTTGCCTCAAAGCTTTCTTTTCTCTCTTTACCCTTCTCAACACCCAGTGTCACATCAACCTTCTCCCCTGGGCAGTCACCATGGTCCTCTGAGGTTGCATTTGAACCTTCCCCTTCCTAAATCTCCTTGGGCTGAGGGGCCTATGAGGTACAAAATGACCTCCAAATTGGGGTTCTGGTGTCCAGGTTGGTTGGTCCCTTTCCAGCTTCAGAACCTGGATGGACTTTTTGGGGTGTTATTCACTATGAACATCATGGTGACTCCGGACTGATCCTATGGACACAAAGCTCCTTTCACCCACCTCTTCTTTTGCAACCCTCTGGTCCTTTTCCCTCTTCTTTCATTGTTGTGATTGCTTTTGTCTTGGACACAGTGGTGGGGCCCAGCCCCCTATGATAGCTGCTGAGTGTGGTCCAGAGCTGAGGAGTGAGAGTGATGGAGGTCCACCAAGACATGCTTGTGGCATGTGAGGGGACAGGGTCAGAGAACAGGGTTAGGGAACAGGATTTGTTTAGCCTGAAGATGTTAGGGTGGGGGAGGGCATCTCTCTAGAGGTACTCAGAGGGTTTGGGGAGAGTTTAAATGGAGCTGGAGTTTTTTAAGGCCACTAGAGTGGAGCAGAGGGGCAGAATCCCCTCCCTCACCTGCGGGCCACACTTCTCTTGCTGCAGCCCAGGCTCTGCTTGGCTCTCTGGGCTGCAAGTGCTGACTGCTGGTTCCTGGTGAGCTTCAGGGGTGGCTTCTTCCCCTCCCTGTCCCCCACTGCCCCGAGCTGGCTGTGGCACCCCAGGGACTCTGCCTGGAAGCTCAGAGGTGAGGGCTTGGGGGGATTTGCACCTCAGGGCCCTGGGTGTTACTGGAGCCAGTTAAAGGTGCCCAGGATGCTGGGCATGCTGAGGCCACTTCTGAGTGTCCAGAAGGAGGAGACCTTCCCCCATAAATGTGGCTGTTAAGCAGAGGAAGGGATGAAGCTCTAAGCGCTCTCCTCTTGCTCTTTGCTCTGCCACCACATCCTCCCTGCTCCTAGCTGAGCTTCTCCTCCTCCAGCACCCACAAGGCCTTTTCTTCAGGACTGCTCTCAAGCCAGTCCTTGCCCAGCCTGTATCTATGCCTGGGATTGCCCTGAGCCAGCTGCAGGACCTTGCACTTGGTCTTGTTGAAGCTGCTGAGGTTGTCATGGGCTCACCTCTCCAGCCTGTCGAGGTCCCTCTGGATGGCATCCACAGAGTCTTGGGGTTTTTTGTGTCAGTACTGAGAAATGATGCTTACAGGGTAAGTGGAGTTTGAATGAGGGTTCCCCCCTGCCCTGCCTTTGGCTCCAGATATTCTCTGAGACACTCATACCTTCCAGTTCTGTTTTCTGGAGGAAAAAAAAATAGCCTTATTCTATTTCTCTCTCTTAGCAGTGGCATGAATGAAGCTTAAGACAAATCCAAGTGCCAGGTTCTGCCCTTTGGCCACAGCAACCCCATGCAGAGCTACAGCCTGTGGTCAGAGTGGCTGAGAGCAGCCAGGCAGAAAGGGACCTGGGGGTGCTGGTTGATAGTAGGCTGAACATGAGCCAGCAGTGTGCCCAGGGGGCCAAGAAGGCCAATGGCATCCTGGCCTGGATCAGGAACAGTGTGGCCAGCAGGAGCAGAGAGCTCATTGTGCCCTGTGCTCAGCACTGGTTAGGCCACACCTTGAGGGACCCAGAACTGGACACAGGACTCAGTTTAAGAAGGACATTGAGACTCTTGAAGGTGTCCAGAGAAGGGCAATGAGGCTGGGGAGGGGTCTGGAGCACAGCCCTGTGAGGAGAGGCTGAGGGAGCTGGGGTTGCTCACCCTGGAGAAGAGGAGGCTCAGAGGAGACCTTCTTACTCTCTCCAACTCCCTGAAGGGAGGTTGTAGCCAGGTGGGGGTTGGTCTCTTCTCCCAGGCAGCAGAACAAGAGGACACAGTCTCAAGCTGTGCCAGGGGAGGTTTAGGTTGGAGGTGAGGAGAAAGTTCTTCCCAGAGAGACCAATTGGCCACTGGAATGTGCTGCCCAGGGAGGTGGTGGAGTCCCCATCCCTGGAGGTGTTCAAGAGGGGCTTGGATGTGGCACTTGGAGCCATGGTTTGGTTGTCAGGAGGTGTTGGGTGACAGGTAATAGGTTGGACTTGATGATCTCTGAGGTCTTTCCCAACTTGGCCGATCCTATGATTCTCTGAGGCACAAATAGTTTTCCCATAAATGACGACAACAACATCATCGTCATCAACGATCTCCGAGCTGGAGGCGCAGGCAAGCTGGAAAGGAGAGGGAGGGGAGGGATTTTGATGCCTCCTGCCCCCGTTCCCAGGTTCCGCGTCACACACATCGGGAAGAAGCCGGCCTTCCAGGAGCAGCAGGACGGAGCCCTGCCCGCCGGCAGCCGGCCGCCGAGCACCGAGGAGCTGGAGCGCAGCGGCGAGCGGCTCCCGCGGGAGCGGGCTCCCAACGGGACTCTCCCCACCGGCGGCCTGCGCAACGGAACCCTCCAGACGGGCTCCCAGAGCGGCAGAAGCGGCGAGCAGAGCCGCTCCACCACCCCAAACACACCAGCCAGCTCCGGCACCCGCGACGGCCGGCGGGCGCCCAAAGGGGCAGCGCAGGAGAGTGGCACCGCCCCCGGCAGCGCCAGCCGCCAGCGCAAGCTCTTGAGCCTTCACCGGGTGCTGGGAGGGTCGAGCCCCAGCATCCCGGGAGAGCTGGCGCTGGAGGAGACCGGACTGGGCTCGGCAGATGAGGTGTCGGATATTCACGGGAGCCTGAGCCTGCAGGAGCAGCCTGAGGAGTTGGGAAGGGAAGATGGCAGCAGGAAACAGCCTGGAGGGGAGGATGGGGGGCAGCAGGTAGGTTCTTCATCTTTCCTCGTCCCCATGTGGCCCCCTGGGCTGGAGGGTTTGAGGGCTCAGGGCACAGCATCCCATGCCCTGCAGCCAGCGAGGTCAGCCGGGCCAGGCGTGCTGGGGTGAGCTCTGCAGCCAGGCTGGACGCCGGGCATGGAGCCTGCCCTGCCCACCCTCACCCTGCTTTTGGTGGCATCTGCCCATCCCTTTTCTAATGCCTGGGGCAGACAGGGTCACCCTGACAGTTCCCAGCCTGCTGGTAGCCCACACTGAGGAGAAGGCAGGTCCCTGGTTGGCTTATATGGGAGATGTTCTGTGGAGAAGGACTTGGGGCTGCTGGGGCTGCAAAGCTGGACAGGAGCTGGCACTGAGTGCTGCCAGCCCAGCCCCAGCCTGTCCTGGGCTGATCCCCAGCAGGGTGGGCAGCAGGGGCAGGGAGGGGATTCTGCCCTTCTGCTGTGCTCTGCTGAGACCCCCTGCAGTGCTGGGGCAGCTCTGGAGTCCTCAGCACAGGACCCCAGGGAAGGGTTTGCATGGAAGACAAGCCTAGGGACGCTGATTTTGTCCTCTTCATCTGCCCTCTTTGGCACATCAGACCCTTGCCTCATACCCTGAACCAGGCTTTGGTGTGCTCCAAGCTATGGAGTCTCAGGGGAATGGTGGTGAGCCCTCACTGGGATGTTGGTCACCAAGCCCTGGCACAATTCAGACCCTCCCTCATTCCCTAGGTCCCAGACAGCTACCACGAGGGTTGGGAGCTGCTGATCAGTAGTGTCCTTCAGGGGCTGGGGCAGGCAGGGCAGAGAGGAGGTTCTTTGGGCTGGAGGCAGCTGGTGGAACCTCAGCCCAGCAGCCCATGGGTCACTGCTGTGGCTAAGAGAGACCCCAACCCCAGCACCCAGCGCCCCCAGCAGCACTGACAGACACCCCCAGGAGCACCCAGCACCCCCAGCAGCACTGACAGACATCCCCAGCACCCCCAGAAGCACCCAGCACCCCCAGCAGCATTTCACCCACATCCTTCCTCCCCCCGCAGGAGCCCAGCGCCGCGGTGCAGGACCGAGGAGCAACTGTGTGATGTGAGTGCTTGTCCCCAACCCCTGGGGTGACAACCAGGGTGGGAGGGGAAGGCACTGCTGACGGACTGGGCACTCCAGCAGGCTCCTGCCCGGCCAGCTCCTCCTGCCCAGGTGGCTCAGTGCCACCTGCGGGCAAGCCCGGGGCCAGGCCAGCTCGGCTGTGGCCGGTGGGGGCCGGCAGGGCCGTGGGGACCAGCCCCATCCTGCTCCTCTCCTTGCAGCTCCTCTCCGTTCCCGGCTGGAGCGTTGGGCAGGAGGCGAGTGGCCCCCGGCCCCCCGACACTGGAGTCGGGGTGGGGGCTGTGCCAAGGGGGGACCTGTGGGGCAGCCGGCCCCGGGGTGGCAGCTACGTGCTTGGCATGGCCAGAGCGAGGCGCCAGGGGCACCGCACCGCGGCCCGGCCAGACCTCATCCCATTGGCAATAGGTGCCCAACCCCCACCCACCGCACCCGCCCCGGAGCGACCCCCCCACAGCCACGGGAGGGGCACGGCACCCTCGGGGCTGGCACGGGCAGGACAGCACCCGCTGCCCACCCTGCTCCCCGCAGCCCCCTCCCGGCGCTGGGATGCAGCACAAGGGAGCTGCAGCGAGGGGCAGGGATGGGGGCAGCAGCTTGAGCCCCTCACCAGGGCTGGGGGGTGGGGGAGGCTGGGCAGCACCCGACCACTTTTCTCCCCCCCCCCTCCCCCCAACCCCACCCGGCACCTTCACCGCAGAGCACAGGCCCCCGCCCCGGGCACCCCTGCCACGCAGCGTGGGCACAGGCACAAATCCTGCACCGGCGAGGGCCCCGGCGGCTCCCTGGGGGAGAGACGAGCTTCCAGCGCCCCCGGGGCACAGGAGGGGCCGGAGCCCTGGCTGAGGAGCCGGGGAGGGGGGCAGGTTGGCAACCCCAGCCAGGGCACAGTGGGCAGCCCCGGTGCCCGCGGGGAGCTGTGGTGTGGAACTGCACTGTACATAGATGAGCTACAATCATTAAAGCTGCTGAACCCCTGGGCACAGCCAAGTGGATTTATTGGGGCACAGCCCCGGGGGGAGGGGAGGCAGACAGGGCCCTGGGGCAGAGACCCCCACACCACCAGGGAACCAGGGGGGTACAGGGTGGTGAACAGGCAATGCCAGGCAGCTGGGTGAGGGGGGCAAAGCCATGGCACTCAGCACCCCAGGGTGCATGGGTGATGCCAGGCAGGTGGCTGGGTGAGGTTGGGGCACAGCCATGGCACTGAGCACCCCAGGGTGCATGGGTGATGCCATGCAGGTGGCTGGGTGAAGGAGGGCACAGCCATGGCATTCAGCACCCCAGGGTATGTGGATGATGCCAGGCAGGCAGCTGGGTGAGGGAGGGGGGGGACAGCCATGGCACTGAGCAGCCCAGGGTGTGTGGATGATGCCAGGCAGGTGGCTGGGTGAGGGGGTGGACAGCCATGGCACTCAGCACCCCAGGGTGCATAGACAATGCCAGGCAGGCAGCTGGGTGAGGGGGGCACAGCCATGGCACTGAGCACCCCAGGATAAAGGCTGCTAGGATGCCCTGCTGGGGTCTCCAGGGACAGAAGCAGTGCTGGGCAGGATGTGGCCCTCAGCGAGACCAGCTCGGGGCCCAGGGCAGCACCAGTCCCTGCTGCTGGCACAACAGCCATGGGGGCTGGCTTGGGTGAAGGTTTCTGGTGGGCAGGGCCACGTGGGGGGCACCCAGAGGATCAGCTGAAGTGCAGCTCGGGGTCAGGCTCGGGGGCTCTGCCAGGCGGGGGAGGGGGCGCCCGGAGCTGCGGAGAGAGGAGAGGAAAAGCGGTGCCAACACGCTGGGGCTGCTTGGCCCCTTCGGCATGCCCCCAGAAAGCACAGGGCTGGCACCATGCCCCGTGCTGGGAGGGCCGGGGGCGGGCTGGGGGGCACGGCGTGGCTGGGATGGGCCTTACCGGCCGGAGGCGGCTGGCTGCCAGGTCTGGAGAGCTGTGCCCGCTGCCGGTGCCATCCTGGCGGCAACCTGGAAGAGCTCAGCAGCTCAGCACAGCTCCCTGCACGCTCCCCCAGCCCCTTTCCCACTTCCCCCAAGCCCTGGCACTCACCTCCCAGGGGTGCTTCAGGAGGGGGCACTGGTCCAGGCTGGCCTCGGGCAGGAGGCTGGGAGGGGAGAAGGGTGGTGGGGAGGGCGAGGGCAGCTCCTGTGAACAGAGAGCCAAGAGGGGTGCATGGCCAAGGTAAGGGGTGATGGGCCAGGGGCAGGGGGATGAGGTTCAACCAGGCCAAGGGCTGGGACCTGATCTTGGGGCACAACAACCCCAGGAAGGCTCCAGACAGGGGCAGGGTGGCTGGAAAGTGCCTGGGGAAAAAAGGACCTGGGGGTGCTGGTTGGCAGTGGATGAAGATGAGCTCAGGGGGTGCCCAGGTGGGCAAGAAGGGCACCAGCAGCCTGGCCTGGAGCAGCAATGGTGTGGGCAGCAGCAGCAGGGAAGGGATTGTCCCCCTGGACTCAGCACTGGAGGGGCCACAACTTGAGTGCTGGGTTCAGGTTTGGGTCCCTCACTCCAGGAAGGACATTGAGGGTATGGAGCAAGGCTAGGGAAGGGCACAAAGGTGGGGAAGGGTCTGGAGAACAGGGCTGGGGAGGAGCAGCTGAGGGAGCTGGGGGTGTTGAGCCTGGAGGAGGCTGAGGGAGACCTCATTGCTCCCTGCAGCTCCCTGAGAGGAGGCTGCAGGGAGGTGGGGGTTGGGCTCTGCTCCCTAGCATCAGGTTATCATCTGAGGAGAGGAAATGGCCTGAAATTGTGCCAGGGGAGGGTTAGGCTGGAGAGGAGGAAAATTTTCTTTGCTGCCAGAGTGGCCAGGCACTGGCACAGGCTGCCCAGGGAGGTGGTGGAGTCCCCATGCCTGAAGGTGTTGAAGGAGCCTGTGGCCATGGCACCTGGGGCCATGGTTTGGTGGCCATGGTGGGGTTGGGCTGGATGACCTCAGAGGCCTTTCCCAACCCAAACCATTCCATGGTTCTAAGGTTGAGCAGAGCAGGGAGGGCATCAACCACCCAGGGGCCGCACTGACACCTCCCACCCCCCATCACCAACCTGCCCAGCTGCCCCTTGGCCCCCAGTGAGCTCCTCCACCACCAAGGAGGGGAAGACCCCAAGGCGGCCATTGAAGTCCCCGGTCCAGAAGCCGTCGTCCACCTCCCCAGGGGCCCTGGGCAGCACCCTGATGATGGCTCCCTCGGGGAAGCTCAGCTCCTCGGGGCTCTGCCCCTCGTAGTCGTACAGGGCTCGCACCAGCCAGGCTGCAGGGACGGCGTGGGCAGGGCTCAGCACCCCCTGTGCTGCTGCTGGGAGGGCTCAGCACCCCCTGGGCGCCAGCCCCATGCCGCTGCCCCCTCCCTAGGGCAGGAGCCCCCCAGCACCCACCTCCGGGCTCCAGCACCAGCTCTGCAGCCATGATGCTGGAAAGCTGACGGTGCAGGGCAGAGGGTCCTGGGGGGCCAGCCCCAGCCCCTGCCTCACCCCCCAGGGACAGAAGGTACTTCTCAGGGACGTAGCCAACCTGGCCTGCCTTGTTCCGAGCCTGGAGGGGCAGAAAACCTGTGACTGTCCCAGCCCCCGGGGTAGGGACAGCCCTGGGGACCGCTGCAGCGTGACCCCTGTAGCTCAGGGCGTGCTGTGGGGGTGCTGAGCCTGCTCCTACCTTCACCCACTCCTCCGCGTCCCCATCCTCCAGCACCTCCAGCTCCTCGCCCTGGCTGATGGACAGCTCGTCTGCCTGGCAGCCCTGCAGGGGACAGGGGCACAGAGTGGCAGGGAGCCAGCAGGGGGGAGGGCTGGCCCCGGGGGGGCCGGCAGGGCAAGGGTCCGGCAGCCGTGCCCATACCTGGTAGCCAAAGATGACTCTGCAGGTGTAGGGGTAGGTGCGGGCGGCGGGGCCGGCCTCCTGCGCCCCCTCCGGCTCGTCGCTGTCCTCAGAGTCACTGAACTCAGCTGGGTCCAGCCCAGTGGGCACCTCCTCGCCTGCCCCCACCATGGCCCCTGCCAGCCAAGAGTCCACATCCAGCCCTGCTGCCCGCAGCAGTGCCAGCCGTGCCTCCGCCTTCACCTGGCTGACCTGGGGACACAGAGACGGCGTCAGGGGCCAGGGTGGGGACAAAGCATCCCCGGTGCCACCCCTGGAGCACCTCCCTTATGGGCACAGGCTGGGGCAGTTGGGGCTGTTCAGCCTGGGGAAGAGAAGGCTCCAGGGAGAGCTCAGAGCAGCCTTCCAGCATCCGAAGGGCTCCAGGAGAGCTGGGGAGGGACTTGCAACAAGGGCTGGGAGTGACAGGACAAGGGACAATGGCTTTGAGCTGGAAGAAGGGAGATTGAGACTGGAGATGAGGAAGAAATTCATGGCAGTGAGGGTGGGCAGACACTGGCACAGGTTGCCCAGGGAGGCTGTGGCTGCCTCCTGCCTGGAGATGTTCAAGGCCAGGCTGGATGAGGCCTCGAGGATGTTGGTCCAGCGTGAGGTGTCCCTGCCCATGGCAGGGCCTTGGAACTGGGTGAGCTTCAAGGTCCCTCCCAACCCATTCCACGATCTGCAGTGCAGCTTCTCCCCGTCCCCACACCTCCCACCCCAGAGGTCACAAGCCTGAGGGGAGGCCACCCCAGGCCTGGAGGCTGCAGTCCCCACCTCCGCCCTCCGGATGCTCTCCCTGGCTTCCTCCATTCGCCTCTCCACCGCTGCCGCCTCCGCCTCCGGCACCTGCTGCCTCCTGGCCTCCAGCCTCTGCAGCACCTGACAGGACCCCCTACCAGTCACCCAGGTGCTGGGAGCCTTGACTGGGGGGTGGGGGCACACTGACAGCCCCTCCTTGAGCCCCCCTGTGTCCCATGGGGAGGGCCAGCAGCCACCTCCTCGCTGTGCTCCTTGTTCTTGCGGTCCCTGGCCACCCGCGTAGCCCAGCGCCGAGCCTCCTTCTCCAGGCTGGCCACGTCGTCCCCTGGGGGCAGCAGGGACACCTGGGGGAGGACAAGGGGGTTGAGAAGGGGACAGCTGCATGGATCCCCAGCCTCCCATAACCACAGAATCACAGAATGGTTTGGGTTGGAAAAGGCCTCTGAGGTCATCCAGCCCAACCAGCAACCCAACCCCACCATGGCCACCAAGCCACAGCCCCAGGTGCCATGGCCACAGGCTCCTTGAGCACCTCCAGGCATGGGGACTCCACCACCTCCCTGGGCAGCCTGTGCCAGTCCCTGACCACTCTGGCAGCAAAGACATTTTTCCCCATCTCCAACCCAACTCTCCCCTGGCACAATTGCAGGCCATTTCCTCTCCTATCACCTGACACACAGAAGACAGCCCAACCCCCACCCGGCCCCAGCCTCCTCTCAGAGAGCTGCAGGGAGCGATGAGGTCTCCCTCAGCCTCCTCTCCTCCACAGTGAACACCCCCAGCTCCCTCAGCTGCTCCTCCCCAGCCCTGTTCTCCAGACCCTTCCCCAGCTTTGTTGCCCTTCTCTGGCCCTGCTCCAGCTCCTCAGTTTGGGCAGTGAGGAGCCCAAACCTGAACCCAGCACTCCAGCTGTGCCCTCACCAGTGCCCAGTCCAGGGGCACGCTCAGTGCCCTGCTCCTGCTGCCCACAGCATTGCTGCTCCAGGCCAGGATACTGGTGGCCTTCTTGGACACACCTTGGCTCATCTCCACTCCCCAACCTACCTCCTCCACCCTGGTGAGCTGCAGCTGCTGATGGGGGGCCAGGGCAAAGCTGGGGTGGTCCTGCAGGAAGAGGAGGAGGTCCTGCTCCCTGGACACCTGCAGCAGAGGAGCAGTGTGGGGCTGGGGCTGTCACCTGTGCCCTCCTGCCCATGGGGTGGGTGCTGTTACCCTTGCTGAGGCCTCTGCTACCCCCTGGAACCAGTCCCTGGTGGCCCTGCAGGTGTCCACCTCTGTCCTGCTGGCCATGGACAAGTGATCCCGCAGCCGCTCGTACAGGTCCCCATCCAGAGCCTGGGGGTACAAGCAGGTGGGGGGACAAGCAGGTGGGGGGACAAGCAGGTGGGGGGACCCCCAGCACGGCCCACACTCCCCCAGTACTGCCCAGAACCCCCAGCCCTGCCCAGAACCACTCCCAGCACTGCCCCCACCCCCCAACTGCCCAGAATATTCCCAGCACTGCTCCCACCCCCAGCACTGCCCAGAACCAACCCCAACATTTCCCATAGCCCACTCCCTGTCCTGAACTCCCCCAGGACTGCCCCAGAACCCTCCCAGCAGTGCTCACAGCCCCCAGCACTACCCAGAACCCCTAAAGCACTGCCCAGAACCTCCCCCAGCACTGCCCCAGAACCCCCCAAGCACTGCCCCCAGCCCCCAGCATTGCCCTGACCCCACCCCAGCACTGCCCAGAACCTCCCCCAGCACTGCCCCAGAACCCCCAAGCACTGCCCCCAGCCCCCAGCATTGCCCTGACCCCACCCCAGCACTGCCCAGAACCTCCCCCAGCACTGCCCAGAACCTCCCCCAGCACTGCCCAGAACCTCCCCCAGCACTGCCCTGACCCCACCCCAGCACTGCCCAGAACCTCCCCCAGCACTGCCCAGAACCTCCCCCAGCACTGCCCAGAACCTCCCCCAGCACTGCCCTGACCCCACCCCAGCACTGCCCAGAACCTCCCCCAGCACTGCCCAGAACCTCCCCCAGCACTGCCCTGACCCCACCCCAGCACTGCCCCAGAACCCCCAAGCACTGCCCCCAGCCCCCAGCATTGCCCTGACCCCACCCCAGCACTGCCCCAGAACCCCCAAGCACTGCCCCCAGCCCCCAGCATTGCCCTGACCCCACCCCAGCACTGCCCCAGAACCCCCCAAGCACTGCCCCCAGCCCCCAGCATTGCCCTGACCCCACCCCAGCACTGCCCAGAACCCCTCCAGCCTTGTCCCCACACCCCCAGCACTGCCCCAGAACCTCCCTCGGGGAGCACCCCTGCCCCTGCACTGGTGGGACCCTCCCCTAGCAGCCCTGGGAAGATGCCTGCTGCAGGCCCCAGGAGAGGGGGTGGTGCTGCAGGGTTGGGGGGTCCCCAATTCCCACCTGCATGGCTGCTGGCAGCTCCACCCGCTGGTAATGCTGCAGGTGGGCACTGGCAGCGGCCAGGGCGAAGCCGTACTCGTTCTGCACCCCTGCCAGCTGCCTCGAGTGCTCTGCCAGCCTGGCTGAGAACTGTGGGGACAAGGACACAGGCCCTGGGGATGGGGCCACCACTCCCCCCACCTTGCCACCCAGATCCACAGACTGCAACAGGTTGGAAGGGACCCTCCGAGGTCAGCTTGTCCAACCCCCCTGCAGGCAGCAGGGACAGCTCCAGCCAGAGCAGGCTGCCCAGGGACACATCCAGCCTGGCCTGGAACACCTCCAGGCAGGAGGCAGCCACAGCCTCCCTGGGCAACCTGTGCCAGTGTCTGCCCACCCTCACTGCCATGAATTTCTTCCTCATCTCCAGTCTCAATCTCCCTTCTTCCAGCTCAAAGCCGTTGTCCCTTGTCCTGGCACTCCCAGCCCTTGTCCAAAGTCCCTCCCCAGCTCTCCTGGAGCCCCTTCAGGTACTGGAAGGCTGCTCTGAGGTGTCCCTGGAGCCTTCTCTTCTCCAGGCTGAACAGCTCAAACTCTCCCAGCCTGTCCTCATAGCAGAGGTTCTCCAGCCTCTGATCATCTTTGTGCCACGCTCTGGACCCTCTCCATCAGTCTATGTCTCTCTTGTGTTGAGGGCCCCACAGCTGGACAGAGTGCTGCAGGTGAGGTCTCCCCAGAGCAGAGGGGCAGGATCCTCTCTCCAGCTCTGGCCACACTGCTTTGGATGCAGCCCAGGCTGCCCTTGGCCTGCTGTGCTGCCAGTGCCCATTGCTGGCTGCTGCCCAGCTTCTCCCCCCAGCACCCCCAAGTCCTTCCCTGCAGGGCTGCTCTCAACCTCCTCACCCCCAGCCTGGACTGATATCAAGGATTGCCCCAACCCAGCTGCAGGACCTTGCTCTTTGCCTTGCTGAACCTCAGGAGGTTCTCCTGAGCTCACCTCCCCAGCCTGCCCAGGTCCCTCTGGATGGATCCCATCCCTCAGTCCTGCCAACCACCCCCTCAGCTTGGTGCCACCTGCAGACTGGCTGAGGGAGCCTCACTCTTGCTGTGCATGGCATTAATGAAGGTATTGATCAAGCATTAATGAAGGTATTGATCAGCACTGGTCCCAGTACAGACCCTTGAGGGACCCCACTTGCAACCCATCTCCACTTGGCGATGCAACCATTGCCCTTTAGGCTGCCACCATCCACCCAGTTCCTCCTGCCCTGCCCTGCCCAGCCCAGCCCCCAGCCCTGTGCTGACCTTGGCACTGAGCTTCTGCAGGCTGGCCTTGGTGTGGAATATCCTCCTGTCACTCTTCCTCAGCCTGTGGGGGGTGGGGGGTGGTTTGGGGAGGAGGTGAGGCCATGCTGATGCCAGGGCAGCCCCCAGCAGGGTGCCCACCCCTGCTCACCGTGCCTCCACGTCGGCTGCCTTGTCCTTGGCCACCTCACTGCTGCGCTGCAGGTGAGTGAACTGCTTCTTGGCCTTGTCCAGCTCCTTCACTGTCTCCAGCAGCTCTGCTTGAGCCTTCTGCAGCCTCTCCATGCCCTGTGGGGAGTGTCAGCCCTGGTGGGGGGGCCAGCTGTCCTCCCACCCCCAGGCACAGGGGGTGTAGAATTGGTTGGGGTGGGAAAGCCCTCTGAGGTCACAGGATGCCAGGGGCTGGAAAGGACCTCCAAAGCTCATCCAGTCCAACCCCCCTGCCAGAGCAGGAGCACCCAGGGCAGGTCACACAGGAACACATCCAGGCAGGTCTTGAATGTCTCCAGAGAAGGAGACTCCACAACCCCTCTGGGCAGCTCTGTCACCCTCACAGGGAAATAATTCTTCCTCCTGTTTCCATGGAACTTCCTCTGCCTCAGCTTCCACCGCTGCCCCTTGAGCTGTGCTTGGGCATCCCCCAGCAGAGCCTGGCTCCAGCCTCTGGGCACTCACCCTGCACATCTTTATCAGCAGCAGTGAGGTCACCTCTCAGGCTCCTCCTCTCCAAGCTACAGAGCCCTCAGCTCCCTCAGCCTCTCCTCTAAGGAAGATGTTCCACTCCCTGAATCATGTCTGTGGCTCTGTGCTGGACTCTCTCAAGCAGTTCCCTGAGGTCCTTCCTGAACTGAGGGGCGCAGAACTGGACACAAGATTCCAGATGTGGCCTCACCAGGGCAGAGTAGAGGGGGAGGAGAATCTCTCTCAGCCTACTGCCAACAGCCCTTCTAATGCAGCCCAGGATGCCTTTGGCCTTCCTGGCCACAAGAGCACTTTGCTGCCTCATGGTCAAGCTCCATCCTCCAGGACCCCCAGAGGTGCTTTTCCCCTTCACTGCTCTCCAGCAGCTCGGTCCCCAACCTGTGCTGATCCCTGGGGTTGCTCTTGCCCAGGTGCCAGGCTCTGCCCTTGCCCCTGATGAATTTCATTCCATTCCTCCCTGCCCAGCTCTCAGCCTAAGTCTGGCAGGAGGGCAGCACAACCCTCCCGTGCCAGCCACTGCTCCCAGGTCTGTGCCATCAGCAAACCTGCTGCCAGTGCCCTCTGTGCCCTCACCCATGCCCTTGATGAATCTATTGAACAGCTCTGGTCCCAGTCCTGACCCCTGAGGGACTCCACTGGACAGAGGCCTCCAGCTAGGCTCCGTCACACTGACCACAGAGTCCCACCACGCACCCAGCACCACCAGGGCCACCAAACCACGTCCCCAGGTGCCATGGCCACCTGTCTGCAGGTCCTCAGCTGGGTACCTTCTTGAGCATCCTCTCCTTGGAGAGTCTGTGGCTGCGGGCGGCCTCTGCAGCCAGGGCTCGGTAGCTGTCGGCGGCGGTGACGCGGAGCTGCCCGGCCTGAGCGGTGCCCTCAATGATGCCCTTCCAGACAGCCACTGAGCTCCTGTGGGCACCAGGGGGTGAGCACGGAGCCACAGACTGCTGTGGGTAAGATCTTTAAAGCTCATCCAGTCCAACCCCCATCCTGCACTCAGCAGGGGCAGATGCAGCTGGAGCAGGATCCTCACAGCCCCAAACAACCTCACCTGGGATGGTGCCAGGGATGAGGCAGCTCCAACCTCTCTGGGCAGCCTGGGCCAGGCTCTCCCCACCCTCAGGGTCAAACATTTCTTCCTTCTCTCCACTCTGCATCTCCCTCTCTCAGTTCAAACCATCCCCCCTTGGCCTGTCCCAACAGCCCCTGCTCAAAACTCTGTCCCCAGCTTTCTTCTCAGCCTCTTCAAGCTCTGCAAGGCCACCAGGAGGTCTTCCTGGAGCCTTCTCTTCTCCAGGCTGCACAACCCTAACTCTCTCAGCCTGGCCTCACAGCAGAGGGCTTCCAGCCCTGCCAGCATTGCTGTGGACTCCTCTGGCCCTGATCCACCAGGTCTCTGTCTGTGCTGAGGACTCCAGAGCTGGTCCCAGCACTGCAGGAGAGGTCTCAGCAGAGCACAGCAGAGGGGCAGAATCCCTCCCCTGCCCCTGCTGCCCACTCTGCTGGGGATCATCCAGCAGCACTCAGTGCCAGCTCCTGTCCAGCTTTGCACCCCCAGCAGCCCCAAGAGCAGGTGGAGGTCAGGGTTGGCCATGTCCCTCCCAGCTTTCAGGGATGTCAGCAGCACCCCCAGCCCCTGTGGTCCTCCACACAGAGTCAGCTACCATACACCTGTGGACATCCTCCCTGAATCCTAGTTGCATTAGGCATCTCCCAGCTGGTTGGGCCACACGTGGGCACAGCCAGCCCCAGCCCCTTGTGCCCACCCCTGTCCCCAGCCCACCTGGAATCGCCAGCCTCGCCACGGCCCCTCTGCCAGTCTCTCTTCAGGAACTGGCTCGCCAGCCTCTGCAGTGCCTGAGGACAGACCTGTCACCCCCAGCTCTCCCCAGCCCTGCCCCCTACCCCCACACCCCACAGTCCCACCCTGGGGGCCAAATCTGGGCTCCCCCACACCAGCTGCCCACCCCACGAGTGCCCCCGGAGCAGGGTGGGACACATCCCACAGCAGCCGGGTGCCAGCTGGGTCCCCGTGGGAAAAGCTGTTTGGGGAGCAGTCACCACCACCAGCAGCCCCCCAGGGTGAGGCTTTTGGGACTGGCAAGGGGACACCAGTGAGGGACAGCGACTGCAGAGGCAGAGCAGAGGAGCCCCCCCCCCCCCCCCCCCCAGCAAAGCCAAGCACGGGAAGACCCCAACCCTGGGGACACAGCAAACCCCCCGCGCTGGGGAGGGGGGAAAAGGGAGCAGTGTGAGGTGGTGCCTGGCTGCGTGCAGCTGGGGACACAGCTCTGCTGCAGGATGTCCCCAGGGGATGCTGCAGGAGCAAACCCAGGCTGACATTTCAGAGCAGAGCCCTGCATGACCCAGCAGACAGCAGAGCCCGCAGCTTTCTTCCCCCGCCCCCGAGGGCTTTTCTCTCCAGCCAGCCAAGCTCCTGGCTTTGCTGTGCTCAGCAGAGCAGCCCCGGGGGTGCCCTGCCGTGCCTGGTGCCACCCCAAGCAGGGACAACGATGAGTCCGTCTGCCACGGCCCTTCCCTGCCGGCACGGAGCCCAGCCCCTGCCTGCTCCGACAATTCCTGACGCCGCGGGTGGCCTGCGGGAGGCTCTGCTCTGCTCCACAGCATCCCCCGCAGGAGGGCTTGTGCCCCCCAGCACGTTGGTCGTGAAAGCAGTGGCACCTCCTTACCTGGCCATACTCCCTGTCGATGGCAGCCCTCTGCTTGCTGTAGGACCTGGAGGGAGAGGGCATGGGGGGCAGGCAAGGACCCGTGCAGGGACAGGCCACCCTCATCATCACCCCCTTGCCACCATCACCCCAGTGCCATCATCACCCCCACTGCCACCCTCACTCCCACTGCAAGTGTCAGCCTCACTGCCACGGTCATCCCACTGCCACCACAGCCCTCCCCTGCCACCATCAACCCTGCTGCAAGCATCAAGCCCCTGCCATCATCAGCCCCTGCCAGTGTCACCCCCTGCCACCATCCCCCCCCCCCCCCCCACCAGGATGTCCCCATCCAGCTACCCCCGTGGGTGATGGAGGCCACGACCTCCAGGTGGCAGGTTCAAGGTGAGCTGTGCCTGGCAGCCTGGCTCCAAGACCCCGCGGGAGATGAGCTGGCTGGGGAGGGGACACCTCCACGAGGACCCTACCTGATGTCCCACGCATGGGATGAGCTGCTCGGTCTCAGCTCAGGGTGGCAGTGGCACACAGGCATGGGGACCTTACCTGATGTCCTCCAGCAGCTCTGCGTCTCGCTGCTGCTTGCCCTGCAGGCCCGAGAGCTGCTCCAGGAGGTGGATCCGCACCTCCTGCGTGAGCTTCACCTGCGGGACGGCACCGCTCAGGCCCCGGCACGGCAGGGGCAAGGCGTGCGCTGCCCTCACCGGCCCCGGTGCCGGCATCCACCGCCCCCAGTCCCCGGCTGCGTGGAGCTATTGTCCAGCCGGGGTGGTGAACCCTGATGCCCACTCCAGGACCCGGCGCGGGATGCCACCAGCACCGACGGAGGACACCGGAACGATCGCAAGTCTGGATGCCCGGACCTGCTCCGGCGCGCCCTGCCTGTCTTGCTCTTGGTCCCGGTCCCGGTCCCGGTCCCGGTCCCGGTCCCGGTCCCGGTCTCACCTTGCGCGGCGGCGGCGGCTGCATTGCTGCGCTGCTCTTGCCCCCTGATCCTCGCTCCCGGCGTCTGCCGCCCAGCGTGAGCGGCCCCGGAACTACCGGAACCGGCTCCGCCCCGTCCCGGGGACACGCCCCCAGCCCGGCCCTCGCCCCAGCCAATCCCCGCCCCCTCCGGGGGACACGCCCCCCTTTCGCCCGACCCTTTCGCCAGCCAATCCCCGCCCCGGAACACACACACACACCACCACTACCCCCCCGCCCTTCCCCAGCCAATCCCCGCCCCACTGCGGGAGGCCCTGCCCATGGCTCCAGCCAATCCCCGCCCATGGCTCCAGCCGCTCCCTGCCTTGACTCACTTGCTCCGCCTAGTGGATTGGTGGTGCGCAGCTGCCCGGTGCGGTGGGACAGTGCATGGACTTGGGGCTATGGGGACGTTAGGGGAGATGGGGACATGGGGACACCAGGACATAGGGAGGTGGGGGGACAGAGACATGGGGACACGGTGAGATAGGAGGGTAGAGAGAAGACACAGTGACACAGGGAGCTGGGGAAGCAGGGACGTGGGGAGGCAAGAGCAATGGGACATAGGGACATGGGGACACAGGGAGATGAGGCATGGGGACACATGTAGATAGGAGGATAAGGGACAGCAGGACATGGGGACATGAGGAGGTGGGGACACGGAGGTAGGAGGATAGGGACAGGAGGGCACAGGGACATGGGGAGTCAGGGACATGGGGAGTCAGGGACATGGGGACATAGGGAGATGAGACATGGGGAAATTGGGAAAGAGGGACATGGAGACACAGGGAGAAAGGAGAACAGGGACATGGGAAATGGGGTGATGGGGACCACTTGGGCCCCTGCCATTGGGCAGGAGGACATGGAAAGATGGGATTGCTGTGGGGACACCAGGAACACTGAGGACCTAGTCCTTATGCATGAATCATGGTCATGGAATCACAGAATTGTCAGGGGTGGAAGGGACCTCAAGGCTCAGCCAGTCCCAACCCCCTGCCATGGGCAGGGACACCTCACACTGCAGCAGCTTGCTCACAGCCACATCCAGCCTGGCTGCAAACACCTCCAGGCATGAGGCTGCCACCACCTCCCTGGGCAACCTGTGCCAGTCTCTCACCACCCTCATGGGCAACAACTTCTTCCTCACATCCAATCTCAATCTCCCCACTCCTAGTTTTGCTCCATCCCCCCAGTCTTATCCCTCCCTGAAACCCTACAAAGTCCCTCCCCAGCTTTCTTGGAGCCCCCTGCAGATCCTGCAAGGCCACAAGAAGGTCTCCCTGGAGCCTTCTCCTCTCCAGCCTGCACAACCCCAACTCTCTCAGGCTGTCTCCAGAGCAGAGCAGCTCCAGCCCTCTGCTCCTCCTCGGGGCCCTCCTCTGGACACCTTCCAGCACCTCCAGATCCTTCCTGGCACAGAGACTCCAGACCTGGACCCAGAGCTCCAGCTGTGGTCTGAGCAGAGTGGAGCAGAGGGGCAGAATCCCCTCCCTCACCTGCTGGCCACACTTCTTCTGCAGCCCAGGCTCTGCTTGGCTCTCTGGGCTGCAAGTGCTGACTGCTGGCTCCTGCTGAGCTTCTCCTCCCCCAGCACCCCCAAGGCCTTTCCCCCAGGGCTGCTCTCCAGCCAGTCCCTGCCCAGCCTATATCAGTGCCTGGGATTGCCCTGACCCAGCTGCAGGACCTTGCCCTTGGCAGACACACAGGACACTTGTCTAGGGACACAGTGACACGTGGGGTGCCAGGACATTGGTTCTAGGGCACAGGGACACCTGGTGTCCCTCACCACGTGGAGGACACAGAGCCATAAGGCTCTGCCATGGGGACATGATGTGGCATTGGGTGAGGGACACCTGGACCCATGAGGGTTCTGCAGTCATCCCTTGTCCCGTCTGTCCCCCTGTCCTCCTCCCAGCCCCTTTGGCTCTGCTTTTTCTCTGCCTATGCTTCCTTGAGAGCCTGTGGCTGTCCCCACTGTCCCTTTTGTCCCCTTCTGGCTCTTTTTGGGATGAGCTGCACATGCCCTGGCTCCCCTGGTGGGTCTGGATGGAGGAGGCTCTGCGGGGGCTGTCACAGGGTCTGTGCTGGAGCTGTCACCAGGTCTGTGCTGAAGCTGTCACCAGGTCTGGGCTGGGGCTGTCACTGGTCTGCTGTTCTCCTCTGCTGCAGGAGGGAGCCAGAAAAGTGGCCTAGAAGCCACCCAGTACCCACTTGGGTGGCAGGAAGGGGATAGCAGAGTGGGACAATGCAGGGTGGCTCCATCTCTAGGGTGACATTGGCTTGCCAGCCCCTCCAAGGTGATGCATCCCTGCTGAGCTTCCAAAGCCTCTGGCACTGTGTCCCACAGCAGCCTCCTGGAGAACCTGGCTGCTTGTGGTTTGGAATGGTGGAGGCTTCCCTGGGTTAAGAACTGGCTGGTGGCCAGGCCCAGAGAGTGGTGGGAATGGAGTTCACTCCAGTTGGTGGCCAGGCCACCAGTGGTGCTCCTCAGGGCTCAGGGCTGGGACCAGTTTGTCAGTGATTGGTGGGATGCCTGAGGCTCCCTCTGTAAGTTTGCAGCTGACACCGAATTGGTTCAACAAGGCCAGGTGCTGGGTCCTGCTCTTGGGTCACAACAACCCCAGGAAGGCTCCAGGCTGGGGGCAGAGTGATTGGAAATGTCCAGCAGAGAGGCCCTGGGGGTGCTGGGTGACAGCAGCTGGAGATGAGCTGAGGGTGTGCCCAGGTGGGCAAGCAGGGCACCAGCAGCCTGGCCTGGAGCAGCAATGGTGTGACCAGGGCAGGGATTGTCACCATGGATTCAGCACTGGTGAGTCCACAGCTTGAGTACTGAGGTCAGTTCTGGGCCTCTCACTCCAAGGACCCTGAGGAGCTGGAGGTCCAGAGGTTCTTCTCTGACATGCAAAGAAGGGCAACAAAGCTGAGGAAGGGTCTGGAGAACAGGGCTTGGAGGAGCAGCTGAGGGACCTGGTGGTGTTCAGCCTGGAGAAGAGGAGGCTGAGGGAGACCTCATTGCTCTCTGCAGCTCCCTGAGAGATGGCTGGAGCCAGGTTGGGGTTAGTCTCTCTTCTGAGTCTCAGGGGCTAGAAGGAGAGGAAATGGCCTGAAATTGTGCCAGGGGAGGGTTAGGTTGGAGATTAACAATGTCTTTGCTGCCAGAGTGGTCAGGGACTGGCACAGGCTGCCCAGGGAGGTGGTGGAGTCCCCATGCCTGGAGGTGTTGAAGGAGCCTGTGGCCATGGCACTTGGGGCCACGGTGGGGTTGGGATGCTGGTTGGAGTGGGTGAGCTCAGAGGCCTTTTCCAACCCAACCCATTCCATGGTTCTGTGCCGCCTGGTCCCGGCAGGGCTGGCCACGGGGAGCTGTGTGCAGAGAGGGTGCCTCACGTCCCCACGGCAGCACAAGGACACACCTCGGCAGGCTGGCCGCTGGCCGTTCCCTTCCTGCCCGGGGCTCGCACGTCTGCCTTCCGACGGCTGCCTCGCGTCTTCCTCCTCCCGCCGCCGCAGCCGTCGCTGTCCCGGGCTGGAAACCACCACCCTGACCTCGCTGACGTCCCCTCGGCTGCCGGGTGGCGGCAGGAGCTGGCGGTGCCCTCCTGCTCGCCGCCTCCCGGCTGGCTGCGGGCACCTCGGGGGCGCGGGCAGGACTCCGCCGTGACGCAGAGGAAGGGTGAGGGCAAAGAGGGGTCCGGTGCCTGTGTCGCTGCTGCCGTGACACCCGGAGGGGTCAGCCCTGCCTGGGACATTCGTGCAGAGCCAGAGATGTCCCAGCTGGGGCCTTCGCGCAGCTCCGCTGCCGCCTGTGTCGCTGTCCTGCTCGGCTGTGCCTGCCTCAGCTTGGCTGCTCCAGGTGAGTGTCTTGAGGGGTCTGGGGGCTGATGGGGGCAGGGCCGGGAGACCTTGCTGGGACATCTCAACACCGTGCCCCGTCCTGCTTGGATGAAAACGTCTCCACATTGACACCCCAGTGAAGACCTCCAACCCTGCCCCTCTTTTGGCAGCAAAGTTCAGGTCCCTGCTCTGGGAACCTGCATTTCTCCCCTGCCCTGGACGTGGAGGGGAGGCAGAGGTGACAGGAAGCTTGTCACGTGTCATCAAGGTCCCTTCAGGGCTGGGGGTCTTGGGGACGACCCGGATGGAGCTGTGGGGTGAAGGAGCAGAGGCAGGGAGGGGATTTGGTCTGGGGTTGTTTGTCTGTGTCTGGGAACCTTCCTGTTCCTTGCTTTCATTTTGAGCACGCGATGGAAAGTCTCTGACCACAGGGAGCCAGCAGTCACGGCTGTGTGGGGGCTGAGATGGGGGCTGGCTGGGAGGAGGAGCAGCAGAAGGCAAGAACCTCAGCAGAACATCTCCCAGCCTTGCATGGGTGCCCGTATCCCAGCCCTGTCCTGGTGATCCTGTTGGGTTCTGGTGGACTGGGCTTGGTAGAAGAAGAGATGTTGGCAGGGCCAAGGAGGAGGAGACAGGAGCCCCACTAGGAGAACCTCTCCCCTCCTTGCATGGTTAGTTGTATCCCAGCCCTGTCCTGGTGTGGGTTGCTCCCTGTCCTGGTGATCCTGTTGGGCTCTGGTGGACCTGTTGGGCTGAGCTGGGTGGGAAAAGGGTCACTGGCAGAGCCAGATGGGAGCAGAGCTGGTCTGGGCTGCAGGCAGGGCACCTGGCCAGGCTGGCAGCTCCGTGGTGGCACCGGCTGTGGCACATCTCTGTGTGACAAGGCTGGCAGGGTGTTAAGGCAGGGAGACACCAGCTGCAGCGTTTGCTGGTGGCTCTGGGAGGGTTGGGAGCTCCTGTGTGGCTGCACGTAGGAAGGGGCAGCGGGAGAGGGCCTCTGGGCTGAGCTTGCTCCTTGTGTCCTCTGCAGCGCGTGGCCAGGGGCGAGCCTTTATCCCCCTCAAGCCTGAAGACGAAGCCACCTGCCCTGAGGCATCTCTAAAAGCTCTCCTCAGCAGCAGCCTCAGCACCCGCCTCCTGCCTGCCCTCTACTCGCTGGTGCTGCTGGTGGGGCTGCCAGCCAACGGCCTGGCCTGCTGGGTGCTGCTGGCCAACTTCAGGAGGTGTTCCAGCAGCCTCTTCTTGCTCAACTTGGCCGCTGCCCACCTGCTCTTCCTGCTGGTGCTGCCTCTCAAGATCTCCTACCACCTGCTGGGCCACCACTGGCTCCTTGGGGAGTGCCTGTGCCGCGCCATGATGGCCTCCTTCTACGGCAACCTCTACGGCTCCATCCTCTTCGTCACCTGCATCGGCCTGGAGCGCTACGTCTCCGTGGTGCACCCCTTCCTGTGGAAGGGCTCCAGCTGGGCGTGGGGCAAGGCAGCCCTCTGCCTGCTGCTCTGGCTGCTGGTGGGGCTGGCCATGACCCCTCTTCTCCTGTACCCCCAGACGAGACCCCACCTCGACCTGAACGTCACCACGTGCCATGACGTGCTCAAGGGGAGCAGCAGAGTGCCCTCAGCAACTATTTCCTCCTCTTGGTGGGGCTGGGCTTTGGCTTGCCCTTTGTCCTCATGACCACCTCCTACAGCTGCATCCTGGCACGGCTGCTGGCCAAGGGCAGGCAGCACAGGCAGGTGGTGCGGGTGCTGGCCCTGGTCCTTCTGCTCTTCCTCTTCTGCTTCACCCCCAGCAACGTGCTGCTCTTCGTCCACAGCGTGCTGAACGCCTCGGGCTGCAGCACCAACATCAGCTACATGCTGTACAGCGTGGCCCTGGTGCTGGCTGCCTTCAGCACCTGCTTTGATCCCTTCCTCTACTTCTACAGCTCCCAGGAGTTCCGGGGCTGGGTGCGGCGCGCGGGCAGCCGCTGCCTGGCAGGGCTGGAGGCCTCCTCAGGGAGGACCTCAGAGAAGGCAGCCCTGCCCCTGAGGTCCAGCGAGCAGAGCCAGCTGCAGGCAGGCTGAGGAGGTGCTGTGTCCCCCTCCCTGGGCAGTGGACATCATCCTGCACCGTGGTTGGCAGCAGGTTCGGGGGAGGAAACTCCCACCTTGGCTCTGAGCTCTGCCAGGACTTTGCCCTGGCTTGGCAGTTCCTCCACCACCACTGGCACTGCCCCTGTCCCATGTGTGCCCCCAGTCTGTCCCTGTCCCCTCCTTCTCCCCACACCCCTTCCACTGCTCCTCCTGCAGTGACCAAACCCTCCAGAGCACAAATAAACCTTTATTTCTCCTTGCTGGTGGCAGGAGCAGGTGTGGAGCCCTCAGGTGGGCAGGAGCTGATCTCCACCACCAGGACACCTCTCTGGGCACACATGGCCAGCCCTGCCCTGCCCTGCTCGACTGCCCCCTCCCACACCCCAAAACCCACCGTGGGAGCTGCAAGAAGGTGAGGCATAGCTTGGTCATCCTGCCCCACGGGCCCAGCTCTGGGGAGGGGACATCCTGCTGCGTCCCCCAGGCTGGCACCCTGCCCCCTTCTGCCAAAGCAAGCGGGCACCAGGGCTCTGCTTTCAGTGTCCCTTTTGCTTGCTGCCCTTGGCACAGGGCCCTGCCACCCACGTGCCACCCACCAGGGCTGCTGGCAGCGTCCCCAGGCCTCCAAGCTGGGGGGACCTCAACTCTGCAGCCTGGTCCCCACGTGTCCCCCACGGACTTCATCTTGTCAGCCTGGTCCCCACGTGTCCCCCCAGTCCTCATCTTGTCACCCTGGTCCCCACGTGTCCCCCTGGTCCTCATCTGGGCAGCCTGGTCCCCACGTGTCCCCCTGGTCCTCCCCCTGGTCCTCATCTGGGCAGCCTGGTCCCCACGTGTCCCTCTGGACCTCACCGGTGGCTGCTCCCAGCCCGGGGTCGGGGGAGAGGAGGAGGAGGAGAGGGAAGGCTCCGGGAGGTGGGAGCGTGGGGTGCCCATCGGCGCCGCCACCGGGCACGGCTTGACCCCCCCGGGGCGGGGGGCTGCCCCTCGGGCACCGGAGCTCACGTCACCGGCGGCTGGCCCTCGCTCTTCCTGAGGATGACGCTGCTGAGCTCCTGGATGAGTTTGTCGCTGATGGGTGAGGAAGGCTGCGCGCTCCTCTTCCTGGGCCCCTCCAGGGAGCTCCGCGCCGGGACCGCTGCCGCCGGCGGCCGCTGCCTCCTCCCAGTCCAGCACCAGGGACGGCTCCCGGCTCCGCTCCAGAGAAGCTGTTTTGGTGGCTCTGAGCCCCTGGGAAGGAGCTCTGTCGCTCTCCAGGTTCAGGCCCCTCTCCAGGGACAGGGCTTTGGTGACGGAGGGCACTGGCACCCTCTGGGCGGGGCTGGCGGGCAGGGAGGAGCGCAGCGCCGCGCCTGGGGGCTGCTCGAGGAAGGGGCTCAGCTCCTTGCTCCTGTCCATGGTGGGCACTGCCGACAGGTCTGCCAGCAGGCCCTGCCCCAGATCCAGCGCTGCCAGCTCAGGGAAGTTGCCCACCTCCTCGTAGACAGGGTCAGTGTCCACCTCCTTCTCCTGCTGCTCCTCCAAGGAGTCCTGGTGCATCTTCATGGGCTGGGGGAGGGCAGGGGGATGGGGTGAGGGGCACTGTCTACACCATTCACACGTGCCCCTTTGTACTCCCTTCCCCTTTGTACCCTCTCACTGTGCCCTCCCTACACTTGGTAGCTGGGGGGGGACCTTGTGCCCTACCCCTGGGCTTGGTGCCTGTAGGGGCCGGGCACTGCTGCCCTTTCTTTGACACCAAGCTGTGTGGTGCAGCTGACAGCTGGAGGGAAGGGATCCATCCAGAGGGACCTGGACAGGCTGCAGAGCTGGGCCCATGACAACCTCAGGAGGTTCAACAGGACCAAGGGCAAGGTCCTGCAGCTAGGTCAGGGCAATCCCAGGCACTGATATAGGCTGGGGAGGGACTGGCTGGAGAGCAGCCCTGGGGGAAAGGCCTTGGGGGTGCTGGGGGAGGAGAAGCTCAGCAGGAGCCAGCAGTCAGCACTTGCAGCCCAGAGAGCCAAGCAGAGCCTGGGCTGCAGCAGGAGAAGTGTGGCCAGCAGGTGAGGGAGGGGGATTCTGCCCCTCTGCTCCACTCTGCTGAGACCACAGCTGCAGCTCTGGGTCCAGGTCTGGAGCCTCTGTGCCAGGAAGGCTCTGGAGGTGCTGGAAGGTGTCCAGAGAAGGGCCCCGAGGAGGAGCAGAGGGCTGGAGCTGCTCTGCTCTGGAGACAGCCTGAGAGAGTTGGGGTTGTGCAGGCTGGAGGGAGAAGGCTCCAGGGAGACCTTCTTGTGGCCTTGCAGGATCTGCAGGGGGCTCCAAGAAAGCTGGGGAGGGACTTTTGAGGGTGTCAGGGAGGGATAGGACTTGGGGGGATGGAGCAAAACTAGAAGTGTGGAGATTGAGGTTGGATGTGAGGAAGAAGTTTTCCCCGTGAGGGTGGTGAGAGACTGGCACAGGCTGCCCAGGGAGGTGGTGGCAGCCTCATGCCTGGAGGTGTTTGCAGCCAGGCTGGATGTGGCTGTGAGCAACCTGCTGCAGTGTGAGGTGTCCCTGCCTGTGGCAGGGGGTTGGAGCTGGCTGAGCCTTGAGGTCCCTTCCAGCCCTGACAGTTCTGTGATCTCTGGTGGAAGTTGAACGTTTTGGTCCTTGCTGAGGCATGGTCCCTGCCACCAGGCTGTGGTGGCACAGGGGTGACCCTGCAGAGCACAAAGCCAGGGAGATGAGGCCCATCCAGGTGCCCCCCGTGGGGGTAACCTCTCCTTCCCTACACTGATCCCCTCTGAGCAGCTCACACCCAGCGGCAGAGGCTCTGGGGACTGGGCTGGGACCATGCAGGGACCCCCATCCACGAGTGTGGGACCTCCTCCTGTGCCACCCAGGGTGGGCAGGGGGGCCCAGGCACATCCCTGAGCTGCAGACAACCCCCTGAAGGCAGCAGTGAGGATGCTCCACCCTTGAGGGTACTTACAAAGAACATGGAGAGAGTCCTCCGTGTGTGGAGCCGGCGCTGGAAACAGAGGAGATGGGCAGGGGTAAGCAGTAGCAAGCGTGGAGCAGGACCATGGGGGGCTCTGGGCAGTGGGTTCACTTCCCCAGTGCCATCACAGGGCACACAGAGAGGTGCCATGGCCACGAGGGCAGCACTCAGAGGGTGCCCGGCTCGAGGGCACACCCCCAAAGCCTCCCGATCCCTGCAGTGTGCAAGCACCTCCAGGACCCTGCCCCTTGAGATGGGCACAGGGACCCGGCTGGGGGGCAGGGGGAGCCGTGGAGGCTTTACCAAGGTCTGGTTGGCAGAGAGCATGGTGGCATCGGTGCTGTCCCCGTGCAGGGGCACCAGTGGCATGGTACCAAACTTCTGCTTGGCCAGGTCGGAGGAGGAGCGACGGCGCAGGATCACGGGGCGCAGGTCATCGTGCTGGGCACGGGCACAGGGCAGGGAGAGGGAGTCAGGGCCTGCCAGCCCCTGCCCAGCCCAGCCTGCACCCACCTGAGCCTTCTCAGGGCCTGCCAGCCCCTGCCCAGCCCAGCCTGCACCCACCTGAGCCTTCTCGGGCCTGCCAGCCCCTGCCCAGCCCAGCCTGCACCCACCTGAGCCTTCTCAGCCCCTGCCAGCCCCTGCCCAGCCCAGCCTGCACCCACCTGAGCCTTCTCAGGGCCTGCCAGCCCCTGCCCAGCCCAGCCTGCACCCACCTGAGCCTTCTCAGGGCCTGCCAGCCCCTGCCCAGCCCAGCCTGCACCCACCTGAGCCTTCTCGGGCCTGCCAGCCCCTGCCCAGCCCAGCCTGCACCCACCTGAGCCTTCTCAGCCCCTGCCAGCCCCTGCCCAGCCCAGCCTGCACCCACCTGAGCCTTCTCAGCCCCTGCCAGCCCCTGCCCAGCCCAGCCTGCACCCACCTGAGCCTTCTCAGCCCCTGCCAGCCCCTGCCCAGCCCAGCCTGCACCCACCTGAGCCTTCTCAGCCCCTGCCAGCCCCTGCCCAGCCCAGCCTGCACCCACCTGAGCCTTCTCAGGGCCTGCCAGCCCCTGCCCAGCCCAGCCTGCACCCACCTGAGCCTTCTCAGCCCCTGCCAGCCCCTGCCCAGCCCAGCCTGCACCCACCTGAGCCTTCTCAGCCCCTGCCAGCCCCTACCCAGCCCAGCCTGCACCCACCTGAGCCTTCTCAGCCCCTGCCCAGCCCAGCCTGCACCCCCTGAGCCCCAGCCCAGCCTGCCAGCCCAGCACCCACCTGAGCCTTCTCAGCCCCTGCCAGCCCCTGCCCAGCCCAGCCTGCACCCACCTGAGCCTTCTCAGGGCCTGCCAGCCTGCCCAGCCCAGCCTGCACCCAGGGCCTGCCAGCCCCTGCCCAGCCCAGCCTGCACCCACCTGAGCCTTCTCAGCCCCTGCCAGCCCCTGCCCAGCCCAGCCTGCACCCACCTGAGCCTTCTCAGCCCCTGCCAGCCCCTGCCCAGCCCAGCCTGCACCCACCTGAGCCTTCTCAGCCCCTGCCAGCCCCTGCCCAGCCCAGCCTGCACCCACCTGAGCCTTCTCAGCCCCTGCCAGCCCCTGCCCAGCCCAGCCTGCACCCACCTGAGCCTTCTCAGCCCCTGCCAGCCCCTGCCCAGCCCAGCCTGCACCCACCTGAGCCTTCTCAGGCCCTGCCAGCCCCTGCCCAGCCCAGCCTGCACCCACCTGAGCCTTCTCAGGGCCTGCCAGCCCCTGCCCAGCCCAGCCTGCACCCACCTGAGCCTTCTCAGCCCCTGCCAGCCCCTGCCCAGCCCAGCCTGCACCCACCTGAGCCTTCTCAGCCCCTGCCAGCCCCTGCCCAGCCCAGCCTGCACCCACCTGAGCCTTCTCAGCCCCTGCCAGCCCCTGCCCAGCCCAGCCTGCACCCACCTGAGCCTTGCCAGCCCCTCAGCACCCCCTGCTCAGCCCCTGCCCAGCCCAGCCTGCACCCACCTGAGCCTTCTCAGCCCCTGCCAGCCCCTGCCCAGCCCAGCCTGCACCCACCTGAGCCTTCTCAGCCCCTGCCAGCCCCTGCCCAGCCCAGCCTGCACCCACCTGAGCCTTCTCAGGGCCTGCCAGCCCCTGCCCAGCCCAGCCTGCACCCACCTGAGCCTTCTCAGCCCCTGCCAGCCCCTGCCCAGCCCAGCCTGCACCCACCTGAGCCTTCTCAGCCCCTGCCAGCCCCTGCCCAGCCCAGCCTGCACCCACCTGAGCCTTCTCAGCCCCTGCCAGCCCCTGCCCAGCCCAGCCTGCACCCACCTGAGCCTTGAGGATGCTGGTGGTCCAGTCCCACAGCTCAGCCTGCCCTGAGCACACCAAGTACCTGCAGAAGGGACAGCTGAGTAGCTGCCAGGGAGGAGATGCAATGGGGAGGGGGTGGCCCATGTCCCCTTGCCACCTTGCCTGTGAGCCTAGAGCCATCAGGCACAGCCTCACCCAGTGCAGCTGCACCTCTCAGCCTCTCTCTGTGCCCAAATTGCTGCTTCAGGGCAAGGCAGGAGCTCGCTGGGCACCCATGGGGCACCTTGGCTCAGAAGAAGCAGCAGCTGGTGCTGGGTGCATGTGGACACAGAATGCTCTGCTGAAGGCTGAGCTGTATTAGGAGCTCCTCACTCCCAGAAGGACACTAAGGAGCTGGAGCAGGGCCAGAGAAGGGCAACCAAGTTGGGGAAAGGTCTGGAGAAGAGGGCTGGGGAGGAGCAGCTGAGGGAGCTGGGGGTGTTCAGTGTGGAGAAGAGGAGGCTGAGGGAGACCTCATTGCTCTCTGCAGCTCCCTGAGAGGAGGCTGCAGTGAGGTGGGGGTTGGGCTCTGCTCCCAAAGAAGAAGTGATAGGACAAGAGGAAACAGTCCCAGGTTGCCCCAGGGGAGGTTTAGGTTGGGCCATGAGGAACAATTTCTTCCCCTGGAGGGTTGCCAAGGCCTGGCCCAGGCTGCCCAGGGTGGTGGTGGTGGAGTCTCCATCCCTAGGGGGGTTTCAGAGCCATGGAGCTGTGGTGCTGAGGGCCATGGTGTGGGGGTGCCCTGGCAGTGCTGGGGGAAGGCTTGGACTCAAAGACCTCTTCCAAGCAGAATGGTTCTGTGCTTCCATGAGCCTGTGGGTGACAGCTGGCAGGCAGCACAACCACGCAGGGGACACAGACCTGGGCAGGGTGGGCAGGGCCCTCTGGAGCTGGGTGCCTGGATGAGCTCCTCCCAGGGGTGCTGTTGTGGGTGGGGAGGGTATGGAGCTGGATTGCCCTTGGAGCCTGGCCCTCACCTTCTGCCAGTTCCCACCCTTGGGTGCCCAGGTGCCAGCTTTGCCCTGTCCCCCCGGGGTTCTGGTTGTGCCACTCAGAGAGGGCTGAGACCTCCACACCTCTCCCTCCAGCCCCCCCCCCCCCGGAAGCAGGGTCAAGATACTCACAGCTGCTGCTTGTCAAGGCTCAGGGTGAAGCCCCACCTGAAGGAAGGAAGGGACGGAGGGAGGGACAGGCTGCAGGGCAGCACCACCGAGCTCAGCCAGCCTGGGGTCCGGAAGGGGGCTGAGGTCCCCCCACAGGCCCAGACTTGGGGTGCTGCTGGGGGGCTCAGCTTGCTCCCAGCACCTGGGGTCCCAGCCATGGCCAGGGAAGGTGCCACTTACTGTGCTGGTGGCTTCAGCTTCTTCTTGATGCCCATGTACACCTTGGCTGCATCCAGAGGCCACTCCCGCTCCGGCCTGGCGCTCTGCAGAGGAAGATCACCCCAGTCAACCCTGCCTGCTGCCAGCCTCCCTGCCAGGGGCACAGCCACCAGCACGCCCCAAGGCTCCCCTCCCTGCCTCTCCTGCCCCTGGCAGCGTCCCCTGGGTACCCTCTTCTCCTTCAGCAGCAGCAGCCTCCTGTCCCTGATGACGAAGTAGCGCTCCTGGAACTTGCTGCCCAGCAGCCTGGGGGCTCCTCACGGCACCTCAGCAGCCCGCACTTGGGGGTCTCACGCTTGGCACCTGCCCAGTGGGGGCAACAAGAGGGTCAGGGGGTCAGGAGCATGTGAGATCTCACTGAGGGTCTCAGGGAGGAGTCCCTGAAGGCTGCAGGCTGATGGCCAGGGCAAGGGGAAGCTGAGGTAGAGCTGTGCCCGTTCTGGGGGCCTCACCTGTGAAGAGGCAGCTGCCCACCCCGATGGGCACCTTCTTCACCAGCAGGTAGGCAGCACTGGGCTCTGCCAGCTTGCACCATTGCAGGGCTTGCTCCAGAACCTTCTCCTTGGGGTGCAGAGGTCTCTCTGGGGAGCAGGGACACTCTCACTGCCAGCCCCTGTCCCCCTCTGCCAGCCCCTGTCCCCCTCTGCCAGTCCCCCTCCCCTCTGCCACCAGCAGCAAACCTCCATCCCAATCCCTCAGCCTCAGCTTCTCCTCCTCAGCCTGGTCCTGCTGAAAACATAGAACCACAGCATGGTTTGGGTTGGAAGGGAGCTCCAATGCTCATCCAGTCCAACCCCTGCACTCAGCAGGGACATCCTCAGCTGGATCAGGTTACCCAGAGCCCTTCCCGATGAGGGTGGCGAGAGACTGGCACAGGTTGCCCAGGGAGGTGGTGGCAGCCTCACCCCTGGAGGTGTTTGCAGCCAGGCTGGATGTGGCTGTGAGCAACCTGCTGCAGTGTGAGGTGTCCCTGCCCATGGCAGGGGGGTGGCACTGGCTGAGCCTTGAGGTCCCTTCCAGCCCTGACACTTCTGTGATTCTCTGATCTCCAGGGACGGAGCCTCAACCACCTCCCTGGGCAACCTGTGCCAGGGCGCCACCACCCTCATGGTGAAGAACTTCACATCCAATCTCCATCTGCTCTTCTCCAGTTTGAAGCCATTGCTCCTGGTCCTGTCCCTGCAGGCCTTTGGGAACAGTCCCTCTGCAGCCTCCTTGTAGCCCCCTTCAGGTACTGAAAGCTGCTATTAGGTCTCCTTGGAACCCTCTCTTCCCCAGGCTGAACATCCCCAGCTCCTTCAGCCTGGCCCATGGCAGAGCTGCTCCAACCCCCTGAGCATTTCCATGGCCTCCTCTGGACCCTCTCCACCAGCTCCAGGTCCTTCCTGTGCTGAGGGCTCCAGAGCTCGACACAGTGCTCCAGCTGAGGTCTCCCCAGAGCAGAGCAGCAGAATCCCCTCTCTGGCTCAGCTTTGGCAGCAGCCCTGGAACCCCCCCCAGCCTCCCCCCAGCCTGCTCACCCAGCTCCCCGTTCTCCAGGGCCTCAAAGGTCAGCCAGATGTCCAGGCTGGCTGCCACGCTGCGCATCTCCAGCACCTGGTTGGTGAGCTCCTCTGCTGTCAGGCTGGGGGACACCTGGGGCAGGGCACAGGGGGAGCTCTGGTAGGGCTGGTGGTTGGATGGGCCCCTGGCAATGGGCTGTGCCACATCCTGCCCACTTTCAGAGAACCGTAGAATCAACCAGGTTGCGAAAGACCTCAGAGATCATCAAGTCCAACCTGTCACCTATCACCCAACACCTCCTGACAACCAAACCATGGCTCCAAGTGCCACAACCAAGCCTCTCTTGAACACCTCCAGGGATGGGGACTCCACCACCTCCCTGGGCAGCACATTCCAGTGGCCAATTGCTCTTTCTGGGGAGAACTTTCTCCTCACCTCCAACCTAAACCTCCCCTGGCACAGCTTGAGACTGTGTCCTCTTGTTCTGCTGCCTGGGAGAAAAGACCAACCCCCACCTGGCTACAACCTCCCTTCAGGGAGTTGTAGAGAGCCATGAAGTCACCCCTGAGCCTCCTCTTCTCCAGGGTGAGCAACCCCAGCTCCCTCAGCCTCTCC
Organism: Picus viridis; assembly: GCA_033816785.1. NCBI lineage: Eukaryota > Metazoa > Chordata > Aves > Piciformes > Picidae > Picus > Picus viridis. The sequence continues at coordinate 1,726,677 of CM066593.1, forward strand.
TCACAGGGCTGTGCTCCAGACCCCTCGCCAGCCTCGTTGCCCTTCTCTGGACACTTTCCAGCAACTCAACATCTTTCCTAAGCTGAGGGGCCCAGAACTGGACACAGGACTCAATGTGTGGTGTAACCAGTGCTGAGCACAGGGCAGAATGAGCTCCCTGCTCCTGCTGGCCACACTGTTCCTGCTGCAGGCCAGGATGCCATTGGCCCTCTGGGCTGCCTGGGCACACTGCTGGCTCATGTTCAGCTGGCTGTCACCCAGCACCCCCAGGTCCCTCTCTGCCTGGCTGCTCTCAGCCACTCTGACGCCAGCCTGTAGCTCTGCATGGGGTTGCTGTGGCCAATGTGCAGCACCTGGCACTTGGATGTGTTCAATCTCATGCCCTTGGCGTCTGCCCATCTGTCCAGCCTGTCGAGGTCCCTCTGCAAAGCCTCTCTGCCCTCCAGCAGATCAACTACTGTCACCACCTTGGTGACATCTGCAAACTGACTGCAGATGGACTCAATGCCCTCATCGAGATAATCAATAAAGATATTGAACAGCCTGGGGTCCAGCACTGATCCCCTGGGGACACCACTGGTGCCTGGCTGCCAGCTGGCTGTGGCACCATTCACCACCACTCTGAGAAGGGAGGTGAGGGGGTGGGAGGGGAGGCGCGGGGCTGGGAGGGGAGGCGCGGGGCTGGGGAGGAGGCGCGGGGCTGGGAAGGGAGGCGCGGGGCTGGGAGGGGAGGCGCGGGGCTGGGAAGGGAGGCGCGGGGCTGGGAGGGGAGGCGCGGGGCTGGGAAGGGAGGCGCGGGGCAGGGAGGGGAGGCGCAGGAGGTGCAGGGCTGGGAGGAGGCGCAGGGCTGGGAGGGGAGGCGCAGAGGCGCAGCGCTGGGAGGGGAGGCGCAGGGCTGGGAGGGAGGCGCAGGAGGCGCAGGGCTGGGAGGGAGGCGCAGGGCTGGGAGGGGAGGCGCAGGAGGCGGCAGGGCTGGGAGGGGAGGCGCGGGGCTGGGAGGGGAGGCGCAGGAGGCGGCAGGGCTGGGAGGGGAGGCGCAGGGCTGGGAGGGGAGGCGCAGGAGGCGGCAGGGCTGGGAGGGGGAGGCTCAGGGCTGGGAGGGGAGGCGCAGGGCTGGGAGGAGGGAGGCACAGGAGGCGCAGGGCTGGGAGGAGGGAGGCGCAGGGCTGGGAGGGGAGGCGCAGGGAGGCGCAGGGCTGGGAGGGGAGGCGCAGGGCTGGGAGGGGAGGCGCTGGGAGGAGGCGGCAGGGCTGGGAGGGGAGGCGCAGGGCTGGGAGGGGAGGCGCAGGAGGCGGCAGGGCTGGGAGGGGAGGCTCAGGGCTGGGAGGGGAGGCGCAGGAGGCGGCAGGGCTGGGAGGGAGGCTCAGGGCTGGGGGGGGAGGCGCAGGGCTGGGAGGGGAGGCGCAGGAGGCGCAGGGCTGGGAGGGGAGGCGCAGGAGGCGCGGGGCTGGGAGGGGAGGGCAGGAGGCGCAGGGCTGGGAGGAGGCGCAGGGCTGGGAGGGGAGGCGCAGGAGGCGCAGGGCTGGGAGGGGAGGGAGGGCAGGGCAGGGGGCTGGGAGGGGAGGCGCAGGGCTGGGAGGGGAGGCGCAGGGCTGGGGGGGAGGCGCAGGAGGCGGAGGGCTGGGAGGAGGCGGAGGAGGCGCGGGGCTGGGAGGGGAGGCGCAGGAGGCGCAGGGCTGGGAGGGGAGGCGCAGGAGGCGCAGGGCTGGGAGGAGGGGGAGGGCGCAGGGCTGGGAGGGGAGGGAGGCGCAGGGCTGGGAGGGGAGGCGCAGGAGGCGCAGGGCTGGGAGGGGAGGCGCAGGGCTGGGAGGGGAGGCTGAGGGAGGAGGCGCAGGGCTGGGAGGGGAGGGGAGGAGGCACAGGGGCTGGGAGGGGAGGCGAGGAGGCGCAGGGCTGGGAGGGAGGGCGCAGGGCTGGGAGGGAGGCGCAGGGGAGGGGAGGAGGCGCAGGAGGCGCAGGGCTGGGAGGGGAGGCGCAGGGCTGGGAGGGCAGGGCTGGGAGGCTGGGGGAGCGCAGGAGGCGCAGGGCTGGGAGGGGAGGCAGGCAGGGGAGGCAGGGCTGGGAGGGGAGGCGCAGGAGGAGGCGCGGCTGGGAGGGAGGCGCAGGAGGCGCAGGGCTGGGAGGGGAGGCGCAGGGCTGGGAGGGGAGGCGCAGGGCTGGGAGGGGAGGCGCAGGAGGCGCAGGGCTGGGAGGAGGCGCAGGAGGCGCAGGGCTGGGAGGGGGCGGGAGGCGCAGGGCTGGGAGGGGAGGGAGGAGGCGCAGGGCTGGGGGGAGGCGCAGGGCTGGGAGGGGAGGCGCAGGGCTGGGAGGGGAGGCGCAGGAGGCGCAGGGCTGGGAGGGAGGGGAGGCGCAGGGCTGGGAGGGGAGGCGCAGGAGGTGCAGGGCTGGGAGGGGAGGCGCAGGAGGCGGCAGGGCTGGGGGAGGGCAGGGGCGGGGCTGGGAGGGGAGGCTGGGAGGCGGCAGGGCTGGGAGGGGGCAGGGCTGGGAGGGGGAGGCGCAGGGCTGGGAGGGGAGGCGCAGGAGGCGCAGGGCTGGGAGGGGAGGCGCAGGAGGCGCAGGGCTGGGAGGGGAGGCGCAGGAGGCGCAGGGCTGGGAGGGGAGGCGCAGGAGGCGCAGGGCTGGGAGGGGAGGCGCAGGGCTGGGAGGGGAGGAGGCAGGAGGCGCAGGGCTGGGAGGGGAGGGCAGGAGGCGCAGGGCTGGGAGGGAGGAGGGCAGGAGGCGCAGGGCTGGGAGGGGAGGCGCAGGGCTGGGAGGGAGGCGGGCTGAGGGGAGGGGGAGGGCAGGGCTGGGCTGGGAGGCGCAGGGCTGGGAGGGAGGGCAGGGCTGGGAGGAGGCGCAGGGCAGGGGAGGGGAGGCGCAGGAGGCGCAGGGCTGGGAGGGGAGGCGCAGGAGGCGCAGGGCTGGGAGGGGAGGCGCAGGAGGCGCAGGGCTGGGAGGGGAGGCGCAGGAGGCGAGGGCTGGGAGGAGGCGCAGGGCTGGGAGGGGAGGCGCAGGAGGCGCAGGGCTGGGAGGGGAGGCGCAGGAGGCGCAGGGCTGGGAGGGGAGGCGCAGGAGGGCGCAGGAGGGCTGGGAGGGGAGGCGCAGGAGGCGCAGGGCTGGGAGGCTGGGAGGGCTGGGGAGGCGCAGGGCTGGGAGGGAGGCGCAGGGCTGGGAGGGGAGGCGCAGGAGGCGCAGGGCTGGGAGGGGAGGCGCAGGAGGCGCAGGGCTGGGAGGGGAGGCGCAGGAGGCGCAGGGCTGGGGGGGAGGGCAGGGCTGGGAGGGGAGGTGCAGGAGGCGCAGGGCTGGGAGGGGAGGCGCAGGGCTGGGAGAGGCAGGAGGCTGGGAGGAGGCGCAGGGCTGGGAGGGGAGGTGCAGGGCTGGGAAGGGAGGGCAGGGCTGGGAAGGGAGGGCAGGGCTGGGAGGGGAGGGAGGCTGGGAAGGAGGCGCAAGGCTGGGAGGGGAGGCGCAGGGCTGGGAGGGGAGGCACCTGGCGAGACATCTCCCCAATGGAATTGTTCAGAACTCATCAGTATTTCCCTTTTCACACCCAATGGTGATTGATTTGTTCACATTTTAGTACTCTCTGGTCAAGACCTGTGGAAAATGTTAAAGGCACAGCCCCAAACCCCCCACAGTGAGCCTGCCCTGGGACTCACCTTGAGGGTGACGCAGCAGTCAGGCAGCCTCTGCTCCAGGTAAACCTCGATGATGAGGTCTCCTGCCTGGGAGAGCTGGGGGAAGAGTGGCCGGCATTGGTTTGGTGGTGGCATGGGTGCTGTGCACATCCCCTCTCCCCTGGGGGCTGCTGAGGGGCTCCCAGGGACCTGGGGCTGCTTCTTCTCTGGGCAGGAGCCTTGAGATGATGGGGGAATGGGATATGAGTGAGGGAAGGGCATGGAAGCGTGGAATGGTCAGGGTTGGGAGGGACCTCAAGGATCATCCAGTTCCAGAAGTGTCCCAGTCCATCACAGGATGGGTTCCCAGCAACCAGGCACTGGGGGCTTGGTGGCCCTCACACTCCACTTGCTGTCCACAGATGCCCCCTTCAGGAGTGTCCCAGGCTCAGCCTGGGCTCAGATCAGAGAACCACAGAACTGTCAGGGCTGGAAGGGACCTCAAGGATCAGCCAGTCCCAACCCCCCTGACATGGGCAGGGACACCTCACACTACAGCAGGTTGCTCACAGCCACATCCAGCCTGGCTGCAAAAAACCTCCAGGGGTGAGGCTGCCACCACCTCCCTGGGCAGCCTGTGCCAGTCTCTCACCACCCTCATGGGGAACAACTTCTTCCTCCAATCTCAATCTACTGACTTCTCCAAATATCTGGTGTGGGGCAATGGGATCCTAAGGTGGGAGTGCCCCCAACCTCCAGGCAGTCCCAGCAGCTCTGGGGACCAGCAAGGACATCCCCAGTACCTGAGTGTCCTTCCAGGTGGTGATCAGACTGTTCTCCAGATCCATCTGGGATACCTGGTCCTCATCAATCTGCCAGAGCAAGGGCACGGGGGTGAGAAGAGAGGCACACAGGGGGAGAAGGGAGACACTGGGGGTGAGAAGGGAGGCACATGGAGTGAGAAGGGTGGCACAAGGGTGAGAAGGGAGGTGAATGGGATGAGGAGGGAGGCACAGGGGGTGAGAAGGGTGGCACAAGGGTGAGAAGGGAGGTGAATGGGATGAGGAGGGAGGCACAGGGGGAGAAGGGAGGTGAATGGGATGAGGAGGGAGGCACAGGGGGGAGAAGGGAGGTGAATGGGATGAGGAGGGAGGTGAATGGGATGAGAAGGAAGGCACAGGGGGAGAAGGGAGGTGAATGGGATGAGAAGGGTGGCACAAGGGTGAGAAGGGTGGTGAATGGGATGAGAAGGGAGGCACAGGGGGTGAAAAGGGAGGCACATGGAGACAGGGTGGAGTGGGATATGGCTTGAGGACACATGGCCAGGATGGGGGGGTGAAGGGGGAGGCAGAGGTGGGCACTCTAGGGGGAAACAAGGGAAGGAGGAGGGAGCCAACATGGAGCTTACATTGAAGATGCTGACATAGTTGTCAATAAGGTCTTCCATCACCTTGACCTCGTGCTCCCCTTTGCCATCGGTCTGGAAGAGGCTGGGGGCGAAGAGCAGCGACAGGTTCTTGGTGCTCATCTGGTTGAGGTCTGCACATTTCTGCACCCTGGGACAAAGAGGCCAGAGGTGAGGTAGCACCCTGAGTGGGGGTGTCAGCCCCAGCCACCTTCTTCTGCCTTATACAGGACCTCCTGAAGCACAACTTGGTTCCACCCCAGCTCTCCAGCAGTGGGAACTTCAAGGCAGGCAGTTCCTGTTGCATGAACTTCCAGCTGCCAGCAAACTGGACCCAGCCAGGTGTGACTCCAGGCCAAGGCCCTGCTGTCCCAGTAGCATCCCCATGGTGCTTTGGGGATTGATATCCACCCATGCTTGAGTGCTTTTGGCCCAGGCAACCTGCTGAGGTTCCTTGGCTCCTCCTCTGTCATCCCCATACTTGAGCTGGGCATGGGAACTTGGGGTTTTGCCTCCCCTTTTGGGCACTGAGTGACATCTGTGTCCCACAAGGGAGGGTGTCAGCTACTCCCAACCCTCCACTCAGTCTCTTTTTGCTGTGGGATGAAACCTGAGCACAACTGAGGTGTCCCAGAGCAGCATGTGCCAGCACATCCCAGCTGGGGCCTGGTGGCACAGGGAACAGCGCTGAGCTCTCCCTGCCTCGCAGGGGTGGGAGTCAGCATTCCTTGGGCAGCAGGGACAACACCACGCTGCTGGCTGGCCTTGGGGACCTTGAGTGGAGCAGGGGGCACACTGGTGGCCCACTGACCTGTAGAGGTGCCCAATGAGTGCAGCCAGAGTCTTGTGGTTGAGGCGAGGCAGGCGCTGGATGAGTTCCTTGTAGCGCTCCAGGCGCTGCGGCTTCGAGGAGATCTCTAGGGGGAGGCAAAGGAGCCCTGGCCCTGGAACACTGCTGAACCCAGCAGCTCCCCGGGTGACACAGAACCACAGAGCTCTTGAGGCTGGAAGAGACCTTGGAGATCAGCAAGTCCAACCCCCAAGAGGGGCTGGGTGCCTGGGGAGGGCTTCAGGGATGCCTTGCCCTGTTCCAGTTAGTCTGGGAAGCTCTCAGGGTGCAGTGAGCAGAGCTCCTGCTCTGCTGGCACCATCAGGACCCTCTGCCAAGGGCAAGAGCAAGTCACACAACCATGGAGCTGCTGAGGCTGGAAGAGGCCTTGGAGATCATCAAGTCCAACCCCTCCCCTAGAGCTCCCAATGCCACCACTGCTGCTAAGCCACCAGCACTGCACCACCTCCCTCAGCACCACATCCAGATGGCTTTGAAACACCTCCAGGAATGGAGACTCCACCAGCTCCCTGGGCAGCCTGTGCCAATCCCTGACCACTCTTGCGGCAAAGAAATCTTTCCTCACCTCCAACCTAACCCTCCCCTGGTGCAACTTCAGGCCATTTCCTCTCCTCAGGTGATAACCTGATGCTAGGGAGCACAGTCCAACCCCCACCTGGCTCCAACCTCCTATCAGGGAGCTGCAGAGAGCAATGAGGTCTCCCTCAGCCTCCTCTTCTCCATGCTGAACACCCCCAGCTCCCTCAGCTGCTCTTCCCCAGCCCTCTTCTCCAGACCCTTCCCCACTTTTGTTGCCCTTCTCTGGACCTGCACCAGCTCCTCAATGTCCTTCTTGGAGTGAGGGCCCAGACTGAACCCAGCACTCAAGCTGTGGCCTCCCCAGTGCCCAGTCCCGGCGCACAATCCCTGCCCTGCTCCTGCTGCCCACACCACTGCTGCTCCAGGCCAGGCTGCTGGTGGCCTCCTTGGCCACCTGGGCACACAATGCTACAGCTCTGCTTTACCATCAGCAGGGTGGAGCAGCTGTGGCCCTGCTGCTGGGAGGTTCTGTATCTTCAATATCCTCCTTGGAGCGAGGAGCCCGAGCCCAACCCCCGGCCACAGCGGGGCTCGCACCACGACCCCACGCCGAGGCCCCGCAGGGTCAGGGCTGCGGGGCAGGCAGCGCAAGGGCGCGAGCAGGGCTCAGGTGAAGGGGTTACCTGCAGCCTCCTTCCACTGTGGGTGCAGCTCCAGGGTGAAGACAGGGTCCTCCAGCTCGCGGAAGAACCTCTTGAGCACGTCGGTGACGTCCTCGATGAAGTTGTCGCTGATGCGCAGCTTGACGTTGCGAGCGTCGCGCCGGAACTCCTCCATCAGCACCTTGATCCGCGACTTGGCGCCGTTCTTCCGGTAGATCCCTTCGTGGCGCAGCCCTGCCGAGGGGACAGGGGGCAGGAGACCCTTGGAACGGGTTGGGAGAGGCCTCTGAGGCCATCCAGCCCAACCAGCAACCCAACCCCACCATGGCCACCCAAACCATGGCCCCAGGTGCCATGGCCGCAGGCTCCTTCAACACCTCCAGGCATGGGGACTCCACCACCTCCCTGGGCAGCCTGGGACAGTCCCTGACTACGCCTGCAGCAAAGAAATGTCTCTTAACTTCCAACCTAACCCTCTCCTGGCACAATTTCAGGCCATTTCCTCTCCTTTTCTCACCTCAGACTAGGGAGGAGAGCCCAACCCCCAGCTGGATCCAGCCCTAGGTTCCTTGAACACCTCCAGGCATGGGGACTTCACCACCTCCTTGGGCAGCCTCTGCCAATCCTTGACCATACATCCACCCAACGCCACCATGGCCATCAAACCAGGGGCTGGGGCTAGCCCCCAGGACCCTCTGCCCTGCACCATCAGCTTTCCAGCATCATGGCTGCAGAGCTGGTGCTGGAGCCCGGAGGTGGGTGCTGGGGGGCTCCTGCCCTAGGGAGGGGGGCAGCGGCGTGGGGCTGGCACCCAGGGGGTGCTGAGCCCTCCCAGCAGCAGCACAGGGGGTGCTGAGCCCTGCCCATGCCGTCCCTGCAGCCTGGCTGGTGCGAGCCCTGTACGACTACGAGGGGCAGAGCCCCGAGGAGCTGAGCTTCCCCGAGGGAGCCATCATCAGGGTGCTGCCCAGGGCCCCTGGGGAGGTGGACGACGGCTTCTGGACCGGGGACTTTGATGGCCACCTTGGGGTCTTCCCCTCCTTGGTGGTGGAGGAGCTCACTGGGGGCCAAGGGGCAGCTGGGCAGGTTGGTGATGGGGGGTGGGAGGTGTCAGTGTGGCCCCTGGGTGGTTGATGCCCTCCCTGCTCTGCTCAACCTTAGAACCATAGAATGGTTTGGGTTGGGAAAGGCCTCTGAGGTCATCCAGCCCAACCCCCCCATGGCCACCAAACCATGGCCCCAGGTGCCATGGCCACAGGCTCCTTCAAAACCTCCAGGCATGGGGACTCATGCAGGGATCAGTGATCATCTCCCTAGTCTCAGGTGACAGAAGGAGAGGAAATGTCCTGAAATTGTGCCAGGGGAGGGTTAGGTTGGAGAGGAGGAAAAATTTGTTTGCTGCCAGAGGGGTCAGGGACTGTCACAGGCTGCCCAGGGAGGTGGTGGAGTCCCCATGCCTGGAGGTGTTCAAGGAGCCTGTGGCCACGGCACTTGGGGCCATGGTTTGGTTCCATGATTAATCCACATCCCCAAGGAGTCACAGGGCCCCAATCCTGCCCTTAAGAAATCCCCAAGGGGGCTGCTGCTTTGAGACCTCCCCTCTACTCTGCCCTGGTGAGGCCACACCTGGAATACTGCATCCAGTCTGGGGCTCCCCAGTTCAGGAGGGACAGGGATCTGCTGGAGAGAGTCCAAGGGAGGGCTACAAGGATGCTGAAGGGACTGCAGCACTACCTGGTGAGGAGAGGCTGAGAGCCCTGGGGGTGGTTAGTCTGGAGAGAAGACTGAGTGGGATCTGATCAATGTCTGTCAATATCTGAGGGCTGCAGGTCAAGAGGGAGGGGACAGGCTCTGCTCAGTTGTGCCCTGTGCCAGGCCAAGGGGCAATGGATATAAACTCCAGCACAGGAGGTTCCACCTCAACGCGAGGAGGAACTTCTTCACTGTGAGGCTCCCAGAGCCCTGGAGCAGGCTGCCCAGAGAGGTTGTGGAGTCTCCTCTGGAGCCTTTCCAGCCCTGTCTGGATGTGTTCCTGTGTGCCCTGTGCTGGACTCTCTGGTCCTGCTCTGGCAGGGGGCTTGGACTGGAAGATCTCCAGAGGCCCCTTCCAACCCCCCACACCCTGTGAGCCTGTGAGCTCACACAGGCCCCGACCTGGGTGCGGCACTGACCGTACTGGGTGATGAAGGCGATGCAGCTGTCCACGATGATGGGGATGTCCCCACGGCTCAGCTGCTGGTCCCGCAGGGCGTTGCCCCTGCCACCGGCTGAGGCTTGGATGTCTCCGTACCAGGCAGCAGCGTCCGCCCGCGACAGCCCCTGCAGGTAGAACGTCCTGAGGACAACAAGGGCAGAAAAGAGGCTTGCTGGGGGCGGGGGTGAGGAAGCTTGCGTCACAGGGTGCTCCAAACCCCCTCCCCTCACGTCCACCAGCCGAGGTTTGAATGGGGGAAGACAAAGGCTCCAAATTGCTTTCCAAGGTGCGAAATTGCCTTCCCCTGCCCCTGGGGGACAGGTAAAATGGCTTCGTTCAGCCCGCCAGGAGCTGGAGCCTCTCACATGTATTTACCCGTGGGGGAAGCCCACGCTGGGGTTTGGAGCTGTGCTGTGCTGAGCTCTTCTTACCCAGCATATATTGGTACTGGACACATTGTCTAGGGAAGGCTTAAAGAGAGCACCATGTCCAGTTCTGGAGCCCCTAGTACAGGAAGGATCTGGAGGTGCTGGAAGGTGTCCAGAGAAGGGCCTCGAGGAGGAGCAGAGGGCTGGAGCTGCTCTGCTCTGGAGACAGACTGAGAGAGTTGGGGTTTTGCAGGCTGGAGAAGAGAAGGCTCCCAGGAGACCTTCTTGTGGCCTACCAGTATCTGCAGGGGGCTCCAAGAAAGCTGGGGAGGGACTTTTGAGGGTGTCAGGGAGTGATAGAACTGGGGGGGATGGAGCAAAACTAGAAGTGGGGAGATTGAGATTGGACGTGAGGAAGAAGTTGTTGCCCATGAGGGTGGTGAGAGCCTGGCACAGGTTGCCCAGGGAGGTGGTGGCAGCCTCACCCCTGGAGGTGTTTGCAGCCAGGCTGGATGTGGCTGTGAGCAAGCTGCTGCAGTGTGAGGTGTCCCTGCCCATGGCAGGGGGCTGGAACTGGCTGAGCCTTGAGGTCCCTTCCACCCCTGACAATTCTGTGACTCTGTGGTCCTAAGCCACTCTACAGTTCTCCAATTCTATGCTCTCACCTCCCCATCTCCACCAGGATCAGCAGCTCCTTCTTCTCTGGGGTCTCCGTGGCAGGAACCAGACCTGGGGTGTGGGGAGAAGCAGAGCATCGGCTGGAGCCCGGCGCGGCCGGGGGCGGGGCGTGCCGGCCCCGGGGCGCCGCCGCGGCACTCACTGAGCTCCTGCAGCCGCCGCAGGTTGATGCTGTCCTCGGTGCCATCCTCCTGGCAGGGGCAGATGAAGAGGTGAGCTTTCTGCAGGATGAAGAAGGCCTGCTGCCACCTCTCGGGGTCGAGCATGCACTTGTAGCGCAGCTGGCCCACACGCTGGAACTCGTAGCCCAGCAGGCAGTGGCAGCTCACGGGGGTGAACCACTGTGGGAGGCAACAAGAGAGGAGCTGGGTGAGGATGGAGCTCAAGCCTGTAGCACACAAGGAGCAAGAGAGGAGCTGGGTGAGGATGGAGCTCAAGCCTGAAGCACACAAGGAGCAAGAGAAGAGCTGGGTGAGGATGGAGCTCAAGCCTGAAGCACACAACCCTCTGGGGATAGGGGTAAGGGCAGCCAAGGAGGATGGGACCTCCAGCAAAGGGGTGGTGGCTGCTTGGCACAGGGGATGAAGGCATTCAGAGAATGGGTTGGGTTGGAAGGGACCTTCACGTTTGTCCAGTTCTAACCCCCTGCCATGGGCAGGGACACCTCCCACCAGCCCAGGTTGCCCAAGGCCTCAATCAGCCTGGCCTAGAACACCTCCAGGGAGGGGGCAGCCACAGCCTCCTTGGGCAACCTGCGCCAGTTGACATCTGGGCACCCTACATCTCCCCACCCTCACTCTCAAGAATTTCTTCCTCATCTCCAGTCTCAATCTCCCCTCTCCCAGCTCAAAGCCATTGTCTCTTCTCCTCTCACTCCCAGCCCCTGTCGAAAGTCCCTCCTCAGCTCTCCTGGAGCCCTTCAGGCACTGGAAGGGAGCTCTAAGGTCTCCCTGGAGCCTTCGCCAGGCTGAACAGCCCCAGCTCTCCCAGCCTGTGCCCACAGGGGAGCTTCTGCAGCCCTCTCATCATCTCTGTGGCCTCCTCTGGAGCCTCTCGAGCAGCTTCAGGTCCTTCCTGTGCTGGGGGCCCCGGAGCTGGAGGCAGTGCTGCAGGTGGGGGTGTGAGCAGAGGGGCAGAATCCCCTCCCTGTGCTGCTGCTCTCCCTGCTCTGGCTGCAGCTCAGCACTCAGCTGCCTGCTGGGCTGCCAGCGACCATTGCTGGCTCCTGGGCACTTTTCTTCTCTAGAGCATGCAGGGCTGGGAGGAATCCCAAGAGGGGAAGCAGGGACAGAGCCCAGGGCCCCACTGGTGGCAGGGGGTGCCAGGGCTGGCTGACCTTGCCGATGGCACTGGCCCAGGCTTGCAGTGTCTCAGGGCCATCAGTGCCCAGCTGCTGCACTTTCTCCCCAGTGAGGAAGAGCTCGAGGGTGAAGCGAAACCTGCAGGAGATGAACCAAGCCATCAGGGCAACCTCCTCCCCCAGACCTGCACCCAGAGCCAGCCCAGCACATTGCACCCAGCAGGGAGCCGTTGCCCATCCCTGCTCCCCGAGCGCCCACAGGCTCCCTTGGCATGCGGTGGGGGGAGGGGATGCTTCTGGAGGGTACCTTTCAACGGGGCCAGGGCTGGTGAGGGCCTGGGCTCTACTGACACCCATGGAGATGAGGTCCCCACTCTCGATGTGGCCCAGGGGCTCGGTGCATTTCTCTGTCTCAAAGAAGAGCAGGGATCTCTCCAGGGAGCACCACGTGCGCTGGAAGTCTGTGGGACCAGGGGAGGGAGGGTTGAGTGGCACTGGGGTGGGGGTGGGCACCCTGCTGCCCTCACGTGCTCCCCACACTCACCCTCCTTGCTCTTCTTGGCACCTGGCAGCCTGGGGGGGCAGTGGCCCGGTACAGGTACCCGCTGAGTGCCACCGGCTGCGTGATCTCGTTGTAGACACCCTCTGGAGCCAGGTCCCTTGGGTGGGGGCTCCCTGTGAGCACAGCAGGGTGGGAGCAGGCAGCCCCCAAAGAATCAGAGAGGCACAGAATGGTTTGGGTTGGAAAAGCCTTCTGAGGTCAGCAAGTTCCAACCAGCAACCCAACCCCACCATGGCCACCAAACCATGGCCCCAGGTGCCATGGCCACAGGCTCCTTGGACAACTCCAGGCATGGGGACTCCACCACCTCCCTGGGCAGCCTGGGACAGTCACTGACCACTTTGGCAGCAAAGAAATTGTTCCTCTTCTCCAACCTAACCCTCTCCTGGCACAATTTCAGGCCATTTCCTCTCCTTCCATCACCTGAGACTAGGGAGAAGAGCCCAACCCCCACCTCACAGCAATCTCCTCTCAGGGAACTGTAGCGAGCAATGAGGTCTCCCTCAGCCTCCTCTTCTCCAGGCTGACCACCCCCAGCTCCTTCGGCTGCTCCTCCCCAGCCCTCTTCTCCAGACCCTTCCCCACCTTTGTTGCCCTTCTCTGGCCCTGCTCCAGCTCCTCAGTGCCCTTCTTGGAGTGAGGAGCCCAAACCTGCACACAACAGATCCCACTCATGTAGGTGTAGACAAGGGGGTGTGAAAACGAGCTCCAGAGGAATCTGCTGCCTTGCCCCATGCCAAAGGCAGGGGTGCAGTGGGACAGGTGGTCCTTCAGAGAGCTACAGCACCTGGTGCCCTGCCTGACCCCAGCCTTGGGACATGCTGAGGGACATGGGGGCAAGGAGGAAGCCAGATGGGGTTTGAGGGTCCTCTCCCAAGTAACAAAGCGATAGGATAAGAGGAAATGACCTCAGGTTGCACCAGGGGAGGTTTAGCTTGGGCATGAGGACCAACTTCACCACTGCAAGGGTCATCAGGCCCTAGCCCAGGCTGCCCAGGCAGGTGGTGGAGTCCCCATCCCTGGAGGTGTCTAGAAGACATTTGGGTGAGGAGCTCAGGGACGTGGTCTAAGAGCTGTTTGTGTCCAGGGAGATGTTAGGTTCTGGCTGGAGTCAGTGCTCTGCAGGTCCCCTCCAAGCAGGCAGCTCTGGGATTTTGTGGTTCCAGGATTACCTGAACGGTTTCTGAGTCTTTTGCTCTCCGGTGCCCACCACAGGTCAGCCCCTGGGGCCACCTCACAGGGAGTGTGGTCAGCTGCCAGCCCAGCCTCTGAGGAGGAGAAGAACTGCAGGATGGTCTTGAGCAGAGCTGGTCCTGCCACCGCAGAGCACAGTGCCTGGGAGGGGACAGGTACTGTGAGACCATGAGCGGGCTCGCGGACGCCTCCAGCCCACTGCTAGGGGTACCTGAGGCAGGCAAAGAGTGCTCCAACCTCCCCCTGACCCCCCCCCGGACTGCCTGGCATGAAGGGGTGGGTGCACAGAGCCAAGCCAGGTGCTGACATCTCAACACCTTCAGATACCAACTGTTGGCATCTCAGACTCAGAGCTCTGGGATGGTTCCCATGTCTCGACATCCTTGGCATCCACAGATGCCAACTGTGGGCATCTCAGTCTCACAGCTCTGGGGTGGGTCCTAGCACCTCAACATCTTGAGATGCCAACTGTCAGCATCTTCATCTCAGAGCTCTGTGATGGGTCCTACCATCTCAACACCTTGAGCTGCCAACTGTTGGCATCTTAATCTCACAGCTGTGGGATGGTTCCCATGTCTCAACATCCTGAGATGCCAACTGTTGGCATCTTAATATCACAGCTCTGGGATGGTTCCCATGTCTCAACATCCTGAGATGCCAACTGTCAGCATCTTAATGTCACAGCTCTGGGATGGTTCTTAGCACCTCAACATCTTGAGATGCCAACTGTTGGCATCTCAGTCTCACAGCTCTGGGATGGTTCCTACCACCTCAGCATCTTGAAATGCCAACTGCTGGTGTCTCAAACTCCAAGTTCTAGGATGGTTCCCAGATCTCAACATCTTGAGGTGCCAAGTGTTGGCATCTCAAACGCCAAACTCTGGAATGGTTCCCACATCTCAACATCCTGAGATGCCAAACTCCAAGATCTAGGCTGGTTCCCACATCTCAGCATCCTGAGATGCCAGCTGTTGGCACCTCAGTCTCAGAGCTCTGGGATGGTTCCCACACCTCAACATCCTGAGATGCCAGCTGTTGGCACCTCAACCTCAGAGCTCTGGGATGGTTCCCACACCTCAACATCCTGAGATGCCAGCTGTTGGCACCTCAGTCTCAGAGCTCTGGGATGGTTCCCACACCTCAACATCCTGAGATGCCAGCTGTTGGCACCTCAGTCTCAGAGCTCTGGGATGGTTCCCACATCTCAGCATCCTGAGATGCCAGCTGTTGGCACCTCAACCTCAGAGCTCTGGGATGGTTCCCACACCTCAACATCCTGAGATGCCAGCTGCTGGCACCTCAGTCTCAGAGCTCTGGGGCAGTTCCCAGCAGCCTGCCTGGCGGGGGGGGCGTGCCCTACCTGGAGCACCTCCTGCTGGGAGCGGTGGTGTGGGTGGGGCCGGCGGTACCTGCCCTGGCGGTACTTGCGGGCGATGAAGTCGTGGCGCTGCTGGGCGCTGGCGTCGGGGGGCAGCGCCTCGGCGGGGGGCAGCCGGGCGGCCCAGAACCGGTTGGCTCGGTCGTTGCCGAGCACGATGAAGAGCTGCAGGGGACACCCACGCTCACGGGGGCACCGGGGTGGGGAGGGGCGGCGGGGTGCCCGCTGCAGCTGGCCCCACGTGGGGGTAGCGCCCGGGCTGGAAACGCGAGCTGGACCCCGCCGGGCATGAGGTGCCAGCCCCGGTGCCAGCCCTGGGGTGCCCTGCCCTCTACCTGCACGATTTCGTTGGACCAGACGCCGGTGTCAAGCTTCAGGCTTTGCACCTTGGAGATGTTGGAGCCCAGGCTGCGGTGCTGCCCTGTGGGGAGCAGGGGAGTGAGCAGCTCTGGGTCCTACCGGGGGCACCCAAAGCCATGGAATCACAGCTTGCCTCCACGGGCACCCAGTCCAGCCCCCTCCTGCAGGCAGCAGGAACAGCCCCAACCAGAGCACGATGCTCAGGGCCACATCAAGCCTGACCTTGAACCTTTCCAGGGATGGCGCCTCAGCCTGCTCCAGTGCCTCACCACTCTCGTCCCAGGGAGGTGGTGGCAGCCTCATGCCTGGAGGTGTTTGCAGCCAGGCTGGATGTGGCTGTGAGCAAGCTGCTGCAGTGTGAGGTGTCCCTGCCCATGGAACTGGCTGAGCCTTGAGGTCCCTTCCAACCCTGACAATTCTGTGATTCGTGGTGCAGAACTTCCTCCTGATGTCCAACCTGAATCTGCCCTGCTCCAGCTTCAAACCATTGCCCCTGGGCCTATCCCTACAGCTCCTTCTGAGCAGTCCCTCCCCAGCCTGCCTGCAGGTCTCCTTCAGATAATGAAATGCAGCTCTAAGGTCTCCCTGGAGCCTTCTCTTCTCCAGGCTGAACAGCTCAAACTCTCCCAGCCTGTTAATAGGAAGATGACTCCAGGCCTCTGAGCAGCTTTGTGACCCCCTCTGGATCTTCTCCATCAGCTCCAGGTCCTTCTAGTGTTGGGGGTCCCATATCAGGACACAGTCCTGCAGGTGAGGTCTCCCCAGAGCAGAGCAGGATCCTCTCTCCAGCTCTGGCCACACTGCTTTGGATGCAGCCCAGGCTGCCCTTGGCCTGCTGTGCTGCCAGTGCCCATTGCTGGCTGCTGCCCAGCTTCTCCCCCCAGCACCCCCAAGTCCTTCCCTGCAGGGCTGCTCTCAACCTCCTCACCCCCAGCCTGGACTGATATCAAGGATTGCCCCAACCCAGCTGCAGGACCTTGCATTTTGCCTTGCTGAACCTCAGGAGGTTCTCCTGAGCTCACCTCCCCAGCCTGCCCAGGTCCCTCTGGATGGATCCCATCCCTCAGTCCTGCCAACCACCCCCTCAGCTTGGTGCCACCTGCAGACTGGCTGAGGGAGCCTCACTCTTGCTGTGCATGGCACTAATGAAGGCATTGATCAAGCATTAATGAAGATATTGATCAGCACTGGTCCCAGTACAGACCCTTGAGGGACTCCACTTGTCACCCATCTCCACCTGGCCACGCAACCATTGCCCTTTAGGCTGCCACCATCCACCCAATTCCTTCTCCATTCACACCCACAGCCCACCCAGGACCCTTCCTGCCCAGCAGCTTCCACGTGCCCCCGGGAGCTGGTACTGGCCTGCACACTGCTTGCAGATGACCACACAGAGGTTGATGGATGCCCAGTCAGGGTTCTGAGCCCAGCAGTCTGCACAGTGCCTGTTGGCTTTGTTGGACCAGATCTTCTCTGCCACTTCGTAGTCGTAGAGCATCTCGGCGATGGCCTCCTGCAGCGCCTCCATCCACTCCCGCTTCTCCCGCTCCGACTCCGCCACGAAGCTGTGGGCACCAGCAAAGCCCAAACCCCACTGTGCCTTGGAGCAACCAGCACCTGAGGGCCTGGAGCAACCAGCTGGAGCCGCCAGCTGCTGCCCCGGCACCCCCGGGCGTACCTGAAAGTCTTGGCGGGGGTGATGAGCTCGAAGCCGCGGTTCTTGGCCTCGCGGATGGTGGAGCCTCGCATCTCGATGAAGCAGATGCCAATGCCCATCTTGAAGAACTGCCAATGCCAAGGGGGCACTGCTGGGGGCTCTGCAGTGCCCATGGCTGTGCTGGGCACGCCACCACGTGGGCATGCCCACGAGAATGAGAGTGGAGCCAGGGAGATGCACCCAGCACCTCCAGCATCCCATCCCTGCTTTGCCTGGACAAGGCAGCCCTGGTACCCTGCTGCACCTCCCAGCATCTGCCGTGGGCTGGCAGGAGGAGAAAGTTGTTTGGTGTGAGGGTGCTGGAAGCCTGGAGCAGGCTGTCCAGAGAGGCTGTGGAGTTTCCTTCTCTGGAGAGTTCCCTGGGCATTGTGCTCCTGGGCAAGCTGCTGTGCGTGCCCTGCTTGAGCAGGAGGGTTGGACTGGATGATGTCCAGAGGTCCCTTCCAGCTCCCACCACACTGGGATGACCTAAAGCATCCTGGAAATGCCTATAATGAAAGGGAAGTTCTGCCCAGATCCCCTGAACCCCCACCTCTTGAGTCCTGCTTTGGGCATCTGCTGGGGAGGGACTTTTGAGGGTGGCAGGGAGGGATAGGACTGGGGGGAATGGAACTGGAAGTGGGTGGATTGAGATTGGATGTGAGGATGAAGTTGTTCCCCATGAGGGTGGTGAGAGACTGGCACAGGTTGCCCAGGGAGGTGGTGGCAGCCTCATCCCTGGAGGTGTTTGCAGCCAGGCTGGATGTGGCTGTGAGCAAGCTGCTGCAGTGTGAGGTGTCCCTGCCCATGGCAGGGGGTTGGGACTGGCTGAGCCTTGATGTCTCTTCCAGCCCTGACGATTCTCTGATTCTGTGATCTGAGCCCAGCCACTCCTGAAGGGGACATCTGTGGTCAGCAAGTGGAGTGTGAGGGCCACCAAGCCCCCAGTGCCTGGTTGCTGGGGACCCATCCTGCAATGGATTGGGACACTTTGGTGGGGCTGAGACTTCGGTGCCTGGCAGAGGAGAAGACAATTGAAGTGGCTGGTCTTGGTGATCATGGTTCCACTTGGTGACCTTCAAGGTCTGTCTCAACCAAAACAATTCTATGGTTCTCTACTTTGGCAAGAGTGAGGAGATCCAGTGAGGGTCTGCCCCTGGCACCTGCTGCAGAGAAGGGCAATGAGGCTGGGGTGAGGTCTGGAGCACAGCCCTGTGAGGAAAGGCTGAGGGAGCTGGGGTTGACTAGCCTGGAGAAGAGGAGACTCAGAGGAGACCTTATGGCTCTCTATGACTACCTGTAAGGAGGTTGTAGCCAGGTGGGGCTTGGTCTCTTCTCCCAGGCAACAGAACAAGAATCTCAAGCTGCACCAGGAGAGGTTTAGGCTGGAGGTGAGAAAGTTCTCCCCAGAAAGAGCAATTGGCCATTGGAATGTGCTGCCCAGGGAGGTGGTGGAGTCCCCATCCCTGGAGGTGTTCAAGAAAGGCTTGGAAGTGGCACTTGGAGCCATGGTTTAGTGGTCAGGAGGTGTTGGGTGATGGGTAATAGGTTGGACTTGATGATCTCTGAGGTCTTTTCCAACCTGCTTGATTCTACGATTCTATGATCTCCAAGCCCTGAGTCCCACCACTCCTGCCCTGTCTAGGATCTCCACCTTCCTCCTCTGCCCTTCCTTTTCTCTTCCCCATCCCTTTCCTCCTTTCTCACAGGTCCCTGCTCTCCCCTGCCCAACCACCGCTCCCCAGCCCCGGTGCCCTGTCTGCCACCAACCTGCTCACTCTTGTAGAGCCACATCTCGGGCAGGCTCAGGGCTGCAAACACCTTGGACTTGTGGCCCTTCAGCTCCAGGGTGCCTGACTTCTGGCAGTGAGCACCGTGGGCAGGCCGAGGCTGGGTGCCCAGCAGGCGCTGCTCCATCACCTTCTGCTGCAGCGTGGAGCACCACTCGTTCCTCTGGGCTGGGGACCAGGCAGCAGGGACAGGGGATGAGCCCTTCCCAACAGGCCTGGCACAGAGCAGAGCAGCCAGAAGGGCAGAGCTGTCCCCTGGCTCCTCAGGGATGGGGGTTGAGAGCTCTCTGAAGGATGGGAGAAGGGAAGCAGGGAAGGGTCCTCGGGGAGTGGTGGAAGGTGGGAAGCAGGGAGGGGTCCTCGGGGAGTGGTGGGAGGAGGGAAGCAGGGAGGGGTCCTCGGGGAGTGGGGGGAGGAGGGAAGCAGGGAGGGGTCCTCGGG
This sequence comes from Picus viridis, assembly GCA_033816785.1. Classification (NCBI taxonomy): domain Eukaryota; kingdom Metazoa; phylum Chordata; class Aves; order Piciformes; family Picidae; genus Picus; species Picus viridis. The sequence goes on from CM066593.1 coordinate 1,745,667, forward strand.
GAGTGGGGGGAGGAGGGAAGCAGGGAGGGGTCCTCGGGGAGTGGGGGGAGGAGGGAAGCAGGGAGGCGTCCTCGGGGAGTGGGGGGAGGAGGGAAGCAGGGAGGCGTCCTCGGGGAGTGGGGGAGGAGGGAAGCAGGGAGGCGTCCTCGGGGAGTGGGGGGAGGAGGGAAGCAGGGAGGGGTCCTCGGGGAGTGGGGGGAGGAGGGAAGCAGGGAGGGGTCCTCGGGGAGTGGGGGGAGGAGGGAAGCAGGGAGGCGTCCTCGGGGAGTGGGGGGAGGAGGGAAGCAGGGAGGCGTCCTCGGGGAGTGGAGGGACCTGGCCCAGGTGTTCCTCACCCTCGTTCTCAGCACGGAAGACGAAGATGCGGTGGCTGGTGAAGACCTGGAACTTGTTGTCCTTGTTGGAACGAGCCATCTCCACCACTGCCAGGGGGATCACCCCCTTGGGGTAGGGCTCCTGCAGCAAGCCCCAGGCAGAGTCACCCCCCTGCCCTTCCCCTGCAGCACCACCAGAAGCTGCCCACCCCAGGACCTGCCCTGCTGGGGCACGCTGCTGCCATGGCCACAGGGCTGTGGAGGGGATGGCTGCAGCCCCCTGGCTGAGTCTGCATGGCTGCCCCTGCTGTGGGGCCATGGGGCTGGGCCAGCAGCCACCAGAAACCTCCCAGCAGGCCTGATGGAGCTGCCATGGAAGGAGGGGAGGATGTAGGCCAGGGAAGGATGTCTCATGCCACACACTGAAGCCCCAGAGGGCCAAGCTCCTCCGTGCAGCTCATCCTCCAGCTTCTCAGCTGGGTGCTGCTTTGGAGCACAGCCCACCGGGCACCAGCATGGGACAGGAGCTGAGGGGTCAGCCATGGGGCTCCGTGGCTGGCAGCCAGAGATGTCCCATTTGCAGTCTACCCCAGGGCTTGTGAGCCAGCAGGACCTATCTGGCCTGTTCCATGTTGGCATAGGGACTTTGGCTGCCCTGGGCTTGCTATGGCACGAGGCCATGATCAGAGCCTCCCAGCAGAGGAGCCACAGCTGCTCCACCCTGGTGATGGTAAAGCAGAGTTGTAGCATTGTGTGCCCAGGTGGCCAAGGAGGCCACCAGCAGCCTGGTCTGGATCAGCAGTGGTGTGGGCAGCAGGAGCAGGGCAGGGATTGCCCCCTGGACTGGGCACTGGGGAGGGCACAGCTTGAGTGCTGGGTTCAGTTTTGGGCTCCTCACTCCAAGCAAGACACTGAGGAGCTGGAGCAGGGCCAGAGAAGGACAACAAAGGTGGGGAAGGGTCTGGAGAACAGGGCTGGGGAGGAGCAGCTGAGGAACCTTGGGGTGGTCGGCATGGAGAAGAGGAGGCTGAGGGAGACCTCATTGCTCTCTACCGCTCCCTGAGAGGAGGCTGGAGCCAGGTGGGGGTTGGGCTCTGCTCCCAAGGGACAAGTGGCAGGATAAGAGGAAATGGCCTCAAGTTGCCCCAGGGGAGGTTTAGGTTGGGCCATGAGGAACAATTTCTTCCCCTTGAGGGTTGCCAAGGCCTGGCCCAGTCTGCCCGGGGCAGTGGTAGAATCTCCATCCCTGCAGGGGCTTCAGAGCCATGGAGCTGTGGTGCTGAGGGCCAGGGGTGCCCTGGCAGTGCTGGGGGACGGCCTGGACCTGACGACCTGAAAGCTCTCTTCCAACCAAAAGGGTTTCTGTGATTCTGGTTCTGAGCTTGCTGCTCCCAGAGGGAGGCGAAGGGGCTGTGGCAGCTGCCCTGCTGCCCCCTGCTGCAGCGGCACAGAGCAGCCTCCCCTCCCCTTCCCCCGGCGCCCACAGCCTGCCCCCGGGCACCTTCTCGCTGCTGAAGTACATCAGGTTCTGGCCGTCGAAGCGCACGTAGCGCCGCTGGAAGACGTAGTTCCTGGTGGGGTGGCGAAGAAACAGCGCGGGTGGGCAGGGGCCGGGCCCCCGCAGCTGCTCACACCCCTCCCTCCCTCCCTCCCTCCTTTCCTCTCTCCCTCCCTCTCTCCCTTCCTCCCTTCCACTCTTCCTCCCTCCTTCCCACCCCTTTCTTTCCCTCCCTCCCTCTCTCCCTCCCTCTCACCCTTCCTCTATCCCTCCTTCCCTCTCCCTCCCTCTATCCCTCTCTCCCTCTCTTCCTCCCTCCCTCTTTCCCTCCCTCCCTTCCTCCCTCCCTCTCTTCCTCCCTTCTTCCAACCCTTCCTCTATCCCTCCCTCCTTTCCTCCTTCCCTTCCTCTCTCCCTCCCTCTCTCCCTCCCTCTCACCCTTCCTCTATCCCTTCCTCCCCTCCCTCCCTCCCTTCCTCCCTCCCTCTTTCCCTCCGTCTTTCCCTCCCTCTCTTCTTCCCTCCTTCCCACCCTTCCTCTATCCCTCCCTCCTTTCCTCCTTCCCTTCCTCTCTTCCTCCCTCTCACCCTTCCTCCCTCCCTCCCTCTTTTCCTCCTTCCCTTCCTCTCACCCTCCCTCTCACCCTTCCTCTCTCCCTCCCTCTCACCCTTCCTCTATCCCTTCCTCCCTCCCTCCCTTCCTCTCTTCCTCCCTCCCCCTTTCCCTCCCTCTTTCCCTCCTTCCCTCTCTTCCTCCCTCCTTCCCACCCTTCCTCTATCCCTCCCTCCTTTCCTCCTTCCCTTCCTCTCTCCCTCCCTCTCACCCTTCCTCTCTTCCTCCCTCCCTCCCTCTCTTCCTCCTTCCTTCCCCTCTTCCTTCTTCCTTCCCCTCTTCCTCCTTCCTTCCCACCCTCCCTCTATCCCTCCCTCCCTCTTTCCCTCCCTCCCTCCCACCCTTCTTCTATCCCTGCCTCCCTCTCTCCCCCCTCTCTCCTGTCCCCCCAGGGATGGCTGCCCAGAGAGCTTTGAAGCACCCAAGAGGTTGCTCCTCCTGCAGGGGGCATAGGGAAAGCAGATTGAGGCTGAAGATGAGAAAGAAACTCTTCCCAGTGAGGGTGGGGAGACACTGGCACAGCTTGCCCAGGGGGATTGTGGCTGCCCCATCCCTGGAGGTGTTCCAGGCCAGGCTGGATGAGGCCTTGAGCAATCTGGGATGGTGGGAGGTGTCCCTGCCCATGGCAGGGGGCTGGAGCTGGATGAGCTTTGGGGTCTCTTCCAACCCAACCCATGCTGTGAATCTGTGAACTTAAACCCTCACTGACTGATGGACACAGCTCCATGCACAAGTCCCTGCTGAGACCCTCTCCCTGTATCCCACTCCCACCTCTGCTGCCAGGCTGTCCCCAGCCTCACCTCTGCTGCCAGGCTGTCCCTGCTGAGACCCTCTCCCTGTATCCCCCTCCCCCAGCCTCACCTCTGCTGCCAGGCTGTCCCTGCTGAGACCTTCTCCCTGTGTCCCCCTCCCCCAGCCTCACCTCTGCTGCCAGGCTGTCCCTGCTGGGACCCTTCTACAAACCTCTGACCAGTGTCCCCAGCATCCCCTGCCTTGCCCAGGGTTGGGGCTTTTACCCCTGGGGGGCTGTCCCAGGAGTGCCAGGGGACCCTCCCCGCCGGGGGCCACCTACCCCTGTGGGGAGAGCTTGTCGAGCCAGCCGCTGAGCATGGTGGGTCTGGGCTCGGAGAGGGAGGTGAAGCTGGCGTAGGGGGAGATGGTCAGGTCGTCCAGGACCTCGTCTGGGTAGAGGTGAGCTGGCAGGCTGAAGGGGCTGCCCCCAGCCCCTGGGGCCTCCACTGTGGAGTAGCCTTCGGAGTCGTTGTGCACAATGCGGTCGATGAGCCGGGACCTGCCCTCCTCCTCCTCCTCCTCTTCCTCCTCGCTCCTCCCCTCGCTGCTTGCCCTGGGAGCAAATGGAGCTGGGAGAGGGGGAGCCTGGCTGCTGGCCACGGGGGTGCCCTGCTCCCTGCCACCCCACCCGGGCACAGCCCACGCCACTCCTGGCCCCAGCACCAGGGGGCTGCTGTGAGAGGTGTGGGACAGGCAGCCAGGTCGGGCAGTGGGCAAACAGGAGGGTCCTGGTAAAACAGAAACCCTCCCAATGTCCCCCTGCCACCCCAGGCCCTGCTGCTGTCCTGCCCCTTGGATCACTCCATGTCCTCCTCACTCCCAGAAGGACACTGAGGAGCTGCAGCAGGGCCAGAGAAGGGCAACCAGGCTGGGGAAGGGTCTGGAGGACAGGGCTGGGGAGGAGCAGCTGAGGGAGCTGGGGGTGGTTAGTCTGGAGAAGAGGAGGCTGAGGGAGACCTCACTGCTCTCTACAACTACCTGAGAGGAGGCTGGAGCCAGGTGAGGATTGGGCTCTTCTTCCAAAGGAAAAATGGACACAAGGAAACAGCCTCAGGTTGCCCCAGGGCAGGTTTAGGTTGCCCATGAGGAACAATTTCTTCCCCTGGAGGGTTGCCAAGGCCTGGCCCAGGACAGTGGTGCAGTCCCCATCCCTGGAGGGGCTCCAAAGCCAGCTGGATGTGGTGCTGAGGGCCATGGTGTGCTGGTGCCCTGGCAGTGCTGGGGGAAGGCTTGGACTCAGAGCTCTGAAAGCTCTCTCCCAGCCAAACCAATTCCATGATTGCCCTCCTCACAGGGCACTGGCAGTGGGGTGGATGCTGCATGCCAAGCACCCCATAGCACAGGGGAGAGGTTTCCACCCTCCATGGTCCTGGTGGGCTCAGTGAAGGTCTCCTCTTGCCTGCAGCCAGAGGCAGGAGCAGCAGGAGGAACCAAATGCAGCTGAGAGCTTCAGAGGCCTCCCTCAGCAGTGCACCCTCAGGGATGTGGTTTGGAGGTGAGCTGGCAGTGCTGGGCTGGACTCCATGAGCTGGAAGGTCTCTTCCCACCATAGAATCACAGAAGGGTCAGGGGTGGAAGGGACCTCAAGGCTCAGCCAGTCCCAACCCCCTGCCATGGGCAGGGACACCTCACACTGCCTGCAGGCAGGAGCAGCAGGAAGGACCAAATGCAGGCTGGAACTTGAGGGGTTTCAAAGCCCTGGAGCTGTGGTGCTGAGGGCCATGGTTTGGTGGTGGCCTGGCAGTGCTGGGTTCAGGGCTGGACTCCAGGATCTGAAAGGTCTCTTTCAAGGCAAATGATTCTCTGATCTCTCTCCACCAGCAAAGTGGGATGAGGGCTCTTGAGCCCGTGGTCACCAGGAGCCTGAGGTGCTGGTGGTGGCACCTGCATGGTGGTAGGGCAGGGAGGAGCTGACAAAATGGCATCCCCCACCTTGGGGAACACCACCCAAGCCACCACACATCTCCAGACTCTTTGGCATCACCTCCTTACCCTCTTCACAGGCAGCAGACCAAATCCAGGCAGCTCCTCAGTCCCATAACCTGCTCCCTGCTTTACTCCCACCCAGGCACCTCCTCCCCAGGGGTCTCATCCTGTCCTCTCCATCTTCTCCTCCAGCATTCATGGCGCCAAGAAACTCCTTCTGCCATGGCAGCCTCCTGCCAGCTCTTGTGTCATAGAATCACAGAATTTTCCCCAGTCCAAGCCTGAGCCCAGCACTGCCAGGGCACCACCACACCATGGCCCTCAGCACCACCTCAGAAACCCCTCCAGGGATGACTCCACCACTGCCCTGGGCAGCCTCCAGCTCCAGGGGAAGAAATTGTTCCTCATGGCCAAGCTAAACCCTTCCCCATTTCTTCTTGTTGCCCTTCTTGTTCCTGGCCCAACCCTCACCCTGCTCCAGTCTCCTTCAAAGACCCAGGTCTCAGCTGCTCCCCTCCAGCCCTGGAGTGCTCAGCTCCAGGGCTGGGAGTAGAAAGCCACAGAGAGTGTCCACCCAAAACATTTTGCCAAGGGGTAGGGCTGGACAGCTGGGCTGGTGGAGCTCCTGCCCCCATCTCCTTGGCTTGGGAAGCCACATGAAGCCCCAGCCCACGCTGCTGGGACTCTGCAGCCACAACAATAGCAGGAAATGGTAAAAATAAACTGCTGAGCCTGCCACTTCCCCCGGCCCTCTGGACCAGGCCTTTGTCTTTCCCCAGAAAGGAAATGTGCTGCAAAACATCTGATGGGCCCAGGAGCTCCCAGGGGAGCTGCCCAGGTGCAGTGAGGAGGAGGGGGAAGAGCCTCAGGGCAATCAGGACAGCTCAGCCCCAGCAGGAGGGCAGCTGGTGCCACGGGGGCTCTTGTGTCATCCAATGCCAGGATCAAGAAAAGGATTCAAGAGAAGAAAAAACTCCAAGAAAAGTAAAGGCTCCAAGGAAAGGCTCCAAGGAAGGAAAAGGCTCCAAGGGAAGAAAAGGCTCCAAGGAAGGAAAAGGCTCCAAGGGAAGAAAAGGCTCCAAGGAAGGAAAAGGCTCCAAGGAAGGAAAAGGCACCAAGGGAAGAAAAGGCTCCAAGGAAGGAAAAGGCTCCAAGGGAAGAAAAGGCTCCAAGGGAAGAAAAGGCTCCAAGGAAGGAAAAGGCTCCAAGGGAAGAAAAGGCTCCAAGGAAGGAAAAGGCTCCAAGGAAGGAAAAGGCTCCAAGGAAGGAAAAGGCTCCAAGGGAAGAAAAGGCTCCAAGGAAGGAAAAGGCTCCAAGGGAAGAAAAGGCTCCAAGGGAAGAAAAGGCTCCAAGGAAGGAAAAGGCTCCAAGGGAAGAAAAGGCTCCAAGGAAGGAAAAGGCTCCAAGGAAGGAAAAGGCTCCAAGGAAGGAAAAGGCTCCAAGGGAAGAAAAGGCTCCAAGGAAGGAAAAGGCTCCATGGAAGGAAAAAGCTCCAAGGAAGGAAAAGGCTCCAAGGAAGGAAAAGGCTCCAAGGGAAGAAAAGGCTCCAAGGAAGGAAAAGGCTCCAAGGAAGGAAAAGGCTCCAAGGGAAGAAAAGGCTCCAAGGAAGGAAAAGGCTCCAAGGAAGGAAAAGGCACCAAGGGAAGAAAAGGCTCCAAGGGAAGAAAAGGCTCCAAGGAAGGAAAAGGCTCCAAGGGAAGAAAAGGCTCCAAGGGAAGAAAAGGCTCCAAGGAGGCTCCGGAAAAGGCTCCAAGGGAGGAAAAGGCTCCAAGGAAGGAAAAGGCTCCAAGGAAGGAAAAGGCTCCAAGGGAAGAAAAGGCTCCAAGGAAGGAAAAGGCTCCAAGGAAGGAAAAAGCTCCAAGGAAGGAAAAGGCTCCAAGGAAGGAAAAGGCTCCAAGGGAAGAAAAGGCTCCAAGGGAAGAAAAGGCTCCAAGGAAGGAAAAGGCTCCAAGGGAAGAAAAGGCTCCAAGGAAGGAAAAGGCTCCAAGGAAGGAAAAGGCTCCAAGGGAAGAAAAGGCTCCAAGGAAGGAAAAGGCTCCAAGGAAGGAAAAGGCTCCAAGGGAAGAAAAGGCTCCAAGGAAGGAAAAGGCTCCAAGGAAGGAAAAGGCTCCAAGGGAAGAAAAGGCTCCAAGGAAGGAAAAGGCTCCAAGGGAAGAAAAGGCTCCAAGGAAGGAAAAGGCTCCAAGGAAGGAAAAGGCTCCAAGGAAGGAAAAGGCTCCAAGGAAGGAAAAGGCTCCAAGGGAAGAAAAGGCTCCAAGGGAAGAAAAGGCTCCAAGGAAGGAAAAGGCTCCAAGGGAAGAAAAGGCTCCAAGGAAGGAAAAGGCTCCAAGGAAGGAAAAGGCTCCAAGGGAAGAAAAGGCTCCAAGGAAGGAAAAGGCTCCAAGGAAGGAAAAGGCTCCAAGGGAAGAAAAGGCTCCAAGGAAGGAAAAGGCTCCAAGGAAGGAAAAGGCTCCAAGGAAGAAAAGGCTCCAAGGAAGGAAAAGGCTCCAAGGAAGGAAAAGGCTCCAAGGGAAGAAAAGGCTCCAAGGAAGGAAAAGGCTCCAAGGAAGGAAAAGGCTCCAAGGGAAGAAAAGGCTCCAAGGAAGGAAAAGGCTCCAAGGAAGGAAAAGGCTCCAAGGGAAGAAAAGGCTCCAAGGAAGGAAAAGGCTCCAAGGGAAGAAAAGGCTCCAAGGAAGGAAAAGGCTCCAAGGAAGGAAAAGGCTCCAAGGAAGGAAAAGGCTCCAAGGGAAGAAAAGGCTCCAAGGAAGGAAAAGGCTCCAAGGGAAGAAAAGGCTCCAAGGAAGGAAAAGGCTCCAAGGAAGGAAAAGGCTCCAAGGGGAAGAAAAGGCTCCAAGGAAGGAAAAGGCTCCAAGGGAAGAAAAGGCTCCAAGGAAGGAAAAGGCTCCAAGGAGGAATGCCCTGGGTTTGAAGGGGCCTCTAGAGGTCGTCTAAGCCAACCATCTGGTCTAAGCCCTGCCATGGGTTCTGAGGAGCATCTCCAGTGGGGCAAGGGGCAGGTTTCTGAAGCCAGGAGCAGTGTGAGAAGAGCAGAAAAGCATCTCCTGGCCACCAGTGTCCCAGCAGCTGGGTGACAGCACTGAGAGGCAGCAGTAGAGAGGTGCAGAACCACCTGGGGCTGAGCTATAGGACTTCTCACCAGGGGATGTTGTAGAAGGAGACATTCATGGGGGAGAAACCCACTGGGTTGGCGGGGGAAGTTCCTGAAGATGAGAAACCACCTCCAGCACAGAGCCCATCTGCTGGAAATGCTTTTGGAGCAGGAAGATGACCACAAACACCTCCCCTCATCCTAAACTGATGGAGATTGGGTGTGAGGAACAAATTCTGCACCATGAGGGTGCTGGAACACAGCAATGGGACTGGGAGGACCTGGTGGAGAAATGGAGACTGGGAGGACCTGGTGGAGAAATGGGGAGCTGGAAACTGGAGGATATTTGACTGGACCTCTCCAGCCCTGCAGCCCAGGCCAGGAGATAAGTTGGGCTTGTGGTGGGCTCCCTGCTGGGCTCATGGTCCCAGTGTGGGCAACAGAGGTGAGAGCTGCCCCAGGCTGTTCAGTCTGGAGAAGAGAAGGCTCTGGAGAGAACTTCTAGTGGTCTTGCAGTAGCTGAAGGGGCTCCAGGAGAGCTGGGGAGGGAGTTGTGACAAGGGCTGGGAGTGCCAGGACCAGGCACAATGGCTTTGAGCTGGGAGAGAGGAACCAGCTCTGCCCTTGAGGATAAGGTTGATGGAGGAAGCTTCCAAGCAACAAGTCTGCAGGCATCTGCCTTGGCAGGCACTGAAGGAAACTAACCTTAGGGACAAAGGAGTCCCCAGGGCAAGGAGAGGGTGGTTCCAGGTCCCAAAGGAGGCCCCAGGGCAAGCAGAGGGCAGTTCCAGGTCCCAAAGGAGGAGACCTCACTGGGGCTGAGGAGACCTCACAGGAGATGAGGGGGTCTCAGTGGGGCTGAGGAGACTTCACTGGGGATGAGGAGATCTCACTGGGGATGAGGAGACCTCCCTGGGGCTGAGGAGACCTCCCCGGGCTGAGGTGGTTCTGCCCATCTCTAACACTCACTGCCCAGACCTCAAGCAGAGCTCTGCAGCATGCTGCAGAAGAGAGTGAGAAGTATCTCAGGCAGAAGATGCTGTGCCCAAAGGGGTGGGAGGAGGCCACCTTGAAGCTTGGAAGAGGGAGCTTGGGGTGGTGGGCTGCAGGAGATCTCCCTCTTGTCCCCACTGACCAGATGCCAGCCAGCAGGATGAGAAACTGGTTGAACTGGAGAGCCACCAGTGCTGAAGGAGGACTTGGAAGGTCCCACGGGGGCCCAGGGCTGGCTGACAGCAGCTCAGTCTTGACCATGATGCTCCACAGCTGTGCTCCAGGGGCATGGTGGTCAGACTGGTAGGGCTGGTCTGGGCAGGAAAGCAGGCAGCAGCTGGCCAAAGGGCTTCACAGGCACAACACAAGAGGCCTTCAAAGGCTTTTCTGGCTCCTATCTAACTCCCCACACTCCAAACACCTCAGTTCTGGAAGAGACAAAACTCAGCTGCTGCCTCTGATGGTCACATCATCTCCTCTGGAGACCTCCCAAACCCACCTGGACATCTTCCTGTGGGACCTATCCTAGGTGACCCCTGCAGAGGGGTCCATGATCTCCAGAGGTCCCTTCCCACCCCTACCATTCTGTGATTCTGCCTCTTCTCAGCAAGACCAAGCTGCAAACCCACTGCTGGGTCTAAGACCTCAAGGATCTAGATGATACCCTTGAGGCAACTCTGGATTCTAGCTCCCTGGGAGCCTCTGCTTGGATGCTGTGACTCTCAGGCCAGCACCCAGCCCTGCTCTGAACTGATTCAGAAGCTCCACAGCAGATTCCAGCAGCTCTGTGGCCAGGTACCTGCAGTTCCTCACCCCTGGGCTGTGTTGAGGGGCTGCAACATTTGCCTGCTGTGACCTGGAGGGAGCCACACCACAATAACTCCAGTCCTGGAGGGGTTGGGTAGAAGGTTGGAGCTGGTGGTCATGGAGGGGTTGGGTAGAAGGTTGGAGCTGGTGGTCATGGAGGGGTTAGGTAGAAGGTTGGAGCTGGTGGTCATGGAGGGGTTGGGTAGAAGGTTGGAGCTGGTGGTCATGGAGGGATTAGGTAGAAGGTTGGAGCTGGTGGTCATGGAGGGGTTGGGTAGAAGGTTGGAGCTGGTGGTCATGGAGGGATTAGGTAGAAGGTTGGAGCTGGTGGTCATGGAGGGGTTGGGTAGAAGGTTGGAGCTGGTGGTCATGGAGGGGTTGGGTAGAAGGTTGGAGCTGGTGGTCATGGAGGGGTTGGGTAGAAGGTTGGAGCTGGTGGTCTTAGAGGTCTTTTCCAACCTTAATCATAGGATGATAGAATTGTCTTGGTTGGAGAAGGTCTCTGATCACTGAGCTCAAGCATTGTTGATTCTCTGACACTATGACTGGCACTAAAAGGAGGAGAAGAGCTGGAGAAGAGCTGGAGAGGAGCTGGAGAGGAGCTGGAGAGGAGCTGGAGGGGAGCTGGAGGGGAGCTGGACCAGCCAACACTGAGACCAGCAAGGCAGGGCCAAGGGCACCCAGTGGTTGGCAAGGCCACAGGCAGAGCTGAAGGCCCCAGAGAGCTGCAGCTCCCCTCCTGCTCTCAAAGCAGCACAGGAAGAGGAAGCCTCCTCACACGAAATGGGAAGAGCAGCTTTCCTTCCTCTTTCTCAGATGCTATCAGGAGTCATGGAAAGAACATTCCAAGAGCAGTTTGAAGGTGGCCTCTGACCAGCTCCCTGCCCAGCACACTGGGACAGGGCACCAAAGGCTCCTCTGGTGGTGCTGGAGGTCTCCCATCACTTCACTTGGGGCTTGGAGCCGTCCCATCTCAAGCAATCCCTGTCCCCTCTGCCGTTTCCTGGCTCCCAGAGGCCAAATTCAGGCTCTGCCCAGCCTGCAGGTGCCCAGAGCCACTGGCACTGCCCCAGCTGTGCACCCAGGGCATCTGTTGGCAAGCTGTGTCCCCCACGAGGGCCACTCACCAGTGTGGCTCCTTCTCATCTCTGAGCTCTTCCTGACACTCCTGATGGGCACAGTGGTGGGACAGAAGCCTCCACCCCCTCCCCAACCCCTCAGGCTGTCCCCAGGGGTGTCCCCTGTCCCTCTGGCATGCAGACCCTGGGCCCTGGGGGAGGTGGTGCCTACCTGCATGCTTCCCTCTCCCGGCCCAGCTCTGACACTGCCTCGTAGCCCTGGTCAGGGGAGATGTCACCAGCCTGGGAGGAGAGCTAGGGTCACATCACAGCAGCACAGACCACAGTGCAGTAGAGGCTGGGAGGGACCTCCAGAGACCACCCAGCCCAACCCCCCTGCCACAGCAGCATCACCCAGGGCAGGGCACACAGGAGGGCATCCAGGGGGGCTGGAAAGGCTCCAGGGAAGGAGACTCCACAACCTCCCTGGGCAGCCTGCTCCAGGCCTCTGTCACCCTCACTGCTAAGGAGTTTCTCCTCATGTTGAGCTGAAACCTTCTCTGTTGAAGTTTGTCTCCATTGGTCCCTGTGCACCACCCAACAGAGCCTGGCCCCCTCCCCTTGCCCCCCACCCCTCAGCTATTGATAGGCATTGATCAGATCCCTCTCAGCCTTCTCCTCTCCAGACTAAACAGCCCCAGGGCTCTCAGTCTCTCTTCACAGGGGAGATGCTCAAGTCCCCAAATCCTCCTCCTGGCTCTCCCTTGGACTCTCTCCAGCAGGTCTCTGTCTCTCTTGACCTGGGGAGCCCAGAGCTGGACCCAGGGTTGCAGCTGTGGTCTCAGCAGGGCAGAGCAGAGGGGGAGCAGAACCTCCCCAGCCCTGCTGGCCACACTTCTCTTGCTGCACCCAGGACCCCATTGTCTCTCTTGGCCACCAGGGCACTTTGCTGTCCCATGCAGACCTTGCTGCCCACCAGCACCCCAAGCTCTTTCTCCATGGAGCTGCTCTCCAGCAGGGCAGCCTCTAACCTGTCCTGGTACATCTCCTCTGCCTCCTGCCCTCTTCCATCCCAGACCTCCTCAGCCTGCCTGTGACCTTCCCCCCAGCCCAGCAGCAATGCTCAGCCAGGCACCAGGGGCTCACAAGCCACAGCTGGTGGGACACAGAGTGCCAGCAGGGGACAGCCTACCCCCGCCAGACTCTGCCCTCACCTTCTGCTCCCGGGCTGGGGCTGCATGGCCAAAGATGGTCTCACAGTAGGGGCTGACAGGCTGCTCCCCAACCTCTGTGGGCAGAGACACAAGTGGGAAAGGCAGGCAGTGGTGTCTGCTGTGGGGCAGTCACCAGCCACCTCCAGCTCCCAACCCTGGGGCTTGCAACCCCACCCCCCAAAGCCCCCACGGTGTACCCCAACATCTAGCAGGTAACAGAGATGCCAACCCAAAGGACTGTGGGGCTGGGCCCTGCCTTGCTCTGGGGCCACCCCAGCCCTTGGGGAAGGAGGGGGAAACAGGGCTGGAGCAGGGTGTGTTGGTGTCCCCTTCCCTACCTCCCCCTTCCCTGGGGCCACCAGGAGGTCCACATTGTGCCCTGGGGGCTCTCACCTAGCTTGCAGGTGGGTCTCTGGGGGATGGGGGGCACCTGCCCCCAGGCCTGCAGGAACTGCTGGAAAACAGGAGGGAGGTTACTGGGGCTGGGAGGTGGTGGCAGCCTGCAGAGCTTTTCCCACCCTCTTTTCCCATCTGGCTTCTCCTGACCAGGGATGAGCCCAGCATTGTCCCCCGGGCTCTGCAGCATCCCACCCCTGCTCCCACCCCCTCCTTGGCCCCCACTCCTCCCCACCCCAGGATGTGCTGGGTTGTACCTCCAGGCAGTACCCAGCCCAGCTTTTGGCCCCCTCTAACATCTCCCACCTGGCTCCCAGCAGGAGGCAGCCCCAGCCACCCACTCTCCATGCTGGGGAGCCCTGGCCCTGCTGTCTGGGAGGGGGCAGAGAGAAGGGGCAGCAGCTTCTTCCCCTAAACCAGAATGAGCCATGTGGGGGGGCAGGACCAGGACGTTGGCTCTGAGGGTCCTCACCTGGCCCTGAGGGATCTCAGTTGGCCCTGAAGGACCTCACTTGGCCCTGAGGGACCTCAGCTGGCCCTGAGGGATGGCTCCATGCAGAGCCTGGGGGCTGGAAGGCTCCACGCAGGGTCTGGGGAATGCATGGCTGGGGGCAGATGCTGGAAGGGCCTTTGCCAGCATCCAGAGGATGGGGTCCCAGAGGTGTGGTTGGGGCTCTTTGGACCTTCTGCTCTGGCTGCTCTGAACCCCCTGCTTTGCTCCCTGGGGTGAGGGAAAGGCTCTGCTCACCCAGACTTCTCCTCTGGCTGGGTCACCTCTGGCAGGGTCGCTGCTGGGGGCTGTCCCTGGGCTTCCTCCACGCCTCCTGAGTCCTCAGCAGGTGCTGCTGGGCGCTTGAAGCCTTCGTAGATGTCGTTGGACACCATCTCCACCCTGCCCTGCCCCGAGCTGGGCTGTGAGGCTGCCCCGGGGCAGGGGGAGAGATCTCTCCTGGCTGGGGCGGGCAGAGGAGGGTCGGAGGCGGGGGACCCTCAGGGCTGGGCTCAGCCCCTGGAGCCTTGTGGGGCGGTGGGGCGGAAGCCACGCTCAGGAGGGGCTTCTCCAGGACCTCCAGGGTCTGTCCCTGGGCGGGGGGGTCGTTTCTCTTCCCTGGTGCTCTCCCGCCCCCGCAGCCGGGAGATGGCCATGCCCATGGTGACAGCCGGCGGGGCCGGGCCGGCCTCTGGGCTCTCCAAGTCGGTGGAGCTCTCCCCCGGCACGAAGCCCTGCAGCACCACGAAGGCTGCGGGTGCCCCCTCCGGGCTGCGGGGCGGCACGGGGGCGCGGCCGGGGGCCTGGGCACGCAGCCCTGCTCCGGCCTGCCGCGGAGGAAAACTGTCCTGGGCTTGGGGACCGGCTTCGGGGGGGCGGCAGCGGGGAGCTGCCCCGAGGGCGGCGCCGGGCCGGGCGCAGGGACACGCTGCGGAGGCCCACGGCTGGCGGCGGCTCCTCCTGCCTCTGCTTTCATGGCATCCTTGCCCGCGCTGGGGGCATCCGGGCCGCGGCTGGCTGGCAAAGGGGAGTCTGCTGCTGCTGCTGCTGCTGCTGCAGGTCCCGCCTGGGGCTGGCCGAGCATCCGGGTCTGCTGCACCAGGCTCAGGATCCTCTTGCGGTGCCCGGTGGCGGCGACGCCAAGCTGCTGCAGGAGGGCAGCGTCCAGCGCGGCGGCATCCCTGGCCAGGCGGTAGCCATGCTGCCTGAAGGCATCCTGGTACCTCTCCAGGTGGATGGTGGCCAACCAGTCAGCGATGTCGGAGTCGGGGCCCCACGGGGAGCTCATGGCCCTGGGGTGCCCCTGCAGCGGGTGCTCAGCCCATCATCTGGGGGGGGGGGAGGAGGAGGAGGAGGAGAGAATCATGGACTCATCAGAGAAGTGTCAGGGCTGGAAGGGACCTCAAGGATCAGCCAGCTCCACCCCCCTGCCATGGGCAGGGACACCTCACACTGCAGCAGCTTGCTCACAGCCGCATCCAGCCTGGCTGCAAACACCTCCAGGCATGAGGCTGCCACCACCTCCCTGGGCAACCTGTGCCAGTCTCTCACCACCCTCATGGGGAACAACTTCTTCCTCACATCCAATCTCAATCTCCACACTTCTAGTTTTGCTCCATCCCCCCAGTCCTATCCCTCCCTGACACCCTCAAAAGTCCCTCCCCAGCTTTCTTGGAGCCCCCTGCAGATGCTGGAAGGCCAAAAGAAGGTCTCCCTGGAGCCTTCTCCTCTCCAGAAGGGAGGAAAGGGGATGAGGACTCACAGAGTCTTGGAATGGGTTGGGTTGGAAGGGACCTTCAAGTTCATAGAGTCATAGATGTATTGTGGTTGGAAAAGAGCTTCCAGGCCAACCATGCTCTGGCTCTGCCAAGGCTGCTGCTCAACCTTGGCCCTCAGCACCACAGCTCTGCCTCTTGGAAACACCTCCAGGTCTCCCTTCAGCCTCCTCCTCCCCAGGCCATAGACAGAATCACAGAATCATAGGACCACAGGATCATAGAATCATAGGATCATAGGATCAGAGGATCATAGAACCATAGGAACACAGGATCATAGAATCATAGGATCAGAGGATAAAAGGACCACAGGAACACAGGATCACAGGATCATAGGACCACAGAATCATAGGATCAGAAGATCATAGGACCACAGGATCATAGGACCACAGGACCACAGGATCATAGGATCATAGGATCAGAGGATAATAGGAACACAGGACCACAGGATCATAGGACCACAGAATCATAGGATCAGAGGATCATAGAATCACAGGATCATAGGACCACAGGATAGGACCACAGAATCACAGGACCAGGGGATCACAGAATTATTGAGGCTGGAACAGAGCTGTGAGCTCATCAAGCCCAGCCTATGACCTTCCACCACCTCCCTGACCAGACCCCAGATCCCTCAGCTGCTCCCTTCTCCAGACCCTTCCCCAGCCAGACCATGCAGTTCCAACTCCCCTCCCCCTAGCTCAGGCTGCTGAAAGCCTCATCCAGCCTGGCCCTGAACCCTTCCAGGGCTGAGGCATCCACAGCTTCTTGGTGCAACCCTTTGAGGAGGCAGTAGGAAGGGAGTGGAAGGCTTCAGCTGGCTTGAGGGGTGCAGACGCCACGGGTGGGAACGTGGGGTGCTGCTGAGCGTCCCCCCCCCCAGCTCCCCTCTCTGTCCAGTCTCTCACCTCCCAGCTGAAGCTGCCAGCATCCTGTTGTTGCTCAGCCCTCAGCCTCTCCTCCCCTTCCCGCAGCTGAGGGATCCTGGCCCTGCTTTGTCACAGAGGCCACCCCCGAGTCCAGACAGGAACCCAGCAGCCAGAGGCTCACTGGGGGGCCACGGGGCGGGGGTGGGCAGCTGAGCAGATGCAGGACTCTGGAGCGTGCTGGGGTGGAGGGGCTGGGGGGATGATGAGGAGAACTTCTTGCTCTGGGCTCCTTGGGATGGTGTCTGGGGCAGATAAGGGGGATGGGGAGGGGGGGAGCAGCAGCTGAGCCCCTCCCAGGGGATGAGCTCCCGCGGTGGCCAGCTCGGGGAGGGCCGAGCAGCCGGAAGGGCCAGACCATAATCTCTGTCTCTGAGCTCTGGTGAGGGCATGGGAGAGGTCAGCGTGACTCATGGGCAGGCAGAGAAAGGGGAGGGGGACACACAGCCTCCCACCTACCCCCAGCCCCCCAGCACCCTGTGCCCCGCAGCCAGCACCCACAGGAGGCTGCAGATGGGGCTGGGCTGCTCAGCACGGTGCCCACCCAGGTGCCACTCCGAGCAGGACCTCCAGCCCTAGTGGAGCTGCCTGGCTCCCGTGAATCACAGCTCGGCACCAAACCATCTGTGCTGACTCTGCTGCCCCTGGCTCTTTTTTTCCAGTTCCTCCATTTCCCTCCATTGTTCAGCTCCAGCTTCCTTCCTGCTGCCTGCGGCTCCCACGCAGCCTCTATCCCCCCAGCCCCAGCCCCCAGCCTCCCCCTGCTGCTGGAGCCAAGGGACAGCCCAGCCGGCAGCATCTCAGCTACATCAGGCTCCCTGCTTGGGAGGAGGTTCTGCCTGCTGCCCAAAGGGTGGCATGAGTGGCACAGGGCAGGCTGGGCAGGCTGGAGGAGTGCTGGTGAGCGCTTGCAGCCCAGAAAGCATTCACAGCCTGGGCTGCAGCAGGAGAAGTGTGGCCAGCAGGGCCAGGGAGGGGATTCTGCCCCTCTGCTCCACTCTGCTCAGACCACAGCTGCAGCTCTGGGTCCAGGTCTGGAGCCTCTGTGCCAGGAAGGCTCTGGAGGTGCTGGAAGGTGTCCAGAGCAGGGCCCCGAGGAGGAGCAGAGGGCTGGAGCTGCTCTGCTCTGGAGACAGCCTGAGAGAGTTGGGGTTGTGCAGGCTGGAGAGGAGAAGGCTCCAGGGAGACCTTCTTGTGGCCTTGCAGGATCTGCAGGGGGCTGCAAGAAAGCTGGGGAGGGACTTTTGAGGGTGTCAGGGAGGGATAGGACTGGAGGGGATGGAGCAAGACTAGAAATAGGTAGATTGAGATTGTATGTGAGGAAGAAGTTGTTCCCCATGAGGGTGGTGAGAGACTGGCACAGGCTGCCCAGGGAGGTGGTGGCAGCCTCATGCCTGGAGGTGTTTGCAGCCAGGGTGGATGTGGCTGTGAGCAAGCTGCTGCAGTGTGAGGTGTCCCTGCCCATGGCAGGGGGTTGGGACTGGCTGATCCTTGAGGTCCCTTCCAGCCCTGACAGTTCTGTGATCCTATGGTGGAGCTGGTGGTGGCTTAGAGAGTGGCCTGAGGTGGAAGGGACCTTCAAGAAGTATTTCGGTTGGAAAAGAGCTTCCAGATCACCCACTCCAACCATTCTGGCTCTGCCAAGGCTGCTGCTGAACCATGGCCCTCAGCACCACAGCTCTGCCTCTTGGAAACACCTCCAGGTCTTCCCTCAGCCAAACAACCCCAGACCCCTCAGCTGCTCCCCACAAGATCTCCTCTCCAGACCCTTCACCAGCCAGATCCTCCAGTTCCAACCCCCTGCCATGGGCAGAGACATCTCCCCCTAGCCCAGGCTGCTCAAAGCCTCATCCAACCTGGCCTTCAACACTTGCAGGGCCTGCCCTGCCCAGAGGCAGCCCCAGCTGGCAGGAGCTGGCTCTGGGCAACCCCTTCCAGTGTCTCACCAGCCTCAAAGAACTTGAGATGCTGTCAGCCAGCACCCATGAAGAGCCCAGCTCTGTCCACATCCCTGTGCTGGGTGCCCAGCCCCATGTGTGTGCATGGGAAGCAGGGCCTGGGCATGGGAGCTGGGTCCCCATGGGGCTGCTCCCTGGCTTTGAGGGGGGACAATCATGGCAGGAAGCTGGCTGAGAAGCTGGGCATGGAGAGCAGAGCATGGGGAGCTGGGCATGGGGAGCAGAGCATGGGGATGGGGGGAGCTGGGCATGGAGAGCTGGGCATGGGGAGCAGAGCATGGGGAGCTGGGCATGGGGAGGGGAGCATGGGGAGCAGGGCATGGGGAGCTGGGCATGGGGAGCTGGGCATGGAGAGCTGGGCATGGGGAGCAGAGCATGGGGAGCAGGGCATGGGGAGCAGGGCATGGGGAGCAGGGCATGGGGAGCTGGGCATGGGGAGCTGGGCATGGGGCAGGGCAGCAGGGCATGGAGAGCAGGGCATGGAGAGCAGAGCATGGGGAGCTGGGCATGGAGAGCTGGGCATGGGGAGCAGGGCATGGAGAGCAGAGCATGGGGAGCTGGGCATGGGAAGCTGGGCATGGGGTGCAGAGTATGGGGAGCTGGGCACGGGGAGCAGGACATTTAAGGTGGTCCAGCTGTGCCGCTGAGGGGTGCCACTTCACAGGGAGGTGGGCACCTGCAAACCCATCTGGGCCAGCTGGTGCCATGGGCCGGAAGTGGGGTTGGGCATCACAGTCCTGGACCTTCCCCTCCCTGTCCCGGACCTTCCCCTCCCTGTCCTGGTCCTTCCCCTGCCTGTCCCCCGCTGGGTCCCACCCCTCCCCTGTGACCCCCACCTCCGCAGCCCGCCAGGGCCGTCTCCAGCGGAGCACGATGGTGCCGGGTGCGCTGTGGGCTCGGTGGCTGCCACGCTCCGGGCTCCAGGGTGACGCCGATGTGTTCCCCCCGGGGACAGGACTCAGCCTGCGGGCACAGACGAACAGCCCTGAGGAGCTGCCTCGGGGTCGGCAGCAGCCAGCCCACGCCTCTCACTGCCGGTCCCACCTCCAGGCCAACCCTCTGCTCTCCATCGCTGTCCCACCCTCCCGTCCTGCCCCTTCCCAGCCATGACCAAGCCCCATGTCCTGCCTGCCCCAAGTCCTGCCCCTCGGGCAGGCTCTGCCCTCCTTCAGGGGCTGCCCCACGCCCTCCTCCCAGCTCAGTGCCGTATGCTCTGCTCTCACCCTCCCGGGAAGGGTCCTGCTCCGCTCCATGAGCCCTTGGACCTGCATAGCCATGGTGGGACCAGGATTACCTGAGACTATGGATCCCACCTGGAGCTCTGTGTCCAGTTCTGGAGCCTCTGTGCCAGGAAGGATCTGGAGGTGCTGGAAGGTGTCCAGAGAAGGGCCACGAGGAGGAGCAGAGGGCTGGAGCTGCTCTGCTCTGGAGACAGCCTGAGAGAGTTGGGGTTGTGCAGGCTGGAGAGGAGAAGGCTCCAGGGAGACCTTCTTGTGGCCTTGTAGTATCTGCAGGGGGCTCCAAGAAAGCTGGGGAGGGACTTTTGAGGGTGTCAGGGAGTGACAGGATTGGGGGGATGGAGCAAAACTAGAAGTGTGGAGATTGAGATTGGATGTGAGGAAGAAGTTGTTGCCCATGAGGGTGGTGAGAGACTGGCACAGGTTGCCCAGGGAGGTGGTGGCAGCCTCACCCCTGGAGGTGTTTGCACCTGGCTGGATGTGGCTGTGAGCAAGCTGCTGCAGTGTGAGGTGTCCCTGCCCATGGCAGGGGTTGGGACTGGCTGAGCCTTGAGGTCCCTTCCACCCCTGACCCTTCTGTGATTCTATGGTGGGAAGAGACCTTCCAGCTCATGGAGTCCAGCCCAGCACTGCCAGCTCACCTCCAAACCACATCCCTGAGGGTGCACTGCTGAGGGAGGCCTCTGAAGCTCTCAGCTGCATTTGGTTCCTCCTGCTGCTCCTGCCTCTGGCTGCAGGCAAGAGGAGACCTTCACTGAGCCCACCAGGACCATGGAGGGTGGAAACCTCTCCCCTGTGCTATGGGGTGCTGGGCATGCAGCATCCACCCCACTGCCAGTGCCCTGTGAGGAGGGCAATCATGGAATTGGTTTGGCTGGGAGAGAGCTTTCAGAGCTCTGAGTCCAAGCCTTCCCCCAGCACTGCCAGGGCACCAGCACACCATGGCCCTCAGCACCACATCCAGCTGGCTTTGGAGCCCCTCCAGGGATGGGGACTGCACCACTGTCCTGGGCCAGGCCTTGGCAACCCTCCAGGGGAAGAAATTGTTCCTCATGGGCAACCTAAACCTGCCCTGGGGCAACCTGAGGCTGTTTCCTTGTGTCCATTTTTCCTTTGGAAGAAGAGCCCAATCCTCACCTGGCTCCAGCCTCCTCTCAGGGAGCTGCAGAGAGCAATGAGGTCTCCTGCAGCCTCCTTGAGGTCTTTTCCAACCCTATTGACTCTATTCTATTCCTATTCTATTCTCCTCTTCTCCAGACTAACCACCCCCAGCTCCCTCAGCTGCTCCTCCCCAGCCCTGTCCTCCAGACCCTTCCCCAGCCTGGTTGCCCTTCTCTGGCCCTGCTGCAGCTCCTCAGTGTCCTTCTGGGAGTGAGGAGGACATGGAGTGATCCAAGGGGCAGGACAGCAGCAGGGCCTGGGGTGGCAGGGGACATTGGGAGGGTTTCTGTTTTACCAGGACCCTCCTGTTTGCCCACTGCCCGACCTGACTGCCTCTCA
The DNA here is from genome assembly GCA_033816785.1 of Picus viridis. Classification (NCBI taxonomy): domain Eukaryota; kingdom Metazoa; phylum Chordata; class Aves; order Piciformes; family Picidae; genus Picus; species Picus viridis. Next base: position 1,766,252 of record CM066593.1, read on the forward strand.
CACACCTCTCACAGCAGCCCCCTGGTGCTGGCAGTCCCTTGGGCTCTTGCACTTGGGAAGCTGGGAAGCTGGGAAGCTGGGATGCTGGGATGCTGGGGTGCTGGGAAGCTGGGAAGCTGGGGTACTGGGATGCTGGGGTGCTGGGAAGCTGGGATGCTGGGAAGCTGGGATGCTGGGAAGCTGGGAAGCTGAGAAGCTGGGATGCTGGGATGCTGGGAAGCTGGGGTGATGGGAAGCTGGGAAGCTGGGGTGCTGGGAAGCTGGGAAGCTGGGAAGCTGGGGTGCTGCCCCTTTGCTCTGCCCCTCCAGCCAGTCCCCCTGCAGCCCTCAGCAGCCTTCCCAGCAGCTCTGCTGCTCACGTTCTGCCAAACAGCTTCCTCTCAGAGGCACAGTCGGTGGCCCAGCCTGCAGAGCTGGACCACAGGGTCCCCACACCCCCTTTGCACTCACCCCACCCCCAGTGTGGTCCATGGGGCCACCCGTGCTGTCCCCAGCCACAGCGATGTGTCACCATCCTGCTGGAGCAGCTGAGTGGGGCAGGAGGAGGAAGGCAGAAACGCTGCTGGGCCCCTGCTGAGTTCTGCTTCTGCTTTGTAGAGCAAGGCTGTGGTCAGCAGAAGCTGCTGGTCCACACACAGAGCCTCCTCCAGGTTGGTCCTCTCCCACACCACTCATGGCTCCCCCAGAATGGCTTCTTGGAGCAGCACTGGGACAGGCAAGAGGCTCAGAGGGTAGGGAGCAGCCATCAGCTTTGCCACCAGGGGTGGCGAAAGGCTGGAGGGTGTTGTGGGGCAGCAGCCTTGGGCATCCTCCTCATGCTGGCCACACTTCTCTTGCTGCAGCCCAGGATGCTATCCTGCTCAGGACCCAGCAGTAGGATCCCAGTAGGGACTGCCCTTTCCCAGAGCCCAACTGGGAGGATAAGCCAGGCTGAGGCATCTTCTGGCCACGAGGCCAGGCTGAGGCCAGGCAGCTGGCATGGGGCTGTGCCAGGGCCGGCCCAGGGCACAGCAGAGCAGAGGGACAGTGGCAGGGCACTGCAGCCATGGTGTGTCTGCTGTGGCTGAGTTGTTTCCTGAGGGCCTCTTGCTGACCCACTTTGCACAGCGCAGGTTTCAGAACCTCCTCCTGGCCTCCTTGGTGGTTGCCAAGTTGCTGCTGCAGACTGTATTTAGGTATTGGCACAGCAGGAATGTTGTGTCTGCTCCTTGGAGAGGGCAGATGGGCAGGGGGGGAAATCTCCCTCAGGCTGGGGGAGAGGCCCTAGGGGAGGTGGTGGCAAGGGCTGGAACAAGCAAAGATCCAAGTGAAGGTTGGATCCTTCCTGTCCATTGGCCTGGGCATTGCTGCCTTTTCTGGGCAATCTCTCAACATCTGTGTGTCCAGCTGCCATCCATCCATCCATCCAATCCATCCATCCATCCATCCCTCCATCCACCAATCTATCCATCCCTCCATCCACCAATCCATCCATCCATCCATCCATCCATCCATCTATCCATCCCTCCATCCCCTCCATCCATCCATCATCCTCCATCCATCCATCCATCCATCCATCCATCCCTCCATCCATCCATCCCTCCATCCATCCATCCATCCATCCCTCCATCCACCAATCTATCCACCCATCCCTCCACCAATCCATCCACCAATCCATCCATCCACCAATCCATCCATCCATCCATCCACCAATCCATCCATCCATCCACCAATCCATTCATCCCTCCATCCATCCATCCATCCCAATCCATCCATCCCTCCATCCACCAATCCATCCATCCATCCATCCATCCATCCATCCATCCATCCATCCATCCCTCCATCCACCAATCTATCCAATCCATCCATCCATCCATCCATCCATCCATCCATCCATCCAACAGAGGGCAACAGAGGTGAGAGCTGCCCCAGGCTGTTCAGCCTGGAGAAGAGAAGGCTCTGGGGAGAGCTTCTAGTGGTCTTGCAGTACCTGAAGGGGCTCCAGGAGAGCTGGGAAGGGACTTGTGACAAGGGCTGGGAGTGCCAGGACCAGGCACAATGGCTTTGAGCTGGGAGAGAGGAGATGGAGACTGGGGATGAGGAAGAAATTCCTGGCAGTGAGGCTGGGGAGACACTGGCACAGGTTGCCCAGGGAGGCTGTGGCTGTGGAGGTGTTCCAGGCCAGGCTGGATGAGACCCTGAGCCACCTGGGCTGGTGGGAGGTGTCCCTGCCCATGGCAGGGGTTGGAACTGGATGATCTTGAAGGTGCCTTCCAACTGAATCCATTCCATGACTCTCTAAGCCCTATCCATGAGCTCAGGAGCTACCAAGATCGCCAGGATGGAGTCACAGCCTTCCCCCAGCTGGGGCACGTTTGAGGCTAGGGACACTGGAGTGGGAGGGGAGCTGTGTGAGCAGGACAGGGGGGCCCAGGTCCCCAAGTGCCCATCCATCAGGAAGCTGTCTGACATCACCACCTCGGGGCTAATCTCTGCTCCAGCAGCAGCTTCCCGTTTCCTTTCCAACCTCTGCACCGTGGGCGGCTCCTCTCTGCTCGGGGCCAGGCAGGAAGAGGTCTCCAGCTGGGCTCTGCTGTGGGGCTGCAGCCACCACGTGCCTGGCCCTGGTCCCACTGGGGTGTGGGCCACCAGCACCCCCAGCACCCCAGCAGGAGGGATGTGCACCAGCACCCCCAGCACCCCAGCAGGAGGGATGTCCCCAGCACCCCAGCAAGAGGGATGTGAGGCCCAGCACCCCAGCATCCCCAGGAGGGATGTGAGGCACCAGCACCCCCAGCACCCCAGCAGGAGGGATGTGAGGCACCAGCACCCCCCCCAGCACCCCAGCAGGAGGGATGTGAGGCACCAGCACCCCCAGCACCCCCAGCATCCCCAGCACCCCAGCAGGAGGGATGTGAGGCACCAGCACCCCCCAGCACCCCAGCAGGATGGATGTGAGGCACCAGCACCCCCAGCATCCCCAGCACCCCAGCAGGAGGGATGTGAGGCACCAGCACCCCCAGCACCCCCAGCATCCCCAGCACCCCCAGCACCCCCAGCACCCCAGGAGGGATGTGAGGCACCAGCACCCCCAGCACCCCCAGCACCCCAGCAGGAGGGATGTGGACCCCCAGCACCCCAGCATCCCCAGGAGGGATGTGAGCACCCCAGCACCAGCACCCCCTCCCAGCATCCCCAGCCCCAGCAGGAGGGATGTGCACCCCCAGCACCCCAGCACCAGCACCCCCAGCACCCCAGCAGGAGGGATGTGGACCCCCAGCACCCCAGCAGGAGGGATGTGAGGCACCAGCACCCCCAGCACCCCAGCAGGAGGGATGTGGACCCCCAGCAGCCCAGCAGGAGGGATGTGAGGCACCAGCACCCCCAGCAGCCCAGCAGGAGGGATGTGAGGCACCAGCACCCCCAGCACCCCAGCAGGAGGGATGTGGACCCCCAGCACCCCCAGCACCCCAGCAGGAGGGATGTGGGCACCCCAGCAGGAGGGATGTGTGTGGACCCCCAGCACCCCAGCAGGAGGGATGTGAGGCACCAGCACCCCCAGCACCCCAGCAGGAGGACTGTGGACCCCCAGCACCTCAGCAGGAGGGTTGTGAGCCCTCAGCTTCCCTATGCCTTTGATGTCATGACTGTCCTGTCCATCCTGGTCTGAGGTGGCACTTGATGCCACCACCATGTCCCCCAGGAGCAGCACAGGGGCCAGCTGTGCCCTGCTGGTGTGGCTGCCAGAGGCTGGGCACCTGGGATGCCGAGCTGGACACCGGGGCAAGCTGGGCAGGAGGGGTGCAAGGGGCAGGGGTGGCAAGAAGAGGGCAGCAGCCTGAGGTGGCAGCACAGTGTGGTGAGCTGGCCACAAGCTGAGGTTGGATGCATCAGAGGAGTCCCAAAAGCCACAGTGAGAAGCAGGGGGGTGGAGTGGATGGGCTGGGGACTGAGTGCACCCTCAGCAAGCTCTCTGATGGTACCATACTGCCCTCAGGCTCTGCTGCCAGCCAGCCAGAGCTGGGCAGGATGAGACCTGGCTGCAGGCAAACCTCAGGAAGGTCAATCAGGACCAGTGCAGAGTCCTGCAGCTGGGGAGGAATGACAGCAGGCACCAGGGCAGGTTAGAGGCTGCCCTGCTGGAGAGCAGCTCCATGGAGAAAGAGCTTGGGGTGCTGGTGGGCAGCAAGGTCTGCATGGGACAGCAAAGTGCCCTGGTGGCCAAGAGAGACAATGGGGTCCTGGGTGCAGCAAGAGAAGTGTGGCCAGCAGGGCTGGGGAGGTTCTGCTCCCCCTCTGCTCTGCCCTGCTGAGACCACAGCTGCAACCCTGGGTCCAGCTCTGGGCTCCCCAGGTCAAGAGAGACAGAGACCTGCTGGAGAGAGTCCAAGGGAGAGCCAGGAGGAGGATTTGGGGACTTGAGCATCTCCCCTGTGAAGAGAGACTGAGAGCCCTGGGGCTGTTTAGTCTGGAGAGGAGAAGGCTGAGAGGGATCTGATCAATGCCTATCAATAGCTGAGGGGTGGGGGGCAAGGGGAGGGGGCCAGGCTCTGTTGGGTGGTGCACAGGAGTGAGACAAGGACCAATGGAGACAAACTTGAGCAGAGAAGGTTTCAGCTCAACATGAGGAGAGGCTTCTTAGCAGTGAGGGTGACAGAGGCCTGGAGCAGGCTGCCCAGAGAGGTTGTGGAGTCTCCTTCTCTGGAGCCTTTCCAGCCCCCCCCTGGATGCCCTCCTGTGTGCCCTGCCCTGGGTGATGCTGCTCTGGCAGGGGGGTTGGGCTGGGTGGTCTCTGGAGGTCCCTCCCAGCCTCTACTGCACTGTGGTCTGTGCTGCTGTGAGTCCAACCATCCCCTGCCCCCACCCTGGCCATCAAACCATGCCCCAGAGTGCCATGGCCATGAGCCCTGCCTGCTCCTCCTGCTTGCAGGCAGCAGGGGAGTGGCTGCAGAGCTCTCCCCGCTCCTGCCTGCAGCCACAGCTCCCAGCTTGGGTGCAGGACCCCCTCTGCCTCGGGACCCCCATGGTGGAGGACTCAGCATGGCTGAGGAGAGGTAATGCTGCTGGTCCTGCTGGGCAAGATGGTCCCTGGGTGGGCACAGCTGGCACAGAGGGGTTGCAGGGGAGGGCAGGTGTGTGATGTGGCTCTGAGGGCAGGAGGTGCCCAGAGGCAGAAGCCAGCAGCATGGAGACAAGCCCTAGGGGAGGTGGCCAGGAGGTGTGGCTGGGGGGCTCAGAGGGCTCCTTCAAGCCAGGGTGGGCACTGGGCAAGCTGCAAGCCCTGGGTACTGCCAGGGGTTGTGCCCAGCCACTGCCAAGGCAGAGCTCAGGCTGGGCCAGCAGCTGCCACGTCCTGGCCCTGGCCCTAAATCTGTGCCTGGCTGGGGCAGATCTGGAGCTGAGCAGCTCAGCACCAGCAGCAGTGAGGGCTCCCTTTGCATTGCCCTTGCACAGCCTGGGGCAGAGAAGGCTGCAGGGAGACCTTCTGGAGGCCTTGCAGGGCTGAGAGGGGCTGAGAGGGAAGCTGGGGACAGAGCTTTGAGCAGGGTCTGTGTGCCAGGCCAAGGGGGGATGGTCTGAACCGCAAGAGGGAGACTCAGAGTGGAGGGAAGGGAGAAATATTTGACCCTGAGGGTGCCCAGAGGGGTGGGAGCTGCCCCAGGGCTGGCACCATCCCAGGCGAGGTTGGTTGGGGCTGTGAGCATCCTGCTGTGGGTGCAGCTGTCCCTGCTGGCTGCGGGGGGCTGGGCTGGGTGGCCTCTAAAGGTCTCCTCCCCCTCCAAACCCTTCTGCGGTCCCAGGATGAGATCGAAACCCTCCCGGAGCAGGCAGCCGGCAGCCACAGGCAGCCTGGGGGCAGCAGGGCCGAGGGGGAGGTGGAAACTCCAGTGCCAGGCTGGGTGTTCCCCGGTGCCCTCTGTCCAGAGCAGCTTCCTGGCGTCCTCTGGAGGCTGCCCTGTGCCCACACCCCCTCACCACCTCGCCCCTGGAGCCCGGCCCCCTGCCCTGCCGCTGGGCACCTCGCCCCCTGCCCAGGCTCCCCCCGGGCCCCGGGGCTTGCAGGGCAGGGCTTGTCCTCCTGCCCAGCCCCTGGTGAGCTCAGTGCCAGCTCCTCCCCCTGGTGCCAGCTGCCTGGCAGCCCCATGCCAAGCCAAAGGCCTGTCACACACACGCTGAGCCCTTTATTGTGTGCCAGGGAACCACAGCAGCGGCAGACAGCGGGAGGGGGGGGACAGGGGCTGCCACAGGCCCCCTGCCAGGGTGCCACCTGGGGAAGGAGGACCTAGAGCTAGGCCGGTGCCCAGGAGAGGACCTGGGAGGGCTGCTCTGGGGTGGGGAGGGGGTCACACAAAGCCTGGGAGGGGCTGGGAGGGGTGGTGGGGCTGGCAGAGCTGGGGGCAGAGAAGCTCTGCTGCAAAGCCCTGGCAGGGCCCCCCTAGACCTCCCACTTCTCTGCTGGGCACCTCTAGAGGGTCTCATGGTGGCAAAGGGATGTCCTGGTGCCCCTGGTGCCACCATGGGGGAGGGCAGGGGTTGGACTTGATGATCTTCAAAGGTCCCTGCCAACCCCCAGCAGCCTCTGGAGCCCTCCCTCTGTGTCTTGCCCAGCTGCCTGGGGGCACCTCCTCCTGAATGCCAGCTCTGCCTCCTACCTGGAGACACCCCCATGGACCACCAGGGACCTCCATGGGCCACTATGGGCAACTATGGACCTCCATGAACCAACATGGACTATCACGGACCTGCATGGACCTGCAAGGACCTTCATGGGCAACTATGGACCTCCACGGGGCACCATGGACCTCCACGGGTGCCCAAGATGCTGCAGGCTCCCCTGGGTGCCCAATGAAGGACTTGCAGAGCCAGACTGGGGGGGTGCAGGGTGGGGAAGGGGAGGAAGGGGAGGAAGAGGGGGAGGAGGGGGAGGAGGGGGAGAAAGAGGAGGAGGAGGAAAAAGAGGAGGAGGAGGAGAAAGAGGAGGAGGAGGAGAAAGAGGAGGAGGAGGAGGAGGAGAGGAGGAGGAGGAGAGGGAGGAGGAGAAGAGGAGGAGGAGGAGCAGAAGGAGGAGGAGGAGCAGAAGGAGGAGGAGGAGGAGCAGAAGGAGGGAGGGAGGAAGGAGGAGAAGGAGGAGGAGGAGAGGAGGAGGAGGAGGAGGGAGGAGGAGGAGGAGGGGAGGAGGAGGAGGAGGAGGAGAAGGAGGAGGAGGAGAAGAGGAGGAGGAGGAGAAGGAAGGAGGAGGAGGAGAAGAAGGAGGAGGAGGAGGGAAGGAGGAGGAGGAGAAGGAGGAGGAGGAGGAGCAGAAGGAGGAGGAGGAAGGAGGAGAGGGAGGAAAAGGAGGAGGAGGAGGAGGAGGAGGAGGAGGAGGAGGAGGAGGAGGAGGAGAAGGAGGAGGAGGAGGAGAGGAGGGAAGGAGGAGGAGAAGAAGGAGGAGGAGAAGAAGGAGGAGGAGAAGAAGGAGGAGGAGAAGAAGGAGGAGGGAGAAGAAGGAGGAGGAGAAGAAGGAGGAGGAGGAGAGGAGGAGGAGGAGCAGAAGGAGGAGGAGGAGGAGGAGAGGGAGGAAAAGGAGAAGGAGGAGGAGGAGAAGGAGGAGGAGGAGGAGGAGGAGGAGGAGAAGGAGGAGGAGGAGAAGAAGGAGGAGGAGAAGAAGGAGGAGGAGGAGAAGAAGGAGGAGGAGGAGAAGAAGGAGGAGGAGGAGAAGGAGGAGGAGGAGGAGGAGAAGGAGGAGGAGGAGGAGGAGAAGGAGGGAGGAGGAGGAGAGGAGGAGGAGGGAGGAGGAGGAGGAGGAGAAGGAGGAGGAGAAGAAGGAGGAGGAGGAGGAGGAGAGGAGGAGGAGAAGAAGGAGGAGGAGAAGGAGGAGGAGGAGAGAAGGAGGAGGAGGAGGAAGGAGGAGGATGGAGAAGGAGGAAGAGAGGAGGAGGAGGAGGAAGGAGGAGAAGGAGGAGGGATGAGGGAGGAGGAGGAGGAGGAGGAGGAGATGGAAGGAGGAGGAGAAGGAGATGGAGGAGGAGAAGGAGGAGGAGGAGGAGATGAGGAGGAGGAGGAGGAGGAGGAGGAGGAGGAGGAGATGAGGAGGAGGAGGAGGAGAAGGAGGAGGAGGAGGAGAAGGAGGAGGAGGAGGAGGAGGAGGAGGATGATGGAGGGAGGAGGAGGAGGAGGAGGGGAGGAGGAGGAGGAGGGAGGAGGAGGAGGAGGAGAAGAGGAGGAGGAGGAGAAGAAGGAGGAGGAGGAGAAGAAGGAGGAGGAGGAGAAGAAGGAGGAGGAGAAGAAGGAGGAGGAGAGAAGAAGGAGGAGGAGAGAAGGAGGGAGGAGAAGAAGGAGGAGGAGGAGAAGAAGGAGGAGGAGGAGAAGAAGGAGGAGGAGAAGAAGGAGGAGGAGGAGAAGAAGGAGGAGGAGGAGAAGAAGGAGGAGGAGAAGAAGGAGGAGGAGGAGGAGGAGAAGGTGGGGTCAGGGGAGGAGAAGAAGAAGAAGGAGGAAGAGTCAGAAGAGGAGGAGGAGGCGGGGGCGGGGTGAGTGCTCCGGGTGCCAGGCGCCGGCCCGCGCGGGCGGGCGGTGCCCGGGGGGGGGTCAGGGCTCGTGGTCAGCGGTGCCCAGGGGCTCCTCGGGCAGCGCCGCCTCGTCCAGGCGCTCCAGGGAGTCCGCGTGCTGCAGGGAGAGCTCTGCCAGGCTGAGGCTGGGCAGCGAGCTCTGCTCGGGGTACACCCAGGGCTTGTAGCCGGGCTGGTGCTGGCGCTTCCACGCCGGGTACTGCAGCCCCGCCTGGTGCAGCCTCTTCATGGCCTGCGGGCACAGCACCGCGCGGGCACAGCGCGGGCACAGCGCGGGCACAGCTCAGCACACCGCGGGCACACCTCGGGCACACCGCGGGCACAGCTCGGGCACACTTTGGGCACACCTCGGGCACACCTCGGGCACACTTTGGGCACAGCTGGAGCACACCTTGGGCACACCTCGGGCACACTTTGGGCACACCTCGGGCACAGCTCGGGCACACCTTGGGCACACTTTGGGCACAGCTGGAGCACACCTCGGGCACACCTCGGGCACACTTTGGGCACACCTCGGGCACACCTTGGGCACAGCTCGGGCACACTTTGGGCACACCTCGGGCACACCTCGGGCACACTTTGGGCACACTTTGGGCACACCTCAGGCACACCTCGGGCACACCTCAGGCACACTTTGGGCACACCTCGGGCACACCTCAGGCACACCTCGGGCACACCTTGGGCACACTTTGGGCACAGCTCGAGCACACCTCGGGCACACCTCGGGCACACTTTGGGCACACCTCGGGCACACCTTGGGCACAGCTCAGGCACACTTTGGGCACACCTCGGGCACACCTCGGGCACACTTTGGGCACACCTCGGGCACACTTTGGGCACAGCTCAGGCACACTTTAGGCACACCTCGGGCACACCTCGGGCACACTTTGGGCACACCTCGGGCACACTTTGGGCACACCTCGGGCACAGCTCGGGCACACCTTGGGCACAGCTCGAACACACCTCGGGCACACTTTGGGCACACCTCGGGCACACCTTGGGCACAGGGCACACCTCGGGCACACCTCGGGCACACTTTGGGCACACTTTGGGCACACCTCTTGGGCACACCTTGGGCACACTTTGGGCACACCTCGGGCACACCTTGGGCACAGCTCAGCTCGGGCACACCTCGGGCACACTTTGGGCACACCTCGGGCACACCTTGGGCACAGCTCAGGCACACTTTGGGCACACCTCGGGCACACCTCGGGCACACCTTGGGGGCACACTTTGGGCTCGGGCACACTTTGGGCACAGCTCGGGCACACTTTGGGCACACCTTGGGCACAGCTCAGGCACAGCTTGGGCACACCTCGGGCACACCTCGGGCACAGCTCGGGCACAGCTCGGGCACAGCTTGGGCACAGCTCGGGCACACCTCGGGCACACCTCAGGCACACCCTCGGGCACAGCTTGGGCACAGCTTGGGCACACCTCGGGCACACCTCAGGAACAGCTCAGGCACACCTCGGGCACACTTTGGGCACAGCTTGGGGGCACAGCTCAGGCACACTTTGGGCACAGCTTGGGCGCACCTCAGGCACAGCTCAGGCACACCTTGGGCACACCTCCCTGCCCCCCCCCCCCCGCGGGGTGGGCACAGCTGCCGGAAGCCTCCCCTGAGCCTGCAGTGGTTTTTTGGGGGCATCTGGGAGGGTCTGGGGGCATGGCTGGGACCACACTGACCCAGACGTGTTCCCAGGGCATGATTCTGTGGCACCCAGCACCCACCCTGCGAGCCCTGGGGCACCCAGCACCCAGCCTGTGATCCCTGGGGCACCCAGCACCCACCCTGCAAGCTCTGGGGCAGCCAGCACCCACCCTGCAAGCCCTGGAGCACCCAGCACCCATCCTGCAAGCCCTGGGGCAGCCAGCACCCTTCCTATGACCCCTGGGGCACCCAGCACCCACCCTCAGGGGCAGCTTTGGGGCACCCAGCACCCCTGTTGCCTGTGCACCCCCCACTGTGGGCACCCTCCCTGCTTACCTTGGGTGCCACAAACTGGGAGACTCTGTTCACCACCCACTTTGGCAGCGACCCTGCAAGAGCCCCGAGAGCTCCAGCACCTGGCCAGCCCCAGAGGGACCCCCAGGAGCCTCCAGCCTTCAGCTGTGCCAGCCTGGACCTCCCCAGGGGGTGCTGCTGGCCCCTCCTGGCCAGAGGGCCTCCTTCTTCCTCTGCTTGGCCCCACTCGGGGGCACTGAGTGCAGCAGGCTGGGAGGGAGCCCCCGAGGGCCTCCTGCCGACCCCCGCGGGCAGCAGGGACCCCTCCAGCTGGCTCAGGCTGCTCGGGGCCACATCCATCCTGAGCTTGGGATGGAGACTCCAGACCTGCCTGGGCAGCCTGCCCCAGTGCCTCCCCACCCCCTCCCTCCCCAAGGTCTCCCTCCTGCTGGCCAACCTAACCTCCCCCTGCTCCCCTTGGGACCTCCAGGGGGTGAGCTGGGGGCGGAGAGGGAGTCCAAAGGGTGCCAGCCCCCAGCAGGGCCAGGCTGCAGGCTGCCCTCTGGCTGGGCACTCACCACGAGGGTCCACCTGGGTGAGGTAATAGAGGACACAGCCCCTGGCACCGTTGGCCTTGATCAGGTAACCTGTCTGCAGGGACACCGCCCTCACAAAGTCCTTCCTGGGGGGTACTTCTGCAGGAAGGGAACCATGGGGTCAGGGAGGCTGGCAGAGGCCTCTGGGATCCTCCAACCCCACCCCACTGGCCACCAAACCATGGCCCCAGGTGCCATGGCCACAGGCTTCTGGTTCAGTCTCCTCCGGGCATGGGCACTCCAGCCCCTCCCTGGGCAGCCTGTGCCAGCCCCTGACCACCCTGCCAGCACAGGAATTGTTCCTCACCTCCAACCCCACCCTCCCCTGGCACAGCTCCAGGCCATTGCCTCTCCTTCTAGCACCTGATGCCCAGCTCCCACCTGGCTCCAGCCTCCCCTCAGGGAGCTGCAGAGAGCAAGGAGGTCTCCCTCAGCCTCCTCCAGGCTCAACACTCCCAGCTCCCTCAGCTGCTCCTCCCCAGCCCTGTTCCCCAGACCCTTCCCCACCTTGGTTGCCCTTCTCTGGCCCTGCTCCAGCTCCTCAATGTCTTTCTCGGCGTGAGGAGCCCAAACCTGACCCCAGCACTCGAGCTGTGGCCTCCTCTTCTCCAGGCTGACCACCCCCAGCGCCCTCAGCTGCTCCTCCCCAGCCCTGGAGCCAGTGCAAGGAGCAGCTGAAGGATGCTCAGCTGCAGGACCACCATGCAGAGGTGGAGAGGCACAGACTGGACCTGGGGCGACAGCTGGGGGGGGTGGGGACACCCCCAGGCCAGTCCTGGGACCTGGGGTGACAGCTGGGGGGTGTGGGGACGTCCCCAGGCCAGTCCTGGGACCTGGGGTGACAGCTGGGGGGTGTGGGGATGTCCCCAGGCCAGTCCTGGGGTGGCATCAGGCTGGCTGGTGCCAGGGTAGGCAGTGCTGGAGGGGCTGCAGGGGGAGACTCCCCTGAGCCTTGCCAAGGCAGCAGAGCTGGAGCCGGGGGGGGCTCCACCCAACCACCTACCTCTGCTCCCAGTGCCCCCAGTGCCGCACTGGGAAGGTCTCCGCGGGCATCCCCCGGCTGGGGGGGGGTTAGGGGGTGGGGGCCGTCCCCATCCCCAAGCCCCTCCCCCAGCTCGGTTGCCCTTCCCTGGCCCCTCCCCAGCCCCTCCAAGGTCCTTTCTTACAGCGAGAGCTTGCCCACCTCGGAGCCTGCCCGGGCTGCTGCCCAGCCCGAGCCGTGCCAGCCGTGTGCCAGGGCAGGGGCACGCAGGGCCGGTGCCAGCCGGGGGCTCACCGGGTGCTTGACGCTGTAGTTGAGGATGATGAAGTCATCGTCCAGGGGCAGCCAGGAGCGCAGGGTGACGAAGTCTCTGTTCTTCAGGGGGCTTGGGCACTTCCCTGGGGGGACAGCCCCGAGCCCGGTGCCCATCGGGCACTACCCCCACACTGGGGAGGGGAGGGAAGGGAGGAGGGAGGGAGGGAGGGAGGGAGGAGGGAGGGGGGTGCCCTGCGAGTGCCGGGGGATGCCCGGCGGGGGCCGGGGGTGGAGCCCAGGGGTGCCGGAGAGTTCCCAATGAGTGCCCAGGAGGGGTTGGGGGGTGCTGAGGGGTGCCCTGGGAGTGCCGGGGGTGACCAGTGGGAGCTGGGGGTGCCGGGGGTGCCCGGGGGTTCCCAGGGGGAGCCCAAGGGGGCCAGAGGGTGCCCGGCGGGTGCTGGGGGTGGCCACGGGAGGCTGGGGGGTGCCGGGGGTGCCCAGGGAGGGTTGGGGGTGCCGGGGGTGCCGGGGGTGTCTAGTGGAGGCTGGGGGGTGCCGGGGGTGCCCAGGGAGGGTTGGGGGTGCCGGGGGTGCCAGGGAGGGTTGGGGGTGCCGGAGGGTGTCTAGTGGAGGCTGGGGGTGCCGGGGCTGCCCAGGGGGAGTTGGACGTGCCGCGGGGTGCCGGGGGTGGCGGGGGGTGGCCATGGGGCCTGGGGGGTGTCCGTGGGGGGTGCTCACAGGAGTAGTAGCCCACGTCGGCGTTGACGGTGAGGCGGCCGATGTCGTGCGTCTCGATCATGTTGGAGTCCCACTTGCTGCGGTAGTGAGAGTCGTGCAGCACGTCGTAGAGCGTCTCGGCAGCCACATCCTTGCAGCACAGGCGAGTCTGGAAGGGAGGGGACACCGGGAGAGGGTCTCAGCAGGGACAGCCTGGCAGCAGAGGTGAGGCTGGGGGAGGGGATACAGGGAGAGGGTCTCAGCAGGGACAGCCTGGCAGCAGAGGTGAGGCTGGGGGAGGGGGATACAGGGAGTGGATTGGGTTGGAAGGGACCCCAAAGCTCATCCAGCTCCAGCCCCCTGCCATGGGCAGGGACACCTCCCACCAGCCCAGGTTGCTCAAGGCCTCATCCAGCCTGGCCTGGAACACCTCCAGGCAGGAGGCAGCCACAGCCTCCCTGGGCAACCTGTGCCAGTGTCTCCCCAGCCTCACTGGGAAGAGTTTCTTCCTCCTCTCCAGTCTCAGTCTCCCCTCTCCCAGCTGCAATCCATTCCCTCTCCTCCTGCCCCTGCTGGCCCAGGTTGGTGCCATGTGTGGTGCCATATCCTCATGCTGCTATGAAGCCAGAGCCATGTGTGCCATGGAGGATCCCTGTCCCTGCTTCAGGACAGCCCAGGGGGAGCCACCAGCCCTGCTGCCAGCTCACAGTGCAAAGGCAGGAGGGCAGCAGTGGGTACAAGGACCTCGTGCCCTCAGGTAGAGCTGCCTGGTGGTCCAGACTCTGCTGCCTGGTGGTCCAGACTCTGCTGCCTGGGTACACAGAATCCTTGAGTCCCAGGTTGATGAGGGTGGGAAGGGACCTCTGGAGCTCACCCAGTCCAAGGCCCCTGCTCCAGCAGGGCACCCACAGCAGCTTGCCCAGCAGCACAATGCCCAGGGGGGTTGGAAGCTCTCCACACAAGGAGACTCCACAACCTCTCTGGGCAGCCTGCTCCAGGCCTCCAGCACCCTCACACCAAACAGCTGTCTCCTCCTCTTCAGATGGAACCCTCTGGGTGCCAGTCTGTGCCCACTGCCCCTTCTCCTGTCAAGGCTGCTCTGAGGTCTCCCTGGAGCCTCCTCTTCTCCAGGCTGAACAGCCCCAACTCCCAGCCTGTCCCCACAGGGGAGGTTCTGCAGCCCTCTGATCATCTTCATGGCCTCCTCTGCACCCACTCCAGCAGCTCCAGGTTCCTCTTGTGTAGGAGGCCCCAGGGCTGGACACAGCACTGCAGGGGAGGTCTCAGCAGAGCAGAGCAGGGCATGGTCAATGCCAGAGAAGTTTTCCTTGAGCCCTCTGCAGCCAGGAGCAGGCTCAGGAGCAGCCTCAGATCAATTCCTGGCCCCCAACTTTTCTTCTCCCTGCTGATTTCCTGAGGAGCTGCTGAGGCAGCAGCAGCAGCTCCAGGGAGCTTAGGCACAGGCAGCCTGATCTTTCTAAGCAGCCACCAAAGGGGACAGGAACATCACTCAGCTGCCAGCAGGCACAGCCCCACGTCCCCAGGCTCTGCAGGGACACTCTGGGGAGGTGCTGGGAGGGCTCTGGAAATCCTCTCCCTGGCTGATCCCCCAAAGCCTTCTGTGTCAACTCACCCAGGAACAGGCAGCAGCAGGAGGGTGGCAGCTCCTGATGCTGGGAGCTCAACCTTCCAGCCCAGCCCAGTCCTGGTCCTGCTGAGGATTGGGTTGGGTGAGAACCAAAGGAGGGTTGGGGCTGGGGGCTGGGAGCTGGTGGATGAGGAGGGGCTGCAGCCCTCTTTTGTGCCTACCAGCAGAGGAGGCTTCATGGAATCATGGAATGGTTTGGGTTGGTTTGGATCAGAGAGTCACAGAACCATGGAATGGTTTGGGTTGGTTTGGGTTGGTTTGGGTTGGTTTGGATCAGAGAACCACAGAACCATGGAATGGTTTGGGTTGGTTTCAGTTGGTTTGGATTAGAGAAGCATGGAATCATGGAATGGTTTGGGTTGGTTTGGATCAGAGAGTCATAGAACCATGGAATGGTTTGGGTTGGTTTGGGTTGGTTTGGGTTGGTTTGGATCAGAGAACCACAGAACCATGGAATGGTTTGGGTTGGTTTCAGTTGGTTTGGATTAGAGAAGCATGGAATCATGGAATGGTTTGGGTTGGTTTGGATCAGAGAGTCATAGAACCATGGAATGGTTTGGGTTGGTTTGGATCAGAGAAGCATGGAATCATGGAATGGTTTGGGGTGGGATCAGAGAACCATGGAATGTTTTGGATTGGTTGGGATGATAGAATCACAGAATCTCCAATCCACAATCCCAATCCACACCCCCAAATCTCCAGTCCACAATTCCCTTCTCCCTGGCTGAGCCCAGGGGAATTCTCCTGTGATCCCCCAAAGCCTTCTGTGTCAACTCACCCGGGAACAGGCAGCAGCAGGAGGGTGGCAGCTCCTGATGCTGGAGCTCAGACCTTCCAGCAGCCTCACACCAAAGAAATTTCTCCTCCTCTTCAGATGGACCCTGCTGGGTGCCAGTCTGTGCCCACTGCCCCTCGCCCTGTCCCTGGGCACCGCTGACAAGAGCCCCTTGGCCCCATGCCCTCACCCCCTGCTCCTGCAGCACCGTGCCAGGGATGCTCCTGCCCTGCCCTGCCGCTCCTGGGTGCAGGGTGGGGGTGGGTGGCGTGGGCCTGGCTGTAACTGGAGCTGTGGAGCTGCTGGCCAAGCCAGGGAGTGCATTATTGATGCCGGCAGCAGCCCTGCCCCTCCGGGGCCGGCAGGCCGGGGATGCCAGCCGCTGCTCTTTAGAGGCTCTGCATCTTTGATGAGCCGGCCAGCGGGGCCCTGTAACCGGAGACGGCCCTGCCGAAGGTGGGGGCAGGTCCCAGCAATCTCAGGCAAGCTGTCCCCCGCTGGCCTGGTGTGTGCCCAGCCCCCTGAAGTCATGCCCAGGCCAGGCTTGGAGCTGTGATGCACTCCCAAGGGCACCGTGGAGGAGAGGGTGGGACCCGACCCAACCCAGCCCCCTCCTCCTCCTCCTGCTCCTGCTTCCCAGCCAAGCACTCCCAGATGGGGCTGAAGCTGCTGCTGCTGGAGGGTGAAGGTTGTCTCCAGCTGGAGGTGGTCCTCCTGGAAGCCCTGGGGGCCAGCACAAGCTTGCCCCACTGCAGCCTGAGCACCATCAGCCCTCTCCAGGCACGGAGGAATGGAGGTGGTCAGCTGGGGCAGAGCCCAAACCCAGGCTATCCCCAGGGAATTCTGGTGGGGCAAATCCCAGGCTCCAGCTTCCCAGGGACCCCTCAGGTGCCACCTGCCCCGTGGAGGAACTGGGGCTCTCCAGCCCCGACCTGCCCGCCTCAACCCTTCCATACAGCCTGGGATCCTCCAGCCCCTGTTTTGGGAAGGGTCCCTGGGCAGTGCTGATCCCTGCAGCCTGCCCAGGCCCTCTCCAGAGCAGGGAAAAGCCACAGGGAGGAGGCAATGAGCCAGGCTGGCTGTGATGGTCCTCAGACCCCCACTGCCCCCTACCTGGGGTGCCCTCTCTCTGAGGCCTCCCCTCTGCTGGGCTGAGTTTCTTTGAACTTGGATGGACTTCAGGAGGTCCTTTCCAACCTGTGCAGGTGGTGCCAGGCAGCTGCTGTGCCTCCAGCACCTCAAATGCTCTCCAGTGCTGCCCCAGCAGCAGGCTGGCATCCAGCCACCGGCCACCCTCTGGACTCTGGGGTGTTGACCACCATGAGGGTGCTGGAGGCCTGGAGCAGGCTGCCCAGAGAGGTTGTGGAGTCTCCTTCTCTGGAGAGCTTCCAGCCCCCCTGGGCACTGTGCTCCTGGGCAAGCTGCTGTGGGTGGTGCTGATTCAGCAGGGGGTTGGGCTGGATGAGCTCCAGAGGCCCCTTCCAAGCCCTGGGATTCTGGGATGCAAACACCTCCTCATCCTCTTCTCCAGTTCAGGTCTCCCCAAGATGGCCATGAGGAGGCAAAGGGAAGCCTGCTGAAGCCCTCTCCCTGCAGGAGGCAGGCAGGCTGGCCAGGCATGGCTGCTCCTTGGTAGCTCTCCACTTCTGCTTACCACCTCCTTGGTCCTTCCAGGAGGATGTTCTCCATCACCTGCCCAGGACTGAGGTGGCAGAGCAGCAGCCCACAGTGCCCTGCAGCATCCTTCTGGCCCTTCTGGAAGGTGGATGTGACCTCTTCCCAGTCACCAGGGACCTCCTGTGGTCACCAGGACTCTTCACAAAGGGCAAGGCCAGAGCTCTCAGCACCCCCGGGGCATCCTGCCTGGTCTTGTGGAATTGTTCACCCCCAGCTGGTTAAAGTTCTCCCTGATCCTAGTCCAGAAGCTCTTCCTGGCTCATGGTGTACTGCAGGGGTGTAGACCTCTGCAGAGAGCGCTGCTCCTCCCCCTCCTCCTCACCTTGGCCTTGTGGGGCCTCCATCCATGCCTGCAGTGCAACCCCAGCTCCTCCTCCTGTCCCCCCCAGCTGCATCCTCTGCAGTTCAGGCACCCCAGAGAGGCTTCCAGTGACTCTGTGCTCAGAGGAGTGGTGGAAGAGCCTTCCCTGCTGCACCCCAGATGCCTCCTCACCACCTCCCCACACCTGCCCTGCTCTCCAGGGCAGCCAACCTTTCCCTGACTCTGCTGGTTGAAAGCTCTCTGAGCTTGGTTGGCCTGGAGGGAAGGTCCTCTGGCCCTCCTTGCTTAGGTGGATGCCATCCCTGCCCAGCACTCCTCACCCTCAGTGGGCAGGAGAACCCAAATCCTGCCCAGGACACCAGCCCTGGAGCCAAGCACTGCCCAGACAGGATGCTCCCACCCAGGGCTCACCCCGTGATGGGACTCCCATGCCCCTTGTAACCCCTCTTGGTGTACCCAGGGCCACCTGGCAGTGCCACTGGTGCCATGCAGCCAAGCACTGGGGTGTGATGAGCTGAGGGATGGTCGAACCTCACTGATCCTGCTGCAGAGCCAGGCCCTGGCAGGCCACAAACCTCCTGGGGGCGCCTAACCTCTGCAGGATGCACGTTCGGTGCAGGACACGAAGTGATGTACCCCAGGATGGTGTGGCCAGGAGAGAGGCCCCAGGGAGACGTCCTCCCAGCCTTGGGGGCTCCCAAGGAGGCCATCTCCATCCTATCAGCAATCTTGGGCCCTGCCTGCCTGCTTCTGCCCCCTGCAAGGTGAGCCCAGAGTGGGGTGGGGGGGAAGCTGCAGAGGGCACCTGGCAGGTTGAAAGGCTAAAGCCACGGGGCAAGGAGTGAGAGCCCCAAGGAGCAGCTTGGCAGCTGGGGAAGCTGCCTCTGAGGATGCTTTCGGGGAGGCCAGAAACTCCCCCGGGGCAGGGTTGAGCAGGGCGTTGGGCACCTGCAGGCTGGGCCAGCCCGGCAGGGGCAGGGCAGGGGCAGGGGCAGGGGCAGGGGCAGGGGCAGGGGCAGGGGCAGGGTGGGCGGTCCTGCAAGCCGCAGGCTTCTCCTTACCTTGATTTTCTGGACGGTGCAGCTCTCCTCCTGGCCCTGGCTCCAGACCGTGATGCCAGCCTTGTTGTAGCGGCAGTGCCAGCCCTCCGGGCTCTCACACTGAGCCCTGAAGGAGCTGAAGTCGGAGTCGTCCGGGATGTAAACCATCTCCCCTCCTCTGGACATGGGGGCCGGGCGGCTGGAGCCGGGCTGCGGGCGCCGGGCTCCGTCCTGCCTCACCCCGCGGGGACCCTCCCTGCCCTTCAGCCCTGCCTGGCGCAGCTCACATCATCCTCCCTCCCTCCTTCCTTCTTTCCTTCCCCTGCCTCCCTCAGCCCCTGGCCCTGCGGTGGGCAGCGGGGCGGGCTGGGCACACGGCGGTGGGCAGGGAGCTGGGTGCCCCGCGGAGCGGCAGCGGGGAGGAAGGCTCCGTGCCGGCAGTTGCTCCGGCAGCTGCTGGCAGCTCGGGTGTCTTCTCCTGCCGGCTCCCCAGCATCACATTTCTCTCCGGCTGCTTGGCAGCTCCTCAATTATTCAGCAGGTAGCGGGGAGCAGGTGGCTCGGCTTGCAGGGCCAAGCTGCCACCGGTCCCCCCGCCGCCGACCTCCCCCCTCCAAGGACCTTGCCGGCCCTGGAGCTCCCCTCTCTGAAGCTCTGGCAATCTCTGTGCCTGACTTTGCAGCAGCAGCAGCTCGCTGGAAGGATCAGCTGATCCTCTAAGCAGGAGCAGCAGCCTGGATGGCCTTCAGCAGCAGCGGGATGCAGGTCTCAGCAGGTCCTGGCGTGACAAGGAGGAAGCCATGGTCCAGAACACAGGAGCAGGGCTGCCAAGGTGCCCAGGATCGGTGGGGATGGGCTCAGGATGGACCCATGGTGGTCCAGAAGACAGGAGCAGGGCTGCCATGGTGCCCAGGATCAGTGGGGATGGGCTCAGGATGGACCCATGGTGGTCCAGAAGACAGGAGCAGGGCTGCCAAGGTGCCCAGGATCGGTGGGGATGGGCTCAGGATGGACCCATGGTGGTCCAGAACATAGGATCAGGGCTGCCAAGGTGCCCTGGGTTGGTGGGGGTGGGCTCCGGGCATGGTGAAGGGAAAGGATTGAGGAGATTGCTCCCCACTGGGCTGTAGGATGCTGATGGGGATGATCCCCTGAGGGTCTCTAGGTCACCCTCCCAGTCAGAGGAGAAACAGCAGCAGAGAAGAGAAGGCTCTGGGCGGGGCTTAGAGCAGCGTTTCAGTGCTGAAGGCTGGGGAGGGGATGCCCAGAAGGGGCTGTGGGGCTAGGCCCAGGGGCAACAGCCTGCAACTGGAGCAGGGCAGGGGCAGGTTGGACCTCAGGAGGAAGTTCTGCACTGTGAGGCTGGGGAGAGACTGGCACAGGCTGCCCAGCGGGGTGGTGGAGGCTCCATCCCTGCAGACATCCAAGGTCAAACTTGATGAGGCCCTGAGCAACCTGCTCCAGCTGGAGGTGTCCCTGCTGCCTGCAGGGGTTGGACAGGATCACAGAATCCCAGAACTGTCAGGGCTGGAAGGGACCTCAAGGCTCAGCCAGTCCCAACCCCCTGCCTTGGGCAGGGACACCTCACACTGCAGCAGCTTGCTCACAGCCACATCCAGCCTGGCTGCAAACACCTCCAGGGGTGAGGCTGCCACCACCTCCCTGGGCAGCCTGTGCCAGTCTCTCACCACCCTCATGGGGAACAATTTCTTCCTCACATCCAATCTCAGTCTCCCCACTTCTAGTTTTGCTCCATCCCCCCCAGTCCTATCCCTCCCTGACACCCTCAAAAGTCCCTCCCCAGCTTTCTTGCAGCCCCCTGCAGATCCTGCAAGGCCACAAGAAGGTCTCCTGGAGCCTTCTCCTCTCCAGCCTGCACAACCCCAACTCTCTCAGTCTGTCTCCAGAGCAGAGCAGCTCCAGCCCTCTGCTCCTCCTCGAGGCCCTTCTCTGGACACCTTCTAGCACCTCCAGAACCTTCCAGGATGGCCTTGGAGGGTCCCTTCCAGCCCAATGCAACCTGTGGCTTTGTGACCAGCATTGGGTAGGGTCACCCACAGCTTTGCACAGCTCTGTCCCACCCTCTGCAGGTCCTCCAGCTGCACCACCTCCCCGGGACGACAAAACTCTCAGCCCTGGTGTCCAGGCTCCAGCTGCCCTTGATGGCCATTGCCCATCTCATGCCCTGCTGAGGGAGGTCAGCTCCAGCATCTCTGCCTCTGCCTCCCAGGGAGCTGCAGGATGCTGCTGGATCCCAGCTCATCCTTCTTGTAGCCTCAAGCCCCAGCCCTGCCAGCAGCCTCTACTGCTCCTCCACCTCTCCCTGGGGCACAGCACCCAGCTGAGGGCTTGCTTGGTGCTGTGCAGAGGGAGTGACCTCTGTGGCTGCTGGCCAAGCTCCTCCTCATGCCACCCAGGGTGCAGAGCTTGTCCCATTTGTTCAACCTCTTGTCCAGGTCCTTTTCTGGAACCTTCTCCCAGGTCCTTTTCTGGAATCCTCTCTCAGATCCTTTTCTGGAACCTTCACCCAGGTCCTTTCCTGGAACCTCCTCTCAAATCCTTTCCTGGAACCTTCTCCCAGATCCTTTCCAGGACCCTTCTGCCAGGTCCTTTCTTTCACTGGAATCCTCTCTCAGATCCTTTCCTGGAACCCTCTCCCAGGTCCTTTCCTGGAATCTCCTCTCAAATCCTTTCCTGGAACCTCCTCCCAGATCCTTTCCTGGAACCTCCTCCCAGATCCTTTCCTGGAACCTCCTCCCAGATCCTTTCCTGGAACCTCCTCCCAGATCCTTTCCTGGAACCTTCTCCCAAAACCTTTCCTTGAGTCCTCTCCCAGATCCTTTCCTGGAACCTTCTCCCAGATCCTTTCCTGGAACCTTCTCCCAGATCCTTTCCTGGAATCTTCTCCCAGATCCTTTCCAGGAACCTTCTCCCAGATCCTTTCCAGGACCCTTCTCCCAGGTGCTTTTCCCCTGGGGCCCTGCTCAGCCCCTCGGCCGCCAGCCTGGGCGAGACCTGAGCTCCTCTGGTCCCATCTGGCCTCCAAGGTTCCTGCTGACCCCAGTTCTAAGCTTCTTGGGGTCCACCTGGCCTGAGGCTGCTGCTCCCATGCCCCTAGCTTCCCCTCAGCTGCCAGACCTCCCCTTGTCTCCCCATTCTGATGAGGCTGAGGACCGCGGCCCCAGGAATGACCTCAGGGTGCCCCCGTGGGACCAGGCAGCCCTGCTGCCCACCCAGGCAGGGGCAAAAACTGCTGCTGGAAGGGAGAGCAAGGAGCAAGCTGGAGAGCTGCAGCTGCTCCCCCAGCCCTGCCTGGGGCCACGCTGGGTGAGCAGCCC
This sequence comes from Picus viridis, assembly GCA_033816785.1. Taxonomy (NCBI): domain Eukaryota; kingdom Metazoa; phylum Chordata; class Aves; order Piciformes; family Picidae; genus Picus; species Picus viridis. The sequence continues at coordinate 1,788,075 of CM066593.1, forward strand.
CTGGGCCGTGCACCTCCCCTCCTGGTGGGGCTTGGGGAGCTCTGGCTGCTGTGCCCGTCACCGGGCCACGCTTGGCCGGGCTGCTGCTGCTGCTGCTGCAGTGGGCAGGGAGGGGCAGGTGCCCAAGGTGGGCACAGCGCACAGCAAAGACCTTGGGGTGGCCGGGGGCTGCAGAGGAGGGAGAGAGAGTGAGGCCAGAGGGATTTGTGGTCCAGAGCTGCCTCACAGCCTTGCTGCAGTGTCCCAGGAGATGCAGAGGAGCATCCCTGGGAGCGTGTCCACAGCCCTGTGACCGTGGGCAAGGCAAAGGAGGTCGCCACAGCCCCTGCCAGAGCCAGGCACAGCCTGGAGGGTCCATGCCTGCATGTGGGACACTTGTCTGATATGCCTGAAGGCCACCCAGTGAGGCCTGGACAGACAGAGCTGGGCAGAGAGGATCCCAGTGAGGCTCAGCCAGGATGAGTGCAGAGTCCTGCAGCTGGGCAGGAAGAATAAGCTGCAGCAGGACAGGCTGGGGGGGGACCATGTGGCTAAGTTGGTAGTAAGACTCTTACTGGGAAGGTCGTGAGTTCAAGCCTGCAGTGGGCAGGAGAGTTCTCTTTGGCAGCAATGGAATTGGACTTGGTGCCATGGTCTAGTCATGGGGTCTGTGGTGACAGGTTGGACTGGAGGAGGTCTCTTCCAACCTTGGTGCTGATACTGTAAGCAGATGGGATCTGCTGCAGAGCAGCCCCAAGGAGAAGGACCTGGGAGTGCTGGTGGGCAGCAAGTTCTGCATGGGACAGCAATGTGCCCTGGGGGCCAAGAAGGCCAATGGGGTCCTGGGCTGCATTCAGAGGCGTGTGTCCAGCAGAGCCAGGGAGGTTCTCCTCCCCCTCTGCTCTGCCCTGGGGAGACCTCACCTGGAATACTGCATCCATCTTTGGGCTCCCCAGGTCAAGAGGGACAGGGATCTGCTGGAGAGAGTCCAAGGGAGGGCTACAAGGATGCTGAAGGGACTGCAGCACTGCCTGGTGAGGAGAGGCTGAGAGCCCTGGGGGTGGTTAGTCTGGAGAGGAGAAGACTGAGAGGGATCTGATCAATGTCTATCAATATCTGAGGGCTGGGGGTCAGGAAGGAAGGGACAGGGACAACCTCTGCTCACTGCACCCTGGGACAGGCCAAGGGGCAATGGATAGAAACTCCAGCAGAGGAGGTTCCAGCTCACCATGAGGAGGAACTTCTCCACTGTGAGGCTCCCAGAGCCCTGGAGCAGGCTGCCCAGAGAGGTTGTGGAGTCTCCTTCTGTGGAGCCTTTCCAGCCCTGTCTGGATGTGTTCCTGTGTGCCCTGTGCTGGGTTCTCTGGTCCTGCTCTGGCAGGGGGCTTGGACTGGAAGATCTCCAGAGGCCCCTTCCAACCCCCAACACCCTGAGAGCCTGTGTGGGGGAAGGTAGGACCTGAGCCTGCAGGCTTTGCAGCTCCAAAGCATCTCCATGGGGTGAAGGACAGTGCAGTGCTGGGGATGGAGGCGCTCCAAGAGCTTGCCCAGCACCACTGAAGCAGAACCCAGCTCTGCCTGGCCACATTTGTCTCTGCATTTGCAGATGGGACCATTTCTCTCCCTGGTTGGGCAGGCTGGGAGCTTGGCTGGAAAGAGCTTTCTTCTCTTCTGGAGGAACCCCTGGGCTCAGAGCTCAAGCTGGGCAGCAGTGCAGCCACCCAAGAGCTTGCTGGGCACCATCACACATCCCCTGCAAGCCTCCAGCCGAGCTGAGGTGGGTTCCCACAACCCACCTGCCCTTGCAAGCACTCAGGGCCCCAAAGAGCCTCCTTTACCGTGGCCCTTGGACCCTTTGGACCCAAGGCCTGAGTTTGGGTGATGCTCTGGGAGCCTGCACACCCCGAGGGGCAGAGATGAAGGTGCAGAATGCAAAGCCATGCTGGTGCCCCCAGAGAGACCCCAAAGTTCCAGGGCTGCAGGGACCCCCAGAGCCCCCAGAGGGACCCCAAAGCCTTGGGGCTGCAGATCTCTGGGGGATCAGGGACACACCAGAGCCCCAGGGAGAGCAGAGTCCTGGTGCTGCAGGGAGCCCTGGGGCTCTGATGAGACCCAAAGGCCCAAAGCCTGGTGAGAACCCAGAGGCCTGGGGCTGCAGGGACCCTAGGTGCCATGCACCAGTAGAGCTGAGGGGTGACCTTCTGGAGAGCAGCTCCATGGAGAAGGAGCTGTGAGTGCTGGGGGATAAGTTGCCCATGAGCCAGCAATGTGCCCTCCTCCCCAGGAAGGTCAAGAGTCTCTTGGGGTGCATCAAGAAGAGTGTGGCCAGCAGGTCAAGGGAGGGGCTCTTCCCCTTCTCTTCTGTCCTAGGCAGGCCACAGCTGGAGAGCTGAGACCAATTCTGGGCTCCCCAGTTCAAGAGGGACAGGGAACTGCTGGAGAGAGTCCAGAGGAAGCTACAAAGCTGCTGAGGGCCCTGGAGCAGCTCTGTGAGGAGCAAAGGCTGAGAGCCCTGGGGGTGCTGAGCCTGGAGAAGAGCAGCCCCAGACGGGAGCTGAGCAATGCTCAGCAAGAGCTAAAGGAGCTGTGGGGGGCAAGAGACTGGGGCCAGACTCTGCTCAGTGGTGCCCAGGGACAGGGCAAGGGCACAAAGTGGCACCCAGGAGGTTCCATGTGAAGAGGAGGAGAAAGTTGTTTGTTGTGAGGGTGCTGGAGGCCTGGAGCAGGCTGCCCAGAGAGGTTGTGGAGTCTCCTTGTGTGGAGAGCTTCCAACCCCCCTGGGCACTGTGCTGCTGGGCAAGCTGCTGTGGGTGCCCTGCTGGAGCAGGGGTCTTGGACTGGATGAGCTCCAGAGGTCCCTTCCAGCTGCCACCACGCTGGGATTCTGGGATTCTCTGGCTGGAGAACCTCCCCCCCCGGCCTGTGCCCACCTGCAGCTGCCGTGACCAGTGCCAGTCCGTCCCAAGCAGGACAGTGTCCGACGCGTGGGTGACATCCTCAGGCCAGGGCCGCCGTGCCCGGGGACGCGGCGGTGGCTGCAGTCTGGAGCTCGGCCGCTAGGTGTCAGTGGAGCTCCACCAGTGACGGCCGCAGCGCCAGGGCCAGCGCCGCGGCGGCGACCGGGACGTGGACCCGCGGCAGGGAGGCGGCGAGCAGCGGCGTCCCTGCGGCTCCCCTGCCGCCCTCAGCCGCCGAGCTGGCACCGTCCCCGTGCTCCACACACCAGTGCCACCGGCCCGGCCGTCAGGTGGAGGTGACAGCTTGGGGCTGCTTCTGAGCTGGGTCCTCGACCTGGGTCCTCCCCATGGGGGCCAGGCAGGTGCTGGCTGCTCTCCTGTGTGCCCTCCCAGGGTGACACCGAATCACAGAAGTGTCAGGGCTGGAAGGGACCTCAAGGCTCAGCCAGTTCCAACGCCCCTGCCATGGGCAGGGACACCTCACACTGCAGCAGGTTGCTCACAGCCACATCCAGCCTGGCTGCAAACACCTCCAGGGGTGAGGCTGCCACCACCTCCCTGGGCAACCTGTGCCAGTCTCTCACCACCCTCATGGGGAACAACTTCTTCCTCACATCCAATCTCAATCTCCACACTTCTAGTTTTGCTCCATCCCCCCAGTCCTGTCACTCTCTGACACCCTTAAAAGTCCCTCCCCAGCTTTCCTGGAGCCCCCTGCAGATCCTGCAAGGCCACAAGAAAGTCTCCCTGGAGCCTTCTCCTCTCCAGCCTGCACAGCCCCAACTCTCTCAGGCTGTCTCCAGAGCAGAGCAGCTCCAGCCCTCTGCTCCTCTTCGTGGCCCTTCCCTGGACACCTTCCAGCACCTCCAGATCCTTCCTGGCACAGAGGCTCCAGAACTGGACCCAGAGCTGCAGCTGTGGTCTCAGCAGAGTGGAGCAGAGGGGCAGAATCCCCTCCCTCACCTGCTGGCCACACTTCTCCTGCTGCAGCCCAGGCTCTGCTTGGCTCTCTGGGCTGCAAGTGCTCACTGCTGGCTCCTTTGAGCTTCAGGGGTGGCTTCTTCCCCTCCCTGTCCCCCACTGCCCTGAGCTGGCTGTGGCACCCCAGGGACTCTGCCTGGAAGCTCAGAGGTGAGGGCTTGGGGGGATTTGCACCTCAGAGCACTGGGTGTTACTGGAGCCAGTTTAAGGTGCCCAGGATGCTGGGCATGCTGAGGCCACTTCTGAGTGCCCAGAGGGAGGAGACCTTCCCCCATAAATGTGGCTGTTAAGCAGAGGAAGGGATGAAGCTCCAGGAGCTCTCCTCTTCCTCCTTGCTCTGCCACCACATCCTCCCTGCTCCTAGCTAGGTCCAACCTGCTGGAGGCCTGGAGCAGGCTGCCTGGAAAGGTTGTGGAATCTCCTTGTGTGGAGAGCTTCCACCCCCCCAGGCATTGTGCTGCTGGGCAAGCTGCTGTGGGTGCCCTGTTTTGGCAAGGGGCTTGGGCTGGATGAGCTCCAGAGGTCCTTTCCAACCCTCACCACGCAGGGATTCTGTAACAGGCCATTTCCCACTGGTGTGATGTCTGTCTGTGGCAGCCCTCAGGAGCGCTGCTGGACACCCTTGGGTGGTCCCCAGCCACCCTGTGCTGTGCAGGCTGGGCAGGGGTGCAGTGAGCTGTGCCCTGCTCAGGGTGTGGAGCGATTAAAGAGCTTTGTTTGTCCTACTGAAGCACATCAGGAAGAGTCACAGGGCACTGAGCTAGAAAATAGCATCCTTGGCACCAGCTCCTGCCACCCTCAGCCATGGCCCTTGCAGGCTTGCTCAGGTTGGATGAGAGGCCTTGTGCCACCTGGTGTGGGGTTGGAACTGGATGAGCGTGAAGGTTCCTTCCAACCCAACCTATTCTGTGTCCAGAGGGACCTGGACAGGCTGCAGAGCTGGGCCCATGACAACCTCAGGAGGTTCAACGGGACCAAGGGCAAGGTCCTGCAGCTGGCTCAGGGCAATCCCAGGCACTGATATAGGCTGGGGAGGGACTGGCTGGAGAGCAGCCCTGGGGGAAAGGCCTTGGGGGTGCTGGGGGAGGAGAAGCTCAGCAGGAGCCAGCAGTGAGCACTTGTAGCCCAGAGAGCCAAGCAGAGCCTGGGCTGCAGCAGGAGAAGTGTGGCCAGCAGGGGAGGGAGGGGATTCTGCCCCTCTGCTCCACTCTGCTCAGACCACAGCTGCAGCTCTGGGTCCAGTTCTGGAGCCTCTGTGCCAAGAAGGATCTGGAGGTGCTGGAAGGTGTCCAGGGAAGGGCCATGAGGATGAGCAGAGGGCTGGAGCTGCTCTGCTCTGGAGACAGCCTGAGAGAGTTGGGGTTGTGCAGGCTGGAGAGGAGAAGGCTCTGAGGAGACCTCACTGTGGCCTTGCAGGATCTGCAGGGGGCTCCAGGAAAGCTGGGGAGGGACTTTTGAGGGTGCCAGGGAAGTGATAGGACTGGGGGATGAAGCAAGACTAGAAATGGGGAGATTGAAATTGGATGAGAGGAAGAAGTTGTTGCCCATGAGGGTGGTGAGAGACTGGCACAGGCTGCCCAGGGAGGTGGTGGCAGCCTCACCCCTGGAGGTGTCTGCAGCCAGGCTGGATGTGGCTGTGAGCAACCTGCTGCAGCATGAGGTGTCCCTGCCCATCCACAAGCAGGGCTGGCTGGACGAGCCAGGGAATGAAAGGCCGGTCAGCCTGACCTCAGTGCCAGGCAAGGTCATGGAACAGGTCACCTTGAGTGTGATCACACAGCACTTACAGGATGGCCAGGGGCTCAGGCCCAGCCAGCATGGATTTAGGAAAGGCAGGTCCTGCCTGACCAACCTGATCTCCTTCTATGCCCAGGTGACTGCCTGGTGGATGTGGGGCAGGCTGTGGATGTAGTGGACCTGGACCTCAGCAAGGCCTTTGACACTGTGCCCCACAGCAAACTCCTGGCCAAGCTGTCAGCCCCTGGCTTGGGCAGCAGCACTCTGAGCTGGGTTAGGAACTGGCTGGAGGCTGAGCCCAGAGAGTGGTGGTGAATGGTGCCACATCCAGCTGGCAGCCAGGCACCAGTGGTGTCCCCCAGGGATCAGTGCTGAGCCCTATGCTCTTCAACATCTTTATTGATGATCTGGATGAGGGCATTGAGTCCATCAGCAGTCAGTTTGCAGATGACACCAAGCTGGGGGCAGGAGTTGATCTGCTGGAGGGCAGAGAGGCTTTGCAGAGGGACCTCGACAGGCTGGACAGATGGGCAGAGTCCAAGGGCAGGAGACTGAACACATCCAAGTGCCAGGTGCTGCACATTGGCCACAGCAACCCCAGGCAGTGCTACAGGCTGGGGGCAGAGTGGCTGGAGAGCAGCCAGGCAGAGAGGGACCTGGGGGGACTGGTGGATGGTAGGCTGAACATGAGCCTGCAGTGTGCCCAGGGGGCCAAGAAGGCCAATGGCATCCTGGCCTGCAGCAGGAACAGTGTGGCCAGCAGGAGCAGGGAGCTCATTCTGCCCTGTGCTCAGCACTGGTTAGGCCACACCTTGAGTCCTGTGTCCAGTTTAGGAAGGATGTTGAGTTGCTGGAAGGTGTCCAGAGAAGGGCAACAAAGCTGGGGAGGGGTCTGGAGCACAGCCCTGTGAGGAGAGGCTGAGGGAGCTGGGGTTGCTTAGCCTGGAGAAGAGGAGGCTCAGGGGAGACCTCATTGCTCTCTACAACTCCCTGAAGGGAGGTTGTGGACAGGTGGGGGTTGGTCTCTTCTCCCAGGCAAGCAGCACCAGAACAAGAGGACACAGTCTCAAGCTGTGCCAGGGGAGGTTCAGACTGGATGTTAGGAGGAAGTTCTACATAGAGAGAGATTGGCCACTGGAATGTGCTGCCCAGGGAGGTGGTGGAGTCCCCATCCCTGGAGGTGTTCAGGAGGAGACTGGAGGGGGTGCTTGGTGCCATGGGTTAGTTGTTTAGCTGGGTTGGGTTGGTTGATGGGTTGGATGGGATGATCTTGAAGGTCTCTTCCAACCTGGTTTATTCTATTCACTAATTAATTTGTCTTTGGCTTCCAGGAGGAGTTTGCTGGAAGCCCTGTGAAGGGTAGCCAGGCCCTGCTGCCAGGCTGGCATGGACAGGAGGGAGGCCCACCTCCCCAGAAGACGGTCTCTTGGCCTCAGGACCCTAAGGGTCTGGCCCCAGGATGGCACTGGGGCTCAGGGGGAATGGACACCAACACCCCATGCCCAGGCTAGCCCAGGGTGGAGGGCCAGGGGCAAGCACCCTGTGTACCAGCAGCTTGCTGTGCCCATCCCCACACTGACACAGGGCTGGGAGGTGGCACCAGCCACCCAGTGCTGACCTTCTGGCATTGCCAACAGCAACAGGCCAAAGCTTCTGGCTCCCTCTTCTTCCTGGCCAGGAGGAGAAGGCACAGGAGAGTCCAAGCATTGTCCTGCTGAACCACACTGGCAACTGGCACTGCTGCACAGCCCCACAGCACTGGCACAGGAGGGCTGTGGTGAGGATGGGAGGTGGCATCCCCAGTGGCCTGGTGGTGCCGGCTGGCACAAAGCCTCCCTTGCAGGGGGCACCCAACGCCAAGGGTGTGGCTGGGTGCCCTCAGTCCCCATTGCCACCACCTTTACCCCCTGGGGCTCCTGCAGAGCCCACGGCTGGTGCAAGGGAGGCTGAGTGGGCAGAGAGTGCTGGGGGGCATGCAGGGTGCCATGGGGGTTGTGGGTGCCAGGGGGTGTGTGCCATTAAGGGGGGTGGGGGGTGCCAGGCATGTTATGTTTTGATTTCTGTGCTCCCCCACTGCCACTCTGCTTCATCTTCCCAAAGCAGCTCCTGGCTCCTCGACACCATCCTCCACCCTACCTAAATTACCTCCTGCTCCACCACCACCATTTTTGCAGCCCCCTCCCAAGGCCAGGGGCAAGACCCTCACCAGCCAAGCTGCCAGCCAGAGGAGCCCAGCCCCAGGGAGGAGGCCCAGCCAGCACCCGTGGATGAGACTGGAGGAGTCATGAATCATGTTCCTAACAACCGGGGGCCACCAGGCCCCCCGGCCTTTGTTGTCACCACCACCATCACCCAGTGCGCACCAGGGGCACTCACCAGCGACGAGAGGAGGATCCTCAGCCCAGAAGGGCTCAGCTTGGGGCTGCTGCCTCGCCTGGCGGGGATTAAATAGGGGAGTGGGTGGGGAGGGCCAAGTGGCCACACCTGGGGTGGGAGGAGACTCCAACGGAGCCCAGGTGCTCTGGGGTTTGAGGGGAAACAAGGGGAAAATGGGGCAGGTGAGGGACTTTTAGGGTGTTAGGACTAAGGGGAACGGGAAAAAAAGGTCGAAATGGGGAGATGGAGATTGGATGAGAGGAAGAAGTTGTTCCCCATGAGGGTGGTGAGAGACTGGCACAGGTTGCCCAGGGAGGTGGTGGCAGCCTCACCCCTGGAGGTGTTTGCACCTGGCTGGATGTGGCTGTGAGCAAGCTGCTGCAGTGTGAGGTGTCCCTGCCCATGGCAGGGGGGTTGGGACTGGCTGAGCCTTGAGGTCCCTTCCAGCCCTGACACTTCTGTGATCCCATGGCTCCAGAGACCTGCACCCCCAGCCTGGGGGGCACACGGAGCAGGAGGGCAGGTTCCTGTCCCCACCTCAGCCGGGAGGGGGGAGACGACGACTTGTCCCCCTCAGTGCCAACAGCTTGATGACATCTCAGCCCCTCCATGAGACCCTCCAGCAGCCTCCTCCCAGCGCAGGGCTTCTCCATGGGGGGCCTGAGCTCCGTGCATCCCAGCATGGGGGCGGGGGTGGCGCTGGGGGTGGAGGGCCGGGGACCGTGCGGGGGTGGCCGCGGCCCTTGCGCCGTGCCCGGGGCTGGCGACGCCTGCAGCCCCTCTCGGCCGCCGACGCCTGCAGCCCCTCTCGGCCGCCGACGCCTGCAGCCCCTCTCGGCCGCCGACGCCTGCAGCCCCTCTCGGCCTCGCTCCAGCCGTAGCAACAGTTGCTACGGTTCCCCTTGCCCGTTCCCGTTTCCCGACTCCAGGGGCTGCCCAAGGCAGCTCCGGCGCTGCCGGCGCTGCGTTTACAGGCAATTAAAGCTCATTAATTGTGCAGAAGCAACGGAGGCCCCGAGGCAGCGTCCTGGGGTGAGTCCTGCAGGGCAGGCAAGCAGAGCCAGGCAGCCCTGCAACATCCCGCACGCTGCGGGGCGGGGGGGTCTGCACCCAGCTGGGGTGAGGTGGGGCTGAGCTTGGCTTAGAGGGATTCCTGAGCCGGGAGCAGAGCCTGAGGGATGGGGCATGGCCGTGGGCTCACCTGGAGAACTGCCTCCAGCTCTGGGCCCCCAGCACAAGGAGAAACAAGGAGCTGCTGGAGAGAGTCCAGAAGAGGCCATGGAGATGATCAGAGGCTGGAGAACCTCCCCTGTGGGGACAGGCTGGGAGAGCTGGGGCTGCTCAGCCTGGAGAAGGCTCCAGGGAGACCTCAGAGCAGCCTTCCAGTACCTGAAGGGCTCCAGGAGAGCTGGGGAGGGACTTTGGACAAGGTCTGGGAGTGCCAGGACGAGGGACAATGGCTTTTTGCTGGGAGAGAGGAAATTAAGACTGGAGATGAGGAAGAAATTCTTGGCAGTGAGGGTGGGCAGACACTGGCACAGGCTGCCCAGGGAGGCTGTGGCTGCCTCCTGCCTGGAGGTGTTCAGGGCCAGGGTGGATGAGGCCTTGAGCACCCTGGGCTGGTGGGAGGTGTCCCTGCCCATGGCAGGGGTTGGAATTGGTTGCTCTTGAAGGTCCTTTCCATCCCAACCTGCTCTGTGACTCCATGGCTTTGACAGGTCTCCAGCACCCACTCCTGCAAGCTGAGCATCCACCACCCCCCGGCCCAGCAGAAAAGGGGCTCGGGTCCCCAGCTGCCTCCTCCCGCGGGGGGAGGTGTGCCAGCACCGCCTCCCTCCTGGCATCTCAGAGCTTTGCCCGGGGGCTGCGATCGGCTCTGCTGTGGAGCAGGGGCTGGCTGGAGGCTGCAGCCCCCAGCTGGCTGAGCGGAGCCGGCTCGGGCAGGTGCTGCTGCTGCTGCAGCTCCCGAGCGGCCCTGCCGCGGGAAAAACAACGGCATTTGGTGGCAGGGGGGAAAAAGCATCTCCAGGACGGATGGGAACGAAGCTTTGATTGGGAACAGATGCAGGAGACAAGGGGAGGGAGGGAGGGGGGGGGGGGGTGGCAGGTAGCGGCGCGGGGCCAGCCGCCAGCCCCGCTCACGGTTCCTTGTTGCAGGGGAGGGAAAAGTCCCCCGAAGCAGCTGGTGCTCAGCTCCCCCTGGCCCTGCCCGCTGCTGGGCTGGCTGCCAGCCTGCCCCCGACCTGCCAGCGCTGCCGGTGCTGGGCATGGCAGTGAAGATGCAGCAGCAAGTGGGGCACTGCCTGCATCCTGGGTGCAGCGCTGGGGGGATGGGTGCGGCATTAGGGGTGCTGGGTGCAGCTCTGGGGGTGCTGGGTGCAGCTCTGGGGGTGCTGGGTGCAGCTCTGGGGACGCTGGGTGCAGCACTGGGGACACTGGGTGCAGCTCTGGGGGTGCTGGGTGCAGCTCTGGGGGTGCTGGGTGCAGCTCTGGGGTTCTGGGTGCAGCACTGAGGGCACTGGGTGCAGCTCTGGGGGTGCTGGGTGCAGCTCTGGGGGTGCTGGGTGCAGCTCTGGGGTTCTGGGTGCGGCACTGAGGGCACTGGGTGCAGCTCTGGGGGTGCTGGGTGCAGCTCTGGGGGTACTGGGTGCAGCACTGGGAGTACTGGGTGCAGCTCTGGGGGTACTGGGTGCAGCACTGAGGGCACTGGGTGCAGCTCTGGGGGTGCTGGGTGCAGCTCTGGGGGTGCTGGGTGCAGCTCTGGGGTTCTGGGTGTGGCACTGAGGGCACTGGGTGCAGCTCTGGGGGTGCTGGGTGCAGCTCTGGGGTTCTGGGTGTGGCACTGAGGGCACTGGGTGCAGCTCTGGGGGTGCTGGGTGCAGCTCTGGGGGTACTGGGTGCAGCACTGGGAGTACTGGGTGCAGCTCTGGGGGCACTGGGTGCAGCACTGGGAGTACTGGGTGCAGCTCTGGGAGTACTGGGTGCAGCTCTGGGGGTACTGGGTGCAGCACTGAGGGCACTGGGTGCAGCTCTGGGGGCGCTGGGTGCAGCTCTGGGGGTACTGGGTGCAGCACTGGGGGTGCTGGTTCCAGCTCTGAGGTTCTGGGTGCAGCTCTGGGGGTACTGGGTGCAGCTCTGGGGGTACTGGGTGCAGCACTGAGGGCACTGGGTGCAGCACTGGGAGTACTGGGTGCAGCTCTGGGGGTACTGGGTGCAGCTCTGGGGGCGCTGGATGCAGCTCTGAGGGTGCTGGGTGCAGCTCTGGGGTTCTCACTCAACTGCCCTGCAGGCACCCACCCAGCCCCACCAGGGCACCCCACTGTCCCCCTAGGGCTGGGCAGGACAGGGCTGGTGTGGGGCTGATCCCCAGGTACCCCAATGGGTGAATACTTCCATGAGGCAGAGCGTCGAGGTGCCCAGCACCCTGGGCAGGGATCCATCCTGCCTCTTGGTAGGCAGTGAACAGGTTACCCAGGGGATTGTGGCTGCCCCATCCCTGGAGGTGTTCAAGGCCAGGCTGGATGAGGCCTTGAGCAACCTGGGCTGGTGGGAGGTGTCCCTGCCCGTGGCAGGGGATGGAACTGGATGAGCTTTGGGGTCCCTTCCAACCCAACCCCTGCTGTGAATCTGTGAAAGAGAAGCTGCAAGGAGCAGACCCTTATGGAAACTGCAACTCAAAGGCACCAGGAGGTTAAAAACCACTGCAGGAGAAGCCTCTGGAACAGAGGGGTCCTGGCTGGAGCACACAGTGGTCTGCAGCAGCACAGCCCCAACCCCTGGCCACGCATGGCCTCCCTTGTTGGATGGAGCAAGGAGGCCAGGACAAGCTGGGGGCACCAGATGTGCTCCAAAACCCTCAATGAGGGGCTGAAGAAGAGCTCAGGACACATCTTCCTCTGGAGGGGGAAGCTTCCCCCAAGAGCAGGAGCTCAGGCAAGCCTGGAGGCTGCAGCAGGGTCAAGTGAGGTGGCAACAAGGTGCAGGCTGATGGACGAGGCTGGCCCTGGCCCTGCTGGAGGAGAGTGCTGCAGCCAGCCTGGGGCCAGTTGTGAAGTGTCTCTGTGGGTAGCTTGGACACCAAGGGGCAGCAGAGCATCCCAGCAGGTGTGTGGCCAGCCTGGGGGCAGGGAGTGGAGCTGGGATGGTGCTGGACAACTTCAAACACAACAGCTCTGCAGCAGCTCTGTAGACAGAGACAGTAGCTGGCTGTGGCTTGCATGGTGGGGGAGGGAACTGGAAGATCTTGAAGGGCCCTTCCAACCCAACCCAACCCAACCCAACCCAACCCAACCCAACCCAACCCAACCCATTGTGTGATTCTGTGATGGGGGTCTGGAACTTGATGACCTTTAAGGGCCCTTCCAACCCAACCCAACCCATTCTATGATGGGGGGTTGGAACTTGATGCCCTTTAAGGTCCCTTCCAAGCCAGCCCAACCCATTCTGTGATGCTATGATGGGGGGATTGGAACTTGATGATCTTAAATGGTCCCTTCCAACCCAACCCAACCCATTCTATGATGGGGGGGGTTGGAACTTGATGACCTTTAATGTCCCTTCCAACCCAACCCATCCCATTCTGTGATGGGGGTTGGAACTTGATGACCTTTAAGGTCCCTTCCAAGGTCCTTCCAACCCAACCCAACCCATTCTGTGATGGGGGTTGGAACTTGAACTTGATGACCTTTAAGGTCCCTTCCAACCCAACCCATTCTGTGATGGGGGTTGGAACTTGATGACCTTTAAGGTCCCTTCCAAGCCAGCCCAACCCATTCTGTGATGGGGGTTGGAACTTGATGACCTTTAAGGTCCCTTCCAAGCCAGCCCAACCCATTCTGTGATGGGGGGTTGGAACTTGATGCCCTTTAAGGTCCCTTCCAAGCCAGCCCAACCCATTCTGTGATGGGGGTTGGAACTTGATGCCCTTTAAGGTCCCTTCCAAGCCAGCCCAACCCATTCTGTGATGGGGGGGTTGGAACTTGATGACCTTTAAGGTCCCTTCCAAGCCAGCCCAACCCATTCTGTGATGGGGGTTGGAACTTGATGACCCCTTTAAGGTCCCTTCCAAGCCAGCCCAACCCATTCTGTGATGGGGGTTGGAACTTGATGACCTTTAAGGTCCCTTCCAAGCCAGCCCAACCCATTCTGTGATGGGGGGTTGGAACTTGATGACCTTTAAGGTCCCTTCCAAGCCAGCCCAACCCATTCTGTGATGGGGGTTGGAACTTGATGACCTTTAAGGTCCCTTCCAAGCCAGCCCAACCCATTCTGTGATGGGGGTTGGAACTTGATGACCTTTAAGGTCCCTTCCAAGCCAGCCCAACCCATTCTGTGATGGGGGTTGGAACTTGATGACCTTTAAGGTCCCTTCCAAGCCAGCCCAACCCATTCTGTGATGGGGGTTGGAACTTGATGACCTTTAAGGTCCCTTCCAAGCCAGCCCAACCCATTCTGTGATGGGGGGTTGGAACTTGATGACCTTTAAGGTCCCTTCCAAGCCAGCCCAACCCATTCTGTGATGGGGGGTTGGAACTTGATGACCTTTAAGGTCCCTTCCAAGCCAGCCCGACCCATTCTGCGTTGCTGGAGGAACCTTCCCCCACGTAACCCCTTCCATGGCGCTGCCGCCTCTGATTGGCACTGGGTTGGGTCCCCCTGCCTTGGCAGCCAGTGAGGCTGCAGCAGGGTGCAGGCAGCTCGTCAGGAGCCCGCTGTGGAGCGCAGCTTTCCCTTCCCTAATCTTCTTACCCCATCTGAGCAGCCAGAAGGCAGGCAGGCAGCCCCTAATCCTGCCACCCAGCACGGCCGGAGCTGCGCCCGCCGCCAGCTGCCGGCTCCCCACGCCGCAGCCGCGCAGCAAAGGCAGGGGGAGGCTGCTCTGCCCCAGCACCACCCCCAGCAGCAGGCACCCAGCACCCTCCCCACCTCCTGCCCTTGCAAGGGGACCTCTGAGAGGGACCTGGGGGTGCTGGTTGGTAGGTAGGCTGAACGTGAGCCAGCAGTGTGCCCGGGGGCCAAGAAGGCCAGTGGCATCCTGGCCTGCATCAGGAACAGTGTGGCCAGCAGGAGCAGGGAGGTCATTCTGCCCTGTGCTCAGCACTGGTTACACCACACATTGAGTCCTGTGTCCAGTTTAGGAAGGATGTTGAGTTGCTGGAAGGTGTCCAGAGAAGGGCAACAAAGCTGGGGAGGGGTCTGGAGCACAGCCCTGTGAGGAGAGGCTGAGGGAGCTGGGGTTGCTTAGCCTGGAGAAGAGGAGGCTCAGGGCAGACCTTCTTGCTCTCTTCAACTCCCTGAAGGGAGGTTGTGGACAGGTGGGGGTTGGTCTCTTCTCCCAGGCAAGCAGCACCAGAACAAGAGGACACAGTCTCAAGCTGTGCCAGGGGAAGTTCAGGCTGGAGGTTAGGAAGAAGTTCTTCATAGAAAGAGAGATTGGCCACTGGAATGTGCTGCCCAGGGAGGTGGTGGAGTCCCCATCCCTGGAGGTGTTTAGGAAGAGACTGGATGGGGTGCTTGGTGCCATGGTTGAGTTGATTAAATGGTGTTGGGTGATAGGTTGGACTCCATGATCTCAAAGGTCTCTTCCAGCCTGGTTAATTCAATTCAATTCAATTCAATTCAATTCAATTCAATTCAATTCAATTCAATTCAATTCAATTCAATTCAATTCTATTCTATTCTATTCTATTCTATTCTATTCTATTCTACTCTATCCTACCCTACCCTATCCTACCCTACCCTACCCTATCCTACCCTATCCTACCCTACCCTACCCTATCCTACCCTATCCTACCCTACCCTACCCTATCCTACCCTATCCTACCCTATCCTACCCTATCCTACCCTATCCTACCCTATCCTACCCTACCCTACCCTATCCTACCCTATCCTACCCTACCCTACCCTATCCTACCCTATCCTACCCTATCCTACCCTACCCTACCCTATCCTACCCTATCCTACCCTATCCTATCCTATCCTATCCTATCCTATCCTATCCTATCCTATCCTATCCTATCCTATCCTATCCTATCCTATCCTATCCTATCCTTCCTTCATTCCAGGTGCAGGAGGGCTGGGGTGATGCTGGAGCTTGGGAAGGGTGAGGTGGCTGCTGGTGATGTTCAGGGGAGGTTTTCATGGAGTCAGAGAATGCTTTGGGTTGGAAGAGAGCTCTAATGTCATCCAGTCCAACCATCAACCCACCCCCACCACGGCCACTAAACCACAGCCCCAAGAGCCATGGCCACAGCTTTCTTGAACGAGGGCAAAGGAGCTGGGGAAGGGTCTGGAGAGCAGGGCTGGGGAGGAGCAGCTGAGGAGCTCAGCCTGGAGCAAAGGAGGCTGAGGGGAGACCTCATGGCTCTCTACAGCTCCCTGGGAGGAGGCTGGAGCCAGGTGGGGGTTGGGCTTTGCTCCTGAGGAACAAGTGACAGGATGGAAGGAAATGGCCTCAAGCTGCTCCAGAGGAGGTTTAGGTCAGACAGGAGGAACAATTACTCCTCCTTGAGGGTTGTCAAGGCCTGGCCCAGGGCAGTGGTGGAATCTCCATCCCTGGAGGGGTTTCAGAGTCGTGGAGCTGTGGTGCTGAGGGCCATGGCTTGGTGGTGCCCTGTCTGGGGGTAAGGCTTGGACTCCATGATCTGAAAGGTCTCTTCCAACCAACTCAGTTCTGTGGTATCCCCTGTGCCATGCCACCATCCCCATGGTGACCCCCAACAGACCCTGGGGATAAAACCATCCCCATGGTGACCCCCAAAAGCCCCCTAGGATCAACTCATCCCCATGGTGGCACCCGATCAACTCATCCCCATGGTGCCACCCAGCAGCCCCCTAGGATCAACTCATCCCCTTGGTGGCACCCAACAGCCCCCTAGGATCAACTCATCCCCATGGTGCCACCCAGCAGCCCCCTAGGATCAACTCATCCCCTTGGTGGCACCCAACAGCCCCCTAGGATCAACTCATCCCCATGGTGGCACCCAACAGCCCCCTAGGATCAACTCATCCCCATGGTGCCACCCAACAGCCCCCTAGGATCAACTCATCCCCATGGTGCCACCCAACAGCCCCCTAGGATCAACTCATCCCCATGGTGCCACCCAGCAGCCCCCTGGGATCAACCCATCCCCTTGGTGGCACCCAGAAGCCCCCTAGGATCAACTCATCCCCTTGGTGCCACCCAATAGCCCTTTGGGGTGAACCCATCCCCTTGGTGGCACCCAATAGCCCCCTAGGATCAACTTATCCCCATGGTGCCACCCAACAGCACCTTAGGATCAACTCATCCCCATGGTGCCACCCAACAGCCCCCTAGGATCAACTCATCCCCTTGGTGCCACCCAATAGCCCTTTGGGGTGAACCCATCCACTTGGTGGCACCCAATAGCCCCCTAGGATCAACTTATCCCCATGGTGCCACCCAACAGCCCCCTAGGATCAACTCATCCCCATGGTGCCACCCAGCAGCCCCCTAGGATCAACTCATCCCCTTGGTGGCACCCAACAGCCCCCTAGGATCAACTCATCCCCATGGTGCCACCCAGCAGCCCCCTGGGATCAACCCATCCCCTTGGTGCCACCCAACAGCCCCCTAGGATCAACTCATCCCCTTGGTGCCACCCAACAGCCCCCTAGGATCAACTCATCCCCATGGTGCCACCCAGCAGCCCCCTAGGATCAACTCATCCCCTTGGTGCCACCCAACAGCCCCCTAGGATCAACCCATCCCCATGGTGCCACCCAGCAGCCCCCTAGGATCAACTCATCCCCTTGGTGCCACCCAACAGCCCCCTAGGATCAACTCATCCCCATGGTGCCACCCAGCAGCCCCCTGGGATCAACTCATCCCCTTGGTGCCACCCAACAGCCCCCTAGGATCAACTCATCCCCTTGGTGCCACCCAACAGCCCTTTGGGGTGAACCCATCCCCTTGGTGGCACCCAATAGCCCCCTAGGATCAACTTATCCCCATGGTGCCACCCAACAGCCCCCTAGGATCAACTCATCCCCTTGGTGCCACCCAACAGCCCCCTAGGATCAACTCATCCCCTTGGTGCCACCCAACAGCCCTTTGGGGTGAACCCATCCCCTTGGTGGCACCCAATAGCCCCCTAGGATCAACTTATCCCCATGGTGCCACCCAACAGCCCCCTAGGATCAACTCATCCCCTTGGTGCCACCCAACAGCCCCCTAGGATCAACTCATCCCCTTGGTGCCACCCAACAGCCCTTTGGGGTGAACCCATCCCCTTGGTGGCACCCAATAGCCCCCTAGGATCAACTTATCCCCATGGTGCCACCCAACAGCCCCCTAGGATCAACTCATCCCCTTGGTGCCACCCAACAGCCCTTTGGGGTGAACCCATCCCCTTGGTGGCACCCAATAGCCCCCTAGGATCAACTTATCCCCATGGTGCCACCCAACAGCCCCCTAGGATCAACTCATCCCCATGGTGCCACCCAGCAGCCCCCTAGGATCAACTCATCCCCTTGGTGCCACCCAACAGCCCCCTAGGATCAACTCATCCCCATGGTGCCACCCAGCAGCCCCCTGGGATCAACCCATCCCCTTGGTGCCACCCAACAGCCCCCTAGGATCAACTCATCCCCATGGTGCCACCCAGCAGCCCCCTGGGATCAACCCATCCCCTTGGTGGCACCCAGAAGCCCCCTAGGATGAACTCATCCCCTTGGTGCCACCCAACAGCCCTTTGGGGTGAACCCATCCCCTTGGTGGCACCCAACAGCCCCCTAGGATCAACTCATCCCCTTGATGGCACCCAACAGCCCTTTGGGGTGAACCCATCCCCTTGGTGGCACCCAATAGCCCCCTAGGATCAACTTATCCCCATGGTGCCACCCAACAGCACCCTAGGATCAACTCATCCCCATGGTGCCACCCAACAGCCCCCTAGGATCAACTCATCCCCATGGTGGCACCCAACAGTCCTTTGGGGTGAACCCCTCCCCTTGGTGGCACCCAATAGGCCCCTAGGATTAACTCATCCCCATGGTGCCACCCAACAGCCTCCTAGGATCAACTCATGCCCATGGTGCCACCCAACAGCCCCCTAGGATCAACTCATCCCCTTGGTGCCACCCAACAGCCCCCTGGGATCAACCCATCCCCATGGCAGCACCCTCCAGCACCTCCCACCGCTGAGCCTGGCCTTTGGGGGGGCCAGGCTGGGGTTTTGGGGGTGTGTGTGTGCAGGAGGCAGGCAGGTGCCAGGGAAGACTGAGGGTTTTAATCAGGGAGCTGGCAGGGCAGCAGCTGAAGTTTGCTGTAAGTTATGATAGCAGCAGTTTGCAGGCAAATTGTATTGCCAGGCTTCATTGAGTGGCTTAATGAGAACCTTTAGGTGTCAGATATTAAATTAAGAAATTAAAGAGCTGTTGCAGCAGGGGGGTGGCAGAGGGGTGGGGGAGACTCCTGCCCTGGTGCTGAGCTCTGCTGCTGCTGTTTCCAGCTCAATCAAGAAGGAGCCTCTAGAAAAGCTGGGAAGAAGCCTTTGATTTCCTGTCAGCCTGGGAGGGAATCTAATGCAGCCTGGCAGCTCATTCATGTTTCATTAAAAGGCAGCAGGTGGGTGCTGCCCACCCCCTGCCTCTGCCTGCTGCCCTCCCTCTGCCTGAGCTGCTCCAGGCAGGGAGCAGGGAGCTGGGACAGGGAGCTGGGAGCTGGGACAGGGAGCTGGGAGCTGGGGGCAGGGAGCTGGGAGCAGGGAGCTGGGGGCAGGGAGCTGGGAGCTGGGAGCTGGAGGCAGGGAGCTGGGGGCAGGGAGCTGGGAGCAGGGAGCTGGGGGCAGGGAGCTGGGAGCTGGGACAGGGAGCTGGGAGCTGGGACAGGGAGCTGGGGGCAGGGGGCATCGGCCCAGGGCTGCTGTGCTGCTTGGGTGGCACAGCAGGGCCCAAGTGGGCTAGGGGGAATGAATCAGGGAATCATCACATCTTGGAACTGTGGGGTTAGGGAGCCATGCAATCATGGAATGATGGAGCTGTGGAGTGGGAGGAATGGAGTCAGAGAGTAATGGAGGGATGGAGTTGTAGAGCCATGGGATCATGGAGCCATGGAGCCATGGGATCATGGAACCAAGGAGCCATGGAGCCATGGGATCATGGAACCAAGGAGCCATGGAGCCATGGGATCATGGAACCAGGGAGCCATGGAGCCATGGGATCATGGAACCAAGGAGCCATGGAGCCATGGGATCATGGAACCAGGGAGCCATGGAGCCATGGGATCATGGAACCAGGGAGCCATGGAGCCATGGAACCAAGGAGCCATGGAGCCATGGGATCATGGAACCAGGGAGCCATGGGATCATGGAACCAGGGAGCCATGGAGCCATGGGATCGTGGAACCAAGGAGCCATGGAGCCATGGGATCGTGGAACCAAGGAGCCATGGAGCCATGGGATCGTGGAACCAAGGAGCCATGGAGCATGGGATCGTGGAACCAAGGAGCCATGGGATCAGGATAATTGAATCATAGGATGAGGGAATGATAAAATCATGGAATGATGGATCCATGGAAGCAGAGAATAATGGAATCATGGGGACACAGAATCATGGGATCATGGGACTTCAGCTTCATGGACTCATGGAGCCAGAGTTATGGAATCATCACAGAACCATGAAGCCATGGAGCCTTAGACTCAGGGAATCATGGAAGCAGAGAAAAATAGAACCATGGAACCAAAGATTACATCAGGAAGGGACCCTCAAAGCTCATCCTGCCCAGCCCCCTGCAGCCAGCAGGGACATCTCCTACCAGAGCAGGTTGCTGAGGGCCACAGCAAGTCTGAGCTTGAATGTCTTCATGCACAGGGCATCAACCATCTCCCTGGGCAGCCTGTGCCAGTGTCTCCCCAGCCTCATGGTGCAGAACTTCCTCCTGAGGGCCAACCTGAACCTGCCCTGCTCCAGTTTCAGACCATTGCCTCTCCTCCTATCCCCACAGCCCCTCCTGAACAGCCCCTCCCCAGCTCTCCTGGAGCTCCCTTCAGGTACTGGGAGGCTGCTCTGAGGTCTCCCTGGAGCCTTCTCTTCTCCAGGTGGAACAACCTCAACCCTCCCAGCCTGTCCCCATAGGGGAGGCTCTCCAGCCTCTGAGCATCTTCGTGGACTCCTTTGGAGCCACTCCAGCTGGTCCCTGGCCTTCTGCTGTTGGGAACCCTAGAGCTGGACACAGTACTCTGGGTGAGGTCTCACCACAGCAGAGCAGAGGGGTAGAAGTAGAGTAGCAGAAGCAGAGTGGCAGAGTTCCCCCTCAGAGGAAAACTGTCCGCCTCCCAGCCCCAGCCCAGCCTCCTCCTCCTCAGAGGAATGTTGACCACCTTGCAGACCCAGCCCAGCCTTTTAGCCTGGAGAAGAGGAGGCTCAGGGGAGACCTTCTGGCTGTCTACAACTCCCTGCGGGAGGCTGTAGCCAGGTGGGGGTTGGTCTCTTCTCCCAGGCAAGCAGCACCAGAACAAGAGGACACAGTCCCTCACTCCAAGAAGGACATTGAAGGGATGGAGCAGGCTCAGGGAAGGGCAACACAGCTGGGGAAGGGTCTGGAGAGCAGGGCTGAGGGAGCTGGGGGTGTTTGATCTGGGGAAGAGGAGGCTGAGGGAGACCTCATTGCTCTCTACAGCTCCTGAGAGGAGGTTGGAGTGAGGTGGGAAGGAACAAGCAATAGAAGATGTCTTCAGCTGTGGGCTCTGCACAGCTCTGAGCTGCTGCCTGTCCTGTCTGACCCCTGCCAGGCCTGTCCCACAGGCAGGACAGTGTGCAAGGGAGGCAGGATGAATCCTGACCCTCCTCATCCTCCTTCTGGCTGCTCTCCCTGTGGTTGTGGCAGGGTAGAGGGGGAAAAACACTGCAGCTCCTGAGCATGGCTGTAGGTGCTGGAGGGGGTCCAGAGAAGGGCAAGGAAGCTGGGGAAGGGTCTGGAGAACAGGGCTGGGGAGGAGCAGCTGAGGGAGCTGGGGGTGGTCAGCCTGGAGGAGACGAGGGGAGACCTCATTGCTCTCTGCAGCTCCCCGAGAGGAGGCTGGAGCCAGGTGGGAAGGAACAAGCAACAGGAGAAGAGGAAACGGCCTCAGGTTGCCCCAGGAGAGGTTTAGGTTTGGCCATGAGGAGCAACTTCTTCCCCTGGAGGGTTGCCAAGGCCTGGCCCGGGGCAGTGGTGGAGTCTCCATCCCTGGGGGGTTTCAGAGCTGTGGAGCTGAGGGCCATGGCTTGGTGGTGCCCTGGCAGTGCTGGGCTCAGGCTTGGGCTCCACCACCTGCAAGGTCCTTTCATACCCCAGCCCTCCACGACTGCAGGCCCCTGCAGAGGCTGCTCCGACGTCTGCTTGCCTGTAGCTCGGCGCTGCAGGCAGCGGGGCTGGGGGAGAGCTGCGCCACGGGGGAGGTCCTGGCTGGGACACCTCGGTGCCTGTGCGACCCAGGCCCTTTCTGCTTGCGCTGGGGCGAGCAGAGGCCTCCCCGTGCTTGACAGGGCTCCAAGGGGCAGTGCCAGGCGGCCGGGGAGCCGGGGAAAGCCGAACGGCTCTCGGGAGCCAGCGCTCCCCGCCGCGGTCGTGAGCGGCTGCCGCCTCCCGCGGCGACAGCGGCGGCTCGGAGCCCGGCGCAGGCTGGCAGCGACCGGGAAGCTCCAGGGCCGCGCTTTTGGGGTGCCAGGCAGGGACACTGCTGCCTCCCCCTGTCCACAGCCTCCGCCTGGCTGCAGCCCCTCCCCCCAGCCTGCACGGGGGTGCCTGGGGGGTCCCCACAGGCTGCAGAGCTTGCTGGAGGGGTGCAAAGGCTCTGCCAGCTGCCCTAGCTTGGGTGGGGGTCCCTGCCCTGCCCTGGGGGTGCCCCCGGGGCTGGCTGCAGCCTGTTGCCTGTGTCAGCCCCGATGCCAAGCGGGATGGCTCACGCCTGGGGCCGGCCCTGGGGGCTCACCACTGTCAGGCACTGCTGGGGGAGGTCAAGGGTGGGCAAAGGCTGGCATTGATCCGTCACCCCTGAACAGCGGGGGCAGCGGGCTTGGGGCACAGGTTGTCCTAGGAAACAGAGGGGTTCCAGGGCATCCCCAGGGCCGTGCTGCTTGCCACGAGGGCTGGTGGCACCCAGGAGAGCCTCCTCTGGCTGGCCCCAGCCCTCCTTGGCAGGGCAGCAGAGGGTGGAGAAAGGCTGAGCCTGCCCACGGCTGTAGATCATGGGCGGTGCAGCGGGTGCTCAGCACCGATCCTGGAGCAGCTTGTGTCCCTCCTGCCTCAGCACCGATCCTGGAGCACCCTTGTGTCACCCTCCAGCCTCAGCACCGATCCTGGAGCACCCTTGTGTCACCTCCTCCTCTGATCCTGGAGCACCTTGATCCTGCCTCAGCACCGATCCTGGAGCACCCTTGTGTCACCCTCCTGCCTCAGCACCGGTCCTGGAGCATCCTCCTGCCCCAGTGTCATAATTTCTGCAGCATCCTCCCAGGTCACTCCTGGAGCCCCCTCTTGCCTCATCCTCAGTGTTTCTGGAGCATCCTCCTGCCTTGCTCCATTGCTGGAGGATTCTTTGTCCCAGTCCCACTGGTTCTGGAGCATCTTCTACCTCAGCTCCAATTCTGCATCATCCTCTGCCTCAGCATCCTCTGCCTCATCTCTGGAGCATCCTCTGCCTCATCTCAGCACTCCTGGAGCATCCTCTGCCTCAGCATCCTCTGCCTCATCTCAGCACTCCTGGAGCATCCTCTGCCTCAGCATCCTCTGCCTCATCTCAGCACTCCTGCATCATCCTCTGCCTCAGCATCCTCTGCCTCATCTCAGCACTCCTGGAGCATCCTCTGCCTCAGCATCCTCTGTCTCAGCATCCTCTGCCTCAGCACCCTCTGCCTCATCTCAGCACCCTCTGCCTCATCTCAGCACTCCTGCATCATCCTCTGCCTCAGCATCCTCTGTTTCAGCATCCTCCTGCCTCATCTCAGCACTCCTGGAGCATCCTCTGCCTCTGCCTCAGCATCCTCTGCCTCATCTCAGCACTCCTGCATCATCCTCTGCCTCAGCATCCTCTGTCTCAGCATCCTCCTGCCTCATCTCAGCACTCCTGGAGCATCCTTTCCCTCAGTTCCACAGTTTCTAGAGCATCCTCTGAGCATCAGTTCAGAAGCATCCTCTGCTTCAGCATCCTCCTGCCTCATCTCAGCACTCCTGCATCATCCTCTGCCTCAGCATCCTCTGCCTCATCTCACCTGGTCCATCCTCTGCCTTAGCATCCTCTGCCTCATCTCACCTGGTCCATCCTCTGCCTCAGCATCCTCCTCCCTCATCTCATCTGGACCATCCTCTACCTCAGCATCTTCCTGCCTCATCTCACCTGGTCCATCCTCTGCCTCAGCATGATGATTTCTGGAGCACCCTGCACCCATCTCCCCTGCAGGGCTGCCAGCTGTGCCCCCAGTGCCGTCTCCAGCTCCCGGCCCCAGCCCCTGTGGGAGTGAGGAGCCCTGGATCCACCTTCCCTTGTCTCCCCTCACTCTCCCTTCCTCCCTCCCCAACAGCCACACGGCTAATCCTCTCCTTAGCCTTCATCTAAACCCAACAACGTGCAGCTGGAGGCTGGAGATAATTAATTGATCAATTAGATGGAGGACTGCCTGTGCTCAGGGCACACACGTGGCCAGCACCAGCCACCAGCGCCCCTCCTGTGCTGCTCTTCACACAATCCCAGCACGCTGGGGGTGGGAAGGGACCCCCAAAGCTCACCCAGTCCAACCTCCCTGCACTCAGCAGGGACATCCCCAATGAGATCGGGTTGCCCAGAGCCCTGTCCAGCCTCACCTTGAATATCTCCAGGGATGGAGCCTCAACCACCTCCCTGGGCAAC
Source organism: Picus viridis (assembly GCA_033816785.1). Classification (NCBI taxonomy): domain Eukaryota; kingdom Metazoa; phylum Chordata; class Aves; order Piciformes; family Picidae; genus Picus; species Picus viridis. The sequence goes on from CM066593.1 coordinate 1,811,953, forward strand.
CTGTTGCAGTGTTCCAGCAGCCTCCTGCTGCGGATTTGTTCCTAGCTTCTCAACATCTCCAGCTGCAAAGTGTGGGCATCCCAGACTCAAAGCTCTGGGATGGCTCCTAGCACCTCAACATCCTGAGATGCCAACTGTTGGCACCTCAGACTCAAAGCTCTGGGATGGCTCCTAGCATCTCAACATCCTGAGATGCCAACTGTTGGCACCTCAGACTCAGAGCTCTGGGATGGCTCCTAGCACCTCAACATCCTGAAATGCCAACTGTTGGCACCTCAGACTCAGAGCTCTGGGATGGCTCCTAGCACCTCAACATCCTGAAATGCCAACTGTTGGCACCTCAGACTCAGAGCTCTGGGATGGCTCCTAGCACCTCAACATCCTGAAATGCCAACTGTTGGCACCTCAGACTCAGAGCTCTGGGATGGCTCCTAGCATCTCAGCATAGAATCACAGAATCACAGAATGCTTTGGGTTGGAAGGGAGCTCCAAAGCTCATCCAGTCCAACCCCCTGCACTCAGCAGGGACATCCCCAGCTACATCAGGTTGCCCAGAGTCCTGCTGAGTTTGGCCTTGAATAGCTCCAGATCAGGAGCATTCAGGTGCCTCAACCACCCCAGAGTGTCAGCAGGGATGCCAAGCACCCAAGGGGTCCCAGCTGGCAGGATGGGTGCCCCCAACCCCCCAGAACAGCAGGTGGGACACCAAGCACCTGAGGGGTCCCAGCTGGCAGGATGGGTGCCCCCAACCCCTCCCAGAGCAGCAGGTGGGACACCAAGCACCTGAGGAGTCCCAGCTGGCAGGATGGGTGCCCCCGACCCCCCCAGAGCAGCAGGTGGGACACCAAGCACCCGAGGGGTCCCAGCTGGCAGGATGGGTGCCCCCAACCCCCCAGAGCAGCAGGTGGGACACCAAGCACCTGAGGGGTCCCAGCTGGCAGGAGGGGTGCCCCCAAACCCCCCAGAGCAGCAGGTGGGACACCAAGCACCTGAGGGGTCCCGGCTGGCAGGATGGGTGCCCCAGCAGCCGGGGAAAGCCAGGCAGGGCTGCCAGGGAGGTAGGGCACAGCGCGGGGGGAGGGGGAGGTAGTAAATAATGCAGGAAGCCCCGCGTCTGCCAGCCCCCTCCTGCCCCTCCTGCCGGGGCTTTGAAGAGCGACAGATTCCCTGCTCCGCAGACACGAGTCGGGTGTCAGCAGGCAGGGCGCGGAGAGGGCTTTGAAGCGGATGCCGACGCCGCCAGAGGGAAGAGATGAGAAGAGAGTCGCTTGTTCCCTTCACGCTGCAATTGCCGTGCCACCCGGGCGCGGGGAGCGGCTCCCTCCCAGCCCGACAGCCCCCCAGCCCGCCCTCCCTCCCTTCTTCCCTCTCTCCCTTCTTCTCTCTCTCTCTCCCTTCTTCCTCTTCCCCTCTCTCTCCCCTCTTCCCTCCCCTCCTCCCTCCTCCCCTTCTTTCCTTCCTCCCTCCCTCCCTTCTTCCTCCCTCTCTCCCTTCTTCCTCCCTCTCTCCCTTCTTCCTCCCTCTCTCCCTTCTTTCCCTCCCTCCCTTCTTCTTTGCTCCCTCCCTTCCTTCTTCCCTTCCTTTCTGCAGACACCTCTCCATGTTCCCTTTTTCCTGCTGTGTTCATTCCTTATCCACCTCTTCATCCACCCAGCCCCCAGGCCACCATCCACCCAGCCAGCCCTCCATGCCTCCAGCCATCCATTTACCCATCCTTCCCTCCCTCCCTCCCTCCTTCCATTTCTCCATCATCCATCCATCCATCCATCCATCCATCCATCCATCCATCCCTCCCTCCATCCATCCATCCCTCCCTCCTTCCATTTCTCCATCTTTCATCCATTCATCCCTCCCTCCCTCCCTCCTTCCATTTCTCCCTCCCTCCTTCCATTTCTCCATCATCCATCCATCCATCCATCCCTCCATCCATACATCCCTCCATCCACCCACCCATTCCTCCCTCCCCCTTCCATTTCTTCCTCCTTCCATTTCTTCATCCTTCCATTTCTCCATCATCCATCCATCCATCCATCCATCCACCCATTCATCCCTCCCTCCTTCCATTTCTCCCTCCCTCCCTCCCTTCCTCTTTCCATTTCTCCATCCATCCATCCATCCATCCATCCATCCATCCATCCATCCATCCACTCACCCATCCCTCCCTCCCTCCATCCACCCATCCCTCTCTCCCTCCCTCCTTCCATTTCTCCATCCCTCATCCATTCATCCCTCCATCCATCCTTCCATCCCTCCCTCCCTCCATCTATCCACCCATCCTTCCATCCACCCCCCCTCCCTCCCTCCCTCCCTCACTCCCTCCATCATCCCTCCACCTGACACCTTCCTGCACTCACTGCTGGGCCCTTTTCTCCCTGCTCTTTATCTCTGGCTCCCAGCTGCTTCTCTGCCCTCCCCACTGCTGTCTCCATCCCTCCTTGTCTCCAGCCCTCTCTTCACCGTGGTTATTACTCCCTCACACACGTCTCTCCTCCTCCTCCTCCTTCTCCTCCTCCTCCTTCTCCTTCTTCCCTTCTCCTCAGCCTTTCTCCCTTGCTTCCTTTCCCTCTCCAGCTCCCCCAGCCCCACATCTCCTACCTTCCCATCCCTCCCTCCTTCCACCACCTTCCTCAGCCACCTCCTGGTCGACCTTTTTGGCCACCACCCCACCAGAGGGGCACAGCCCTCTGTCCTTCTTGCTCACAAGGCCTCTCAGCTACTCAACACCCCTGTTGTGCCCCAGTTCGCCCCATTTCCACCCTTCCATGGCCCATTTCCACCCCTCCATGCCCCATTTCACCCCTTCCATGCCCCATTCCACCCTGCCATGCCCCATCTTACCCTACCCTGGCCTGTTTTACCCCTCCATGCCCCACTTCACCCTTCTGTGCTCCACTTCACCCCACCATGCCCCATTTCACCCCACCATGCCCCATGTCACCCTGACATGTCCCATCCTACCTTGCCCTGGCCTGTTTTACCCAGCTGTGCCTTCTTTCACCCTTCTGTGGCCCATTTCACCCCATCATGCCCTGTTTCACCCTGGCATGCCCCATTCTACCCTACCCTGGCCTGTTTTACCCAGCCATGCCCTATTTTATCCTTCTGTGACCCATTTCACCCCACCACACTCCACTTCCCCCTTCCATGCCCCATTCCACCCCTCCATGCCCCACTTCCCCCTTCCATGCCCCATTCCACCCCTCCATGCCCCACTTCCTCCTTCCATGCCCCACTTCCTCCTTCCATGCCCCACTTCCCCCTTTCCCATTTCCACCCCTCCATGCCCCACTTCCCCTTCCATGCCCCATTCTACCCCTCCATGCCCCATTTCACCCTTCCATGACCCACTTCCCCCTTCCATGCCCCACTTCCCCCTTCTATGACCCACTTCACCCTTCCATGCCCCATTTCCCCCTTCCATGCACCATTTCACCCCTCCTTGCCCCACTTCCCCCTTCTGTGCCCCACTTCCCCCTTCCATGCCCCGTGTCACTCCCCCACGCCCCGTGTCTCTCCACTGCACCCACTGTCACCCACCCTACCCCACCCCACCGTGCCCCCTTTTTCCCTGCTGTGCCACATGCTTCCCAGCTGCCACCAGGCTCAGCTGGCAGAGGCAGGGAAGGAGGAGAAGGAGGAGGAGAGGAAAGGAGAGGAGAGGGAGGGAAGGAGGGAGGCTGGCAGCGCCTCCCGCTCCCAGCCCCGCTCTGCTGCCACTCCTGCAGCTCTCTCTCTCTCTCTCTCTCTCCCCCTCCTTATAAATTTTACATCATTCCCCTCTTTAAAGGATATAAACTAACTCAGCATCAATTATTGAGGGGGAATTTAAAACACTACAAATGTTGATAAATGTTTATCAGGAGGTCTGCAGCAGCGCAGCCGAGCGCAGCCCCAGCGCCTCCCCCGCCGCAGCCCCCAGCGGCCCCCTGCCCCAGCCTCCCCTTCCCCCTCCTCTAGGGGTCAGGAGAACCCTGCAGAGGGACCTTGCCAGGCTGGGCAGATGGGCAGAGTCCAAGGGCAGGAGATTGAACACATCCAAGTGCCAGGTGCTGCACTTTGGCCACAGCAACCCCAGGCAGTGCTACAGGCTGGGGTCAGAGTGGCTGAGAGCAGCCAGGCAGAGAGGGACCTGGGGGTGCTGGTTGATGGGAGGCTGAACGTGAGCCTGCAGTGTGCCCAGGCGGCCAAGAAGGCCAATGGCATCCTGGCCTGCAGCAGGAACAGTGTGGCCAGCAGGAGCAGGGAGCTCATTCTGCAGGTGGGGGTTGGTCTCTTCTCCCAGGCAAGCAGCACCAGAACAAGAGGACACAGCCTCAAGCTGTGCCAGGGGAGGTTCAGGCTGGAAGTTAGGAAGAAGTTCTTCATAGAAAGAGAGATTTGGAATTGCCGTCCCCATGGGCCAGGCGGAGCCGCACGGCGGCTGCTGCGGCAGGGGGACAGGCAGGGAGAGGCTGGGGGCTCCCTGCTCCCCTGGGAGTGGGACTGGGGAGAGGGTAGGGACTTGGTGCTCCCCAGGGAGTGATGGCAAGGAGAGGATGGTGCTCCCCGGGGAGTGATGGCAAGGAGAGGAGGGGGCTTGGTGCTCCCCGGGGAGTGATGGCAAGGAGAGGAGGGGGCTTGGTGCTCCCCGGGGAGTGATGGCAAGGAGAGGAGGGGTCTTGGTGCTCCCCGGGGAGTGATGGCAGGGAGAAGGTGAAGGGCTTGGTGTTCCCCAGGGAATGATGCTGGGGAGAGGGTGAAGGGCTCCCTGCTCCCCAGGGGGTGGGACTGGGAAGAGTGTGAGGGGCTTGGTGCTCCCCAGGGGATGGTGTCTGGGAGAGGAGGGGGCTTGGCTCTCCCCAGGGCGTGTTGCTGAGGAGAGGAGGAGCACTCAGTGCTCCCCACCCCGCTGCAGGCAGCTTCCAGCAGTGCCAAGGGGCCGGATCCTGCCCACGTGGTGCCCCATCTGGAGGGGAGCAGTGCTGCTGAGCACCGGGCAGGAGCTGCTGGTTGATCTGATAGGGTTTAATCAGGCCTGTAATTAGATTAATTAGCCGGTTTGCCGGCAGCCTGTGCCTCGCCCCGAGATTTGTTTGTGTGTGTTTTACACCTCGGCAAGGAAAAGAAGGGGGGAAGCCCCTCCCAGCCTCTCTGCTCTGCCCCTCCAAGAAGGACTGGGCTGGGGACCTGTGTCTGGAGCTCCTGCCAGCTCCTGGCACGGCAGAGAGGAATGGGCAGGATGGGCACAGGCAGGGCTGCAGCCCTGGGGGATGGCAGTGCCCCTCGCTCCCAGAAGGACATTGAGAGGCTGGAGCAGGTCCAGAGTGGGGCAGCAAAGGTGGGGAAGGGTCTGGAGAACAGGGCTGGGGAGGAGCAGCTGAGGGAGCCGGGGGTGTTGAGCCTGGAGGAGGCTGAGGGAGACCTCCTTGCTCTCTGCAGCTCCCTGAGAGGAGGCTGGAGCCAGGTGGGGGTTGGGCTCTGCTCCCCAGCATCAGGGGATAGGACAAGAGGAAATGGCCTCAAGTTGCCCCCAGGGGAGGCTTAGGTAGGACCTGAGGAACGACTTATTCCCCTTGATGGTTCTCAAGGCCTGGCCCAGGCTGCCCAGGGCAGAGGTGGAGTCCCCATGCCTGGAGGTGTTCCAGCCACCAGCCAAAAATTTCTTGCCCTGGAGGGTTGCCAAGGCCTGGCCCAGGCTGCCCAGGGTGGTGGTGGTGGAGTCTCCATCCCTGGGGGGGTTTCAGAGCCATGGAGCTGTGGTGCTGAGGGCCATGGTGTGGGGGTGCCCTGGCAGTGCTGGGGGAAGGCTTGGACCGGGTGATCTGAAAGCTCTCTTCCAATCAAAACTTCCCTTCCCTTCCCTTCCCTTCCCTTCCCTTCCCTTCCCTTCCCTTCCCTTCCCTTCCCTTCCCTTCCCTTCCCTTCCCTTCCCTTCCCTTCCCTTCCCTTCCCTTCCCTTCCCTTCCCTTCCCTTCCCTTCCCTTCCCTTCCCTTCCCTTCCCTTCCCTTCCCTTCCCTTCCCTTCCCTTCCCTTCCCTTCCCTTCCCTTCCCTTCCCTTCCTTCCCTTCCCTTCCCTTCCCCTTCCCTTCCCTTCCCCAGCTGCTTGGCCACCTTAACCCTGCCACGAGCTTGGAACCACCTGGATCCTTCCCTCAGCCAGCAGCCAGTGTGGCCTCCCCTTTGCTGGGCTGGCAGCTGCCCCATCAGAGCCCTTCCTGTCCACCTCACAACGGGACTGGGCTGAACCATTGCCATTCAACACAACGAAGGAAGGGGGAAGGAACGAGGAAAGCAGGCAAGGAAAGGGAGGGCAGGAGGACGGCAGGCAGGAGGAAGGCAAGCAGGAGAGGCACGGAGCAAGCAGCAAGGTTTTGCCGGCTGCGGCAGCGCGGGGAGCTCTTTGCTGGGCAGCTCCTTTGATCAGAGATCTGAAGGCAGCCCTCACATCCCCTCCGTGCCGGCCGCGGGGCTGCTCCTCACCCTCCGCATGTCGCTGCCATGGATTTCCCCTCGGGCAGCCCGCGGGAGGACATCGATCCTCCCCGCAGCACCACTTCCCTGCTCGGCATCGCATCCCAGCGATTCCCACCCCCTCCCCTTCCCTTCCTCTCTCCTCTCCCCCTCTCCCCTTTCCCCTCTCCCCTCTCCCCTCTCCCCTTCCCCCTCTCCCTTTTCCCCTTCCCCCTTCCCCTTTCCCCTCCCCCCTCCCCCTTCCCCCTCCCCCCTTCCCCCTTCCCTTCCCCTTCCCCCTTCCCTTCCCCTTTCCCCTTCCCTTCGCCTTTCCCCTTCCCCTTCCCCCTTCCCTTCCCCTTCCCCTTCCCTTCCCCTTCCCCCTTCCCTTCCCCTTCCCCCTTCCCTTCCCCTTTCCCCTTCCCTTCGCCTTTCCCCTTCCCCTTCCCTTTCATTCAGTCATTAACCAGGGAGAGCTCTCCGTGTTTTACTCCATTTCTCTTTCCCCCTCATTTCTGTGGCTGGAGAGGGAAGGAGAGGAAAGTTCTATTGCCATAGAAACCGTTCCCCTACCATTCCCCGCCCGGGAGCAGTCCCTCTTGTGCTGTCTCTTGTCAAAAGGCGTAATTGTTGCTCCTGATCTTCACTGCTCAATTAGCAGTGATGTCTCCCTTCAAGTTAATTGCTGGAGATGGGAGGAAGTAGGACAAATGTAACCTTTTAGATGAAAAGATCTCATCCCCCTTCCAACCTCCCCCTCTGCCTTCCCTCCCTTCCGTGAGCTCCAGGGCCCCTCCGCAGACAGCTGAAGTGGGAGGGGAGGGGGGAGGGGGGCAGAGCCACCAGCCCGGCCAGGACTCACCACATGCCTCAGCAATTCCAGCCTGGAGACCCCTCCCCACCTTCCTCACCCTTTTATCCATGGAGAACCCCTCTGGAGCCCCCTCCTCATCTTCCTCATCTCTTCATCTATGGCAGAACCCCTCTGGAGCCCCTCTTCATCTTCCTCACCCCATTATCCATGGCAGAACCCCACTGGAGCCCCTTCTCCCACTTTCCTCATCCCATTATCCATGGCAGAACTCCTCTGGAGCCCCCTCCTCATATTCCTCACCCCATTATCCATGGCAGAACCCCACTGGAGCCCCCTTCTCCACTTTCCTCATCCCATTATCCATGGCAGAACCCCTCTGGAGCCCCCTCCTCATATTCCTCACCCCATTATCCATGGCAGAACCCCTCTGGAGCCCCTCCTCATCTTCCTCACCCCATTATCCATGGCAGAACCCCTCTGGAGCCCCTTCCCCACCTTCCTCATCCCTTATCCATGGCAGAACCCCTCTGGAGCCCCTTCCCCACCTTCCTCATCCCTTATCCATGGCAGAACCCCTCTGGAGCCCTCTCCTCATCTTCCTCATCTCTTTATCCACAGAGAATCCCTTTGTAGCCCCTCCAGGTTGACCCAAGGCCTTTGAACCCAGGACAGACTTGGCCTGAGCTAGCTGAGGAGGACAGCTGAAGAGTCAGGACAGAGGGAACTGGGTGGAATCACAGAATCCCAGGCTGCTTGGGGTGGGAAGGGACCTTTAAAGCCCCTAAGCCCCTGCAGTCAGCAGGGACAACCAGAGCAGGCTGCTCAGAGCTCCAAAGCACCTCACCTGGAATGCTTCCAGGGATGGGGCAGCTACCCCATCAAGTGGCAGGGGCACCTTGCCCAACCTCTTCATTACAGCAGCTGGATCCAGGCAGAACCACAGCTGCAGACTCCCTGAGGACCTTCCAAGAGCTCAGGGGAAGGTCTTGAGCCCAGCTGAGAGACCTCCACCTCCTTCAGCTAGCCCAGGGCAGCAGCAGACATTCAAGCTCAGACTCAGTGTGGCCCTGGGCAGCCTGAGCCAGCTGGAGGTGTCCCTGCTGGCTGCAGAGGGCCTCGGGCAAGATGATCTGGGAGGCTCCTCATTTTCCAGGTCCTTTTCTGTCACCTCCAATTCTGCTTTCGTTTCCCTTTACGAAGCTCCCCGGCTGCTGCTGGCCCTGCTCCCGGGATGACCCCCAGCAGCCACAGCTCCGAGCTCCAGCCCTGCAGGCAGCTCCCCCTGGCGAGCCCTGGGACGGCTCAGCGGCCACCCGCAGCCTGGTGCTGCCCCCTCGGCACGGCCCCTCGGCACGGCCCCGGCACCGCCACTGCAGCGCAGCTTCTCTGCCACCCTCTGGTGGGCACAGCTGTTTGGGGCATGGGGGCATAGGAGCATAGGATGGGTTGGGTTGGAAGGGACCTCCAGAGCTCCAACCCCCCCTCTGCAGTCAGCAGGGACATCCTCCACTAGATCAGGTTGCTCAGAGCCTTGAAGACCTCCAGGGCTGGGGCCTGAACACCTCCCTGGGCAGCCTGCTGCAGGGTTCCACCAACCTGATGCCATCTGTGGATCATCTGAGGCCAAGCCAAGCCCTGCCCAGCATCCTCAGCCTTTGCTGAAAGCAAACCTTTGCTGCCACTCAAAGTCACTGGCAGGAGGACCTCGTTGAGAGGCATCTGGGCACAGTGTTCCTCTCTGCTCCTGCTTCTGGGGTAGCAGCCAGCTCCAGGCTGGGCACTCTTTGGGCAGCAGGAAGGTTGGGAGCAAGGTGTGAGAGTGATGAGGCCAGCAGTGAGTCACAGATTGCTCTGGGCTGGAAGGGACCTCCCAGGCTCATCCAGTCCAGCCCCCTGCAGCCAGCAGGGACATCCCCAACTGGAACAGGTTGCCCAGAGCCCTGTCCAGCCTCACCTTGAACATCTCCAGGGCTGGAGCCTCAGCCACCTCCCTGGGCAACCTGCTGCAGTGCTCCACCACCCTCCTGGTGCTGAACTTGTTCCTCACATCCAATCCCCATCTGCTCTGCTCTCAATTCAAACCATTGCTCCTTGTTCTGTCCCTGCAGTCCCTCTGCAGCTTTCTTGTAGCCCCCTTCAGGTACTGGAAGGCTGCTGTGAGGTCCCTCCAGGAACTTTCTCCAGGCAGAATACCCCCAGCTCCCTCAGCCTGGCCCCACAGCAGAAGTGCTCCCTCTGATCATCTCACCTGGGGAGGGTGGCAGGGGCCAGGGCTGCCGCTGCTCACACTTTGAGTGGGGGGCAAGAGATGTTCGTTAGCTCACCAAGGGCTGGGCCTGGGGCTGGGCTTGGTCCCTGCTGGGCTTGGTCCCTGCTGGGCTTGGTCCCTGCTGGGCTTGGTCCCTGCTGGGCTTGGTCCCTGCTGGGCTTGGTCCCTGCTGGGCTTGGTCCCTGCTGGGCTTGGTCCCTGCTGGGCTTGGTCCCTGCAGCTGAGCCTCTCCTTAGAGCCAGGCAGCAGTCATTCACTTGCATCTGCTGGAGTGGGCTGGGGGAAGGCAGCCTCGGGAAGTCAGAAGGGGTTACTCTCCCTGCTCCCTCGATGTATGGCTGAACAGATCCTCAGCCCCCGCTCCGTGCCCGGCTCCCCCCTCCCCAGGCCCTCGGCCACCCTGGCTGCTGCCAGCCTGAGCTCCTCCTGCTCCTGCACTCAGTTCTCCTGCTGCCTCCAGGGCTTGCCGTGCCGGTGTGAGAGAAAGCCCCAGCCTCAGCTCCCCTGCCTGGAGAGGCACCTGCAGAGGCTGCCCTGGCCAGGCTGCACCTCTCTGATGGTTTGGGGGAGGGGGTGCCCCTTTTGTAACGTTTGGGCTGCTCCTTCTCTAATGCCTGGGGGGGGTCTCTCCGCTAATGCTTGGGGTGCCCTTTCTCTGACCTTTGGGGTGCTCCTTCTCTGGTTCTTGGGGTGCTCTCCTCTAATGTTTGAGGTACCCCTTCTCTGATGTTTGGGGTTCCCCTTCTCTGATGCCCAGGGTGTCCCTAATGCCTGGGGTGCTCCTTCCCTAATGCTTGGGGTTCCCCTTCTCTGACCTTTGGGGTGCTCCTTCTCTAACATTTGGAATGTTCCTTCTCTCTAATACCTGGGGTGTGCCTAGTGCCTGGGGTGCCCCTTCTCTGCTCTTTGGGGTACCCCTTCTCTAATTCTTGGGGTGTTCCTCTAATGTTTGGGGTGCTCCTTCTCTGATGCCTGGGGTGTCCCTTCTCTGCTCTTTGGGGTACTCCTCTGATGGTTGGGGTGCTCCTTCCCTGATGCCTGGGGTGTCCCTTCTCTAATGCTTGGGGCACCCCTTCTCTGATGGTTGGGGTGCTCCTTCTCTGATGCCTGGGGTGCCCCTTCTCTAACTCTCGGGGTGCCCCTCCAATGCTCGAGTTGCTCTGGAAAGTCTTTCATCCAGAACAACAAAGGCAGGCAGGTGAGGCTGCAAAGAGGCATTCTGGGGGGCTGAGGGCACCGGAGGATGACTGGAGGATGGTTCCCTGGGTGGAAGAGCACTTCCCTGGCCCCTCGGCTCCCGGAAGGCAAGGAAGGAGCAATCGTCGAGCTGGGGCTCGGCTCCTGCTTCCCTTCCAGGGGAGGCAAACAAGCCCTTAACATTTCAGCAAGTGGCTCTGCGGGGTGCCGAGCGCTCACTTCAGCTCTCCGCCTGACTCACACCTTCTGCCAGCGGGTCACGGCAGGAAGGGGCTGCGCTGGGGAGGAGGGCGCCCAAAGACACCCAGCAGCCCCCGCTCCAAAGGCTGCGCGGCAGGTTTGGCTGCCCGGCACCCTGCTGCCCCTCACCCTGCTGCCCAGCACCCTGCACCCAGCACCCTTCACCTTGCACCTGCACCCAGCACCCACTTACCTGCCACCCTTCACCCTGCTGCCCATCACCTTGCTCCCATCATCCTGCCCCTATCTTCCTGCTGCCCATCACCCAGCACCCACCACCCTGCACCCTTCACCCTGGTACCCATTACCCTGCACCCTTCACCCTGGTACCCATCACCCTGCACCCACCACCCTGCACCCTTCACCCTGCTGCTTGTCACCCTGCACCCTGCACCCTTCACCCTGGTACCCATCACCCTGCACCCACCACCGTGCACCCTTCACCCTGCTGCTTGTCACCCTGCACCCAGCACCCACCACCCTGCACCCTGCTGCCCATCACCTTGCTCCCATCATCCTGCTCCCATCACCTGCACCTATCCTCCTGCTGCCCACCACCCAGCACCCATCCCCCTGCACTCATCCTCCTGCACCCAGCACCCATCACCCTGCTCCTGTCCCCCTGCACCCACCACCCTGCACCCTTCACCCATCCCCCTACTGCCCATCACCTTGCTCCCATCATCCTGCACCTATCCCTCTGCTGCCCATCCCACTGTACCCACCACCATGCACCCATCCTCTTGCTGCCCACCACCCAGCACCCTGCACCCATCATCCTGCACTCATCCCCCTTCACCCAGCACCCTGCACCCACCCCCTTGTTCCTATCCCCCTGCACCTATCCCCCTGCTGCCCACCCCCCCACCCTGCACCCACCACCCTGCACCCTTCACCCATCCCCCTACTGCCCATCACCTTGCTCCCATCATCCTGCACCTATCCCTCTGCTGCCCATCCCTCTGTACCCACCACCCTGCACCTATCCTCTTGCTGCCCACCACCCAGCACCCTGCAGCCATCACCCTGCACTCATCCCCCTGCATGCAGCACCCTGCACCCATCCCCTTGCACCCATCCCCTGCTCCTGTTCCCCTGCACCCATCCCCCTGCACCCATCCCCCTGCACCCAGCACCTTTGCTCCTATCCCCTTGCTCCTATCACCCTACACCTATCCCTCTGCTGCCTATCCCCCTGTACCCACCACCCTGCACCCATCCTCTTGCTGCCCACCACCCAGCACCCTGCACCCATCATCCTGCACTCATCCCCCTGCACCCATCCCCTGCACCCATCCCCTTGCTCCTATCCCCCCGCACCTATCCCACTGCTGCCCACTCCCCACCACCTTGCACCCCACAGCACCCAGCTTTGCCCCCCCAAACCCCCTCCCCCTCCCTCTCCCTTAGCAGGGCTGCAATCAAATCTCAGCCTGAGCCTTGCATTAGTGTCAGCTTTGGACCTGATTTCTCCCGTGGCAGGTAAGGAGGGGCCAGCAGGCTTGGGGAAGGATCACACGTGGCAGCTTTTAATAGCAACCCAGCCGCCTGTCACTGCCTGCTCCTGGCTCCTCTTGAAGCCGTCGCTAATTACCAACAAGCCTCTGTTTGCATTCCGGCTCTGACGTTCCCCTTCTGCAGCCCAGCTCTCCACCCCCACCCCCACCTCCTCCTCCTCCTCCTGCTCCTCACCCACGCTCGGGGAGGGGGTGAGGGGATGTGGGGGGGCCTTTAGGGAAGGTGGAATTCGCAGGGTGGGCTCCAGGAGGGTTGTAAGGAAGTGATGATTCCTTCTGGAGATGGACCCACGGTGGCTGGAGGGTGGTGGAATGGGTTGGGTTGGAAGGGAGCTTAAAGGTCATCCAGTGCCAAGCCCCTGCCCTGGGCAGGGACACCTCCCACTAGCCCAGGGTGCTCAAGGCCTCATCCAGCCTGGCTTTGAACACCTCCAGGCAGGAGGCAGCCACAGCCTCCCTGGGCAGCCTGTGCCAGTCTCTCCCCAGCCTCACTGCCAAGAATTTCTTCCTCATCTCCAGTCTCAATCTCCTCCCTCCCAGCTCAAAGCCCTTGTCCCTCATCTTGGCACTCTCAACCCTTGTCCAAAGTCCCTCCCCAGCTCTCCTGGAGCCCTCCAGGTGCTGGAAGGCTGCTCTGAGGTCTCCCTGGAGCCTTCTCTTCTCCAGGCTGAACAGTGTCTCCCCACCCTCAGTGGAAAGAAACCAGCTCCCTCCACTTGCTCTCTCCTCCCAGGCATGTCCCTTCCCGTTCTCAGGGAAGGGCAATCAGCCTGGAAGCATCTGGAGAGTTGAACCTGATGAGTTAGGGCTTTAGAATCACACCAACCGTCCCCTCCCAGCCTGGAGACGCTCTGCTGGACCAGGACTCCACTGCCACCAGCTCTGCCCAGCCTTGGTGCCTCCCTGCCCCAAGCATCAGCTCTTCAGATCCTTGCCATGGCTCCTAGCCAAGCTCTTGGGGGTCCCCTCAAAGGCTCTCAGCTCCCAGCTGCTTCCCAGAGATGTGTCCCACCTTTTCCTCCCATAGGATCACAGAAGTGTCAGGGCTGGAAGGGGCCTCAAGGCTCAGCCAGTTCCAACCCCCCTGCCACGGGCAGGGACACCTCACTGCAGACCAGGTTGCTCACAGCCACATCCAGCCTGGAGGACGGGGAATGGTGAGCACGGTGGGGAAAGGATGGGATGGAACAGAGACCCAGAGTCAGTCCCCAGGCGCTGTGAGCCCTCGGGACATCTCCTTTGCTTCTCCCCTGGCTTTTGAGATGCCTCCTGGGGCAGCGGGGGCCCAGGGGTGGAGGCGCTGGGCAGGGCTGGGAAAGGAGCTGCAGGCTCATCTCTGGGGACGTCCCAGGGCAGTGCAACGCTCAGCAGCCTCCTGCCCCTCTGTCACCCCCGGCACTGGGTGTGGCACCCCGGCCCCCTGCCAGCCCCCCCCCCCCTCCCCGGTGCCCAGTCTGACGTGGCAGGGAGTGCCCCAGCGTCCCCCGTGGCAGGCAGGGGCCGGCGAGGTGCTGGCTCCAGCCAGGTGCAGAGATGCCCCTTGGGAGCCCCCTGAGGTGGGAGAGTCCTGGGGGCCCTCCTCTAGGCTCTGTGCCAGCCCTGCCAGCTCCCTGCCCCCTGCATCCCCCAGATCTCTGCGGCAGCTTACTGCACAGCGGGTCCCTGCTGCTTCACCCTGCTCCCCTCCTCTCCCTGGCACCAGCATGGGGATGGGGGGAAGGAAGGGGAGTGAGAGAAGCCAAGAAGATCTAGGGGAGACCCCCCTAGCTTCCCCCACACCTCCCGAGTGTCAAAGCTGCTGCTGGTTGGAAGGAGGCCAAGGCAGGTGCCTGGCTGCCTGGGGAGCCCACCCAGCACGGAAAGGGACACCCCCCCCAAGGCACCCAGCTCCCTGAGGGCTGCCTGGGTCCTACTTGCCAACTGGGTGAGTGACAGCTCCCAGCCCCCCCCTCCCCACCCCTCCATCCTCGCCCCCCCCCCCACCCCCCTTTCCCCTTGTCAATCCCCCGGGGAGTTATTTATCCTGACAATAGCAATTGTCTGCACGGGGCCCTTCCCCCTCCCCAGCACCTACCCCAACAAAGGGAATCAGCCCTGATATGAAAGGGAAAATTAAATTACCCCAATAAAGCCTTGGCGCTGCTTTAATGACATCACCAGGCTCAGGCACTAATTAGCTGAGTACAAAGGCAGCTAAATGTGCAAACGTGAATTCCTGGTCCCTCTGCTCCTGCCGGAGGAGGAGGGGGAGGAGGCGGCTCGGGAGTGGGAGCCTCGGCAGGCACCGGCAGGAGGGGTTGCTCCCGCTCCCCACCCCCGGGCTGGGCTCCCAGGGCCACCCGGGCACTGCTCCCGCTCCGAGCCACCGGCGGGAGGGAAGAGCTCCGGAAGGCTTTGGGAGCCTGCCTGGAGGTGGCCAGGGCTGCCCTGTGTGCCAGGGCTTGGCCCCTGCCCTGTGCCAGCTGCTGCAGCCTGCCCGCCCCTCTGCCTCGGGTGTGCGGCTGCAGGCTCCCGTGCCGAGGCACCCCTGCGGCTGAGGGGCTGCACTGCGCAGCTCACCCCTTGCTGGGCTGCACTGCTCACCCCTCCCTGCAGTGCACAGCTCACCCCTTGCTGGGCTGCACTGCTCACCCTCCCTGCACTGCACAGCTCACCCCTTGCTGGGCTGCACTGCTCACCCCTCCCTGCACTGCACAGCTCACCCCTTGCTGGGCTGCACTGCTCACCCCTCCCTGCACTGCACAGCTCACCCCTTGCTGGGCTGCACTGCTCACCCCTCCCTGCACTGCACAGCTCACCCCTTGCTGGGCTGCACTGCTCACCCCTCCCTGCACTGCACAGCTCACCCCTTGCTGGGCTGCACTGCTCACCTCTCCCTGCACTGCACAGCTCACCCCTTGCTGGGCTGCACTGCTCACCCCTCCCTGCACTGCACAGCTCACCCCTTGCTGGGCTGCACTGCATCACCCCTCACTGCACTGCACAGCTCACCCCTTGCTGGGCTGCACTGCATCATCTCTCCCTGCACTGCACAGCTCACCCCTTGCTGGGCTGCACTGCATCACCCCTCCCTGCACTGCACAGCTCACCCCTTGCTGGGCTGCACTGCTCACCCCTCCCTGCACTGCACAGCTCACCCCTTGCTGGGCTGCACTGCATCATCTCTCCCTGCACTGCACAGCTCACCCCTTGCTGGGCTGCACTGCATCACCCCTCCCTGCACTGCACAGCTCACCCCTTGCTGGGCTGCACTGCATCACCCCTCACTGCACTGCACAGCTCACCCCTTGCTGGGCTGCACTGCATCATCTCTCCCTGAACTGCACAGCTCACCCCTTGCTGGGCTGCACTGCTCACCCCTCACTGCACTGCGCAGCTCACCCTTGCTGGGCTGCACTGCTCACCCCTCACTGCACTGCACAGCTCACCCCTTGCTGGGCTGCACTGCATCATCTCTCCCTGAACTGCACAGCTCACCCCTTGCTGGGCTGCACTGCTCACCCCTCACTGCACTGCACAGCTCACCCCTTGCTGGGCTGCACTGCTCACCCCTCACTGCACTGCACAGCTCACCCCTTGCTGGGCTGCACTGCATCATCTCTCCCTGAACTGCACAGCTCACCCCTTGCTGGGCTGCACTGCTCACCCTCACTGCACTGCACAGCTCACCCCTCCCTGCACTGCACAGCTCACCCCTTGCTGGGCTGCACTGCATCACCTCTCCCTGCACTGCACATCTCACCCCTTGCTTGGCTGCACTGCATCATTTCTCCCTGCACTGCACAGCTCACCCCTTGCTGGGCTGCACTGCATCATCTCTCCCTGCACTGCACAGCTCACCCCTTGCTTGGCTGCACTGCATCACCTCTCCCTGCACTGCACTGCACAGCTCACCCCTTGCTGGGCTGCACTGCATCACCTCTCCCTGCACTGCACTGCACAGCTCACCCCTTGCTGGGCTGCACTGCATCACCTCTCCCTGCACTGCACTGCACAGCTCACCCCTTGCTGGGCTGCACTGCATCACCTCTCCCTGCACTGCACTGCACAGCTCACCCCTTGCTGGGCTGCACTGCATCACCTCTCCCTGCACTGTACTGCACAGCTCACCCCTTGCTTGGCTGCACTGCATCACCTCTCCCTGCACTGTACTGCACAGCTCACCCCTTGCTTGGCTGCACTGCATCACCTCTCCCTGCACTGTACTGCACAGCTCACCCCTTGCTTGGCTGCACTGCATCACCTCTCCCTGCACTGTACTGCACAGCTCACCCCTTGCTTGGCTGCACAGCTCACCCCTCCCTGCACTGCATCACTCTGCAGTGCACAGCTCACCTCTCCCTGCCCTGCCCTGCTCACCCCTCCCAAGCCAGCCTGCACTGCACTGCTCTGCTCCTGTTGAGATGGCCACATGCACACCGCGCTGCAGGGACACAGCTGCGTGGCGTCACACGGGGCTGATGGTGTCACACGGGGCTGATGACGTCATGCATGGGGCTGATGATGTCACGCACACGACTCAGCCACAGCCCCCCCGCAGCAGAGCAGAGCCTCCTGCCACCCCCTGCCTCTGCCCCCGTGCTCCCCGTGCTTGCTGCACCCACAGGGGGTGCTGGAAGGGTTTGGGTTGGAAAAGCCCTTGGAGCTCATCCACTCCAGCCCTTCTCTCACTCGACCCAGCCTGGTGCTAAACCACAGCCCTCAGCACCACAGCTCTGCCTCCAGGCAGCCCCTCCAGGCATGGGGATTCAGCCCCTGGGCAGCCTGGGCTGGGCCAGGCTCTGAGAGCCCTTGCAGTCAAGAAGTTTCTTCTAAGGTCCAACCTAAACCTCCCCTGGGGCAACTTGAGGCCATCTCCTCTCATCCCGTCCCTTGTTCCTCTTGGGAAGGAACCAACCCCCACCTGGCTCCAACCTCCTTCCAGGGAGCTGCCGAGAGCAATGAGGTCTCCCCTCAGCCTCTTTTTCACCTGGCTGAGCACCGCCGGGTCCCTCAGCTGCTCCTCCCCAGCCCTGTCTCCTCTTGGTGCCCCCAGGCCCACCTGTGCTCCTCCCACGTCCCCCCAGCCCCCTGCACGTCCCCAGCTGTCGCTGCACACACCTCACACTGCTCCAGCTCTAGGTGAGCAGGACCCTGAGCCCTGCCCTGATGGCCGTGACCCTCCTCCCCACCCCCACCCCCCAGGACGGTGCCAGCGCCTTGCTTGGAGCCATGCTGCAGCCACCCCCACCTCCTCCCTCCCTCCTTCTCTCCCCATTTCCCTCTCTCCCTCCCTCCCCACAGCCCAGCAAGGCATCACTTCTGTTTGCAGCTTGGAGCTGCTCTCCCACGTCCCCCCACCCCCGGCACTGCTGCAGCCCCCTCCCAGCAGCCCTCTGACTCACCAGTGCAGCCAGGCTGGTTCCCAGTCCCGTGGCTTTCCAGTCCCATCCCACCGGCGCTGAGCAGCACCACAGCCCCGGGGGGAGGGGGTTGGGGACGCGTCGGGGGTGGGGGGGGAGCTGGCAGCATCCCCGAGCTGCTCAGCCTCGGAGTGTCACCGCTGGGGCCGACCCCACAAAAGGCCCTGAGGAGGGTTGGCCAAGGGGAGCTCCAGCGACCCCCCCTGCCCCCTCCCAGCGCTGGGGTTACCTCAGGGGACCAGAGCATGGCCGAACCTCCCTCCTGGGCACGGGGAATGGGGAGGGCATTTTTGCATCCCTTCTTTTAGCTTCCATATGGGGCTCAGATTCTCCCTGGAGCTGCTGCTAGTGCTAATTCCCGCCCCCCGATGATTTTCCCCTCTGGTGGCACCGTGGCAATGCAGAAGGGACACCGGCAGGGGCTCAGCTCCGGGAGGCCAAGCAGCAGAGCTCCAGCTCCTGCTGGTTCCAGGGAAAGGGAGGTGGGGGGTGGGTGGGGAGGGGATTGTTAACACTTAAAGCTTCATTCTAATTGAAGCTTGAATCACTCAGAAAGCCTCCGTGGTGCCCTGAGCCTCACCCCAGCCCCTTGGTCACCCCCTGCTCAGGACACGGAGGCCACCTCAGGCAAATTCTAGCCGGTGGGGGATGGGGGGAAGGCACCTCTTGACCTCTGCTCTTTGCAGGCTGTTCCCTATCGCCTGCTCAAGCCGGGCTGGCAGCAGCATAACTCTGCCCCGGTGCCACCAGGCGCTCCCAGCTGTCCCCAGGGGACGCTGGCCCCACCTTGGGCACACCCTGGGCAAGCAGCAGCCTCCCTGCCAGCCTCCCTGCCTGCCTGCCAGCTGCCCCGGGGGTGGCCCTGCCGAGGAGCAAGCAGCCAGGAGGGATTTAAGGGGACCCCGAGCCCCCCGCCGCCCCCGGCTGCTGGCCTGAGCTGCCGCCGCGGGGGCCGGGCCGGGCGGGCCGGGCGCGGGAGCCTCGGCGCCTCCTCAAAGTGACATCGCTGGTCTCCATGGCAACCCTTCTCTGCCTTTCGCCTCGGACCGAGCACCCTCTGCTCTGCAAGCAGCCTCTGACCGGCCCAGAAAGGGGCTGAGGACCCGGGTGGTGAGCCCACGGGATCCGCCCTCTCCCCCCCCCCCCGCCCCACCTCTCTGCCCCGCTGCCCCGGCTGCCTCTATCCTCCTCTGGCAACCACCTCCATCCCTTCCCAGACCCACGAGATGCCCCCTCTGGCTGTGGCACAGCCCGGCAGGGCTGTGGGAGCAGCCCCAAGGTGTGGGTGAAGTGTGGGAGCAGTGCTGACCGTGTGTGGCCTCTGCCCACCCCAAAAGGCTGCAAATGCACACCAAAGCCCCGTGCCCACCTCCTGAGGAAAAGGTCTGTGCTGGGTGGACTGGGAGGCAGCTGAAGGGGAGGGGGCAGTGCCAGCCCCTGTGGTGCCAACCTGCTCCTGCTGGGAAATCGAGAGGACAGAGCAGAGCAGAGCAGGGGGAAACTGTCCAGCAAGTCCAACCCCCTCCCCCTTGCCCAGCAGGGTGGGGGTGGCCTCAGCCCCTGACTGGCACATCCCAGCCTGCCCCTTAAACCTCCCTAAGCCCATGGCACGACGGCAGCCAGCTGGGAGAAGCCAGGGGAGCAGAGCTGTGGTGGCACAGAAGGAGGTGGAACCGTTGGAGCGGGTCCTGATGGCGCTGCAAGGATGCTCGGAGGCCAGGAGCAGCTCTGCTGCGGGGCCAGGCTGAGAGACTTGGGGCTGTTCAGCCTGGAGAAGAGAAGGCTCCAGGGAGAGCTCAGAGCAGCCTGCTCCAGCCCTGGGGACTGTGGGCCCTGGAGATGTAGGCTGCCAGTCTGGGGGTCGTGAGGGTGGTCTGTGGTGGGGGTGCACATGGGGGAGGAGCTGCAGAGGTGCTCCTCTGGGCTGTGATTGTGGAAGAGGAGGGATGGAGGGTCTCCTCTCCCTCTACTCTGCCCTGGTGAGATCACATCTGGAGTAACTGTGTCCAGCTCTGGCCTGCCAAGTTCAAGAGGGGCAGGGAACTGCTGGGGAGAGTCCAGGGGAGGCTAGGAGGATGATGAAGGGCCTGGAGCAGCTCTGTGAGGAGGAAAGGCTGAGAGCCCTGGGGGTGCTGAGCCTGGAGTAGAGCCTCTTGGAGAAGAGCAGCCTGAGGGCTGGGTGTCAGGAGGCTGGGACCAGGCTCTTGTCACTGGTGCCCAGGGCAGTGGGCACAGACTGGCACCCAGGAGGTTCCCTGTGAAGAGGAGGAGAAAGCTGTTTGGTGTGAGGGTGCTGGAGGCCTGGAGCAGGCTGCCCAGAGAGGTTGTGGAGTCTCCTTGTGTGGAGACTTGCAAGACCCACCTGGGCATGTTCCTGTGTGCCCTGCCCTGTGTGATCCTGTTCTGGCAGGGGAGGTCGGACCCAGTGACTTCTGAGGCCCCTTCCCACCCCTCCCATTGTGTGCCTGTGCCCCATGGAGAGGGACACACAGCAGGTGGAGATGCTGCTGCTGGTGGGCACATGCCAGGGTGAAGGGGGTGTGCTGTGGGGCGAGCAGAGGCATGAGAGGGAGCTTGCAGGCAGGGCTGGAGATGTCTGAGCGGCCAGTGGGGAGGCAGAGCCCTGTGTGGCTCCTGAGGATGCATTTCCCCCTCTGCACTGTGCAGACATCCTGCTGGGGGGTCCAGGCTGCCCCCCAGCCCTTCTTGTGCCCTGCAGAGCAGGCAGCCTGCCTGGCTTCCCAGGGAGCTCCCTCCGACCTCTGCCACCCCGAGAGGACAGCTGGAGGCTCAGCCTGTGTGGGCAGAGCCAGCTGGCCCCCACCGTTGCCCTCTTCACAAGGAGCTGGGCTGTGGGCAGAGGGCAGGGCAGGACCTTGCTTCAGGGGCACCCGGAGTGATCAGCTCAAGGCTCAGCTCCCAGAAGGCCTTGGCGAAGGGGCAAGGGCCTGAGGATGGGTCAGGGGCTGCCAGGGGGTGCATGCAGGACGGTTCCCAGTGCCTTGCTGGGTGGAGGATGCTGCAGGGGGCATGGTGGGGCCAAGCAAGCTCTGATGCCCTGCTGCCAAGGCTGCTTGGCACAGTGGGGCTGAGCCACTTCCTGCCACACCCCAGGGAGAGCAGCCAGCAGCTCTCCGGGGCACTGGGCCAGAGCCAGCACACAGGACAGGGTCTGGATGGCACGACCCAGCCCTGCACTGCCTGGCCTCTAATCTGTTCTCATTAAAGCTTGGCAAGGTGGCTAATTAGGTGGCATGAGTGCCAGCAGCCTGCTGACAGACACCTGTGCAGACAGACCTCTTCCTCCTCCTCCTCCCCCTCCTCCTTCTCTGCCTTCCTTGTCATTCCCCTACAGGATGCTGTCACATTGCCCACCAGGACCTGCCCTGGCACTGGGAAACAGCTCTTCCTCACCAGGATGGGTCCCACTGCCAGGCCCCACTGCCAGGGCTGCTGGCACCACAGCCCCATGGCAGAGAAACCCTTGCCTGGGTGCATCCACAGCGGGCATCCCCCTGCATCCCACTCCAGCTGGCACCACAAGCACCCCCGTGCCAGCACCTGCAGGTGCCTGGGGCAGGGTCACCCCCACCCTCTGTGCTCCCCAGATTCACCCCAGGGCAGGGGCCTGGGCACCTCAGACCCGTGGGGTGCACAGTCTGGGGGCTCCCTGTGCCCACCTGTGTGCAGCCACCCCGGCAGCTGTGGGCAGGGGCACTGCCAGGCCTTGGCAGCCTCCTCAGCTGCTGAGGGATAATGAGCCAGAGGCTGCTTTAATTAGATTAATTGGCTCCTGCTCAGCTCCAGAGGAGCTGTTGGGCTGCAAGAGCCATGCCTGCTCTACCTGGCTAATTATGGCTCCCAGAGCCTGGCACTGGGCAAAATCGTGCCACCAGGGAGATGCCACCAGGCAAGGGCAGGGGGCCTGGGGAGCTACTAAAGTAATTGGGAGACCAAGAGGCAGATGGAGGTCAGGAGGCTCTGAAGATGGTTCTCCAGGCCCTGGGGAAGGGGCAGAGCTGCAGGAGCTCAGGGGCACAGCTGTGCCAGGGGGATGGCACCACACAAGGAGGGGGCTGGGAGACAGCTACTAAAGCAGCTGGAGGCTGAGGTGAAGGTCAGGAGGTGCTGAAGGTGATTCTCCACATGCTGGGGAAGGGAGAGGTGCAGGAGGTCATGGGCTGGACCCTGTGAGGACATGGAGCACCAGGGAGGGGTTTGGGAAGCCAGGAGAAGACAAGGATTAGGGTTGGAGAAGGGGGAGAGGTGCAGGGTTGGACTCTGCAAGGAGATGGAGCACCATGGTGAGGTCTGGGGAGCCCAGGAGAGGAGGATTAGGGCTGGGGAAGAGGGAGAGCTGCAGAGGCTCATGGGCTGGACCCTGTGAGGACATGGAGCATCAGGGAAGGGTTTGGGAAGCCAGGAGAAGATGAGGATTAGGGCTGGAGAAGGGGGAGAAGTGCAGGAGGCTGGACTCTGTGAGGAGGTGGAGCACCAGGAGGGGTTTGGGAAGCCAGGAGAAGCGAGGATTAGGGCTGGGGGAGAAGGAGAGCTGCAGAGGCTCATGGGTTGGACCCTGTGAGGACATGGAGCATCAGGGAGGGGTTTGGGAAGCCAGGAGAAGACGAGGATTAGGGCTGGATAAGGGGGAGAAGTGCAGGAGATCATGGGCTGGACCCTGTGAGGACATGGAGCACCAGGGAGGGGTTTGGGAAGCCCAGGATTAGGGCTGGATAAGGGGGATGCAGGAGATCATGGGCTGGACTCTGTGAGGACATGGAGCACCAGGGAGGGGGTTGGGAAGCCAGGAGAGGATGAGGATTAGGGCAGGGGGAAATGCTGGGCGAGGAGGCAGTGGGGGCAGGAGCCAAGGGCTGAGGTGCCCTGAGTGGGGGCTCCAGGAGAAACCAAGTGGCTGTGGGAAGCTGGGGCCCAGCCCCAGGGGCTGGCAGGGGGAGGTGGGTGCCGGGATCAGGATCTCTGCTGCCCAGGGGCAGGGGCAGGGGCAGCCAGGGGTCAGGCAGGGCTGGGCAGGCCCCGGGCAGGGCCACATCCAGCTCCTGCCTCACACCACAGCAGCTCAGAGGATATTTATAAGAAGCCACCAGGGAGGTGACAGCTTAAAAATAACCACCTGGGCTGGGCTGGGCAGGAGCCACTTCTCCACGGGCTGGAGAGTGGGAGGCAGTTTGGGGGGGGACTATTTTTATCCCTCTTGTCCTCAGGCTGCTATTAAAGTGCCAGCCTGCAGTGCCCACTGCCGCTGGAGCGCCCACACGGGTGCCCCTCCCCCACCTTGCTCCAGGGCAGGGGCACTGTCTTCTCCTGGGGGCACCAGCCATGGCCTGCCAGTGCCAAGAGGCTGCTCAGCAGCTCCAGGAAGCACCAGGAAGCCCTGGATGTCCCTCACTGGCACCCCCAGCCCCTCTGGGCGCCTGGGCTGCTGGCTGCCCCTGGCACACCACGAGGATTTGCCCAGCTGTGGGGTGCCAGCAGCTCCCCAAGGTGCCTGCCAAGCAACTGCCACAAGGGCTGGGGAAGAGAGGCCTGCTCCTGCACACCAGTGGCTGGCACTGGGCTGGCACTGGGCTGGCACTGGGCTGAGCTGGACCCTGCAAGCAGCAGGGACATCTCCACTGCAGAGGAGGGGAAGGGCTTGCAGGGAGGGATGGAGGGAGGGATGGATGGAAGGAGGGATGGAGGGATGGATGGGCACTTCTGAGTGCCCCCTGTGCGTGCCACCAGCACCAGAGCTGTCCTGGAACCCTGGCAGGGTGGAGGGGCATGGGGTGCTCATCCCACAGATCCTCTCTGAGCCCCCAGAGCCTCACTGCAGCTCCCCAGGATCCTCTGAGCACCTGAAGAGCCCTCAAAGGCCACACAGCTCTGCAAGACACCAACCTGCCAAGCTCCTCACCGTCCCCCAGGTGTCCCCCACACCTCCCTGAGTGCCAGGGCAACACCTGGGGATGCCTGCCCACCCTCTGGGCACCCAGCCCCATCCTGCCCACACAGGCACAGAGTCACAGGCTGCCCTGGGTTGGAAGGGACCATCCAAGGGCATCTTGTCCACCTGCCCTGCAGCCACCCACCTCCAGGTGGGATGGAGCCAGGAACATTCTCACTGGTGGCCAGGGATGGGACAAGGCTCAGTGGCAGACTGGCACCCAGGAGGTTCCATGTGAAGAGAAGGAGGAAGTTGTTTGGTGTGAGGGTGCTGGAAGCCTGGAGCAGGCTGCCCAGAGAGGTTGTGGAGTCTCCTTGTGTGGAGAGCTTCCAACCCCTCCGGGATGCTTCCCTGGGTGACCTGCCCTGGGTGACCCTGCTCTGGCAGGGGGCTTGGACTGGATGGTGTCTGCAGGTCCCTTCCAACCCCTGACATTCTGTGAAGGGACCCTCCGAGGTCATCCTGTCCACCCCCTCTGCAGCCAGCAGGGACATCTCCATCTAGAGCAGGCTGCCCAGGGCCACAGCCAGGCTGAGCTTGGATGTCTGCAGGGATGGAGCCTCCACCACCCCCTGGGCAGCCTGTGCCAGTGTCTCCCCAGCCTCACGGTGCAGAACTTCCCCCTGAGGTCCAGCCTGCCCCTGCCCTGCTCCAGGTTCAGGCCATTGCCCCTGGGGCTAGCCCCACAGCCCCTTCTGGGCAGCCCCTCCCCAGCCTGCCCGCAGCTCCCCTTCAGACAGCAGCTCTAAGCCCTCCCTGCAGCCTCCTCCTCTCCAGGCTGACCAACGCCAACTCCCCCGCCCCGGGGCGGCTGGAGGAGGTGCTGGCACTGCCAGCTGCTGAGCGGAGGGCACGGGGAAGGGCAGGGAGGTGGCGGGAGCAGGCAGCTCCAGCCCGAGGAGCGCGGAGGGCACACAGCACACTCAGCCCGGAGCTCCTCAGCCCCGGCAGGAGCAGCCCCGGCACGGAGCCGAGGCGGCCGCGGCGCACACCGCCCGGGCGGCTCCCGGGGGCTCCGGGGGGCTCCGGGGGCAGCCTGGCACCGCCGCACACGAGGCTCCCGGGACGGCTGCAGGGAGGCGGAGGGGTTGGGCTGATCTCGTTTCGGTTCCACTGCCGAGCGTTAATCGCAGCTCGGCTCCTGCCTCTGCAGCCCCTCGCCTGGGCACCCCTCCGGCCCCTGCCCGCCCGCGGGGGAGGGGGAGGAGGAGGAGTGGGGTGAGCTCATCCCGGGGCTCACGCAGGGGTGTCTGGAAAAGATCCGTGGTCAGGAGGATGGGGGGCAGAGACGGGAGGGGGTGGTGAGATGCCTGGCACCTGGTGTGCCCTTATATGTGCTGTGCCCATGGTAAAGAGCCTGGGACAGAGGGCAAAGGCAGGAGGGAGGGGGAGCTGCCCATGCCCAGCACACAAGGGGCTGCTGTGCCCCCAGGCCTGCTGTGCCCATGGCAGAGTGCTGTGCCCAGGATGGGGAGCAAAGGGAGGAGGATGGGGGAGCTGCCCATGCCCAGCACACAAGGGGCTGCTGTGCCCCCAGGCCTGCTGTGCCCATGGCAGAGTGCTGTGCCCAGGATGGGGAGCAAAGGGAGGAGGATGGGGGAGCTGCCCATGGCCAGCACACAAGGGGCTGCTGTGCCCCCAGGCCTGCTGTGCCCATGGCAGAGTGCTGTGCCCAGGATGGGGCCAAAGGCAGGAGGGTGAGGGATCTGCCCATGCCCAGCACTCAGGGGGCTGCTGTGCCTATGGCAAAGTGCTGTGCCCAGGATGGGGGGCAAAGGCAGGAGGGTGAGGGGGGAGGAGGGGTTACTGTGCCCCCACGCCTGCAATACCTGGGGGATGCCATCAGGATGGGGCCAAGGAGGTGTCCCCAGGGCTTCTTCTGTGGAGCTGGTGTGGGGGTGGAGGGTGGTGCCCTCGGCTCTGGCCCAGAGAAGGGTGAGGAAGGCCATGGAATGGTGGGAGTGGCGAAAGGGCTTCCCCAGCTGGCACCACAGCAGCTCCCATGCCAGCACCAGGAGCGGCCACCTCCTGCCCATGGCTTCCATGGGGTGGGGGGCAGTGCAACACTGGGGCAAAGGGGCAGCTGGGGCACAGCCAGGCAGAAGGGCGGTGCCAGCCCCATCCCAGGGTGGGCAAAGCCTTGGGGTCCAGCCAGGGCTGGATGTTTTCTCTCTCATTCTCTGTTTGAGTTGGCTTTTACTCTACCTTTAGAGGGCGGGGGCAGCAAAACCCCCCTGTGCAAGAGGGACACTGGGGAGCTGGAGCAGGGCCAGAGAAGGGTAAGCAAGCTGGGGAAGGGTCTGGAGAACAGGGCTGAGGGAGTGTGAGAGACTAAAGCTTGTCTCTCCTGGTGACTCAACAAAGATAAAATCACTTGCTGTTTGTCCAGACAATAGCTGATGTGCGTTGGGCAGAGCCACTGGAAGGACTCTTGGAAGGTGCAAAGATAACATTGCTCACGGGACTGCAGCTGGCCTACAACAATGGCCCAAGGGCCCAGCATTCACACCTTCAGGACAAGATCATTTCCAGCCATCAGATACCCCAGGAAAGGACAATGGTTCCTGATGTGAAAAGAGTGTGTGGGTAGCTAGATGGAGCAGGAGGAGGCGGAGGCCTTCCCCCCTCCATCCAGTGGCTGCCCAAACTCACCTGAGTACACAGAAAGATTTCCTGGGGAACGATACCTGGACCTAAAGATGATTTCCCAGAACGATATCCTGGGGAACAACACCTGGACACTTGCCTAAGGGCTAAAAAACTGTATAAAAGACTGGAGCAGCTACTGGCTTTAGGAGGAGAAAATTGGAGAAGCAAGATGCAGAAGAAAGCAGACGGCAGCACACGCTGGAAACATCCCGGGGCCAGCACAACGGATCTTGGACTCTCCGTGCCCTAAGTTCCGCCTGCTGCAACTCATGGAGCTGAAGAAGCTGCCCAGAGGACCTCATCCCTTCTACAGCCAAAGCCTCAGCACCCTTCCTCTACAGACCCAACATCTCCTGCAGCACCGTTTCTCTACAGACCCAACATCTCCTGCAGCACCTTTCCTCCACAGACTCAAACTGTCTTGGGGGTGAGGGGTGTGGTAATATAATTCTTTCCCTCTTCTCCCTTTCTTCTCTCTCTTCCTATTCTGATCCCTCCACTTTATTTATGTAATCAATAGTCTAGCTGTTGATATTTTGGCCTCATTTGTGCCTCTAATTTCACAGCACGGGAATATTCATTAAAAACCTGAATCTCTTTCCCTCTCCGGATCGAGACAGGGAGGGAGGTTGGTCAGCCTGGAGAAGAGGAGGCTGGGGAGACCTCATTGATCCCTCCAGCTCCCTGAGAGGAGGCTGGAGCCAGGTGGGGGTCAGGCTCTTGCCCCAAGGATGAGAGGAACAGCCTCAGGTTGTCCCAGGGGAGGTTCAGGTTGGCCACGAGGGACAGTTTCTTCCCCTTGAGGGCCTGGCCCAGGCTGCCCAGGGCAGCCCTGGAGGGACGGCGAGCCTGTGGGGCTGAGGAGCAGAGCTCAGCAGCGGGCTTGGCAGCGCTGGGCTGGAGTCAGGGACCTGGGAGGTCTTTCCCAGTCCAAGCAGGGCCACAGCTGTGTGATTCCCAGCCCAGACAGGCAGGCTGTGTGCTTGCTCCATCGTCTGCCTCGCTGAGGGCGCAGTGGGGGCAGGAGAGGGCAGAGGGCTGGCTCCCAGGGCAGCCCACACGACTTCGGTCTCCAGGTGGGCTCCAGCAGGCTAAAAGCAGCTGTGGGAGGAGGCTGAGCCCCTGCTGGAGCTATCATTATGGACAAACCCAGCCTGGCCTCGGCCCTGCGGCCAGCAGCCACCTCTGGCTCTGCCGTTCAGCGTGTGCCAAGACCTGAGGGGACTGTGCCAGCCTTTGGGGACTCCAGCCCCTGGCTTGGCCACAGCTGGGGGCTTTCCTCTGTGCCCAGCCAGCCCAGGGGCAGGGGCATGCCCAGGCAGCACCATGCAGAGGCTGGAGGCCACTCCTGCAGCGCTCTGCTCGCAGTCCTGGCTTGCCCTCTGCCAGCTGCTGGGAGGGGAAGAGCTCAGCACGGGCCAGGTGCTGCCATCTGATGTTGTGGTCTCTCTTCATAGAGTCACAGAAGTGTCAGGGCTGGAAGGGACCTCAAGGCTCAGCCAGTCCCAACCCCCTGCCATGGGCAGGGACACCTCACACTGCAGCAGCTTGCTCACAGCCACATCCAGCCTGGCTGCAAACACCTCCAGGCATGAGGCTGCCACCACCTCCCTGGGCAACCTGTGCCAGCCTCTCACCACCCTCATGGGGAACAACTTCTTCCTCACATCCAGCCTCAGTCTCCCCAGTTTTGCTGTGGGTGAGGCTCAGCCTGTGAGCAGGACCCCAGGAGAGCAACGTGGGCAGTGCCAGGCTGAGCTCCCTCCTGCCTTTGGGCACAGCCATTTCCCATCTAGAACCTGGAGCCTGGCAGCAAGGAGCAGTCCCCAGAGCATCTTGTCACAGAATCAGGGAACTGTACAATCATGGGATGGTTTGGGTTGGGAAAGGCCTCTCAGCTCATCCAACCCAACCAGCAACCCAACCCCCCCGCCATGGCCACCAAACCACGGCCCCAGGTGCCATGGCCACAGGCTCCTTGAGCCCCTCCAGGCATGGGGACTCCACCACCTCCCTGGGCAGCCTGTGCCAGTGCCTGGCCACTCCTGCAGCAAAGAAATTGTTCCTCACCTCCAACCCAACCCTCCCCTGGCACAATTTCAGGCCATTTCCTCTCCTTCTGTCACCTGAGACTAGGGAGCAGAGCCCAACCCCCCCCAGGCTCAGGTCCCCACCCCACCTTCTAAGGCTTTTCCTCACTTTGCAGCCACCCCTCCCTCAGCAGTGACCCCAACCCCTCTTGGGGTGATTTTGCTCAGTGATTCCAGCTGCCCCTGCCTGCAGCCCTGCCAGCCTGCCTGCCCTCCCCAAGAGCTGAGGAGCCCAGGTCATCTTGAGGGACCTGAGAAGGAGGAGGAGAAGGGGAGAAAGGCAAAGAGATGTCCACAGAGGCAGAGGTTTCATGGGGTGCTGGGGTGGTGGTGGAAGTGCTGGGGTGGTGCTGGAGGTGCTGGGAGGGTGGTGGAGGTGCTGGGGTGGTGCTGGAGGTGCTGTGGGAATGGTGGAGGTGCTGGGGTGGTGGTGGAGGTGCTGGGGGGGGGTTTGAAGGTGCTGGGGTGGTGCTGGAGGTGCTGGGAGGGTGGTGGAGGTGCTGGGGTGGTGCTGGAGGTGCTGTGGGAATGGTGGAGGTGCTGGGGTGGTGGTGGAGGTGCTGGGGGGTTTGAAGGTGCTGGGGTGGTGCTGGAGGTGCTGTGGGAATGGTGGAGGTGCTGGAGTGGTGGTGGAGGTGCTGGGGTGGTGGTGGAGGTGCTGGGGGGGAAGGTGCTGGGGTGGTGCTGGAGGTGCTGTGGGAATGGTGGAGGTGCTGGAGTGGTGGTGGAGGTGCTGGGGTGGTGGTGGAGGTGCTGGGGGGGTTTGAAGGTGCTGAGGTGGTGCTGGAGGTGCTGGGGTGGTGCTGGAGGTGCTGGCTGCCAGATTGCTGCCTGTGGCCTCCACTCAGGCTGTATCTGGGGTAATGGCAGGGGAGGGTGACCCAGATAGTGCTGGGAAGAGGATCACAAGGAAGATGTAAGGAAGGCTCTGGGAATGAGCAATGGGGAGGGGACAAGAGGGGGAAGAGAGGAGCTCTAAGATCAGCCCTGAGCTGGGAGCTTGGCCTGGCACAGCCCTAATCTGTGCAATAAAGCCCTGGCTGACCTAAAGTGTCCCCTGCTGGGTCAGTGGCTCTGTGTGGGGTGGGGAGAGGGGCAGGGAGGGGACAGGACTGGCACTGATGTCCCCCAGACAAGCCACTGCTTTCTCAGGAGGCCGTGCAGGTGATCAGGGGGCTGGAGAGCCTCCCCTGTGAGGAGGCTGAGGGACTTGGTCCAGCCTGGAGAAGAGAAGGCTGTAAGGAGACCCCAGAGCAGCCTTCCAGCGCCTGAAGAGGCTGCAGGGGAGCTGGGGAGGCACTTCTGATGAGGGCTGAGAGGGACAATGGCTTGGAGCTGGGAGAGGGCAGACTGAGACTGGAGACTGGGGAGAAATTCTTTGCAGTGAGGGTGGGGAGACACTGGAACAGGTTGCCCAGGGAGGCTGTGGATGCCCTCTCCCTGGAGGTGTTCAAGGCCAGGCTGGATGAGGCCCTGAGCAGCCTGGTGGGAGGTGTCCCTGCCCATGGCAGGGGGTTGGAGCTGGATGAGCTTTGAGGTCCCTCCCAACCCAACCCCTGCTGTGAATCTGTGACTCCTGACTGGGGCAAGCCCAGAGGCAGCTGCCCTGGAGGGGCTGCAGAGCTCCATGCTGCTGTCACAAGCCCAGCTTGGCTTCTGGCAGCTCCTGGCATGTGCCCAGGGCAGGTGCCACACACTGCTGGGCACTTTGCCGGGGGCACCTTGCAGGAGAGCAGCCCCAGGCCAGCAAAGAGGAGCCTGTGGCTCCTGCTGAGCACCTCTCCTCCTTGCCCACCCAGCAGTCCTGGGGCCCAGGCAGCACACACCCAGCCACAGCTGCTCATAAATCTCAGCTCTCTTCCCTTGTCTCTTCCCCAGGAAGAGCTGAGGAAGCAGAGCTGTGAGCCAGAGCTCGTCCATCACCAGGGCAAGCTGTCCCCACGCCGCTGCCCCCTGCTCCTGCCACCTTGGCAGGCTGCTGTGGCCACTTCCCCTGGGAACACACTGCCTGCCTGCCTCCCTCCAGAGCCCAACCCTGGGGAGCACTCCCTCCAGCTGGGCTTGGAGGGTGGTTTTCTGAGTTGGAAAGGACCCAAAGCATAGCCAGCAGGGGAGGGAGGGGATTCTGCCCCCTGCTCCACTCTGCTGAGACCACAGCTGGAGCTCTGTGTCCAGTTCTGGAGCCTCTGTGCCAGGAAGGATCTGGAGGTGCTGGAAGGGGTCCAGAGAAGGGCCACGAGGAGGAGCAGAGGGCTGGAGCTGCTCTGCTCTGGAGACAGCCTGAGAGAGTTGGGGTTGTGCAGGCTGGAGGGGAGAAGGCTCCAGGGAGACCTTCTTGTGGCCTTGCAGGATCTGCAGGGGGCTGCAAGAAAGCTGGGGAGGGACTTTTGAGGGTGTCAGGGAGGGATAGGACTGGGGGGGGATGGAGCAAAACTAGGAGTGGGGAGATTGAGATTGGATGTGAGGAAGAAGTTGTTCCCCATGAGGGTGGTGAGAGACTGGTGGGAGGACAGCCCCGGAATTGCCCCCAGGGATGCTTGCTCCCATTCTGGTGGCCAGCCAGGCTTGAAATGGAAGCCAAGGGTCTGTGTCCCACCACAGAGAGCACATCCTGCTGGTGACCTACATGAGTCATGGAGCAGGGGCTTCACAGAAGTGTCAGGGCTGGAAGGGACCTCAAGGCTCAGCCAGTGCCAACCCCCTGCCATGGGCAGGGACACCTCACACTGCAGCAGGTTGCTCACAGCCACATCCAGCCTGGCTGCAAACACCTCCAGGGGTGAGGCTGCCACCACCTCCCTGGGCAGCCTGTGCCAGGCTCAGGGTTAGGGTTGGGGTTGGGATGGGGGTGGGGTGGGCACAGCTGGGGTGGGGTTGGGTGGGATGGGGTGAGCTGGGGGGAGTGGGGTACACAGTGCTGGGCTGGGTTAGGATAGGGGAGGATAGGCTGGGCTGGGGCAGGGCTGGGGTAGGGTAAGATAGGCTGGGCTGGGCCGGGCCGGGGCCGGGCCGGGGCAGGGCCGGGCAGGGCAAGCTGCGGGCTGGAGATCAGAAGGGAAGAGCCGAGCAGGCACCATCTCCGCGGAGCAATTGCACGGCGAGCAGGGAGCAGCTGTGGGCTGAGCAGCCTGGCTCCAGCAAGCCTGGCAACATCTGGAGGCGCCAGCTGTGTCCGCGAGCGCGGCAAGCGGGGGGGCGGGGAGAGGAGGGGGAAGGATGCGGGAGCCGAGCTCTGGAGGCTGCTGGGGACGAACCTGCCTGCAGCTTCATGGGGCTGCCGGGGAAGGAGCTCCAGGGGGGTCTGCCCCTCCCTGAGGTGCACGACAGGGTGCTGGGGGGGGTCCTCCTCATGCCCCCACCACCCTGGGAGGACACTCACCCCAAGTGCCCGGGGCAGATGATACCCTGGGCCCGTGACCCCCTGCGGAGTGCTTCCCCCTTGCTGTGGTGCCTGGCACGCTGCCTGGCATGGGTGCTGAGCAGCATGGGTGACCCAGAAGGGGCTGGGTGCCTCTGTGGGTGCCCAGCTCTGCCCCAACCACCCCAGCAGCATCTCGAGAGCCGGAGCAGCTTTAATGGGAGAGCTTTCCAGTGTCCTGTGCCACACCCCCCCATGGCACACCCCCCATGCACGGCACACACACCCTGGCACACAAACCCCATGGCACACACCCCATCCATGGTACACATACTCCATGGTACACACCCCCCATGGCACACGAGCCCCATGGTACAACCCTGCCATGACACACACATACTCCATGGCACACCCCCATGGCACACACCCCATCCATGGCACACTCCCCATGGCACACATCCCATGGCACACACCCCTTTGGCACACAAACCCTATGGCACACCCCCTATGGCACACCTCCCATGACACACATCCCATGGCACACACCCCCCTTGGCACACATCCCATGGCACACACCCCTTTGGCACACAAACCCTATGGCACACCCCCTATGGCACACCTCCCATGACACACATCCCATGGCACACCCCCCATGGCATACATCCCATCCATTGCACACCCCCCATGGCACACAAACTCCATGGCACACATACTCCATGGTACACACCCCATCCATGGCACACACCCCCTGGCACACAAACCCCATGACACACAAACCCCATGGCACACATCCCATCCATGGCACACACCTCATCCATGGCACACACCCTCCATGGCACACACTCTCTGGCACACTAACCCCATGGCACACAAACCCCATGGCACACATCCCATCCATGGCACACACCTCATCCATGGCACACACCCCCATGGCACACACTCCCTGGCACACTAACCCCATGGCACACAAACCCCATGGCACACATCCCATCCATGGCACACACCTCATCCATGGCACACACCCCCCATGGCACACACTCCCTGGCACACTAACCCCATGGCACACACCCCATCCATGGCACATATACTCCATGGTACACACCCCAGCCGTGGCACACACACACACCACCCCACCCCTCCATGGCACTGAATTGTTGGGGTTGGAGGAGACCTGAAGGCTCAGCCAGTGCCAACCCCTGCCATGGGCAGGGACACCTCACACTGCAGCAGGTTGCTCACAGCCACATCCAGCCTGGCTGCAAACACCTCCAGGGGTGAGGCTGCCACCACCTCCCTGGGCAACCTGTGCCAGGCTCTCACCACCCTCCTGGGGAACAACTGCTTCCTCACATCCAATCTCCATCTCCCCATTTCTACCTCTTTTTCCATTCCCCTTAGTCCTAACACTCTAAAAGTCCCTCACCTGCCCCATTTCCCCCTTTTCCCCCTCAAACCCCAGAGCACCTGGGCTCTGTTGGAGTCTCCTCCCACCCCAGGTGTGGCCACTTGGCCCTCCCCGCCCACTCCCTATTTAATCCCTGCCAGGCAAGGCAGCAGCCCCAAGCTGAGCCCTTCTGGGCTGAGGATCCTCCTCTCGTCGCTGGTGAGTGCCCCTGGTGCGCACTGGGTGATGGTGGTGGTGACAACAAAGGCCGGGGGCCTGGTGGCCCCCCGGTTGTTAGGAACATGATTCATGACTCCTCCAGTCTCATCCACGGGTGCTGGCTGGGCCTCCTCCCTGGGGCTGGGCTCCTCTGGCTGGCAGCTTGGCTGGTGAGGGTCTTGCCCCTGGCCTTGGGAGGGGGTGCAAAAATGGTAGTGGTGGTGGAGGAGCAGGAGGTAATTTAGGTAGGGTGGAGGACGGTGTTGTGAGAGACTAAAGCTTGTCTCTCCTGGTGTGACTCAACAAAGATCAAATCCCTTGCTGCTTGCCCAGCCAACAGCTGATGTGCGTTGGGCAGAGCCACCGGAAGGGCTCTTGGAAGGTGCAAAGATAACATTGCTCAGGGGACTGCAGCTGGCCGACAACAATGGCCCAAGGGCCCAGCATTCACACCTTCAGGACAGGATCATTTCCAGCCATCAGATAGTCCAGGAAAGGACAATGGACTCGCCACCTGCTTCCTGATGTGCAATGAGTGTGTGGGTAGGTAGATGGAGCAGGAGGAGGAGGCGGCAGAGGCCGCCCCCTCCTCCATCCAGACGGCTGCCCAAACTCACCTGAGTACACAGAAAGATTTCCTGGGGAACAGCACCTGGACACTTGCTTAGGGACTAAAAAACTGCATAAAAGACTGGAGCAACTACTGGCTTAGTAGAAGAAAGACTGGAGAAGCACAATGCAGAAGAAAGCAGACAGCAGCACACGCTGGAAGCATCACCACGGGGCAACGCAACGGGTCTTGGACTCTGAAAACCCTCTCTCCGTGCCCTGAGTTCCGCCTGCTGCAACTCATGGAGCTGAAGAAGCTGCTCAGAGGACCTCATCCCTTCTACAGCCAAAGCCTCAGCACTGTTTCTCTGCAGACCCAACCTCTCCTGCAGCACCTTTCCTCCACAGACTCAAACTGTCTTGGGGGGTGAGGTAATATGATTCCTTTCCTCTTCTCTCTTCTCTCTCTATTGTCTCTCTCTCTCTCTCTCTCTCCCCCTTTCTGATCCATCCACTGTATTTATGTAATAAACAGTCTAGCTGTTGCTATTTTGGCCTCATTTGTGCCTCTTAGTTCACAACATGGGAATATTCAAACTGAGTCTCTTTCCCTCTCCAGACCGAGACAGGTGTCGAGGGAGCCAGGAGCTGCTTTGGGAAGATGAAGCAGAGTGGCAGTGGGGGAGCACAGAAATCAAAACATAACATCCCTGGCACCCCCCACCCCCTTAATGGCACACACCCCCTGGCACCCACAACCCACATGGCACCCTGCATGCCCCCAGCACTCTCTGCCCACTCAGCCTCCCTTGCACCAGCCGTGGGCTCTGCAGGAGACCCAGGGGGTGAAGGTGGTGGCAATGGGGACTGAGGGCACCCAGCCACACCCTTGGCGTTGGGTGCCCCCTGCAAGGGAGGCTTTGTGCCAGCCGGCACCACCAGGCCACTGGGGATGCCACCTCCCATCCTCACCACAGCCCTCCTGTGCCAGTGCTGTGGGGCTGTGCAGCAGTGCCAGTTGCCAGTGTGGTTCAGCAGGACAATGCTTGGACTCCCCTGTGCCTTCTCCTCCTGGCCAGGAAGAAGAGGGAGCCAGAAGCTTTGGCCTGTTGCTGTTGGCAATGCCAGAAGGTCAGCACTGGGTGGCTGGTGCCACCTCCCAGCCCTGTGTCAGTGTGGGGATGGGCACAGCAAGCTGCTGGTACACAGGGTGCTTGCCCCTGGCCCTCCACCCTGGGCTAGCCTGGGCATGGGGTGTTGGTGTCCATTCCCCCTGAGACCCCCAGTGCCAGACCCTTAGGGTCCTGAGGCCAAGAGACCGTCTTCTGGGGAGGTGGGCATCCCTCCTGTCCATGCCAGCCTGGCAGCAGGGCCTGGCTACCCTTCACAGGGCTTCCAGCAAACTCCTCCTGGAAGCTAAAGACAAATTAATTAGTGAATAGAATAAACCAGGTTGGAAGAGACCTTCAAGATCATCCCTTCCAACCCATCAACCAACCCAACCCAGCTAAACAACTAACCCATGGCACCAAGCGCCTCCTCCAGTCTCCTCCTGAACACCTCCAGGGATGGGGACTCCACCACCTCCCTGGGCAGCACATTCCAGTGGCCTATCTCTCTCTATGTAGAACTTCCTCCTAACATCCAGTCTGAACCTCCCCTGGCACAGCTTGAGACTGTGTCCTCTTGTTCTGGTGCTGCTTGCCTGGGAGAAGAGACCAACCCCCACCTGTCCACAACCTCCCTTCAGGGAGTTGTAGAGAGCAATGAGGTCTCCTCTGAGCCTCCTCTTCTCCAGGCTAAGCAACCCCAGCTCCCTCAGCCTCTCCTCACAGGGCTGTGCTCCAGACCCCTCCCCAGCTTTGTTGCCCTTCTCTGGACACCTTCCAGCAACTCAACATCTTTCCTAACCTGAGGGGCCCAGAACTGGACACAGGACTCAAGGTGTGGCCTAACCAGTGCTGAGCACAGGGCAGAATGTACTCCCTGCTCCTGCTGGCCACACTGTTCCTGATGCAGGCCAGGATGCCATTGGCCCTCTTGGCCCCCTGGGCACACTGCAGGCTCATGTTCAGCCTACCATCCACCAGTCCCCCCAGGTCCCTCTCTGCCTGGCTGCTCTCCAGCCACTCTGACCCCAGCCTGTAGCACTGCCTGGGGTTGCTGTGGCCAATGTGCA
Source organism: Picus viridis (assembly GCA_033816785.1). Classification (NCBI taxonomy): domain Eukaryota; kingdom Metazoa; phylum Chordata; class Aves; order Piciformes; family Picidae; genus Picus; species Picus viridis. Next base: position 1,848,197 of record CM066593.1, read on the forward strand.
GCACCTGGCACTTGGATGTGTTCAGTCTCCTGCCCTTGGACTCTGCCCATCTGTCCAGCCTGTCGAGGTCTCTCTGCAAAGCCTCTCTGCCCTCCAGCAGATCAACTCCTGCCCCCAGCTTGGTGTCATCTGCAAATTTACTGATGATGGACTCAATGCCCTCATCCAGATCATCAATAAAGATGTTGGAGAGCATGGGGCTCAGCACTGATCCCTGGGGGACACCACTGGTGCCTGGCTGCCAGCTGGCTGTGGCACCATTCACCACCACTCTCTGGGCCCAGCCTCCAGCCAGTTCCTAACCCAGCTCAGAGTGCTGCTGCCCAAGCCAGGGGCTGACAGCTTGGCCAGGAGTTTGCTGTGGGGCACAGTGTCAAAGGCCTTGCTGAGGTCCAGGTCCACTACATCCACAGCCTGCCCCACATCCACCAGGCAGTCACCTGGGCATAGAAGGAGATCAGGTTGGTGAGGCAGGACCTGCCTTTCCTAAATCCAAGCTGGCTGGGCCTGAGCCCCTGGCCATCCTGTAAGTGCTGTGTGATCACACTCAAGGTGACCTGTTCCATGACCTTGCCTGGCACTGAGGTCAGGCTGACCGGCCTTTCATTCCCTGGCTCGTCCAGCCGGCCCTGCTTGTGGATGGGCACCACATTGGCACCTTCCAGTCTCCTGGGACCTCTCCAGTGAGCCAGGACTGCTGAAAAATGATGGAGAGTGGCTTGGACAGCTCATCTGCCAGCTCTCTCAGCACCCTAGGATGGGTCCCATCCGGCCCCATGGACTTGTGGGGGTCCAAGCAAGTGCCTTCAATGTGGCAGCCTGAGCAGGCAGTGCAGGCGGCAGCTCTGCCTCCCCAGCTCTGGGGTGCCCTGTGCCACCCTGTGCCACCTACAGCACCCTGTTAGGGCTTGGTGCCTACTGAAATGACTCTCTCTGTGGCCATGGGACCTAGGCCCCCACCCTGGGCTGTGACCACAGCTTTGTGGGGAGCAAAGCAGGACAGGGTGGGGAGGGGCAGGACGCTGAGAGGGGACAGCTCCAAGCACCCAGCTCCAAGCCCAAGAGACAGCTCCAAGCACCCAGCCCCAAGCCCAGGAGACAGCTCCAAGCACCCAGCCCCAAGCCCAGGAGACAGCTCCAAGCACCCAGCCCCAAGCCCAGGAGACAGCTCCAAGCACCCAGCCCCAAGCCCAGGAGACAGCTCCAAGCACCCAGCCCCAAGCCCAGGAGACAGCTCCAAGCACCCAGCCCCAAGCCCAGGAGACAGCTCCAAGCACCCAGCCCCAAGCCCAGGAGACAGCTCCAAGCACCCAGCCCCAAGCCCAGGAGACAGCTCCAAGCACCCAGCCCCAAGCCCAGGAGACAGCTCCAAGCACCCAGCCCCAAGCCCAGGAGACAGCTCCAAGCACCCAGCCCCATGCCCAGGAGACAGCTCCAAGCACCCAGCCCCATGCCCAGGAGACAGCTCCAAGCACCCAGCCCCATGCCCACCACCACGGGTGCCTGGCTGCTGGCAGGGCCGTGGGCTGCAGCTCCTGGGTGTCCCCAGCTGTGGGCAGGCAGTGGCAGCCCTGGCACACATCACAGGGTCACAGAATCAGCTGCTGGGAAAAGATCTCCAGAGCAGGGAGTCGTCCAAGCAGGGCCTAGCAGCTCCCTGCAGGCAGCTGTTAGAGCACAGAAGGACAGAGAGTTGGGTTTGGGTTGGGAAAGGCCTCTGGTATCACCCAGTCCAGCACCAACCCAACCCCACCATGGCCACCAAACCATGGCCCCGAGTGCCATGGCCTCAGGCTCCTTGAACCTCTCCAGGCATGGGGACTCCACCACCTCCCTGGGCAGCCTGTGCCCGTCCCTGATGACCTTTTGGTGCATCACAGAATGGGCTGGGCTGGAAGGGAGCTCCCAAGCTCATCCAGTCCAACCCCCCTGCACTCAGCAGAGACATCCTCCACTGCATCAGGTTACCCAAAGCCCTGTCCAGCATCACCTCAAGTATCTCCAGGGATGGAGCCTCAGCTTCCTCCCTGGGCAACCTGTTCCAGGGCTCCACCACCCTCATGGTGCTGATCTTGTTCCTCACATCCAAACTCCATTTGCTCTGCTCTCGTTTGAAGCCATTGCTCCTGGTCCTGTCCCTGCAGGCCTTTGGGAACAGTCCCTCTGCAGCCTCCTTGTAGCCCCTTCAGGTACTGGAAGTAGCTCCTAGGTCTGCCTGGAGCCTTCTCTTCTCCAGACTGAACACCCCCAGCTCCCTCAGCCTGGCCCATGGCAGAGCTGCTCCAACCCCCTGAGCATTTTCATGGCCTCCTCTGGACCTGCTCCATCAGGTCCAGGTCCTTCCTGTGCTGAGGGCTCCAGAGCTGGATGCAGTGCTCCAGGTGAAGTCTCCCCAGAGCAGAGCCAAGTGTCAGAATCCCCTCTCTGGCCCTGCTGGCAGCACTGCTTTGGATGCAGCCCAGGCTGTGATTTGCCTCCTGTGCTGCAGTCTCACTCTGCCTGCTCCTGTCCAGCTTCTCATCCAGCAGGTCCATCAGTGAAGAAATTGTTCCTCACGTCCCACCTGAACCTCCCCAGCTGCAAATTGAGGCCATTTCCTCTCATGCCGAGGCGGGCAGAGGGGGTGCCTGGGTCGGCTCAGCCACCCCCAGGCTGGGTACCCTGCCCAGGTGAGCTCCTGGCCGGGTTCGCCCCGCGCAGCTTTGATCCCGCGGCGCCGCCGGCTGGCCGCGGACGTGCCCGGCTCTAATTGCCGCTGCCGCTCCGCTCCGTGCGGAGCCTGCTGAAATATTGACCGCCCGCCAACCTTTGAAGTCTGGCACCGGCTCCAGCCCCCGCAGCTCCCGCCGCCCCCGCCTCAGCGCTCCGCGGGGCTCAGCTCAGCCCCGAGGCGCTCAGCCCCGCCGTGGGGCCAGGACAAGCTAACCCTGCCTCCCACCGAGCCCACCAGCCCCGCTGTACCCAGCCCCGTCGGGGTGGAAGGGGCTCCCGGCCAGGACAAGCTAACCCTGCCTCCCACCGAGCCCACCAGCCCCGCTGTACCCAGCCCCGTCGGGGTGGAAGGGGCTCCCGGCAAGGACAAGCTCACCCTGCCTCCCACCGAGCCCACCAACTCCGCTGTACCCAGCCCCGTCGCGGGGGAAGGGGCTCCCGGCCAGGACAAGCTAACCCTGCCTCCCACCGAGCCCACCAGCCCCGCTGTACCCAGCCCCGTCGGGGTGGAAGGGGCTCCTGGCCAGGACAATCACACCCTGCCTCCCACCGAGCCCACCAGCCCCGCTGTACCCAGCCCCGTCGCGGGGGAAGGGGCTCCCGGCCAGGACAAGCTCACCCTGCTCCCACCGAGCCCACCAGCCCCGCTGTACCCAGCCCCGTCGGGGTGGAAGGGGCTCCTGGCCAGGACAATCACACCCTGCCTCCCACCGAGCCCACCAGCCCCGCTGTACCCAGCCCCGTCGGGGTGGAAGGGGCTCCCGGCCAGGACAATCACACCCTGCTCCCACCGAGCCCACCAGCCCCGCTGTACCCAGCCCCGTCGGGGTGGAAGGGGCTTCCGGCCAGGACAATCACACCCTGCTCCCACCGACCCCCACTGCCCCCAGCCCCAGGCAGCTCCCAGAGCAGCCCCCAGAGCAGCCCCCAGCCCCGCAGCTCCCAGAGCAGCCCCCAACTCCTGCTCCTTCCCGGGGCAGCCCCCAGCCCCGCAGCTCCCAGGGCAGTCCCCAGCTCCTGCTCCTTCCCAAGGCAGCCCCCAGCCCCTGCTCCCTCCCAGGGCAGCCCCCAGGTTCTGCCTCGTCCCAGAGCAGCCCAGGGGCAGCCCGGGCAGCCAGCAGGGCACCACTGCGTGGCCGCCCCCGCCGAGCCCTGCCCTGCCCGCGGCCCATTTGCTGCTGCCTGCGGCGTGTGATCGCTGCTGTCCTCGTCCCTGGGGCGGCACAAAGAGGAGCTCTGCTCCCGGGTGTGTTCCTGGCACTGCCCCACGGCCCTGAGCGTGGGGCTGGGGTCTGATGTGCGGTGGGTTGGTGGTCCCTGGGGCCGTGCAGCACAGCCTGGCTGTGCCTTGCCCACCCCCCTTCGCTGGAAGCCTTCTCCTCAGAGCTGGATGTCCTTCACCTTCTCCTTGCCTGGAGAGCTGCCAAACCTGCCTGGACATGTTCCTGGATGACCTGCCCTGGGTGACCCTGCTCTGGCAGGGGGGTTGGACTCCATGGTCTCTGGGGGTCCCTTCCAACCTATTTTGTGATGCTGTGAAGGGACCCACAGCAAACTCCTGGCCAAGCTGTCAGCCCCTGGCTTGGACAGCAGCACTCTGAGCTGGGTTAGGAACTGGCTGGAGGGCTGAGCCCAGAGAGTGGTGGTGAATGGTGCCACATCCAGCTGGCAGCCAGGCACCAGTGGTGTGCCCCAAGGATCAGTGCTGAGCCCTATGCTCTTCAACATCTTTATTGATGATCTGGATGAGGGCATTGAGTCCATCAGCAGTGAGTTTGCAGATGACACCAAGCTGGGGGCAGGAGTTGATCTGTTAGAGGTCAGGAGAGCTCTGCAGAGGGACCTTGCCAGGCTGGACAGATGGGCAGAGTCCAAGGGCATGAGATTCAACACATCCAAGTGCCAGGTGCTGCACATTGGCCACAGCAACCCCAGGCAGTGCTACAGGCTGGGGTCAGAGTGGCTGGAGAGCAGCCAGGCAGAGAGGGACCTGGGGGTGCTGGTTGATTGTAGGCTGAACATGAGCCTGCAGTGTGCCCAGGGGGCCAAGAGGGCCAATGGCATCCTGGCCTGCATCAGGAACAGTGTGGCCAGCAGGAGCAGGGAGCTCATTCTGCCCTGTGCTCAGCACTGGTTAGGCCACACCTTGAGTCCTGTGTCCAGTTCTGGGCCCCTCAGGTTAGGAAAGATGTTGAGTTGCTGGAAGGTGTCCAGAGAAGGGCAACAAAGCTGGGGAGGGGTCTGGAGCACAGCCCTGTGAGGAGAGGCTGAGGGAGCTGGGGTTGCTTAGCCTGGAGAGGAGGAGGCTCAGGGGTGACCTCATTGCTCTCTCCAACTGCCTGCAGGGAGGTTGTGGACAGGTGGGGGTTGGTCTCTTCTCCCAGGCAAGCAGCACCAGAACAAGAGGACACAGTCTCAAGCTGTGCCAGGGGAGGTTCAGGCTGGAGGTGGGGAGAGGGTTCTTCCCAGAGGGAGTTGTTAGCCATTGGAATGTGCTGCCCAGGGAGGTGGTGGAGTCACCGTCCCTGGAGGTGTTCAAGAGGGGACTGGATGTGGCACTGGGTGCCATGGGTTAGCCATGAGCTCTTGGGTGACAGGTTGGACTTGATGATCTTTCAGATCTTTTCTAACCTTATCGATTCTATGATCCTATGACTATCAAAAAGCATCTTGTCCAAGCCCCCTCCAACTGGGGCCTGGAATGTCTGACCTTGAATGTCTCCAGGGTAGCACCCACTTCAGCAGCCGCCTGCCCACCTGTGACAGCAGCCAGGTGCCCTCTCCACGCTGCCCTAGCAAGAAGTTGGGCACACAGAGCTCCCCAGGCAGGGCTGCCAGGCAGCTTCTCCCCTCCCCAGGCACCACCACTCCCCTGCCCCCAGGCTCAGCGCTGCGGCGTGTTTGCTGCGCTCCCTCTTCACCATGGCAACGCCTGCCTGCGGCTGACGGCTCCTGGCAGCCCAGCTTGCTGGGGAAAGGTCACCAAAGAGGGCTGCTGGTGGGCACCACGGTGCCCTGTCCTCCCTCCTGCAGCATGGGTTGTGCCCTGGGACAGGGAGCTGCTGAGGGTGAGCCCTTGGGGGTGGCAGATGGGGGGGGGGCAGTGCTGGGGGCAGCAGGCATGGCCTGGGACAGTGGTGCAGGGCAGCAGGTGTGGGGCATCAGAATCATGGAATCATGGATGGGTTGGGCTGGAAGGGACCTCCCAAGCTCATCCAGTCCAAGCCCCCTGCCAGAGCAGGGCCATAGAATGGTCCAGGCCAGAAGGGACTTCCAAAGCTCATCCAGTCCAACCCCCTGCACTCAGCAGAGACATCCTCTGCTGGATCAGGCTGCCCAGAGCCCTGCCCAGCCTCACCTTGGATATCTCCAGGGCTGGGGCCTCAGCCACCTCCCTGGGCAGCCTGTGCCAGGGCTCCACCACCCTCCTGGTGCAGAACTTGCTCCTCACATCCAATCTCCATCTGCCCTGCTCCAGTTTGAAGCCATTGCCCCTGGTGCTGTCTCTGCAGGCCTTTGGGACCAGACTCTCTGCAGCCTTCCTCATGCTGCGGAGCTGCCTCCTAATGTCCAGCCCAACTCTTCTCTGGGGCTGTGGGGAGGGTGGGATCCCCCAGGGGGTAGAATCACAGAATGGGTTGGGTTGGGAAAGGCCTCTGAGCTCAGCCACTCCAACCAGCAACCCAACCCCACCATGGCCCCAACCAAACTATGGCCCCAGGTGCCATGGCCACAGGCTCCTTGAGCACCTCCAGGCATGGGGACTCCACCACCTCCCTGGGCAGCCAGGGACAGTGCCTGACCACTCTGGCAGCGAAGAAATTGTTCTTCCTCTCCAACCTGACCCTCCCCTGGCACAATTTCAGGCCATTTCCTCTCCTCCCACCACCTGAGCCCAGTGAGCAGAGCCCAAGCCCCAGCTCACTGCAGCCTCCTCTCAGGGAGCCCGCAGGAGCCCTCTGCAGCTCCTGGGGAGCCTTTGGGGTTAAATATTCAGCAGCAGTGCTAAAGACCAGCCAGGGCCCCAAGGATCTTCCAGGAGAGCTGCTCCCAGGTGCCTTCCCCTTCAGGAGTTCCCCAAACCCTCCCTTTTTGGGAAGCCTTTGTTTCTGGACCTGCTCAAAGGCACAACGTTTGAAGCACGTGCAGGGGGCCACGGCTGTGCCCTCCCCCCTCAGCCTCCAGCTGGGGGGCACCCACTGGGCTCACCCCAGAGGTGAAGGGGAAAGTGTGTGTGGGGGGCACTGGGGACTGTGGGACAGGAGAGGGTCCCCAAATCCCTGGGGGTGGACACCCAACCCTGTCTCCCCCTTGCCCTGTCACAGGCTTCTGCATGGCTTGGAGACTGATCCCTGCCCTTCCTGGGGCCATGGAGAGATGCTGCTCCCTGCCTGGGGCCATGGAGAGATGCTGATCCCTGCCCTGCCTGGGGCCATGGAGAGATGCTGATCCCTGCCTGGGGCCATGGAGAGATGCTGATCCCTGTCCTGCCTGGGGCCATGGAGAGATGCTGATCCCTGCCCTGCCTGGTGCCATGGAGAGATGCTGATCCCTGCCCCTGCCTGGGGCCATGGAGAGATGCTGATCCCTGCCTGGGGCCATGGAGAGATGCTGATCCCTGCCCTGCCTGGGGCCATGGAGAGATGCTGATCCCTGCCCTGCCTGGGGCCATGGAGAGATGCTGATCCCTGCCTGGGGCCATGGAGAGATGCTGCTCCCTGCCTGGGACCATGGAGAGATGCTGATCCCTGCCCTGCCTGGGGCCATGGAGAGATGCTGATCCCTGCCCTGCCTGGGGCCATGGAGAGATGCTGCTCCCTGCCCTGCCTGGGGCCATGGAGAGATGCTGATCCCTGCCCTGCCTGGGGCCATGGAGAGATGCTGATCCCTGCCTGGGGCCATGGGAGAGATGCTGCTGCCCTGCCTGGGGCCATGGAGAGATGCTGATCCCTGCCCTGCCTGGGGCCATGGAGAGATGCTGATTCCAGCCCTGCCTGGGGACGTGGTGCCACTGAGCTGTGCCCTGCCTGGAGGCAGCCCAGCAGAGCTCACATGGCCCTTGGCACACACCACAGTGTTGTTGTCCTCTCCAGCAGCAGCCCTGTGGGGACTGTGGGTCTGCCTGGGCTTCTCCACAGCCTTTGGAGTGGAGTGGGGCTGGGAAGTGCCACGGGAACCTCACCAGTGCTGCCCCCAGGGCTGGGTGACTCCTTCCCAGGGCTGCTTAGGGGCTGCATCTCCCACACGTGGCTTTGCCCCTGCTTCCACCACTCAGCTTCTTCCACCAGCTCTTCCCTTGCTCCTCTGCAGCTCATCCTGCCCAGCCTGTTGCCCCCTGCATCCCCTCCCCCATCCCATCCAGCTTTCCAGCACAGCAGCCCTGCTCCCAGTCCCCCTTCCCTCTGCAGTGTCTCTCCTCTCCTCTCCTGCTCCAGCCCCCAGCTCCTGCCTGGGGCCTTGCAGTGTTTGTTCAGGCTCCAGGAGCTGCTTCAGCTCTCAGATCACAGAATCATAGAACTGTTTGGGCTGGAAGGGACCTCAAAGATCATCCAGTGGTGTGGGCAACAAATCCAGCTGTTCAAGTGAGCAGAGGGTGAGAGCTGTGGGCTCAGGCTGTGCCTAGACAGACCCAGAAGGACCTAGGAGGGTGGTAGATAGGACTCAAACCACTTCATGGTGGTCTAGAGGGAGATGATGACCTTGAAGGGTGGTGGATAGGACTCCAACCACCTCATGGCAGGTGCAGAGGCAGATGATGACCTGGAAGAGTGGTGGATAGGACTCCAACCACCTCATGGCAGGTCCAGAGGGAGATGATATCCTGGAAGAGTGGTGGAGAGGACTCCAACCAGCTCATAGCAGGTGCAGAGGCAGATGATGACCTGGAAGAGTGGTGGATAGGACTCCAACCACCTCATGGCAGGTCCAGAGGGAGATGATATCCTGGAAGAGTGGTGGAGAGGACTCCAACCAGCTCATAGCAGGTGCAGAGGCAGATGATGACCTGGAAGAGTGGTGGATAGGACTCCAACCACCTCATAGCAGGTGCAGAGGGAGATGGTAGCCTGGGAGGGTGGTGGATAGGACTCAAAGCACCTCATGGCAGGTGCAGAGGGAGCTGGTGGCCTGGGAGGGTGGTGGGTAAGAGTCAAGCAACCTCATGGTGGCCCAGAGGCAGATGCTGTGAGGCTGGAGGGTAGCAGGGCTTGTCTGGCCTTCTCCCTGGCTACCCAACGCCCGTGCAGGACACCTGCACCACGGCCAGGCTCCACGGCGCACCCAGAGCCTGGGCAGCTCCCCCGGCCGCGGCGGGAAGGCTCTCCCGAGCGTGCCGGGAGGCAGCTGGGGCTGGATTCGTGCTGCCGGCAGCCGCCAGCAGGAGCATCGCAGCCTCTGCCTGGGCGTCTCGGAGCGGCCGCGGAGGGGCGCGGGTGGGCGAAGCCGGGCACGGGGGGGGGGTCTCTTCCCCCGCGGATTGGGGTCCCCACGCCGGCGCGGGCCGGCTGGGACCTGCTTGGGGCGGGGAGGGGCAGGCGGGGGGCGAAGCGCCCCGGGAAGGCTCCGCAGCCGGCTCGCTGAAGCGCTGCCCGGTGATGGAGAGATGAGGGAGGCGCCCGCGGGCCCCGAGCTCATTATCTCGCCTGTACGTTCATTAATCAACCGTTCCGATGTAGACAGACACAGCCTCGAGCCTCTGCTTCCCATCGCCCTGGCAACGGCGCGGCGGTGCCCACCCTCCCCTCCCCAGCCGCGCCGGGCTCCCACCCGCTCCCCCGCGGGGTCCTTCTGCCTCTTCCCTCGGCTACCACGCCTCCCACGGGGCTGGACTGACCCACAGCCTTCAGCTCCAGGCTCTTCTTGACCTAGTGCTGGGTCCTGGACCTCCCAGCCTCCACCAGAACACCAGGCCCAAGAGGAGGGCAGCGGCAGCAGCAGCGTGGGGAGGACTGGATCTGACTGCCAGCCACCCAGGCTGGTTTGTGGCCAGGACCCGGGGAAGGCAGCCCAGGAGGATGAGTGTTGGCTACAGGGGTCATGGCAAGGGTCAGCCAGCCCCTCTGCAGTGCTGCAAAGCAAAGCTGGGGCAGACCTGGGGGACACAAACCTCCATGCCAGGGACTGGCTGAGCTCTGTGCAGTGTGCCCGGGGGCCAAGAAGGCCAATGGCATCCTGGCCTGCAGCAGGAACAGTGTGGCCAGCAGGAGCAGGGAGCTCATTCTGCCCTGTGCTCAGCACTGGTTAGGCCACACCTTGAGTCCTGTGTCCAGTTTAGGAAGGATGTTGAGTTGCTGGAAGGTGTCCAGAGAAGGGCAACAAAGCTGGGGAGGGTCTGGAGCACAGCCCTGTGAGGAGAGGCTGAGGGAGCTGGGGTTGCTTAGCCTGGAGAAGAGGAGGCTCAGAGGAGACCTCATTGCTCTCTACAACTCCCTGAAGGGAGGTTGTGGACAGGTGGGGGTTGGTCTCTTCTCCCAGGCAAGCAGCACCAGAACAAGAGGACACAGTCTCAAGCTGTGCCAGGGGAGGTTCAGGCTGGAGGTTAGGAAGAAGTTCTTCATAGAAAGAGATTGGCCACTGAAATGTGCTGCCCAGGGAGGTGGTGGAGTCACCATCCCTGGAGGTGTTTAGAAAGAGACTGGATGGGGTGCTTGGTGCCATGGTGTAGTTGATTAGATGGTGCTGGGTGATAGGTTGGACTCCATGATCTCAAAGGTCTCTTCCAAGGTGGTTAATGCTACTTCTGTCCTATCCTATCCTGTCCTATCCTATCCTATCCTATCCTATCCTATCCTATCCTATCCTATCCTATCCTATCCTATCCTAGTCTTTCTATTCTATTCTATTCTATTCTATTCTATTCTATTCTATTCTATTCTATTCTATTCTATTCTATTCTATTCTATTCTATTCTATTCTATTCTATTCTATTCTATTCTATTCTATTCTATTCCATTCCATTCCGTTCCATTCCATTCCATCCTATGAGGTGTGGAGCAGGGCAGGCAGAGGGGCTGGGTGCCTGGGGAGGGCTTCAGGGATGCCTTGCCCTGTTCCAGTTAGTCTGGGAAGCTCTCAGGGTGCAGTGAGCAGAGCTCCTGCTCTGCTGGCACCATCAGGACCCTCTGCCAAGGGCAAGAGCAAGTCACACAACCATGGAGCTGCTGAGGCTGGAAGAGGCCTTGGAGATCATCAAGTCCAACCCCTCTCCTAGAGCTCCCAATGCCACCACTGCTGCTAAGCCACCAGCACTGCACCACCTCCCTCAGCACCACATCCAGATGGCTTTGAAACACCTCCAGGGATGGAGACTCCAACACCTCCCAGGGCAGCCTGGGCCAGTGCCTGAGAACCCTTGTTGGGAAGAAACTTCTTCCTAATGTCCAAGCTGAAGCTCCCCTGGCACAACTTGAGGCCACCTCCTCTTGTTCTGTCACTTGCTGCCTATCAGACCAAGTCCCACTTGGCTCCAGCCTCCTTTCAGGGAGTTGTAGAAGGCAGTGAGGGCTTCCCTCAGCCTCCTCTTCTGATGGCTGAACAATTCCAGCTCCCTGAGGTGCTCCTCACAAGTGCTCAAGGCCCTCCACCAGCTTGGTTGCTCTTCTGAACGTCATCCAAGCACAGAATGGTTTGGACCTTAGAGATCAGGTTCAGGTCTTGTGAAGAGCAGGCTGAGGGGCCTGGGGCTGTTCAGTCTTCAGGAGAGGAGGCTGAGGGGAGACCTCATGGCTCTCCACAGCTCCCTGAGAGGAGGCTGGAGTGAGGTGGGGGTTGGGCTCTTCTCACAAGTGCAACAAGTGACAGGAAGAGAGGAGATGGCCTCAAGCTGTGCCAGGGGAGCTTCAGCTTGGACATTAGGGTCAATTTCTTCCCAGCAAAGGTTCTCAGGCACTGGCCCAGGGAGGTGATGGAGTCCCCATGATTGGAGGTGTTTAGAAGATGTGTGGAGGTGGTGCTGAGGGAGGTGGCGCAGTGCTGGTGGCTAAGAACCACTTGGGTTGGAAGGGGCCTTAGAGATCCACCCAGCTCCAATCCCTCAGCTCGTAGTCCTGGAACTCCTTCAAGCCCCAAGCTGGATTTTGCTGCAGGCAGGCAGGGGGTGGGGTGGTGGTCCACTTCCTCCTGGAGCTGCCCCTCTGCAGGAGAGCTGTGGTGTGGAGCAGCAAAACAAAGCTCTGCCTGGGAGCTGAGAGAAGCCAGAGGAGCTCAAGGCATTTAAGGTTGCTGAGAAACCTGAAAGACAGCAGGAAGAGCAAACGTGAGTGGCAGCCATGAGGCTAAGGGGGGGGTTGGGGGGGTGGGGAGGGGGAATGGGAAGGGCTTTTACAAACATATCAAGGGGAAAAGGAAATACTTGGAGAGCCAAAGACAAAGTAGAGGCCATTAATAAATGAGGAAGGCTATTAAATTAATGATGATCCTCAAATGGCTGAGTTAGTGAAGTGCTTCTGGAGAGGAGAGCAGCGAGAGAAAGTGGCTGAGACAATCAGAACGCAGTGGAGGGTGCTGAAATCGTCCTAGATGCAGCAGGGGAAGGAGGACCACCCTGGCTGGGGGCCTGGGCTTGAGCAGCACCAGAGAAGCCCACCCCAGCCAGCTCTTCCTTGGTAGAGGAGGAAGAAGAGGCAGGTCTGGAGGAGCTCAATGGCCACCAAAAGGTCCAGAGCAAATAAGGGATCTGGGGGGGGGGGGGGGGGAGCAGAATGCAGCCCTGGAGGAAGGTGTGCTGGGGGATGAGAAGCTCACCAGGAGCCATCAGTCAGCACTTGCAGGCCAGAGAGCCAAGCAGAGCCCACTGCAGGCTCTGCAGCCCCCAAGGAAAGCTGGGGCAGATCCCACTGGGGTCTGCATCTCAGAGCCAAGCACCAGCCAGAGCTGAAACCTGGGTCCTGCAGCTGGGTCAGGGCAATGCCAGGCACTGATATAGGCTAGGCAGTGGCACTGATATTGGCTGGGCAGTGGCACTGAGGCTCCCTCAGCACCAAGCTGTGTGGTGCAGCTGACAGCTGGAGGAAGGGATCCATCCAGAGGGACCTGGACAGGCTGCAGGGCTGGGCCCATGACAACCTCAGGAGGATCAACAAGACCAAGGGCAAGGTCCTGCAGCTGGCTCAGGGCAATCCCAGGCACTGATATAGGCTGGGCAGGGACTGGCCTGAGAGCAGCCCTGGGGGAAAGGCCTTAGAGGTGCTGGGGGAGGAGAAGCTCAGCAGGAGCCAGCAGTGAGCACTTGCAGCCCAGAGAGCCAAGCAGAGCCTGGGCTGCAGCAGGAGAAGTGTGGCCAGCAGGTGAGGGAGGGGATTCTGCCCCTCTGCTCCACTCTGCTGAGACCACAGCTGGAGCTCTGGGTCCAGGTCTGGAGCCTCTGTGCCAGGAAGGATCTGGAGGTGCTGGAAGGTGTCCAGAGAAGGGCCATGAAGGTGAGCAGAGGGCTGGAGCTGCTCTGCTCTGGAGACAGCCTGAGAGAGTTGGGGTTGTGCAGGCTGGAGGGGAGAAGGCTCAGGGAGACCTTCTTGTGGCCTTGCAGTACCTGCAGGGGGCCCCAAGATAGCTGGGGGAGGGACTTTTGAGGGTGTCAGGGGGGAGGGATAGGACTGGGGGGGATGGAGCAAAACGAGAAGTGGGGAGATTGAGATTGGATGGAAACAGTGTCCCACGAGTGGGAGCTGCCAGCATTTGTGTGCTGCACGTCCAAGGAAGGAAGGAAGGAAGGAAGGAAGGAAGGAAGGAAGGGAGGAAGGAAGGGAGGAAGGGAGGAAGGGAGGAGGGAGGGAGGGAGGGAGGGAGGGAGGGAGGGAGGGAGGGAGTCTGATGCTCAGCTGTGAAACCCAGTCTGGGTCCTGTGGGGTGGGATGGGATGGAATGGGATGGGATATGGATGGGGATGGGATGGGGAAGGGAAGGGATGAGACTGGATGGGATAGGATGAGTTTGGATGAGATGCAAATGGGATGGGATGGGATAGGATGAGTTTGGATGAGATGCAAATGGGATGGGATGGGTTTGGATGAGATGCACATGGGATGGGGATGGGTTTGGATGAGATGCACATGGGATGGGGATGGGTTTGGATGAGATGCACATGGGATGGGGATGGGTTTGGATGAGATGCACATGGGATGGGGATGGGTTTGGATGAGATGCACATGGGATGGGGATGGGTTTGGATGAGATGCACATGGGATGGGGATGGGTTTGGATGAGATGCACATGGGATGGGGATGGGTTTGGATGAGATGCACATGGGATGGGGATGGGTTTGGATGAGATGCAAATGGGATGGGGATGGGTTTGGATGAGATGCACATGGGATGGGGATGGGTTTGGATGAGATGCAAATGGGATGGGATGGGATGGGTTTGGATGAGATGCAGACAGAATGGGATGAGGTGCAGATGGGATGGGATGGGATGGGATGCTGATGGGATGGAATGGGTCGGGCTGGGATATGGCTGGGGATGGGATGTGATGGGAAGGGATTGCTGCACATCCCCCAGCAGGGCTGGACAGAGCTGTGGAGCAGGACACACGCTCCTGAGACCTGGAGGCTCAAGGCAGCCCCACTCATCCCCTCCTGCCCTGATGAGGCTCTGCCCTGATTCCATCAGGCTGCCCAGGGTGGGCACACCCAGGGCTGAAGGCAGAGCCATCCCTTTGCCCACCACAGCCAGAAGCAGGGCTGCATCATGGCACCGCCCCTTCCTCAGCCAGCTGGGGAGCACAGGGCCTGTGGCTGTGCCCCGGCCCTCGGTGCTGGGGAAATGAGGACCCTTGTCAATGTTTGATGGGCCCGGGCTTCCCCGGGGGGTGCTTACAGGGCAGCAAATGGAAGCACTCAGCCAAGTGACATTTGAGTTCTGCAGGCACAATGAGCAGCCAAGTGCACCGCAGAGCCCACCCCGGAGCAGGAGGCACCCCCAGGCAGCCGCCCGCACCAGCCCTGCCCAGGCCTCTCCGGGGGGCAGCAGGCGAGGCTGAGCCTGGATCCCAGCCTGGGCACCCTCCCCCTAACCGGTGCCACCCCCTGCCCCTCAGCTGGGTGCCCCCCGGCCCTGCTGCCCTGCCTGCTCATGGTGGAGGGCAGCCCAGGAGGCGAAGGGCTTCCTCCGTGGCTGCTGACCTGTCTCTTCCAGCAGGATGCAGCCACTGTGGAGCTTTAATTATTTATCTGTAACCAATTTGGCAGGAAAAGCAATTAAAGGAGTGGGTGATTAATGAGCTGCTGATTTGCACGGGGCCCTCATTTAAATGTCTATATAACACAGAAGCAGGTTGGGGAGGTGCTCCCGGGCCTTGGGTCAGGCCCCTGCCGCTTGCCTGTGGGTGGAGGTGGTGCTGGGAGGATCTCTCCTTGGGGAGCTGGTGCCAACACCACGGTGGAGCAGCTCAGCACCATCCTGCTGGAGAGCCTCACAGGCAGCATGATGGAGCAGCTCAGCACCACCCTGCTGGAGAGCCTCACAGGCAGCATGATGGAGCAGCTCAGCACCATCCTGCTGGAGCATCAAATCAGCATCATCCTGAAGAACCTCATCAGCATACATGCTGGAGAATCTCATCAGCCCCATGCTGGAGCATCTCAGCACCATCACACTGATGATCTCAGCACCATCCTGCTGGAGAACTTCATCAGCTCCATGCTGGAGACCCTCATCAGCTCCATGCTGGAGCATCTCATTACCATCATCCTGAAGAACCTCATCAGCCCCATGCTGGAGAACCTCATCAGCCCCATGCTGGAGAACCTCATCAGCCCCATGCTGGAGAACCTCATCAGCTCCATGCTGGAGAACCTCATCAGCCCCAAGCTGGAGAACCTCATCAGCCCCAAGCTGGAGAATCTCATCAGCCCCAAGCTGGAGAACCTCATCAGCCCCATGCTGGAGAATCTCCTCAGCTCCATGCTGGAGTCCCTCATCAGCATCTTGCTGGAGCATCTCATTAACCATTGTGGAGGAGCATCTCGTCACCATCATACTGAAGAACTTCATCACCACCACACTGGAGACCCCCATCAGCATCCTGCTGGAGCATCACTGTCCCCATCATGCTGAAGAAGCTCATCAGCATCACACTGGAGCATCTCATCCCCATGTGCTGGAGCACCTGGTGCCTCCTGCCAGCTCAGGGGTCATGTTGGGGCCTGTTGGTCACAGGGATCCCACCACACTTGTTCCATGGCTCACCAAGGGTCTCCTCTGCCTGTGCTTCTCACCAAGGAAGGTCTCACACGGATGGAAAGGGGCTGCTGGGAACAGGAGGGTGAAATCTCCTTGGCACAGTGCCCTGTGCCTGAGCCAGGGAGAGAAAGGTTGGAGCAGCCACCTAGCACAGGCTGAAGCTGGTGCCAGCCTGGCCTCTCAGCCCCCAGGGTGCTGGGCTTGGCCCAGTGCTCAGCCCTGCAGTGACACAGGTCATGGTGGACCCTAACTGGTGGGAGCAGCAGAGCCAGCAGGACCTTTGCCTCCTGGCCCATGTGGCTCAGACCATCCCTGCTCTCCCTCAAAGCACTCATCCCTCCCACCCTTTCCCTGGGAGGCAGAACAGAGTCCTTGGTGTTCCCACAGGTGACCTAGAATCAGAGAACTGTCAGGGCTGGAAGGGACCTCAAGGCTCAGCCAGTCCCAACCCCCTGCCATGGGCAGGGACACCTCACACTGCAGCAGGTTGCTCACAGCCACATCCAGCCTGGCTGCAAACACCTCCAGGGGTGAGGCTGCCACCACCTCCCTGGGCAACCTGTGCCAGTCTCTCACCACCCTCCGGGGGAACAACTTCTTCCTGACATCCAATCTCAATCTCCCCACTTCTAGTTTTGCTCCATCCCCCAGTCCTATCCCTCTCTGACACCCTCAAAAGTCCTTCTCCAGCTTTCCTGTAGCCCCCTGCAGATCCTGGCAGGCCACAAGAAGGTCTCCCTCAGAGCCTGATGGCTCTCTAGGAGCATGGCTATGGAACACCTTGCAGCCCTCCCAGAGGGACAGCTGCCCTGTGGCTGGACAGCAGGACCTCTGGTTTCTCCACAGCTGCTCTCCACCACAGCCTGAGCCTGGGGCTAGCTGAAGCCAAGGCCAAGAGCTGTCAGATTCTGAAGCCAGATGCCACTGGAGATGGAGGTAGGGGGATGGACCTTGGAGTGCATCCTGGAAAGCCTTGGAGATGGGGGGTGAGGGAGGAGGAGGAGGAGGAGGAGCAGGGAGTGGGACCATTGTGGAGACAGGGATGGCAAATCCATTAATCTTTGGAGACACAATTCCCAGCACCAAGGAGGACAGGGGAAGAGACACCTCATTTGTTATCAGGTGCCTTGTGAGGCTCAGCTCCTTTAATTATCTCACCAAATCCTCCAGCCCATTCATCAAGTTCCTACCACCAGCCTGCCCAGATCACCACCCACAGCCCAGCTGGGGAGCTCTGCAGGGAGCCAAGGTGCTGCTGCCCTCCACCCCGAGGCAGGCAGGCTGCAGCTGCTCCTCAGCCCCAGCATGGCTCTCCATCCTGGCTGTGGGACAGCAGCTCCTCTTCCTGCTTGGGAATCCAGCCCTGGGCAAGCCAGAACCAGCCTGGGATGCCAACCAGCCTGTGGAGGTGGCAGCATCCCCGTGGGAGAGGCTGGGGAGGTGGGTCACAGATTGCATGGGGGTGGGAAGGTCATCTTGCCCATCAGCCCTGCAGGCAGCAGGGACACCTCCAGCCAGAGCAGGATGCCCAGGCCCACACTGAGGCTGCTCTTGAAGGCCTCCAGGGATGGGGCTTCCACCACATCCCTGGGCAACCTGTGCCAGTATTCCACCACTCTCATTGTAAAGAGCTTGGGAGTGATGTCCTCCACCCCAGGAATCATCTCCCAGCCTGGAGCAGAGCCTGGGACTTGCTGGGCCTGGCTCAGCTGCAAGTTCCCTACAGCTCCTGGTGCTTGAGTTTGGCTTTATCCCAGCTAGGGCCAGAGCTTCACCTCCTTCCTGCACGGATCCCAAAGTCCAGTAGCTCTCTGTGGGGTTGTCAGCCTCAGGCTTGCCCCAGCAAGACCTTCTCCAGTGCTCCAGCAGCGCCTTGGGTGTGCCTGCAGGGCTGTGGGGAAGCCCCAGAGGCAGCTGGGGTGTGGGGTTGGACTCATGACCTCTGATGGTTGCACTCAATGACCTCACAGATCCTTCCCAGCCCAAAGGATTCTGTGCCATACAGAGTCACAGAAGTGTCAGGGCTGGAAGTGACCTCAAGGCTCAGCCAGTCCCAACCCCCTGCCATGGGCAGGGACACCTCACACTGCAGCAGCTTGCTCACAGCCACATCCAGCCTGGCTGCAAACACCTCCAGGGGTGAGGCTGCCAACCTGTGCCAGTCTCTCACCACCCTCATGGGGAACAACTTCTTCCTCACATCCAAGCTGAATCTCCCCACTTCTAGTCTTGCTCCATCCCCCCCAGTCCTGTCATTGGTGTTGCTTCAGCTTGGCTGAGCTCCTCAGGGAGTCCCTTCTGGGGTGTTCTGCTGGCTTGGAGCTCTCCGCTGTGAGGATGGAAGGAACTGCAGGAGGGGGAAGGATGCTCCATAGAACCAGAGAGTCAAGAGAACTGCTGAGGTTGGAAGAGACCTTTGGGATCTTCAGGTCCAAGCCCTCCCCCAGAGCTCCCAATGCCACCACTGCTGCTAAGCCACTGCACCACATCCCTCAGCACCGCATCCATCAACCTAAGGGCAACCATGGCCACCAAACCATGGCCCCAGGTGCCATGGCCACAGGTTGCTTGAACCCCTCCAGGGATGAGGACTCCACCACCTCCCTGGGCAGCCTGTGCCAGTGCCTGAAAACCCTCCCACCTTTTATTTGTCAGCTCAGTCTGCCATGCTGGGGGAAATGGAGACCTGGGCAAACTTTGTTCCTGCTGTCCCTCCTGGCCTAAGGCTGCTGAGAGAGGCACTGAGGGCTCCTGCCCAGCCTGCACAGCCACTGGTGGGTTAGGAGAGGGCGATGATGGCATGGACACAGAGAAGCAGAGGATGGGCATGGCAGCAGGGGCATGAACAAGAAAGGTAGAAAGGGTCCTGAGCTCATAGAATGGGTTGGGCTGGAAGGGACATCCCCCTGCAGTCCAACCCCCTGCAGCCAGCAGGGCCACATGCAGCTAGAGCAGGTTGCTCAGAGCCCCAGGCAGCCTCACCTGGGATGGCTCCAGCCATGGGGCATCTTCCACCTCTCTGGGCAGCCTGGGCCAGGCTCTTCCCACCCTAAGCACAAAACCTCTCTTCCTTCTCTCCAGTCTAAACCTCCCTCTTTGAGTCTCAGACCATCCCCCCATGCTGAGGAAGATGCCAAGGGACTGGAGCCCTCCCCAGGATGTGAGACCTGCCACCAAGGGCAGGATCTGAGTGCAGAGGGAGCTGAGCACCCCGGGGAGATGCCTGCCTGGCTGATGCCTCCATTTGAGCAAAGCCAGGAAGGTGAGAGGGGGCTGCACCCCGCCTGGCTCCTGAAGCCCTTCCTTGAGCCCAGCTTGGAGCCCTGCTCCCTGCTCTCCACCAGCAGCTCTCCACCTCTCCACCCTCTGCTCCACCCCTGCAGAACCCCAGCGGCTGGGGAACCCCCAGCTCCTGGCAGCCCAGAATGGAGCTGAGGAAGCTGCTCTGGGAGCTCCTGGGGTGCTCTGGTCCTGTGCTGCAGGCTGGACCGGGCTCCTGGGCCCTCACCACCTACCCCCAGTGCTTCTGTGAGGAAAACTGGTTCTGGTCCCATCTGGAGTCCAGATCTGCTCCAGTGAGTAAGAAGGGAGTGGGAGGGAAGCAGACGGTTCCCTGCTCTCCCCAGCAGCCTGGAGGAGAGAACAGAATATCCTGGGAGCACAGCACCACGCACGGGGCTTGGCTTAACCCTGCTGTGCCCGGGACTGGGAGCACAGCACTGCCATGAGCTTGGCTTAACCCTGCCGTGCCCGGGACTGGGAGCACAGCACCACGCACGGGGCTTGGCTTAACCCTGCCGTACCCGGGACTGGGAGCACAGCACCACGCACGGGGCTTGGCTTAACCCTGCCGTGCCCGGGACTGGGAGCACAGCACTGCCATGAGCTTGGCTTAAGCCTGCCGTGCCCGGGACTGGGAGCACAGCACCACGCACGGGGCTTGGCTTAAGCCTGCCGTGCCCGGGACTGGGAGCACAGCACTGCCATGGGCTTGGCTTAACCCTGCTGTGCCCGGGACTGGGAGCACAGCAATGCCATGGGCTTGGCTTAACCCTGCCGTGCCCGGGACTGGGAGCACAGCACTGCAATGAGCTTGGCTTAAGCCTGCCCGGGACTGCCAGCACTGCACGGGGGGAGCCTGCCTGGGAGCACAGCACTGCCATGGGCTTGGCTTAACCCTGCCGTGCCCGGGACTGGGAGCACAGCAACTGCCATGGGCTTGGCTTAACCCTGCCGTGCCCGGGACTGGGAGCACAGCTTAACTGCCATGGGCTTGGCTTGGCTTAACCCTGCCGTGCCCGGGACTGGGAGCACAGCACAGCACCATGCACACTGGGGCTTGGCTTAACCCTGCCGTGCCCGGGACTGGGAGCACAGCACCTGCCGGGGCTTGGCTTAACCCTGCGTGCCCGGGACTGGGAGCACAGCACTGCCATGGGCTTGGCTTAACCCTGCCGTGCCCGGGACTGGGAGCACAGCACTGCCATGGGCTTGGCTTAACCCTGCCGTGCCCGGGACTGGGAGCACAGCACCATGCACGGGGCTTGGCTTAAGCCTGCCGTGCCCGGGACTGGGAGCACAGCACCACGCACGGGGCTTGGCTTAACCCTGCCGTGCCCGGGACTGGGAGCACAGCACCACGCACGGGGCTTGGCTTACCCCCTGCCGTGCCCGGGACTGGGAGCACAGCACCATGCACGGGGCTTGGCTTAACCCTGCCGTGCCCGGGACTGGGAGCACAGCACCATGCACGGGGCTTGGCTTAACCCTGCCGTGCCCGGGACTGGGAGCACAGCAACTGCCATGGGCTTGGCTTAACCCTGCCGTGCCCGGGACTGGGAGCACAGCACCACGCACGGGGCTTGGCTTAACCCTGCCGTGCCCGGGACTGGGAGCACAGCACCACGCACGGGGCTTGGCTTAACCCTGCCGTGCCCGGGACTGGGAGCACAGCACTGCCATGGGCTTGGCTTAAGCCTGCCATGCCCGGGACTGGGAGCACAGCACTGCCATGGGCTTGGCTTAACACTGCCGTGCCCGGGACTGGGAGCACAGCACTGCCATGGGCTTGGCTTAACCCTGCCGTGCCCAGGACAACCAGGGGACAGATGACTGTGATGCCAAGGGGGCCTGGGCTGCAGTCAGAGGAGTGTGTCCAGCAGATCCAGGAGGTTCTCCTCCCCCTCTGCTCTGCCCTGAGGAGACCTCACCTGGAATATTGCATCCAGCTCTGGGCTCCCCAGTTCAAGAGGGAAGGGATCTGCTGGAGAGAGTCCAAGGGAGGACTACAAGGATGCTGAAGGGACTGGAGCACTGCCTGGTGAGGAGAGGCTGAGAGCCCTGGGGCTGTTTAGCCTGGAGAGGAGAAGGCTGAGAGGGATCTGATCAATGTCTATCAATAGCTGAGGGCTGGGGGTCAGGAAAGAAGGGACAGGCACAGCCTCTGCTCAGTTGTGCCTTGTGATAGGCCAAGGAGCAATGGATGGAAACTCCAGCACAGGAGGTTCCACCTCAACATGAGGAGGAACTTCTTCCCTGTGAGGCTCCCAGAGCCCTGGAGCAGGCTGCCCAGAGAGGTTGTGGAGTCTCCTTCTGTGGAGCCTTCCCAGCCCTGTCTGGATGTGTTCCTGTGTGCCCTGTGCTGGGTTCTCTGCTCCTGCTCTGGCAGGGGGGTTGGACTTCCAACCCCTAACATCCTGTGAGCCTGTGATCTCTTTTCTGTGGGGGCCAAACAGGAGACTTTGCACCCAGCCTGGGCACCCCAGCAGTGCCCTTGGCGATGGGCACAGCATCCTCCAGCCAGCATTGGCCCTGCTGTGCCTGCAGCCTGCCTGGCTGTGGCTCTGCTCTTGCTCTTCAGCTCCTGACCTCTCGAGCTGCAGCTGTGTCTGGGGACAGGAGAGGTAAAGAGCCTTGCAGATGCCCTCAGCAAACACTTTGCTGTGGTGTGAAGGCTCCAGCAGCCGGCGCAGAGGCCACCGGCAGCCGGCAGAGGCGAGCAGGCAGCGCTGTCACTGAAATCACCTCCTGCTCCCCCCGAGGTGCCAAGGGAGGTTATTTTAAGGCCTGACAGAAAGCTAAGCTTCCCCCTGGGTGCAGCCAGCGTGTGCAGCAGCCCTGCCACGTCCCAGCAGTGCTGGAGCAGGAGCTGGATGCTTCCCATTGCGATGCTGGGGAGTCTCAGCCCTCTGGCAGTGGCGCTGGCTCTGGGGCACTGCCCTCCAGGCATACACAACCATGGAGTGGGTTGGGTTGGAAAGGACCTCAAAGCTCATCCAGTTCCAACACCCTGCCCTGAGCAGGGACACCTCCCACCAGCCCAGGTTGCTCAAGGCCTCATCCAGCCTGGCCTGGAACACCTCCAGGGAGAGGACACCCACAGCCTTCCTGGGCAACCTGTGCCAGTGTCTCCCCACCCTCACTCTCAACAATTTCTTCCTCATCTCCAGTCTCAGTCTCCCCTCTCCCAGCTCCAAGCCATTGTCCCTCATCCTGTGGCTCCCAGCCCTTGTCAAAAGTCCCTCCCCAGCTTTCTCATAGGTCCCCTTCAAGTACTGGAAGTCTGCTCTAAGGTCTCCCTGGAGCCTCCTCTTCTCCACCCTCATCACAGGCTCACAGGATGTTAGGGATTGGAAGGGACCTCCAGAGATCATCCAGTCCAACCCCTGCCAGAGCAGGAGCATAGAATCCAACACAGGTCACACAGGAACACATCCAGATGGGGCTTGGAAGTCTCAGGAGAAGGAGACTCCACAACCTCTCTGGGCAGCTTCTTCCTAATGTCCAACCTGAAGCTACCCTGCTCTGGCTTCATTGCCCTTCCACCCCTCCCCTTTGTCCCTGTTCCCAAAGCTAAGGAGGACACAGAGCCTGCTTCTGGGGGTGAAAAATATCCTAAGGGACTCAAGGTGGGGAAAACATAATTCAAATAGAAGGATGAGAAAGTTTGAGGAGAAAGTTCTTCCCAGCAAGAGAGATTTGCCACTGGAATGTACTGCCCAGGGAGGTGCTGGAGTCCCTATCCCTGGAGGTGTTTAGGAAGAGACTGGATGGGTGCTTGGTGCCATGGTTGAGTTGATCAGAGGGTGTTGGGTGATAGGTTGGACTCCAGGATCTCAAAGGTCTCTTCCACCCTGGTTCATTCTCTCCTCTCCTCTCCTCTCCTCTCTCTCTCCTCTCCTCTCCTCTCCTCTCCTCTCCTCTCTCTCTCCTCTCCTCTCCTCTCCTCTCCTCTCCTCTCCTCCTCTCCTCTCCTCTCCTCTCCTCTCCTCTCCTCTCCTCTCCTCTCCTCTCCTCTCCTCTCCTCTCCTCTCCTCTCCTCTCCTCTCCTCTCCTCTCCTCTCCTCTCCTCTCCTCTCCTCTCCTCTCCTCTCCTCTCTCTCCTCTCCTCTCCTCTCCTCTCCTCTCCTCTCCTCTCCTCTCCTCTCCTCTCCTCTCCTCTCCTCTCCTCTCCTCTCCTCTCCTCTCCTCTCCCTCTCCTCTCCTCTCCTCTCTCTCTCCTCTCCTCTCCTCTCCTCTCCTCTCCTCTCCTCTCCTCTCCTCTCCTCTCCTCTCCTCTCCTCTCCTCTCCTCTCCTCTCCTCTCCTCTCCTCTCCTCTCCTCTCCTCTCCTCTCCTCTCCTCTCCTCTCCTCTCCTCTCCTCTCCTCTCCTCTCCTCTCCTCTCCTCTCCTCTCCTCTCCTCTCCTCTCCTCTCCTCTCTCCTCTCCTCTCTCTCCTCTCCTCTCCTCTCCTCTCCTCTCCTCTCCTCTCCTCTCCTCTCCTCTCCTCTCCTCTCCTCTCCTCTCCTCCTCCTCTCCTCCCCTCCCCTCCCCTCCCTCCCCTCCCCTCCCTCCCCTCTCCTCCCCTCCCTCCCCTCCCCTCCCCTCCCCTCCCCTCCCCTTCCCCTTCCTCTTCCCTTCCCCTTCCCTTCCTCTTCCCTTCCCCTTCCCTTCCCCTTCCCTTCCCTTCCCCTTTCCTTCCCTTCCTCTTCCCTTCCCCTCCTCTTCCCCTCCTCTTCCCTTCCTCTTCCCTTCCTCTCCTCTTCCTCTTCTCTCTGCCACGTGGTGTGCTCAGCAGGGACAGGTCCTTGCCTGGGCCCCCAGGGCTGTGAGCCCCTGAGCACGGCCTGGGCTGGGAGAAGGCAGAGCTCTGCAGCAGCCAAGTGCCTTTTTTTTGGCTCTGAATTCTTTTTGTTCATTTCTCTCCTTCCTTTTCTTGACTTTTTATTTGGTGGTCCAGCAGCAGCATTTCTGCAGGGGATGGCTGTGACTGATTCCATTTGTCAGGGATTTTTAGCAGGCAATTGGAAGAGCTGGAGATGGAATTGTGTATTTATTTGGTTGGGGCTCTGTGTGTGTTGGGAAACCCCAAAGAAGTGAAAATCCTTCTCGCTGGTCCAAGCTGTTGCCTGCAAAAGAAACAAACCCCTTCCCTCCCAGGAACCAGGGAAGGGAAACCACAGCAGAGAACCTGCAGGGCCATATCACAAACAGGGTTTGGTGTGTTGGGGTTTCTTTATCGAGGGCCGAGGGAAAAGGAGCTACAGGGGGAAAGCAAACCTCCCAGCAAGGCTGGTGGGAGGCTGCTGTGCGCTGCAGGCATCAGCCCAGGAGAGCAGCAGGGGCCCTGGGAGCAGGGTGCCAGCCCAGGGGCAGTGGTGCCGGCTTCTGCCTTCACTTAAGTGGGAAATGGCTGCACAGATGCCACTCACATTGCCCCCAAAATGCCACCCCCGGGCCAGAGGGAAGGGAGGAGGATTTCAGGCTCAGCGTGGTGGGGCTGGTAGTCCCCTGGGAGCAGGGAAGCGGAGGGAGGGGGATGGTGTGAGAGCTGCTCCGTGGCCAGAGGGAACACTGCAGACCTCTGGGTTTGCTTCTCCTTGCTCAGGAGCCAGGCAGCCACCACTCACCCTCCCTCCACCCTCCCCTGCCCCCAGCAGCTGAGGCACAAGCCCCTGAAGGCCATGCAGGGGCTCTGGGCTAGAGCCCCACTGCTGCCCCTCTGCTGGTGCTGTAGGAAAGATCAGGAGGTGCCTTAGGAAGGAGGTTTGTGGAGGCCAGGATGAAGGAATCCCTCTGAAAGAGTCCTGAAGAAGTCTAAAGGGAGGAATGGGCAGGGAAGGATGTGGCCAGGGATAAATGCTGGTAGGGAAGGATGTGGCCAGGGAAGGATGCTGGTAGGGAAGGATGTGGCCAGGGAAGGATGCTGGTAGGGAAGGATGTAGCCAGGGACAGATGCTGGTAGGGAAGGTTGTTGGCATGGAAGGATGTGGCCAGGGAAAGCTGTGAGCAAAGAATGATACTGGGGCAGAGCAAACATGTTGATACCTTCTCTTGCCCCTTTGGCTTAGAGCCTGGAGCCCTTTCTCCAGCTGCCAGGCTCCACTGGTGGATTTGTGCCCCCAAAAAGGACAGGGCAATGTCTTCTTCAGGCTGGAGCTCTGCTGGGGCCATGCCCAGGGCTGCAAACAGGTCCCCCATAGAGCTGGAGCCCTCCAGAAGCAGCCAGACAATTCCCAGGAGTGGCTGCTGGGGCTTTGGCTGGGGCTGGTGCTCAGGGAAACCCATCAGAGCCGGGCTGGGTGGTTATACCACGTCCTGGGGACACTATCATCCCATCATGGAGCTGGGCCATGCTCTGGGGACTCCTCTGTGCCACCCTGCCGTGGGGCTGTTGCATTCCCTAACATCAAGCACTACCAACCCAGCCCCAGCCTGTCCTGGGCTGATCCCCAGCAGGGTGGGCAGCAGGGGCAGGGAGGGGATTCTGCCCCTCTGCTGTGCTCTGCTGAGACCTCCCCTGCTGTGCTGGGGCAGCTCTGGAGTCCTCAGCACAGACAGGGACCTGTTGGGGGTGGAGGGTAGGGTGGTGATTCCCCACCCCTGGAAGGATCACAGCCCCATAGGATGATCTGACCACCCCATGAATGCCATCTCAGGAGGCTGGGGTGGGGGGTAGGGTGGTGGTGGTGGTGATTCCCCACCCCTGGAAGGATCACAGCCCTATAGAATGATCTGACCACCCCATGAATGCCATCTCAGGGGGCTGGAGGTGGGGGGGTAGGGTGGTGGCGGTTGTGATTATCCACTCCTGGAAGGATCACAGCCCTATAGGATGATCCGACCACCCCACGAATGCCATCTCAGGGGGCTGGGGTTGGGGGTAGAGTGATTCCCCACCCCTGGAAGGATCACAGCCCTATAGGATGATCCGACCACCCCACGAATGCCATCTCAGGAGGCTGGGGGCGGGGGTAGGGTGGTGGGGGCGGCGATTCTCCACCCCTGGAAGGCCCCTGGGGGAAAGCCATTTGCCATCTCGTTCGAGCGCCTCTGCATGGCAGCCGCGGCGCTCTTTGAGGGCAGAGCTGCAGCCAGGGAGAAGCCGGAGCGCTGCGGCGGGCAGGGTCAGAGTCATGTGAGGAGCGCTGCTCGCTCCCTCTTAAGCCGCTGGGAAGCAGCCCTGAGGGCTTCAGCGCCGTGCCGCTTTGGTTTAAGTTTCCCTAATGAGGTTTTGCCTTCTATTACTGTCAGGGAACATTTTTCATTGTTGAAGCCACTGTAAATGCAAAGCCCTTAAAAATGAGTTTCCATTTCAGCTCTGACAGCTCAGCTGCTAATGTAAAATAGAGGGGGGGGAAGAGGGAGAGAGAGGAGAAAAATCATCACACAAAAAAAGAAAACCCAGCCAAAAACCCACAGATCAGTGCTGCCTTTTAGTGCAATTAGCCCTCCAAATGGAGCAATTTACATTGGCACACTTTGTGCATCCTCCTGCAGGAGGGGGAGAAGGGAAAGAGAGGAAGGAGCCTCGCTGCTGAAGCTCAGACCTATCTGAGCAGAAACAAGGGGAAGGGAAAGGGGGGGAAAAAAAAACCCCACCAAACCCAACCCAAAGGCCAACAGAGCAGAGACTGGGGCTCTGGGATGTGCTCTCCCCCTGGTTTCACACTTCTTGCTGAGGTGCCAGAGGGCTGGGGTGGGGGGGGATGCATGGAATCGTAGGGTGGGTTGAGTTGGGAAAGACCTCTGAGGTCATCCAGGCCAACCACCAACCCAGCACCACCACGGCCATTAAACCATGTCCTGGAGTGCCACCACCCCTGGAACCATCCAGGCCAACCACCAACCCAGCCCCACCACAGCCACTAAACCATGTCCTGGAGTGCCACCACCCCTGGAACCATCCAGGCCAACCACCAACCCAGCCTCACCACAGCCACTAAACCATGTCCTGGAGTGCCACCACCCCTGGAACCATCCAGGCCAACCATCAACCCAGCCCCACCATGGCCACCAAACTATGGCCCCAAGTGTCATGGCCACAGGCTTCTTGAACACCCCCAGGGATGGGGACTCCACCACCTCCCTGGATCTATAGAATGAGTTGGGTTGGAAGGGACTTCAAAGCTCATCCAGTTCCAGCCCCCTGCCCTGGGCAGGGACACCTCCCACCAGCCCAGGCTGCTCATCCAGCCTGGCCTGGAGCACCTCCAGGGAGAGGACACCCACAGCCTCCCTGGGCAACCTGTGCCAGTGTCTCCTCACCCTCACTGCACTCCAGTGCCTGACCACCCATTCAGTTTACACATGGTGCCTGCCTCCCCAGTGTGCTTTTGCCAGTGCCCCTCTCCTGGTGCCAGTGCCCCTCTCCAGATGCCAGTGCCCCTCTCCTGATGCCAGTGCCTCTCTCTGGATGCCAGTGCCTCTCTCCTGACGTCAGTGCCCCTCTCCCTGTGCCCACACTCGTGACAGGGCTGTCAGCACCTACTCTGGGCAGGATGGGTGAGGTGTGGAGGCATTGGTGGCTATCTCCAAGCCAGCGCTGCGCTGCCCTTCCTCCCGCAGGAGCATTCACAAATCAGAGGCTCTCAGCACTTTTTCAGCCCCTTGCAGAAGGCCACACTGCTCTGATGCCATCAACCTTTCCACCAGCTGGCAGCCTGCCCAGCTTGGACCGTGGTGTAGAGCCTCCCCCAAGAACACCCTCCTGGAGGAGCTGCTGCTTGCCTGTCAGCACCTGCCTGGCTCCCAGCCCCGCTGCCCTCTCCAGCTCCGTGCCTGCATCCTTAATAGCCCAGCCAAGGCCACAGCCCGGCGGCCCCGGCCTCTCTCGGAATGAAATCAGGTCTCCTCAAGGTCTCAGAGCTCTGATTCACACTTGTCCTCCTCCTCCCCTCTCCACTCAGCCAGATAATCAAGCCGGAGGAGCTCCAGCCAGGAGGTCTGCGTCCAACCCCTGGCCGGCGCTGGCCGCAGACCCGGAGCCAGCAGCCGGCTGCAGCCGATCCCTGCCGCCCCTCCTGCGCATCCCTCCCGCTCCGCAGGGGATCAGCAGCACCCTTCGGCAGGACGTCGGCCAGCTGCTGTGGGAGGAGGAGGAGGAGGCAGGCAGGACGCGGGCGGGCAGAAGAGTGACCCTCCCGGCACCCAGGGTGCGCTGCGGCGCGGCCGCGGGCGGTGGTAAATCAGCGTTAGCTTGAGCGGCTTAGGAGCTGCTTTGAACTCCCCTGCCTGGCTCTGGCGGGGCTGCGGGGGACGGGGCTGAGCCTGGCGTGGTGCTGCAGCCCAGCGCGGTCACGGAGCCCGGGGCTGCAGCCTTCCTACTCCATCCCACGGCCTGAGCCAGCATCCCGAAGACCATCCCACCCCAGTGCTCTTCTCGCCCTGCCAGCCCTCAGCACAGGGTCTTCATCCAGGGGGCTCTGCAGGGAGCTGTCCCTGCGGACCCTGGCAGGATCAGCCCCTTCCGAGATTTCAGCACCATCCTTCCCTACCAGCATCCTGCCCAGGCCACATCCTTCCCTGCCCGTTCCTCCCCTTGGACTCTTTCAGAGAGATTCCTTCATCCTGGCCTCCACAAACCTCCTTCCTAAGGCATCTCCTGATCTTTCCTACGGCACCAGCAGTGGGGCAGCAGTGGGGCTCAAGCCCAGAGCCCCTGCATGGCCTTCAGGGGCTTGTGCCTCAGCTGCTGTGGGCAGGGAAGGGTGGTGGGAGGGTGGGTGATGGCTGCCTGGCTCCTGAGCAAGAAGAAGCAAACCCAGAGGTCTGCACTGTTCCCTCTGGCCATGGAGCATCTCTCACACCCTCAAATGATGTTGTCAAGCTGACACCACACATTTCCTGCAAAGCCATGGTGAGTGCCCCTGGTTACACCACGCTGCTCTGCCTCCTCCCTCAGCGAGCCTTGCACAGGGCCCTCGGTGGCACTGCCCGGGACAGATGTCAGGGTTGACCTTTTCAAGCACCAGCCTGCCTCCACTCACCTGCAACCTGCTTGTTCCTCACCTGCTGATGGAGCAGCAGCTTGACAGGATGCAGAGATCCTCATCCAGCTCTTCCCAACCCCACTGCTCAGTGTCCTCCACCTCTGCCCCTCCCCACCAGTCACGGCTGCCAGCAGGCTGGGGCCAGGCTCCTTTCAGTGGTGCCCAGTGACAGACAAGGGGCAGTGGGCGTGAGCTGGGAGCCAGGAGGTTCCATGAGGAGGAATCCCTTGACTTTGAGGGTGCCTGAGCACTGGGAGAGGCTGCCCAGTGATCTTGTGGACTCCTCTGGAGAGATTCCAAGCCTGCCTGGATGCCGTGACCTGGGCTGGTGGCAGGGGTCCCTAGGGGCCCATGGCAGGGGCTTGGAACTAGATCACCTTTAAGGACTCTTCCAACCCAAACCATTCTAGGATCCTATGAGAGGCCTGCACCAGTGCTCTGTCCTGTGTCCTGCTGGGAGATGGAGCTATCCTGTGGTGGTTCCTCCCAGCCTGTCAGATTCCTTGGCTGCCATCATGGAGGTGCCATCCAGAACCTTGGCAGTGGTGCCCAGGGACAACACATGGGGCACTGGGCACAGCCTGGCCCCCAGAGGGTTCCATGTGGAGAGGAGGAGAAAGTTGTTTGGTGTGAGGGTGCTGGAGGCCTGGAGCAGGCTGCTCAGAGAGGTTGTGGAGTCTCCTTGTGTGGAGAGCTTCCAACCCGCCCTGGGCACTGTGCTGCTGGGCAAGCTGCTGTGGGTGCCCTGCAGGGGGCTTGGACTGGATGCTCTCCAGAGGTCCCTTCCCACCCTCACCGTGCTTGGCTGCCTCATTCCACCCATCCAGACCCCCACAGTAGGTGCTGAGCCTCGCCAGCCCCGCTGCTGCTGCTGGCTGCTGGCTGTCACAGGTGCCCGAGCATCAGTTCCCATTGTCTCCCGGGGCTGTTTTGTCCCGCTGGCAGGCTGGCAGGGCTGGGCTTCCCGTTCCCCCTCTCCCCGCGTCTCGCTGATTTCCTTCTCCCCAGCTGGTTTCACTTTTGTCTCTTGCTCTCAACAGTGCTCTGCTCTCCTGATTGAGGGATTGTCTCTGTGGGTAGCTGCTGGAAGCATTCTTCACAGCTTGGAATTATGATTCAAATGTCTCGGCTCCGATGTGCTCTTCCAGCTGATTCAGCTCGGAATTGTTTTCCGCCGGGTGGAACCGGCCCGCGGGACGCTGCGGGCACGGCCGCCGCCGCCGCCGCCGCCGGCGGGTGGGTGGGTGGGTGCTGGGGGCGGGGAGGGAGGCAGGAGCCGGGCTCAAATCCAGCCGCGTTGTGGGGGCTCTCACCTGAGCGACCACCGCTTTGGAGCTTGGAGATCAATTCCCCTTCATCTGCCCAGCTTGCCTGCGCTGCATGGACCTTCTTCTTTTGCCGAGGGTATTGATTTACCAACCCCTGGCCCCTCAGGTGCCGGCAGGGTGCTGGATGTGAAGTCCTTCCCCTCTGCTGCCCCTCCCCTGCCGTGCAAGAAGCATTTACGAGCTAAGCCATTCAGCTCCTACCGCACCTCTGAGTCCTCTAAAGGTCAGGGGCAAGAGGCTTGACCACTCCTGCCCCCAAGGGCTTTCAGCCACGGGATGGCACAGGACCATCCCGCAGCGCCCATGGGGTCTGACAGGCAGGATCACCTTAAAACACGGGGGGAGGGATCAGTGTCTTCTCCTGAACCCAGCTGGTGCCGGAGGGTTGTGCCTGCACAGCCCTTTGCCACTGGGCATTAGTGGAGTCCCTGACTCCCAGACTGCTTTGGGCTCAAAGGACCTTGGGGAGGGACTTTGGAGGGTGTCAGGGAGTGATAGGACTGAGGGGGGAGGATTGGATCCAAGCTAGAGGAGGAGAGATTGAGATTGGATGTGAGGAAGAAGTTGTTCCCCAGGAGGGTGGTGAGAGACTGGCACAGGTTGCCCAGGGAGGTGGTGGCAGCCTCACCCCTGGAGGTTTTGAAGGCCAGGCTGGAGGTGGCTCTGGGAAACCTGGGCAGGGTGAAGGGAACCAGGATGGCAGATGGGGCAGGGTGGAGAGGGTGAGGAGGGGAGATGGGGCAGGGTGGAAGGTGTGAGGAGGGGAGATGGGGCAGAGTGGAAGGTGTGAGGAGGGGAGATGGGGCAGCATGTGAGGATGTGACGGTGGGAGATGGGGCAGGGTGGAGGGTGGGAGGGCGGGAGGCAGCCTGCAGGACCCACCCCCTGCTGTGCCTGTACAGGGAGCCAGCTGAGGCCGGATCCGTCCCCCTGCCGGCTCCAAAGCCGAGAATCCTGAGCTAAAACCAATTCCGTGTCGGAGGCCAGGCGCGGCTGCATTTTTCATGAGCCGGCTGCCTGCCGAGCCAGCAGACCTGCAGCGGGCAGCGGGGGAGCGCCGGCGAGGGCCCCGGCTCGGGCTGCGCCGCCGGCCGCGGTCAGTGAGCAGCGGAGCGGGGAGCGGATCTGACAGCGCGCCGTGCTCCCGGGATCCACCGACAGGATCCCCGCCCCGCTCCCCAGCCTCCAGCCGGCTTTGCACGCCGGGCTCCCCCGGGGAGGCGGCACCGCGCAGCTGTGAACAGCTCTGGGCTTCACACCCTCCTTGCCCGGCCGCCCAGTCCCGCGTCCCCTCCACCCCGGCCAGCTCCGGGGACACCCCCGGGCACACCTGCCTGACTTCTGACTGGGTTTTCCTCCCCCATCCCCCTCTTATTAAGGCAATTAATTAACCCCCAGCCACCGACTCCCCGAAGACGTCGTGGGAAAACCCAAACCCAGGAGCGGCTGAGCTCAGGGCTCAGAGAATGGGTTGGGTTGGAAGGGACCTCAAAGCTCAGCCAGTGCCAACCCCCTGCCATGGGCAGGGACACCTCCCACCAGCCCAGCTGGCTCAAGGCCTCATCCAGCCTGGCCTGGAACACCTCCAGGCAGGAGGCAGCCACAGCCTCCTGGGCAACCTGTGCCAGTCTCTCCCCACCCTCACTGCCAAGAATTTCTTCCTCATCTCCAGTCTCAGTCTCCTCTCTCCCAGCTCAAAGCCGTTGTCCCTCGTCCTGGCACTCCCAGCCCTTGTCACAGGTCCCTCCTCAGCTCTCCTGGAGTCCTTTCAGATACTGGGAAGCTGCTCTGAGGTCAGGTCTCCCTGGAGCCTTCTCCAGGCTGAACAGCCCCAACTCTCCCAGCCTGTCCCCACGGGGGAGCTTCTGCAGCCCTCTGATCATCTCTGTGGCCTCCTCTGGAGCCTCTCCAGGTCCTTCCTGTGTTGGGGCCCCAGAGCTGGAGGCAGTGCTGCAGGTGGGGTCTGAGCAGAGGGGC
Source organism: Picus viridis (assembly GCA_033816785.1). Taxonomy (NCBI): domain Eukaryota; kingdom Metazoa; phylum Chordata; class Aves; order Piciformes; family Picidae; genus Picus; species Picus viridis. Next base: position 1,880,639 of record CM066593.1, read on the forward strand.
AGAATCCCCTCCCTGTGCTGCTGCTCTCCCTGCTCTGGCTGCAGCTCAGCACTCAGCTGCCTGCTGGGCTGCCAGGGACCAGTGCTGGCTCCTGGGGAGTTTGTCACCAGCTGACACCCCCAAGGCCTTCTCCTCAAGCCACTCCTCACCCAGCCTGGATTTGTGCTTGGGATTGCCCCAGTCCAAGGTGCAGGACCTTGCACTTGGCCTTGTTCAACTTCATGAGGGTGTCTTGGGCTCACCTCTCACCATGCTGCAAGGCTTGCAGTGTGCATCCCAGGGGTGGGCATTGCTGGCCAAGGCGCAGCTGAGCCCTCCAGCATCCTCCTGGCCCTGTTGCAGGATGCAGGCAGGTCTCAGAGCTGCTCCCCAGCCCAGCCTGGATCTCTCCAGATCAGCAGAGCTCTGCAGAAGACTCCAGCCCTGCCTTTTTCCAGCAGCTTTGAGCATCCAGGAGCATCCCTCTGGAGCTAGCAGCAAGAGTGGGAATGCAGCAGCTGCTGAGCACTGTGCAGCAAGGCCAGCAGTGCTCAGCTCCTCACACCTCCCGGCCTTTGAGGTTGGTGCTGTCTAGACATGAGCAGGTATCAAAGCACAGGAGCTTGGAGAGGGGCCTGAGGAGGATGTGGAGCACACCCCTGCTCCTCCAAGAGCTGCCCTCAAAAGCCTTTTGACTCAGAAACTAATGAGCAGGTTCCCTAAGCACTGCTGGAAGTGCTGCCAGAACCCAGGGGGAAGTGCTGGGAGCTTGGGGAGGGACTTGGTGGCTCCCTCTTTTTTCTTGCCTGCAGAAGAGTGGTTTTGGGAGGAGCTCTCCATGGGCATGGTGGAGATGCTCTCCTGGGTGGCACTGGCTGTCCTGGGGACACTGCATGGGAGGAGGATGAGGTGTGCTGAGGGGCTGGTGGTGCTTCAGCAGGGCTTTCATGGAGTCACAGAAGTGTCAGGGCTGGAAGGGACCTCAAGGCTTATCCAGCTCCAACCCCTGCCACGGGCAGGGACACCTCACACTGCAGCAGGTTGCTCACAGCCACATCCAGCCTGGCTGCAAACACCTCCAGGGATGAGGCTGCCAACCTGTGCCAGTCTCTCACCACCCTCATGGGGAACAACTTCTTCCTGACACCCAATCTGAATCTCCCCACTTCTAGTTTTGCTCCATCCCCCCCAGTCCTATCCCTCCCTGACACCTTAAAAGTGCCTCCCCATGGTTTGGCCTTCATCTGGCTTTGCAGCTTGTCCAGCAGGGCCATTGGAGAGCCTGGGGTGACTTCATGCCTCCTTGGTCTCCTCTTCCATTGGAAGTGATATCTGAGTCAGTGTTTCAGTGATAAACAGCCAGCAGGGCATAAAGGCAGCAGGGAGGGGCAGGTCCCCATCCCTCAGCTACCCACTGCCAGCCCCAGGGTGCTCCCAGCAGGCGCCTCAGGAGAAGAGCCTGCTCCTGCAGGACAGAGTGGCCTGGGAGCCAAGGGGATGGATCTCCTCCCACCCAGCCTGTGAAAGCCCAGGGGTACCCCAACCTATCCCCTCCCCAGCACAAGCCCAGGGGTACCCCAACCTATCCCCTCCCCAGCACAACCAGGGGTACCCCCCTCCCCCCCAGCACAAGCCCAGGGGTACCCCAACCTATCCCCTCCCCAGCACAAACCCAGGGGTACCCCAACCTATCCCCTCCCCAGCACACCAACCTATCCCCCTCCCCCCAGGGGTACCCCAACCTATCCCCTCCCCAGCACAAGACCAGGGGTACCCCAACCTATCCCCTCCCCAGCACAAGACCAGGGGTACCCCAACAAGCTCAGGGTTCCCCCTCCCCTCCCCAGCACAAGCCCAGGTGTTCCCCAACCTATCCCCTCCCCAGCACAAGCCCAGGGGTTCCCCAACCTATCCCCTCCCCAGCACAAGCTCAGGGGTTCCCCAACCTATCCCCTCCCCAGCACAAGCTCAGGGGTTCCCCAACCTATCCCCTCCCCAGCACAAGCCCAGGGGTCCCAGCACCCCAACCTATCCCCTCCCCAGCACAAGCCCAGGGGTGCTCCCCAGCACAAGCCCAGGGGTACCCCAACCTATCCCCTCCCCAGCACAAGCTCAGGGGTACCCCAACCTATCCCCTCTCCAGCACAAGCCCAGGGGTACCCCAACCTATCCCCTTCCCAGCACAAGCCCAGGGGTACCCCAACCTATCCCCTCCCCAGCACCAGGCTCAGCCCAACCGTGGCTTGGGTGCTGCAGTGAGCTTGCTGGGACTCCCTCCAGCACCTGACCAGAGAATCATGGAAGGGGTTGGGTTGGAAGGGACCTCAAAGATCAGCCAGTTCCAGGCCCCTCTGTCCTGGGCAGGGACACCTCCCACCAGCCCAGCTGGCTCAAGGCCTCATCCAGCCTGGCCTGGAACACCCCCAGGCAGGAGGCAGCCACAGCCTCCCTGGGCAGCCTGTGCCAGTGTCTCCTCACCCTCACTGCCATGAATTTCCTCCTCATCTCCATTCTCAATCTGCCTTCTCCTAGTGACAGCCCCGTGGGCACCCATGCCAGCTGCTGGGGCTGGAGTGGGAGACCCAGGAGCCTGAAGTCTTCTGGAAGAGGTTCTACCAACAGGGAAGAGATGCCACCAATAGTGAGGAGATGCCACCACAGGGAAGAGATGCCACCACAGGGAAGAGATGCCACCAATAGTGAGGAGATGCCACCACAGCAGGGAGATGCCACCACAGGGAAGAGATGCCACCAATAGTGAGGAGATGCCACCACAGCAGGGAGATGCCACCACAGGGAAGAGATGCCACCACAGGGAAGAGATGCCACCAACAGTGAGGAGATGCCACCACAGGGAAGAGATGCCACCACAGGGAAGAGATGCCACCAATAGTGAGGAGATGCCACCACAGCAGGGAGATGCCACCACAGGGAAGAGATGCCACCAATAGTGAGGAGATGCCACCACAGCAGGGAGATGCCACCACAGGGAAGAGATGCCACCACAGGGAAGAGATGCCACCAACAGTGAGGAGATGCCACCACAGGGAAGAGATGCCACCACAGGGAAGAGATGCCACCAATAGTGAGGAGATGCCACCACAGCAGGGAGATGCCACCACAGGGAAGAGATGCCACCACAGGGAAGAGATGCCACCAACAGTGAGGAGATGCCACCACAGGGAAGAGATGCCACCACAGGGAAGAGATGCCACCAATAGTGAGGAGATGCCGCCACAGCAGGGAGATGCCACCACAGGGAAGAGATGCCACCACAGGGAAGAGATGCCACCAATAGTGAGGAGATGCCGCCACAGCAGGGAGATGCCACCACAGGGAAGAGATGCCACCACAGGGAAGAGATGCCACCAATAGTGAGGAGATGCCACCAATAGTGAGGAGATGCCACCACAGCAGGGAGATGCCACCACAGCAGGGAGATGCCACCACAGGGAAGAGATGCCACCAATAGTGAGGAGATGCCACCACAGGGAAGAGATGCCACCACAGGGAAGAGATGCCACCAATAGTGAGGAGATGCCACCACAGGGAAGAAGAGATGCCACCACAGGGAAGAGATGCCACCACAGGGAAGAGATGCCACCAATAGTGAGGAGATGCCACCACAGGGAAGAGATGCCACCACAGGGAAGAGATGCCACCACAGGGAAGAGATGCCACCAATAGTGAGGAGATGCCACCACAGCACGGAGATGCCACCACAGGGAAGAGATGCCACCAATAGTGAGGAGATGCCACCACAGCAGGGAGATGCCACCACAGCAGGGAGATGCCACCACAGCAGGGAGATGCCACCACAGGGAAGAGATGCCACCAATAGTGAGGAGATGCCACCACAGCAGGGAGATGCCACCACAGCAGGGAGATGCCACCACAGCAGGGAGATGCCGCCACAGGGAGGAGATGCCGCCACAGGGAAGAGATGTCACCACAGTGGATAGATGCCACCAACAGGGAAGAGATGCCACCAACAGTGAGGAGATGCCACCACAGGGAAGAGATGTCACCAATAGTGAGGAGATGCCACCACAGCAGGGAGATGCCACCAACAGGGAAGAGATGTCACCACAGTGGATAGATGCCACCAACAGGGAGATGCCACCAACAGGGAGGAGATGCCACCAACAGGGAAGAGGTGCCACCAGCAGTGAGGAGGTGTCACCACAGCAGCACGACACTGAGCTCATATCCCACTGCAGACACCTTGGGGACTGCAGTGGTGGCTCTCAGCCCTGGCACAGCAGCACCAGGCTGGGCCTTAGCAACAAGGAGACAATTTTGTGCCCACTTGGAGGGGAGTGGAGCTGCTGGAGTAAATAATTCCTTAGTTGGGGAGGAGAGAGCAGAGAGAGTGGAAGCAGCTCAGGCAGAAAACCTGCCATCCACTGCTGCCAGCTCCCCTGGGCACGGCTGCCCCACCGCCCCCAGCCTCTCTGGCTGCCCCCCTGCTGCCTCCTGCCTCTTCCCTTGGGGCATGGCTGCCCCACAGCCTCTCTGGCTGCCCCCCCTGCTGCCTCCTGCCTCTTCCCTTGGGGCATGCTGCCCCAGCCTCTCTGGCTGCCCCACTGCCTCCTGCCACTCTGGCTGCCCCCCCCCCTGGCTGCCCCCTGCTGCCTCCTGCCTCTTCCCTTGGGGCATGGCTGCCCCCAGCCTCTCTGGCTGCCCCCCCTGCTGCCTCCTGCCTCTTCCCTTGGGGCATGGCTGCCCCCCAGCCTCTCTGGCTGCCCCCCTGCTGCCTCCTGCCTCTTCCCTTGGGGCATGTCTGCCCCCCAGCCTCTCTGGCTGCCCCCCTGCTGCCTCCTGCCTCTTCCCTTGGGGCATGGCTGCCCCACCGCCCCCTGCCCCCAGCCTCTCTGGCTGCCCCCCCCCTGCTGCCTCCTGCCTCTTCTCTTGGGGCATGGCTGCCCCCCAGCCTCTCTGGCTGCCCCCCTGCTGCCTCCTGCCTCTTCTCTTGGGGCATGGCTGCCCCCAGCCTCTCTGGCTGCCCCCTGCTGCCTCCTGCCTCTTCCCTTGGGGCATGGCTGCCCCCAGCCTCTCTGGCTGCCCCCCCTGCTGCCTCCTGCCTCTTCCCTTGGGGCATGGCTGCCCCCAGCCTCTCTGGGTGCCACCCCTGCTGCCTCCTCCTTCTTCTCTTTGAGCATGGCTACCCCATTGCCCCTCTCCCCTGTGCCCAGCCTCTCTGGGTGCCACCCCTGCTGCCTCCTCCTTCTTCTCTTTGAGCATGGCTACCCCATTGCACCTCTCCCCTGTGCCCAGCCTCTCTGGGTGCCACCCCTGCTGCCTCCCTCCCCTCCTTGAGCACAGCTCTGCCATCTCCCACCCTTTCCCACCCCTCGGCCCTTGCCTTTCAGGCTCTGCCTCCCTCCCGGCGCTGCTCTGATCTCTCCTCCTCTGCTCCTACCCCTTTCTGGAAGTCCGCTGGGGCAGACACCCCCACCCCCACCCCCACCCCTCCTCCTCCTCCTCCTCCTCCTCCTCTTCCCCATCAGCCCCCCGCTGCCCCATCGCAGGGACAAACCCTCCCTTCCCCAGCCCCCCTATCGACCCTCCTCGTTTTGCTGCTCCCCCTCCCCGCCTCGCGCTTCAGAGATGTCAACTTTTTTTCCCCTTCCTTTTTACTTTTTCCCCCCTCCCTTTCCCCTCTGACAAAGAAATTTGGCGGTAATGACTCTTTGTGCCGCTCCTAAATCCCCAATTACATAAGGAGCAGCAGCACAAAGCCCTTCCCTTTGGTGCAAATCTCCCCCTAATCCCTGGGCTTTTTTTTGCCGCAGCAGCCCGCCAGTGACACCGCCGCTAACTCTTTTGTTTGTTCTCTCGGATCAAATCTAACTGATTGCCGTGACTAATTAACTTTTCCCTTTTCTCCGGGCCTCTGTTGTCTTAATTAATTTCAGCGCCGCTCGCTCCCCAGCTCGCAGCCAGCCGGGCTGCGGCGGCCCGGCGCGAACCAGCGGGCGAGCCGCGGGAGGCGGGGAGGAGGAGGAGGGCTCCTCCCGGGGTGCCAGCCTGCCAGCCAGGGGTGACCTTGAGGGGGCAGGGTCCTGCAGCTGGCTCAAGGCAGTCCCAGGCACTGATATAGACTGGGCAGGGACTGGCTGGAGAGCAGCCCTGAAGAAAAGGCCTTAGAGGTGCTGGGGGAGGAGAAGCTCAGCAGGAGCCAGCAGTCAGCACTTGCAGCCCAGAGAGCCAAGCAGAGCCTGGGCTGCAGCAGGAGAAGTGTGGCCAGCAGGTGAGGGAGGGGATTCTGCCCCTCTGCTCCACGCTGCTCAGACCACAGCTGCAGCTCTGGGTCCAGGTCTGGAGCCTCTGTGCCAGGAAGGATCTGGAGGTGCTGGAAGGGGTCCAGAGAAGGGCCCCGAGGAGGAGCAGAGGGCTGGAGCTGCTCTGCTCTGGAGACAGCCTGAGAGAGTTGGGGTTGTGCAGGCTGGAGAGGAGAAGGCTCCAGGGAGACCTTCTTGTGGCCTTGCAGGATCTGCAGGGGGCTGCAAGAAAGCTGGGGAGGGACTTCTGAGGGTGTCAGGGAGTGACAGGACTTGGGGGAGTGGAGCAAAACTAGAAGTGGGGAGATTGAGGTTGGATGTGAGGAAGAAGTTGTTCCCCATGAGGGTGGTGAGAGACTGGCACAGGTTGCCCAGGGAGGTGGTGGCAGCCTCACCCCTGGAAGTGTTTGCAGCCAGGCTGGATGTGGCTGTGAGCAAGCTGCTGCAGTGTGAGGTGTCCCTGCCCATGGCAGGGGGTTGGGACTGGCTGAGCCTTGAGGCCCCTTCCAGCCCTGACACTTGTGTGATTCTGGAGCATCCAACCAGCCATGCCCCTGGTCTCCCCAGCCACCCAGATGGCCTCTGGGGTGGGATCCCCTGGGTGACCACCCTGGTGTGGGTGTATCCTGGGGCGGGAGGTGGCTTGCTGGAGGTGTTCCACCATCTCTCATGGCTGTCTGTGGGATGTTCCTTGTTCAGGGCCTAGTTCAGGTCCTCTTCATCTTTCACCTCTTGCTGCACCCTCACCTTTGCTGGGGGTCTTTCCCCTGTCCTCTGAGCCCCTCCTGAATCAGCTTCCAGGCACGGAGGAATTCAGGCCATGCAAGGTCTTGTGAAGGTTTGCTGCTGGGGCCACATTGCCCGGTTTAGGAACAGGTTCTGCACCAGGAGGGTGGTGGAACACTGGCACAGGCTGCCCAGGGAGCTGGCTGGGGCCCCAGCCCTGGAGATATTCAAGGTGAGGCTGGGCAGGGCTCTGGGCCACCTGATCCAGTTGGGGATGTCCCTGCTGAGTGCAGGGGGTTGGACTGGATGAGCTTGGGAGGTCCCTTCCAAGCCAGAGCAGTCTGTGATTCTATGATTCCCTCCTTGCTGCCCACCACCACCATCCCTCCCCTCACTGTCACTCCAGGGCCTCCCCTCCAGCATCCCTCCTGGCCGAGCCGCAGTGGCCGTGGCCCACATCCTGTGGGCTCAGCAGCTGGATCCCAGGGCTGGTTGCTGTATGGGACGGGTGTGCACCTCCTTGCAGTTCTGGCCCCCAGGCTGGGCCGTTCTGGACACGGGCTGGGTTGAGCTCGGCGTTCAGGTCCCTTCCGGCTGGTCCCAGGCAGCGCCGCGCAAGGGAGCTGCGTATTCATGAAGGCAGAGCGCTGCGGAGCGCTTCACGCCTCCTGCCTGCAGCGATCTTGGAGCTTGGATCGGCCTCTTCCAGCGGCCCGCGGGCTTTGTTATCAGCCCGATGCTATCTGGGGTCTGCCCTGGGTGAATAAACGTCGGAGCTCCTGCGCTCGGAGGCACTCTGGCTGGGGAGTGCTGCGGGAGATGCTCGCCGGAGATGAAGGGCAGGCAGCCCCGCGGCTGGCAGCCGGCAGGATGCCGAGCTGGCTGCCGGCCTTTGCCTGCCCTCAGCGACTGCCCTGGGCACCACCTGCGGCAGGCTTTGCCCCATCACAAGGTCTCAGGTCTTGAGGGAACAGAAGGACAAGCTTTTCCGCTGGGAGGGTGAGAGAGCCCTGGAGCAGGGCGGCCCAGGGAGCTTCTCCTTCTCTGGAGAGGTTCCAACCCCACCCGGAGGTGTTCCTGTGTGGCCTGCCCTGGGTGACCCTGCTCTGGCAGGGGGGTTGGCCTGGAGGATCTTCTGAGGTCCCTTCCAAGCCCTAATATTCTGTGAGCTGTGATTCTGTGAGCCTGGCACAGACCTTGTGAGCAGCTCCAGCTCTTGGCATGGGAAAGCTGTGTGGCCAGGGATGATGGAGCCATGGGGAACAGCCTCCTGTTGCCCCAGGGGAGGTCTAGGTTGGACATGAGGAACAGTTTCTTCTCCAAAAGGTTTAACCAGGCCTGGCCTTGCAAAAGTCCCTCCCCAGCTCTCCTGGAGCCTACTTCAGGCACTGGCAGGCTGCTCTAAACTCTCCCTGGAACCTTCTCTTCACCAGACTGAACAGCCCCAACCCTCCCAGCCTGTCCCCATAGCAGAGGTTCTCCAGCCTGGGGCTTCAGATCATCTCTGTGGCCTCCTCTGGACCCTCTCCAGCAGCTCCAGGTCCTTGTAGTGGGGGCCCCAGAGCTGGAGGCAGTGCTGCAGCTGGGGGTCTGAGCAGAGCAGAGGGGCAGAATCCCCTCCCTGTGCTGCTGCTCTCCCTGCTCTGGCTGCAGTCTCCTTCCTCATTCTTTCCCCAGCTTTCTATGCTGAGCATGACACCAGAGGGCATGCCATATCCCTTTAGAGCCCTGAGGTCAGCTGTCTCACCTCTGTCCCTTTCCAGCTCCTTGTGCACCTCCAGCCTACCTGGTGCTGGGCTGAGGAGCAGAAGCTGCCTTACCTCTGGAGGCAGAGTTGTACTTTCAGCAGTGCTGTGGCCAGCAGGACCCAGGCAGGGGTGGTCCCCCTGGTGAGGCCACACCTGCAATCCTGGGTTCAGGTTTGGGGCTCCTCACTCCAAGAAGGACATGGAGGAGCTGGAGCAGGTCCAGAGGAGGGCAACAAGGGTGGGGAAGGGTCTGGAGAACAGGGCTGGGGAGGAGCAGCTGAGGGAGCTGGGGGTGTTGAGCCTGGAGGAGGCTGAGGGGAGACCACATTGCTCTCTGCAGCTCCCTGAGAGGAGGCCAGGTAGGGGTTGGGCTCTTCTGCTTGGTATCAGGTGTTAGGGGGAGAGGAAATGGCCTCAAGTTGTGCCAGGGAAGGGTCAGGTTGGATACTAGGAGGAATTTCTTCCCAGCAAGGGTTCTCAGGCACTGTCCCAGGCTGCCCAGGGAGGAGCTGGAGTCCCCATGCCTGGAGGTGTTCAAGGAACCTGTGGCCATGGTTTGGTGGCCATGGTGGGGTTGGGTTGCTGCTTGGACTGGGTGATCCCAGAGGCCTTTTCCAACCCAAACAACTCTGTGGCTCTATGATCCTAAGCTCTGCTCAGCAACAACAAAACCATCCCTGTGCTGCCAGCACCGTTTGCAGCACAAATCCACACCACAGCCCCATGCCAGCTGCCTGAGCCCTGCCACAGCCCCATGCCATGCCAGCTGCCACAGCCCCATGAGCTGAGCCCTGCCACAGCCCCATGCCAGCTGCCCTGAGCCCTGCCAGCTGCCTGAGCCCTGCCACAGCCCCATGCCAGCCAGCTGCCACAGCCCCTGAGCCCTGCCACAGCCCCATGCCAGCTCCCTGAGCCCTGCCACAGCCCAAAGCAGCACAGCACAAGGGATGCTGGATCACCCTCTTGGCTTGCAGGATCTGTGTGGAGCTGCCCTTGGCACAACTGGCAGAGCTTCAGCATCCTGGGCAGTAGAGGCATCCAGGCAGGGTGGTGAGAGGGGGCAGGCAGCAAGCTCTGGATCTGGGGTGGAGGGTGACCCTGTTTGCCAGCAGGGCCTGAAGGGTGAAGGGAAGAGCTGGAGGAAATTCAGGAGCTTGGGGGGTGCTGGGAGGGAGAGCCTATCACCCCTAGCAGGTTCTGGGGCCCCTGGGGGACCTGCTCTTTGGAAAGCGTGAGGCATTACTGGAAGAGAAGATGGCTTGGTCCTGAGGCTGCCAGGAGAAATCGGATCCTCTGCTGAGGGTGGGTTGAAATCCATTTGGAGCTGAGCCAAGGCAGAGCTGCCAGTCTCCCTCCTGGGTCAGTCAACCTTAGACTCATAGACTCACTGAATGGCTTGGAAGGGACCTCCAAAGGTCATCTAGCCCAAGCCCCAAACCTTCTCAGAGCAGGGAGAGAGGTCCTGGCTGGGCTGTCTCCCACCCCTCGCCTCAGCGGCCCTGAGCCAGCCCCTGGCAGCTGGCTGCTGTGTGGCAGCGCTGGGAGCTGAGAAGCTTCTCTCACCAGCCAGGAGGGGACTTGGCCTCTGGGGGCAGAGAGCAACCAGGGGGTAGAGAGCTTGAGAGGAAAGGGCTGAGGACAAACCTAAAAGCCTTGCTCTCCCTGTGTGGGAAGCTTTGATTTCAAGCCTGACAGCTGGGAGGGAGCTGGCGGTGCTCATCCCCCTTGGCCTTCCACCCCCTCCTGCTTCTTCAGCTCCCTCTCCTCTGCCTTTTGCTTCTGCTTCTTCCTTTTGCTTTGGGCTGGAGCAGATCAATCAATAAATAAACTGACAGCAAACGTCGTGTATCTGGTGAGAGGCTCCTTGAAGTTCATCAGGAGCAGCAAACCCAAGCCCTGGTGCACGCCCGAGCCGAGGAGGCAGAGCTGTCATTAGCCCTTGGGGACAAACGCCCTGGGCTGCCTGGGGAGGGGGCAGGGGACTGACAATTGACCAGCAGCCTCTGAGGTCTCGCTCAGAGTGGGTGGAAGGGTTTTGACATGAAAGGGACCCCAGGCAAAGGGAGGGCAGGATGAAACGGCCTTGTCGAGACCCCATCCGAACTCGGCATTAGGTGGAAGGGGCCAATTGCTACCCAGCAGCTTAACAGCAGATTAAACCTGAGATTCCAGGGGAGATTTGGCAGATGAAAGGCGCCACAGGTGGCCTCAGCATTGCAGGAGCACCGGGAGGCTGAGCGGTCAGGTCCTCAGACGGCTCATCCCCGGGCAGATAAAGAGCTGCCTGACCCGGCAGGTAGCCCCGGCCCGTCCTCTGCCGTGCAGAGCAGCCTGCCAAGCCCTGCAGCTGCTCCCCAAAGGAGCCTTCCCTACAGGATGGCTGAAGTGGAAAGCCAAAGTGGAGGTCGCTGAGACGGTGAGGCAGGAGCCAAAGGCTTTCAGCCTGGGGCTGGACCCCGCTCAGGAGTCCTCCAAGGCGTCAGCTGGAAGAGTTTGCAAAGGAAAGGCTCCTGCAGGCGTCTCCAGGCCAGCACACAGAGGCAGTGCAGGCTGCCTGGCTGAGTCCTGACCCCAGGCTTGGCCCTGTGGAACACCAGCACGGGCAGGGTCCTGGAGACAGGCTGTGAAGGCAACGTGTGGTACACAGCCCCTCAGACCTCTCTATCCCCTTCCCAAGGAAGGGTGAAGCTGGACAAGAGCCTCTGGTTCTGCTCTTTGTGATGCTACAAACAGTGCCACAAAGAGGCTCTGGTTGGCTTGGAGTGAGTGAGGAGCACCAAACAAAGGCCCTGCTTGGCCTGGAGTGAGTGAGGAGCACCACACACAGGCTCTGGTTGGCTTGGAGTGAGTGAGGAGCACCACACACAGGCTGTGGTTGGCTTGGAGTGAGTGAGGAGCACCTCACACAGGCTGTGGTTGGCTTGGAGTGAGTGAGGAGCACCACACACAGGCTGTGGTTGGCTTGAGCACCACACACAGGCTGTGGTTGGCTTGTGAGTGAGGAGCACCACACACAGGCTGTGGTTGGCTTGGAGTGAGTGAGGAGCACCACACACAGGCTGTGGTTGGCTTGGAGTGAGTGAGGAGCACCACACACAGGCTCTGGTTGGCTTGAGGGCACCACACACAGTGAGTGAGGAGCACCACACACAGGCTCTGGTTGGCTTGGAGTGAGTGAGGAGCACCACACACAGGCTCTGGTTGGCTTGGAGTGAGTGAGGAGCACCACACACAGGCTGTGGTTGGCTTGGAGTGAGTGAGGAGCACCTCACACAGGCTGTGGTTGGCTTGGAGTGAGTGAGGAGCACCTCACACAGGCTGTGGTTGGCTTGGAGTGAGTGAGGAGCACCACACACAGGATGGGTGTCTGGCAGGACAAGCAGGGGATGCTGGAGAGGCCCCATGTGGAGCATGGCTCTGTGGGGCCCCTGCCCTTGCTGGTGGGACAGAGGAAGGTGTCAGGGGCTGAGGCATGCACCCAGCCGGGTTCTGGCTGCCTGTCTCGGCGCAGCCAGAGGCGCGTCAGCCTGGAGCTGTTTTGCAGCAGCCTTTCCCTGCCCAGCTCCTCGTGCCGTGCCGCGCCGTGGTGGGAGCCCGGCTGTGCAGGGTTGATCCGGCTGCTCGGCGGGCGCTGCCGGGAGCTGGGCTCGCAGGCTGCAGGCTCCGAGAGGGGCTTGCGCGGCTGCCTGGAAGCCAATCCCAGAGCGATCCGCCGCGGGTCGGCGGCGGGTGAGGAGGATGAAGGGCGGCGCTGGTGAAGCTGAGCCTCCTCGCTCCCAGGCAGCCCGAGGCTGCTAGGCGTTGCGGCTTCCTCTGCCATCCTTCCTGCTGTGCGGCAGCAGCAGCCCGGTGACCCGTGTCCTGCCGCCGGCAGAGCCCAGCCCGGGCTGAGCTGCCCCGAATGCGCCGCTCAGGAGGCGCTGAGGGCAGCCCGCGGCAGGGCAGGCTGCTCCCTCTGGGGCATATCGATGCCCTCTTGCAGGAGGAGACAGGGAGATACCTGGCTGAGCAGCTGGTGACAAGGAAAGGGTTGTGAGTGTTACCTCCCCCATGGCCTCTGCCGTGGGACAGAGGGCTCCAGCGGCAGCCAAACCTCAAGGACGAGGGGCAGGGGAAGCTAAACTCCAGCACAGGAGGTTCCACCTCACCAGGAGGAGGAACTTCTTCCCCGTGAGGCTCACAGAGCACTGGAGCAGTGGAACAGAGAGGTTGTGGAGTCTCCTTCCCTGGAGCCTTTCCAGCCCTGTCTGGATGTGTTCCTGTGTGACCTGTGCTGGGTTCTCTGGTCCTGCTCTGACAGGGGGGTTGGACTCAGTGATCTCTGGAGGTCCCTTCCAAGCCCTAACATCCTGTGAGCCTGTGGTCATCATCAGTGACACTGGCAGGGCCAGGCTCAGCCTACTTGCAGGTGACACCAAGCTGAGTGGTGCTCTTGACTCCCCTGAAGGGCAGGATCCATCCAGAGGGATCTGGACAAGCTGGGCCAGTGGAGCCACATGCACCTCATGAAGTTCAACAGAGCCAAGGGCAAGGTCCTGCACTTGGCTTGGGGCAATCCCTGGTATCACTCCAGGTTGGAGAGCAGCCCTATGGAGAAGGACTTGGGGGTGCAAAGCTGGACAGAAGCTGGCACCAAGGGCTGCCAGCCCAGCCCCAGCCTGTCCTGGGCTGATCCCCAGCAGGGTGGGCAGCAGGGGCAGGGGGATTCTGCCCCTCTGCTGTGCTCTGCTGAGACCTCCCCTGCTGTGCTGGGGCAGCTCTGGAGTCCTGAGCACAGACAGGGACCTGGTGGAGCAGGGCCAGAGAAGGCAGGATTGGAAGCCCTCTGCTGTGAGGCCAGGCTGAGAGAGTTGGGGTTGTGCAGCCTGGGGAAGAGAAGGCTCCAGGAGACCTCCTGGTGGCCTTGCAGAGCTTGAAGGGGCTGAGAAGAAAGCTGGGGACAGAGTTTTGAGCAGGGCCTGTTGGGACAGGCCAAGGGGGATGGTTTGAACTGCAAGAGGGAGATGCAGAGTGGAGAGAAGGGAGAAATGTTTGACCCTGAGGTTGGGGAGAGCCTGGCCCAGGCTGCCCAGAGAGGTTGGAGCTGCCTCATCCCTGGCACCATCCCAGGTGAGGCTGCCTGGAGCCGTGAGGATCCTGCTCTGGGTGCAGCTATCCCTGCTGAGTGCAGGATGGGAGTTGGACTGGGTGAGCTTTGGAGGTCCCTTCAACCCCAAGCAGTCTGACTCTGGTTTTCAGAGTCTCTGATCTTCCCTGAGGGTTTTCACACCCAGCTGGAGCGTGGGGGCAGGTGGGAAGAGCCCTCAGGGGCAGTCCTGTGCCAGCACTGAAGCGTTGCTTGTGTTTGGGTGAAGAGAGGCTGCAGGGTGCGTAAAGCCAGGTGGAAAACTGTCAGTTGGGCAATTCAGTGTGTGTGAAAGTCACAGCAGAGGCACAAGTGGAGGTGAGATGTGATCAGCCTGGTGGGCTGAAGCCCTGAACATGGGCTTGCTTCAGCCTGTCAGGGAGAGCAGGAGCCTCCCTCACACATCTCTCCTTGGGATGCCCTGCAGCTTGTGCCCAGCAGCTTCCTGCAGCGAGACAGCAGCTGGAGAGGGCAGGGGGTCAGAAGGGGCAGTGCCACTCAGGGGGTCAGAAGGGGCAGTGCCCCTGTGCCTTTGTCCCAGCCTGCTGCCCCTCCAGGAAAGCACTCAGAGGGCTCTGGTGACCAATGGCATCTCCAGGTCTGGGCTTTTGAAGCTCTCCTTCCCTCAGACACATTTGGTGTGACCAGGCCAACAGGTTCCCAAGCCACCTCCCCCGAGGTGACTGCAGAGCCAGCACCTCCCTCCTGGCCCCTGCCCAAGCCTCCTGCTCTGCAGGGTGCACCAAGAGCCAGCAGGGCAGGGCAGAAGGAGCCAGAGCTGCAGGACCCTGGTGGGGAAGGATCTTCTGCACCTGCCACAGGTTCCACCTGCAGCTGGGGTGCTGCAGGGCACCTCCCTGCCAGGTAGAACCTTAGTAGGGAGGCTGCTGCCCTTCACACAGTCCCAGCATGGTGAGGGTGGGAAGGGACCTCTGGAGCTCATCCAGTCCAAGCCCTCTGCTCCAGCAGGGCACCCACAGCAGCTTGCCCAGCAGCACAATGCCCAGGGAGGGTTGGAAGCTCTCCACACAAGGAGACTCCACAACCTCTCTGGGCAGCCTGCTCCAGGCCTCCAGCACCCTCACACCAAACAGCTTTCTCCTCCTGGGTGCCAGTCTGTGCCCATTGCCCCTTGTGCTGTCCCTGGGCACCACTGAGCAGAGCCTGGCCCCAGCCTCTTGCCCCCCACAGCTCCTTTAGCTCTTGCTGAGCATTGCTCAGCTCCCCTCTGGGGCTGCTCTTCTGCAGCTCAGCACCCCCAGGGCTCTCAGCCTTTGCTCCTCACAGAGCTGCTCCAGGCCCCTCAGCATCTCTGTAGCCTCCTCTGGCCTCTCTCCATCAGTTCCCTGTCTCTCTTGAACTGGGGAGCCCAGAACTGGCCCCAGGACTGCAGCTGTGGCCTCACCAGGACGAAGTAGAGGGGAAGGAGCACCTCCCTTGCCCTGCTGGCCACTCTCTTCTTGACGTGCTGCAGGACCCCCTGGCCTCTGGGCCACGAGAGCACATCACTGGCTCGTGGTGAACCTGCTCCCCACCAGCACTCCCAGGTCCTCCTCCACAGAGCTGCTTCCCAGCAGGTCCACCCTTCCCTGTACTGTTGCAGGGGTTTGTTCCTCCCCAGGCCCAGGAGCCTACCCCTGCCCTGCTTGACCTTCATGAGGTTCCCTTTGTCCAGCTCTCCAGCCTGGCAGGGTGCCACAGAACATCACACAGCCTGGCAGGCTGCCAGCCACTCCTCCCAGGCTGGTACCATCTGCAAGCTGGTTGCAAGTCCACTCAGTGCCTTCATCCGGGTCTCTGATGAGGATGCTGGAGAAGGCTGGACCCAGTCCTGACCCCTGGGGAAGACCACCAGCTGCAGGTCTCCAACTAGACTCTGTGCTGCTGACCACAACCCTCTGAAGGCTCAGCCCTGGCTGTGCTCACCTCTCCTGCCCACACCCTGCCCCAGAAGCAGCTGAGGGGAGGATGCCAGGGCTGTCCCTGTGGCTCTGCCTGCAGCCCAGGGGGCAGAGGGAGGCACAGGGCAGGAGCAGCCAGCCCTGCTCTGCTGGGTTTGTGACCTGAGGGGCAGGAGGAGCAGGTCCAGGCAGCACGGGGCCAGCAGCAGCAGGGCAGCAAGGCTGCTCCAGGGCTGTGCCCAGGGTGGGCTGTTCCCCTGCCTGATGCCAGCACAGCCTCCCCAGCTCCCACCCCTGGGTCCTGCAGCAGAGAAGAAGCTGAACCGATCTGGTTTGAAGGATCAAAGGGTTGAGGAGAGATGGTTAAAGGCTGCTGAGTACTTGGCAGCATCAAAGGGTGGCCTAAGCTCTTCTCACTGCTCCTTCTCTGTCCTGTCCAGCTTGTTTTGGTGCCTCAGGGGCTCTCACAGCCCACTCCTCTGTAGCTCTTTTTAAGCAGCTTTCTTTTGGTCCAGCCCTCCAGGGGACTCATCACTCAACTCTCAAGCCTGGTGTTTGCTGCCTCCACAACACCCAGAGAGGTGGTTCCAGCAGGGATGCTGTGGTGGCACCTTGGAGTAAGGGTGAGAAACAAAGGGGGCTGTGAGACCCTGGATCTCCCATTCCTCACACTCTGGGGTGCACATGAGGAGCAGAGGATCATGCAAGGCCCTGGATCTCCCATTCCCTCACACTCTGGGGTGCAGCTGAGGAGCAGAGGACCATGCAAGGCCCTGGATCTCCCATTCCTCACACTCTGGGGTACAGATGAGGAGCAGAGGATCATGCAAGGCCCTGGATCTCCCATTCCTCACACTCTGGGGTGCAGTTGAGGAGCAGAGGATCATGCAAGGCCCTGGATCTCCCATTCCTCACACTCTGGGGTGCAGCTGAGGAGCAGAGGACCATGCAAGGCCCTGGATCTCCCATTCCTCACACTCTGGGGTACAGATGAGGAGCAGAGGATCATGCAAGGCCCTGGATCTCATTCCCCACACCCAGGAGTACAGATGAGAACCAAGGGGTCATGCACCACCCTGGGTCTCCCATTCCCCACACCCAGGAGTACAGATGAGAACCAAGGGGTCATGCAGCACCCTGGGTCTCCCATTCCTCACACCCAGGAGTACAGATGAGAACCAAGGGGTCATGCAGCACCCTGGGTCTCCCATTCCTCACACCCAGGAGTACAGATGAGAACCAAGGGGTCATGCACCGCCCTGGATCTCCCATTCCTCACATCCTGGAGGAAGATGAGGAGCAAAGGATCATTCAAGACCCTGGGTCTCCCATTGCCTACACCCAGGAGTACAGATGAGAACCAAGGGGTCATGCACCACCCTGGGTCTCCCATTGCCTACACCCAGGAGTACAGATGAGAACCAAGGGGTCATGCACCACCCTGGGTCTCCCATTCCTCACATCCAGGCCAGGCTTCAACCTGTTCCCATGAGCAGAAACATCAACAGGAACAGCAGCCACCCCCCAACCCCCCCCCAGGAGGTGTGAGATGCGCAGGGCAGCGGTGAGGAGACGCCAAAACGTTCTTCCATCCCCCAGCCTGCCGCGCTGGGTGCCGATGGGAAACGCCATCCCCGGAGCTAACACCTCAGCTGCCCCTGGGAACGGCGGCGCCCGGCAGGGAGCAGCCGCCCGTGGGGCTGATGCGGCACCGACGCTCCACCGCTCGGGGGCTGGCGCGGCCGCGGGGAGCCTGCACCCTGCCGGCAGCGGGGCTGGCAGGAGGCGCTCCCACCAAGCTGCGTGGTGCAGCGGACACGCTGGAGGGAAGGGATCCATCCAGAGGGACCTGGACAGGCTGGAGAGGTGGGCACAAGCCAACCTCATGAGCTTCAACGAGACACAGTGCAGGGTCCTGCATCTGGGTCGAGGCAACCCCAGGCACAAATCCAGGCTGGGCAGGGACTGGCTGGAGAGCAGCCCTGAGGAGAGAGACTTGGGGGTGCTGGTGGAGGAGAAGCTCAACATGAGCTCTCAATGTGCACTTGCAGCCTGGAAAGCCAATCAGATCCTGGGCTGCATCAGGAGAAGTGTGGCCAGCAGGTCAAGGGAGGTGATTCTCTCCCTCTACTCAGCTCTGCTGAGACCCCACCTGGAGTACTGTGTCCAGTTCTGGAGCCCCTATTACAAGAGGGATCTGGAGGTGCTGGAAGGTGTCCAGAGAAGGGCCACGAGGATGATCAGAGGGCTGGAGCACCTCTCCTGTGAGGACAGCCTGAAAGAGTTGGGGCTGTTCAGTCTGGAGAAGAGAAGGCTCCGAGGTGACCTCATTGTGGCCTTCCAGTATCTGAAGGGGGCCTACAGGAAGGCTGGGGAGGGACTGCTCAGGATCTCAGGTAGTGATAGGGCTAAGGGGAATGGAATGAAGCTGGAGGTGGGGAGATTCAGGCTGGATGTGAGGAGGAAGTTCTTCCCCATGAGAGTGGTGAAGCCCTGGAATGGGTTATCCAGGGAGGTGGTTGAGGCCCCGTCCCTGGAGGTGTTTAAGGCCAGGCTGGATGAGGCTCTGGCCAGCGTGATCTAGTGTGGGGTGTCCCTGCCCATGGCAGGGGTTGGAACTAGATGATCCTTGTGGTCCCTTCCAACCCTGACTGATGCTATGATACTATGACCGGAGCCTTCCCCGCGGGGCGGGGGCTGATGGGGACACCACGCCCACACGGGGTGCCTCCCCCCACCCCACCCTCCCCCGGCCCCTCGCTCCCTCGGAGCAGTAAGTGAAAGGCTGCGGCTGCCCCGTTGCCGGCAGGATGTGGCTCGGCATTGACCCTTGGGTGGGCTCGGGGGACGTCGTCTGCGTGCGCGTCCTGCGGTGAACGGTCTGCCTGCTGCCTGCTCACGCAGTGCCGACATGCCTCAGAGAGCCAGGGAGTCACACGGTGCTGGGCGTGGGGAAGGACCTCTGGAGCTCATCCAGTCCATCCCCCTGCTCCAGCAGGGCACCCACAGCAGCTTGCCCAGCAGCACAGTGCCCAGGGGGTTGGAAGCTCTCCACACAAGGAGACTCCACAACCCCTCTGGGCAGCCTGCTCCAGGCCTCCAGCACCCTCACACCAAACAACTTTCTCCTCCTCTTCACATGGAACCTCCTGGGTGCCAGTCTGTGCCCAGTGCCCCTTGTGCTGTCCCTGGGCACCACTGAGCAGAGTCTGGCCCCAGCCTCTTGCCCCCCACAGCTCCTTTATCTCTTGCTGAGCATTGCTCAGCTCCCCTCTGGGGCTGCTCTTCTGCAGGCTCAGCACCCCCAGGGCCCTCAGCCTTTGCTCCTCACAGAGCTGCTCCAGGCCCCTCAGCATCTCTGTAGCCTCCTCTGGACTCTCTCCATCAGTTCCCTGTCTCCCTTAAACTGGGGAGCCCAGAACTGGCCCCAGAGCTCCAGATGTGGTTTCTCCAGGGCAGAGTAGAAGGGAAGGATCTTAAAGGTCTCTCCCAACGTCAATGATTCTTTAATTCTCTCTGTTGAGCTGTAGGTGCTCAGCAAAGCCCTGGGTTAGACACTGATCCCAGCTCCCCCTCCCAGGAGCAGCTGCCACCCTCCCCAGAGGTGACAGCATCCCCAGGGCTCATGGAGAGCCAGCTAGGCTGAAAACACTCTGCAAAGAGCAGAAGGGTTTTGCAGCCAGAGCCTTACCCTCTGCAAACCCAGGCTGGTGAGAACAGAACCAGTGGTGTGAAGGGACCTCCCCTCAGCAGCAGTGCTAAGCCCTGCTCAGCCTCCCTCCCCACAGGCCTCCCCTGGCAGGGATTCAGACCCTGATTTGGGTCATTTGCTCCCCAGAGACCTGGCTCTGTCTTCCCAAGTGGATCCCGTTCTGCCTCTGGCTGCTGAGTCCCTCTTGTTCTGTCCTCCTTTCTCCTTGGTGCTCTGATCCCTTGATAGGATCACAGAATGCATTGGGATGGAGCATGGGGAAAGGCTGAGAGCCCTGGGGCTGCTTATCCTGGAGAAGAGCAGCCCCAGAGGGCAGCAGCTCAGTGTCTGCAAGGATCCACAGGGTGGCTGTCAGGAGGATGGAGCCAGGACCTGCTCACTGCTGGCCAGTGATGGGATGAGGGGAAATCAACACAAAGTGGCACCCAGAGGGTTCCATGTGGAGAGGAGGAGAAAGTTGTTTGGTATGAGGGTGCTGGAGGCCTGGAGCAGGCTACCCAGAGAGGTTGTGGAGTCTCCTTGTGTGGAGAGCTTCCAACCCCCCTGGACATGTTCCTGGGTGACCTGCCCTGGGTGACCCTGCTCTGGTCTCTGTAGGCCCCTTCCAAGCCCTAACATTCTGTGGTCTGTGATTCTGTGAAGGGACTCTCAGAGGGCTCAAGGACAACGGGAGCTTATTTTCCCCAGTCCCCAACACAAGTTGTTGCAGGGCACACAATCCCAGCAGGGTTGGAAGGGACCTCTGGAGCTCACCCAGTCCACCCCCTGCTCCAGCAGGGCACCCACAGCAGCTTGCCCAGCAGCACAATGCCCAGGGGGGTTGGAAGCTCTCCACACAAGGAGACTCCACAACCCCTCTGGGCAGCCTGCTCCAGGCCTCCAGCACCCTCACACCAAACAACTTTCTCCTCCTCTTCACATGGAACCTCCTGGGTGCCACTTTGTGCCCCTTGCCCCTTGCCCTGTCCCTGGGCACCACTGAGCAGAGTCTGGCCCCAGCCTCTTGCCCCCCACAGCTCCTTTAGCTCTTGCTGAGCATTGCTCAGCTCCCCTCTGGGGCTGCTCTTCTGCAGGCTCATCAGCCCCAGGGCCCTCAGCCTTTGCTCCTCACAGAGCTGCTCCAGGCCCCTCAGCATCTCTGTAGCCTCCTCTGGACTCTCTCCAGCAGTTCCCTGTCTCCCTTGCACTGGGGAGCCCAGACCTGGCTCCAGTTGTCTCCTCGTGTGGAGAGCTTCCAACCCTACCTGGACATGTTCCCGTGTGACCTGCCCTGGGTGACCCTGCTCTGGTCTCTGGAGGCTCCTTCCAAGCCCTAACATTCTGTGAAGCTGTGATTCTGTGAAGGGACTCTCAAAGGGCATCTTGTCCAAGCCCCCTCCAACTCCATCAGGCTGCCCAGGGCCTCAGCAAGTCTGATCTTGGATGTCTGCAGGGATGGAGCCTCCACCACCTCCCTGGGCAGCCTGTGCCAGTGTCTCCCCAGCCTCACAGTGCAGAACGTCCTCCTGATGGCCAACCTGACTCTGCCCTGCTCCCCCTTTCAACCTGTTGCCCCTGGCTGGTTTTGCTTTGCAAGATGTCCTCATCAGTTGAGTTCCATCTGCAAGAGATCAGGACTGCACTGCAGAGGGGAGCTGTGTGCCCCTTGCCCACCTCAGGCACCACTCCTTGGTGGCACTGCTCCTCTTGCTGGCTATCAACTCACTTTCCCTTTCAGCAGAAGTATTGATCTGTACTTCATTACAACAGCAGCAAAGGGGTGACCAACGAGGCTCTGGAGAACAGGGCTGGGGAGGAGCAGCTGAGGGACCTGGGGGGGCTTGATCTGGAGAAGAGGAGGCTGAGGGGAGACCTCACTGCTCTCTGCAGCTCCCTGAGAGGAGGCTGAAGCCAAGGAGGGGTTGGTCTCTTCTCCTAGGTTACAAACAATAGGACAAGAGGAAACAGCCTCAGGTTGCCCCAAGCAAGGTTTAGGTTGGGCCATGAGGAGCAATTTCTTCCCCTGGAGGGTTGTCAAGGCCTGGCCCAGGCTGCCCAGGCAGTGGTGGAGTCTCCATCCCTGGGGGGTTTCAGAGCTGTGGTGCTGAGGGCCATGGCTTGGTGGTGCCCTGGCAGTGCTGGGGGAAGGCTTGGACTGGGTGATCTGAAAGCTCTCTTCCAATCAAAACTCCCCTTCCCTCCTCCCTTCCCCTTCCCTTTCCCTTCCCTTCCCCTTCCCTTCCTCTTCCCTTCCCCTCCCCTTCGCTTTCCCTTCCCCTTCCCCTCCCCTCCCTCCCTCCCCTCCCCTTCCCCTCCCCTCCCCTCCTCCCTCCCCTCCCCTCCCCTCCCCTTCCCTTCCCTTCCCTTCCCTTCCCTTCCCTTCCCTTCCCTTCCCTTCCCTTCCCTTCCCTTCCCTTCCTTCCCTTCCCTTCCCTTCCCTTCCTTCCCTTCCTTCCCTTCCTTCCCTTCCCTTCCCTTCCTTCCCTTCCCTTCCCTTCCCTTCCCTTCCTTCCTTCCCTTCCTTCCTTCCTTCCCTTCCCTTCCCTTCCCTTCCCTTCCCCTTCCCTTCCCCTTCCCTTCCCCTTCCCCTTCCCTTTCCCTCCCTCCCCTCCCCTTCCCCTCCCCTTCCCTCCCCTTCCCCTCTCCCTTCCGCTCCCCTTCCCTTCTCCTCCCCTTCCCTCCCCTTCCCTTCCCTTCCCTTCCCCTTCCCTTCCCCTTCCCTTCCCTTCCTTCCCCTTCCCCTTCCCTTCCTTCCTTCCCCTTCCCCTCCCCTTCCCTCCCCCTTCCCCTCCCCTTCCCCCCTCCCCTTCCCTCCCCCCCCCTCCCTCCCTCCCCTCCCCTCCCCTCCCTCCCCCTCCCCTCCCCTCCCCTCCCCTCCCCTCCCCTCCCTCCCCTCCCCCTCCCCTCCCCTCCCCTCCCCTCCCCTCCCCTCCCTCCCCCCCTCCCCTCCCCTTCCTTCCCCTTCCCTTCCCTTCCCTTCCCTTCCCTTCCTTCCCTTCCCTTCCTTCCCTTCCCTTCCTTCCTTCCTTCCCTTCCCTTCCTTCCCTTCCTTCCCTTCCCTTCCCTTTCCTTCCTTCCCTTCCCTTCCTTCCTTCCCTTCCCTTCCTTCCCTTCCTTCCTTCCCTTCCCTTCCTTCCCTTCCCTTCCCTTCCTTCCCTTCCCTTTCCCTTCCTTTCCTTCCCTTCCTTCCTTCCCTTCCCTTCCCTTCCCTTCCTTCCTTCCTTCCTTCCCTTCCCCTTCCTTCCCCTTCCCTTCCCTTCCTTCCCTTCCCTTCCCTTCCTTCCCTTCCCTTCCCTTCCCCTTCCCCCTTCCCCTTCCCTTCCCTCCCCTCCCCTTCCCCTCCCCTTCCCCTCCCTTCCCTTCTCCTCCCCTTCCCTCCCCTCCCCTTCCCCCTTCCCTTCCCTTCCCTTCCCCTTTCCTTCCCCTTCCTTTCCCTTCCCCTTCCCCTCCCTTCCCCTCCCCTTCCCCCTTCCCTCTCCCTCCCTTCCTCTTCCCTCCCCTCCCCTCCCCTCCCCTCCCCTCCCCTCCCCTCCCTCCCCTCCCCCTCCCCCTCCCCTCCCTCCTCCCCCTCCCCTCCTCTCCCTCCCCTTCCCTCCCCTCCCCCTCCCCCCTCCCTCCCCCTCTCCCCCTCCTCCCTCCTCCCCTCCTCCTCCCTCCTCCCTCCCCTCCCTCCCCTCCCCCCCTCCCCTCCCTCCCCCCCCTCCCCTCCCTTCCCTTCCCTTCCCCCCTTCCTTCCCTTCCTTCCCTTCCTTCCCTTCCCTTCCTTCCTTCCCTTCCTTCCCTTCCCTTCCCTTCCTTCCTTCCCTTCCCTTCCCTTCCCTTCCCTTCCTTCCTTCCTTCCTTCCCTTCCTTCCCTTCCTTCCTTCCCTTCCTTCCCTTCCTTCCCTTCCTTCCCTTCCCTTCCTTCCCTTCCCTTCCTTCCCTTCCTTCCCTTCCTTCCCTTCCCTTCCCTTCCCTTCCCTTCCTTCCTTCCTTCCTTCCCTTCCTTCCCTTCCTTCCTTCCTTCCTTCCCTTCCTTCCTTCCCTTCCCTTCCCTTCCCTTCCCTTCCCTTCCCTTCCCTTCCCCCTTCCCTTCCCCTTCCCTTCCCCTTCCCTTCCCCTTCCCTTCCCTTCCCTTCCCTTCCCTTCCCTTTCCCTCCCCTCCCCTCCCCTTCCCTCCCTTTCCCTCCCCTTCCCCTCCCCCTTCCCCCTTCCCCTTCCCTTCTCCTCCCCTTCCCTCCCTTCCCTTCCCCTTCCCTTCCCTTCCCTTCCTTCCCTTCCCCTTCCCTTCCCTTCCCCTTCCCTCCCCTTCCCTCCCTTCCCTTCCCTTCCCTTCCCCTCCCTCCTCCCTTCCCTCCCCTCCCCTCCCCTCCCCTCCCTCCTCCTCCTCCCTCCCCCTCCCCTCCCCTTCCTCCCCCTCCCCCTCCCCCTCCCCTCCCCTCCCCTCCCCTCCCTCCCTCCCCTTCCCCTCCCCCCTCCCCTCCCTCCCTCCCTCTCCCCTCCCCTCCCTCCCCCTCCCCTCCCCTCCCTCCCTCCCTCCCTTCCCTCCCCTCCCTTCCTTCCCTTCCCTTCCCTTCCCTTCCTTCCCTTCCCTTCCTTCCCTTCCCTTCCCTTCCCTTCCCTTCCTTCCTTCCTTCCTTCCCTTCCCTTCCCCAAACCTTCCCTTCCCAAACCTTCCCTTCCCAAACCTTCCCTTCCCAAACCTTCCCTTCCCAAACCTTCCCTTCCCAAACCTTCCCTTCCCCTCCCTTCCCTTCCTTCCTTCCCTTCCCCTCCCTTCCTTCCTTCCCTTCCCTTCCCTTCCCTTCCCTTCCCTTCCTTCCTTCCCTTCCCTTCCCTTCCCTTCCCTTCCTTCCCTTCCCTCCCTTCCCTTCCCTTCCCTTCCCTTCCCCTTCCTTCCCTTCCCTTCCCTTCCTTCCCTTCCCTTCCTTCCCTTCCCTTCCCTTCCCTTCCCTTCCCTTCCCTTCCTTCCCTTCCTTCCCTTCCTTCCCTTCCCTTCCCTTCCCTTCCCTTCCCTTCCCTTCCCTTCCCTTCCTTCCCTTCCCCCTTCCCTTCCCTTCCTTCCCTTCCCTTCCTTCCCTTCCCTTCCCTTCCTTCCCTTCCCTTCCTTCCTTCCCTTCCCTTCCTTCCCTCCCTCCCTCCCCTCCCCTCCCCCTCCCCCCCTCCCCAGAGCCATGCTTTGCACAGCTTTACATCCTCCTCTCTCCAGCCAGCCATCTCCAGCTGAGCCTCAGGCCCCAGCCCCTTTGGCAGCCTGTTGCCCAACATCTGCTCCTTCCCCACCTCCCTGGAGCAGGCTCACTCCAGGCCCTGGGTGAGAGCAGGAGAAGCCTCTGCTGAGATGCCATTTCACTTCTCCATGCTGCCATTACAATATGATAAGAAGGCTATTAACATTAATAATCCTTTTCATTGTGCCATTTAGGGAGCAAAACCAAGCCATCAAATATCCCAGAGGCATTGCTGCCTTGCTGGCCTCAGGGAGGGGAAGGGCTGGGGACAAGCACCACAAGAAAGGGGCAGCATCATCTCTGGGAAACGGCTTGCACCGGGCTCCCCACCCCCTGGGGCTTGCTGGAGCCACACCAGCCTCTGCTGGGCCAAGCTGGGCAGGTGGGGCAAAGAAAGGGGGCAGGGTGGGATGGCTGGGCTTGAGGTGAGGCAACAGTGGTGGAGATGGCATCCAGACACACTTGGTGGTGTACAGGGAGAGCAGACAGGCCAGAACACCTCCAGGAAGGGTCTGTGGGACACCTCCAGGAAGGGTCTGTGGGACACCTCCAGGAAGGGTCTGTGGGACACTCCAGGAAGGGTCTGTGGGACACCTCCAGGAAGGGTCTGTGGGACACTCCAGGAAGGGTCTGTGGGACACCTCCAGGAAGGGTCTGTGGGACACCTCCAGGAAGGGTCTGTGGGACACCTCCAGGAAGGGTCTGTGGGACACTCCAGGAAGGGTCTGTGGGACACCTCCAGGAAGGGTCTGTGGGACACCTCCAGGAAGGGTCTGTGGGACACCTCCAGGAAGGGTCTGTGGGACAGTCCAGGAAGGGTCTGTGAGACACCTCCAGGAAGGGTCTGTGGGACACTCCAGGAAGGGTCTGTGGGACACCTCCAGGAAGGGTCTGTGGGACACTCCAGGAAGGGTCTGTGGGACACCTCCAGGAAGGGTCTGTGGGACACCTCCAGGAAGGGTCTGTGGGACACCTCCAGGAAGGGTCTGTGGGACACTCCAGGAAGGGTCTGTGGGACACCTCCAGGAAGGGTCTGTGGGACACTCCAGGAAGGGTCTGTGGGACAGTCCAGGAAGGGTCTGTGAGACACCTCCAGGAAGGGTCTGTGGGACACTCCAGGAAGGGTCTGTGGGACACCTCCAGGAAGGGTCTGTGGGACACCTCCAGGAAGGGTCTGTGGGACAGTCCAGGAAGGGTCTGTGGGACAGTCCAGGAAGGGTCTGTGAGACACCTCCAGGAAGGGTCTGTGGGACTCCAGGAACTGGGACACCAGGAAGGGTCTGTGGGACACTCCAGGAAGGGTCTGTGGGACACTCCAGGAAGGGTCTGTGGGACACTCCAGGAAGGGTCTGTGGGACACCTCCAGGAAGGGTCTGTGGGACACTCCAGGAAGGGTCTGTGGGACACTCCAGGAAGGGTCTGTGGGACACCTCCAGGAAGGGTCTGTGGGACACTCCAGGAAGGGTCTGTGGGACACTCCAGGAAGGGTCTGTGGGACACCTCCAGGAAGGGTCTGTGGGACACTCCAGGAAGGGTCTGTGGGACACTCCAGGAAGGGTCTGTGGGACACCTCCAGGAAGGGTCTGTGGGACACTCCAGGAAGGGTCTGTGGGACAGTCCAGGAAGGGTCTGTGAGACACCTCCAGGAAGGGTCTGTGGGACACTCCAGGAAGGGTCTGTGGGACACCTCCAGGAAGGGTCTGTGGGACACCTCCAGGAAGGGTCTGTGGGACACTCCAGGAAGGGTCTGTGGGACAGTCCAGGAAGGGTCTGTGAGACACCTCCAGGAAGGGTCTGTGAGACACTCCAGGAAGGGTCTGTGGGACACTCCAGGAAGGGTCTGTGGGACACCTCCAGGAAGGGTCTGTGAGACACTCCAGGAAGGGTCTGTGGGACACTCCAGGAAGGGTCTGTGGGACACCTCCAGGAAGGGTCTGTGGGACACTCCAGGAAGGGTCTGTGGGACACTCCAGGAAGGGTCTGTGGGACACTCCAGGAAGGGTCTGTGGGACACTCCAGGAAGGGTCTGTGGGACACCTCCAGGAAGGGTCTGTGGGACACCTCCAGGAAGGGTCTGTGGGACACTCCAGGAAGGGTCTGTGGGACACTCCAGGAAGGGTCTGTGGGACACTCCAGGAAGGGTCTGTGGGACACCTCCAGGGTCTGTGGGACACCTCCAGGAAGGGTCTGTGGGACACCTCCAGGAAGGGTCTGTGGGACACCTCCAGGAAGGGTCTGTGGGACACTCCAGGAAGGGTCTGTGGGACACCTCCAGGAAGGGTCTGTGGGACAGTCCAGGAAGGGTCTGTGGGACACTCCAGGAAGGGTCTGTGGGACACCTCCAGGAAGGGTCTGTGGGACACTCCAGGAAGGGTCTGTGGGACACTCCAGGAAGGGTCTGTGGGACACCTCCAGGAAGGGTCTGTGGGACACTCCAGGAAGGGTCTGTGGGACACTCCAGGAAGGGTCTGTGGGACACTCCAGGAAGGGTCTGTGGGACACCTCCAGGAAGGGTCTGTGGGACACTCCAGGAAGGGTCTGTGGGACACTCCAGGAAGGGTCTGTGGGACACTCCAGGAAGGGTCTGTGGGACACCTCCAGGAAGGGTCTGTGAGACACTCCAGGAAGGGTCTGTGGGACACTCCAGGAAGGGTCTGTGGGACACCTCCAGGAAGGGTCTGTGGGACACTCCAGGAACCAGGAAGGGTCTGTGGGACCTCCAGGAAGGGTCTGTGGGACACCTCCAGGAAGGGTCTGTGGGACACTCCAGGAAGGGTCTGTGGGACACTCCAGGAAGGGTCTGTGGGACACCTCCAGGAAGGGTCTGTGGGACACCTCCAGGAAGGGTCTGTGGGACACCTCCAGGAAGGGTCTGTGGGACACTCCAGGAAGGGTCTGTGGGACACCTCCAGGAAGGGTCTGTGGGACACTCCAGGAAGGGTCTGTGGGACACTCCAGGAAGGGTCTGTGGGACACTCCAGGAAGGGTCTGTAGGACACTCCAGGAAGGGTCTGTGGGACACTCCAGGAAGGGTCTGTGGGACACTCCAGGGCACTGTTGCTGTGCCAGGGCACTGGGGCAGCTCGGGGCAGGGGGCGGGGGGGGGGGGGCAGCTGTGCAGCTGCCAGGGCAGGGAGGCTGCAGCAGAGCCCTGGACTGTTCAGATGGCAGCAGGGCTGCTGCTTCCTGGCTGTTTCCCCACAGTGACAGCAGCACATGAGGGGGAGAAGCGAGAATCGTGCAGCAGCTTTGGCCAGGGCTGTCAGAGCTGCGAGGGAGCTCTGACAAGGACAGGAGTTGGGCTCTTGCAGCAAATCACTGTCATGTCTCAGCCCCAGCGCTGCTGAACACAGCCACCAGCAGCCAGCAGCAAAGGTCAAAGCAAGAAGGGAAGGCTGAGGCCCAGGGAATGTGTCACAGCCTGTCCCCGGCACGGATGGCTTCCTCCCTGCACCCAGCCTGGCTGCAAGCCTGGAGCTTGGAGTCCTTGAACCATCATAGAGGCATAGAATGGGCTGGGCTGGAAGGGACCCCCAAAGCTCATCCAGTCCAACCCCCTCTGCACTCAGCAGGGACATCCTCCACTAGATCAGGTTGCCCAGAGCCCTGTCCAGCCTCACCTTGAGTATCTCCAGGGATGGAGCCTCAGCCACCTCCCTGGGCAACCTGTGCCAGGGCTCCACCACCCTCCTGGTGCTGAACTTGTTCCTCACATCCAATCTCCATCTGCTCTGCTCTAGTTTGAAGCCCTTGCCTCTGGTTCTGTCCCTGCAGGCCTTTGGAAACAGTCCCTCTGCAGCCTCCTTGTAGCCCCTTCAGGTACTGGAAGCTGCTCTAAGGTCTGCCTGGAGCCTTCTCTTCTCCAGGCTGAACAGCCCCAGCTCCTTCAGCCTGGCCCAGCTCCTTGGGATGCACAAACTTCTGTGCCTGGAGCTCATGGCTGGCAGTTCTGCTCACCAGCAAATTCAGCTGTACTCCACCTCTGCCCTGCACTGCTGAGTGGCTGGGGAAGAGGCCTGGACAGCCAAAGCCAAGGACCTGCAGCAGCAGCAGTGGATGCAACCCAGGCAGCTCTGGGGAGGATGCACCACCCAGTGGGCTCTGAGCCCTCAAAGTTGCCCTGAAGAGGCCTCTGTGGCTGTGTTGGGCTTGCAGCTGTCCAGGATCCATGAGTCAGGAGGCCTTTGACATCGTGGAGCTGTTGGGTTCTCCATGGGGACCAGAGTCCAGCTGTGCACAAGCTCTGCACCATCCATCCCATCTCTGGAGAAAGGAAGAGGTGGGTGAGATCTCCTGGGTGTGATCTCCTGGGTGAGATCTCCTGGGTGAGATCTTCTGGGTGAGATCTTCTGGCTGAGATCTCCTGGCTGAGATCTCCTGGGTGAGATCTTCTGGCTGATATCTCCTGGCTGAGATGAGCTGCTGCAAAACCAGCCCAAGCCCAGGCCCAGCTCCCAGCTGATCCTCATAGAGTCAAAGAATGGGTTGGAAGAGACCCCCTCAAAAGGTCAACTTGTCCACCCCCTGCAGCCAGCAGGAGCATCTCCAACCAGTGCAGGTTGCCCAGGGCCACATCAAGTCTGCCCTTGAGTGTCTCCAGGGATGGAGCCTCCACCACCTCCCTGGGCAGCCTGTGTTCCATCACCCTCATGGTGCAGAACTTCCTCCTGCTGTCCAACCTCAATCTGCCCTGCTCCAGTTCCAAACCATTGCCCCTGTCCTTGGAGGCTTCCAGGGCTCAGGCAGATGTGACCACAGCCTGAGCTCTGGCACTGGATATGGAACCAGAGTCATGGAACTGTTTGGGTTGGAAAAGCCCTCTGAGACCACTGAGGCCAACCATCACCATGGCCACTAAATCCTGTCCCTGAGTGCCCTGTCCACACATTTCTTGAACACCTCCAGGGGTGGTCCACTGGAGGTCAGGGACAAGTGGAGTCCCTCAGGGATCAGCACTGGGACCAGGCTTGGTTAACATCTTTGTTGGTGACATGGGCAGTGGCACTGAGGCTCCCTCAGCACCAAGCTGTGTGGTGCAGCTGACAGCTGGAGGGAAGGGATCCATCCAGAGGGACCTGGACAGGCTACAGGGCTGGGCCCATGACAACCTCAGGAGGATCAACAAGACCAAGGGCAAGGTCCTGCAGCTGGCTCAGGGCAATCCCAGGCACTGATATAGGCTGGGCAGGGACTGGCTGGAGAGCAGCCCTGGGGGAAAGGCCTTGGGGGTGCTGGGGGATGAGAAGCTCAGCAGGAGCCAGCAGTCAGCACTTGCAGCCCAGAGAGCCAAGCAGAGCCTGGGCTGCAGCAGGAGAAGTGTGGCCAGCAGGTGAGGGAGGGGATTCTGCCCCTCTGCTCCTCTGCTGAGACCACAGCTGCAGCTCTGGGTCCAGGTCTGGAGCCTCTGTGCCAGGAAGGATCTGGAGGTGCTGGAAGGTGTCCAGAGAAGGGCCATGAAGGTGAGCAGAGGGCTGGAGCTGCTCTGCTCTGGAGACAGCCTGAGAGAGTTGGGGCTGTGCAGGCTGGAGAGGAGAAGGCTCCAGGGAGACCTTCTTGTGGCCTTGCAGGATCTGCAGGGGGCTGCAAGAAAGCTGGGGAGGGACTTTTGAGGGTGTCAGGGAGGGATAGGACTGGGGGGAAGGAGCAAAACTGGAAGTGGGGAGATTGAGATTGGATGTGAGGAAGAAGTTGTTGCCCATGAGGGTGGTGAGAGACTGGCACAGGGTGCCCAGGGAGGTGGTGGCATCCATGGGTGAAGCCACCTGACACAGAGC
This sequence comes from Picus viridis, assembly GCA_033816785.1. NCBI lineage: Eukaryota > Metazoa > Chordata > Aves > Piciformes > Picidae > Picus > Picus viridis. The sequence goes on from CM066593.1 coordinate 1,911,077, forward strand.
TGGTGTCACACAGACCCTGAAGGATCCCCTGGTGTTGGGGCTGGGGCTTGGTGGAGCTTCCTGGCCCTGTCTTCCATCCCATAGTTAGAACCCCTGCAGCTGGGGATGTTCTGGAGCATACACAGGGCCTCCTTCCCAAGACCCCCTGTATGGGTGTCAGCGTGGACCAGCTCTGGCCAGCAGGCTCTGTGTCCCACCCTGCTCCCCCTGTCTGGGCCCTGTGCCCCTGGGAGCCCGGGGATGCCGTGGGCTGTGGGCATCTCCGCCTGGGGACTCCCTGGCTCTGCCTCCCTGGGCTCTTTGCCGGGCTCTGGGGCCCCCTGGGAGGGGAGCAGCAGGCCTGGGGCGGTGGTGGGCAGTGGGAAGATGCCTTTAAGAGCCATCGTGGGCACTCCATTCCCATCTGAGTCCCTGCATCTGGCTCCGTGCAGCTGGCAGAGCGATCCTGTGAGCCCGGAGAAGCAGAGATTACCAAGGCGGGGGGGGGGGGGAACTCAGGGCTTAGGTGGGATCAGGAGGAGGAGAGGAGGATTTGGAGCTTGTCCGACGGGCTAAGCCACTTGTACAGGCTGGGATTAGGCAGGGAGGAGCCTGATTGAGGTGGGGGAAGCTGCTGCCCCCTCCCTGAGCCCTGCCCGCGCACTCCAGCCTCTGGCCAGCAGGAGGGGGACAGCTCGACCCCGAACACCACAGCTCCAGGGGCAGGGCTGGCACCGGGAGGGTCTCCTTTGCCCCCAGCCCGGTTGTGGCTGGGACAGGGTCAGCTCTGCTCCCAGCAGCTGCTTCAGTGCTGTGCTTTGGATTCAGTGTGAGGAGAGCTCTGGTGAGGCACTCGTGGGTTAGTTGCTGCTGAGTCTCACAGAATCAGAGCGGTGTTTGGGTTGGAAGAGACCTCTGAGCTCACCCACTCCAACCAGCAACCCAACCCCCCCACGGCCACCAAACCATGGCCCCAGGTGCCGTGGCCACAGGCTCCTTGAGCCCCTCCAGGCATGGGGACTCCACCACCTCCCTGGGCAGCCTGGGACAGTCCCTGACCACTCTGGCAGTGAAGAAATTGTTCCTCCTCTCCATCCTGGCACAATTCCAGGCCATTGCCTCTCCTTCTGTCACCTGGGACCAGGGAGAAGAGAGCAACCATCAGCCCAGCACCACCATGCCATTCAACCATGGCCCCAGGTGCCATGGCCACAGGCTCCTTGAGCACCTCCCATCCAGCACTGGGGCAGCAGCAGCAGCAGCACTGGGGTAGGGTTGCTGTGCTTGTGGGGGTCACTGCAGAGGGCATGGAGATCATGGAATCAGAGAATGCTTTGGGTGGGAAGGGACCTCTGCAGCTCACCTAGCCCAGTGCTGACAGCTGCAGCCAGAGCAGGCTGCTCAGAGCCCCAGACTGCCTCACCTGGGATGGTGCCAGGGATGCAGCAGCTCCCACCTCTCTGGGCAGCCTGGGCCAGGCTCTCCCCACCCCCAGGGCCAAACATTTCTCCCTTCTCTCCACCCTGAGTCTGCTTCCAGCTCTTTGCCTGCCCTTTGGTGCCCCCTCACCTACTGGCACAGCCAGTGGGTGCTCCTGAAGCCCTCTGGCTTTGCCTTGCTGGGGGATCCCTGTTGGCACCTGGGTGGTGCTGGGGCAACAGTGTGGATCCTGCCACCTTCAGAGCAGAGCTGAGTCTGGTGTGTCCCCTCCATGCCAGTGGGTGCCAAGACCTTGGAGCCTTTCAAGGGTGAGATGAAGGGAGCCTCAAATGAGCCAATGATGTGATGCAGCCCCTGGGAAGAGAAAGAGCAGTCAGCAATGACAGCAGCTCCTGGCACTTGCCATCCATGGAGCTTCCAAGTGATGTCTCCCCCAGGCTGCTGTGCAGACACAGCTGGGGGTGGGTCCCAGGCCCCAGCAGCATGTGGCAGCTGCCCTTGGGCTCTGGGAGAGGACAGCAAAAGGGACCTTGTGCAGCTGGGAGAGGCAGCCTGGAAAGGAGAGCCAAAAACTGGTCTCTGAAAGCAGTCCTCGTGCTGGTGGTGGCCACACAGCCACCCAGGTGGCCATCATCTCCAGTAGAGCACAGCAAAGAGGCTCCCTGGGCTCCCTCCCTGGAGAGGCAGGAACCAAGGGAGCAGACCTCCAGGTGCCACTGAAGGAGGCTCCCTGGGCCCTGGGCTCCCTCCCTGGAGAGGCAGGAACCAAGGGAGCAGACCTCCAGGTGGCCACCATCTCCACCTCCCTGGGCAGCACATTCCAAGGGCTAACAACTCTGGCAAGAACTTCCTCCTCATCTCCAGCCTAAACTTCTCCTGGCACAGCTTGAGACTGTGTCCTCTTGTTCTGCTGTCTGGGAGAAGAGACCAGCCCCCACCTGGCTACAACCTCCCTTCAGGGAGTTGTAGAGAGCAATGAGGTCTCCCCTGAGCCTCCTCTTCTCCAGGCTAAGCAACCCCAGCTCGCTCAGCCTCTCCTCACAGGGCTGTGCTCCAGCTCCCTCCCCAGCCTTGTGCTCCAGCCCCCTCCCCAGCCTTGTGCTCCAGCCCCCTCCCCAGCCTCGTTGCCCTTCTCTGGACACCTCCCAGTGTCTCAATGTCCCTCTGAAACCGAGGGGCCCGGAACTGGACACAGCACTCAAGGATCTCTTCCAACCCCAAGAGTTCTGTGAGTCTATGACCCTGTGACAGTGGTGGGGCAAAGACCACCCAGCCAGGAGTCACAGCCCCAAAGCAGCACCCTGGGGGTGCCACCTCCAGCCACCAGCTGGGGGAGGGGGAGCTCCTTCTGGGGAGCAGGAGGACCCAGGCCCGTGAGCTCCAGCAGTGGGAGCTGCAAGCATGTGGAGGAAGGAGGCTTAATGAGGTGCTTTATTAATTGCCTTGTGAACTTCTCCTCTAATGACTTCCCCCACAACTCCCTCTGGTTAGAGCTAATGGCCTGTGGCATGTTCAGCAGATGGATGGTCTGTAGGTGCCCAGGCAGCTGGCGGAGGGCTGCGTGGGGGCTGCCAGCCAGGCAGATCCATCACCCCCTGCTTCCTCCTGTGTCCCCCCCCCCGGCTCCCCCTCCTGCCAGGGGCTCTGCTGCACCCCAGGGAGGTGCTGGGACACCCTGCCCTTGCCCCTGCACCTTGGTGGGCAGAGAATCCCAGAGTCCCAGCACGGTGGGGGTGGGAAGGGGACCTCTGGGGATCACCCAGCCCAGCGGGGCACCAGGGAGTGGTGGTGAATGCAGCCACATCCAGCTGGCAGCCAAGCACCAGTGGTGTGCCCCAAGGATCAGTGCTGGGCCCCAGCCTGTTCAATATCTTTATTGATGATCTGGATGAGGGCATTGAGTCCATCAGCAGTCAGTTTGCAGATGACACCAAGCTGGGGGCAGGAGTTGATCTGTTAGAGGTCAGGAGAGCTCTGCAGAGGGACCTCGACAGGCTGGACAGATGGGCAGAGTCCAAGGGCAGGAGATTGAACACATCCAAGTGCTGGGGGTTGCACATTGGCCACAGCAACCCCAGGCAGTGCTACAGGCTGGGGTCAGGGTGGCTGGAGGGCAGCCAGGCAGAGAGGGACCTGGGGGTGCTGGTCGATGGGAGGCTGAACATGAGCCAGCAGTGTGCCCAGGGGGCCAAGAAGGCCAATGGCATCCTGGCCTGCATCAGTGTGGCCAGCAGGAACAGGGAGGTCATTCTGCCCTGTGCTCAGCACTGGTTAGGCCACACCTTGAGTCCTGTGTCCAGTTCTGGTCCCCTCAGTTGAGGAAAGATGTTGAGATGCTGGAAGGTGTCCAGAGAAGGGCAACAAAGCTGGGGAGGGGTCTGGAGCACAGCCCTGTGAGGAGAGGCTGAGGGAGCTGGGAGGAACCCCCTCAGGAGGCTCTCCCCAGCCCTCCTCCCTTCTCCTGCTCTCCCCTCTTCCCCTGCCCCTTCTTGCCAGGCTCTCCTGGCATCGCTGCTGCTCTGTTCAGGGTGCCCAGGAGAGTGAAGGGTGGGCATGGGCAGCTCTGGAGGTGGCTGCTGGGCCTCCCCACACGTGCTGGGGCTTGTCTGCAGGCTGAGCAGCAGGAAGGGGAATAAATTAGCAGCCTCAGGTGGAGGCTGGGGACTTGCACACAGGAGCTTGCTGGTGCAGGCTCCACGCTTCAGCCTGTCCCATTAGTGGGCATCAGGGCTGTGTTTGTGCTCAGTGTTGGCATTAATTAGTGGTGGGAGCTGGGGTGAGCCTGAGCTCCAGCTCTCCACAGACAGAGTGACTCATCCATCCCCTTCTCTCCACCACAGCCTTGCTGCTGGAGCTCTGTCAGCCTCAGCCACCCACCCTTGCAGCAGGGGAACCTCCTCAGGGTGGCTCATGCTCCCCTGGTGCCCATGCCTGGTGGAAAATCCCTCCCCAGCTCTGCCTGCTGCCACACCAGCAGCCTGGGGCTTTGCTGCCTGAGCCTGCATGGAAAGCTGGGAGCAGCTCCAGTCCTGGCCCAGTTTTTCTCCCAGGGCACCCAGTCCCTGCTGTGGGGCTGGTGGAGCACCAGGTCACTCTCCTCTGGCTGGGGCTCTCCTCTGGCTGGGGCTCTCCTCTGGCTGGGGCTCTCCTCTGGTTGGGTCATAGTGTGGAGGACTGAAAAGGTCCACAAAGCAACCCTCCCCCCACCCCTGAGCCCTCCTGGGGCACAGGGCAGGAGCCTGAGCTGCTGCTGCTGCTGCCCAGGCTGTGCCCCCTGGGCCATGCCCCATGCCCACCCCAGTGCTCCCTGCAGGCACAGAGGCCTGGTGCAGGTGGCTGCAGGGATGCTGGGGGAGGTCTGAGCATGGCCAGGGTCATGCCAAGCCCTCTGCAACCACCCAGCCTGCAGCAGAGCAGGGTCCTGGCACAGAACCCAGCCCCTGGGGCTGAGCCAGGCATGGGGAAGGGCTCCCAGAAGCACAGAAGCCTTTTGGTTGGAAAAGACCTTCAGGTCCAACCGTTCTCCAGCTCTGCCAAACCTGGTGCCAAGCCATGGCCCTCAGCACCACAGCCCTGAAACCCCTCCAGGGCTGGGGGCTCCACCACTGCCCCGGGCAGCCTGGGCCAGGCCTTGGCAACCCTCAAGGGGAAGAAATTGTTCCTCATGGCCCAACCTAAACCTCCTGTGGTGCAACCTGAGGCTGTTCCCTCTTGTTCCTTGAGGGAAGAGCCCGACCCCCACCTGTCTCCAACCCCCTCTCGGGGAGCTGTAGAGAGCAATGAGGTCTCCCCTCAGCCTCCTCTTCTCCAGGCTGCCCAAGCCCAGCCCCCTGAGCCACGGTGCAGAGCTGAGCCAGGCTCAGGCTGCCAGCCCCCAGCAAAGGGGGGCCTGCAGAGCAGCTGCTGGGGCTGCCAGCATGATGGCTGTGGCTCACCAAAGCGGCAACTAAGCCACAAAGCTTGCTGGGGATGTCCACCAGCAGAGAATCACAGAAGCAAGCATGTTGGGAAAGACCCCAGGGATCATCAAGTCCAACCTATTACCCATCACCCAACACCTCTCTGGCCAGCCTGATGTACTGTGGGGTGTCCCTGCCCGTGGCAGGGGGCTTGGAACTAGATGATCCTTGTGGTCCCTTCCAACCCTGACTGATACTATGATACTATGATACCTCCTGACAACCAAACCATGGCTCCAAGTGCCACATCCAAGCCTTTCTTGAACACCTCCAGGGATGGGGACTCCACCACCTCCCTGGGCAGCACATCCCAATGACCAGTTGCTCTCTCTGGGAAGAACTTTCTCCTCACCTCCAGCCTAAACCTCCCCTGGCACAGCTTGAGATTGTGTCCTCTTGTTCTGCTGCCTGGAAGAAGAGACCAACTCCCACCTGGCTACAACCTCCCTGCAGGTAGCTGCAGAGAGCAATAAGGTCTCCCCTGAGCCTCCTCTTCTCCAGGCTAAGCAACCCCAGCTCCCTCAGCCTCTCCTCACAGGGCTGTGCTCCAGCCCCCTCCCCAGCCTTGTGCTCCAGCCCCCTCCTCAGCTTTGTTGCCCTGCTGGAGGAGCTGTCTGTGGGTGACCCAGGAAACCCAATTCCCCCCCCAGGCAGAGCAGCCCAACCCAGGCCATCCCCAGGCGGGAAGCAGGAGCCCTGGGCAGCAGCCCAAGAGGCCCTTCAGATGTGTGCAAGCCACGAGGGTCCATTTCCTGCCTCTTCAACACAATGCAGCTGGATGCTGGTTCGGGGGCTTGTTGTTTGTTTGGTTTTCCTCCTGTAGCAGGAATTCTGCTGAATGCTTCCTCCTGGAGCAGCTGAAAATAGCTCCAGTGCCTGCTGAGGACTCATCAGCTGGGGCTTGTCCTGGAGCTGCTGCTGCTGTGGCTTGCAGAGGGGGAGAATGGCTGCAGAAGCTGCTGGTGGGACTGGAGCGGCTCTGTGAGCAGCAGAGGCTGAGCCGCCCGGGGGTGCTGAGCCGCCCGGGGGTGCTGAGCCTGGAGCAGAGCAGCCCCAGAGGGGCTCCCACCACTGCTGAGCAATACTTCCAGGGGTGGCAGGAGGATGGCAGCAGGCTGTGTTCTCTGGTGCCCAGTGGCAGCCCAAGGGGCAGTGGGCACAGACTGCACCATCAGAGGTTCATCTGAACAGGAGGAGGAAACTTCTTCAGCTGGAGGCTGCTGGAGGCCTGGAGCAGGCTGCCCAGAGAGGTGGAGGAGGCTCCATCTCTGGAGACTTGCCAGCCCCCCGGCTGTGTCCCTGTGTGCCCTGCTCTGGCTGAGCCTGCCTTGGACTGGGGGAGCTCCAGAGGTCCCTTCCAGCCCCTACCACTCCGTGGTGCTGCACAGGCTTGAGCTGGCTGCTGAGAGCTTCCCTGCAGACTGCTGGTGCCTGGGGCTGCAGCTTCAAAGGCTCCCAGCTGCCAATGCCCCTGGGCTGCCCCGGGCTGCCCCAGCTGCTGGCACTCTGCTGGCTTGGGGCAATGCAATCCAGAGCAATTAGCTCACTCATTATCCTGCCAGACTCCCGGAGAGGCACCTCCCCAGCTTGGCCATGGCTCCCTCTCCTCTGGGGCTCTGGAGCTGCTCCAGGCCAGCTCCCTGCTCAGCACCCTCAGCAGGGGGGGAAGGGCCTCTGAGCATCTTGGTCTGATCCCATCAGCTGAGAGCAGGGCTGAGGGAACCCAGAGCACACTCAGCTTCTGGCCTCCCCTCACTGCCCTCCAGTTGGGCACCAGCAGTGGGCACAGCCCTGGTTGGTGTCTTAGAATGATGGAAGCATTTTGCTTAGGAGAGAGCTTTCAGACCACCCAGCCCAAGCCTGAGCCCAGCACTGCCAGGGCACCCCCTGGCCCTCAGCACCACAGCTCCACAGCTCGGAAACCCCTCCAGGGATGGAGACTCCAACACTGCCCCGGGCAGCCTGGGCCAGGCCTTGGCAACCCTCCAGGGGAAGAAATTGTTCCTCATGGCCATCCTGAACCTCCCCTGGGGCAACTTGAGGCCATTTCCTCTCACCCTGCCACTTGTTCCTTGGGAGCAGAGCCCAGCCCCCACCTGGCTCCAGCCTCCTCTCAGGGAGCGGTAGAGAGCAATGAGGTCTCCCCTCAGCCTCCTCTTCTCCACAGGTCCCTCAGCTGCTCCTCAGCAGGCTTGAAGACCCTTCCCCAGCTTCATTTCCCCTTCTCTGGGCACCCTCCAGCCCCCCCATGCCCTTCTGGGAGTGAGGAGCCCAAAGCTGCAGACAGTGTTGGAGGAACAACCTCCCCAGTGCTGGGCAGAGGGGCACAGTGCCTGCCCTGCCCTGCTGGCCACACCGTGGCTGGCAGAGGTCAGGTGCTGGTGGCCCTGCTGGCTGGCAGAGGTCAGGTGCTGGTGGCCCTGCTGGCTGCCAGCTGGGGAGCAGAGGTTTCACTGGCAGCAGAGTCCTCTCCTGGTGCCCTGCTGTTCTTGGCAGCCCTTCTGCTTTACAGCCAGTCCTGCAGTGCCCAGCAGCCTGCTCCCCTGCCCCCTCCTGCTTGCCCATTATTGCCAATTTCCTCTTCCCCACAACTGAATTCATCTCCTCTCTTAATTGCTGGAGAGCTCCTGGAAGCAGCTCAGGCTCAGCCTTTCCCCTCTGCCAGCCCTCTTCTCTGTCTTCAGGCTGCCCCACCACGTGTTCTGTGCCCTTCCCACCACAGACCTGCAGCCTCAGAGCCCAGCTCAGCATCTCTGGGGTACTTTTGGCCTCCTTTCTCTCATTTTCATTTGCCAGTCCCAGCCTAGCTCAGCATCCAGGCTTTGGTCTACTGCCAGCTCATGCTGGGAGCCCTTGCAATGAATCATAGAGTGGTCTGGGTTGGAAGGGACCTCCAGAGCTCAGCCAGTCCGACCCCCTCTGCACTCAGCAGGGACATCCTCCACCAGAGCAGGCTGCCCAGAGCCCTCTCCAGCCTCACCTTGGATAGCTCCAGGGATGGAGCCTCAGCCACCTCCCTGGGCAACCTGTTGCAGTGTTCCAGCAGCCTCCTGGTGCAGAACTTGTTCCTTGTGTGTCCAGGTGGAGACCTTCCCCCTGCCAGCCCAGGTGGTGATACCCTACATGTGTCTGGGGTGAGCTCTGCCCTTCTGCCCCCATGCCTGTCCCAAGGCAGGCACCAGGGCTTCTGCCAGGTGCTGAGCAGCCTCTGATGGGGGGAGGTCCATGCCCCCCCCGCCTGCTCTCCTGTGGGTCCTGAGGTGAGCAAGAGAGAGTTGGAGCCCTGCTTCTGTGTTCCAGCAGAGTGATCCAGCCTCTGATGCTGCTCCTGGAGCAGCCTGCAGCACAAGGAGGCCATTTGTCACTTCAGCTCCTGAAGGCCTCCAGCTTGTTCCCTTTCTGGGAGCCCTTCAGAAGGCTCTGATGAGGCTTCTGCTGTCTGCTGTCCCCCAGCAGCTGAGCCAACAGCATCCTGGCTGCTGGTTCTGTGTCCTCAGCCTGGCCCAAGAGGCAGATCTGCAGACCAGCTGCTCAGGCTGCTTCCTGGAGGCTTCTGCTCCAGCAGAGCTCTCCTCCTGACTGCAGGTTGCTTCCCCAGGCTTTCCTGGGAAGCTTCCAGCTTTCCTCCTAGATGCAGTCTCAGCTGGACTTGCAAAGCCTCCAGCTCTTGCTCTGCCTTTGATTCAGTCCTGCCAGCCTTCTGCCTTCTCTGTGGGTCCTTCACAGCCATCTGTGAGGCTTCCTTGGGCTGCCCACTCCCTCCTGGTAGTGCCTCAGCACCACTGCTGAAGTGTGGCTGGGGGCAGGAGGTGTGCTTGGTGGTTCAGGGGTGCAGAGCCCCTCAGCCATGAGCTCCTCCAGGAGGGGAGGGGAGGGGAGGGGAGGGGAGGGGAGGGGGAGGGGAGGGGAGGGGAGGGGAGGGGAGGGGAGGGGGAGAGGAGGGGAGAGGAGGACATCAGCACAAGAGCTGGGCTGGAGTGCCACCTGGCCAGCACATCCCTGCACTCTTCTGGGGCAAGCAATGGAGAGATGGACTCTGCTCCACTGCTTCCAGTGCCACCCGGCTGGGCAGGTGCCTTGGGGAGCAGCGGCAGGGGAGCAGCAGGAGCAGCTCCAGGGCTGGCCCCGCAGAGGATGAGGCAGCGGAGCGGCAGCCGCCGAGGGGAGCGGCGGGGGTGAGGCGCCCTGGCGCTGGCCGTGCGCCATCGCTCCCGCGTTTGATGTCCCCGACGTGCCCGGGGCAGACCCTGCTCTGCGATCCGTGGCACAAAGGCGACCTTAAGGGCCGCGGGGGCCGAGCTCCTTCCCTGAATAGCTGCCCCTCCGCGCCCTGCCCGCGGGGCAGCCCTGACCCTGCCGCCCGGCAGCTCTGCGCGGGGCCGGGGCCGCGGGGTCTGGCTGGGGGCTGCGCACACTGAGCCCATTCATCCCCCAGCAAAGGGCCCTTGTTCCCTGCAGACAGGCTGCGGGGCCGGGCCAGCTGCAGCGGGCAGGGTGCAGCCTGGGCACCGGCAGCCCCGGGCGCTGCGCAGTGCCGACGGCTCCGGCAGGGCTGCGGCGGGAGCTGCGAGATGCTTCCCCACTCGGGCGGGCGGGGGGGGGGGGGGGGGCAGCCGGGACTCCACAGCACCCAGCACCCACTCCCCTTCCCGGGCTGGGATGGAATCTCCAGAGGACAGGGCTGGGGAGGGGCAGCTGAGGGACCTGGGGGCTTGAGGTTGGAGAAGAGGAGGCTGAGAGGAGACCTCTCTGCTGCAGAAGAGGAGGCTGAGAGGAGACCTCACTGCTGCAGAAGAGGAGGCTGAGAGGAGACCTCTCTGCTGCAGAAGAGGAGGCTGAGAGGAGACCTCACTGCTGCAGAAGAGGAGGCTGAGAGGAGACCTCACTGCTGCAGAAGAGGAGGCTGAGAGGAGACCTCACTGCTGCAGAAGAGGAGGCTGAGAGGAGACCTCACTGCTCTCTACAGCTCCCTGAGAGGTGGCTGGAGCCAGGTGGTCTCTTCTCCCAGATAACAAGTGACAAGAGGGAACAGCCTCAGTTTGCACCAGGGGAGGTTTATGTTGGCCATGAGGAACAATTTCTTCCCCTGGAGGGTTGTCAGGGCCTGGCCCAGGCTGCCCAGGGCAGTGGTGAAGTCCCCAGCCCTGGAGGGGTTTCAAAGCTGCGGTGCTGAGGGCCATGGTGTGGTGGTGTCCTGGCAGTGCTGGGTTCAGGGTTGGACTTGATGACCTCAAAGGTGTCTTCCAACCCAAACAATTCCATGGCTCTGCTCCTGGTGCACCAGACAGGGATGAGACCTCCCTGAATCCAGGCACAGAGTGATAGAACGATGACAGAATGCACCAGGTGGGAAGGGACCCTCGAAGGTGATCTTGTCCAACCCCCCCCTGCAGTCAGCAGGGACATCTTCAACTCGATCAGGTTGCTCAGGGCTCCCAGGAGCAGCCAGGAGACCACCCCTGTGCTCTGGCACATGCCACACACGGGTGGGCATGGAGCAGCAGGGTGAGGAATCACAGAACCATCAGGGTGGGAAGAGACTTCTAAGATCATCAAGTGCAAACTCCTAGGCAGCACCTCCATCAGCACCACGCCGTGTCCTGAAGTGCCACATCCACTCCTGCTCTTCTGAACACCTGCAGGCTGCCTCAGCTGGCAGCAGGAGAGATGCCAAGAGGCTTGGTGACCTCATCCCATGCTGCAGCCTCTCCCCAGTGCTGCTCCTGCTCCCACAGCCCCCAGCACCACGCAGCCCCCAGCACCCCACAGCTCCCAGCACCTCACAGCCCCCACCACCCCACAGCTCCCGGCACCAGACAACCCCCAGCACCCCGCAGCCCCAGCACCCCGCAGCCCCAGCACCCCGCAGCCCCCACCACCCCGCAGCCCCCAGCACCCTGCAGCCCCCAGCACCCTGCAACCCCAGCACCCCGCAGCCCCAGCACCCTGCAGCCCCCAGCACCCTGCAGCCCCCAGCACCCCGCAGCCCCCAGCACCCTGCAACCCCAGCACCCTGCAGCCCCCAGCACCCTGCAACCCCGGCACCCCGCAGCCCCCAGCACCCTGCAGCCCCCAGCACCCTGCAGCCCCAGCACCCTGCAGCCCCAGCACCCTGCAGCCCCCACCACCCCGCAGCCCCCAGCACCCTGCAGCCCCCAGCACCCTGCAACCCCAGCACCCCGCAGCCCCAGCACCCTGCAGCCCCCAGCACCCCGCAGCCCCCAGCACCCTGCAGCCCCCAGCACCCTGCAGCCCCAGCACCCTGCAGCCCCAGCACCCCGCAGCCCCCAGCACCCTGCAACCCCAGCACCCTGCAGCCCCCAGCACCCTGCAACCCCAGCACCCTGCAACCCCCAGCACCCTGCGACCCCAGCACCCCACACACTATGTGTGGGGCACTTTCCCTGGGGCACCCCCAGTCAGAGGATGTTCCCTGGGTCATACAATCACAGAATGGTTTGGGTTGGAAAGGACCTCCAAAGCTCACCCAGTCCAACCTCCTCCACTAGATCAGGCTGCCCAGAGCCCTGTCCAGCCTCACCTTGAATATCTCCAGGGATGAGGCCTCAACCACCTCCCTGGGCAACCTGTGCCAGGGCTCCACCACCCTCCTGGTGCACAACTTGCTCCTCACATCCAGTCTCCATCTGCTCTGTTCTCATTTCAAACCATTGTCCCTCACCCTGGCACTCCCAGCCCTTGTCACAAGTCCCTCCCCAGGTCTCCTGCAGCCCTCTTCAGGTACTGGAAGCTCCTCTAAGGTCTCCTGGAGCCTTCTCTTCTCCAGGCTGAACACCCCCAGCTCCCTCAGCCTGGCCCATGGCAGAGCTGCTCCAACCCCCTGAGCATTTCCATGGCCTCCTCTGCACCCTCTCCATCAGGTCCAGGTCCTTCCTGTGCTGAGGGCTCCAGAGCTGGATGCAGTGCTCCAGGTGAGGTCTCCCCAGAGCAGAGCCAAGTGTCAGCATCACCTCTCTGGCCCTGCTGGCAGCACTGCTTTGGACGCAGCCCAGGCTGTGATTTGCCTCCTGGGCTGCAAGCTCACCCTGATGTAGGGAACCATCCCTGTAAACTTGTTTGGTGTGAGGGTGCTGGAGCCCTGCAGCAGGCTGCCCAGAGGGGTTGTGGAGTCTCCTTCTCTGGAGACTTTCAAAGCCAACCTGGACATGTTCCTGTGTGACCTGCCCTGGGTGACCCTGCTCTGGCAGGGGGGTTGGACCCCACAGAATCACAGAACTGTCAGGGCTGGAAGGGACCTCAAGGCTCAGCCAGTGCCAACCCCCCTGCCATGGGACACCTCACACTGCAGCAGGTTGCTCACAGCCACATCCAGCCTGGCTGCAAAAGTGATTCGCCACTGGAATGTGCTGCCCGGGGAGGTGGTGGAGTCACCGTCCCTGGAGGTGTTCAAGAGGGGACTGGACATGGCACTTGGTGCCATGGTCTAGTCATGAGGTCTGTGGTGACAGGTTGGACTCGATGATCTTTGAGGTCTCTTCCAACCTCGGCGATCCTGTGATACTGTGATACCTCCAGGGGTGAGGCTGCCACCACCTCCCTGGGCAGCCTGTGCCAGTCTCTCACCACCCTCATGGGGAACAACTTCTTCCTCACATCCATTCTGAATCTACCCACTTCTCATTTTGCTCCATCCTCCCCAGTCCTATCCCTCCCCGACACCCTACAAAGTCCCTCCCCAGCTTTCTTGGAGCCCCCTGCAGATACTGGAAGGCCACAAGAAGGTCTCCCTGGAGCCTTCTCCTCTCCAGCCTGCACAACCCCAACTCTCGTAGTCTGTCTCCATGGCAGAGCAGCTCCAGCCCTCTGCTCCTCCTCGTGGCCCTTCTCTGGACACCTTCCAGCACCTCCAGAGCCTTCCTGGCACAGAAGCTCCAGAACTGAACTGATCTCTGGAGGTCCCTTCCAAGCCCTACCCTTCTGTGCCTCGCTGCTCCCACCTTGGGGCAGGGCTGTCCCTGCTCCCCGGGGGGCGCGGGGGCTCCCCACGGCGGGGCGCTGGGCTGCGAGACTGCTCCGCACCCATCTGCTCTCCTGTCACATCCTCGTCTGCCTGATTATTTTAATGAGGATAATGATTCACACCTGGGCAATTCCAGCCCGTTAACAATAACAGCTTTAATGAGTTTCCACTACAGATCTGAAACGTCGGCATTAACATTTGAAACGCTCCCGATTGGCAGCTCCAGCCCCAGCCCGGCTTGCCGCGGAGCTGGGGGGAGGTGGGGGGCCGGGGAGGGGAGGGGGTTGTGGGCACGGCTCAACGGGGTGCAGGTGGGCATGGCCAGGCACCCCCACACCACGCGGCCAGGAGCTGCTCTGCTCCTCTCCGGCTAACCCCCAGCCTGCAACGGAGGTGGGGGGGGCAGGGAAATGGGATAGAATAGAATAGAATAGAATAGAATAGAATAGAATAGAATAGAATAGAGTAGAATAGAATAGAATAGAATAGAATAGAGTAGAATAGAATAGAATAGAATTAATAGAATAGAATAGAGTAGAATAGAATACAATAGAGTAGAGTAGAATAGAATAGAATTAATAGAATACAATAGAATAGAGTAGAATAGAATAGAATAGAATAGAATAGAAGTAGAATAGAATAGGATTAATAGAATAGAATACAATAGAGTAGAGTAGAGTAGAGTAGAATAGAATAGAATAGAATAGAATAGAATAGAATTAATGGAATAGAATAGAATAGAATTAATAGAATAGAAATAATAGAATAGAATGAATAGAGTAGAATAGAATAGAGTAGAATAGAATAGAATAGAATAGAATAGAATAGAATAGAATAGAATAGAATAGAATAGAATTAATAGAATAGAGTAGAATAGAATAGAATAGAATTAATAGAATAGAATACAATAGAGTAGAGTAGAATAGAATAGAATAGAATAGAATAGAATTAATGGAATAGAATAGAATAGAATTAATAGAATAGAAATAATAGAATAGAATGAATAGAATAGAATAGAATAGAATAGAATAGAATAGAATAGAATAGAATTAATAGAATAGAATAGACCAGACCATGTTGGAAGAGACCTTCAAGATCATCACATCAAACCCATCAACCAATCCAACCCACCTAAACAACTAACCCATGGCACCAAGCACCCCATCAAGTCTCCTCCTGAACACCTCCAAGGAGGGTGACTCCACCACCTCCCTGGGCAGAACATTCCAATGGGCAATCACTCTCTCTATGTAGAATTTCTTCCTAATCTCCAGCCTAAACCTCCCCTGGCACAGCCTGAGACTGTGTCCTCTTGTTCCGGTGCTGGCTGCCTGGGAGAAGAGACCAACCCCCACCTGGCTGCAACCTCCCTTCAGGTAGTTGTAGAGAGCAAGAGTGCGGCACTTGGATGTGTTCAATCTCCTGCCCTTGGACTCTGCCCATCTGTCCAGCCTGTCGAGGTCCCTCTGCAAAGCCTCTCTGCCCTCCAGCAGATCAAGTCCTGTCCCCACCTTGGTGTCATCTGCAAATCTACTGCTGATGGACTCAATGCCCTCATCCAGATCATCAATGAAGATGTTAAAGAGCATGGGGATCGTTGAGGGTGCCACAGACCTCCGAGGGCATCAGGCCCAACCTTCCAGCCAACACCTCCCTGGCCACCAAACCGTGCCCTGGAGTGCCAGAGCTGCCTCTGCTCTGCAGGCCAGCCAGACTCGTGGGGCAGCGTGGGCAGCAGCTGGCACCTGCTGGCGTCTTGGCTGCCGGAGTGGCCGGGGCAGGGCTGGCCTTTGGGGACCCTCCTGGGGGAGGGCACCCTCACCCAGATGGCAATGCATGCCCAGCAGGGACACCTAGGTGCCAAGCACAGCAGGTCACCGTGCCTCACAGCAGGCACAGAGGGCACCAGGAGACTGGGACACATCCCAGAGGCTCCCTCTGCTACTCCCAGACTCTGCTGAACCCCAACCCCCCTTTCTCCCCCCAGGTCTTTGCTAGGGGCCTCCCATGCTCCCCAGTATCTGAAGAACACCAACAACGACCTCAAGCCTCCTTCCTACACCCCCCTGTGTGCCCCAGAGCAGCCCCCAGTGCCTCTTCAGCCAGGCAGACCTGCCCAGCCCCAGCACACCTCTGCCCAAGCAGCCCTGCAGCTGATGGGGAAGAGCTGGGAGAGGCCCTGCCAGGGATGCCAACGTGCTCCTCACCCAGCTACGTGGAATGACTGACTGGAGAAGCAGAGGTGGTGCCCTGAAGGGGCTTTTTCGTGGGGCCCTGGAGTGCAGAGCAGGGTGGAGCAGGCTCTGGGTGGTGTGCAGATGATCCATCAGCAAGCTCAGGAGGCGTGGGATGGAAGAGCAGACAGTGAGGTGGGTCAGGGACTGGTTACAAGCTGGAGTTCAAAGAGTGGTGGTCAGTGGTGCCAGGTCCAGCTGGAGAGCTGTGACCAGTGGAGTCCCCCAGGGATCAGTGCTGGGACTGGTCCTGTTCAACACCTTCATCAGTGACATTGATGAGGGGACAGACAGAGTCTGCTCAGCAGGTTTGCTGATGACACCAAACTGGGAGGCTTGGCTGAGGCACCTGAAGGCTGTGAGGCCATTCAGAGACTTGGACAGGCTGAGAGCTAGGCAGAGAGGAACCTACTGAGGCTCAGCCAGGATGAGTGCAGAGTCCTGCAGCTGGGCAGGAAGAATAAGCTGCAGCAGGACAGGCTGGGAGGGGGGGACCATGTGGCTAAGTTGGTAGCACATAAGACTCTTACTGGGAAGGTCGTGAGTTCAAGCCTGCAGTGGGCAGGAGAGTTCTCTTTGGGCAGCAATGTCCTCCCTCATCAAGAGGGGATTGGACTTGGTGCCATGGTCTAGTCATGGGGTCTGTGGTGACAGGTTGGACTGGATGATCTTCGAGGTCTCTTCCAACCTTGGTGATACCGTGATACTGTAAGCAGATGGGATCTGCTGCAGAGCAGCCCCAAGGAGAAGGACCTGGGAGTGCTGGTGGGCAGCAAGTTCTGCATGGGACAGCAATGTGCCCTGGGGGCCAAGAAGGCCAATGGGGTCCTGGGGTGCATTCAGAGGCGTGTGTCCAGCAGAGCCAGGGAGGTTCTCCTCCCCCTCTGCTCTGCCCTGGGGAGACCTCACCTGGAATATTGCATCCAGCTCTGGGCTCCCCAGGTCAAGAGGGACAGGGATCTGCTGGAGAGAGTCCAGCAGAGGGCTGTGAGGATGATTAGGGTACCGGAGCACTGCCTGGGGAGGAGAGGCTGAGGGACCTGGGGCTCTTTAGTCTGGAAAAGAGAAGACTGAGAGGAGATTCAATAAATGTTTATAAATGTCTGAGGGCTGGGGGTCAGGAGGGAGGGGACAGGCTCTGCTCACAAGCTCCCTGTGATGGGACAAGGGGCAATGGTTGTAAGCTGCAGCACAGGAGGTTCCACCTCAACAGAAGGAGGAACTTCCCTGTGAGGCTCCCAGAGCCCTGGAGCAGGCTGCCCAGAGAGGTTGTGGAGTCTCCTTCTGTGGAGCCTTTCCAGCCCTGTCTGGATGTGTTCCTGTGTGACCTGAGCTAGATTGTATGGTCCTGCTCTGGCAGGGGGGTTGGAGTTCATGATCTCTTTGGGTCCCTTCCAACCCCTGACATCCTGCGATCAGCTGTGGGCACACAGGAGGAACACTCCCTTGGATCAGCTCCTCCAAGCTCACCCCATGGTGCATTCCCAAGGGTTCTTCTCACCCAGACACAGCCACAGATGGCAAAGGAAGGAGACGAGGACTGCAGGCAGGCTGCAGGAGCATGGGCAGCAGAGGTGTGGGGCTGCAGAGGTGCTTGGGTCAGTGCAGGGTTAAACAGAGCTGCAGAGGGGAGCTGCTGCTGTCCCCGTGCACAGGCTGGGGGCCTGCAGCCCCTTTCCTTTCCCTCTTCACGGCTCTGCCTCCTCAGCAACCCGGCATGAGCGAACCCAGCCCCACCTCCCCGCTGCTCCCGTGGTTTCCCCTGCGCTGGAGGCAGCTGCGGCCCCTTCCCTTGCTGGGCTTGCTCAGGCGTGTGTGGCTGGGGACCACATTGCCAGAAGTTGCCCCAGGCGCGACAGGGAACAAGGGGAAACCACGCCGCCGATGCTGCTCCGGTCCAGCTGCTGCCTCGGGGACCTGGGCTCCACGTCCCCGAGGATCGCGGGCTCAGCTTTCCCTCCACACCAGCTCTGCCTCCGCAGAGCAAAGCCCTGCCCGGGCTGCGCCCGCGGCTGCCGGTGCCGACGCTGCCTCGTCCCCGGGGAAGCTGGCAGAGGAAACATTTCCACAGTGCCCAGCTCAGGCAACCTCTCAGTGCTCACATCAATCACTCAGCCAAGCCTGGCCCCCGGGGACGTGTTCTAGCAGGAGGAGCTGGGATGGGGCTGGGCGATGATGGTGAGCGGCACATGTGAGGCCCACGTGTGTGTTGCCCTGCTGGCATGGCAGGGAGAGCCTCACCCCATGGCATGGCAGGGAGAGCCTCACCCATGGCATGGCAGGGAGAGCCTCACCCATGGCATGGCAGGGAGAGCCTCATCCCATGGCATGGCAGGGAGATCCTCACCCATGGCATGGTAGGGAGAGCCTCACCCCATGGCATGGGCAGGGAGATCCTCACCCATGGCATGGCAGGGAGAGCCTCACCCCCTGGCATGGGCAGGGAGATCCTCACCCATGGCATGGCAGGGAGAGCCTCACCCATGGCATAGGCAGGGATGTTCTCATCCCCTGGCATAGGCAGGGATGTGCTCACCCTATGGCATGGCAGGGAGATCCTCACCCATGGCATGGGCAGGGAGATCCTCGCCCATGGCATGGGCAGGGATGTGCTTACCCCATGGAATGGGCAGGGACATGCTCACCCCATGGCATGGGCAGTGAGATGCTCACCTCACAGTATCACACCCCATGGCATGGGCAGAGAGGTGTTCACCTCATGGCATGGGCAGTGAGATGCTCACCTCACACCCCATGGCATGGGCAGAGAGGTGTTCACCTCATGGCATGGGCAGTGAGATGCTCACCTCACAGTATCACACCCCATGGCATGGGCAGAGAGGTGTTCACCTCACAGTATCACACCCCATGGCATGGGCAGTGAGATGCTCACCTCACAGTATCACACCCCATGGCATGGGCAGAGACGTGTTCACCTCATGGCATGGGCAGTGAGATGCTCACCCCAAGGTGGCACGGGCGGGGGCACCGAGAGAGTTCTGAACCTGGCCAAAGCCTCCTGCAGCTGCCTTCTGGGGGGCTCGGCAGGCTGCAAAGCTGCTGGGGGGAGGGTGGAGGGGAGGGCAGAAAGCGAAGGAAGCCGAGAAGCCGCCGCTGCCCGCACCCCAGCTCCGGCGGCTGTTGCCTGCCTGTAAACAAGGTAATTAATATGCAGCGGCGCTCATTAGCGGCTCCTGCTTTCGGCGGCGGGCGCCTGTCTGCAGCTGGGCTCCCGGGACGTGTCGCAGGAAATCTCTACACACAACTTTTAATTACAGACAAATGGGGTGGACGCGGCGGCAGCGCCGGCTCCCGCTGCCTCCCCGCCGGCCCCCGCTGCCTCCCCGCCGGCCCCCGCTGCCTCCTCGCCGGTCCCCGCTGCCTCCCCGCCGCCCAGCCCCGCCGCAGCGCCGCCGCCCGCCCGCCCGCCCGCGGCCGGCGCCTCGGGAGCCGCCGGCTGTCCCGGGGCGCTGGGGAGCAAGGGGCTGGAGGCAGCGGGAAGCTTCAGGGGAAGCAGGGATCCGCCAGCAGCCCTCCGGCGCCGGCAGCTTGCTGCGGCGTGGGGCGACGTGTGGGAGCGTGGAAGCCTGGAGTCCCGCCGGCCTGGGGGGCACAGAGACCTGGAACACGGAATCCTGGAATCTTAGCATGATGCCATCCTGGAATCCTGGGACCATAGAATCCTGGAAACTGAAAATCCCAGGATCCTAGGATTCTGGAGTCCTGGAATCCTAGAACCCCAGAGTCCTGGAATCCTGGAACCCCAGAGTCCTGGAATCCTATAATGTCAGAATTATGGAATCCCAGAATCCTGGAATCCTAGATCCCCAGAGTCCTGGAATCTTGGAACCCCAGAATCCTGGAATCCTATAATGTCAGAATTATGGATCCCAGAATCCTGGAATCCTAGATCCCCAGAGTCCTGGAACCCCGGAACCCCGGAATCCTGGAACCCCTGAATCCTGGAATCCTAGATCCCCAGAGTCCTGGAATCCTGGAACCCCAGAATCCTGGAATCCTATAATGTCAGAATTATGGATCCCAGAATCCTGGAATCCTAGATCCCCAGAGTCCTGGAATCCTGGAACCCCAGAATCCTGGAATCCTAGATCCCCAGAGTCCTGGAATCCTGGAACCCCCAAATCCTGGAATCCTATAATGTCAGAATTATGGATCCCAGAATCCTGGAATCCTAGATCCCCAGAGTCCTGGAATCCTGGAACCCCAGAATCCTGGAATCCTAGATCCCCAGAGTCCTGGAATCCTGGAACCCCCAAATCCTGGAATCCTATAATGTCAGAATTATGGATCCCAGAATCCTGGAATCCTAGATCCCCAGAGTCCTGGAATCCTGGAACCCCAGAGTCCTGGAATCCTATAATGTCAGAACTATGGAATTCTAGAATAATAGAATCCTGGAATCCTAGAATCCTGGAACCCTAGAATCCTGGAATCCTAGAGCTCCAGAATCCTGGAATCCTATAATATCAGAATTATTGAATTCTGGAATCTTGGAATCCTAGAATCCTGGAATCCTAGAATCTTGAATCCTGGAATTCTAGAATAATAGAATCCTGGAATCCTAGGATCCTGGAATCCTAGAATCATGGAGTCCTGGAATCCCAGAATCCTGGAATCTTAGCATCATGGAATCCTAGAATCATAGAATCCTGGAATCTGAAAATCCTAGGATCCTGGGATTCTGGAATCCTGGAAACATGGAATCCTAGAATCCCAGGATCCCAGAATCTTAGAATTATGGAATCCTAGAATCACAGACTCCCAGAATCTGAAAATGCTAGGATCCTAGGGTTCTGGGGTCCTGGAATCCTAGAATCCCAGTATCATGGAATCCTAGAATCTTAGAATCCTGGAATTCTAGAATAATAGAATCCTGGAACCCCAGAATCCTGGAATCCCCAAACCATGGAATCCTAGAATCCCAGTATCTTAGGATCCTAGAAACATGGAACTCTGGACGCATAGAATCCTGATCCTGGAATCCCAGAAACCTGGAATCCTGAAGCCCTTTAACCCCAGTGTCCTGACATCCTGGAATCCTACAAGAATAGAATCCCAGGCTCCCGGAAGGGGTTGGCTTGGAAGGGTCACCCAGAGCAGCCCCCTCCCCCTGGGACACCCCCAGGTTGCCCGGAGCCCTGCTGAGCTTGTGGCAGCTCACAAGCCCTGTGAGGAGAGGCTGAGGGAGCTGGGGTTGCTTAGCCTGGAGAGGAGGAGGCTCAGGGCAGACCTTATTGCCCTCTACAGCTACCTGAAGGGAGGTTGTAGCCAGGTGGGGGTTGGTCTCTTCTCCCAGGCAATCAGCACCAGAACAAGAGGACACAGTCTCAAGCTGTGCTGGGGGAAGTTTAGGCTGAAGGTGAGGAGAAAGTTCTTCACTGAGAGAGTCATTAGCCATTGGAATGTGCTGCCCAGGGAGGTGGTGGAGTCCCCATCCCTGGAGGTGTTCAAGAGGGGATTGGATGTGGCACTTGGTGCCACGGTCTAGTCATGAGGTCTGTGGTGACAGGTTGGACTTGATGATCTTTGAGGTCTCTTCCAGCCTTGGTGATACTGTGATGCTGTGATACTACTGTTTAGGCTGGATGTTAGGAAAAAGTTCTTCATAGAAAGAGTGATTTGCCTTTGGGTTGGGCTCCCCTGGACACCCTGGAGGTGTTTAGGAGGAGACTGGATGGGGCACTTAGTGCCATGGTTTAGCTGATTAGATGGTGTTGGGTGATAGGTTGGACTCCAGGATCTCAAAGGTCTTTTCCAACCTGGTTCATTCTATTCTATTCTATTCTATTCTATTCTATTCTATTCTATTCTATTCTATTCTATTCTATTCTATTCTATTCTATTCTATTCTATTCTATTCTATTCTATTCTATTCTATTCTATTCTATCCTATCCTATCCTATCCTATCCTATCCTATCCTATCCTATCCTATCCTATCCTATCCTATCCTAATGCCCACTCTGAACGCTGGGCTCTGGGCAGGGTGGCTCCAACCCTTGTGAGCAGAACCAGGTGGCATGGCTGAGGTCCTCATTTCTTCCCCTGGAGCCTCCCAGCCCCTGCTTCAAGGTGTTCAAGCCTCTGTGTCCTCCATGAATGCTTACTGAGCCCCAGCCACCCTTCAGCCCCTTTGCTGCTCCTTGGGGTCCTGTGGCTCAGGATGGCAAAAGCACAACCCCCACTCAGCTGGGGTCACATCAAAGGGTCCTGGGATGAACCTTGGTGTAGTATTGTCAGGGCTGGAAGGGACCTCAAGGCTCAGCCAGTCCCAACCCCCTGCCATGGCCAGGGACACCTCACACTAGGGCAGGTTGCTCACAGCTACATCCAGCCTGGCTGCAAAAACCTCCAGTGTGCCACCAGGGAGGCAGCAGCGTGGGCTTGAAGGTCCTTCTGCAAGCAGATGGCCACTGCACAGCCAGCTTGACCCAGCACCACAGCCTGCTGGCCCACACTGGCCCCTCCAGCACCCCAGGGGAGCCTGGGGCTGCCCAGCTGCAGTGAGCTGGGCATCCAGGTCCTGCCAGCTGGCTGCAGGAAGGAGAAGAGGGGGACCTGGTGGCCACATCTGCAGAGGCACAGAATCAGCACAGGATGCCAGGGGCTGGAAGTGACCTCCAGAGATCATCCAGTCCAACCCCCTGCCAGAGCAGGAGCACCCAGGGCAGGTCACACAGGAACACATCCAGGCAGGTCTTGAATGTCTCCAGAGAAGGAGACTCCACAACCCCCCTGGGCAGCTCTGTCACCCTCACAGGGAAATAATTCTTCCTCCTGTTTCCATGGAACTTCCTCTGCCTCAGCTTCCACCGCTGCCCCTTGAGCTGTCCTTGGGCATCCCCCAGCAGAGCCTGGCTCCAGCCTCTGGGCACTCACCCTGCACATCTTTATCAGCAGCAGTGAGGTCACCTCTCAGGCTCCTCCTCTCCAAGCTACAGAGCCCTCAGCTCCCTCAGCCTCTCCTCTAAGGAAGATGTTCCACTCCCTGAATCATGTCTGTGGCTCTGTGCTGGACTCTCTCAAGCAGTTCCCTGAGGTCCTTCCTGAACTGAGGGGCCCAGAACTGGACACAAGATTCCAGATGTGGCCTCACCAGGGCAGAGTAGAGGGGAGGAGAATCTCTCTCAGCCTACTGCCCACAGCCCTTCTAATGCAGCCCAGGATGCCTTTGGCCTTCCTGGCCACAAGAGCACTTTGCTGCCTCATGGTCAAGCTCCATCCTCCAGGACCCCCAGAGGTGCTTTTCCCCTTCACTGCTCTCCAGCAGCTCGGTCCCCAACCTGTGCTGATCCCTGGGGTTGCTCTTGCCCAGGTGCCAGGCTCTGCCCTTGCCCCTGATGAATTTCATTCCATTCCTCCCTGCCCAGCTCTCAGCCTAAGTCTGGCTGCAGGGCAGCACAACCCTCCCGTGCCAGCCACTGCTCCCAGTTCGGCAGTGATGTGGTGGGGATGGGCAGCCTTAAGCTGAGGCACAGCCTGCAGCCTGCTCTGCAGGCAGGCACTGGGGTGGGGTGGGGGTGGAATGAGGGGAGAAGCTGGGTGAGAAGCCCCCTGAAGGCCAGCTTGGCTCTGGTGCTGCTGGAGCTCCCTCAGCCCGCCCCCTTCTCTCATCCTGGTGGCCAGGGCAGCCGTTTGGCCCGGGGCAGGGGCAGATGTGTCAATAACTCTTTCCATCACACAAGGCAACTGTCTGAGCTCCAGGCCTGGTGGCTGAGGCTGGGCTGGGTTTAGAAAGCAGCTATTGTCCTCTCGGGTTCACCCCTGAGCTCTGGGGCCCCAGCCAGCTCTGCAGCCCCAGCTCAGGCAGAGGCTTTCCAAAGGACATCTCGGGCAGGTTCCCTTTTGCAACCAACTGAAGGCTGCTGGTTTCTCACTTGCTTCTCCCTTGGGGCCCCTGGCATGCTGGAGGGAGGGTGGAGAGGGGAGGTGCAGGCATTCTGTGCCCAGCCGTGCAGCCAGCAGCGCTCAGGGCACGGCAGACAGCTGGCAGCAGCCACCACAGCTGTGCCAGGGCTTGTCCCCAGCTCTGGCTGCAGCTCCCAGGAGGGTGGCTCCCCAGGGAGACAGCTGGGCAGCAGCAGGTTTTTACAGCTCTCCCTAGCGAGAGTCACTTGCTGGCTGCTGGAGTTACCCTGTGGCGCCATCCTGGCCATCAGATGCCCCTCCTGAGGTGGGCAGCACCCAGAGAAGCAGGGAACTATGGAATCACAGGGTCACAGAGCTGCCCAGACTGGGAGAGACCTTTAAGATCATCAAGTCCCATCATGAGACAAACACTGAGAAGCCCTCAACTAAACCACGTCCCTCAGCACCGCATCTACATGACAAACAGCTCCAGGGAAGGGCACTCCACCGCCCCTCTGGGCAGCCTGGGAACCCCTTCGGGGAACAGATTCCTCCTGCTATCCGACCTGAGCCTCCCCTGGGGCCACCTGAGGCCATTTCCTCTCATCCTGCCTCTTGTTCCTCGGGAACCAACCCCCACTTCACTCCTTGAACCCCTCCAAGCATGGGGACTCCACCACCTCCCTGGGCAGCCTGTGCCAGTCCCTGACCACTCCTGCAGCAAAGAAATTGTTCCTCCTGTCCAACCTAACCCTCCCCTGGCACAATTTCAGGCCATTTCTTCTCCTTCTATCACCTGATGTTAGGGAGCAGAGCCCAACCCCCACCTCACTGCAGCCTCCTCTCAGGGAGCTGTAGAGAGCAATGAGGTTTCCCTCAGCCTCCTCCAGGCTGAGCACCCCCAGCTGCTCCTCCCCAGCCCTGTTCCCCAGACCCTTCCCCACCTTTATTGCCCTTCCCTGGACCTGCTCCAGCTCCTCAATGTCCTAATTGGAGTGAGGAGCCCAACAGTGACCCCAGCCCTCAAACTGTGGCCTCCCCAGTGGGACAGTGCCTGCCCTGCTCCTGCTGGCCACACTGCTATCTATTATTACATATTGCACAGGCCATAGAATCTTGGAGCCCCAGACTGGTTTGGACTGGAAGGACCTTTAGAGCTCATCCAGCCCAACTCCCTGCAGCCAGCAGGGACATCTACAGCTAGAGCAGGTTGCTCACAGCCCCAAACAACCTCACCTGGGATGGTGCCAGGGATGGAGCATCTACCTCTCTGGGCAGCATGGGCCAGGCTCTTCCCACCCTCAGGGTCAAACATTTCTCCCTTCTCTCCACTCTGCATCTCCCTCTTGCAGTTCAAACCATCCCCCCTTGGCCTGTCCCAACAGGCCCTGCTCAAAACTCTGTCCCCAGCTTTCTGCTCAGCCCTTGAAGCACTGAAAGGCCACCAGAAGGTCTCCATGGAGCCTTCTCTTCTCCAGGCTCAACAACCCTAACTCTCTCAGCCTTGGCTTCACAGCAGAGGGCTTCCAGCAGCCTTCCACGGAGCTGGAAGGATGCCCTGCTCCCTCTGGCAGCAACCTTCCCATGCCAGGACACCCTGGGAATCTGCTGCAGGCTGGGATGTGGGGTGGAGGTGGCCAGCTGGGGTCTGTGCTGCCGTGCAAGGAAGAACCAGCTCCTTGCTTTGGACGTGGCCACGGGGCAGCTGTGCCTTCCCCTTGCTCCCTTGGAGGGGCCAAGGAGGGGCTCACAGAACGACTAAAGCCTGGGAGTGGGCTGGATGTGAGGACTCCACACCCGTGTGGGCAGATCAGCAGCTGAGCTGTGAGGCCAGGAAGGAGTTAAGCGGCTTCCCTGCATCACAGCCCTGAGCACCCGCAGCCCCCTCCCCTCTCTAAGGGTACCAGCACCTAGCCCAGACCTCACAGGACAACTCCTCCTCCTCCTCCGGGCTGAGCCTGCTGCTGGCACCACTTTGCTGCATCTTCCCCAGGGATCCCCATGCAAAGCAGAGGCAGAGCTGCTCTTCAGCCCGGGGTCACTGGAGGCGAGCAGAGAGGTGATGTGTGGCCATGCGTCCTCGCCTCCTGACCTAGCCCGAGGGCCTTCCCATTCCCTGCTACCCTCCCTGGGCTGGCAAACGAGCTGGGATCCCCTGCAAACATCAGAGACGGCAGACAAAGGATCCCACCCTCCCTCCCTGCTCCTTCCCCTCTCCACAGCTGCATTTTGCTGTCCCTTAAGCCCACGGCTCCTCACTGCCAGCCACAGCCCAAACAAGCAACTGGCCTTAAACATAGCATCTCCAAAAAACCCCAAGCCTGGCACGGGCACAGCCTAGGGCTGGGGGCGAGCAGAGGGGGCTGGGGGCGAGCAGAGGGGGCTAGGGGCGAGCAGAGGGGGCTGGGGGCGAGCAGAGGGGGCTAGGGGCGAGCAGAGGGGCTGGGGGCGAGCAGAGGGGGCTGGGAGCGAGCAGAGGGGGCTAGGGGCGAGCAGAGGGGGCTGGGGGCGAGCAGAGGGGGCTGGGAGCGAGCAGAGGGGGCTGGGGGCGAGCAGAGGGGGCTGAGGGCGAGCAGAGGGGGCTGGGGGCGAGCAGAGGGGGCTGGGAGCTGGCTTGTGAGCCTCTCTCTGAGGCCTGTGCCCCCTGGGCGTGGGACCTCACCCAGGTCACCGTGCACTTTAGGTGGCCTGGGCTTGCTGCACCGCCATGGGCTGGGGGATGTCACTTCCCCGGCACAGTGCTGCCACTGGGGCCGCCTCAGTGCCAAGGTGACCCCCATGCAACTTGACAGGCTTGGGGAAGACCCTGGCAGGGGGTCTTCCTGATGGCCAGGCAAAGAGGAGTCACTGTGTGCCCAGGTGGCCAAGAAGGCCACCAGCATCCATCCTTGGGTCAGGAATGGTGTGGCCAGCAGGGCTAGGGCAGGGATTGTCCCACTGGACACTGGTGAGCACCGTGAGTGCTGGGCTCAGTTTTGAGCTCCTCACTCCCAGAAGGACATTGAGGAGCTGGAGCAGGCCCAGGGAAGGGCAGCAAAGGTGGGGAAGAGGGCTGGGGAGGAGCAGCTGAGGGAGCTGGGGGTGTTCAGCCTGGAGAAGAGGAGGCTGAGGGGAGACCTCATTGCTCTCTGCAGCTCCCTGAGAGGAGGCTGGAGGCAGGTGGGGGTTGGGCTCTGCTCCCAGGCACCCAGTGACAGGGCAAGAGGTAGTGGCCAGGTTGTGCCAGGCTGGACGTGAGGAACAAGTTCTTCACCTTGAGGGCTGTCAAGGCCTGAAGCAGGCTGCCCAGGGAGCTGGTGGAGTCTCCATCCCTGGAGGTGTTTCCAGGCCATCTGGGTGTGGTGCTGAGGGAGGTGGTGCAGTGCTGGTGGCTCAGCAGCAGTGGTGGCATTGGGAGCTCCAGGGGAGGGCTTGGACCTGATGCTCTCAGAGGTCTCTTCCAGCCTCAACAGCTCTGTGGTTCTGTGACTGTCTCTCACTGGCCCAGGGTCCCCATCCCAAGGGAAAGGCAGGGAGGGAGGCAGCGAGCTGCCAGCTCAGCAGGGCTTGGGGGCAGAGAGGTGGGCACCTGGCTGGCACCTATGCAAGAGGGGCTGGGGGAGGATGGCTGTGGCAGGCTGGGGTGGGGGCAGGTGAGGACTGCCCCAGCCAGGAGGGATGATGAAAGCCAGGCTGAGGGGTTTCACCCTGGGAGAAGCAGCAGGACTTACACCTGGAATGGGAAAATGGAGAGAGAGAGAAGGCTGGGAAGAGGGTCTCAGCCAGGGCAGGGGGTGAGCAGAAGTGCTCTCCTGGAGCTCTCCATGGCAACTGTCAGAGCTGGAGGAGGGAAGGGCTGGCAGCAGGATCAAGGGCTCTGTTTTGGCCGTGCTGATCATCACTAAGCTTCCTGAACCTCTGTGGAGCACCACGGGCATCCCTGAGCCCTCCAGAGTGCTCCCAGCCGTGGTCCAGAGGGGCTGCTGCTTGGCAAGGGGTCCCACCACCATCTGACCTGGCAGCAGTGATAGGGATGGTCTGGGGGTAAAAAAGCCTCCCCCAGGGCATCTCCAGCATCCTCTCTCAGGTACCCCCAGGATGGAGAAGCCTCCAGCTCCCTGGAATCATTCCCAGGTGCTGCTTGGGTCACTGCTGCCTGCTGAGCCCTGCAAGGAGACTGCTCCCCTCTGGGAGGTGAGAGGTCTGCCCTCAGGGGGTGGAAGGTTCTCTCTGGGGGCACGTAAAGTCCTCTCTGGGGAGGTGGAAGCTCCTCTCTGGGGAGGTGAAAGATCCTCTCTGGGGAGGATGGAAGCTCCTCTCTGGGGAGGTGAAAGATCCTCTCTGGGGAGGTGAAAGATCCTCTCTGGGGAGGTGAAAGATCCTCTCTGGGGAGGTGGAAGGTCCTCCCTGGGGAGGCATTTTGAGGCTGCTGCATCTTCCCGGTGCTCCCAGCCCTTCGGCGTGGCTGCTCTCCAGCCCTTTCCAGTCCTCCTGTCCCATCCCAGTCCAGCCCCAGGGCACGCAGCCCAGCATCCCAGAGGCCAGCAGCCACCGTGTGGCCTCCCACGCAGGAGCAGAGGCGTCCCGGCCCCACCGAGAGCCAGGCAGGGAGCACCTCCCTCGCCCCCACGTCACCACCGGCACGGGTGACCTGGATTCCTCCCCGAGCCTCGCAGCCGACCTCGGCGATGATCGGAGGAGCAGAAGGAAAGCAGGGCAAGGGAGGCGCCTGCCTGGTGCGCTGCTTGCAGAGCCTCCGAGGCGCTCAGGCAGGGCAGCAGCAGCCCCAAACCGCTGCGCGATGGAGCCGCGGGAGTGCGGCTGCCACCGGCCGGGGGCTGCCACCCGCCGAGAGCCTGCGGCCAGCCGGGGCGCGACAGAAACAACCTCCGCGGAGCGGCCCCGGGGCTGGCGGCGGCACGGCCGGGCCCTCAGCATCCCCGCCCCGCCGCAGCGCCCTGCCCTCGGCGCAGCCCCGCACCAGCCATCCTGACCCAGCACCCTCCATCCTGACCCAGCACCCTCCATCCCGATCCAGCACCCTTCATCCTGACCCAGCACCCTCCATCCCGATCCAGCACCCTTCATCCTGACCCAGCACCCTCCATCCCGATCCAGCACCCTCCATCCCGATCCAGCACCCTCCCTTCACCCTCAGTGCTGGGGCTTGTTGCTCTTCAGGGCTGAGCATCCTCCGTCCCCATAACATAGAGGAGGAATCAGGCCTGGTCAGGATGGGGCCCAAGGGTTGGCATCTCCACCCCTGTGAGCTCCTCTGGTAGAAATGTCCTTGGCTGACAGCCCACTGCTGTGCCAGGGCCTCGGTGTGGCCCCGTGGGACTCAGAGCTGGCACAGTCCCTTCCCTGGCATGGTTTATAGGATGGATCCAGGGTAAATATCCTGCTCCAAGGAGTGAGGGGCAGTGTGGTCCCAAAACAGAGCTGGGATGGCAGCTCTGGAGACAGGGAACATCCCAGCTGAAGCCATCTCCTCCCAGGGCCAGCACGAGGAGCATCACCTCAGCTCCACTCAACATCTGGCAGCAAAGCTGAGCTCTGTGCACTCTGCCAGACTGAACTCAAGCCCAGGAGCAAGCCCAGCTGCGCATGGTGAGAGCCCAGCACCATCCCCTCTAGGCAGGATGGTAGCATCCTCTGTCACCTCCCGACCAGGGTCCCACTGCCCTGGCAGCAGCAGCTCCAGGAGAGCTGTGCAGGCTGAAGCCTCAGCTCCCAAACCCTTTGTGCAACCCCCAGAGCCTCCCAGGGCTGCCTGAGCTGCAGCATCCACAGCAGACCTGCATCCAAACAGCACCCTGGGAGCTGGGGCAGAGTCACACAACACAGAAGGTTAGGGGTTGGAAGGGACCTCAGGAGCTCATAGTGTCCAACCCCCCTGCCAAGGCAGCATCACCCAGGGCAGGTCACACAGGAACACATCCAGGTGGGGCTGGAAGCTCTGCAGGGAAGGAGACTCCACAACCTCTCTGGGCAGCCTGCTCCAGGCCTCCAGCACCCTCACACCAAACAACTTTCTCCTCCTGTTGAGGTGGACCCTCCTGGGTTGCACTTTGTGCCCAGTGCCCCTTGTTCTAGTACGGGACAGCAGAGCCTGGCCCCTTCTTGCCCCCACCCCTCAGGTATTTGTAACCATTGATCAGATTCCCCCTCAGCCTTCTCATCTCCAGGCTCAGCACCCCCAGGGCTCTCAGCCTTTCCTCCTCACAGAGCTGCTCCAGGCCCCTCAGCATCCTCCTAGCCTCCACTGCACTCTCTGCAGCAGTTCCCTGTCCCCCAGAACTGGACACAATACTCCAGGTGTGGTCTCACCAGGGCAGAGTAGTGGAGGAGGAGAACCTCCAGGGATGGGGATTCCACCACCACACCCCTGGGCAGCCTGTGCCAGTGCTGAGAACCCTTTCAGTGAAGAAGTTTCTTCTTGTGTCCGACCTAAACCTCCCCTGGGGCAGCTTGAGGCCATCTCCTCTTGTCCTGTCTCCAACCTCCTTCCAGGGAGCTGCAGAGAGCAAGAAACTCCCTCCTCAGCCTCCTTTTCTCCAGCCCCAGAACCTCTGAAGGAGCTTCAAGAGGTGCCAGAAAGTGCCTCTCTGAAGTGGCCAAGCAAAGTGTCCCCAGTGCCAGGCCACTCTCTGCCCCAAAGCCATGGCAGGGGGCAGGGAGCTGGGTCCCTGTGCCCTCCCATTTCAACCCTCTCAGGGTGGGGGTGGTGGCAGGGGTAGAGAGTGGTGGCAGGGGAGGAGGGTGTTGGCAGGGGTATCCCCACAGCAGGCAGCCCTCCTGGTGAGGGTGAGGTGGCTGTGAGCTCCTCAGCCCTGCGCTGGTGGGGGAATGGCTTGATGAAGAGTGCTGTGGGGCTGCAATGGGAAGTGCCCTCTGCCCCCTGCTGAAAGCTGCTCTCACTGCTAATGGCTCTTGTGCCGGGCAGCTTCAAACGGCAGCCACTCCACTTCCAGCCCCCGTCTCCCCCACCTTCCCTGCTCCCCACACCATCAGGGAGACAAAGGCAGGAGCCCAGCTGCCACGGAGCATCAGAGCTGCCAGGGCAGAGTCCAGGCTGCAAACACTGCACTGCTGAGGCCTCAGAATCCCGGGGCCAGGTTTGGGCTCCTCGCTCCAGGAAGGACATTGAGGGGCTGGAGAGGGTCCAGAGAAGGGCACAAAGGTGGGGGAGGGTCTGGAGAACAGGGCTGGGGAGGAGCAGCTGAGGCACCTGGGGGTGCTCAGCCTGGAGCAGGCTGAGGGGAGACCTCATTGCTCTCTGCAGCTCCCTGAGAGGAGGTTGGAGGCAGGTGGGGATTGGGCTCTGCTCCCTAGTCTCAGGTGATGGAAGGAGAGGAAATGGCCTGAAATTGTGCCTGAGGAAGGTTAGGTTGGAGATGGGGAACAATTTGTTTGCTGCCAGGGTGGTCAGGGACTGTCCCAGGCTGCCCAGGGAGGTGGCGGAGTCCTCATCCCTGCAGGTGCTCAAGGAGCCTGTGGCCATGGCACCTGGGGCCATGGTTTGGTGGCCATGGGGGGGTTGGGTTGCTGGTTGGGCTGGATGACCCCAGGGGCCTTTCCCAACCCAAACCATGTGTGACTCTCTGATTCTGTGCCTCGTGGCTTGGGTGTGTGGAAAGGCTGCCCAGGGCAGTGGCTGAGTCACCACCTCTGGGGGTGCAAAGCTGTGGTGCTGAGGGCCATGGGTTAGTGGTAGGCTTGGCAGCGCTGGGCTAAGGCTTGGACTGGAGGAGCTCAGAGGCCTTTTCCAGCCCAAGGACTTCTAAGAAAGGTCCAAAGCAGCTGCTCAGTCACCACTGAGCCACTGGTGGGCACCAGAAGCTGGCAGAGCATCCCCCAGCCCATTGAGCCCATGGGCACTGGTGGGCACCAGAAAGCTGGCAGAGCATCCCCCAGCCCATTGAGCCCATGGGCACTGGTGGGCACCAGAAGCTGGGCAGACCATTTCTCACAGCCCATTGAGGCCATGGGCACTGGTGGGCACCAGGAGCTGGACAGACCATTTCTCACAGCCCATTGAGGCCATGGGCACTGGAGGGCACCAGAAGCTGTCAGAGCATCCCCCAGCCCATTGAGGCCATGGGCACTGGTGGGCACCAGGAGCTGGGCAGACCATTTCTCACAGCCCATTGAGGCCATGGGCACTGGAGGGCACCAGGAGCTGGCAGAGCATCTTTCCTTGGCACTGCATATCCCTAGGGAAGGGGGGCTGGGAGCTGGCTCTGTGGT
The DNA here is from genome assembly GCA_033816785.1 of Picus viridis. Taxonomy (NCBI): domain Eukaryota; kingdom Metazoa; phylum Chordata; class Aves; order Piciformes; family Picidae; genus Picus; species Picus viridis. Next base: position 1,942,766 of record CM066593.1, read on the forward strand.
CAGCAGTGCCCCCGGGGCCACTGGTGCCCCAGGCTGGGGGGCCCTGGCTGCTGCTGTTGCTGTCCTGGGCCCCTGGGCAGATGCAGAGTGGGTTGCTGGGCTGGGCTGGACCGGGCTGGGCCGGGCTGGGTTTTTCCCCCTTAGTAAGCAGAGAGTTGCTGCTGGTGGGAAATGGACTCCATCAATATTTCAGGCACTGCTTGAACTGCCTCAGAGGCTCTTAGGGGAGCAGATTTATGCACACAGGCCCTGGCCAGAGCATGCTGAGGACCAAGGGATGGAGCTGCTCCCCCAGGAGCTCTTCTTGCCACTGCCCAGTCTGGGTAAAGGAACTCCTCCTGCAGACTGGCAGGGATGTGACCTGGGGCTCCCTGGGGGCGGTGCTGGGCTGGGGGGTTGCCTCAGGTGCTACCTTGCTCTGGGAAAGCTCTGGAGGCTGCTCTGGGAAAGCTCTGGAGGCTGCTCTGGGACCTGCCACGAGGCAGGAGGAGGAGAGGACCTGGGTGCTGCTGTGGGGCTGGGTGGGAGCTGAGGCACTGGGAGGCTGAGGTCCTGCTGGTGCCAAGGTGCTCCCTGCAGAAACGAGCTGCTGCTGGTGGTTCCTCAGCAGGAATCAGCTTCCTCCTGCTTGGGCAGAGGGAGGTGGTGGGGCTGGCAGAGCCCTCCCCATGCCCATGCACTGAGCTGGCCCTGGGCAGGCTGCCAGCCCCGTGTGGCTCTGCAGCTCCCTGCATGGCTCTCACCCTGTGCTGCCCCCAGCTGCCTCATGCCAGCCGGGCCACGCTGTGACCGCAGGCAGCTGCTTTGGGGCACCCTGGCACCCCCGGGGGCGCTCTGCGCCCCCTTCCCTGCCCACCTCTGCTGGTGCAGGCGTGCCTGCTGGAGCCCAGCAGAGCTGGAGGTGCTGTGAGCCAGGGTGGCAACCACTCCTCTCCATTTGGAAATTAAATGGGAGCTTTAAATATTGCTGAGGCCAATCGATGGGGTGGGCAGGAGCCCAGCCTGGCCCTTGCCAGGAGCTGCTCAGCCTGCGGAGGAGAGGCTTCAGGTGTCCAGCTGCCTCAGCCACCACCCCCAGCAGCCTCACCTCAGATGGCCCCAGCCCCAGCCCCAGCCCCCTCTTCTAGAGCATCCACACAGCCTCAGGAGGACAAAACTCCCATCCTGAGCCCTCCCTGGGCCGGGGCCGGGGTTGGGGCTGGTCTCTGAGGGCTGCACCCCCGAGCGCCGGTGCAGCTCGGTGACAGCTCGGGGGCAGGAGGGGGCAGGGAGGCCTGGGCCAGGATTAGAGCAGTTTGCCCCGGGATTAGGGCACTGCTGAACCGTGGCAGGGCGCAGGAAGCCTGCTGGGCTTTAGCGAGCTCCGCGGGATTAAGGCTTGGTTTCAAAGGATTAGGGAGCTAAGGAGCGGGGCGGCGGGGGCGGGGGGGGCGGCGGGGGGCTGGCTGGTGCCCCGCAGCAAACACTGAGCCATAAGGATTGGGTCCTTTCACTGGCTGGGAGGGCTCTGGAGATGCCCCAGACTCGTGGGCTCCTCTCCAAGGGCTGTCAATCCCTCCTGGAGCCATGCCCAGGGCCATGCCCAGAGCTGCAGACTTACAGCATGGGCTGGGTTGGAAGGGACCTTCAAGATCAGCCAGTTCCCACTCCCTCTGCCATGGGCAGGGACACCTCCCACCAGCCCAGCTTGCTCAAGGCCTCGTCCAGCCTGGCCTTCAGCACCTCCAGGCAGGAGGCAGCCACAGCCTCCCTGGGCAGCCTGTGCCAGTGTCTCCCCACCCTCACAGCAAAGAATTCCTTCCTCACCTCCAGTCTCAGTCTCCCCTCTCCCAGCTCAAAGCCATTGTCCCTCATCCTGGCACTCCCAGCCCTTGCCCAGAGTCCCTCCCCAGCTCTCCTGGAGCCCTTCAGGTACTGGAAGGCTGCTCTAAGGTCTGCCGCTAGCCCAGGTTGCTCAAGGCATCACAGCTCCATAGAATCATTTCTGTTGGAGACCACCTTTCAGCTCATCCATTCCAACCATTCCCTACCTCTGCCAAGCCTGGGGCTAAACCATGGCCCTCAGCACCACATCTCTGCCTCTTTGAAACATCTCCAGGGATGGGGATCCAACCATGCCTGGTCCTGCTGGGGGAGCAGAGCAGCCTCCAACCCTCTGCTGCTTGCCTGCAGCCAAGATCCCACATCACATCTGTCCTTGCCATCTTGGATGGAGATGGACACAAGTCCATCCAAGCCCATCCACTGCTCCACTCCCACCACCCTCTTCTCTCCCCTTGCTGCCTGGCAGCTTCTTGAAGGCTCCTGCACTGCCCAGCTTGGCTTTGCTCTCCCCTGGGCCTCCTGGGCTCTCTGGTGGGGAAAACAAAGCTGTGTGGGGGCACTGGGCTGCAGGAGCAGGCACCTGGCCACCTCCACGCTCTGTGAGGTGAGCACTCCCTGCACAATCCCTTCTTCCCCATTCCCAATGGAGAGGAGCCCAAGGAACTTCCTTCTCCTTCCCAAGCCTCCACACAAACCTCTTTTGTCAGCTCCCAACTCTTTCTCTTTCTCCTTCTCCTTCTCCTTCTCCTTCTCCTTCTCCTTCTCCTTCCTTCCTTCTCCTTCTCCTTCTCCTTCTCCTTCTCCTTCTCCTTCTCCTTCTCCTTCTCCTTCTCCTTCTCCTTCTCCTTCTCCTTCTCCTTCTCCTTCTCCTTCTCCTTCTCCTTCTCCTTCTCCTTCTCCTTCTCCTTCTCCTTCTCCTTCTCCTTCTCCTTCTCCTTCTCCTTCTCCTTCTCCTTCTCCTTCTCCTTCTCCTTCTCCTTCTCCTTCTCCCTCTCCCTCTCCCTCTCCCTCTCCCTCTCCCTTTTCCCATCATTCTCATTCTCTTTCTCTTCCACCCTTCACAGGTCACCCTTTCTCCTGCAGTAAGCTATGTTGCCTCAGCTTGGTTGGGAATGAGAGCTGGAGGCAGGGGCTGAGGTGGTCCTCAAAGGTTCATTTGCTTGAGGAACACCTTCTGCCAGCCCTGCTTTTTGGCAAGGTGGCTGCAGGCAACCTCCTGCAAGGGGGCTCCAAGCACCTCCTAGCCCATGACCCATGCTGCATGAGGTGAGGCTGTGGGACTTGGGCTGCTTCAGTCGGGCAGGAGGTTGAATGCAGCTGCCTGAAGAGAAGTGGTGAAGGTGGTGGTGGAGGTGACCACCTCTGTGGTGGCAGATGGATGCCAGCAGCTTGTGCTGGATGTAAGGAAGGACTTCTTCCCCTGGTGGCAGCTGTGTGAGAGCAGAGGGGAGCTGCTTCTCTGGGGGCCTGGTGGGGCAGAGCCGGGGCTGCCCTTGCATGATGCTGCCTGCGGCAGCACGCGTGGAGGCGGCCAAGCAGCACATGCCCTGGACGTGTGTGCACGCGGCCAGGCGGCCCAGGGCAGCTGCAGCTGTGCATTCACACTTGCAGGGACACAGCTTCACCCACCCAGGGTGGGGAGGAGAGCCAGCAGCTCCCACCCAGAGCAGCAGACGTGGGCAATTCCCAGCACGTCGCTCTGCCGCAGCCTCCCAGCCGGCAGAGCTCTGCAGAGGGAGAAGCCGCTCGCAGGGGAATCGCAGAACCGTGGCAGCCTTTGGCTCGGTAGAGCCCTCCAGGACCGTCAGAGCCAGCCAGCAACCCAACACCCCATGGCCACGGAACCACCTCCCCAAGGATGCGCGGCCTCAGGTTTCCAGGGGGTGACAAAGGCTGCTTTGGTCACGGCCGCACGCGGGCCCCGGGGCAGACCCGGCAAGCTGAGCACTCCAGGCCTCCTGTGGCCATGCCACAGCACCCAGGTCCTGCTGAGCAGCCCATTCCCAGCTACTCTGGAAGGGGACTGGGCTGTGCTGGGCACCAGCCACACCTGGAGAAAGGGGGTTTGCAGGCTTGGGGTCGGGCTGGAGATGGAATCATAGAACCATGGAGTGGGCCGGGCTGGACTTCTGAATGTCATCTAATCCAACCTGCTCTGCACTCAGCAGGGACATCCCCAACTAGAGCAGGCTGCCCAGAGCCCTGCCCAGCCTCACCTCGAATATCTCCAGGGATGGAGCCTCAGCCACCTCCCTGGGCAACCTGTTGCAGTGTTCCAGCAGCCTCCTGGCGCAGAACTTGCTCCTCACATCCAACCTCAATCTGCTCTAACTTCAAGCTGCTGCTCCTCGCCCTGCCCCTGCAGGCCTTTGCAAGCAGTCCCTCTGCAGCCTCTTGTAGCCCCCTTCAGGTACTGGAAGGCTGCTCCAGGGTCTCCCTTCTCTTCTCCAGGCTGATCTGTAGAGGAGGGAAGGGTTGGGTGGGTCAGGGAAGGGGCTGGGGTGAGGGAGGTGGTTTCCCTTCCTCCCATCTGTAAGGATTCTAAACTTGAGTCTAAATCCTTTCCACTGCTCCCCACCCGTGAGCTCACTCCTTGCTGGGAGGGTATAGAGCTGGAGAGAGACAAATGAGTGACTCACACACAGGCAGGGGATAAAAATACCCCAGCCCTGTGAATGCCACAGCAGGGGCCCAGGCGGTGTGGCCCTGCAGAGCTGGGTGCCTGGGCACCCTGGAGGCTGGCAGAGAGGGGCTGGAGAGTGGCCAGAGAAGGGCAACCAGGCTGGGGAAGGGTCTGGAGAACAGGGCTGGGGAGGAGCAGCTGAGGGAGCTGGGGGTGTTCAGCCTGGAGAGGAGAGGCTGAGGGGAGACCTCATTGCTCTCTGCAGCAACCTGGTAGGACTTGGAGCCAGGTGGAGGTCAGCTTCTTCCTCCAGGCAGCAAGAGACAGGACAAGAGGCGATGGCCCCAGGTTGCACCAGGGGAGGGTTAGGCTGGGCATGAGGAACAATTCCTTTTCTTTGAGGGTCATCAGGCACTGTCCCAGGCTGCCCAGGGAGGTGGGGGAGCCCCCATGCCTGGAGGGGTTGAAGGAGCCTGTGGCCATGGCACCTGGGGCCATGGCTTGGTGGCCATGGCGGGGTTGGGTTGGTGTTGGACTGGCTGATCCCAGAGGTCTCTTCCAACCCAACCAGCTCTGTGATTCTGTGTCTGTGCTGCCAGCAGAGCAGGAGACCCTGGGCTCTGCAGGAGCGCTGCTGGTGCTGCCTCAAGGCTCAGATGTTGTTGCTCTCGCCCCGAGTGGCTCCAGCTCTGCTGGCTGTGGCTGAAGGGCTCAAGGGCCAGGTGCCATGGGGAGCTGGCCTGGGCTCCTGTGGGCTTTGTGTCCTTCACCAGGCAGAAGAAGATGCAGCTTGTGGTGATAGTCCTGGGTCCCACTGCTGTGTGATGAGCCCCAAGCCAGGGGATTCCCCACCCCACGCTGCAAAACCTGCTGCACCGTTGGGCATGGTCACAGGGCAGGAGCTGCAGCAGGAGGTAAGGGCAAGAGGCTGGGGCCAGCCTCTGCTCAGTGGTGCCCAGGGACAGGGCAAGGGGCAGTGGGCACAGACTGGCACCCAGGAGGTTCCATGTGAAGAGGAGGAGAAAGTTGTTTGGTGTGAGGGTGCTGGAGGCCTGGAGCAGGCTGCCCAGAGAGGTTGTGGAGTCTCCTTGTGTGGAGAGCTTCCAACCCGCCCTGGGCACTGTGCTGCTGGGCAAGCTGCTGTGGGTGCCCTGCTGGAGCAGAGGGCTTGGACTGGGTGAGCTCCAGAGGTCCCTTCCCACCCCTTGTGATATCTGGGAGAGGGAAATGACTCCCCAGCCAGGAGCTGTGGCTTCTCCCTCTGAAGCTCTCCTGCTGTCTCCTCTGGGTCATGCCAGCAAGCTGTGTCCAGCTCTCAGCACCACTCTGCCTTGCTGCTGGCTGCTGGCTTAGGCTGGTAGGTGCAAGGGGCAGAGCAGAGCAGGCTGCAGTGACCTTTGCTTCCCCATTGGCAGGTGGGGAAAGGAGCTCTGGAAGCAGAGCCTGACCTTTGCATTCCTTGCATTCTGCAGAGCTGTTTGGGCAAGCAGGACTCCTTGCTCTGGTGCTGCATGCACTGGAGAGCCACAGAATCAGTTGGGTTGGAAGAGGCCTCCCAGATCCTCCAGTTCAACCATTAACCCCTCCAGGGGGAGAGGGCAGGTCCAGGTGCTCACCACAGCAAAGACCACTTGTGGTGCACCCCACAGCGAGCTGTGGACCGCCCCAGCCACCCCACAGCCAGGAGTGGAGCACCCCAGCCACCCCACAGCCAGGTGTGGAGCACCTCAGCCACCCCTCAGCCAGGTGTGGAGCACCTCAGCCACCCCACAGCCAGGTGTGGAGCGCCCCAGCCACCCCACAGCCAGGAGTGGAGCGCCCCAGCCACCCCACAGCCAGGAGTGGAGCACCCCAGCCACCCCACAGCCAGGTGTGGACCATCCAAAGCACTCCACAGTGAGCTGTGGACTGCCCCAGCCACCCCACAGCCAGGTGTGGAGCGCCCCAGCCACCCGTCAGCCTGGTGTGGACCGCCCCAGCCACCCCACAGCCAGCCACCCCTCAGAGTGGAGCACCCCAGCCACCCCTCAGCCTGGGTGGAGCACCCCAGCCACCCCTCAGCCTGGTGTGGAGCACCCCAGCCACCCCACAGCCAGGTGTGGAGCACCTCAGCCACCCCTCAGCCTGGTGTGGAGCACCCCAGCCACCCCACAGCCAGGAGTGGACCGCCCCAGCCACCCCACAGCCAGGTGTGAAGCATCCCAGCCACCCCACAGCCAGGTGTGGAGCACCCCAGCCACCCCTCAGCCTGGTGTGGAGCACCCCAGCCACCCCACAGCCTGGTGTGGAGCACCCCAGCCACCCCACAGCCAGGAGTGGACCGCCCCAGCCACCCCACAGCCAGGTGTGGAGCACCCCAGCCACCCCACAGCCAGGTGTGGAGCACCCCAGCCACCCCACAGCCAGGTGTGGAGCACCCCAGCCACCCCACAGCCAGGTGTGGACCGCCCCAGCCACCCCACAGCCAGGTGTGGAGAGCACCCCAGCCACCCCTCAGCCTGGTGTGGAGCACCCCAGCCACCCCACAGCCAGGTGTGGAGCACCTCAGCCACCCCTCAGCCAGGTGTGGACCACCCCAGCCCAGCCAGGTGTGGAGCACCCCAGCCACCCCACAGCCAGGTGTGGAGCACCCCAGCCACCCCTCAGCCAGGTGTGGACCACCCCAGCCACCCCACAGCCAGGGTGTGGAGCACCAGCCAGCCACCCCTCAGCCAGGTGTGGACCACCCCAGCCACCCCACAGCCAGGTGTGGAGCACCCCAGCCACCCCACAGCCAGGTGTGGACCACCCCAGCCACCCCACAGCCAGGTGTGGAGCACCCCAGCCACCCCACAGCCAGGAGTGGAGCACCCCAGCCACCCCACAGCCAGGTGTGGAGCACCCCAGCCACCCCACAGCCAGGAGTGGACCACCCCAGCCACCCCACAGCCAGGTGTGGACCATCCAAAGCACTCCACAGTGAGCTGTGGACTGCCCCAGCCACCCCACAGCCAGGTGTGGACCACCCCAGCCACCCCACAGCCAGGTGTGGAGCACCCCAGCCACCCCACAGCCAGGTGTGGAGCACCCCAGCCACCCCACAGCCAGGAGTGGACCGCCCCAGCCACCCCACAGCCTGGTGTGAAGCATCCCAGCCACCCCACAGCCAGGTGTGGAGCACCTCAGCCACCCCTCAGCCTGGTGTGGACCACCCCAGCCACCCCACAGCCAGGTGTGGAGCACCCCAGCCACCCCTCAGCCTGGTGTGGAGCACCCCAGCCACCCCACAGCCAGGAGTGGACCGCCCCAGCCACCCCACAGCCAGGTGTGGAGCACCCCAGCCACCCCACAGCCAGGTGTGGAGCACCCCAGCCACCCCACAGCCAGGTGTGGAGCACCTCAGCCACCCCTCAGCCTGGTGTGGACCACCCCAGCCACCCCACAGCCAGGTATGGACCACCCCAGCCACCCCACAGCCAGGTGTGGAGCACCCCAGCCACCCCACAGCCAGGTGTGGACCATCCAAAGCACTCCACAGTGAGCTGTGGACTGCCCCAGCCACCCCACAGCCAGGTGTGGAGCACCCCAGCCACCCCTCAGCCTGGTGTGGACCGCCCCAGCCACCCCACAGCCAGGTGTGGAGCACCCCAGCCACCCCTCAGCCTGGTGTGGACCGCCCCAGCCACCCCACAGCCAGGTGTGGAGCACCCCAGCCACCCCTCAGCCTGGTGTGGAGCACCCCAGCCACCCCACAGCCAGGTGTGGAGCACCTCAGCCACCCCTCAGCCAGGTGTGGACCACCCCAGCCACCCCACAGCCAGGTGTGGAGCACCTCAGCCACCCCTCAGCCAGGTGTGGACCACCCCAGCCACCCCACAGCCAGGTGTGGAGCACCTCAGCCACCCCTCAGCCAGGTGTGGACCACCCCAGCCACCCCTCAGCCAGGTGTGGAGCACCTCAGCCACCCCACAGCCAGGAGTGGACCACCCCAGCCACCCCACAGCCAGGTGTGGAGCACCCCAGCCACCCCACAGCCAGGTGTGGACCATCCAAAGCCACCCCACAGTGAGCTGTGGACTGCCCCAGCCACCCCACAGCCAGGTGTGGACCACCCCAGCCACCCCACAGCCAGGTGTGGAGCACCCCAGCCACCCCACAGCCAGGTGTGGAGCACCCCAGCCACCCCACAGCCAGGTGTGGAGCACCCCAGCCACCCCACAGCCAGGAGTGGACCGCCCCAGCCACCCCACAGCCAGGTGTGGACCATCCAAAGTACTCCACAGTGAGCTGTGGACTGCCCCAGCCACCCCACAGCCAGGTGTGGACCACCCCAGCCACCCCACAGCCAGGTGTGGAGCACCCCAGCCACCCCACAGCCTGGTGTGGAGCACCCCAGCCACCCCACAGCCAGGTGTGGAGCACCCCAGCCACCCCTCAGCCTGGTGTGGAGCACCCCAGCCACCCCACAGCCAGGTGTGGAGCACCTCAGCCACCCCTCAGCCAGGTGTGGAGCACCCCAGCCACCCCACAGCCAGGTGTGGAGCACCTCAGCCACCCCTCAGCCTGGTGTGGAGCACCCCAGCCACCCCTCAGCCTGGTGTGGAGCACCCCAGCCACCCCACAGCCAGGTGTGGAGCACCTCAGCCACCCCTCAGCCTGGTGTGGAGCACCCCAGCCACCCCACAGCCAGGTGTGGAGCACCCCAGCCACCCCTCAGCCTGGTGTGGAGCACCCCAGCCACCCCACAGCCAGGAGTGGACCGCCCCAGCCACCCCACAGCCAGGTGTGGAGCACCCCAGCCACCCCACAGCCAGGTGTGGAGCACCCCAGCCACCCCACAGCCAGGTGTGGAGCACCCCAGCCACCCCACAGCCAGGTGTGGAGCACCTCAGCCACCCCTCAGCCTGGTGTGGACCACCCCAGCCACCCCACAGCCAGGTGTGGACCACCCCAGCCACCCCACAGCCAGGTGTGGAGCACCCCAGCCACCCCACAGCCAGGTGTGGACCATCCAAAGCACTCCACAGTGAGCTGTGGACTGCCCCAGCCACCCCACAGCCAGGTGTGGACCACCCCAGCCACCCCACAGCCAGGTGTGGAGCACCCCAGCCACCCCACAGCCAGGAGTGGAGCACCCCAGCCACCCCACAGCCAGGTGTGGAGCACCCCAGCCACCCCACAGCCAGGTGTGGAGCACCTCAGCCACCCCTCAGCCTGGTGTGGACCACCCCAGCCACCCCACAGCCAGGTGTGGACCACCCCAGCCACCCCACAGCCAGGTGTGGAGCACCCCAGCCACCCCACAGCCAGGTGTGGACCATCCAAAGCACTCCACAGTGAGCTGTGGACTGCCCCAGCCACCCCACAGCCAGGTGTGGACCACCCCAGCCACCCCACAGCCAGGTGTGGAGCACCCCAGCCACCCCTCAGCCTGGTGTGGACCGCCCCAGCCACCCCACAGCCAGGTGTGGAGCACCCCAGCCACCCCTCAGCCTGGTGTGGACCGCCCCAGCCACCCCACAGCCAGGTGTGGAGCACCCCAGCCACCCCTCAGCCTGGTGTGGAGCACCCCAGCCACCCCACAGCCAGGTGTGGAGCACCTCAGCCACCCCTCAGCCAGGTGTGGACCACCCCAGCCACCCCACAGCCAGGTGTGGAGCACCTCAGCCACCCCTCAGCCAGGTGTGGACCACCCCAGCCACCCCACAGCCAGGTGTGGAGCACCTCAGCCACCCCTCAGCCAGGTGTGGACCACCCCAGCCACCCCTCAGCCAGGTGTGGAGCACCTCAGCCACCCCACAGCCAGGAGTGGAGCGCCCCAGCCACCCCACAGCCAGGTGTGGAGCACCTCAGCCACCCCTCAGCCTGGTGTGGACCACCCCAGCCACCCCACAGCCAGGTGTGGACCACCCCAGCCACCCCACAGCCAGGTGTGGAGCACCCCAGCCACCCCACAGCCAGGTGTGGACCATCCAAAGCACTCCACAGTGAGCTGTGGACTGCCCCAGCCACCCCACAGCCAGGTGTGGACCACCCCAGCCACCCCACAGCCAGGTGTGGAGCACCCCAGCCACCCCTCAGCCTGGTGTGGACCGCCCCAGCCACCCCACAGCCAGGTGTGGAGCACCCCAGCCACCCCTCAGCCTGGTGTGGAGCACCCCAGCCACCCCACAGCCAGGTGTGGAGCACCCCAGCCACCCCTCAGCCTGGTGTGGAGCACCCCAGCCACCCCACAGCCAGGTGTGGAGCACCTCAGCCACCCCTCAGCCAGGTGTGGACCACCCCAGCCACCCCACAGCCAGGTGTGGAGCACCTCAGCCACCCCTCAGCCAGGTGTGGACCACCCCAGCCACCCCTCAGCCAGGTGTGGAGCACCTCAGCCACCCCACAGCCAGGAGTGGAGCGCCCCAGCCACCCCACAGCCAGGTGTGGACCATCCAAAGCACTCCACAGTGAGCTGTGGACTGCCCCAGCCACCCCACAGCCAGGTGTGGACCACCCCAGCCACCCCACAGCCAGGTGTGGAGCACCCCAGCCACCCCACAGCCAGGAGTGGAGCACCCCAGCCACCCCACAGCCAGGTGTGGAGCACCCCAGCCACCCCACAGCCAGGAGTGGACCGCCCCAGCCACCCCACAGCCAGGTGTGGACCATCCAAAGTACTCCACAGTGAGCTGTGGACTGCCCCAGCCACCCCACAGCCAGGTGTGGACCACCCCAGCCACCCCACAGCCAGGTGTGGAGCACCCCAGCCACCCCACAGCCAGGTGTGGAGCACCCCAGCCACCCCACAGCCAGGAGTGGACCGCCCCAGCCACCCCACAGCCTGGTGTGAAGCATCCCAGCCACCCCACAGCCAGGTGTGGAGCACCCCAGCCACCCCACAGCCAGGTGTGGAGCACCCCAGCCACCCCACAGCCAGGTGTGGAGCACCCCAGCCACCCCACAGCCAGGTGTGGAGCACCTCAGCCACCCCTCAGCCTGGTGTGGACCACCCCAGCCACCCCACAGCCAGGTGTGGAGCACCTCAGCCACCCCTCAGCCTGGTGTGGAGCACCCCAGCCACCCCTCAGCCTGGTGTGGAGCACCCCAGCCACCCCACAGCCAGGTGTGGAGCACCTCAGCCACCCCTCAGCCTGGTGTGGAGCACCCCAGCCACCCCACAGCCAGGTGTGGAGCACCCCAGCCACCCCACAGCCTGGTGTGGAGCACCTCAGCCACCCCTCAGCCTGGTGTGGAGCACCCCAGCCACCCCACAGCCAGGTGTGGAGCACCTCAGCCACCCCTCAGCCTGGTGTGGACCGTCCCAGCCACCCCACAGCCAGGTGTGGAGCACCCCAGCCACCCCACAGCCAGGTGTGGAGCACCCCAGCCACCCCTCAGCCAGGTGTGGAGCACCTCAGCCACCCCACAGCCAGGTGTGGAGCGCCCCAGCCACCCCAGCAGCAGAGCTGTGGGTGGTGGTGGGGAACACTTCCCTCCCCACAGCCTGGCAAGCTCTGGAGATCACGTTCCTGGTATTTAGCTGGAAGCTGAGGAGCAGGAGAGGAGGTTCTGGCAGGGATCCCAGCACTCTCTGCTTTACTGGTAGCGGGATGGGGAGCTGCCAGGGCTGGGGGCGGGGGGGGGGCTGGGGCACAGGGATGAGGATGCTCATGCTGGGAGAGCGGCCGGGTGGAGTGGGGGAGGGCAGGAAGCAGGGCGGAGAAGCAAAGGAAGGCGGCGGGGAGGAGCGGCGGGGAGGAGCGGCGGGGCGAGGAGGGAGCCGGCGGAGCTCTGGGGCAGGGCTGCAGGTCCCGCTCGGGAGCTGAGGGGAGAAGCAAAGGGAGGCTCCAGCCCCGCTCAGCAGCCCTGCTCGGCTCTGCTCCCTGGGCTGGGACAGTTCCTTCTGCTCCCGCGGGCAAGCAGGAGACAGCAGAAGCTGTTGGACAGCAGAAGCTGTTGGACACCAAGCTGGGGGCAGGAGTTGATCTGCTGGAGGGCAGAGAGGCTTTGCAGAGGGACCTGGACAGGCTGGACAGATGGGCAGAGGCCAAGGGCATGAGATTCAACACATCCAAGTGCCGGGTGCTGCACATTGGCCACAGCAACCCCAGGCAGTGCTACAGGCTGGGGTCAGAGTGGCTGAGAGCAGCCAGGCAGAGAGGGACCTGGGGGTGCTGGGTGACAGCCAGCTGAACATGAGCCTGCACTGTGCCCAGGTGGCCAAGAAGGCCAATGGCATCCTGGCCTGCATCAGGAACAGTGTGGCCAGCAGGAGCAGGGAGCTCATTCTGCCCTGTGCTCAGCACTGGTTAGGCCACACCTTGAGTCCTGTGTCCAGTTCTGGGCCCCTCAGGTTAGGAAAGATGTTGAGTTGCTGGAAAGTGTCCAGAGAAGGGCAACAAGGCTGGGGAGGGGTCTGGAGCACAGCCCTGTGAGGAGAGGCTGAGGGAGCTGGGGTTGCTTAGCCCAGAGAAGAGGAGGCTCAGGGGTGACCTCATGGCTGTCTACAGCTACCTGAAGGGAGGTTGTAGCCAGGTGGGGGTTGGTCTCTTCTCCCAGGCAGCAGAACAAGAGGACACAGTGTCAAGCTGTGCCAGGGGAGGTTTAGACTGGATATTAGGAGGAAGTTCTATACAGAGAGAGAGTCATTTGCCACTGGAATGTGCTGCCCAGGGAGGTGGTGGAGTGCCCATCCCTGGAGGTGTTTAGGAAGAGACTGGATGGGTGCTTGGTGCCATGGGTTAGTTGATCAGAGGGTGTTGGGTGATAGGTTGTACTCCAGGATCTCAAAGGTCTTTTCCAACCTGGTTAATTCTATTCTATTCTATTCTATTCTATTCTATTCTATTCTATTCTATTCTATTCTATTCTATTCTATTCTATTCTATTCTATTCCATTCCATTCCATTCCATTCCATTCCATTCTATCCTATCCTATCCTATCCTATCCTATCCTATCCTATCCTATCCTATCCTATCCTATCCTATCCTATCCTATCCTATCCTATCCTATCCTATCCTATCCTATTCTCTTCAAAGCCCTGGGGGGGCCCAGCCTGGGGAGGAGCTCCTGGGCTGCACACAGCTCCCCTCCAGCCCAGCCAGGGGGCTGCAGGACACCGAGGAGCCCTCTGCCAGGGGAGGTCCTGCCTCAGCTGTGGGGCCTTGGGGGGCTCCTCTGCCGGAGGGCTCTGTCCAGACCCCAGACCTGGCTTGCTCTGCTGGGCAGAGGGCTGCTGAGTGGGGCAGTGGGGTGGGATCCGCAGCCCCTGGTTGTGCGGTCCCAGAGCAGAGCAGATCCCCAGGCTGGGGGTCATGCAGGGGTGGACCTCACAGCTCTGGGGCACCCAACACAGGAAGGACAGGGAACTGATGGAGAGGGTCCAGAGGAGGCCACAAAGACAATCAGAGGGCTGCAGAACCTCCCCTGAGGGGACAGGTTGGGAGACTTGGGGTTATTCAGCCTGGAGAAGGCTCCAGGCAGACCTCAGAGCAGCCTTCCAGTGCCTGAAGGGGCTCCAGGAGAGCTGGGGAGGGACTCTGGGCAAGGGCTGGGAGTGCCAGGATGAGGGACAATGGCTTTGAGCTGGGAGAGGGGAGATTGAGACTGGAGATGAGGAAGAAATTCATGGCAGTGAGGATGAGGAGACTCTGGCACGGGCTGCCCAGGGAGGCTGTGGCTGCCTCCTGCCTGGAGGTGTTCAGGGCCAGGCTGGATGAGGCCTTGAGCCACCTGGGCTGGTGGGAGGGCTCCCTGCCCATGGCAGGAGGCTGGCTCTGGCTGATCTTGAAGGTCCCTTCCAACACAACCCATGCTGTGGTTCTGTGGGAAGTGAGCCAGGCACAGGAGAGCCACAGAAAGGCTGAACTGAGCCTAAACTCTGAGCCAGGCACAGGAGAGCCACAGAAAGGCTGAACTGAGCCTAAACTCTGAGCCAGGCACAGGAGACCCACAGAAAGGCTGAATTGAGCCTAAACTCTGAGCCAGGCACAGGAGAGCCACAGAAAGGCTGAATTGAGCCTAAACTCTGAGCCAGGCACAGGAGAGCCACAGAAAGGCTGAACTGAGCCTAAACTCTGAGCCAGGAAGGCTGAACTGAGCCTAAACTCTGAGCCAGGCACAGGAGAGCCACAGAAAGGCTGAACTGAGCCTAAACTCTGAGCCAGGCACAGGAGAGCCACAGAAAGGCTGAATTGAGCCTAAACTCTGAGCCAGGCACAGGAGAGCCACAGAAAGGCTGAATTGAGCCTAAACTCTGAGCCAGGCACAGGAGAGCCACAGAAAGGCTGAACTGAGCCTGAACTCTGAGCCAGGAAGGCTGAACTGAGCCTAAACTCTGAGCCAGGCACAGGAGAGCCACAGAAAGGCTGAACTGAGCCTAAACTCTGAGCCAGGCACAGGAGAGCCACAGAAAGGCTGAATTGAGCCTAAACTCTGAGCCAGGCACAGGAGTGCCACAGAAAGGCTGAATTGAGCCTAAACTCTGAGCCAGGCACAGGAGAGCCACAGAAAGGCTGAACTGAGCCTAAACTCTGAACCAGGAAGGCTGAACTGAGCCTAAACTCTGAGCCAGGCACAGGAGAGCCACAGAAAGGCTGAACTGAGCCTAAACTCTGAGCCCGGCACAGGAGAGCCACAGAAAGGCTGAATTGAGCCTAAACTCTGAGCCAGGCACAGGAGAGCCACAGAAAGGCTGAACTGAGCCTAAACTCTGAGCCAGGCACAGGAGAGCCACAGAAAGGCTGAACTGAGCCTGAACTCTGAGCCAGGCACAGGAGAGCCACAGAAAGGCTGAACTGAGCCTAAACTCTGAGCCCGGCACAGGAGAGCCACAGAAAGGCTGAATTGAGCCTAAACTCTGAGCCAGGCACAGGAGAGCCACAGAAAGGCTGAACTGAGCCTAAACTCTGAGCCAGGCACAGGAGAGCCACAGAAAGGCTGAATTGAGCCTAAACTCTGAGCCGGCACAGGAGAGCCACAGAAAAACTGAGCCTAAACTCTGAGCCCGGCACAGGAGAGCCACAGAAAGGCTGAACTGAGCCTAAACTCTGAGCCAGGCACAGGAGAGCCACAGAAAGGCAGCCAGAGCCAACAGGAGAGCAGAAAGGCTGAACTGAGCCTAAACTCTGAGCCCGGCACAGGAGAGCCACAGAAAGGCTGAACTGAGCCTAAACTCTGAGCCAGGCACAGGAGAGCCACAGAAAGGCTGAATTGAGCCTAAACTCTGAGCCAGGCACAGGAGAGCCACAGAAAGGCTGAACTGAGCCTAAACTCTGAGC
Source organism: Picus viridis (assembly GCA_033816785.1). NCBI lineage: Eukaryota > Metazoa > Chordata > Aves > Piciformes > Picidae > Picus > Picus viridis. The sequence goes on from CM066593.1 coordinate 1,958,457, forward strand.
CAGGCACAGGAGAGCCACAGAAAGGCTGAACTGAGCCTAAACTCTGAGCCAGGCACAGGAGAGCCACAGAAAGGCTGAACTGAGCCTAAACTCTGAGCCAGGCACAGGAGAGCCACAGAAAGGCTGAACTGAGCCTGAACTCTGAGCCAGGCACAGGAGAGCCACAGAAAGGCTGAATTGAGCCTAAACTCTGAGCCAGGCACAGGAGAGCCACAGAAAGGCTGAACTGAGCCTAAACTCTGAGCCAGGCACAGGAGAGCCACAGAAAGGCTGAACTGAGCCTAAACTCTGAGCCAGGCACAGGAGTGCCACAGAAAGGCTGAACTGAGCCTAAACTCTGAGCCAGGCACAGGAGAGCCACAGAAAGGCTGAACTGAGCCTAAACTCTGAGCCAGGCACAGGAGAGCCACAGAAAGGCTGAACTGAGCCTAAACTCTGAGCCAGGCACAGGAGTGCCACAGAAAGGCTGAACTGAGCCTAAACTCTGAGCCAGGCACAGGAGTGCCACAGAAAGGCTGAACTGAGCCTAAACTCTGAGCCAGGCACAGGAGTGCCACAGAAAGGCTGAATCTAGCCCTGAGTCTAGGTCCCTGTCTGTGCTGAGGCCTCCAGAGCTGGACACAGCCCTCCAGTATGCAGCACCAGCTCCTCACTGCTCCCACTGCTTTCTTGCCCCCAGGACACATTTCTGTCCCTGTCCTGGGGACCTTAAACCCATCTGGCACCCAGTTCCTGGCTGCTGCTTTGGCCTCAGAAGCACAGGGAGGGCAGAAGCCTCCCTGCCCGTGGTGCCAGGAAGCTCAGAGGGGAGAGCCCTGCTGCATTGGAAGGCATCTGACGGCCTCTCACACCGCCTGCACGGCACCAGCAGGCTGTGGTGGGCAGGGTGGGCGCTCCTCTGTGCCTTGGCTGTCTCCTGGAGCCTGGCAGGAGGGGTGGTTGGCAGGCAGCTGGGTGCCCCCTTGGGAAACCCACGCTGCAGCCCCGGGCTGGGGGAGTTCAGACTCGGCATTTCTCAGCATGAGCCACCAGCAGCAGCTCTCCCACCCCCTCCCGGGGCCCACAGCTGCCCTGCCCTGGGTGCTTGCAGGGCTGCTGCTGCCCTGCCTCCTGCATCTTTCCTCTGCAAGCAGCAAGCTGAGTTTGGCAGGAGCAGCCTGCACTGCCTGGTCCTGGTTCTGGCTTCTCAGCTGGCTGGGGCTGGGGCTGGGGGGGGGGGGGAGGCTGCTGGCTCCTCATCACTGTTCACTGCTCTGCCAGGCTCCTGTGGCAGCTGCAGAGATGAGCAGCAGGAGCTGAGACGTACCTGCAGGCCACTGAGGAGGCAGTGGCACAGCAGCGAGCAGCACCTCTGGGCTCCAAAGCCTGGGGGGGCAGCTGCCAGCACCTTGGGGTGCAGGGGGTGGGTTCATGAGTGGAAGGGACCAGGATGGGCTGAGGGTGAGGGGGTACCCCCATGCTGTGAGCACTTTGTGTGTCCCATGGGTGCTCCCCTGCTGCCTGGGCAGAGCTGCTGTGTGGCTGTAAATCACCACCTGGCTCACGGGGAGACCTGAGAGATGTCTGCAGTGGCTCTCTTCTGCTCTGGAGCTTCAGCTGCTTCACAGAATCACAGCATGCTTGGAAGGCACCTCTGGGGATCACCCTGTCCAAGCCCCCTGCCCCAGCAGGGCACCCACAGCAGCTTGCCCAGGAGCACAGTGGCCAAGGGGGGGGTTGGAAGCTCTCCACACAAGGAGGCTCCCAGGGCTCTCAGCCTCTGCTCCTCACGGAGCTGCTCCAGGCCCCTCAGCAGCTTTGTAGCCTCTGCTGGGCTCTCTCCAGCAGTTCCCTGTCCCTCCTGAAGTGGGGAGCCCAGGACTGGAGGCAGCTCTCCAGCTGTGGCCTCCCCAGGGCCAGGCAGGGGGGCAGCAGAGCCTCTCTCAGCCAGCAGCACAACCGGTCCGGCAGGGCAGGCAGAGGGTGGAGCAGGGACAGGAAGCTTCCCTCCCTGTCACCCACTCAGGGGGTGATTCAGAGCCTTTCCTAACCCAAACTGAGCAAAACAGCCCATAATAGCAGCTGGGCCGTGGCAGCCCTGGCGTGTGGGCAGCCTGATGCCAGAGCAGATAGCGGCGGGGAGCAGCTCAGCTGCTGTGCTCTGCAGCCCTTCTGCAGGTGACCCAGCCTCCAGGGAGCAGAGTGGAGCCCTGCAGGGTTTGCAGGGGGCAGGTTGGGGCCCAGGAGGAGTCAGCTTGGTCTCCACCATGCCACCAGCACACACCTCAGCACCACTGCCTGGGGGGAGGAAGGCAAAAACCTGATCCTTCCTCTTCATCTCTCCTGGGGGGACAGGCTGAGAGCCCTGGGGCTGTTTAGTCTGGAGAAGAGAAGGCTGAGAGGGGATCTGAGCAATGCCTGAGGGCTGGGGGTCAGGATGAGGGTGCCAGGCTCCTTACAGTGGTGCCCAGTGATAGGACAAGGACCAACAGGCACAAGCTAGAGCCCAGGAGGCTCCACCTCGACATGAGGAGAAACTCTGCCCTGATGTGGCCACAGCAGGAGCACTGCCTCCAGCTCTGGGCTCCCCACTCCAGGAGGGACAGGGAGCTGCTGGAGATTGTCCAGAGGAGGCTACAGAGATGCTGAAGGGCCTGGAGCAGCTCTGGGAGGAGGAAAGGCTGAGACCCCTGGGGGTGCTGAGCCTGCAGAAGAGCAGCCCCAGAGGGGAGCTGAGCAATGCTCAGCAAGAGCTAAAGGAGCTGTGGGGGCAAGAGGCTGGGGCCAGACTCTGCTGAGTGGTGCCCAGGGACAGGGCAAGGGGCAGTGGGCACAGACTGGCACCTTGGAGGTTCCATGTGAAGGGGAGGAGGAAGTTGTTTGGTGTGAGGGTGCTGGAGGCCTGGAGCAGGCTGCCCAGAGAGGTTGTGGAGTCTCCTTGTGTGGAGAGCTTCCAGCCCCATCTGGATGTGTGCTGGGTGCCCTGCCCTGGGTGCCCTGCTGGAGCAGTGGGGTTGCTCTGGGTGATCTCTGGAGGTCCCTTCCCACCCCCTACCTTTCTGTGCTTCTGTTCTCACATCCATGGCATTCAGGCTGCCCAGGGAGGTGGTGGAGCCCCCATGCCTGGAGGTGCTCCAGGAGCCTGTGGCCGTGGCACTTGGGGCCATGGCTTGGAGGCCATGGGGGGGTTGGGCTGGGGGCTGGACTGGATGAGCTCAGAGGCCTTTTCCCACCCAAACCATTCTGTGGTTCTATATTTGAGAGCAAGACAGCAAAGCCTCTGTGCCTCTGTGACTCAGCCCTTTGCAATGCAGCCCCTTGGTGGCTTCCTGTGCCTTGAGCACTGTCAGGGCTGAGGATCTCCCCCTGGGTTGGGTCTCCCCAGCCACATTCCTCTCCTGTGGGAAACGTGGGGGTCCTCCAGGCTTGACTTCCCCTGGGCACGTTGCCAGTTGTGCTGGAGGATGGAGTGAGCTGGTGTGGGCCTCCAGCATCCACAGAAGCATCAAACTGCCTGGCTGGAAGAGACCTTCAGATCACTGAGTCCAGCTAGAGCCTCACCTCTCCCTGTGCACAGCTCTCAGACCCTGTCCAGGAGCTCCTCAGCCAAGTGGTTGTTAACACCTCCAGGGATGGAGACTCCATCACCTCCCTGGGCAGCCTGAGCCAGTGCCTGATGACCCTCAAAGAGAAGGAAATGTTCCTCATGCCCAGCCTAACCCTCCCCTGGTGCAACCTGGGGCCATTGCCTCTTGTCCTTGTCTCTTGCTGCCTGGAGGAAGAAGCTGACCTCCACCTGGCTCCAAGCTCCTACCAGGGAGCTGTAGAGAGCAATGAGGTCTCCCCTCAGCCTCTCTTCTCCAGGCTGAACACCCCCAGCATCCATGGAGGATCTCTGGGGGAGGAAGGGTCACATCTGGGGGGAGGCAGCCTCTGCAAGGTGACCTTGCTCTGGAACCTGTCTGCAGCTTCCCTGGGGGCTCTAGGCCATAGATCATAGAATCAAAGAGGTTGGAAGAGACCTCAAAGATCATCAAGTCCAACCTGTCACCCAAGGCCTCATAACTGCTAACCCATGGCACCCAGTGCCACATCCAGTCCCCTCTTGATCACCTCCAGGGATGGGGACTCCACCACCTCCCTGGGCAGCACATTCCGGTGGCAAATGACTCTCAGTGAAGAACTTTCTCCTCACCTCCAGCCTAAACCTCCCCTGGCACAGCTTGAGACTGTGTCCTCTTGTTCTGCTGCCTGGGAGAAGAGACCAACCCCCACCTGGCTACAACCTCCCTTCAGGGAGTTGTAGAGAGCAAGAAGGTCTCCCTTGAGCCTCCTCTTCTCCAGGCTAAGCAACCCCAGCTCCCTCAGCCTCTCCTCACAGGGCTGTGCTCCAGACCCCTCCCCAGCTTTGTTGCCCTTCTCTGGACACCTTCCAGCATCTCAACATCCTTCCTGACCTGAGGGGCCCTGGACTGGCCACAGGACTCAAGGTGTGGCCTAAGCAGTGCTGAGCACAGGGCAGAATGAGCTCCCTGCTCCTGCTGGCCACACTGTTCCTGCTGCAGGCCAGGATGCCATTGGCCCTCTTGGCCCCCTGGGCACACTGCAGGCTCATGTTCAGCTGGCTGTCAACCAGCACCCCCAGGTCCCTCTCCCTTTGGCAGCTCTCCAGCCACTCTGACCCCAGCCTGTAGGTCCTGCTCCTCTGGTGGCCTGGACCTGGTGGGACACAGGCTGATGACCCCCAGTGGGCACTCAGAGCTGGTTGTCTCCATGGGCCTGGTGCATAGTGGGGCAGGAGGCTTCATGCCCTGTGACAACAAGGTGCCAGCATCTCCTGAGCTGTTGCCAAGGCCTTGGACCTCCAGAGGGCTGGCACAGGGGCAGAGCTCCTCTGCTCTGCTGCTTCTCCACCTCTCACCAGGGGGCAGAGGTCTCAGGGAGTTGCAAGGAGCTGCTTCCTGCTTTCATGTGCTTCACACCATGATGTGTCCTCCAGGAGCTCTCTTTTGTTGGATGTGAGGCAGTGTGCTGCTGCTGCTGCCCCTCAGAGCCATCCCCTGAGCTCCCCTGGGGCTCACCTGAGCAAAGGGAGCCGATGGGAGCAGCTCCAGTGTACCCACTTGTCCCAGGGCTGCTTCCCACAGCTCCTACCCAGAGATGAGAGCAGTTCTGGTCCGTGTTGGCCAAGCCTGAGAGCCCAGGAGCTTGCCCTTGGTGAGTGCTGGTCAGGGGAGGGTGGGGAGCAGCTGGTTCTGGAGGATCTCCACGGGGCAGGGAGTGCTGCAAAGGGCTGGGACCAGCAGCTCCTGCTCCAGCTTCACCTCCAGCTGTCCCTGGGCTGCCCCTGCCTCCTTGCTTCCTTGGCTGCAGCAGGCAGTGATGCCCTCCCCTGCAGCCCCTGGTGGGGAGCTGCCATCTCCACCATCCAGACCTGGGGATACGCTGCCCAGGGTGCTACAGGCTCAAGGAAGTCTCCTCCTCTCCTCCTCCTCCTCCTCCTCCTCCCTCCACTTCCATCACTGCTGCTGATTCATCTGCCTCCTGTGCAGAACAGGCTGCACCAGCACAGCAGATGCCCTGACTTCAATCCCACAGCAGTCATCTGCTGTAGCCTCCACTGCAGCAGCCCAGGCCACCAGCACTGCCCCCCTGCCACACCAGTGTGGCCCCCAAGCCCCCAGCCCCTCTGCCTTTGGTGCCCTTGCTGGTGCATTTCCCCCAGACTGGTGTTTCCTCTGCCACCCTGGAGGGAAGCAGGGAAGGATCTGACCCCACTGCTGTTTCCCCAGGCCAGCTGCACCTCCTGCTGAGCCAGGAGGGGCTGCCAGCTGAGTGGAGCTGCCCATATGCCAGAGGGACAGGATGGCATCCAGAGGGCCCTGGACAGGCTGCAGAGGTGGTGCCCAGGTGAGCCTCCTGGGGTTCAACAAGAGCAAGTGCAAGGTCCTGCACCTGGGCTGGAACAATCCTCCCTGTCAGTCCAGGCTGGGGGTGAGGAGGTTGAGAGCAGCCCTGCAGGGAAGGACTTGGGGGTGCTGGGGGGAGAAGCTGGGCAGCAGCCAGCAATGGGCACTGGCAGCACAGCAGGCCAAGGGCAGCCTGGGCTGCATCCAAAGCAGTGTGGCCAGAGCTGGAGAGAGGATCCTGCCCCTCTGCTCTGCTCTGGGGAGACCTCACCTGCAGGGCTGCGTCCTGATATGGGACCCCCAACACTAGAAGGACCTGGAGATGATGCAGAGGAGGCCATGAAAATGCTCAGGGGGTTGGAGCAGCTCTGCCATGGGCCAGGCTGAGGGAGCTGGGGGTGTTCAGCCTGGAGAAGAGAAGGCTCCAGGGAGACCCTAGAGCAGCTTCCAGTACCTGAAGAGGCTACAAGGAGGCTGCAGAGGGACTGCTCCCAGAGGCCTGCAGGGACAGAACCAGGGACAATGGTTTGAAATGAGAGCAGAGCAGATGGAGGTTGGATGTGAGGAACAAGCTCTGCACCAGGAGGGTGGTGGAGCCCTGGCACAGCTTGCCCAGGGAGGTGGTTGGGGCTCCACGCCTAGAACTATTCAAGGTGAGGCTGGAGAGGGCTCTGGGCAGCCTGATCCAGCTGGGGCTGTCCCTGCTGAGTGCAGGGGGCTGGACTGGCTGAGCCTGGGAGGCCACTGTGCTGAGCTGTGCTGAGCTGTGCTGAGCTGTGCTGAGCTGTGCTGAGCTGCCTGGCTGCTGCCTCTGCCACGAGGGAGGAGTCCCCAGGCCCGGCAGGCTGGCAGCAGCAGGTCAGGCTGCAGGGCTCGTTGCTCAGTGTCTGGTGGGTGCCTGCCTCTTCCCTGGGTGCTGGTGGCTCTGCAGGAGCAGGTGGCCTGCTGAGGCAGGGTATTTTTAGCTCTTCCCTCCCTGCAGGCGTGGGTGGAGTGTGCCACTTGTTTGTGGTTGCAGGGTTTGCAATGGGGGGGAGGGCAGGCTGCCCACCTGGGGGTGCCAGCCTAGGGCTGGGCTGTGCTGCAGGGACACTAGCAGCCCCCAGGCCCTGGCTGCTGGGGCAGTGCTCCCACAGGGCTCTGCCTGCTCCCATGTTCAACCAGTCCTGGTGGATAATAATGGCTCAGCAATGTGCTCCTGTGGCCAGCAGAGCCAGGGAGGTTCTCCTCCCCTCTGCTCTGCCCTGGGGAGACCTCACCTGGAATACTGCATCCAGCTCTGGGCTCCCCAGGTCAAGAGGGACAGGGATCTGCTGGAGAGGGTCCAGCAGAGGGCTGTGAGGATGATTAGGGTACTGGAGCACTGCCTGGGGAGGAGAGGCTGAGAGCCCTGGGGGTGGTTAGTCTGGAGAGAAGGCTGAGAGGGATCTGATCAATGTCTATCAATAGCTGAGGGCTGGGGGTCAGGAGGGAAGGGACAGGGACAACCTCTGCTCACTGCACCCTGGGTCAGGCCAAAGGGCAATGAATGGAAACTCCAGCACAGGAGGTTCCACCTCAACATGAGGAGGAACTTCTTCCCTGTGAGGCTCACAGAGCCCTGGAACAGCTGCCCAGAGAGGTTGTGGAGTCTCCTCTGGAGCCTTTCCAGCCCTGTCTGGATGTGTTCCTGTGTGCCCTGTGCTGGACTCTCTGGTCCTGCTCTGGCAGAGGGGTTGGACTGGAAAATCTCCAGAGGCCCCTTCCAAGGCCTTGGCAGCTCTTTCAGGGAGTAACTTTTTCCTGGTGTCCAACCTAAACCTCTTTTAACCCAGCTGTGCTGACCCAGGCACCAGCATCACCACCATGCTCCATGGCAAAGCATTTGGCTCCCCTCCTTCCCCACAGCCCTGGGAGATGCCACCTCTAAGCAGTCAGGAGCTGCCTTCTCTTTCCAGCCTCCATGCCCGGGCTGCACCTCCTTTTCCTCCTGCCAGCCTCTTGACTCAGCTCCTGGTATTCCCAGGCCTGCATCCAAGTTCCCTGCCTGCCTGTCCTGCAGCTCCCTGCCTGCCTGCCCTGCAGCTCTCTGCCTGCCTGTCCTGCAGCTCCCTGCCTGTCTGTCCTGCTGCTCCCTGCCTGCCTGTCCTGCTGCTCCCTGCCTGCCTGTTTCCCTCCTGCTCACGTTCTCCACACCTTGGAGCTGGGAAAGGATGTCCTGAGGGAAAATGCTACCCAGCCTGTCAGGACAGGGCTCTGCAGGGAGCCTTTCCCAAGCCACCTCGGGCTGCTGCAGCCTCCCTGGCACGTGAAGTCGTGGCTGCAAGGCTCTGGCCTGGAGGAAAGCCTTGCTGGAGGCATCTCAGGGCATGGGGCCAGCTGCAGCCTCGTGTTTGCTGGGAAGCCAAGCTGAGGGAGCTGGCAGGCTGCTGGCTGGCCTGGCTCTGAGGCGGTGTGGGGCCGAGCCGCGGGGCTGCAGCGAGCCCTGCAGCCTGCTGGGGACGGGACTCCAGCTCCTCTGATGGCCTCCGCTCCTGCCTTGCAGGTGGCCCACACCTCTTGCACATGAGCACCTCCCAGCAGGTGGGCAGCTCCAGCAGATGCTCCCCCTCCAGCCCCACACTTTGTGGTGGGGGCTGCTTTGGAGGTGTGGTGAGCCAGAGCCAGGCTCTCAGGAGCTGGCATCAGCCCAGGGTTGCTGCTGGGGCTCTTTGTGCTGGTGTTAGAAACCCAGAGCAGAAGCAGGAGAAGCAGCAGCCAACACTGGGGTCGGACTGGATGACCTTTGGAGGTCCCTTCTGACCTTTGGAGGTCTATTCTGACCTTTGGAGGTCTCTTCTGATCATTGGAGGTCTCTTCTGACCCTTGGAGGTCCTTTCTGATCTTTGGAGGTCCCTTCTGACCTTTGGAGGTCTCTTCTGACTCTTGGAGGTCCATTCTTACCTTTGGAGGTCCCTTCTGACCTTTGGAGGTCCATTCTGACCTTTGAAGGTCTCTTCTGACCTTTGGAGGTCTCTTCTGACCTTTGGAGGTCCCTTCTGACCTTTGGAGGTATCTTCTGACCTTTGGAGGTCTCTTCTTACCTTTGGAGGTCTCTTCTGACCCTTGGAGGTCCTTTCTGATCTTTGGAGGTCCATTCTGACCTTTGGAGGTCCATTCTGACCTTTGGAGGTTTCTTCTGACCTTTGGAGGTCTCTTCTTACCTTTGGAGGTCTCTTCTTACCTTTGGAGGTCTCTTCTGACCTTTGGAGGTCCATTCTGACCTTTGGAGGTCCCTTCTGACCTTTGGAGGTCTCTTCTTACCTTTGGAGGTCCATTCTGACCTTTGGAGGTCCCTTCTGACCTTTGGAGGTCTCTTCTTACCTTTGGAGGTCCCTTCTGACCTTTGGAGGTCCATTCTGACCTTTGAAGGTCTCTTCTGACCTTTGGAGGTCTCTTCTGACCTTTGGAGGTCCATTCTGACCTTTGGAGGCCCTTCCAACCCAGCCCATTCCCTGGTTGCATGATCTGTGTGAGCAGCAGCTACGGGAGCTCTGCGTGACCCGGGTGCAGGGGAGAGAAGAGAGGCCTGGAAAGCAGGGGTCCAGACAACCCTTGGAGACATCTCCTGGGGCTGAGCAGGAGGCTGGGTGGCTGCCCTGGCCCCTCCGCTTGCCCATGCTGTGGGTGGGCCAGCCCACGGCTGCCCGCCCTGCCCTCACACAGCGCCGGGGAGCGTCCGGGCGTGAGGCAACCACCTCAGCAAGGTGCTGTGGCGGCAGCCTCACCGCGGCAGAGAGGAGACAGGAGGTGGCTGACTCGCTGCAGGTGCAGACACTGTGGGAGGGCAGGCTGCAGCTCCTGGCTCCAGCAGGCTCCCGGTATGACCGGCGGCAGCTCCCAGCCGGTGCCCGCGCCGGCGGCTGCGGCAGGGATCCGGGGGCCCGGGCGGTGTCTCGCCGCTGGTGCCTGGTTCCACCCGAGCCCGGGAGGCACTGAGGGCAAACCCTCTGCCAGACAGTGGTGCCTGTGTCCTCTGCACGGCCAAGCGTGGCTGGGAGCTGGCTCCTTCCCAGAGCCCTCTGCGTGCGTCTGCCGAGCAGCTCGGCGGCGCTGGCGGCTGCGCGGCGCCGGTGGGGCAGGCGGTGGGGAGGCGGAAACAGAGGCGTGGGAAGGGCAGGGGCTGTGGGTGTGAGGCCCCCAGCTGCATCTCAGGGTGGGATCACAGAATGGGTTGGCTTGGGAAAGGCCTCTGAGCTCATCCAGCCCAACACCAACCCAACCCCACCGTGGCCACCAAACCCTGGCCCCAAGTGCCATGGCCTCAGGGTTCTGGAACCCCTCCAGGCATGGGGACTCCACCACCTCCCTGGGCATCCTGTGCCAGTCCCTGACCAACCATCAACCCAGCATCACCATGGCCATTAAAACATGGCTTCCTTCTCTCCAGCCTGAATCTCCCTCTTTTGTAGAACCATGGAATGGGTTGGCTTGGGAAAGGCCTCTGGGATCACCCAGTCCAACACCAACCCAACCCCACCGTGGCCACCAAACCGTGGCCCCAAGTGCCACGGCCACAGGGTTCTGGAACCCCTCCAGGCATGGGGACTCCACCACCTCCCTGGGCAGCCCGTGCCAGTCCCTGAGCAGATGGCAGCTTAGTCATGTACAGGATGGAGACACTCCAAGGGAGGTCCCTTGGCAAACAGCTGCTCAGCCTTGTCCTCCCGCATCCCATCTTTGCTCTCCTCCAGGGCCAGCTCCAAGAGCAGAAGGAGTTGTAACTGAAGCTGCTGCTGCTGCTGCTGTTGGTCCAAAATTGTGCTTCATCAGAGACATTTTGGCCTCCAAAACCGAGGTGGCAACACCTGGCTGGGTGCAGCCAGCCCTTCAGAGAAGGTTTTCTCCCAGCACCATCTCCTCCTCGATCAGCCAGAGAGGTGCACCTGCTGCCAGCTCCCTTGGGAACGTTTGGGGGTGGGAGGGCCAGAGAGGGGAACCATGGAGGCCTCTAGGCATGAGCCCAGGGTTGGGAGTGCCCCTTCCACTGCCCACCCCTCCATGAAGCCTGGGACACAGCCAGGGTGCAAAGCATGAGACAAAAGGCCGAGGAAAACAACCTCTGCAGCCGAGGCACCAGAGGTGGTGCCTGCCTGGTGGCACATCTGTGGCATCCCCGGCCAGGAGAGCTTTGCAGTGGTGGTTTCCATCTCACCTGTTGTCCCCTCAGGTAGCCAAGCCCCGGGCTCAGCTCCCACAGGCTGCTCCAGAAGCAGCCCAGAGCTGTGGAGAATGAATCTGATGAAGAGGGACTGAAGGAGCTGGGGATGGTCAGCTTGAAACAGAGGAGGCTGAGGGGAGACCTCACTGCTGTCTGCAGCTCCCTGAAAGGAGGTTGTGGAGAGGCTGCTGCTGGTCTCTTCTCACTGGTAATTAGTGATAGAACACGAGGGAAGGGCCTCAAGCTGCCACTGGGTGGTTTTAGCCTGCACACTAGGAAAAGGAGTGGTCAGGAGCTGGAACGTGCTGCCCAGGTGCTGGAGTCTCCAAGCCTGGATGTGTTCAAAGATGGTTTGGATGTGGTGCCTGGGGATGTGGTTTAGTGGTGAGCCTTGCAGAGCAGGGCTCTGGGCTGGCCTTGGTGATCCTGAGGGTCTTTTCCAACCTGAATGTTTCTGTGGCTCTGTGGCTCTGTGGTTGTGTGGCTCTGTGGTTGTGTGGCTCTGTGGTTGTGTGGCTCTGTGGCTCTGTGGTTGTGTGGCTCTGTGGCTGTGTGGCTCTGTGGTTGTGTGGCTCTGTGGTTGTGTGGCTCTGTGGTTGTGTGGCTCTGTGGCTCTGTGGTTGTGTGGCTCTGTGGCTGTGTGGCTCTGTGGTTGTGTGGCTCTGTGGCTGTGTGGCTCTGTGGTTGTGTGGCTCTGTGGCTGTGTGGCTCTGTGGCTCTGTGGTTGTGTGGCTCTGTGCTCTGTTGTGTGGCTCTGTGGTTGTGTGGTTCTGTGGCTCTGTCTGTGTGGTTGTGTGGCTCTGTGGCTGTGTGGCTCTGTGGTTGTGTGTGGCTCTGTGGTTGTGTGGCTCTGTGTGGTTGTGTGGCTCTGTGGTTGTGTGGCTCTGTGGTTGTGTGGCTCTGTGGCTGTGTGGCTCTGTGGCTGTGTGGCTCTGTGGCTCTGTGGTTGTGTGGCTCTGTGGTTGTGTGGCTCTGTGGTTGTGTGGTTCTGTGGTTGTGTGGCTCTGTGGCTCTGTGGCTCTGTGGTTGTGTGGCTCTGTGGCTCTGTGGTTGTGTGGTTCTGTGGCTCTGTGGCTCTGTGGTCTGTGTGGCTCTGTGGTGTGGCTCTGTGGCTGTGTGGCTCTGTGGCTCTGTGGTTGTGTGGCTCTGTGGCTGTGTGGCTCTGTGGCTCTGTGGCTCTGTGGCTCTGTGGCTGTGTGGCTCTGTGGCTGTGTGGCTCTGTGGTTGTGTGGTTCTGTGGCTCTGTGGCTCTGTGGTTGTGTGGCTCTGTGGCTCTGTGGCTGTGTGGCTCTGTGGCTCTGTGGCTCTCTGTGGCTCTGTGGTTGTGTGGCTCTGTGGCTGTGTGGCTCTGTGGCTCTGTGGCTCTGTGGCTCTGTGGTTGTGTGGCTCTGTGGTTGTGTGGCTCTGTGGTTGTGTGGTTCTGTGGCTCTGTGGCTCTGTGGTTGTGTGGCTCTGTGGCTCTGTGGTTGTGTGGCTCTGTGGCTGTGTGGCTCTGTGGCTGTGTGGCTCTGTGGTTGTGTGGCTCTGTGGCTGTGTGGCTCTGTGGCTGTGTGGCTCTGTGGCTCTGTGGCTCTGTGGTTCTGTGGCTCTGTGGCTCTGTGGCTCTGTGGTTGTGTGGCTCTGTGGTTGTGTGGCTCTGTGGCTGTGTGGCTCTGTGGCTGTGTGGCTCTGTGGCTCTGTGGTTGTGTGGCTCTGTGGCTGTGTGGCTCTGTGGTTGTGTGGCTCTGTGGCTGTGTGGCTCTGTGGTTGTGTGGTTCTGTGGTTCTGTGGCTCTGTGGTTGTGTGGCTCTTTGGCTCTGTGGTTGTGTGGCTCTGTGGCTGTGTGGCTCTGTGGCTCTGTGGTTGTGTGGCTCTGTGGCTGTGTGGCTCTGTGGCTCTGTGGTTGTGTGGCTCTGTGGTTGTGTGGCTCTGTGGCTGTGTGGCTCTGTGGCTGTGTGGCTCTGTGGCTGTGTGGCTCTGTGGTTGTGTGGCTCTGTGGTTGTGTGGCTCTGTGGCTCTGTGGCTGTGTGGCTCTCTGGTTGTGTGGCTCTGTGGCTGTGTGGCTCTGTGGCTGTGTGGCTCTGTGGCTGTGTGGCTCTGTGGCTCTGTGGTTGTGTGGCTCTGTGGTTGTGTGGCTCTGTGGCTGTGTGGCTCTGTGGCTGTGTGGCTCTGTGGCTCTGTGGTTGTGTGGCTCTGTGGTTGTGTGGCTCTGTGGTTCTGTGGTTCTGTGGCTCTGTGGTTGTGTGGCTCTGTGGCTCTGTGGTTGTGTGGCTCTGTGGCTGTGTGGCTCTGTGGCTCTGGTTGTGTGGCTCTGTTGTGTGGCTCTGTGGTTGTGTGGCTCTGTGGCTCTGTGGCTCTGTGGCTCTGTGGCTCTGTGGCTCTGTGGTTGTGTGGCTCTGTGGTTGTGTGGCTCTGTGGCTGTGTGGCTCTGTGGCTCTGTGGCTGTGTGGTTGGCTCTGTGGCTCTGTGGCTCTGTGGTTGTGTGGCTCTGTGGTTGTGTGGCTCTGTGGCTGTGTGGCTCTGTGGCTGTGTGGCTCTGTGGCTCTGTGGTTGTGTGGCTCTGTGGCTCTGTGGTTGTGTGGCTCTGTGGCTCTGTGGCTGTGTGGCTCTGTGGCTCTGTGGCTCTGTGGTTGTGTGGCTCTGTGGTTGTGTGGCTCTGTGGTTGTGTGCTCTTTGGCTCTGTGGTTGTGTGGCTCTGTGGCTGTTGCTCTGTGGCTCTGTGGCTGTGTGGCTCTGTGGCTGTGTGGCTCTGTGGCTGTGTGGCTCTGTGGCTCTGTGGTTGTGTGGCTCTGTGGCTGTGTGGCTCTGTGGCTCTGTGGCTGTGTGGCTCTGTGGTTGTGTGGCTCTGTGGCTGTGTGGCTCTGTGGCTCTGTGGCTGTGTGGCTCTGTGGTTTTGGCTCTGTGGTTCTGTGGCTCTGTGGTTCTGTGGCTCTGTGGCTGTGTGGCTCTGTGGCTCTGTGGTTGTGTGGCTCTGTGGCTTGTGTGGCTCTGTGGCTGTGTGGCTCTGTGGTTGTGTGGTTGTGTGGCTCTGTGGCTGTGTGGCTCTGTGTGGCTCTGTGGTTGTGTGGTTGTGTGGCTCTGTGCTCTTTGGCTCTGTGGTTCTGTGCTCTGTGGCTCTGTGGTTGTGTGGCTCTGTGGTTGTGTGGCTCTGTGGTTGTGTGGTTCTGTGGCTCTTTGGCTCTGTGGCTGTGTGGCTCTGTGCTGTGTGGCTCTGTGGCTCTGTGGTTGTGTGGTTCTGTGGCTCTGTGGCTCTGTGGTTGTGTGGCTCTTTGGCTCTGTGGTTCTGTGGCTCTGTGGTTGTGTGGCTCTGTGGCTGTGTGGCTCTGTGGCTCTGTGGTTGTGTGGCTCTGTGGTTGTGTGGCTCTGTGGCTGTGTGGCTCTGTGGCTGTGTGGCTCTGTGGTTGTGTGGCTCTGTGGCTGTGTGGCTCTGTGGTTGTGTGGTTGTGTGGCTCTGTGGTTGTGTGGCTCTTTGGCTCTGTGGTTCTGTGCCTCTGTGGCTCTGTGCCTCTGTGGCTCTGTGGTTGTGTGGCACTGTGGTTGTGTGGCTCTGTGGTTGTGTGGTTCTGTGGCTCTTTGGCTCTGTGGCTGTGTGGCTCTGTGGTTGTGTGGCTCTGTGGTTGTGTGGCTCTGTGGTTGTGTGGCTCTGTGGCTGTGTGGCTGTGTGGCTGTGTGGCTCTGTGGCTCTGTGGTTGTGTGGCTGTGTGGCTCTGTGGCTGAGTGGCTCTGTGGCTCTGTGGCTGTGTGGCTCTGTGGTTGTGTGGTTCTGTGGCTGTGTGGCTCTGTGGCTCTGTGGTTGTGTGGCTCTGTGGTTGTGTGGCTCTGTGGCTGTGTGGCTCTGTGGCTGTGTGGCTCTGTGGCTCTGTGGTTGTGTGGCTCTGTGGTTGTGTGGCTCTGTGGTTGTGTGGTTCTGTGGCTCTGTGGTTGTGTGGCTCTGTGGCTGTGTGGCTCTTTGGCTCTGTGGTTGTGTGGCTCTTTGGTTGTGTGGTTCTGTGGCTCTGTGGCTCTGTGGTTGTGTGGCTCTTTGGCTCTGTGGTTGTGTGGCTCTGTGGTTGTGTGGCTCTGTGGCTGTGTGGCTCTGTGGCTCTGTGGTTGTGTGGCTCTGTGGTTGTGTGGCTCTGTGGCTGTGTGGCTCTGTGGCTGTGTGGCTCTGTGGTTGTGTGGCTCTGTGGTTGTGTGGTTCTGTGGCTCTGTGGCTCTGTGGTTGTGTGGCTCTTTGGCTCTGTGGTTGTGTGGCTCTTTGGCTCTGTGGTTGTGTGGCTCTGTGGCTGTGTGGCTCTGTGGCTGTGTGGCTCTGTGGCTCTGTGGTTGTGTGGCTGTGTGGTTGTGTGGCTCTGTGGTTGTGTGGTTCTGTGGCTCTGTGGCTCTGTGGTTGTGTGGCTCTTTGGCTCTGTGGTTGTGTGGCTCTGTGGTTGTGTGGCTCTGTGGCTGTGTGGCTCTGTGGTTGTGTGGCTGTGTGGCTCTGTGGCTGAGTGGCTCTGTGGCTCTGTGGCTGTGTGGCTCTGTGGTTGTGTGGTTCTGTGGCTGTGTGGCTCTGTGGCTCTGTGGTTGTGTGGCTCTGTGGTTGTGTGGCTCTGTGGCTGTGTGGCTCTGTGGCTGTGTGGCTCTGTGGCTCTGTGGTTGTGTGGCTCTGTGGTTGTGTGGCTCTGTGGTTGTGTGGTTCTGTGGCTCTGTGGTTGTGTGGCTCTGTGGCTGTGTGGCTCTTTGGCTCTGTGGTTGTGTGGCTCTGTGGTTGTGTGGCTCTTTGGTTGTGTGGTTCTGTGGCTCTGTGGCTCTGTGGTTGTGTGGCTCTTTGGCTCTGTGGTTGTGTGGCTCTGTGGTTGTGTGGCTCTGTGGCTGTGTGGCTCTGTGGCTCTGTGGCTGTGTGGCTCTGTGGCTCTGTGGCTCTGTGGCTCTGTGGTTGTGTGGCTCTGTGGTTGTGTGGTTCTGTGGCTCTGTGGCTCTGTGGTTGTGTGGCTCTTTGGCTCTGTGGTTGTGTGGCTCTTTGGCTCTGTGGTTGTGTGGCTCTGTGGCTCTGTGGCTGTGTGGCTGTGTGGTTCTGTGGCTCTGTGGCTCTGTGGTTGTGTGGTTGTGTGGCTCTGTGGTTGTGTGGCTCTTTGGCTCTGTGGTTGTGTGGCTCTGTGGTTGTGTGGCTCTGCGGTTGTGTGGCTCTGTGGCTGTGTGGCTCTGTGGCTGTGTGGCTCTGTGGCTCTGTGGTTGTGTGGCTCTGTGGCTGTGTGGCTCTGTGGCTGTGTGGCTCTGTGGCTCTGTGGTTGTGTGGCTCTGTGGCTCTGTGGCTCTGTGGTTGTGTGGCTCTTTGGCTCTGTGGTTCTGTGGCTCTGTGGTTGTGTGGCTCTGTGGCTGTGTGGCTCTGTGGCTCTGTGGTTGTGTGGCTCTGTGGTTGTGTGGCTCTGTGGCTGTGTGGCTCTGTGGCTGTGTGGCTCTGTGGCTCTGTGGTTGTGTGGCTCTGTGGTTGTGTGGCTCTGTGGTTGTGTGGCTCTTTGGCTCTGTGGTTGTGTGGCTCTGTGGTTGTGTGGCTCTGTGGTTGTGTGGCTCTTTGGCTCTGTGGTTGTGTGGCTCTGTGGTTGTGTGGCTCTGTGGTTGTGTGGCTCTGTGGCTGTGTGGCTCTGTGGCTGTGTGGCTCTGTGGCTCTGTGGTTGTGTGGCTCTGTGGCTGTGTGGCTCTGTGGCTGTGTGGCTCTGTGGCTCTGTGGTTGTGTGGCTCTGTGGTTGTGTGGTTGTGTGGCTCTGTGGTTGTGTGGCTCTGTGGTTGTGTGGCTCTGTGGTTGTGTGGCTCTGTGGCTGTGTGGCTCTGTGGCTGTGTGGCTCTGTGGCTGTGTGGCTCTGTGGCTCTGTGGTTGTGTGGCTCTTTGGCTCTGTGGTTGTGTGGCTCTGTGGTTGTGTGGCTCTGTGGTTGTGTGGCTCTGTGGTTGTGTGGCTCTGTGGCTCTGTGGTTGTGTGGCTCTGTGGTTGTGTGGTTGTGTGGCTCTGTGGTTGTGTGGCTCTTTGGCTCTGTGGTTGTGTGGCTCTGTGGTTGTGTGGCTCTGTGGTTGTGTGGCTCTGTGGCTGTGTGGCTCTGTGGCTGTGTGGCTCTGTGGCTCTGTGGTTGTGTGGCTCTGTGGCTGTGTGGCTGTGTGGCTGTGTGGCTCTGTGGCTCTGTGGTTGTGTGGCTCTGTGGTTGTGTGGCTCTGTGGCTGTGTGGCTCTGTGGCTGTGTGGCTCTGTGGCTCTGTGGTTGTGTGGCTCTGTGGCTGTGTGGCTGTGTGGCTGTGTGGCTCTGTGGCTCTGTGGTTGTGTGGCTCTGTGGCTCTGTGGCTCTGTGGTTGTGTGGCTCTGTGGCTCTGTGATTCTGTGGCTCTCTGGCTCTCTGGCTCTGTGATTCTATGGCTCTGTGGCTCTGTGGTTCTGTGATTCTGAGGTTCTGTGGCTCTGTGTCTTGGAGCTACCTGAGGCTGTCACAAATTGCCTTCCAGAGATGCCCATCCCTCCCCAGCACCCCTAGAAAGGCACAGCTGAGAGCAGACTCGACAGGGAGGCAGCTGGGTCTGGGAGGAACCCGTCCCACCCCATCTGCTGAGGCCAGCAGCCGTCCAGGTGAGGACCTGAGCACAGTTCAGCTGCAACCTCTGGGTCGGCTTTTTCTCAGCGTCCCCTTTTGATCTGTAAATGGGCATCTGCCTCAAAGAGCCGGGGAATGGCTGAATGGAGCAGCAGGTCCCTTTGTCAGGCTGTTCCTCTCTCCCCGGTTACCTTTCTGGTATCCACGGTTACTGCCTCCTCCCGCAGCAGAAAGGTTTCCCTGCCTGCTCCTCCCTCACCTGGCATCTCTCAGTCATTGCTCCAGCCCCGGCGCTGCAGGCACCCAGCTCCACCAGCCTGAGCATCCCCAGCCAGGGAGATTGCCTGGCTGCTCATGACTGGGCTCCTCAATCCAAGAAGGACATTGAGGAGCTGGAGCAGGGCAACACAGCTGGGGAAGGGTCTGGAGAACAGGGCTGGGAGGAGCAGCTGAGGGAGCTGGGGGTGTTCAGCCTGGAGAGGAGGGGGCTGGAGGGAGACCTCATTGCCCTCTGCAGCTCCCTGAGAGGAGGCTGGTGCCCAGGGTGGGTTGGTCTCTTCTCCCAAGGAACAAGTGGCAGGACAATAGGAAAGGCCAATGAAGCTGAGGAAGGGTCTGGAGACCAGGGGCTGAGAGCACAGAGCCCAGAGCTCCCCACAGTCCACCTCAGCCCTGCCCTTTGCCAAGGCTGAGCTAATGTCAGCCCTGCAGCACCCCAGGCAGGCAGTCTGTGGGGCCACTCCTAGCACTCCAACACCCTGAGCAGCTGAGGGAGCTGGGGGTGTTCAGCCTGCAGAAGAGGAGGCTGAGGGAGACCTCATTGCTCTCTGCAGCCCCTTGAAAAGAGGTTGGAGCCAGGTGGAGATTGGGCTCTACTCCTTAGTCTCAGGTGGCAGGAGAGGAAAAGGCCTGACACCGTCAAAGGACAAAGCTGCACTGTCCCCTTCCAAAAACCAGCCCCAGGAACAACTGCTCTGGAACAAAAGGTGGGGCCAGGATGAAGGCCCTCTGAGTGCTCTCAGGAGATGCAGCTCTCCATGCTTGCCCAGCAGCTGCCATCCAGCCTGCCCATGCCACTTCCAACCAGAAAGCCTCAGTGGGGCTCTGACCACACAACAAAACCAGCTGCAGCTGATTACAGCAGCTTGGCCTTCTTCAGGGACACAGGGGTGAGGAAAAAAAGCTCATAGAATGGGTTGGGTTGGAAGGGACCTTCAAGATCAGCCAGCTCCAAGCCCCTGCCAAGGGCAGGGACACCTCCCACCAGCCCAGGCTGCTCAAGGCCTCATCCAGCCTGGCCTTGAACACCTCCAGGGAGGGGACATCCACAGCCTCCCTGGGCAACCTGTGCCAGTGTCTCCCCAGACTCACTGGAAAGAATTTCTTCCTCATCTCCAGTCTCAGTCTCCCCTCTCCCAGCTCAAAGCCATTCCCTCTCATCCTGGCACTCCCAGCCCTTGTCCAAAGTCCCTCCCCAGCTCTCCTGGAGCCCCATCAAGTACTGGAAGGCTGCTCTGAGGTCTCCCTGGCGCCTTCTCTTCTCCATGCTGCTCATCCCCAACTGTCTCAGCTTGTCCCTACAGAGGAGGTTCTCTGCCTTCTGAGCATCTTTGTGACCTCCTCTGGACCTACTCCAGCAGTTCCATATCCCTCTTAAGCTGGGGTCCAACATCCAGCTTCAAGCTCCTGGCTGTCTCACAGTGAGCAGTGTCTCATATTGCTTCCCCTTGACAGGAGGACAGACAATGGCTTGGAACTGGAGCAGGGTAGATTTGTTTGGACATTAGGAAGAAGTTGTTCCCCATGAGGGTGGTGAGAGACTGGCACAGGCTGCCCAGGGAGGTGGTGGCAGCCTCACCCCTGGAGGTGTTTGCAGCCAGGCTGGATGTGGCTGTGAGCAACCTGCTGTAGTGTGAGGTGGAATGGAACTGGATGAACCTTGAGGTCCCTTCCAACCTAACCCATTCTACAGTCTCCTGAGACCTAACAGAGCTGTCCAAAGCCAGGAGCTGAGAAGGTGGCAGCAGGCTGTAGATGTCAGTATCTCTGGTGGAGCAGGAGGAGGAGGAGCAATCTGGAGCAGGCCATGGGCAGGGGAGCAGGATGCCACCGAGGGAGCAGAGCAGGGGCACGAGTGCAGGCAGAGGTGTGGGAGCAGGCTATGGGTGCAGGCGGTGGGTGCACGAGCAGGCGGTGGGTGCAGGTGCAGGCCTGAGTGCAGGAGCAGGTGGTGGGTGCAGGAGCAGGCGGTGGGTGCAGGTGCAGGCCTGAGTGCAGGAGCAGGCGGTGGGTGCAGGAGCAGGCGGTGGGTGCAGGAGCAGGCGGTGGGTGCAGGTGCAGGCGGTGGGTGCAGGAGCAGGCTGAGGGTGCAGGTGCAGGCGGTGGGTGCAGGAGCAGGCGGTGGGTGCAGGAGCAGGCGGTGGGTGCAGGTGCAGGCGGTGGGTGCAGGAGCAGGCTGAGGGTGCAGGTGCAGGCGGTGGGTGCAGGAGCAGGCGGTGGGTGCAGGAGCAGGCGGTGGGTGCAGGTGCAGGCCTGAGTGCAGGAGCAGGCGGTGGGTGCAGGAGCAGGCGGTGGGTGCAGGTGCAGGCCTGAGTGCAGGAGCAGGCGGTGGGTGCAGGTGCAGGCCTGAGTGCAGGAGCAGGCGGTGGGTGCAGGAGCAGGCGGTGGGTGCAGGTGCAGGCCTGAGTGCAGGAGCAGGTGGTGGGTGCAGGAGCAGGCGGTGGGTGCAGGAGCAGGCTGAGGGTGCAGGTGCAGGCGGTGGGAGCAGGAGCAGGCTGAGGGTGCAGGTGCAGGCGGTGGGAGCAGGAGCAGGCTGTAGGTGCGGGAGCAGGCGGTGGGTGCAGGAGCAGGCGGTGGGTGCAGGCCTGGGTGCAGGAGCAGGCTGAGGGTGCAGGAGCAGGAGGTGGGTGCAGGTGCAGGCGGTGGGTGCAGGAGCAGGCGGTGGGTGCGGGAGCAGGCGGTGGGTGCAGGAGCAGGCGGTGGGTGCAGGAGCAGGCTATAGGTGCAGGAGCAGGCGGTGGGTGCAGGAGCAGGCGGTGGGTGCGGGAGCAGGCGGTGGGTGCAGGAGCAGGCGGTGGGTGCGGGAGCAGGCGGTGGGTGCAGGAGCAGGCGGTGGGTGCAGGAGCAGGCTATAGGTGCAGGAGCAGGCGGTGGGTGCAGGTGCAGGCCTGAGTGCAGGGGCAGGCGGTGGGTGCAGGAGCAGGCTGTAGGTGCAGGAGCAGGTGGTGGGTGCAGGTGCAGGCGGTGGGTGCAGGAGCAGGCTGTGGGTGCGGGAGCAGGCGGTGGGTGCAGGAGCAGGCGGTGGGTGCAGGTGCAGGCCTGAGTGCAGGAGCAGGCGGTGGGTGCAGGAGCAGGCGGTGGGTGCAGGTGCAGGCCTGAGTGCAGGAGCAGGCGGTGGGTGCAGGAGCAGGCGGTGGGTGCAGGAGCAGGCCTGAGTGCAGGAGCAGGTGGTGGGTGCAGGAGCAGGCGGTGGGTGCAGGAGCAGGCTGAGGGTGCAGGTGCAGGCGGTGGGTGCAGGAGCAGGCTGTAGGTGCGGGAGCAGGCGGTGGGTGCAGGAGCAGGCGGTGGGTGCAGGCCTGGGTGCAGGAGCAGGCTGAGGGTGCAGGAGCAGGTGGTGGGTGCAGGTGCAGGCGGTGGGTGCAGGAGCAGGCGGTGGGTGCGGGAGCAGGCGGTGAGTGCAGGAGGAGGCGGTGGGTGCAGGTGCAGGCCTGAGTGCAGGAGCAGGCGGTGGGTGCAGGAGCAGGCTGTAGGTGCAGGAGCAGGCGGTGGGTGCAGGAGCAGGCTGTAGGTGCGGGAGCAGGCGGTGGGTGCAGGAGCAGGCGGTGGGTGCAGGCCTGGGTGCAGGAGCAGGCTGAGGGTGCAGGAGCAGGTGGTGGGTGCAGGTGCAGGCGGTGGGTGCGGGAGCAGGCGGTGAGTGCAGGAGGAGGCGGTGGGTGCAGGAGCAGGCTATAGGTGCAGGAGCAGGCGGTGGGTGCAGGTGCAGGCCTGAGTGCAGGGGCAGGCGGTGGGTGCAGGAGCAGGCTGTAGGTGCAGGAGCAGGTGGTGGGTGCAGGTGCAGGCGGTGGGTGCAGGAGCAGGCTGTGGGTGCGGGAGCAGGCGGTGGGTGCAGGAGCAGGCTGTAGGTGCAGGAGCAGGCGGTGGGTGCAGGAGCAGGCCTGAGTGCAGGAGCAGGCGGTGGGTGCAGGTGCAGGCCTGAGTGCAGGAGCAGGCGGTGGGTGCAGGAGCAGGCTGAGGGTGCAGGTGCAGGCCTGAGTGCAGGAGCAGGCGGTGGGTGCAGGAGCAGGCTGAGGGTGCAGGTGCAGGCGGTGGGTGCAGGAGTAGGCTGTAGGTGCGGGAGCAGGCGGTGGGTGCAGGAGCAGGCGGTGGGTGCAGGCCTGGGTGCAGGAGCAGGCTGAGGGTGCAGGAGCAGGTGGTGGGTGCAGGTGCAGGCGGTGGGTGCAGGAGCAGGCGGTGGGTGCGGGAGCAGGCGGTGGGTGCAGGAGCAGGCGGTGGGTGCAGGAGCAGGCTATAGGTGCAGGAGCAGGCGGTGGGTGCAGGTGCAGGCCTGAGTGCAGGGGCAGGCGGTGGGTGCAGGAGCAGGCTGTAGGTGCAGGAGCAGGTGGTGGGTGCAGGTGCAGGCGGTGGGTGCAGGAGCAGGCTGTGGGTGCGGGAGCAGGCGGTGGGTGCAGGAGCAGGCTGTAGGTGCAGGAGCAGGCGGTGGGTGCAGGAGCAGGCCTGAGTGCAGGAGCAGGCGGTGGGTGCAGGTGCAGGCTGTAGGTGCAGGAGCAGGCGGTGGGTGCAGGTGCAGGCCTGAGTGCAGGAGCAGGCGGTGGGTGCAGGAGCAGGCTGAGGGTGCAGGTGCAGGCCTGAGTGCAGGTGCAGGCGGTGGGTGCAGGTGCAGGCTGTAGGTGCAGGAGCAGGCTGTGGGTGCGGGAGCAGGCGGTGGGTGCAGGAGCAGGCTGTAGGTGCAGGAGCAGGCGGTGGGTGCAGGAGCAGGCTGTGGGTGCGGGAGCAGGCGGTGGGTGCGGTAGCAGGCAGTGGGTGCAGGAGCAGGCTGTAGGTGCAGGAGCAGGCGGTGGTTGCAGGAGCAGGCGGTGGGTGCGGGAGCAGGCTGTAGGTGCAGGAGCAGGCGGTGGTTGCAGGAGCAGGCGGTGGGTGCGGGAGCAGGCTGTGGGTGCGGTAGCAGGCAGTGGGTGCAGGAGCAGGCGGTGGGTGCAGGAGCAGGCTGTAGGTGCAGGAGCAGGCGGTGGGTGCAGGAGCAGGCTGTGGGTGCGGGAGCAGGCGGTGGGTGCAGGAGCAGGCGGTGGGTGCAGGAGCAGGCTGTAGGTGCGGGAGCAGGCAGTGGGTGCAGGAGCAGGCGGTGGGTGCAGGAGCAGGCTGTAGGTGCAGGAGCAGGCGGTGGGTGCAGGAGCAGGCTGTGGGTGCGGGAGCAGGCGGTGGGTGCAGGAGCAGGCGGTGGGTGCGGTAGCAGGCTGTAGGTGCAGGAGCAGGCGGTGGGTGCAGGAGCAGGCGGTGGGTGCGGGAGCAGGCGGTGGGTGCAGGAGCAGGCTGAGGGTGCAGGAGCAGGCGGTGGGTGCAGGAGGAGGCGGTGGGTGCAGGTGCAGGCTGTAGGTGCAGGAGCAGGCGGTGGGTGCAGGTGCAGGCCTGAGTGCAGGAGCAGGCGGTGGGTGCAGGAGCAGGCGGTGGGTGCAGGGGCAGGCGGTGGGTGCAGGAGTAGGCGGTGGGTGCAGGGGCAGGCTGTGGGTGCAGGAGCAGGCGGTGGTTGCAGGAGCAGGCGGTGGGTGCAGGAGCAGGCTGTAGGTGCAGGAGCAGGCGGTGGGTGCCGGAGCAGGCTGTAGGTGCGGGAGCAGACGGTGGGTGCGGGAGCAGGCGGTGGGTGCGGGAGCAGGCGGTAGGTGCAGGAGCAGGCTGTAGGTGCGGGAGCAGGCGGTGGGTGCGGGAGCAGGCGGTGGTTGCAGGAGCAGGCGGTGGGTGCAGGAGCAGGCGGTGGGTGCAGGAGCAGGCGGTGGGTGCAGGAGCAGGCTGTACGTGCAGGAGCAGGCGGTGGGTGCGGGAGCAGGCAGTGGGTGCAGGAGCAGGCTGTAGGTGCGGGAGCAGGCGGTGGGTGCGGTGGGTTCAGGCAGGCTGGGTGCAGGAGCAGGCTGTAGGTGCTGTAGGTGCGGGGAGCAGGCGGTGGGTGCGGGAGCAGGCGGTGGTTGCAGGAGCAGGCCTGAGTGCAGGAGCAGGCGGTGGGTGCAGGAGCAGGCTGTGGGTGCGGGGCAGGCGGTGGGTGCAGGAGCAGGCTGTAGGTGCAGGAGCAGGCGGTGGGTGCAGGAGCAGGCCTGAGTGCAGGAGCAGGCGGTGGGTGCAGGAGCAGGCTGAGGGTGCAGGTGCAGGCCTGAGTGCAGGAGCAGGCGGTGGGTGCAGCTGAGCAGGCTGTAGGGTGCAGGAGCAGGCGGTGGGTGCAGGGAGCAGGCCTGGGTGCAGGAGCAGGCGGTGGGTGCAGGAGCAGGCTGAGGGTGCAGGTGCAGGCCTGGGTGCAGGAGCAGGCGGTGGGTGCAGGAGCAGGCGGTGGGTGCAGGTGCAGGGCGGTGGGTGCAGGAGCAGGCGGTGGGTGCTGCAGGAGCAGGCTATAGGTGCAGGAGCAGGCGGTGGGTGCAGGCCTGAGTGCAGGAGCAGGCGGTGGGTGCAGGAGCAGGCTGGTGGGTGCAGGTGCAGGCGGTGGGTGCAGGAGCAGGCCTGAGTGCAGGAGCAGGCGGTGGGTGCAGGTGCAGGAGCAGGCTGTAGGTGCAGGCCTGGTGCAGGAGCAGGCGGTGGGTGCAGGTGCAGGCTGTAGGTGCAGGAGCAGGGCGGTGGGTGCAGGTGGCCTGAGTGCAGGAGCAGGCGGTGGGTGCAGGAGCAGGCTGAGGGTGCAGGTGCAGGCCTGAGTGCAGGTGCAGGCGGTGGGTGCAGGTGCAGGCTGTAGGTGCAGGAGCAGGCTGTGGGTGCGGGAGCAGGCGGTGGGTGCGGGGGGAGCAGGCGGTGGGTGCGGGAGCAGGCTGTGGGTGCGGTAGCAGGCAGTGGGTGCAGGAGCAGGCGGTGGGTGCAGGAGCAGGCTGTAGGTGCAGGAGCAGGCGGTGGGTGCAGGAGCAGGCTGTGGGTGCGGGAGCAGGCGGTGGGTGCAGGAGCAGGCGGTGGGTGCAGGAGCAGGCTGTAGGTGCGGGAGCAGGCAGTGGGTGCAGGAGCAGGCGGTGGGTGCAGGAGCAGGCTGTAGGTGCAGGAGCAGGCGGTGGGTGCAGGGCAGCAGGCGGTGGGTGCAGGAGCAGGCGGTGGGTGCGGTAGCAGGCTGAGGGTGCAGGAGCAGGCGGTGGGTGCAGGGAGGGTGCAGGAGCAGGCGGTGGGTGCAGGTGCAGGCTGTAGGTGCAGGAGCAGGCGGTGGGTGCAGGTGCAGGCCTGAGTGCAGGAGCAGGCGGTGGGTGCAGGAGCAGGCGGTGTAGGTGCAGGAGTAGGCGGTGGGTGCAGGGGCAGGCTTTGGGTGCAGGAGCAGCGGTGGTTGCAGGAGCAGGCGGTGGGTGCAGGAGCAGGCTGTAGGTGCAGGAGCAGGCGGTGGGTGCAGGAGCAGGCTGTAGGTGCGGGAGCAGACGGTGGGTGCGGGAGCAGGCGGTGGGTGCGGGAGCAGGCGGTGGGTGCAGGAGCAGGCTGTAGGTGCGGGAGCAGGCGGTGGGTTCAGGAGCAGGCTGTACGTGCAGGAGCAGGCGGTGGGTGCGGGAGCAGGCAGTGGGTGCAGGAGCAGGCTGTAGGTGCGGGAGCAGGCGGTGGGTGCGGGAGCAGGCAGTGGTTGCAGGAGCAGGCGGTGGGTGCAGGAGCAGGCGGTGGGTGCAGGAGCAGGCGGTGGGTGCGGGAGCAGGCGGTGGGTGCGGGAGCAGGCGGTGGGTGCGGGAGCAGGCGGTGGGTGCAGGAGCAGGCGGTGGGTGCAGGAGCAGGTGGTGGGTGCAGGAGCAGGCGGTGGGTGCAGGAGCAGGCGGTGGGTGCAGGAGCAGGCTGTAGGTGCGGGAGCAGGCGGTGGGTTCAGGAGCAGGCTGTACGTGGAGGAGCAGGCGGTGGTTGCAGGAGCAGGCGGTGGGTGCAGGAGCAGGCGGTGGGTGCAGGAGCAGGCGGTGGGTGCAGGAGCAGGCGGTGGGTGCGGGAGCAGGCGGTGGGTGCGGGAGCAGGCGGTGGGTGCAGGAGCAGGCGGTGGGTGCAGGCCTGGGTGCAGGAGCAGGCGGTGGGTGCAGGCCTGGGTGCAGGTGCAGGCCACTTCAGCAGCCTGCCTGCAGGCTGTGTATTAGCCCTGAATTCATGTCCTGCGGGCCGGGGAACCAGGATCATGCAGGGATTAGGCAGGCATTACCCCTTTGTTGGAGCTGATGTTTTGGGGATAATCTGGCAGCTTTAGCTAATACATTAGTACAGAAACCCCTTCAATCACAGCAGCAGACTGTAAGCAGATTTGGGTGCTGCAGCAGAACTCTGCCAGGGCCCTGCTGCCGCTCTGCTCCTCTGCCCAGCCTGCAGTGTGGCGCAGCCCGCCCCTGGCAGCCACACAGGGACCCTGTGCTGGGCTGGACTCCTAGGTGAGAATCACAGGATCCTAGAATCCCAGAACTGTAGAGTCATGGAATCCCAGGATCCTAGAGTCACAGAAGTGTAGAGTCATGGAATCATCCCAGAAGCCCAGGGTATGAAAATCCTGGAGTCCTACAATCACAGCAGCAAGGAATCAGCCCAGAAGCCCAGAATCCTAAACTCATAGAATCCTGGAATCCCAGAACTGCAGAGTCACAGAATCCCAGGATCCCAGAATCCTGGAATCACAGAATCCTAGAGTCACAGAATCCTAGAATCCCAGGATATGAAAATCCTGGAATCTTAGAGTCCCAGAATCACAGCTTCAGTGAATCAACCCAGGACAACAGAATCCTAGAATCAGTCAATCCCAGGCCCTAGAGGCCTAGAATCCCAGAGCCCCAGAATCCCAGGAGCCTACAATCCTAGAGTCCTAGAATCCCAGAATCAAATCATCATCCCAGAATCCATCAATCCCAGAAGTCCTAGAATCATAGAACCCCACAATCCCAGAACCAGAGAGTCCTAGAATCATAGAACCCCACAATCCCAGGATACTACAACCCCAGAATCCTAGAGTCCTAGAATCCCAGCATCAAGGAACCATCCCAGAATCCTCAAATCCCAGACTCCTAGAATCCCAGAACCATAGAGTCCTAGAATCACAGAACCCCAGAATCCCAGGGTACTAAAACCCCAGAATCCTAGAGGCCTAGAATCACAGCATCAAGGAATCATCCCAGAAGCCTCAAATCCCAGAATCCTAGAATCTCAGAACCATAGAGTCCTAGAATCCCAGAACCCCAGAATCCCAGGATACTACAATCCTATAATCCTAGAGTCCTTGAATCCCAGAATCAAGGAATCATCCCAGAAGCCTCAAATCCCAGACTCCTAGAATCCCAGAACCATAGAGTCCAAGAATCCCAGAGTCACAGAACTGTAGAGTCATAGAATCATAGAATCCCAGGATATGAAAATCTTGGGATCTTAGAGTCCTAGAATCACAGCTTCAAGGAATCATCCCAGACTAACAGAACCCTAGAATCCTCAAACCCCAGAACCATAGAGGCCTAGAATCCCAGAACCCCAGAATCCTACAATCCTAGTGTCCTAGAATCCCAGAAGCAAGGAATCATCCCAGAGTCCTCAAATCACAGAATCCCAGAACCATAGAATCCCAGAACCCCAGAATCCCAGGATACTACATTCCTAGAGGCCTAGAATCCCAGAATCAAGGAATCAACCCAGAATCCCAGAATCCTCAAATCCCAGAATCCCAGAACCAGAGAGTCCTAGAATCACAGAACCCCAGAATCCCAGGGTACTAATACCCCAGAATCCTAGAGTCCTTGAATCCCAGAATCAAGGAATCATCCCAGAAGCCTCAAATCCCAGACTCCTAGAATCCCAGAACCATAGAGTCCTAGAATCATAGAACCCCAGAATCCCAGGATACTACAATCCTAGAGGCCTAGAATCCCAGAATCAAGGAATCATCCCAGAATCCTCAAATCCCAGAATCCCAGAACCATAGAGTCCTAGACTCACAGAACCCCAGAATCCCAGGGTACTAAAACCCCAGAATCCTAGGAGTCCTAGAATCCCAGAATCAAGGAACCATCCCAGAATCCTAGAATCCCAGATTCCTAGAATCCCAGAACCATAGAGTCCTAGAATCATGGAACCCCAGAATCCCAGGATACTACAACCCCAGAATCCTAGAGGCCTAGAATCCCAGCATCAAGGAACCATCCCAGAATCCTAGAATCCCAGACTCCTAGAATCCCAGAACCATAGAGTCCTAGAATCCCAGAACCCCAGAATCCCAGGATACTACAATCCTAGAGGCCTAGAATCCCAGCATCAAGGAACCATCCCAGAATCCTAGAATCCCAGACTCCTAGAATCCCAGAACCATAGAGTCCTAGAATCACAGAACCCCAGAATCCCAGGATCCTAAAACCCCAGAATCCTAGAGGCCTAGAATCCCAGCATCAAGGAACCATCCCAGAATCCTAGAATCCCAGACTCCTAGAATCCCAGAACCATAGAGTCCTAGAATCCCAGAACCCCAGAATCCCAGAATCCTACAATCCTAGAGGCCTAGAATCCCAGCATCAAGGAACCATCCCAGAATCCTTGAATCCCAGAATCCTAGAATCCCAGAACCCCAGAATCCCAGAATCCTACAATCCTAGAGGCCTAGAATCCCAGCATCAAGGAACCATCCCAGAATCCTTGAATCCCAGAATCCTAGAATCCCAGAACCATAGAGTCCTAGAATCACAGAACCCCAGAATCCCAGGATCCTTCAATCCTACAATCCTAGAGTCCTAGAATCCCAGCATCAAGGAATCATCCCAGACTCATAGAACTCATAGAATCAGAGAACCACAGAATCCCAGAGTCTTAGACTGGTTTGGTTTGGAAGGGACCTTAAAGATCCTTTCTGGGTGCTGGAGCTGGTGAAGGAAGCCTTTTGAGGAGCTGCTGAGGGACCTGGGGTTGTGTAGCGCTGAGGAGGCTGAGGGAGACCTCGCTGCTCTCCACAGATCCCTGAGAGGAGGCTGGAGCCAGGTGGGGGTTGGGCTCTGCTCCCTAGTCTCAGGTGATAGAAGGAGAGGAAATGGCCTCAAGTTGTGCCAGGGGAGGGTTGGGTTGGAGATGAGGAACAGTTCCTTCACCGAGAAGCTCCTCAGGCATTGGCCCAGGCTGCCCAGGGCTGTGGTGGAGTCCCCATCCCTGGAGGTGTTTTAAAGACATTTAGATGAGTTTGGGGACGTGGTCTGCCAGTTGGGCAGAGGGAGATGTGATATTCTGGTAGGAACTGAGGGTCTTAAGAGCTTTTCCAACCAAAATGATTCCATGTCTCTCTAAGTGGAGTCACCGTCCCTGGAGGTGTTCAAGAGGGGATTGGATGTGGCACTTGGTGCCACGGTCTAGTCATGAGGTCTTGGGTGATGGGTTGGGCTTGATGATCTTTGAGGTCTCTTCCAACCTTGGTGATACTGTGATACTGTGATCCAGAGTGGAATCCCTGTGCAGGAGCAGGGAGATGTGTTCCCAAGGCCTCATTCAAGGCAGGTAGGGAGGATGCAAGGCAGGGAGGGAGGATTCAACTCGGGAGGGAGGATCCAATGCAGGAAGGGAAGATTCAAGGCAGGGAGGGAAGATTCAAGGCAGGGAAGGAAGATTCAATGCAGGGAGGGAGGGTTCAATGCAGGGAGGGAAGATTCAAGGCAGGGAAGGAAGATTCAATGCAGGGAGGGAGGGTTCAATGCAGGGAGGGAGGATTCAATGCAGGGAGGAAGATGCAGCAGAGGGATGGAGGATTTAGTGCAGGGAGGGAGGATTCAGTGCACAGAGGGAAGATGCAGCAGAGGGATGGAGGATTCAGTGCAGGGAGGGAGGATTCAATGCACAGAGGGAAGATGCAGCAGAGGGATGGAGGATTCAATTCAGGGATGGAGGATTCAGTGCAGGAATGGAAGATTCAGTGCAGAGAGGGAAGATGCAGCAGAGGGATGGAGGATTCAGTGCAGGGAGGGAGGATTCAATGCACAGAGGGAAGATGCAGCAGAGGGATGGAGGATTCAATTCAGGGATGGAGGATTCAGTGCAGGAATGGAAGATTCAGTGCAGAGAGGGAAGATGCAGCAGAGGGATGGAGGATTCAATTCAGGGATGGAGGATTCAGTGCAGGAATGGAAGATTCAGTGCAGAGAGGGAAGATGCAGCACAGGGATGGAGGATTCAGTGCAGGGAGGGAGGATTCAGTGCAGGGAGGGAAGATGCAACACAGGGATGCAGGATTCAATGCAGGAAAGGAGGATTCACCACAGGGAGGGAAGATACAGCACAGGGATTGAGGATTCAGTGCATGGAGGGAGGATTCAATGCTGAGAGGGAATATGCAACAGAGGAATGGAGGATTCAGTGCAGGAATGGAGGATTCAGTGCAGGGAGGGAAGATGCAGCACAGGGATTGAGGATTCAGTGCAGGGAGGGAGGATTCAGTGCAGGGAGGGAAGATGCAGCACAGGGATGGAGGATTCAGTGCAGGGAGGGAGGATCCAATGCAGAGAGGGCAGATGCAGCACAGGGAGGGAGGATTCAGTGCAGGGAGGGCAGATGCAGTGCAGGGAGGGAGGATTCAGTGCAGGGAGGGAGGATTCAATGCAGAGAGGGAAGACGCAACACAGGAATGGAGGATTCAGTGCAGGAATGGAGGATTCAGTGCAGGGAGGGAAGATGCAGCACAGGGATTGAGGATTCAGTGCAGGGAGAGAGGATTCAGTGCAGGGAGGGAAGATGCAGCACAGGGATTGAGGATTCAGTGCAGGGAGAGAGGATTCAGTGCAGGGAGGGAAGATGCAGCACAGGGATGGAGGATTCAGTGCAGGAATGGAGGATTCAGTGCAGGGAGGGAAGATGCAGCACAGGGATTGAGGATTCAGTGCAGGAATGGAGGATTCAGTGCAGGGAGGGCAGATGCAGTGCAGGGAGGGAGGATTCAGTGCAGGGAGGGAGGATTCAATGCAGAGAGGGAAGACGCAACACAGGAATGGAGGATTCAGTGCAGGAATGGAGGATTCAGTGCAGGGAGGGGAAGATGCAGCACAGGGATTGAGGATTCAGTGCAGGGAGAGAGGATTCAGTGCAGGGAGGGAAGATGCAGCACAGGGATGGAGGATTCAGTGCAGGAATGGAGGATTCAGTGCAGGGAGGGAAGATGCAGCACAGGGATTGAGGATTCAGTGCAGGGAGAGAGGATTCAGTGCAGGGAGGGAAGATGCAGCACAGGGATTGAGGATTCAGTGCAGGGAGAGAGGATTCAGTGCAGGGAGGGAAGATGCAGCACAGGGATGGAGGATTCAGTGCAGGAATGGAGGATTCAGTGCAGGGAGGGAAGATGCAGCACAGGGATTGAGGATTCAGTGCAGGAATGGAGGATTCAGTGCAGGGAGGGCAGATGCAACACAGGAATGGAGGATTCAGTGCAGGGAGGGAAGATGCAGCGCAGAGAGGGAGGATTCAGGGCAGGGAGGGCAGATGCAGCGCAGGGAGCGAGGATTCAGCACAGGGAGGGAGGATTCAGCACAGGGAGGGAGGATTCAGCACAGGGAGGGAGGATTCAGGGCAGGGAGGGAGGATTCGGGGCAGGGAGGGCAGATGCAGCGCAGGGAGGGAGGATTCAGGGCAGGGAGAGCAGATGCAGTGCAGGGAGGGCAGATTCGAGCCGCGCTGTCAGAACACACCGACGGTAAGGAACACCCAAGCCCAGATGACACATCTGGAGTTCTCCAGGAGCTCCAAACCCAGTGACTAAGCTCTTAGCACTAAGACACCAATTCACAGCCTTCCAACAGTTGGCCAGGGGGCACTAAATGCTGGGGCTAGGTTTTGAAGAAGGCCCGGGGGTGTGCTAGGGATTAGAAAGCAATCAGCTCTGCTGCGGTGCCAGGAAACGGCTGAAACAGTTCTGTGGAAACATAATTAGGAATCTGGTGGAGCAGGAGATCCTGAGCTGCCCTCCCCAGCCCTTCAAACCAGCACACAGCAGCCCAGCACCTCCCCTTTGCTGGCCCAGGTCGGTCCCCCTAGCTCAGGTGCCCTCACGGACGCACAGTTCCTCTCCACAACTTCCCTGGGAGGAGGCTGGAGCCAGGTGGGGGTTGGGCTCTGCTCCCTAGTCTCAGGTGACAGAAAGAGAGGAAATGGCCTGCAATTGTGCCAGGGGAGGGTTAGGTTGGAAATGAGGAACTATTTCTTTGCTGCCAGAGTGGTCAGGGACTGGCACAGGCTGCCCAGGGAGGTGGTGGAGTCCCCATGCCTGGAGGGGTTCAAGGAGCCCGTGGCCATGGCACTTGGGGCCACGGTTTGGTGGCCATGGTGGGGTTGGGTTGCTGCAGAGAATCAGAGAATCAGAAGATCAGAGAATCAGAGTCAGAGTCAGAGAGTCAGAGGATCAGAGAATCAGAGTCAGAGAATCAGAGAATCAAAGAATCAGAGAGTCAGAGAATCAGAGAATCAGAGTCAGAGAATCAGAGTCAGAGAATCAGAGAATCAGAGTCAGAGAATTAGAGAGTCAGAGAGTCAGAGAATCAGAGTCAGAGAATCAGAGAATCAAAGAATCAGAGAGTCAGAGAGTCAGAGAGTCAGAGAATCAGAGTCAGAGAATTAGAGTCAGAGGATCAGAGAATCAGAGTCAGAGAATCAGAGAGTCAGAGAGAGAATCAGAGAATCAGAGTCAGAGAATCAGAGTCAGAGAATCAGAGAATCAAAGAATCAGAGAGTGAGAGAGTCAGAGAATCAGAGAATCAGAGTCAGAGAATCAGAGAGTCAGAGTCAGAGAGTCAGAGAATCATGGAATCATTGAGGTTGGAAAAGCCCTTTAAACTCCGCTAGCCCAACCATTCTCTAACTCTCCCAAGCCTGACACTAAACCCTGGCCCTCAGCACCACGTCTCTGCCTCTTTCCAACACCTCCAGGCATGAGCATTCCACCACCTCCCTGGGCAGCCTGTGCCAGGCTTTGAGAACCCTTTCAGGGAAGAAGTTTCTTCTGGTGACCAACCTAAACCTCTCCTGGTGCAGCTTGAGGCCATTTCCTCTTTCTCCTTGTTCCAAGATCTCCTCAGGCTGGAAGAGAAGGAGCAGAAACCAAGCAGCCAAGTGACCAAAGAGCCACCAAGCCCCTGCAGCCAGCCAGGGTGAAAGCAGCAGCAGGGTGTCCTGGCCAGCTGGGCCTGGGTGTGCTGCCTTCCACTGAGGGAAGGGTTATATTTTGGGTTGCATTTTTGGGCTCTGTTTCCTTGCTGCTAACAACAGGATTGCAAAAATAGAGCCCTGTGATGGGATCTCTTGGATCACTTCCTCCCCTCCCACCCTTCCTCGGTGGGTGGAGGGGTCACGGAAAGATCCCACAGGGCTTTAAATACCTCACCCAGACCGACAGAAGCAGCCCCAACCAAAGCAGCTGGGAAAAAGGCTTCTCTGCAATAAGCTTTGTGACAGACCCTCCCCCCCGCCCCCCAGCCCCTTGCCACCCAGCAGCAGAGCTCCTGCTGCTCAGAGGGTCCTTAGGAGCTCGCTGTGCCCCCCCGGCAGAACAGCCCCACGCAGCCCCTCTCCCCACGTTGTTATGAGGTGGGGGTGCAGGCAGTCAGCTGGCACAGAGGAATGTTTCTGCCCTGGGTTGTTCTTGGCAGGAAGCAGAGCAAGCAGCTCCCCCAGGGCCTCCTCTGCCTGCCTTGTGCCCCAGGGCGTTCACGCACCTTCCTCCAGAGCTTTGGGCACCAGCGAGACCGCAGGGCTGGTCTGGAGGGATGCTGCTCAGGGAACCCCACTGCAGCTTCCCACAGCATATGCCAAGGGGCCTGAGGACAAGAAATCAAGAGGGACAATTCCCCCCCCCGCCTCCTCCCCACTTTTTAACTGTTGGAAAAGTAGGACAGGTCTCCCAGGCTCTCCTGTGCTCCTTCCAGCTTCACTCCGGTTCACTCCCGCCCAGCCCTGCCCTGCCTGGCTCCACCGACAGTCTGCTCAAGCTCCACAGCGGCCCCCATTTCACTGCACCCCCTTGGAGCTGGGCCTGGCTGCTGCCTCCCAGGGTGCCAGTGCTGCAGGCACGGACTCACAAAGAGCTAAAGAAGGGCAGAAGAGAGGAGCAAGGTGCCCAGCCTGGGAACTGCTCCTTCAGCCCAGCCACTGGAGGAGGCTGAGCAGCTTCTCAGTGCTCAACAAGGAGCTCTCACTCTCTGGCATCCCCAGGATGCAGCAGAAGGTGATGACCACCATGTACATCTCTGGTGGGTCTGGTGCTGATGGCTCTGCATGGTTGATGTGGCAGTGATGGTGCTGCCCTGACTCTCCTTTCCTGCATCCCCTGCAGCAGCACCCCCACGACTGCCTGTGGGGCCTCACCAGAGTGGGGTTTGTACAGGGGCCAGCAAAGAGTCACAGAGAATCCCAGCAGGGTGGCTTAGAAAGGACCTCAGGAGCTCACCCAGTCCAAGCCCCTGCTCAGGGAGTGCACCCACAGCAGCTTGCCCAGCAGCACAATGCCCAGGGTGGGCTGGAAGCTCTCCACACAAGGAGACTCCACAACCTCTCTGGGCAGCCTGCTCCAGGCCTCCAGCACCCTCACACCAAACAACTTTCTCCTCCTGCTCAGGTGGAACCTCCTGGGTGCCTGTCTGTGCCCCTTGCCCCTTGTGCTGTCCCTGGGCACCACTGACAAGAGTCTCACCCCTGTGCTTCTGAACAGGACTCTGGCACTCATGGTCCTCTCTGGCCCCTGTGGCACTCCCCACACCTGGCTCCACCTCAGCTGGTTTCATGTCTCTGATTACATTAGCCTTGATTCATCTGCACTGCGATGAGGTGGCCAAGAAGGCCAATGGCATCCTGGCCTGCAGCAGTGTGGCCAGCAGGAGCAGGGAGCTCATTCTGCCCTGTGCTCAGCACTGCTTAGGCCACACCTTGAGTCCTGTGTCCAGTTCTGGGCCCCTCAGTTTAAGAAGGACATTGAGACTCTTGAATGTGTCCAGAGAAGGGCAACAAGGCTGGGGAGGGGTCTGGAGCACAGCCCTGTGAGGAGAGGCTGAGGGAGCTGGGGTTGCTTAGCCTGGAGAAGAGGAGGCTCAGGGGAGACCTTCTTGCTCTCTACAACTACCTGAAGGGAGGTTGTAGCCAGGAGGGGGTTGGTCTCTTCTCCCAGACACCAGAACAAGAGGACACAGTGTCAAGCTGCACCAGGGGAGGTTTAGGCTGGAGGTGAGGAGAAAGTTCTCCCCAGAAAGAGCAATTGGCCATTGCAATGTGCTGCCCAGGGAGGTGGTGGAGTCCCCATCCCTGGAGGTGTTCAAGAAAGGCTTAGATGTGGCACTTGGGGCCATGGTTTGGTTGTCAGGAGGTGTTGGGTGATAGGTGACAGGTTGGACTTGATGATCTCCAAGGTCTTTTCCAACCTGGTTGATTGATTCTGTGACTCTGTGAGGTTGGAGGGCCAGGGCAAGGCTCTGGCCACAGGAGGGGGAACAGGAAGAACATCTGCCTGGTGGTGGTGACTGTCCACATCATTCACAGCATTGTAGAATCAGAGGTTGGAAAGGACCTTTAAAGGTCATTTAGTCTTGTGCTCAGCAGGGACAGCTGCAGCAGGTTGCTCAGAGCCCCCAACAATCTGACCTGGAGTGATTCCAGGGATGGGAATGCCATGGCCACAGGTTCCTTGAACACCTCCAGGGATGGGGATTCCACCACCTCCCTGGGAAGCCTCTGCCAAGCCCTGACAGCAAAGAAATTGTTCCTCATCTCCAGCCTGTTCCAGTGCCTGACCTGGGCCACCAAAGCATCATAGGTAGTGTTGGGTGATAGGTTGGACTCGATGACCTCAAAGGTCTCTTCCAACCTGGTTTGGCCTATTCTATTCTACTCTATTCTATTCTATTCTATTCTATTCTATTCTATTCTATCCCATCCCATCCCATCCCATCCCATCCCATCCTATTCTATTCTATTCTATTCTATTCTATTCTATTCTATTCTATTCTATTCTATTCTATCCCATCCCATCCCATCCCATCCCATCCCATCCCATCCCATCCCATCCCATCCCATCCCATCCCATCCTATTCTATTCTATTCTATTCTATTCTATTCTATTCTATTCTATTCTATTCTATTCTATTCTATTCTATTCTATTCTATTCTATTCTATTCTATTCTATTCTATTCTATTCTATTCTATTCTATTCTATCCTGTCCTGTCCTGTCCTGTCCTGTCCTGTCCTGTCCTGTCCCGTCCCGTCCCTGCAAGAGGCCACAATGGCCCTGGCTTCCCTTTCTACCTTGTCAAGGAGACCCCTCCCTGTCACCCTGTCCTGAGTGCCTGGAGGTGGCCACCCCATTGCCCAGGGGCTGAGAGAGCCCAGTGATGGGGCACCACACTTCAGCACCGACCCTGGGGCAGAGGGCAGGGTCCTGTCCCATCAGAGCAGCTCCAGCCCCAGTCCAGCAGTGAGGCAAGCTGCAGGCAGTGGCCATGGACTTGTTTGCCTGCCCCGGCTCCCCCGGCCCCTGGCTTGCCAGGCCCAGGGGCACGTGGGCTGTGGTGCCTCTCAGGGTGCCAAGGGAGCTTTTCTTCTCTTCACAGGGATGCAAACCTTTCCCAAATCAAAGTGCTTGGGTGGCTTTGAAGAGTTTCCCACGGAGATGAAATGGGGCTGTTTGTGAGCAGCAGCGAGCCCTGCTGAAGCCAGAGCTGCTGCTGGGGCAGTGTCTGGGCTGCTGGGCAGCACTGGACCAAGGTCAGGGATCCTGGAGCTACCCCAAACTGGGGGCTTTGGTGACCTGAGCAGGTGTGAGGCCAAAGGAGCCAGCCCCCCCCCCCCCCCCAGGACAAAAGCCACCAGCACAGGGCTCCCCTAAGGCCCCTCTGCCAGGCTGGCAATGGTGTGGGGTGAAAGGGAACATAGGAGGGGTTTAGAGGATTGTGTGGAGCTGCTTCAGATGTTCAAAGGGTTCCCTACACCAGAAGGTGCCACACAAATCCACAGCTCCCCAGGAGCCATCAGGAGGAGAAAAGCAAATTTGAGGGCCAGCACAGCAAAGGAGCCTGAAGAAAGCCTCAAAGCCCTGGAGGAAACCACCCAGCCTGAGCTGTTCTGCTTTGAGCTGCTGGATGAAGGTGGATTTGGAAGGACTAGAGAGAGCCTAGCAGCAGGCTTGGGGACAGGCAGGCAGGCTGTGAGCTGGGACTCAGCAGCACAGCCTCCCTCCTGCCAGCACACCCTGGGGAGCAGAGAGGGCCTCAGGAAGCTGCTGGGCATGGAGATGATTTCCTTGTTTGATCCCCCCCCTCCCTCCCCCCTTTCATGCTTTTGTCCTCAGATAAACAAGAGAGGAGTTCAGGGCCCTGCAGGTTGTGTCTGAGCAGGAGGAATGGGTGACTGAGTCACTCATTGCTCTGGAGCAATCGATGCCATTTGTTTACCAGGATGGGCAAAGTCCTGCTCTCCCTGGGCACATCTCACTCACAGCTCCTCATGAGCCTGCCCTGAGGCTGGTTTGCCAGGCTGCCCATGCAGCCCAACCTCCTCCCCTCTGCCTCCCTGCTCCTCCTGCTTCTGGGGAGAGCACACCCAGCAGTGTGGCACCCAGAAACAGGCTGCCACACAAGCCAGAGGGGCTCCTGCCCCTGGGGGGGGACAGGAGGACTTTGTTGAGGGACAGGAGGAATGAAGGCCCACACTGGATGCCAGCCTGGGGTGGTGATGTTGAGGGTCAAGGGGCAGCAGGATGTGCTGTGAGCTCTGTCAGCAGCTTGTCCATCATCCTGAGCCATGGGCACGAGCAGGGAGTGTGCAGAGCAGAGATGTGCACCACATGCACCCCAGCCCCTGCAGACCTGGGGGTGCTGAGCCTGCAGAAGAGCAGCCCCAGAGGGGAGCTGAGCAATGCTCAGCAAGAGATAAAGGAGCTGTGGGGGGCAAGAGGCTGGGGCCAGACTCTGCTCAGTGGTGCCCAGGAACA
This sequence comes from Picus viridis, assembly GCA_033816785.1. Lineage (NCBI taxonomy): Eukaryota > Metazoa > Chordata > Aves > Piciformes > Picidae > Picus > Picus viridis. The sequence continues at coordinate 1,996,118 of CM066593.1, forward strand.
GCACAAGGGGCACTGGGCACAGACTGGCACCCAGGAGGTTCCATGTGAAGAGGAGGAGAAAGTTGTTTGGTGTGAGGGTGCTGGAGGCCTGGAGCAGGCTGCCCAGAGAGGTTGTGGAGTCTCCTTGTGTGGAGAGCTTCCAACCCCCCTGGGCATTGTGCTGCTGGGCAAGCTGCTGTGGTTGCCCTGCTGGAGCAGGGGGCTTGGACTGGGTGAGCTCCTGAGGCCCCTTCCCACCCTGCTGGGATTGTGTGTGATTCTGTATGCCACCCACTGCATCTGATCCACCCTGACACATCCATCATAGAATCACAGAGTTGTCAGGGTTGGAAGGGACCTCAGGGATCAGCCAGTGCCTGCCATGGGCAGGGACACCTCACACTGCAGCAGGCTGCTCACAGCCACAGCCAGCCTGGCTGCAAACACCTCCAGGGGTGAGGCTGCCACCACCTCCCTGGGCAGCCTGTGCCAGTCTCTCACCACCCTCATGGGGAGCAACTTCTTCCTCACATCCAGTCTGAACCTCCCCACTTCTAGTTCTGCTCCGTTCCATGCATGGATCCCACGTTCCAGGCCCCCACACCTCCCGGCTCAGGCTCATTCTTCCCATACTGATATGGCTGCTCCTGCATGGGGCTGGATCCAAGCTGCTGTGGTTGCCACTGCTGGCAGCCCTGCTCCTGTTCAGAAGGTCTTGGCTGGCCTTCCAGCAGGGCTCAGTGTGTTTGTCCCCTCCTTAGCACTGCATTCCCCTCAGAGCCTCACTCAGTGCCTCTGCATTTTGCCCTGGGGCTGTGCTGGCTCCGGGACACCGCAGAGCAAACAAGGTGCAGAGATAAAGGATCAGCATCACCCCCCCAGAGCAAACAACCCTCCAGCCTCCAGCCCAGCCCCTGGGAAGTCCGCTCAGGTCCAACCACTGCTCTCACCTCCCACCCAGCCCTTTGCTGGCCCCAAGCCTTTGCCTCTGCTCCTGCCTGGTGGCACAGGGAAGCCACATGCCAGCTCCAGCACGCTGACACCCCACCAGGTACTGCCCACATGGCCTCAGAGCTTCAACATTCCCAGCTGGTGCCACCCTGCCCACCCTCACCCATTCCCACCTGGTGCCACCCTGCTCACCCTCACCCATTCCCAGTTGCTGCCCTGCCCACCCTCACCCATTCCCACCTGGTGCCACCCTGCTCACCCTCACCCATTCCTAGCTGGTGCCACCCTGCTCACCCTCACCCATTCCCACCTGGTGCCACCCTGCTCACCCTCACCCATTCCTAGCTGGTGCCACCCTGCTCACCCTCACCCATTCCCACCTGGTGCCACCCTGCTCACCCTCACCCATTCCTAGCTGGTGCCACCCTGCTCACCCTCACCCATTCCCACCTGGTGCCACCCTGGTCACCCTCACCCATTCCCAGCTGGTGTCATTCTGGTCACCCTCACCACCAGCTCCCAGTGCCACAGCTGCCTGTCCCTGTCCTCTGTGTCTTCAGTGATGTTGTATCTACCCTGCTGATGCTCGTGGCACCCTGGGGGTGCAGAAGCAAAGAGTTGGTTGGGTTGGGAAAGGCTTCTGGGATCAGCCAGTCCAACACCAACCCAACTCCCCCATGGCCACCAAACCATGGCCCCAGGTGCCATGGCCACAGGCTCCTTGAACACCTCCAGGGATGGGGACTCCACCACCTCCCTGGGCAGCCTGTGCCAATGCTCATCACCCACCATCCTCCTCCCAGTGCCCATCCTCTACCTCCTGTCTCCTCTGCTGTCCCCATCCACTATTCTTGTGTTGGTTGCCCACTTCTCCCTCTGTCCTTGCCATCTCCTGCCAAGCCCATGCTGACCTGGAGCTCTCCACCTGCATGGTCTGTCTGCCTCCACCATGACTGGTAGCCAGCAGGTGAGGGAGGGGATTCTGCCCCTCTGCTCCACTCTGCTCAGACCACAGCTGCAGCTCTGTATCCAGGTCTGGAGCCTCTGTGCCAGGAAGGATCTGGAGGAGTTGGAAGGTGTCCAGAGAAGGGCCTCGAGGAGGAGCAGAGGGCTGGAGCTGCTCTGCTCTGGAGACAGCCTGAGAGAGTTGGGGTTGTGCAGGCTGGAGAGGAGAAGGCTCCCAAGAGACCTTCTTGTGGCCTTGCAAGATCTGCAGGGGGCTCCAAGAAAGCTGGGGAGGGACTTCTGAGGGTGTCAGGGAGTGATAGGACTGGGGGGGATGGAGCAAAACTAGAAGTGGAGAGATTGAGATTGGATGTGAGGAAGAAGTTGTTCCCATGAGGGTGGTGAGAGACTGGCACAGGTTGCCCAGGGAGGTGGTGGCAGCCTCACCCCTGGAGGTGTTTGCAGCCAGGCTGGATGTGGCTGTGAGCAACCTGCTGTGGTGTGAGGTGTCCCTGCCCATGGCAGGGGGTTGGAACTGGCTGAGCCTTGAGGTCCTTCCACCCCTGACAATTCTATGGCTGGTAGCCAGCACCATCCCTGCTGTGGTGCCTGCTCCTGGTGCAAGGCTGAGCCCTACACAAGCACTCCTGACAGCCTGGCTGGTCAGGGCTGCCCCTGGCATGCCTGTCCTGCCAGGAGCAGGGGGAGTAGAGCGCAGCCTCTCCCTTTCTCCTGCCCAGCCCAGGCTCCATGGGCAAGTCAGAGCCTGAGCTGAGCTTTCTGCTGCTGTGCCTCCTGTCAGTCATGCCAAGAAGGGCAGGTCTGGTCTGGTCTCCTCTGCCCAAGCCTCCTCCTGCCTCCCTTAGACTGTGGCCAAAAGGCAGAATCTTGTGGGGGGAGCTCGTGGCTTCCTCAACAGCCAACAGCTCCTGTTCTGAGGATGTGGAATCCTCCTTCCATCGGTGCCTGCTCACAGAGAGTGTCTCCGGGGCTGGGCCACCCCGCAGCAAGCAGCAGGAGGCCGGCTGGGGACCGTGGGACTCGAAGCGAAGCAGGAGACGGGGGTCAGAGCAGGCTGGCTAGCAGGTGTCCCAGAGGTGAGGCCACCTCAGCAAGCAGCAGGCACCTGCTGGATGGAGCACAGCCGTGCCTCCAGAGAGCTCCCCTCCTCCTGCTCCTCTCCAGCCACTCCTCCCTTTGGGACAGCTTTGCCAGGCCCTCAGCAGCTCCTGCCCTAGGAACCCAGCAGTGTCCTGTCCAGGCGTGGCTGGAGGGTCATAGTCCTGCACCCTCTCAGCTCCTGGGGTGCAGGGGTGTGGAGGCAGCAGAGGGGACCAAAAAGGCCCTTCCCACACCTCACACATAACAGGGCTCACTGCTTCCTGCCCAGCACTCCTGATGCTGAGCTCCAGGAGCAGGGATTTGAGTCTGGAGGGGAATAAACAGAGTGCCAGAGGCAGGGCATGAGGGAGAGGAGCGGGGGGTGGGGTGGGGGGGGTGTGAGGGAGGCCACCACAACCCGAGTCCCTGCTATGAACGTGGTGCTGGGAACAGCAGGAGATGCTCCTGGGAGGTGGTTGCTAGCCTGGGCAGGCTGAGCATTCCTCACAGTGCCTGGGAAGCTCTTCTCGAGCCTGAGTCCCAGCCCCATCCCAGAGCTCACTTTGCCAGCAGGGTTTCAGTCTGGGTTTCCACTGGAAGGGCTCTCTGGGGCTGCAGAGGCTGGGTGGAGACTGGCGAACCCTCTCTCTGCAGAAGTCTGCCTGAGCCCCGGGGAGAGGAATCGATCAATCATTGCCTGAATAACTGCAGGGCACTGCAGGCAATCTGTTCCCAGAGCAGAGGGGAGGTGGACATTGGGCCGGGGGAGGGGGCTCACCCCAGCCCATTCACACCTCAGCCTGAGGGATGCTCCCTCCCAGGAGCTGCCCTGCCGGGTCATCTCCTGTTCAAATGCACATCTCAGCTCTTTAGCAAAGCCTGGGCAGGGCTGTAAGCCCCTCAGCACCCCGAGAACAGCTCTGCCAGCCTTCACATGCGTTCACCACCAGGGCACTGCCTTCCAATTCAAGGCTGGAGCTGCCTCTCTTCAGCTCCAGCCCTGCCCCTTGCACCCTCCTGTGGGATGTAATGATCCCCCAGCGCCTTTCTCAGGTGGGAGGAGGCGGGCCAGGTCCTCAAATCACCCGACAATGTGCTGCTGAACGAGCACCACCTCATCAGGCCTGGCTTCCCACCCTGTGGTCAGGTCTGTGGTGCTCCTTTAGACTCTCCTGGTGTTTGCCTTCCTCTGTGAGTGGGTTCCAGACACAGCCCTTCAGGAGGCAGCTGTTCAGCAGCCTTTCTCTTCCAGACCCCCACACCAGGCTGCACTGGGTTCATGTTGGGCTATCTGTTCACTCTGACCCCCAAACCTTCTACAGACAAAGCCCAGCATCCCAGCATGGATGGGTGGTTGGGAAGGGACCTCAGGAGCTCACCCAGCCCAAGCCCCCTGCTCCAGCAGGGCACCCACAGCAGCTTGCCCGGCAGCACAATGCCCAGGGCGGGTTGGAAGTTCTCCACACAAGGAGACTCCACAACCTCTCTGGGCAGCCTGCTCCAGGCCTCCAGCACCCTCACACCAAACAACTTTCTCCTCCTCTTCACATGGAACCTCCTGGGTGCCAGTCTGTGCCCACTGCCCCTTGTGCTGTTCCTGGGCACCACTGAGCAGAGTCTGGCCCCAGCCTCTTGCCCCCCACAGCTCCTTTGGCTCTTGCTGAGCTTTGCTCAGCTCCCCTCTGGGGCTGCTCTTCTGCAGGCTCAGCACCCCCAGGGCTCTCAGCCTTTGCTCCTCACAGAGCTGCTCCAGGCCCCTCAGCAGCTTTGTAGCCTCTGCTGCACTCTCTCCAGCAGTTCCCTCTTGACCTGGGGAGCCCAGAACTAGACACAGCCCTCCAGCTGTGGCCTCGCCAGGGCAGAGCAGAGCTGGGGGAGGAGTCCCTTAACCTGGTGGCCACACTCTTCTTAACACCCACCTGGAGAGCACACTGCTGGCTCTGGAGGCAGGTATTTGTGGGGGGCTGGAAGTGGCCTCTCTGGCTGGTGGTCAAGAGGCAATGCTCAGGTCTCCCCCTGCGTGGCTGCTCCTGGAGCCGCCGCTGCCCAAGATCTGCTCTGCAGGCTTCACTCCCAGCCACAGCCTGGTACCAGAGTATCATAGTATCAGTCAGGGCTGGAAGGGACCACAAGGATCATCTACTTCCAACCCCTGCCATGGGCAGAGACACCCCACACTAGATCAGGCTGGCCAGAGCCTCATCCAGCCTGGGGGATGAGAGGATGGGGCCCCAGCCACCTCCCTGGACAACCCATTCCAGGGCTTCACCACTCTCATGGGGAAGAACTTCCTCCTCACCTCCAGCCTGAATCTCCCCACCTCCAGCTCCATTCCATTCCCCCTAGTCCAATCACTCCCTGATAGCCTGAGAAGTCCCTCCCCAGCCTTCTTGTAGGCCCTGGTGTTGATCTGCACTCTCCTGACCATCTCACCAGGTGATTCAGCATGAAAGCCTCCTCCTCCCCTTTCTGCCTCATCACACCCCGTGTCATCTTGCAGCTGTAGCAGCACAGATTTCCTTATCTTCATCCAGATCAGTGAGGAAAAGGCTTAATAGCCCTGGACCAAGAACAGGTCCCCGGGGGAGGGAGGCAGGAGCAGCCCTGCTCACTGCTACCTCCCCATTAGCAGCTGCCTCTGAGCTCTGCCAGGGAGGCAGGCTTAATCCATCTAATATGTGCCCTGTTAATTCCTCATAATGCAAGTTTTAATCAAAATGTCAGGTGGAAGTAAGTCAAATGCCTCCCAGAGATCCCAGTCTACTCTATCAACACAATTGCCTTGCTCTACCTGCCTGGTAATCCTGTCACAGGAAGACAACAGGGCTGTGTGACAAGCTCCACCACAGGGCCACCACCACGCTGGCTGCAGCTCTTCTTCCTGGGCACCTCCTAGCAGCCTTTGTTTCTCAAGCAAGGGATCCCAGTGAGCACCAAAACCGCAACAGAGAGCAGCCATACCCCTCTGCAGGTCAGCAAACCCCACTGGTGAGCACCAAACCCCCCTGGTGAACACCAAAACTCACTAGAGACCAGCAATACCCCACTGCAGGTCAGCAAACCCCACTGGCGAGCACCAAAACCCCACCAGAGACCAGCAATACCCCTCTGCAGGTCAGCAAACCCCACTGGTGAGCACCAAAAACCCTCTGGTGAACACCAAAACCCCACCAGAGAGCAGCCATACCCCACTGCAGGTCAGCAAACCTCACTGGTGAGCACCAAACCCCCCCTGGTGAACACCAAAACTCACTAGAGACCAGCAATACCCCACTGCAGGTCAGCAAACCCCACTGGCGAGCACCAAAACCCCACCAGAGACCAGCAATACCCCACTGCAGGCCACTAAATCCCACTGGTGAGTCCCAAAACCCCACCAGAGACCAGCAATACCCCACTGCAGGTCAGCAAACCCCACTGGTGAGCACCAAAAACCCTCTGGTGAACACCAAAACCCCACCAGAGACCAGCCATACCCCTCTGCAGGTCAGCAAACCCCACTGGTGAGTCCCAAAACCCCACCAGAGACCAGTAATACCCCACTGCAGGTCAGCAAACCCCACTGGTGAGCACCAAAACCCCACCAGAGACCAGCAATACCCCACTGAAGATTAGTTAACCCCCCTTGGCAAGCAGCAACCCCCTGAGCAAGTCCTTCCCCCCTTCTCCTGGCTTCCATCCATGTTTCCTCCTTGGTGAGGTGGGGTTGGTCTCCTCTCCCTAGTAGCAGGTGATGGCTGTGCCAGGTTTAGGTGGGATGTCAGAAGCAGCTTCTTGACTGAAAGGGTTCTCAAAGCCTGGCACAGGCTGCCCAGGGTGGGGGCTGAATCCCCATGCCTGGGGGTGTTTCCAAGAGGCAGAGCTGTGGTGCTGAGGGCCATGGTTGAGCACCAGGCTTGGTAGGGTGAGAGGTGTCCCTGTTTGATGGCAGGTTGCAAAGATGAGCCTCAAAGTCCCTTCCAACCCAAACCATTCCATGATTCCATGGAGAAATACTGGAACAGGCTGCCCAGAGATGTGGTGGAGGTCTCATCCCTGGAGATATTCAAGGTCAGACTTGCTGTGGCTCTGAGCAACCTGATCCAGATGGAGATGTCCCTGCTGACTGCAGAGGGGTTGGACAAGATGAGCTTGGTGGGTCCCTTCCAGCCTGAGTGAGAGGATGCTTGGACTGCATGAGCTCAAAGGCCTTTCCCAACCTGAATGCTTCTGTGACTCTCTGACATTTAGGGGAGCTGGTTCTTGAGGAAGGGGATGAGCTGCCAAGATCAGACAATCATAGTGTCATAGAATCAGTCAGGGTTGGAAGGATCATCTAGTTCCAACCCCCTGCCATGGGCAGGGACACCCCACACTAGATCAGGCTGGCCAGAGCCTCATCCAGCCTGGGCTTAAACACCTCCAGGGACGGGGCCTCAATCACCTCCCTGGACAACCCATTCCAGGACTTCACCACTCTCATGGGGAAGAACTTCCTCCTCATGTCCACCCTCAATCTCCCCACCTCCAGCTTCATTCCATTCCCCCTAGTCCTATCACTTCCTGATAGCCTGAGAAGTCCCTCCCCAGCCTTCCTGTCGGCCCCCTTCAGATCCTGGAAGGCCACAATGAGGTCACCTCGGAGCCTTCTCTTCTCCAGACTGAACAGCCCCAACTCCTTCAGTCTAATGCTCAGCCCTAAGTGCCATAGAATTCGTAGGACCACAGAAGTGTCAGGGCTGGAAGGGACCTCAAGGCTCAGCCAGTCCCAACCCCCCCAGCCACGGGCAGGGACACCTCACACTGCAGCAGGTTGCTCACAGCCTGGCTGCAAACACCTGCAGGGATGAGGCTGCCAGCACCTCCCTGGGCAACCTGTGCCAGTGTCCATCCCAGGAGGAGCTGCCAGGAGGGAGCCCTGAGGCGGGAGGTGAGCCGAGTGCCGCGGGAGGACCTGAGCTCCGCGGGAGGAGGACCTGAGCCCTGGGGCTTCCCTGGCTGGCAGGATCTTTCCTCCTCCGTCACCACGAAGCCCAGGGCCAGAGCTGCGCTTGCAGCAGCCCACAGGAGCTGCCTCTGTTGTCTTATTTTTGTTATTTTTGAGAGGATATTTTAGCAGCCAGCACATTCCCCTTCCTGTTGCCATGGCAGCCGTGACAGGGGTTATATACCGTGAGAAAAATAGCAAAATTAATGAGTGAGGGAAAGTGCAGCCCAGAGAAAAACAAGGGGAGGGAGAGGGGGGGGGGAGGAAAAAGAGTTAAAAATGGGAATCAAGGGGGGGGGGGGGGGCTGATAAAAAGGAAAGCTCCCCAAGAATTCTCCAGCCAGCAGCTCATGGGCCAGAGCAGGCAGCACCCAGCCACCCCTCCATCCCGGTGAGGAGGTCTCATGGCCTAGCACAGCTCCCAGGTCGTCAGCCCAAAGGGTGGAATCACAGAGTGGGAAGGGTTAGGAAGGGAGCTCTGGAGATCCAGTGGGCCAAGAGAGGTAATTTGTCCTCTTTACTCTGCCCTGCTGAGACCCCGCCTCGAATGCTGCCTCCAGTTCTGGTGTCCCCAGCAGAAGAAGGACGCAGAGATGTTGGAGTGGGTCCAGAGGAGGCCACAAAGATGATCCAAGGGCTGGAGCAGCTCTGCTGTGAGGATAGGCTGAGGGAGCTAGGGGTGTTCAGCCTGGAGAGGAGAAGACTCCAGGGGGACCTTAGAGCTGCCTTCCAGTAGCTGAAGGGATCCTACAGGAAGGCTGCAGAGGGATTTTTCATGAGGGTGTCTAGAGACAGGCCAAGGGGGAATGGTTTGAAGGTAAGGGAGAGCAGGGTTAGACTGGAGCTGAGGCAGAAGTTCTTCACTTTGAGGGTGGTGAGACACTGGAACAGGCTACCCAGGGAGGCTGTGGATGTCCCCTCCCTGGATGTGTCCAAGGCCAGGTTGGATGAGGCCTTCAGCAACCAAGTCTACTTGAGAGGTGTCCCTGCCCATAGCAGGGAGGTTGGAGTGGATGACCTCGAAGGTCCCTTCCAACCTGAGCCATTCTATTATTCTAGGCTTCTATGCCCATCCAGTCCAACCCTCCTGCCAAGGCAGCTTCAGCTAGAGAAGGTCACACAGCAACAGGTCACACAGCAGGAAGGTTTTGAATCTCTCCAGAGATGGAGACTCTACCACCTCTCTGAGCAGCCTGTTCCAGTGCTCCACCACCCTTGAGTTAAAGAAGTTAGAGTCACAGAGTCACAGAACCATAGAATCACAGAATCATGGAACCACAGAACCATAGAATCATGGAATCATAGAACCACAGAATCATAGAATAGAATATGGAATGGAATGGAATGGAATGGAATGGAATGGAATGGAATGGAATGGAATGGAATGGAATGGAATAGAATAGAATAGAATAGAATAGGATAGGATAGGATAGGATAGGATAGGATAGGATAGGATAGGATAGGATAGGATAGGATAGGATAGGATAGGATAGGATAGAATTAACCGGGTTGGAAGAAACCTTTGAGACCATGGAGTCCAACCTATCACCCAACACCCTCTGATCAACTAAACCATGGCACCAAGCACCCATCCAGTCTCTTCTTAAACACCTCCAGTGATGGTGACTTCACCACCTCCCTGGGCAGCACATTCCAAAGGCCAATATCTCTTTCTATGAAGAACTTCTTCCTAACCTCCAGCCTAAACCTCCCCTGGCACAGCTTGAGACTGTGTCCTCTTGTTCTGGTGCTGGGTGCCTGGGAGAAGAGACCAACCCCCTCCTGGCTACAACCTCCCTTCAGGTAGTTGTAGAGAGCAATAAGGTCTCCCCTGAGCCTCCTCTTCTCCAGGCTAAGCAACCCCAGCTCCCTCAGCCTCTCCTCACAGCGCTGTGCTCCAGACCCTTCCCCAGCTTTGTTGCCCTTCTCTGGACATTTTCCAGCAACTCAGCATCTTTCCTAAACTGAGGGGCCCAGAATCATGGAATCATGGAATCACAGAATCATAGAATCATGGAATCATAGAGTCATAAAATCATAGAATCATGATCATAGAGTCATAGATTCATAGAATCATGGAATCATAGAGTCATGGAAACATAGAGTCATAGGATCATAGAATCATGGAATCATAGAGTCATAGAGTCACAGAATCATAGAATCAAAGAATCATACAACCACAGAATCACAGAACCACAGAATCATAGAGTCATAGAATCACAGAATCATAGAATCATAGAACCACAGAATCACAGAACCACAGAATCATAGAGTCATAGAACCATAGAATCATAGAACCACAGAATCACAGAATCATAGAGTCATAGAATCACAGAATCATAGAATCATAGAACCACAGAATCACAGAACCACAGAATCATAGAGTCATAGAACCATAGAATCATAGAACCACAGAATCACAGAATCATAGAGTCATAGAATCACAGAATCACAGAATCATAGAGTCATAGAATCACAGAATCATAGAATCATAGAACCACAGAATCACAGAACCACAGAATCATAGAGTCATAGAACCACAGAATCACAGAATCATAGAGTCATAGAATCACAGAATCACAGAATCATAGAATCATAGAACCACAGAATCACAGAATCATAGAGTCATAGAACCACAGAACCACAGAATCATAGAGTCATAGAATCACAGAATCACAGAACCACAGAATCATAGAGTCATAGAACAGAATCATAGAGTCATAGAACCACAGAATCACAGAACCACAGAATCATAGAGTCATAGAACCACAGAATCACAGAACCACAGAATCATAGAGTCATAGAATCACAGAATCATAGAGTCATAGAATCACCACAGAACCACAGAATCACAGAACCACAGAATCACAGAATCACAGAATCATAGAGTCATAGAACCACAGAATCACAGAACCACAGAATCATAGAGTCATAGAACCACAGAATCACAGAACCACAGAATCATAGAGTCATAGAACCACAGAATCACAGAACCACAGAATCACAGAACCACAGAATCATAGAACCACAGAATCATAGAGTCATAGAATCACAGAACCACAGAACCACAGAATCATAGAGTCATAGAATCACAGAATCACAGAACCACAGAATCATAGAGTCATAGAATCACAGAATCATAGAGTCATAGAACCACAGAATCACAGAACCACAGAATCATAGAGTCATAGAACCATAGAATCATAGAACCACAGAATCACAGAATCATAGAGTCATAGAATCACAGAATCATAGAATCATAGAACCACAGAATCACAGAACCACAGAATCATAGAGTCATAGAACCACAGAATCACAGAATCATAGAGTCATAGAATCACAGAATCACAGAATCATAGAATCATAGAACCACAGAATCACAGAATCATAGAGTCATAGAATCACAGAACCACAGAATCATAGAGTCATAGAACCACAGAATCACAGAATCATAGAGTCATAGAATCACAGAATCATAGAATCATAGAACCACAGAATCACAGAACCACAGAATCATAGAGTCATAGAACCACAGAATCACAGAACCACAGAATCATAGAGTCATAGAACCACAGAATCACAGAACCACAGAATCATAGAGTCATAGAATCACAGAATCATAGAGTCATAGAACCACAGAATCACAGAACCACAGAATCACAGAATCACAGAATCATAGAGTCATAGAACCACAGAATCACAGAACCACAGAATCACAGAACCACAGAATCATAGAGTCATAGAACCACAGAATCACAGAACCACAGAATCATAGAGTCATAGAACCACAGAATCACAGAACCACAGAATCACAGAACCACAGAATCATAGAACCACAGAATCATAGAGTCATAGAATCACAGAACCACAGAACCACAGAATCATAGAGTCATAGAATCACAGAATCACAGAACCACAGAATCATAGAGTCATAGAATCACAGAATCATAGAGTCATAGAACCACAGAATCACAGAACCACAGAATCACAGAACCACAGAATCACAGAACCACAGAATCATAGAACCACAGAATCATAGAACCACAGAATCATAGAGTCATAGAATCACAGAACCACAGAACCACAGAATCATAGAGTCATAGAATCACAGAATCACAGAACCACAGAATCATAGTCATAGAACCACAGAATCACAGAACCACAGAATCATAGAGTCATAGAATCACAGAACCACAGAATCATAGAGTCATAGAACCACAGAATCATAGAATCATAGAACCACAGAATCACAGAACCACAGAATCATAGAGTCATAGAATCACAGAATCATAGAACCACAGAATCACAGAACCACAGAATCATAGAACCACAGAATCACAGAATCATAGAGTCATAGAATCACAGAACCACAGAATCATAGAGTCATAGAATCACAGAATCATAGAATCATAGAACCACAGAATCACAGAACCACAGAATCATAGAGTCATAGAATCACAGAATCATAGAATCATAGAACCACAGAATCACAGAACCACAGAATCATAGAGTCATAGAATCACAGAATCATAGAATCATAGAACCACAGAATCACAGAACCACAGAATCATAGAACCACAGAATCACAGAACCACAGAATCATAGAACCACAGAATCATAGAGTCATAGAATCACAGAATCATACAACCACAGAATCACAGAATCATAGAGTCACAGAATCACAGAATCATACAACCACAGAATCACAGAATCATAGAGTCATAGTCATAGAATCACAGAGTCACAGAATCATAGAACCACAGAACCACCGAATGGTTTGTCTCGGAAGGGACCTCCAAGGGTCACCCAGCCCAACCCGTTCTGCAGTCAGCAGGGGCATCCTCAACTAAACCTCCTCCTCATGTTTAGACAGAACTTCTGAGGGTCAGCTTTAACACTGTACCAGGCCACGACTTCCCAACCTCTTCACCCAGCCACCCTGCAGCCCTTGCTTGTGCGTTGGGCACGCGGAGGAGCCGCTCTCTGCCTGTGTGCTCGTTCCCTGCCTGATTTCTGGCTGTTTTTTGTGTGTGTGTTTTAGGGGTTGGGTTGGTTTTTTTTTTTGGGGTGGTGGGGTGGGTTTTTTTTTTGCCTTTAATTGCAGAAACAAGCAAGTTGTGAGAACATCTGTGCTATTAGCATTTTTGCTGCCCAAATCTGTGCTGCTGCTGCTTTCTCCCCGCCGAGCCCAGAGCTGATGAGAAGAGAGAACAGAAGAAGGCTTTGAACTGCTGGCAGCAGACGGCAGCCAGGTTGCTGCGTGTGTGCGTGGTGGGGAAGAGGAGGGAGGGTTTTGGGGGGTGTTATTTATTCTCTTGTAAGGTTCATTTGCTCTCCATGTTTCCCTTTCTTCTCCCTTTCCCAGAGATTTAGCTAGATGCTCTCCCCTCGCTGGCTTTGTTCTTCTGTCAAGGCCCCACCAGCACCACGGAGCAGCTCTCTCCGTGTGACGCCAAAGCATCCCGGCGCGGGGTGCCCTCTGCACCGGCGGACCAGCGGCATCTCCACCTCTGCCAGCACTGGGGCAGGTGGGTGGGAAGGATCTCGATGGGCTTCGTGAAACTGATGGCTCCTCGTTGCTTTGACTGCTCCTGCTGCCTGGGAAATGGTGAAGACGAGGTAAGAAGTGGTGACTCACACTGCGACGCCCCAGCAGCGGGAGGACGGCGAATGGTAATGCCAGGATCAACCTCTCCCTGCTGTCAGAGGGCAAGGAGCGCTCTGGGAGGAGCCTGCTCACCTTCAAAGGCAGCGGGCAAGAGGAGGAAGGTAAGGACAGACCAATCCTTGGCATGCCTGTCCGGGCGCAAGGTCCCAGCAGCTCACCTGTCCCTTCAAGTACTGCTTAGCCAGGCAGCTCCTCTGGGCTGCAGAGAGCTGGCTTCTGAAGCAGGGGCACTTTATCCCCCCCCCCCCAATGCCCTTAAAGCCTGGACCTGCCTCTCAGAGATGTGCCTGAGCAGAGGCTGCAGACAGCAGGTCACAGAATCAGAAAATTCCTGTGGTTGGAAAAGCCTTTTAAGATGATGGAGTCCAACTATTCTCTGACTCGACCAAGGCTGGGGCTAAACCGTGGCCCTCAGCACCACAGCTCTGCCTCTTGGAAACACCTCCAGGGATGGGGATTCCACCACCTCCCTGGGCAGCCTGTGCCAGGCTTTGAGAACCCTTTCAGTGAAGGAGTTTGTTCTAATGCCCAACCTAAACTTCCCCCAGGGCAACTTGAGGCCATTTCCTCTTGTCCTATCATTTGTTACTAGGGAGAAGAGACTAACCCCCACCTGGCTCCAGCCTCCTTTCAGGGAGCTGCAGGCAGCAATGAGGTCTCCTCTCAGCCTCTTCTCCAGATTAAACAATCCCAATCTGTTCCTCACCAGCCCTGTTCTCCACGTCAGCTTTGTTGCCCTTCTCTGGACCTGCTCCAACCCCTCAATGCCCTCCTTGGAGTGAGGGCCCCAGAACTGAACGTGCTGCTCAAGGTGAGCACAGGATTCCCCACAAGCTGGTGGCATCTAGGAAGTCAGGTGCCTGCTCCCTGCCTCCTGACTATTGATTCCCTGTGCCTCTTGTGTAACAGAAACCTTTGGCCACCCATGATCCCTTCACTGCTCCGCGGCCAGCCTTGGGTCCAACAGGGTCATTTCCTGGCTTCCTGCCTTTGCCACAGCTCTCCAGCCCAGCCAGGGGGCTGCCAGTGGCTGATGGATCGAATCTCACCTTGTCTCCAGGGGGTTTTGCTCCCTCACTCACTCCAGATCCCTGCCTCACTCTCTATCAGCAGGGTAAACCCTGGCAAGCTCCAGAGCCCCACTCCCTGCCCTTCCACGGTAGGCTTTGCCCTTCCACGGTGGGCTTTGCCCTTCCACGGTGGGCTTTGACCTTCCCTGGCTTCTCCCTGCTAAACTGGCTTCTGAGAATGGGCACCCAGGGTTAAAAAACAGGACACACAGGCATGGTGAAGCTGACATGGCTGCAGGAGCAGAGGTGGCCCTGGCAGAGGGGAATCTTGGAGGAAAGCAGAGTTTTCCACCCATAAAGGCTTGGATCTCCAGCCCCTCGCTCCTGTTCAGCAAGGAGAAGCCCTACCAGAGGCTCAGCACCCATCTCGGCGTGGGGAAAGCAGGTTGATTGGGGCTGAGAAGGAGCCGGGGTTGCTCCGAGTGGGCCGAGGTAGCCTCTAGATGGTGCAGTCACCGCAGCCGAGCTGAGCATGTGTGCGGCGAGAGCCGAGCTGCTGCGCAACAGGTTGGCGTAGCTCAGCTGGAAGTGATGCTCCCATCCTCACGCCACGGCCAAGCAGAAAGGGCTTCCCAGCATCCTGCCGGGAAATCGGCGCCGCAACCAGCCGAGAAGATGAGCTGCCGCTTGGTCGGGGGGCCCTGCAAGCACAAGGAGGCGCCTGGTCCCACGAGGGTGCCCAAAGCCACCCCGGCAGCTCCATCTGAGAGCGCTTGCTGCCTCTGGCAGCGCCAGGCTGCAGACCCAGCCCGCTGGCAGGGACCCGTGGCTCTGCTGGCGGGGACGGGGAGGCCAGCGGAGGCCTCAAGGGATGGAGCACGGTGTCCTCGGGCCACCCGGGATTTGCTTTCACCCATCCGAGGTCTCACGGGGGCCGGCAGGCAAGTGGGGACACGGCTGAGAAGGTGCCACAAGGGCAGCCAGGAGCTCCTGGGTGCTTTCAGGAGCTGGTGGGTGCTGTCTGCTCCCTGACACCCAGCCGTGAAACCGTGAGTCACCAAGGTGTGACGGCAGGGGACAGTGGCTGTGCCAGGCGCCCCCTCCCCCCCATCTCACCCAGCCTTGCAGCTTGCTGGGAACCCTGCTCAGTTGCGGCCGGGGGGAGGAGGGATGGTGGGCACAGCCCCCTCGGTGGGCTCGTTCCCAGGGAGGGTGAGGTCCTTTTGGCACACGACGGGCATCGCCCGGCAGAGCCCCTTTGCCTGGGTCTGGGGGAGGGGGAATGCTGAGTGGAAAAATAAATGAATAAATAAATAAGGGGGTGGGGGGAGGGATTAAAAAGGACCCACATATGAGCGAAGGGGTCCCCGCAGTGAGAGGGTCCCCGCAGTGAGGGGGTCCCGGAGGGGGAGCTACGGGTGCACACAGACCCCGCACTCTCCCCGTTCCGCAGCACCACGGGGCCTGGCGCGGTGCCCGCAAGCCCGGAGCAGGGGTGGGAGGGTGGGGGGCACCAGGATGGGCTGGTGGCTCTGTCCCGGTAGCCGATGTCCCCCGGTTGGTGCCGGTTTGGGCTCGGGATGCGATCAGGAGGCGGGAGCTCCACCTTCCCGTGGCGGCGGCGAGAGGCGGAGGCAGGCGGGGAGGGAGGTGGTGGTGGCTGGGGAGGGAGCGGGAGGGGGGTGGAAAAGGGGCCGTGCCTGCGCTGCGCTTCCCCTGCACATCCTCACACACACCGAGGGACGGAGGCGGGCACGGACCGAGCTGCCCACCGGGGCTGCCGCCAGCCCTGCCGCCGCTGCCGCCGCCGCTCCGCCGGAGCCGCCGCAGCCCCGGCCCCGGGGGGAGGGGGCGGTTCCCACCGGACTTCTTTGGGGGTTTGGGGTTGTTTTTATTTTTTTTTGGCCTTTTTTTTTTTCCCGCCCCCTCCTCCCTTTTTTATTTTTTTTTTTTTTAATTTATTTTATTTTCCACCCGTGGATAAGAGCCGAGAGGAGCCGGGAGGGTGGTGGCTGTGCTTTGGGCTGGGGGGTGCTGAGAAGCCCGGTCCCGGCGGGGAGGAGGTGATGCAGACGCCGCTGGAGCAGCGCGCAAAGGGAGCGCAACGCCGGCCGCATCCAAGTAAGAGCTGCGGCAGGGCCGGCAGCCCCCGCCCGCGGCCGCGGAGGGGTGCGGAGAGCCGCGGAGAGCCGTGGGATACCCCGGGAAGGGAGCGCGGAGCCGGGTGGTGGAGGGAACGCTGCTGGCGAACGTTCCGCTGCCTTCCGCGGCTCGCCGCGTAGCGTTACGGGGGTGGCGGCAGAGGGGTGCGGAGCTCCGCGGGCAGCGGGGGTGAGTGGGTGGGTGGCTCCCGGTTGCTGATTCCCGGCTCCCGGTTAACGCCGGTGCCAGCCGGTGCTGCCACTTGTTGTGCGGCGCGGAGCGGGGCCAGCCGCGGGCCGCGGAGGGTGGGTGATGCGGGGTGGCCGTGGGGGTGCAGTCGTGGCCGTAGGGTGGCTTTAGGTGTCTGTGTGTGTCCCCCCCCTTCTCCAGCTCCCAGCCCTGGGTGGGTGCGCCCGGGGTGTGAGCGCAGCTCGGGGTGCGCTGGTGCGTGGGAGCGAGAGAAGTTGCGGGTGGGTGGTGGGTGCTGGGAGGAGCGGGGTGAAGGGGTCTGGCTGCTTGCGGAGGTGGAGGGGTCTCTGCGGGGATAAGGGGAGATCTGGAGCCGCGGGGTACAGCAGTGGGGTACTGGTCGCGGAGTGGCTTGCGGCGGTGTGCGGGAGCTGGGAGCGTGGGGCTGGTGTTGGGGGTGTTAGAGGAGAGGGGAGAGTGTGGTAGCGCGGGGGGGGGGGCGTCGTGCGTGGAACAAATCCCTGGTTTGCTGCCTGTTCTGGGAGGGGGAAGCAGGTGCTGGGAGCGCGGCTGCGGGGTGGTTTGCTGCGGGTGTTTGTGTGTGCAGGGCTGTGTGTGTGCGGGGCTGGTGTGTGTGCGGGGCTGGTGTGTGTGCGGGGCTGGTGTGTGTGCGGGGCTGTGTGTGTGCGGGGCGTGTGTGCAGGGGGCGTGTGTGCGGGGCTGTGTGTGTGTGCGGGGTTGTGTGTGTGTGGCTGTGTGTGTGCGGGGCTGCGTGTGCGGGGGTGTGTGTGTGTGTGGCAGTTTGTGTGCGTGGGGCTGTGTGTTTGAGGTTGTGTGTGGGGCTGTGTGCGCGGGTTTATGTGTGCGGGGTTGTGTGTGCGGGGCTGTGTGTTTGAGGTTGTGTGGGGGGCTGTATGTGTGCGGGTTTGTGTGTGCGGGGTTGTGTGTTGGAGGTCGTGTGTGCGGGGTTTGTGTGTGCAGGGCTCTGTGTGTGTGCGGAGCTCTGTGTGTGTGCGGGGGCTGTGTGTGCGATCGTGTGTGTGCGGGGCTGCGTGCGGGGTTTGTGTACGCGGGGCTGTGTGTGTGCAGGGTTCTGTGTGTATGGGGGCTGTGCGTGCGGGGTTGTGTGTGCGCAGCTGTGTGTGTGGGTTTGGAGCGTGCGGGGTTCTATGCGTGTGCGGGGCTGTGTGTGTATTTGTGTGGGCTGTGTGGGGAGGGCAGGCTGTGAGGGGTTGTGTGTGTGTACAGGGCGGTGCGTGCGGGGTTGTGTTTGTGCGGGGCTGTGTGTGTGTGCGGGGTTCTGCTTGTGTCCACATGTGTGTGCGGGGCTGCGTGTGTGCGGAAGGCACCGGCTCTTTCCGCGGGGCTCCCCGCGGAGAGGCAGAACCGGGTTATCCCTGCCCGCTGACGGCTGCGGGGAGCCCCAGCCCAGGCAGCCCCAGCCCGGGCAGCCCCTGCTGTGGGGAGCTGAGCTCGGCCTCCATCCGCTCCTCCCAGCCGGTGGGGCTGGGAACAGCCGGGAGCTGCACCCATTAGGGTAGGGGGGGGTCCCTTATCCCCTCCTTCCCAAGGCCTCCCCAGCCCCCCCCCCAGGCTGCAATCCCGGGGAAAGCCGCTCCCGCTGCTGCCGGCTCCCTGCGGCCCTCCCGGGATCTCTCAGGCTAGCGACATTTTTGCCTTCTCCCGGGTCGTTCCTCCAGGCTGGGGTGGTGGCAGAAGGGGGACTGGAACTCGCAGGATGCTGGAGGGGCTGGGGGGACACCCCCAGGGGTGGGAGGATGTGGGGGGACTGCCGCCCTGGGGAAGCTCTGACAGGTTCCCTGGCTGCTGGTGTTGGGAAGGATGTGGAGAAGGAGGCAGGAGGAGGAAAGGGATTCGGGCTTCACCCGGTTTTCACCAGCCTGCAGCTCCTAGGTGGTGATTTTGCAGTAAAGCTGCTCACGAGCGAGTGGGGGGTCCCCATCCTGGGGTGCTCAGTTTGGGGGCGCTTTGGCCCAGCCTGCGTTCAATGCTGAGCGGCCGCAGAGGAAGCAGAGGAGCTGAAGGAAACCCTGGGAACTGCCCCCGTCCCTCAGAATGTCCAGAATTCAGCCCATCTATGCCTTCCGTGGAGGAGTGGACATCAGTGGCTGTTTCTGTGGCCAGCGGGGTCCTTGACGCCAGCCCCACGCACGGACGGGAGCTGGTGGAGCCCTGCTTGGACGTTTTGCCGCTTGCTCGGATCTCGCTCCGAGCTCCCAGCGTCAGAGCAGAGCTTGGCTTGGGGGGTGGGGTGGTGGTGTCTGTGTGTGGGGGGTTTGCGTTGGGGATTAGGGACTTGTGCGCTCAGTGCAAGGGTTGGGATGGACTTGCAAAGCATGGCTCCGAGCCACGCAATCAGCCGCTGGGGGAAGCGAAGAAGAGGGGTGGACTTCGGTGCCCGTTCCCGGAGCGGTTGCTGCCTTCCTGTGGAACGGGGCCAAAGGAGGCTGTGTGGGAATCACAGGGGGAGCGCAGGGCTTTCTCCAGCAGTTGCTTCACTTCTCGGCGCTTTATAACCTCTGTCTCATTAAGGGTTTTGGGTTTTTTTTTTTTTTGGGGGGTGGGGAGTTCCTTTTCTAGGAGGGAGAGCAGCCGAATTGGGGTAAGATTTTGCATGCCACCGTTCTCCCCGAGCTTCCCAGTCATGCATTAAGCAGCGTGACTAACGCCTCTCTCATGTGGTTCCTGTCTCCCTCACACTCTTCCCCGTAGGGAGAATTCTCTGTGTGAGGAGGAATAGTTCTTTTGGGAGGGGTGTCTCTGTTATTTTTTGGTTTTGAAGCACTCTTGTGCCTTCTGCCAGCAGGTCAGAAAGGGGGAAAAAAAACAACCACCGCACAACAAAAGAAAAGCAAAGGAAAAAAGGTGCCTGGCACCAAAGAAGAAAGTGTGGGATGGTCCTTAGATCCCATGGGAAAATAGCCCTGTGCCTTTTGCTGGCCCCTGGGAAGCCTCCCGTCGGCTCCTGCACCGACGTGCTGGTGGAGGCTTCCTCCTCCTCTTCCTCCTCCTCCTCCTCCTCCTCCCCCTCACGCCCAGCTCCGGGCTCTCACGTCTGCGCTGTGTCATTGGCACCCCGAGGCGCCCGGCAGGATTCCTTCACCCGGTGAACCCTGCACACCCTCTTGCCACCCCTGGCAGGCTGGTGGGTCCTGATTACATCCCCAGCCCCTCTCTTCCCTCCAGCCTCCCTGCTTTGGAGGTTCCCTCTGCCTGCCTGCAGGGCTGGGGCTCGGTTTCAGGCTCCGGATTCCTTTTCGTTGTGTTGTTGGGTTGGGTTTGTGGGTTTTTTTTGAGCAGAAAGCATGGGTGCTGTGCAGCCCTGGGTGAGTCCAGGTTGGCACAGTGCTTCCAGCTCCTGGGGCCCTCCCTGCTGGCTCACTCAGAGCCATGTGAGGCATCACCCCATGTTGGGACTCTCACCTTTACCTGAGATCTTTCGCCTCACGCCAAGGCTTAGTCAGGACGGAGCTACGTCACCGGCAGCCGGGGCCCAGCCTAGGGCAAACAGCCTTGTGCAAACAGCGTGGTGGTGGCGGTGGTGCAGGTGCCTCTCCCAGCTGCCACATCCTCTGGAACTCCCTTCCCAGCACTGACTCTCTGCTCTGCCCCTTGTCCAGAGAAGGGCCACGAGGAAGTGGCCGATGTGAACCAGTGAGCACTTGCAGCCCAGAAGGCCAATCACAGCCTGGGCTGCAGCAAGAGAAGCACAGCCAGCAGCTAAGGGAGGTGATTCTCCCCCTCTGCTCTGCTCTGCTCTGCTGAGACCACACCTGGAACTCTGTGTCCAGTTCTGGAGCTCCTCATACAGGAAGGATCTGGAGGTGCTGGAAGGTGTCCAGAGAAGGGCCACGAGGATGAGCAGAGGGCTGGAGCTGCTCTGCTCTGGAGACAGACTGAGAGAGTTGGGCTTGTGCAGTCTGGAGAGGAGAAGGCTCCCAGGAGGCCTTCCTGTGGCCTTGCAGTGTCTGCAGGGGTCTGCAAGAAAGCTGGGGAGGGACTTTGTAGGGTGTCAGGGAGGGATAGGACTGGGGGGATGGAGCAAAACTAGAAGTGGGGAGATTGAGATTGGATGTGAGGAAGAAGTTGTTGCCCATGAGGGTGGTGAGAGACTGGCACAGGTTGCCCAGGGAGGTGGTGGCAGCCTCACCCCTGGAGGTGTTTGCAGCCAGGCTGGATGTGGCTGTGAGCAACCTGCTGTGGTGTGAGGTGTCCCTGCCCATGGCAGGGGGTTGGAACTGGCTGAGCCTTGAGGTCCCTTCCAGCCCTGACGATTCTCTGATTCTCCCCATCCTCACCATGCCAAGGGTGAGGAGGAGGTGGTGAAGCCCAGCGTGGGTTTGGCTGCACCACAGAGGCAGGTGGGGGTGTGAAGCGGGGGTTTGATGTGAGTGTGCCCCATGCCTATGTGCCCCTTAGTGGGGTGACATCACCCAGCAGCAGGCAGCTGGTGGCAGCAGGGCCATGCTGCCCTCCTGGCAGTGGCACACCCCTTGCTCCGGGCACTCGCACGTGTACCCGGCACAGGGAGGCAAACTCCTGCCTGCTGCACAGCATCTCCTGCTGCAGGCATGGCTGTGCCCCTGGCAGGGCACACACATGCCTGGGGCACACCTGCACACCCCAGCAGTGCACATGCATGTGGCACAGCCCTGCCCACCCTTCCAGGGCACACACGTGCGTGGCACACTTGTACCCCTGCCAGGGCACACACACATATACACGTGTGTTACATGCTTGCAACCCCCACCAGCACACACCTGCATGGCACAGCTGCCCATCCCACAGCACACACACACACACACACACACGTGCCAGCCCAGCCTTGCCAACCCACCCCAGCGTAGTCCCACTCTGGGTGCCCACACAGACACACAGAGCAGCCCCACACGTGTGCACCAACACGTGTGGCAGGGCTCTGCCTGCAGTGATGTGTAGAGGCCTGGAGGTTCTGCTCAGCTTCTTACCTCCTCCACCCTCAAGCCCTGTGCAGGGGTGGCAGAGTGGATCTGGCACTTGGGGACAGGGTTCAGTGGCGCTGGTGGCCTGTGCTTGGTGGTTGAACGTCATGAGCTCGGAGGTCCTTCTGCAAGCGAAACGATTCTGTGATTCTAAGTCTTGCTTGGCTCTGGCTGTCCTCCTGGGCTCCTACAGCTCAGAGGGCTCTGCACCCAGCGCTGCTCTGGAGGCCCATGTGCGTGCTCAGCAAGGGGGTGATGCCTCTGCTCTGCAGGGAGGATGCTTGCAGGATGAGGGAGCAGAGCCATGCCGAGCTTCGGGACCATAGCTTCTTCTCCAGAAGCAGCTCGGGTGTATTCTCACCTGCAGAGGGGGAGCTCCTTTTTCCTGTACCACCAGTGAGGGACAGGAGGGGTGGAGGGCCTGGGAACTGCTGGCTGGCAGGAAACCCCAGGGTGGATGGTACAGGATGCTCCACTCATTGGAGATCTGATGATGGAGCAACCAGGAACGCAGCATTTGCCGTGGGGCACCATGGAGGGGAGATGGTGGAGGAGTGTGCCCAGGCTGGGTACAGGCTATGGGGAGAGGGAGGGCTGGGAGTGGTGAGATCCTTCTTGCTGTGGGACCTTGGGAGGTGGTGCCTGCAGCTGCTGATTTGAGGGCATCCAGCCACTGGGAGGTCTGGGTGCTGCTGAGCTGGGCTGCACCCCTGCCCGCTCACCACTGGGATGAAGCTGTGTGGGTGCCCCTGGACCTCGGGGAGGAAGCTGCCATCCCAGAAGGGGTAGCAGGGATGGAGGTGCTCAAGAAAGGTGTGGCCATGACACCTGGGGATGTGGCTTAGTGGCCTTGGTGATTGGTTGGTCAGTTGGTGGTGGGGACTTGATAATCCCAGGGGGGCTTTTTGATAATCCCAGGGGGGCTTTTTGATAATCCCAGAGGGCTTTTTGATAATCCCAGAAGGCTTTTTGATAATCCCAGAAGGCTTTCCTGTGATGGAGAAGCTGGTGGCCAAGCACAGCAGCAGGCAGGGGCATGTGGCCTGGCACAGGAGAAGGAAGCCCTTCTCAGTGGGGCTGGCTGGTGTGTGTGTGCCCTCTGCAGCGTGTGCCTGCTGGGAGGAGGTTTGCAGTGCTGTGCCTGCAATGCAGGGCGGGCAGCACGCTCACTGCCTCTGCTGCAGGGACCACCACACTGGCACCGGGGTGGGCACCCAGTGCTGGCGTGCAGTGTCCCAGTCTGGAGTGGGAGGGGGTGGGAAGGAGCAGTGTGGCTGCAGTGTGCCAAGGGAGCCGTGTTGGCTGGCACAGAGTGGGGGGTTGCCTGGTGACAGCGCAGCGAGGGGAAATGCTGTGCCCACCACCACAGGGTGCTGGGGCTGTGCAGTGGGGGGCAGCTGGGGGGTATCAATTGCTGGGCTGCAATGCAGGGTGGGCAGCGGCTCTGTGCTCCTCTCTGGGCCCCTCTTTCTGCCAGGGGTGCAGGTGGATGGCAGTGCCCCATGAGCAATGCAGGATGGGTGATGCGCAGGGCTCCTGCATCCCTGCAGTGCCAGCTGGCTGGCTGGGTGGTGCCTTCTCATCTCCTAGTGCCGGGCTGGCAGTGCTGCCGTATTGGCAGTGTGGCTGTGTCTCTGCTGTGGCAGTGCCCTGTTCCCTGCAGTGATGTTTGGGTGATGTTCCTGCAGTGCAGGCAGTGCCCTGAATCTCTGCAGAGGTGGATAGGAGGTATCTCTGTAACCTGGCAGTGCCCAGTGACCCTGCAGTGATAACTGGATGGCATCCCTGCAGTGCCCTATGTCCCTGCAGTGCTGGACAGGTGACATGCCTGCAGTTCCCCATGCTCCTGCAGTGCTGGATAGGGGAATTTCCTGCATCCTGCAGTGCCAAGTGGGTGCCAGCCCCACATCCCTGCAGTGCTCCATCTCCCTGCAGTGCCAAGTGGGTGCCAGCCCCACATCCCTGCAGTGCTCCATCTCCCTGCAGTGCCAAGTGGGTGCCAGCCCCACATCCCTCTGCAGAGCAGGCAGAGCCCCTGCCCCTGTTTCTGGAGCTCCAGCAGAAGGGTGCAGTGCCCAGTGTCCCTGCCATGCCCAGCAGGCAGTGCCCTGGCAGTGGCTGGCACACAATGCCCCTGTGTTTCCCTGGTGAGAAGCTGTCTCCAAGGCTGGCCGGCTCCCATCGGGTTGCTGGCAGCGCCCTGCCGGTGCTGCCTCCTTGGGTCTAATTACAGTCTGTGGCCTGGTGGTGATGGGAGGGTGGACAGTGGCAGGAGTGGCTTCCTGCAAGCAACAGGAAGCCAGGGCTGAGGTTTCAATACCAGGGTTGCTTGCTGGGGCAGGGCGTTGCAGGAACTTCCCAAGCCAAGACCAGTTCCTCCCCGGGCACTTGCTTGAGCAGGCTGCCAGGAGACCCGGGTTGGGGCCAGCTCTGCCAGGAGAGCTCCTGGAACCCATTTCCTTCTCCTCTGGGACCATGGCCAGCCCTGTGTGCCATGGGGAGTGCGCCCCAAAGCATACCCAAGGGGAATTAGGCCAGGGGTGGAGCAGTCCTGAGGACCCAGGGTTGCCTAACCTCCGCTGTCTGTGTCTTCTTGCAGCTCCCCTGCAGCGCAGGATGAAGCCTCTGGCATCCTGCCTGGGCCTGTGGCTCCTCTTCCAGCTCCCTGCCCTGGGCTCCGGGACACGTGCGGTCTACAAGGTGCGGGAGGAGCAGCCTCCCAACACCCTCATAGGGAGCCTGGCCTCCGACTACGGCCTCCCAGACGTGGGGCACCTCTACAAGCTGGAGGTGGGGGCCCCGTACCTCCGCGTGGACGGCAAGACCGGGGACATCTACACCACGGAGACCTCCATTGACAGGGAGAGCCTGCGGGAGTGCCAGCACCTGCTGCCCGGCCAGCCCTGCTACCTGGAGTTCGAGGTCTCCATCACTGACCTGATCCTGACCAGCGGCCCGCGCCTGCTGGAGGGGCAGATCGAGGTGTTGGACATCAACGACAACACCCCCAACTTCGCCTCGCCCGTCCTCACCCTCTCCATCCCCGAGAACACCAACGTTGGGACGCTCTTCCCCATCCCCATGGCCATGGACCGCGACTCGGGCGCCAACGGCGTCGCCTCCTACGAGCTGACGGCCGGGCCCGAGGCGCAGGAGCTCTTCGGGCTGCAGGTGGCGGAGGATCAGGACGAGAAGCAGCCTCAGCTGATAGTCATGGGCAACCTGGACAGGGAGCAGTGGGACTCCTATGACCTGACCATCAAGGTGCAGGACGGGGCAACCCGCCGCGGGCCAGCAGCGCCCTGCTGCGCATCACCATCCTGGACATGAACGACAACGCCCCCAAGTTCGAGAAGGCTCTCTACGAGGCTGAGCTCTCTGAAAACAGCCCCATGGGGCACTCTGTCCTCCAGGTGAGCCTCAGGTCTTTCTTCTCCCCTGCTCCTCCCCTAGAATCGAGTCATAGAGTTGTTTTGTGGAGCCACAGAATTGTCAGGGTTGGAAGGGACCTCAAGGCTCAGCCAGTCCCAACCCCCTGCCATGGCCAGGGACACCTCACACTGCAGCAGGTTGCTCACAGCCACCTCCAGCCTGGCTGCAAGAACCTCCAGAGATGAGGCTGCCACCACCTCCCTGGGCAACCTGTGCCAGTCTCTCACCACCCTCTTGGGGAAGAATTTCTTCCCCACATCCAATCTGAATCTCCCCTTTTCTTGTTTTGTTCCACCCCAAAAAGTCCCTCCCCAGCTTTCTTGTAGGCCCCCTGCAGATACTGGAAGGCCACAAGAAGGTCTCCTGGGAGCCTTCTCTTCTCCAGACTGAACAACCCCAACTCTCTCAGTCTCAGTTTCAGTTGGAAAGGGCCTCTAAGGTCATCAAGTCCAACCATCAGCCTAAGACCACCACCTCTCCTGCCTGGCTGCAGCAGGGGCAACCTGGGGAGCCTTTATATGGCCACTTGCTGCCATGGTTCCTCAAAGGAGGGGAGAGCCTAGAAGGGTTGCAAGCCACAGGAGCTCATAGTGTTACTCAGGGCTGCTGGACAGGCAGGTGTCTGGGATGTCTCAACTGCTAAAATGAGCTTGGAAAGGACAAGCAGGAAGGTGCAGCCTCAGTGGAGGCTACAGGCCACGACCGCGGGGCAGCAGCAGGGCTGGTGAGGGTGTGGGAGCAAAGCTCTGGGTTATGGGGTGGTCTGGGACCCAAGGTCCACAGGGAGCCTGGCTTCATGCCAGGCTTCATGCCAGGCTGGTCTGAATGCTGCCTGCAGACAAGACATAGACCCTTTCATAAACTGCATTCCCTCGGCCACTCCATGGAAACTCAGGAGCTGGGGGCAGGCAGCATCCCTGCTGCCCATCCTGCCGGGGGTTACCCACGGGTGTGGGCGTCTGCAGGGAGCAGAGGCTCTGCCCGGTCCCAGGTAGCGGTGCAAACTGTTGCTGGGGAGCCCGAGGGCTCGGATCTTGGTGGATTTGGCTTGGGGGGGGGGGGGGGGCGTTGAGATGATAGCAGCAGACATCTGTTTATCTGCAGCTGCCATCTTAATAAGCGGAGCTCAGGCGGCTCTCAGCTGCTGCCTAATTCTGATCTGATTTTGGTGGCGGTGTTTTATTTTGTTCTTCAAGAATTCCTTTTTCCCCCCTCTTAAGAGAATGGAAGTTTGGGAGCTGATAAGGGAGCTGCAGGGCTGGGAGGAGAATGGGTTGAGATGCTGCTGCCGCTGCCGCTGCTGCCGTGGCACAGCTTTTATCTTTCAGGGGGAAAATGACTTCCGCTTAGAGATTTATTAGCAATTTTTTTTTTTTTACCTCCTTTTTTTTTTTTTCCCCCTTTCTTTTTTTTTTTTCCTTTTTTTTTTTTTTTTTTTTTTTTTTTTTTTTTTTGCCAGCAGAGGTAAAAGGTGGAATTTACAATTTAACAACTTTGGTTCTCCATCCAAATCTGCTGAGCAAGATAACGGCGGAGCAGCAAATGGTGCAGAGAAGAGGCTGCTCGCAGAGCCGATTAGGGGAGGCAAATGTTAGACAAACCTCATCTGCTTCAGAAAGCAAATAATAGGCCTGGGAGCAGGGTTCTGGGGATGAGGAGCTCCTGATGGGTGGCTGCCATGCAGAGCTTGAGCAGCCCTGGTCCTCTCCTGGCTGCGCTCCTGAATGTGGGGATGGAGGTGCTGTGGTGTGGAGCTGCTGGGGGATGGAGGTGCTGTGGTGTGGAGCTGCTGGGGGATGGAGGTGCTGTGGTGTGGAGCTGCTGGGGGATGGAGGAGCTGCTGGGGGATGGAGGTGCTGTGGTGTGGAGCTGCTGGGGGATGGAGCTGCTTCAGTGCGGAGCTCCTAGGGGATGATGGAACTGCTGGGGGATGGAGGTGCTGCAGTGTGGAGCTCCTAATGGGGTGGTGGAGCTGCTGGGGGATGGAGGTGCTGCAGTGTGGAGCTCCTAACGGGATGGTGGAGCTGCTGGGGGATGGAGGTGCTGCAGTGTGGAGCTCCTAGGGGATGATGGAGCTGCTGTGGGATGGAGCTGCTTCGGTGTGCAGCTGCTGGAGGATGGAGGTGCTGCAGTGTGGAGCTACTGGGGGATGATGGAGCTGCTGGGGGATGGAGGTGCTTCAGAGTGGAGCTGCTGGGGGATGGAGGTGCTTTGGAGTGGAGCTGCTGGGGGATGATGGAGCTGCTGGGGGTGTAGCTGCTTCGGTGTGGAGCTGCTGGGGGATGATGGAGCTGCTGCAGCTCTACACACCCTCACCTCCTTCCTCTTCATCCTCACCTTGGCCAGTCCAGCCATCCTCCCTGATTAAGGGAGGCAAATATTAGACAAACCTCATCTGCTTCAGAAAGCAAGTAATAGGCCTAGGAGCAGGGTTCTGGGAATGTGGAGCTCCTGAAGAGCTCAACCAGTCCAATGTGAGGATGGAGCTGCTGGGGAATGGAACTGGTGCAGTGTGGAGCTATTGGGGGATGATGAAGCTGCTGGGAGGTGGAGCTGTTGGGAGATGGAGCTCCTGTGGCATCGAGCTGCTGGGGGATGGAGCTGCTGCAGTGTGGAGCTGCTGGGGGGATGATGGAGCTGCTGCAGCTCCATGCACCCTCACCTCCTTCCTCTTCATCCTCACCTTGGCCAGTCGAGCCATCTTCCCTGATTAGGGGAGGTAAATATTAGACAAACATGACCTGCTCTAGAAAGCAAACAGTAGGTGCAGAAGCAGGACTGTAGGGATGTGGAGCTCCTGATGGGTGGCTGCCATGCAGAGCTCAACCAGTCCTGGTCTTTTCCTGGCTGCATGTGACGATAGAGCTTGCTGGGGAATGGAGCCTGAGGGGGATGGATCCTGCTGGGGGATGGGGCTGCTGTGGGATGAAGCCACTGCAGGATGGAGCTGCTGCAGCTCCGCAGATCCTAAGCTCCCTTCTCCTCCTCACCTTGGCCAGGCAGCTGCTCAAACCATCCTCTTCGGAGAGGGTTTTGTGGAGAGGGCACATCTGGAGACCTCTTTCCCAGTGCAGCTGCCAGTGGCAGGGGTTCTGGAGGATTCCTTGCCTGATTCCCTGCGTGCTGGAGCTGGCAGGAGGGGATCTTGGCCAACCAGCCCAGCCAGTTTTGCAGGAAGAGCAGGGAAAAGCCTCCCTGCCTGCCCCAGGGCCACTCCCAGCTGCTCGGCTGGTCCCAGGCTCTTTGCCCTGTAGTTCTTGGCCCCAGAAGTGGAAATCCTGGTTTTTCCCTTCTGAGCTGTCCTTGGAGGAAGCCGTGGTGGTGGTTTGTGGAGGGGGTCATGCTACCTTAGAATCACAGAATTCTTTGTGCTGGAAAAGCCCTCTAAGAGCTCCGAGTCCAGCTGATAGCCCAACACCCAATGGCCACCAAACCATGGCCCCAAGTGCCATAGCCACACCTTTCTTGAACACCTCCAGGGATGGGCACTCCACCACCTCCCTGGGCAGCCTGTGCCAATCCTTGACCACTCCGCCAGCAAAGAAAATCTTTCCTCATCTCCAATCTAACCCTCCCCTGGCACAATTTCAGGCCATTTCCTCTCCTTCCATCACCTGAAATTACATAGAAGAGCCCAACCCCCACCTCACTGCAACCTCCTTTCAGGGAGCTGTAGAGAGCAATGAGGCCTCCCCTCTGCTTCCTTTTGTCCAGGCTCATCACCCCCAGTTCCCTCAGCTGCTCCTCACCATCTATGATCTCCAGACCCTTCAGCATCTTGGTTGCTTTTCAGCGTCTTTGTTGCCCTGCTTCATGGTTTAGGGCCAAGAGGATGATTAGAGGGCTGGAGTACCTCTCCTATGAGACAGACTGAGGGAGTTGGGGCTGTTCAGTCTGGAGAAGAGAAGGCTCCAGGGAGACCTAATTGTGGCCTTTCAGTATCTTAAGAGGGCTCCAAGAAAGCTGGGGAGGGACTTTTGAGGTGTCAGGGAGTGATAGGACTGGGGGAATGGAGCAGAACTAGAAATGGGTAGATTGAGATTGGATGTGGGGAAGAAGTTGTTCCCCATGAGGGTGGTGAGAGACTGGCACAGGTTGCCCAGGGAGGTGGTGGCAGCCTCACCGTTGGAGGTGTTTGCAGCCAGGCTGGATGTGGCTGTGAGCAACCTGCTGCAGTGTGAGGTGTCCCTGCCCATGGCAGGGGGTTAGGACTGGCTGAGCCTTGAGGTCCCTTCCAACCCTGACACTTTTGTGATTCTCTGATTCTATGGTTGCCCTTGTCCTCCTGCTCACCTCCTGCTCACCCCTAACCCACCCCCTCCCTCCCCCAGGTGAAAGCAAACGACTCAGACCAAGGGGCCAACGCAGAGATCGACTACTCCTTCCACCAAGCCTCGGACATGGTGCGGCGGCTGCTGCGGCTGGACCGCGCCACAGGGCTGATCACCGTGCAGGGCCCCATCGACCGCGAGGACGTCAACATGCTCAAGTTCTCCGTCCTGGCCAAGGACAAGGGGGCCAACCCCAAGAGCGCCCGTGCCCAGGTGGTGGTCAACATCAAGGACATGAACGACAACGCGCCCTCCATCGAGATCCGGGGCATCGGCCTGGTCACCCACCAGGACGGCATGGCCAACATCTCGGAGGATGTGCCGGTGAAGACGGCGGTGGCCCTGGTGCAGGTGTCTGACCGGGACGAGGGTGAGAACGCGGCGGTGACCTGCGTGGTGGCCGGCGACGTCCCCTTCCAGCTGCAGCAGGCCAGCGAGACGGGCAGCGACAGCAAGAAGAAATACTTCCTGCAGACCACCACCCCACTGGACTACGAGGCGGTGAAGGAGTACACCATCGAGATCGTGGCGGTGGACTCGGGGAACCCTCCCCTCTCCAGCACCAACTCCCTGAAAGTGCAGGTGGTGGACGTCAACGACAACGCGCCCGTCTTCAGCCAGAGCTACACCGAGGTGGCCTTCCCCGAGAACAACGAGCCCGATGACCTGGTGATGGAGGTGAGCGCCACCGACGCCGACAGCGGCTCCAACGCCCAGCTGGTGTACTCCCTGCTCACCGACCCCTCCTCCAAGGGCTCCTTCAGCATCGACCCCGACTCCGGGGAGATCCGGGTGAAGGCGGTGCTGGACCGGGAGCAGCGGGAGCGCTACGAGTTCTCGGTGGTGGCAGCGGACAAGGGCAGCCCCAGCCTGAAGGGCACGGCCTCCGTGGCCATCAACGTCATGGACCGGAACGACAACGACCCCAAGTTCATGCTGAGCGGCTACAACTTCTCGGTGATGGAGAACATGCCGCCCCTCAGCCCCGTGGGCATGGTGACGGTGATCGACGCCGACAAGGGGGAGAACGCCCGCATCCAGCTGTCGGTGGAGCAAGACAACGGCGACTTCGTCATCCAGAACGGCACCGGCACCATCCTCTCCAGCATCTCCTTCGACCGGGAGCAGCAGAGCACCTACACCTTCCGCCTCAAGGCGGTGGACGGCGGGGACCCTCCGAGGTCTGCCTACGTAGGGGTGACCATCAACGTCCTGGATGAGAACGACAACGCCCCCTTCATCACCTCGCCCTCCAATGCCACCTACAAACACATCCTGCCCCACACCAGCCCCGGCCAGCAGGTGAGCAAGGTGAAGGCGGAGGACATCGACTCCGGTGTCAACGCTGAGCTGACCTACAGCATCACGGAGGCAACCCCTTCGAGCTCTTCCAGATCTCCCCTCAGAGCGGGGACATCACCCTGGAGAAGGAGATCCTGCGCAAGCACCACGGCCTGCACCGCCTGG
The DNA here is from genome assembly GCA_033816785.1 of Picus viridis. Taxonomy (NCBI): domain Eukaryota; kingdom Metazoa; phylum Chordata; class Aves; order Piciformes; family Picidae; genus Picus; species Picus viridis. The sequence continues at coordinate 2,027,281 of CM066593.1, forward strand.
TGGTACGGGTCAACGACAAGGGCAAGCCCTCGCGGCACGGCACCGCCCTGGTCCACTTCTACGTCAACGAGACACTGGCCAACCGCACGCTGCTGGACACGCTGGTGGGGCACAGCCTGGACACCCCTCTCGACATAGACATCGCCGGGGACCCCGAGTACGAGCGCAGCAAGCAGAGGAGCAACATCCTCTTTGGGGTCATCGCCGGCATCGTGGCCGTCACCTTGGTCATCGTGCTGGTGGTCCTGGTGCGCTACTGCCGCCAGCGCGAGGCCAAGAGCGGCTACCAGGCGGGCAAGAAGGAGACCAAGGACCTGTACGCCCCCAAGCAGGCCAGCAAGGGCGGGAAGAGCAAGAACAAGGTGAAGAAGAGCAAGTCTCCCAAGCCGCCCAAGCCTGTGGAGGATGAGGAGGAGACGGGGCTGCAGAAGTCGCTCAAGTTCAACCTGATGAACGACTCTGTCAGCGACAGCCCCCGAATCCACCTGCCACTCAACTACCCCCGGGCAGCCCGGACCTGGGGCGCCACTACCGCTCCAACTCGCCCCTGCCCTCCATCCAGCTGCAGCCTCAGTCGCCCTCCGCCTCCAAGAAGCACCAAGTGGTGCAGGACCTGCCGGCCACCAACACCTTTGTTGGCACCGGGGACAACAACTCGACGGGCTCCGAGCAGTACTCGGACTACAGCTACCGCACCAACCCCCAGAAATACACCAACAAGCAGGTAGGAGAGCTCGTCCTGAGGCCGGCCGCGGCCTCCCCCTGCACCGGGGACCCATCTGGACAGAGGTGTGGGAGTGAGCCTGGACTGGGCCCCCAGCCCTGCATGCGTGGCCTCAGGGGGCTGGTGAAGGACTCGCCCCGGAGCTGAGCCGCAGAGCCTGGCTGCGGGGTGGGGAGGGGCTGGGGGCGCGCGGCGGGGTCGGCCAAACACTGTTGAAGGCCTTGTCAGAGCGCCTGGGGCTGGGTCCTGGTGGCGCTGCCCGGGTGGCAGTGAGGCGGTGGGGGCTGCATGAGCGTTGTCTTTGCATGTGGAGCTCTGGGGGAGGAACTCCACCCACTCGGGGCCTCTTTGGGGGCTGGCTGTAAGGGCACCAAGGAGGGCAATGCCCAACTCTCCCACTCATCGCTCTGCTTGGGGAGGACAGACTGGTCCTGCTTCTGCCAGGGCTCTGGGCAACCAGAGTTTCCAGCTCAGCCCCAGCCTGGGCAATAGCCAGGGGTTGCCAGCCCGGCTCTGCTGGTGTGGCTGCACCTCAGAAAGGGAGCTCTGTGCCTGCTGTGGCTGCCCAGGCAGGTGGGGCTGGGTGGAGGAGCAAAGCTCTGCCTTTTTCCCAGGCTCAGGCCTCTGGCTTCCCCCAGGCTCGGGGCCCTTCTGCCACAGCAGGTGACAAGCAGGCTTCCAGTGGTGCCAGCGTCGGGTCTGGAGCTGTGGCACTGCAGGAGCCACTGCAGAGGGGCGGAGGAGGTGGTGGGGGCAGCGCTGCTTCCTCTGGTCACGGGGGTGCTGGAGGAGCCGGGCACTGGGGTCTCTGCTGCGTGCTGCCGTCGGGTCACTGCTCTTGGTCTAGCCAGGGGGTTTCTGCTTGCCTGGGGGGCAGGGTGGAGGTAAGGTGTTGGCTGTGGACAGGGAAGGGCTGCTCGCTGGTGTGCACTGGAGCTTGGAGCTGTCCCAGGAGGTCGTGGGATTAGGCTGGAGCTTGCAGGAGCCTCTTTGACTCAGGCTGTCTTTGCCACTTAGCTTGCATCACGTTTCTGCTTTGGCGCCTGTCGGGTCTGTCCTTAACTAGCTGAAGAGGGAGAGGGGTGACAAGTGCCTGTGGCTTTGCCTTCTTCCTGGGGCCCTGTGGGTGAGGACCACCCACTCCCCCCACACTGTGCTGTACCCCTGGAGCCCCCTGCTCCCTTCTTTGTACCCCCATGAGCGGCAGGCTGGGCTCCTGCCGTGGGGCTGAGCTCAGCTGCCCTGTTGGAGTTGACTTCAATAAAGTTTTCTATTTTTGACCGGTTGTGCCTTATTTTCCCTGCTTCCCCTAAAGCTGTTCTTGCTCCCAGCACTTCCCCAGGCACGCTCTCCATGTCCTTGGCCACCGGAGCGCTGGAGGCCCCGCGGCGCCCGGGAGTGACGTTCCCACGGGCCAACCATGTCTACAAGCCATCTCCTGCCATCTCCACTGTGCCTCAATGTGGCCAGTCCAGCGGCCTCACCCTGCTGACCCCCCTCCTCCTCAGATTGACATCTCCCATCACTGCCTGGTCACTGCCTGGCCCTCTGAGGACATGTTCCTCCAGGACATGGCCCACAACACGTCCACACCCCCCCCCCCCCCCCAGTGTGGACGTGGTGACAGCCTGAGCCACCAACCAGCCAGCCCCAACTGTCCTCCACCCCAGCATCCCTCCCTGCATAGCTTCTCCTGGTTCATCTCCACATCCTTTTGAGCCCCACCCGTGTCCCACAGGCAGAGCATGGGGGAGCAGACCCCTGCCAGGCGGTGCCTGGCTGGCATTGACCTAGATGCCATGGGTGAGGGCTGGCAGCCGCCCGCCCCTCGCCCGCCCCCCCTCCCACCGTGCTGCCAGAATCAGGACGCTCCCTGCTGCAGATGGAGCCTCGCTGCGTCAGCAGTGCCGGGGCGGGGACAGCACCCCAAGCAGGCTAGCACCCACCCTGGCATGTAATGGGCACCCTTGCAGCAAAGGAGAGCTCCTCCTCAGCAGGCTCTCTGCCACCGGTGCGGCTGTGGGAGGGCGATGGAGCCAGGCAGCCATGGTCCCCTTAAAGATGGCTTTGCCCTTCCTGCAAGGGCACCTTGGGGGTGATGAGGCTGCCGTGGGGCTTGCTCAAGGCTCTTATCTCCAGCAGGCTGTAGAGAGGATAGGTTCCAGTAGGCAGGAGTAGGTCAGCATCCCTTCCCCAGATCCTGGATGGGGTTGTCTTACACCCCTCTCCCTCCAGTCAAGCATCACATCTCTGGGACCTCCCTGCTGCCCATTCCTTCCTCTTTCTCATGGTTTTATCTCCCAGCTGGGGCAGACATCCCCACGGCCACCACAGCAGCTTCACCTCTTCCCCAGGGGCTCCAACCCGCCTCACCAGGCTGCTGGAGCAGAGGAGCTGTGGCGCTGGGAGAGATTTGCTCATCTAGGGGAACCAGTGGTTCTGGCTTTGGTGGTTTCAGGCCTGTGCCAGCCTTGGCTCTCACAGCCTCCTAGTTTGTTTTGCTAACAGCAGAAGGTTTTATCTTAAACCCGTCCAGGAAGTGTCTGGGCCTCCTGGGGCCTCCTGGGCAGGCAGGGCTGGGACCTGAGGGGAGATGTGATGGCTGCAGAGGAGGAAAGGAGACACCAGCAACCACCTAAAATAACTGGTTCCTTCAGGGCTGGGCAGGGCAGTCTGGGGGCTTGGCTCAGCCTTGCTATCTGCTTCCCTTTGGGAACTTTCTGAGAGACGTTTCCCTTCCTTGTCTTGTCCTCAGCAGCTCTTTGATGAACCTGGGCTGAGAACCCAACCCCTCCGTAGCTGGCGTGGGGAGTGTCTGCTATCTTCTGCCTCTGTCTCCCAGGCTCCATCCTTTGGGGCTTGTTTTCCTCCTGTGAAGTGTGTGTGTGTGTGTGTGGGGGAGCCAATGCAGCTCTTCCAGCTGCACCAAGCCAAAACTGGCACAGGTTGCCCAGGGATTTGGTGGTAGCCTCATCCCTGAAGTATTTAAAGGCCAGGCTGGAGGTGGCTGTGAGCAACCTGCTGTAGCGTGAGGTGTCCCTGCCCATGGCATAGAGGTTGGAACTGGCTGATCCTTGAGGTCCCTTCCAACCCTGACAGTTCTATGATTCTATCAAGACAGCCCCAGGTCCTCCTAGCCCCCCACCCCCTGAGAAGCTTGTTGGAGTGGTGTTACCTTCGCCATGCTGCTGGGAGCTCAGCAGAGGTGGCTGCACCTGCCTGCAGGCTTGAGGAGCACCGTGCAGCATTAATTACTCTCAGTGGGGGGGGAGGAAGGACGAGAGGAATATTGTAACCATAATGGGCAGAGATGAAATTGTCTTGTTTCAGAATTGAGCTCAGAGTCTCTGCAAATTGCAGGTTTAGGTGTTGGCAGATGTCTGGGAAAGTCCTCCTGCCCTCCTGCCTCGCTGGAATTTCTCAAGGTCGTTCAGGTGGAACGAGCTGATAAATGGATCCCGCCACGAGCTGCAGATGGAGCTGAGGGTTCTTGGGGGAGCCACCTGTCCTGTTTCCCCCTCCCACTGTCGGGAAGGCACTGTGCTGGGAGCATCTCCCAGGCGCTGCCAACCAGCTCCTGGGGGCCGTCACGCTCGGTCCACGCTCGGCTCAGAGCTGCGGCAGGCTATAGGAGAGGGGCCGCATCGGTGAGGTCCCAGGGGCTAAGCTGCTGCTGGCAAGAGTGGTTGGGCTCTGCAGGCCAGCTATGAATGCAGAGTGGCTTCACTGGGATGCTTGTGGGAGCTGGCAGAACCAAGAGGTATTGGGGGGCACGCCACGGTGGCTCCTGGGGAGCTGGTGAGGATGCTGAGAGCCTCAGCAGCCAAGGCAGAAACGTGCACTGACGCCCGGCAGGTCTGTGCTGGGGGGCTTGGGTTTGTGCTAGGAGGGGTGTAGAGCACCGGGAGGGCTTGGAGAGCTCCAGACTTCAGGCAGCCTGGTGGTGCGGGCTGGCCTGTGGAGCTGGAGGAAGCGTGGGTGTGTGCAGGCTGTGCCGCAGGAGGGGGTGGCAGCAGGGTGTGCTCAGCCTGTGCTTGTGTGGGGGAGGTGCCAGCGGGATGCTTATGGCATGCACCCCACAGAGGGGTGGCACGGAGGGGTGTGAGGGCCCTGGGGCAGGAGGATGGCGTCAGGGGGGACACATGTCTGGGCTGTGCATCAGGGGTAGGGGATGTGAGGGGGTGCTCCTCCTGGAGGAGGTGGCACGTGATGGGGTACAGACCCCGTTCCTGGGGAAGGTGGCAGCCTGTACTGCAGTGGGAGGAGGCATGGAAGGGAGCACCCAGTGGGTACCATGAGGAGAGGTAGCACAGAGCTGTGCACAAGCTGGAAGGCCTGGAGCGGTGGCAGTGGAGTGTACAGAGCCTGAGGGTGGCAGGGGGTGACAGCAGGGCGCAGGCAGCATGCAGCCATGGGCAGGTGAGGATGTCTCTGTAAGCAGCCAGTGCTGCTTACTGCCCCTGCCCCACCGAGGGGAACATCAGATCTCTCCTACCCCATAGTCCTTGGCCCCACCACTGCTTGAGACCTCATCCTTTGCTCCCTTGGAGGCTTACCCAGCCTGTGCTACCTGCCCAAGGCTCCTCACATCAGGCTGGGCTGCCTGGGTGGATGCAGCTCTGGTCAGTTCCCTTTCTCCCTCGCCCTGCCGAGTCAGATGCTGCTCATTCCTCTGCTCACCCTCCTCTTCCTCTCCCTTCTCACACCCCCAGGCTCTCCCTTGCCTAATGCCCTTGGAGCCAGTGTTGGGCTGTGGTGAGCACAGGCTTGGATCTGGGGGACTCCTTCTCTGGAGACTTTCCAAACCCACCTGGATGCATTCCTGTGTGGACTACCCTAAGTGATCCTGCTTTGGCAGGGGGGTTGGACTGGATTATGTCTGGAGGTCCCTTCCAATCTCTAATGTACTGTGTGGTACCGTGGCACTGACTTCTTTCCATTGCCCTCCCCTCTCAGACTGGATCAGCTCTTCTCCAGCCCTCCCTCCTGCTCTGCTCGGGCAGCGCCCTCCCCTTTCCCTGTCGCTTTCCCAATCCCCCCCCGTTCTCTCCTGACCTGCTGTCTGCTGGCCTCTAGCACAGAGGGCTGCTGAGCCCCCTGGCCAGCTCTGCCAGGCAAGCTGTGGCTGCTTCGTGCCATGAAAGCCTTGGCTGTGTGGGCAGTGCCCGCTCCAGGCTGCGCTGATTGATATTCCCAGCACTGCTCTGCCCGCTCGGCCGGGCTCTCAGCTGCAGTGCTGCTCCCTGCACCCACAGGCCTGCCTGCAGCCTGCTGCACAGCCTCCCAAACCCTGGGGCAGCACTGGCGTGGGAGGTGTCCACGGGGACTCTGGGGTCCGTCTGCCCAGAGAGCAGCTAAGGAGGCCGTGGATGGGGGAGAAGGGCGTGGATGGGGGGAAGGTGGGATGCAGTTGAAAGGGAGTAGAATCACAGGGAAATTTGGGCTTGGAAAAGGCCTCTGAGATCCTCAAGTCCAGCTGTCAACCCAACCCCACCGTGGCCACCAAACCATGGCCCCAGGTGCTATGGCCATAGGGTTCTTGAACCCCTCCAGGCATGGGCACTCCACCACCTCCCTGGGCAGCCTGTGCCAGTCCCTGACCACTCTGGCAGTGAAGAAATTGTTCCTCCTCTCCAGCCTAACCCTCCCCTGGCACAATTTCAGGCCATTTCCTCTCCTATCACCTGAGACTAGGCAGAAGAGCCCAACCCCCACCTCACTGCAGCCTCCTCTCAGGGAGCTGTAGGGAGCAATGAGGTCTCCCCTCAGCCTTGTCCAGACTAAATACCCCCAGCTCCCTCAGCTGCTTCTCCTCAGGCTTGTTCTCTAGACAGACCCTTCACCAGCTCTGTTGTCCTTCTTCAGCACCTCCTTCTGGGGTGCTCCATGGTGATGCTCTGGGATGGAATGGAGTGGAGGTTGGGGTAATGAGTGGGTGCTTGATGTAGGGCAGGGTGGGGTGCTGTGGGGGAAGAGTGGGGGCTAAAGGATACCATGGAGCAAAGGGGCACAGAGCTGTTCTGTCCCTGGGAACTGTGTCAGCTCAGGGTGGGGAGGGCAGGTCCAGGAGGGTGTGGGACAGTGGTTAAGAGGTGGCTGCTGTGTGTTTGTGTCCCCACAGCTGGTGTCCCCCAGGCTCTGTGGCGTGGATGGTGTGCAGGAGCCATGCAGCTCATGGCTGGGCTGACTCACGTGGGGGCGTGCTGGGGTGGGTCACAAAGGGCTGGAGCTCTCCTTCAAGGTTTGGGGGTGTTGGATGCTCAGTCCCTGTGGTTCCCTGCCAAAGCTCTGTCTTGCCAACACCTTTTGAACGCTGCCCTGGGAGCCAAACCCTGTGCCAAGCCCAAGGGACATTCCTCCTCCTCCTCCCCCTCCACCCTCCATCACCATGCAGAGCTGCTGTGTGAGAGCAGCTGCCCACGAAGCCTGGGCACAGCCCATCTCCAGGGCACACCTGTGCTCTTGCACGCTGCCCTTCAAGCCAGGACATCCCAGCTGTAGTTACACAACCCAAGCTCTGCTCTTGGGAGAAACCAAGCTGGGCAGTGGAGATTCCTCCCAGAGAGACTCTTCCCATGGTCCCCACTTCCTTCAGTGCCCCAGGAAGCATCCAGGCTGCTCAGCTGAGGCAGGCAAGGGTTGAACATGGGAGGAAGAGGGACACAGGTCACTTGTGGCGCTTTGGTCCCCCTCAAGCCACCTCTGATGCTAGCTGTGGCATCCACTTGTCCAACCTGGATGAAGCTTGGTCTTGGTTTCACCTCTGGAAGCCAAGGTCACCTGCAACTCAGACTCACTCAGCCTGCCCCTAGTGGGTCCCACGTTGGCCTTGTCTTCTCTCTAGATTTCTGAGCTTTTCTGGAGGTCTCAGGCTGCACTCTTGAGGGCCTTTTTTCCATGCCCATGTTTCCTTTCCTCGAGGGGTTCTTGACTCAGCTCCGTGGCTGAGAGCACAAGAGGAGGTCGGGTGAAGGAACAGCTAAACAACTCCCCAGCATCCCTTAAAACATCTCCTGGTGGTTCTTCATCAAAGCCTTCCCACGGCCTCAGCACTTTACTGCCTCAGTGTTTTGGGTGCTCACAGGAAGGAGTGGGTGGGAGAGGAGGTTTGTGGCAGTGACCTGCTAGGAGGGCAGGAGAAGGCTCCTGCTTTGTCTCATCCTTCGCATCCATATCAGCATTCAGAGCCCAGAGATCCCTAAAGATGCCCCTGCCCCAGTAGGCAAACACCTTTCTGAGCTCCTCTTGGCTTGCACAATGCCCTCCTCTTGATCTGTGACCTAAGCATGGCACGGGACAAGCCCCCATCTTGGCAGGGTCCAGCAAAGCTGTCTGCAGAGAGGCATCGGGCTGGGAGGGCAGCAAATCACCACCTCCCCCTGGGAACCAATCCTGCTCCATGGTGGCTGTGGAGTAGAGTGGCCTGATTCACTTCCTCTGGGACATCCCGGGACAGTCTTGACAAATACCCATCCCTGCTTGGGGGGAGACACCTTCCTGTCTGAGCTAGGGACTCTGGGGCTCTGGGGGGGACTTTCTTGTCTGAGCTTGGGATTGAGCCTTGGGGGGACCTTCTTGTCTGAGCTTGGGACTGAGCTTGGTGGGGACTTTCTTGTCTGAGCTTGGGATTGAGCCTTGGGGGGACCTTCTTCTCTGAGCTTGGGACTGATCTTGGTGGGGACCTTCTTGTCTGAGCTTGGGATTGAGCCTGGGGGGACCTTCTTGTCTGAGTTTGGGACTGAGCTTGGCGGGGACCTTGTCTGAGTTTGGGATTGAGACTGGGGGGACCTTCTTGTCTGAGTTTGGGACTGAGCTCGGTGGGGACCTTCTTGTCTGAGCTTGGGATTGAGCCTGGGGGGACCTTCTTGTCTGAGTTTGGGATTGAGCCTGGGGGGGACCTTCTTGTCTGAGCTTGGGATTGAGCCTGGGGGGGACCTTCTTGTCTGAGTTTGGGACTGAGCTCGGTGGGGACCTTCTTGTCTGAGCTTGGGATTGAGCTTGGGGGGACCTTCTTCTCTGAGTTTGGGACTGAGCTTGGGGGGACCTTCCTGTCTGAGTTTGGGACTGAGCTTGGTGGGGACCTTCTTGTCTGAGCTTGGGATTGAGCCTTGGGGGGACCTTCTTGTCTGAGCTTGGGACTGAGCTTGGTGGGGACCTTCTTGTCTGAGCTTGGGATTGAGCCTTGGGGGGACCTTCTTCTCTGAGCTTGGGACTGAGCTTGGTGGGGACCTTCTTGTCTGAGCTTGGGATTGAGCCTGGGGGGACCTTCTTGTCTGAGTTTGGGACTGAGCTTGGCGGGGACCTTGTCTGAGTTTGGGATTGAGCCTGGGAGGGACCTTCTTGTCTGAGTTTGGGACTAAGCTCGGTGGGGACCTTCTTGTCTGAGCTTGGCACTGAGCTGGTGCTCGAAATGTCTTGCTAATGTGATGTCTGATGTTCCTCTTACACTTATCTCTTCATCTTTCTCTACTTCTTCATCAAAAGCTCTCCAGCCCAGCAGAAAGCCAGCTCAGGATTTCAGATGTGTGAAGAGCCCTTCATTACTATTCAGGCTGGGCAAGACCTTTTTGGGGTGTTGTGATTCAAGGCCCTGGGAATGCCTGAAGGAGCTTGGGCTCTTTTTTTCTTCTCTTTCCAAGGATTTCAAGTGGATCACAGTTTATTAGGGTCTATCAGGATGTCTCTTGCCCAAAGAGGAAAGCTCAGAAACCTTCTCTAATGTTCAGGATTTTTTTGCTTGAGCCACCATGTGCAAAGCCTGGCCCAAGGACTTGACAGCTCCCCTAGGATTTGAGGATGGTAAAAGCAAGCTGGCCTCAGATCATCCAGCAGCTCATGCTCAGCAAGAGATAAAGGGTGGGCAGCAAGAGGCTGGGGCCAGACTCTGCTCAGTGGTGCTGGGTGACAGCACAAGGGGCAATGGGCACAAACTGGAATGCAGGAGGAGAAACTTGTTTGGTGTCAACATCTGCCTGGTGAGGAAAGCCCTGGGGGTGCTGAGCCTGGAGAAGAGCAGCCCCAGAGGGGAGCTGAGCAATGCTCAGCAAGAGCTAAAGGAGCTGTGGGGGGCAAGAGGCTGGGGCCAGACTCTGCTCAGTGGTGCCCAGGGACAGCACAAGGGGCACTGGGCACAAAGTGGCACCCAGGAGGTTCCATGTGAAGAAGAGGAGAAAGTTGTTTGGTGTGAGGGTGCTGGAGGCCTGGAGCAGGCTGCCCAGAGAGGTTGTGGAGTCTCCTTGTGTGGAGAGCTTCCAACCCCACCTGGGCACTGTGCTGGTGGGCAAGCTGCTGTGGGTGCCCTGCTGGAGCAGGGGGTTTGGACTGGGTGAGCTCCAGAGGTCACTTCCAACCTCCAACATTCTCTGCCGGTGAGAATGGTAATGACAGAGCAGTGCAGGCAAAACAAGTGGCCTCAGCAAGCCTTACAACATCACCTGCCTTACCTGTTTGCTGTCCCCAAATGAGGGCTTGTCTCACCCAGTGCCATCAGTCACCATTAGGTGCAGGTTGGTTGCAGACCACTAAAGCGAGGGCTCCGCTGCCGACTGCCGCGTGTTGGTTCACAGACCGAGCAGGAACGGCTTCTGCCCTCGGCCTGGGGAGAGGGAAATGGTCTGGAAAGCAGGGCTGACAGCAGGGGAAAATGGGCAATTTGGAAAGAAAGCAGCAAGAAGTGGGTGGGTGATGAGTGGCTGGAGAGCAGCGTGGAGGAGAAGGCCTTGGGGGTGTCAGCTGGTGACAAACTCCCCAGGAGCCAGCAATGGTCCCTGGCAGCCCAGCAGGCAGCTGAGTGCTGAGCTGCAGCCAGAGCAGGGAGAGCAGCAGCACAGGGAGGGGATTCTGCCCCTCTGCTCTGCTCAGACCCCACCTGCAGCACTGTCTCCAGTTCTGGGGGCCCCAGCACAAGAAGGACCTGGAGTTAATGGAGAGGGTCCAGAGGAGGCCACAGAGATGATCAGAGGGCTGCAGAAGGTCCCCTGTGGGGTCAGGCTGGGAGAGTTGGGGCTGTTCAGCCTCGAGAAGAGAAGGCTCCAGGGAGACCTTAGAGCAGCCTTCTAATACCTGAAGGGGCTCCAGGAGAGCGGGGGAGGGACTTTTGCCAGGGGCTGGGAGTACCAGGATGAGGGACAATGAATTTGAGCTGGAAGAGGGGAGATTGAGACTGGAGATGAGGAAGCAATCCATTGCAGTGAGGGTGGGGAGACACTGGCACAGGTTGCCCAGGGAGGCTGTGGATGTTTCAAAGCCAGGCTGGATGAGACCTCAAGCACCCTGGACTGGTGAGAAGTGCCCCTGCCCATGACAGTGGGGTTGGAACTGGATGATCTCTAAGGTCCCTTCCAACCCAACCCCTGCTGTGGCTTTTCTTTCCATTTTGCCTCCTTTCCATCAGCCAAGCCCTGTGCAGATCCCTTTCTCTGCAACCAGAGATGCACAAACAGATATTTCTTCCTAATAACTCCTCAGGGCTGGGCTCCCACTGACCTTTCCCAGCTCAGCTTCATAATCAACACCTGGCTGCGGTTCTGGAGGGGAAGTTACCTTTGCCAGAGCATCATTTTCCCATTTCTCTGTGTCAGCAAAGATGTTTCCCACCCCCTGCTCCCACTCTGGAAGGAGAAACCTTCCTGACAAACGATCTGATTGCAGCCAGTGGACATCTTTCCACACCAAGCCTTCCCTTGAAGCACTCCTCCTTAGCTGGCTTGGTTTCAGAGCCCTGACCCCCTGCTCTCTCCCTCAGAGCTTTCAGTCCTCCCTCTCAGCTCCACTGGGTGCCACTGAGAACCAGCTTAGCTCATGACTTATTCCCAGCATTCCTTTGGCCACTCTACAGCCGTTGGCTTCCTCAAGAGCTTTTCCTTGAGCCTTGTTCCCAGCCTTGGAACCTTTCTCCCCGTGGAATCTTCAGATGGTTTTAAAGGCAATTATGAGGCCTCCTCCTGTGGCCTGAGCAACTCCAGCTCTCCCCCAGGTCTCTGCCAAATGGTTCTATTATCAGCTTGGAGGGTGATAGGCACTGCAGGACAGCAGGGTCAGTCCCATTCAGACAGCATTCCAGGCATCCCCCTTTTGAGATTTCTATGATCCATTATTTCCATATTCTCCCTTTCCAGTCTCTGATGCAAACCGAAGGGAATGGAATAGCAAAAGCCGGGGTGGGGGGAGCAAATTGCACCTCCTGGATGGCCTCAGAGCTCTGATAGGCTGAGAGGTGAGGCAACCTCTGTCCTGAGGCTGCCTAAAATGGGTTTCTAATTGTGGCAGAGCTTGCTAGGAGTGAGATGAATTCGATGTGAGCGGGCGGGCTGGCACCAGGCTGCGGCAGCTTCTTTGAGCGCCATGCAAATTTCAGGAGGCTTGGGGGCAACCTGTGTGGAGTCAGCCCATTTTGCCCAGATTTATTCATTAAAGAGTGCCTCAGGAGCTGATGGCCATTTTAGGATGGCTGCCCTGCTGTCATTATTGCAGCAGGACTCGGTGCCGCCTCTCTTCTGGCTGCAAGGTCAGCGCCGGCTAATTGTCAGCGGTGGAAGCGGTGCCAGGGGCCAATTAGAAGAGGGAGCAGCTGCTCTGCAGCTCATACCTGGGTTTGGGAGGTGGCATTCACGTGGATTCATGGAATCCTACAATCATAGAATTGGCAGGTTTGGAAGGGACCTCAAGGCTCAGCCAGCCCCAACCCTCTGCCATGGGCAGGGACACCTCACACTGCAGCAGCTTGCTCACAGCCACATCCAGCCTGGCTGCAAACACCTCCAGGGATGAGGCTGCCACCACCTCCCTGGGCAACCTGTGCCAGGCTCTCACCACCCTCGTGGGGAACAACTGCTTCCTAACATCCAATCTCAGTCTCCCTACTTCTAGTTTTACTCCATTCCCCCCAGTCCTATCCCTCCCTGACACCCTCAAAAGTCCCTCCCCAGCTTTCTTGGAGCCCCTTGCAGACACTGGAAGGCCACAAGAAGGTCTCCTGGGAGCCTTCTCCTTTCCAGACTAAGCAGCCCCAACTCTCTCAGGCTGTCTCCAGAGCAGAGCAGCTCCAGCCCTCTTGCCCATCCTCTTGCCCATGCCTCTCTGGACATGCTCCAGGTTGGAAAAAGCCCTTTCAGATCATCAAGCCCAACTGTAACCCAGCTCCATGACCACGAAACTCTATCCTGAAGCTTTGCATCTGTGTGGTTTTGGAACACCCCCAGGGATGGGGAGTCCACCCCCTCCCTGGGCAGCCTGTGCCAATCCCTGACCACTCTTGCAGGGAAGTTTTCCTAGCATCCAGTCAAAGCCCTCCCTCTGCTCATCTTTCCTCCAGTTGAGGGTTCCTCCTGTAGCTTCACTTGTCAAGAGTGAAAGAACTAAAGGGCTGTGGGGCTCCTCAGGCACGGGGGTGGACACCAGGATTTGTGGGCACACCACAGCCATCAGACAGGATCACAGGCTCACAGGGTGTTAGGGGTTGGAAGGAACCTCTGGAAATATCAAGTCCAACCCCCTGCCAGAGCAGGACCAGAGAACTCAGCACAGGTCACACAGGAACACATCCAGACAGGGCTGGAAAGGCTCCAGACAAGGAGACTCCACAACCCCTCTGGGCAGCCTGCTCCAGGGCTCTGTGAGCCTCACAGTGAAGAAGTTCCTCCTCATGTTGAGGTGGAACCTCCTGTGCTGGAGTTTCCATCCACTGCCCCTTGTCCTATGCCAGGGTGCAACTGAGCAGAGCCTGTCCCCTTTCTCCTGACCCCCAGCCCTCAGCTATTGATAGACATTGATCAGATCCCCTCTGAGTCTTCTCCTCTCCCAGGTCTCTCAGCCTTTCTTCAGAAGGCACATCATCCTTTCCTTGAGAACCCAGGTGGTTCTTGGCAATCCAAGCCCAGCTTTCCTTGAGGCTTGCCCTGGTTTCCATGGGTACAGCCTTGCCCTCAGGCTCCTGTTCGGAGCCTGGTGCTGTGTGCTCCTCTCCAGGCGTGACGCCAGCACATCCCATAAATCACAGAATCCGGGAAGGGGCTGGGCCATCAGGGACCTCCCAGGCTCAGCCAGTCCAGCCCCCTGCACTCAGCAGGGACAGCCCCAACTGGATCGGGTTGCCCAGAGCCCTGTCCAGCCTCACCTTGAATATCTCCAGGGATGAGGCCTCACCCGCCGACCTGGTCAACCTGTTCCAGTGTTCCATCACCCTCATAGTAAAGAACTTGTTCCCAACATCCAACCTCAAGCTGCTCTTCTCCAGCTTAAAGCCATTGTCCCATGTCCTGTCCCTGCAGGCCTTGGGGAACAGTCCCTTTGCAGCCTCCTTGTAGCCCCTTCAGGTACTGGAAGCTGCTCTAAAGTCTCCCTGGAGCCTTCTCTTCTCCAGGCTGAACACCCCCAGCTCCCTCAGCCTGTCCCATAGCAGAGCTGCTCCAACCCCCGAGCATTTTTGTGGCCTCCCATGGACCCTCTCCGTCATCCCCTGCTCCAGGCAGCAGAGCCCCCTCCATGAGGAGCTGGATCTGAGTGGGTTGGGGCATGGCCATCACCATCTCACAGAACCAGAGATCCTTTGTAGTCTGGGGGCATGCTCCCTGGGCTTCTCATCGGGGTGGGTTGATTTTGTGGTCAGGCCCCAGGGGCGTTGCCTAGCTCCAGAGCTCTGTAAAAGAGATGAGTTGATGAATCCCTCCCCAGTTGCCTAACCCCATGCCTTACAATGGCTCCCTTGTCACTGAGTTTTACATTCTGGACGTTGCCTTTCACTTGCAGCCCTGTGAGATGCTGCATTGTGGGGGGCTGTTGGGGAAGCAAGATCCTCTGGCAGCTGGCTGGAAGGCCGTTGAGGCTTCTGGCATGTGGGGAGGTGCAGGAGCGATCGGCGGCTGCCAGAGGAGCCTGGGAGTGGCACATCCCCCTTCAGCAGAGAGCTGCTGGAGGGTTTGGGTATTTCCATCAAGGTAGCTGGTGGAAAGCAAAGATGCAGCAAAGATGCAGCGCTGCCAGCAGAGCCAGAGAGGTGGTTCTGACACTTTGCTCTGCTCTGGGGAGACCTCACCTGGAGTACTGTGTGCAGGTCCAAAGCCTTCAACGCAGGGAGGACATGAACCTGATAGAGCAGGTCCAGAGGAGGCCATGCAAGTGACCAGGGGTTGGAGCAGCTCTGCTATGGGAGATGCTGAGGGAGCTGGGGTGTTCAGCCTGGAGAAGAGAAGGCTCCAGGGAGACCTCAGAGCAGCTTCCAGTACCTGAAGGGGCTACAAGGAGGCTGCAGAGGGACTGTTTGCAAAGGCCTGTGGGGACAGGATGAGGAGCAATGGCCTCAAACTGGAGAAGAGCAGATGGAGATTGGATGTGGGGAGCAAGTTCTGCACCAGGAGGGATGAACACTGCAACAGGTTGCCCAGGGAGGTGCTTGAGGCTCCATCCCTGGAGATATTCAAGGTGAGGCTGGACAGGGCTCTGGGCAAGCTGAGCCGAGTGGAGGATGTCCTTGCTGAGTGCAGGGGGGTTGGACTGGATGAGTTTTGGGGTCCCTTCTGGCCCAGGCCATTCTATGATTCCCTGATTCCATGATCTGGGTGTCTCCATCAAAGTAGTCATTGATTTGGGTGTTTCTCTTGAGGTGAGGATGCTTTGGGTGTTTCCATCCCTCCAGCGTTAATCAGGCTCTTGGGGGGATCAAGGTGGCTCATCCCTGTGGGACCTGTTGCACCGAACCATTCCTTTTGGTGAGGAAAAAGGCTGCCTGAGGTGGATTTGAAGGTTTCCTTTGTGAAAAAGTGCAGTTTCTGGTCCATCAGATGCTCTCCCAGGGCAGATCTGGGTCTGGGTGGGAGAAGAGGAGGCTGAGGGGGGATCTTATCAGTGCTTATAAACGTCCAGGGTGGGTGTCAGGAAGATGGGGCCAGACTCTTCTCAGTGGTCCTCAGAGACAAGACAAGAGGTGGTGAGCCTAAACTGGACCACAGGAAGCTCCATCTAAACATGAGGAGGAAATTCTGTACTTTGAGGGTGGCAGAGCACTGGGGCAGGCTGCCCAGAGAGATGGTGGAGTCTCCATCTCTGCAGACTTCAAGGCCATCCTGGATGTGTTTTCATGTGATCTGCTTTAGGTGATCCTGCTCTGACAGGGGGGTGGACTCAGTGAGGTCCCTCCCAATTCCTACCCTTCTGTGATTCTGTGCCTCTGACTCTTTGGGTGAGTTTGTTTTCCCCCTGTTTAGAGAGGAGAATCAGCTTGGGGTGGGTCCTGATGAGAGCTGGAGACATTTGCACTGAAGGGCAGAGGGGCTGAGGAGGGAGAGGGTCCCCTTAGCCTCCCTCCAGTGTCTGTGATTGGGGACCCTCATGGCTGAGGGCATCAGGGCAGAGGATCCAGTTCCCCTATGAGGACAGGCAGGAAGAGTTGGGGCTGGAGATGAGAAGGCTCCAGGGAGACCTCAGAGCAGCCTTCCAGTACCTGAAGGGGGCTCCAAGAGAGCTGGGGAGGGACTTGTGACAAGGGCTGGGAGTGCCAGGAGGAGGGACAATGGCTTTGAGCTGGAAGAGGGCAGATTGAGACTGGAGATGAGGAAGAAATTCTTTGCAGTGAGGCTGGGGAGACACTGACACAGGTTGGGAGACACTGACACAGGTTGGGAGACACTGGCACAGGTTGGGAGACACTGGCACAGGCTGCCCAGGGAGGCTGTGGCTGCCTCCTGCCTGGAGGTGCTGAAGGCCAGGCTGGATGAGGCCTTGAGCACCCTGGGCTGGTGGGAGGTGTCCCTGCCCATGGCAGTGGGGTTGGAACTGGCTGATCCTTAAGGACCCTTCCAACCCAAGGCATTCCATGATCCCTTTGACAGGGCCTGGTGCTGGGGGGTTGGAGGTGTGCAGCCAGGACCAGGCATCCTGAGGAAGGCTCAAGAAGATGTCTCATTGAAGCAAGTCCCTGCTAGAGCCCAAAAGAATCGAAGCCATGGATGTGACCCCAGCTCCCCAGCTCCAGAGAGGTGGTGGCAGAGGTGCTGGGATGGGCAGAGGCTTGAGAGGCAGCAGAGCTGGGCTGGCCTGGCCTGCCTGGTGTCTGCAGGGGCACCCGCTGCGCGCTCTCGCACGCCGCAGCCGGCGGAGCTCAGAGCGGTGGAGCTGGGAGTGGGCAGAGGGAGCAGCAATTACTCATGTTTGCTCACAAGCCTGCAGGTAGGAGAAGTTCAAGGAAAAATTAGCAGGCAGCAGCTGTAGGAAGCAAAGGGAAGTGCTTTGCCTTCCAGCACACGGGCAGCAGTGCTGCATGACGATGCCAGAGAGGCCAGAAAGCAGGTGTGGACCATAAAGAGCACTTCACAGGGAAGGAGGAGGTCATCAAGTGGCTGAGCTGTAAGTAAGTCCTTGCTGAGGGCTAGAAAGAACCAGCCCTGAAGCTGTGGTGCAGCAGAAACCCACAGGATTGGGAGCTAGATCATCTTGAAGGTCCCTTCCAACCCAAACCATTCTATGCCTGAATATAGTTGTGTGGCTCTGAGCAACCTGCTGTAGTGTGAGGTGTCCCTGCCCAGGGCAGGGGGGTTGGAACTGGCTGAGCCTTGAGGTCCCTTCCAACCCTGACAGTTGTATGACTGTATGAGTCTGTGATTTCCCAGGGATGAAAGTCTTCATCCAAGCATCTACCAGACCTGGAGGTATCCCCTGGTGATGCTGCTCCCCTGTAGAAAGTGGGGATGGGGGCTCAGGATGCTCCTCAAATGTACAAGCTGACACTTCCCCATGAGGAAGAGGAGACCAAGAATGGGGAGCCTTTGAAAGGTGGCTTCTGGGAGCCACAATTCCTCAGCTAATAGACAGTTCTGTCCCAAATCCCCTCCCTGGGCAGTGGCAGAGTGGTGCCAGCAATTGGAAATGGAAAAAAAACAACCAAAAACCAATAAATGTTGGGAGGGGGCAGGAGAAGGCAAAAGGAAGGAGAGTGCAGAGTGTAGGAATGAGGAGTTATGGAGTGGAGAACACTGACAAGGAAAACACTGGGGGCAAATCAATCCTGAGAAGCTCAGTGCTGAGCTCAAGCTCAGGGCTTGAAAAACCTGCTGGGGAGAGATGGGATCCAGCAGCTGGCAAATGGAGGCTGGGAAGTGGCTAATTATGGAGAAAAATGCAGAAGGGTTCTCTGTGAGGAGAGGGCTGAGAGCCCTGGGGGTGCTGAGCCTGCAGAAGAGCAGCCCCAGAGGGGAGCTGAGCAATGCTCAGCAAGAGCTAAAGGAGCTGTGGGGGGCAAGAGGCTGGGGCCAGACTCTGCTCAGTGGTGCCCACAGACAGCACAAGGGGCAATGGGCACAGACTGGCACCCAGGAGGTTCCATGTGAAGAAGAGAAAGCTGTTTGGTGTGAGGGTGCTGGAGGCCTGGAGCAGGCTGCCCAGAGAGGTTGTGGAGTCTCCTTGTGTGGAGAGCTTCCAACCCCCCTGGGCATTGTGCTGGTGGGCAAGCTGCTGTGGGTGCCCTGCTGGAGCAGGGGGCTTGGACTGGATGAGCTCCTGAGGCCCCTTCCAAGCTCCACCCTGCTGGGATGCTGGGATTCAATAAATGGTTGTGGCAGTTTGGGTTGGGGCAGAGCAGTGCAGGCTGCAGTCTCTGTCAGGGTGTTTGTTGGTCAGCAGCAAACCAACATCTTCTTGGAACAGTGATATTGACTAAATGAATGAGATTAATGACATGAAGAGAAGCCTCCAGGGAGGCCTTGGAGCTGTGTTTCAATATCTGAAGGGGACCTACAGGAAGGCTGGAGAGGGACTGTTCAGAAGGGGCTGTGGGGACAGGACGAGAGGGAATGGTTTAGAACTGGAGCAGGGCAGAGTTAGGTTGGACATCAGGAGGAAGTTCTGCACACTGAGGGTGGTGAAACACTGGAACAGGCTGCCCAGGGAGGTGATGGATCTAGATGGAGATGTCCCTGCTCAGCGCAGGAGAGTTACACAAGATGACCTTTGAGGATCCCTTCCAACCCAATGCAATCTGTGAAATCTTTTGTGCCAGAGAGTCTTTCAGTCTTCAGCCTAGGAGCTCTGTGATCCAGGGGTGGTGATGGAGGTGGGCACCCCAGAATGGGCCAAGAGGTTTGGGAGTGATCAGAGGCTCACAGGATGTTAGGGGTTGGAAGGGACCTCTGAAGATCATTGAGTCCAACCCCCCTGCCAGAGCAGGAGCAGAGAATCCAGCACAGGTCACACAGGAACACAGAGCTGGAAAGGCCCCAGAGAAGGAGACTCCACAACCTCTCTGGGCAACCTGTTCCAGGGCTCTGTGAGCCTCACAGGGAAAAAGTTCCTCCTCATGTTGAGCTGGAACCTCCTGTGCTGGAGTTTATATCCATTGCCCCTTATCCTATGCTAGGGTGCCACTGAGCAGAGCCTGTCCCCTCCCTCCTGGCCCCCAGCCCTCAGAGATTTACAGACATCTATTAAATCCCCTCTCAGTCTTGTCTTCTCCAAACTGAGAAGAGGCTGGAGAGCCTCTCCTCACCAGGCAGTGTTCCAGTCCCTTCAGCATCCTTGTAGCCCTCCCCTGGACTCTCTCCAGCAGATCCCTATCCCTCTTGACCTGGGGAGCCCAGAGCTGGATGCAATACTCCAGGTGTGGCCTCACTAGGGCAGAGCAGAGGGGGAGGAGAACCTCCCTGGCTCTGCTGGCCACACTCCTCTGAATGCAGCCCAGGACCCCAGTGGCCTTCTTGGCCAGCAGGGCACATTGCTGTCCCATGCAGAACTTGCTGCCCACCAGCACTCCCAGGTCCTCTCCAGCAGATCACCTCCCAGCCTGTCCAGTGAGGGGGATGCTGTGTGCAGCAGGCAGTGTCCTCAGCAGCCCCAGGGAACCACTGGATTAATAGCTGAGGCAGGGAAGTGGCTGATGGAAATAGCACTGACGTCAGCCAGCGCAGTCGTTGGGTGGGAAGGGCCACTGGGCAGTGGCACTACGTGACAGGTCCAACGCTGAAACCTTTCCTCAGGCCACTGTGAGGAACAGGATCTGCTGCAGGCAGCCCCTCGGGGTGGGGGGTGGTGGAGATGAGAGCTGAAGCAGCGGAGCTGCCTTTCACTGGGGGCTGAGGCTGCAGCCTGCAAAGTCGCCTGAAGGCTGGGAGTCGATAACGGCTTCTGCTGTTGTTATTGTTGTTATTTGGAATTAACACAGCTCATTAGCAGAGCAGGGCATTGTTAGCCAGATGAAGATCTGCTTTATCAACAGCTTAGCAAAGAAAAGCAGCCCCTGCTTGGGTCGTCCTGGTGGAGCTCAGCTTCTCCTGGAGGAGCTCCCGGGTAGCAGCGGCGGCGGCGGCGCAGTGGCTGCCGTTCGGACGCCACAATCAGCGGCCTGGAAGGAAAGGCAAAATCGCCGCTGAGCAGATGTGCAGCTGCCAAGGAGATTGGTGGTGTTGGGAAGGTGGTGATGAGGATGGGGCAGTGGAGCAGAGCCATCCCAATTGCTGGGCAAAGCAGCCCTGTTCAACCGAAGCCTTGCTGTAAGGCGGCGCCTGGAGGGCTGGGGGTCCAGAGCGTGGCCAGGGCTCAAGGGCCACACTGCCTCAGCAGCTCAAGGTGAGGGCTCCCACCAAAGGGGTGGCACAACTCCTCAGAGGGGTATAAAAACCACCTGAGTGGTAGGAGGAGAAGCCAGGCTCTGCAGACAACCTGGGGGTGCTGGGTGAGGAGGTGCTTGACATGATGGAGAGGGTCCACAGGAGGCCATGGAAATGCTCGGGGGTTGGAGCAGCTCTGCTATGGGACAGGCTGAGGGAGCTGGGGCTGTTCAGCCTGGGGAAGAGAAGGCTCCAGGGAGACCTTAGAGCAGCTTCCAGTACCTGAAGGGGGCTACATGGAGGCTGCAGAGGGACTGTTTGCAAAGGCCTGCAGGGACAGGACCAGGGACAATGGCTTCAAGCTGGAGAAGAGCAGCTTGAGGTTGGATGTGAGGAAGGAGTTCTGCACCAGGGGGTGGTGGAACACTGCAGCAGGTTGCCCAGGGAGGGGACTGAGGCCTCATCCCTGCAGATATTCAAGGTGAGGCTCAACAGGGCCCTGGGCAACCTGACCTAGTTGGGGCTGTCCCTGCTGAGTGCAGGGGGGTTGGACTGGATGAGCTTTGGGGGTCCCTTCCAGCCCAAGCCACTCTATTATGATTCTGTGACTCTGTGAGCCAGCAGCCTGTGCTGGCAGCCCAAGAGCCAGCGTGTGCTGGCTGCAGCAGAAGCAGCACGGCCAGCAGGTCAAGGAAGGAGATTATGACCCTCTGCTCTGCTCTGCTGAGACTCACCTGCAGTGCTGCATCTAGCTGTGGACCCCCAACACAAGAAGGACATGGACCTGATGGAGCAGGTCCAGAGGAGGCCACAAAGATGCTCAGAGGGCTGAACCTGTGGAGACAGGCTGGGAGAATTGGGGCTGTTCAGCCTGGAGAAGAGAAGGCTCCAGGCAGACCTCAGAGCAGCCTTCCAGTACCTGAAGGGGGCTGCAGGAGAGCTGGGGAAGGACATTTGACAGTGACTTGTGGTGCCAGGACGAGGGACAATGGCTTTGAGCTGGAAGAGAGGAGATTGAGACTGAAGATGGGGAAGAAATTCTTTCCAGTGAGGGTGGGGAGACACTGGCACAGGTTGCCCAGGGAGGCTGTGGATGTTCAAGGCCAGGCTGGATGAGGCCTTGAGCAAGCTGGTCTGGCGGGAGGTGTCCCTGCCCATGGCAGTGGGGTTGGCACTGGATGAGCTTTAAGGTCCCTTCCAGCCCACTTCACTCTGTGACTCAGGTCTATGAAAACCCTGCTGAGATGGGACCAGAGACTGTGCTGGGACCACCTCTAATGAGGAACAGGCTAAAACTGGGGCCAATAAAGGTGAGAGCCACACAACTGATTTACTGACTCGCACGCTGCAGCTTCAGGAACTTGGTTTATTTAACTTGCTGAGCAGGAGATTGAGGAGGGCCTGGCTGGCACTGTGCAAGCAGCTCCTCCTGTAGGGAGCACAGCCTGCTGAGAGGCTCTTTAACCTGGCAGAGGAAGGTCAGACAGAACCCAATTTCTGAAAGTCACTGCCAGACAAATGGATTCAGTGTCTCTGTGACTCCCTGGGTGAAGAGCTGCAGCTGGACACAAGCTACTCTTATGTCTGAAGTGCTTTGCTCACAGCGTGGTGGAGACTGCTCTCTCTGGAGAAGAGAAGGCTCCAGGGAGACCTCAGAGCAGCCTTCCTGTACCTGAAGGAGGCTGCAGAAGAGCTGGGGAGGGGCTTTTGACAAGGGCTGGGAGTGCCAGGATGAGGGGAATGGTTTTTAGCTAGGAGAGGGGAGATTGAGACTGGAGATGAGGAAGAAACTCTTGGCATTGAGGGTGGGGAGACACTGGCACAGGTTGCCCAGGGAGGCTGTGGATGCCTCCTGCCTGGAGGTGTTCAAGACCAGGCTGGATGAGACCTTGAGCAACCTGGGCTGGTGGGAGGTGTCCCTGCCCAGGGCAGGGGGCTGGAGCTGGCTGAGCTTGAAGGTCCCTTCCAACCCAGCCATTTCTGTGATTCTATGACTGCACAGAGCACCAGGGCGGCACTGACCCCCATCAATGCCATGCTGCCATGCAGGGCCGGAGGGGACCAGGGTGACGCAGGGGCTGCTTTTGCTCTGCCATGAGGAGAAGAGCTCTTCTGAGGGCTGCCAGGCAGGCTCTGACATTGAAAGGAGGTGGTTTGTCTGGCAAAAGTGATGTTATTTGGAAGAAGACCCCTTGGGGGGAGGGGGGATGGTGGCTGTCACAGGCCGCGGTTGTGAGGCTGTTTGCTTGTGTGGTTGCAGGGAGCCCAGGGAGCCCTGCTGGGCTGGTTGGGGTTTTACAAGCACAGAGTGAAAGCACAGGCTTGAGCTAGGGATGAGCCACAGTGATGGAGGAAAGCAGTCTGAGACAGGCAGGATGCAGGAGGAGCTTGTGGGGCTGCAGTGATGTCCTGGCAGTGATGTCCTGGCAGTGATGTCCTGGCAGTGAAGGCTTCTGCAGGCTCTACACAGCTGCACAGCCTACAAAGTGAGTAGGGAGATGACCTCTGGGTGTTCATCTGCACACAGTTCTGCCTTAGAACCATGGAGTTGTTGCATTTGGAAGAGGTCTTTAAGATCTTCCAGTCCAACCATCAACCCACCCCCTCCATGGCCACCAAATCATGCCCCCAAGTGCCATGGCCACAGGCTCCTTGAACACCTCCAGGGATGGGGACTCCACCACCTCCCTGGGCAGCCTGTGCCAGTGCCTTGGCCTCAGCTCCCAGCAGAGCTCTACACAAAGATCTCCTGGGAGGTGCTGGCCCAGCCCTTCATGACAAAGACTGCAACTTCTCCTTGGGCACTTGGCTAAACCTACCTTTGTGGGGTCTTCCAGAGAGGCTGAGCTCAGCCTTCGCTACTGCAGGTGACCTCTGTTCCTTCTTAGAGTCACAGAACCATGCAGCTGCTGAGGCTGGAAGAGACCTTTGAGATCATCAAGGCTAAGCCCTCCCCTAGAGCTCTCAGTGCCACCACTGCTGCTAAGCCACTGCCACTCAACCACATCCCTCAGCACCACATCCAGATGGCTTTGAAACACCTCCAGGATGGTGACCCTACCACCTCCCTGGGCAACCTGTGCCAGTCTCTCACCACCCTCATGGGGAACAACTTCTTCCTAACATCCAATCTCAATCTCCCCACTTCTAGTTTTGCTCCATCCCCCCCAGTCCTATCACTCCCTGACACCCTCAAAAGTCCCTCCCCAGCTTTCTTGGAGCCCCCTTCAGATCCTGCAAGGCCACAAGAAGGTGTCCTGGGAGCATCTCCTCTCCAGCCTGCACAACCCCAACTCTCTCAGTCTGTCTCCAGAGCAGAGCAGCTCCAGCCCTCTGCTCCTCCTCGTGGCCCTTCTCTGGACACCTTCCAGCACCTCCACATCCTTCCTGGCCTAGGGGCTCCAGACCTGGACACAGAGCTGCAGGTTGCATATGAGAACAGCCCAACCCCCGCCTGGCTCCAGCCTCCTCCCAGGGAGCTGCAGAGAGCAATGAGGTCTCCCTTCAGCCTCCTTTTCTCCAGACTAAACACCCCCAGCTCCCTCAGCTGCTCCTCCCCAGCCCTGTTCTCCAGACCCTTCCCCTTCTCTGGCCACACTCCCCCCTCAATGCCCTTCCTGGGGCGAGTGGCCCCCAGCTGAACCCAGCACCCCAGGTGCGGAGCGGAGGCGCTCGGAGCACCCGGAGCAGCGTTACAGCGAACTTCCTACAGCCAAGGCAGAAGATGTGCTGCTGCTCCTCCTCCTCCTCCTCCTCCCCCTCTCCCTGCACGGGCCCTGCTGTCTTCTCAAAGGCAGGGGTTCAATGGCTTGACATGTTTGTTTGTGACAAAGCTACAGTGGCTGCTACTCATTTCCTTGTTATCTTGTAGGTACTTACAAAGAGTTCTTTCATCTCTGGCAGTATTTTTCCAGGCACTGAAATTAAAGCTTAACTGTTCTATAATTCTCCAGCTCTGCTTTTTTTTTCCCCCCTCCCTTCTCTTCCCCCTTCCTCCCCTTCCCCTCATCTTTCAAGACAGGCTCTATTTTAGCTCACTTCTAGTCTTCTCTAGACACCTTCGAAACCTGTCTGGGTGCCTTCCTCTGTGACCTGCTCGAAGGGCATCCCGCTTTGGACTCCCTGAGGAATGATCTGCTGGAGAATGGGACCCCCAGGTCCACCCCTTGGTGGACAACAGGGTGCCCATGAGCTGGCAAAGTGCCCTGGTGGCCCAGAAGGCCAGCGGCATCCTGGGGTAGACTAGAAGGGCTGTGGTGCAGGTAGGTCAGGAGGGGTTCTCCTCCCCCTCTACTCTGCCCTGCTGAGGCCACATTTGGAATCTTGTGCCCAGTTCTGGGCCCCTCAGTTGAAGAAGGATCTCCAGGAACTGCTTGAGAGAGTCCAGCCCAGAGCCACAGAGCTGCTGCAGGCAGTGGAACATCTCCCTGGGAGGCCAGGCTGAGGGAGATGGGGCTTGGAGCTTGGAGCAGAGGAGCCTGAGGGCTGCCCTCGTTGCTGGGGAATAAAGATGTGCAGGGCAGTGTCAGGGATGTCCAAGGACAGGACAAGGGGCACTGGGGGCAAGCTGGAGCAGAGGAGGGAACAGAAGGAGAAACCTTTTCAGTGTGAGGGTGCCAGAGCCCTGGAGCAGCTGCCCAGAGAGGTTGTGGAGTCTCCTTCTCTGGAGACACTCATGACCTGCCTGGATGTGTTCCTGTGTGACCTGCCCTGGGTGACCCTGCTCTGGCAGGGGGGTTGGACTGGGGGATCTCCAAAGGTCTCTTCCAACCCCTCTCATTCTATAGCTCTGGAAGCTTCCCAATTCCCTGTTTCCACAGGTGGAAGCCTCAGAATTCCCCCTTTGCCCAGAATCACAGAATGGTAGGGCTGGGGAGGAACCCTTGGGGTCCACCGAGTCCAACCCCACTGCCAAGGTTCAGTGTTTTAGCTCACTTCCAGTGCCTGGAAGCTGCTTCCTCCCTCCGGGGCTGATTCGGTGTCTTTTGGCCTCTCCGTGGTGTCTGCATTCGAGTTCCCTGCCCTCATCATCCTGCTTTTGCCCTCTGAGCTTTCTGCTCCCCCTCAGCCACTCCTCGGTAATCACCACAAAGAAGGATTTTCCTGGCAGGATTTGGAAGAGGATAATGATGGAGCTTTAATGGCTGTTGGCAGGGAGCTCCTCCTGAGCTGGAGGCCAAGCTGGGGAGAGAAAGTGTGAAGCAGGGTCTTTGAAAGCCTTTAACGAGCAGACAAAAGAAGCCAGGGTGACCCTCGATGGTTCAGAACCTCTTAGGATGAGAGATGGTGGCAGGCCAGAGGGTGGAAGGTGAGGGATGAGAAGAGAAGGCTCCAAGGAGACCTAATTGTGGCCTTCCAGGATCTGAAGGGGGCTCTAGGAAAGCTGGCGAGGGGCTTTGTAGGGTGTCAGGGAATGATAGGACTGGGGGGATGGAGCAAGACTAGAAGTGGGGAGATTGAGATTGGATGTGAGGAAGAAGTTGTTCCCCATGAGGGTGGTGAGAGACTGGCACAGGCTGCCCAGGGAGATGGTGGCAGCCTCACCCCTGGAGGTGTTTGCAGCCAGGCTGGCTGTGGCTGTGAGCAAGCTGCTGCAGTGTGAGGTGTCCCTGCCCATGGCAGGGGGTTGGGACTGGCTGAGCCTTGAGGTCCCTCCCAGCCCTGACAATTCTGTGACTCTGTGTTTATGTCAGCCCCAGCTCTGTGCTGGGCAAGGGTCTCGTTAGAGAGGCTCTGGGGTAGGCTTGGTTGGGTGGGGGTCTGAGCTTTGGTCTCTGCATGCACCAAGGGTGCAAAGGGAGGGCTGGAGGCCAACGATCCAGGATGCTGGGCTCAGGAGGGAGCTCTCTGCAGCCTGCCTGGTGGGGCCAAAGGCGTCTGCCCAGGGCTATCTCTGTGTGGAAAAAGGGCTGGAGAACAAGCTGTGGAGTGAGCTACTGGGGCAGGGGAGTGCTGGTCCTGCCCACGGTGTGCTCCTCACCATGGGATGGTGTCTGCTGGGATGCTCCTGGGTGCCAGTCTGGCTGTGGGAGCCAGGGGTGGTGTCTGCTGGGATGCTCCTGGGTGCCAGTCTGGCTGTGGGAGCCAGGGATGGTGTCTGCTGGGACGCTCCTGGGTGCCAGTCTGGCTGTGGGAGCCAGGGATGGTGTCTGCTGGGACGCTCCTGGGTGCCAGTCTGGCTGTGGGAGCCAGGGATGGTGTCTGCTGGGATGCTCCTGGGTGCCAGTCTGGCTGTGGGAGCCAGGGATGGTGTCTGCTGGGATGCTCCTGGGTGCCAGTCTGGCTGTGGGAGTCAGGGATGGTGTCTGCTGGGACGCTCCTGGGTGCCAGTCTGGCTGTGGGAGTCAGGGATGGTGTCTGCTGGGACGCTCCTGGGTGCCAGTCTGGCTGTGGGAGCTCCCAGTCTGGGTGGTGTCTGCTGGGATGCTCCTGGGTGCCAGTCTGGCTGTGGGAGCCAGGAGGGGTGGTGTCTGCTGGGACGCTCCTGGGTGCCAGTCTGGCTGTGGGAGCCAGGAGGGGTGTCTGCTGGGATGCTCCTGGGTGCCAGTCTGAGCTGTGGGAGCCAGGAGGGGGGTGTCTGCTGGGATGCTCCTGGGTGCCAGTCTGGCTGTGGGAGCCAGGGGCGGTGCCAGTCTGCTGGGACGCTCCTGGGTGCCAGTCTGGCTGTGGGAGCCAGGAGGGGTGTCTGCTGGGACGCTCCTGGGTGCCAGTCTGGCTGTGGGAGCCAGGGGTGGTGTCTGCTGTGGGATGCTCCTGGGTGCCAGTCTGGCTGTGGGAGCCAGGAGGGGTGTCTGCTGGGACGCTCCTGGGTGCCAGTCTGGCTGTGGGAGTCAGGGATGGTGTCTGCTGGGACGCTCCTGGGTGCCAGTCTGGCTGTGGGAGCCAGGAGGGGTGTCTGCTGGGACGCTCCTGGGTGCCAGTCTGGCTGTGGGAGCCAGGGGTGGTGTCTGCTGGGATGCTCCTGGGTGCCAGTCTGGCTGTGGGAGCCAGGAGGGGTGTCTGCTGGGATGCTCCTGGGTGCCAGTCTGGCTGTGGGAGCCAGGAGGGGTGTCTGCTGGGACGCTCCGGGGTGCCAGTCTGGCTGTGGGAGCCAGGAGGGGTGTCTGCTGGGACGCTCCTGGGTGCCAGTCTGGCTGTGGGAGCCAGGAGGGGTGTCTGCTGGGATGCTCCTGGGTGCCAGTCTGGCTGTGGGAGCCAGGGGCGGTGTCTGCTGGGATGCTCCTGGGTGCCAGTCTGGCTGTGGGAGCCAGGGGTGGTGTCTGCTGGGATGCTCCTGGGTGCCAGTCTGGCTGTGGGAGCCAGGGGCGGTGTCTGCTGGGATGCTCCTGGGTGCCAGTCTGGCTGTGGGAGCCAGGAGGGGTGTCTGCTGGGATGCTCCTGGGTGCCAGTCTGGCTGTGGGAGCCAGGGGTGGTGTCTGCTGGGACGCTCCTGGGTGCCAGTCTGGCTGTGGGAGCCAGGGGTGGTGTCTGCTGGGACGCTCCTGGGTGCCAGTCTGGCTGCTGGCGCCGGCAGCCCTGTGCAGGAGCTCCGTGCCTGTCCCTCGGGGCCAGAGTGTGAGGCCCCCCCGCCCCGCGGCCGCCTGGCCTCCCCTGCTGGCCCGGGCGACGCCGCAGCTCTGCTCTTCTCTTGTGTTCCCTCCCAGTTACCTCATCGCCGAGTGACATTCTCTGCGGCCAGCCAGGCTCAGGACCTGCAGGACCCTTCCCAGCACAGCTACTACGACAGTGGGCTGGAGGAATCCGAGACCCCCAGCAGCAAGTCCTCGTCGGGGCCCCGCATCGGGCCGCTGGCCCTGCCCGAGGACCACTACGAGCGCACCACCCCCGACGGCAGCATCGGGGAGATGGAGCACCCTGAGAATGGTAGGAGCCTGTCCCAGCACTGCCTGCCCCCGGCCCCCCACCCCCTCCTCAGGGATCCTTCCCCTCCCCGCCCCCAGCAGCCCGCCCCAGGCTCCTCACCCTCGGTGCTGCACCTCCCCTGGTGTGGGCTGGGATGTGCTCTGAGCCCGGTGGGGTTGGGAGGCTGGAAAAGAGGTGAGGCTCAAAGCAAGAGAGGAGTGAGGCTGTGGTGGGGAGGGGAGAGGTGTGGGGAGGGAAAGGAGGTGTGGGGGAGGATAAGAAATGTGGGGGTGGGAAGAGATGAGGGGAAGACGGGGTTGGTAGGAAGAAGATGGGGTTGGTAGGAGGTTGATGGGGTTGGTAGGAGGCTGATGGGGTTGGTAGGAGACAGATGGGGCTGGTAGGAGGCTGATGGGGTTGGTAGGAGGTAGATAGGTTTGGTAGGAGGTAGATGGGGTTGGTAAAGAGGTAGATAGGTTTGGTAGGAGGTAGATGGGGTTGGTAGGAGGTAGATGGAGTTGGTAGGAGGTAGATGGGGTTGGTAGGAGGTAGATGGAGTTGGTAGGAGGTAGATGGGGTTGGTAGGAGGTAGATAGAGTTGGTAGGAGGTAGATGGAGTTGGTAGGAGGTAGATGGGGTTGGTAGGAGGTAGATGGAGTTGGTAGGAGGGAGATGGGGTTGGTAGGAGGCAGATGGTGTTGGTAGGAGGCAGATGGGGTTGGTAGGAGGCAGGTGGGGTTGGTAAGAGGCAGATGGAGTTGGTAAAGAGGTAGATGGAGTTGGTAGGAGGGAGATGGAGTTGGTAGGAGGGAGATGGGGTTGGTAGGAGGCAGATGGGGTTGATAGGAGGTAGATGGGGTTGGTAGGAGGCAGATGGGGTTGGTAGGAGGCAGATGGGGTTGGTAAGAGGCAGATGGAGTTGGTAAAGAGGTAGATGGAGTTGGTAGGAGGGAGATGGGGTTGGTAGGAGGGAGATGGGGTTGGTAGGAGGTAGATGGGGTTGATAGGAGGTAGATGGGGTTGATAGGAAGTAGATGGGGTTGGTAGGAGGCAGATGGGGTTGATAGGAAGTAGATGGGGTTGGTAGGAGGTAGATGGGGTTGGTAGGAGGTAGATAGAGTTGGTAGGAGGGAGATGGGGTTGGTAGGAGGCAGATGGGGTTGGTAGGAGGCAGATGGGGTTGGTAGGAGGCAGATGGGGTTGGTAGGAGGGAGATGGAGTTGGTAGGAGGGAGATGGGGTTGGTAGGAGGCAGATGGGGTTGGTAGGAGGTAGATGGAGTTGGTAGGAGGGAGATGGGGTTGGTAGGAGGCAGATGGGGTTGGTAGGAGGTAGATGGAGTTGGTAGGAGGGAGATGGGGTTGGTAGGAGGCAGATGGGGTTGATAGGAGGTAGATGGGGTTGATAGGAAGTAGATGGGGTTGGTAGGAGGCAGATGGGGTTGGTAGGTGGGAGATGAGGTTGGTAAGAGGCTGATGGGGTTGGTAGGTGGCAGATGGGGTTGGTAGGAGGTAGATAGGTATGGTAGGAGGTAGATAGGTGTGGTAGGAGGCAGATGGGCTTGGGATGGTGTAGTCAAGGGCCCCAACAGGATGGTCCAAGATGGCAGCACAGGTGGCATGCAGAGCTGGGTTGTAGCCCAGCCCGTGGTGAGTGGTGTGCTGCAGCCAGGTGGTCCCACGGTGCCCGCCTGCCCTCCTGGCAGGGGTGTAGGGGTGGTGGGGCTGTGCTGCAGCTCTTCATGCTGTGGGGGGGTCAGAGGAGTGGGAGTGCCCCAGGGAGCAGAGGGGTGGGGCAGGTTCAGTGGCACGGGGCGGGGTGAGAGATGGGTTGGAGTGTAGGACCGAAGAGCGTGGTGCTGGCCAACCCAGGAGCGACTGTCCTGCCTCCATTGGGCTCTCCTGGACACCTCCTGCTCGGGTCCACCTTTACCTGAGAACCCTCCAGAGGTGTCTGCAATCTCCCCACAGGAGAGCTGGCTCCCCCCTGCCCTGGCACAGCTTCAGCCCCAGTTCTGCTCCTTGTGCTGCCTCTGTACTGCCTTGCCTGGCTCCCCTCAGCGAGCCCACTCCCCAAGCTCTCTTCTCTGGTCAGCTTCAGTTGCTTCCTTGGACTTGGCTCTGGCTGTGCACATAACATCTACTCTCCTGTACCTGCTGTCCTCTTTGTGCTCTTGTGCTGAGGGGGGTTGTGGTGGAGCTGGCAAGCTCAGAGGAATCTCTCGGGAGGGATAAAGAGGAGGTGCAAAGGGGTCTCCCGAAGGTCCCCTCCTGCTCCTGGGAGCATCCTGGGCTTTGGGACAGGTCTGCAAGTGGTGTGAAAACGGCTTGAGGGTGTGTTCAACGGGTCTAGGGAGCTGCAAACCTGCTGAGGAGCACAGGGGAGCTGCTGGTCCTGGGGGTGTGGTGGAACCTCTCTGCCTTCTTCCCAGCCTAGTCCCTGGAGGGACGCTGGAGTTCGCTATGCTCCAATCACTGAAGCAAGGTAATGGTGGTGCCAGGTCTGGCAGGGTGCCCAACACCATTTGTTCCTCTTGCAGTGGGAGGCACTTTGCTGTCTAGGAGTGTCACTTTTCTTCCCCAAAGTACCACCAGCCACTGCTCTGGGAAGAGCTGCATGGAGAGGTTCCTGCAGTCCTGGCTGCGGGGTGACAGCGCCAGGCTTCCCTTGGGTACCAGCTTGTGCCGGCAAGAGGGGCTTCAAGGGCATGTGGGCAAGGAGACGTAGTGGGGCAGGGGTGGTGATGGGCCTGGGAGAGGAAAATGCAATGGCCTGAAGGTGACAAGGCCACCCAGAGATGATGAGGGAGAAGCTGAGCTCAAAGCAGAAAGAGGAGGAGAGAGTAGGACCTGGGGGGAGGGGTCTGCAGCAGGAGATGGAGGGCAGAGAGGTCTGCCTGCAGTCCTTGGGATGTCCACTCTCTGCCCAGTGGAGATGGAAGGCTAGAGGACATCACCCAGAGCAGTGCCTCTTCCAGGCATGGCTCTGTGCCCACAGCATCACCAAACCCAACCTGCCCTATGAAGGAGGCGGCAGGGGGACAGAGGTCACCACACAACCCACCCATGAGCAAATCCAGGGGTGACACAGAGCTGTGAGGAGGCTCCCAGGGGGTAAGCAAGGCCATGCTCCGCTCACTGTCCCACAGCCTGTCCTGCCTTGGCTCCCTTCACGTGGCAAGGCTTGGGAAGTCAGGCCCCAGTGGCTCCAGGAGCCCTCCTGAGCTGCATGAAGCAGGTTCAGAGCAGAGGCCACGGCAGGCCAAGGTGCTGGGGAAGCCACCCACGGTAACCCTGCTTGGTCCTGGTGCTCTGCAGATAATCTGGCCAAGGCAGTTCAATGAACCCGAGGGGCTGGGGTCAGGGTCATGATCTGCTGAGGGCAGCCTGGCACCAGGCCAGGTGATTTGCAGGTCAGGAGACGCTGCTCGTGCTGCATCAGTTCATCAGAGCTGTGTTTCCCACAGGCCTTCTGCCCAGCATGTGCCCTGCTGCCTGCGGGGGTTGAGCTAGATGGCTTTTGGAGCTCCCTTCCAACCCAAACCGTTTTTCACTGTGAGGGTGACAAAGCCCTGGAGCAGGCTTCCCAGGGAGCTTGCGGAGTCTCCTTCTCTGGAGACATTCAGAACACACCTGGATGTGTTCCTGTGTGACCTGCTCTGGGTGATCAGTAAGTGTGCAGGTGGCACCAAGCTGAGTGGGGCTGTTGGCACCCCAGAGGGACCTGGACAGGCTGGAGAGGTGGTGCCCAGCTGAGCCTCAGGAGGCTCAGCAAGAGCAAGTGCAGGGTTCTGCACCTGGGCCAGAACAATCCTCACTGTCAGTCCAGGCTGGGGAAGGAGGGGATGGAAAGCAGCCCTGGGGAAAAGGACTTGGGGTGCTGGTGGGGGAGAAGCTGGGCAGGAGCAGGCAGTGTGAGCTTGCAGCACAGGAGGCAAATCCCAGCCTGGGCTGCATCCAAAGCAGTGCTGCCAGCAGGGCCAGAGAGGGGATTCTGACACTTGGCTCTGCTCTGGGGAGACCTCACCTGGAGCACTGCATCCAGCTCTGGAGCCCTCAGCACAGGAAGGACCTGGACCTGATGGAGAGGGTCCAGAGGAGGCCATGAAAATGCTCAGGGGGTTGGAGCAGCTCTGCCATGGGCCAGGCTGAGGGAGCTGGGGGTGTTCAGCCTGGAGAAGAGAAGGCTCCAGGCAGACCTTAGAGCAGCTTCCAGTACCTGAAGGGGCTACAAGGAGGCTGCAGAGGGACTGTTCCCAAAAGCCTGCAGGGACAGCACCAGGGGCAATGGCTTCAAACGAGAGCAGAGTAGATGGGGAGTGGATGTGAGGAACAAGTTCAGCACCAGGAGGGTGGTGGAGGCCTGGCACAGGTTGCCCAGGGAGGTGGTTGAGGCTCCATCCCTGGAGATATTCCAGGTGAGGCTGGACAGGGCTCTGGGCTAGCTGATGCAGTAGAGGATGTCCCTGCTGAGTGCAGAGGGGTTGGACTGGATGAGCTTGGGAAGTCCCTTCTGGCCTGGACCGTTCTATGGCCCTGCTCTGGCAGGGGGCTTGGACTGGATGATCTTTCAAGGTCCTTTCCACCCCCTACCATTCTGTGATTTGCTGCTTCTGTGCTATCAGATCTCTCAGCCTTCTTTGTCCAGAGCAGTCTTGGCTGCCTCCAAGATCCTCCAGAGCTATAAATGGGACCACCACAAGCATTTTGCAGTCCATCTCCAGCTTCTTCAGCATCCCCTCAAAGACACCAGAGTCAGGTGTGAGATTTTGTGGGTGGCTGTTTCTTCTTCTTCCTGGGTGAAGCTGGGAAGGCTAAAGGCCATCCTTGACCTTCTATTGAAGCCAAGAGACAAAGTGGCTCCTTTCAAGCCCCAACAGCCTATCTGGAGGCTGTGCATTTTCCCAGCCTTTCATCTGGTTATAAATATCCAAGAGGAGGAGAGGGCTTCCTTCCATTGCTTTCTCCAGGAGATTATCCCTGCAGCCCAACCAATCTGATAAGCAAGTATGCAAGGCTATTTATAGCTCTTCAACTGGAAGACAGATCCATGCCTTCTCTTTGTAGATGGTTCCTCACTTGATTAACACACATAGCAGTGTCCTCCTTTTTTTTTTTTGGACCCTTTTTTTTCTTCTCTTGCTGTGCAGACTGCAGTAAAATGCTGTATTGCAGGGGCTGAGCCTTCCCTTCCCTTCCCTTCCCTTCCCTTCCCTTCCCTTCCCTTCCTTCCCTTCCCTTCCCTTCCCTTCCCTTCCCTTCCCTTCCCTTCCCTTCCCTTCCCTTCCCTTCCCTTCCCTTCCCTTCCCTTCCCTTCCCTTCCCTTCCCTTCCCCTTCCCTTCCCTTCCCTTCCCTTCCCTTCCCTTCCTTCCCTTCCCTTCCCTTCCCTTCCCTTCCCTTCCCTTCCCTTCCCTTCCCTTCCCTTCCCTTCCCTTCCCTTCCCTTCCCTTCCCTTCCCTTCCCTTCCCTTCCCTTCCCTTCCCTTCCCTTCCCTTCCCTTCCCTTCCCCTCCCCTCCCCTCCCCCCTCCCCTCCCCTCCCCTCCCCTCCCCTCCTCTCCCCTCCCCTCCCCTCCCCTCCCCTCGTGAGGGGCTGGAAGGGACCTCTGGAGCTCACCCAGTCCAAGCCCCCTGCTCCAGCAGGGCACCCACAGCAGCTTGCCCACCAGCACAGTGCCCAGGGGTGGTTGGAAGCTCTCCACACAAGGAGACTCCACAACCTCTCTGGGCAGCCTGCTCCAGGCCTCCAGCACCCTCACACCAAACAACTTTCTCCTCCTCTTCACATGGAACCTCCTGGGTGCCAGTTTGTGCCCAGTGCCCCTTGTGCTGTCCCTGGGCACCACTGAGCAGAGTCTGGTTCCAGCCTCTTGTCCCCCACAGCTCCTTTAACTCTTGCTGAGCATTGCTCAGCTCCCCTCTGGGGCTGCTCTTCTCCAGCCTCCCCAGCCCCAGGGCTCTCAGCTTTTGCCCCTCAAAGAGCTTCTCCAGGGCCTCTCAGCATCTCTGTAGCCTCCCTGGACTCTCTCCAGCAGTTCCCTGTCCCTCTTGAACTGGGGAGCCCAGCTGGACCCAGCTGCAGCTGTGGCCTCCCTAGGGCAGGGTAGAGGGGGAGGACCTTCCTATGATCATCCCTGAGCTGATGAACTCTTCCTGAGTTGTGTTCCTCAGCCCACAGGAGAGGGGCAAGTGTTCCCTCTGCTTTAGCCCTGCTATTTCAAGTGGGGACCCCGTGTCCATTTTGGATGCATCCCACTCCAACCCCTCACTGAACAAGGGCTTGACAACCATCTCCTGAGCTCTGGCAGCACCCTGAGTGCCCTGGTGCCTGTGCTCCCCAGCCCTCAAGGAGCTGATCCCCAGGGAGGAGACTCCACCGCGGCTGGGGAATGAAACAGACAAAGGCTCGTCCACAGGCCTGGGATGGCTTCTGGCTCTCTGGGTGAGCCCCTGGCTGAGCTGGCAGCTGCTCAGCCTGCTCTGGTGCAGAAGGCCAGAGCCCCTGCAGCATCCCAGCGCTGCTGAGCCACGAGGCAGGGCTCCAGCTGCTCTTGGACGGCGCAGCCCAGGCCGCCGCGGGGCAGCTGCTGACACCGGCGGAGCGGCTCTGGGACTCTGGGGCAGGGCTGGATGTGAAACCTCCTTGCCTGGTGCAGGGCCACAGGCTGCTCTGACCACAAACTCAGCCCTTCTTCTCAGGGGCTCCTGCCTCAGCACAGCCTGAGCCAAGGAGCTGAGATGGTGTTTTGCGGGGTTTGACTGCTGGGCTTCACCCAACCCCTTGCGGCTCGGATGGTCTCTTGTTCTGAGGAAGGTTGGGAGACTGCTGCAGTGCAGAGCCAGGGTCACAGAATCAATCATCCAGCTTGGCAAAGACCCTTGGGGTCATCAAGGAAAAGACCCCTGGGGTCATCCAGCCCAACCATGAAGCCTACTCCACAGAGTTCACTCCTAAACCATATCCCCAAGCACCACACCTGGATGGCTTTCAAGCACCTCCAGGGGCGGCGACTCCAGCACCTCCCTGGGGAGCCTCTTCCAGTGCCTGACCAATGCCAGTGGCTCCTAGTGTCCAGTCTCAGCCTTCCTTGGTGCAGTCTGAGGCTGTCAAATTCCATCCTGCCACGTCTGCATCTCACCATGGCTGAGCAGGAGCGCTCAGTGAGGTTGGCAAGGATCTCTCAGATCAAGTCCAGCCTTCTCCCCAGCACCTCCCTGTCCCAAAGAGCTGCAGCTACCCATTCTTTGAACACCTCCAGGGGTGGTGACTCCACCACCTCCCTGGGCAGCCTGTTACCATGAAGGTTGGAAAAGACCTCTCAGATCATCAAGTCCAACCTTCTGCCCAGCACCTCCATGCCCCAGGTGCCCCAGAGGCACAGCAAGCCACACTCTACCCTCTCACAGGCAAGGAGCAACCCATGCCATACAGCACCCAGCATCCCAAAGGTGACTGGGGACCCCCTCCCTCAGAGTACTGGGCAAGGGGCCTGGCCAGGAGAGATGCCACTAAGCAACAGCAACAGCAGCAAGCTCCTGCACCAGGTCTTAGGACATTTTGTTGCTGGAGTGTCCCCAGAGAAGGGCAACCAAGCCAGGGAAGGGTCTGGAGAACAGGGCTGGGGAGGAGCAGCCGAGGGACCTGGGGGTGTTTAGTCTGGAGAAGAGGAGGCTGAGGGGAGACCTCACTGCTCTCTACAAGACCTCTGAGCTCATCCAGCCCAACTTTCAACCCAGCTCCACCGTGGCCACCAAACCATGGCCCCAGGTGCCATGGCCACAGGCTCCTTGAACCCCTCCAGGCATGGGGACTCCACCACCTCCCTGGGCAGCCTGTGCCAGCCCCTGACCTCTCCTGTGGGAAGGTCCCATTTTGACAGCAGGCAGCCAGTGGTGGCCAGCCTGTGAGGTCCCTGCTGAGCCTGGGAAAGCCTCCCTGCCCCCACTTGCAGAAGCTGACACTGACATCCTGCTTGGGTTGCCTAAGCTCCCAGATTCTTCCTCTGAAGAAGTTTTTCCCCATGAGGGTGGTGAGAGACTGGCACAGGCTGCCCAGGGAGGTGGTGGCAGCCTCACCCCTGGAGGTGTTTGCAGCCAGGCTGGATGTGGCTGTGAGCAAGCTGCTGCAGTGTGAGGTGTCCCTGCCCATGGCAGGGGGGTTGGCACTGGCTGAGCCTTGAGGTCCCTTCCAGCCCTGACAATTCTATGAGTCTATGAATCCATTCTAGAAGACCCCTCACTGGGTGTGCTCCTGGGGGTCACACACAAGCAAGTCACCACTGAAAGTTCTCTTGGAGGCACTCAAAAGCTGAGTCAAGTAGTGTGAGCAGAGACAGCTGAGGCATTTGGGCAGCTGGGGCTCTCTTCCTCTCCTCCCACTCTCCCTTGTGCTCCCCCCAGCCGCTGCCATCTGCTGCTGATGCCACCACAGACCTGCAGCCCCATTCCTGGGCAGCAGCAACATCTGGCACAGCTTGGATGTCTGTGCAGCCTTTTGGCAAAGGCAGTCCAGAGAGGGCTTTATTTTTTGCCTCCTGCTCTCCTTTGTTTTACACTTCTGATCCTAGTTCAAGCCTTCTGCTACTTCACAGCATGATCAAAGACCTTTCAGTGGTGTGGATGTGTCCAGGTGATAGCTCCAGCAGCACCTGGTGGCATCCACAGCAGCACCAGCTGCAGAGATAATGTGGCTGCTGATCTTTGTCTTCCCAATCTCAGCAGCAGGCAGCTGTGCCCATCCCATGCAGGCAGAGCTGCTCCTGGGCACTCTGCAGCATTACAGCACCTTGGTGGCTGCAAAGCTGGACAGGAGCTGGCACTGAGCACTGCCAGCCCAGCCCCAGCCTGGCCTGGGCTGATCCCCAGCAGGGTGGGCAGCAGGGGCAGGGAGGGGATTCTGCCCCTCTGCTGTGCTCTGCTGAGACCTCCCCTGCAGTGCTGGGGCAGCTCTGGAGACCTCAGCACAGACAGGGACCTGTTGGAGCAGGGCCAGAGGAGGCCACAGCAGTGCTGGCAGCCCTCTGCTGTGAGGCCAGGCTGAGAGAGTTGGGGTTGTGCAGCCTGCGGAAGAGAAGGCTCCAGGGAGACCTTCTGGTGGCCTTGCAGAGCTTGAAGGGGACAAGAAGGAAGCTGGGGACAGAGTTTGGAGCAGGGCCTGTGGTGCCAGGCCAAGGGGGGATGGTTTGAACTGAGAGAGGGAGATGCAGAGTGGAGAGAAGGGAGAAATGTTTGACCGATCCTAGTGAGAGCCTGGCCCAGGCTGCCCGGAGAGGTTGGAGCTGCCCCATCCCTGGAACCATTCCAGGCGAGGTTGCTTGGGGCTGTGAGCAACCTGCTGTGGGTGCAGCTGTCCCTGCTGGCTGCAGGGGGTTGGACTGGGTGAGCTTTGGAGGTCCCCCCAAAGCATTCTGTGCTGCCATCAGCTGGAGGCAGCAGGCGGCTCCGCAGAGGATTCCCAGGCCAGGGTCTCTCTGGGTGAGGAGGCAGGTTTCCAGGAGTGGGCAACCCTCCCCTCCTGTCCTCTGCTTAGCATCAGTGTGGGCAGGAGCTTCCTTCTAAGGGTGCCACTGCCATTGTTGTTCAGCTCCTCGCAGGCAGCAGCTGGGAGAAAAAACCAAATGCTTTTCTGTCCCCTCCTCTGGCAGACTGAAGCCTCTGGATCTTCAAACCCATTCTTCTTCCCTTGCACTGTCTTTAAAGGTCCCTTTTGTCTTGCAGAAGCTGTTCCAGCCACATGTTCAGCCTGTGGAACCTTTGTTTTTCGCCCAGGCATGCCCTGCAGCGTTTGCTCTTTGTGGCAGGAGCTGAGGAATGCTTTTGCCTGGGCTCTGCTCCGGGCTGGGGGATTCCAGCTGGCTCTGGGCTGCTCCTGGCCAAAGGCTGCTGAGCTCAGAAAGGCTGTCTGCAGCACAGACGTCTCCTGGGGCCTGTTAAGATCTCCCACCCCGTGGGAGGGCAGGATGAATGCTGCTGCCCATAGAATAAAGGAGGATGGCCTGGGTGGTGCTGTGCCTCAGTCCTCCCTGTGCTGCCTGAGGCCCAGCGGGTCACACATCCGAGCAGCTGAGCAGTGGTGCTGAGGCTCCTGGCCAGCTGGGGCACTCTGGGGTTGTTTGATCTGCTCTGCAGCCCTTTCTTTTTAACACACCTAGCAGCAGAGAAGCACAGAATGGGTTGGGAAAGGCCTCTGAGCTCATCCAGCCCAACCAGCAACCCAACCCCCGCCATGGCCACCAAGTCACGGCCCCAGGTGCCATGGCCACAGGCTCCTTGAACCCCTCCAGGCATGGGGACTCCACCACCTCCCTGGGCTGCCTGCGACAGTGCCTGACCACTCTGGCAGCAATTTTCCCCCATCTCCAACCCAACCCTCCCCTGGCACAATTTCAGGCCATTGCCTCTCCTTCCATCATCTGACACTAGGGAGCAGAGCCCAACCCCCACCTGGGCAACAACTTCCTCTCAGGGAGCTGTAGAGAGCAATGAGGTCTCCCTCAGCCTCCTCTTCTCCAGGCTCAACACCACCAGCTCCTTCAGCTGCTCCTCCCCAGCCCTGTTCTCCAGACCCTTCCCCAGCTGTGTTGCCCTTCTCTGGCCCTGCTCCAGCTCCTCCATGTCCTTGGAGTGAGGAGCCCCAAAACTGACCCCAGCCCTCAAGGTGTGACCTCGCCAGGGGAGCATCTCTGCCCTGCTCTTGACATCAGGGCTGCAATGACTTCTTGCAGACCTTTGGCCATTCCAAGCAGTTGCCAAGGTCCTGCTCCTGTCTGGGGTGGACACCCTCTCTGTGACCACCTTCTGCACCTCATCTGCTTCTACAAAACACATTGAGGTTTCTCAGTCACCTGCAGCTCTGCAGGCATCTGCATTTCTCCAGGGTAGACAGAGCTCCTCTGCTGCCTCCTTGGTGTTGGTGCCTCCCCACAGCCAGCTCCTGCTTTTCCTAATGGCTGCTGGAGAGAGGATGTGGGAGAAGATCTTTATCACTAGGGAAAACATCCAGCAGCTTGCAAATGGTCATGGATTACACCACCTTGGTTTCAACATGCCACCCCTGTCTGGGCTGGAATTTCAGCCCTCTTCTCACCCTGGCCCTCCTTTCCCAGATTTCCCAGCACCCTTGGCTTGGGTAAAGTCTCTGTTATGAAAGAGCAGGGCAGGTCAGAGGAGTTGTGACATGAAGAAGTTCTTTAAGAGCAGCCCTGGGGGAAAGGCCTTGGGGGTGCTGGGAGAGGAGAAGCTCACCAGGAGCCAGCAGTGAGCACTTGCAGCCCAGAGAGCCAAGCAGAGCCTGGGCTGCAGCAGGAGAAGTGTGGCCAGCAGGTGAGGGAGGGGATTCTGCCCCTCTGCTCCACTCTGCTGAGACCACAGCTGCAGCTCTGGGTCCAGTTCTGGAGCCTCTGTGCCAGGAAGGATCTGAGGATCTGGAGGTGCTGGAAGGTGTCCAGAGAAGGGCCATGAGGAGGAGCAGAGGGCTGGAGCTGCTCTGCTCTGGAGACAGACTGAGAGGGTCAGGGTTGTGCAGGCTGGAGAGGAGAAGGCTCCAGGGAGACCTTCTTGTGGCTTTTCAGTGTCTGCAGGGGGCTGCAAGAAAGCTGGGGAGGGACTTCTGAGGGTGTCAGGGAGTGATAGGACTGGGGGGGATGGAGCAAAACTAGAAATGGGGAGATTGAGATTGGATGTTAGGAAGAAGTTGTTCCCCATGAGGGTGGTGAGAGACTGGCACAGGTTGCCCAGGGAGGTGGTGGCAGCCTCACCCCTGGAGGTGTTTGCAGCCAGGCTGGATGTGGCTGTGAGCAAGCTGCTGCAGTGTGAGGTGTCCCTGCCCATGGCAGGGGTTGGAACTGGCTGAGCCTTGAGGTCCCTTCCAGCCCTGACACTTCTGTGACTCTGTGACATGGCCCAACAACCAGGTCACCTTCCCTAAGTGCTCTGAGGATTCTCAGGGTGAGCAGGGTCCAGCTGGTTTGGCTTGCCCAGGCTGAGTGCTGAGGACATTGCCACCAGCCACAGCAAAGGCCTTTAATCCTCTCAAGACCTTCTAAGAAGGCTGCTGCTTGGTTCAGATGCCATCCAAAATGGCTTTAATAATTTATCTGACAGTGCCTTCCTTGTCCCTCAGGATGATGAGGGAGTTGAGCGTGCAAGGTTGGCCTCAGGCTCTCCAAAGGACCCTGGCAGACCCTGGACAATCTCTAGAGAAGTCATTTGCAGGAACCAAATCTCTCTCTTGGATTCTGCTTCCTTTTTTGACCCTGAACTTTGGGGAGGCTGAATGTGATCAGGACAAAAAGCCCAAGCAGGGCAGGCACTCAGAGCCCCAGGCCAGGAGACACACAGAGCTCCACATTTCAGCTGGAAGGTGCCTGCTGGTGTAGAATATGTAGGTCCCAATGGCTCTTGTGTTTGCCTCTTGCATTCCAGATTGGATCTCTTGAGTTTCCCCCTATTCCTTGTGGTCCTGGGCTGGGCTGTGACACCTTCCACTGCAGCAAGATGATGGCAGCCAGTGCCTGTCAGCTCCCTTCTTTCATGCCCTTCACTTTCTTCCTGCTCTCACCCTACTGGAGGGAGGAATTCTGTTCTTCTCCTTACTGTTTCCTCTTTCATGTGGCAGCCCTACCCAACACAACCTGTCTGCAAAGGCCTGCAGTGAGGTCTCACCTGCAGGGCTGTGTCCAGCTCTGGAGCCCTCAGCACAGGAAGGACCTGGACCTGAGGGAGAGGATCCAGGGGAGGCCATGAAAATGTTCAGGGGTTGGAGCAGCTCTGCCATGGGCCAGGCTGAGGGAGCTGGGGGTGTTCAGCCTGGAGAGAGAGAAGGCTCCAGGCAGACCTTAGAGCAGCTTACAGTACCTGAAGGGGCTACAAGGAGGCTGCAGAGGCACTGTTTGCACAGGCCTGCAGGGACAGGACCAGGGGCAATGGCTTCAAACTAGAGCAGAGCAGATGGAGACTGGATGCGAGGAACAAGTTCTGCACCATGAGAGTGGTAGAACATTGGAACAGGCTGCCCAGGGAGGTGGTTGAGGCTCCATCCCTGGAGATATTCAAGGGGAGGATGGACAGGGCTCTGGGCAAGCTGATGCAGTGGAGGATGTCCCTGCTGAGTGCAGGGGGGTTGGACTGGATGAGCTTGGGAGGTCCCTTCCAGCCCAGCCCATTCTGGGATTCTGTGAGTGCTCTCCCTGCTCTACCAGGAGGGCACATCTCAGGCAGGTGACTTTGCTGTCCCGGTGCTGAGTTCCTGGGCAAGGCTGCAGAGACCACAGGCTTGGAGAACATGATGAAAGGAAGCCCAACACTCACCTCGCTCTCTGGGACCACTTTTCCCTGTTGTCTGGGCTTGGTCAGCACCACAGGAAACCTGGAGGCTTGTGGGGACTACCTGGAAGCAGACAGGAGCATGGAGTTTTTATCCAGGCACTCTAAGTAAGAACAGGGAAAGGAGGAGAGAATGGGTTGGGTTGGAAGGGACCTTCAAGATCAGCCAGTTCCAACCCCCTGCCATGGGCAGGGACACCTTCCACCAGCCCAGCTGGCTCAAGGCCTCATCCAGCCTGGCCTTGAACACCTCCAGGCAGGAGGCAGCCACAGCCTCCCTGGGCAGCCTGTGCCAGTGTCTGCCCACCCTCACTGCAAGGAATGTCTTCCTCATCTCCAGTCTCAATCTACCTTCCTCAAGCTTTATTCCATTCCCTCTCATCCTGGCACTCCCAGCCCTTGTCACAAGTCCCTTCCCAGCTCTCCTGCAGCCTCCTTCAGGTACTGGAAGGCTGCTCTAAGGTCTTCCCAGAATCTTCTCTTCTCCAGACTGCACACCCCAGC
The DNA here is from genome assembly GCA_033816785.1 of Picus viridis. Taxonomy (NCBI): domain Eukaryota; kingdom Metazoa; phylum Chordata; class Aves; order Piciformes; family Picidae; genus Picus; species Picus viridis. The sequence continues at coordinate 2,069,200 of CM066593.1, forward strand.
TCTCTCAGCCTGTCCCCACAGGGGAGTTGCTATGGGGACAGTCTCAAAGACCAGGGAGACCAAGCAATGTCCTGTATCTCCTCCAGGCATTCCACCACCATTTCTTTCCTCTCAACAGGGCTAGGGTTGGGTGGCAGCTCTCACCTGGCAGGACCTGCACTCCTGAAGCTCCAAGTGACATCAAACCAGGGAACTCCTCACCCTGACAAGGTGGCTGCAGGGTGAGGCAGAGGTTGCTGACACTCAGCCAAAGCAGGGCTTAGTCATTTTGCTTTGGCTTGGTAATGCTTGCAAATGGTCATGCAAATGCCCATGCAAATGGTCCTCTGCAGCTCTTCTTATCTCAACCACATCTGAAGATCCCTTCCTTGGTAGAAGGTCCATTTTCCAAGGAGGAGCTGAAGTCAGCCTCAAAGTATTCCTGGGTTCAACTTGAGTTCACTGAACTCTGCCACAGGAAGGAGCTTTTGGAATTGGGCCTGCAAGAGGAACCAGAGGCTGGGTCCCTCCTTCTTGGGTACCAGGGATGATGAGCCTGGAGAAGAGCAGCCCCAGAGGGGAGCTGAGCAATGCTCAGCAAGAGCTAAAGGAGCTGTGGGGGGCAAGAGGCTGGGGCCAGGCTCTTGTCAGTGGTGCCCAAAGACAGGACAAGTGCCAATGGGCACAAACTGGAAGCTAGGAAGGGTTCCAACACAACATAAGGAAAAAGTTGTTTGGTGTGAGGGTGCTGGAGGCCTGGAGCAGGCTGCCCAGAGAGGTTGTGGAGTCTCCTTGTGTGGAGAGCTTCCAACCCGCCCTGGGCACTGTGCTGCTGGGCAAGCTGCTGTGGGTGCCCTGCTTGGGCTGGATGAGCTCCAGAGGTCCCTTCTAACCTTCACCATGCTGGGATATTTCTGGTAGTTTGGGCTGGGGCACAGCAGTGCAGGCTGCAGTCCCTGGCAGTGTGTTGGTCAGCAGCTAACCAACATCTTCTTGGAACAGTGCTATCAGAGGTAAAGGAAGGGAATTAGTGAAGAGAAGGTTCTAGGGAGGCCTTAGAGCTGCATTTCAATATTGATCATCTCCAGAGGTCCCTCCCAAGCCCCAGCAGGCTGGGATCCTGGGATGCTCTTCTCCAGAGAGGATATTTCTTGGGGTGAAGGGTTGGGCAAAGCTCCTTCAGGCTCTGCTGGAGGAAGAGTGGACGTGGCCCTCTGGGAGATGCTCTGCTGGTTGTGAAGCTTCACTGTACAAGGTTGGACTCGATGACCCTAGAGGTCTTTCCCAACCTTAACGAGTCTTTAGTGTTTTCTGTAACACTTTAAAGTAGGCATTTGAGTAAGTCCTGAGCCCTGGTGTCCTGCATAGGTGCTCTGGAGCAGCTGCAGCTTGACCATGGGACATCCATGAGGGGCAGGCAGCTGCTGAGCTCTGAGCATTCCCCTTGAGGATCCCGTTGAGCACAGCCAGCACCTTTGTGTGTTCTGCGAGCCAGAGTGCCAGCAAGAGGCAGTTCCCCCGCCTCTGCCTTGCTTTGCTCATCCCTGTCCCTGTGCCACGTCCTCTGTGGTGCCAGCAGAGCTGTTTGCCTGGCTGGGTGGTGAGCAGGACCCGGGCAGCCGCTCAGGCTGAACTTTGGCTGCATCCCCTTGGGGGCTTGCTTTGTTTCTTTTTCCTCTCCCGGTTTTGCTCTTCAATCGGAGCAATTTTCCCCACCTGGCTTCTTGATGGCTCCTTGATGGCTCCTCAAAGGACTGAGCTTGCATGAAGCAGGGATTTCGCAGAGGGGCAGCGAGCAGGCGAGAGGAGGTCTGGGTTGAGGGTGTGTCTGCAGCAGACAAAGCCAGCAGAAAAAACACAGCCCCCAAAAGCAGCAGGCAAGCAGGTTCTGAGCTGTTTGGTAGCTTTCAAAGACCTGCTTCCTCAGAAAGCTGCTTTGGAAGGGATTTGATGTGGCATTTGCAGCTCCCCTGTGATCTGCCTGGATTCTTTCCCCCTTTATCTGCCTCCAAATTGTCTCCTTAAACCCTTCCTGCTTGTCACTGCCTCTCCCCATGTAAAGGGACCTGCATGAGTGTGGGATGCTAGAGGAGCTTAGGAAGTCTCCTGCTGCTTAGGAGGTCTCCTGTTTGAGCTTCTGAACGCCTTCACACTGCATTTCCCTTCTCACATGCCTGAGTTTGAGGGATGGGCCAGGTGGAGCTTCCCTCAGGTGGAAAATCCCCCTCGTGGGCAGGGGCTGGACAGGAGGGCAGGGATTGACTCCCGTCCCTGCTGAAATCAATGGGAGCTTTGCTGCCCAGCCGGGTCAAATGTCAGCCTCAGATGTCTGTTCTCCCTCAGGAGCTTCTCCTTTGTGCTCTTCAGCAGTGCTGAATCTCTCTTCCCGTCTCTCTCTCACAAGCTCTCATCCATCGTGATTGGAAGTCACCTCCGCTAAGTGGCTGTCACGCCAGCTCTTGGCTTCACTCGCAGGGAGAGCACTCCATAAATCTCACATTAGTCATGGCATCTGCCGAGAGATGCCAAGGAGAGCCTTGCTTTGACTCAGAGCTTATCTAACCGTATCAGCCCCAGCCTTTGCCTTTCCTCTCCCAGGGCTGCAGGAGCCAGGGCTCATTTCATGGCAGCCGAGGCAGCCCTGCAGCCTGCCCCCGACACAGCCGCCTGGCGCACAGCTCCTGCTTCCCCGCGCACGGGGCTTGCAACCGGGGCTCCCGGCCAGCCCTGCCCTGCCTCGGCAGGACAAGAACCTTGCGGGGGATCAGAGGATCAATAAGGTTGGAAAAGACCTCAGAGATCATCGGGTCCAACCTGTCACCCGGCACCTAAGCTTATGGAATGGGATCCTAGCAGCACAGAGTGATAGGATCATGGAATCACAGAGTCACAGAATCAGAGAGTCAGAGAGTCACAGAATCAGAGTCATAGGATCACAGAGTCAGAGAGTCAGAGTCACAGAGTCACAGAACAAGAGAGTCAGAGTCACAGAGTCACAGAATCAGAGAATCACAGTCACAGAACCAGAGTCACAGTCACAGAGTCACAGAATCAGTCACAGAGTCACAGAGTCAGAGTCAGTCACAGAATAATAGTAAGAGAGTCAGAGTCTCAGAGTCACAGAGTCAGAGTCTCAGAGTCACAGAATCAGAGTCACAGAATCACAGTCACAGAATCACAGTCAGAGAGTCACAGAGTCACAGAATCAGAGTCACAGTCACAGGGTCACAGAATCACAGAGTCAGAGAGTCACAGTCAGAATCACAGCGTCAGAGAGTCACAGTCATAGAATCACAGAGTCAAAGAGTCACAGTCATAGAATCACAGAGTCAAAGAGTCACAGTCATAGAATCACAGAGTCAGAGCCACAGAATCACAGTCAGAGAGTCAGAGAGTCACAGAATCACAGAGTCAGAGTCAGAGAGTCACAGAATCAGAGAGTCACAGTCATAGAATCACAGAGTCAAAGAGTCACAGAATCACAGAGTCAGAGTCACAGAATGACAGAGTCACAGTCATAGAATCACAGAGTCAGAGTCACAGAGTCACAGAGTCACAGTCATAGAATCACAGAGTCAGAGTCACAGAATGACAGAGTCACAGTCATAGAATCACAGAGTCAGTCACAGAGTCCCAGAGTCCCAGTCCCAGAGTCCCAGAGTCAATCATGCAATCATGGAATCCGAATCACAGAATTTACCATCACAGACTCATAGAGTGGTTTGGGTTGGAAGGGACCTCCCAAGCTCATCCAGTCCAACCCCTCTGCACTCAGCAGGTACATCCCCAACTAGATCAGGTTGCTCAGAGCCCTGCTGAGCCTCACCTTGAATATCTCCAGGGCTGGGGCCTCAACCACCCCCTGGGTAACCTGTTGCAGTGTTTCAGCAGCCTCCTGGTGCAGAACTTGCTACTCACATCCAATCTCAATCTGCTCTGCTCTCATCCTCTGCCAGCATGGATTTAGGAAGGGCAGGTCCTGCCTGACCAACCTGATCTCCTTCTATGCCCAGGTGACTGCTGGTGGATGTGGGGCAGGCTGTGGATGTAGTGGACCTGGACCTCAGCAAGGCCTTTGACACTGCCCCCACAGCAAACTCCTGGCCAAGCTGTCAGCCCCTGGCTTGGGCAGCAGGACTCTGAGCTGGGTTAGGAACTGGCTGGAGGCTGAGCCCAGAGAGTGGTGGTGAATGGTGCCACATCCAGCTGGCAGCCAGGCACCAGTGGTGTCCCCAGGGATCAGTGCTGGGCCCCAGCCTGTTCAATATCTTTATTGATGATCTGGATGAGGACATTGAGTCCATCAGCAGTAGATTTGCAGATGACACCAAGCTGAGGGCAGGAGTTGATCTGTTGGAGGGTAGGAGAGCTCTGCAGAGGGTCCTTGCCAGGCTGGACAGATGGGCAGAGTCCAAGGGCATGAGGTTGAACACATCCAAGTGCCAGGTGCTGCACATTGGCCACAGCAACCCCAGGCAGTGCTACAGGCTGGGGTCAGAGTGGCTGGAGAGCAGCCAGGCAGAGAGGGACCTGGGGGTGCTGGTTGATGGTAGGCTGAACATGAGCCTGCAGTGTGCCCAGGGGGCTAAGAAGGCCAATGGCATCCTGGCCTGCAGCAGGAACAGTGTGGCCAGCAGGAGCAGGGAGCTCATTCTGCCCTGTGCTCAGCACTGGTTAGGCCACACCTTGAGTCCTGTGTCCAGTTCTGGGCCCCTCAGTTTAAGAAGGACATTGAGACTCTTGAATGTGTCCAGAGAAGGGCAACGAGGCTGGGGAGGGGTCTGGAGCACAGCCCTGTGAGGAGAGGCTGAGGGAGCTGGGGTTGCTTAGCCTGGAGAAGAGGAGGCTCAGGGGAGACCTTATTGCTCTCTACAACTACCTTAGGGAGGTTGTAGCCAGGAGGGGTTGGTCTCTTCTCCCAGGCAACCAGCACCAGAACAAGAGGACACAGTGTCAAGCTGCACCAGGGGAGATTTAGGCTGGATGTTAGGAAGAAGTTCTTCCCAGAAAAGAGATTGGCCACTGGAATGTGCTGCCCAGGGAGGTGGTGGAGTCACCATCACTGGAGGTGTTTGAGACCGGATGAGGCACTTGGTGCCATAGTTTAGTTGATTGGATGGTGTTGGCTGATAGGTTGGACTTGATGATCTCAAAGGTCTTTTCCAACCTGGTTCAATCTGTATTCTGTATTCATTTCAAACTATTGTCCCTGGTCCTGCCCCTGCAGGCCTTTGCAAACAGTCTCTCTGCAGCCTTCTCGTACTGGAAGGCTGCTCTTAGGTCTCCTCAGAGCCTTCCCTTCTCCAGGCTGTCCTCCATGAGTGGTTGGTTCCACCTTCCCAGCAGGTCCTGGAGGCATGCAGCAATAAGGTTTCTGTGTTTGCAGTTCCTGGAGACCGTAGTGGGATGGAGCACCAGGCTGAGCACCAGGCACAAGGCTTCCCTGAGAACCTCTGTGGTGGGCTTCAGCCTTACTTCTCATGGGGAAGGAGGGCTGCAGCTCAGTGATGGAGGAACTGAACTGCCCAGGGTCTGACACTCCTGCACTGGTGCTCCTTCCACCACTGCATCACTGAAAACAGGGTCAGGTCTTCTCTCTCTCGGGCTTTGGGGCCAGCTGCCCCACACAGCTCATGTCTGCTCTGCTAAGCTTTTTCAGCCAGTGCTGCTTCATCCATCCTGTCCTTTGGGAAGGCTTCCTCAAGAGTGTTCACTCCCTGCCAGGGCTGCTGTCTGGCAGAGAGTTGCTCTGGAAGGGGTCCTGAAGATCATCTAGGTCCCTGCTGTAGGCAGGGACACTTCCACCAGCCCAGGCTGCTCAAGGCTTCATCCAGCCTCACCCTGAACACCTCCAGGGAGGGAGCACCCACAACCTCCCTGGGCAACCTGTTCAGTGTCTGAATCCACTGAATCCTCACTGAATCCCAAAATCCCACCATGGTAGGGGTTGGAAGGGACCTCTGGAGCTCACCCAGTCCAAGCCCCCTGCTCCAGCAGGGCACCCACAGCAGCTTGCCCAGCAGCACAATGCCCAGGGGGGTTGGAAGCTCTCCACACAAGGAGACTCCACAACCTCTCTGGGCAGCCTGCTCCAGGCCTCCAGCACCCTCACACCAAACAACTTCCTCCTCCTCTTCACATGGAACCTCCTGGGTGCCACTTTGTGCCCATTGTCCCTGGTGCTTTCCCTGGGCACCACTGAGCAGAATCTGGCCCCAGCCTCTTGCCCCCCACAGCTCCTTTATCTCTTGCTGAGCATTGCTCAGCTCCCCTCTGGGGCTGCTCTTCTGCAGGCTCAGCACCCCCAGGGCTCTCAGCCTTTGCTCCTCACAGAGCTGCTCCAGGCCCCTCAACATCCTTGCTACCTCTGCTGCACCCTCTCCAGTATCTTCCTGTCTCCTGAACTGGGGAGAGACACTGGGAGAGGCTGGGGAAGAGATCCAGCAGAGAAGGGCAGGATGCTGGAGGTCCTAGCCCAGCACTTCTCCATCCATCCATTCCCTCTCTGTGTCTGCTTTAAAAACCCCTTGCCTGGAAGGGAAAAAGAAACAACACAAACCAAGGAGGCAAAGGCTGGGCTGAGGGATGTGTCAGAACAGCATGTCCTGGGGTTTTATAGCTGCTGGGGGAAGAGAAGATGGAGCAGGGAATGCAACATGACAGAGAGTGAGGAGCTGAGGATATTTGCCTGATGCCTTTTGCTGGTAATTAGGATAATTCCAATTAGACATAAGTAATCTTTCTCTCTCTCTCTTTTTTTCCCCCCTTTCTCCCCTTTCTCTCCCCCTCCTTCCTCCTCCCTCCTCCCTCCCTCAGCTGGTTCAATGATTGCTTGAAAATATGCCAACTAACCCCAAGATATTAAGCTTGGAGATCTCTGCTCCTCGAGGATCTCCAGATGAAATTACCCTCCCCAGACAAGAGGGATCTTGACAAAAGGCAGATTTATTGTATCTAGGGAAGGAGAGGAAGAAAAGCAAAGGGTTGGGGGTGGGGGGTGAGGGTGGGAGAGAATATAAAACCCAACCCAAATTGTGTATTCTGCATCTAGCATCCTGCTGCTTCTTAGGCACACGGGAAAGAGGCCCCCACGGGGAGGCAGATAAATCAAGGAGAGGAGGCAAACCTCTTGCTCTGCCTGCAGACAAAGCTGCTTGCAGGTTGCTGTTCACACCAGCAGCTTCCCTCAGCTGCCACATCCCCAGGCTGCAGCTGAGCCCTACTGCCCAACCTGCTTGGAGTTGTCATTCTCCAGCCTCTGCCTTCTTCTCTTTCTGACCCAGCTCAGCAGGCACAGGGGTGGGCTTGAGTCACCTCTAGGGGCCTGCAGGACAGGAGACCTCCTTAATGATGAGGAATGGTTTCCTTCCAAGGGTCAGGTGTTGACCCCAGACCTCTCAAATCACAGACCTCTTTGGGCTCTACCAGATATACAGATCCTATGGGGTTCTCTCCGACCTGCAGATCCATTTGGGCTCTAACAGGCCTGCAGAGCCTTTTGGGTGATGCCTGGAACCACAGAATCATTTGAGACCTTTCAAACCTCAGATCCTTCTGGGCTCTGCCTGGAATCACAGAATCATTTGAGACCTTTCAAACCCCAGATCCTTCTGGGCTCTGCCTGGAATCACAGAATCATTTGAGACCTTTCAAACCCCAGATCCTTTTTGGGCTCTGCCTGGAATCACAGAATCATTTGAGACCTTTCAAACCCCAGATCCTTTTGGGCTCTGCCTGGAATCACAGAATTATTTTAGACTTCTCAAATCACAGATCCTTTTGGGCACTACTGGATCTACAGATCCCTTTGGGCTCTACCTGGAATCACAGAATCACTTTAGACTTCTCAAATCTCAGATCCCTTTGGGCTCTACTGGATCTACAGATCCTTTTGGGCTCTACCAGACCTACAGTTCCCTTTTGGCTCTGCCTGGAATCACAGAATCACTTTAGACTTCTCAAATCTCAGATCCTTTTGGGCACTACTGGATCTACAGATCCTTTGGGCTCTACCAGAGCTACAGATCTCTTTGGGCTCTACTGGATCTACAGATCCCTTTGGGCTCTGCCTGGAATCACAGAATCATTTTAGACTTCTCAAGTCACAGATCCTTTTGAGCACTACTGGATCCACAGATCCTTTTGGGCACTACCAGACCTACAGATCCCTTTGGGCTCTGCCTGGAATCACAGAATCATTTTAGACTTCTCAAATCACAAATCCCTTTGGGCTCTACTGGATCTACAGATCCCTTTTGGCTCTGCCTGGAATCACAGAATCATTTTAGACTTCTCAAATCACAGATCCTTTTGGGCTCTACCAGAGCTACAGATCTCTTTGAGCTCTACTGGATCTACAGATCCCCTTGGGCTCTGCCTGGAATCACAGAATCATTTTAGACTTCTCAAATCACAGATCCTTTTGGGCACTACTGGATCCACAGATCCTTTTGGGCACTACCAGACCTACAGATCCCTTTGGCCTCTGCCTGGAATCACAGAATCATTTTAGACCTGTCAAACCTCAGCTCCCTTTGGGCAGTACCAGACCTACAGATCCCACTGGGGCTCTACCAGACCTCCAGGCTCCTTTGGGCTCTACCAAGCCTGCAGATCCTTTGGGGCTCTACCTAGAATCACAGAATTGTTATCACTGGAAGATGTCTTTCAGATCATCACGTCCAAGCCTTACCCCAGCACTGCCAGGTCACCACTAAGCCCTGGCCCTCAGCATCACATCTCTTGGAAGGCCCTCCAGGGATGGGGACTCCACCACTGCTCTGGGCAGCCTGGGCCAGGGCTTCACAACACTTTTGGGGAAGAAATTGTTCCTCATGTCCAGCCTGGTGCAACTTGAGGCCATTTCCTCTTGTCCTAGCACTTGTTACTACAGAGAAGAGGCCAACCACCACTTCACTCCAACGTCCTTTCAGGGAGCTGTAGAGAGCCAGAAGCTCTCCCCTCAGCCTCCTTTTCTCCAGGCTGAACAAGCCCAGCTCTGGGCTCCTCTCTTGAGGAGGTTCTGCTGCCTTGCTCAGTGCTGCACACACACACATCTTCTGTTGCTATGGACAATGTGCAAGAGGCAGAGCTGCTGTCACCACCTTCCCCTGTTGGAAAAATAATTGCTACCAATCCTGCCCTTGGACTGATTCTGGCAGTTTTCATCCTTATCTCTTAGACCATGAAATCAAAACCTTCTCCTGATCATCTAGCACTTCCCTCATGCTGTGCTTTGGAGCAGGGGGAGGGGGTGACAGAGCTGGCAAGTCCCCATGGCCAGGCTTGCCTGTAAGGCACAGCAGATCCTCCTTGTCCTGCCAGGATGTCAGGCAGCAGGTTTCATCCTCACTCCTCTTTCAAGCCTGTCTTATCCACTGTGTGCCTTTAGGACTGCCTCTGGCAGCTCTCCCTCGGGTGGTGCAATCTTCATTGCATCTACCCTCCAGCAGCCTGTCAGCTGCAGCACCCAGGGGTAGCTGGAAGTTGAGATTCCCCATTGGAAGCCATTATCCTGCTTTGCATTTTTCCCCCCTTCCCCTCCCCTCCCTCCTCCCACCAGAGCCTTTCCAGCATCCTAAAAACAAACATCAGGCAGAGCTGTATCCATCCAGATCTGGGTTTATTCCCTAGATCTTCCCAAACAACCCATAACCAGTCTGTCCCAGGCCTCCCTGTCAGTCCAGGCTGGGGGTGAGGAGATTGAGAGCAGCTCTGTCCGTAGAGGACTTGGGGGTGCTGGGGGGGAGAAGCTGGGCAGCAGCCAGCAATGGGTACTGGCAGCACAGCAGGCCAAGGGCAGCCTGGGCTGCATCCAAAGCAGTGTGGCCAGAGCTGGAGAGAGGATCCTGCCCCTCTGCTCTGTAAGACCTCACCTGCAGGGCTGTGTCCTGATATGGAGCCCTCAAAGAGGAAGGACTTGGAGCTGATGCAGCAGATCCAGAGGAGGCCATGAAGAAGATCAGGGGGTTGGAGCAGCTCTGCCATGGGCCAGGCTGAGGGAGCTGGGGGTGTTCAGCCTGGAGAAGAGAAGGCTCCAGGCAGACCTTAGAGCAGCTTCCAGTACCTGAAGGGGCTACAAGGAGGCTGCAGAGGGACTGTTTGCAAGGGACTGCAGGGACAGGACCAGGGGCAATGGTTGGAAGTGAGAGCAGAGCAGATGGAGATTGGATGTGAGGAACAAGTTCAGCACCATGAGGGTGGTGGAACACTGTAACAGGTTGCCCAGGGAGGTGGTTGGGGCTCCATCCCTGGAGATATTCCAGGTGAGGCTCAGCAGGGCTCTGGGCAACCTGATCGAGTTGGGGCTGTCCCTGCTGAGTGCAGGGGGTTTGGGCTGGATGAGCTTTGGGGGTCCCTTCCAACCCAACCCATTCTGTGATTCTAAACCACCCCCTGGCCTCAGCACATCGATGTCCTCCGGCCTGCTCGGAGCTGCGCCTTCAGCAAGCTGTGTTGCTGGTGGGGCCTCCTGTTTTCAGCTGAGCAGATGACCTCTCCCTGGCCCTGGCAGATCCTTTCACTGCCTCGCTGGGGAATGCTGCCAGCAAGGTGTCAAAGCGGTTCCACTCAGAGAGGTTAACCACCTGGGCTGATGGCTTGGCATCTATTTTGGCTGCACCACGGGAGGGCCTGGGCAGGACATATGCTGCTTCTGCCAGGTGCCAGCCACAGGATCTCCTGAGCTTCCACTGCTGATTTTCAGCCTTTGTGGCTGTCTAAGGTGTCAGCTGCCTGCAGCTGCAGCTGCCTTTGTGGCATCTAAGAGAGATGGGGACAGAGCTTTGAGCAGGGCCTGTTGGGACAGGCCAAGGGGGGATGGTTTGGACTGAAAGAGGGAGCTTGAGATTGGAGAGAAGGGAGAAATGTGAGGGTGGGGAGAGCCTGGCCCAGGTTGTCCTGAGAGGTGGGAGCTGCTCCATCCCTGGAAGCATCCCAGGTGAGGTTGTTTGGGGCTGTGAGCAACCTGCTCTGGGTGCAGATGTCCCTGCTGGCTGCAGTGGGGTTGGACTGGGTGAGCTTTCAGGGTCCTTTCCAACCCGAACCATTCTATGTCTCTTCACTGCTGGGCAGCTCAGAGCTTCAGGGTCTCCACTGTGGGCTGCTCTTGATCTCCAAGCCATCAGCAGGCATAAACCCTCACTGGATGTCAGATTATTCACCAAGCCTTCCCTGCCCACACCCCTGGTCTGACACTCATGACCTTGCTGGGTGTTGGACTTCACCTCCACGTGGCTGGATGTGGTCCCAGGGTCTGTGTGTCCCTCCTCCACCAGCAGACAGGCTTTTCCTCCTCGGGGCAGCCCAAGCCCCTGCGTGGCCATGGCACTTGGGGCCATGGTTTGGTGGCCATGCTGAGGTTGGGCTGATGGTTGGACTGGATGACCCCAGAGGGCTTCTCCAACCCAAACCATTCTGTGATTCAGAGAGCCTCAGCCCTGCACTTAGTGCCCATCCCCTGATCTTTCAAAGATCCATCACTGCTTCTGGCAAGGATGTGGCCTCTTGCTGCCGCATCGTGGCCCAGGCAGCGTTTCCACAGCCAGCAGAGGCTGTCAGGAAGCCGCAGGGGCAACTGAGTGTCTTCACTTTGCTCCCAAGCAGCCCAGGAAGGATCCAGGGAAAGCAAACCGAGCCTCTGCCCGCAGCTCCACACTGCCATTTCCTCCCCAGAGTCCTTGGGCTTTGGCTTGATCCTCTCCAAAGGATTCTTCCTCTGCTTTGCCTCTCTCCAAGGGGTCTCCCCTGCCTTTGTTTCCAGATCCCCTTCTTGAAGCAAGCCCTTGCCATAGAGTGCTGAGGGCTTTTGTCACTTAAACACCTTGGTGACATCAGAGGCCTCCAATGGCTCTTAGCCTGTGTGCCTGCAGGCCCCCTGCAAGAGTAATTTCCCCCTCCACGCATTGTCCTGCCTCCGGGAGATGATTAAATCGTTGATGGAGCTTCACAAAGGCTCTGCTCAAAGGCAGACATGCGGCTGCCTGCTCTTTTCTCCCTGCCACAAGAGCTTTCATACTGGCAGACAATGGAAGGCAGCCACCAAGGAGCAAACACAGAGTGCTTGCAAAGCCAGAGCGGGGTCCCTGCGACCCTGCACGATCCCAGCCCGACCCTGCATGATCCCAGCCCGTCCCTGCACAGCCCCAGCCCTTCCCTGCACAGCCCCAGCCCTTCCCTGCACAGCCCCAGCCCGTCCCTGCACAGCCCCAGCCCTTCCCTGCATGACCCCAGCCCTTCCCTGCACAGCCCCAGCCCTTCCCTGCACAGCCCCAGCCCGTCCCTGCACAGCCCCAGCCCTTCCCTGCATGACCCCAGCCCTTCCCTGCACACCCCCAGCCCTTCCCTGAACAGCCCCAGTCCGTCCCTGCACAGCCCCAGCCCGTCCCTGCACAGCCCCAGCCCTTCCCTGCATGACCCCAGCCCTTCCCTGCACACCCCCAGCCCTTCCCTGAACAGCCCCAGTCCGTCCCTGCACAGCCCCAGCCCGTCCCTGCACAGCCCCAGCCCTTCCCTGTACAGCCCCAGCCCTTCCCTGAACAGCCCCAGTCCGTCCCTGCACAGCCCCAGCCCTTCCCTGTACAGCCCCAGCCCTTCCCTGCACACCCCCAGCCCTTCCCTGCATGACCCCAGCCCTTCCCTGCACAGCCCCAGCCTGTCCCTGCACAGCCCCAGCCCTTCCCTGTACAGCCCCAGCCTGTCCCTGCACAGCCCCAGCCCTTCCCTGCACAGCCCCAGCCCTTCCCTGCACAGCCCCAGCCCTTCCCTGCACAGCCCCAGCCTGTCCCTGCACAGCCCCAGCCCTTCCCTGCACACCCCCAGCCCTTCCCTGCACACCCCCAGCCCTTCCCTGCACAGCCCCAGCCCGTCCCTGCACAGCCCCAGCCCGTCCCTGCACAGCCCCAGCCCTTCCCTGCACAGCCCCAGCCTGTCCCTACATGATCCCAGCCCTTCCCTGCACGACCCCAGCCCTTCCCTGCATGACCCCAGCCTGCTGGGGGTGGGAAGGGACCTCTGGAGATGGTCCAGCAGAGCACCCACAGCAGCTTGCCCAGCAGCACAAAGGCCAGGGTGTGGGGGTTGGAAGCTCTGCAGAGAAGGAGACCCCACAACCTCTCTGGAGCCTGCCCCAGGGCTCTGCCCAGTGTCCTGCTGGGAACTGGAGCTCACCTGTGGGTCCTCCCAGCCTGCCTGTGGTGCAGGCATCTTACTTGGCTCCCTCCCAGGCTGACATTGTGGAGGTCTCCCCCAGAGCTGAGGGAACTTTGTGCCTCCCCACACAGAGCACAGAGGGCTGAGATTCAGTCCCTGGCTGCCCTCCCTGTCCCAGCACAAAGGGACTCAACCTTCTCCCCTTCATTGTCCTTCCTGGGGCAGGGTCCCTGCCCTTCTCCCATCTCTTCCTTGGCAAACTGGTGAAGGCCACCTCAAGCTCCAGGGCCCTCTCTGCTGAGGTGCTGGCAGGAAGGGAAGCAGGGCTGCAGCTTCAATTAACTGATAAGGGCAGATCCCTGGAAGTGGGGAGATAGGAAGTGGGGAGATAGGAAGTGGGGAGATAAGTGCAGCACCCTGTCTGCCACCACACTCCTGCTAATTGGCTTTGAGAAGCTCTGGAGAGGAAGATTAACCCTTGGAAGGAAAGAGGGCTGCAGGCAGCTGGCTGCTGGAGGGGGGCTGCAGTTCCCCTGCAAGGGTCTGTGGGATGTGGGCTGCAGAAGACCCCCTCCAAGTGCTTCCCCCCAGCTCCATGCTGGAGCAGAGGAGTTGTGTCAGGCAGGATTTGACCCCTGCCTTCCACAGGCTGGGGCACAAGGTAAAGCTGAAAGGTTAGCTGCTCAGGTTCCTTCTGGAAGAGGCATTTGCTGCTTCAAAAGGTCCTGAGCCTGGTTGCTGTGGGGAGGCCTGGGGCTGGGGAAGGGTCTGGAGAAGAGGGCTGGGGAGGAGCAGCTGAGGGAGCTGGGGGTGGTTAGTCTGGAGAAGAGGAGGCTGAGGGAGGCCTCACTGCTCTCTGCAGCTCCCTGAGAGGGGGTTGGGGCCAGGTGGGGGTTGGGCTCTGCTCCCAAGAATCAAGAGCTAAGAGAGGAGAAAATGGCCTCAAGTTGCCCCAGGGGAGCTTTAGTTTGGACATCAGAAGCAGCTTCTTGGCTGAAAGGGTTCTCAAAGCCTGGCACAGGCTGCCCAGGGAGGTGGTGGAATCCCCATCCCTGGAAGTGTGTCCAAGAGGCAGAGCTGTGGTGCTGAGGGCCACGGTTGAGCCCCAGCCTTGGCAGGGTTAGGGAATGGTTGGACAGGAGGAGCTGAAAGGTCTCCTCCAACAAAAGTGATTCCATGATCCTCTAGGGGTTGCTGTGCTTGCCCCAAAGACTTCAGTGCAAGCAGTGTTCCAGGCTCTGGAGCAGTGTCAGGAGGTGTCCCAAGGCTTTCAGGAGGAGAGGACAAGGGTCCCAGGCTCTGGAGCAGTGTCAGGAGGTGTCCCAAGGCTTTCAGGAGGAGAGGATAAGGATCCCCAGGCTCTGGAGCAGTGTCAGGAGGTGTCCCAAGGCTTTCAGGAGGAGAGGATAAGGATCCCCAGGCTCTGGAGCAGTGTCAGGAGGTGTCCCAAGGCTTTCAGGAGGAGAGGATAAGGATCCCCAGGCTCTGGAGCAGTGTCAGGAGGTGTCCCAAGGCTTTCAGGAGGAGAGGATAAGGATCCCCAGGCTCTGGAGCAGTGTCAGGAGGTGTCCCAAGGCTTTCAGGAGGAGAGGATAAGGATCCCCAGGCTCTGGAGCAGTGTCAGGAGGTGTCCCAAGGCTTTCAGGAGGAGAGGACAAGGGTCCCCAGGCTCTGGAACAGTGGTTGGAGCCACTGTGAACGTGACAATCACTGCTGTGGTCCTGCTGGCCACAGGATGCTCTCCCCAGCAGGGGGGACACTGCTGCTGGGCCCTGCTGGGCCCCCCCATCCCACCAGCTGCCAGTGCATGGGTCGCAGGGGCACGGCAGGGCCCTCTGAGCCACGCACCTGGCCAGCCAGGGAGGCAGCTCAGCCCCACAGGGCCAGGCTGGCAGCCCAGGTGGGAGGCTCTGGGAGGAACTGTGTGGGCTGGAGCCAGCAGGCAGGGGCAGGGGCGGGCTGGAACGCGGCAGGGTGCAGGAGCTGGGGCAGCAGGAACGCGCCTCCAAGGCACGTGGGAGCTGGCAGCCCCCGGGGGACAGCGGGTGCTGCTCCTCTGCACTTGCATAGCGTCATTAGCCCTTGTGAGAGAGGGCTCCAAAGCCACACATGAGCCCTCTCTGCTCCCACCTGCCCCCCCTCCCTCCCTGGGTGGCAGCTGGGCTGCCCAAAAGCTCTCCTCAAGGCCTTTGTGCCCTCCTGGAGGCACCACAGGAGCTGTGACTCACCTGGGCTGGAGCAAAACAAGAGCTCTGGGGCCCTCAGTCTAGGAAACATGTTGAGTTGCTGCAAGGTGAAAGGAGAGAGGTGTTCAGGGCTGTGAAGCACAAAGGAAAGCCACCCAGCTCCTCCTGGAAGGACATTGAGGCTCTTGAACGTGTCCAGAGAAGGGCAACAAGGCTGGGGAAGGGTCTGGAGCACAGCCCTGAGAGGAGAGGCTGAGGGAGCTGGGGTTGCTTGGCCTGGAGAAGAGGAGGCTCAGGGGAGACCTCATTGCTCTCTACAACTCCCTGAAGGGAGGTTGCAGCCAGGTGGGGGTTGGTCTCTTCTCCCAGGCAGGCAGCACAAGAACAAGAGGAGACAGTCTCAAGCTGCACCAGGGGAGGTTCAGGCTGGAGGTTAGGAAGAAGTTCTACACAGAGAGAGAGCTTGGCCACTGGAATGTGCTGCCCAGGGAGGTGGTGGAGTCACCATCCCTGGAGGTGTTCAGGAAGAGACTGGATGGGGTGCTTGGTGCCATGGGTTAGTTGATTAGATGGTGTTGGGTGATAGGTTGGACTCCATGGTCTCAAAGGTCTCTTCCAGTCTGGTTAATTCCTATTCTATTCTATTCTATTCTATTCTATTCTATTCTATTCTATTCTATTCTATATTCTATTCCATTCCATTCCATTCCATTCCATTCTATTCTATTCCATTCTATTCCATTCCATTCTATTCTATTCTATTCTATTCTATTCCATTCTATTCTATTCTATTCTATTCTATTCTATTCTATTCTATTCTATTCCATTCCATTCCATTCCATTCCATTCCATTCCATTCCATTCCATTCCATTCCATTCCATTCTATTCTATTCTATTCTATTCTATTCTATTCTATTCCATTCCATTCCATTCCATTCCATTCCACTCTACTCTACTCTACTCTACTCTACTCTACTCTACTCTACTCTACTCTACTCTACTCTACTCTACTCTACTCCATTCTATTCTCCATGAGTTGGTTGTTGCATGGCTTGGTGCCAGGATCTGGAGAGGGCTGCAGGAGAGCTGGGGAGGGACTTTTCACAAAGGCTGATGGCTTCAGGCTGGCAGAAGCTGGATTGAGATGAGACATGAGGAATTCATTCTTCCCCCTGGGGGTGGGGAGACACTGGCACAGGGTACCCAGGCAGGCTGTGGCTGCCTCCTCCCTGGAGGTGTTCAAGCCTGGATGAGGCCTTGAGCAGCCTGGGCTGGTGGGAGGTGTCCCTGTCCACGGCAGGGGGGTTGGAACTGGCTGAGCTTTAAGCTCCTTTCCAACCCAACCCATTCCATGGTTCTGTGATGCTAAGATTCTATTTTGTGTCTTCTTGACCTTCTGGGTGGCTGTGTGTTGACTGTCTGCTGTCTGTAGCTGTCCTGAGAAGGTCTGGGCTGGCCAGAGGACAGTCCTGGGATCCAGTAGGAACTGGGATTTGATTCTGGAGCCAGGCTTGTTGCTGTGTTTGCCACAACCTGGCTGAAGGGGTTGCCCACTGCTGCTCCTTACCTGACTTGGGCTGCTGCTGCTGGAAGTTCTGACCAACTTTAACCTCCAGGGCACCGTTTTTGCCTCGTGGGCACCCAGCGCTGACCAGAGGTGGTGAAAGGAAGGCAGTGAGGTCTGCCCTGATCATTCACTGCCAAAAGGCACAGGAAATGGCTGGGCTTTGTCTCCTCAGCGGTAAATCAATCCCCAGCCCTCCAGACCCACACACCTCACAGAAGTGATCTTCTCTGATCTCTTGACCCCTTCATTGTACCTCCTTGCTCTGTAGCCTGCAGGGTGGAATCTCACTGGCAAAGCCTCCTCTTCCCCACCACCACCCCCCACAAAAAACCTCCCTGGGTGTACCTCCCAGGTGGTTCTGTCCTCTCCCCCCAGGGCTGTAAGGGGAGCCCAGGAGAAATATTTCCCACCAGAGCAGCATCCTGGCTCACATCACAAAGCAGCACTGAGACCTCATGGGCAAACCTAATTTGGGCATTTCCTGACCTTTGCACCCTGTAATCCTCTCAAGGTGCTGCTTGATGTCGTTATTCACTCATTTAACTTCGTCATTCAGCTTTTTATAGGCCAGTGAAGGCTGAAGTTCCCCTGTGCAAGGGTAGGACAAGGTGGGAGTGGCACCACGAGCCCAGAATCTGCTACAGGGGGTCTGAATTTGTTGTGCTGGGTGTCACAGGGCTTGAAGTGAAGCTCAAGGGAGGCAGAAGATGCTGTTGGGAATCCCATGAGTGCCATAGGCTGTCACTGGCTCCTGCCTGGTCCTTACAGGAGCAGGGTCAGCATCAAGAGCCACAGTTAGCATCCAGAGCCATGGTCAGTACCCAGAGCCATGTTCAGTACCTAGAGCCATGATCAATACCCAGAGCAATGATCAATACCTAGAGCCATGGTCAGTACCCAGAGCCATGATCAATACCTAGGGTCATATCAGTACCCAGAGCCATGGTCAGTCCCCAGAGCCATGGTCAGTACAGTCAGTCCCCAGAGCCATGGTCAGTCAGTCCCCAGAGCCATGGTCAGTGCTCAGAGACATGGTCAGTGCTCAGAGCCATGGTCAGTGCCCAGAGCCATGGTCAGTCAGTCCCCAGAGCCATGGTCAGTCAGTACCCAGAGCCATGGTCAGTCCCCAGAGACATGGTCAGTCAATACCCAGAGCCATGGTCTGTACCCAGAGCCATGGTCAGTCCCCAGAGCCATGGTCAGTCCCCAGAGACATGGTCAGTCCCCAGAGCCATGGTCAGTCAGTCCCCAGAGCCATGGGCAGTCCCCAGAGCCATGGTCAGTACTTACAGCCATGGATCCTGCCCTCCCCTGGCACGACTCCAGGCCATTTCCTCTCCTATCACCTGAGTCTAGGGAGACTTCTTCATTTGCACCAGCTCTGATTTGCTAGGCAAGGAGAGATCTCCTCTGCCCTTGGCAGGTCTGAAGGGATCCTTCTAGGGCCTGAGCCCCTTCTCAGTATCTGTTGCAAGAGGATAGGGGTAGGAGGGAGGAGGTTGCTCCTTATTGCCCCTGGAGCTGTCAGTGTGGCACTGAGCTGCAGGGTGCCCCTTGCTGGGCTGCACTGGGTCAGGCTCAGGCACCAGGAGCCATCAGTCCTCCTGCTGCAGCGCTGGTTTGGAAAGCCACCTGCCTGGCTGCTGGAGTGCTGGAGCTGGTCCCTGAAGCTGGCTGTCAGGGTGTTGGAGTGCTAGGAGTGGCCCCACAGACTGCCTGCCTGGGGTGTTGCAGGGCTGACATTAGCTCAGCCTTGGCAAAGGGCAGGGCTGAGGTGGACTGTGGGGAGCTCTGGGCTCTGTGCTCTCAGCCCCTGGTCTCCAGACCCTTCCTCAGCTTCATTGGCCTTTCCTATTGTCCTGCCACTTGTTCCTTGGGAGAAGAGACCAACCCACCCTGGGCACCAGCCTCCTCTCAGGGAGCTGCAGAGGGCAATGAGGTCTCCCTCCAGCCCCCTCCTCTCCAGGCTGAACACCCCCAGCTCCCTCAGCTGCTCCTCCCAGCCCTGTTCTCCAGACCCTTCCCCAGCTGTGTTGCCCTTCTCTGGCCCTGCTCAGGACTCACAATGCCCTTGTGGGAGTGAGGAGCCCAAAACTGAACCCAGGGGGACAATCACTGCCCTGCCCCTGCTGGCCACACCGTTGCTGATGTAGAAGTGGGATGGGATGGGGTGGGATAGTAGTAAGATTGAGTAGAGAAGGGGAGGGTAGAGCAGGGTAAAATAGACTAGGATAGACTAGAGTAGACTGGAATGGGATAGGATAGGATAGGACAGGACAGGATAGGATAGGACAGGATAGGATAGGATAGGATAGGATAGGATAGGATAGGATAGGATAGGATAGGATAGGATAGGGTAGAATGAAATGGAGTGGAATGGAATAGAATAAAATTGGAATGGAATGGAGTGGACTGGACTGGGATTGCAATGGAATGGAATGGAATGGAATGGAATGGAATGGAATGGAATGGAATGGAATGGAATGGAGTAAAATTGGAACGGAGTAAAATGGGAATGGAATGGAGTAAAATTGGAATGGAGTAAAATCATAGAATCATAGAATCAGTCAGGGTTGGAAGGGACCACAAGGATCATCTAGTTCCAACCCCCTGCCATGGCCAGGGACACCCCACACTAGATCAGGCTGGCCAGAGCCTCGTCCAGCCTGGGCTTAAACACCTCCAGGGACGGGGCCTCAACCACCTCCCTGGATAACCCATTCCAGGGCTTCACCACTCTCATGGTAAAGAACTTCTTCCTCACATCTAGCCTGAATCTCCCCATTTCCAGCTTCATTCCATTCCCCCTAGTCCTATCACTACCTGAGATCCTGAGAAGTCCCTCCCCAGCCTTCCTGTAGGCCCCCTTCAGATACTGGAAGGCCACAATGAGGTCACCTCGGAGCCTTCTCT
Organism: Picus viridis; assembly: GCA_033816785.1. Classification (NCBI taxonomy): domain Eukaryota; kingdom Metazoa; phylum Chordata; class Aves; order Piciformes; family Picidae; genus Picus; species Picus viridis. The sequence goes on from CM066593.1 coordinate 2,088,995, forward strand.
TCTCCAGACCGAACAGCCCCAACTCCTTCAGTCTGTCCTCACAGGAGAGGTGCTCCAGCCCTCTGCTCATCCTCGTGGCCCTTCTCTGGACACCTTCCAGCACGTCCACATCCCTCCTGTAATAGGGGCTCCAGAACTGGAGGCAGTACTCCAGGTGGGGTCTCAGCAGAGCTGAGTAGAGGGGGAGAAGCACCTCCCTTGACCTGCTGGTCACACTTCTCCTGATGCAGCCCAGGATCTGATTGGCTTTCCGGGCTGCAAGTGCACATTGAGAGCTCATGTTGAGCTTCTCGTCCACCAGCACCCCCAAGTCTCTCTCCTCAGGGCTGCTCTCCAGCCAGTCCCTGCCCAGCCTGGATTTGTGCCTGGGACTGCCTCGACCCAGATGCAGGACCCTGCACTTGGTCTTGTTGAAGCTCATGAGGTTGGCTTGTGCCCACCTCTCCAGCCTGTCCAGGTCCCTCTGGATGGCATCCCTTCCCTCCAGCGTGTCCACTGCACCACACAGCTTGGTGTCATCAGCAAACTTGCTGAGGGTGCACTCGATGCCACTGTCCATGGCACCCACAAAGATGTAGAACAAGACAGGTCCCAGGACTGATCCCTGAGGGACTCCGCTTGTCACTGGCCTCCACTGGGACATGGACCCGTTGACAGCCACTCTTGGGGTGCGGCCATCAAGCCAGTTCTTTATCCATCTAGTGGGAATGGAATGGAACGGAATGGAATGGAATGGAATGGAATGGAATGGAATGGAATGGAATGGAATGGAATGGAATGGAATGGAATGGAATGGAATGGAATGGAATGGAATGGAATGGAATGGAATGGAATGGAATGGAATCAAATCAGAATGGAATGGATTGGAATGGACTGGAATGGAATAAAATAGGCTGGAGTGGAATGGACTAGACTGGACTCGAACGGACTGGACTAGAATGGGATAGACTGGACTAGAATGGACTAGACTGGACTAGAATGGACTAGACTGGACTAGAATGGGATAGACTGGACTAGAATGGACTAGACTGGACTAGAATGGGCTAGACTGGACTAGAATGGGCTAGACTGGACTAGACTAGCAAAGCAATGGTGCCGCTGGTGCAGGACAGGGGGCTGCACTCTCAGGGTGCAGTGAGGAGGGAGCAGGCCCGGCACAGGGCTGTCTGGAGGGAGGAGCGCCGCAGGGGAGAGGGATCTGGAGGGAAGAGCGCTGTCAGACCTGGCTCCTGCAGGAGCCGGCACCAGGAGAGCGGCAGTGCCGGCAGGGGAGGGCGCCGGCGGCAGGGAGGCGACGCCTGGAGGGAGCAGCGGCTCAGAACGTGGCACCTGGAGGAGACGGCTCGGTGGGGGAGCCGGGGCTGCAGGCAGCAGCGCCGTGGGGGGAGTTGGGGCTCCCCGGCAGCGGCGGGGGGGAGCGGCGCCTGCGGAGAGCGGCGCCATGGAGAAGGGCACCTGGGGTGCCAGTGCCGGGGGCACAGCACCTGCAGGGAGGAGAGCGGCAGGGGGGCCCTACCTGAGGGAGCCACGCTGCAGGAGCGTGGTACCTGCGGAGAAGAGAGAGTGGCACAGGGGAGTGGCACCTGCCAGCGGTGCCACGGAGCGGCAACGGTGCCTGAAGGGAAGGATGGTGCAGGAGGATGGCTCCAGTTAGCTGTGGTGGAGCAGGGATGGTGCTGGAGGCTGTGATGGAGCTGGAGGATGGCTCCAGTTAGCTGTGGTAGAGCAGGGATGGTGCTGGAGGCTGCGATGGAGCTGGAGGATGGCTCCAGTTAGCTGTGGTGGAGCAGGGATGGTGCTGGAGGCTGTGATGGAGCAGGAGAAGGGCACCAGTAAGCTGTGGTGGAGTAGAAATGGTGCTGGAGGCTGTGGTGGAGCAGGAGAAGGGCACCAGTAAGCTATGGCGGAGCAGAAATGGTGCTGGAGGCTGTGATGGAGCAGGAGGCTGGCTCCAGTAAGCTGTGGTGGAGCAGGGATGGTGCTGGAGGCTGTGATGGAGCAGGAGGATGGCTCCAGTTAGCTGTGGTGGAGCAGGGATGGTGCTGGAGGCTGCGATGGAGCTGGAGGATGGCTCCAGTTAGCTGTGGTGGAGCAGGGATGGTGCTGGAGGCTGTGATGGAGCAGGAGAAGGGCACCAGTAAGCTGTGGTGGAGTAGAAATGGTGCTGGAGGCTGTGGTGGAGCAGGAGAAGGGCACCAGTAAGCTATGGCGGAGCAGAAATGGTGCTGGAGGCTGTGATGGAGCAGGAGGATGGCTCCAGTAAGCTGTGGTGGAGTAGAAATGGTGCTGGAGGCTGTGATGGAGCAGAAGGGCACCAGTAAGCTGTGGTGGAGCAGGGATGGTGCTGGAGGCTGTGATGGAGCAGGAGAAGGGCACCAGTAAGCTGTGGTGGAGCAGGGATGGTGCTGGAGGCTGTGATGGAGCAGGAGGATGGCTACAGTAAGCTGTGGTGGAGCAGGACTGGTGCCTACCCTCGGGAGCTGTGCTGTGGGAAGGGAGCTGTTGTGAAGAGCAGCCCTGAGAAGTCTGTTCCCATCCCATGGATGCTGTAGGGGCATGCAGGGAGGACAGTGCTGCTGGGATGTGATGTCATGGGTGGTCACCACTGTCAAGGATGACCTAAGGGTGGTCTGCAGAGCCCTGAGGGCTCGGTGTGGCTGAAGGGATGTCGCCAGGTGTCCAAAGCAGGGCAGTAGAGGCGGCAGAGCTGTCTGTGCTGGAAGCCCTGCATCCTTGGCAGGCATTTGGGAGCAGACCCCTCGCACTGCAGCCCTCAGCCGGCACCGTGGGCTGTGCTCCATTCTTCTCCCCCACCCCCAGGCTAGAGGAGGTGCAGTGCTTGTGGGCTGGATGAAATCAGTGCCAGGGAAGCGGACTCTGCTTTGCTGCTTCAGGGAAGCCTCCTGCTTTGTCTCCCAGCTGCTGCCCCCACACCATCACAGCCCCCATTCCTTCCTTCCCCAGTCCCTCCTAGCATGCTGTGCTTCCCTTCTCCCCCTGCCAGGCTCCTCTGCATCCCCTGCCTTGTGCTGTGCTGTGTCACATCCCCACAGCCCCACGCTCCTCCCCCCAGAGCTGCTCCACCCCTTCCCGACCTCGCCCACCAGATCCACCCTGCTGTGCTGCATCAGCCCTGCTCCCCCAGCACCGTGCACCACGTGCTGGTGTCTGATGGACACAGAAGCTGGGGAGAACCAAACCAGGCTCTGGGTGATGCAGATGGTGGCAAGAAAAAAAAACCCCAAAGCCCTGACAATGGCTGAGGTTGAAGGCTGAGGTTCCCTGCTTGGAGCTACCCGGCTTGCAGCGGGCCAGCGAAGCCCTGCACAACTGCTGCAGGAGGTGGAGGTGCCTGCTGCAGGAGGTGGAGGTGCCTGCTGCAGGAGGCTGCCTGCTGTTGCCCCCTGTCTCAGTACTCAAGAGCACTGTGGAAACCCCCAGCTAAGAGCAAGGGTGCTCTGCTCTTAGAGGAGGCCTTGCAAGTGGCTCGTCAAGATGAGCTCCTGCCCTGCGTGGGGATGGGGACAGAGAGCAATGATTAGCAGCAGCACCCATGTGGGCCTCTTCCCAGAGGAGACAGCCCTGGCACAGTGTCCTTCACCAAGAGCAGAGGGGTCCTGGATGTCAGGAGAGGAGAGCAGAATCACAGAGTGGTTGCAAGTGGCCTCTGGAGACCATCGAGCCCAACCCCCCCCTTGCCAAGGCAGGAGCCCCTAGAGAAGGTCACACAGGAACATCCTCAGGTGGGTTTGGAATGTCTCCAAAGAAGGAGACTCCACCACCTCTCTGGACAGGCTGCTCCAGGGCTCCATCACACTTCAAGGAAAGGAGAGGCAAATCAGCATCAGAGCAGAGCCAGGCTGAAGAGAAGCTTCCCCTCCTTCAACCTCCTCGGGGTGGGAAGCCCCAACCAGTGCCCCCTTTTCATCTGCAAACTTCAAAGGGAGGCGACTTTTATTACCCCAGCTTGGTTCCTGAGCCCTGAGGCAGCTGACAAGAGGATGCCAGGAAGCTATGGGAAGACTGAATGCCCAAACAAGCCTCCCGGCTGTGAGGTGCAACCTCCTGGCATGGAAATGCTGATGGCAGGGTGGGGACAGCCCTCTGAAGGCACTTAGCAAGAGGATGAAGCTCAGGGAGAGGCTGGACCTGCACAGCCAGAGCTTTGAGTTTGCAGGGCCAGGATGTAGTGGAGGAAAGAGGTGATGGAGAGGGCGTGGAATCATGGAATCAGTCAGGGAATCACACAATGGAAGGGCTTGGAAGGGACCCTCGAGGGCCATCCTGTCCAACCCCTGCAGTCAGCAGGGACAGCTCCAACTGGATCAGGCTGCTCAGGGCTCCATCAAGTCCAACCTTGATTATCTCCAGGGATGGGACCTCCACCACATCTCTGGGCAACCTCTTCCAGTATTTCCCTGCCCTCATGGCCATCCTCTTCACCTGGGAGCTTGGTCACATCTCAGGGGGCCAGAGCCCCAAATCTGCACTAGGGGAGTGGAGTGGAGGGGGAGCTGAACTGCTGAGCACACTTTGCAGGCCGAGGCGGGCACCTCCGTCCCGAGGGCAGCTTTGGGGCTCTGCCTTCTCACCAGCGTGGGCTGCTCAGGGATCAGCACCTCGTGGGCCAAGTTTCCAGCAGCCTCACCCCCAGAAGCAAGATTTCTGCTGGTCTGGTGGCACCTCAAAGCCTGTGGTGAGAATTAGGCCAGAGGTCCACGTCTGCCCCGGGCTATTCAGGGCTCGCAGGCTGCCCCCTTCCCTGGGCTCTCAAAGCAGGCTGGGTTGTGCTGGTGGCACATAATGGCCTCCTTCAGCAGCAGGGCTCCCGTGCCAGCAGCTCCCTGAGAGGGAAGGGACAATGCTGGAAAAAGCCTGGAGTGCCAGGAGCAGACAATGGGCCGAGCAGAAGGAAAGGTCCTGAACACGCCGTTCCTGCCTGCTCCCCGAGGTTTCCAAGCCGCCCTTGGCAGGAGGAAATCACCACAGCTCCCCTCGCCGGCCGCTTCGGGGGAGCAGCTTTCCTTTGGGTCCTGCCAGGGCGCTCCATGCAAAGCATCTGCTGCCAGGGCAAGAGGGGATGACACTCCTCCACTGCCCAGACTGGGAGCACTCAGCACCAAGTGGTTTCTGGAAGTGAGAAGGACAGTCACAGAAGGGTCTGGGCCAGAAGGGACCTCCGAAGGTCGTCCAGCCTGACCCCCTGCAGTCAGCAGGGCCACCCCCACCTAGATCAGGTTGCCCAGGGCCTCCTTGAGCCTCACCATGAATATCTCCAGGGAAGAAGCCTCAACCACCTCCCTGGGCAGCCTGTTGCAGTGTTCCACCACCCTCATGGTGCAGAACTTGTTCCTCACATCCATTCCCCTCTGGGGAAGGCTCTACCGCTCTGCCTCCCCAGCAGAAGAAGTGAAAGACACTTTCAGACAACCTCAAGCTGACCGAGCTGGTGGCCACCTGCTGTCCTGAGAGGTAGATCTGGTGGATCCCCTAGGACACAGGCTCCAGACTGCTTGCACAGATCAGAGATATCACCTCAGCTGCCTCGCCTCTCTTTTCCTGCCTTGCTTTCTGCCTGTGGCTAGGAGAAAGAGAGGAGGCAGCTTCCCACCTGCTTGAGAAACAGGACGGCTGCTCTGAGCGTGACCCTGGCAGGCTGTGAGGGCATCTTGTCCCCTGTGAGGCTTGGGCTCCTGCTTTTGCACCCTGCATGGCTGTCCCCTGCGCCTGGGTCCTTTGCAGCGTGCCCATGTGTGGTCCCTCGGCGTGTCGGCTGGCTTCCAGCTGGGCTGTGTCCGTGTCTGCGTTTCCCCACCCGGGAGGAGGTGTCCCTGCCCCTGGCAGGGGGGTTGGAACTGGATGATCTCCAAGATCCCTTCCAGCTCAAGCCACTCTGCGACGGGCTGCCCAGCCCCAGGCCGTTTAGCACACGGGGGCTCAGGGGGTGCCACGAGCCAGGCGGCTTCAAGCCTCGCCCCCTGTTGGGTCCTGCAGGGTGGGCCAGTGGGCTCCAGGGAGGCTAGGATAAGGCTGGAGAGAGTAGTGAGAGCTCAGCAGGGGTGGCCAAGCGGCCTCCAGGAGAGGCCAAGGGACTCCTGGAGGCAGCAGGCGGCAGAGGGGTGCCAGGGGGCTCGGCGCGGCGCCGTGGGGAGGGCCGGCAGAGGCCGAAGGGCCCAGGAGGGTCCTCGGGGTGGGTGCTGGAGGCTGTGGGGGCTGTGCACTGATGTGACCCTCTCGTCCTTTTTCTGCCCCTCATTAGAGTCCCCTGAGCGGAGCAGGCTGTGAAGGGGGTCTGCGCTGAGGTATGTCCTTGGGGCTTCTGCCAGGCCCTGGCAGCTCGGCATCTGTGCCGGGGGATGGGACACAGGAGGTGGCTCCCAGCTGCGGCTGCCGGAGCCTCCTCGGGAAGCAGGGGGAAATCCTGGGGTGCCTCAGCCCCTCCCAGGAGCCTCGGCTCCGCTGGGGCTTGTGTTAGGGCAAGAAGAGGCTCAGGCACGGGTTTGCTGCTGGCTTCACCCCTTCTGCCGTGCCCATCCTCACTTCTGCCCCTTGCCAGCCGTGCCCAGCATCTTGTGGAGCCTTCTTCTGCAGAGACCTTCCTTGCCCCCTGGGGCAGTCTGTGTGTGGAAGCTGTGCCAGGGTGACTGTCCTCTCCAAGAGCCCCACGCCGGTGGCAGGAGGGAGGTGCTGGGGAGGGGCAGAGCCCCCAGCGCAGTGTGAATGGCTCTGGTTGGCTTCTTCCCTGGGCTGAGGCGGTGCCAGTGGGGCTGCCCTTCACTGGGAGGAGGGCATTCGGTGTCCCACCGTGTGTCTGGTGGGATGGGGCAGCCCTGGGCTGGTGAAAGCCCCACGTGGCCCCAGAGCTCCTCAGCTCTGCCTCCATCAGCCTGCAGTGCTGTTTGCCAGCAGCGTGGTGCTGGAGTGAGCTCCTGGGGGCAGGGATGGAGAGGGCTTGTGGGAAGCAGAAGGGATGTCTGCAGGTCTGGACAGCCTCTAGGTCATCCCCAGCCCCTCCTTTCATCCCAGCCCCAGCCCCAGGCTTGTTCTGCAGCAGGTGCTGGTGGGCAACGTGGGCAACGATTGTGTGCCAGGCAGTGCCATGGGGCTGTGTTGTGGCCCAAGCTGGGGCAGATGGCAAGGAATGGCTTGTACCTGGCATGGCTCTTGGAGGGACACTGCAGGGCCTCTGAAGGCTTGTGACAGATCCTCCCTCTGTAAAGGAGACATGGCCAAGGCTCAAGAAGGCCTCGTGGTGACCAGAGGGTGAAGTGGTGCAGCTGGTGGTCAGAGCTTCCTGGCCATGCCAGGAGCAAGGAGCTACTGATGCCCTCAGACATCTGGCTCCCTCAGGGGCAGGTCTTGGGTGCACAGAGAGGCTTGGGTGCTCCTGGGACAGGGAGTTGTGAGTATCAGAGTTGTCCAGCCCCTCTGGAGGTACACAAGGGGTTGCTCATGTGGCCTTCAACTGCTCTTGGGGATCTCAGGCTCCATGGGAGACCAGCCTATGGCTGAGGACTTCTGGCTGGGCTTGGGGCTCCTGCTGATGGATGCTTGGGGAGCCTTGCACGTGGCCTGGCATGCCCAGTGATGGTGAGCAGGACAGGGCTGCCCAAGAACGGTGCTGAGGGGCTGTGGTTGTGCCTGTGGGCATTGCAGAGCCCAGCTGTGTTTAGGGCAGCTCCTTGTCTCTGCACCATGAAGCTGTCAGTGGTGACCAAAGGTGCTGGGCCAAGGGGGTTCCTGCAGCCTAGCAGGGTCCAGGTGATGCCAGGAGTCTGGTGGCAACCTGCTGTGCAGATCCAGACTGTGGAGCCCCTCCTGTGCAAGGCTCATCTCCAAAGAGGGTGGGCTCAGGGAGCTCTGCCCCATACTCTGCCTCCTGCTTCTCTGCATGTACCCATGGCAGACAGGATGAGGATGCTTGGATGTGAGGAGCTGGGGCTACCAGCCTGAATGGGAGCTGCCAAGGAGCCTTGGGTTCCCCTTCCAGCTCCCTGGATGCCCATGGGTCCAGTTCCATGGATGGCCACGGATCTAGCTCCATGGGTAGCTATGGGTCCAGCTCCCTGGATGGCCATGGGTCTAGCTCCATGGGTAGCTATGGGGTCCAGTTCCATGGATGGCCACGGATCTAGCTCCACGGGTAGCTATGGGTCCAGCTCCCTGGATGGCCACGGATCTAGCTCCATGGGTAGCTATGGGTCCAGCTCCCTGGATGGCCATGGGTCTAGCTCCATGGGTAGCTATGGGTCCAGTTCCATGGATGGCCACGGATCTAGCTCCACGGGTAGCTATGGGTCCAGCTCCCTGGATGGCCACGGATCTAGCTCCATGGGTAGCTATGGGTCCAGCTCCCTGGATGGCCATGGGTCTAGCTCCATGGGTAGCTATGGGTCTAAATTCTTGGATGGCCATGGGTCTAGCTCCATGGGTAGCTATGGGTCCAGCTTCTTGGATGGCCATGGGTCCAGCTCCATGGGTAGCTATGGGTCCAGCTCCCTGGATGGCCACGGGTCCAGGTCCCTGCATGGCTGTGGGTCCAGTTCCTTGGTAGCCATGGTTCCAGCTCCCTGCATGGCCATGGGCCCAGCTTCATGGCTAGCCATGGGTTGAGCTTCATGGGTAGCCATGGTTGCAGCTCCCTGGCCAACCATAGCTCCAGCTCCCTGGCCGCCACGTGTCCAGCTCTCCCCTCTCCCCATGCAGAGACGCAGGTAGGCTGGAGCTGCTCAGGTGCTGCTGCCTGTGCTCCTCCTGCCATGGCAGGCTGGCGGTGCCCATGTGTGTGTAGCGATGTTCATGGCAGGCTGGCGGTGCCCATGTGTGTGTAACGATGTTCATGGCAGGCTGGTGGTGCCCATATGTATGTACCAAGGCTCTCCCCTGCTGCCATGGCAGGCTGGTGGTGCCCATGTATGTGTAACAATGCCCATGGCAGACTGGCGGTGCCCATGTGTGTGTAACAATGCCCATGGCAGGCTGGTGGTGCCCATGTATGTGTAACAATGTTCATGGCAGGCTGGCGGTGCCCATGTGTGTGTAACGATGTTCATGGCAGGCTGGTGGTGCCCATATGTATGTACCAAGGCTCTCCCCTGCTGCCATGGCAGGCTGGTGGTGCCCATGTATGTGTAACAATGCCCATGGCAGACTGGCGGTGCCCATGTGTGTGTAACAATGCCCATGGCAGGCTGGTGGTGCCCATGTATGTGTAACAATGTTCATGGCAGGCTGGCTGGTGGTGCCCATGTGTGTGTAACGATGTTCATGGCAGGCTGTTGGTGCCCATATGTATGTACCAAGGCTCTCCCCTGCTGCCATGGCAGGCTGGTGGTGCCCATGTGTGTGTAACAATGTTCATGGCAGGCTGGTGGTGCCCATGTGTGTGTAACGATGTTCATGGCAGGCTGGCGGTGCCCATGTGTGTGTAACAATGTTCATGGCAGGCTGGCGGTGCCCATGTGTGTGTAACAATGTTCATGGCAGGCTGGCGGTGCCCATGTGTGCGTACCAAGGCTCTCCCCCGCTGCCATGGCAGGCTGGTGGTGCCCATGTGTGTGTAACAATGTTCATGGCAGGCTGGTGGTGCCCATGTGTGTGTAATGATGTTCATGGCAGGCTGGCGGTGCCCATGTGTGTGTAACAATGTTCATGGCAGGCTGGTGATGCCCATATGCGTGTACCAAGGCTCTCCCCCACTGCCATGGCAGGCTGATTGTGCCCACAGGTGTGTGTAACAATGTTCATGGCAGGCTGGCGGTGCCCATGTGTGCGTACCAAGGCTCTCCCCAGCTGCCATGGCAGGCTGGCGATGCCCATGTGTGCGTACCAAGGCTCTCCCCCGCTGCCATGGCAGGCTGGCGGTGCCCATGTGTGCGTACCAAGGCTCTCCCCAGCTGCCATGGCAGGCTGGCGGTGCCCATGTGTGCGTACCAAGGCTCTCCCCAGCTGCCATGGCAGGCTGGCGGTGCCCATGTGTGCGTACCAAGGCTCTCCCCGCTGCCATGGCAGGCTGGCGGTGCCCATGTGTGCGTACCAAGGCTCTCCCCAGCTGCCATGGCAGGCTGGCGGTGCCCATGTGTGCGTACCAAGGCTCTCCCCAGCTGCCATGGCAGGCTGGCGATGCCCATGTGTGCGTACCAAGGCTCTCCCCCGCTGCCATGGCAGGCTGGCGGTGCCCATGTGTGAGGGCCAAGGCTCTCCCCCGCTGCCATGGCAGGCTGGCGGTGCCCATGTGTGAGGGCCAAGGCTCTCCCCCGCTGCCATGGCAGGCTGGCGGTGCCCATGTGTGCGTACCAAGGCTCTCCCCCGCTGCCATGGCAGGCTGGCGGTGCCCATGTGTGCGTACCAAGGCTCTCCCCCGCTGCCATGGCAGGCTGGCGGTGCCCATGTGTGCGTACCAAGGCTCTCTCCCCGCTGCCATGGCAGGCTGGTGGTGCCCATGTGTGCGTACCAAGGCTCTCCCCCGCTGCCATGGCAGGCTGGCGGTGCCCATGTGTGCGTACCAAGGCTCTCCCCCGCTGCCATGGCAGGCTGGTGGTGCCCATGTGTGCGTACCAAGGCTCTCCCCCGCTGCCATGGCAGGCTGGCGGTGCCCCCAGGCGTGTGTGTAACGCCCTTCTCGCCTCCTCTCCGCAGATCTCCGTCCCCTGCCCGACGTAGCCATGACCGGGACCTGCACCCGGGAGTGCACCGAGTTCGGCCACTCCGACACCTGCTGGATGCCAGGGCAGTCCTCCCCCAGCCGCAGGCCCAAGAACGCCCTCAAACTCTCCACTTTTGTGCCTTACCAAGACAGAGGGAGCCAAGAGCAAGTCGGCAACGGCAGCCCCCGGCTCTCGGAAGAGCGCAGCACCAAAATGGCCAACCTCCGCCTGCTCCCCACGTACAGTGCCTTCTCCAGTAGTAGCCATGAGCCCTGCAAGGACTCTCCCATGGAGGAAATTCCTCTCACCCAGACCTCGGACTTCCAGCCGGCCACCACCCCCTCCTCCCAGACCGCCAAGAGGGAGATCTACCTGTGAGGCTGGCAGGGTGGTGTGGGGGAGGGGAGAAAAAGAAGAGGAGGGGCAGGGAGCAGAGGAGCTTCTGAGGCCGGTGTCCAGAGGAACATTTTAACCTTCGATGCTTTACGGTTCTCCAGGCCAGGTGGGCTCTGCTGACAGCCAGGGCAGGGCAAAGGCAGGGATGAGAGGAGCACCCTTTCATTTTTAACCCCTTGTTTTCGCAGGAGGGGGTGGGGTGGGGGTGGGAAGGATGAGAGCGTCCAACCCCGCCCCGATCTCTGAGCACTTGCGGGTGCCTGCCTCCGAACTAGCTGCGGCGCCAGGGGAGGGCTTTGGGCAGGGCTCCCGGTGCAGAGGGCACCGCTGGGGAGAGAGAAGGGCTGACGTACCAAAGGTCCACGCAGAGCAGGTGGAGTTCCTGGGGCTTAGGATTGAGGAGGGGGCTGTGTGTCCTCCCCCTCCCCCCCCCTCGCCCCCCAACACATGCACAGGGAGTGAGCTGAGCTGCCTGTCTTCTTTTGCTGTAGACACCTGTAAATAACGACTCTTAGGAATGACAATTCAAGTCCTGCCTGATTGAAAACTTTCCCTTGTCCTCGAAACAAAAGACGTTTAAACCAACCAACAAAACCCAACAACGACGACGACCGCGGCGACAGCAAAACGCAAACCCGTCCCAAACCGCGCACACACACACACACGCCCACACACACCCGACAACGAAAACCACACAAAGCAAAACGAAACGAAACGAAACGAAGCAAAGCAGAAGCAAGACAAAACGAAGCAAAGCAGAGCAAAACGAAGCAAAGCAGAGCAAAACGAAGCAAAGCAAAACAACGCAAAAACAACGCAAAAACAAAGCGAAACCAGAGCAAAACAAAACAAAAACAGAGAAAAACAAAAACAAAAACAGAGCAAAACAAAAACAGAGCAAAACAAAAACAGAGCAAAACAAAAACAAAGCAAAACAAAATAACAAAAAAAAAAAAAAAGGAAAACAAACAAATGAAAAAAAAAAAAAAAAAAGAGAGAGAAAAAGCAAAAACAATCCAGAAACAAACCACAGGGAGCAAGCTCCAGCTTGGAATGGTTTGCTGCGTGGAAGAGCCCTCGGGAGCGCCAGTGTCGAGCCCACACTCGTGTTCTATATTGTAAATAGAGATGTGACCAGGCCCTGAAACAGCAGCTGGGCAGCTGGAGCAGAGCGGGGGTGGGGGCAGCGTCCTAGCTGGACTGCAGGGACTTTGCTCTTTGCTTTTTTTCTTTTCAGCCTGGATCTCTTTCTGAACGTTGTCACTGTGCCCACAAGCTGCAGGGTCCCTAGGGCCTGCCCGGTGCCATAGGCAGGGTCTGCTTTGGGGGAGGGGGAGGGGGTTTGGACGGGAGTGGGGGTGTGGGGTTGTTGCTGGTGCCCGGCCGGTGGAGGAGGGATGGGGGAGCCCCCGCCCCGGGGAGGGACCGCCTGGGTCCCCCCGAAGCCCCCAGCCCGACTCTGTTGGCAGGGAGGCTGGCACGGGCTGCGGCGCCTCAGCCCTTGTGCCACCCCTGAGGGGCAGGGGATGCCTGCGAGGCCCGGCTGTGCCATGCCTTCCACCTCGGTCCCTCCCGCCTGTAAAGCCACCATTGCCTTTGTGAGGAGGAGCTTTGTCTCAGGGTCACACACGGGGGGGCCGCCGCGCCCTGCCCGCTGGACTCCCGCTGCCCTTAGGCCACAGGGCCACTCTCTCGGGGTCCAGCTTTCTCTTCCATTGTCAAAGGTCCCCCGGGCTCCCCGGCAGGTCCCCGCTGCCCTGGCACCCTCTGCCCCTTGGCAGGGAACCCAACCGGTGCAACGCGGTGGGGAGAGGACCCCCTTGCTCCCCAAGGGGGACACGGCAGAGGGGGATGCCTGGGTGCTTTCCGGAGCCTCTCTGCTCCCTCAGGAGCTGGGGCGGAGTCCTGCTTTGGGGGGAATCTCCACCTGCACCTCCCCACCCCCCGCTCCCCCCAAAGCAAGAGGGCTTCTGGGGGACTCCTGCCTCATTCCTGGGTAGCCCTTCCCGGTCCTTCCCTGCCAGGAGGTGGGGAGGGGCCGTGCTGCACCCTCGTTCTTCCCGTGCTCGTCTTCATCTCTGGGATCTTCCTTAGGGAGCGAGGCCAGCGGGAACTGCAGGACAGTTCCTCCCCAGCGTGGCTCATCCTCACAGCGGGGCTGGTGGCACGGGCACACGGCAGGGACGGGACCCCCGCCTCCCCCCGCCAGCCGCTGCGGGTCAGATTGCCCTGCCACAGCTGTAGTGCCTGCCGGGGTGCAGCAGAGCCGGGTCCCCACCCCTGCCCAGCCTCCTTCCCCCCCCAGCATCCCCCTCTCTGAGCAGCTCCTCTCCCTTTGCTGCAGCAGCAGCGGCAAGACGCGGCCGGCTCCCCGGTGTGGCTCTGCCTGGCCTGAGGGGACGCTGTGCCAGCCCAGCCTGGGTGACAAGGGAAAGGTGGCAGAAGGTGCCCGCTTGCACCCGCTCCCTCCTGCCCCAGCCCTGCTCCTTGCCTTCCCTGGGTGGCACTGTGCCGCGCTGCCTCACCTGCGGCCCTGGCGCCTCGGGGCGCTCCCTGGAGGAGGCAGGATCCTCCTCCCGGCCTCCTGCTGCTGCTCCCCGCCCGGGGGTCCCTCGAGGTGGGGGCGATGCCCTTGGTGGACGCCCACCTGCCCATCCGGGCATCCCTGCTCTACCCTTGCCCGCGGCGGCCATGCAGGGGGTGGGGGTGGGGGGCCCCGGTGCCCCTGGCGTGGCTGCCTGAGCAGGGCCACGCTCCTGAACTCGTTTTTATTTGTAGCTCTGTAGTTTCAGGGCCAAACTGGGCAGAATGTGCAATTTGGCCACGCCGGCCAGGATCTCTGACTCCACTGCCAACCCGGCTGCTCGTGCCTCCCCCGGCTCAGGCAGTGGCAGTGGCCAGTGCCCCCTTGGGCACCTCCCAGGAGAGCGACAGTAGCCACCTCTGAGGGGTGCTTGTCCCAGACCAGCTTCTCCCATCCCCCTCGCCTGCGGGTGGGCTTCCGACCTTCCGCTGGGGGTCGCCTAGTGGGGGCCCCGAAGCCTGAAGCCCTGTGGCTGGAGTCGCTGTCTTGTCTCCTGGAGCACCTGGGGTTGTTCTCAGTGCAAGCATGGTGCAAGGGGAGGGTGAGTGCAGAGGGGGGGCCCGGAGGGGTGGGAGGGGATGAGGATGTGAGGTTTGGGTGCTGGGGATGTGAGGGTTGGGTGCTGGGGATGTGAGGGTTAGGAGCTGGGGGGTGAGGGGTGGGTGCTGGGGCGGTGAGGGGTGGGTGCTGGGGACGTGAGGGTGGGGTGAAGGTTGGGTGCTAGGCATGTGTGCCCTGGGGAGGAAGGGCTGGGGGGCATGAGTCTCATGGGGGTCGCACAGTGGGGTGGTGGGGTTGGGTCTTTGGAGTGGAGCAGAGTGGTGAGACAGCATTGGGTACCTGGGGGGATGGAGAGGGGACTGGGGGGTCTAGGGGAATGTAGGGGGCATCTGTGGGGGAGAACAGAGGGGCAGTGGGAGTGGGTCTTCAGTGCAGTGCCAAGGGGTGGGAGGCTTTGTGGGGTGCAGCAGGGATGGGTATCTGGGGAGGAGAAGGAGCTAGGCATTGATCCTGGGAGTGGGAGGAGCTGGGGATTTGTTCCGGGGGGGGGGGTGGGGGGCGGGAAGTTTGGCAGTGTCAGTGGGGATCAGTCCTGGGGGAGGGTGAGGAAGAGGTGCCGCGGGGAAAAGAAGCTCATTTGCACAATTATAAGCCAGAAGGATAAAGCCTCTGTGCACGTGGGGAGAGACAGGGAAGCTCCCCCACGGGCTCCAGCCTAGACAAGCACAGGGAAGAGGAGGAGGAGGTGGTGAGGGAGTGGTGGTGTCGGTGGGGTGGAGGTGGTCGTTCGCTGTATCTCACACTGCACTAGGACAAGCCAGGGGTAAAACCAAAGGTGGGGGGGGGGGGGGGGGGCGGGGAGGGAGGGGGGCGGGGAGGAGGAGCCAGGGAAGCAGGGCGGGCTGCGTGGGAAAAGGATCTGAAAAAGCAACCCCTTTGTAGCTCTTGAGTGTCGGTTCTATTTATACGAGATTTCATTTCCTTGCTTGTGATGCCTTGGTTTTTTTGTACAGTTTTATGTACATGCAGGTGTAGCTTTTCTAAGAAAAAAAAAAAGCGAGGAGAAAGAAAAAAAAAAAAAAAAAAAGAGGGAAACAAACAAACAAACAAAAACCACAAAAAGGAGAAAATCCTAAAGGCAGAGTTAAAAAAAGAAAAAAAAACAAACAAAAAAGAAAAAAAGAAAAAAAAAAAAAAAAAAAACAAAAAAACCAACAAAACCAACCCAGTATTTTCCCTCCCTTCCCCCCCCCCTCCCCGGAAAATCAAAGTTATTTTTCAGATGGTGACCTATGTCTAAGGCGATGCCTCTCGCTAAGGTTGTATTGCTCTCAATGTGTGATGCATCTCCCTGTGCGGGGAAGACTCCCGGGCCCCTCCGGGGCTGGGTTTTCCCCGGGCGCTGTGAGCACAAATCGATCCCTTTGTACTCCTTTCCGTTCAGAGCAGTGAGCATGACACCGTCGTGAGCCCTCCCCCCATCCCCGTCGTCCCCCCCCCCCTTTTCTGTTCTCTCTCCTGTTCTGTTTGTTTGCTGAGCTGTCAGATGAACGACTCCATTGTAATTAGCCCTTCCTAAAGCTTTACAATAAAAGTGTGAAAACCTGGCTGCCTCTGCCTGAAAGGATTCTTTCCCCCCACACCCACACCCCTCCAGCGCTCATCCTGCAGGGCATCCTCAAGGGAGGTTCTCCTCCCCCTCTACTCTGCTCTAGTGAGGTCACGGATGGAGTACTGGGACAAGTTCTGGGCTGCCCCGGTTGCAAAGAGACTGGGAGCCACCGGAGAGAGTCCAGTGGAAGGCTGCAAGGATGCTGAAGGGCCTGGAGCGTCTCTGTGAGGAGGAAAGGCTGAGAGCCCCGGGGCTGTTGAGCCTGCAGAAGAGCAGCCCCGGGCGGGGAGCTGAGCTGGTTGTCAATCTCATGTTCAGTGAGGGGCTGGAGTAGGATGCATCCAAAACCGGCATGAAGTCCCCACTTGAAATAGCAGGGCTAAGGCAGCGGAAACATAGTACTATACTATGAAACCTTTGCCCCCCTCCTTTGGGCAAAGAACACAACTCAGGAAGAGTTCATCAGCTCAGGGATGATCATAGCACAGCTTTAGGGAGGTTCTCCCCCTCTGCTTTGCCACGGGGAGGCCACAGCTGCACTACTGGGTCCAGGTCTGGGCTCCCCAGTTCAGGAAAGACAGGGAACTGCTGGAGAGAGTCCAGAGGAGGCTACAGAGATGCTGAGGGGCCTGGAGCAGCTCTGTGAGAAGCAGAGGCTGAGAGCCCTGGGGCTGATGAGCCTGCAGAAGAGCAGCCCCAGAGGGGAGCTGAGCTGAGCTTAGCAAGAGCTAAAGGAGCTGTGGGGGGCAAGAGGCTGGGGCCAGACTCTGCTCAGTGGTGCCCAGGCACAGCACACGGGGCAATGGGCACAAAGTGGCACCCAGGAGGAGAAAGTTGTTTGTTGTGAGGGTGCTGGAGGCCTGGAGCAGGCTGCCCAGAGAGGTTGTGGAGTCTCCTTGTGTGGAGAGCTTCCAACCCCCCCCTGGGCATTGTGCTGCTGGGCAAGCTACTGTGGGTGCCCTGCTGGAGCAGGGGCCTTGGACTGGGTGAGCTCCAGAGATCCTTTCCAACCCCTCCACGCTGGGATTCTCTGACCTTTTTCTACCATCTCCTCCCTGGGCTCTCTTGTGAGCCATGTAAAAGGCAACCAGTGACCACCACGTCCTGGTGGGTGAGGGGGTGGGGAGCTCTCAGCTGCCCCTCTGTGCAGGCACACACCAGTTGGGCAGCAGAGATTTGTCTCCAGGGGTCTCGGGGAAGCAGTGGCCTTGCTGCCTGCTGGTGTGATCCAGTTGTTGAGGATGGTGACAGACAGCCACAGCTGGCCCGGGGTGGGGTGTGGAGGGGGACAGGTAGCACTCACACCTTGCTGTTGGCACCCACCTGCCCCCAGGATAACCACAGAGAGTCTTCATAAGCACAGACACAGGCCCAGGACCTCTTTGTCCCTCCTCAGCCAGCCTGGGCTGTGCAGACCCCTTGTGCCCCCCACTCATTCCTCCTCCTCCTCCTCAGCCAGCCTGGGCTGTGCAGACCCCTTGTGCCCCCCACTCATTCCTCCTCCTCAGCCAGCCTGGGCAGACCCCTTGTGCCCCCCACTCATTCCTCCTCCTCCTCCTCAGCCAGCCTGGGCTGTGCAGACCCCTTGTGCCCCCCACTCATTCCTCCTCCTCCTCCTCCTCAGCCAGCCTGGGCTGTGCAGACCCCTTGTGCCCCTGACTCATTCCTCCTTCTCTTCTGCTCTACCCTTCTCTGTCCTCTCTGCGTGCATCACCCCACCCACTCCTTACCTCCTCTGCTCCACTGTGCACCCTTCTCCCCAGCACCCCCTGCCTCCCCTCATCCACCCCAGTTCAGCCCAGCCTTCCCAGTCCTCCAGCACAGCCCTGAGGTTCACATCCAGCCAGCTCTCTGCTGGTCTGCAGACTGTTTGGTTTCCATGGCAGCACACATCCATTACGGGGGTGGGAAGGGACCTGGAGGCTGCTGCTGGTGAGGATGCTGTGGCTGCCAGCATGGCTTGGGGCTTGGACACAAGGCTCCCCAGCCTGCACTGCCCTCAGGATGGGGTTAGGTGCCCCTCAGGTGGATGTGGAAGGGGTATCCTCCAGCTCAGGATGGGGTCACCAGGCTGGACCTCAGAATGGAGTCAAGTGAAGTGGTCTGGGAGATCCTGCTGAGCCCACCCCGCTCCTGGGGCTCCACAGGCATCATTCCTAGCCTGAGGAGCAGAGGAGATGGGCAGCTGCTCCTCTTGCCAGCTTCTTGGTGGCCTCCCCTGAGCTAGGGCCATCTCCTGGAGGGGTGCTGGAGCGAGTGGCTGGCAGATGGGGAGGGTGTGTGCGGGCAGATGGTCCAGGCAAGGCAGCGCTGCCTGCATAAGCTGTGCTCTGACCCAGGCTCTCCAAGTGCAGCTGGTTTAATAAGGTCCTGGGCTTACAGCAGGAGCTGGGGATGTGCCAGGCCAGGGACATCCATTTTGATGGAAAACTTAATTCTCATCTCTCCTGAGGGCCTAACCTTGCAGCCTCAGCTGTCCAGCTGCCTGCACAAGCTCTGGCAGCTTCATTCTCAGCGCTCACACGGGGAAGGGGGTGAGGGCTGGGATCGTTTGCTGGCTCTGAGCAGGAGTGGCCAGCTGCAGTGGCACCCCCTCCCTCATGGAGCCTGCCTCTTCTGAGGCTTTCTCCCAGCCTGGCTTTGCCCACCAGAAAGCACCAGGAAGGTTAAAGCAGTGGCAGAGGAGCTGTGCTTGCTTCCTCGCTTCAGTTCCTCGCTTCTAGAGTGGGAGAAACTTCTGCAAGCTGGAAACAGGGAGCCTGGTGGAAACTTCCAACTGCCTCAGCTATTTTCAGGGGATCTTTAAGGGGGAAAAAAAAAATCATCCCAGGATGGTTCCTGGGGCAAGCAGATCTGGTGGGAGGACAAACTGAACAAGCAGAGCTTCGCACAGAGCCGCACAACGAGCTCCCACCAGGCGAGCGACATCATGGCACAACCTTTGCTGCCCACCTGTGCTGTGAGAGTGGCCACAGGTGCATTCCTGGCACAGGAGTAGGGTGCTGGGCCGCTGCTGTGCCAGCCTGATGCTTGGGCTAGAGGTCCAGAAAGAGCTGAAAGCAGGAGAAGCAGGGCTGAGGTCAGCCGTAAGAGGTTTCACAAAGCCAAGTGCTGAGCCCCGTGCTTGGGGCACAACCACCCCAGGAACGCTCCAGGCTGGGGCAGAGTGGCTGGAAAGTGCCCAGCAGAAAAGGACCTGGGGGTGGTGGTGGACAGCAGCTGAAGACAAGGCAGGGTGTGCCCAGGTGGCCAAGAAGGCCACCAGCAGCCTGGCCTGGAGCAGTAGAACTGTGGGCAGCAGGATCAGGGCAGGGATGGTGCCCCTGAACTTGGCACTGGTGAGACCACAGCTTGAGTGCTAGATTCAGTTTTGGGTCCCTCCCTCCAAGGAGGACATTGAGGAGCTGGAGAGGGTCCAGAGAAGGGCACAAAGGTGGGGAAGGGTCTGGAGAAGAGGGCTGGGGAGGAGCAGCTGAGGGAGCTGGGGGTGTTCAGCCTGCAGAAGAGAAGGCTGAGGGGAGACCTCATTGCTCTCTGCAGCTCCCTGAGAAGAGGTTGGAGCCGGGTGGGGGCTGGGCTCTGTTCCCTAGTCTCAGGTGATGGAATGAGAGGAAATGGCCTGAAATTGTGCCAGCGGAGGGTTAGGTTGTAGAGGAGGAACAATTTCTTTGCTGCCAGGGTGGTCAGGCACTGGCACAGGCTGCCCAGGGAGGTGGTGGAGTGCCCATGCCTGGGGGTGTTGAAGGAGCCTGTGGGCCACGGTTTGGTGGCCGTGGCGGTGCTGGTGATTGGAGTGGATGAGCTCAGAGGTCCGTTCCAAGGGAAACAACTCCGTGACGCTCCGGGGGAGCTGCAGCCCCCTCCTCTGGCTGCCTCTAGGCTGCGGGGAGGTCAGCTCCAGCCCTGCTCATCCCTCCCGTGTACAGCCATTAATAGGATGAGCTGGGATGTCTCCGCTCTCGGTGGCCACGGAGCTCGACCCTGCATATGTTGCGGTGGCCTCTGGGGGAGGTTGGATATTGTGCTGCCGGAGAAGCCCCTGTAATCGCCCGCAGGATGATCGGGATTTGCCAGCAGCTCGGGGGAGGTGGGGGGGCCCCCAGCCCCAGGCAGTTGGCTGTGGTGTCTCTGCTTGTCTGGCAGGATGATGAAGGGGATTAGGAGATTTAGAGCAAGCCCAGCTCCCTCTCCAGGGGCTCTCCAAGTGGAGCCCCAGCAGAGCACGCAGCTCGGCTGATTCCCAGCGGCAGGTTGATGGAGGGAAGGCTGTGGGGTGCTGCTAACGGCAGCTCAGCTCAGAGCAGGGGCTTTGCCCCCTCTGCGAGCAGGGAGCTGGAATGGTCCAACCACGAGGAGACTCTCTCAGTTCCCTCCGCGGCCACACGGGCAGCCGCCGGCAGCTTTCACCCCACGCTGCTGTGCCCAGCCCCTCCTGCGGCTGACCCCAGCCCCTCCTGCGGCTGACCCCAGCCCCTCCGCAGTGTGCAAGCACCCTTGGTCCTGCTGGGAACCTCTGAGCTGCCACTCCAGCAGGAGTGAACCTCTGAGTGAACCTCTGAGCTGCCACTCCAGTAGGAGTGAACCTCTGAGTGAACCTCTGAGCTGCCACTCCAGCAAAAGTGGACCTCTGAGTGAGCCTCTGAGCTCCCACTCCAGCAGGATTGAACCTCTGAGTGAAGTTCTGGGCTCCCACTCCAGCAGGAGTGAACCTCTGAGTGAACCTCTGAGCTGCCACTCCAGCAGGAGTGAACCTCTTAGCGAACCTCTGAGCTGCCACTCCAGCAGGAGTGAACCTCTGGGCTGCCACTCCATGTTGAGTGAGCCTCTGGGCTGCCCCCAAGCTGCCCTGGCACCACGACTGAAGCACACAGCTCTGCTCTCCTTCCCCAGCTGCTCGTGGCAGGGGGTGCTGAGCCCGGCCCGCCCAGAGGCAGCCGCTCCGGCCGCGGGGGCTTAGTGCGAGCAGAGCTAATGGGATTAGCACAGACGGGAGCCACGCTCCCTGCCGCCGGAGAGGGCAACGTGTGCCTGGGCCCGCCCCGGCCTCCCCCTGCCCTCCCTGCCTGCCCATCACCCTCCAGCAGGGTGCCAATCGCCAGGGAGCTCAGTACCCACAGCTCTCAGCCACAAGCAGCTCGCTAAGGCTGTCCTGGGCTCCTGCAGTTTGACAGCGGTGATGCCTCGGCTCTCTCAGCTCCCTGGGCTTATCTTTCCACCCTGATCTCATTATGGACAGCAGCTTCTGCTGCAGAACCCAGCTGAGTCCCACTTTCACTTGTGAAGCAGCCCCAAATTGCAGAGCTCCCACACTTGCCTCTGCAGAGAGAAGTTCTCAGCTTTCAGAGGGCTCTCAAATGGAGCTTTGCAACGGCAGGGTGGGCACCAGACCCTCCCCCACTTGTCACTCTGCAGCAGACATACCACAGCAGCAGTGCTGCAGGAGGCCTGGGTGCTCTGGATCCCCAGGATGTGTCTACTTCTCTACTGGGTGCTAGTGAGGGCACACTTCCAGAACTGGGGGCAGTTTGGGGGCTCTCCAAGGAGGACATTGAGGAGCTGGAGCAGGTCCAGAGAAGGGCAAGGAAGCTGGGGAAGGGTCTGGGGAACAGGGCTGGGGAGGAGCAGCTGAGGGAGCTGGGGGTGTTGAGCCTGCAGAAGAGGAGGCTGAGGGAGACCTCATTGCTCTCTGCAGCTCCCTGAGGTAGGGGTGGGTCTCTTCTCCCAAGGAGCAAATGACAGGACAAGAGGAAACTGCCTCAAGTTGCACCAGCTTCACTGCCCTAGCTCCTCAATGTCCTTCTTGGAGTGAGGAGCCCAAACCTGACCCCAGCACTCGAGCTGTGGCCTCCCCAGTGCTGGGCAGCCTGGCCTGGAGCAGCAATGGCGTAGCCAGCAGGAGCAGGGCAGGGATTGTCCTCCTGTACCCAGCACAGGGGGGCACAGGAGAACAATCCCTGCCCTGCTCCTGCTGCCCACACCATTGCTGCTCCAGGCCAGGCTGCTGGTGGTCTTCCTGGCCCCCTGGGCACCCCCTGACCCATCTTCACCCAACGCTGCCCAGCACCCCCAGATCCTTTTCCGCTGGCAGTTTCCAGGCACGCCGCCCCGGGCCTGCAGCCTCCCCAGGGCTGTTGTGCCCCGAGTGCAGCACCCTTGGCTGTCTCCAGTTTCACAGCAGATCTTCTCCTCTGGCCCTGGCAGGTCAGCCTGCTCCAGGCACACAGCCTGAGCAGCTCCCATGCTGTGTGCTTGCTGTGTGCAAGCAGCCCCATCCCTCACGTGTGGGAGGCTGGGACTGCACCACTCTCCCCTGGGTTATTTATATCACAGCTCCCCTTCCCTCCCCCCCCGGGCATGGCATTCCTTCTCCTGGAGATGCTGGGCTCATCCCAGCCCTTTCCAAGCTTGCTGGGAAGGATGGCATCTTTCCCAGGGCTTCTTTGGCTGCCAGGCTGGGTCTGCCATGGCACAGCTCCCTCCCGGTGTGGACAAGCTCCTCTGAAATGCTGCTGACATCCAGTGCAGCCCCAAATCAGGCAGGTGGGGAAGGAGTGGCCACTGCCAAAGAGCCAAAAACACAGGAGAGGCTTTCACCCTCCATGCACAGGCTGAATCCTGCCCATGGCTCAGGTTTGCAGGAGATCAGAGATGATCAGACCCTCCTTGCTGCTCCAGGGCCAGGTGCTGGCAGCTTCCCCAACAGCACAGCCACCAGCAAAAGGGTGGAGTTAGAGGGCACTGCTCGAACCCTCCACGGGTGCTTGCCCCTCCAACAGCCTTCAGGACACACTGAGATCCCAAATGGGTCACAGTGGTGAAGGAAAACCAGGCCCAGCTGAGCCTGCTGGGAGCTGGTTTGCTCCCTGAGATCCTTGCCCTGCCTGGGAGCCACCAGGAAGCACCAAAGCCTGCAGCTGCCAAGCTGAAACTGTCAGCTGCCTCTCCCAGCCTCCTCCTCCTCCATCATCAGCTCCATGGAGAAGGACCTGGGAGTCCTGGTGGACTGTAAATTACCCATGGGACAGCAAGGTGCCCCCATGGCCAAGAAAGCCAAAGGTCTCCTGGGGTGCATGAAGAAGAGTGTGGCCAGCAGGTAGAGGGAGGTTTCCGTGTCCCTCTGCTTTGCCCTGATGTGGCCACAGCTGCAGTACTGGCTCTGGTTCTGGGCTCCCCAGTTCAAGAGACAGGGACCTGTTGGAGAGAGCCCAGCAGAGGCTACAAAGCTGCTGAGGGGCTTGGAGCAGCTCTGGGAGGAGCAAAGGTTGAGAGCCCTGGGGCTGATGAGCCTGCAGAAGAGCAGCCCCAGAGGGGAGCTGAGCAATGCTCAGCGAGAGCTAAAGGAGCTGTGGGGGGCAAGAGGCTGGGGCCAGACTCTGCTCAGTGGTGCCCAGGGACAGCACAAGGGGCAGTGGGCACAGACTGGCACCCAGGAGGTTCCATGTGAAGAGGAGGAGAAAGCTGTTTGGTGTGAGGGTGCTGGAGGCCTGGAGCAGGTTGTGGAGTCTCCTTGTGTGGAGAGCTTCCAACCCCCCTGGGCACTGTGCTGCTGGGCAAGCTGCTGTGGGTGCCCTGCTGGAGCAGGGGCTCGGACTGGATGAGCTCCAGAGGCCCCTTCCCACCCCCATTCTGTGTTGCCCCCAGCAGCCTGGGCAGCAGGGGGTGCCTGGCCCCTGCACACTGCCCAGGGTGGCCATGGTGACCAGCAGCAGCCCGTGGCAGAGGCTGGGGGTGCTGGCCCAAACGTGCAGGGGCGGGAGGGCTCCGTGGGGCCACCAGCAGGGCTCTGCCTGCCGCCAGAGACGCCCTTGCTGAGACCTTACGCTGGCAGAGATGCTCGGGGTGGGGTGGGCTGTGTGGCTCTGTCCCTGGGCAGAGGATGGGGGCACAGGGGCTGCCTGTGCTCACAGGCACCCAGGCAGAGGCAGGTGCCTGTGCTGTGCATGGCCAGGGGCTGTTATTATTCTTTATTAGCTCTGCTGTCCCTCTGACAGATCCTTTATCAGGCTGTCTCCATCTCTCACGCGTCCTCCTGCTCTCCCTCAATCATCCTCGATTAGTCTCTCTGTCTGCTTCCCATTCCCATAGTCTTCATCAGGAGCTCCCTCTCCTGCCCTCCCCCACTCTTCCCTCTTCTCTGCTCTCTATCTCCCATTCAGGCAGCCTTCCTACCTCCTTTCTCATCCCCCCTCCAAGCAGCATTAGCATAGATTCAGGGAATGGTTTGGGTTGGAAGGGAGCTTAAAGCTCAGCCAGTGCCAACCCCCTGCCACAGGCAGGGACACCTCCCACCAGCCCAGGCTGCTCAAGGCCTCATCCAGCCTGGCCTTGAACACCTCCAGGCAGGAGGCAGCCACAGCCTCCCTGGGCAATCTGTGCCAGTGTCTCCCCACCCTCACTCTAAGGAATTTCCTCCTAATCTCCAGTTTCAATCTTCCTTCTTCCAGCACAAGTCCATTGCCTTTCATCCTGTCATTACAAGACCTTTTTACAAGAGCTTTATCATCTCCTTCCTGCCTCATCTCTCCCTGTGCAGCCTCCCTCCTGCCTCATCTCCCCCTGTGCAGCCTTCCTCCCTCCTGCCTCATCTCCCCCCTGTGCAGCCTTCCTCCCTCCTGCCTCATCTCTCCCTGTGCAGCCTTCCTCCCTCCTGCCTCATCTCCCCCCTGTGCAGCCTTCCTCCCTCCTGCCTCATCTCTCCCTGTGCAGCCTCCCTCCTGCCTCATCTCCCCCCTGTGCAGCCTTCCTCCCTCCTGCCTCATCTCTCCCTGTGCAGCCTTCCTCCCTCCTGCCTCATCTCCCCCTGTGCAGCCTTCCTCCCTCCTGCCTCATCTCCCCTGTGCAGCCTCATCTCTCCCTTGCAGCCTCCCTCCTGCCTCATCTCCCCCCTGTGCAGCCTTCCTCCCTCCTGCCTCATCTCTCCCTGTGCAGCCTTCCTCCCTCCTGCCTCATCTCCCCCTGTGCAGCCTTCCTCCCTCCTGCCTCATCTCTCCCTGTGCAGCCTTCCTCCCTCCTGCCTCATCTCATCCCCCTGTGCAGCCTTCCTCCCTCCTGCCTCATCTCCCCCCTGTGCAGCCTTCCTCCCTCCTGCCTCATCTCCCCCTGTGCAGCCTTCCTCCCTCCTGCCTCATCTCCCCCCTCAGCCTTCCTCCCTCTCTGTGCTGTGGGAGCCCCTGGCCAGCAGCATGGGGCCATCGTGGCTCTTGCCCAGGAGCTGGTGGCTGCTGCCCCTCGGAGTGCTCCCGCTCCCCTTTCCCTCCCTGCCAGGCACTGGGGTTCCTCCCAGCAGCCAGGAGCAGCCTGGGGATGCCCTCCCACTGGCTTGGACGCTGCTGAATCAGTTGCAGACTAAGCCCCTGCCTGGGAGCAGCTCAGGAGCTGACATCTCCCCCGAGAGGAAGCAGATCCCCTCGGATGCTCGTGCCGTGCTCCCGCTTTCCCAGCTCCTGCCGCAGCCCAGCCCAGCGTGCATCCTCCAGCAGGGAAAGCACAGCCTGGCCTCTCATCCCCATTCCCCTTTCCAGGCTGGTCACAAGAGCCCCTGAAAAGGCTGGTGCTGGAGGACTCATCTGTGAGACTGAAGGCAGCTTGCCAGTTGCCAGAAGAGGTCCTGGCTGACAGCCCCAGGCCCATTCACAGCCTTTATTGCCTCTTATCCCAGCGTCTGTGCTGCTCCTGCACAGACCTGCAGTGGCCAGCCTCACACAGGGGAGGGCAGACCCAGGGTACAGGCAGAGAAGAGAGCTGCTGGGGGACCTCAGCCTTTGAGCATGGGGAGAAGACATAGCATGGAGGGATGCTCTGGAAGGCAGCTTTGCCTCCAGACAGGGGATGCAGGAGGGCACAGCATGGAGGGATGCTCTGGAAGGCAGCTTTGCCTCCAGACAGGGGATGCAAGAAGGCACAGCATGGAGGGGTGCTCTGGAAGGCAGCTTTGCCTCCAGACAGGGGATGCAGGAGGGCACAGCATGGAGGGATGCTCTGGAAGGCAGCTTTGCCTCCAGACAGGGGATGCAAGAAGGCACAGCATGGAGGGGTGCTCTGGAAGGCAGCTTTGCCTCCAGACAGGGGATGCAGGGAGACAAACCCTGCATCCCCCAGAGAGAAAGCTTCTTTCCTCATCTCCCTCCCTCTGAGGGCCAGGAGGTGAAGGTCTGGAGGGCTGTGGTCAGGGCAATGGGCTGGCAGTGGCTGCTGCGCCCCAGGCACCCCGAGGGACTGACTGAAGAGGCTGCCCACGGGACCCCAGTGCTGGCTGCAGCTCTGCTTCCCAGCATGGGGAAAATCAGTGCTGGTGGTGTGGAACCAGCTCAGGGCCACAGCTGCCACTTCTCTGCTGTGTGTGGATGGCAAGGGTGGGTGTCTGGAGCCACAGTGCGTGATTCTGGGGGTGAGCATCCTGTCCAGGGACTGATTTCATGGGGACACAGAATCAGTTTGGTTGGAGAAGACCTTCCAGATCACCAAGCCCGGCCGTTGCCCCAGCTCACCACTAAACCATGGCCCTCAGCATCACATCTACACAGCTTTAGAACCCCTCCAGGGCTGGTGACTCCAGCACTGCTTTGGGCAGCCTGGGCCAGGCCTCGACAACCCTCTTGGTGAAAGGTTTGATGCTGCTCCTGCTCCCGTTGCCGGCTGAGGAGCCTCCTCACCGGGCAGCCCCAGAGCCGCTTTTGCTTCTGCCCAGAGCAAAGCCCGTGCCAAGGGAGGCTGGGGAGCTGCTCTGCCACCAGGAAGCCACAGCAGAGGAGAGAGCTCACCAGGGCCCAAGCTTTTAGGTGCCCCTTGGCAGAGGGGTGCTGCGGGAGGGGATGGGTCCCGCGCCGCACCCGCCGCTGCCGCTGCTGCTGGATGCGACAGGAGCAGGGGTTGCCAGGAGACAGCATCCTCCTCCTCGGGCGCCGTGCAGCCAGCGCAGCTCTGCTCTGGTGACGTAATGCTCCTCAGGCTCCGCTCCTTGCCGGCCTGCCCGGTCCCTCCCTGCCGGCCACGGAGGGGAAAACGCTGTGCAGACATTCCTGGGGCCTTCCTCCGGCTGCCTCCTGCTCCCTCCCCTCCCAGGGCTGCGGCCGGCCGGGGTTTGCCGAGACCAGCGTTCAGCGTCGGCACCGAGAGGGGTTTTGTGCCCTGCCCATCATGGGTCACCAGCTCCATCTCCTGATATCAGGGAGAGCTCCAGCACGGGGCCCTGCTTGCCTTTTGGTGACGTGCTAAGGCTCCAAGGAAAGATCTGGAGAGATCCTTTTGGTTTGTTTAGATATCCCTGGAAGCACTTCCTCATCCCTGGAGGTGTTTGCAGCCAGGCTGGATGTGGCTGTGAGCAACCTGCTGCAGTGTGAGGTGTCCCTGCCCATGGCAGGGGGTTGGGGCTGGCTGAGCCTTGAGGTCCCTTCCAACCCTGTGAATCTATGACATGGGGTTTTGGTGGTGTGCAAATAGTCCAAGGAAAGATCTGGAGAGATCTTTTTCCTTTGTTTAGATATCC
This sequence comes from Picus viridis, assembly GCA_033816785.1. Classification (NCBI taxonomy): domain Eukaryota; kingdom Metazoa; phylum Chordata; class Aves; order Piciformes; family Picidae; genus Picus; species Picus viridis. The sequence continues at coordinate 2,116,219 of CM066593.1, forward strand.
CTGGAAGCACTTCCTCATCCCTGGAAGCACTTCCTCACCCCTGGAGGTGTTTGCAGCCAGGCTGGATGTGGCTGTGAGCAACCTGCTGCAGTGTGAGGTGTCCCCGGCCGTGGCAGGGGGGTTGGAACTGAATGATCCTTGAGGTCCCTTCCAACCCTGACACTTCTGTGATATCTCTGGAAGCAGTTCCTCGTCTCTGGAAGCAGTTCCTCATCTCTGGAAGCAGTTTCTCATCCCTGGAAACACTTCCTCACCCCTGGAAGTCATTTAAGCCAGGCTGGATGTGGCTGTGAGCAACCTGCTGCAGTGTGAGGTGTCCCTGCCCATGGCAGGGGGGCTGGAACTGGCTGAGCCTTGAGGTCCCTTCCAACCCTGACACTTCTGTGATATCCCTGGAAGCAGTTCCTCATCCCTGGAAGCACTTCCTCATCCCTGGAAGTGATTAAAGCCAGGCTGGATGAGGTCTTGAGCAACCTGGGTGGGGTCCTTGCCCGTGGCAGGGGGTCGGGGCTGGACGATCTTCAGGGTCCCTTCCAGCCCAAACCACTCCACGATTCCCACGAGAAGGGGGTGGAAAGGGGAGAGCCTGGCAGCCACTCCTGCACCAGGGAGAGGCTCAGGGAACGAATCCCTGGCTCCCAATGATCTGCTGATCTAATCAGGAAGAGATTAGCCACCTCTGCACAGCTCCTGTGCGCAGCACCCCTCCCGCCCCGCTCAGCAGCCTGCAGGGAGATCCCTGGCAGGTTAATTTGCTACTGAAGGGCTCCCAGCTGGAATGAGCACTCCAAGCCTTAAAGAAAGCTGCTGCCATCCACCCTCTACCTCTCAGCCTGATGTGCTCCACCAACCTTCCTCCCCCCTACCCCGGGTGGGGAAAGGGCAGACCCCAGGGTCTTCTGCTTCATCCTGGGGGGAGGGGTGGGCTTGCAGGAGCCAAGCAGAGGTGCTGAGGCAGAAGCCAAGCTGCCATTTGCCAGCTGCCTCTTCTTCTTGCACGAGGATTTGGTGTGTTCCCAGCAAAAGTGGCCTTTATCTGGGGACTGTCACTCTGATTATCTCCTGCCTGTGCAGTGCCCCAGAGGTGTGCATAGAAAATGAAAAGGGATAAAGAGCCCCAGCCAGGCACAGCTCTGCCACAGGCCCTCAGCAACCAGCAGGGCTGGGGCAGGGAGGGGTGGGGGGAGGAGGCTGCCGTGCTTCAGGCTGTAGGGGCGGGGGGGCTTAGAAACATGCAGCCACAGAATGCATCAGGGTGGAAGGGACCCTCAAAGGTCATCTTGTCCAGCCCCCCACCCCCTGCAGTGAGGCTTGCTCAGGCTCCCAACAAGTCTGGCCTTCAGGGTCTCCAAGGATGGGGTCTCCACCACACCACAGTTAGGATGCACCTCCAATACTGGGTTCAGTTTGGGGACCCTCACTCCAAGGAGGACATTGAGGGGCTGGAGAGGGTCCAGAGAAAGCCAACGAAGCTGGGGAAGGGTCTGGAGAACAGGGCTGGGGAGGAGCAGCCGAGGGAGCTGGGGGTGTTCAGCCTGCAGAAGAGGAGGCTGAGGGAGACCTCATTGCTCTCTGCAGCTCCCTGAGAGGAGGTTGGAGCTGGGTGGGGGTTGGGCTCTGTTCCCTAGTCTCAGGTGATAGGAAGAGAGGAAATGGCCTGAAATTGTGCCAGGGGAGGCTTAGGTTGGAGAGGAGGAACTATTCCTTTGCTGCCAGGGTGGTCAGGCACTGGCACAGGCTGCCCAGGGAGGCGATGGAGTCCTCATCCCTGGAGGTGCTCAAGGAGCCTGTGGCCATGGCACTTGGGGCCATGGTTTGGTGGCCATGGTGGGGTTGGATTGCTGGTTGGATGATCTTAGAGACCTTTTCCAACCCAACTGCTGACAAGGACAAACTCCATGCAGGTCTGAGGGCAGCATCCCATGGTTCCACGTTGCCAGAGTCAAGGTCTGTAGCATCCCAGAAGCATCCCATGGAGCCAGGCTGCCACACTCAAGCTCTGTCACACCCCCACACCCCTCACCCCGCTGCTCCCTTTGCATTGCCCAGCTTCCCCACCATCTTCTCCTCTCTCCATCACCCTCCCCTCCCCTCACACTCCATTTCTGCAGACCTCCTTGGCCTCCCAGCCGCGGGCTAGAAGCTTCCCTTGCGGCCCAGGCAGGGTTTGGGTGGGTTCTGGCCCCCCATCACGAGCAGGAGGGAGAGCTGAGTCAGTGGCTCTGGATTCCTCTGTCCCCTCTGCCAGCCCCAAGTCCCCTAAGCCGTTTCCTCCTCCCTCTGTGTGTGCACCCTTCAGGCACTCAGCGACAGTTATCCGGCTCCCGCCTGCATGATGGATCAGCAAAGCCAGGCAGATTGAGTTCGGTTAATCTGCCTCCTAAATCCCATCCTCCAGCCCCTTCATCATTTCCCTTGTGTCTCTCTCTCCATTGTGTCTCTATCTCCTCGGGCCAGCAGTGCTGCCAGCTGTGCCCGGGCACGGGAGCCCGGCTGTGCCCAGGCCGCGGGCAGGGCTCGCTGCCGGCACCCCGCCGCCCGGCAGCCCCTCCTGCGCCACATGGCTGCCGCAGCGGGGCACCCTGTGGCCCTCCCAGCCCCCAAGACCCTCCAGCGGGGTGGGCAGTGCCCTCCTCAGGCCCCTCTTATGCTCCTTGGTGAGCTCCTGGATGAGCTCCTGGATGAGCTCCTGGATGAGCTCCTGGGGCCCGCAGCAGGCGAGGGGCACGGTGGTGATCACAGAACCGGGCAAGTGGTGCGGCTGGAAGAGGCCTCTGAGATCAAGACCAACCTCCCCCTGCTTAGAGCTCACAATGCCACCACCACCAAACCATGGCACTCAGCACCACATCCAGATGGCTTTGAGACCCCTCCACCACTGCCCTGGGCAGCTTGGGTCAGGGCTTAACAACCCTCAGGGTGCAGAAATTGTTCCTCGTCTCCAACCTAAACCTTCCTTGCTGCAACTTGAGGTCATTTCCTCTCATCCTGTTGCTTCTTCCTTGGGAGAAGAAGAGCCCAACCCCCACCTGGCTCCAGCCTCCTCTCAGGGAGCTGTAGAGAGCAATGAGGTCTCCCTCAGCCTCCTCTTCTCCAGGATGAACACCCCCAGCTCCCTCGGCTGCTCCTCCCCAGCCCTGTTCCCCAGACCCTTCCCCAACCCTGCTGGAGCATGTGGGTTGCACTCCATGATCTCCTGCACCCTGGGATTCTGGGATTCCAGGGGGGAGCAGCACCACCAGCACAGCCTGCAGCCCTCTTCCTGGTGCCCTCCTCCCCAGCCCCTCTCAGGCTCCCTCTGGCCCCTGCTGCAGTTAGCTTCTCTTCCCGGAGCCTCCCCCCCCCCGCCCGGCTATCGCTTTCTATTGTCGGCTTGGAGATGGAGCCCTGAAGTTATCGCTGCTAGGGATCGCTGCCTTTTCATGCAGGCTGCTGGACTTCCTTTCCCCAACTCCTCTGGTAATTTCCTGCTTCTCTGCAACCCAAACAACTCCATTGTCAGCCCCCTGCTTCACTTCGGCGGCCGGCTCCCACCCCCGGCTCCCTGCCGCACGCCCCCGGCCCTGCCGAGCCCCGACGGCTTCACCCTCCTCCTGCCCGAGGATGGAGACTGGACTCCTCGACAACTTTCCCTTTGTTTTCCTGCTGTCTGCAGACTCCTTCAGCTTTCCTTCCTCTTGCTTTTTGTACTGTTAAAGGCAGGTTCCAGACTCTCTGCAGCTTTTCTTTCTCTCTCTCTCCCCCCCCCCACTCCGTGGAAGGCAGATTTTAGGAGGCTGTGCAGCAGTTCAGCCGTTTGAGAGTCATCATTAATTCAATCTTCTTCCTAATTTATTAATGGCTCCTTCGTTCTCTCCAGCATTTGAGGCTCCCCTGGCATATTTGCTAAACCCCTCTCCTTCCCCTTAACCTCCCTGGCAGCCTTCACTGTGCTCTGCCTGCTCCTCCTCCTCTCCAGCGGGTCGAAGCCGGGCGCTGCCTCCCCGCCTCCAAGGCAGTCACGTCCCGTCCCATCAGATCTCCCCAGCACTTTCTGCTGCCTGCTCTTTGTGTGCTTCTTGTTAGGTGACTGCCTGGAAGCTGTCCCCCTCCTCGAGGGAACGTGTCAGGATGTCCCCAGGCCAGCCTGAAACATCAAACCCTTTCCTCCTCCCGTCTCTCACCAGCAGGCAGAGGTGTGAGGGGCCAGGAAGCAGGGCCCAGAGCTGGCTGGTTTATTAATTACAGCCCAGGAAAGGTTCATCCCTCCCCAAGCTGGTGAGGCAGCTCGAGACTGGGAGAAGAAATGTCTCCTAATCAACTCTACTCTGCAGGCAAGACCTGGAGTTGCTGGTGCACAGCAGCTGGCACATGATAGATGGGGCAAAGTGGTATGAAAACATCACTTAAAGAGAGGGAGAAAAGGTCTGAGACTGACCTGCTCCAGGAAATTTATTCAGCTTAATCCATCACTGCATGGCACAAGACCCTGCTGGCTGCAAAGCCCTCTGAAGCTCTTCAGGGTCTAGGAGGGGGCCCTGAAACTCCCCATCCCATGAAGCAAGGGGGTGACTGAGCCACAAGGGACCAAGCTCGTGGGAATCACACAATCAATCCCAGCATGATGTTGGAAGGGACCTCTGGAGCTCACCCAGGCCAAGCCCCCTGCTCCAGCAGGGCACCCACAGCAGCTTGCCCAGCAGCACAATGCCCAGGGGGGTTGGAAGCTCTCCACACAAGGAGACTCCACAACCTCTCTGGGCAGCCTGCTCCAGGCCTCCAGCACCCTCACACCAAACAACTTTCTCCTCCTGTTCAGATGGAACCTCCTGGGTGCCAGTCTGTGCCCAGTGCCCCTTGTGCTGTCCCTGGGCACCACTGAGCAGAGTCTGGCCCCAGCCTCTTGCCCCCCACAGCTCCTTTAGTTCTTGCTGAGCATTGCTCAGCTCCCCTCTGGGGCTGCTCTTCTGCAGGCTCAGCACCCCCAGGGCTCTCAGCCTTTGCTCCTCACAGAGCTGCTCCAGGCCCCTCAGCATCTCTGTAGCCTCCTCTGGACTCTCTCCAGCAGTTCCCTATTCCTCTTGACCCGGGGAGCTCAGAGCTGGACCCAGTAGTGCAGCTGTGGCTTCCCTATGGCAGAGCAGAGGGCCTTGCCAAGGAGCAGGGTGGGAGAGGGATGGGTGGCAACTGCAGGGGGCAGCTGAAAAGCAACTTGAATGAGACCTGGAGGCTGCCCCTGCCGAGGACCAGGCCAGCCCAGCTTCTGGGTGTACCCCAACCCCTCAGCCATGCCCTAGTGCTACCTGCTCCTGCATCCATCATCTCCATCACCCTCCTCACTGCTCCCAGGGCTTGGCACCGGCACTCCAACCTCCACAGCTGGCAAGCAGCTGGTTCCCCCTTGGGGGCATCTCTTCTCTGCCCCGCGTTGCCTCAGAGACCAAGGGGGAAGGGAAGGAGCTGCTCATGCCGAGGGAAGGCTGAGGATGTGACTTTGGGGTTTTTTCCTTCATTTGCAAATGAAAGAGGCTCATCAAAGTCTGATTTGTTTTCTTCTTTCTTTTCCCTGGAAGTGGAGTTCTGGAAGCTTTTTCTTGTGGAGCAGCCCAAATGTTGAGAGTCAACAAAGCCAACAGACGTCACTGCAATTTGGACTCCTTCAAACAGAAGGAGAGGAAGGAAGACTTTCAAAGGAAATTTGCTCCTAAATGTCATCTGGAACAAAGAGAGAGAGAGAGATTCCTCAGGCTGGAAATGTTGAAGCAGACATTTTGATAGCCCTGGAATGGTTAATCCTATGAAAATCCAATCAGATGGGAAGTGACACATTTCATTCCTTCCTTTGATGTGAGCAAAGCCACCAGAAGTTCAAACGACTTCTGGAGACAGCCACTGAGCTCTGTGTGATCCAAGCAAGGTGCTGGAGTCGCCTTCTGGGCTGGAAACATCTGGGGCTGTAGCAGCAGCTGAGAGGGAGAGCAGCTGTGGGGCTCCACCACCCCAGCTCCTGCAGGATGCTGTGTTGGGAGGTTCCAGCTCTACCCACTGCAGGGGGGTTGGACTGGATGGCCTTTAGAGGTCCCTTCCAACCCAGGTGCTTCTGTGACCCGTGGTGAACCCACGGGTGAACACATGAGCAGGAGCAAGTTCTGCACCAGGAGGGTGGTGGAGCACCGGAACAGGTTGCCCAGGGAGGGGGTTGAGGCCTCATCCCTGGAGATATTCTAGGTGAGGCTCAGCAGGGCTTTGGGCAACCTGATCTAGTGGAGGATGTGCCTGCTGAGGGCAGGGGGTTGGACTGGATGAGCTTTGGGGGCCCCTTGCAAGCCAGACCATTCTATGATCCCATGATCCCATGATGAGTCCATGAGTCTATGATCCCATGTTCCCATGATTCCATGATCCCATGATCCTATGATTCCATGATCCCATGATGAGTCCATGATTCTATGATCCCATGAGTCCATGATCCCGTGATCCCATGATTCTATGATTCCATGACTCCATGACTCCATGATTCCATGACTCCATGATCCCATGACTCCATGTCCATGAGTCCATGATCCCATGAATCCCATGATCCATGATCCCATGATTCCATGATCCCATGAGTCCATGATCCCATGATCCCATGATTCCATGACTCCATGATCCCATGATTCCATGACTCCATGACTCCATGATTCCATGACTCCATGATCCCATGATTCCATGAGTCCATGACTCCATGACTCCATGAGTCCATGATTCCATGAGACCATGATCCCCATGATCCCTTGATTCCATGATTCCATGATTCCATGATCCCATGAGATTCCATGATCCCATGATTCTATGATCCCATGATGCCATGAGTCCATGATTCTATGATCTTATGGTTGTACAACCTGCTGCTGAGGAATCTCTGGAGGGAGCTGGGGTTGCTTAGCCTGGAGAACAGGAGGCTCAGGGGAGACCTCATTGCTCTCTACAACTCCCTGAAGGGAGGTTGTGGCCAGGTGGGGGTTGGTCTCTTCTCCCAGGCAAGCAGCACCAGAACAAGAGGACACAGTCTCAAGCTGTGCCAGGGGAGGTTTAGGCTGGAGGTGAGGAGAAAGTTCTTCCCAGAGAGAGTCGTTCACCACTGGAATGTGCTGCCCAGGGAGGTGGTGGAGTCCCCATCCCTGGAGGTGTTCAGGAGGGGATTGGCCGTGGCACTTGGTGCCATGGTTTAGTCATGAGGTCTGTGGTGGCAGGTTGGGCTTGATGACCTTTGAGGTCTCTTCCAACCTTGGTGATTCTGTGTGAAATGTCCCTTCTGGGGACTGAATTGCCAAGCAAGAAATGTTCTGCCCAAGAGCACCTCAGAGCTGCCAGATTTTCACCACCCCTGCAGCTAAACTCCTCCAGATGCCCACAGCCTGTCTTGAAGCACCCTGAGAGCATCCAAAGCTGCCTCTCTGGGACTGCTGCAGTCCTGTAGCACTGATGGACTTCTCTGTCACTTCATTCCAGAGTAAAATCAAGTTAGGAGGGGGAGGAAAAGGAATAAAATCAAATACTGTGATGAACTGGAAGTGTCACAGCAAAGTGGTGTTGCCAGGCTGCTAGGAGTGAGCAAAGTGGAGCCTGGTGGGCAGCAGCTGGGGCTCCCCTGCCCTGTGCTTTGCCTGGGGTTGGCTCAGCCTCTCCCTTCTGGAGGTGCAGGAAGGGGTCCAGAGAAGGGCCATGAGGAGGAGCAGAGGGCTGGAGCTGCTCTGCTCTGGAGACAGACTAAGAGAGTTGGGGTTGTGCAGTCTGGAGAGGAGAAGGCCCTGAGGAGACCTTCCTGTGGCCTTGCAGTATCTGGAGGGGGCTCCAAGAAAGCTGGGGAGGGACTTTGCAGGGTGTCAGGGAGTGATAGGACTGGGGGGATGGAGCAAGACTAGAAGTGGGGAGATTGAGATTGGATTGAGAGTTGTTCCCCAGGAGGGTGGTGAGAGCCTGGCACAGGTTGCCCAGGGAGATGGTGGCAGCCTCACCCCTGGAGGTGTTTGCAGCCAGGCTGGATGTGGCTGTGAGCAACCTGCTGCAGTGTGAGGTGTCCCTGCCCGTGGCAGGGGGGTTGGGACTGCTGAGCCAGGTCCCTTCCAACCCTGACAATTCCATGATTCTGTGATCTTTGGTTCCCACAACCAGCAGCAGAGGTGGTTTGATCAGTGTGAGGACAGTTTGGCTTCATCTCCTCCTGAGCTGGGCTGAGCCACGGGAGCCTGGCTGTGGTGTGGCTCAGGGCCAGGGCTGCCACATCAGCCTCTTCATCCATTTGTTCTGCTGTTTTGCAGAGGGAAGGAGCAGAAAGCAGCAGCAGCAGCACTTGGCCTGGAATGCCTCGTGGCTGCCTGCTGGCAGAAGCCAGCCCCAGCTAGGGTGGCACAAACCCCCAGCAGACAATGAGAAGATCTAATTATAGCCAGGAGAAAAGCCACCAGAGTGGAAAGCAGGAGGACAAAAGCAACAAGGAAAGCCTGCTCTGGGCTGACTCATGGCTCACTTGACCTCAAGGAAGAAGTGTCCCTGTCTGCTGGAGTGAGCACACATGGGTAAGACAAGCAGGTGTCACATCTGACCAGCTGGGTGCCTCCTGCATCACCAGCTGTGCCTCCTGCTAAGCAGCCCTCCCCTGCCCTGGCACAGGCACTGCTTCAGGGCCTCACAACCCTTCCACCAGCCCACTGTGGAGAGCTCTTCCTCTTCTCAGGATGGTCAGGCATTGGAGCAGGTTGGGTTGATTTCTTCTCCCTAGTCTCAGGTGATAGAAGGAGAGGAAATGGCCTGCAATTGTGCCAGGGGAGGGTTGGGTTGGAGATAAGAAAAGATTTCTTTGCTGCCAGAGTGGTCAGGGACTGGCACAGGCTGCCCAGGGAGGTGGTGGAGTGCCCATGCCTGGAGAGGTTCCAGAAAGCTGTGCCCATGGCACTTGGTGGCCATGGTGGGGTTGGCTTGAAGGTTGGACTGGATGAGCTCAGAGCTCTCTTCCAGCTGAAACAAGCCTATGATGATTCTGTGCAGGCTTGGAAGGCTTTGCTCTCAGCTCAGGCGTGGTCTGAGGGCACATCCCTGCACCCCAGCGGCACACCAGCTCCTCCAGCACTTGCAGGCACAGCGAGGTGGCAGAGGTTGCCCAGCAGCTGAAGCTCTGCCCTGCTTCTTCTCACCTACAAGTGATGAACCACAGAATCTCTCTGCTTGGAAAAGACCTTCAAGGACCATCAGGTCCAACCCTTCTCTAACTCTCCCAGGACCACTACTGCACCATGTCCTTGATCACCCTATCTAGTGGGCTTTGGAACACAAGCAGGGGTGGTGATTCAACCAGTGCCCTGGACAAACCTTCCCAGCCTGGCTCTGAGGATCTCCCATCAGGTGTCTGGACAGCCACAGCAGCAGTGATGTGGAGACAAGGTTGATGTGTCAGAGGAGAGCAGTGCAGCAGCAGCTGGATCAGCCTGTGGTGGGTGCCTGGGGAGCTGCAGGCTGGAAGAGGGATGCTGTGTGCCCTCAGCACTGGTGGCCAGAAGCATCCCTCCACCATTCCCAGAGTCTCATTCCTCAGTGAACACTGCTGCTGAGCTGGCAGCTGGAATCTCCTAGGGACATCTTAGACTGGGAGAGTCTCAGTGGGTTTCTGGAGGTCCTCTTCCAGCTGATGTGCATCTCCCAGGAGCTAACTGGGCCCCCCAGGCTGCTTGGAAAGCTCTTCTCTCTGGCAGGAGCCTGCTCTGGCTGCTGTGTGAGCAGGTAGTCCATGGTGCCTTTTTATTGTTGGCCAAGGGTGATAGTGGTTTGGGCTCCTTCTGCTCCCAAGCAGAGGAGTGGGGCTGTGCTGAGACAAGGGCTTCAGAGCAGGAGTGAGAGAGCCTCATGGGAGCAGGTGAACAAGGGTTGCCTCATGAATTTTCTCCAGCAGTCGAGTTGGCAGCAGCAGCAGCAGCAGCAGCAGCAGCAGCAGCAGCAGCAGCAGCTATGTTCTGCCCACAAGAGGTGGTTGTCCCTCTAACCTGGCATGGGCTACCCCCAGCCTCCAGCAGCCTCTGCCAGTCTCTCACCACCCTCATGGGGAACAACTTCTTCCTCACATCCAATCTCAATCTCCCCACTTCTAGTTTTGCTCCTTCCCCCCAGTCCTATCACTGCCTGACACCCTGCAAAGTCCCTCCCCAGCTTTCTTGGAGCCCCCTGAAGATACTGGAAGGCCACAAGAAGGTCTCCCTGGAGCCTTCTCCTCTCCAGCCTGCACAACCCCAACTCTCTCAGGCTGTCTCCAGAGCAGAGCAGCTCCAGCCCTCTGCTCCTCCTCGGGGCCCTTCTCTGGACACCTTCCAGCACCTCCAGAGCCTTCCTGGCCCAGAGGCTCCAGACCTGGACCCAGAGCTGCAGCTGTGGTCTGAGCAGAGTGGAGCAGAGAGGGAGAATCCCCTCCCTCACCTGCTGGCCACACTTCTCTTGATGCAGCCTTGCCAGGCAGCTCCTTTGCTGCGCTGCAGCAGCTCCATGTCACTGCTGGCAGTCCCTGACACAGGCTTCCTCCAGCAGCTGACATCCACGAGGTCCCCAGTCAAGCAACTGCTGCTGCTGCCAGTGCTGAAGAGCTGGTCCAAGAGGAGTGCTGAAGTGGAAGCAGGAGCAGCTGGTGCCAGTGCTGGAGCCTGCTGTGCTCACTGAGTTGTGCCTGTGTCCTGCCAGCACCGCTGGATGTGCTGAGCTGTCAGGTCGGATGGAGGAGTGACACATCAGCCTCATCAGGTCACATCACAGGGTGGGGGAGGCAGCCTGACAGCAGCAGCAGGTGCTCATCTCACCAGCCTGGGTTTGAGGAGGCCAAAAGCAGGGACAGCTCGAAGAGAGGCAGCGCTGCAGCTGGGCACAGGGAGGTGGGGAGTCCAGTGGGGATAAGGTGCCCCTGTGGGTCCACCACTGTCCTATCACCCAGCCACAGCACTCAAGAGGCAATCACAGAATAACTGAGGCTGGGAAAGGTCTCCAAGACAGTCAAATCCAGCTGTTAAGTTAACAGTGCCAAGTCCAAGGCTCAGCCATGTCCCTCAGCACCACGTCCACGCAGCTGTGAATGCCTGCAGGGACAGCAGTCCCCCTGCCCTGGGCAGCCTGGTGCAGGGCTGACTGTCCCTTAGAGGAAGAAATTGTTCCTCATGTCCAACTTAAACTTCCCCTTGTGCAGCTTCACACCATTTCCTCTCATCCTGTTGCTGTCCTAGTCAGCTGTTGGCTTGGGAAATGGCCTCTGAGCTCATCCAGCCCAACCAGCAACCCAACCCCACCATGGCCCCAAGTGCCATGGCCACAGGCTCCTTGAACACCTCCAGGCATGGGGACTCCACCACCCCCCTGGGCAGCCTGTGCCAGTCCCTGACCACTCTGGCAGCAAAGGATTTTTTCCTCATCTCCAATGTAACCCTCCCCTGGCACAATTTCAGGCCATTTCCTCACTGCCACCTCCTCTCAGGGAGCTGCAGAGAGCAATGAGCTCTCCCTCAGCCTCCTCTTCTGCAGGCTGAACACCCCCAGCTCCCTCAGCTGCTCCTCCCCAGCCCTGTTCCCCAGACCCTTCCCCACCTTTGTTGGCTTTCTCTGGACCCTCTCAAGCCCCTCAATGTCCTTCTTGGGGTGAATGGCCCCAAACCAAACCCAGCTTTCAAGGTGTGTTCTCAGCAGTGCTCTTAATGAGTGACTCTGGAGAAGATTTGTCCACTGCCAACACTGAGCCTGGCCTAGCAAGTCACAGAGCTCCTTGTCTTGACAGCTTTGGAGAAGAAGCCAAGCACCTGGCAGGTGAGATACTTTGACAGGGCTGGGAAGGTTCTGCTCCCCCTCTGCTCTGCCCTGCTGAGACCACAGCTGCAACCCTGGGTCCAGCTCTGGGCTCCCCAGGTCAAGAGAGACAGAGACCTGCTGGAGAGAGTTCAAGAGAGAGCCAGGAGGAGGATTTGGGGACTTGAGCATCTCCCCTGTGAAGAGAGACTGAGAGCCCTGGGGCTGTTTAGTCTGGAGAGGAGAAGGCTGAGAGGGATCTGATCAATGCCTATCAATAGCTGAGGGGTGGGGGGCAAGGGGAGGGGGCCAGGGTCTGTTGGGTGGTGCACAGGAGTGAGACAAGGACCAGTGGAGACAAACTTGAACAGAGAAGGTTTCAGCTCAACATGAGGAGAGACTTCTTAGCAGTGAGGGTGACAGAGGCCTGGAGCAGGCTGCCCAGAGAGGTTGTGGAGTCTCCTTCTCTGGAGCCTTTCCAGCTCCCCCTGGATGCCCTCCTGTGTGCCCTGCCCTGGGTGATGCTGCTCTGGCAGGGGGGTTGGGCTCAGTGGTCTCTGGAGGTCCCTTCCAACCTGTAATGCACTGTGGTCTGTGAGAGATGTCCTCTGCACCTGGTTTGGTGCCTGGGCAGCAGCAGCAGGCAGAAGAGCAGAGCGAGGTGAGGGCGGCAGCGGCTCAGGCAAGCCTGGAGCCTGGCGTGCAGCAGCTCTGCATGGGCACGCAGCTGGAGCTCTCCACAGGGGCCCAGCCCCCTTGCAGTGTTTACTCCCTGGTGTGTGACCCATCACACCAACTGCTCAATACATTTGGCTCTGACTTTCCAGCCCCCCTGCTGTTTGCAGGTTATTCCAGGACTCCTGGCTGCTTCCAGCCTGTTTTCCTTTCTGCCAGAGCCACCCATTAACACCAAGGACTCTCCTCTGAAGGAGGTTTGGGCAGCAGGTTGCCTTCTGAGCCATGGGCCACAAAGCAGTGTGTGGCCAGCAGGTCAAGGGAGGTTCTCCTCCTGTTCTACTCTGCCCTGGTGAGGCCACAGCTGGAGCACTGGCTCCAGTTCTGGGCTCCCCAGGTCAAGGGAGACAGGGAACTGCTGGAGAGAGTCCAGGGGGAGGCTACAGAGCTGCTGAGGGGCCTGGAGCAGCTCTGGGAGGAGCAAAGGTTGAGAGCCCTGGGGATGATGAGCCTGGAGAAGAGCAGCCCCAGAGGGGAGCTGAGCAATGCTCAGCGAGAGCTAAAGGAGCTGTGGGGGGCAAGAGGCTGGGGCCAGACTCTGCTCAGTGGTGCCCAGGGACAGCACAAGGGGCACTGGGCACAGACTGGCACCCAGGAGGTTCCATCTGAAGAGGAGGAGAAAGTTGTTTGGTGTGAGGGTGCTGGAGGCCTGGAGCAGGCTGCCCAGAGAGGTTGTGGAGTCTCCTTGTGTGGAGAGCTTCCAACCCCCCTGGTCACTGTGCTGCTGGGCAAGCTGCTGTGGGTGCCCTGCTGGAGCAGGGGCCTTGGACTGGATGATCCCCAGAGGTCTCTTCCCACCCACACCCTGCTGGGCTTGTGTGATCCTGGTGGGCAGACAGGCTGAGTCCTTCCAAAGATGGGAGCTGGGCTCTGTTGGGAGAGTCTTGGAGCGAGCAGGACTGGAGAGGCTGCTCCTGCTGGGGCCTCAGCAGTGCAGTGTCTGCAGAGCTGGAGGCTTCCTCTCCCCAGGTGTCTCTGCAGCCACCTCCCAGGGCCCTGTTTCACTGCTGGAGCAGACTGCCAGTTTCTGGCCCTTGAGTGCCTGACTCCTCCAGCAAGCTCCTTCTGCTTTTTCCTTTACTCCCAGCTCCAGCTGCAGTTCCTGTATCAGTTCCTGAGTGCCTGACCTCACTTTTGTGCTATTGAATTCCCTTCCAGGCCTCTTCCTGCAGTCTTTAAGGTCACCCAGTCGCTCCTGTTTGATATTCCACTGCTGCCCTGCCTTGGCTGCCTCCTTGGAATCCTCAGCAGGCTTTAGCACCAGGCTGCTACCTCTGGTGCAGAGATCATTCCTGGAAATGCTAAGCACCAGCAGCCCCCAGATGGCTGTTGGAGGGACCCCATTAGCCTGCTGCCTGCAGCTTGCTGCTCACTCTTTCCACAGCCTCCAACTCCTGCCTCCCCTCCAGCCAGCTTCCCTCATTCCTTAGCCCTTCTCCATTAATCCCCCATCTCCTCAGCAGTCTAATTAATACCTCCTCATGTGCATTACATCCAAAGCTTGACTGAGGTCCAGGGAGATGAGGTCTACTCCAGTTCCTTTGTCTGGGAGAGCAGAGAGCTTCAAGAAAGCTCTCAAGCCAGGCTGCCATGGCTGTGGCTTTGGTAAACCCACCTGGAACTGAATCCCTTTGCTGTTGTCTTCACTGCTTTTAATTGCAGCAGCTTCCTTTCAAGCCTTGCTCAAAGCCTGGCCTGCTGCTCAGGGCAGCTCTCCAGTTGCCTTTCCTCCAGACCTTGGTAAGGGGTTTTGGGGAGGTTTTGGGGTTGTTTCCTGGTTTCTTTCTGGTCAGCCAAGCCTTCAGCCCAGTGAAAGCCTCCTGCAGGCACAAACATCAGTGTGGTGGAAAGAGAGACAGGGAACAAAGGCTCTGAGGATGCTGAGGGGCCTGGAGCAGCTCTGGGAGGAGCAAAGGCTGAGAGCCCTGGGGGTGATGAGCCTGCAGAAGAGCAGTCCCAGAGGGGAGCTGAGCAATGCTCAGCAAGAGCTAAAGGAGCTGTGGGGGGCAAGAGGCTGGGGCCAGACTCTGCTCAGTGGTGCCCAGGAACAGCACAAGGGGCAGTGGGCACAAACTGGCACCCAGGAGGTTCCATCTGAGCAGGAGGAGAAAGTTGTTTGGTGTGAAGTCCTATCACCCTCAGAAGTCCCTCCCCAGCTTTCTTGCAGCCCCCTACAGATACTGCAAGGCCACAGGAAGGTCTCCTCAGGGCCTTCTCCTCTCCAGCCTGCACAACCCCAACTCTCTCAGGCTGTCTCCAGAGCAGAGCAGCTCCAGCCCTCTGCTCCTCCTCATGGCCCTGCTCTGGACCCCTTCCAGCACCTCCAGATCCTTCCTGGCACAGAGGCTCCAGACCTGGACACAGAGCTGCAGCTGTGGTCTGAGCAGAGTGGAGCAGAGGGGCAGAATCCCCCTCCCTCCCCTGCTGGCCACACTTCTCCTGCTGCAGCCCAAGGCTCTGCTTGGCTCTCTGGGCTGCAAGTGCTCACCGCTGGCTGCTGGTGAGCTTGCTCCTGACCTTCAGATCCATGGAGAGCTCCCAGCAGGCTTGATCTGTGCTTGCAATGCAGGGTGCACCCTAACAGGTCACCTCCCAGCTCCAGAGAGCCCCATCCCGAGTGGCCAGAGGTGCCTGTGAAGCAGGAGCAGCCTCAAAGGCTGTGTTTGGATTAATGGCTTGGCTTTTTCTTTCCCTTCTCAACAACATATGTTTAGTAGCAGATGCTTCCTATGGGAACGTGCCCAAAAGAAGGGACTCCTGTCCTTGACCCTCTTTCCACACTCTGCAGACCCAAGGGGAAAAGGAAGAGCAAACAGTTTGTTTTCAGAGGCTCTGGGAGCTGCTTTTCCACCCTGACAGAAGCCTTCAGCCTCTCCCTGTGTTTGCATACTCTGGTGCTTGCCATCTCTAAACAGCAGAGTCCTCCTGCCAGCCTGCAGTTTGATCTCCCAGCACAGCTCAGATCCTGCTCCACCGAGGAGCAGCCTAGGAATGGTCTGGGCTGCTTCCCAAGGCAGCCTGGAGTGCTTGAGAACATTGCATGGCTTTGAACTCGGGCAGGAGGGGCAGAGATGCTCCTGGAGCCTCCCCAGAGCCCCAAGTGCAGGCAGGAAGAGTTTCCCAGCACTTCCTGCTAATAAAACGTTGCAAATGAGCTGAAAATCCAGCTGGAAATTCCTGAAACGAACCTTTTAAGGTGCAGGGCCTGGGCTCTGGAGGCCGGGGTCGCAGGGAGCTCCTAAGCAGAGGCTGCTCATGGGGAGCTGCACCTCCCTGGGCCAGGAGCACACCTCCCAGGCTTGTGAAACGCTGGCATAGGTTCCCCTGAGGTGTGGTGGGGGCTCCATTCCGTTCAAGGTCCAACTTGATGGGGATCTGAGCAACCTGAGCTACAAGGAGACGTGCCTGGCTGCCTGCAGGGGGGTTGGGCAAGAAGGCTTTCAGTGTTCCCTTCCAACCTGATGGATTCTGTGCTTCCATGATTCCATCCCTGGCCTGGTTCCCACTCCCCCTCACGTGGATCCTCTTCCATTTCTCCTCCTCCTTGCCTCTGCCAGGTTTAAACACAGAAGATGAAGATGCCTTGTGGCCAGAGGAGTGGCACAGGGCTGGCCAGCTCAGCCTCTGGTCCCAGGTCCCAGCCAGCCGCTTGGCCATCACCAGTGATGACTTTGGCTGCCTCTGGAGCTTACAGCCAGGTGCTCCAGGCCAAAGGCACAGAAGTCCTCTAGAACCTGGTGGGTAAAAGACACTGGAGGAGCTGTAAGCTGCTGGAGTCCTCAGCCTGGCTCTTCCTTGCTCTGTGGGCAATGCCTGGCTCTCCTCTCCCCTCCCAGCACATCTGCTGGCAGGCAAAGAGGGCTCCTCAGCTTCTGCCTGTGCCACAGTGACACCAGCTCTGGGGCAGGGCCTCCAGCACCCAGCTGCAGCCAGCAGAAATGCCGAGCTGTGCTCTGAGTGCCAAGGACATCTCCTCCCCGGCCGAAGGAGCCCAACCTTTGTCACTTCCCATTTCTCAGCTGCCAGAGAGCGGGTGCTGGGCTCTGTGGGCTCCAGCCTTCTCCTCAGACTTCCTTCTCCTCAGACTTCCCCAGGCAGTGCTACAGGCTGGGGTCAGAGTGGCTGGAGAGCGGCCAGGCAGAGAGCAACCTGGGGGTGCTGGTTGATGGGAGGGTGAACATGAGCCAGCAGTGTGCCCAGGCAGCCAAGAGGGCCAATGGCATCCTGGCCTGCATTAGGAATGGTGTGGCCAGCAGGAGCAGGGAGGTCATTGTGCCCCTGGACTCTGCTTTGGTTAGGCCACACCTTGAGTCCTGTGTGCAGCTCTGGGCCCCTCAGTTTAAGAAGGACATCGAGACACTTGAACGTGTCCAGAGAAGGGCAACAAGGCTGGTGAGAGGCCTTGAGCACAGCCCTGTGAGGAGAGGCTGAGGGAGCTGGGGCTGTTTAACCTGGAGAAGAGGAGGCTCAGGGGTGACCTCATTGCTCTCTCCAACTACCTGAAGGGAGGTTGTAGCCAGGAAGGGGTTGGCCTCTTCTCCCTAGCAAGCAGCACCAGAACAAGGGGACACAGTCTCAAGCTGCACCAGGGGAAGTTTAGGCTGGAGGTGAGGAGAAAGTTCTTCACCGAGAGAGTGATTCGCCATTGGAATGTGCTGCCCGGGAGGTGGTGGAGTCGCCGTCCCTGGAGGTGTTCAAGAGGGGACTGGATGTGGCACTTGGTGCCATGGTCTAGTCGTGAGCTTTGTGGTGACAGGTTGGACTCGATGATCTTTGAGGTCTCTTCCAACTTTAAGGATACTGTGATACTGTGATACTGTCTCTTCCAACCTTGGTAATACTATACTATACTACTATACTATACTATACTATACTATACTATACTATACTATACTATACTATACTACTACTACTATACTATTATATGCTGACTCCTTCCCGCTCCCCATTGCCACCTCAAACTGGACCCAGCCTTTTCATGGAGCTGAGCTGTCCCAGGATCACAGAAAGCATCGGGAGGGAAGCTCGAAGATCATCCTGCCCAAGCCCGCTGCCGGCAGCAGGGACAGCTCCAACCGCAGCTGGTTGCCCGGGGCCACAGCAGGTCTGTCCTGGAATGTCTCCGGGGATGGGGCCTCCACCACCTCCCTGGGCAGCCTGTGCCAGTGCTCTGCCACCCTCATGGTGCAGAACTTCCTCCTGATGTCCAACCCAAATCTGCCCTGCTCCAGTTTCAAACCATTGCCTCGGGTCCCATCCCCACAGCCCCTCCTGAACAGTCCCTCCCAGGCTCTCCTGGGGCCCCTCCAGGTACAGAAAGGCTGCTCTGTGGTCTCCCCTGGAGTCCTCTCCTCTCCAGGCTGAACAGCACCAACACTCCCAGCCTGTCTCTGTGGCAGAGGTGCCACAGCCCTCTGATCATCTTCTTGGCTCCTCTTCTGGACCCAGTCCATCAGCTTCCATGTCCTTTGTGTGTTGAGGTCTCCATATCAGGACACAGCCCTGCAGGTGAGGTCTCACAGAGCAGAGCAGAGGGGCAGGATCCTCTCTCCAGCTCTGGCCACACTGCTTTGGATGCAGCCCAGGCTGCCCTTGGCCTGCTGTGCTGCCAGTGCCCATTGCTGGCTCCTGCCCAGCTTCTCCCCCAGCACCCCCAAGTCCTGCTGCTTTCAATCTTCTCATCCCCTGGACTGATATCAAGGGTTGCCCTGACCTAGGTGCAAGCCCTGGCACTTTGCATTTGTGAACCTCACGAGGTTCTCCTCAGCACACTTCTCTAACCTGTTCAGGTCCCTCTGGATGGATCCCATCCTCCAGTCCTGCCAACCACACCGCTCAGCTTGGTGCCACCTGCAGACTGGCTGTGCTTGTGCTCCTCAGGGGTTTGCTGGCTGTGCCCTGGGTGGGTTTGCTGGCTGTGCTCTGGCTGTGCCCTGGGCGGGCTTTGCTCTGGCTGTGCTCTGGGTGGGTTTGCTGGCTGTGCCCTGGGTGGGTTTGCTGGCTGTGCTCTGGGTGGGTTTGCTGGCTGTGCCCTGGGTGGGTTTGCTGGCTGTGCCCTGGGTGGGTTTGCTGGCTGTGCCCTGGGTGGGTTTGCTGGCTGTGCCCTGGGTGGGTTTGCTGGCTGTGCTCTGGCTGTGCCCTGGGTGGGTTTGCTGGCTGTGCTCTGGCTGTGCCCTGGGTGGGTTTGCTGGCTGTGCCCTGGGTGGGTTTGCTGGCTGTGCCCTGGGTGGGTTTGCTGGCTGTGCCCTGGGTGGGTTTGCTGGCTGTGCCCTGGGCTCTGGCTGTGCCCTGGGTGGGCTTTGCTGGGGGTTTGCTGGCTGTGCTCTGGGTGGGTTTGCTGGCTGTGCCCTGGGTGGGTTTGCTGGCTGTGCCCTGGGTTTGCTGGCTGTGCTGGGTGGGTTTGCTGCTGTGCTCTGGCTGTGCTCTGGGTGGGTTTGCTGGCTGTGCCCTGGGTGGGTTTTGCTGGCTGTGCTGGCTGGCTGTGCCCTGGGTGGGTTTGCTGGCTGTGCCCTGGGTGGGTTTGCTGGCTGTGCTCTGGCTGTGCTCTGGGTGGGTTTGCTGGCTGTGCCCTGGGTGGGTTTGCTGCCTGTGCTCTGGGTGGGTTTGCTCACCTGGGCTGGCTTCAGGGATAGCTTCCCCTGCAGAAGGAGTTCTGCTGGTGCAGTGTGGTGGGATTTGTGTAGCTGCAAGGCTCTCCTCCTGTTGAACATCCCCAGTGAGGTTGTTATCAAGCTACCAGCTCAGCTGTGATGCTCACCTCGGTCAGGAGGCAGCAGGGAGCTGGCTGCTCCTCTCACCTTTCCTGTGCACCTTTGTCTCTCTGGTTCCTGTTGATGAATTCTGATCAACCAAAACATGGAGCCTTACAGCCTGATGCTGCAGCTGCTTGCTGGCTGTCCAAAGGGCCACAGTTTCACTCCAGTTTCAGGGACAGCAGGAGAAAATGACTGGATCTGTGGGTCCAGGGAAGAAAAGAGCCTCCTTCTCAACAAGAGTAAGCCTCTCACACCATGGATCCATTCACCCTGCTTCACAGGAAGGATCCCATGGCAGTAAGCAACACAGGAGAGAGGACAGATTGCTCAGCTCAGGTCCTGGCAACAGATTCAGGGAAGAAAACCCCTCTGGGATGCCTGTCAAAGCCTATCTGTGACACCTAAGTCGCCTGGATCCCCAAGAGCAGCTGAGGAGCCTTGCAGCCCAGTGGCTGGAAACAGCAATCCTGCCAGAAGGCAAGGGCCATGCCTTGGAGAGGCACAGTGGATTGGGCTCCTCTGCATCCATGTCTTGACCTGGTCCCAGGAGCCTCCAGTGTGCTTTCAGTAGATGCAGAGGGGTTTGCTCCTTCCCCTTTGGTGCTCTTACACCCCATGGTCTGACCCCATGGTCTGCCTGAGGAGCTGGCCACTGGCAGGCAGAGACAGCAGTGCCTGCAGACCTTGATCCAGGTCTTGTGGTTGCAGTTAGCACAAATAAACTCCCAGAAGCTGCCTTGGATGGAGCCTCCTCATGGCTTGGGTTGGTTTGGGTTGGTTTGGGTTGGTCAGCGCTGGTTTTGGTTGGGTTGGCTTGGGGTTGGGTTGGGTTTGGTTTGGGTTGGGTTGGTTTGGGTTGGTTTGGGTTGGTTTGGGTTTGGTTTGGTTTGGGTTGGGTTGGGTTGGGTTGGGTTTGGGTTGGGTTGGGTTTGGGTTGGGTTGGTTTGGGTTTGGTTTGGGTTGGTTTGGGTTGGGTTGGTTTGGGTTTGGTTTGGGTTGGTTTGGGTTGGGTTGGGTTGGGTTTGGGTTGGGTTGGTTTGGGTTTGGGTTGGGTTGGGTTGGTTTGGGTTTGTTGGTTTGGGTTGGTTTGGGTTGGTTTGGGTTGGGTTGGGTTGGGTTTGGGTTGGGTTGGTTTGGGTTTGGTTTGGGTTGGGTTTGGTTGGGTTGGGTTTTGTTTGGGTTGGTTCTTGGTTTTGTTTTGGGGTTTCTTTGTTTGTTTGTTTGGGGCTTTTCTTCCTCTTCTTGTCTGAATCATTTTTGTCCAACTGAATCATTTTGTGGTGACCAGACAGGCCACCACTGCTGGGCTGCCCAGGTGGGGGACCTGCTCCTGGTGGGCCTGCAAGTCCCCATCCAGCAGCAGCAGAGTGAAAGCAGTTCTCAGCTGCTCTGCAGCTCTTGGCCCTGCTCCAGCAGCAGCAGCTGGCTGAGAGCCCTGGGGCTGTGAGGCTGGAGAAGAGCAGCCCCAGAGGGGAGCTGAGCAATGCTCAGATAGAGCTAAAGGAGCTGTGGGGGGCAAGAGGCTGGGGCCAGACTCTGCTCAGTGGTGCCCAGGGACAGCACAAGGGCCAGTGGGCACAGACTGGCACCCAGGAGGAGAAAGTTGTTTGGTGTGAGGGTGCTGGAGGCCTGGAGCAGGTTGTGGAGTCTCCTTGTGTGGAGAGCTTCCAACCCCCCCTGGGCACTGTGCTGCTGGGCAAGCTGCTGTGGGTGCCCTGCTGGAGCAGGGGGCTTGGACTGGATGATCCCCAGAGGTCTCTTCCCACCCACACCCTGCTGGGCTTGTGTGATCCTGGTGGGCAGACAGGCTGAGTCCTTCCAAAGATGGGAGCTGGGCTCTGTTGGGAGAGTCTTGGAGCGAGCAGGACTGGAGAGGCTGCTCCTGCTGGGGCCTCAGCAGTGCAGTGTCTGCAGAGCTGGAGGCTTCCTCTCCCCAGGTGTCTCTGCAGCCACCTCCCAGGGGCCTGCTTTAGCAGGGGGTTGAGCTGGATCATCTGCAGAGCTCCTTTCCAACCCTCCCCCTCCCTCCTCCCCACTGGGATTCTGTGATCTCCATGCTCTGCATCCTGGTCCTTGGCACTTCTCAACGTGTCATCACTGTTACCCACGAGCTGCAGCTCCCAGGCACTTCCCAGGAGCCCTGATGCCCACCGTGGCCAACAACTTCCCAATCCTGCTGTCCAGCAGCTGCCCAGCTCTGTGGGAAGGACAAGGAGGCCACTGCCCACGCCCCCAGCCTCTGCTTCCCCAGTCAGGGTAGTGCCTGGCCTGGGGTTTGTGACCCTCTGGCCTAGCTCCCTCTGAATGAGGAGCATTCATTTCACAGTGCTGGGCTTCCACTGAACCCTTTCCCCTTATTTCTCACATCATTGCCAGTCTCCTCTGTTTCAGTGGCTGTGGCCAAGTTTGCCTTAACTGTCCCAAAGGGTCATTAATCAAAGGAGCAGCCCTGCTCCACGCTGGGCAGGAGACACCTCCCCGGGTGCAGCCCTCTGGAAGTCATCTTCACACAGCTCGGCTCGAGCCCTGCACCACGTCCTGCAGCCTCACCGTGGGCACCTCTCCTCTGTGGGCTCTGGCTGCTCTCTTCTCTTCTCTTCTCTTCTCTTCTCTTCTCTTCTCTTCTCTTCTCTTCTCTTCTCTTCTCTTCTCTTCTCTTCTCTTCTCTTCTCTTCTCTTCTCTTCTCTTCTCTTCTCTTCTCTTTCTCTTCTCTTCTCTTCTCTTCTCTTCTCTTCTCTTCTCTTCTCTTCTCTTCTCTTCTCTTCTCTTCTCTTCTCTTCTCTTCCCTTCCCTTCCCTTCCCTTCCCTTCCCTTCCCTTCCCTTCCCTTCCCTTCGGGGAAGAGGTGATGAGTGGGGGAGGGGTGCAGGGTATCCTTCATGGCAGCTCTCATTCCCTGCCTGTTCTCCAAACCAAGAACAAGCCCCAGCCTGTTAAACCAGAAGGCAACCTAATTAAAAAGGATAAAAGGGAACAGTTTCCTGTGCACAGCAGAGGCTTAGCTGGAGGGGCTCATGGCCACAAGGCATGCCTAAGGATGTGGATTTAGCAGGGATCAAAAGAGGGTTAGATCTGTAAATGGATTAGATGAGGTCCCTGGTGGCCTCCCTTGGACACACATTTGGCCTAGCCAGGAGATAAGGCTGCATGCTTTGGACCATAAAGCAACCATTGCTCATGATCTCAGGCATCTGCAAGGAATGGGATCCCTGCCTGGGGATGTGGCAGAACTTGGTCCAGGCTGAGAAAGGAGAGAGGACAGTCATGGAGGAGAACAGCAAAGTGGGGCAAGCCTGAGCACAAATCCAGTCTGGGTGAGGAGCAGATGGAGAGCACCCCTGCAGAGAAGGACTTGGGGGTGCTGGATGAGGAGGTGCTGGACATGAGCTGGCAATGTCTGCTGGCAGCCCAAAGAGACAACCATGTCCTGGGCTGCATCACAAGTGCTGTGGGCAGCAGGTCTAAAGTGGTGATTCTCCCCTGGGGCCCCCAGCACAGGGACATGGAGCTGTTGGAGTGGGTCCAGAGGAAGCCATAGAGTTGATCAGAGGGTTGGAGAACCTCCCCTGTGGGGACAGGCTGGGAGAGCTGGGGGTGTTCAGCCTGGAGAAGAGAAGGTTCCAGGAGACCTCAGAGCAGCCTGCCAGTACCTGAAGGCTCCAGGAGAGCTGGGGAGGGACTTTGGACAAGGGCTGGGAGTGCCAGGATGAGAGGGAATGGCTTCAAATTAAGGCAGGGCAGATGGAGACTGGAGGTTAGGAAGAAATTCTTTCCTTTGAGGGTGGGGAGAGACTGGCACAGGCTGCCCAGGGAGGCTGTGGCTGCCTCCTGCCTGGAAGTGTTCAGAACCAGGCTGGATGAGGCCTTGAGCAGCCTGTGCTGGTGGGAGGTGTGGTGCCCATGGCAGGGGGCTGGCACTGGATGAGCTTTAAGGTCCCTTCCAACCCAACCCCGTCTGTGACTTTGTGACTCTCTGAGTCGGCCCCAGCCCAAGGACAGCTCCACACCAGAAGGAGCCACATCAGAGGCAGGTCCCTCCAAACCCCTTCCTCAGCACCAGCAGATGGAACAGTGCACGGGAGAGCTTTAAGGAGCAGAGAAAGACACTCTTGGCAGGAGCCCAGTGAGGAGAAGTGTTGAGTCTGGCTGTTGGCACTTCACAGAGGCTCTGAGCACGGCAGGGACCCTCAGGCAGTTGAGAAAGGAGGGGTGAGGAGGTGTGAAGGGTGGAGTTGGGGCTGCTTGGCCACACCAGCCTCTCCTGCTTGGATAAAGGATCTCTTTGCAACCAGCAGTGCTGGGAGCAGGGGGAACACACACAGCCAGAGCTGGGGGTACCCAGGGTGTGTGCTGAGCATTGAAGCCACTCAGCAAACAGCAACCAAAAGGAAGCAAAAGACCCCAAACAACCCCAACCCACCCCCCCCCCCCCAGTTCACAGAATTAAACTGGGTGAGCTGGGGAGTGCTGGGGTCAGGCAGCTGGAAGGAGGGGAGGGGAGGGTGGGGAGAGCAAAAAGACCCCAAACAACCCCAACCCCACCCCCACCCCAATTCACAGAATTAAACTGGGTGAGCTGGGGAGTGCTGCAGTCAGGCAGCTGGAAGGAGGGGAGGGGAGGGTGGGGAGAGCAAAAGACCCCAAACAACCCCAACCCATCCCCCCCAGTTCACAGAATTAAACTGGGTGAGCTGGGGAGTGCTGGGGTCAGGCAGCTGGAAGGAGGGGAGGGGAGGGTGGGGAGAGCAAGAGGAGGCAAAAAAAAAACCCCAAGCCACCAAAAACCTGGGGAACTCACTTTGAGGAAGCTCATTAGAAAGGTTTGGAGGCCTGTCCTGAGAGGGCCAGAGGAAGAGCTCTTGTGGGCAGCTATTGTGCTGCTCAGGAAGGGCAATGGCACCGGAGAACACGAGGTGGGTGGCAGGGCTCCAGGGCTGGCCCTGCCAGGAGCACGGAGCCCCTCTCAGGCCAGCAGCTCCAAGGGGTGGATGGATCAGCAATTCCCTTGGATGCAGAGTGAGCTCTCCTAGGGGATTTGCCATGGGATCCCAGGCCTTGCCTGCCTGCAAGAGACCTGAAGAGCACTGAGGGCAGCCAGAACCTACCAGCTCCCTGCACCTGACTCTTAGACCACGTCCCTCAGCTCCTCAGCCAAACATCCCCAGGTGCCATGGCCAAAACAGCTCCAGGGATGGGGACTCCACCACCTCCCTGGGCAGCCTGGGCCAGTGCCTGAGGACCCTTTCAGTGAAGAAACTTTGCCTACTATCCAGTCCAAATCTCCCCTGGTGCAACTTGAGGCCATTTCCCTTCATCCTGCTCTGCTGGCAGACACAGGAGCTGCCTCTTTGCCATCTCAAAGCTGCCCAGCAGTGTGGGTTGGCAGCTCTGACCCAGCAGTTTCATACTCCAGGGGTGGGGGGGGGCTGGAGGGGGTGGCAGAAGGACTAGGAAAGAGCAGAGCAAGACCCTGGGAGAAGGATCAGCCTCTGTGGATCAGTTCTTTACCCCCAGATCGAGCTCCAGCTTGACACACAGCCCTTTTGGTTTGGTGGTCAATAAGATACCCATGAGCCATCAAGGTGCCCTTGTGGCCAAGAATCCAAAGGGCTACCAGGGTGCATTAAGAAGTGTGTGGCCAGCAGGCTGAGGGAGGTTCTCTCCTCTACTCTGCCCTGGTGAGGACTCATCTGGAGTATTGTGACCAGTTCTGGGCTCTCCACTTCCTGTCTCCACAGGAAACTACTGGAGAGAGTCCAGTGGAGGCTACAAGGATGATTAAGGGACTGGAAGGTGTTCCTAGGTGACCTACCCTATGTGATCCTGCTTTGGACACTCCAAAGGTCCCTTCCAACCCCTACTGTTCAATGTGTGAGGCTGGGCAGGGCTCTGGGCAGCCTGATCTAGTTGGGGATGTCCCTGCTGAGTGCAGGGGGTTGGACTGGATGAGCTTTGGGGGTCCTTTCCAACCCAGCCCATTCTATGATTCTGTGATGTTTCTGAGAGCAAAGCTCTCAGCCCTGAGGGCTGGCAGCTCTCCACACTGCTCCAAGATGCTTGGAGCACCATCCCCAGAGGACACACCACCTGCAGGCTGGGTGAAGCTGAGAGCCATGGAGCTCTGCTATGGATCCTTGGGTTTGGTAAGCCCAGCCCCAAGGGCCTTGCAGGACTGCCTGGCTGCCCTTCCCTTGGGCCTGCAAGATGTGTTAAAGTTTGAGGATCTTGCATTGTGAGGTGTCCATGTCCAAGTTTTGCAGCCCAAGAGCCTGCAGGAAGGTGAACTGCACCAGCCCAGGTCTCCTCCTGGTGTTATGGGAGTTCTCCTGACCACCTGAAGGATGTTGAACACCAAAGGTTGCACCTAAGAAGAAAAAGTCCCTCAAGAGTGCTGGCAGGAAGACTCCTGTCCAGGCCACCTGCAGGATGTGGAGCACCAGGGGCTGGAGCACCTCTGCTGTGAAAATAGGCTGAGGGAGCTGGGGTTGCTCAGCCTGGGGAAGAGAAGGCTCTGGGGGAGCCTTGGAGCTGCCTTCCAGTACCTGAAGGGATCCTGCAGGAAGGCTGCAGAGGGACTTTGTGTGAGGGTGTCTAGAGCCAGGCCAAGGGGGAAGGGTTTGAAGCTGAGGGAGAGCAGGGTTAGGCTGGTGCTGAGGAAGAAGTTCTTCAGTCTGAGGGTGGTGGGAGTCTGGAACAGGCTGCCCAGGGAGATTGTGGGTGCCTCCTGCCTGGGGGTGTTCAAGGCCAGGTTGGATGTGGCCTTGAGCAGCTGAGTCTAGTTGAGAGGTGTCTAGGTGTTCAGGAGGGGACTGGATGTGGCACTTGGTGCCATGGTCTAGTTGTGAGGTCTGTGGTTACAGGTTGGACTCGATGATCTTCGAGGTCTCTTCCAACCTTAGTCATACTGTGATACTGTGATACTGTGAGAGGTGTCCCTGCCCACGGCAGGGAGGTCCGAGGAGGTGATCTCTGGGGCCCTTTCCAACCTGAGCCGTTCTCTGATTCTGTGTCCAAAGGCTGCACCAAAGGAGCAAAAGCTCCTTGCAGGTGCTGGCAGGAGGCTCAACTCCACTCCCCCCAGCGCTGCTGTAGGGTGCTGGCGTGATGGGGACCTTCCACTTCACCCGCCTGCAGCGACCCGCACCCAGACACCTCCCCACTGCCAGAAAGGAAGCTCAGTGCTCACACCTGGCTCCTAGGAGCTGCTGCCATCTCCTCTGACTTCCCAAAGCCTCCAACAGCACGCAGGGGCGGAGCACAGCCGGTGCTGCAGGACGCTCTGCCCTGTGGGGTGGGAACGAGCCGGACCCTGGGGCTGGTTTCACCGCTCTGCCGATCTCCGCCCCGAGGTGTCTCACGGTGGGGGACACTCCAAACGTGCTCTGTGCCACCGTGGGTGCTGGGGCCTCTTGTTCAGCAGCAGGAGCAGGAGAGCTGGAAGCATCTGGGCTGGGACTGCATGTCACTGTCGCTGAGGTTCAGTGCAGAACTTTCTTGCCAGGAGGAAGTGCAGAGCAGCTGCCGTTGCTCTGACAACAGCCAGAGCAGCCTGCTGCCGGGGCGAGGAGGCTGTGGGCTCAGCACAGGCTCTGCCACGTGTCTACCAGCAGCACCAGCCTGCTGATGGGCCTGGCTTGGAAGGGGATGTGTCTTTCCTTGCCCCAGCAGATGATAAGGTCTCTGACCTGATGGATGTAGGAAGCAAATCACAGAATCACAGAATCAAGCAGGTTGGGAAAGACCTCAGAGATCATCAAGTCCAACCTAGTACCTATCACCTAACACCAGGACAATGCATTTGGAGAGAGACCAAGTGGAGACCAAATGGAGTTTGAGGAAGGAACTGCAATGTCAGCAACATTCAGCTGGCCACAGCAAACACCACAACTCATGGCCCACCTCAATGGCACAAAGGTAGCCATCCCCCAAAAGGGAACTTTGCATCTCAAAAAGGACCTTCTAGACCTGTAGAGGAGCTCCAGCCAGGTCAGATACCTCCAGCAGCTTAGCTGAGAGAAACTGAGGAGCTTGGGATCATGGCAGGAGCTTAGAATTGTAAGGAGCTTGGGATCAGGAGGAGCTTGGGATCAGGAGGTGCTGGGGATCAGGAGGAGCTTGGGATCAGGAGGTGCTGGGGATGATGAGGAGCTTGGGATCAGGAGGTGCTGGGGATCAGGAGGAGCTTGGGATCATGAGCAGCTTGGGGTCATGAGCAGCTTGGGGTCATGAGCAGCTTGGGGTCATCTCAGCTTGCTGATGGAGATGAGGACAAATCCCCAAGAAGAACAGGAGAGGTTTTGGCTCACAGTTGAGAATGAGAGGGAAGGTGCAGGCATGGGAGGACTCTGTGAGCAGTGCTGTCCCGCATTCATGGAATGGTCTGAGTTGGAAGGGACATTAAAGATCATCTAGTTCCACACCCCCTGCCATGGGCAGGGACACCAGGTTGCTCCAGTCCTGGTCTTGAACACTTCCAGATTTGGAACCTCCACAGCTTCTCTGGGCAACCCATTCCAGTGTCTCACCACCCTCCCAGTAAAGAGCAGAGCAGGGCCACAGGGTCTGACATGGAGGAGAGCTGGGAGTTGATGTCTTCTCCCAAGTAAGTGGTGATGGAACAAGAGGGAATGGACTTAAGCTGCACCAGGGGAGGGTCTTGCTGGATATTAAGAGTTTTTCTCACTGCAATGGTTGCCAAGCATTGGGACAGGCTGGTGGAGTCTCCATCCCTGGAGGTGTGTCAGAGCCCTGGAGATGTGGTACTCGGGGATATGGCTCAGTGCTGGACTGGGTAGAGCAGGCTTAATGGTCGAGCTCAGTGATCTTGAAGGTCTTTTCCAGCCTAAATGATTGATTCCAAGATTCTCAGAGGTTGTGTGGTGCTGGGTTAGACTGCACCATGAAGCAGGGAGGGACATACCCTGGGCAGAAGGACCCAAGGCAAGACTTCTCACTCAGTGTGCACTTGCAGCCCAGAGAGCAAATCACAGCCTGGGCTGCAGCAGAAGTGTGGCCAGCAGGTGAGGGAGGGGATTCTGTCCCTCTGCTCCACTCTGCTCAGACCACAGCTGGAGCTCTGTGTCCAGGTCTGGAGCCTCTGTGCCAGGAAGGATCTGGAGGTGCTGGAAGGTGTCCAGAGAAGGGCCCCGAGGAGGAGCAGAGGGCTGGAGCTGCTCTGCTCTGGAGACAGCCTGAGAGAGTTGGGGTTGTGCAGTCTGGAGGGGAGAAGGCTCCAGGGAGACATTCTTATGGCCTTCAAGTATCTGAAAGGGGCTCCAAGAAAGCTGGGGAGGGACTTTTGAGGGTGTCAGGGAGTGATAGGACTGGGGGGAAGGAGCAAAAGTAGAAGTGGGGAGATTGAGATTGGATGTGAGGAAGAAGTTGTTCCCCATGAGGGTGGTGAGAGACTGGCACAGGCTGCCCAGGGAGGTGGTGGCAGCCTCACCCCTGGAGGTTTTGCAGCCAGGCTGGATGTGGCTGTGAGCAACCTGCTGCAGTGTGAGGTGTCCCTGCCCATGGCAGGGGGTTGGGACTGGCTGAGCCTTGATGTCTCTTCCAACCCTGACAGTTCTGTGATTCTGTGAAGTTTTGCTTCCCTGCTGAGCTCAAGGCTTCTTCAGCCTGAGAAGGGCCTGGGCACATCAAGACTGGGAAGCAGATCCCAGCCTGCTTGCTTTCAGCCACGTTATGAATGGCCACAGGGATTAGTCCTCTGCATAGAGAGGATGAGCTGCTGGGAAGGTCATTAAGAACTTGCTCAGCTGCCTTCAGCACTGCAGTGGTCACTGCACACGCTGGGGACGGGAGGCAGGGGGCCTGATATTAACTGCCTGGGTTACAATAATGTCATTGGCTTTTCCCAGGGGACAGCAGGCAGCTCTGATGACAAATGTGTCACAGCCTTGCTGCATAGGTTGCTTGCTAAGTGAGCCTCTTGCTTGGTGCTGCAGCTTCTCTGCTGGCTCAAAGGTCAGGGCCGTGAGACTCCCTTGGAAACCTCAGCTCTGAACTGACTGCAGCTGCATGTTAAAAACACTGCTGGTGGGCACAGGGCAGGAGGATCTGCCCAGGCCACAGAAAAAGGGAGAGGTGATGGAGAGCTGAAGGAAGAGCAAAGGAAATCATCCTGGACTTGTTCACACAGTTTGGGGAGAAAGAAATCCCTGATTCAAGGTCAAGGGACACATCTGACTGAGCTTCAGCATGGGCTTGCTTCAATGGGGACCTGCTCGGGCTTGCTTCAATGGGGACCTGCTCAGCCTTGCTGAGTGGACAGAGAATGGCAGAATCTCAGCATGGTGGAGCTTGGAAGGGACCTCTAGAGCTCACCCAGTCCAAGGCCCCTGCTCCAGCAGGGCACCCACAGCAGCTTGCCCAGCAGCACAATGACCAGGGGGGTTGGAAGCTCTCCACACAAGGAGACTCCACAACCTCTCTGGGCAGCCTGCTCCAGGCCTCCAGCACCCTCACACCCAACAACTTTCTCCTCCTCTTCACATGGAACCTCCTGGATTCCACTTTATGCCCCTTGCTACCCCTTGTGCTGTTCCTGGGCACCACTGAGCAGAGTCTGGCCCCAGCCTCTTGCCCCCCACAGCTCCTTTAGCTCTTGCTGAGCATTGCTCAGCTCCCCTCTGGGGCTGCTCTGGCCTCCTTGGTCCCGAGGGCACATTGCAGTACAAGCTGTGGTGCAAATCCCTGCCTCTCAGGTGGATCTGACACATGGTCACCTGCTCCTCTCCACTGGCTCAGCAAGCTGGCTGTGACCAGCAGTGCTCCATCCTGGCACTGCAGACATCAGAAGCTGGATGAGATCCCATCTCACCCTTCAGCTGGCAGGGAGCAATGGGGGTTAGAGGCGACACATGGCTGCCTGCACTCCCTGCCACCCCAGGCCATCTGCCAGGCAAGCTCCTGCAAGCACTTTGGAGCCACAGGCTGGGTGCTGGAGTCCTCCTGGCACTGCTCTGATGTGATGCTGGCCCAGGCAGCGTTGTGGCCAGTGCTGGGCACCACCCAACACATTGACTCTGGGCCTGGCTGGTTTGCCTGGCACTCCAGGCAGGCCCTGGCACAGGCTGCCCAGGCAGGTGGTGGAGTCCCCATCCCTGCAGGTGCTCAAGAAAGGTGTGCCCAGGGCAGCTGGGGCCATGGTTTGATGGCTGTGGTGGGCCTGGGTTGATGGTTGGACTGGGCCACCCCAGAGAGCTTTTCCAACCCAACCAATTCTGTGCTTCTCTGCAGCTCCCAGAAGCTTTCCTGGTCATTTCAGCACCATCCATGCTGCTCCAAATACCCATGGAGACAAGGCATCACCTTCTCCAAGCCTTCCCTGCGCAGAAGACGGTGCCCTCTCTACTCTGGCACCAGCCAGCAGCACAGTTTTGACCTGGGGGCTCAATTACTGCAGCTCATTATGTCTGGGAACAGAGCCAAGCAGGCTGAGAAAGCTTCCACTGGTGCAAAACGCAGCAGCCTGCGTGCTCAGGTGCCTGGGGGCTGGGATCCAGCTCCTGCTTCTTTACCCCTGTTCCCAGCTAACCCAGCACCCCTGCCAGGCTCCAGCACAGCACCTGAAGCATCTCCCTCTTGCTGAGGCCCAGCTTCATCCCAGCTGTGGGCTCCTCAGCTGGCCATGTCCAGGGCTGACAGGGGAGATCGTGGCAGAAGGCAGCAAGAGGCACAATGTCCACTCGCCTGGGGGACTCTCTGACTTCTGCTGCTTGGTGTCTCTTGGCCAGAAGGTGTTTCCTATGGAGAAGTGAAGCTCCCTGGTCTTAGCTTGGGGTCAGACTCCTTGGGAGAAGAAGGGGAAGGTGGCAGAGGCAAGAGCATGGGGCAGCTGCAGGCACAGAGGGGGTGACAGGGAAGGGCAGGGGAAGCAGCCCTGGCTGATGTGTGTCTGCCAAGCCATCAACCCTCAAAGCTGAAGCAGCCAGGTCATAGAATGGCTTGGGTTGGAAGGGACCTTCAAAATCATCCAGTTCCAACCCCCAGTCATGGGCAGGAACACCTCCCACTGGACCAGGATGCCTAAGGCCTCATCTACCCTGGCCTTGAACACTTTCAGGGGTGAGGTGGCCACAGCTTCTCTGGGCAACACATTCCAGTGCTCCACCACCCTCACAGGAAAGAACTTCTTAATGTCCAGTCTAAATCTGCTCTAGTTTCAAACCATTGCTCCTCACCCTATCACCACAAGCCCTTTGTCACAAGTCCCTCCCCAGCTCTCCTGGAGCCTTCAGGTACTGGCAGGCTGCTCTGAGGTCTCCCTGGAACCTTCTCTTCTCCAGACTGAATACCCCCAGCTCTCCCAGCCTGTCCCCACAGGGAGGTTCTGCAGCCCTCTGATCATCTCTGTGGCCTCCTCTGGACCCACTCCAACAGCTCCATATCCCTGTGCTGGGGGCCCCAGGGGAGAATCACCACTTTAGACCTGCTGCCCAACCTGTCACCAACCTGTCACCACAGACCCCATGACTAGACCATGGCACCAAGTGCCACATTCAGTCCCCTCTTGAACACCTCCAGGGACGGTGACTCCACCACCTCCCTGGGCAGCCCATCCCAATGGCTAACAACTTTCTCTGGGAAGAACTTTCTCCTCACCTCCAGCCTAAACCTCCCCTGGTGCAGCTTGAGACTGTGTCCTCTTGTTCTGGTGCTGGTTGCTTGAGAAAAGAGACCAACCCCCTCCTGGCTACAACCACCCTTCAGGTAGCTGCAGACAGCAATGAGGTCTCCCCAGAGCCTCCTCTTCTCCAGGCTAAGCAACCCCAGCTCCCTCAGCCTCTCCTCACAGGGTAGTGCTCCAGGCCTCTCCCCGGCCTTGTTGCCCTTCTCTGGACACGTTCAAGAGTCTCAATGTCCTTCCAGGAGGAGCTGGGTGGCTCTCCTTTGTGCTTCACAGCCCTGAACACCTCTCTCCTTTCATCTCCTTCCTCGGTCTCTTCCACGCAGCCCTTCCGCATCACCGAGCGAGCGCTGCGGCGATGCCCGACCGCCAAACCCAACCAACAGGATCCCTTTCACCTTTCTTCCCCCACCTTGCCCTCCTCCCCCCCAGCTCCCCAGGCCTCCCCTGCCTCACCCTGCTGCTAGTTTATGGGCAGAACATTTTGTTTGCAAAGTGCTGTCAGATGTGGCATTAAGAGGCGCCGTAAATCAGGCGCGCGGGGCCCCTCTCCAAGCCTCCGCAGATGAAAACCTTTTATCACCATTTGGATCTGTTTGCACTGGTATGAAAATTATGGCTCCAGTTTAGCATCAACTTCCCATTATTCATCTCCCTGGGAGCAGCTCCTGCTAAATTGGATTGTTTCGAGCCTCCCTCCCCCTGCTCGGCCCTCTGGGCGCCCGGCGGATCCCATCCGGCTTCCGGTCCTCACCTTGATGGTGTCTGTCTGGGGGATGTGAGGGAGGGAGGGAGAGAGGGAAGTTGCTGCACCCTGTGGGTGCTCCTGGGTGATGGAGGGCTTGGCAGTGAGGAGAAGAAATGAGAGAAGCACAGAATCACAGAAGAATGTTAGGGGTTGGAAGGGACCTCGAAAGCTCGTCCAGTCCAAGCCCCCTGCCAGAGCTGGATGGGATTGAATGGAATGGAATGGAATGGAATGGAATGGAATGGAATAGAATAGAATAGAATAGAATAGAATAGAATAGAATAGAATAGAATAGAATAGAATAGAATAGAATAGAATGGAATGGAATGGAATGGAATGGAATGGAATAGAATAGAATAGAATAGAATAGAATAGAATAGAATAGAATGGAATGGAATGGAATGGAATGGAATAGAATAGAATAGAATAGAATAGAATAGAAAGAATAGAATAGAGTAGAGTAGAAGAGTAGAGTAGAGTAGAGTAGAGTAGAGTAGAGTAGAGTAGAGTAGAGTAGAGTAGAGTGGAATGGAATGGAATGGAATAGAATAGAATAGAATAGAATAGAATAGAATAGAATAGAATAGAATAGAATAGAATAGAATAGAAGAGAGTAGAATAGAATAGAAGTAGAGTAGAATAGAATAGAGTAGAGTAGAGTAGAGTAGAATAGAATAGAATAGAATAGAATAGAATAGAATAGAATAGAATAGAATAGAATAGAATAGAATAGAATAGAATAGAATAGAATAGAATAGAATAGAATAGAATGGAATGGAATGGAATGGAATGGAATGGAATAGAATAGAATAGAATAGAATAGAATAGAATAGAATAGAATAGAATAGAATAGAATAGAATAGAATAGAATAGAATAGAATTAACCAGGTTGGAAGAGATCAGAGATCTCAGAGAACCTCAGAGATCATGGAGTCCAACCTATCACCCAACACCATCTAATCAACTAACCCATGGCACCAAGCACCCCATCCAGTCTCTTCCTGAACACCTCCAGGGATGGGGACTCCACCACCTCCCTGGGCAGCACATTCCAGTGGCCAAGCTCTCTCTCTATGAAGAACTTCTTCCTAACATCCAGCCTAAACCTCCCCTGGTGCAGCTTGAGACTGTGTCCTCTTGAAGAGCATCTCAGGCCAGCACCTTGTGCACTGCTTCCCACCTGAGACACTGAGCCCCATGTTAATGAGGCACAAGAGTTCCTTCTCAGCCATCTCCAGTGGAAACCTCCATCAAAGG
Source organism: Picus viridis (assembly GCA_033816785.1). Lineage (NCBI taxonomy): Eukaryota > Metazoa > Chordata > Aves > Piciformes > Picidae > Picus > Picus viridis. The sequence goes on from CM066593.1 coordinate 2,150,117, forward strand.
TGGTAAGAGGCACTCTCGAGTCATGGGTGGAACTGTTGGGTGCTCCTGGCACTTAGCTCAGGCTCCAGGGAAAGAACAGCTAAATTGTCCCCTGGATATCATGAGCTGGAGCAGCATGGAACCACCATCCAAGGGGACAGTCCCAGGAAGGAGGCCCATTGACAGCTGTCCCATGTGAGCATGGTTTATGGTGGCAAGAGATCATGCAGGGTGGAGGGAGGGCTGCCCACTGGTGCTGACACACGTGTGACTCCCCTGTGCATGTGGGAGATGGAGAAGGGTCACAGGATCAGAGGCTCACAGGATGTTAGGAGTTGGAAGGGACCTCTGGAGGTCTTCCAGTTCAACCCTCCCAGCCAGAGCAGGACCATAGAACCCAGCACAGGTCACACAGGAACACATCCAGACAGCGCTGGAAAGTCTCCAGAGAAGGAGACTCCACAACCTCTCTGGGCAGCCTGCTCCAGGGCTCTGTGAGCCTCACAGGGAAGAAGTTCCTCCTCCTGTTGAGGTGGAACCTCCTGTGCTGGAGTTTATATCCATTGCCCCTTGCCCTATCCCAAGCTGCAGCTGATGGAGAATCAAGGGTGGGCAGCCACAGGCTGAGAGGAAGAGCAACATGAGTGATGCCAGGAGGAGGAGAGCAGGAAGAGCTTCTTCCAGAGGAGGTTGGTTAGGCACACACTGGCTTCACATGGCCAGCACCTTCCTGGTACCATTCATGCTCAGAGGGTTGAGGGACACCAGGCTGTGGGTTCATTCTTGCTACCAAGAGGGACTGTCCTTGAGTGCCACCATGCTCCACAGCTGTGTGTGTGCCACAGAACAGCAGCAGAGAACTGCTCAGCCACGGCACAGTGATGTCCAGCTGAAGGAGAAGCTGTGCAGAATGGCCTCAAGTTGCACCAGGGGAGGTTCAAGTTGGATATTAGGATGGGATTTCTTCACTGAAAGGGTCACCAGGCACTGGCCCAGGCTGCCCAGGGGGTGGTGGAGTCCCCATCCCTGGAGGGGTTTGAAAGATGTTTGGGTGAGGAGCTCAGGGGCATGGTCTATGAGTTGTGTGCAGGGAGGTGTTAGGTTCTGGCTGGACTCAATGGTGCTGATCATGGAATTATGGAATCATGGAATCATAGAACCAGGATCATAGAGTCGTGGAATCATAGAGTCATGGGATCGTGGAATCATAGAGTCATGGAGTCATGGAGTCATAGAGTCATGGAATCACAGAGTCATGGAGTCATAGAGTCATGGAGTAATAGAGTCATGGGATCATAGAGTCATGGGATCATAGAGTCATGGAGTCGTGGAATCATGGAGTCGTGGAATCATAGAATCATAGAGTCATGGAATCATAGAGTCATGGAGTCATGGGATCATGGAATCATAGAGTCATGGGATCATAGAGTCATAGAGTCATAGGGTCATGGAATCATAGGGTCATGGAATCATGGAATCCCAGAGTCATGGAGCCATAGAGTCATGGAGTCATAGAGTCATAGAGTCATGGAGTCATGGAGTCATGGAGTCATACAGTCATGGAGTCATACAGTCATGGAGTCATACAGTCATGGAGTCATGGAGTCATGGGATCATAGAGTCATGGAGTCATGGAGTCATGGAATCAGAGAATGCTTTGGGTTGGAAGGGACCTCCCAGGCTCATCCAGTCCAACCCCCTCTGCAGTCAGCAGGGACATCCCCAACTAGCTCAGGTTGCCCAGAGCCCTGTCCAGCCTCCCCCTGAGTGTCTCCAGGGATGGAGCCCCAGCCACCTCCCCGGGCGACCTGTTCCAGCCTGTTCCATCCAGCCACTTGATTCTGTGGCTCCAAGGGAAGTGACTCTCGGAACTGCTGCTCAGCACCCGAGGTGCCCAGCGCGGGAAGCCTTGTAGCCAGGTCCTCAGAGCCCTCATTTCCTCTCCCTCAGGCGGGGAGGTGAAGCAGCAGCTGCACAGCCCTGGTTCCCCCGAAGCAGGGGGCTGGGGTGAGGGCTTCCAGAGCGGCGGAGGTGGGGGACGCAGCTGGGAGCACTTCGTTCGCTTCCTTACCCCTCTCCGCCGCTGAGAGCTCACCGCGCTCCTAATTGCCCATTTCTTCATTTCATTTTGGGAGGCAGGGCGGCCAGATGCTCTCCCAAACAAACCTCCAGGTCTGTCATTGCCAGGCAATAAGGATTTTAATTTGAGCTCCATCCCACTGCGACTGCTGGGAACGAGACAGTGTCAGCGGCTCGACAAGCCCCCGGGGAGGAGGCGGGGGGGTGGGTGTTAGCTACCACAGGCAGGTTTGGAGCCAGGTTTGCTGAGCAGGTGACCCTCCCAATAAATCGGAGTAGTTCTTAGGGGGAAGGGGATGGGGCTGAGTTGTTTTATTAACACTCACCCGGTGCTTGGCCCCCAGGCTATCATCTGGAGCCAGGCAGGTCCGCGCTAAAGATGCTCATCTCCTGTCAATCTCGGGAGAAGGGAGATGACACTAATAAATATGCTGGCGCTGCTGGGAGTCCCTGCTGCGGGCTGGAGCCTCCCTTCCACTGCAGGCTGCTGTGGGAGCAGGGCTGCCTTCCTTCCTCCCCCCCCACCCCCGACCCCTCTCCATCCATCACCGATCGGCCGCACTGCCAGGGCTCGACAATAGCAGCGATAATTAACCATTTAACCTGAATCAGGCACCAGGGCTCGCTTGCTCTGTGTGTGTCTCTCTGTGTGTGTGTGTGTGTGTGTGTGTGTGAGAGAGAGAGAGAGAGAGAGAGAGAGAGAGGAAGAGCTGGGAAAAGCTGGCAAAGATCAGGTTCTGGTGATGTGCTCCAGCTCGGGATGAAGTGTCATGACTCTGCAAAGAAAAACCACCCAAAAAAACCACCCAAAAAGCCCCAAAAATGTTGCTCCCAGCCTTTCATTTTGCTCTTTCAGCTCGTTAGTCCAAATTAAAACCAGCATTCATTCTCATCTCAGCTCCTTGAAAGCCCTCCAAGAGCAGGGCTATTATTCTTCCCCCATGTCTTGAGAGCAGGATGAACACCACGAGACACCCACTTGCATTCCTGCTGTCCCAGCGGTGGAATAAAAGCCACAGGCTTCATTTCAGCAGGGCCTGTCACCCACCTTGCCAAAGTGCCCATCACGATCCTCCATGTGTGCACTTGCAGCCCAGAGAGCCAAGCAGAGCCTGGGCTGCAGCAAGAGAAATGTGGCCAGCAGGGGAGGGAGGGGATTCTGCCCCTCTGCTCCACTCTGCTGAGACCCACAGCTGGAGCTCTGTGTCCAGGTCTGGAGCCTCTGTGCCAGGAAGGATCTGGAGGTGCTGGAAGGTGTCCAGAGAAGGGCCACGAGGAGGAGCAGAGGGCTGGAGCTGCTCTGCTCTGGAGACAGCCTGAGAGAGTTGGGGTTGTGCAGTCTTGAGAAGGCTCCCAGAAGACCTAATTGTGGCCTTCCAGGATGTGAAGGAGGCTCCCAAGAAAGCTGGGGAGGGACTTTTGAGGGTGTCAGGGAGTGATAGGACTGGGGGGATGGAGTAAAAGCAGAAGTGGGGAGAATGAGATTGGGATGTGAGGAAGAAGTTGTTCCCCATGAGGGTGGTGAGAGACTGGCACAGGCTGCCCAGGGAGGTGGTGGCAGCCTCACCCCTGGAGGTGTTTGCAGCCAGGCTGGATGTGGCTGTGAGCAAGCTGCTGCAGTGTGAGGTGTTCCTGCCCATGGCAGGGGGTTGGGACTGGCTGCTCCTTGAGGTCCCTTCCAACCCTGACAATTGCATGATTCTATGTCCCCTCCCTCTGAAGGCTTCCTGGGAGCCACAGAGGTGAAGGCCCCTCTCAAGTTCTACACAGCCTCTGACCCCATGAGCTGTGAGTGTGGCTTTGTCTTTTCCATGCTTCAGGGTTTCTGGCTTCTTTCATGTGTGGGTTTATGCTCAGCATGCAGGGAGATTGGAGCTCTCTTGGCCACTGGCCTGCTTGAGCCATCTGCACCTTCAGGAGAGGAGTAGAGGGATAGGTGGAAAGGAACCTCATGAAGTTCAGCCAGGGCAAGTGTAGCATCCTGGACCTGGGGAGGAACAACCACCTACACCAGTACAGGTGGGGGGTGACCTGCTGGAAAGCAGCTCTGTAGAGAAGGACCTGAGAGTGCTGGTGAGGAGTAAGCTCCCTGTGAGCCAGCAGTGTGCCCTTGTGGTCTGCTGAGGTGGAATAAGAAGAGTGTGGCCAGGAGGTCGAGGGAGGTTCTCCTCTACTCTGCCATAGGGAGGCCACAGCTGGAGAACTGGCTCCAGTGCTGGGCTCCCCAGCTCAAGAGACAGGGAACTGCTGGAGAGAGTCCAGAGGAGGCTACAGAGATGCTGAGGGGCCTGGAGCAGCTCTGTGAGGAGCAAAAGCTGAGAGCCCTGGGGGTGTTGAGCCTGGAGAAGAGCAACCCCAGAGGGGAGCTGATCAATGCTCAGCAAGAGCTAAAGGAGAGGAGAGGAGAAGAAAGTTGTTTGGTGTGAGGGTGCTGGAGGCCTGGAGCAGGCTGCCCAGAGAGGTTGTGGAGTCTCCTTGTGTGGAGAGCTTCCAACCTCCCCTGGGCATTGTGCTGCTGGGCAAGCTGCTGTGGGTGCCCTGCTGGAGCAGGGGGCTTGGACTGGATGACCCCAGAGGTCCCTTCCAACATCATGCTGGGCTTGTGTGCTTCTGTGACTGCAAACAGCTTGACTGAGCTCCTGCTCCACTGCATTCCCCACTCCTGCAGCAAAGCTCTTCAAATCCCTTACGTGCTGCAAGTCTGGGGTCACAAACAGCATCTCAGAGAAGCTTCAGCCTCATGCTGGGTATGAATGTGCCACCACATGCAGCTCTTTCTCCACCAGAGGAAACAGGGCTCTGTTGGCTGAGCAAGCACTCATCTCTTCAGCCTTGCCACACGCTCCTAGGTCACACAGCCCAAGCCCGGTTTACAGCAGAGGAGCTCAGTGAGCCAGGCAGGGTTTAGAGTCTTCTCCTGAGGGGTGATGAGCTTCATTTCATGCACCAATAAAGCTGGGCAGGGAGAGAGGAGGAGATGTGGCAGAGGAAAGCTGTGCTCCCCAGTCAGCCCGTAGCAGGTCGTTCAGGGGAGCCCCCTGCCAAGGGCTGGAGGAGCCCCAGTGCCAGCTGACTGTCTGCTGAGGCTGTCCTGCGGGCTGCAGACCTCTCCTGCCGCTCTGAGGGGGCCAGAAGAGCCACGGGGCTGCATTTCCAGGCTGAATCCTACTTTCCAATCCCCACAGGAGCTCAGCAGCCCAGCTCAGGGTCCTGAGGGTGTCCAGCTTCAAGCAGCACGCCCAGAGCCGCTGCAAGTCAGCAGCGGGCACACGGCTGGGAGATGTGGAAAGAGTTTCCTGGATGCCCACACGTAGAGCCTGCAGGTCCCACAGCACAGAGCCCTCCCTGGGAGTGAGCCATTCCTCCAGGACATTTCATAGCAGCTCAGCAGGCAGCTGCTTTGTCTCCAGCCACAAACTCATTCCTCACCCCCTCCCACCCCCTCTGCTCTCCTTGTGAAAGAGGCATCCCGAAAACTCTCTGCTTGGCTTCCTACCACACTCTGCCTTGTCCTGGAGGAGGGCTGTCCTGGAGGAGGGCAGTCCTGGGCCAAAGGGTAGATCTGCCCAGGGTGTTGACCAGCTCTTGAGGCTCCTGGAGAAGGAGGCAAGCAGCAGAGGTGGTGTTGGAAAGGCATCTGAATTTATTTCCAGCTGGAGGAGTGAGAGCAGAGGATGGGTGGCAGGGAAGGGACTTCAGACAGTGCTGCCTGCAGTCTGCCTCCAAGTCCTGTGTAGCCTTTGGAGAGCTCAGCACAGGATGGAAATTACGATCCTGGGAAGATCTAGGTGCAGTTAATACCTGTTTTGCATGGAGAGGCTGTGAGATGTTGCCATAGTCTTGCAAATGTTGTGACTTGGAAGCCATAAAAGCTGGAAGGAACATGCTAATTGAGAACACAGCCAGGCTGTGAATCCAGAGGAGATACCAGGGCTGGCAGGAGAGAAACCAAGGCCCAGGGAAGGAGGAGGTGGGGGGGTGGTGGATGGAGGAGCTGGGTGAGAGAATTGGGAAGGACATGAAAGAGTGAGGGGAAAGAGGGAGCAAAAGGGACTGGTGGGTTCCCCAGGGCCGGCTCAGCCTCAGGTAACACTCCAGGCAGGTGATGGAAAACCAAAGGGACTGATTAAAATGGAAGTGCCATTGGAGGAGAGGATTTAGAACACATGGGTGGCAGGAATAGGAACCAATTGCCAGAACCGGGGAGAGCTACCCAAAAAGGTTAATGGCAAGGAAAGATGGCCCTCCCCATGCCCTGACTGTGATACCTCACAGAAGCACAGAATGCATTGGGTTGGAAGGGACCCTCAAAGGTGATCCTGTCCGACCCTCCTGCAGGCAGCAGGGACACCTCCAACCAGAGCAGCTTGCTCCGGGCCACAGCAAGTCTGAGCTTGAGTATCTCCAGGGCTGGGGCCTCTACAACCTCTCTGGGCAGCCTGTTCCAGTGTTTCACCACTCTCCCTGTGCAGAACTTCCTCCTGATGTCCAACCTCAGTCTGCCCTCCTCCACTTTCAAACCATTGCCCTTTATCTTATCACTACAGTCCTTTGTCACAAGTCCCTCCCCAGCTCTCCTGGAGCCCCTTCAGGTACTGGAAGGCTGCTCTGAAGTCTCCCTGGAGCCTTCTCTTCTCCAGGCTGAACAGCCCCAACTCTCCCAGCCTGTCCCCATAGCAGAGGTGCTCCAGCCCTCTGATCATCTTTCTGACCTCCTCTGGACCTGTTCCATCAGCTGCATGTCCTTGCTTTGAGGGCCCCACAGCTGGACACAGCCCTGCAGGTGAGGTCTCAGCAGAGCAGAGCGGAGGAGCAGGATCCCCTCTCTCCATCTCTGGCCACACTGCTTTGGATGCAGCCCAGGCTGCCATTGGAAAGCTGTGGCAGAGGGAGGGAAGGTACCAACTATGAGACCCAGAGGTTTGTGTGGGCTGTGAGGTCTTCCAGAGGGTCAGGCTCTGTGTGTCAAGCAGAGGGGCAGAGAGTGCAACAGAGTGTGGAGCCATCAGGTAAATGGCTAAATGGGATCTAATAGGGGAGAAGTTGCTTCAGTTTCTGAGGAAGGAAACCAGGCATCAGAAATCCATCACTGCTCAGTGAAGGGATCAATATGTGCACAGGGGTGATCTGGTCAATAGAACCTGTGAGGATGTTCAAAATGCTGCTGGGCAATGTTCCTCATCAAGAGGCTCGTCGGGAAATTAACTTGGTGTGGGTCAAAAAGGAGACTCCTCTCATGGGCAATTCTCTCCTGCTTGAGAAATGGGAGAGGAAGAGTAGAATAAAACCCCCAAAAGCAGTGGTTTTGGTGGGTGGGGAAGGAGCTGGGCCCTGGAGTCAGGTGAGGAGCTGGGGGCAGCAGGCAGGAGTGGCTTGGGAAGGCTGGGAGCGGAGCTCGCCGGGGGCATCACCCTCATTTGGGCAGGCAGAGGGAAGCTGACCGTGAGCAGCTGCCAGATGCTGCTGTGGGACCTAGAGCCTGGGCCAGGGAAGGATGTGGTGACATTCAGCTTGAGTGGGCACTCATGGCCGAGGGAGACACAAGAGTCTCAGCTGCCCGTGCGGGGAGCTGGGAGTCACACCGGCTGCTGCCAGCAGCGAGGTCCCCTTGAGCCGGGGCGGTGGCCAGAGCCACCCAGGAAGGAACGGCAGAGGGAAAGGCACAGCTTCTCTTGGCCGCTTGGTGAATGGGAAGTGGAGCCAGCTTTGGAGGGTGGAGTGGGGCGGAGGGGTCTCCTGTGGCGTGGGGAAGGCGAGCAGCAGCCTTCATCCAAAGCCAGAGGTCCAGAGCAGAGCTTTAAGAAGGGCCTGGAGCAGGGATGGGGTGGGCAGCAGGAGAAGGGCAGAGCTTGTCCCCCTGGGCTCAGCACTGCTGAGGCCTCACCTCAAATCCTGGCTTCGGTCTTGGGCACCTCACTCCAAGGAGGACAACTGAGGGGCTGGAGTGGATCCAGAGAAGGGCAACCAAGCTGGGGGAGGGTCTTGGAGAGCAGGGCTGGGGAGGAGCAGCTGAGGGACCTGGGGTTGGTTAGTCTGGAGAAGAGGAGGCTGAGGGGAGACCTCATGGCTCTCTACAACTCCATGGAAGGAGGCTGGAGGCAGGTGGGGCTTGGGCTCTTCTCCCAGGCACAAGCAATAGAAGAGGAAATGGCCTCAAGCTACCCCAGGAGAGGTTTAGGTTGGAGATGAGAAGAAACTTCTTCCCCAGAAAGGCTGCCCAGAGCAGTGGTGGAGTCCCCACCCCCAGAGAGGTTTCAGAGACTTGGAGATGAGTTGCTGAGAGCCGTGGCTTGGTGGGGAGCTGGCAGGGCTGGGGTAATGCTTGGACTCAATGATCCCCAAGGTCTCTTCCAACCAAAACAATTCCCAGCCTATGATTCTATGTCTTGCAAAAAGGAGCCCATCCTCATCTCTTTGGGCAGGTTGCCAGCTCCTCTGTGGCATTTCTCTGGCTGGTCTGAAGCCTTGCAGGCTGAACCCCAGCATTATACCTGGGGGAAAGAGGGGGAGGGCTGGGAAGGGTGCAGCTCCCAGGTAACAGAGCTCTCCTCTCCCACGGGCTGGGCTGGCCAGCCCCAGCTGCTCTTCCAACGCTTTCAGCTGCATTGGCATTCCCATTTTCACCAAGAGGTGACAGGCTGGTGGCTGTGGCCGTGTGAGTGGCCCCACAGGGTGCCCGGGGGGGCAGCTTTTGCCCAGTGCTGCTGCTGGTGGCACCGCCCTGGGCTGCAGCAGCGATGCTTTAGCTCAGGGCTGGTGGTGCTGGGGCTGATGCAATCCACGCTGCAAAGCTCCCAGCAGTGCTGGCAGGCTGGGAGGGAAGAGGTCCCAGGGGAGTTGCTCTGCACACAGCAAGCATGAGAACAGAGGAGTCCAAGAGGATCACGAGGGTGCAGCGTGGCCGTGCTGGCTTAGGCCAAAGGCTGGGGCTGGCCTCCAGAAGGACATTAGGGGATGCAGAGGGGGAGGGTGTGAGACACAGTGGGAGTTTAGAGAGGTCCTTCTCACCTCAGCCCTCCCCAGCGTCCCACAAACAGCATTCCAGGAGCTTTCAGAGGTGGGAGTCACTACCAACAGGACAAGAGGTAATGGGCTCGAGCTGGGGAGGTTTAGATTGGATGGAAGGAAAAATTTCTGGGCTGCAGGAGTGGTCAGGGATTGGCACAGGCTGCCCAGGGAGGTGGTGGAGTCCCCATCCCTGGAGGGGTTCAAAGAGCAAGCAGCTGTGGCATGGAGGACGTGGTCTGGTGGTCAATGAGGATGTTGGGTAGGATGTTGGACCTGATTATCTCAGGAGTCTCTTCCAACCTTCATGACTCTGCGACTCTAAGTTGCACCTGGATCATCATGTCCAGTGCTGCAGCTTTGTCTCATCCCTTTTCAAATCCCTCTTTCCACATCCTTCCCTGGGTTTGGCCCCTGGCACCTCCCAGGGCACCGAGGTCCAGGTTTTAGTTACGCTCTGGATAAACTGCCGTGCTCAAGCTCCCTCCCACGCCGTGTGCTGGACCCAGAGCTCTCCACAGCTGTTCCTGCTCCCTGTCTCACCCTTTTCCCCTCCAGTGCCCACTCTCCCCATGCTCAGTTTAGTCTCTTTTCAGTGCCTGTGCCAGGATGAGCCCTTTGCAGGTCCCACCTCTGTAGGGTGGAGGAGGAGAGTGGGAAAGCATCCACAGCTCCTGGGCTGCTGAAGCAGCAAGGATGTTCTTGACTCCTTTCCTAACAACCCCTCACTTCTGAGGGGCTGTCTTACTGAACAGAATGGAATAGGATAGGATAGGACAGGGTAGGATAGGATAGGATAGGATAGAATAGGATAGAATAGAATAGAATAGAATAGAATAGAATAGAATAGAATAGAATAGAATAGGGTAGAATAGAATAGAATAGAATAGAATAGGGTAGAATAGAATAGAATAGAATAGAATAGAATAGAATAGAATAGAATAGAATAGAATAGAATAGAATAGGATAGGATAGGATAGGATAGGATAGGATAGGATAGGATAGGATAGGACAGAATTAACCAGGTTGGAAGAGACCTTTGAGACCATGGAGTCCAACCTATCACCCAGCACCATCTAATCAACTAACCCATGGCACCAAGCACCCCATCCAGTCTCTTCCTAAACACCTCTAGGGATGGTGACTCCACCACCTCCCTGGGCAGCACATTCCAGTGGCCAATCTCTCTCTCTATGAAGAACTTCTTCCTAACCTCCAGCCTGAACCTGCCCTGGCACAGCTTGACACTGTGTCCTCTTGTTCTGGTGCTGGGTGCCTGGGAGAAGAGACCAATCCCACCGGGCTACAACCTCCCTTCAGGTAGCTGTAGAGAGCAATAAGGTCTCCCCTGAGCCTCCTCTTCTCCAGGCTAAGCAACCCCAGCTCCCTCAGCCTCTCCTCACAGGGCTGTGCTCCAGACCCCTCCCCAGCCTCGTTGCCCTTCTCTGGACACCTTCCAGCAACTCAACATCTTTCCTGATCTGAGGGGCCCAGAACTGGACACAGGACTCAAGGTGTGGCCTAACCAGTGCAGTGTACAGGGGCAGAATGAGCTCCCTGCTCCTGCTGGCCACACTGTTCCTGATGCAGGCCAGGATGCCACTGGCCCTCTTGGTCCCATGGGCACACTGCAGGCTCATGTTCAGCCTACCTTTCCCAGGGTGACATCTTGAAAGCAGCCTCCGTGCTGAGCCCTGGGTCTCCTTCCTCACAGCCATGTGCTGGCTGTGCTCTGCAGAGCTGGTCTTCCTCAGCCAGTTTGTATAGCTCCTCATATTAGGAACAATCTGTTCCCCTTCAGGGGTTCTCAGGCCCTGGGAGCAGGCTGCCCATGGAGGTGGTGGAGCCCCCATCCCTGATGGTTTCTAGAAGATGTGTGGGTGTGGTGCTGAGGGAGGTGGTTCAGTGGTGGGGTTGGGAGCTCTAGGGCAGTGACTGGACTGAAAGACCTCAAAGGTCTCTGCCGACCTCAAGAGCTCTGTGATTCTGTGAGCCTTGTGCTTTGCCTGTCCTCGGATAACTCCTCTCAGCACGCTGAGTCAGCCCGTTTCCAGCCCCTGAAGATGCTGGCTGGCTCAGCCCTGCTCCGAGCCCACTTGGAGGCAGCTTTGGAAGCCCTTTGCAGTTGTTTCGCTCTTCCCTTGGCTGCCGTGTCCTCCTCCTGCCCCCTCCTTGCCATGCCTGCGCCGTGCTGCTCTGCGGGCTGGCTGCTCTTCAGCAGCTCTGCAGCCACCCAGGCACAGCCCCGGGGCTGGAGCATGCCCAGTGGCAGGGTGACACTGTGGCAGGCACCCCGAGGCAGAGCCTGCACCCTTCTGCTGCTGCTGGCTCGGGCTGGCTCCCGCTGGATCAGCTGGGAATGATGCAGCAACAGCTCTTGGCAGCTCCTCTCTCTTGCCTCACCAGGGACCTCCTGCAGACCCTCTCCCAGGCTCTTTGAGTGACCCTCCGATGCTTTCCACCTCCCTCCATCCCCCCCCACGCTGCCCAAGCAGCCCCAGCCCTGCCCCTGACCCGCCTGCCCCTCGGCAGGGCTGCCCAAGCAGCCTCAGCTCTGCCTCTGACCTGCCTGCCTCTTGGCAGGGCGGCATCCCAGGACGATGGCAGCTCAGCTTTGATGAACATTCTTGCAAACAAACAAAACCCACCCCAGAAATCACCCAACCCCCAAAACCCCAAGCCCAGGAGAAGCTTGAGAAGTTCCTGGTCCCTGTAGCTGCAGGGCATTGGTGTCGCAAGAGCATTTTGCTCACGCTGAATGAGTCTGCCTCTCGGTTCAGTGCTGGTGGGGTGGGAAGTGCCACGCTCTGCCACGGGGCAGCAGGGTGAGGAGGTGCCAGGCATGGGGGTGGCTGCAGCCAGAGGGGACCCCAGTGCTGCCCAGTGCTGCTGGCTGACAGCTGTAGTGGGGCTGGAGGAGGAGGACTCCCGAGCAAGGCATTAACCCTTGCGGGGCAGCGGCGCTGCCAGGGCTCGGCTGCCGAGCGCAGCGCCCTGGAGCCCAGCTCCTGCCAGGGCTCCGCAGGGAAGCTGCTGCTCACGTGGCTTCCTCCCCGCCCCACAGCCCCCACACTGCACTGACAAGAAGCAAAACACACATTCAACGAGCCTGGGATGTCAGAAGAAGGCACTGCTGGGGGGAAGTTCTGGGAGAAGAGGAGGAGAAACAGATGGTTTGTCCAGGAGAAAGAGAGGGGGAGGAGGGGGATAGGGCTGGGGTGGCGCTGGGGTGGCACTGGGGTGGAGACTAGGGGCAGATGTCCAAGAATACTATTATTATGCCCCCAGAGTAAGAAGGGCAATGAACTGCTGGAGTAGATCCAGAGGAGGCCACAAAAATGATCAGAGGGATGAAGAAACTCCCCTATGGGACCAGGCTGAGGGCTGGGGCTGTGCAGCCTGGAGAAGAGAAGGCTCCAGACAGCCTTCCAGGACCTGAAGGGGCTCCAGGAGAGCTGGGGAGAGACTTTGGGCAAGGGCTGTGAGTGCCAGGACAAGGGACAATAGCTTTGAGCTGGGAGAGGGGAGATGGAGACTGGAGATGAGGAAGAAATTCTTTTCAGTCAAGTTGGGGAGACGCTGGCACAGGCTGCCCAGGGAGGCTGTGGCTGCCTCCTGCCTGGAAGTGTTCAAGACCAGGCTGGGTGAGGCCTTGAGCAGCCTGGGCTGGTGGGAGGTGTCCCTGCCCGTGGCAGGGGGTTGGAACTGGATGGTCTTTATGGTCCCTTCCAACCCAACCCATTCTATGAACCTATGGTTCTCTGTGCTGGGGTGAATGTGTCCTCTGGTGTGCCCGTGGCTGGTGGCCTGCAGCATGGGAAGCCTCACCGGCAGGATCAGTGCCTCAGGCTGTGGTTCAGGGTGCCCTGTCCACAGGCTGCAGGCAGAGCTGGATGCAAACATAAAGCATCTCAGCTTATGAACCCCAGCAGGGCGCGAAGGCTCTGGAAGGTCAGCTGGCACCGTCCCCATCCCCCAGCAAAGGCTGAGGGGCAGAGCCTGGAGTGGGTGGCTGGGATGCTCCACACGGTGCCCCTCCACCCATCCTCTTGCTGCTGCTCCAAACAGGAAACCAGAGCGGTGCCAGAACCGTCCCAGGGGACAGCGAACGTGAGGGGGCTGAACGTATGGATGGAGCCCGGCACGGAGCTGCCGGCTCTCCGCAACCGGACAGCGACACGTCCTCGGAGTCCCCCAGCAGCGAACCCAGGCGAGCCAAGCCTTCCAGAGCCGGGCTGAGCTTGGCCTCGGGTTCCTGCTGCAAATTCCCACGCTGCCATTTATCCCAGCACGCTCCAGGAAGCAACGGGAGATTCCCACAGGCAGCAGTAGCAGCAGCAGCAGCGGCGCTGCTCCGCCTGCATCTGTGTCCCGGAGGCGGGGAGCACCTCCTGATCCATCTCTTCCTGCCGCACGCTCCTGCAGGTGAAGCCTCCCTCCCTCCCTCCTTCCCTCTTTCCCTGCTCATCACGTTCAGGCAGGAGTCGTTCCCAGCTCCCAGCGATGTGTCAGGAGCCTTTTCTTTTCCCCAGGTGGCTTTTGTGTTTCCCTCCTTGTTTGAGTCTCTTTATTGGGAGCCACGCAGGCAAAGAGCAGCATGTGGGTTTCCACCCCTGCAGCACCTTGGGGAGGGCCGAGAGGGAGGCAAGGGAAAGCCTGCCGCAGGAGACCTGCGTGGAGGTGAGCAGGCTTCCTTTCCTGGAGCTCTGTGCCCTCTGAGGAGGGTTTGCCATTCTTGAAGAGAGAATGGGGAAAGTAAGAATCTTGGCAAAGAGGAGGGAGAGGTCCCTGGGGGCTTCAGAGAGGGGGCTTGCAGAGCTGCATGGAGGAGAGCGTGAGAGGGAGGAGCAGGAGGAACAAAGAGAGGCTGAGTCGGAGAGGAGCACCTCTAGGATGGTCCTTCCATGGCTTTGGGGGTGCTGCCTGCCTCTCTTTGGAGGAGGCCAGCAGTCTGCCTGAAGGAGGTGGGCAAGTCCTGCAGTGCTGGAGCACCTTGTGGTGCCCTCCTGCTTCATCCTTGGTGACCCTCCACAGGCTGAGTGGGACAGGTGGGGGGCTGCTGCGGTCTGCACCGGCAGCACAGGCTGCGTGCATCTGCTCCACACCACCTCCAAAGGTCCTGCCTGCAGGATCAACATCTGTGGCTGCTTCATTCAGCAAGCAGGACCAGGGTGGGGATTGACACCCCCCCCCGGGATTCAGCAATGGTGAGGCCACACCAGCCTGGGACCCCTCGCTCCAAGAAGGACATTGAGGGGCTGGAGTGGGTCCAGAGAACAGCAACCAAGCTGAGGAAGGGTCTGGGGAACAGGGCTGGGAGGAGCAGCTGAGGGAGCTGGGGTTGTTCAGCCTGGAGAAGAGGAGGCTGAGGGAGACCTCATTGCTCTCTGCAGCTCCCTGGAAGTGAGGTTGGAGTGAGGTGGGGGTTGGGCTCTTCTCCCAAGGAACAAGCAACAGGACAAGAGGAAACGGCTTCAAGTTGCACCAGGGGAGGTTCAGGCTGGCCATGAGGAACAATTCCTTCCCCCAAAAGGTTGTCAAGGCCTGGCCCAGGCTGCCCAGGGCAGTGGTGGGGTCTCCATCTCTGGAGGGGTTTTAAAGCCATGGAGCTGTGGTGCTGAGGGTTTGGTGGTGAGCTGGCAGTGCTGGGTTCATGGCTGGAGCTGAGGAGTTTTAAGCTCTCTTCCAACCACCACACTCAGATGCAGGCACCTGGAGCAGCGGGAAAGGAGCAGCAGCAGTGAGGGTCACAGGGACCCCTGCCCCTCCTCCAGCATGCACTGGCCAAGGCAAGGGGCTGCTCCCAGGGACCCCTGCCCCTCCTCCAGCATGCACTGGCCAAGGCAAGGGGCTGGTCACAGGGACCCCTGCCCCTCCTCCAGCATGCACTGGCCAAGGCAAGGGGCTGCTCCCAGGGACCCCTGCCCCTCCTCCAGCATGCACTGGCCAAGGCAAGGGGCTGGTCACAGGGACCCCTGCCCCTCCTCCAGCATGCACTGGCCAAGGCAAGGGGCTGCTCCCAGGGACCCCTGCCCCTCCTCCAGCATGCACTGGCCAAGGCAAGGGGCTGCTCCCAGGGACCCCTGCCCCTCCTCCAGCATGCACTGGCCAAGGCAAGGGGCTGGTCCCAGGGACCCCTGCCCCTCCTCCAGCATGCACTGGCCAAGGCAAGGGGCTGCTCCCAGGGACCCCTGCCCCTCCTCCAGCATGCACTGGCCAAGGCAAGGGGCTGGTCACAGGGACCCCTGCCCCTCCTCCAGCATGCACTGGCCAAGGCAAGGGGCTGCTCCCAGGGACCCCTGCCCCTCCTCCAGCATGCACTGGCCAAGGCAAGGGGCTGGTCACAGGGACCCCTGCCCCTCCTCCAGCATGCACTGGCCAAGGCAAGGGGCTGCTCCCAGGGACCCCTGCCCCTCCTCCAGCATGCACTGGCCAAGGCAAGGGGCTGGTCACAGGGACCCCTGCCCCTCCTCCAGCATGCACTGGCCAAGGCAAGGGGCTGCTCCCAGGGACCCCTGCCCCTCCTCCAGCATGCACTGGCCAAGGCAAGGGGCTGGTCACAGGGACCCCTGCCCCTCCTCCAGCATGCACTGGCCAAGGCAAGGGGCTGCTCCCAGGGACCCCTGCCCCTCCTCCAGCATGCACTGGCCAAGGTCAAGGGGCCCCTCCTGGTGGCCAAGGCAGGGGCTGCTCCCAGGGACCCCTGCCCCTCCTCCAGCATGCACTGGCCAAGGCAAGGGGCTGCTCCCAGGGACCCCTGCCCCTCCTCCAGCATGCACTGGCCAAGGCAAGGGGCTGGTCACAGGGACCCCTGCCCCTCCTCCAGCATGCACTGGCCAAGGCAAGGGGCTGCTCCCAGGGACCCCTGCCCCTCCTCCAGCATGCACTGGCCAAGGCAAGGGGCTGGTCACAGGGACCCCTGCCCCTCCTCCAGCATGCACTGGCCAAGGCAAGGGGCTGCTCCCAGGGACCCCTGCCCCTCCTCCAGCATGCACTGGTCAAGGCAAGGGGCTGCTCCCAGGGACCCCTGCCCCTCCTCCAGAGTGCACTGGCCAAGGCAAGGCGCTGCTCCCAGGGCCCCCAAGACTCAAGGCAGGGTTGGGACAGAGGGGGGATGGGGGTTGGCTTCCTGCTGGGACCCTTCCTCCAGCCCAAGCCTATTGTGCTGCTTCCTTCCTCCTCCCCAAGGCTGAGAAGGAGCTGGGCTTTATCAGGGTGCTGGATCAGGCCAGGTAATCCAGGCCACAGCTGCTTCCTGCCTGGTGAGCAGGAGGGAAGGAGACTAACGAGAACCTCAGCTGCTGAGAAACCCTGTCCAGGCACAGCCTGGGGCTTCGCTGCCCCACGCCAGCCAGAGCCCAAAGCCTCCTTCCTGGGGCTTCCTGCTGCCTCTCTCAGCTACACCGGCAGGCAGGAAGAGAATCTTTGCAGTGAGGGTGGTGAGACGCTGGCACAGCTTGCCCAGGGAGGCTGGGGATGCCTCCTCCCTGGAGATGTTCAAGGGCAGGCTGGATGAGGCCTTGAGCAGCCTGGGCTGCTGGGAGGCTCCCCACATCTCTTTGCCCTCACAGTGCAGGACCTCAAGCTGCACTGATGAGCACTTCCTGCAGCAGGCTGCCTGGGGAGGATTGCACTGAACTCCTGCCTTGCTTCTGACCTAGCTCCTCCTTGCTGTGGTTGCACTGCCAGCCAGCAGCACCCTGAGGAGCAGGCTCTGAGATAGAGGCTGAGATCTCACACTGTGATAAAGCTGGGAAGCCTTCCAAGAAGCCACACTCCAAGGCTGCTTTCTCCAGCCCTCCCTGGAAGAGGCATTGCTCCAGGTGCTCGTTCAAGGAGCCCTTCACTGGCACCCAGCACCCTTCCTCAGGGCCCCATGCTGCTCCTGCAGAGTGGGTGGTCACCACTGCTGCTGCAGTGTGCCAGGCTGTGGTCACACAAGCCCAGCAGGGTGTGGGTGGGAAGGGACCTCTGGAGCTCATCCAGTCCAAGCCCCCTGCTCCAGCAGGGCACCCACAGCAGCTTGCCCAGCAGCACAATGCCCAGGGGGTTGGAAGCTCTCCACACAAGGAGACTCCACAACCTCTCTGGGCAGCCTGCTCCAGGCCTCCAGCACCCTCACACCAAACAACTTTCTCCTCCTCTTCACATGGAACCTCCTGGGTGCCAGTCTGTGCCCACTGCCCCTTGTGCTGTTCCTGGGCACCGCTGAGCAGAGTCTGGCCCCAGCCTCTTGCCCCCCACAGCTCCTTTAGCTCTCGCTGAGCATTGCTCAGCTCCCCTCTGGGGCTGCTCTTCTGCAGGCTCAGCACCCCCAGGGCTCTCAGCCTTTGCTCCTCCCAGAGCTGCTCCAGGCCCCTCAGCAGCTTTGTAGCCTCTGCTGGGCTCTCTCCAACAGGTCCCTGTCTCTTGAACTGGGGAGCCCAGAACCAGAGCCAGTACTGCAGCTGTGGCCACATCAGGGCAAAGCAGAGGGACACGGAAACCTCCCTCTACCTGCTGGCCACACTCTTCTTCATGCACCCCAGGAGACCTTTGGCTTTCTTGGCCATGGGGGCACCTTGCTGTCCCATGGGTAATTTACAGTCCACCAGGACTCCCAGGTCCTTCTCCATGGAGCTGATGATGGAGGAGGAGGAGGCTGGGAGAGGCAGCTGACAGTTTCAGCTTGGCAGCTGCAGGCTTTGGTGCTTCCTGGTGGCTCCCAGGCAGGGCAAGGATCTCAGGGAGCAAACCAGCTCCCAGCAGGCTCAGCTGGGCCTGGTTTTCCTTCACCACTGTGACCCATTTGGGATCTCAGTGTGTCCTGAAGGCTGTTGGAGGGCAAGCACCCGTGGAGGGTGCAGCACCCCCAGGGCTCTCAGCCTCTGCTCCTCCCAGAGCTGCTCCAAGCCCCTCAGCATCTCTGTAGCCTCCTCTGGACTCTCTCAGACAGTTTCCTGCCTCTCTTCAACTGGGGAGGCCAGAACTGGAGCCAGCACTCCTCAACCTCTCTGGGCAGCTTGCTCCAGGGCTCCAGCACCCTCCTGCTCCTCCTGCCAGCCCCTGGGCCTGGTTGGATGCTGTCGATTTTCACCCCACACCTGCCAGATGGCTGCAGGGGTTCAGCCTTAGCTGATTTCCCACCAATTCCTCCATGCAGCAGTGGGAGTTTTTTCAGTACTCTCTGAAGCAGGAGAAGACCTCCCTCGGCTTGTAATTGAACATCTGTGGGCTGTAGATACAATTGCTGCTTTGCTCTTGGGGAGGATCCAATTGGACTTTAATGGATTGTGTTGTGTGCTTCAGGAGTGCTCCCCAGTGCTGGCCCTCGCATCAGGGCTTCCCCAGCCCCCCTGCCTGCTGCTCCAGGGAGGTGTCCAGCTGGACAGCTCAGCATGGTGTCCTGGAGATGTGTCCAGGGAAGGGGAAAGGGCTGGAGAACAGGGCTGGGGAGGAGCAGCTGAAGGAGCTGGGGGTGTTCAGCCTGGAGAAAAGGAGGCTGAGGGGAGACCTCATTGCTCTCTACAGCTCCCTGCAAGTGAGGTGGGGGCTGGGCTCTGCTCCCTAGTCTCAGGTGATAGAAGGAAAGGAAATGGCTTGGAATTGTGCCAGGGAGGCTTAGGTTGGAGATGAGGAAAAATTTCTTTGCTGCCAGAGTGGTCAGGGACTGGCCCAGGCTGCCCAGGGAGGTGGTGGAGTCCCCATGCCTGGAGGTGTTCAAGGAGCCTGTGGCCATGGCACTTGGGGCCATGGCTTGGTGGCCATGGTGGGGTTGGGTTGCTGGTTGGGCTGGATGAGCTCAGAGGCCTTTCCCAAGCCAACAGCTGACTAGGACAGCAACAGGATGAGAGGAAATGGTCTGAAGCTGCACAAGGGGAGGTTTAAGTTGGACATGAGGAACAATTTCTTCCTCTAAGGGACAGTCAGCCCTGCACCAGGCTGCCCAGGGCAGGGGGGAACTGCTGTCCCTGCAGGCATTCACAGCTGTGTGGACGTGGTGCTGAGGGACATGGCTGAGCTCAGAGGCCTCTTCCAGCCCAACCCATTCTGTGATTCTCTGATGCTCTGTGCAGGGCTGCATGTCAGCACCTCCATGCTGTCTGAGCCAGGGCCCATCATTTCCTGTGCAGGTCTGGGCTCAGGCTTCCCTTCTGCTCCCTCCTGTCTCAGAGGTCCCAGGAGCAGGGCGTGTTGGCATTGTTCTCCCAAGGATGCTGCTTTGCTCAGGGCTCAGCTTTCCGGGCCAGATTCCTTTCAGGAAGGTTGGGCTTCACATCCCTTTGTCTGGTTAGGTTCTTCCTAGAAGGACTTGGTGCAGAGGATGATTATTTGTATTACTTCTCCTCTCCTCCTTCCGCTGCCTTCTTGTTTCCCCTGCAGGACTCTGGATCCGCAGCCCTGCAGGGTGCTGGGGGGAGCCAACAGGAAAGAGCCCTCACATTTCCCCAGCTGGGGCTGCATCCAGGCAACTGCTTTCCCTTCTCCTTCTGGCTTTGGGTTCCTCCCCACTCCATTGCCACGGGCTAAGGGATTGCCTCTCCTCCCCCACCCCCTCTGTGCAACCTCTGTGGCCGCCTCAACGCCGTTTGAAGCTTTGCCATCAAGCTTGTTGAAAAACATCTTAATTAGCTGCGGGGTAATTGGGGTTTTCAGGGCTCTCTCCTATTGTTCTGCTGCTCTAATTTCTTCTATTGATCTTCCTCCAGATAAGAACTCCGGGACCAGCCTGCAGCTCGCAGCTCGCCGGTGCTGCTGGTCGGGATGCATTCACGTCCCGGGCTGGTGGCTCATGGCCATGTCCTGACTCTCAGCCCCTTCCCACCACATCATGCCGCAGGGGATGGGCCCTTTCCCCACCTCCCGAGCCCCGGTGGAAGGCAGGGATGCATTTGCAGCCCAGAAAGCCAATCACAGCCTGGGCTGCAGCAGGAGAAGTGTGGCCAGCAGGTGAGGGAGGGGATTCTGCCCCTCTGCTCCACTCTGCTCAGACCACAGCTGCAGCTCTGGGTCCAGGTCTGAAGCCTCTGTGCCAGGAAGGATCTGGAGGTGCTGAAAGGGGTTCAGAGGGCCACGAGGATGAGCAGAGGGCTGGAGCTGCTCTGCTCTGGAGACAGCCTGAGAGAGTTGGGGTTGTGCAGTCTGGAGAGGAGAAGAGAAGGCTCTGAGGAGACCTTCTTGTGGCCTTGCAGGATCTGCAGGGGGCTGCAAGAAAGCTGGGGAGGGACTTCTGAGGGTGTCAGGGAGGGATAGGACTGGGAGGGATGGAGCAAAATGAGAAGTGGGGAGATTGAGATTGGATGTGAGGAAGAAGTTGTTCCCCAGGAGGGTGGTGAGAGACTGGCACAGGCTGCCCAGGGAGGTGGTGGCAGCCTCACCCCTGGAGGTGTTTGCAGCCAGGCTGGATGTGGCTGTGAGCAACCTGCTGCAGTGTGAGGTGTCCCTGCCCATGGCAGGGGGGGGTTGGGGCTGGCTGAGCCTTGAGGTCCCTTCCAGCCCTGACAATTCTGTGATTGTGTGCAGGCATGCAGGGAGGAGCAGTGGGTATGGAGGAGCGTTGGGCATGGAGCAGCGGTGGGTACAGAGGAGTGGTGGGTATGGAGGAGTGGTGGGTACAGAGGAGTGGTGGGCTTGGAGGAGTGGTGGGCACGGAGGAGCGGTGGGCACGGAGCAGCGGTGGTCACGGAGGAGCAGCGGTGGGTACGGAGCAGCGGTGGGCACGGAGCAGCGGTGGTCCCCGGTGGGTCGGAGCAGCCAGCGGTGCCCCGCTCCGCCACGGCGCTGCTGCCGCAGCCCAGGAGCCGCGGCGGCTGTGCCTCCCGCTGCGGCGCGGCTGGGCGATGTGTTTCCATGGTAACCCCAAGGCTCCTTCCCCACTCCAGGTTCATTCAAAAGCGGGGGAAAATGGTTCGTTCGCCATCAAAGGAGCCTTTCTGCTGGCAGCCCCGGCGCCACCTTCCCCTGCCAGCTAACGCGCCCGGCCGGGGGAGCCGGCTGCCCCTGCCCGCAGCCCTGCCCTCCAGGAAGCTGCTTCCCGAAGCAACCTCCCCTCGTCCTGCCGTGGGTGTCCTCCCCTGCTGCCCAAACGGGAGCTGTGCTGCAGAGCTGAGCTCACAAACCGTGGGGCTGGGCTTACAGAATCACAGAACTAACCAGGTTGGAAAGACCTCAGAGATCATGGAGTCCAACCCATCACCCAACACCATCCAGTCAGCTAAACCATGGCACCAAGTGCCTCATCCAGTCTTAAGCACTTCCAGGGATGGCGACTCCACCACCTCCCTGGGCTGCCCATTCCAATGGCCAATCTCTCTTGCTGGGAAGTATTGCTTCTAACATCCAACCTAAACCTCCCCTGGCTCAGCTTGAGACTGTGTCCTCTTGTTCTAGTGCTGCTTGCGTGGGAGAAGAGACCAACCCTCTCCTGGCTACAACCTCCCTTCAGGTAGTTACTGAGCTCAAGCCCTTTGCTCCCTCCACAGCCAAAGATCTGCTTTCCCCAGTGTCCTCCCTTGCTTGGTCCATCTGCCTGGGTACAAACCCTTGCCCAAGTGCTCCTCTGGAAGGACATGGATCTGTTGGAGAGGGTCCAGAGGAGGCCACAAAGATGATCTGGCTGGAGCACCTCTCCTACGAGGACCACCTGGAGAGCTGGGGCTGTTCTGCCTGGAGAAGAGAAAGCTCCAGGGAGACCTTAGAGCAGCCTTCCAGCACCTGAAGGGGGCTACAGGAGAGCTGAGGAGGGATTTTTGACAAGGGCTGGGAGTGCCAGGACAAGAGGCAAAGGTTTGAAACTAGATCAGAGTAGATTTAGATTGGACATTAGGAAGGAGCTCTTCACTCTGAGGGTGATGAGACACTGGAACAGGTTGCTCAGGGAGGTTGTGGATGCCCCATCCCTGGAGGTGTTTAAGACCAGACTGGACGAGAAACTTGGTCTGGTGTAAAGTGTCCCTGCCCACGGCAGGGGGGGTTGGAACTGGGGGATCTTGAAGGTCCCTTCCAACCCAGCCCATTCTGTGAATCTATGATCCAGCAGCAGCAGCAGCAGGCTGGGATGATGACACAGCCCCAAAGCCACCTCCTCCCCCGCTCCTGGCAGCAGCACCTGGCTCCTCGCGTCCCTCCCGTGCTGCTGTGCCACCACACCTGGCAGCTGTGTCAGGTGGGTGGAGAGGTGACCGTTTCTCTGCCAGCAGACACAGCACAGTCCCAGGCAATTGGCACTGCACAACTCCTCTCCACGCCGAGCAGCTTGCTGCAGGCAGAATAAATCTCAGGGCCTCTGTAAATCTTCTTGCTGAGGTAAGGGAAGTGCATCCCCAGCCTGCTGCTGGCTGCCTCCTGCCCAGCTCCAGGGCACAGGAGGAGCAGCCTCTGTTTCACACCTGCTTTGGAGCCCCATGGGAGACCCAGGAGGTTCAGAAGTGAAGCCACCACAGCTTGCAGAGGCTCAGAAGTGAAACCACCACACCTTGCAGAGGTTCAGGAGTGAAACCACCACAGTTTGCAGAGCTTCCACCTTCACAGGATCACAGAATGGTTTGAGCTGGAAGGGACCTCCAGAGGTCACCCGCTCCACCCACTCCCTGCAGGCAGCAGGAGCATTCCCCTCCCTGCACTGGAGCATTCCCAGTGAGTGGAAAATGAGCTGGCAGGGCCCACTGAGCCTGGCAGGGTGCAGAACTGGAGGATCTTTAAGGCCTCTCCCACCCCAAAGCATTCTGTGATGTGATTGTGTGAGAAAGGGGCGAAGACTCCCCAGCCAGCCCAGCTCCTGGGGCCCTGTTGCCACTCTTGCACCCTGCAGCAGGAGGCTGAGCAGACTCTGGTTGGCTGAGGCTTGCTTCCTGTGGTCCCACATCTCCACAGGTCCTGTAGGGCTTCTCTTCCTTGTGCCCAGTCTCACCGTGGCAGTGGGTTGCTGGCAGAGGATGGGGACCACCAGGAGTTGATGCCAGCTGCTGTGTGAAGCCATCAGCTCATCTTCCTGCCTTGTCACAGCAGTGAACCATCCAGCAGTAGCCTCTCTTAAGTGGGCACCACTTAGCCAGTCACACAGGGGAGAAGATCTCTGGCTCCTTCCCCCAGATTTATAGCACAAACCAACCCAAGGAGCAAGGCAGCTGCAGCACATGCCCTGAAGCGGGGAGGTGCTTTGAGCTCCCCAGCTCTGCCATGGCATCCCTGAAGCCCTGGGTCTCAGCTTGCAGCCCTGATGAGCAGCAGCATGGGTGGCCCAGGATTTTGTGGGACAATCCTGGGAGCTGCTAGCCCCTGCCTCAGCAAAGGCACTGCAGGCATGTCCCAGCTGATGGCTTGCATTCCAGCAATGCTGTGGTTTGCTCCATGGCTCAGAAGACATTCCAATTGTTTCATTTTTCCAGCCTAATTTCTTCCCTTTGGATAGAGCAAATGACTGGAAACTTGACTCGTTCCAGAAAGCATCTCCACAGCTTGTTCTGGGTTGGAAGGGACCCTCAAAGGTCATCCTGTCCAACCCCCCTGCAGGCAGCAGGGATGAGGCTGGGGAGAGGCCTGGAGCACAGCCCTGTGAGGAGAGGCTGAGGGAGCTGGGGTTGCTTAGCCTGGAGAACAGGAGGCTCAGGGGAGACCTTATTGCTCTCTCCAACTACCTGAAGGGAGGTTGTAGCCAGGAAGGGGTTGGTCTCTTCTCCCAGGAGAGCAGCACCAGAACAAGAGGACACAGTCTCAAGCTGCACCAGGGGAGGTTTAGGCTGGAGGTGAGGAGAAAGTTCTTCCCAGAGAGAGTTGTTAGCCACTGGAATGTGCTGCCCAGGGAGGTGGTGTAGTCCCCATCCCTGGAGGTGTTCAGGAGGGGATTGGCCGTGGCACTTGGTGCCATGGTTTAGTCATGAGGTCTGTGGTGACAGGTTGGACTTGATGATCTTTGAGGTCTTTTCCAACCTTGTTGATTCTATGATCTCCAGCTAGATCAGGCTGCCCAGGGCCACAGCAAGCCTGATCTTGAATGTTTCCAGGGCTGGGGCCTCAACCACCTCCCTGGGCAGCCTGTTCCAGTGTCTCCCCACCCTCATTGTGCAGAACTTCCTCCTGATGTGCAACCTGAACCTGCCCTGCTCCTGTTTTAAACCATTGCCTCTTGTCCCATCCCCACAGGCCCTTCTGAACAGTCCCTCCCCAGCCTGCCTGCAGGTCCTCTTCAAACACTGAGATGCAGCTCTAAGGCTTCCCCTTACTGGTGAAGACCTGAGCTGATCCATATGCTAGGTATGGGTGTGGGTAAACTCGGAACACAGGCTTGGAGAATGGTGGTGGTGGTGGGTGGTGTGGATTGGAGAAGGAGCAGAGGGTTGCCCAAAGGTGGGGATGGAAGCTCTGCTGCTCCAGATTTGCTCCCTTGGTGTTTCAGCTGCTGGAAGAGAAAAGATGTAAGGGGAAAGAGAAGAAAATAAAAGAGTGACTGGCAAGGAAGATGGAGAAGAGAATGTGACCAAATGCAGGAGGCTTTGGAAAGGTGAAGAGAGGGTGGGGGAAAACCTCATTGATCCTAGAGGCATGAGCAGCACTTCTTAGCTAGGTTGGACACCTGTTACAGACCTTGGAACAACAGTCCCAGCAGCACTGGAGCTGAGCCATGTAAGGCTGGGGGAGGGAGGATGTGTCCACACAGCTAGTGGCACAAGCAGGTACCTCTGGGTGCCAAAAGCCACAGGAAGCTGCCCACAGCAGCTTGAGACAGGGCCCCTCTGCTTAGGGGGGATACCCTGTGGGTATCTGATCTCCCCACACACCTTCACACATTGCTTTCTCTGGCTCTCCATTCCTGGGGTGATAAGAAGGGCTGAGCTCTCCACCTCCAACCTCTCCTCCAGGAGACAGGGCTGCCTGATCCTTGCTCTGCTGACAAAAACAAGACGTGGGGAGCTGCTCAGGGCAGAAGAAGGCACTGAGCTCTACAGCATCCCCCTGCTGACAACTGCCTGGAAGCAGCTGGAAGTGCCCCAGTTGCCTGCAGCAGTGGGAAGGCAGAAGCCCAGGGAGTGGCCAAAGATGCAGCAGTGAAAGGAGAAGCCTCTGTGGGGGTCCTGATCCTCTCCTACGGTCCCATGGGAGCTGGGCAGCAGGCATAGGATGTGGGCTGAGCTTCCCCTCCCACCGTGGAGGAAGCGAGGTGCTGATGTGGGTGAGCCCAAAGCACTGCAGGGAACCTGTTTCTCCCTCAGTGAAGGTTGGGGGATGCCCAGCAGCTCCTCATGCTAATCAGGTGGCTGGAGGTGCTGGGAACACCTGGAAGGAGCGGCATTGCTGGGTAGAGCTGTGGCAGGGGTGTGGGCAGTAGGACATGGAGCATCCTTCTGCCTGGGCTGCGGCTGGAGAGCAGTGGCTGAGCTGGAGCTGGGGCAGGGTGAGCTTCTCCTCCCCTCCAGCAGAGTTGTGGCTGCTCCTGAGCTTGCTCTCCTTGTGGGCAATGATCATTTTCTCTGCTTTTTACTGCAGAAACCTGACCCAGTCAGACACTGAATCCAGACAAGAGGCTCCAGGGTCTTATTTCAACCTCCTTCTCTTACCTTCTGCCACCTCCACTATCTGATGCCATGCAAATGCTCCCAGGCTCCACAAATCCTTCCCCTTGCTCAGTGCCATCTCTGATTTCCATGGTGCATCAGAAAAGAAGGGGCTGGCTTTCCTGGCTTCCCTGCTGGGCCTTCATTTCCACCTGTGAATGGGAAGTGCAAAGTGCCTGGGAGAACACGGGTGGATTAACCCCCGCCAAGGCTCAAGGGCAGATGGGATGGAAGGGAAGTGCTCAGAGGGCTGCTAACAACACAGGAGTGGTGCCTGGCCCAGGGAGCCCCTGAGCTGCAGCCTGTGGGAGGATGGGGAGTGATGAGAGGAGAACATCATCTGTGCTCGCCTGGGCTTCTTCCCCTTGGCTGGCATCTGCTCTGGGCTCTGCTGAAGGAAGGTGCTGTGCCACTCAGCCTGTCCTGTGTCCCTCTCTGCAGCACCACAGAAGGAAGATCCCAAAAATGTCCTCTGCTGGGAAGAAGCAGCAGATGAAGTGTGGGGATCTGCATCACCCCCAAACCGTGCTCACAGAGAAACTACGCTCAGCCCTGTGGAGAAGGGCTTGGGGGTGCTGGGGGGTGCAAAGCTGGACAGCAGCTGGCACTGAGTGCTGCCAGCCCAGCCCCAGCCTGTCCTGGGCTGATCCCCAGCAGCATGGGCAGCAGGGGCAGGGAGGGGATTCTGCCCTTCTGCTCTGCCCCTCTGCTCTGCCCCTCAGCAGATGAGACCCCACCTGCAGTGCTGGGGCAGCTCTGGAGCCTCAGCACAGACAAGGAACTGTTGGAGCAGGGCCAGAGGAGGCCACAGCAATGCAGGCAGGGCTGGAAGCCCTCTGCTGTGAGGCCAGGCTGAGAGAGCTGGGGTTGTGCAGCCTGGAGAAGAGAAGGCTCCAGGGTGGCCTTGCAGGGCTTCAAAGGCTGAGCAGAAAGCTGGGGACAGAGTTTTTGAGCAGGGCCTGTTGGGACAGGACAAGGGAGGATGGTTTGAACTGAAAAAGGGAGACTGAGAGTGGGGAGAAGGAAAACATATTTGACACTAAGGGTGGTGAGACCCTGGCCCAGGTTACCCAGAGAGGTTGGAGCTGCCTCAGCCCTGGAACCCTTCCAGCTGAGGTTGTGTGGGGCTGTGAGCAACCTGCTCCAGCTGCAGATGTCCCTGCTGGACTGGATGACCTGGAAAGGTCCCTTCCCACCCAAACCTCTCTGTGATTCTCTGTTCCTATGACACTCCTGTTGCCCAGCCCTGCTGCAGCGACCAGGATCCAGCACCTCCCAGGGCCATTCACTGGGGGCTGCCGAAACATTTCTCTACCTCTTGTCCCTTCCCACCCCTTGCCTCACCTGCCAGGCACTGGTGGCAGTTCAGCTCTGGACAAGAGTCACTCAAAAGGGGGTTTTAAATGACTCTTTTGTTTTTTCAACCCCAGGTCAGAGGGTGGAGGTGATCACTCCATGTGGTGAAGGCTCCAGGGGAAGCCTTGATGCCCACGCTGCCTTTCAGCACTCAGGGGCTGTTAGGACATCCTGGGGCTGCCACTTCCCTCCACCAAATTGTGTTTAATTCAATTCCATCTTGTGAAGTGGTTGGTTTGTTGTTTGGTTGGGTTTTTTTTTTCACCAGGTAAACAAAAGTTAAGATGCCAGGCAACAGAAACCACCACAGCCCTGGGGCACGGTGCTTCTCCTTGCCCTCTAGACCTCTGCATCCACTCTGCTTTTGCTGATGCACCACTGCTGGCTCTGGACCTCGTTCTGCTTTGGTTCCTGTGCCAAGAATCAGTTGGAATCCCCAGCAGACCCTTCCGGGCTGAACCAGTTACCCTTTCTCACCTCTGATTTTCAAGCTGATCATGCAAATGCAGCATTCACCACTGTGCTGGGTGCAGCCTCGCTGAGCAAGGGCTTGGCTGGGGGAATTGGGCTGCAGGGAGAGAGGCTGTTAGCATGTTGGTGCTAGGGGTGCCAGCATGTTGGTGCTGGTGGTGCCAGCATGGTGGTGCTGGTGGTGCTAGCATGTTGGTGCTGGTGGTGCCAGCATGGTGGTGCTGGTGGTGCCAGCACGGGTGGTGCCGGTGGTGCTAGCATGTTGGTGCCGGTGGTGTCAGCATGGTGGTGCTGGTGGTGCCAGCATGTTGGTGCTGGTGCATGGACTGGGTGCACACAGGCTGAGGTGCCTGGCACATGTGCAGGGTGGGCAGAGACAATTCCTCCACAGGCATCCTGCTGGCAGGGCTGGCTGAATGAGGCCAGAGTCACACAATCATGGAATTCCAGCATGCTGGAGCTTGGAAGGGACCTCTGGAGCTCACCCAGTCCAAGCCTTCTGCTCCAGCAGGGCACCCACAGCAGCTTGCCCAGCAGCACAATGCCCAGGGGGGTTGGAAGCTCTCCACACAAGGAGACTCCACAACCTCTCTGGGCAGCCTGCTCCAGGCCTCCAGCACCCTCACACCAAACAACTTTCTCCTCCTGCTCAGATGGAACCTCCTGGGTGCCAGTTCGTGCCCATTGCCCCTTGTGCTGTCCCTGGGCACCACTGAGCAGAGTCTGGCCCCAGCCTCTTGCCCCCCACAGCTCCTTTAGCTCTCGCTGAGCATTGCTCAGCTCCCTCTGGGGCTGCTCTTCTGCAGGCTCAGCACCCCCAGGGCTCTCAGCTTTTGCTCCTCCCAGAGCTGCTCCAAGCCCCTCAGCACAGCCTGCTTTGGACTCTCTGCAGCCCGGGGAGCAGCAGCCCAGGTGCTGCACAGCACAGGTGAGGGTCCTGCCGTGCTGCAGTCAGACCCAGCCCTGCCTTCTGCCTTGCCAAAGCTGAGGGTGTGTGGGTGGTGTGCCTGGGCTGCGTGCCCACAGCGTTTTGTAAGGGCAGATGGCTGGGAGGCAGGAGGCAGCAGTGTCAGCACGGGATGGCTGGGGGGGGAGGCCAAGCTGGAGGAGGCTTCAGGGCAGAGATGAGCTCCCATTGCATCTGCCACTGGAATCCCCTCCTGCCCTCCTCCACCCCCTGCCGTGCTGACCTTTTCTTGCTCTTGGACTTGTCAACATAACCTCTGTGCTGAACTAGGAATGATCTCCTGCTGATCTGTGAAAGGTTCCTGGGAATCTCAATTGTGAGCTAATTTGGGGCTTGTATTTTGAGATTTTTTTCTCTCTCCTCCTGCTTGTTGGTTGCTTCCTTTTCTTTCTTTTTTCCCCCAGCACTTAGCTGGGTTTCATAGAATCACGGAACTGTCAGGGTTGGAAGGGACCTCAAGGCTCAGCCAGTCCCAACCCCCTGCCATGGGCAGGGACACCTCACACTGCAGCAGGTTGCTCACAGCCACATCCAGCCTGGCTGCAAACACCTCCAGGGGTGAGGCTGCCACCACCTCCCTGGGCAGCCTGTGCCAGTCTCTCACCACCCTCCTGGGGAACAACTTCTTCCTCACATCCAATCTCAATCTCCACATTTCTAGTTTTGTTACATCCCCCCAGTCCTATCACTCCCTGACACCCTCAAAAGTCCCTCCCCAGCTTTCTTGGAGCCCCCTGCAGATCCTGCAAGGCCACAAGAAGGTCTCCCTGGAGCCTTCTCCTCTCCAGCCTGCACAACCCCAACTCTCTCAGGCTGTCTCCAGAGCAGAGCAGCTCCAGCCCTCTGCTCCTCCTCGTGGCCCTTCTCTGGACACCTTCCAGCACCTCCAGATCCTTCCTGGCACAGAGGCTCCAGACCTGGACCCAGAGCTGCAGCTGTGGGCTCAGCAGAGTGGAGCAGAGGGGCAGAATCCCCTCCCTCACCTGCTGGCCACACTTCTCCTGCTGCAGCCCAGGCTCTGCTTGGCTCTCTGGGCTGCAAGTGCTGACTGCTGGCTCCTGTTGAGCTTCTCCTCCCCCAGCACCCCCAAGTTCTTTTCTCCAGGGCTGCTCTCAAGCCATGGAGCTCCTTCCACTGAGCTCCACAGCTTCCCCTGTCACTGCCAGTCTGCCCTGGGGGGTGGTGGTGGTGGAATCAGAGGAGCATATTTCGGTCCAAATCTGCAGTGGCAAACAACATGCTGTTTGTTCCAGCTCCAGCCTGGCTTCACACTGCTTGGAGAAAAGGGCAGGCGAGATGGGAGATGGCAGGAAGTTTGCTGGGGGAGAAAAGCAAATTTCAGCCCAGATGCTTTTGAGCAGCTGAACCATCAGGGCAGCTCTGTGCCGGATCCAGGGCCGGGGAAGCAGCGCTGCTCTTGGCCCAGGGATGGGTGCTGACACCAAGGGTGTCATCTGCAGAGCCATCTGACATCAACAGCCGGCTCTGAACCCTGCAGCCTGCTGGATGCCGCCACGCTGCAGCATAGCTGCCACCAAAAAGGCCTTCTCCATGCACCAAGGGCAAGGAAGTCAGAGTTTATTTGCTTTGTGGTGGAACTTAGGGGTGGGGAAAGAGCCTTCAACTAAAAGCAGTCAACCCTCCTCTCCCACAAAGAGGTCTCCAGACTATGACTTGCAAGGAGGATGTCCACTTTCCAGGGCAGCAGAGATGATGTCTGGTGGGGATGGGACTAAGGGGAATGGAGCAAAACCAGAAGTGGGGAGACTGGGATTGGGTGTTAGGAAGAAGTTGTTCCCCAGGAGGGTGGTGAGAGACTCTCACAGGCTGCCCAGGGAGGTGGTGGCAGCCTCACCCCTGGAGGTGTTTGCAGCCAGGCTGGCTGTGGCTGTGAGCAACCTGCTGCAGTGTGAGGTGTCCCTGCCCATGGCAGGGGGTTTGGAACTGGCTGAGCCTTGAGGTCCCTTCCAAACCCAAGAGTTCTGTGGCTCTGTGTCTTGAAGAACCATCCCTCATTGCCTGAGAGATCCTGAATGGCTCTCTGAGAGCTTTCTGCAGGCATCCCAGGGATTGGCTGAAACTTTTGGAATCCCCTGTGGGCGTCTAACCTCCCCACACTCCTTCACACATTGCTTTCTCTGGCTCTCTTGAGAGCTGGGCCATCCCTGGAGGGATAAGAAGGGCTGAGTTCTCCACCTCCAACCTCCTAACAGCTGAGCACTTGGTCCTGCTCCAGCCCACAGTATCCTCCCTTTCTGAGAGGCTTCCCAGTGTCTGCCTCCCACCTTCCCCCACCTTGAGAAATGGACAAGCAGCTCTGATGGTGGTGGAAGGAGCTGAATGGAGATGTGCTGGAGAAGGGAGGGCTTCTTGAGAGGGAGCACTTGAGGCAACTGAGTTTTACTGCTCACTGGCACCTTGGAAAACCTGACAGCATGGGGCTGGGAACACAATCAAGCACTTGCAGCAGAGACCCAGCAAAAGAAGCCATCCCCCTTGGACAGAGAAGGACCAAACCCAGCCTCCAGCTGCAGAGGAGCCATCAGGGTTTCCCAAAGGGCAGTGGCAGGCTTAGGGAGGTGAGCCAGCAGGCTCAGGCTGACTGCTAGGAGCAGGGAGCAGATAGCTTAACCAGGCTGGAGACAGGGCCATGAGACCCAGAGGACACCATAGAGGGCTGCTGGAACCCCCTGGAAGCTGCTAGACCGAGAAGAAGCCTAAAAACAAAGGGAAGAAGCCCCTGGACAGTGAGCAGGGCAAAGCTGCTTTACAACCTCTTTCATTTTCCCTCTCACTCCAGCACAAGAAGATTCTCACCGGGGTTTTTATGGTTCTCTTGTGGTCTGCTAAAAGCTGCCTTGTAAACCCTTTAGGCACTTCCCCCTCTAAGCTCTGACCAGCTTGGGAGCCCAGCTTGGGAGTGCCACCGTGTGCAAGCAGGGGTGTCAGGGCAGACCCCCCCCCAACCCCATCCTAAAGGACACCACAGCACAGGTGCTTGGGGCTCCAGGGGTCGTCTTTGCAGGCAGGTCTGTCAGCTGGCAGTGCTCCATCATCCCTCCTTACTCTCTAATTCCTCCTCTGATAGATGCAGCCAGCCCTTCTCCAAACCTGACATTTATAGCACCAGTTTGTGCTGGGTATAAATATAACCTGAATGCGTTGGAGGAGCAGGAAAATCGTTTAAATGTTCCCTTTGACAGCAAGTTTGAAGATTGCTGACACTAAAACCACTTACTTATATTGTTCTGTATCATCCTGCACTCAGCCTTCCATCATCCTCATTAGAGGCGTGGCAGCCACTTTGCACAGGGATGAGTGCAGTGGCTCGGCCCTCCCAGCCCCTGGCGCCTCCTGCCAGCCCCTGGCACCGCCTGCCAGCCCCTGGCACCTCCTCCCAGCCCCTGGCACCTCCTGCCAGCCCACCAGCCCCTCCTGCTCCCACCTAAAGCGAGAGGAGGGCCAGAGCCACACCAAGGGGAGAGCCTGCAGCCGGCCAAGTCTTATTTATTTACAGTCTCACAGTATCACTAAGGTTGGAAGAGACCTCGAAGATCATCGAGTCCAACCTGTCACCACAGACCTCACGACTAGACCATGGCACCAAGTGCCACATCCAGTCCCCTCTTGAACGCCTCCAGGGACGGCGACTCCACCACCTCCCCGGGCAGCCCATTCCAATGGCGAATCACTCTCTCGGTGAAGAACTTTCTCCTCACCTCCAGCCTAAACTTCCCCTGGCGCAGCTTGAGACTGTGTCCCCTTGTTCTGGTGCTGCTTGCTAGGGAGAAGAGGCCAACCCCTTCCTGGCTACAACCTCCCTTCAGGTAGTTGTAGAGAGCAATGAGGTCGCCCCTGAGCCTCCTGTTCTCCAGGCTAAGCAACCCCAGCTCCCTCAGCCTCTCCTCACAGGGCTGTGCTCAAGGCCTCTCACCAGCCTTGTTGCCCTTCTCTGGACACGTTCGAGTGTCTCAATGTCCTTCTTAAACTGAGGGGCCCAGAGCTGCACACAGGACTCAAGGTGTGGCCTAACCAAAGCAGAGTCCAGGGGCACAATGACCTCCCTGCTCCTGCTGGCCACACCATTCCTAATGCAGGCCAGGATGCCGTTGGCCTTCTTGGCCACCTGGGCACACGGCTGGCTCATGTTCAGGCGGCTGTCGATCAGCACCCCCAGGTCCCTCTCTGTCCGGTCGCTCTCCAGCCACTCTGACCCCAGCCTGTAGCTCTGCATGGGGTTGTTGTGGCCAAAGTGCAGCACCCGGCACTTGGACTTGTTGAATGCCAAGTCGTTGCCTGTGCCTAAGATTGGAGACTTGATGGGGTGCTTGGTGCCATGGTTTAGTTGATTAGGTGGTGTTGGATTGGTTGATGGGTTGGATGTGATGATCTGGAAGGTCTCTTCCAACCTGGCTTATTCTATTCTACTCTAAGTCGTGGGGTGTGCAGGCACAGACAAGCCTAAGGTGAGTGTGAGATGTGTGAGACAGGATCCCAGCATGGAGGGGTTGGAAGGGACCTCTGGAGCTCATCCAGTCCAAGCCCCCTGCTCCAGCAGGGCACCCACAGTAGCTTGCTCAGCAGCACAATGCCCAGGGTGGGCTGGAAGCTCTCCACACAAGGAGACTCCACAACCTCTCTGGGCAGTCTGCTCCAGGCCTCCAGCACCCTCACACCAAACAACTTTCTCCTCCTGCTCAGATGGAACCTCCTGGGTGCCAGTCTGTGCCCATTGCCCCTTGTGCTGTGCCTGGGCACCACTGAGCAGAGTCTGGCCCCAGCCTCTTACCCCCCACAGCTCCTTTAGCTCTTGCTGAGCTTTGCTCAGCTCCCCTCTGGGGCTGCTCTTCTGCAGGCTCAGCACCCCCAGGGCTCTCATCCTTTGCTCCTCCCAGAGCTGCTCCAAGCCCCTCAGCAGCTTTGTAACCTCTGCTGCACTCTCTCCAGCAATTCCCTGTCACACTTGAACTGGGGAGCCCAGAGCCAGCACTCCA
This sequence comes from Picus viridis, assembly GCA_033816785.1. Lineage (NCBI taxonomy): Eukaryota > Metazoa > Chordata > Aves > Piciformes > Picidae > Picus > Picus viridis. The sequence continues at coordinate 2,183,497 of CM066593.1, forward strand.
GCTGTGGCCTCCCTAGGGCAGAGTATGGAGAAGAGGAGCACACAGACCTACTCTCCTGTGTGCATGCTTGGACACCTTTACCCTCTCTTAGAGGTCAGCAGCTCTGGCTGATTTAAGTACCTGAAGTGCTCAGCTTTGCCCAGCCTCCACCATTTGGGGAGCATTACTACTGTCAGTTGTATGTGATGCTAAGGTTCCTACCTGGATTCAATGCTGCAAACATAGAGTCATGCAATCTCATACTGGTTTGGGTGGGAAGGGACCTTCAAAGCTCACCCTGTCCAACCCCCTGCAGCTAGCAGGGACAGCTGGAGCTGGAGCAGGTTGCTCACAGTTCCAACCAACCTCACCTGCAATGCTTCCAGGGATGGAGCATCTCCTACCTCTCTGGGCAGCCTGGGCCAGGCTCTCTCCACCCTCAGTGTCAAACACTTCTTCCTTCTCTCCACTCTCAATCTCCCTCTCTGAGTTCAAACCATCCCCCGTTGGCCTGCCCCAACATGGCCCTGCTCAAAACTCTGTCCCCACAGATGCTGATGGGGTTCAGCACCCCTTGGCCTCTCTCTGCCCCCTGACTGCATACCCACCTTGTGGGTGTGGAGGACCATGGGCAAAGCTGGAAGCACCTCCCTGCAAGCATGAGAACCCCTGGGGCTGACCATCAGCTGGACCCAGAGCCCTTTCTCCAGGGCATGGGCAGAGGTTGGTGCTTGCTGGCACAGGGGTGGCATTGCTTGCAGTGGGCAGGGTGCTGCTCCTTCCAGCTGGCCTCTGCCTGCTCCTGAGCAAGGACCTGTGCAGATCCAGCACGGGCTGCAAGCACAACCCTGGCACCAAGCTGCCAGTGCTGGTCCCCTGCAGGACACCTCCCCATGCCGTGCCAGAGCTGGAAGCAGAGCAGCTCACTCCGTGGGGACATTAAAGCAATGCTCAGGCAGCTGGTGCCCAGGAGGAGGTTCCTCCACTGCTCCCCATGGCTGCATGAGGCGGGAGGGGGTGGGGAGCGCGGCTGCAGGCTCTGGGGAAGGAGCAGGTAAGCGAGAGGCAGGGTGGCAGCCGGTGGCACATCGCGCTGCCGCGCCGGCTGCTGCAGACAGGAGCTGGGGGATGAGACAAGCACGATGCTTTAAAGGCTGGGGAAGAGAGATGAGCCCTCAGGTGCTGTTGTCTGCTTGTGACTGAGACAAAAGGCAGGCAGGGTGTGATGTGCAACGCGACTCCCAAGATCTGAGCAAAGAGGAGGATGAATGCCCTGCCCTGCCCATCTACAATGGCTTTCCCGGGCCCAATGAATGGAACCTCAGCTCTCCCAGGGCTCGTGATGGAACAGTGCTGAAGGACCTCAACCAGAGCTGTCCAGAGGCATGAAATACAAGAGCAAAAACGCTGCAGGAGCAGCAGCTCTCAAAGCCAGAGACGTTAAAGGGGGAGACAGTGATGAAAGGGAGAGCCGAGCGTCTGGTGACACAGCGCAGCAGACAGAGCTCCTCGCAAAGTTTGCAGCTAACTGCTCTGCAATTAAAGTCTCCTCAGGACCAGATAGATCAGGCTGGGCTCTGCTGGCAAGTGTCTGGCTGCTGGCAGTGCCCTGAAGAGCTGTCCTCTCACACAGCCACAGATTGCATCATGCTGGAAAGGACCCTTCGAAGGTCATCCTGTCCAACCCCCCTGCAGCCAGCAGGGACATCTCCAACTAGAGCAGGCTGCCCAAGGCTACGGCACATCTCATCTTGAGCATCTCCAGGCACAGGGCCTCCACCACATCCCTGGGCAGCCTGTTCCAGTGCTTCACCCCCTTCATGGTGCAGAACTTCCCCTTGATGTCCAACTTCAATCTCCCCTGCTCCACTTTCAAACTATTGCCACTCACCTTATCCCCACAACCCCCTTTCTGTAGGTCCCCTTCAGATACTGAAATGCAGCACTAAGCTCTCCCTGCAGCCTTCTCTTCTCCAGGCTGAACAGCCCCACACTCCTTCATCCTGTCTTCATACTAGAGGATCTCCAGCTCTCTGCTCATCTTTGTGGCCTCCTCTGGGCCTGCTTTCCCCTTCTGAATCCCAGGCTGGAGGAAAAAGATGTACAAGAATGGAGATGTCTGAAAGAAAGCTGGGGAGGGAGACTCGAATTTCTCAAAGCCTAAATGCCTGCATCAGAGGGCTGGAGCTGCTCTGCTATGAGGCCAGACTCAGAGAGTTGGGGTTGTGCAGTCTGGAGAGGAGAAGGCTCTCAGGAGACCTAATTGTGGCCTTCCAGTATCTGCAAGAAAGCTGGGGAGGGACTTTTGAGGGTGTCAGGGAGTGATAGGACTGGGGGGGATGGAGCAAGACTAGAAATGGGGAGATTGAGATTGGATGTTAGGAAGAAGTTCTTCCCCATGAGGGTGGTGAGAGACTGGCACAGGTTGCCCAGGGAGGTGGTGGCAGCCTCACCCCTGGAGGTGTTTGCAGCCAGGCTGGATGTGGCTGTGAGCAACCTGCTGCAGTGTGGGGTGTTCCTGCCCATGGCAGGGGGGTTGGGACTGGCTGAGCCTTGAGGTCCCTTCCAACCCTGACACTTCTGTGACTCTGTGTGCTGGCTGCCATGGAGCTCTGTCAGGTAGTGCTGCTGAGGGTGATGCCTCCAGCTGTGATTCTGTGAGCCTTAGAGGCTTGGGGCAGAGTGGCTGGAGAGCTGCTTGCTGGAGAAGGACCTGAGGGGTGATGATTGATGGCCAGGTGAATATGAGCCAGCAGCATGCTCAGGTGATCAAGAAGGCCAAAGGCATCCCGGCTTGGATCAGCAATGGGGTGGCCAGCAGGTCTAGGGATGTGATTGTCCCCCTCTGATCATCACTGGTGAGGCCACAGCTTGAACCTTGGCTTTAGCTTTGGGCCCTCCTCTGCAGGAAGGACACTGAGGTGCTGAAGTGTGTCCAAAGCAACCAAGCTGGTGAAGGGGCTCACGAGGAACGGCTGAGGGACCTGGGGTTGTTCAGCCTTGAGGTCCCTTCCAACCCTGACAGCTCTGTGATTCTCTGTAGTTCTGCCCTGACAGGAGGCTGGGCTGAGCTGCTGGCTGGGGGTGCAGCCGGTGCAGGGCTCCAGCCGGTGCAGGGCTCCAGCAGCAGCCACCTGCGCTCAGGGCCGCCGGGGCCGCGTCCGTGCCGGAGCCGCGTCCGTGCCGGAGCCGCGTCCGTGCCGGGGCCGCGTCCGTGCCGGAGCCGCGGCGGCGTGGCCCCGCTCGCCGAGGAGGGGATCGCTCCACGCCTGCCCTTGTCTCCGGTGATGCCAGGTGATGTTCTCTCCTGTAAACATGAGGAGAGCTGACATATGCTTGGCTTTCTGCTTGGCTGGCTCTGAAGCTTCGCCCTGGTTAATCCTCTGCCGAGGTGACACAGCGTGCGGCGTGGGCCAGAACCGGAGGTGACAGGAGCGGCGGTGTCAGTGGCACGGTGCTGAGCCGGGGTAAGCGAGTGGAAGGCAGCGAGAAACTGAACTGCCAGCAGGCAGGGAGAGGCTGGGAGCAGGACACTCAGCACAGAATCCCAGGATGACAGAGTGACAGAATCATAGAGTCATGGAACCACAGAATCACAGAATCACAGAGCTCCTCTCCTGTGAGGACAGGCTGAGGGAGCTGGGGTTGTGCGGTCTGGAGAGGAGAAGGCTCCAGGGAGACCTAATTGTGGCCTTCCACTATCTGCAGGGGGCTCCAAGAAAGCTGGGGAGGGACTTCTGAGGGTGTCAGGGAGTGATTGGACTGGGGGGGGGGTGGAGCAAAACTAGAAATGGGGAGGTTGAGATTGGATGTTAGGAAGAAGTTGTTGCCCATGAGGGTGGTGATACACACAAAATGATCATAGGATCATAGGATGTTAGGGGTTGGAAGGGACCTTTGAAGATCAAGTCCAACCCCCCTGCCAGAGCAGGACTATAGAATCTAGCACAGGTCTCACAGGAACACATCCAGATGGATCTTGAAAGTCTCCAGAGAAGGAGACTCCACAACCTCTCTGGGCAGCCTGCTCCAGGGCTCTGTGAGCCTCACAGGGAAGAAGTTCCTCCTCCTGTTGAGGTGGAACCTCCTGTGCTGGAGTTTATATCCATTGCCCCTTGGCCTATCCCAGGGTGCAAGTGACACCCATCTCTCAGATATTTATAAACATTGATTAAATCCCCTCTCAGTCTTCTCCTCTCCAGACTAACCACCCCCAGGGCTCTCAGCCCCTCCTCACAGGGCAGAGCTCCACTCCCTCAATCATCCTGGTGTTGTCTGCTAGTATCCAGGGGGAAAAAAATCACTCTTGCAGAACACTTGTTTTTGTTGTTAAAGCTGGTTATCTTGATCTGAAAAGCACAGATTTTCCTGCCAAGCAAAAGGATAATCATGGGAAGATTTCACTGGGATGGCCACCACTGAGCTTTATTTTATGAAGTGTTGGTGGGTTTGTTCTTTTCGTATGGGGGCAAAGCAAACGGTGAACTGCAGCTTTGTGTTATGAAAGATTTGTGGACAATAATGGTGTTTTAAAACCCCTTCTTTCACCACCACCTCCCCTTTCCCACCCTATCTGCCCCTTTTCCGCCCCACCCACCCCATTTCCCCCTCAAACCCCAGAGCACCTGGGCTCTGATGGAGTCTCCTCCCACCCCAGGTGTGGCCACTTGGCCCTCCCCACCCACTCCCCTATTTAATCCCTCCCAGGAAGGGCAGGAGCCCCAAGCTGAGCCCTTCTGGGCTCGAGGGATCCTCCTCTCATCGCTGGTGAGTGCCCCTGGTGCGCACTGGGTGATGGTGGTGGTGACAACAAAGGCCGGGGGGCCTGGTGGCCCCCGGTTGTTAGGAACATGATTCATGACTCCTCCAGTCTCATCCACGGGTGCTGGCTGGGCCTCCTCCCTGGGGCTGGGCTCCTCGGGGTGATATCACAGGATCACACAGTATCACCAAGGTTGAGACACTGGCACAGGTTGCCCAGGGAGGTGGTGGCAGCCTCACCCCTGGAGATGTTTGCAGCCAGGCTGGAGGTGGCTGTGAGCAAGCTGCTGCAGTGTGAGGTGTCCCTGCCCATGGCAGGGGGTTGGGACTGGCTGATCTTTGAGGTCCCTTCCAACTCTGCCAGTTCTGCCCGTGGTGGATCTGCACAGAATCAGAGAGTCACAGAATCACAAGATGATCACCCAGTCCAACCCCCTGCCAGAGCAGGGTCACCCAGGGCAGGTCACACAGGAAGGCATCCAGGTGGGTTTGGAATGTCACCAGCAAAGGAGGCTCCACAACCTCTCTGGGCAGCCTGCTCCAGGGCTCTGACACCCTCACAGTGAAAGTGCTTTTCCTCATGTTCCCATGGAACCTCCTCTGCCCCAGCTTGCCCCAAGTGCCCCTTGTCCTGTCATAGGACATCCCTGAGCAGAGCCTGGCTCCAGCCCTGCACATCTTTATCCCCAGCAACGAGGGCAGCCCTCAGGATCCTCTGCTCCAAGCCCCAGCTCCCTCAGCCTGGCCTCACAGGGAGATGTTCCACTGCCTGCAGCAGCTCTGTGGCTCTGGGCTGGACTCTCTCAAGCAGTTCCTTCTTCAACTGAAGGGCCCAGAACTGGACACAATATTCCAGATGTGGCCTCAGCAGGGCAGAGTAGAGGGGGAGGAGAACCTCTCTCAACCTGCTCACCACATCCCTTCTAACCCACCCCAGGATGCTGCTGGCCTTCTCGGTCACAAGGGCACATTGCTGGCTCCTGAGCATCCTTCTGTCCACCAGGTCCCTCTCCTCTGCACTGCTCTCCAACTCACTCACCTGTAGAGCAGGAGAAGGGAAGGCAGCACACACACAGAGCCTCCTGCTCTGCAAATGACCTCCAAGACCCAGCACCAGTTCCCTGCTGGGGTGTGAAATAAGCAGGGTGCCAACATACACTGCAGATCACATCCCTGGGCAGGGTCATAGCCTTGAGGAGGGAGGTCAGGGGAGCCTCTCGACCCCCACCATTTAAAAAGGCAAACTGGGATTGCACAAAGCTCTCAGGCTGCAGCCTCCCCAAGGGAGGAGTGAGGAAGGCTGTGCTGGTGACTCCCCAATGTCAGCATCTCTCTCTGCCCTGCTCCTCCATGCCCCAGGCTCTACCACCATGCTGCCACAGGCTGTGCCTGCTCAGCAGGGTCGGGGGAGCACAGAACTGCCCAGACTGGAAAAGACCTTTGAGCCCACTGAGGCCAATCATTAACCTAACACTGCCGAGTCCTTGGCTAAGCCCTGTCCCTCAGCACCACACAACTCTTAAACACCTCCAGGCACGGGGACTCCACCACCAGCCTGGGAAGCCTCTTCCAGTGCCTGAGAACCCTTGCTGGGAAGAAAATTTTCCTGACATCCAACCTGAACCTCCTCTGGCACAACTGAATGTTGTTGGCCTGTTGTCTTGACACTTGTTCCTTGGGAGAAGAGCCCAACCCCCACCTGCCTCCAATCCCCTCTCAGGGAGCTGTAGAGAGCAATGAGGTCTCCCCTCAGCCTCCTCTTCTCCAGGCTGAACACACCCAGCTCCCTCAGCTTCTTCTCCCCAGCCCTGTTCTCCAGGCCCTTCCCCAGCTTTGTTGCCCTTCTCTAGACCTGCTCCAGCTCCTCAGTGTCCTCCTTGGAGTGAGGAGTCCAAAACTGAACCCAGCACTCAAGCTGTGCTGAGCCCAGGCTCCTGCTGCCCACACCATTGCTGCTCCAGGCCAGGCTGCTGCTGGCCTCCTTGGCCTCCTGAGCACACAGTGGCTCATGTTCAGCCAGCCATCAATCACCACCCCCAGGTCCCTCTCTGCTGGGCAGCTCTCCAACCACTCCTCCCAAGCCTGGAGCTCTGAGGGAGTTGTTGTGGCCAAAGTGCAGACCCTGGCAGTGGCCAGGTGGCTGCAGCCTGTACCAGCCAGCCCCACCGAGGGCTCCTGGTTATTGACCCTGGCTTCAGAGGTTGCTCCTGAGGCACAGAGCTGCAGGCAAATCTGTCATCTGCCAGCCAGGCTTTGTGCTGTGGTTGCCTCCAACTGAAAACACCTCATAGGCTTCAGAGCCTGATGGAGGAGACCTCACTCAGCCCCTCCTTAGCATTCTTAGGCTGCTCTGCAGGAGAGCAGGACTCTCTCTCCTAACTGCTGTCCACCTAACCATGCTGCTGCTGGGGGCACCTCTGATGGTGTTTTCCTTTCACACTGAACACACCTTTGTAACTCATACTCTGCTCTCCCCATGCATCATCATCCTCCATCCAGACCATTCTATGACTGGGAAGATGACAGCACTGCCCTCATGTTTCCCAGGACCATCTGCTCCTCTTCTTCCTGGATAAGGAAGGAAAGTCCCCGGCTGGTGGAGATCACCCAAAGATCCAAGACCCTCCACGGAGCACAGGCTCCCAGCCCTCCTGCTGGTTTGCTTTGCCATTTGGCTGTCCTCCTGGCTACATGTCTCTGCCTGCTCTCTCCCTCTCTTTCAGCCCCTTCTCACCCAAACCACAATAGAATAATACAATAGAATAAACCAGGTTGGAAGAGACCTTCAAGATCATCGAGTCCAACCCATCAACCAATCCATCCCACCTAAACAACTAACCCATGGCACCAAGCACCCCATCACCTCCAGTGATGGTGACTACACCACCTCCCTGGGCAGCACATTCCAATGGGCAATCACTCTCTCTGTGTAGAATTTCTTCCTAACATCCAGCCTAAACCTCCCCTGGCACAGCCTGAGACTGTGTCCTCTTGTTCTGGTACTGACTGCCTGGGAGAAGAGACCAACCCCCTCCTGGCTACAACCACCCTTCAGGGAGTTGCAGAGAGCAATGAGGTCTCCCCTGAGCCTCCTCTTCTCCAGGCTAAGCAACCCCAGCTCCCTCAGCCTCTCCTCACAGGGCTGTGCTCCAGATCCCTCCCCAGCCTCGTTGCCCTTCTCTGGACACCTTCCAGCATCTCAAAATCCTTCCTGAACTGAGGGGCCCAGAACTGGACACAGGACTCAAGGTGTGGCCTAACCAGTGCAGTGTACAGGGGCAGAATGAGCTCCCTGCTCCTGCTGGCCACATTGTTCCTGATGCAGGCCAGGATGCCATTGGCCCTCTTGGCTGCCTGGGCACACTGCAGGCTCATGTTCAGCCTACCATCAACCATCAACCAGTACCCCTAGGTCCCTCTCTGCCTGGCTGCTCTCCAGCCACTCTGACCCCAGCCTGTAGCACTGCCTGGGGTTGCTGTGGCCAATGTGCAGATTGAATGTGTTCAATCTCATGCCCTTGGACTCTGCCCATCTGTCCAGCCTGTCCAGGTCCCTCTGCAAAGCCTCTCTGCCCTCCAGCAGATCAACTCCTGCCCCCAGCTTGGTGTCATCTGCAAATCTACTGCTGATGGACTCAATGCCCTCATCCAGATCACCAATAAAGATGTTAAAGAATATGGGGCTCAGCACTGATCCTTGGGGCACACCACTAGTGACAAGGCACAAGTCCCTCACCTGCCCCAGCATGGTCTGCTCTGAGAGCCAGGTTATCGGAGAGCGGCGAGGGAAGACAGCAGCAATCAATGTGATTGATAAGCATGCTTCAACTTTATTGCCCGGATACACAGTTTATATAGCATCTCAGTTAAATATGCACAAGCGTCACTATTCTATTGGTCACTGACTGAAGGCAACATTATAATATCCAGCCCACTTGCAATTAGGTCTGTGTACAATATCAAAGGCTCTGTGTACATTCTTAGAAAACTCCCTTCTCACTAGCTCTTCCTTTCCCATCCAATTATCCTACCTAGCTCTTCCTTTCCCATCCAGTTATCTTGCAAACACACAGCCACGAGAACAGCTGCAAGGCCATAGTGACCTCACTGCCTCAGCATGCCAGCTAACTATGGGCAGTAAACAACAAGATGGAGTACGGCCTACACATTCTGCTCAAGTAGCTGTTCCACAGAGACATGTCCCTTAGATTTAAGCCATTCTCCAACAATTCCCCCCTTTTTCTTTTGTACAAGAAAAGCTCGAGATGTTACCTCATTTACACTTCGCATAATACATCCATATGCAATACGCAAAACAAGCAATATCAACAAAACAATGCCAATCCAGCGTAAACCTTCCTTAAACAGACCTAATAACCAAGGAGACATATTTCCAAACCAAGATTGAAACCATCAATCAAAAGGATTTACATTTTTAACAATTGATTGAGTATGATTTTCTAACCAAGCAATCTTTTTATAAATTGATTGACTGTGATCAGACAAATTAAAACAACACATGCCTTCAAAATCCTGACAGCCATGACCATTAGCTAAAAGCAAGAAATCAACAGCAGCTCTATTCTGTAAATATGCATGCCTTAAACTATTTTGATCTAAAAGCAATTGATTTAAAATATCAGTAGTAACATTAGCTTGTTTAACTGACCAACAAGCCAATTTCTCAATTTGCGTTAAAGCTTGCTTAGCAGCAAGACCAGGAATAAAGAGAGAAGCAAAGATATTTGCTGTAGCTGACCATAAAGCTATAACATTTTTGCCACTTCCATCCAGATGGAGCAAGGATCACTTTTGTCGATGTTGTAGTGCAGCAGAGAAGTTTACTCAGTCCCGATGTCGAGGAACAAAATAGGATAAGCTTTCCCAGATAACACAGACCTCCATAGGCATTTCTTGGTATTCCCTGCCATGCTCTGTCACCACAGATCAAAACAATTCCCCACAAGTGACCACACATCGCACTATTATAGATTATTGGTCAAGCTACTACTAACAGGCCAGGTTGTTGATGCAGGTGCGTGTCCTGTTATTCCCAGATAACTTTCTGTGTTTATAGCTACCAGTGTCCTGCTTTAGTTACATGCTGCAGGCACAGCACTGTTTTGCTACACTGCTAGCAACTCTTGCACTTGTGCTGAGCATGGCCTACCACCATGTCAGGCTCTAAAGCCTACACTGCCAGATTGCTCACACTGCTCGTGCTGGCATTGCCACAATTCCCCCTTTTTGGTTTTGTGAGCAATCTGCTCATGGGAGTTGTTCTCATCCCATACAAGATACAACTTACAAACACAGAAGCAAGCAAGTTAAAGCTAAGCTGTATAGCAAAAGCAAAAGTTCTATAACACAGCATGTCTAACAAACTGATGTAACCCATACAAGGCACAATGCTTAATTTGAGCTAGTTAGAATGTTCTAAAAGAGCTGGCATAATACATGGTCAAAGATAACAGACATTGTAAAGAAGAACTCAGATCTTAATAGTTCCGATCTTGACATTTCACTCTTCTTATTGACAGAGAAGACTTGGTTATGCCTGAACACAATGCACACAGAGATTAAGACACAAATGCAATCCTTAGCACTGTCTTTTACAATCTCCTTTAGTGGCATGTTGCATCGTTATTTTTCTCTAGGATGGTCAAAAATCATAAATTGTTTAATGGTAGCAAGATTTCTTTCATCTGTAAAGGTAGATCTGGCCAGGCTCTAGCTTCACAGACAGAAAACTGGCAGGCAAACCAGCAAGAGCAAAAAGGCTTCATTGCTTTGCCCAATAGAAAATTACACATACAAATGTGGTTTTGCTCATCCTAGTAATACTGATCTCCTAATGTATACACAACAGTTAAACAATAGAATAGAATACAATAGCAGTCATGACACCCAGTTATAAGTTAAATGCTTTCTGTTGTTGACATCTTAGATTATGGTGACAGTCGCTGAGGTCAGTGCTAAGCAGGTTTGCTGACTGACATTTTCATGACAGTTGTGTCGTGTTCATGCGTCTTGTGGTGAGAGGGTTGCGACACTTTGCAAAGTTGCTGTTTCTAAGTGTTCACATGAACTATCTCTTGTTAGTACCATTAAAAAAAACTTTTTTTTTTTTTTTTTTTTTCCCTTTTTTTCTTTTTTTTTTTTCTTTTTTTTTTTTTTTTTTTTTTCTTTTTCTTTTTTGGCATTCATGTGTGTGTTGTTGTCTCCAACCTAAAATGAAAATAAATTTTGAGTTTCCCTCTAAGTGTGTAAAAATACAGCAAACTGGTGAGACAACATATAAGCTCGTATAAACATTTTCTCTAATCACACAACAATCAACCAACCATAATATTCAGTCCTAATTCACATGGTGCTGTGGTGCTTTCTTCTGATCGATGCTTTTGTTCCCAGATTATCATAGCAGTTACTGCGATCGATGTTCAACTTCACAGGAAATGCTGTTTCCTCATAGCCTTGATTCTTCTGCACATTAGCTAAAGAATACTTTTTAAAATGAATACTTATTTGCTACAAACCTTAACTATATTACATGGAGCTCCTTTAAGATGCCGGCACACAACTAAGAAGGTTCGAACCAAAACAAATCTTACAATATAAACTCATTACTAAGTGCTTATACCTTACTACAATTACTATGTACTAAATACCTGTAAATACCAAATGCTTATTATTCATTATGCTTACTAGAAAGACTTAGCAAAACTCTAAATAACACAATTCTAAAAGACATTACAATCAAAAATAATGAAATTAACACTGTTGCTTTAAATCAGAGCAGAGCTTTGGTAGACTAGAGTCGTACCAGAAAAGAGGGGGGGGCGGGGTGTAGCTAGCAAGGTGCGCAGTAGTTGCAATTGTTGCTGCGGTAGGGTCTTAACAACTTGCAGCCTATCATGTCTGAGCGTCCACTGTTCCACCCACACTGGATTAGCTGTTTTCCATTTTAATTTGATGGTTGGTTGCTGACCAGAAGCCACTACAGAAAAGGAACAGTAATGAGTCTTGCTCCTAGCTAACCTAAGGCATCTCAGCCCAATAGAGCAACTGAAAGGGTTAACACGTGCGGTCTTACAGTGACTGATTTGCCGTCATAAAAGCTAACTGCACTGGCTCTTTGCTAACCCAGGCTGTTTGGATACCTTTTAAACCCATGACGAGATACAATAGTGACATCAGCTCCAGCATCCACACTCAGAATCTATTGAACCAGGAATTATGAGGATGCCCTGTCTAAAGGCAGACGATCTGCCAATTAACAGAGCACAGGGTTTGTGACCCAGAGGACCGTGCTGATGGGACTCGACAACATTTTGCGGACTCGAGAATGACCTGTTGGTAAAATGCTGAGAACCTGTTTAGCCTTTTCGCTAGCATTGTCAAATGCCAGAATAATACCACAGGAGATGCATGTACAGGAAAACCTACAGATTCTCCATCTATCACTGCATTTCTCACAATGCCTTTCCACCGGCTCAGCGAGACAGTTCCCCGTCCCTCCCACCTGCCGATCCCTTACACTATTGTCCCATCGGAATTCGGTTGTAGCCTCCGTCGCAGTGATGTTTTCTGCTGACAATGTCTGGGACGTAGGAGGCGGGGGGGGGGTGAGCGCAGCTGAAGCCGCTGGTGCTGGCCGCTGCCGGGCCGCCGCCGGGCCGCCGCCGTGCCACTGCTGTGGCTGCTGCCGTGGAGGCCGCTGAGGGGGCCGCTGGGGGGGCCCGCTACAGTCCGTGCTGCCGGTGTCGGTGGTGCGTCGGTCGGTGCCGCCTCGGTCGGAGCCGTCGGTGCCCGCGGGGGCCGTCGGGGCTCGCGGGAGGGGTGCGGTCACAAGAATGCCGTAGCCGCGAGCCTCCAAGCGCTCCATTTTTTCTTAAGAGGTGCTGTGAAACAAAGTTGGCACTGTTTGAATTTCTCAGCGTCGGTGTTGTCTTCTTCCGAATACAAGCTGTCGTTGGCGATATTAGAGGAAGATCTTGATGAACGGGATCAAACACGCTGAAACACGAGTTTCGCTGCCTTTTTATCGCTTTCTCCCTGCTGGGGTGCTGGCAGGTATTTAGCACCTCATCCCACAGCTGGGCTGCAGTTTTGTCCCATGCTTCGGAAGTGAAAGCTTCGGTTGCTCTGGGGATAAAATCATGACTCCGGGCCCAAGCTAATAGCCCTTTCAAAATCCCAGAATCGTCAGTAATACCTCTCACGGAGAGAATAGTTAGCTCTTCCAAAATGCCAGAATTGTCAGTAATACCTCTCACGGAGAGAACAGTTTGGAGAACGTTTAGCACAGCCTCTTCTGTTTCACGGAGTGCTTCGCCGTGCCTCTCCCCAGCCGCTTTTACAGCTTTATAGCAGTTTTGTCACCATATACGACCCAGTCCCACAGTTTGTTTCCATATTCTCTCCAATACATCAACATTAAACACATCCTCTGAGGACTTGACAAGACCATTCTCTTTACAAACTGCAATAAAAGTTCAGGACGCTTCTTTAAATCCACATCCTCTACACTGCGTTTCTCAAGGAAACTTTTAAGTAAGTTAAGAGCTACTTCGCTTTCCATCCCTTAGTGCAGCCTTCAAACCCGTGAAAAGCCGACAGCAGCTCTTACCCGGACGGCGAGCCAAATTCCAGCTCAGGCACGGTACGAACTCCCTACGCCAGCGTTGAGTCGCACTTTTGCCCCTCGATTCGCTGCTAATCGATGCTTTTCCGGGCTCGCCACCACCCCGACAGCAAGAAGGTCTCCGAAAGCCTCCTATTCCGCGTCCGACAGCAAGAAGGTCTCCGAAAGCCTCCTATTCCGCGTCGGGGGTTCTCTCCCTTTCCCACTGGATCGTCCGTCCCTGTTCGTGGCGCCAGATATCGGAGAGCGGCGAGGGAAGACAGCAGCAATCAATGTGATTGATAAGCATGCTTCAACTTTATTGCCCGGATACACAGTTTATATAGCATCTCAGTTAAATATGCACAAGCGTCACTATTCTATTGGTCACTGACTGAAGGCAACATTATAATATCCAGCCCACTTGCAATTAGGTCTGTGTACAATATCAAAGGCTCTGTGTACATTCTTAGAAAACTCCCTTCTCACTAGCTCTTCCTTTCCCATCCAATTATCCTACCTAGCTCTTCCTTTCCCATCCAGTTATCTTGCAAACACACAGCCACGAGAACAGCTGCAAGGCCATAGTGACCTCACTGCCTCAGCATGCCAGCTAACTATGGGCAGTAAACAACAAGATGGAGTACGGCCTACACATTCTGCTCAAGTAGCTGTTCCACAGAGACATGTCCCTTAGATTTAAGCCATTCTCCAACACCAGGTGAAGGATCTGAGCTGGTTTCAAATGCAGACTGCCCAAGAAGCTCTGGCTTCTTCGAGCCACTGGAGTCTCTTGACCCCATTCTGAGGTGCAGGAGGGAGCACCAGACCCCACGAGCTGACGTGGCTGTCAGCGACTTGAAAGGACAACCTCCATCCTCTGATGCCTTCTGGGTACCAGCTGCACCCAAGGCTCAGCTGCCATATGGTGAGAGCTGTGCTGAGTCACAGCATCCAGCAGCCTCCAGCACCACGACCCTGCTGTGTCCTCACCACCAGGACATCCCAGGACAGAGCTGTCCCTGGGCTCTTGAATGCTTCCCTGGGGTTCAGGACACCAGGAGACGCCAGCTTTAAGCTGGAAGAGAGGAGACTGAGACTGGAGATTAGGAATTCTTTACAGAGAGGGTGGGGAGACGCTGGAACAGGTTGCTCAGGAAGGTTGTGGCTGCCCCCTCCCTGGAGGTGTTCAAGGCCAGGCTGGATGAGGCCTTGAGCAAGCTGGGCTGGTGGGAGGTGTCCCTGCCCATGGCAGGGGGTTGGAACTGGATGGTCTTTAAGGTCCCTTCCAACCCAAACCATTCTATGATTTAGGTCTTGGGTGGGGGGAAGGTCTTGGGGGGGGGGAAGGTCTTGGGTGGGGGAAGTTCATGGAGCAGATCCTCCTGGAGGCACTAATGACTCAGAAGAACAGTGAAGAGGTGATTGGGAATAGTCAGCATGGCTTTGCCAAGGGCAAATCCTGCCTGACAAACCTGGTGGCCTTCTATGATCAGGTGACAGCATTAATAGATGAGGGGCGAGCAACTGATGTCGTTTACCTGGACTTGAGCAAAGCCTTCGACACTGTCCCACACCACCTCCTGGTTGTGGGTGACATGGACAGTGGCATCGAGTGCACCCTCAGCAAGTTTGCTGATGACACCAAGCTGTGTGGTGCAGTGGACACGCTGGAGGGAAGGGATGCCATCCAGAGGGACCTGGACAGGCTGGAGAGGTGGGCACAAGCCAACCTCATGAGCTTCAACAAGACCAAGTGCAGGGTCCTGCATCTGGGTCGAGGCAATCCCAGGCACAAATCCAGGCTGGGCAGGGAAAGGCTGGAGAGCAGCCCTGAGGAGAGAGACTTGGGGGTGCTGGTGGACGAGAAGCTCAACAGGAGCTCTCAATGTGCACTTGCAGCCCGGAAAGCCAATCAGATCCTGGGCTGCATCAGGAGAAGTGTGACCAGCAGGTCAAGGGAGGTGCTTCTCCCCCTCTACTCAGCTCTGGTGAGACCCCACCTGGAGTACTGCGTCCAGTTCTGGAGCCCCTATTACAGGAGGGATGTGGACGTGCTGGAGCGTGTCCAGAGAAGGGCCACGAGGATGATCAGAGGGCTGGAGCACCTCTCCTATGAGGACAGACTGAAGGAGTTGGGGCTGTTCGGTCTGGAGAAGAGAAGGCTCCGAGGTGACCTCATTGTGGCCTTCCAGTATCTGAAGGGGCCTACAGGAAGGCTGGGGAGGGACTGCTCAGGATCTCAGGTAGTGATAGGACTAGGGGGAATGGAATGAAGCTGGAAATGGGGAGATTCAGGCTAGATGTGAGGAAGAAGTTCTTCCCCATGAGAGTGGTGAAGCCCTGGAATGGGTTCTCCAGGGAGGTGGTTGAGGCCCCGTCCCTGCAGGTGTTTAAGCCCAGGCTGGACGAGGCTCTGGCCAGCGTGATCTAGTGTGGGGTGTCCCTGGCCATGGCAGGGGGTTGGAACTAGATGGTCCTTGTGGTCCCTTCCAACCCTGACTGATTCTGTGATTCTATGATTCTAAGTTTGGGTTGATTCAGTGTTCCTATGAGCTGAGGGACATGAGTGCCTCCAGCTTTGCTTTCTCTTCCCCGGGACCATCCCATCACCTTGTTCCCTGCCTGGGCATGATCTCCACTGAGATGTGGTGGGAGATAGAAGCCACACCAGGCTCTGTCTGGGACTTTGAGGCATGGTGGGGGCAGGGGGTGGGAGGGGTGGATCTTTTTATTGCCGGATTAATAATTGAAGGGGACAAAATGAAATCCACGGCGCTGAGAAACGGAGTGATCCGCACCGAGCTGGGGGTTACCCACATCTTGCTGCTCACAGCCAAACCTCTCTGTGTCCCCCCACCTCACCCCTCTAAGCCCCCTCATTTCCACTTTGTCCCCTTCCTCTTGGATGCAGACCCTCCAGCCCCCTCAGTTCCAAGCTGCCCCCGCTCCTCTCGGAGGCAGGCGCAGCAGTGAGCGCTTCCCACAGTCAAGCTCATTTCCGTGCCTCCAGCTTCAGGAGCTGCTGCTCCTGAGACACCAGATCCTGGCCAAGTAGATTTGGCACTGAGAAGGGGGACAATTCACAGCCAAGACAACTTACCTGGATGGAATTAATCAAAGCCAGCAGCAGCAGCAGCAGCAAGTTTCTTGGCTGGCTGGCAGGCTGTGCCCGCCCGGCTGTGCGCAGCGGAGGCTGAATGGGGCTGCAGGAGCACAGGCCCCACGCAGGAGATTGGCACAGCTCTCTGATAATAAATTGTGCAAAGAACAGCAAGAAAAGGGAGGGGAAGGGGGGGGGGGGAAGCCCAACCAAGAAACATATCTCTCTGCTGATTTTGATGTGCAGGCAGCCGTGCTATCTTCCATCTCCAGCTCAGCGTGCAGCTCACAGCAGCCCAGGCCGGCCGGCTCCATGCTCCCAAGCAGATGAGGGGGATGATGGAGATGTGGAGGAAAGAGATTGTGCTGGAAGGGTGGGCAAGGTGTATGTTGAGTGGGAAACTGGGGGGAGGGGGACTTGCTCCCATCAGGAAGTCTGAGTGATTGCCAGGGCTGCTGCCAAGGTGGGCTGAAGATTTGGCTTAAGCCGGAGCAAAGGGAACTAGCGAAGGGGTCTCAGCTCCTTCCTGGGGTGGAGCAAGGGGACTCAGCCAGAAAAGAGAAGAGACAATGCAGATTCCTTGTTAAATCATCCCTTAGGGCACTGAGCCCACTGCCACAGAATCCCAGTGTGGTAGGGGTTGGAAGGGACCTCTGGAGACCCCTGCTCCAGCAGGGCACCCACAGCAACTTGCCCAAGAGCACAGTGCCCAGGGGGGTTGGAAGCTCTCCACACAAGGAGACTCCACAACCTCTCTGGGCAGTCTGCTCCAGGCCTCCAGCACCCTCACACCAAACAACTTTCTCCTCCTGCTCAGATGGAACCTCCTGGGTGCCAGTTTGTGCCCATTGCCCCTTGTGCTGTGCCTGGGCACCACTGAGCAGAGTCTGGCCACAGCCTCTTGCCCCCACAGCTCCTTTAGCTCTTGCTGAGCATTGCTCAGCTCCCCTCTGGGGCTGCTCTTCTGCAGGCTCAGCACCCCCAGGGCTCTCAGCCTTTGCTCCTCCCAGAGCTTCTCCAGGCCCCTCAGCAGCTTTGTAGCCTCTGCTGGGCTCTCTCCAGCAGTTCCCTGTCCCTTGAACTCGGGAGCCCAGCACTGGCCCCAGTGCTCCAGCTGTGGCCTCACTAGAGCAGAGTGGGGGCAGAGGGAAATGTTTCTCGACCTGCTGGCCACCTACTTTTAATGCACCCCAGGAGCTCATTGATCTCCTTGGCCACAAGAAGACACAGGAACTACCTGGGGCAGATCTGACCCAGAAAGCCAGGCTGGAGGCCTCCCAAGGTTGCAACATCCAGCTCCCAGCAGACAGTGTCAGCTCATTTCCTTCCTGGATGAACGATGGTTTATCATCAGAGCAATTTGGTTTCTTAATCCCCTTCCTCTTAGGAGGCAGTTTGGGAGCTCACTGCTCCAGTGCTAGAAAGATGCTGCCAATTTCCATCTGGGATTTCATGGTCCCTTCACCCCCATTTGGTGCCATATCACTATTCTCCTTAAATGGCACTGGGGTTTATTTTCCTTCTGTTAGGAACAGCAGTTGAATTCCTGCTTAGGAGCTCTGAAATATTGCTGTGAAAATCAAGGAGATGAGCTGACTTATCAGGGGAGAAAAATACCAGAAGGGCTAATGCCTGGCTCAGGAGCTGCACAGCCACTGAATAACACAATTTCTCCTGCAAGTCAAGAGCCTGGGGCAGCAGAGGACCTTGGGGAATGTGGGCAAAGCAGAACTTCCAGTCAGGCAAAGGAACAGTCATGAAAACACCTTCCAACAGCAATCTGTAGGGGTCTGTGGCCCTGGGCAAGCTGTCCAGTGGCAGGAAGAGGCTCTGCAGGGTTGTTGGTCCTCTCTGACCCTGCCTTAGGGCCACAGAATCATAGAATTGTTCCACTTAGAAGAGACCTCTGAGCTCATCCAGTCCAACCATCAGCCCACCACCACCACAGCCATCAAACCATGTCCCCAGGTGCCATGGCCACAGGTTCCTTGAAAGCCTCAAGGGATGGGGACTCCACCACCTCCCTGGGCAGCCTGTGCCAATGTCTCACCTTCCCCATCATGTCCAAGCTGTGCCTGTGGGGTTTTGCTTTTTGGCCATCTTTATTCTCAGTTCCTTTGGTCTGAGGACAATTTGCATGGTCTCCTGCACTGCAAAAGGGAGAAAGAGCCCTTGTGGCCAGGAAGGGCAATGGTCTCCTGGAGGGCATGAAGAAGAGTGTGACCAGCAGGTTGAGGGAGGCTCTCCTTACCCTCTACTCTGCCCTAGTGAAGCCACAGCTGGAGGATCGTGTCTGGTTCTGGGCTCCCATATTCAAGAGGGGCAGGGAAATACTAGAGGGAGTCTAATGGAGGCTATGAGGATGATGAAGGGACTGGAAGATCTGTGTGAGGAGGAAGGGATGAGAGCAGACCCCTGGGGCTATTGAGCCTGCAGAAGAGCAGCCCCAGAGGGGAGCTGAGCAATGCTCAGCAAGAGATAAAGGAGTTGTGGGGGGCAAGAGGCTGTGGCCAGACTCTGCTCAGTGGTGCCCAGGCACAGCACAAGGGGCAAGGGGCACAGACTGGCACCCAGGAGGTTCCATGTGAAGAAGAGGAGAAAGTTGTTTGGTGTGAGGGTGCTGGAGGCCTGGAGCAGGCTGCCCAGAGAGGTTGTGGAGTCTCCTTGTGTGGAGAGCTTCCAACCCCCCTGGGCATTGTGCTGCTGGGCAAGCTGCTGTGGGTGCCCTGCTGGAGCAACAGGGCTGGACTGGATGATCCCCAGAGGTCCCTTCCAACCCTCACCATGTGGGAATTCTGTGATCCTGTGCTCCAGAGCTCTGGACAGTCCTCTCTCAGTCACCCAAAGACAGCCACACAGCAGCCATTACCTCTGTGGCTCTTTCCCCACTCCAGACCAAGGCTGAAGCCTCTCCTGCTTCCCAGTGCAGCACAACTGCAGCCTGTCACTGACTCATTCGTTGGCATGAAACCAGCAGACAGTTTTGTGCCCGTTACCACCTCACCACTTAGCTTCTTCTGAAGGTGGGGTCCATCAGCTTGAGGGTCCCCTAGGCAGGAGCCTCTCTGCCCACCATGGGCCAGAGCACAGCGACCGGCAGGAGGCTGTGGGGACATCTGTCCCAGGGCTGTCAAGGTCTATGCAACACAACAGTCAACAAGACATGTGCCCTCAGGCAGAGCTCAGATATTAAATTCCCCAGTGGAGTGGAGTTCCCAGCTTTAATAATTACCCTCAGCCAGTTCAGCAAAGGCTTCTGGAAATCTTCTGATGGGAAGTGCATAATTTAAGTGCAAGGTACTTGCATTGTTGTTAGTGGTTAGTGGTTAGATCTGTGCCAGGTCTGCTCTCCTTTAACATCTTCATCTGATCTGCAAGAGGGAGGGTAAAGAGCATGTTAATTAAATTTGCAGAGGATATGAAATGGGAAGGTGCTGCAAATCCTGGCAAGGACAAAGAGCTAACAGATAATGCAGCGGGAAAAAGAAGGGTCAGGCCTAGGAAGGAAACAGCCAAATGAAATTCATTCTGAACCAAATGCAAAGCAAATCCAGCTGGGGAAATATAATTTAACACCATGGAGACTGGGAGGGAGAGGTTTGGTAAGCAAGCAAAAAGCCAGGCAGCCCGAGGGACGGCAAGCTGCATCAGGCTTTGCCACGCGGGCTGGGGAGGTTGCAGAGCAGGGGGCTGCCTGCAGACAGCTTCCGGCCTTCCCTGCTTGCTGCTTGCCTGCTCAGGGTGCCACTGAGGGTTGCCCCACCTCTGTGTGAGGAGCAGCTAGGGGCCGTGAGGTTCCTTCAGAATCACAGAGCTGTTGAGGCTGGAAGAGACCCTGGAGATCACCAACTCCAGCTGCTGCTTGCCTGGAGCTCACAACGCCGCCACTGCTGCTGCTAAGCCACTGCCCCTGAACCCCCTCCCTCTGAACCCCCTCCCTCAGCACCACATTGACAGGGCTTTCCAACACCCCCAGCAATGGGGGCTCCACCACCTCCCTGGGCAGCCTGGGACAGCGCCTGAGGGCCCTGCTGTGGAGGCATCTTTCCCAACATCCAACCTGAACCTCCCTTGGCAAATCCTGAGGCCACCTCCTCCTGCCCTGTCGCTCGCTGCATGTGAGAAGAGACCAACCCCCACCTGGCTCCAGCCTCCTTGCAGGGAGCTGGGAGGGTGATGAGGTCTCTCATTGCTTAAGCAAAATCAGGGTTATTCGAGTTCAAGGCAACCCAGGCCCAGTTTGGGGCCAGAGCAGAGGATGGGACCCATGAGAGCACCCCCAATGTCCCCTTCCCCACTGCATGCCCACATCTGCAGCCCCCCACTTAGATCAGGCTACAGAGCTGGGGGAACTCCAGAGACAAGCACCAGCTTTGTGCTGGGGGCATCTCTTGACACCCTCTGGTGTAGGTGAGTCGAGCACTGGGCTCATATTGAAACCTCCAGAGCACAGCACAGGAGGCAGTCCCTCAAGCTCCTGCCAGTGCCCTGGAAGCTCACATTGCCACCGTCTCTCACCGTGCAGCCACCACATCAACACCTCCAGCACCTCCTGCCAGGGAAGTCTGCTGCAAACACCTCCACATTACCTGCCTCCTCCTCCATCAACTCCTACCTTGTCACTGTGTCACCTCTGTCCCTGCCAATGCCTCCCCATCCTCACAGCACCAACACCAAGCAGCAGCATCCCAACCGCTCCTGGGCGTCCCTAAACTTGGGACCAGCTACTCAGCTTGAATGACAGACTGGTCTGGATTGGAAGGGACCTCCAGAGGTCATCCAGTCCAAGCCCCCCTCCAAAGGTCATCCAGTCCAAACCCCCCTGCAGTCAGCAGGGACATTTTGCACTAGATCATTCTGCCCAGAGCCTCATTGAGCCTCACATTGAGCCTCATCTTTAGGGATGGAGCCTCAGCCACCTCCCTGGGCAACCTGTTCCAGTGTTCTCCCAACCTCATGGTGCAGAACTTGCTCCTCACATCCAACCTCAATCTGCTCTTCTCTCATTTCAAACCATTGCCCCTGGTCCTGTCCCTGCAGGCCTTTGCAAACAGTCCCTCTGCAGCCTCCTTGTAGCCCTCTTCAGGTACTGGAAGGTTGCTCTTAGGTCTCCCTGGAGCCTTCTCTTCCCCAGGCTGAACACCCCCAGCTCCCTCAGCCTGGCCCATAGCAGAGCTGCTCCAACCCCCTGATAACTTTTATAGCCCACCTCTGGACCTGCTCTATCAGGTCCTTTCTGTCTTGAGGGCTCCAGACCTGTACACAGCACTCCAGGTGAGGTCTCACCAGAGCAAAGTGGCAGAATCACCTCTCTGGCTCTGCTGGCAATGCATCCTTTGAAGCAGCCCAGGCTTGTGATTTGCCTTCTGTGCTGCCAGCTCACACTGCCTGCTCCTGTCCAGCTTCTCATCCATCAGCACCCCCAAGTCCTTTTTCCACAGGGCTGCTTTCTATCACCTCCTCCCCCAGTCTGTATTGACAGTGAGGATTGTTCCAGCACAGAATGGTCTGGATTGCAAGGAACCTCCAAAGCTCAACCCCCTGCGCTCAGCAGGGACATCCTCTGCTAGATCAGGTTGCCCAGTGCCCTGCCCAGCCTCACCTCGAATACCTCCAGGGAAGGGGATGGAATTATGGCATTGCACTGTGCCCATGGCATCGTGCTCACCCCCAGGGCTGGTCCCTTGCCCCTCTGGGACATCACCTCCACGGGCCACGCTCCAGGGCGGGAGGGTCACGCGCCAGAAGCAGCCTCTCCTTCTGCTTCCCGGTGTCTCACCAGCCCCGCAGGACCCCGCTCGCTGCTGTCATGCCCAGGCAGCCGTGCAGAGCAGACAGCTCCATTTAAGACAAGCAGCAAGCTTCCAAGAACTCCTGCTGCCTTCAAAGAGATCTTGGCATCAATGCCTCACTGCGGCTGCCCGGCCGCCGGTGCCACGCCGCGTCTCCGCGAGCACTCCTTGCAGAGCCACCCGGGCACAGGGCTGCCAGTCCTGGGGGCCTGTGCTGGCACCGGGGGCACTCCATGCTGTGCTCCACGCCCCCAGGTGATGCCCCTGCCCCAGCCCCACCCCCAGTCCCTGCTCCCACACTACAGGAAGGATATTGAGGTGTTGGAGGGTGCCCAGAGAAGGGCTATGGGGCCGGTGAGGGGTCTTGAGCCCAAGGCTTATGAGGAGCAGCTGGGGGACCTGGGGGTGTTCAGCAGGGAGAGGAGGAGGCTGAGGGGAGACCTCATTGCTCTCTATCAACTCCCAGGAAGGAGGCTGGAGTAAGGTGAGGGTCGGTCTCTTCTCCCTACTAACAAGGGATAGGATGAGAGGAAATGGCCTCAAGTCACACCAGGGGAGGTTGAGGTTGGGTATTAGGGAAGATTTCTTTCCCCAGAGGGTCATCAGGCTGCCCAGGGGAGGTGGTGGACTCCCCAGCCCTGGAGGTGTTGAAGACATTTGGATGAGGATCATAGGGACACGGTGTAAGAGCTGTGTACAGGGAGGTGTTAGGTTCTAGTTGGAGTTGATGATCTTAAGGTCTTTTCCAAGCTGGCAATTCTGTGATTCTTCAGAAGCCTAGCCAGCAGGTGAGGGAGGGGATTCTGCCCCCTGCTCCACTCTGCTGAGACCACAGCTGCAGCTCTGGGGCCAGTTCTGGAGCCTCTGGGCCAGGAAGGATCTGGAGGTGCTGGAAGGTGTCCAGAGAAGGGCCACGAGGAGGAGCAGAGGGCTGGAGCTGCTCTGCTCTGGAGACAGACTGAGAGAGTTGGGGCTGTGCAGTCTGGAGGGGAGAAGGCTCCAGGAAGACCTTCTTGTGGACTTGCAGGATCTGCAGGGGGCTGCAAGAAAGCTGGGGAGGGACTTTGTAGGGTGTCAGGGAGGGATAGGACTGGGAGCAATGGAGCAAAACTACAAGTGGGGAGATTCAGAATGGATGTGAGGAAGAAGTTGTTCCTCTTGAGGCTGGTGAGAGACTGGCACAGGTTGCCCAGGGAGGTGGTGGCAGCCTCATGCCTGGAGGTGTTTGCAGCCAGGCTGGATGTGGCTGTGAGCAAGCTGCTGCAGTGTGAGGTGTCCCTGCCCATGGCCTTGGAACTGGTTGATCCTTTAGGTCCCTTCCAGCCCTGACAACTCTGTGATCCTCTGATTCTCTGGCGAGGTCACAGCAAGGTCCTCCCTCCTGCCCTCCCCTGCAGCAGTGTGCCCCAGGAGCTCCCGGCTGCAGGGAGCTGCCCGGCTCCCGCACACGGGCCGTGCCCGGGGCCACCCTGGCACTCTCCTTGCGCGAACGAGTCCCCTTGCCAAAGCGGCAGCTCGGCAGCTCGGCTGCGGCCCCATCTCCAGCAGCCCCCTCCCCCTGCCCGCGGCTCCCGTTCATCACCCTTGGCTTGTCGCGCTGCCGTCCCACCCCCAGCCCCCTTCCCGTTGCCCGGGCTCATCGTGGTCGGGTTGCCCGTGGCCTCGGGGGGCTGGCGCTGGCTGCCAGCTCCTGCCCGCGTTAGAACGGGCAGCTCGGGAGCGCATCCACACGTCCGCCGGAGAGGGGGCACCGAGGGGGGCCGGGCGGCAGGGTTGGCTTGAGGAGGGTGTTGTTGGGGGGGGGGAGGGGGGTGAAGGGGGAACCAATGCACCGTTCATTAGCCTCACTCTGCCTGTCCTAATTGCCTGTTCAGGCTGAAACAATTGTGTTAGAGGCTGCTCTGCCTAATTATTATTGTTCTGCTAAAAATAATGGGGGAGGGAGATGAAAGCAGGGGGGAAAGAGGAGAGGAGAAGGGAAGAGGCGGGAAGGAGAGAGAGCAGGAGGGCGAGGGAGAGGGGAAGGGCAGGAGGAGAGGGGATGGAGCAGCTTGCAGGCTAAGTGACTTGTTTAATGACTGCGAGCTGTGAGGCTGGTGGGGAATAAACAGGTCTGAAATTGGTCGCCCCCCGCACACCTCCCACCCCTCCTCTCCCCTTGCCCCTCTCGCCCCCTCCCTTGCACTCGGTTTATTTCTGAGTGATCAGAAGGAGAATAAAAGCCCATCTAGTGCAATGGAGGGAGAGGATTTAATCTGTGTGCCTGGGACTTCAGTAAACTGCAAGCATCGATCCGAGCCGGCGGGGGAAGAAAAGAAATTTACAGCCCAATAAAAGTATATTAAAAACCAACTTCCCCTGCCCTGTCGCCCCGGCGAGGGCCATGCCGCGGGGCTCCCGCGGGCTGCAGCCGGGGGAAGCAGCCTCCGCGTGTGGCATCTACCCACCCAAAGGGCTGCTGGACTCCTAGGCAGGGCTGGCTCCAGGGCCGGGGCGTGGGAGGGGCAACGAGCGGCCCCGGGAGCTCCCCGCGCCTGCCCGAGGGCGCTGCGGGGCCGGGGGTTGGAAAGCGGAGGGTCTGGCAGCCAGTCTGACACTTAAGGAATTAGCTCTGCATCATTTGGAGTTTTCTGCTCTACTAATTTTCAGCCGGCTCCTCATTTGTGCCTTTTTGTCCCCGCGTTTTAAAGGGGCAGCATCCCGGATTCCCAGGACCTCCCGGGAGCCCAGGGGCAGAGCTTGGCCCCCGCTGCCTGCCCCCTCACATCTTCTGTTGGCAAAGACTGGCAGACTTTTCCCTCCTTCTCCACCGGCCTCTTCCCTTCCATGGGCTGAGCACTGCATTTCCTGCCCTCACTGGCACTGGCGCAGCCGCAGGACCCTCGTGTGAGCAACACCTCCCTTGCTGCAGCACCCAAAACCTCTCTCCCCGAACCCAAAGCCTCCCTGCACCCAAAATCCTCTTGCAGCCAGAATCTCCTTGCAGCCAGAATCTCCTTGCAGCCAGAATTCCTCTGAACCCAAAACCTTCCTGCACCCAGGACTTAAACGTACCCAAAACTTCCCTGCACCCAAAACCTTCCTGCACCCAAAATCTCCCTGCAGCCCGGACTTCCCTGCACCCCAAACCTTAAGATCATAGATTCATAGAATGCTTTGGGTTGGAAGGGACCTTGAAGATCATCTAGGTCCAACCCCCCTGCCATAGGCAGGGACACATCCCACCAGCCCAGGTTGCTCAAGGCCTCATGCAGCCTGGCCTTGAACACCTCCAGGGAGGAGGCAGCCACAGCCTCCCTGGGCAACCTGTGCCAGAGTCTCACCACCCTCACTGGAAAGAATTTCTTCCTCATCTCCAGTCTAAATCCGACCTCCTCAAGCTTCAATCCATTCCCTCTTGTCCAGTCACTTGCAGCCCTTATCTAAACTCCTTTCCCAGCTTTCCTGTAGCCCACTTCAGGTACTGCAAGGCTGCTCTGAAATCTCCCTGGAGCCTTCTCTTCTCCAGGCTGAACAGCCCCAACTCTCTGTGCCTGTTCCCATAGGGGAGGTTCTCCAGCCCTCTGAGCATCTTTGTGGTTTCCCTACACCAAACAGCTCCCTGGGGAGGCTTCAATTGCCAGGATCAGCAAACAAATCCACCCAGCTCCCACTTTGCCCTTTGGTGTTTGCCTTTGGCTAACATTTGAGGGCAGGTGTGCAGTGCCCTGGCGGTGGATGAAGATGAAATCTGTCATCTGTTGACTGATGGTGCACTTTAGACTGCTGGGGGTGCGGAGGGACAGGGAGGGAATGTTTGATCAGAGGTTTGCCTGCACCATGCTGGCTGTGCTGGCAAGAAGCTGGGTTAAAATGCTGTCCTGGTGTGGGGCACAGGGGTAGCTTTGGGTTAAAAGGGACCTTAAAAAGTTCAGCTGCTTCCAGCCCCCCTGCCATGGGCAGGGACCTCTTCCACCAGCCCAGGTTGCTCAAGGCCCCATCCAGCCTGGCTTTGAACAGGGCAGGAGCATCCACAGCTTCCCTGGATGTGGGCAGCCTTTAGCATTGCTTGAAGCAGTGGGGTTCAGAGATAAGAGCATCCCAAAGCCCTACTGCCTGCCCATGCAGGATGTCTCTGCACCCAGGACACGTGGGCTGGTGGGGTGGCATCCATCTAGCACCAGCTAGAGCTGCCACAGGCAGATCAGTCCTGGCTTCACCCCCCTGTGCTGGCTGCAGCCCTTATTCTGCTTTAATGCTCAGTGAAGTGAAGGGACCATGCCCAGCCCTGCCGAAGACATCTCAAGCCTGTCGTGGTGGCAGCAGCAGGCTTGGGACGACAGAGATGACAGAGCCCAGGCAGTGGCAGCAGGAAGAGGCTCCATGAAAGACAGATGGACCCAGAGGCTGTCTGACCTCTAGAGTTTTGCCTTTCCAGCAGGGGAGCAGGCTGAGGACACACCGTTCCAACAAGCCCTATCGTTTTCCTTCCCTCACCCGGCAGAGCCCGTCACAGATCATCCCATTAACAGTTACCAGCCAAGCTCACAAAGGAAATCAATGCAATTAAATAAATAAATAAAGAGCAACCCAAGCCAAAGCCCAGCACTGGCCACAGCAGAGGAGAAGTACCAGAAATTCCCCACAGCCAGCTCGGGGCTCTGCAGCTCCCTATTGATTATGCATCGATGGCCTCCAGCCAGCTGGGATGGGCAGGCAGAGAAATCAGCCCAGCGCTGCTGGGCAGAGACAGGCTGAGAGCAGCAGCCTCAAGTTGTTCCAGGGGAGGTTTAGGTCAGGCAAGAGGAATCATTCCTTCCCCAACATGGTTGTCAAGGCTTGGCCCAGGCTGCTCAGGGCAGTGGTGGAGTCCCCATCCCTGGGGGGAGTGAAAAGCCATGGAGAGGTGGTGCTGAGGGCCACGGTTTGGTGGTGAGCTGGCAGTGCTCATCTCCTTGTACCTGGCACTGGTGAGGCTGCACCTGGAATATTGCATTCAGCTGTGGGCCCCTCACTCCAAGGATATTGAGGGGTTGGAGTGTGTCCAGAGAAGGGCAACCAAGCTGGAAAAGGGTCTGGAGAACAGGGCTGGGGAGGAGCAGCTGAGGGAGCTGGGGGTGTTTAGGGTGGAGAAGAGGAGGCTGAGGGAGACCTCATTGCTCTCTGCAGCTCCCTGAGAAGAGGTTAGAGGGAAGTGGGGGTTGGGCTCTGCTCCCTAGTAACAAGTGACAGGATGAGAGGAAATGGCCTCAAGTTGCGGCAGAGGAGGTTTAGGTTGGGCCATGAGGAACAATTTCTTCCCCTTGAGGGCTGTCAAGGCCTGACCCAGGCTGCCCGGGGCAGTGGTGGAGTCCCCATTCCTGCAGGGGTCTCACAGCCATGGGGATGTGGTGCTGAGGGAGCTGGGTTGGTGGTGAGCTGGCAGTGCTGGGGGAAGGGCTCCATGAACTCAAAGCTCTCTTCCATCCAAACTAGTTCTGTGATATCTGAAAGAATCCCAACCAGCAGCCCAGAGCCCTTCTGCCAGAGCACTCCTCTGGCTGCAAGTGTGTGGTTGCACAGGAGCTATGGACCACCCCACCCCTCAGCTACCCTGGCAGGGCTCCTTCACCCCAGCCCCAGCTCTGGAGTCCCCTTTAGAGCCAGACTTCAATGCTGTGCATCTCCAAGCCTTAAGCCTGGTTAAGCTGGTCAGACCCTTTCTGGCTGAGCTCTGAGGGCTGCCTGCTGACCCTTCTCTGTTGCAGGAATGCCTCTGGGCTTGCATGGGTGCTGTGTGCTCCTGTTTGGATTTCACCCCTCCAGCTTTCAGGTTGGGTCTTAGGGAAAAGACCTCCACAGAATGAGTTGTCTAGGAATGGAAGAGGCTGCCTAGCAAGGTGGTGGAGGCACCATCCCTGCAGGGGTTCAAAAGCCATCTGGATGTGGCGCTGAGGGATGTGGTGCAGTGGTGGTGGCTTAGCAGCAGTGGTGACATTGGGAGCTCCAGGGGAGGGCTTGGACTTTGTGGTCTCACAGGTCTCTTCCAACCTCAGCAGTTCTATGGTTCTATGTCCTGGCCACCACCATCACCCTTGCTTCATGCCTACTCACAGCCAAGGGTCCTTTCCCACCACAGAGCTGCCAGCCCCTCCTGCCCCACCACCCCAGTGCCTACTCAGTCCTTCCCAGCTGCCCTGCACTGGCCCAGTCCAGCCTCCCCTGCACACAAACAGGGGACTTTGAGCCATTCCTCCTGCCACATGGGCACCAGGAGCACCTCTCACCCCCACAGATCTCCACGTGGCAGAAACAAGCACCTGTCCCTCCCAAGCACACACAAACCGCCTTCCCCTTGGCATCCCCTCTGCTCCTGCTCCACCTCCCATGCCCATCAGGTTCCTTTGCAGAGCCCCATGGCCCAGGCAGTACAACAGGAGCCACTCTGACCATTCCCAGCACACTTCCCTTGTGCTGTGGAAGCTGGAATTCCTGTGGAAGCCTCCATGCATGGACTTGCTCCAGTGCCATCCCACCAGGGCTAACACCTGCCCCTGAAGAGGGGGAAAGACCAACTGCCTCCAGGGCAGATGCAGGGCTCCCTTTCATCAGTGCAAAGCCTCTTTTATTAACCACTCAAGACATGTTTCCAAGCCATTGTCCTTTCTGAATGCTCTGATCACAGCCACCAGCTCAAAGCCCCTCACTCCTGCTGCAGCAGCAGGCAGCTGGCTCCAGCTTTCTCCACCACCTCCATGTGTGGAGCTGAGGATGGGGCCCACAGCCTTCCCAAAGAGCTGCTGGTTCTCCTCCCTGCCACCTCCTCTGGCAGTGTCCTGTGGAGCTGGACCACAAATCATCCTCCTTCTGCTGTGTTTTGAGACTCGGGGGTGACCAGAGAGATGCCCACCCGTGCCTCCCTGCCTGGCAGTCAAATTCTCTCACCAGAAGTGGCTGAGAGGGCAACCCTGCTGGGCATGGCATTGCTGATAGAATAGAATAGAATAGAATAGAATAGAATAGAATAGAATAGAATAGAATAGAATAGAATAGAATAGAATAGAATAGAATAGAATAGAATAAGTGGAATGGAATGGAATGGAATGGAATGGAATGGAATGGAATGGAATGGAATGGAATGGAATGGAATGGAATGGAATGGAATGGAATAGACCAGGTTGGAAGAGACCTTTGAGATCCGATGGTGCCTGGGGCTACAACCTGCCTTGCTCTGTCCCCCTGTTCCTCCTGAGGCATGGCTTCTGGGATCACCTGTACCTCTGCCTGGGCACAGGTCCCTCCTGGCAGCCAGACACAAGGTGAGGGTGAGAGCACCTTGGGCTCTGCTCTGATTCTCTCAAGAAGGGAACTGAAGGGCTCACCCCAGATGAAGCTATCCCCTTCTCCAGGGCAGCTAGTGGGGCCAGTCCTAGGGGGAAAAGGTGGAAACACTGCAAGTGGGTGCCTGGTGATGGTAGGAGTGGCAGTGGGAGCAGGTGAGGGAACAAGGGAAGCATCATCTCCAGCTGGGAGAAGAGACATTTCCTTGTAAGGAGACAAAATAATCAGAGCTCTGGCCTTGAAGAGAGATGACTAAAGAGGGATGTGATTAGAGTTTTGTAAAGCCCTGCCTAGCACAGAGAAAGTGATTACTGATTATTCACCACTCCTCATTATGTAGGAACAAAATGAAATTATCCTGCAACTCGTTGAGGACAAACAAAAGGAAGGACCTTCTCCCATGGTGCATTAGCACAATGAGGAGCTGGCTGCCATCAGATGTGCTCAGAAACCCACGGAGAGCAGCTCTGCCTACAGCTATCAACCACGAGGCTCTGGAACAGCCTTCAGCATGGCTGAGATGGTCAGAGGAGGGATCACCCCAGTTCCTCCCATTCTCATTTGCTCACCCACCCTTGGTTGCTGCCTGGCCAGGGAAACCTTGGCTCTGAGACCACAGGACTTCCCTGCACCCCAAAACCTTGGAACTGTGGATTCATAGAGCAGTTTGGGTTGCAAGGGACCTTAAATATCATCTAGGTCCAAGTCCCCTGCCCAGGTTGCTCAAGGCCTCATCCAGCCTGGCCTTGAGCAACCTCCCTGGGCAACCTGTTCCAGTGTTTCCCCACCCTCACTGGAAAGAATTTCTTCCTCATTTCCAGTCTCAGTCTCCCCTCTCCCAGCTCAAAGCCATTATGCCTCATCCTGGCACTCCAAGCCAGGATGAGGCATAGTCAATAGTCCTTCCCCAGCCCTCCTGGAGCCCACTTCACGTACTGGAAGGCTGCTCTGAGGTCTCCCTGGAGCCTTCTTTTCTCCAGGCTGAACAGCCCCAACTCTCCCAGTCTGCCTCCACAAGGGAGGTTCTCCTTCAGCATGGCTGAGATGGCCAGGGAGGGTTCACCCCAGCTCCTCACGTCCTCATTAGCTCACCCACCCTTGGCTGCCGCCTGGCCAGCGGAAACCTCTGCTGTGGGACCATCCGTGGGACCATCCCCCGTGCTCACTGATGTGATGATCTCCACACATGCAGGGCATGAAGCATGCCAGAGAAACCCAAGGGAGTGGGACATGGCTAGGAGCAAGTCTCAAGATCACAGGAGTGACAGTAATCAAGATGTTAAGTGACAAACGCCTGACTGTGCGTCTCGGTAGCTTGTGCGCAGAAGGTCAGCATGGGTGGAAGCAGCTGCTTGGCGGAGGACGGGGAGCTGACACTCACAGCTACCTCAGGGGAGCTGGAGCAGCTTCCAAGCAGGTATCACACAGTATCACAGCATCACAGTATTACCAAGGTTGGAAGAGACCTCGAAGATCATCGAGTCCAACCTGTCACCACAGACCTCACGACTAGACCATGGCACCAAGTGCCACATCCAGTCCCCTCTTGAACGCCTCCAGGGACGGCGACTCCACCACCTCCCCGGGCAGCACATTCCAATGGCGAATCACTCTCTCGGTGAAGAACTTTCTCCTCACCTCCAGCCTCAACTTCCTCTGGTGCAGCTTGAGACTGTGTCCCCTTGTTCTGGTGCTGCTTGCTAGGGAGAAGAGGCCAACCCCTTCTTGGCTACAACCACCTTTCAGGTAGTTGTAGAGAGCAATGAGGTCTCGCCTGAGCCTCCTCTTCTCCAGGCTAAACAGCCCCAGCTCCCTCAGCCTCTCCTCACAGGGCTGTGCTCAAGGCCTCTCCCCAGCCTTGTTGCCCTTCTCTGGACACGTTCAAGTGTCTCGATGTCCTTCCTAAACTGAGGGGCCCAGAACTGGACACAGGACTCAAGGTGCGGCCTAACCAAAGCAGAGTCCAGGGGCACAATGACCTCCCTGCTCCTGCTGGCCACACTATTTCTAATGCAGACCAGGATGCCATTGGCCCTCTTGGCCACCTGGGCACACTGCTGGCTCATGTTCAGGCGGCTCTCAATCAGCACCCCCAGGTCCCTCTCTGTTTGGCAGCTCTCCAGCCACTCCGACCCCAGCCTGTAGCTCTGCATGGGGTTGTTGTGGCCAAAGTGCAGCACCTGGCACTTGGACTTGTTGAATGCCATCCCATTGGACTCTGCCCATCTGTCCAGCCGATCGAGGTCCCTCTGCAGAGCCCTTCCACCCTCTAACTGACCAACATCTGCTCCTAACTTGGTGTCATCTGCAAACTTGCTGATGAGTGATGGGCTGCTGAGAGGAAGATGAATTGGGTGGATTGAAAGTGCTCCTCTTCCAGGTGCTGGCTCCGGTGATGCGCAAGGTACCGACGAGCCGAAACGAGGTGGCTGGAGCAGGCTGGGCAAGCAGGCAGCAAGGGGCAGCAGAGGGGAGGCTGAGACTGGAGGATAGGAGAACAGTTCTTTAGAGTGAGGGTGGGGAGGCACTGGAACAGGTTGCTCACCTCCCTGGAGGTGTTCAAGGGCAGGTTGGATGAGGCCCTGAGCAACAAAGTCGAGCTGAGAGGTGTCCCTGCCCACAGCAGGGAGGTTGGGGCAGGTCCTGAAGGGAGGCTGCAAGAAAGCCAGGGAGGGAATTTTCACAAGGGCTGGGAGTGCTAGAATGAGGAGCAATGGCTTTGAGCTGGAAGAGGGGAGGCTGAGACTGGAGATGAGGAAGAAATTCTTTACACTGAGGGTGGAGAGACACTGGAGCAGGTTGCCCAGGGAGGCTGTGGCTGACCCCTCCTTGGAGGTGTTCAAGGCCAGGCTGGATGAGGCCTTGAGCAAGCTGGGCTTGTGGGAGGTGTCCCTGCCCATGGCAGGGGGTTGGAAGTGGATGGTCTTTAAGGTCCCTTCCAACCCAAACCATTCTATGATTTGGGGTTTGGGTGCAGGAAGGTTTTGGATGCAGGGAAGTTGAAGCTGAATGGCCTTTAAGATCCCTTCCAACCCAACCCATTCCATGAATCTATGAGTCTGTGATTTAAAGGAGGAGCAGTAAGGGAGGCCCAGCCACAAGGTCTTGGTGGTCAGAGCTTAAGTGACACTGGAGATGAACACATGCTTAAAAGGAGGAGGTTGAGGAGACAGCTATGAGGGAACAAGGAGGAATCCAAGGAGACAGGAACAGGTGGAGGAAGAGCTTCCATCATTGGCATCAGCTAAAGAGCTTGTAAAACAGGTGCTGCAGACAAAGACAGTCTCTTAACCCACTGTCCCAGCCTTGGGTGCTGAGGAAATCTGCTCTCCAGGAACATGAGCATCACCTCAGCTTTGCAGCAAGCTGGGAGGTGGGAGCTGCTCTGCAGGCTGAGGATGAGCCCACAAGTACATCTCTGCAGTGTGAACAATGAGATCTGTGCCTTGCAGGAGGAAAAGCAGCATCTGCCTGGCCTCCTCCCACCCACCAGACTTGGGTTGTGGTGGCATAAGCAGGGGGTGGACTGACCCAAAAGGATGGGAAAATGGGTCAGAAGATGGGAAAATGGGTCAGAAGATGGCTTTGGGGTTGAAGGCAGCCTGGAGCATGCTGCAGTGGTTTGTGTCCTCCAGGACAGAAGTGGCAAGAGGAATTCTGCTCAGCAAGTTTGCTGATGATACCAAACTGGCAGGCTTGGCTGAGACACCTGAAGGCTGTGAGGCCATCCAGGGAGACTTGGACAGGCTCAGAGCTGGGCAGAGAGGATCCCAATGAGGCTCAACCAGGATGAGTGCAGAGGCCTGCACTTGGGCAGGAAGAATAAGCTGCAGCAGGACAGGCTGGGAGGAGATCTGCTGGAGAGCAGCCCCAAGGAGAAGGACCTGGGAGTGCTGGTGGGCAGCAAGTTCTGCATGGGACAGCAGTGTGCCCTGGGGGCCAAGGCCAATGGGGTCCTGGGCTGCATTCAGAGGAGTGTGTCCAGCAGAGCCAGGGAGGTTCTCCTCCCCCTCTGCTCTGCCCTGGTGAGACCTCATCCAGCTCTGGGCTCCCCAGTTCAAGAGGGACAGGGATCTGCTGGAGAGAGTCCAAGGGAGGGCTGCAAAGATGCTGAAGGGACTGCAGCACTGCCTGGTGAGGAGAGGCTGAGAGCCCTGGGAGTGGTTAGTCTGGAGAGGAGAAGACTGAGAGGGATCTGATCAATGTCTATCAATCTCTGAGGGCTGGGGTTCAGGAGGAAGGGGACAGACTCTGCTCACTGCACCCTGGGATAGGGCAAAGGGCAATGGATATAAACTTGGAGCAGCACAGGAGGTTCCACCTCACCATGAGGAGGAACTTCTTCCCTGTGAGGCTCCCAGAGCCCTGGAGCAGGCTGCCCAGAGAGGTTGTGGAGTCTCCTTCTGTGCAGCCTTTCCAGCCCTGTCTGGATGTGTTCCTGTGTGACCTGTGCTGGATTCTCTGGTCCTGCTGTGGCAGGGGGTGGACTGGAAGATCTCCAGAGGCCCCTTCCAACCCCTACCATCCTGTGTGCCTGTGATCCTGTGATTCCTGCAGCAAGCACTGATGGCTTAGGCAGAGACCTCTCCCACTTCTCTTCCGAGGGTCTCGCCGTGGGCTGCAGCCAAGGTCAAAGCTCTGCCTCCAGGAGCAGCAGAGGTAGATCTTGGAAGCTGCTTGGGTTTCCCTGGAAGGTTTAGAGCATTTGGAATCCTTTCTTCTGCCTTTCCAAGCTGCAAATTAAATTAAAACAATCAATATTTGTGCAGGTTATGAGCTGCACAGGGAACCTGCTGCTGAGCAGCTGCAGAAGATCCTTCAGCCCAGATGGTTTCCCAGGCCAGTTTGTTTCACTCAGCTTCTGAAGAGGCAGTTGGACTTCAGCTGTGTGTTGGAAGCCTTTGAATGGATTGATTGGCTTATTAATTGATCTGTTTATTCATTGATGGGTTGGTTTATTCATTGATGGGTTGGTTTTTTCATTGATGGGTTGGTTTTTTCATTGATGGGTTGGTTTATTCATTGATGGGTTGGTTTATTCATTGATTGATTGGTTTATTCATTGATTGGTTTATTCATTGATTGGTTTATTAATTGATTGATTGGTTGGTTTGTTTAGTCACTTCCTTTGGGTAAATCTTCCAACAAGCTGGGTTTCTGAACCACCAAATCATAGGGCTGCTGAGGCTGGGAGAGACCTGAGAGATCATCAGGTCCAACCCCTCCCCTAGAGCTCCCAATGCCACCAGTGCTGCTGGGCCACCACCACCGCACCACCTCCCTCAGCACTGCATCCAGATGGCTTTGGAACACCTCCAGGGATGGGCACTCCATCACCTCCCTGGGCAGCCTGGGCAAGTGCCTGAGAACGCTTGCTGGGAAGAAACTTTTCCTAACATCTAACCTGAGGCTCCCCTGGCACAGCTTGAGGCCATCTCCTCTTGTCCTGTCACTTGTTGCACTTGTGAGAAGAGCCCAACCCCCACCTCACTCCAGCCTCCTCTCAGGGAGCTGTGGAGAGCCATGAGGACTCCGCTCAGCCTCCTCTCCTAAAGGTTGAACAACCCCAAGTTCCTTAGCCATTCCTCGTGAGCCCCCTCACCAGCTTGGCAGGGGGTTGGAACTAGATGGTCCTTGTGGTCCCTTCCAACCCTGACTGATGCCATGATTCTATGATTCTATAATTCAGCACCTCAGTGTCCTTCCTGCAGAGGAGGGCCCAAAGCTAAAGCCAAGGTTCAAGCTGTGGCCTCACCAGTGATGATCAGAGGGGGACAATCACATCCCTAGACCTGCTGGCCACCCCATTGCTGATCCAAGCCGGGATGCCTTTGGCCTTCTTGACCACCTGAGCATGCTGCTGGCTCATATTCACCTGGCCATCAATCATCACCCCTCAGGTCCTTCTCCAGCAAGCAGCTCTCCAGCCACTCTGCCCCAAGCCTCTAAGGCTCACAGAATCACAGCTGGAGGCATCACCCTCAGCAGCACTACCTGACAGAGCTCCATGGCAGCCAGCACACAGAGTCACAGAAGTGTCAGGGTTGGAAGGGACCTCAAGGCTCAGCCAGTCCCAACCCCCCTGCCATGGGCAGGAACACCTCACACTGCAGCAGGTTGCTCACAGCCACATCCAGCCTGGCTGCAAACACCTCCAGGGGTGAGGCTGCCACCACCTCCCTGGGCAACCTGTGCCAGTCTCTCACCAGCCTCATGGAAAACAACTTCTTCCTCACATCCAATCTCAATCTCCCTGTTTCTAGTTTTGCTTCATCCCCCCAGTCCTATCACTCCCTGACACCCTCAGAAGTCCCTCCCCAGCTTTCCTGTAGGCTGGAAATGCTGGAAAGGAAGCACCAAGCATCCCTAAGAAAGGTGCTCACAGAGGAAGGAACACATCCTCCATCCTCCTGGAGCTGACAGTGCAGGGCTTCAGTTCACTTCAGACAGTGACACTGCAGCAAAGTGACATCAGAGCTATTTAGATGCTTTCACGAAGTGATGTGCTCCCCAGCTCACTTAACTGCCTAGCTCCACGGCCTCAGCAGCAGCAGCAGCAGCAAAGCTGCTCTGATAGGGCTGCAGGCGTGAAATGGCTCTGCTGTGGGCAGCTGTGCATGACTGAAGCTGTGCTCAGCCAGAGGTTAACCACTTCGTTTGTGTTGGGGAGATGGTGGTGCAGGATAAGAGCAGCCGAGGGAGCTGCAGATGCTGTGACAGGCTGCAGAGCTGGGCCCATGACAACCTCAGGAGGTTCAACAAGGCCAAGGGCGAGGTCCTGCAGCTGGCTCAGGGCAATGCCAGGCACTGATACAGGCTGGGCAGGGACTGGCCTGAAGAAGCCCTGGAGAAAAGGCCTTGGGGGTGCTGGGGGAGGAGAAGCTCAGCAGGAGACAACAGTCAGCACTTGCAGCCCAGAGAGCCAAGCAGAGCCTGGGCTGCAGCAGGAGAAGTGTGGCCAGCAGGGGAGGGAGGGGATTCTGCCCCTCTGCTCCACTCTGCTCAGACCACAGCTGCAGCTCTGGGTCCAGTTCTGGAGCCTCTGTGCTGGGAAGGATCTGGAGGTGCTGGAAGGGGTCCAGAGAAGGGTCCCGAGGAGGAGCAGAGGGCTGGAGCTGGAGGGAGGAGCTGGAGGGAGGAGCTGGAGCTGCTCTGCTCTCTCAACTCTGAGAGAGTTGGGGTTGTGCAGGCTGGAGAGGAGAAGGCTCCAGGGAGACCTAATTGTGGCCTTCCAGTATCTTCAGGGGGCTCCAAGAAAGCTGGGGAGGGACTTTTGAGGGTGTCAGGGAGTGATAGGACTGGGGGGAATGGAGCAAAACTAGAAGTGGGGAGATTCAGATTGGATGTGAGGAAGAAGTTGTTCCCCATGAGGGTGGTGAGAGCCTGGCACAGGTTGCCCAGGGAGGTGGTGGCAGCCTCACCCCTGGAGGTGTTTGCAGCCAGGCTGGATGTGGCTGTGAGCAAGCTGCTGCAGTGTGAGGTGTCCCTGCCCATGGCAGGGGGTTGGGACTGGATGAGCTTTAAGATCCCTTCCTACCCAAGCCAAACAGGGGGTGGGCAGACGTTGGGTTGGTCGATTCCCTCCTGCTGCCCGCAGTTCTTCTGTCCTGCTGGCTGGCTGCAGCATCTCTTTTGCTCCCTAAGGCTGTTGCAGGGGCTCTGCAGAGAGAGCTGCTAACGCTGCTGCCCTGCCCCACTGCTCCCCTGCCAGGCTGCTGAAGGGCTCCTCCAACCTGAGAGCAGTTTGGGGGGTTTGTTTTTTTGCTTACTCCTAATTCTCTGGATGATTTCTGTCACCTAGCAAGCTGATTTCCAAGGAAGAAAAGAATGAGGTTGGTTTGGGTATTGATGGCTGAAGCCTTCCCCCCCTCCCCCTTTGTGGAGCGGTGTTTAACATCTCCAGTGGGCGCTGCCAGGCACAAAGGTCTCTTAATTGTTGCCGCGATTGCCACGCTGCTGGGAGCTGGCCTGAGGTGTGCTGCCGTGTGTTTGTTTGTGTGTTCAGCCGCTGGCTCTGCTGCCAGGTGGAGCGCTGCTCGGTTGTCCTTGTGGCTCCTTCAGGCCCCGCGTCCTGCACGGCTCCTCACGTGTCACTGCTAATGGGGCCGCCCCCGCCACCACCTCCCTGGTGGGTTAATTGCTTGGATTTCTGCTGAGCTGAAGATGTTCCACTTACCTGAAGATGATGACAAGATCCTCTCCCTGTCACCTATTAGTGAATCAAGTGTCCTTCTGCTTTGGGTACTCCATAAGCTTGATAGTCTTGGAGATTCAGCCCTGGAAAGCCTCTCTGGTACCTCAGATGCTCAACGAATCCATAGAGGCATGGAATGGGTTTGGGATGAGAAAGGCCTCTGAGCTCATCCACTCCAACCTTCAGCCCAACCCCCATGGCCACCAAACCATGGCCCCAAGTGCCATGGCCACAACTTTATTGGACACCTCCAGGCATGGGGACTTCACCAGCTCCCTGGGCAGCCTGTGCCAGGCCCTGACCACTCCTGCAGCAAAGAACTTTTTCCTCATGTCCAACCTAAGCCTCCCCTGGCACAATTTCAGGCCATTGCCTCTCCTTCTGTCACTTGAGACTAGGGAGAAGAGCCCAACCCCCACCTCACTACAGCCTCCTTTCAGGCATCTGTGGAGAGCAATGAGGTCTCCCCTCAGCCTCCTCTTCTTCAGATGAAGGGAAGGTCTGCTGGCCTGCAGCATGGTGGTGAAACCCCCAGCAACACATCAGATCAGGCTGCCACCAGCATCACAGAGTCAGAGAATTGTCACCAGCCCAGGTTGCTCAAGGCCTCATCCAGCCTGGCCTTGAACAGCCACAGCCTCCCTGGGCAACCTGTGCCAGTGCCTCCCCACCCTCACTGGAAAGAATTTCTTCCTCATCTCCAGTCTCAACCTCCCCTCATCCAGCTCAAAGCCATTCCCTCTCATCCTGGCAGTCCCAGCCCTTGTCCAAAACCCCTCCCTAACTCTCCTGTAGTCCTCTTCAGGTGCTGCAAGGCTGCTCTAAGTTCTCCCTGGAGCCTTCTCTTCTCCAGGCTGAACAACCCCAACTCTCTCAGCCTGTCCCCACAGGGGAGGTTCTGCAGCCCTCTGATCATCTCTGTGGCCTCCTCTGGACGCTCTCCAACAGCTGCAGGTCCTTCCTGTGTTGGGGGGACACCAGAGCTGGATGCAGTATTGCAGGTGAGGTCTCACCAGAGCAGAGCAGGGGACCCCCTCCCTCACAGGAGGTACGATGCACCCTCATCTGAAAACATCGCACCCAAAACCAGAGCAGCTCTGGAGGCTCCTTGTGCCCCCACTGCAGCCCCCAGCCCGCCCCCAGGGTCCTCATGGGGACGTTTTCTTCTCCCTCCGAGCCCTGCTGCTTAGCTTGCAAAGCCCAACAGCCGCAGTGGGGATGCCAATACACTTGGCAGGGTCTGCAGGCTTCAGTGTCCGTGTGTGCTCGGGGGGAATTCATGTCTGAACGTGGCTCCTGCAGATGCAGGGCAGGGCCTGGGGAAGATTGAAGATTCCTAACTCATTTGCCTGCAACACGCTCCCCGAGAACAAGAGGGAGGTGGTGGCACCAACCAGGCTCCACTGAAATGGCAGCAGAAGGCTGCAGCAGCCCCAGCCCCAGCTGCAGGGCTGGCAGAGCAGCGTCAGCAGCATGCAGGGGGTGGCACAAGAGGTTGCTAAGATGTCCTCTTAATTATCAGGCCGAGTGAGAGAGGTTGCTTCCCTCCACGACGCAGAGTCCCCTGTGGCTGGCAGGGCACCAGCACTCCCAGTTGCTCTGTCATGGGCTCCCCAAAGAGGAGACAGGTAACACCCCACAGATGGACCAGATAGGCTCCAAAAGGCTTGCAGTAACCCTTTAATTCCTTGGTCCCCACCAGACCCTTCAGCATCAGGGAGTGGCTCTCATGTTCCCAAAGGCAGCAGCCTGCTCCTGCATGGATCAACCAAGCCCCTGGATGCGTCTGAAGCTGTAGGGCAGAGCTTGAGCAAGGTTTGCAAGCCTGTTTCCCAGCAGTGGGAGTCATCCAGCAACTGTGGAGCCCAAAGGGATGAAAGGTTGCTGGGACAGAGTGATTGGGGTAGCCCAAAAGCCCTCAGAAAGTCCAGTTCCACCCTGGCATTCCCATTGCTCCTAAAATTCTCTTAGCATGAAACACATTCATGGTCCCTAAGAGTCTTTTGGGGATGAGAACTGATGGGCTCTGCTCCTCCACATGGACCACAGCCAACCTCCACAGTGAACTTGGGGGCAAGTGGTGCTCAGGAGCCCAGCACTTACCTGGCAAGCACTGACAGCATAAACCCAGCTCATGGATGGTTCACAGCTCAGAGCTGGGGGGCAACTGGTGCTCAGGAGCCCAGCACCTACCTGGCAAGCACTGACAGCATAAACCCAGCTCATGGATGGTTCACAGCTCAGAGCTGGGGGCAACTGGTGCTCAGGAGCCCAGCACCTACCTGGCAAGCACTGACAGCATAAACCCAGCTCATGGATGGTTCACAGCTCAGAGCTCAGGGGGGCAACTGGTGCTCAGGAGCCCAGCACCTACCTGGCAAGCACTGACAGCATAAACCCAGCTCATGGATGGTTCACAGCTCAGAGCTGGGGGCAACTGGTGCTCAGGAGCCCAGCACCTACCTGGCAAGCACTGACAGCATAAACCCAGCTCATGGATGGTTCACAGCTCAGAGCTGGGGGGCAACTGGTGCTCAGGAGCCCAGCACCTACCTGGCAAGCACTGACAGCATAAACCCAGCTCATGGATGGTTCACAGCTCAGAGCTGGGGGGCAAGTGGTGCTCAGGAGCCCAGCACTTACCTGGCAAGCACTGACAGCATAAATCCAGCTCATGGATGGTTCACAGCTCAGAGCTGGGGGGCAAGTGGTGCTCAGGAGCCCAGCACTTACCTGGCAAGCACTGACAGCATAAACCCAGCTCATGGATGGTTCACAGCTCAGAGCTGGGGGGCAAGTGGTGCTCAGGAGCCCAGCTTGTACCTGGCAAGCACTGGCAGCACAAACCTGGCTCATGGATGGTCCACAGTTCAGAGCTGGAGGGCAGGTGGTGCTCAGGAGCCCAGCTCCTACCTGGCAAGCTCTGGCAGCACAAACCTAGCTCAGGGCTGCTGCATGGTTCAGTGCCTTTGGAGACAGCCCTAACAGTATCACTGCAATTACCCTGTTGTTTAGGAATCCCTGAGGAACAGAGAGGCTCTCATTAAGTGGTGAATGGAGGATTTGGAAGTGCAGGGGATGTCAAAGAGGCTTCTGCATGCAAGAGCCCCATGACTAGGTAGCTCCCTCCCCATCCACTCAGCCACCCGGCTCCGCGCCGCCCCTAACAGCAGGAACAAACCACCCCCAGCCAGCAGAAAGGAGAGGGAAAGAATGTGCTGAGCTCCGGAGGGGTTAACCTGCTCTCCAGCATGGTTCAGTGAAATTGTCAAAAAATCCCTTCTGACAAATTGCCTGAGAAGAGAGAGAGAGAAATCTGAAGGAGCTGAGCCCATGGTAATGATTTCTGAAAAGTTCCTGGGCGCCCAAACAGCACAAAACCATTAGCAAAGCAAATTGTGTTTTGGGCGCATCGTTCACACCAGAACGCGGCAGCTGGGCAGCTCCCCTGCGCCAGGGTGAGCGGGACACCGAGCCAAGCCGGCTAGCAAGCTCTCCTCCTGCTGCTGGGCACGGTGCAGGGCAGCATTCAGCTCCGCTCCCGGCGAGGGGGCAGCCCCGCAGCCCCGAGCCGCTCCCTGCGCCGCAGCCTTGAAGCCCTGCAGGGCAAGGGATGGCAAAGCTGGTGTGCCTGGCTGCATCCTGCCTGCACACCCCAGATCCAACCCAAAACATCTCCTCCTAGGTGTTGGATTCACTCTGCATGGCTGCATCCTGCCTGCACACCCCAGCTCCAACCCAAACCCCCTTCTCCTAGGTGCTGGATTCACTCTGCCTGGCTGCATCCTGCCTGCACACCCCAGCTCCAACCCAAAACATCTCCTCCAAGGTGCTGGATTCACTCTCCATAGCTGCATCCTGCCTGCACACCCCAGCTCCAACCCAAACCCCCTTCTTCTAGGTGCTGGATTCACTCTGCCTGGCTGCATCCTGCCTGCACACCCCAGCTCCAACCCAAAACATCTCCTCCAAGGTGCTGGATTCACTCTCCATAGCTGCATCCTGCCTGCACACCCCAGATCCAACCCAAACCCCCTTCTCCTAGGTGTTGGATTCACTCTGCCTGGCTGCATCCTGCCTGCAGACCCCAGCTCCAGCCCAAACCCCCTTCTCCTAGGTGTTGGATTCACTCTGCCTGGCTGCATCCTGCCTGCAGACCCCAGCTCCAGCCCAAACCCCCTTCTCCTAGGTGTTGGATTCACTCTGCCTGGCTGCATCCTGCCTGCAGACCCCAGCTCCAGCCCAAACCCCCTTCTCCTAGGTGTTGGATTCACTCTGCATGGCTGCATCCTGCCTGCACACCCCAGCTCCAGCTCAAACCCCCTTCTCCTAGGTGTTGGATTCACTCTGCCTGGCTGCATCCTGCCTGCAGACCCCAGCTCCAGCCCAAACCCCCTTCTCCTAGGTGTTGGATTCACTCTGCATGGCTGCATCCTGCCTGCACACCCCAGCTCCAGCTCAAACCCCCTTCTCCTAGGTGTTGGATTCACTCTGCATGGTTGCATCCTTCCTGCACATCCCAGATCCAACCCCAAACATCTTCTGGTGTTGGATACATTCTGCATGGCTGCATCCTGCCTGAAGACCTTAGCTCCTGCCCAAAACAATCCTTGGTGCTCACTGTAGAGACTGCTGCTGGGCTCCAGCTTTCATCACTCCTCTTGTAGGCTTGGGAGTGGCCCTTCAAAGCAGGGTGCTCGCAGGACAGCAGCTTTACAAACCTCATTTTCCTTCCCTTTTTGATCCCTCACCCTGCCAAGGAGCCTGTGGCTGCCTCTTTGCATGTCCCAAGCCTTGCTGGTGCCTCCCCAGCCAGCCAAGCCTGCTCCACCCTGGCTACAGAAGCTCCTTCTCAAGTGGGTGACTCAAAATGCCCTGCTCCTAGACAGATTGACTCCAGATGCTGAAGGACAAACATTGCCTGTCCTGCTCAGAAGCCTGGCTCTGACACATTCCTGGCATGCCCAACACCCCCAGGAAAAGCAGCACTGAGATGAGGCCAGGGGTGTGTGGCTCACCAAGGGCTGGCTTGGAGGACACTGATTAAAGATATGAGCTGGGCTTGTGCAAGCTGCTCTGGGGGTGCCCTGCTCCATGCTGCTTGCTGCACACAGGGCTGGGGTTGCTCTGGCATGCAGGACACAGCAGAGCTTCCAAGCAGCAGCAGTGGCTGTGAGAGGGGAACAGAGCAGCTCTCACCAGCCAGTGGCCAGCACTGACATCCCTCTGCCAGGCTCCTAAAGCTGTAGGCACCCCAGATATTGGGTTCAGTTTTGGGGCCCTCACTCCAATTAGGACATTGAGGGGCTGCAGCATGTCCAGAGAAGGGCAACCAGGCTGGGTTGGGGAGGAGCAGGGCTGGGGAGGAGCAGCTGAGGGATCTGGGGGTGTTTAGTCTGGAGAAAAGGAGGCTGAGGGGAGACCTCACTGCTCTCTGCAGCTCCCTGAAAGGAGATGGCAGGGAGGTGGGGGTTGGGCTCTTCTCCCAGCCCCAGTGACAGGTGGAAACAGCTTCAAGTTGCACCAGGAGAGGCTGGGGTTGGACAAGAGGAACAACAGCCTTCCCAAAAGGGTTGACAAGGCCTGGCCCAGGCTGTCCAGGAGAGTGGTGGAGTTCCCATCCCTGAGAGGATTTAAAAGCTGCAGAGAGGAAATTTTCTATGCTGCCAGAGTGGTCAGGGACTGGCACAGGGCTGCCCAGGGAGTCCCCATCCCTGGAGGTGGCGAGTGGGGCCATGGTTTAATGGCCATGGTGGTGTTGGGCTGCTGGTTGGGCTGGATGAGTTCAGAGGTCTCCTCCAAGCCAAACCGCTCTGTGCAAACCCTGCTTGGGCCATCCAGCAAAGAGCAGCCA
Source organism: Picus viridis (assembly GCA_033816785.1). Lineage (NCBI taxonomy): Eukaryota > Metazoa > Chordata > Aves > Piciformes > Picidae > Picus > Picus viridis. The sequence goes on from CM066593.1 coordinate 2,227,102, forward strand.
GGGCTCATGGCAGGCCTGCTGGCATGCAGGAGGCACAGCCCAGCAGAAGCTCCCAGGATGCAGGTCAAGGCGGGCTCCAGCTGCTCCCTGTCTCCTGGCTGGCTCTGCTGGTGCTCTCCCAGGCCTCTCGCTGTCGCCCCGACGTGTCTGGGCGCTGCCCGGCCCTGAGCTGCGGCGTCTGGCCCAGAGGCACCTTGCCAGCCCTGCAGCATGCTGGGACGCTGCTCCAGAGGGTGAGGAGGAGCAGCAAGGGTGGCTGCTGTGTACCCAGGGCAGGACTGGCAGCCCTGACCCCTGACGGCGCTCAGTGGTACAGACGTCAAGAGGCTGGGGCCAGACTCTGCTCGGTGGTGCTCAGGGACAGCGCCAGGGGCAATGGGCACAAAGTGGAAGCCAGCAGGTTCCATGTGAAGAGGAGGAGAAAGTTGTTTGGTGTGAGGGTGCTGGAGGCCTGGAGCAGGCTGCCCAGAGAGGCTGTGGTGTCTCCTCTGGAGAGCGTCCAATGCCCCTGGGCATTGTGCTGCTGGGCAAGCTGCTGTGGGTGCCCTGCTGGAGCAGGAGGGTTGGCCTGGAGGAGCTCCAGGGGCTCCTTCCAGCTGCCAGCATGCAGGGCTTCTGGGATGTGCATAGATGTTGGGGGTACTTGGGGTACAGTGGAGGGGCTCTGGGACCGATGCAGGAGCTGCACCTGACAGCTCCCCAGGCGATGCCCTGCAGGACCCCCACAGCCACCCCTGCTGCCAGCAAGGCTGGGGACAGCTTCATTGGAGAGGAGCCAGACGGTATTCTGGTCAGGGAAAGACTCTGTAATTCATTACCTGTGCCCCAGGACAGGCAGGATTGTAATAAACACCTTCTTTGAGTCCTGTAGATAGAAGTTACATGAAAATTACCTACTTTAAAAAGAACATTAGCATTTCAAAGCCAAACATTAGGAGACAGCTGAGCACAATGACTGCACACGCTGGCAGGATGGTGCTTTGCCTCCTTATACACTGGGATGCTTTTTCAGCTCATCCTTGCCGTGGTGTTCTCGACGGGCTGGAGCCACAGGGCTGGGAGCAGGACCTCCCAAACCACTCCTCAGGCTTCCAGTGTTCAGTGGAGGAGCTATGACTAAGAGCAGATCATCGTGCTCCTTATTATTTGGCCTCAAAAGAAGAGTGGAGTAAGCTCCTTCTCCAGGTGAGGCGGCTGCAGAGGCTGAGCCAAGGCTGTGTTCCTGGGTCAGGGTGGTTAAAAGAGCCCTAAAGCAAACCCCTGCAGTGCTGACATCCCAAGCAGTCCCCACAGCCACGGTGCTCTGATCTCCAAAGCGTTTGTCAGCAGCAGAAAGAGAGCAGAGGAGAAAGATGGCAGCAGCTGAAGGCATGAAATGGCCCTTGCAGGGCAGAAACTGAGCAAATGGGACCTGGCTAAAGATGAGGTGGAGATGACTTGGAAGGGCTTTACTTGTGAAGTGCTGAGGAAGCACTTGGGGCACCAAATGAAGTGGTGGAGCAGCAGGACTAGCCTGGGGTCCAAAGAAGGGCAATGAAGCTGCTGAAGGGTCTGGGGAACAGGGCTGGGGAGGAGCAGCTGAGGGACCTGGGGGTGTTCAGCCTGGAGAAGAGGAGGCTGAGGGGAGACTTCATTGCTCTCTGCAGCTGCCTGAAAGGAGGTTGGAGCCATGAGGAAGTTCAAGCTGTCCCAGGGGAGGTTTAGGTTGAAGATGAGGAACAATTTCTTCCTCTTGTGGGTTGCCAAGCCCTGGTCCAGGCAGCTCGGGGCAGTGGTGGAGGCCCAATCCCTGGAGGGGTTTCAAAGCCATGGAGATGTGGTGCTGAGAGCCATGGTTCAGCAGTGACCTGGCAGTGCTGGGGTAGCTTAGAATCATAGAGTCATGCAATTGTCAGGGCTGGAAGGGACCTCAAGGCTCAGCCAGTCCCAACCCCCTGCCATGGGCAGGGACACCTCACACTGCAGCAGGTTGCTCACAGCCACAGCCAGCCTGGCTGCAAACACCTCCAGGGGTGAGGCTGCCACCACCTCCCTGGGCAGCCTGTGCCAGTCTCTCACCACTCTCATGGGGAAGAATTTCTTCCTAACATCCAATCTCAGTCTCCTCACTACTAGTTTTGCTCCATCCCCCAGTCCTATCACTCTCTGACACCCTCAGAAGTCCCTCCCCAGCTTTCTTGGAGTCCCCTGCAGATCCTGCAAGGCCACAAGAAGGTCTCCCTGGAGCCTTCTCCCCTCCAGCCTGCACAACCCCAACTCTCTCAGGCTGTCTCCAGAGCAGAGCAGCTCCAGCCCTCTGCTCCTCCTCGTGGCCCTTCTCTGGACCCCTTCCAGCACCTCCAGATCCTTCCTGGCCCAGAGGCTCCAGAACTGGCCCCAGAGCTGCAGCTGTGGTCTGAGCAGAGTGGAGCAGAGGGGGAGAATCCCCTCCCTCACCTGCTGGCTACACTTCTCTTGTCCTCACAGGAGAGGTGATCTTGAACTTGATGATCTTAAAAGTCTCTCCCACCTGAAATGGCTCTAAGCAGAGCCCTTTTCCCCAGCCCCCTGTGACGTGTGGCAATGGGGCTGGAGAGGACTTTGTGGTGCTGCACAGGGGAGCCCAGAGAGCCGTTCCAAAACTGAACAGCACAGAGATCCATCAGGGAATTGGAAACAAAGAAGCAAGAGATGCAATCTCCAGAGGCCTTGGAAGCCTTCCAGCAGGAGCTTGCTTGCTGCTGCTGGAGGCTATAAGCAGAGAAGCCATAGCTGTTGGCTTGCCCTGCTGACAAACCCTTCCTCAGCACTTTCTGGTACCAGCCTGTGTCAAAGCCAAGAGCCAGGATGCTCTCCCAGCTAATACTGCCCCACTCCCATGAGCAGGCTTCCTAAGGAGAGATGGAGGTGCAGATAGGCCAGAGCTCAAACCCCAGCTCGTGTGGGGTGTGGTGTCTTAGCAGAACACAATGCTGGAGATGTCTTTGATCAGCACAGCTGGAAGCTCAGACAACAACAGACTTCACTCAGCCCCAGCGTGGTGGGGTGGGAAGGGACCTCTGGAGATCATCTAGTCCAAGGCCCTGCTCAAGCAGGAGCACAATGCCCAGGGGGGTTGGAAGCTCTCCACACAAGGAGACTCCACAACCTCTCTGGGCAGCCTGCTCCAGGCCTCCAGCACCCTCACACCAAACAGCTTTCTCGTCCTCTTCACATGGAACCTCCTGGGTGCCACTTTGTGCCCAGTGCCCCTTGTGCTGTCCCTGGGCACCGCTGAGCAGAGTCTGGCCCCAGCCTCTTGCCCCCCACAGCTCCTTTATCTCTTGCTGAGCATTGCTCAGCTCCCCTCTGGGGCTGCTCTTCTGCAGGCTCAGCACCCCCAGGGCTCTCAGGTTTTGCTCCTCACAGAGCTGCTCCAGCCCCCTCAGCATCTCTGTAGCCTCCTCTGGACTCCCTCCAGCAGTTCCCTGTCTCTCTTGAGAACTGGACCCAGCCCTCCAGCTGTAGCCTCAGTAGGTCAGAGTAGATGGGAGGGAGAGCACTTCTTGACCTGCTGGACTTACAGGGTATGTGGAGCCTTCCTGTCCCGAGCCCTGTTTACAGGTGAGCAGCAGCCAGGGGTGGAGATCAGAGCAGTACCACAGAACCAGAGGGTGCTGAGGTGAGACAAACTGGCTTCAGTCGGGCTGCAGCCTGTCACTAGCTGCGCGTTTGTTTGCCTTCCTCAGTGCCGAGCAGTTCGTGTTAACAGCAGCACCTTGCCCCACGCCGATCATTAACTCACTCTGCAGTCGGTAATGAAGGAGAGAGCAGTCCCCAGCGCACCGCAGCCTCGGGAGCGCGCCCAGCCTCCTGCTGCCCGGGGGGACGCCACTGCCAGGTGACCCCAACCACTTCCTTTGCAACCCCAGTGTCTGAGCCCGGGCAAGGCAAGGGAAGAGTTATCTCCTGCCAGGGTAATTACTTCTTGTTCTGCCAGATAATCTGCCGAGGGTTTGAATGGGGGATATTTTTTTCCTGCTCCTCTGCTGCAGCTAGGAAGATTGTGGTTGCTGTCATATGCGAGTTCTTATCTCTTATCTCTGCTCTTTTATCTTTGCTCCTCATTTAAATGTGTTTAAGGTTCTGAGCAAAGCCTTGTCTCTGCTCCAGAGAACCTGTTTCCTCTGCACAGCTCCTGGAAGCACTCTTGGCTCCGGGCCCCTGGCGGGGCCTCAGCAGCCTCTCGGAGGTGTGGTGTCTCTGGGGTTCACCTGGAACGTGCCCTGCGACCTTCAGGGACTTGCTTTCCTTACTAAGCAGGCAGTGCTCTCAACCCTCCCCTCTGGGGCTCTTCCTCATAGAATCACAGAATGTTGGGGGTTGGAAAGGAGCTCGAAAGCTCATCCAGTCCAACCCCCCTGCCGGAGCAGGATCACCTGGAGTAGGTGGCACAGCAACGTGTCCAGGCAGGTTTTGGGTGCCTCCAGAGAAGGAGACTCCACAGCCTCCCTGGGCAGCCATCTGCTGTCCAGGCTCTGGCAGGTTGAGGCTTGCACCAAGGCAGGAACATAGCAGTGCTCAAGCTGGGCATGGTGCCTGGGCTGTGGTGGTCCTGCTGGCTGGGGGCAGTTGGGCTCAGCTGAAGGCATTTGTGGGGCCGGTGCACCAGAGTAGTGTTGGCAGTAGGAGGAGAGTGAAATTCAGCTGTGTGCTGGCAGGCAGGGGTCAGTGGGGGGGTGGCATAGGGCAAAGGAGAGGTCCAAAGCTGTCTGCAGCCCCTCAGGCAGGCTGCAGCTCCAAAGCTGAGTCCAGCTCCCCTCCCTGCCTGGTCACACAACCTCCATCTCCCCTCTCGGTCCTCCTTTGCACACATCAAAGCCTCTGGTTGCAAACAACCCCTTGGGTCCTTACAATTAGTCTCCTCCTTCTTCCTTCTTCTGAGGCCTGGCATCAGTGCTGCCCAGGGGGCTCAAAGAGGAGCTCCAAGCTGCTAGTGCCATGGGGCTACCCCCCTGTCCCATCACAGCAAGCAGAAGCCATGCACCGTGACATGCCTTCCCTCCCCCAGGAGCAGAGCCAGGGTGCACCTCCTGCAGCCCAGCTCCCTGGGGAGGGGGGAGCTCCCGGGGCAGCATGGGGGCTGGCTGCACACATCAGGTCAGATTCCTCAGTGGGGAGCCCAGGGGCAGCGGTGCAGGCAGGGGATCATTACCCAGGCTGTGATGCTAACACACAAACCCTGCCTCAGCAGGCAGGTTCCCCAGCGCTCCGGCGCAGCTGGGGGCTGGAGGCTGCGCAGGGAACAGATAGAGGAACGTTCTGGGGCTAGAAACAGGAAGTTTGGGGCTCCCCCCCCCCCCCCCTCCTTCCCCCTCCTTCAAATTAAAAGAATCTTCTGTGCATCCATCTCGCCAGCCAGGGGAGGCATTGCACAGCCGCCAGAAGAGATTGGGAGCCGGCAACCGGGAGACAAAATAATTTGCTAATTGGAAGTGGCACCAAACATTTTGCCTCTTGCCCCTCCTGTGATCTCGGTGGCAAGTGTCTGGCAGCTCGCCGGGAGGTGGAGCAAAGGGGCAAGCTAGGAGAGGAGAGGTGGCTGAGGAGACCCCACCCTATTGTTTCCCCCCCCCCCCCCCCCCCCTTGTCACCTTCAATTAACCGGAGGGACGCCCATCAAAGGCAGAGCCGGGTGCAAGGCTGAGGAGGAGTGACAGGGCTGGTGCAGAGGAATTTCACACAACAGCCCAGGCATTTTCGAGCTCACTGATTCGTTTTCCCCTGTTATTTTCGCCTGTTTTTCCCTTTTTTCTGGTGTGTGTGTGTATGTGTTTTGTTTTGCTTTGCTTTGTGTTTTGCCCTGTGTTTTGGTTGGTGTTTTGTTTTGCTTTGCTTTGTGGGGTTTTTTTTCCCACTCGGCTTTGCACTTGGCAGCCCTCAGCAGCCTAGCTCATGGGGAGAGCAGTGGCTCTCTCCACAGCCAGGAGAAGCCCAAAGTCTCGATGGACTCATTGACTCATTCATTCACTCCACAGCTTACATTTCTTCCCTGGGGCCAGGCCCTCTGCAGCAGAGGATGCCATGATATGCCCAGCCAGGGCACAAAGAGAAGGAGCAGCAGTCCGGCACCAGCCCTTCTGGTCATAACAGCTGATGGCATGGCCACTGAGTGCCTCACATCCAGATGGCCTCTCCAAGTCAGAGTGACGAGGGCTGGGTGTCTTGGGAGTGAGATCTGTGAGAGAGAGTCCAAAGGAGGGCTATGATGATGGTGAAGGGACTCGAGCACTGCCTGATGAGGAGAGGCTGAGAGCCCTGGGGGTGCTGAGCCTGGAGAAGAGCAGCCCCAGAGGGGAGCTGAGCAATGCTCAGCAAGAGATAAAGGAGCTGTGGGGGGCAAGAGGCTGGGGCCAGACTCTGCTTAGTGGTGCCCAGGGGCAGCACAAGGGGCAATGGGCACGAACTGGCACCCAGGAGGTTCCATGTGAAGAGGAAGAGAAAGTTGTTTGTTGTGAGGGTGCTGGAGGCCTGGAGCAGGCTGCCCAGAGAGGTTGTGGAGTCTCCTTGTGTGGAGAGCTTCCAAACCCCCCTGGGCATTGTGCTGCTGGGCAAGCTGCTGTGGGTGCCCTGCTGGAGCAGGGGGCTTGGACTGGGTGAGCTCCAGAGGTCCCTTCCCATCCTCACCAGTCTGTGCTCCTGTGAAACATTGGTTAGAGCAAAAGGAGGTTTTGCCAGCAGAGATGCAACTAGAAAGCCTGGTTGGATGTTCTGAAAGGAGGACGTTCTTCCCCATGAGAGTGGTGAAGCCCTGGAATGGGTTGTCCAGGAGGTGGTTGAGGCCCCGTCCCTGGAGGTGTTTAAGCCCAGGCTGGATGAGGCTGTGGCCAGCCTGATCTAGTGGGGGGTGTCCCTGGCCATAGCAGGGGGGTTGGAACTAGATGATCCTTGTGGTCCCTTCCAACCCTGACTGATACTATGATACTAAAGCCCCTGTCCTCCACCTCCCATGGGGAACATCCCAGCCCCTGCTCCCATTGCCTGCAGGAGCCGTGTCCGCGCTGTTTGGACACCTCTGCAGGAGCACAGTCCGGGTCTGGACCTCAGCAGCGTTTCCTAGCCCGTGTTTAGGCTCAGCAAAGGGACTAATTGGGTTTGTGGCTCCATGACATTTCCAGTGAGGCAAACCAGGCTGAGCCTTCCCCTTCCCATGTGAGAAGGGAAGCGATGAGAACTCCTCGCAGCAGGCTCACCCACAGCGTGGCCCAGCCTGGCATTTGCCTGGTTCACAACAGCCTCAGCCAGCATTAATCAGAATTCAGACCATCCTCTGCTCTGCCTCCCACGCCTGTGTGCCCAGCTCCTCTTGCTGGAGACAGGCTGCTCTCGGGTGGATAAAGGCTTGTCTTAAGTTGCCATCTAGGGGAGCAGGAACAGTCGGCTGCTTTGAGGTAGGCGATGAGCTGGAGCACACCAAGAGCCTCCAAGGTGCTTTGTATTTAGAGGGGAAGCTGCTGGCACGGCAACAGGGCGGTGAGGGATGGAAATGAAGGGACTTCAAATGGCCAAAGCACAGCTCAGAGGAGTAATTACAAACAAGCCTTGGGCTGGAAGCTCTGAGAAAGCCCAGGGAGATGGCTGCTTGATCAACTCATCCAGGCCTTGTCTGCTGGTGGGAGGAGGAAGTTGCTCTTTGCCGGGTTTTCATAGAATCATAGAATGGTTTGGGCTGAAAGGGACCTTGAAAGGGAACTTTTAGGTTGAAAGGTGCCTTTAAAGGTCATCTAGCTAGCCCCCTCCCCCCAGTTAGAAATCCTGGGTTAGTGGGAGGCACCCCTGCCCATGGCAGGGGGACTGGCACTGGATGATCTTTAAGATCCCTTCCAACCCAAATTATTCTGTGATTCTAGATCAGGTTGCTCAAAACCCCATCAAGCCTGACCCTCGATGCCATCTACGGTGGTGCCACCCACCCTGCTGCCATGGCTCTCTATTCCCCCAGGTAAGGGCTGGATTTAGGGTCCAAAACGTTTGGGTGCAGGAATAGCAAACCCTCTGAGATACCTTCTGAGATGTCTTTGCATTCCATGCTGGGGCTGGGGCTGCTGCCAGGGAGGAAGAGCAGCTCTGAGGTGCAGCAGGGAGAGAACCGAGACAGCAGGGAGAGAGCCAGGACAGCAGGGAGAGAACCGGGACAGCAGGGAGAGAGCCGGGGCAGCAGGGAGAGAGCCGGGGCAGCAGGGAGAGAGCCGGGGCAGCAGGGAGAGAGCCGGGGCAGCAGGGAGAGAACCGGGGCAGCAGGGAGAGAGCCGGGGCAGCAGGGAGAGAGCCGGGACAGCAGGGAGAGAGCCAGGGCAGCAGGGAGAGAGCCGGGGCAGCAGGGAGAGAGACAGGGCAGCAGGGAGAGAGCCGGGGCAGCAGGACACCGCTGGAGCTTTCCCTGGGATCCCAGCTCTGCCACGATCAGACCGGCTCCGATTTTCATACCCACTCCTTTTGTTGTGTTAAAAGGTAGGGGGGAGGAAGATAAAACAAAAGAGATCAGATCAACCTGAGCTCTCCAGTGAGGCTAAATCCAGGTTAAATCCAGATAGGCAGAGGGCGGAAACAAATTCCGCGGGTCTCTGAAGAGCAGAGGGAGGCGGCGGGGGGGGGGTGCAGATAACACAAACCAAAAGCAACCACGGGGAAGGGGAAAATAGAGACAGCAGCAAGGGGGTGGGGGTGTGTGGGGAGCCGGGTGAGGGCGGATGAGGCTGCGCTGCCAACTCGGGCTGCAGCTGCCTTTGGGAGCTGAGGTCCTTCCCCCGGTCCCAGCCTCCCCCAGCAGGCTGGGGAAGCTGCGCGGCTTCCGTGGAAAGCGCTGCGAGCTGCTGGCACAAAAGGTTCCCTCCATCTGCATTTACAAAGTGCTTATCGCAGTGGTGTCTCGCTGCTCCCAGCCCTCTCCTCCAGAAGGGCAGAGTGTTTCCATTGTTGTTATACAAATAGCTTCCCCTGCCAGTTCCTTCCCTTCCAGGCTACTGAGTGGAGCTTGGCTCGGCTCCCTCTGGACTAATTTGATGAGAGATAATTATCTTGTTAATATCATCTTATTTTCATAAGTCCCAGCCTCTCTTTTATTAATTCTGTCAGTTCCTGCTTGTGTTGCTCTTAGGTCCCTGCCTTTTCAAAAGCCGTGGAACAGGCACTTAGGGGAGAAACTCATAAAAAGCACAACTTCACTTGGAGAATGTAAATATTGACATTTGCCACAATGCAGACTTCTAATCCCTTCCTCCTCCCCGGGCTGGCCCCCGTGGGAACTGCCCGGACACAGGCTGTACGCGGGGTGGGAGGCAGCTGGCACCGGGAGATGCCCAGGAGCTGCCACCTCCTCCTGGAGGGCTGCAGAGCAGCGAGGGCAGGGGAGCGCTGGGTGCTCCACAGCAGCACCGCCCGGGGAGATGCCTCAGGAGGTGCCAAACGAGGTGCACCCCGGCGAGGATTCCTCCTGAGCCCCATCCTCGGGCTCAGCCGGCTGAGGGCTGCAGGCGAGGGACTGACAAATGGGGAAGGAAGGTGGGTGTGGGGTGGTTTAAATAGAAAGGCCCCATTTCAGCTGTCCAATTAGCATGAGGATGAGGCTCACCTTCCTCTCTTGCCACAAGATCATCGAGTCCAGCCTGTCACCGCAGACCTCATGACTACCAAACCATGGCACCAAGTGCCACGTCCAATCCCCTCTCGAACACCTCCAGGGACCACCTCCCTGGGCAGCACATTCCAATGGCTAACAACTCCCTCAGTGAAGAACTTTCTCCTCACCTCCAGCCTAAACTGCCCCTGGCACAGCTTGAGACTGTGTCCTCTTGTTCTGGTGCTGCTTGCCTGGGAGAAGAGACCAACCCCGTCCCGGCTACAACCACATGATAGGGGACCCCAGATTAGGAGAAGCCTAATCGGATAGGCTCCTAATAGGAGATGGGATGTGCAGGGGAGTACCCCACCCTGAGGTGCCCACAAAATGCTTCAGAGCCTTTCAGAGCTCTTGCAGACCTCTTCAGTCCTTTGCAGGAGCATTTCTGGCTATGCTGAAGGTTACCTGCAGTTGTGTTATGCCATAGAACCACATGCCATAGGTCACTGATAAAGCCAGAGCCTGCAGCTTCAGTGGGTCCCCCAGAGCGCTGACCCCTGGCCCTTGTCCTGCACTCCCCAGCAGGATGACAAGGGGGATCCTTGGGACCTTGCCAAGGAGGACCCTAGGGATGGGATTGCCCCCTCCACTCAGCTCTGGTGAAGGCACAACTTGAATTCTGAGTTCAGTTTTGCACCCCTCAACTCCAAGGAAGACATTGAGGGGCTGGAGCACCTTCAGAGAAGGGCAACAAAGCTGGGGAAGGGCTTTGAACACAGGTCCTGTGAGGAGCAGCTGAGGAAACTGGGGTTGTTTAGTCTGCAGAAGAGGAAGCTGAGGGGAGAGCTCATCACCATTTACAACTACCTCAAGGGAGGTTGGAGTGAGGTGGGGTTGGCCTCTTCTCACATGCAGCAAGTGACAGGGCAAGAGGAAATGGCCTGAAGGAGCACCAGGGGAGGTGCAGGTTGGAGATGAGGGACAAAATCTTGACAGAAAGGGTTCTCAGGCACTGCAACAAGCTGTTCAGGGAGGAGGTCAAGTCACCATCCCTGCAGGTGTTTAAAAGCCACCTGGATGAGGTGCTGGGGGATGCAGTTTAGTGGTAGTAGCTTAGCAGCAGCGGTGGCATTGTGAGCTCTGGGTGCCAGGTTGGTCTTGATGAACTCCAAGGTCTCTCCCAACCTCAGCAGTTCTATGATTGTATCCCACCTCCCCTGGCAGCACACCTCACTGTCCTCCAGGTGGGACACCTACCTCCACCCCTTACCATCCAGGGAATATTTGTGGGGATACTGATGCCCTGAGCAGGTCACGAAGGGCAGCCAGGGGCTGCCCTACTGCTTGGATCTCCCCAGCACTGCCTTGGGTTGGTGTCAGGGTGCTCAGCTCTGCAGGGATAACGAGCTTCAGAGTTTTGGGAGGGCAAATAAAAGCTTGCTGAACTTCATTTAAAAGCTGCATTGCAAATGGTTGTGTTTTTTAAAGCTCTCATACTTAAATGCTATTTACTAAAAGAACTCATTGCTAATGTGTAAATGAGCTCTGGGGTTGTTTTATTTAGTGCCAGGTACTGGAACAGGCTGCCAGGGAGGTTGGTTGAGTCACCATCCCTGGGTGTGTTTAAGAGCTGTGTAGATGTGGTGCTGGGGGATGTGGCTTAGTGGTGGCCTTGGTAGAGCAGGGTTAGTGATAGAATCATCAGCACCAGTTCACCAGAATGGTTTGGGCTGGAAGGGACCTTCAAGGTCACCCAGTGCCACCCCCTGCCATGGGCAGGGACACCTCCCACAAGCCCAGCTTGCTCAAGGCCTCATCCAACCTGACCTTGAACACCTCCAGGGAGGGGTCAGCCACAACCTCCCTGGGAAACCTGCTCCAGTGTCTCTCCACCCTCAGTGTAAAGAATTTCTTCCTCATCTCCAGTCTCAGTCTCCCCTCTTCCAGCGCAAAGCCATTGCTCCTCATTCTAGCACTCCCAGCCCTTGTGAAAATTCCCTCCCTGGCTTCCTTGTAGCCTCCCTTCAGGTTCTGCCCCAACCTCCCTGCTGTGGACAGGGACACCTCTCAGCTTGACTTTGTTGCTCAAGGCCTCATCCAAGCTGGCCTTGAACACCTCCAGGGAGGAGGCAGCCAGAACCTCCCTGGGCAACCCATTTCAGAGTCTCACCACCCTCACACTGAAGAGCTTCTTCCTAATCCCCAGTCTAAACCTCATGGCTGGACCCAATGATCCTGAAGGTCTTTTCTAACACAAATGAGTGCATGAAGCAGACAGAGGTGAGTCTTCCTGATTGGGACAAGCTGACCAGGATTTTGAGCAAGACCTTATTGAGTGTCAGGGGTGCACCTAAGGCACCTGAGGCTTCTGTTTTATTCACAGAAGCCTAGAATCACCCAGGCTGGAAGGGACCTCCAAAGCTCATCCAGTCCAACCCCTCTGCAGTCAGCAGGGACATCCTCCACTAGATCAGGTTGCCCAGAGCCTTGTCAAGCCTCACTTTGAATACCTCCAGGGATGGAGCCTCAGCCACCTCCCTGGACAACCTGTTCCAGTGCTCCACCACCCTCCTGGTGCAGAAGTTGTTCCTCACCTCCAATCTCCATCTGCTCTTGTCTCATTTCAAACCATCGCCCCTTGGGGTCTAGTCCTCGGTCGCTGTTAAAGCAAAGCACTGGGGCCAAATGCTGCACTCTAAGCAGAGGTTTGAAGTGAAGCAGGGTCTGAAGAGCCTTTTCTGCATCAGGATGTAAATGCAAGGCTCTTCTCTTCGCCTTGCCTTCAAATAACACAGATATCAAACTCATTCAGCAGCAAGAGAGAGAGAGAGAGAGAGAAAATGAGTGGGTCGGGCAGGCTTCCTCTCTGCTAGAAGCAGAATTACATTAAGCCTTGCTCATGCCTGCTTGCAGGAGGAAGCTTTTTTGTTCTGGTTGGTACAAGTGCTCACACTGTGCTTCAGAGCTGGAGCAGCCAAGAGCTTTCCCAGCACTGCATTAAACAATGTGACTAATATCTGCAGCCTGCTCGTAAGCTGTGGATTTTGAGGCCGCAGCTTAGGCTCAGCTATTCAAGGGACCCACCTGATTCAGTGGCAGAGCTAAGGAAGGCTGTTTGCAGCAGCAGCAGCAGCAGATGTACTTACAGCACTTAATCAGGCAGGCAAGAAGATTCTCACTTCTTTAGCTGCTGTTGGAGTCAGAGAATGGGGTAGGTTGGAAGGGACTTTAAAGATCATCCAGTTCCAACCCCCCGCCCTGCCGTGGGCAGGGACACCTCTCCCCAGCCCAGGTTGCTCAAGGCCTCATCCAACTTGACCTTGAACACCTCCAGGAAGGGGGCAGCCATGACCTCCAAATCATAGACTCATAGAGTCATGGAGTCACAGAATGGTTTGGGTTGGAAGGGGTTGGTTGGGGGTTATCCATTCCAACGGCCCTGCACTCAGCAGGGACATCCCCAACTCAATCAGGTTGCTCAGAGCCCTCTTGAGCCTCTCCTTGAATATCTCCAGGGTTGTGGCCTCAACCACCTCCCTGGGCAACCTGTTCCAGTGTTCCACCACCCTCCTGGTGCAGAACTTGTTCCTCACATCCAATCTCAGTCTGCTCTGCTCTCATTTCAAGCCATTGTCCCTCATCCTGTCCCTGCAGGCCTTTGGGAACAGTCCCTCTGCAGCCTTCTTGTGGCCCCCTTCAGGTACTGGAAGGCTGCTGTAAGGTCTCCCTGGAGCCTTCTCATCTCCAGGCTGAACACCCCCAGCTCCCTCAGCCTGTCCTTATAGCAGAGGTGCTGCAATCCCCTGGTCATTTTCAGGGTCTCCTCTGGACCCTCTCCATCAGGTCCATGTCCTTCCTGTGCTGAGGGCTCCAGAGCTGGATGATGCAGTACTCCAGGTGAAGTCTTACTCAAGACTAAGACACTTACCTATGTCACACCCCAAGGTAAAGTGTCCTTTGGCAAAGTGTCCTTTCACTGAGTGTCCTTTAGAGTGTCCTTTAACAGAGACCAGATTCCACATTGGTCTGAGGTCACCCTACAGCTGTGCCCCACTCTGCAGAGGGGAAACTGATTAATAACCCCTTAGAGATCAACTCATCCAAATGATTCCATATTTCAAGGCATATGGTGAGAGGACCCCAGGGCTGGGGGAGGAGGAGGAGGGGACAGCTAAGCAGCCTCGAGTCAGTCATTTGGCCATCTCCTTGGTGAACCAAGGTAAAGAGACAAAGGAGGATGAAAGGAGAAGCAGGGAGATGACAGGCAGGGCGAAACAGCAGAGTAAAAAGGGTAAGGAACAAAAGGAGGAGGGAGATGGCTCCTTTGATTCCCCTGTGGATGTAGACAAGGAGGGAATCACAGCTTGGCAGTTCCTTGCTCTCTAGGCATGTTGGAGGGGCTTTGTGGGAAGGTTTGCTCTGTTTGCATGCTAACTGTTGCTCTCCTGGGACTCCAAGGGCTGCTGCTCAGCTCCAGCAATTCCAGAGGCTCCCTTTCAAGGAGAAACCGACACTGCACTTTGCTATTGATTGGGCCTGTGAAAGACCTGGTGGAAAGGCTACACCTAGGGCTTGTTGCTGCAGCACAGCACACATTAGTTGCATGCACCAAGGCATTTAAAATAGAGAGAAGAAAATGAACCTAAATGGAGATTGTGGTGAGGTGGGGGTTTGTCTCCTCTGCCTAGTCTCAGGTGATGGAAAGAGAGGAAATGGCCTGAAAGGGTTTCAAGGGAGGTTTACAATCATGGAATTGTCAGGGTTGGAAGGGATCTCAAGGATCATCCAGTTCCCAGCCCCCTGCCATGGGCAGGGACACCTCACGCTAGAAGAGAAGAAAGAAAATGATGACCACCCAAATGGGGAGATTGAGATTGGATGTGAGGAAGAAGTTGTTCCCCATGAGGGTGGTGAGAGCCTGGCACAGGTTGCCCAGGGAGGTGGTGGCAGCCTCACCCCTGGAGGTGTTTGCAGCCAGGCTGGATGTGGCTGTGAGCAACCTGCTGCAGTGTGGGGTGTCCCTGCCCATGGCAGGGGGTTTGGAACTGGCTGAGCCTTGAGGTCCCTTCCAACCCTGACAGTTCTGCGACACTAGAAGAACTTGGTCACCCAGGGGGCACCTGAATCCAAGTGGTGCAGGTCACCTTCACTGCTGCATTCCAGCCAAAGCACTGAAAGTTAGTGAAACCTTCACCTCAGCTTCTGACATCTCCTGAGGTCTCCAACTGAGAAACTAGGTGAGGAGAATTCAATCCTGCAGCACCAGATGAATCCCAGCTCATCATGGGGGAGGTGGGGGGAGGTGGGGGGAGGGAGGGTGGGTTTCTTCTAGATGTGCCACACAGTGCTGGTCGAATCTCCCTCTCTTGAAAGCAGATGTCCCCTCGGGGCCCTACCACACGCTTGGTCATTTCCAAAGCAGCCAACGTGGCTACACACGGTTTCCCCCTCTGCCCCCCCTCAGCCTGCTTCTTGCAAACAGCGTGTGTGGGAGGGGGGAGGTGTGTGGGGGGGGTGGTGGTGGTGGTGGTGGTGTGTTGAATTAATTCCAGGCAATTTCTCACACAGGCAGCACAGCAGGTGGCAAGTACAACACCGCGGACCGGGGCTCAAAGAGCAGCCGGGGGGGGTCTACACGTGCTGGCAGCAGAGGAGCCCAGGCACCTCTCCTAAGAGGCAGCCCCTGAACGTTCCAGCTCCCTCCACGAGGCATCAATCATTTTCCTGTTGCTTATCCTTCTCCACCGGGCGTCTCCTGTGCATTTTTAATTGGTTCATCACTTGATCCCTACATCCAGCGCAGCCTCCGGCTCCAATTGGTATCGGCATCGGGCGCCGGGGTTCGGCCTCCGCCTCTCCTAAAGGCTATATTTGGCCGTTTCCCGGTCCAGGCTGCCTCCTGCCGCAGTACCACGGGGTGGGAAGAGGGGGGTCCTGTAGGTACCTTCACTACTCCTTTGACAGGCCAGAGCCATCCTGCTCATTAGTCTGTTATCAGGCTGCTTATCAGCCCCGCTCCCCAGCTCCTCATTACCGTGGCTGCAATTACAATAGCGAGCATTCAACCTTCCTCCTTTCACACCCTCCCCGGCTCCACTCCACCCCTAACAGGCCGCTGCTATTCACCTCAACAGCTCCCCACTGCCAGGCTGGGTTGACTTTCCTCTATCAGCCAACACCTTAATGAACAGCAGAGCTGCTCCTTTTGTTTGTTCAGGCTTCACTAAGGGTATTGTGTGGTAGATCTTCAGTTAAAAGGCACCATCTGGGCCCCGGAGAGGGAATCCAAACTCTTTCCTCCTCCTTTAGTGCTGCTCCCTGCTTAATTTGGAAAGGAATTGAAATTGCTGCTTTGTCCAGAGCACCTTCGGTGGGAGGAAGCATCGAGAGGTCAGGATGGGTTGGCATGGAGCAAGGACGAGCCACAGGGACCCAAACACAGGAGGGCAAACCAAGAGGCTGCCAGGGCAGCAGAAGCTGCCTGCAGAGACAATGTGGCCCAGGAGTTATTTGGGTTTGGCTCTTTGATGCCACCTGCCTCCTCCAGCATTCCCGTGTGCTGGAAGGGCTGCTTTGTTCCAGGAGAGGAGCTGAACATCCCCTTTGTTCCAGGGGAGCTGCACTGAACACCCCCTGCCTCCTGACATGCTCAGGGTTGATATGCCAATGGGTGCCACCTCATTTCACGGCAGGGCTTGGGCTGGCAGGGACTTTCAACCCCCTGCAGCCAGCAGGGACATCTCCAACTGGAGCAGGTTGCTCAGAGTTCCTCATCTGGAATGGTTCCAGCCATGGGCCATCTCCCACCTCTCTGGGCAACCTGGGAGAGGGTCTCAACACTCTCAGTGTCAAACATTTCTCCCTTCTCTCCAGTCTGAATCTCCCTCCTTTACTTTCAAACCATCACCCTTTGTCCTGTCCCAACAGGCTCTGCTCAAAAGTCTGTCCCCAGCTTTCTGCTCAGCCCTTCAAGCTCTGCAAGGCCACCAGAAGGTCTCCCTGGAGCCTTCTCTTCTCCAGGCTGCACAACCCCAACTCTCTCAGCCTGGCCTCACAGCAGAGGGCTTCCAGCCCTGCCAGCATTGCTGTGGCCTCCTCTGGCCCTGCTCCACCAGGTCCCTGTCTGTGCTGAGGACTCCAGAGCTGCCCCAGCACTGCAGGGGAGGTCTCAGCAGAGCACAGCAGAAGGGCAGAATCCCCTCCCTGCCCCTGCTGCCCACCCTGCTGGGGATCAGCCAGGACAGGCTGGGGCTGGGCTGGCAGCGCTCAGTGCTGGCTCGTCTCCAGCTTCTCACTCCCCATTTATTCCAGACAAGGATAGCAGGGCTGAGTGACAGCTGACTGAAGATGACTTTTTACTTCTACAGGATTAGTTTCAGTGAGTTCATGGCTGCAGAGGTGGGAGTTCTGATGACATGGCATCAATGTGCAGGCAGGAGGGGGGAGGGGGAAAGCTGCAAGGACTCTTTTGGCGCTGGATCAGAAAGCAGATTGCAGAATGTGCTGCCTGACCAGGAGACCTGCTCCAGGAGATCAGCTCAGTGCTGAGGTCAGCCCCAGTGCTCCTCACACTCTCTGCACTGTCACAGGCAGTAGCACTCCAGGTGTCACACAGACCCACGGAAGGCATCCAAACCCTGACTCCAAGGTTACCCAGGTGAGGGACAAGGGCAGTGAAGGGGATTTTGACCTGTCAGAAGTGCCAGCGCAGGAGGAATGAACAGTCTGAAAGCCAAGCAGCTTCCCTTGGAACTGGAGGTCAACACCCCCCTGCAGATCTGCTCTGGGAGCCACAGGCACAGCATCTGTGGCAGGAATCACAATGCACAGGCACGGTGAGGAGGAGAGCAGAACCATTCAGACCACAGCTTGGCACAGGACCACACTGCAGAGAGAGCAAGATCAGCCTGGGAGATGAACTGGCTGCCAAAGGTGGATAAACTCACCTGGGCTCTGCTCCCACCAGGATCTCTGTGCAGGCAGCCCACTGGTACTGGGGCTGTGAGGCCAGGCTGAGAGAGCTGGGGTTGTGCAGCCTGGGGAAGAGAAAGCTCCATGGAGACCTTCTGGTGGCCTTTCAGTGCTTCAAGGGCTGAGCAGAAAACTGGGGACAGACTTTTGAGCAGGTTCTGCAGTGACAGGACAAAGGGTGATGGTTTGAAAGTAAAGGAGGGAGATTCAGACTGGAGAGAAGGGAGAAATGTTTGACGCTGAGAGTGCTGAGACCCTATCCCAGGCTGCCCAGAGAGGTGGGAGATGGCCCATGGCTGGAACCATTCCAGATGAGGAACTCTGAGCAACCTGCTCCAGCTGGAGATGTCCCTGCTGGCTGCAGGGGGGTTGAAGGTCCTTGCCAGCTGACCTTGGCCAGCTGCCTAGACACAGACCTGTACTCAGCTGTCTTGTCTCTCCTGATGTGTCCAGAGGAGAAGGGAATGGAGACCTTGTCCTCATCCTTGCAAGACTGCTTCATGCCCCTGACAGCCTTCTCCAGCCCTGCTGAGCCCGCAGGCTTTAGCACCCTGCGGTGAGGTGCAGGAGCTGTGGGCCTGCCCCTGCTCATCTATTTGGTCTGCAAAAGCAGAGCAGGACCTGCACATAGAGCACTGAGGGGAGGAACAGTTGCTGGAGGGGCTCTTCAGCACGTTCCCATCCTACCACCCAACAGCTTTTTCCTCAGCTGCTAGAGGTAAAAAAACTCCAACAGCTCTCAGGCTTCCTTCCCTCGCCTGCACAGCTCCTCACCTGCAGCTCCTGGTTTGCAGGACACATCCCAGAGAGCTCAATTGCTTTGGGTTGGAATCAAAGAATGGTTTGGATTGGAAGGGACATTAAGGATCATCCAATTCCAACCCCCTGCCATGGGCAGGGACACCTCCCACCAGCCCAGCTTGCTCAAGGCCTCATCCAACCTGGCCTTGAACACCTCCAGGGAGGAGGCAGCCACAGCCTCCCTGGGTAACCTGTGCCAGTGTCTCCCCTCCTTCACTGGAAAGAATTTCTTACTCATCTCCAGTATCAACCTCCCCTCTCCCAGCTCAAAGCCATTGTCCCTCTTCCTGTCACTCCAAGCCCTTGTCCAAAGTCCCTCCTCAGCTCTCCTGCAGCCCTTTCAGGTCCTGGAAGGCTGCTCTATGGTCTGCCTGAAGCCTTCTCTTCTCCAGGCTCTACAGCCCCAACTCTCCCAACCTGTCCCCAAGGGGAGGTTCTCCAGCCCTCTGATCGTCTCTGTGGCCTCCTCTGGACCTTCTCAAACAGTTTGAGGTCCTCCTTGTGTTGGGGCAGTCCAGAGCTGGACTTCCCTCTCTTCCTGCTGCTGTCCATGAGCTCGGGATCCACTACACACATCACTGCCCTGCTCCATTCCAGCAGGCTCCGTGCCTGCGGCCCTCTGCTCGAAATAGGCTGGCTCAGCCAGAGCAGTGGGTATAGGTCCTCTGACCTTTCCCATGGCTCCCCTGATCCTGAAATACAGCAGTCCCCACCCAGCTGGGAGCTCAGGCTCATGCAGAGGGGATATTATATCTATTTCAACCCTTTTTCTGTCCCTGCCTGCACTCTGGTCCTGCCTGCAATGCTAATTATGCAGCCACCACCGTTGCCATGGCACTCCCCAAAGCCCTCAAAGCCAACATAAGCACCTCAGACCTCCAGCCCACCCTTCCTCCTTGCTGCTGGCCTTCAGACAAAGTCCCAGTGCCAAGCATTTGTGGCAAGGGGGTAGGAACAGGCACCCACCGGCCTCGAGGGTCACCAAGCCCTCTGCACAGCCCAAGACAAGTCCAGATTTGGACTTCTTTGGGGAGTCGTGTCTAATCCTGAAGCTGCATTCCAAGAACTGCCTGGGAATCCAAACATGCCCATTTTTAGGGCAAGCTGCACAATTACTTGCTCCTTATCACAACATTGGCCTATCTTTAGAAGCTAAAAGGGATGATTAGAGTTATAAGGAGAGAGAGGGGGAAAAAAAAGTAAATGAAGGGGGTGGGAGGTATAAACAGCTCCAGAGCCCTCAGACAGACACAGTGTGAGATCAAAAGAAGAAGATCCAAAGTCTGAACAACCTGATGTGTGCAACATTTACATCCCACGGTGGCTGACACTTAAGAACCCCCCACCAGGCAGCAACAGAGCAGATCTGGGTCCTTCCCCCTCCCCTCCCAGAGCACAGCTCAGATATCTACAGTACTCCACCTGGAGTACTGCATCCAGTTCTGGAGCCCCTATTACAAGAGAGATCTGGAGGTGCTGGAAGGTGTCCAGAGAAGGGCCACGAGGATGAGCAGAGGGCTGGAGCACCTCTCCTGTGAGGACAGACTGAAGGAGTTGGGGCTGTTCAGTCTGGAGAAGAGAAGGCTCCGAGGTGACCTCATTGTGGCCTTCCAGTATCTGAAGGGGGCCTACAGGAAGGCTGGGGAGGGACTGCTCAGGATCTCAGGTAGTGATAGGACTAGGGGGAACGGAATGAAGCTGGAGATAGGGACATTCAGGCTGGATGTGAGGAGGAAGTTCTTCCCCATGAGAGTGGTGAAGCCCTGGAATGGGTTGTGCAGGGAGGTGGTTGAGGCCCAGTCCCTGGAGGTGTTTAAGCCCAGGCTGGATGAGGCTCTGGCCAGCCTGATCTAGTGTGGGGTGTCCCTGGCCATGGCAGGGGGTTGGAACTAGATGATCCTTGTGGTCCCTTCCAACCCTGGCTGATACTATGATACTATGGGAGGTAACCCTCTTACACCTCCAAAAAGCAGGAGGTGGTCCAGGGAATTTGACCTGAAATGGTGGGCAAGGGCAGGAGGAATGGTTACTGAATCACACAGGGTTGGCAGGGGCCTCAAGGCTCTGCCAGTGCCAGCCCCCTGCCATGGGCAGGGACACCTCACACTGCAGCAGGTTGCTCACAGCCACATCCAGCCTGGCTGCAAACACCTCCAGGCATGCCTACATCTTTGTTGAACACCTCCAGGGTTCAGGACTCCACTGCCTCCCTGGGCAGCCTCTTCCAAACTTGCAGCAAAGAAATATTTCTTAATGTCCAACCTAACCCTCCCCTGGCACAGTTTCAGGCCATCTCCCCTCCCTCCATCACCCCACACTAGGGAGAAGAGACCAAGCCCCACCTGACTCCAGCTTCCTCTCAGGGGGTTGTAGAGATCCAGAAGCTCTCCCCTCAGACTCCTGTTCTCCAGGCTGAACCACCCCAGTTCCCTCAGCTGCTCCTCACCAGCCCTGTTCTCCAGCCCCTTCAGCAGCTTCATTTCTGTTCTCTAGACCCTCTCCAGCCCCTCCATGTCCTTCTTGTGGTGATGGCCCCAAAACTGAACCTAGTACTCAAGGTGTGGCCTCAGCAGTGCTGAATCCAGAGGGGCAATCCCTGCCCTGCTCCTGCTGGCCACACTATTGCTGATCCAGGCCAGGATGGTGGTGGCTTTCTTGCCCACTTGAGTCCATAGCATCACAAGATCTTAGGGGTTGGAAGAGACCTTCAAAGACCATCGAGTCCAACCCCTCTGCCACAGCAGGACCACAGAACCCAGCACAGGTCACACAGGAACACATCCAGACAGGGTTGGAAAGGCTCCAGAGAAGGAGACTCCACAACCTCTCTGGGCAGCCTGCTCCAGGGCTCTGTGAGCCTCACAGTGGAGAAGTTCCTCCTCATGTTGAGGTGGAACCACCTGTGCTGCAGTTTATATCCATTGCCCCTTGTCCTATCCCAGGGTGCCACTGAGCAGAGGCTGTCCCCTGCCTCCTGACCCCCAGCCCTCAGAGATTTATAACCACTTACTGAATCCCCTCTCAGTCTTCTCCTCTCCAGAAGAGAACCTCCAAAGCCAGGAGCTCCTTCATGTACTGTGGAAGGAGACCTGAGTGGGTCTTTTACTTCTGCTGATGCAATCCCACCTATGACAATGTCCACACCTCCAGGCAGCTACCACCCTTCTTGCTGTGCCAGAGGCTCTGCTGGCGATGAGTTCCTGCCTTGGAGCACTACCCCTCACAACTGCTGTGTTAATGCAATTAGAGGCAGTGCCAAGTGCAGAGCAGCATTTGTCCTGATATTGCTGGTGATGAAGGAGCCTCCTCTGAGAGCACTGAGTCCATTCCCAACCCATCTGTATCTATATCTAAGAAAGCTTTCACATCCTCCCTGCCGCTGCCGCCGTGGAGTCCCCTGATGAACTGCTGCCATCTCTTCACTCCCAACTCCATTACAGCCTATTCAGATCCCTTTCATTAGAACAAGCAGCAGGGTGACACCAAGAGCTCGCCTGGGGGATTTATGGCACGGGGGTGGGAGACTCTGGGATCCAACACAATCCATTCAAAGCACCTCCCTTAAAGCACAACCACCTGGCTGTGTGCTGCGGGCAGCAGGTTGCCTTCTGCCAGGGTTCTCAGCACCCTGTGCAAGGGTTGGGAGGGACCTCCAGAGATCACACAGTATCACAGTATCACCAAGGTTGGAAGAGACCTCAAAGATCATCCAGTCCAACCCCCTGCCAAAGCAGGATCACCCAGGTCAGGTGTCAGACAGGGAGGAGGTCTGCGTGCTCCTCTTCTCCGTACTCTGCCCTAACGAGGCCAGAGCTAGAGTGCCAGCTCCAGCTCTGGGCTCCCAGATCAAGAGACAGGAAACTGCTGGATAGAGTGCAGCAGAGGCTCCAAAGCTGCTGAGGGGCCTGGAGCAGCTCTGGGAGGAGCAAAGGCTGAGAGTCCTGGGGGTGCTGAGCCTGCAGAAGAGCAGCCCCAGAGGGGAGCTGAGCAATGCTCAGCAAGAGATAAAGGAGCTGTGGGGGGCAAGAGGCTGGGGCCAGACTCTGCTCAGTGGTGCTCAGGGACAGGGCAAGGGACAATGGGCACAGAGTGGAGGAGGTTCCATGTGAAGAGGAGGAGAAAGTTGTTTGGTGTGAGGGTGCTGGAGGCCTGGAGCAGGCTGCCCAGAGAGGTTGTGGAGTCTCCTTCTCTGGAGACTCTCAAAACCCACCTGGATGTGTTCCTGTGTAACCTGCCCTGAGTGCTCTGGTGGGGAGTTGGACTGGATGATCTTTGGAGGTCCCTACCAATCCCTAACATTCTCTGATTCTGTGTTTGAGCCTCCACTGCAGGCACTCCACTGCACCTGAAGAGTGGTTGTAGCCAGGAAGGGGTTGGTCTCTTCTCTCTAGCAACCAGCAGCAGAGCAAGAGGACACAGTCTCAAGCTGCACCAGGGGAAGTTTAGGCTGGAGGTGAGGAGGAAGTTCTTCCCAGAGAGAGCTGTTAGCCATTGGAATGTGCTGCCCAGGGAGGTGGTGGAGTCCACATCCCTGGAGGTGTTCAAGAGGGGGACTGGACGTGGCACTTGGTGCCATGGTCTAGTCATGAAGTCTGTGGTGACAGGTTGGACTCGATGATCTTTGAGGTCTCTTCCAACCTTGGTGACAGTGTGATACTGTGATACAGTCATTTCTGCTCCCCACCCCCTTCCCTGGATGTGCTTGCAGAACCTACTCAAGCTGGGGAGACAGGAAAGAGGGCAGAGGTGCAGGGGTGCCTGTGAAGTCCCCAGCTAGGCTGTTCTGCAGGTTCAAGCCTCTCCCCATCACCTCCACCCCCTGCCCACACAGCCTCCCTGCATGCCCACCGCTGGGGCTCAGCTCTTGCTGGGGAAGTGAATGGCACCAGGCAGCACCGAGGAGCAGTGAAGCAGCCTTCCTCCACCTACACACAGCTTGGATGTTCCTCATCCCCCAGGGACTGGACACGTGGACAGCCCAGGAGGCATTACCAGGACAGATGACCCTTTCAAGGCAGGAAGGTATGACATACCTCATCCCCCAGAAGGTGATTTTGCTCTTCTCCCACACCAAATCGATTGCCTTCCTCCACTCCTCACCTCCCAGCTTCACACCAGGCTCCAGGACGTGCCCTTCAGGAGTCCTGGGTGGCAGCTCCTGCCTGATCTCTGTGCTGTCCATCAGGCTGGGTAAATAGGTTGGTGGCTGCCTCTTTTTTACCCCTGGTTTAGTCTCCTCTGCCTGTGCTGTTTACTGTCCTGGATTATGCAAATCAAAATGTAATCAATATTGCAAACCAGGAAGGTAAGCAAAGCTGGTGCCCACTCTTCTGGACCGTGCCAAGGACAAGGGTGCAGGACTGACTCACAGCATCCCAGCATCCCAGACTGGTTTGGGTTGAGGAGGGACCTGTAGAGGTCATCCAGCCCAAGCTCCCTGCTCAAGCAGGGCACCCACAGCAGCTAGCCCAGGAGCACAATGGCCAGGGAAGCTCTTCACAGGAGGAGACTCCAGAGGAAGCTGAAGGTATGTGGGAAGAGAGCACATCCCACTGTGAGCAGCTGGAGGGAGACAGATAGAGCAGTCCAGGGCACAGCTAACCAACAGCCACTGGAAGTAAGGAGCAGAGTAGAGATCCATAGAATCATCAAGTGGTTTGGGTGGGAAGTGATCTTCAAAGCTCATCCAGTCCATCCCCCCTGCAGTCAGCAGGGACATCTGCAGCTAGAGCAGGTTGCTTACAGCACCAACCAACCTCACCTGTGGTGCTTCCAGGGATGGGGCAGCTCCCACATCTCTGGGCAGCCTGGGCCAGGCTGTCCCCACCCTCAGTGTCCAACATTTCTTCCTTCTCTCCAGTCAGAATACCCCTCTTCCATTTCAGACCATCCCCCCTGTCCTGTCAGAGCAGACCCTCATCAAAAGTCTGTTCTCATCTTTGTTTAAGTCCTGAAAGGCCATCAGAATGTTTCCTGGAGCCTTCTCTTCAGATTGGATGTGAGGAAGAAGTTGTTCCCCATGAGGGTGGTGAGAGACTGGCACAGGTTGCCCAGGGAGGTGGTGGCAGCCTCACCCCTGGAGGTGTTTGCAGCCAGGCTGGATGTGGCTGTGAGCAACCTGCTGCAGTGTGAGGTGTCCCTGCCCATGGCAGGGGGTTGGAACTGGCTGAGCCTTGAGGTCCCTTCCAACCCCTGACAATTGCATGATTTGGGGCCAGAAGTGCCAGAGAGGCAAAGAGGAAGCTGAAATCCTGGAGAAGAGATGGAGTGAGGCACAGCAGATCTGTCTGCATCACACAGATCCGCATGGGATTGAAGAAGACCTCGCTGCAGAGCTGCTGCAGGCAGAGGAGAGGTCTGTAAAGATTTCAAGGCAACTGGAGTGCAGCCAGAGGTGTTCATGTGGCTTTCAAAGTCCTGTGGATAAAGAGAAGCCAATGTCCCCAGGGCAGGGCGTCATGGATTATTGATGCTGAAGCCACAGAGGCTGCTGTGCCCTCCTTCATCACGGAGGCCGGCTGGCTTTGCCAAGGGATTCCTGGCTGAGTTGGGGCAGGTCTTTCAGAAAGCCATGTTTAATAGTTTCATCAGTGCTATAGGCAGTGGGATCAAGGACACCACCAGCAGGCTTGCAGGATGGCATCCAGAGGGCCCTGGACAGGCTGGAGAGGTGGTGCCCAGGTGAACCTCATGAGGTTCAACAAGAGCAAGTGCAAGGTCCTGCACCTGGGCTGGAACAATCCTCCCTGTCAGTCCAGGCTGGGGGTGAGGAGGTTGAGAGCAGCCCGCAGGGAAGGACTTGGGAGTGTTGGGGGGAGAGAAGCTGGGCAGGAGCCAGCAATGGGCACTGGCAGCACAGCAGGCCAAGGGCAGCCTGGGATGCATCCAAAGCAGTGTGGCCAGAGCTGGAGAGAGGATCCTGCCCCACTGCTCTGCTCTGTGTAGACCTCACCTGCAGGGCTGTGTCCTGATATGGAGCCCTCAGCACAGGAAGGACATGGACCTGATGGAGCAGGTCCAGAAGAGGCCATGAAAATACAATACAATACAATACAATACAATACAATACAATACAATACAATAAACCAGGTTGGAAGAGACCTTCAAGATCATCGTCCAACCCATCAACCAATCCAACCCACCCAAACAACTAGATCATGTCACCAAGCACCCCATCCAGTCAATGATCAGGGG
Organism: Picus viridis; assembly: GCA_033816785.1. Lineage (NCBI taxonomy): Eukaryota > Metazoa > Chordata > Aves > Piciformes > Picidae > Picus > Picus viridis. The sequence goes on from CM066593.1 coordinate 2,252,645, forward strand.
GTTGGAGCAGCTCTGCTATGGGACAGGCTGAGGAGCTGGGGGTGTTCAGCCTGGAGAAGAGAAGGCTGAAGGGGCTACAAGAAGGCTGCAGAGGGAGTGGGGTGTCCAGGGAGGTGGTTGAGGCCCCGTCCCTGGAGGTGTTTAAGCCCAGGCTGGATGAGGCTCTGGCCAGCCTGATCTAGTGGGGGGTGTCCCTGCCCATGGCAGGGGGCTGGAACTAGATGATCCTTGTGGTCCCTTCCAACCCTGACTGATTCTATGATACTATGATCCTATGACTGTTTGCAAAGGCCTGCAGGGACAGGACCAGGGACAAGGGCTTCAAAATAGAGCAGGGCAGATTGAGCTTGGATGTGAGGTACAAGTTCTGCACCATGAGGGTGGTGGAACACTGCAACAGGTTGCCCAGGGAGGTGGTTGAGGCCCCATCCCTGGAGATATTCAAGGTGAGGCTCAAGAGGGCCCTGACACCCTGATGTAGTTGGGGATAGGATAGGATAGGATAGGATAGGATAGGATAGGATAGGATAGGATAGGATAGGATAGGATAGGATAGGATAGGATAGGATAGGATAGGATAGGATAGGATAGAATAGAATGGAATGGAATGGAATGGAATGGAATGGAATGGAATGGAATGGAATGGAATGGAATGGAATGGAATGGAATGGAATGGAATGGAATGGAATAGACCAGACCAGGTTGGAAGAGACCTTTGAGATCATGTCCAACCTATCCAAACATCCAACACCACCTAATCAACTAAACCATGGCACCAAGCACCCCATCAAGTCTTCTCCTGAACACCTCAATGAACACCTCCCCAGGCAGCCCATTCCAATGGCCAATCACTCTCTGTATAGAACTTCTCTTAACCTCCAGCCTAAACCTCCCCTGGCACAACTTGAAACTCTCCTCTTGCTCTGGTGCTGCTTGCCTGGGAGAAGAGACCAACCTCTGCCTGTCTACAGCATCTCTTCAGGTAGTTGTAGGGAGCAAGAAGGTCTCCCCTGAGCCTCCTCTTCTCCAGGCTAAGCAACCCCAGCTCCTCAGCTCTCCTCACAGGGCTGTGCTCCAGACCCCTCCCCAGCTTTGTTGCCCTTCTCTGGACACCTTCCAGCATCTCAACATCTTTCCCTAAACTGAGGGGCCCAGAACTGGACACAGGACTTGAGGTGTGTGGCCCTAACCAGTGCTGAGCACAGGGCAGAATGAGCTCCCTGCTCCTGCTGGCCACACTGTTCCTGATGCAGGCCAGGATGCCATTGGCCCTCCTGGCTGCCTGGGCACACTGCAGGCTCATGTTCAGCCTACTATCAACCAGCACCCCTAGGTCCCTCTCTGCCTGGCTGCTCTCCAGCCACTCTGACCCCAGCCTGTAGCACTGCCTGGGGTTGCTGTGGCCAGTGTGCACCTGGCATCTGGATGCCCCTGCTGAGTGCAGGGGTTGGACTGGCTGAGCTTTGGAAGTCCCTTCCCACCTGGGCGTACTCTATGACCCTATGACTCTATGCTTCTACGCATATTAAGTGACCCCCCCTCCCCAAACCTGCAGGTGAGGAGGCCTCAGAGCACATCTCCTCCACACGCTGCCCAGTGGCTCCTTCCCTTCTCTCTTGCCATGTGGCCTCTTTTCAGGTCGAATTTGTCTCGTTTCAGCTTCCTGTCGCACCTTGATGGCCAGATTAAAGAGCTCTCTAGTCTCAAACCGATTCTCTCTGCTGGGTAACTCCCAGGCTCGTGTCAAGGAACCCTTCAGTGCTTTCCATCCAGCCTTTCATGAGAGAAGCAGGTTGGAGGGGTGGGATTTGGCTCTTTTTGTTTTTTCTTTTTCTTTCTTGACACACCCCCACCCCCACCCCCATTTTTTGTCTTTCAGAGTTTCACCAAATGTTTGTAGCTCTTTCCTGGCTGCTTTCCACCTTTTCATCCTGTGTGACCCCAGAACTGGACACTGAGGTCTCTTATTAAGCAAGGCATGGGCCCACAGGGCTGTCAAGCCTCTGTGTGTGTGTGTGTGTTGCTCTTTGTCGTCCTCCTCTGTAGGGACTTCAGGTTCAGAAGGCTTCTACTTGATCCCACCAAGCTTTTCTCCTCCATGCTCTTGTAGACCAGTCCCAACCTCTCTGTGTGTGTGTGTGTGTGTGTGTGTGTGTTGTCTTTGTTCCTAGGTGCAGGGATCTCCAGTTCATTGTCCCAAAATCCAGGCTTCTGGAACAAATTCAACCTTGCAAGTGATTCATGCTGCCTCGGTGACATTTGTCTTCCTGCTGGGTTTTATATCCTCTCAATTCTTATCTCTAAGGGCTGTGCACTCTCTCTTCCAGGTCATCAATAAACACTGGGTTGTTGGCTTGCCTCAAGGAAGACCCAGCATCGATCTGGTTGCTTGCCCTGAAAAGCCACTCAGGGTGGTCTCCACCGTCTCCAAGGCGCGTTCTCCGCCGTCTGTGACAGTGCCTCTGGTTCACCCAGCAGAGAATCACAGCATGGCTCAGGTTGAAGGCACCTCAGAGATCATCTACTCCAAGTTCCAAGACAGGGACAGACCTCTCAACTAGATTTGGCCTCATCCAGCCTGGCCGTGAACACCTCAGGGAGGAGGCATCCACAGCCTCCCTGGGCAACCCGTTCCAGACTCTCACTGCCCTCATACTGAAGAGCTTCTTCCTCAGCTCCAGTCTAACCTTGCCTGTCACTAAACACCCTTATGAAGCATCACTCTCCAGCCTTCCAGTAGGATCCCTTCAGGTATTGGAAGGCAGCTCTAAGGTCCCTGGAGCCTTCTCTTCTCAAGCTGAACAACTCTAGCTCCCTCAGCCTGTCCTCATAGCAGAGGTACTCCAACCTTACCTCTGCCAGAGCATCCCATGGCCTAAGACCTGAGCTGGCTGACTGAATGGAAATCAACATGTGGACAGATGTGCACTAGGAGAACACTACAGGAGTCTGGAAATGGGCTGTGGTTTTGCCTTAGACCAGGGATCCAAGATCCAGGAGCAACAGGCACAAGCTGCAAGGAAATCCCAAAGACCTTAGAGCAGCATTCCAGTACCTGAAGGGGCTGCAGGAGAGCTGGGGAGGGACTTTTGACAAGGGCTGGGAGTGACAGGATGAGGAGCAATGGATTGAAGCTTGAGGAGGGCAGATTTGGAGTGGAGATGAGGAAGAAGTGTTTCCTGTAGGGTGAGGAGACACTGGCACAGGTTGCCCAGGAGGCTGTGGCTGCCTCCTCCTGGAGGTGTTCAAGGCCAGGCTGCATGAACCCCTTGAGCAACCTGGGCTAGTGGGAGGTGTCCCTGCCCTTGGCAGGGGTTGAGACTGGGTGATCTTGAAGGTCCCTTCCCACCCCAGCCTGTCCTGTGAATCAATGAAAACAAGTTGCTAATTTTGGGGCAGGTGAGGCACTAGGCCAACAGCCCAAAGGGAGGATGGCTCACCGTCTTTGCAGTCTCCAAAATGCAGTGCAGTGCCTGACTTGGCTTTGAAGCCAGCCTTGCTCCCAGCAGATGGCTGGACTGGAGACCTGCTGAGGTCTCCTTTAAACTAAGCAGTTTTGTGATCACAGAAAGGTTCTGTTTGGAAGGAACATTTAAGGCTGAGTCCAGCCCTTTAACCCGGCACTGCCAAGTCCCCACTGAACTGTGTCCCTCAGCACCTGTTCCAGGCCTTCACAGCCCTTTTGGGGAAGAAACTGTTCTTCATGTCCAACCTAAACCTCCCCTGAAGTAGAATCATAGAATCATAGAATCATAGAATCAGTCAGGGTTGGAAGGGACCACAAGGATCATCTAGTTCCAACCCCCCAGCCATGGGCAGGGACACCCCACACTAGATCAGGCTGGCCAGAGCCTCATCCAGCCTGGTCTTAAACACCTCCAGGGACTGGGCCTCAACCACCTCCCTGGATAACCCATTCCAGGGCTTCACCACTCTCATGGTGAAGAACTTCTTCCTCACATCTAGCCTGAGTAACCTGAGGTCACTTCACAGTATCACAGTCACACAGTATCGCTAAGGTTGGAAGAGACCTTGAAGATCATCGAGTCCAACCTGTCACCACAGACCCCACGACTAGACCATGGCACCAAGCACCACTTGTTAACAGGGAGAAGAGCCCAACCCCCACCTGGCTCCAGCCTCCTCTCAAGGAGCTGTAGAGAGCAATGAGGTCTCCCTCAGCCTCCTCTTCTCCAGGCTCAACACCCCCAGCTCCCTCAACTACTCCTCCCCAGTGCTGCTCTCCAGACCCTTCCCCATCTCGGTTGCCCTTCTCTGGACCTGCTCCAGCCCCCCCACAGAGTCACAGAGTCTTAAGGGTTGGAAGTGACCTCCAGAGATCACCAGGTCCAACCTCCTGCCAAAGCAGGATCTCCTAGGGCAGGCCACACAGGAACACATCCAGCTTGGCTTTGAAAGCCTCCCTCAATGTCCTTCTTGTGCTGAGGGCCTCCACACTGAACCCAAGTCTCAAGGTGTGGCTGAGAACAGAGGGGCAGTCACTTCCCTGGTGGCCACACTCTTGCTGTGCCAAGCTAGGCTGGTCAGCCAGACACTGAGGGGTGTTCTCCATCAGTTTCAGGAGCAGCTTTTCCAGCAGGCCTTTCCAGCAGCATTGAAGTGCAAAGTGGATTACTGGATATTCATTAAACATTTGGTCAGGCCTGTTGAGATCCTGGGCTGCCATGGAAAATGGACTTAGCAACAGACTCCAAAAAGCATCTCAACACCCCCTGATTCTCCAGTCCTGCATCCTATTACTCTGAACTGGGCACTCTGCATGCAGTGAAGAGCTCTGAGGTCTTTTCCAACCTGGATGAGTCCATGATTCTGTGATTAAATACAACAAATGGCAAACACCTCCTTAAGTGGACTTGGGGGTGCTGGGGGATGAGAAGCCCAACAGGAGCCAGCAGTCAGCACTTGCAGCCCAGAAAGCCAAGCAGAGCCTGGGCTGCAGCAGAAGTGTGGCCAGCAGGTGAGGGAGGGGATTCTGCCCCTCTGCTCCACTCTGCTCAGACCACAGCTGCAGCTCTGGGTCCAGTTCTGGAGCCTCTGTGCCAGGAAGGATCTGGAGGTGCTGGAAGGTGTCCAGAGAAGGGCCACGAGGAGGAGCAGAGGGCTGGAGCTGCTCTGCTCTGGAGACAGCCTGAGAGAGTTGGGGCTGTGCAGGCTGGAGAGGAGAAGGCTCCCAGGAGACCTTCTTGTGGCCTTGCAGGATCTGCAGGGAGCTCCAAGAAAGCTGGGGAGGGACTTTGTAGGGTGTCAGGGATTGATAGGACTGGGGGGGATGGAGCAAAACTAGAAGTGGGGAGATTGAGATTGGATGTTAGGAAGAAGTTGTTCCCCATGAGGGTGGTGAGAGCCTGGCACAGGCTGCCCAGGGAGGTGGTGGCAGCCTCACCCCTGGAGGTGTTTGCAGCCAGGCTGGATGTGGCTGTGAGCAACCTGCTGTCTCACCACCATGCTGCAGGCCAACAGACCTTCCCTTCATCTGAAGAAGAGGAGGCTGAGGGGAGACCTCATTGCTCTGTACAGCTCCCTCAGAGGAGAATGCAATGAGGTGGGGGTTGGGCTCTTCTCCCTAGTCTCAGGTGATAGAAGGAGAGGCAATGGCCTGAAATTGTGCCAGGGGAGGCTTAGGTTGGGCATGAGGAAAAAGTTCTTTGCTGCAGGAGTGGTCAGGGACTGGCACAGGCTGCCCAGGGAGGTGGAGTCCCCATGCCTGGAGGTGTCCAATAAAGTTGTGGCCATGGCACCTGGGGCCATGGTGGGGTTGGGCTGAAGGTTGGAGTGGATGAGCTCAGAGGCCTTTCCCATCCCAAACCCATTCCATGTCTCTATGGATTCGTTGAGCATCTGAGGTACCAGAGAGGCTTTCCAGGGCGGAATCTCCAAGACTATCAAGATTATGGAGTACCCAAAGCAGAAGGACACTTGATTCACTAATAAGTGACAGGGAGAGGAGATGAGGAACAATTTCTTTGCTGCCAGAGTGGTCAGGGATTGGCACTGGCTGCCCAGGGAGGTGGTGGAGTGCCCATGCCTGGAGGTGTTCAAGGAGCCTGTGGCCTTGGCACTGGCTGCCCAGGGAGGTGGTGGAGTGCCCATGCCTGGAGGTGTTCAAGGAGCCTGTGGCCATGGCACTTGGGGCCACGGTTTGGTGGCCACGGTGGGGTTGGGTTGCTGATTGGACTGGATGCTCTCAGAGGCCTTTTCTAACCCAGCCAGTTCTGTGATTCTGTGGCTTCAGTGCTGCCCAAAATGGCTGGAGCAGCACAGCTCCCCCGAGGAAGCGGAGGGAGGCAGCAGTTTGCAAGTGAGAAAATGAGCAAAGAGCCCCAAGCCAAGGCCAAGCCCAGGAGCTGCTGATTTCCCTGAAACGGCTGCTAGCAGGAAAGGTTAATTTGTCATTGTTATATCTCAGAGCCTGCATCCCTTTAGGAGCATCTGAGCAAGGGGAAGGCAAACCTCCCCCCGACTCCTACCCTTATCCCCCCCCCCAGACAGACCCAGCTCCCCAGGTCTGAAATGTTCTCGCTAGGTAAAGATTAAAACAATAACATTTTGAAGCCTGCAAGCCTCCAAATGGGAAGCAGCAGTTGGGGGAAGAAAAGGCTCTGCAGCAGTGCAGGAAGCCCTGCTAATGATGTCAAAGTAAACAGGCTGGGATTCTCTTCATTTTGGGAAGAGAGATGTAACAGCAGCAGCTATTCTCACTGGCACTAAACTCATTAGGTTGTTTACATTTCCGCTTCCTGCACTGCTCTCTGATATGCTGGGAGAAAAAAGCATCTCCTATTTTGCCTTTGGATATTTCCAGTCAGAAAGACAGGAGAAAGTCAAAAGATTTCCAGCAACATATGATCCTGCCATGCTTGGGGCTTGTTTAACTTTTTTTCTAGGGGGGAGGGTGTGTTTCATTTTTTGGTGGGGGTTTGGTTGCTTTGGTTTGTTTGATTTGGTTTAGTTTGGTTTGATTGGGTTGGGTTTGGGTTGGGTTGGGTTTGATTTGATTTGGTTTGGTTTGATTAGGTTGGGTTGGGTTTTGTTTTGGTTTGATTTGGTTTGGTTTGATTAGGTTGGGTTGGGTTTTGGTTTGGTTTGGTTTGATTAGGTTGGTTTGGTTTGATTTGATTTGATTTGGTTTGGTTTGATTAGGTTGGGTTTTGATTTGGTTTGGTTTGATTAGGGTTGGGTTGGGTTGGGTTGGGTTTTGGTTTGGTTTGGTTTGGCTTGGCTTGGCTTGGCTTGGCTTGGCTTGGTTTGGTTGGGGTTTGGTTTGGTTTGGTTGGGTTGGGTTGGGGTTTGCTTTGGTTTGATTTGGTTTGGTTTGGTTTGGCTTGGCTTGGCTTGACTTGGTTTGGTTTGGCTTGGCTTGGCTTGGCTGGGGTTGGGGGTTTGGTTTGGTTTGGTTTGGTTTGGTTTGGTTTGGTTTGGTTTGGTTTGGTCTGGTCTGGTTTGGTTTGGTGGTTGGTTGGGGTTTGTTTTGTTTTACTATTCTCTTTGTGTCGTGGCTGGTGCAAGGTGCTGGGGAAATTCCTCCTTTCAGGGGAGGGTGGCTAAAGCTGAGTGACTGAATCCCACAATCCCACAGTCACAGGCTGGTAGGGCTGGGAGTGACCTCTGGAGCTCACCCAGTCCAAGCCCCCTGCTCCAGCAGGGCACCCACAGCAGCTTGCCCAGCAGCACAATGCCCAGGGGGGTTGGAAGCTCTCCACACAAGGAGACTCCACAACCTCTCTGGGCAGCCTGCTCCAGGCCTCCAGCACCCTCACACCAAACAACTTTCTCCTCTCTTCACATGGAACTTCCTGGGTGCCAGTCTGTGCCCATTGCCCCTTGTGCTGTGCCTGGGCACCACTGAGCAGAGTCAGGCCCCAGCCTCTTGCCCCCACAGCTCCTTTAGCTCTTGCTGAGCATTGCTCAGCTCCCCTCTGGGGGCTGCTCTTCTCCAGGCTCAGCACCCCCAGGGCTCTCAGCCTTTGCCCCTCACAGAGCTGCTCCAGGCCCCTCAGCAGCTTTGTAGCCTCCTCTGCACTCTCTCCAGCAGTTCCCTGTCCCTCTTGAACTGGGGGAGCCCAGAGCCAGCACTCCAGCTGTGGCCTCCCCTAGGGCAGAGTAGAGGGGAGGAGAATCTTCTCGACCTGCTGGCCACTCTCTTCTCAATGAATCACAGAATCCCTTTGGCCTTCTTGGCCACAAGAGCAGTGTGCTGAGGCTCACCTGCTGCACAGGGTGCTGGGGACAACGATGGGAGGCCAAGTTCTGAGGGACAAAGAAGGGGGAGGACAGGTTTTGCCTATGCAGATGCTGGCAGGAAGGTGCCAAGGACTGGGTGAGAGCTCCACGCCCTGCAGGAGCTGGTGGCTGGCTAACAGCTGTACAGGAGCCTGCTGGAGCGTGGGCTCCCCTTCAGGGCACCTGAATGGCCAGGGGTGAGGCTTCAGATGGCCCAGGATGAGAGGCACCAGTGCTGGGATGGGGAGAGCTTCCGGCTCTGCAGGGCTAGGCTGTCTGTGCCAAGCCCCGGCTGGGGGGGGAGCAGGAGCAGGGGGGGCTGTGCCACCTCCCAGCCTCCTGCTCTGCACGGCAGCTGTGACAGCTGGAGCAGGCAGGGACACCCTGCACTCCCACACCTCCAGGCAGCCTTATCTGCCTCCCTCAGCCTCCAGCTTGGTGCTCTCACTCTGCTCTGAAGCACGAGATAGAGCTGCAGCCCTCACAAGCGTGGCAGCAGACAAGACTCAGTGTCCCAGGAGCTGGCTCTGGGACACAACATTTCTTCCACCCTTTTAATCAAACCTGGATGCCTGGGCAGGAATTTGGTGGCTTTCCAGCACTTGGAAGTTGTTCTCCTGGCCTCTGCAGGTGCTCAAAAGCTGTGGGAGCTCAGAGCTGAAGACACTGCAGTCAGTGAGAGGCACCCAGCGGTAGCTGCCCACCCTTGGAGGAGCTTTGGCTGAGCTGTGGCTTATGTGACCTGCATGAAAGAAGCTCTGAGGTGAACCCAGAGGCCAAATCCTTCAGCTGCTCATCCTAGGAGGCTGAGCCCTTCTCACAGCAAGTGAGTTGAAGCCAGCCTGGCCGTGCCATCAACATGAAGATGACTTCTCTGCTCCTTACCCAGGAGCTTTGGTTCCTTTCTGCACCAGGCAGCAACAAGCCTCCTGTTATCACCATCGAATCAGCCTCTGGGCTGTAGTGAGCCTGAGCCCTGATGTGGGGCAGCTGGAGCTGCCTCAGTGCTGCAGTTTGCATGAGGGTGTGCACAGCAGCTCTGTGAGGTTCTGGGGTCCTCCCAGTGCTCCCAGCTCCAGCAGCTCAGTCCTGCTGGCTGCTCTGTGACTCCTTGGTAAGCTAAGAAGCTCTCTGTAGGGGCTCAGGGGTGCCAGGCTGCTGCCAGGAGAGGCAAAGGTGTTTACTGGAGTCTGTGGCACCATGGAGAAGACAATCCCACACCTCCTTCCCTTATTAAAGAAGCGCTGGTCAGAGAGGGGACCTGCTGCTGCCTTCTCAAGGAGGATGTGAGAATGAGCAGTACTGCAAGAAGGTAAATGGGAAATACTGGGTGATCTGGATGAGCTGGAGAGGCTCTGCCTCCATCCCACTGGCACCTCTTGGCCCTTGTCAAGCTCCTGTTGGACAGCAAGTGTCTGCAGCTGCTGCACGCTGTGCTGACAGGACAAGGGGCAATGGCTTTGAGCTGGAAGAGGGGAGATGGGGACTGGAGATGAGGAAGAAATTCTTCCCAGTGAGGGTGGGGAGACACTGGAACAGGATGCCCAGAGAAGTTGTGGACACTTCAACCCTGGAAGTGTTTAAGACCAAGCTGGCTGAGGCTTGGAGCAACATGGTCTGGTGAGAAGGGTCCCTGCCTATAGCAGGGGTTGGAACTGGCTGATCCTTGAGGTCCCTTCCAACCTCTGTGATTCTGTGTGAGCCTCCCACACTAATGGATTTGTGATTCCTTGCTCTAGGACCACATCCATCTCTGGGCTCCCTGGCAAGCTCTCCTCAGGGTCATGCTTGGGAGGGAAGATTTGCTCCCAGTTTCCACCCTGCTTATGTGCTGCTGTATAACAACATCCGCTGCAAGGTTACTTACTCATCTCATTACCCAAGCATAAACCCTAGGCAGACAAATAGAAAGCAAACCAAGGTTTATGCCTTATGGAGAAGGCTTATTGCATCTCCTAAATTGCAATCAAACATCCAGAGGTGAAATACAGCACTGCTGTGGCAGCAGTGCTCACACTGCCATGGGGAAGGCTCCCAGCTGGGATGCTACCCAGTGTCAAGTGGTCAAAGGAGCTAAATCCAGCTGGTCACCTGGGGTGTTCCTCAGGGATCAGTCTTGGGACCATTTCTGTTGAAGACAGAATCCCAGAAGTGTCAGGGTTGGAAGGGACCTCAAGGCTCAGCCAGTTCCAACCCCCTGCCATGGGCAGGGACACCTCACACTGCAGCAGGTTGCTCACAGCCACATCCAGCCTGGCTGCAAACACCTCCAGGGGTGAGGCTGCCACCACCTCCCTGGGCAAATCTTTATTGGTGACCTTGATGAAGACACAGAGTGTGTCAGCAGTGAGTTCACAGATGACACCAAGTGAGGTGGAAGTGTTGATCTGCACCAGGGGAGGGAGGATCTGCAGAGGGACTTGGATAGATTGGATCCATGGCCAGTGTTACCAGGATGAACTTCAATGAGGCCAAGTGCCGGGTCCTGCACCTGAGCCACAGCAACCCACAGCAACACTGCAGGCTTGGGGCAGTGTGGCTGGAAAGCTGCTGGCAGAAAGGGACCTGGGGGTGCTGATGGACAAGCAGCTGAAGAGGAGCCAGCAGTGTGCCCAGGTGGCCAAGAGAGCCAAAGGCATCCTGGCTGGGATCAGCAATGTTGTGTCCAGCAGGAGCAGGGAGGGGATTGTCCCCTGGGACTCAGCTCTGGGAGGCCACACCTCAAGTGTTGTGTCCAGTTTTGGGCACCTCAGTGCAAGAGAGATGTGGAGGGGCTGGAGCCAGGGCAGAGGAGGGCAAGGAAGCTGGGAAGGGCCTGGAGAACAAATCTGGTGAGGAATGACTCAGGGAGCTGGGGATGGTTAGTTTGGAGAGGAGGAGGCTGAGGGGGAGACCTCATTGCTCTCTACAACTACCTGAAAGAACATTGCTGGTCTCTTCTCACAGGTAATTAGTGATAGAACAAGAGGGAATAGCCTCAAGCTGTGCCTGGGTAGGTTTAGACTGGACAGTAGGAAGAAGTTTTTCCCAGCAAGAGTGGTCAGGTGTTGGAATGTGCTGCCCAGGGAGGTGATGGAGTCACCAACCCTGGAGGTGTTTATAGGTTGTTTGGATGCGATGCTTGGGGATTTGGTTTAGGGTTGAGCCTTGTAGAGTAGGGTTCTGGGTTGGACTTGGTGATCCTGAGGGTCTTTTCCAACCTGAATGTTTCTGTGATTCTGTGAAAGTCAAGGATCAGCCAGAGCAGAGCTGGCGTCAGCAGAGCCAGAGGCTGCAAGCCTGCAGCTGGGATGTGTGAATTCAGGTGGCAGCAGGACGTGGGCATGGCAGATGGGTGATTTCTGCTTCTGCCTGCCTCAGTTTCCCAACAGCTGGCTCTGGATGGCAGTGCCTGCTCCCATTGCAGCAGTTAATGAGATCATGTCTGCACGTTCCTTTGAACACAAGTGGCTCTGCAACCTGTAAGTGCTAAGTACTATTAGCAACTAACAGCAGCTCTCCTTTGGTACAGGGCTCTGCTGACTTTGCCTGAGGCCATTCCAACCCAGTGAAGCATTACCTGAGCTGTGGCAGACCTCCATGGCAGCCAGCACACCCCACATGCTCTGGAAAGCAGCTGGAGGCATCACCCTCAGCAGCACTACCTGAGGTGTGACAGAGCTCCAGAGCAGGCAACACAGAATCACAGAAGTGTCAGGGGTTGGAAGGGACCTCAAGGCTCAGCCAGTCCCAACCCCCCTGCCATGGGCAGGGACACCTCACACTACAGCAGGTTGCTCACAGCCACATCCAGCCTGGCTGCAAACACCTCCAGGGGTGAGGCTGCCACCACCTCCCTGGGCAACCTGTGCCAGGCTCTCACCACCCTCATGGGGAACAACTTCTTCCTGACATCCAATCTCAATCTCCCCACTTCTAGTTTTGCTCCACCTCCCCCAGTCCTGTCACTCCCTGACACCCTCAAAAGTCCCTCCCCAGCTTTCTTGGAGCCCCCTGCAGATCCTGCAAGGCCACAATTAGGTCTCCCTGGAGCCTTCTCCTCTCCAGCCTGCAACAACCCCAACTCTCTCAGGCTGTCTCCAGAGCAGAGCAGCTCCAGCCCTCTGCTCCTCCTCTCGTGGCCCTTCTCTGGACCCCTTCCAGCACCTCCAGCCTTCCTGGCACAGAAGCTCCAGCCCTGGACACAGAGCTGCAGCTGTGGTCTGAACAGAGTGGAGCAGAGGGGCAGAATCCCCTCCCTGTCCCTGCTGGCCACACTTGTCTTGCTGCAGCCCAGCAGTGCTGCTAAGCCATCACCACTAAACCCTGGCCCTCAGCACCACATCCACAGAGCTTTTAAATGCCTCCAGGGATGGTGACTCCACCACTGGGCCGGTGCTTGAGAAACTTGTCTGGGAAGAAATTTTTCCTGATGTCCAGCCTGAACACAACTTGAGGCCATCTCCTCTTGTCCTGTTACTTGTTGCCCGTGAGAAGAGACCTCCAACCTCTTTTGTCTTTGCTGCTTCTGGGCTGGGCTTCAGCGGGACCTGGCTTCAAGCCTGGAGTTAAAGCTGTGGCCAAAGCTATAGAATAGAGTAGAATAGAGTAGAGTAAAGTAGAGTAGAGTAGAGTAGAGTAGGGTAGAGTAGAGTAGAGTAGAGTAGAGTAGAGTAGAGAGTAGAGTAGAGTAGAGTAGAGTAGAGTAGAGTAGAGTAGAATAGACCAGACCAGGTTGGAAGAGACCTTGAAGATCGTCATGTCCAGCCCATCACCCAACACCACCTAATCAGCTAAACCATGGCACCAAGCACCCCATCCAGTCTCCTCCTAAACACCCCCAAAGATGGTGACTCCAGGCAGCCCATTCAATGGCCAATCTCTCTCTCTATGAAGAACTTCTTCCTAACATCCAGCCTAAACCTCCCCTGGCGCAGCTTGAGACCATGTGGATGTCCCTCACAGTGCACCACTGCCTCCTTAACACCCACCTCTGCCTCAGCAGCCTCCCTGCCTGCCCTTCTCCATCCTTTCCCCCTCATTCCACCTGCTCACCTCTGGGCTGGGTCCTGCCTGGAGGACAGATGATGTGCTGGGCAAGAATGGCAAAGCTGATTAAGTTGGGGTGGGAAGCTCTGGCAGGCTGGGTTCACAATTAGGCTCCCAAAGGCAAGATCATAAAGCATTCAGACACTTGGGATCCTGGGCTGATTACTAGCATCTTTCATCATTAAATATTAACACCCAGGCTGCTTAAAGGCCAGGGAAAGAATTATAGAATTTAATACCTATCAAGCTCTATCAATAGGCCTGGAGAAATATGGTCCTTGGTTTGCCTCCCTGGGTTATTTTCTCTTGCCTTTTTTTTTTTTAAGGGTTGTTTTTTTGGTGTGGTGTGGGTGGTTGTTTTCCCCCCTCCCCCTCCCAGTGCCTCAATGTAAACTAGGAGCCTGGCAAAATTCAACAGCACAGTCCTTAGTTAGGAGCCACCGGGAATTGCAAGCAGGGAGCACCCAGGATCAGGCTTGTTTGATATGCTAAGGGGAGAGAGCTCGTTAAAACACATTGGTTGGGACCAGGAGGAGAGGAAATCGAAAGAGTGAGTTAAGAAAAGGAACCCAGCCATGGGAGAGTGGCTCCAGCCCCTGGGTGGCTTAGTTGCTCCTTGGGACCCCAGCCAGCTCCTGCTTGGTGGCCTTCGCAAAGTGAGTATCTGCAGCCACGCTGCGAAGCTCCTCGGGGAGCGTAGAGGCACAGAGCATAGAATCACAGAATGGGTTGGGTGGGAAGGGGACTTAAAGATCATCCAGTTCCAAACCCCTTGTCATGGGCAGGGACACCTCCCACCAGCCCAGGTTGCTACTCAGCCAGCCTGGCCTTGAACACCCCAGGGAGGAGACATCCACAACCTCCTGGGCAGCCTGTGGCAGCATCTCCCCACCCTCACTGAAGAATTTCCCCCATCTCTAGTTTTCAATGCTTCCTCAATTGCACAGGGCTGGAAATGAGACCAGCTGAGCTGCCCAAGCCGGGGGTCACTGGGATGGGAGCACAGGCAGCTGGGTGGCTCACAGGGGCTGGAAAAAGGAGGTTCATGTAGAATCCTAGAATCACAGGGTCCTAGAACCATAGAATCCTAGAATCACAGAATCATGGGATCAAGGAATCCTAGGATCACAGAATCACAGAATCATGGGATCAAGGAATCCTAGAATCCTAGGAATCCCTAGGATCACAGAATCATGGGATCAAGGAATCCTAGGATCACAGAATCATGGGATCAAGGAATCCTAGGATCACAGAATAGGATCACAGAATCACAGAATCATGGGATCAAGATCAAATCCTAGAATCCAGAATCATGGGATCAAGGAATCACAGAATCATGGGATCAAGGAATCCTAGGAATCCATATCAAGGAATCACAGAATCACAGAATCATCAAGGGGAATCATGGGATCAAGGAATCCTAGGATCACAGAATCATGGGATCAAGGAATCCTAGGATCACAGAATCATGGGATCAAGGAATCCTAGAATCACAGAATCATGGGATCAAGGAATCCTAGGATCACAGAATCATGGGATCAAGGAAACCTAGGATCACAGAATCATGGGATCAAGGAATCCTAGGATCACAGAATCATGGGATCAAGGAATCCTAGGATCACAGAATCATGGGATCAAGGGAATCCTAGGATCACAGAATCACAGAATCATGGGATCAAGGAATCCTAGAATCACAGAATCATGGGATCAAATCACAGAATCACAGAATCATGGGATCTGGGAATCCTAGAATCACAGAATCATGGGATCAAGGAATCCTTGATCACAGAATCTGGGATCAAGGAATCCTAGGATCAGAATCACAGAATCATGGGATCAAGGAATCCTAGATCCCGTGATTCTAGGATCACAGAATCCTCATGGGGATCACAGAATCTGGGATCTAGGAATCCTCACAGAATCATCAAGGATCTGGATCTGAATCATGGGATCTAGGATTCCTTGATCCCATGATTCTGTGATTCTAGGATTCCTTGATCCCATGAATCATGTGATCCTAGGATTCCTTGATCCCATGATTCATGGGATCAGGATCTTATCCATGATTCTGTGATTCTAGGATCTTGATCCCATGATTCTGTGATTCTGTGATTCCTTGATCCCATGATTCTGTGATTCTAGGATTCCTTTTGATCCCATGATTCTGTGTGATCCTGTGATTCCTTGATCCCATGATTCTGTGATCCCAGGATTCCTTGATCCCATGATTCTGTGATTCTAGGATTCCTTGATCCCGTGATTCTGTGATCCTAGGATTCCTTGGATCCCGTGATTCTGTGATCCTAGGATTCCTTGATCCCATGATTCTGTGATTCTAGGATTCCTTGATCCCATGATTCTGTGATCCTAGGATTCCAGATCCCATGATTCTGTGATCCTAGATTCCCCTTGATCCCATGATTCTGTGATTCTAGGATTCCTTGATCCCATGATTCTGTGATTCTGTGATTCCTTGATCCCATGATTCTGTGATTCTAGGATTCCTTGATCCTATGATTCTGTGATTCTGTGATTCCTTGATCCCATGATTCTGTGATTCTAGGATTCCTTGATCCCATGATTCTGTGATTCTAGGATTCCTTGATCCCATGATTCTGTGATCCTAGGATTCCTTGATCCCGTGATTCTGTGATCCTAGGGATTCCCATGATCACATGATTCTGTGATCCTAGGATCCCTTGATCCCATGATTCTGTGATTCTAGGATTCCTTGATCCCATGATTCTGTGATTCTGCGATCCTAGGATTCCTTGATCCCATGATTCTGTGATTCTAGGATTCTATGGTTCTAGGACCCTGTGATTCTAGGATTCTACATGAACCTCCTTTTCCAGCCCCTGTGAGCCACCCATGTCTGCCGTGCTCCCATCCCAGTGACCCCCGGGCTTGGGCAGCTCAGCTGGTCTCATTTCCAGCCCTGTGCACGTAGGAAGCATTGAAAACTAGAGATGGGGGGAAATTCTTTCCAGTGAGGGTGGGGAGATGCTGCCACAGGCTGCCCAGGAGGTTGTGGATGTCTCCTCCCTGGGGTGTTCAAGGCCAGGCTGGCTGAGTAGCAACCTGGGCTGGTGGGAGGTGTCCCTGCCCATGACAAGGGGTTTGGAACTGGATGATCTTTAAGTCCCCTTCCCACCCAACCCATTCTGTGATTCTATGCTCTGTGCCTCTACGCTCCCGAGGAGCCGCAGCGGTGGCTGCAGATACTCCCTTGCGGAAGGCCACCAAGCAGGAGCTGGCTGGGGTCCCAAGGAGCAACCAAGCCACCCAGGGGCTGGAGCCACTCTCCCATGGCTGGGTTCCTTTTCTTAACTCACTCTTTCGATTTCCTCTCCTCCTGGTCCCAACCAATGTGTTTTAATGAGCTCTCTCCCCTAGCATATCAAACAAGCCTGATCCCTGGGTGCTCCCTGCTTGCAATTCCCGGTGGCTCCTAACTAAGGACTGTGCTGTTGAATTTTGCCAGGCTCCTAGTTTACATTGAGGCACTGGGAGGGGAGGGGGGAAAACAACCACCCACACCACACCAAAAAACAACCCTTAAAAAAAAAAAAAAAGGCAAGAGAAAATAACCCAGGGAGGCAAACCAAGGACCATATTTCTCCAGGCCTATTGATAGAGCTTGATAGGTATTAAATTCTATAATTCTTTCCCTGGCCTTTAAGCAGCCTGGGTGTTAATATTTAATGATGAAAGATGCTAGTAATCAGCCCAGGATCCCAAGTGTCTGAATGCTTTATGATCTTGCCTTTGGGAGCCTAATTGTGAACCCAGCCTGCCAGAGCTTCCCACCCCAACTTAATCAGCTTTGCCATTCTTGCCCAGCACATCATCTGTCCTCCAGGCAGGACCCAGCCCAGAGGTGAGCAGGTGGAATGAGGGGGAAAGGATGGAGAAGGGCAGGCAGGGAGGCTGCTGAGGCAGAGGTGGGTGTTAAGGAGGCAGTGGTGCACTGTGAGGGACATCCACATGGTCTCAAGCTGCGCCAGGGAGGTTTAGGCTGGATGTTAGGAAGAAGTTCTTCATAGAGAGAGAGATTGGCCATTGGAATGGGCTGCCTGGAGTCACCATCTTTGGGGGTGTTTAGGAGGAGACTGGATGGGGTGCTTGGTGCCATGGTTTAGTTGATTAGGTGGTGTTGGGTGATGGGCTGGACATGACGATCTTCAAGGTCTCTTCCAACCTGGTCTGGTCTATTCTACTCTACTCTACTCTACTCTACTCTACTCTACTCTACTCTACTCTACTCTACTCTACTCTACTCTACTCTACCCTACTCTACTCTACTCTACTCTACTTTACTCTACTCTATTCTACTCTATTCTATAGCTTTGGCCACAGCTTTAACTCCAGGCTTGAAGCCAGGTCCCGCTGAAGCCCAGCCCAGAAGCAGCAAAGACAAAAGAGGTTGGAGGTCTCTTCTCACGGGCAACAAGTAACAGGACAAGAGGAGATGGCCTCAAGTTGTGTTCAGGCTGGACATCAGGAAAAATTTCTTCCCAGACAAGTTTCTCAAGCACCGGCCCAGTGGTGGAGTCACCATCCCTGGAGGCATTTAAAAGCTCTGTGGATGTGGTGCTGAGGGCCAGGGTTTAGTGGTGATGGCTTAGCAGCACTGCTGGGCTGCAGCAAGACAAGTGTGGCCAGCAGGGACAGGGAGGGGATTCTGCCCCTCTGCTCCACTCTGTTCAGACCACAGCTGCAGCTCTGTGTCCAGGGCTGGAGCTTCTGTGCCAGGAAGGCTCTGGAGGTGCTGGAAGGGGTCCAGAGAAGGGCCACGAGGAGGAGCAGAGGGCTGGAGCTGCTCTGCTCTGGAGACAGCCTGAGAGAGTTGGGGTTGTGCAGGCTGGAGAGGAGAAGGCTCCAGGGAGACCTAATTGTGGCCTTGCAGGATCTGCAGGGGGCTCCAAGAAAGCTGGGGAGGGACTTTTGAGGGTGTCAGGGAGTGACAGGACTGGGGGAGGTGGAGCAAAACTAGAAGTGGGGAGATTGAGATTGGATGTCAGGAAGAAGTTGTTCCCCATGAGGGTGGTGAGAGCCTGGCACAGGTTGCCCAGGGAGGTGGTGGCAGCCTCACCCCTGGAGGTGTTTGCAGCCAGGCTGGATGTGGCTGTGAGCAACCTGCTGTAGTGTGAGGTGTCCCTGCCCATGGCAGGGGGGTTGGGACTGGCTGAGCCTTGAGGTCCCTTCCAACCCTGACACTTCTGTGATTCTGTGTTGCCTGCTCTGGAGCTCTGTCACACCTCAGGTAGTGCTGCTGAGGGTGATGCCTCCAGCTGCTTTCCAGAGCATGTGGGGTGTGCTGGCTGCCATGGAGGTCTGCCACAGCTCAGGTAATGCTTCACTGGGTTGGAATGGCCTCAGGCAAAGTCAGCAGAGCCCTGTACCAAAGGAGAGCTGCTGTTAGTTGCTAATAGTACTTAGCACTTACAGGTTGCAGAGCCACTTGTGTTCAAAGGAACGTGCAGACATGATCTCATTAACTGCTGCAATGGGAGCAGGCACTGCCATCCAGAGCCAGCTGTTGGGAAACTGAGGCAGGCAGAAGCAGAAATCACCCATCTGCCATGCCCACGTCCTGCTGCCACCTGAATTCACACATCCCAGCTGCAGGCTTGCAGCCTCTGGCTCTGCTGACGCCAGCTCTGCTCTGGGCTGATCCTTGACTTTCACAGAATCACAGAAACATTCAGGTTGGAAAAGACCTCAGGATCACCAAGTCCAACCCAGAACCCTACTCTACAAGGCTCAACCCTAAACCAAATCCCCAAGCATCGCATCCAAACAACCTATAAACACCTCCAGGGTTGGTGACTCCATCACCTCCCTGGGCAGCACATTCCAACACCTGACCACTCTTGCTGGGAAAAACTTCTTCCTACTGTCCAGTCTAAACCTACCCAGGCACAGCTTGAGGCTATTCCCTCTTGTTCTATCACTAATTACCTGTGAGAAGAGACCAGCAATGTTCTTTCAGGTAGTTGTAGAGAGCAATGAGGTCTCCCCTCAGCCTCCTCCTCTCCAAACTAACCATCCCCAGCTCCCTGAGTCATTCCTCACCAGATTTGTTCTCCAGGCCCTTCCCAGCTTCCTTGCCCTCCTCTGCCCTGGCTCCAGCCCCTCCACATCTCTCTTGCACTGAGGTGCCCAAAACTGGACACAACACTTGAGGTGTGGCCTCCCCAGAGCTGAGTCCCAGGGGACAATCCCCTCCCTGCTCCTGCTGGACACAACATTGCTGATCCCAGCCAGGATGCCTTTGGCTCTCTTGGCCACCTGGGCACACTGCTGGCTCCTCTTCAGCTGCTTGTCCATCAGCACCCCCAGGTCCCTTTCTGCCAGCAGCTTTCCAGCCACACTGCCCCAAGCCTGCAGTGTTGCTGTGGGTTGCTGTGGCTCAGGTGCAGGACCCGGCACTTGGCCTCATTGAAGTTCATCCTGGTAACACTGGCCATGGATCCAATCTATCCAAGTCCCTCTGCAGATCCTCCCTCCCCTGGTGCAGATCAACACTTCCACCTCACTTGGTGTCATCTGTGAACTCACTGCTGACACACTCTGTGTCTTCATCAAGGTCACCAATAAAGATTTGCCCAGGGAGGTGGTGGCAGCCTCACCCCTGGAGGTGTTTGCAGCCAGGCTGGATGTGGCTGTGAGCAACCTGCTGCAGTGTGAGGTGTCCCTGCCCATGGCAGGGGTTGGAACTGGCTGAGCCTTGAGGTCCCTTCCAACCCTGACACTTCTGGGATTCTGTCTTCAACAGAAATGGTCCCAAGACTGATCCCTGAGGAACACCCCAGGTGACCAGCTGGATTTAGCTCCTTTGACCACTTGACACTGGGTAGCATCCCAGCTGGGAGCCTTCCCCATGGCAGTGTGAGCACTGCTGCCACAGCAGTGCTGTATTTCACCTCTGGATGTTTGATTGCAATTTAGGAGATGCAATAAGCCTTCTCCATAAGGCATAAACCTTGGTTTGCTTTCTATTTGTCTGCCTAGGGTTTATGCTTGGGTAATGAGATGAGTAAGTAACCTTGCAGCGGATGTTGTTATACAGCAGCACATAAGCAGGGTGGAAACTGGGAGCAAATCTTCCCTCCCAAGCATGACCCTGAGGAGAGCTTGCCAGGGAGCCCAGAGATGGATGTGGTCCTAGAGCAAGGAATCACAAATCCATTAGTGTGGGAGGCTCACACAGAATCACAGAGGTTGGAAGGGACCTCAAGGATCAGCCAGTTCCAACCCCCTGCTATAGGCAGGGACCCTTCTCACCAGACCATGTTGCTCCAAGCCTCAGCCAGCTTGGTCTTAAACACTTCCAGGGTTGAAGTGTCCACAACTTCTCTGGGCATCCTGTTCCAGTGTCTCCCCACCCTCACTGGGAAGAATTTCTTCCTCATCTCCAGTCCCCATCTCCCCTCTTCCAGCTCAAAGCCATTGCCCCTTGTCCTGTCAGCACAGCGTGCAGCAGCTGCAGACACTTGCTGTCCAACAGGAGCTTGACAAGGGCCAAGAGGTGCCAGTGGGATGGAGGCAGAGCCTCTCCAGCTCATCCAGATCACCCAGTATTTCCCATTTACCTTCTTGCAGTACTGCTCATTCTCACATCCTCCTTGAGAAGGCAGCAGCAGGTCCCCTCTCTGACCAGCGCTTCTTTAATAAGGGAAGGAGGTGTGGGATTGTCTTCTCCATGGTGCCACAGACTCCAGTAAACACCTTTGCCTCTCCTGGCAGCAGCCTGGCACCCCTGAGCCCCTACAGAGAGCTTCTTAGCTTACCAAGGAGTCACAGAGCAGCCAGCAGGACTGAGCTGCTGGAGCTGGGAGCACTGGGAGGACCCCAGAACCTCACAGAGCTGCTGTGCACACCCTCATGCAAACTGCAGCACTGAGGCAGCTCCAGCTGCCCCACATCAGGGCTCAGGCTCACTACAGCCCAGAGGCTGATTCGATGGTGATAACAGGAGGCTTGTTGCTGCCTGGTGCAGAAAGGAACCAAAGCTCCTGGGTAAGGAGCAGAGAAGTCATCTTCATGTTGATGGCACGGCCAGGCTGGCTTCAACTCACTTGCTGTGAGAAGGGCTCAGCCTCCTAGGATGAGCAGCTGAAGGATTTGGCCTCTGGGTTCACCTCAGAGCTTCTTTCATGCAGGTCACATAAGCCACAGCTCAGCCAAAGCTCCTCCAAGGGTGGGCAGCTACCGCTGGGTGCCTCTCACTGACTGCAGTGTCTTCAGCTCTGAGCTCCCACAGCTTTTGAGCACCTGCAGAGGCCAGGAGAACAACTTCCAAGTGCTGGAAAGCCACCAAATTCCTGCCCAGGCATCCAGGTTTGATTAAAAGGGTGGAAGAAATGTTGTGTCCCAGAGCCAGCTCCTGGGACACTGAGTCTTGTCTGCTGCCACGCTTGTGAGGGCTGCAGCTCCTATCTCGTGCTTCAGAGCAGAGTGAGAGCACCAAGCTGGAGGCTGAGGGAGGCAGATAAGGCTGCCTGGAGGTGTGGGAGTGCAGGGTGTCCCTGCCTGCTCCAGCTGTCACAGCTGCCGTGCAGAGCAGGAGGCTGGGAGGTGGCACAGCCCGCCCCTGCTCCTGCTCCCCCCAGCCGGGGCTTGGCACAGACAGCCTAGCCCTGCAGAGCCGAAGCTCTCCCCATCCCAGCACTGGTGCCTCTCATCCTGGGCCATCTGAAGCCTCACCCCTGGCCATTCAGGTGCCCTGAAGGGGAGCTCCACGCTCCAGCAGGCTCCTGTACAGCTGTTAGCCAGCCACCAGCTCCTGCAGGCGTGGAGCTCTCACCCAGTCCTTGGCACCTTCCTGCCAGCATCTGCATAGGCAAAACCTGTCCTCCCCCTTCTTTTGTCCCTCAGAACTTGGCCTCCCATCGTTGTCCCCAGCACCCTGTGCAGCAGGTGGCCTCAGCACACTGCTCTTGTGGCCAAGAAGGCCAAAGGGATTCTGTGATTCATTGAGAAGAGAGTGGCCAGCAGGTCGAGGAAGATTCTCCTCCCCCTCTACTCTGCCCTAGGGAGGCCACAGCTGGAGTGCTGGCTCTGGGCTCCCCAGTTCAAGAGGGACAGGGAACTGCTGGAGAGAGTGCAGAGGAGGCTACAAAGCTGCTGAGGGGCCTGGAGCAGCTCTGTGAGGGGCAAAGGCTGAGAGCCCTGGGGGTGCTGAGCCTGGAGAAGAGCAGCCCCAGAGGGGAGCTGAGCAATGCTCAGCAAGAGCTAAAGGAGCTGTGGGGGGCAAGAGGCTGGGGCCTGACTCTGCTCAGTGGTGCCCAGGCACAGCACAAGGGGCAATGGGCACAGACTGGCACCCAGGAAGTTCCATGTGAAGAGGAGGAGAAAGTTGTTTGGTGTGAGGGTGCTGGAGGCCTGGAGCAGGCTGCCCAGAGAGGTTGTGGAGTCTCCTTGTGTGGAGAGCTTCCAACCCCCCTGGGCATTGTGCTGCTGGGCAAGCTGCTGTGGGTGCCCTGCTGGAGCAGGGGGCTTGGACTGGGTGAGCTCAGAGGTCACTCCCAGCCCTACCAGCCTGTGACTGTGGGATTGTGGGATTCAGTCACTCAGCTTTAGCCACCCTCCCCTGAAAGGAGGAATTTCCCCAGCACCTTGCACCAGCCACGACACAAAGAGAATAGTAAAACAAAACAAACCCCAACCAACCACCAAACCAAACCAGACCAGACCAAACCAAACCAAACCAAACCAAACCAAACCAAACCAAACCAAACCAAACCCCAACCCCAGCCAAGCCAAGCCAAGCCAAACCAAACCAAGTCAAGCCAAGCCAAGCCAAACCAAACCAAACCAAATCAAACCAAAGCAAACCCCAACCCAACCCAACCAAACCAAACCAAACCCCAACCAAACCAAGCCAAGCCAAGCCAAGCCAAGCCAAGCCAAACCAAACCAAACCAAAACCCAACCCAACCCAACCCAACCTAATCAAACCAAACCAAATCAAAACCCAACCTAATCAAACCAAACCAAATCAAATCAAATCAAACCAAACCAACCTAATCAAACCAAACCAAACCAAAACCCAACCCAACCTAATCAAACCAAACCAAATCAAACCAAAACAAAACCCAACCCAACCTAATCAAACCAAACCAAATCAAATCAAACCCAACCCAACCCAAAACCCAACCCAATCAAACCAAACTAAACCAAATCAAACCAAACCAAAGCAAACCAAACCCCCACCAAAAAATGAAACACACCCTCCCCCCTAGAAAAAAAAAGTTAAACAAGCCCCAAACATGGCAGGGATCATATGTTGCTGGAAATCTTTTGACTTCTCCCTGCTCTTTCTGACTGGAAATATCAAAGGCAAAATAGGAGATGCTTTTTTCTCCCCAGCATATCAGAGAGCAGTGCAGGAAGGCAGAGTGTAAACAACCTAATGAGTTTAGTGCCAGTGAGAATAGCTGCTGCTATTACATCTCTCTTCCCAAAATGAGAGAATCCTTCTGATACAATTTACTGACATCATTAGCAGGGCTTCCTGCACTGCTGCAGAGCCTTTTCTTCCCCAACTGCTGCTTCCCATTTGGAGGCTTGCAGGCTTCAAATGTTATTGTTTTAATCTTTACCTAGCGAGAACATTTCAGACCTGGGAGCTGGGTCTGTCTGGGGGGGGGGGGGATAAGGGGTAGGAGTCGGGGGGGGAGGTTTGCCTTCCCTTGCTCAGATGCTCCTAAAGGGATGCAGGCTCTGAGATATAACAATGACAAATTAACCTTTCCCTGCTAGCAGCCGTTTCAGGGAAATCAGCAGCTCCTGGGCTTGGCCTTGGCTTGGGGCTCTTTGCTCATTTTCTCCTTGCAAACTGCTGCCTCCCTCCGCTTCCTCGGGGGGAGCTGTGCTGCTCCAGCCATTTTGGGCAGCACTGAAGCCACAGAATCACAGAACTGGCTGGGTTAGAAAAGGCCTCTGAGAGCATCCAGTCCAATCAGCAACCCAACCCCACCGTGGCCACCAAACCGTGGCCCCAAGTGCCATGGCCACAGGCTCCTTGAACACCTCCAGGCATGGGCACTCCACCACCTCCCTGGGCAGCCAGTGCCAAGGCCACAGGCTCCTTGAACACCTCCAGGCATGGGCACTCCACCACCTCCCTGGGCAGCCAGTGCCAAGGCCACAGGCTCCTTGAACACCTCCAGGCATGGGCACTCCACCACCTCCCTGGGCAGCCAGTGCCAATCCCTGACCACTCTGGCAGCAAAGAAATTGTTCCTCATCTCCTCTCCCTGTCACTTATTAGTGAATCAAGTGTCCTTCTGCTTTGGGTACTCCATAATCTTGATAGTCTTGGAGATTCCGCCCTGGAAAGCCTCTCTGGTACCTCAGATGCTCAACGAATCCATAGAGACATGGAATGGGTTTGGGATGGGAAAGGCCTCTGAGCTCATCCACTCCAACCTTCAGCCCAACCCCACCATGGCCCCAGGTGCCATGGCCACAACTTTATTGGACACCTCCAGGCATGGGGACTCCACCTCCCTGGGCAGCCTGTGCCAGTCCCTGACCACTCCTGCAGCAAAGAACTTTTTCCTCATGCCCAACCTAAGCCTCCCCTGGCACAATTTCAGGCCATTGCCTCTCCTTCTATCACCTGAGACTAGGGAGAAGAGCCCAACCCCCACCTCATTGCATTCTCCTCTGAGGGAGCTGTACAGAGCAATGAGGTCTCCCTCAGCCTCCTCTTCTTCAGATGAAGGGAAGGTCTGTTGGCCTGCAGCATGGTGGTGAGACAGCAGGTTGCTCACAGCCACATCCAGCCTGGCTGCAAACACCTCCAGGGGTGAGGCTGCCACCACCTCCCTGGGCAGCCTGTGCCAGGCTCTCACCACCCTCATGGGGAACAACTTCTTCCTAACATCCAATCTCAATCTCCCCACTTCTAGTTTTGCTCCATCCCCCCAGTCCTATCAATCCCTGACACCCTACAAAGTCCCTCCCCAGCTTTCTTGGAGCTCCCTGCAGATCCTGCAAGGCCACAAGAAGGTCTCCTGGGAGCCTTCTCCTCTCCAGCCTGCACAGCCCCAACTCTCTCAGGCTGTCTCCAGAGCAGAGCAGCTCCAGCCCTCTGCTCCTCCTCGTGGCCCTTCTCTGGACACCTTCCAGCACCTCCAGATCCTTCCTGGCACAGAGGCTCCAGAACTGGACCCAGAGCTGCAGCTGTGGTCTGAGCAGAGTGGAGCAGAGGGGCAGAATCCCCTCCCTCACCTGCTGGCCACACTTCTGCTGCAGCCCAGGCTCTGCTTGGCTTTCTGGGCTGCAAGTGCTGACTGCTGGCTCCTGTTGGGCTTCTCATCCCCCAGCACCCCCAAGTCCACTTAAGGAGGTGTTTGCCATTTGTTGTATTTAATCACAGAATCATGGACTCATCCAGGTTGGAAAAGACCTCAGAGCTCTTCACTGCATGCAGAGTGCCCAGTTCAGAGTAATAGGATGCAGGACTGGAGAATCAGGGGGTGTTGAGATGCTTTTTGGAGTCTGTTGCTAAGTCCATTTTCCATGGCAGCCCAGGATCTCAACAGGCCTGACCAAATGTTTAATGAATATCCAGTAATCCACTTTGCACTTCAATGCTGCTGGAAAGGCCTGCTGGAAAAGCTGCTCCTGAAACTGATGGAGAACACCCCTCAGTGTCTGGCTGACCAGCCTAGCTTGGCACAGCAAGAGTGTGGCCACCAGGGAAGTGACTGCCCCTCTGTTCTCAGCCACACCTTGAGACTTGGGTTCAGTGTGGAGGCCCTCAGCACAAGAAGGACATTGAGGGAGGCTTTCAAAGCCAAGCTGGATGTGTTCCTGTGTGGCCTGCCCTAGGAGATCCTGCTTTGGCAGGAGGTTGGACCTGGTGATCTCTGGAGGTCACTTCCAACCCTTAAGACTCTGTGACTCTGTGGGGGGCTGGAGCAGGTCCAGAGAAGGGCAACCGAGATGGGGAAGGGTCTGGAGAGCAGCACTGGGGAGGAGTAGTTGAGGGAGCTGGGGGTGTTGAGCCTGGAGAAGAGGAGGCTGAGGGAGACCTCATTGCTCTCTACAGCTCCTTGAGAGGAGGCTGGAGCCAGGTGGGGGTTGGGCTCTTCTCCCTGTTAACAAGTGGTGCTTGGTGCCATGGTCTAGTCGTGGGGTCTGTGGTGACAGGTTGGACTCGATGATCTTCAAGGTCTCTTCCAACCTTAGCGATACTGTGTGACTGTGATACTGTGAAGTGACCTCAGGTTACTCAGGCTAGATGTGAGGAAGAAGTTCTTCACCATGAGAGTGGTGAAGCCCTGGAATGGGTTATCCAGGGAGGTGGTTGAGGCCCAGTCCCTGGAGGTGTTTAAGACCAGGCTGGATGAGGCTCTGGCCAGCCTGATCTAGTGTGGGGTGTCCCTGCCCATGGCTGGGGGTTGGAACTAGATGATCCTTGTGGTCCCTTCCAACCCTGACTGATTCTATGATTCTATGATTCTATGATTCTACTTCAGGGGAGGTTTAGGTTGGACATGAAGAACAGTTTCTTCCCCAAGAGGGCTGTGAAGGCCTGGAACAGGTGCTGAGGGACACAGTTCAGTGGGGACTTGGCAGTGCCGGGTTAAAGGGCTGGACTCAGCCTTAAATGTTCCTTCCAAACAGAACCTTTCTGTGATCACAAAACTGCTTAGTTTAAAGGAGACCTCAGCAGGTCTCCAGTCCAGCCATCTGCTGGGAGCAAGGCTGGCTTCAAAGCCAAGTCAGGCACTGCACTGCATTTTGGAGACCTGCAAAGACGGTGAGCCATCCTCCCCTTTGGGCTGTTGGCCTAGTGCCTCACCTGCCCCAAAATTAGCAACTTGTTTTCATTGATTCACAGGACAGGTTGGGTGGGAAGGGACCTTCAAGATCACCCAGTTCCAACCCCCTGCCATGGGCAGGGACACCTCCCACTAGCCCAGGTTGCTCAAGGGTTCATGCAGCCTGGCCTTGAACACCTCCAGGGAGGAGGCAGCCACAGCCTCCCTGGGCAACCTGTGCCAGTGTCTCCTCACCCTCACAGGAAACAATTTCTTCCTCATCTCCACTCCAAATCTGCCCTCCTCAAGCTTCAATCCATTGCTCCTCATCCTGTCACTCCCAGCCCTTGTCAAAAGTCCCTCCCCAGCTCTCCTGCAGCCCCCTTCAGGTACTGGAATGCTGCTCTAAGGTCTTCTTTGGGATTTCCCCTTGCAGCTTGTGCCTGTTGCTCCTTGATCTTTGGATCCCTGGTCTAAGGCAAACCACAGCCCCATTTCAGACTCCTGTAGTGTTCTCCTAGTGCACATCTGTCCACATGTTGATTTCCATTCAGTCAGCCAGCTCAGGTCTTAGGCCATGGGATGCTCTGGCAGAGGTAAGGTTGGAGTACCTCTGCTATGAGGACAGGCTGAGGGAGCTAGAGTTGTTCAGCTTGGAGAAGAGAAGGCTCCAGGGGGACCTTAGAGCTGCCTTCCAATACCTGAAGGGATCCTACTGGAAGGCTGGAGAGTGATGCTTCATAAGGGTGTTTAGTGACAGGCAAGGTTAGACTGGAGCTGAGGAAGAAGCTCTTCAGTATGAGGGCAGTGAGAGTCTGGAACGGGTTGCCCAGGGAGGCTGTGGATGCCTCCTCCCTGAGGGTGTTCACGGCCAGGCTGGATGAGGCCAAATCTAGTTGAGAGGTGTGTCCCTGTCTTGGAACTTGGAGTAGATGATCTCTGAGGTGCCTTCCAACCTGAGCCATGCTGTGATTCTCTGCTGGGTGAACCAGAGGCACTGTCTAGACGGCGGAGAACGCGCCTTGGAGACGGTGGAGACCACCCTGAGTGGCTTTTCAGGGCAAGCAACCAGATCGATGCTGGGTCTTCCTTGAGGCAAGCCAACAACCCAGTGTTTATTGATGACCTGGAAGAGAGTGCACAGCCCTTAGAGATAAGAATTAGAGAGGATATAAAACCCAGCAGGAAGACAAATGTCACCGAGGCAGCATGAATCACTTGCAAGGTTGAATTTGTTCCAGAAGCCTGGATTTTGGGACAATGAACTGGAGATCCCTGCACCTAGGAACAAAGACAACACACACACACACACACACACACACACAGAGAGGTTGGGACTGGTCTACAGAGCATGGAGGAGAAAAAGCTTGGTGGGATCAAGTAGAAGCCTTCTGAACCTGAAGTCCCTACAGAGGAGGACGACAAAGAGCAACACACACACACACAGAGGCTTGACAGCCCTGTGGGCCCATGCCTTGCTTTAATAAGAGACCTCAGTGTCCAGTTCTGGGGTCACACAGGATGAAAAGGTGGAAAGCAGCCAGGAAAGAGCTACAAACATTTGGTGAAACTCTGAAAGACAAAAAATGGGGGGGGGGGGGGGTGGGGGTGTGTCAAGAAAGAGAAAAGAAAAACAAAAGAGCCAAATCCCACCCCTCCAACCTGCTTCTCTCATGAAAGGCTGGATGGAAAGCACTTTGAAGGGTTCCTTGACACGAGCCTGGGAGTTACCCAGCAGAAGAGAATCGGTTTGAGACTAGAGAGCTCTTTAATCTGGCCATCAAAGGTGCGACAGGAAGCTGAAACGAGACAAATTCGACCTGAAAAGAGGCCACATGGCAAGAGAGAAGGGAAGGAGCCACTGGGCAGCGTGTGGAGGAGATGCCTGAGGCCTCCTCACCTGCAGGTTTGGGAGGGGGGTCACTTAATATGCGTAGAAGCATAGAGTCATAGGGTCATAGAGTCGCCCAGGTGGGAAGGGACTTCCAAAGCTCAGCCAGTCCAACCCCTGCACTCAGCAGGGGCATCCAAGTGCCAGGTGCTGCACACTGGCCACAGCAACCCCAGGCAGTGCTACAGGCTGGGGTCAGAGTGGCTGGAGAGCAGCCAGGCAGAGAGGGACCTAGGGGTGCTGGTTGATAGTAGGCTGAACATGAGCCTGCAGTGTGCCCAGGCAGCCAGGAGGGCCAATGGCATCCTGGCCTGCATCAGGAACAGTGTGGCCAGCAGGAGCAGGGAGCTCATTCTGCCCTGTGCTCAGCACTGGTTAGGCCACACCTCAAGTCCTGTGTCCAGTTCTGGGCCCCTCAGTTTAGGAAAGATGTTGAGATGCTGGAAGGTGTCCAGAGAAGGGCAACAAAGCTGGGGAGGGGTCTGGAGCACAGCCCTGTGAGGAGAGGCTGAGGGAGCTGGGGTTGCTTAGCCTGGAGAAGAGGAGGCTCAGGGAGACCTTCTTGCTCCCTACAACTACCTGAAGAGATGTTGTAGACAGGCAGAGGTTGGTCTCTTCTCCCAGGCAAGCAGCACCAGAGCAAGAGGAGAGTTTCAAGTTGTGCCAGGGGAGGTTTAGGCTGGAGGTTAAGAGGAAGTTCTATACAGAGAGTGATTGGCCATTGGAATGGGCTGCCTGGGGAGGTGTTCATTGGAGGTGTTCAGGAGAAGACTTGATGGGGTGCTTGGTGCCATGGTTTAGTTGATTAGGTGGTGTTGGATGTTTGGATAGGTTGGACATGATCTCAAAGGTCTCTTCCAACCTGGTCTGGTCTATTCCATTCCATTCCATTCCATTCCATTCCATTCCATTCCATTCCATTCCATTCCATTCCATTCCATTCCATTCCATTCCATTCCATTCCATTCCATTCCATTCCATTCCATTCCATTCTATTCTATCCTATCCTATCCTATCCTATCCTATCCTATCCTATCCTATCCTATCCTATCCTATCCTATCCTATCCTATCCTATCCTATCCTATCCTATCCTATCCCCAACTACATCAGGGTGTCCAGGGCCCTCTTGAGCCTCACCTTGAATATCTCCAGGGATGGGGCCTCAACCACCTCCCTGGGCAACCTGTTGCAGTGTTCCACCACCCTCATGGTGCAGAACTTGTACCTCACATCCAAGCTCAATCTGCCCTGCTCTATTTTGAAGCCCTTGTCCCTGGTCCTGTCCCTGCAGGCCTTTGCAAACAGTCATAGGATCATAGTATCATAGAATCAGTCAGGGTTGGAAGGGACCACAAGGATCATCTAGTTCCAGCCCCCCTGCCATGGGCAGGGACACCCCCACTAGATCAGGCTGGCCAGAGCCTCATCCAGCCTGGGCTTAAACACCTCCAGGGACGGGGCCTCAACCACCTCCCTGGACACCCCACTCCCTCTGCAGCCTTCTTGTAGCCCCTTCAGCCTTCTCTTCTCCAGGCTGAACACCCCCAGCTCCCTCAGCCTGTCCCATAGCAGAGCTGCTCCAACCCCCTGATCATTGACTGGATGGGGTGCTTGGTGACATGATCTAGTTGTTTGGGTGGGTTGGATTGGTTGATGGGTTGGACGCGATGATCTTGAAGGTCTCTTCCAACCTGGTTTATTGTATTGTATTGTATTGTATTGTATTGTATTGTATTGTATTGTATTTTCATGGCCTCTTCTGGACCTGCTCCATCAGGTCCATGTCCTTCCTGTGCTGAGGGCTCCATATCAGGACACAGCCCTGCAGGTGAGGTCTACACAGAGCAGAGCAGTGGGGCAGGATCCTCTCTCCAGCTCTGGCCACACTGCTTTGGATGCATCCCAGGCTGCCCTTGGCCTGCTGTGCTGCCAGTGCCCATTGCTGGCTCCTGCCCAGCTTCTCTCCCCCAACACTCCCAAGTCCTTCCCTGCGGGGCTGCTCTCAACCTCCTCACCCCCAGCCTGGACTGACAGGGAGGATTGTTCCAGCCCAGGTGCAGGACCTTGCACTTGCTCTTGTTGAACCTCATGAGGTTCACCTGGGCACCACCTCTCCAGCCTGTCCAGGGCCCTCTGGATGCCATCCTGCAAGCCTGCTGGTGGTGTCCTTGATCCCACTGCCTATAGCACTGATGAAACTATTAAACATGGCTTTCTGAAAGACCTGCCCCAACTCAGCCAGGAATCCCTTGGCAAAGCCAGCCGGCCTCCGTGATGAAGGAGGGCACAGCAGCCTCTGTGGCTTCAGCATCAATAATCCATGACGCCCTGCCCTGGGGACATTGGCTTCTCTTTATCCACAGGACTTTGAAAGCCACATGAACACCTCTGGCTGCACTCCAGTTGCCTTGAAATCTTTACAGACCTCTCCTCTGCCTGCAGCAGCTCTGCAGCGAGGTCTTCTTCAATCCCATGTGGATCTGTGTGATGCAGACAGATCTGCTGTGCCTCACTCCATCTCTTCTCCAGGATTTCAGCTTCCTCTTTGCCTCTCTGGCACTTCTGGCCCCAAATCATGCAATTGTCAGGGGTTGGAAGGGACCTCAAGGCTCAGCCAGTTCCAACCCCCTGCCATGGGCAGGGACACCTCACACTGCAGCAGGTTGCTCACAGCCACATCCAGCCTGGCTGCAAACACCTCCAGGGGTGAGGCTGCCACCACCTCCCTGGGCAACCTGTGCCAGTCTCTCACCACCCTCATGGGGAACAACTTCTTCCTCACATCCAATCTGAAGAGAAGGCTCCAGGGAAACATTCTGATGGCCTTTCAGGACTTAAACAAAGATGAGAACAGACTTTTGATGAGGGTCTGCTCTGACAGGACAGGGGGGATGGTCTGAAATGGAAGAGGGGTATTCTGACTGGAGAGAAGGAAGAAATGTTGGACACTGAGGGTGGGGACAGCCTGGCCCAGGCTGCCCAGAGATGTGGGAGCTGCCCCATCCCTGGAAGCACCACAGGTGAGGTTGGTTGGTGCTGTAAGCAACCTGCTCTAGCTGCAGATGTCCCTGCTGACTGCAGGGGGGATGGACTGGATGAGCTTTGAAGATCACTTCCCACCCAAACCACTTGATGATTCTATGGATCTCTACTCTGCTCCTTACTTCCAGTGGCTGTTGGTTAGCTGTGCCCTGGACTGCTCTATCTGTCTCCCTCCAGCTGCTCACAGTGGGATGTGCTCTCTTCCCACATACCTTCAGCTTCCTCTGGAGTCTCCTCCTGTGAAGAGCTTCCCCTGGCCATTGTGCTCCTGGGCTAGCTGCTGTGGGTGCCCTGCTTGAGCAGGGAGCTTGGGCTGGATGACCTCTACAGGTCCCTCCTCAACCCAAACCAGTCTGGGATGCTGGGATGCTGTGAGTCAGTCCTGCACCCTTGTCCTTGGCACGGTCAGAAGAGTGGGCACCAGCTTTGCTTACCTTCCTGGTTTGCAATATTGATTACATTTTGATTTGCATAATCCAGGACAGTAAACAGCACAGGCAGAGGAGACTAAACCAGGGGTAAAAAAGAGGCAGCCACCAACCTATTTACCCAGCCTGATGGACAGCACAGAGATCAGGCAGGAGCTGCCACCCAGGACTCCTGAAGGGCACGTCCTGGAGCCTGGTGTGAAGCTGGGAGGTGAGGAGTGGAGGAAGGCAATCGATTTGGTGTGGGAGAAGAGCAAAATCACCTTCTGGGGGATGAGGTATGTCATACCTTCCTGCCTTGAAAGGGTCATCTGTCCTGGTAATGCCTCCTGGGCTGTCCACGTGTCCAGTCCCTGGGGGATGAGGAACATCCAAGCTGTGTGTAGGTGGAGGAAGGCTGCTTCACTGCTCCTCGGTGCTGCCTGGTGCCATTCACTTCCCCAGCAAGAGCTGAGCCCCAGCGGTGGGCATGCAGGGAGGCTGTGTGGGCAGGGGGTGGAGGTGATGGGGAGAGGCTTGAACCTGCAGAACAGCCTAGCTGGGGACTTCACAGGCACCCCTGCACCTCTGCCCTCTTTTCCTGTCTCCCCAGCTTGAGTAGGTTCTGCAAGCACATCCAGGGAAGGGGGTGGGGAGCAGAAATGACTGTATCACAGTATCACACTGTCACCAAGGTTGGAAGAGACCTCAAAGATCATCGAGTCCAACCTGTCACCACAGACTTCATGACTAGACCATGGCACCAAGTGCCACGTCCAGTCCCCTCTTGAACACCTCCAGGGATGTGGACTCCACCACCTCCCTGGGCAGCACATTCCAATGGCTAACAGCTCTCTCTGGGAAGAACTTCCTCCTCACCTCCAGCCTAAACTTCCCCTGGTGCAGCTTGAGACTGTGTCCTCTTGCTCTGCTGCTGGTTGCTAGAGAGAAGAGACCAACCCCTTCCTGGCTACAACCACTCTTCAGGTGCAGTGGAGTGCCTGCAGTGGAGGCTCAAACACAGAATCAGAGAATGTTAGGGATTGGTAGGGACCTCCAAAGATCATCCAGTCCAACTCCCCACCAGAGCACTCAGGGCAGGTTACACAGGAACACATCCAGGTGGGTTTTGAGAGTCTCCAGAGAAGGAGACTCCACAACCTCTCTGGGCAGCCTGCTCCAGGCCTCCAGCACCCTCACACCAAACAACTTTCTCCTCCTCTTCACATGGAACCTCCTCCACTCTGTGCCCATTGTCCCTTGCCCTGTCCCTGAGCACCACTGAGCAGAGTCTGGCCCCAGCCTCTTGCCCCCCACAGCTCCTTTATCTCTTGCTGAGCATTGCTCAGCTCCCCTCTGGGGCTGCTCTTCTGCAGGCTCAGCACCCCCAGGACTCTCAGCCTTTGCTCCTCCCAGAGCTGCTCCAGGCCCCTCAGCAGCTTTGGAGCCTCTGCTGCACTCTATCCAGCAGTTTCCTGTCTCTTGATCTGGGGAGCCCAGAGCTGGAGCTGGCACTCTAGCTCTGGCCTCGTTAGGGCAGAGTACGGAGAAGAGGAGCACGCAGACCTCCTCCCCTGTCTGACACCTGACCTGGGTGATCCTGCTTTGGCAGGGGGGTTGGACTGGATGATCTTTGAGGTCTCTTCCAACCTTGGTGATACTGTGATACTGTGTGATCTCTGGAGGTCCCTCCCAACCCTTGCACAGGGTGCTGAGAACCCTGGCAGAAGGCAACCTGCTGCCCGCAGCACACAGCCAGGTGGTTGTGCTTTAAGGGAGGTGCTTTGAATGGATTGTGTTGGATCCCAGAGTCTCCCACCCCCCGTGCCATAAATCCCCCAGGCGAGCTCTTGGTGTCACCCTGCTGCTTGTTCTAATGAAAGGGATCTGAATAGGCTGTAATGGAGTTGGGAGTGAAGAGATGGCAGCAGTTCATCAGGGGACTCCACGGCGGCAGCGGCAGGGAGGATGTGAAAGCTTTCTTAGATATAGATACAGATGGGTTGGGAATGGACTCAGTGCTCTCAGAGGAGGCTCCTTCATCACCAGCAATATCAGGACAAATGCTGCTCTGCACTTGGCACTGCCTCTAATTGCATTAACACAGCAGTTGTGAGGGGTAGTGCTCCAAGGCAGGAACTCATCGCCAGCAGAGCCTCTGGCACAGCAAGAAGGGTGGTAGCTGCCTGGAGGTGTGGACATTGTCATAGGTGGGATTGCATCAGCAGAAGTAAAAGACCCACTCAGGTCTCCTTCCACAGTACATGAAGGAGCTCCTGGCTTTGGAGGTTCTCTTCTGGAGAGGAGAAGACTGAGAGGGGATTCAGTAAGTGGTTATAAATCTCTGAGGGCTGGGGGTCAGGAGGCAGGGGACAGCCTCTGCTCAGTGGCACCCTGGGATAGGACAAGGGGCAATGGATATAAACTGCAGCACAGGTGGTTCCACCTCAACATGAGGAGGAACTTCTCCACTGTGAGGCTCACAGAGCCTGGAGCAGGCTGCCCAGAGAGGTTGTGGAGTCTCCTTCTCTGGAGCCTTTCCAACCCTGTCTGGATGTGTTCCTGTGTGACCTGTGCTGGGTTCTGTGGTCCTGCTGTGGCAGAGGGGTTGGACTCGATGGTCTTTGAAGGTCTCTTCCAACCCCTAAGATCTTGTGATGCTATGGACTCAAGTGGGCAAGAAAGCCACCACCATCCTGGCCTGGATCAGCAATAGTGTGGCCAGCAGGAGCAGGGCAGGGATTGCCCCTCTGGATTCAGCACTGCTGAGGCCACACCTTGAGTACTAGGTTCAGTTTTGGGGCCATCACCACAAGAAGGACATGGAGGGGCTGGAGAGGGTCTAGAGAACAGAAATGAAGCTGCTGAAGGGGCTGGAGAACAGGGCTGGTGAGGAGCAGCTGAGGGAACTGGGGTGGTTCAGCCTGGAGAACAGGAGTCTGAGGGGAGAGCTTCTGGATCTCTACAACCCCCTGAGAGGAAGCTGGAGTCAGGTGGGGCTTGGTCTCTTCTCCCTAGTGTGGGGTGATGGAGGGAGGGGAGATGGCCTGAAACTGTGCCAGGGGAGGGTTAGGTTGGACATTAAGAAATATTTCTTTGCTGCAAGTTTGGAAGAGGCTGCCCAGGGAGGCAGTGGAGTCCTGAACCCTGGAGGTGTTCAACAAAGATGTAGGCATGCCTGGAGGTGTTTGCAGCCAGGCTGGATGTGGCTGTGAGCAACCTGCTGCAGTGTGAGGTGTCCCTGCCCATGGCAGGGGGCTGGCACTGGCAGAGCCTTGAGGCCCCTGCCAACCCTGTGTGATTCAGTAACCATTCCTCCTGCCCTTGCCCACCATTTCAGGTCAAATTCCCTGGACCACCTCCTGCTTTTTGGAGGTGTAAGAGGGTTACCTCCCATAGTATCATAGTATCAGCCAGGGTTGGAAGGGACCACAAGGATCATCTAGTTCCAACCCCCTGCCATGGCCAGGGACACCCCACACTAGATCAGGCTGGCCAGAGCCTCATCCAGCCTGGGCTTAAACACCTCCAGGGACTGGGCCTCAACCACCTCCCTGCACAACCCATTCCAGGGCTTCACCACTCTCATGGGGAAGAACTTCCTCCTCACATCCAGCCTGAATGTCCCTATCTCCAGCTTCATTCCGTTCCCCCTAGTCCTATCACTACCTGAGATCCTGAGCAGTCCCTCCCCAGCCTTCCTGTAGGCCCCCTTCAGATACTGGAAGGCCACAATGAGGTCACCTCGGAGCCTTCTCTTCTCCAGACTGAACAGCCCCAACTCCTTCAGTCTGTCCTCACAGGAGAGGTGCTCCAGCCCTCTGCTCATCCTCGTGGCCCTTCTCTGGACACCTTCCAGCACCTCCAGATCTCTCTTGTAATAGGGGCTCCAGAACTGGATGCAGTACTCCAGGTGGAGTACTGTAGATATCTGAGCTGTGCTCTGGGAGGAGGGGAAGGACCCAGATCTGCTCTGTTGCTGCCTGGTGGGGGGTTCTTAAGTGTCAGCCACCGTGGGATGTAAATGTTGCACACATCAGGTTGTTCAGACTTTGGATCTTCTTCTTTTGATCTCACACTGTGTCTGTCTGAGGGCTCTGGAGCTGTTTATACCTCCCACCCCCTTCATTTACTTTTTTTCCCCCCTCCTCTCTCCTTATAACTCTAATCATCCCTTTTAGCTTCTAAAGATAGGCCAATGTTGTGATAAGGAGCAAGTAGTGTGCAGCTTGCCCTAAAAATGGGCATGTTTGGATTCCCAGGCAGTTCTTGGAATGCAGCTTCAGGATTAGACACGACTCCCCAAAGAAGTCCAAATCTGGACTTGTCTTGGGCTGTGCAGAGGGCTTGGTGACCCTCGAGGCCGGTGGGTGCCTGTTCCTACCCCCTTGCCACAAATGCTTGGCACTGGGACTTTGTCTGAAGGCCAGCAGCAAGGAGGAAGGGTGGGCTGGAGGTCTGAGGTGCTTATGTTGGCTTTGAGGGCTTTGGGGAGTGCCATGGCAACGGTGGTGGCTGCATAATTAGCATTGCAGGCAGGACCAGAGTGCAGGCAGGGACAGAAAAAGGGTTGAAATAGATATAATATCCCCTCTGCATGAGCCTGAGCTCCCAGCTGGGTGGGGACTGCTGTATTTCAGGATCAGGGGGAGCCATGGGAAAGGTCAGAGGACCTATACCCACTGCTCTGGCTGAGCCAGCCTATTTCGAGCAGAGGGCCGCAGGCACGGAGCCTGCTGGAATGGAGCAGGGCAGTGATGTGTGTAGTGGATCCCGAGCTCATGGACAGCAGCAGGAAGAGAGGAAGTCCAGCTCTGGACTGCCCCAACACAAGGAGGACCTCAAACTGTTTGAGAAGGTCCAGAGGAGGCCACAGAGACGATCAGAGGGCTGGAGAACCTCCCCTTGGGGACAGGTTGGGAGAGTTGGGGCTGTAGAGCCTGGAGAAGAGAAGGCTTCAGGCAGACCATAGAGCAGCCTTCCAGGACCTGAAAGGGCTGCAGGAGAGCTGAGGAGGGACTTTGGACAAGGGCTTGGAGTGACAGGAAGAGGGACAATGGCTTTGAGCTGGGAGAGGGGAGGTTGATACTGGAGATGAGTAAGAAATTCTTTCCAGTGAAGGAGGGAGACACTGGCACAGGTTACCCAGGGAGGCTGTGGCTGCCTCCTCCCTGGAGGTGTTCAAGGCCAGGTTGGATGAGGCCTTGAGCAAGCTGGGCTGGTGGGAGGTGTCCCTGCCCATGGCAGGGGGTTGGAATTGGATGATCCTTAATGTCCCTTCCAATCCAAACCATTCTTTGATTCCAACCCAAAGCAATTGAGCTCTCTGGGATGTGTCCTTGCAAACCAGGAGCTGCAGGTGAGGAGCTGTGCAGGCGAGGGAAGGAAGCCTGAGAGCTGTTGGAGTTTTTTTACCTCTAGCAGCTGAGGAAAAAGCTGTTGGGTGGTAGGATGGGAACGTGCTGAAGAGCCCCTCCAGCAACTGTTCCTCCCCTCAGTGCTCTATGTGCAGGTCCTGCTCTGCTTTTGCAGACCAAATAGATGAGCAGGGGCAGGCCCACAGCTCCTGCACCTCACCGCAGGGTGCTAAAGCCTGCGGGCTCAGCAGGGCTGGAGAGGCTGTCAGGGGCATGAAGCAGTCTTGCAAGGATGAGGACAAGGTCTCCATTCCCTTCTCCTCTGGACACATCAGGAGAGACAAGACAGCTGAGTACAGGTCTGTGTCTAGGCAGCTGGCCAAGGTCAGCTGGCAAGGACCTTCAACCCCCCTGCAGCCAGCAGGGACATCTCCAGCTGGAGCAGGTTGCTCAGAGTTCCTCATCTGGAATGGTTCCAGCCATGGGCCATCTCCCACCTCTCTGGGCAGCCTGGGATAGGGTCTCAGCACTCTCAGCGTCAAACATTTCTCCCTTCTCTCCAGTCTGAATCTCCCTCCTTTACTTTCAAACCATCACCCTTTGTCCTGTCACTGCAGAACCTGCTCAAAAGTCTGTCCCCAGTTTTCTGCTCAGCCCTTGAAGCACTGAAAGGCCACCAGAAGGTCTCCATGGAGCTTTCTCTTCCCCAGGCTGCACAACCCCAGCTCTCTCAGCCTGGCCTCACAGCCCCAGTACCAGTGGGCTGCCTGCACAGAGATCCTGGTGGGAGCAGAGCCCAGGTGAGTTTATCCACCTTTGGCAGCCAGTTCATCTCCCAGGCTGATCTTGCTCTCTCTGCAGTGTGGTCCTGTGCCAAGCTGTGGTCTGAATGGTTCTGCTCTCCTCCTCACCGTGCCTGTGCATTGTGATTCCTGCCACAGATGCTGTGCCTGTGGCTCCCAGAGCAGATCTGCAGGGGGGTGTTGACCTCCAGTTCCAAGGGAAGCTGCTTGCTTTCAGACTGTTCATTCCTCCTGCGCTGGCACTTCTGACAGGTCAAAATCCCCTTCACTGCCCTTGTCCCTCACCTGGGTAACCTTGGAGTCAGGGTTTGGATGCCTTCCGTGGGTCTGTGTGACACCTGGAGTGCTACTGCCTGTGACAGTGCAGAGAGTGTGAGGAGCACTGGGGCTGACCTCAGCACTGAGCTGATCTCCTGGAGCAGGTCTCCTGGTCAGGCAGCACATTCTGCAATCTGCTTTCTGATCCAGCGCCAAAAGAGTCCTTGCAGCTTTCCCCCTCCCCCCCTCCTGCCTGCACATTGATGCCATGTCATCAGAACTCCCACCTCTGCAGCCATGAACTCACTGAAACTAATCCTGTAGAAGTAAAAAGTCATCTTCAGTCAGCTGTCACTCAGCCCTGCTATCCTTGTCTGGAATAAATGGGGAGTGAGAAGCTGGAGACGAGCCAGCACTGAGCGCTGCCAGCCCAGCCCCAGCCTGTCCTGGCTGATCCCCAGCAGGGTGGGCAGCAGGGGCAGGGGAGGGGATTCTGCCCTTCTGCTGTGCTCTGCTGAGACCTCCTGCAGTGCTGGGGCAGCTCTGGAGTCCTCAGCACAGACAGGGACCTGGTGGAGCAGGGCCAGAGGAGGCCACAGCAATGCTGGCAGGGCTGGAAGCCCTCTGCTGTGAGGCCAGGCTGAGAGAGTTGGGGTTGTGCAGCCTGGAGAAGAGAAGGCTCCAGGGAGACCTTCTGGTGGCCTTGCAGAGCTTGAAGGGCTGAGCAGAAAGCTGGGGACAGACTTTTGAGCAGAGCCTGTTGGGACAGGACAAAGGGTGATGGTTTGAAAGTAAAGGAGGGAGATTCAGACTGGAGAGAAGGGAGAAATGTTTGACACTGAGAGTGTTGAGACCCTCTCCCAGGTTGCCCAGAGAGGTGGGAGATGGCCCATGGCTGGAACCATTCCAGATGAGGAACTCTGAGCAACCTGCTCCAGTTGGAGATGTCCCTGCTGGCTGCAGGGGGGTTGAAAGTCCCTGCCAGCCCAAGCCCTGCCGTGAAATGAGGTGGCACCCATTGGCATATCAACCCTGAGCATGTCAGGGAGGCAGGGGGTGTTCAGTGCAGCTCCCCTGGAACAAAGGGGATGTTCAGCTCCTCTCCTGGAACAAAGCAGCCCTTCCAGCACACGGGAATGCTGGAGGAGGCAGGTGGCATCAAAGAGCCAAACCCAAATAACTCCTGGGCCACATTGTCTCTGCAGGCAGCTTCTGCTGCCCTGGCAGCCTCTTGGTTTGCCCTCCTGTGTTTGGGTCCCTGTGGCTCGTCCTTGCTCCATGCCAACCCATCCTGACCTCTCGATGCTTCCTCCCACCGGAAGGTGCTCTGGACAAAGCAGCAATTTCAATTCCTTTCCAAATTAAGCAGGGAGCAGCACTAAAGGAGGAGGAAAGAGTTTGGATTCCTCTCCGGGGCCCAGATGGTGCCTTTTAACTGAAGATCTACCACACAATACCCTTAGTGAAGCCTGAACAAAGCAAAGGAGCAGCTCTGCTGTTCATTAAGGTGTTGGCTGATAGAGGAAAGTCAACCCAGCCTGGCAGTGGGGAGCTGTTGAGGTGAATAGCAGCGGCCTGTTAGGGGTGGAGTGGAGCCAGGGAGGGTGTGAAAGGAGGAAGGTTGAATGCTCGCTATTGTAATTGCAGCCACGGTAATGAGGAGCTGGGGAGCGGGGCTGATAAGCAGCCTGATAACAGACTAATGAGCAGGATGGCTCTGGCCTGTCAAAGGAGTAGTGAAGGTACCTACAGGACCCCCCCTCTTCCCACCCCGTGGTACTGCGGCAGGAGGCAGCCTGGACCGGGAAACGGCCAAATATAGCCTTTAGGAGAGGCGGAGGCCGAACCCCGGCGCCCGATGCCGATACCAATTGGAGCCGGAGGCTGCGCTGGATGTAGGGATCAAGTGATGAACCAATTAAAAATGCACAGGAGACGCCCGGTGGAGAAGGATAAGCAACAGGAAAATGATTGATGCCTCGTGGAGGGAGCTGGAACGTTCAGGGGCTGCCTCTTAGGAGAGGTGCCTGGGCTCCTCTGCTGCCAGCACGTGTAGACCCCCCCGGCTGCTCTTTGAGCCCCGGTCCGCGGTGTTGTACTTGCCACCTGCTGTGCTGCCTGTGTGAGAAATTGCCTGGAATTAATTCAACACACCACCACCACCACCACCCCCCCACACACCTCCCCCCTCCCACACACGCTGTTTGCAAGAAGCAGGCTGAGGGGGGGGCAGAGGGGAAACCGTGTGTAGCCACGTTGGCTGCTTTGGAAATGACCAAGCGTGTGGTAGGGCCCCGAGGGGACATCTGCTTTCAAGAGAGGGAGATTCGACCAGCACTGTGTGGCACATCTAGAAGAAACCCACCCTCCCTCCCCACCTCCCCCCACCTCCCCATGATGAGCTGGGATTCATCTGGTGCTGCAGGATTGAATTCTCCTCACCTAGTTTCTCAGTTGGAGACCTCAGGAGATGTCAGAAGCTGAGGTGAAGGTTTCACTAACTTTCAGTGCTTTGGCTGGAATGCAGCAGTGAAGGTGACCTGCACCACTTGGATTCAGGTGCCCCTGGGTGACCAAGTTCTTCTAGTGTCGCAGAACTGTCAGGGCTGGAAGGGACCTCAAGGCTCAGCCAGTTCCAAACCCCCTGCCATGGGCAGGGACACCCCACACTGCAGCAGGTTGCTCACAGCCACATCCAGCCTGGCTGCAAACACCTCCAGGGGTGAGGCTGCCACCACCTCCTGGGCAACCTGTGCCAGGCTCTCACCACCCTCATGGGGAACAACTTCTTCCTCACATCCAATCTCAATCTCCCCATTTGGGTGGTCATCATTTTCTTTCTTCTCTTCTAGCGTGAGGTGTCCCTGCCCATGGCAGGGGGCTGGGAACTGGATGATCCTTGAGATCCTTCCAACCCTGACAATTCCATGATTGTAAACCTCCCTTGAAACCCTTTCAGGCCATTTTCCTCTCTTTCCATCACCTGAGACTAGGCAGAGGAGACAAACCCCCACCTCACCACAATCTCCATTTAGGTTCATTTTCTTCTCTCTATTTTAAATGCCTTGGTGCATGCAACTAATGTGTGCTGTGCTGCAGCAACAAGCCCTAGGTGTAGCCTTTCCACCAGGTCTTTCACAGGCCCAATCAATAGCAAAGTGCAGTGTCGGTTTCTCCTTGAAAGGAGCCTCTGGAATTGCTGGAGCTGAGCAGCAGCCCTTGGAGTCCCAGGAGAGCAACAGTTAGCATGCAAACAGAGCAAACCTTCCCACAAAGCCCCTCCAACATGCCTAGAGAGCAAGGAACTGCCAAGCTGTGATTCCCTCCTTGTCTACAT
The DNA here is from genome assembly GCA_033816785.1 of Picus viridis. NCBI lineage: Eukaryota > Metazoa > Chordata > Aves > Piciformes > Picidae > Picus > Picus viridis. The sequence continues at coordinate 2,294,794 of CM066593.1, forward strand.
CCACAGGGGAATCAAAGGAGCCATCTCCCTCCTCCTTTTGTTCCTTACCCTTTTACTCTGCTGTTTCGCCCTGCCTGTCATCTCCCTGCTTCTCCTTTCATCCTCCTTTGTCTCTTTACCTTGGTTCACCAAGGAGATGGCCAAATGACTGACTCGAGGCTGCTTAGCTGTCCCCTCCTCCTCCTCCCCCAGCCCTGGGGTCCTCTCACCATATGCCTTGAAATATGGAATCATTTGGATGAGTTGATCTCTAAGGGGTTATTAATCAGTTTCCCCTCTGCAGAGTGGGGCACAGCTGTAGGGTGACCTCAGACCAATGTGGGATCACCTGACCTCATTCTCATGGGTGACTTCAACCTGCCTGATATCTGTTGGGATCTCAACACAGCAGAGAGGAGGCAGTCTAGGAGGTTCTTAGAGTGCATGGAGGACAGCTTCTTATCCCAGGTGCTGCGTGAACCTACCAGGGGTAAGGCTATGCTTGACCTCCTCTTCACCAACAGGGAAGGGCTGTTGGGTGATGTGGTGGTCGGAGGGTGTTTAGACACCAGTGACCACGACATAATAGAGTTTTCAGTATGCAGCCAAGCCAAGAGGGGTAGCAAGAAGACCTCCACTCTGGACTTCCGGAGGGCAGACTTCAGGCTACTCAAGGAACTAATTCAGAAGGTTCCTTGGGAATCAGCCCTTAAAAACAAAGGGGTCCAGGAGAGCTGGACCTACTTCAAGGAAGAACTATTGAAGGTGCAAGAACAGGCTGTGCCGGTGTGCCGGAAGATGAGCCACCGGGGCAGACGGCCAGCCTGGATGGGCAATGAACTTTTAATAGAACTTAGGGAAAAAAAGAGGGTGTATCATCTTTGGAAGAAAGGGGAGGCAACCTACAGAATGTTTAGGGATGTTGCTAGGTTGTGTAGGAAGAAAATTAGGGAGGCAAAAGCCCATTTAGAACTTAGACTGGCCTCTGCTGTGAAGGACAACAAAAAGTCCTTCTATAAATACATCAATAGCAAGAAGAAGGGCAAGGACAACCTCCACTCCTTGGTTGACACGGAGGGGAACGTTGTAACAAAGAATGAGGAAAAGGCAGAGGTACTTAACACCTTCTTTAACTCAATTTTTACTAGCAGGACAGAACGTCTTCCAGACAACAGGCCTGCAGAGCTGGCAGAAGGAGCCAGGGAGCTGCATAGTTTCCCGCTGTTCCAGGAGGTACTTAGAGATCCTGTCAAGCCGCTTGGACCCCCACAAGTCCATGGGACCGGATGGGATCCATCCTAGGGTGCTGAGAGAGCTGGCAGAGGAGCTGTCCAAACCACTCTCCATCATTTTTCAACAGTCCTGGCTCACTGGAGAGGTCCCAGAAGACTGGAAGCTGGCCAGCGTGGTGCCCATCCATAAGAAGGGCCAGTTGGAAGAGCCAGGGAATTATAGGCCTGTCAGCCTGACCTCAGTGCCAGGCAAGATTATGGAACGGGTCATCTCGAGTGCGATCACACAGCACTTACAGGATGACCAGGGGCTCAGGCCTAGCCAGCATGGATTTAGGAGGGGCAGGTCCTGCCTGACCAACCTGATCTCCTTCTATGATCAGGTGACCCGCCTGGTGGATGTGGGGAGGCCTGTGGATGTGGTCTACCTGGACCTCAGCAAGGCCTTTGACACCGTTCCCCACAGCAAACTCCTGGCCAAGCTGGCAGCCCGTGGCTTGGACAGGAGCACACTGCGTTGGGTTAGGAGCTGGCTGGAGGGCCGAGCCCAGAGAGTAATGGTGAATGGCACCACATCCAGCTGGCGGCCTGTCACTAGTGGTGTGCCCCAGGGATCAGTGCTGGGCCCAATGCTCTTCAACATCTTTATTGATGATCTGGATGAGGGCATTGAGTCCATCATCAGTAAATTTGCAGATGACACCAAGCTGGGGGCAGCAGTTGATTTGCTGGAGGGCAGAGAGGCTTTGCAGAGGGACCTCGACAGGCTGGACAGATGGGCAGAGTCCAATGGCATGAGATTTAACACATCCAAGTGCTGGATTCTGCACATTGGCCACAACAACCCCAGGCAGTGCTACAGGCTGGGGTCAGAGTGGCTGGAGAGTGGCCAGGCAGAGAGGGACCTGGGGGTACTGGTTGATTGTAGGCTGAACATGAGCCTGCAGTGTGCCCAGGCAGCCAAGAAGGCCAATGGCATCCTGGCCTGCATCAGGAACAGTGTGGCCAGCAGGAGCAGGGAGGTCATTCTGCCCCTGTACACTGCACTGGTTAGGCCACACCTTGAGTACTGTGTCCAGTTCTGGGCCCCTCCGTTTAGGAAGGATGTTGATTTGCTGGAACGTGTCCAGAGAAGGGCAACAAAGCTGGTGAGGGGTTTGGAACACAAGCCCTATGAGGAAAGGCTGAGGGAGCTGGGGTTGCTTAGCCTGGAGAAGAGGAGACTGAGGGGTGACCTTATTGCTCTCTACAACTACCTGAAGGGAGGTTGTAGCCAGGCAGAGGTTGGCCTCTTCTCCCAGGCATCCAGCACCAGAACAAGAGGACACAGTCTCAGGCTGCGCCAGGGCACGTTTAGGCTGGATGTTAGGAAGAAGTTCTACACGGAGAGAGTGATTGCCCATTGGAATCGGCTACCCGTGGAGGTGGTGGAGTCACCTTCACTGGAGGTGTTCAGGAGAAGACTTGATGGGGTGCTTGGCTGTATGGTCTAGTTGTTGGGTGGGTTGGATTGTTTGATGGGTTGGACGCGATGATCTTGAAGGTCTCTTCCAACCTGGTGGTGTATTGTATTATTGTATTATTGTATTGTATTGTATTATTGTATTTAGACATATTAACCCAGACTCGCTATAATATTCTAATAATTTTACAACTATTTAATGAAAAGTACCTATTAGAGTACCTAAAACCCATGAAACTGAATCAGCTATGCATCAAAAGAAGCATGGCCAGCAGGTCGAGAGCAGTGATTCCGCCATTCTACTTTCCTCTATTGAGACTTCTCCAGGAGTGCTGTGTCCAGCTCTGGGATTCTCAAGCACAAGAGTGACATGGACCTGTTGAAGAAAGTCCAGAAGAGAGTCATAAACATGATCAGGGGGCTGGAGCACCTCTCCTATGAAGTCAGGCTGAGTGAATTGGGGCTGTTCAGCCTGGAAAGGAAAGGCTCAGGGCAGACCTTAAAGCTACATTTCAATATGAAGGTGAGCTACAGGAAGCATGAAGGAGAACTGTTTGGAAGGGATTGTAGCAATAGGGTGAAGGGCAATGTTTTGACCTGGAGCTGGGTAAATTTATGTAGGCATAAGGAGGAAGTTTTTTACAATGAGAGTGCAAAATACTGGAATAGGTTGTCTGGGGACGTGGTTGAGCACTCATTTCTGGAGACATTCAAGATCATGTGGCCCTGGGCAGCCTGATCTAGTTGGAGGTGTCCTTTCCAACTGAATGTAATATGTGAATCTGTGAAATATTAACATGACAGTTTAATACAATTTAAAATAACAAAACTGCTTGCTTTATTGCATATTTATTCTGTGTCAAATTATTTTCTATATGGTCTAATTCTGAAGGAAAAAAATTAGTTTTCCCCTAGGCTGTTTGTCACAGGACAGCCCTGACAAGTGGGCCCTAACAAGTGGATATATTTGACCACTGATTGCTACCAGCTACATACAGAATAATTTGTCATTTCTCTTTTTTTTGTTTTGAGTTGCAGTGTATAAAAAACTGTGCTTTATGGAATTTGCTTTTAGAGAAGATAATATTAACAAAAACAAGTATTGCATTATATTGAAGCTGCTTGTATCACTGATACTCCCTGAGACCAAAGGGACTAATATGCTTTGTAATGTGACAAATTACATGAAGATTTGGATTCCTCTTCAGTGAGAGAGACAGATGTAAGAGCACTCAGTGAAGGCTAGTGTTGTTCTGTACAGTGTAGAACAAATACATGGAAAAATTTCTAAATGTAAAGGTAGGTACCTGATTCTTATGGCATTAGTGAATTGTTGATTAGATACTTCCTACCTTCTTTATTTTGTCATGTTTTTATTAATTTACACGGTGCTCTTGAAATATCACCTCTATTAATTTTCCGGAGTGAATTGAAATTTTAGCATGCTTGTTTCTTAGCAGAAATTAAGGACATAGATGTATATCATATCTGGAATAGAATAGAATGAACCACGTTGGAAGAGACCTTCAAGATCATCGCATCCAACCTATCATTCAACCCACCTAATCAACTAAACCATGCAACCAAGCACCCCATCAACTCTCCTCCTGAACACCTCCAATGATGGTGACGCCACCACTTCCCCAGGCAGCCAATTCCAATGGGCAATCAGTTTCTCTGTGTAGAACTTCCTCCTAACATCCAGAATAAACCTGCCCTGGCGCAGCTTGAAACTGTGTCCTCTTGTTCTCGTGCTGGTTGCCTATGAGAAGAGACCAACCTCCGCCTGTCTACAAACTCCCTTCTGAGAGCAATAAGGTCACACCTGAGTCTCCTTCTCTCCAGGCTAAGCAACCCCAGCTCCCTTAGTCTGTCCTCATAGGGCTTGCGTTCCAAACCCATCACCAAATTTGTTGCCCTTCTATGGACATGTTCCAGCAAGTCAACATCCTTCCTAAACTGAGGGCCCCAGAACTGAACACAGTACTCAAGGTGTGGCCTAACCGGTGCAGTGTACAGGGGCAGAATGACCTCCATGCACTTGCTGGCCACGGTGTTCCTGATGCAGGCCAGGACACTATTGGCCCTTGTGGCTGCCTGGGCACACTGCACACTCATGTTCAGCCTATCAGTACAGTATAGTACAGTACAGTACAGTATTACCAAGGTTGGAAGAGACCTTGAAGATCACCGAGTCCAACCTGTAACCACAAACCTCACAACTAGACCATGGCACCAAGTGCCACATCCAGTCCCCTCTTGAACACCTCCAGGGACAGCGACTCAACCACCTCCCCAGGCAGCGCATTCCAATGATGAATCACTCTCTCAGTGAAAAACTTTCTCCTCACCTTGAGCCTAAACTTCCCCTGTTGCAGCTTGAGACTGTGTCCCCTTGTTCTAGTGCTGGCTGCCAGGGAGAAGAGGCCAACCCCTTCCTGGCTACAACCACCTTTCAGGTAGTTGTAGAGAGCAATGAGGTCGCCCCTGATCCTTCTCTTCTCCAGGCTAAACAACCCCAGATGCCTCAGCCTCTCCTCATAGGGCTTGTGCTCAAGGCCTCTCCCCAGCCTTGTTGCCCTTCTCTGGACACGTTCAAGTGTCTCAATGTCCTTCTTAAACAGAGGGGCCCAGAACTGGACACAGGACTCAAGGTGTGGCCTAACCAAAGAAGAGTACAGGGGCACAATGACCTCCCTGCTCCTGCTGGCTCCTAATGCAGGCCAGGATGTGGTTGGCCCTCTTGGCTGCCTGGGCACACTGCAGGCTCATGTTCAGCCTCCCATCAACCAGTACCCCCAGGTCCCTCTCTGCCTGGCCACTCTCCAGCCACTCTGACCCCAGCCTGTAGCACTGCATGGGGTTGTTGTGGCCAATGTGCAGAACCTGGCACTTGGAAGTGTTAAATCTCATGCCATTGGACTCTGCCCATCTGTCCAGCCTGTCGAGGTCCCTCTGCAAAGCCTCTCTGCCCTCCAGCAAATCAACTCCTGCCCCCAGCTTGGTGTCATCAGCAAATTTACTGATGATGGACTCAATGCCCTCGTCCAGATCATCAATAAAGATGTTGAAGAGCATGGGGCCCAGCACTGATCCCTGAGGGACTCCACTGGTGACTGGCCTCCAGCTGGATGTGGCACCATTCACCACCACTCTCTGAGCTCGGCCCTCCAGCCAGTTCCTAACCCAACACAGTGTGCTCCTGCCCAAGCCATGGGCTGCCAGCTTGGCCAGGAATTTACTGTGGGGGACGGTGTCAAAGGCCTTGCTGAGGTCCAGGTAGGCCACATCCACAGGCCTCCCCACATCCACCAGGCGGGTCACCTGATCATAGAAGGAGATCTGGTTGGTCAGGCAGGACCTGCCCCTCCTAAATCCATGCTGGCTGGGCCTGATCTCTTGGCCATCCTGTAAGTGCTGTGTGATTGCACTCAAGATGACCCGTTCCATAATCTTGCTTGGCACTGAGGTCAGGATGACAGGCCTATAATTCCCTGGCTCTTCCAACTGGCCCTTCTTGTGGATGGGCACCATGTTTGCCAGCTTCCAGTCTTCTGGGACCTCTCCAGTGAGCCAGGACTGCTGAAAAATGATGGAGAGCGGCTTGGACAGCTCATCTGCCAGCTCTCTCAGCACCCTAGGATGGATCCCATCCGGTCCCATGGACTTGTGGGGGTCCAAGCAGCTCAGAAGATCTCTAACTGTCCCATCCTGGAACAGAGGAAAACTATGCAGCTCTCTGGCTCCTTCTGCCAGCTCTGCAGGCCAGCTGTCTGGATGACGTTCTGTCCTGCTAGTAAAAATTGAGGTAAAGAAGGTGTTAAGTACCTCTGCCTTTTCCTCATCCTTTGTTACAATGTTCCCCTCCATGCCCACCAAGGAGTGGAGATTGTCCTTGCCCTTCCTCTTGCTATTAATGTATTTATAGAAGGACTTTTTGTTGTCCTTCACAGCAGAGGCCAGTCTGAGCTCCAAATGGGCTTTTGCCTCCCTAATTTTCTTCCTACAAGACCTAGCAACATCCCTAAACATTCCATGGTTTGCCTCCCCTTTCTTCCAAAGATGATACACCCTCTTTTTTTCCCTTAGTTCTATTAGAAGTTCATTACCCATCCAGGCTGGCCGTCTGCCCCGGCGGCTCATCTTCCGGCACACTGGCACAGCCTGTTCCTGCACCTTCAAGAGTTCTTCCTTGAAGTAGTCCAGCTCTTCTGGACCCCTTTGTTTTTAAGGGCTGTTTCCCAAGGAACCTTCTGAATCAGTTCCTTGAGTAGCCTGAAGTCTGCCCTCCGGAAATCCAGAGTGGAGGTCTCCTTGCTACCCCTCTTGGCTTGGCTGCATACCGAAAATTCAATTATCTCGTGGTCACTGGTGCCTAAACACCCTCCGACCACCACATCACCCAACAGCCCCTCCCTGTTGAAGAGGAGGTCAAGCATAGCCTCACCCCTGGTAGGCTCGTGCAGCACCTGGGATAAGAAGCTGCCCTCCATGCACTCTAAGAACCTCTTAGATTGCCTCCTCTCTGCTATGTTGTGATCCCAGCAGATATCAGGCAGGTTGACGTCACCCATGAGAACAAGGTCAGGGAATCTTGAGACAGCCTTAAGATGCCTATAGAATGCTTCATCAAGATCATCCTCCTGGTTGGGTGGTCTATAACAGACTCCAACCAGGATGTCTGCCCTGCTGGTCTTCCCTCTAATTTTCACCCACAAGCACTCAACCTGATTGTCCCTGATCTCCATCTCAATGGCATCAAGAGCCTCCCTGATGTACAGGGCCACCCCTCCACCCCTTCTTCCTTGCCTGTCTCTCCTGAAGAGCCTGTAGCCATCAATTGCAGTGCTCCAGTCATGCGAGTTGTCCCACCACGTCTCCGTGATGGCAACTACATCATATCTTTCCTGCTGCAACAAGGCTTCCAGCTCCTCATGTTTGTTGCCCATACTTCGTGCACTAGTATACATGCACTTCAGCTGGGCTGCTGTTTTTGCCCCTGACTCCAGCTTACCACCCTCAGACTCCTGCCTGAGGGGACTGGTTTCTGACCCTTCCCCCTTTGAAGCTAGTTTAAAGCCCTGTCAATGAGACCTGCTAATTCCCTTCCCAGAATCTTTTTACCTTTGGGGGACAGGCCATTCTCGTGTACTGTGACCTTTCCCCTCCTCTGGGACAGACGTACTCCATCTGTTACCAGCTGACCTGGTGCAGTAGAAAGTTTTTCAAGATCGAAAAACCCAAGATTCTTCTGACTGCACCAACCTCTAAGCCACTTGTCGACTGCAGCTGCTGACCTGTTCCTTCTCGTATTCCCTCCTGCAACTAAGGGTATAGACAAAAAAATTATTTGTCCACCTGAGTCCTCCACTAGATCCCCCAGGGCCTTGAGGTCATTCTTGATAGCCCTGGGAGTTCTAGTTGCAACATCGTCATTCCCTAACTGCATAATTATTAAGGGATAGTAGTCAGAGGGCTGCACCAGAGTAGGCAGCCCTCTGGTAACATCACCAACTTTAGCTCCTGGGAGACAACAAAGTTCCCTGTGAGCAGGGTCTGGCTAACATATGGGGCCCTCTGTTCCCCTCAGGAGGGAATCACCAATAACAGCCACCCTCCTCTTTTTTTTAAGGGAGCAGGACTTGATGCCAGGGGAAGGCTGTTTAACCCCAGTCTGTCTCACCCCAGGCTGACTCACCCCAGGCTGACCCACCCTAGGATGACTCACCCCAGGCTGCCTCACCCCAGGCTGACCCACCCTAGACTGACTCACCCTAGACTGACTCACCCCAGGCTGACTCACCCTAGGCTGACCCACCCCAGGCCGACCCACGCTAGGCTGACTCACCCTAGGCCGACCCACCCTGGGCTGACTCACCCTGGGCTGACTCACCCTGGGCTGTTTTGCCTCATGGAAAAACCCAGATGGTGTGTCCTCCAGCATCAGAGTCACCTCCCCCTCGACCTCCAGTGCCCCATACTTGTTCTCCAAGGGCAGTGGGGGAGGTGAAGGGAGGCAAGAAGGTATTAATTTGTGTCTTTTGAGAGGAACCTTCGTCCATTCCCCTCTGCTTTTTGGATAACCAGCCTCTGCTGGGGGAGCCTGCAGAGCCTGGTTACTCAAGTTGGTCTCCCTTCTACAATCTTTGACATCTCTAAGTCTAGTCACCTCATCTTTCAATCTGGCCACCAGGTTAAGCAGATAGTCGATCTGCTCACATCTGATGCAGGAGTTGTCCCCACTACCCTGCATCTCAACTGCCAGGCTCCAGCATTCTCTGCAGCCATAAGCCTGGACACCCACCCCTTGCTTGTAACACTTGCCTACCGGCTTGTATCTCCCCTCAGTCTGAATCGAGACTGATGTTTTGAAGGAGTGATTGCAGCATGTTACCACCATGCCTGCCCTGTGGGACCTGCTGGACAAAATTTAGAAAAAGTGCGTGCCGAGCGAGAGCAGGCGGGACCTGGAACAGGGGCTGGACAAAATTTAGACGTGGGGAGCCTGAAAAGTACCCCCAAGTCCCTCTCTGTGGTCCAGCCACTCTGACCCCAGCCTGTAGCACTGCATGAGCAGGAATTGCAGAACCCGTCCTTGGAGATAGACCACATGCCAACTGTCCAGGCCTCCCCCACATCTCCAGCAGATCAGGCAGGTCACCAAATTTGAATGATGAACTCAAGCCCTCATCCAGAGATCAGGTTGGTCAGGGGCCAGCACTGACCTGGGGGACACCCCTTCCTGGAAATCCATGCTGGCTGGGCACTGACCCCTTGGCCATCCTGGAAGTGCTGTGGGAATTGCACTCAAGATGACCTGCTCCATAATCTTGCCTGGCACTGAGGTCAGGCTGACATGACCCTGGCTCTTCCAACCGGCTCTTTCTTGTGGATGGGCACCATGTTTGCCAGCTTCCAGTCTACTGGGACCTCTCCAGTGAGCTAGGACTGTTGAAAAATGGTGGAGAGCGGCCCAGGCAGCTCATCTGCCAGCTCTCTCAGCACCCTAGGATGGATCCTGTCTGGGCCAAAGGACTTGTGAGGATCCAAGCAGCTCAGAAGATCTCTAATCACCTCCTCTTGGAGCAGAGGAGCACTATGCCGCTCCCTGGCTCCATCTGCCTGCTCTGCAGGCCAGCTGTCTGGAAGACGTTCTGTCCTGCTAGTAAAAATTGAGGCAAAGAAGTGTTAAGTACCCCTGCCTTTTCCTCATCTTTTGTCACTATATTTCCCTCCATGTCCAGTAAGGAGTGGAGGTTATGCTTGCCCCTCATCTTGCTATTAATATATTTACAGAAGGATTTTTTTTTGTCCTTCACAGCAGAGGCCAGTCTAACCTCTAAATGCACTTTTGCCTCCCTAATTTTCTTCCTACATGACCTAGCAACATCCTTAAACATTCTATGAGTTGCCTCACCTTTCTTCCCAAGATGGTGCACCCTCTTTTTTTCCCTTAGTTCTTTTAGAAGTTCATTGCCCATCCAGGCTGGCTGTCTGCCCTGGTGGCTCACCTTCCAGCACATTGGCATAGCCTGTTCCTTCACCTTCAATAGTTCTTCCTTGAAGTAAGTCCAGCTCTCCTGGACCCCTTTATTTTTAAGGGCTGTATCCCAAGTAACCTTCTGAGTTAGTTCCTTGAGTAACCTGAAGTCCACCCTCTGGAAGTCCAGAGTGGAGGTTTTCTTGCTGCCTCTCTTAGATTGAATCAGTACTGAAAATTAAATTATTTCATGGTCGCTGGACCCTAAACACCCTCCGAGCACCACATCACCCAACAGCCCTCCCCTATTCGTGAAGAGGAGACCTACCCTGGTAGGCTTATGCAGCACCTGGGATAAGAAGCTGTCCTCCATGCACTCTAAGAACTCCCTAGACTGCCTCCTCTCTGCTGTGTTGAGATCCCAGCAGATATCAGGCAGGTTTAGGTTGCTCGTGAGAACAAGGTCAGGCGATCTTGAGACAGCCTTAAGCTGCCTATAGAATGATTCATCAGCATCTTCCTCCAGGTTGGGTGGTCTATAACAGACTCCAACCAGGATGTCTGCCCTGCTGGTCTTCCCTCTAATTTTCACCCACAAGCACTCAACCCGATCATCCCTGATCTCCATCTCAACAGCATCCAGTGCCTCCCTGATGTACAGAGCCACCCCTCCACCCCTTCTTCCTTGCCTGTCTCTCCTGAAGAGCCTGTAGCCATCAATTGCAGTGCTCCTGTCATGTGAGTTGTCCCACCATGTCTCTGTGATGGCAACTACATCATAACTATCCTGCTGTAACACGGCTTCCAGCTCCTCTTGCTTTTTGCCCATACTTCATGCAATAGTGTACATGCACTTCACCTGGGCTGCTGGTTTCGCCCCTGGCTCCAGCTTATCACACCCAGACTCCTGCCTGGGGAGACTGGTTCCAGCCCCTTCCTCCTTCGAATCTACTTCAAAGCCCTGTCAATGAGACCTGCCAATTCCCTTCCCAGAATCTTTTTACCATTGAGGGATAGGCCATTCTTGTATACCATGATCTTTCCCCTCCTCTGGGACAGATGCACTCCATCTGTTGCCAGCTGACCTGGTGCAGTAGAAAGTTCTCCAAGAGCGAAAAACCCAAAATTCTTTTGATTGCACCAGTCTCTAAGCCACTTGTTGATTATAGCTGCTGACCTGTTCCTTCTGGTATTCCCACTTCAATTAAGGGCAGTGATGAAAAAATTATTTGTGCACCTGACCCCTCAACTGTATCTCCCAGGACCTTGAAGTCACATTTGATAGCCCTGGGAGTTCTGGTTGCAACATCATCATTTGGCAGCAGCCCCTTCGGAACAGCACCGGGACCAGTGGCCGCTGGGGCAGGCTTTCATGCTTCTCCTTTTCGGGCTGCGGTGGTGGCTGGGCTCGACACGCTTTCTGAACGCACAGCGACACTCGGTGCGGCCCTCTCTTCACGTGCCTATGGCTCGTGAGGCCAGCGCCTTCGGCGGCGGAATTTAAACAAGGGCAGCGTTTCGCGGGGCTCCGCTCGGCAGCAGCCCCTTTGGAACAGCACCGGAACCAGCAGCCCCTTCTCTGGTACTCTCTGGTGCTCTCGCGTGCCGCCACACTTTTTCTAAATTTTTGACCAGTGGGTGGTGTGTCCAGGGGCAGCCACGGCCGTGGCCAGGGGCAGCATGGTTATAACGCGCAGCAAAATCTCCTTTAAGAAATCAGTGTCGACCCAGACTGAGGTAGAACACAAGCAGGTAGCTGTCCAGGTATCTGGCTGTAGTGAGTGCTGGGGCCTGGCTCTTGAGATGCGGTGTAGTGGAAGCATCTCTTGCATTAGGTGTGAGCAGATTGGCTATCTGCTCGACCTTGTGGCCAGACTAAAGGATGAGGTTGCTAGTCTTAGAGATGTATGGGAATGTAGAAAAGAGATGAGCCAGAGGAGGAAAGAGATGAACCCGAATAAGCAGGCTCCACAGGCTCCCCCAGCAGAGACTGGTTGTTCGAAAAGCAGAGGGGAATGGATACAGGTTCCTCTCAAAAGACACAAATTAAAACCTCCTTGCCTCCCCCCACCTCCCTCACTGCCCTTGGAAAACAGGTATGGGGCGCTGGAGATCGAGGGTGAGGTGATACTGATGCCAGAGGACACACCATCTGGGGTCTTCCGTGAGGCTAAACAGCCTAAGGTTAAACAGCCTAAGGTAAAGCAGCCTAAGGTTAAACAGCCTAAGGCAACGCAGCCTAAGGTTAAACAGCCTTCCCCTGGCATCAGGACTTGCTCCCTAAAAAAGAAAAGGAGGGTAATTGTTATTGGTGATTCCCTCCTGAGGGGAACAGAAGGTCCCATATGTAGGCCGGACCCATCTCATAGGGAAGTTATTAGCCTAGCAGGAGTCCAAGTTGGAGATGTTACCAGAAGGCTGCCCAGTCTGGTACAGCCCTCTGATTATTATCCCTTATTGGTCATGCAGTTAGGGAATGATGATGTTGGTACCAGGCCTCCCAGGGCTATCAAAAATGACCTCAGGGCCCTGGGAGATCTGGTTGAGGGGTCAGGTGCACAAATAATTTTTACATCGATACCGTTAGTTGCAGGAGGGAACACAATAAGGAACAGGTCAGAAGCTGTAGTCAACAAGTGGCTTAGGGGCTGGTGCAGACGAATGAATTTTGGGTTTTTCGATCTTGGGGAACTTTCTACTGCACCAGGTCAGCTGGTAACAGATGGAGTACATCTGTCCCAGAGGAGGGGTAAGGTCACAATACACGAGAATGGCCTGTCCCCCAAAGGTAAAAGATTCTGGGAAGGGAATTAGCAAGTCGCATTGACAGGGCTTTAAACTAGCTTCGAAGGGGGAAGGGTCAGAAACCAGTCCCCTCAGGCAGGAGTCTGGGGGTGTTAAGCTAGAGCTAGAGGTGAAACCAGCAGCCCAGCTGCAGTGCATGTACACTAATGCACGAAGCATGGGTAACAAACAAGAGGAGCTGGAAGCCTTGTTACAGCAAGAAAGTTATGATGTAGTTGCCATCACAGAGACGTGGTGGGACAACTCACATGACTGAAGCGCTGCAATTGATGGCTACAGGCTCTTCAGGAGAGACAGGCAAGGAAGAAGGAGTGGAGGGGTGGCCCTGTACATCAGGGAGGCACTGGATGCTGTTGAGATGGAGATCTGGGATGATCGGGTTGAGTGCTTGTGGGTGAAAATTAGAGGGAAGACCAGCAGGGCAGACATCCTGGTTGGAGTCTGTTATAGACCACCCAACCAGGAGGAGGATGTTGATGAGGCATTCTATAGGCAGCTTAAGGCTGTCTCAAGATCACCTGACCTCGTTCTCATGGGTGACTTCAACCTGCCTGATATCTGTTGGGATCTCAACACAGCAGAGAGGAGGCAGTCTAGGAGGTTCTTAGAGTGCATGGAGGACAGCTTCTTATCCCAGGTGCTGCGTGAACCTACCAGGGGTAAGGCTATGCTTGACCTCCTCTTCACGGATAGTGAAGGGCTGTTGGGTGATGTGGTGGTCAGAGGGTGTTTAGGCACCAGTGACCACGACATAATAGAGTTTTCAGTATGCAGCCAAGCCAAGAAGGGCAACAAGAAGACCTCCACTCAAGACTTCAGGAGGGCAGACTTCAGGCTACTCAAGGAACTAATTCAGAAGGTTCCTTGGGAATCAGCCCTTAAAAACAAAGGGGTCCAGAAGAGCTGGACCTACTTCAAGGAAGAACTATTGAAGGTGCAAGAACAGGCTGTGCCGGTGTGCCGGAAGATGAGCCGCCGGGGCAGACGGCCAGCCTGGATGGGTAATGAACTTCTAATAGAACTTAGGGAAAAAAGAGGGTGTATCATCTTTGGAAGAAAGGGGAGGCAACCTACGGAATGTTTAGGGATGTTGCTAGGACATGCAGGAAGAAAATTAGGGAGGCAAAAGCCCATTCAGAACTTAGACTGGCCTCTGCTGTGAAGGACAACAAAAAGTCCTTCTATAAATACATTAATAGCAAGAGGAAGGGCAAGGACAACCTCCACTCCTTGGTTGACACGGAGGGGAATGTTGTAACAAAGGATGAAGAAAAGGCAGAGGTACTTAACACCTTCTTTGCCTCAATCTTCACTAGCAGGGCAGAACGTCTTCCAGACAGCTGGCCTGCAAAGCTGGCAGAAAGAGCCAGAGAGCTGCATAGTTTCCCGCTGCTCCAAGAGGAAGTTAGAGATCTACTGAGCCGCTTGGACCCCCACAAGTCCATGGGACCGGATGGGATCCATCCTAGGGTGCTGAGATTGCTGACAGATGAGCTGTCCAAGCCACTTTCCATCATTTTTCAGCAGTCCTGGCTCACTGGAGAGGTCCCAGAAGACTGGAAGCTGGCAAACATGGTGCCCATCCACAAGAAGGGCCAGTTGGAAGAGCCAGGGAATTATAGGCCTGTCATCCTGACCTCAGTGCCAAGCAAGATTATGGAACGGGTCATCTTGAGTGCAATCACACAGCACTTACAGGATGGCCAAGAGATCAGGCCCAGCCAGCATGGATTTAGGAGGGGCAGGTCCTGCCTGACCAACCTGATCTCCTTCTATGATCAGGTGACCTGCCTGGTGGATGTGGGGAGGCCTGTGGATGTGGCCTACCTGGACCTCAGCAAGGCCTTTGACACCATCCCCCACAGTAAATTCCTGGCCAAGCTGGCAGCCCATGGCTTGGACAGGATCACACTGTGTTGGGTTAGGAACTGGCTGGAGGGCCGAGCCCAGAGAGTGGTGGTGAATGGTGCCACATCCAGCTGGCGGCCTGTCACTAGTGGTGTGCCCCAAGGATCAGTGCTGGGCCCCATGCTCTTCAACATCTTTATTGATGATCTGGATGAGGGCATTGAGTCCATCATCAGTATATTTGCCGACGACACCAAGCTGGGGGCAGGAGTTGATTTGCTGGAGGGCAGAGAGGCTTTGCAGAGGGACCTCGACAGGCTGGACAAATGGGCAGAGTCCAATGGCATGAGATTTAACACATCCAAGTGCCGGGTTCTGCACATTTGCCACAACAACCCCAGGCAGTGCTACAGGCTGGGGTCAGAGTGGCTGGAGAGTGGCCAGGCAGAGAGGGACCTGGGGGTACTGGTTGATTGTAGGCTGAACATGAGCCTGCAGTGTGCCCAGGCAGCCAAGAAGGCCAATGGCATCCTGGCCTGCATCAGGAACAGTGTGGCCAGCAGGAGCAGGGAGGTCATTGTGCCCCTGTACACTGCACTGGTTAGGCCACACCTTGAGTTCTGTGTCCAGTTCTGGGCCCCTCAGTTTAGGAAGGATGTTGACTTGCTGGAACGTGTCCAGAGAAGGGCAACAAAGCTGGGGAGGGGTTTGGAACACAAGCCCTATGAGTAAAGGCTGAGGGAGCTGGGGTTGCTTAGCCTGGAGAAGAGGAGACTGAGGGGTGACCTTATTGCTCTCTACGACTACCTGAAGGGAGGTTGTAGCCAGGGAGAGGTTGGCCTCTTCTCCCAGGCATCCAGCACCAGAACAAGAGGACACAGTCTCAGGCTGCGCCAGGGCACGTTTAGGCTGGATGTTAGGAAGAAGTTCTACACGGAGAGAGTGATTGCCCATTGGAATCGGCTACCCGTGGAGGTGGTGGAGTCACCTTCACTGGAGGTGTTCAGGAGAAGACTTGATGGGGTGCTTGGCTGTATGGTCTAGTTGTTGGGTGGGTTGGATTGGTTGATGGGTTGGACGCGATGATCTTGAAGGTCTCTTCCAACCTGGTGTATTGTATTATTGTATTATTGTATTGTATTCCCTAACTGCATAACTAGTAAGGGATAGTAGTAAGAGGGCTGCACCAGACTAGGCAGCCTTCTGGTAACATCTCTAACTTGAACTCCTGAGAGTTCAAACAAACTTCCCTGTGAGAAGGGTCTGGCTGACATATGGGGTCCTCTGTTCCCCTCAGGAGGGAATCACCAATAACAATTACCCTCCTCTTTTTTCTGAGGGAGCAAGTGCTGATGCTGGGGGAAGGCTCTTTAATCTTAGGATGTTTTTGCCTCAGGCTGTTCAACCTTAGGCTGTTTAGCCTCAGGAAAAAACCCAGATGGTGTGTCCTCTGGCATCAGAATCACCTCACCCTCAACCTCCAGTGCCCCATACTTACCAGGGGCAGTGGGGAAGGTGAGGGGACACGAAGACGTGTAACTTTGCGTCTTTTGAGAGGAACCTGCGTCCATTCCCCTCTGCTTTTTGGATAACCATCCTCTGCCGGGGGAACCTGCAGAGCCTGGTTACTCAAGTTCATCTCCCTTCTACATTCCCTTACCGCTCTAAGTCTAGCAACCTCGTCCTTCATTTTGGCCACCACATTAAACAGATAGTTGATCTGCTCAAACCTAATGCAGGAGTTGTCCCCACTACCCTACATCTGAAGTGCCAGGCTCCAGCACTCTCTGCAGCCAGATACCTGGACACCTACCTGCTCATGTTCCGCTCCAGTCTGAGTCAATAGTGATTTTTTTGAAGGTATTATTGCTATGAGTTGCAGCCATGCCGATCCCTGGCCACGTGGCCTTCTGGACAAAGACTAGAAAAAGTGCAGGGATGCATGCAGCTGGCTGCAGCCGAGTGAGAGCATGAGAGAAGACGGGGTTCCCGCTGAAATGGAAGCTCCTGTGAGTCTCCACTGCCTTTTTAAATCTGCCACTGGTGACATAGCAATCACGAGCAGCAGGCACGTGAAAAGACAGCTCTGCCGATTCTCGCAGCATGCCTTGGGATCACCAGGGTCCTGGCTTTTCCCGTCACCTATAAAGGAGAGCAGTGAGTACTCTCTGAGGCTGCTGGTGTCGGCACATTCCCGAGAGAGCTTCCAGCTGAAATGGAAGCCCCCGCGAGCCGCCACTGCCTTTTAAAATCTGCCACTGTTGACATAGCGATCATGAACAGGAGGCACATGTGACTTGAGACTGTGTCCCCTTGTTCTGGTGCTGGTTGCTAGAGAGAAGAGACCAACCTCTTCCTGGCTACAACCACCTTTCCTTTCAGGTAGTTGTAGAGAGCAATGAGGTCGCCCCTGAGCCTCCTCTTCTCCAGGCTAAACAATCCCAGCTCCCTCAACCTCTCCTCATAGGGCTTGTGCTCAAGGCCTCTCACCAGCCTTGTTGCCCTTCTCTGGACATGTTCAAATGTCTTGATGTCCTTCTTAAACTGAGGGGCCCAGAACTGGACAGAGGACTCAAGGTGTGGCCTAACCAATGCAGAGTACAGGGGCACAATGACCTCCCTGCTCCTGCTGGCCACACTATTCCTACTGCAGGCCAGGATGCCATTGGCCTTCTTGGCCACCTGGGCACACTGCTGGCTCATGTTCAGGTGGCTGTCAAGCAGCACTCCCAGGTCCCTTTCTGTTTGGGAGTTCTCCAACCACTCTGACCCCAGCCTGTACCTCTGCATGGGGTTGTTATGGCCAAAGTGCAGCACCCAGCACTTGGACTTGCTGAATGCCATCCTGTTGGACTCTACCCCTCTGTCCTGTTGGTCAAGGTATCGCTGCAGAGCCCTTCCACCCTCTAACTGAACAACATATGTTCCCAACTTGGTGTCGTCTCTAAACCTGCTGATGACTGTCTCAATCCCCTCATCCAGATCATCAATGAAGATATTAAAGAGGATGGGGCCCAGCACTGATCCTTGGGGGACACCACTGGTGACTGGCCTCCAGCTGGATGTGGCACCATTCACCACCACTCTCTGGGCTTAGCCCTCTAGCCAGTTCCTAACCCAGCACAGAGTGCTGCCATCCAAGCCACGAGCTGACAGCTTAGCCAACAGTTTGCTGTGGCAGATGGTGTCAAAGGCCTTACTGAAGTCCAGATAGACTACATCCACAGGCCTCCCCACATCCACCAGGCAGGTCACCTGATCATAGAAGGAGATCAGGTTGGAGACGCAGAATCTGCCCTTCCTAAATCCATGTTGGCTGGACCTGAGCCCTTGGCCATCCTTGAGGTGTGCAGTTATTGCCACCAGGATAATCTCCTCCATCATTTTCCCTGGCACTGAGGTCAGGCTGACTGGCCTGTAGTTTCTGGGTTCCTCCATCCGTCCCTTCTTGTGGATGGGGACCACATTGGCCAGTTTCCAGTCATCAGGGACCTCACCGGTGAGCCAGGACTGGAGGAAAATGATGGATAGCAGCTTGGCCAGCTCACCTGCCAGCTCTCTCAGCACCCTAGGATGGCCACCACCTCCCTGGGCAACCTGTGCCAGGCTCTCACCACCCTCATGGGGAACAACTTCTTCCTGACATCCAATCTCAATCTCCCCACTTCTAGTTTTGCTCCACCTCCCCCAGTCCTGTCACTCCCTGGACACCCTCAAAAGTCCCTCCCCAGCTTTCTTGGAGCCCCCTGCAGATCCTGCAAGGCCACAATTAGGTCTCCCTGGAGCCTTCTCCTCTCCAGCCTGCACAACCCCAACTCTCTCAGGCTGTCTCCAGAGCAGAGCAGCTCCAGCCCTCTGCTCCTCCTCGTGGCCCTTCTCTGGACCCCTTCCAGCACCTCCAGAGCCTTCCTGGCACAGAAGCTCCAGCCCTGGACACAGAGCTGCAGCTGTGGTCTGAACAGAGTGGAGCAGAGGGGCAGAATCCCCTCCCTGTCCCTGCTGGCCACACTTGTCTTGCTGCAGCCCAGCAGTGCTGCTAAGCCATCACCACTAAACCCTGGCCCTCAGCACCACATCCACAGAGCTTTTAAATGCCTCCAGGGATGGTGACTCCACCACTGGGCCGGTGCTTGAGAAACTTGTCTGGGAAGAAATTTTTCCTGATGTCCAGCCTGAACACAACTTGAGGCCATCTCCTCTTGTCCTGTTACTTGTTGCCCGTGAGAAGAGACCTCCAACCTCTTTTGTCTTTGCTGCTTCTGGGCTGGGCTTCAGCGGGACCTGGCTTCAAGCCTGGAGTTAAAGCTGTGGCCAAAGCTATAGAATAGAGTAGAATAGAGTAGAGTAAAGTAGAGTAGAGTAGAGTAGAGTAGGGTAGAGTAGAGTAGAGTAGAGTAGAGAGAGTAGAGTAGAGTAGAGTAGAGTAGAGTAGAGTAGAGTAGAGTAGAGTAGAATAGACCAGACCAGGTTGGAAGAGACCTTGAAGATCGTCATGTCCAGCCCATCACCCAACACCACCTAATCAACTAAACCATGGCACCAAGCACCCCATCCAGTCTCCTCCTAAACACCCCCAAAGATGGTGACTCCAGGCAGCCCATTCCAATGGCCAATCTCTCTCTCTATGAAGAACTTCTTCCTAACATCCAGCCTAAACCTCCCCTGGCGCAGCTTGAGACCATGTGGATGTCCTCACAGTGCACCACTGCCTCCTTAACACCCACCTCTGCCTCAGCAGCCTCCCTGCCTGCCCTTCTCCATCCTTTCCCCCTCATTCCACCTGCTCACCTCTGGGCTGGGTCCTGCCTGGAGGACAGATGATGTGCTGGGCAAGAATGGCAAAGCTGATTAAGTTGGGGTGGGAAGCTCTGGCAGGCTGGGTTCACAATTAGGCTCCCAAAGGCAAGATCATAAAGCATTCAGACACTTGGGATCCTGGGCTGATTACTAGCATCTTTCATCATTAAATATTAACACCCAGGCTGCTTAAAGGCCAGGGAAAGAATTATAGAATTTAATACCTATCAAGCTCTATCAATAGGCCTGGAGAAATATGGTCCTTGGTTTGCCTCCCTGGGTTATTTTCTCTTGCCTTTTTTTTTTTTAAGGGTTGTTTTTTTGGTGTGGTGTGGGTGGTTGTTTTCCCCCCCTCCCCCTCCCAGTGCCTCAATGTAAACTAGGAGCCTGGCAAAATTCAACAGCACAGTCCTTAGTTAGGAGCCACCGGGAATTGCAAGCAGGGAGCACCCAGGGATCAGGCTTGTTTGATATGCTAGGGGAGAGAGCTCATTAAAACACATTGGTTGGGACCAGGAGGAGAGGAAATCGAAAGAGTGAGTTAAGAAAAGGAACCCAGCCATGGGAGAGTGGCTCCAGCCCCTGGGTGGCTTGGTTGCTCCTTGGGACCCCAGCCAGCTCCTGCTTGGTGGCCTTCCGCAAGGGAGTATCTGCAGCCACCGCTGCGAAGCTCCTCGGGGAGCGTAGAGGCACAGAGCATAGAATCACAGAATGGGTTGGGTGGGAAGGGGACTTAAAGATCATCCAGTTCCAAACCCCTTGTCATGGGCAGGGACACCTCCCACCAGCCCAGGTTGCTACTCAGCCAGCCTGGCCTTGAACACCCCCAGGGAGGAGACATCCACAACCTCCTGGGCAGCCTGTGGCAGCATCTCCCCACCCTCACTGGAAAGAATTTCCCCCCATCTCTAGTTTTCAATGCTTCCTACGTGCACAGGGCTGGAAATGAGACCAGCTGAGCTGCCCAAGCCCGGGGGTCACTGGGATGGGAGCACGGGCAGCTGGGTGGCTCACAGGGGCTGGAAAAGGAGGTTCATGTAGAATCCTAGAATCACAGGGTCCTAGAACCATAGAATCCTAGAATCACAGAATCATGGGATCAAGGAATCCTAGGATCACAGAATCACAGAATCATGGGATCAAGGAATCCTAGAATCACAGAATCATGGGATCAAGGAATCCTAGGATCACAGAATCATGGGATCAAGGAATCCTAGGATCACAGAATCACGGGATCAAGGAATCACAGGATCACAGAATCATGGGATCAAGGAATCCCCACAGAATCGGGATCAAGGGGATCACAGAATCACGGGATCAAGGAATCCAGAATCACAGAATCATGGGATCAAGGAATCCTAGGATCACAGAATCATGGGATCAGAATCACAGAATCACAGGGATCAAGGAATCCTAGAATCACAGAATCATGGGATCAAGGAATCCTAGAATCACAGAATCTCAAGGAATCACAGATCACAGAATCATGGGATCAAGGAATCCTAGGATCACCTAGAATCAGAATCACGGGATCAAGGAATCATCACAGGGATCAAGGAATCCTAGGATCACAGAATCAAGGGATCAAGGAATCCTAGGATCACAGAATCATGGGATCAAGGAATCCTAGAATCACAGAATCATGGGATCAAGGAATCCTAGGATCACAGAATCATGGGATCAAGGAATCCTAGGATCACAGAATCATGGGATCAAGGAATCCTAGAATCACAGAATCATGGGATCAAGGAATCCTAGAATCACAGAATCATGGGATCAAGGAACTAGGATCACAGAATCATGGGATCAAGGAATCCTAGGATCACAGAATCATGGGATCAAGGAATCCTAGAATCACAGAATCATGGGATCAAGGAATCCTAGAATCACAGAATCATGGGATCAAGGAATCCTAGAATCACAGAATCATGGGATCAAGAATCCTAGAATCACAGAATCATGGGATCAAGGAACAGAATCATGGGACAGAATCATGGGATCAAGGAATCCTAGAATCACAGAATCATGGGATCAAGGAATCCTAGAATCACAGAATCATGGGATCAAGGAATCCTAGGATCACAGAATCATGGGATCAAGGAATCCTAGGATCACAGAATCAGGATCAAGGAATCCTAGGGTCACAGAATCATAGGATCACAGAATCCTAGGGTCACAGAATCCTACAAACACAGAACCACAGAATCACAGAACCACAAAGCCACAGAATCATACAGTTACAGAATCACAGAATGGTTTGGGCTGGAAGGGGCCTCCAAAGGTCCAACCCCGCCCTGCACTCAGCAGGGACATCCTCCTCTAGATCAGGTTGCCCAGAGCCCTGTCAAGCCTCCCCTTGAATATCTCCAGGGATGGAGCCCCAACCACTTCCCTGGGCAACCTGTTGCAGTGTTCCACCGCCCTCCTGGTGGAGAACTTGTTCCTCACCTCCAATCTAAACCTGCTCTGCTCCAGTTCGAAGCCATTGCTCCTCTTCCCTGCCCTCCTCTCCGCACCGCCGCCGCCGTCTCCGTTTCCTCCTCCTGGCTCACGCTCGCTGAGCTCACCCAGCTGACCCAAACCCAGGGAAGGAACCAGCTGCCGAGTCAGGAAGGCAAATTCAGACATGCCTGACTCCAGGGAGGCTGAATGAAATAACTAATTAGGTTCTCACAGCCCTTGGCTTTGCAGGAATAAGACCATATCCCGCTCCGTACTCCGTAATGAATCCCGCTCGATGTTTCCTAATGATTTGTTTAACTGAGTTTGCAGCATCTCAGGGCTGCAGCCCCAGCCTGGCCCTACCCCAGATGCTGGGGGAGGAAGCTTTGGATTCTATCTCAGCTTTACCTTTCCCCAGTGGTCTGCAGGGTTTGGGGGTTTTGTGGTTTTGTTTTGGTTTTTAAATGTTTTCCATCCCAGCAGTGCAAATTCCATCTCCTGGCGCCACACAAATCCATCTTCCCTCCCCACACCCTCCCCTCCCTGCCCTTTCCCCTGTTTACACTGTTTAGACACACACAGATGGTGATAAGGTTTTCTCCTCTTTGGAGCATCTCTCAGGGAGGCTGGAGAAGAGGATTTTCTCTTCCCTGACTGGCACAGCCTCACCGTAGCCCCCACGAACCGGCACCGGGGCTCACGCTTCACGGCCCGGGAGATGCATTCCCATTGCTCAAAGTCATTCTGGAGCAGGTCCAGAGGAGGCCAACACAGCTGGGCAAGGGTCTGGAGAACAGGGCTGGGGAGGAGGAGCTGAGGGACTTGGGGGTGTTCAGCCTGGAGGAGGCTGAGGGGAGACCTCATTGCTCTCTACAGCTCCCTGAAAGGAGGCTGGAGCCAGGTGGGGGTTGGGTTCTTCTCCCTAGGATCAGGTGCTAGAAGGAGAGGCAATAGCCTGAGATTGTGCCAGGGGAGGGGTAGGTTGGAGATTAGGGAAGAATATCCTTGCTGCAGGAGTGGTCAGGCCCTGGCACAGGCTGCCCAGGGAGGTGGTGGAGTCCCCATGCCTGGAGGTGTCCCCGAAAGGTGTGGCCATGGCACTTGGGGCCATGGTTTGGTGGCCATGGTGGGGTTGGGTTGAAGCTTGGACTGGCTGAGCTCAGAGAGCATTCCCAACCCCGTGCCCGTGGTGGGGTTGGGTTGAAGCTTGGCCTGGCTGATCTCAGGGAGCATTCCCAACCCTGTGCCCATGGTGGGGTTGGGTTGAGGCTTGGACTGGCTGATCTCAGAGTGCGTTTCCAACCCCAACCGTTCTCTGGCACTATCCTATAGGGATCCACTCCTCTGATCCCACAACCCCTTCCAGCAGCCAACATCTTGCCAGCTGCAGGAAGCTCTCTGCAGCTCGGGAGAGGCTGCCTGTAAACAACAGGGTTTCTTCAGCCGAGCATTAGCACATCGTGATCCAATCATCCATTTTAATTGCTGCCTTCAAAGGCAGGCACTCGGCAGCCACTTTGCCTTTGCAAATCGCATTGTTTATTGCTTCTTGCTCCCTTATCTCTCAGCGGCGTGGAGATACAGGGTTTATTCCCCCCCCCCTCTCTCTCTGCTGTTATTTGACTAGTGGCTAAGGTCACACTAACTTATGAGAGTCGCCAAAAGTCATCTTTCTTTCTCCGTACACATTTTAATGCCCGCACTTGACTTTTTGCCGTGCTTTATTCTCCTCCGCCGCACGTCCCTTCCCCCGGGGACCCGCCAGCGCGGCAATAAATAACTGCTAATTCTCTTCCCTGCTCCTCACACCCCTCCCTGCTCCTCACACCCCCCTCCCTGCTCCTCACACCCCTCCCTGCTCCTCACACCCTCCCTGCTCCAGACGCAGCTAATTTTTCACACATGCATTTGAATACTGCTTAGGAGGGTTTGCTTCTGGCTTCCTTCAAGAACTTAAGGGGATCCTTCTTGAGCAAATTGGTTTTCCCTTCATTCTTCCTCCCCTCCCCTCCCCCTCCCCTCCCCTCCCTTCCCCCTCCCCTCCCCTCCCCTCCCCTCCCTCCCCCTCCCCTCCCTCCCCTCCCCTCTCCTCTCTCTCTCTCTCTCCTCTCCTCTCCTCTCCCTCTCCTCTCCTCTCCTCTCCTCTCCTCTCCTCTCCTCTCCTCTCCTCTCCTCTCCTCTCCTCTCTCTCTCCTCTCCCTCTCTCTCCTCTCCTCTCCTCTCCTCTCTCTCCTCTCCTCTCCTCTCCTCTCCCTCTCCTCTCCTCTCCTCTCCTCTCCTCTCCTCTCCTCTCCTCTCCTCTCTCCTCTCCTCTCCTCTCCTCTCCTCTCCTCTCCTCTCCTCTCCTCTCCTCTCCTCTCCTCTCCTCTCCCTCTCCTCTCCTCTCCTCCCCTCCCCTCCCCTCCCTCCCCTCCCCTCCCCTCCCTCTCCCTCTCCTCCCCCTCCCCTCCTCTCCTCTCCTCTCCTCTCCTCTCCTCTCCTCTCCTCTCCTCTCCTCTCCTCTCCCTCTCCCTCTCCCTCTCCCTCTCCCTCTCCCTCTCCCTCTCCTCTCTCCCTCTCCCTCTCCCTCTCCCTCTCCTCTCCCTTGAGAGGGGAGCGGGCAGTATGACCCCTGAGCTAACTCAGCTCCACACCTCCTGCCTGTGCCCAAGGAGCTTCCTTGCTGCTCGGCACAGAGTGGAATCGATCAGCCCACGCCAGGTCCTTCTTTGCTGCTTGCAGCCACATCCATAAGGCTGTGTGGGAGCACCTGGAATGATGCTGATCACCCAGGGGCCACGTTTTTGAGATGCACTTTCTGGATCTCCTGTGTTTCTCTTAACCAAGCTTGCTGCAAGAGGCTCAGCACCTGCTGCCTCTCATGGAGGGCCATTGGTGCTACCAGGCATTGCTTTTCATTTCTCTTTCAAATGCTTTTTGGTTGTTTTTATCTCTTTTTATTCCAAGGAGGAGCTGTGGTGGGTGCTTTGCATTCAGAGGCTGCCTCAGGAGTTGCAATAACTGGAAGTGCTGGGTGCTGAAGGCCGTGGAGAGCTGGAAGCTGGTCCTGCCAGCTCATCACTTCAGCATCTGCTGAGAGAAAAGGGAAACGTGGCAGCTCGCAGCCTCCTGGGACAGCTGGGTGGTGAGGTCCAGAAGTCAGCGTCCCTGGGCACACACTGGGGATGATTTGGAGCATTGTGACCTGGCCTGGGCTCCCCAGTTCAAGAGGGACAGGAAACTACTGGAGAGAGTCCAAGGGAGGCTGTGAGGCTGATGAAGGGCCTGGAGCGTCTGTGTGAGGAGGAAAGGCTGAGAGCCCCGAGGCTGTTTAGTCTGGAGAAGGCAAGGCTGAGAGGGGAGCTGCTCAATGCTTGCAAATGTCTGCAGGGTGGGTGCCAAGAAGAAGGGGCCAGGCTCTTTGTGGTGGTGCCCAGTGACAGCAGAAGAGACAATGGGCTCAAAGTGGAAGCCAGGAGGTTCCACCTCAACATGAGAAGCTTCTTTCCTGTGGTGCTGTGGGAACAGGCTGCCCAGAGAGGCTGTGGAGCCTCCTCTGGAGAGTTTCAAGACCTGTCTGGACACATTCCTGTGAGACCTGCCCTAGGTGAGCCTGTTTTGGCAGAGGGGTTGGACTCAATGATCTCCAGAGGTCCCTTCCAACCTCTGCCATTCTATGCACTCTTCAACTTGTGCATGGCAGAGAGCTGAGCTTGCTTAGGAGGCAGAGAGGAGAACAGAGCTGCTCTGATCTGGGCAACATTGCTTGGGCAGGGACAAATCAATTTAGAAACAGACTTGCAGTAACCCAGGATTAGCAAACAAACAATGACAGTTGCTCACAAGCTCACAGCAGCTTCTCATCCCAGCTTCTCCCCTGCCTCTCATCATCCCAGCCTCTCCTCCTGGCTGCCAAACCCACTGTGCGCTGTCACGGGGGAACCTGCTGCTGGCAAATGGTTGCTCTCACGCCTGAGGTGCTCTGTGTGGGGGCAGCAGCTGGGCAGAAATCTCAACACAGATACCAAAATTACAAAGAGCAGTGCCAGGGAAAAAAGAACCAAATAGAGTTCTTCAAGCATCAGAGTCACTGCTTGGAGAAAATCAAGCTGGGCTAAGGCATTAAAATAACAACTTCTTCTCAAGGGAGACCTTCTTGCTGCCTACAACTACCTGAAGGGAGGTTGTAGCCAGGTGGGGGTTGGTCTCTTCTCCCAGGCAACCAGCACCAGAACAGGAGGACACAGTCTCAAGCTGTGCCAGGGGAAGTTTAGGCTGGAGGTGAGGAGACAGTTCTCCACAGAGAGAGCAATTTGCCATTGGAATGTGCTGCCCAGGGAGGTGGTGGAGTCACCATTCCTGGAGGTGTTCAATAAAGGATTGGATGTGACACTTGGAGCCATGGTTGAGTTGTCAGGAGGTGTTAGGTATTAGGTAATAGGTTGGACTTGATGGTCTCTGAGGTCTTTTCCAACCTGGCTGATTCTGTGATTCTATGAGTCTGTGATTCTATGAGTCTGTGATTCTCTTCCCACTCTTTCCTACCAGGTGTAGTTTGCCCATCATTGTCTAAGGTAGCAGAGGTCTTGATTTCAGGACCTTCTTGCTGGAGCAGTAGGTTTGTCTCAGCATCCTAAAGAGATGTGCCTGCCACTTGGTTATCCAGCAGTGTCTGAAGGGCAGGTGGGAACCCACAGAGAGCTGCAGATCAGCCTTGTGGCCACCACAGTCAAGAGGAGGAAGGAGTCACCAACCTTGGATGTGTCTAAAAGTGGTTTGGATGCGGTGCTTGGGGATGTGGTTTAGGGGTGGACCTTGTAGTGTAGGGTTAGGGGTTGGACTTGGTGATCCTGAGGGTCCTTTCCAATGCTTTTGTGATTCTGTATCCAAGCCTAAAAGAAATAACAGGGAAAGGAAAGCCAAAGTTCTCCTAGGACATGAGAAAAGGGGAAAGAACAGAAGCTTAGAGCAGGCAAACCTGTGGAGTGAGTAGGGAGCTGAGAGCAAAAGCAAGCTCCATCAGTCACTACTGATGTATGCTTGAACTCAGTGTTACTTAGAGATTGGTGGCTTTGGAAAAGAAACCACAAGTAATTAACCTTGATCTGCTAATGGGTCAGCTCAGCTGAGAGCATGGGTTTGGCTGAGAGGGGTTGTGCAAAGAGTACAGCAACCAAACCAGACAGGAGCTGAACAAATGGTCTAAGGATGATCTGAAAGTCAGTTTGTGGTGGGTAAAGAATGGTGGAGCCAGGGAGGTGGCACTGCAGCTGGGGAAGGGGTGTGTGAAGGGGATGAATGGAGGAGGTGTCCCATTCCCCGTTTCTGCCACTTTGCTCTGCTCTGGGGAGACCTCACCTGGGTACCATGCACAGGTCTGGAGCCCTCAATACAGGAAAGACATGGACCTGATGAAAGGGCCATGAAAATGCTCAGGGGGTTGGGGCACCTCTGCTAAAAGGCCAGGCTGAGGGAGCCGGGGGTGTTCAGCCTGGAGAAGAGAAGGCTCCAGGGAGACCTAAGAGCAGCCTGCCAGTACCTGAAGGGGGCTGCAAGAAGGATAGAGAGAGACTGTTTACAAGGGCCTGCAGTGACAGGACAAGGAACAATGGCTTCAAACTAGAGAAGAGCAGATTTAAATTGGATGTTGGAAACAAGTTCTGCACCAGGAGGCTGCTGGAACACTGGAGCTGCTTGCCCAGGGAGGTGGTTGAGGCCTCATCCCTAGAGATATTCAAGGTGAGGCTGGACAGGGCTCTGGGCAACCTGATCTAGTGAAGGATGTCCCTGCTGAGTGCAGGGGGTTGGACTGGATGACCTTTGGGGGTCTCTTCCCTCCTGGACCATCCTGTGCTTCCTCCAAGATCACATCAGTGCTGCCTCCACCAGTGAGGCCAGGCAGTTCCAGTCTTCCCACTCCAAGGGCTAAGGTCTTCTATGGCATGGAATGCCCACTGCAGGACCTCAGGACGAATGCAGAGGCAGGCTGCAAGGAGCAAGCCACATCTCATTTACCTTTGACCAAAACCTTCAAAGGCTTCCTCCAATGAGTGTTTCAAGTTGTGCTCAGGCTGTGACAGAAGCCAGCCCAGGATGGGGACAAACTGCTCCAGGAACTGTCATCAGAAGCATGTTGGGGGGACACTGAGC
Organism: Picus viridis; assembly: GCA_033816785.1. Classification (NCBI taxonomy): domain Eukaryota; kingdom Metazoa; phylum Chordata; class Aves; order Piciformes; family Picidae; genus Picus; species Picus viridis. Next base: position 2,322,968 of record CM066593.1, read on the forward strand.
AGCTAAGGAGCATCTACACAACCCTGCTGGCATGCAAGCCACAAGTCCAGAGAGTGCTATCTTAGCCTGAAGGTCTTTGGCACTGAGCAGGAGCTGCTGAGGGAGAGAGGACATTCTCCTGACATAAAGGAGTTATTGACAACTACTAAAGGCAGAGCTTCAGCACAGAAGGTCCAGGGCTCTGGACCACTCCTGACACTGCTGGAGACATAGAGAAGGCACATTGGGATGCTGAGAATAAAAACTATGCTGGAGCAGGTCCAGAGAAGGGCAATGAAGCTGGTGAAGGGAGAACTGGGCTGGTGAGGAGCAGCTGGGGGATCTGGGATTGTTCTGCCTGGAGAAGAGAAGGCTGAGGGGAGATCTTCTGGCTCCCTGCAGCTCCCTGCAACCCCCTGAGAGGAGGTTGGAGCCAGGTGGGGGTTGGTCTCTTCTCCCTAGTCTCAGGTGATAGAAGGAGAGGAAATGGCTTTAAATTGTGCCAGGGGAGTGTTAGGTTGGAAGAGTTTCTTCACTGAAAGGATTCTCAGGTGCTGCGAGAGGCTGCTCAGGGAGCTGGTGGAGTCCCCAGCCCTGGAGGTGTTTGAGGAGCCTGTGGCCATGGCACTTGGGGCCATGGTTTGATGGCCATGGTGGGGTTGGGTTGATGGTTGGACTCACTCATTGGTCTTAGAGGGCTTTGCCAACCTGTGGCAGCTTTAGGCTATGCCTTTACAAATTCCATGCTTGTATGATCTGTGTGAAAGAAGAAACTTCTAAGGACCTCCTGCAGCTTCTAGGGCACAGCTCTTAATGAATCCTGTTTTGTAAGTAGTCAGACCATCCACCTGACCACGTGCCTGGCATCTCAGCTGTGCACTGGTCCTGACCAGGGGGATGGTCAGGCTTGAGACAGGTGATGAATGTGTCAGTGCGCTTCTCTCACATGTGTTCCCACAAGCAGAGAGGCGAACTGGTCCCTTTAAGCCGATCAGAGCCACCCCTCTCCTTGCCCTTGCTGCCTCTCCACCTGCTCAGATGGATGTGAAGGTGTAAATCTGTGTCTATGCAGATGCCAACCTGGGCCTTGGCAAATTACACCAGGTCCCTTGCCTAACCTGATTGAGGGCCTGCTGAGGTAGCTCTCATTCCTCACGAGGCTGTGTGATAAAATATCACTCCCCCACGCCAGCATCCCTCCTCTGAGATGGCTCTAAATGGTGTGGGAGGCAGGAAATATGACATCATTCTTCTTTAGAAAGGGCAGAAGGAGCTGGAGACAAGTGAGAGTGCTTGCTGTGACAGGCGAGGCAGGAGAAGCTGCAGTCTCCAACAGAATTAGCAGGAGCCTGGGTGGATCTGGCTAGACTGGGGAAGAGTCAACAGAGCTTCTCCAAGGGAGGTCATGGCTCATAAATCTATTCATAGAATCACAGAGTTGACAGGGTTGGAAGGCACCCCAAGGCTCAGCCAGTTCCAACCCCCCTGCCATGGCCAGGGACACCTCACACTGCAGCAGGTTGCTCACAGCCACATCCAGCCTGGCTGCAAACACCTCCAGGGGTGAGGCTGCCACCACCTCCCTGGGCAACCTGTGCCAGTCTCTCACCACCCTCCTGGGGAACAACTTCTTCCTCACATCCAATCTCAATCTACCCACTTCTAGTCTTGTTCCATTCCCCCCAGTCCTATCACTCCCTGACACCCTCAGAAGTCCCTCCCCATTCACTTTCCTTGAAGGTTCCAACACAGGCCCAGGCAGGGATTAGTTGGCTGCCAGAGTTCAATTGCATTGTCCAAAAGATACCTCCAAGGTCTCCTGCAAAAGGGGCTTGGAGATGTTGTGGTGTTACAGAGCAGGAGAGGAAGCTTGCCCACAGATTTATTGAGTTTTGGGCTCATCACTACTAGAAAGACCTTGAGGGGCTGAAGTGTGTCCAGAGAAGGTCAACCAAGCTGGTGAAGGGTCTGGGGAACAGGGCTGGGGAGGAGCAGCTGAGGGAGCTGGGGGTGTTCAGCATGGAGAAAAGGAGGCTGAGCAGAGCCCTTCTGGCTCTCTGCAACTCCCTGAAAGGAGGTTGGAGCCAGGTGAAAGGTTTGGAGAACAGGTATGTGAGGAGCAGTTCAGGGAGCTGAGGCTGTTTAGCTCTGGAGCCCTTCTGGCTCTCTGCAACTCCCTGAAAGGAGGTTGGAGCCAGGTGAAAGGTTAGGAGAACAGGTATGTGAGGAGCAGCTGAGGGAGCTGAGGCTGTTCATCCTGGAGAAAAGGAGGCTGAGAAGAGCCCTTCTGGCTCTCTGCAACTCCCTGAAAGGAGGTTGGAGCCAGGTGAAGGGTTTGGAGGACAGGTATGTGAGGAGCAATTGAGGGAGATGAGGCTGTTTAGCTCTGGAGCCCTTCTGGCTCTCTACAACTCCCTGAAAGGAGGTTGGGGCAAGGCTGGAATTGGCCTCTTCTCCCAAGGAAAAATATCAGGAGAAGAGGAAATGACCTCAAATTGCACCAGGGGAGATTGAGGTTGGGCATTAACGGAAACTTCTTCCCTGCAAGGGCTCTCAAACACTGGCACAGGCTGCCCAGGGAGGTGTCTGAATCCCCACCCCTGGAGGTGTAATAAAGCCCCAGAGCTGTGGTGCTGAGGCACGTGGCTCAGCTCCAGCCTCGATAGAGTACAGAGAGTGGTTGGACTCGATGACCTGAAAAGGTCTTTTCCAACTGAAATGATTCTATGAATCTCTAAGTGGTTCAAGCCATGCAACCAAGTGAAGGGTAACAGATCAGCGGTGGTGCTGGCCAAAGACCAGTCACTGGGGGCCCTTGGAGGCCTGTCCTGGGCTCTTGTGCTGTGTGACATTCCTCAATGATCTGGAAAAGTGGTGAATAATGAAGTGACAGTGTTTGCTTCTGCCACAAAATTATTCAGGATCATGAAACCTAAGGCTGCCAGGGAAAAGCTCCAGAGGATCTTCGGAGGCTGAGCTGCTGACAATAAAACAGGAGAGGAAATTCAGTGTAAATAAACCTCAGGTAATGTCAGGGAAGGTGGGGAAAAAAACCACCCCAAACCCACCCAAGAACTGCAGATGATTAGCTGGGAATGAGCTACCACCACTCATCAAACAGCTCATAGAGCACAGGGGAAGGCGTCCTGGGAGAGCTGCTCAGACCTCATCCTGCTCAAGAAGCAAGGAAGAGGATAGGCAGCACTTCAGGGAGAGAGGACAGCAGTGGAATTGTCATCACAACTCTGCTCTGCTCCACTCTGCTGAGACCACACCTGGAGCTCTGGGTCCAGTTCTGGAGCCTCTGTTCCAGGAAGGATCTGGAGGTGCTTGTAGCCAGGGAGGGGTTGGTCACTTCTCTCTTCTCTCAAGAGGACACAGTCTCAAGCTGCACCAGGGGACGCTGAGGTTGGAGGTGAGGAGAAAGTTCTTCCCAGAGAGAGTTGTTAGCCATTGGAATGTGCTGCCCAGGGAGGTGGTGGAGTCACCGTCCCTGGAGGTGTTCAAGAGGGGATTGGACGTGGCACTTGGTGCCGTGGTTTAGTCCTGGGGTCTGTGGTGGCAGGTTGGACTTGATGATCTTTGAGGTCTCTTCCAACCTTGGTGATTTTGTGATTCTGTGTGTGTGTGATTCTGTGCTGGAGGGTGTCCAGAGAAGGGCCAGGAGGAGGAGCAGAGGGCTGGAGCTGCTCTGCCATGGAGACAGACTGAGAGTTGGGGTTGTTCAGTCTGGAGAAGAGAAGGCTCCCAGGAGACCTTCTTGTGGCCTTGCAGTATCTGCAGGGGGCTCCAAGAAAGCTGGGGAGGGACTTTTGAAGGTGTCAGGGAGTGATAGGACTGGGGGGAATGGAGCAAGACTAGAAGTGGGGAGATTGAGATTGGCTGTTAGGAAGAAGTTGTTCCCCATGAGGGTGGTGAGAGCCTGGCACAGGTTGCCCAGGGAGGTGGTGGCAGCCTCACCCCTGGAGGTTTTTGCAGCCAGGCTGGATGTGGCTGTGAGCAACCTGCTGTAGTGTGAGGTGTCCCTGCCCATGGCAGTGGGGTTGGGACTGGCTGAGCCTTGAGGTCCCTTCCAGCCCTGACAATTCTGTGATTCTGGGATTCTATAACCATCAGGGAGGTCCTGGCACCATCCTGGTTTGGGATACTGAGTGTACATCCAATTCTGCATCTGATGAAGGACTTTGGAGGACAAATAAAAGATGGAGTGGGAAGAGTGGCCCAAAGAGTCCACCAAGGGCAAGTGTAGGACCCTGCACCTAGGGAGGAACAACTCTCTTCACCTCTACAGGTTAGGTGCTGACTTGCTGGAAAGCAGCTCCATGGCAAAGGACCTTGGAGTACTAGTGGGTATAGTCCACCATGAGCCAACAGTGTGCTCTCTCATGGGCAGGAAGGCCAAAGGTCTCCTGGGGTGCATTAAGGTGAGTGTGACCAGCAGGTCAAGAGAGGTTTTCTTCCCCCTCTAGTCTTTATCTCTTGCTAAGGACTGATCAGATCCCCTCTAGGGCTGCTCCTCTGCAGGCTCACCACCCCCAGGGCTCTCAGCCTTTCCTCCTCACAGAGCTGCTCCAAGCCCCTCAGCAGCTTTGTAGCCTCCACTGGACTCTCTCCAGCAGTTCCCTGTCTCTCTTGAAAACTGTTGGAGTGGGTCCAGAGGAGGCCATGAAGATGATCAGAGGGCTGGAGAACCACCCCTGTGCAGACAGGCTGAGAGAGCTGGGGGTGTTCAGCCTGGAGAAGAGAAGGCTCCAGGGAAACCTCAGAGCAGCCTTCCAGTACCTGAAGGAGCCACAGGAGAGCTGGGGAGGGACTTGTGACAAGGGCTGGGAGTGACAAGGTGAGGGATAATGGCTTTGAGCTGGGAGTGGGGACATTGAGGCTGGAGATAAGGAAGAGAGGAAGTGAGGGTGGGGAGACACTGGCACAGGTTGCCCAGGGAGGCTGTGGAGGTCCCCTCCCTGCTCAAGGCCAGGCTGGATGAGGCCTCGAGGTAGTTGGTCTGGTGGGAGGTGTCCCTGCCCACGGTGGTGGGGTTGGAACTGGATGACCTTCAAGGTCCCTTCCAACCCAAGCCATGCTATGATTCATCTCCCAAAGCTGAGCTGCAGCCCACCTGTCCTCAGCAGAAGCGCTGCAGCAGCCTGCTTGTAGCTCAGACCTCACGCACGACAGGAGGCTGCAGCTGAGGAGCGGAGCAAGGGAAACCTTCGCTTCTCTCCTGCACGGAAGGCAAAGAGGGGGAAAAAAACACCCAACCCAAACACAAAAAACCCACCCCCAAACAACAAACCAACAACTTATTTGCCACATAAAGACCAGGACTGTTCCAGAGGCTCCAGAGCTAGGTCTAGAGACAAAACCTCCGAGGAGCAGTTGAAAAGTGAAAGGCAACCAGCGGCCGCCTTGGCTGCCCCACCTCCGGAGGCCAGCTGGGAGAGACCCGCTGCCAGCCCTGCTGAAGTCCAAAGCTCTGATGCATCCCTGGGATGCTGAGGCAGCACTTGGCTCCCCAGTGTTTGAATTCCTTCCTTTCTTCTTCTTCTTTGTTTTTTTTTTTTTTTTTCTTTCATTCCCCCACCCCTCTTCCCCCTTCCTTCTTTCCCAGAGAGACACAATTAGGAGCAAGCCTTCAGAGCAATCCGACCCAAACTCGCTGGCTGTCTGGGAGGCTGCTTCAAGAAGAAAGAAGATTGTGTGTGAAGAAAACACTCACCAGTGAGCTCTGACATCAAAAGGATGTTTTGCATGGACTAAAGAGAAGTATTCATTTTTCATACGTGCCCAGATCCACGCTGACACCAGCTAAGGCTTGCACAGGAGCGCACTTTGTTTACTTAAAAGCTTGAAGGAAGGGGAGATGTCACAAGTGCTCATGTAAGCTCTGCCTGTGCACCAGTTGGACACATCCAGCATGGCTGTTTGTACAAGCAAAGATCTCCCAACAGGCCACGGAGAGCTGGCATAAATCATCTGCCCAATCATTTAAGGGGATGAATAATTCATGGCAAGGCACAAGTGGAGAGCTGGGAGCTACCTTCAAGGAAGGGAGTTGCTGGTTGCTGGCTCTGGGAACCTCAGCTTGCTTTACCCGGCCTCCTGGCCACAAGATCACAGGCTCAGAGGCTCACAGGATCAGAGGGTCACAGGATGTTAGGGGTTGGAAGGGACGTCTGAAGATCCTTGAGTCCAACCCTCCTGCCAGAGCAGGACCAGAGAATCCAGCACAGGTCACACAGGAACACATCCAGACAGGGCTGGAAAGGCTCCAGAGAAGGAGACTCCACAACCTCTCTGGGAAGCCTGTTCCAGTGACCCTCACAGTGAAGAAGTTCCTCCTCATGTTGAGGTGGAACCTCCTGTGCTGGAGTTTATGTCCATCACCCCTTGTCCTACCCCAGGGTGCCACTGAGCAGAGCCTGTCCCCTCCCTCCTGACCCTCAGCCCTCAGATGTCTATAAACATTGGTTAAATCCTCTCTCAGGATCCCCTCACAGGAATGCATCCAGATGGGGCTGGAAAATCTGCAGAGAAGGAGACTCCACAATCCCTCTGGAGAGCCTGTTCCAGCGCTCTGTGAGCCTCAGTTGATGAGCCTGGAGCAGTTCTGTGCCTCCATCCCTCAAAACATCACTGGTGGTCACCCCTCCTGAGCTGTTTGCCCACTCTCTGTCCCTATCCCAGCAGATTCTCCCACAAGTGTCGTGCCAGCTACCATCACCACATCTCAGTTACTTCATCCAAGCCATTTCATTGCATCATAGAATGGTTTGGGTTGGAAGGGACCTTAAAGATCATTGATTTCCAATCCCCCTGCCACGGGCAGGGACACCTCTTACCAGACCAGCTTGCTCAAGGCCCCATCCAACCTGCCTTTGAACACTCCCAGGCTTGGAAACTCCACAGCTTCTCTGAACAGCCTGTCCTGGTGTCTCACCTTCCATGGGAAACAATGTCTCACCTAGACCCAGCTTCTCCCAGTTTGAAGCCCTTACCCCTTGTCCTGCCACTCCATGCCTTCACTAAAAGTCCCCCTCCAGCCCCCTTTGAATACTGGAAGGCTCTAAGGTCTCCCTGGAGCCTTCTCCAGGCTGCACAACCCCAACTCTCCAAGCTTGTGCTCAGAGGAGAGGTTCTCCATCCCTCTGATCATCTTCCTGGCCCTCCTCTGGATCCAACATTTCCATGTCCTTCTTCTGTTGGGGCCTCCAGAGCTGGACATAGTACTCCAGGTGGGGTCTAACCAGAAAGGAATAGAGGGGAAGAATCCTCTCCCTCATCCTGCTGGCCATGCTGCTTCTTTTTCCTTTCTCCTTTCTTCATTTCTTAACGTTGTGGTGCTGGTGGTGGAGACAGAGAACTGATTGCCTTGAGCTGTGGAGCTCACACAGGCTTGAGGCTGTCCATGGCTAGAGCAGGTCCATGCTCTCCATGCTTTCTGTGGAATGGTGAGGAAGACACTGAGCAACTGGGAAGATTTTTGATGCCTAGGTGGAACTTGGCCTTTATCTCAGCCAAGCTTAGAATCATAGAAGAGAATCACAGAATCACCAAGGTTGGAAGAGACCTCAAAGATCATCCAGCCCAACCTGTCACCACAGACCCCCATGACTAAACCATGGCACCAAGTGCCACGTCCAATCCCCTCTTGAACACCTCCAGTGATGGTGACTCCATCACCTCCCTGGGCAGCACATTCCAATGGCTAACAACTCTCTCTGGGAAGAACTTTCTCCTCACCTCCAGCCTAAACCCCCCTGGCACTGCTTGAGACTGTGTCCTCTTGTTCTGGTGCTGGTTGCCTGGGAGAAGAGACCAACCCCCACCTGGCTACAACCTCCCTTCAGGGAGTTGTAGAGAGCAATGAGGTCTCCCTGAGCCTCCTCTTCTCCAGGCTAAGCAACCCCAGCTCCCTCAGCCTCTCCTCACAGGGCTTGTGCTCCAAACCCCTCCCCAGCTTCGTTGCCCTCTCTCTGGACACCTTCCAGCAAGCCAACATCTTCCCAGGTCACCATCTGTGTGACCTGCACTGGACTCTCTGGTCCTGCTCTGGCGGAGGGGTTGGACTGGAGGATCTCCAGAGGTCCCTTCCAACCCCTACCACCCTGTGAGCCTGTGTTTTTCCACCAGTCTGGAGGCTTCACATTGTCCTCCTGCCCATCTACCCGTGCAGCTGCTGACACCCTGGGCGCTCTCACCTCTCCCTCCACGCCTGACCCCAGCCTGCAGCTGACGAAACGCGATTACATTTCTCTCTTCATTAACCACGATTCGCAAGCATAATTCACAAGCACTTTATTTAAACACCCCTTCCTTCCTTCCCCCACACTTTCTTTCTTTCCCCCACCCTTTCTTTCTTTCTTTCTTTCTTTCTTTCTTTCTTTCTTTCTTTCTTTCTTTCTTTCTTTCTTTCTTTCTTTCTTTCTTTCTTTCTTTCTTTTTCTTTCTGTCTTTCTTTCTGTCTTTCTTTCTGTCTTTCTTTCTCTTTCTTTCTTTTTCTTTCCCCCATCCTGTTTGCTTTGGAAAGGGCCTTTCAGAGTGCCCACAATGTGGGGCTGCCTCTTCAGCCACCAGGACCCTGCGGGTTTAACCATCTAATCCGACCAGGCAGCGGGGGCTTTCATTTCAACTTTTATTAACGGCCACTTTCCACCCTCAAAGACTGCATTAAAATTTGGTTAATGGAATGGGAGATTAGAAAGGCCCCAACTGCAAGCCCCCCCCGCTTGTGGCTGCTCCTCACCATCTTCCCCCCCCCCCAAATCCTTTCAGAAATGGGAGCAATCCTATTAACTCTTCTTTATGTTTTGTGCAGGTCGTTTTGATGGCGGCTTTGTTGTGGCCCTCCCTCACGAGATAGCTTCTTCCCTCCCCACCTCCCCACCTCCCCCCCCCCCCCGAATCTAAGCAGCTGAAAGAATATGATTTTACAAAAGATCACATGTTTCAGATTCATTATCCTTCAATAGTCAGCTTAAAATTTAATTTCTTTGACTTATTGCAATTTTTGCCCCCTCCCCCCCCTCCTTTCTTTTAACGTCTGCAGGGGAAGCGGGAGACGACTTCCATGGGCAGCAGCAGATGCGTGACAGGCAGGGCAGAAGTCACCCCACAAGAAGCACTGACTGCTGGGCTTGGAAGGGACCTCTTGGGGATCATCCAATCCAAGCCCCCCTGCTCCAGCAGGGCACCCACAGCAGCTTGCCCAGCAGCACAATGCCCAGGGGGGTTGGAAGCTCTCCACACAAGGAGACTCCACAACCTCTCTGGGCAGCCTGCTCCAGGCCTCCAGCACCCTCACATCAAACAACTTTCTCCTCCTCTTCACATGCCAGTCTGTGCCCTTTACCCCTTGTGCTGTCCCTGGGCACCACTGAGCAGAGTCTGGCCCCAGCCTCTCGCCCCCAGCCTTTAGCTGAGCATTGCCTGCATCAGGAGAAGTGTGGCCAGCAGGGCAAGGGAGGTGCTTCTCCCCCTCTACTCAGCTCTGGTGAGACCCCACCTGGAGTACTGCATCCAGTTCTGGAGCCCCTATTACAAGAGGGATCTGGAGGTGCTGGAAGGTGTCCAGAGAAGGGCCACGAGGATGATCAGAGGGCTGGAGCACCTCTCCTGTGAGGACAGACTGAAGGAGTTGGGGCTGTTCAGTCTGGAGAAGAGAAGGCTCCGAGGTGACCTCATTGTGGCCTTCCAGTATCTGAAGGGGGCTACAGGAAGGCTGGGGAGGGACTTCTCAGGATCTCAGGTAGTGATAGGATTAGGGGGAATGGAATGAAGCTGCAGGTGGGGAGATTCAGGCTGGAGGTGAGGAGGAAGTTCTTCCCCATGAGAGTGGTGAAGCCCTGGAATGGGTTCTCCAGGGAGGTGGTTGAGGCCCCGTCCCTGCAGGTGTTTAAGACCAGGCTGGACAAGGCTCTGGCCAGCCTGATCTAGTGTAGGGTGTCCCTGCCCATGGCAGGGGTTGGAACTAGATGATCCTTGTGGTCCCTTCCAACCCTGACTGATACTATGATACTATGCTCAGCTCCCCTCTGGGGTTGCTCTTCTCCAGGCTCAGCACCCCCAGGGTGCTCAGCCTTTGCTCCTCACAGAGCTGCTCCAGACCCTTCAGCAGCTTTGTAGCCTCTGCTGGACTCTTTCAGGCAGTTCCAGGTCACTCTTCAACTGGGGAGCCCAGAACTGGAGCCAGCACTCCAGCTGTGGCCTCACTAGGGTAGAGTAGAGGGGGTGGAGTACCTCCCTTAACCTGCTGGCCACTCTCTTCTTCATTACCTACCAGGACACCATTGGCCTTCTTGGCCATCACCAGCTCATGGTTAACCCCAACCACTGTTGAAAGGCAAGATGAGGAAGAAGAGTTGAGGGGGGTGCAAGAATCTGTTCCATTTACAAGCATCAAGGCAGAGGATCAGGACAACCACTTACCCTCCCCACGCTGGGAGGTGTGAAGCCCTCTGCACAAAAGCTGAGGCTTTTTCACACTCCACATGCAGGCTGCTTCTGTCAGCCTGCTCTTAATGGGCATCTTGAGGCTCCTCACTTGGCCTTCAAGGTGAGGCTCAACAGGGCTCTGGGCAACCTGATCTAGTGGAAAATGTCCTTGCTGACTGCAAATGGGGTTGGACTGGATGACCTTTGTTGGCCCCTTCTGGCCTACAGCAGAGCAGATTTAGCTTAGAATCACAGAATTGTCAAGGTTGGAAGGGACCTCAAGGCTCAGCCAGTCCCAACCCCCTGCCATGGGCAGGGACACCTCACACTCCAGCAGGTTGCTCACAGCCACATCCAGCCTGGCTGCAAACACCTCCAGGGGTGAGGCTGCCACCACCTCCCTGGGCAACTTGTGCCAGTCTCTCACCACCCTCATGGGGAACAACTTCTTCCTGACATCCAATCTGAACCTACCCACTTCTAGTTTTGCTCCATTCCTCCTGGCCCTATTACTCCCTGACACCCTCAAAAGTCCCTCCCCAGCTTTCCTGTAGCTTGACTGTTAGGAACAATTTCTGCACCATGAGCGTGGTGGAACAGTGCAACAGGTTGTCCAGGGAGGTGGCTGAGGCTCCATCCCTGGAGATATCCAAGGTGAGGCTGAGCAGGGCTCTGGGCAACCTGATCTAGTGGAGGATGTCCCTGCTGACTGCAGAGGGGTTGGACTGGGGGACCTTTGGAGCCCATTCTGTGGTTCTGGGTGACTGTGTCTCCCAGCCTGCACTTGTGCATCAGGGCCCCACATTCAATGTGCCATGAAAGGGAACTCCACACACACACACACACACACACACACACACACACACACACACACAGACAGACACACACACACACACACACACACACACACACACACATCCATCCAGTATTTGTTTCATTTCAGGAGTCAATATAACCATCCCCACCCTCCACATCCCCACCAAGCCCTGCACCAATGCTTATTGTCCCCTCTCAGGAAATGCTCCCTATTAATCATTTGTTCTAGGGACTTCATTTCTCACCATTCTCTTCTCCCCCCCCCCTCCCTTCCCTCTTTCCTTTTCTGTTGCTATTGTTCCTTTCATCTGCTTAAATGTTTCAGCCCCCCCCCCCCCGTGAAAACAAGGGAAGGGGAAAAAAAACACCCCACAAAACAACAAGGAAAAGAAGAGAGAGGAGGGGGTGGGGGGAAGAAAAAAGCAGCAGAACCAACATCAGGTTCTCAAGAAAGCAAACAATCAATCAGTTCAGTGGCCTCACAATGGGACTCAACAGGAGCAGCAGGGCAGCTGCCTGCTGTTTGAATCTCACTCACCCGAAAGGCTTGGCCAGGGTACAGAAAAAGCAGTTATTCACAGCAAAAGCAAAGGGGGGAAAGAAAATAAAGGGAAATAAATCAACCAAGAGGTAGGGTGAAGGACACAGGAGGGGCATTTTGAAAGTGGAGATTTTCACGTTGCACTTTGGCTCCTCATCTGGGCTCTCCTCTTCCCCTCCGTTATGGCAACAACCCCATGGAGAGCGACAGGCTGGGGTCAGAGTGGCTGGAGAGCAGCCAAACAGAGAGGGACCTGGGGGTGCTGATCGACAGCTGCCTGAACATGAGCCAGCAGTGTGCCCAGGCAGCCAAGAAGGCCAATGGCATCCTGGCCTGCATCAGGAACAGTGTGGCCAGCAGGAGCAGGGAGCTCATTGTGCCCCTGTACACTGCACTGGTTAGGCCACACCTTGAGTCCTGTGTCCAGTTCTGGGCTCCTCAGTTTAATAAGGACATTGAGACTCTTGAATGTGTTCAGAGAAGGGCAACAAGGCTGGGGAGGGGTCTGGAGCACAGCCCTGTGAGGAGAGGCTGAGGGAGCTGGGGTTGCTTAGCCTGGAGAAGAGAAGGCTCAGGGGAGACCTCATTGCTCTCTACAGCTACCTGAAGGGAGGTTGTAGCCAGGTGGGGGTTGATCTCTTCTCCCAGGCAAGCAGCACCAGAACAAGAGGACACAGTCTCAAGCTGTGCCAGGGAAGTTTAGGCTGGAGGTGAGGAGAAAGTTCTCCACAGAGAGAGTTGTTAACCATTGGAATGTGCTGCCCAGGGAGGTGGTGGAGTCACCGTCCCTGGAGGTGTTCAAGAGGGGATTGGACGTGGCACTTGGTGCCATGATTTAGTCATGAGGTCTGTGGTGACAGGTTGGACTTGATGATCTTTGAGGTCTCTTCCAACCTTGGTGATTCTGTGATTCTGTGTGAAAAGACACTGAAAGTGTCAGGTGAAGCTCACAGGGATCACAGCAGAGCCCGGGTTGGAAAGGACCTTTAAGAGCATTGAGTGCAAGCATTAGGCACTCCCAAGTGTAGCTGGAGGGAGGGGAGGCTGCAGGGAGACCTCATCACCCTCTACAGTTCCCTGAAAGGGCATTGCAGAGAGGTAGGTGCTGGACTCTTCTAGCAGGTGGTTAGTGATGGAACAAGAGGAACCAGCCTCCAGCTGCCCCAGGGGAGGTTTAAGTTGGATGTGAGGAAAAGTTTGTTCACTGCAAGCAGGGCACCCACAGCAGCTTGCCCAGGAGCACAACTGGCCAGGTGGGGTTGGAATCTCTCCAGGGAAGGAGACTCCACCACCTCTCTGGGCAGCCTGCTCCAGGGCTCAACCTAAACCTCCTCTGGTGCAATGTGAGGCCGTTACCGCTTGTTCTCTCACAACAGACACAAGCTGGCAAGAGGCAATAGAACAGAATTGACCAGGTTGGAAGAGACCTTTGAGATCATCGAGTCCAACCTATCACCCAACACTATCTAATCACCTAAACCATGGCACCAAGCGCCTCATCCAGTCTCCTCCTAAACACCCCCAGGGATGGTGACTCCACCACCTCCCTGGGCAGCCTCTTCCAGCATCTGAGAACCCTTTCAGTGGGGAAATTCTTCCTAATCTCCAACCCAACCCTCCCCTGGCATGATTTCAGATCGTTTCCTCCTGTCACCTGAGACCAGGGAGAAGAGCCCAACCCCCACCTGGCTCCAACCTCCTTTCAGGGAGTTGTAGACAGCAATGAGGTCTCCCCAAAAGAAAAGACAGAGCAGCTCACTACCTCAGGACCGCGGTTCACCCTCCTCGGGACCCCACATGCCAGCCCCCACACTGTCACTTTGCGCTCCCACCCACACACATTCACAGCTTGCATTGGGCTGGAAGGCACCCTCAAAGGTCACCTTGTCCCATGCCACCCTTCACTCAGCAGGGAGACCTCCAACCAGCTCAGGCTGCCCAGGACCCCATCAAGCCTGATCTTGATTGACTCCAGCCTAACATTTACAGGCTGCATTGAATCAATACACTCGTTTTGCTTGCTGCCTCCTCACCCACACGCCGGCCAAGCGGGGCGTGGAAACCACAGCAGATGACCACACAACTCCAGCCAAGCCCCCATGGATTGGGATCACAGCCTCCAGACCTGATCTTTTGTGAACATTTGGCTGTTAAAGTTACAGATTTGCCCTTTCCCCCCCCCCCCCCCCTTCCTTATTTGCAGTGGCTCTGCTCAAATATTTGTGGAGGCTGAGTGCAGCCTGATTGAAATTCAGTTGACTTCAAATTAATATTCATGGGGTGGGGTGGGGTTTTTTTTGGTATTTTCTTCTATATTTTTCCTTCTTCCACTCTTCATTCAGCAGCTTCCTGCTGTGGAGGGGGCAGCTGTAAGCTGGTAGACTCCTGGAAGGCTGAGAAGTTTGGCAACCCGATTCGAATGCCTCCAGGATGTCAACGGGGTGTTTGCATGCAGTGACAGGCAGGGCTGGAGCTCAGGCAGGTTGTGCCTGTGCCAGGTGGGTGCTGCTGGCTGGAGATGTGCAAGCACCTCCCTCTGCATCACTGCTCACACCACCTGCTCCTTCCTCCTTGGCACCCAGCTCCTGTCACGGTGCTGGTGTCCTCTGTGCTGATGAGAGCTCCAGCTTGCAGCTCTGTGCCCTCCAAGCAGCCACCACCTGCTGATGGAGCTCCAGTTTGCAGTTCTGTGCCCCCAAGCAGCCACCACCTGCTGATGGAGCTCCAGTTTGCAGTTCTGTGCCCCCAAGCAGCCACCACCTGCTGATGGAGCCTCCAGTTTGCAGTTCTGTGCCCTCCAAGCAGCCACCACCTGCTGATGGAGCTCCAGTTTGCAGTTCTGTGCCCCCAAGCAGCCACCACCTGCTGATGGAGCTCCAGTTTGCAGTTCTGTGCCCTCCAAGCAGCCACCACCTGCTGATGGAGCTCCAGTTTGCAGTTCTGTGCCCCCAAGCAGCCACCACCTGCTGATGGAGCTCCAGTTTGCAGCTCTGTGCCCTCCAAGCAGCCACCACCTGCTGATGGAGCCTCCAGCTTGCAGATCTGTGCCCTCCAAGCAGCCACCACCTGCTGATGGAGCCTCCAGCTTGCAGATCTGTGCCCTCCAAGCAGCCACCACCTGCTGATGGAGCTCCAGTTTGCAGCTCTGTGCCCTCCAAGCAGCCACCACCTGCTGATGGAGCTCCAGTTTGCAGTTCTGTGCCCTCCAAGCAGCCACCACCTGCTGATGGAGCTCCAGTTTGCAGTTCTGTGCCCCCAAGCAGCCACCACCTGCTGATGGAGCTCCAGTTTGCAGTTCTGTGCCCCCCAAGCAGCCACCACCTGCTGATGGAGCCTCCAGCTTGCAGATCTGTGCCCTCCAAGCAGCCACCACCTGCTGATGGAGCCTCCAGCTTGCAGATCTGTGCCCTCCAAGCAGCCACCACCTGCTGATGGAGCTCCAGTTTGCAGTTCTGTGCCCCCCAAGCAGCCACCACCTGCTGATGGAGCCTCCAGCTTGCAGATCTGTGCCCTCCAAGCAGCCACAACCTGCTGATGGAGCCTCCAGCTTGCAGATCTGTGCCCCCCAAGCAGCCACCACCTGCTGATGGAGCCTCCAGCTTGCAGATCTGTGCCCTCCAAGCAGCCACCACCTGCTGATGGAGCCTCCAGCTTGCAGATCTGTGCCCTCCAAGCAGCCACCACCTGCTGATGGAGTTCCAGTTTGCAGCTCTGTGCCCTCCAAGCAGCCACCACCTGCTGATGGAGCTCCAGTTTGCAGTTCTGTGCCCTCCAAGCAGCCACCACCTGCTGATGGAGCTCCAGTTTGCAGCTCTGTGCCCTCCAAGCAGCCACCACCTGCTGATGGAGCCTCCAGCTTGCAGATCTGTGCCCTCCAAGCAGCCACCACCTGCTGATGGAGCCTCCAGCTTGCAGATCTGTGCCCTCCAAGCAGCCACCACCTGCTGATGGAGCCTCCAGCTTGCAGATCTGTGCCCTCCAAGCAGCCACCACCTGCTGATGGAGCTCCAGTTTGCAGCTCTGTGCCCTCCAAGCAGCCACCACCTGCTGATGGAGCTCCAGTTTGCAGTTCTGTGCCCTCCAAGCAGCCACCACCTGCTGATGGAGCTCCAGTTTGCAGTTCTGTGCCCCCCAAGCAGCCACCACCTGCTGATGGAGCCTCCAGTTTGCAGTTCTGTGCCCTCCAAGCAGCCACCACCTGCTGATGGAGCTCCAGTTTGCAGCTCTGTGCCCTCCAAGCAGCCACCACCTGCTGATGGAGCTCCAGTTTGCAGCTCTGTGCCCTCCAAGCAGCCACCACCTGCTGATGGAGCCTCCAGCTTGCAGATCTGTGCCCTCCAAGCAGCCACCACCTGCTGATGGAGCCTCCAGCTTGCAGATCTGTGCCCTCCAAGCAGCCACCACCTGCTGATGGAGCCTCCAGCTTGCAGATCTGTGCCCTCCAAGCAGCCACCACCTGCTGATGGAGCCTCCAGCTTGCAGATCTGTGCCCTCCAAGCAGCCAGCACCTGCTGATGGAGCTCCAGCTTGCAGCTCTGCACCCTGCAAGCAGCCAGCCCCCACTGATGGAGCTCCAGCTTGTAGCTCTGCACCCCCAAGCAGCCAGCCTCCACTGATGGAGCCTCCAGCTTGCAGATCTCTGCCCTCCAAGCAGCAGGCAACCTCCCTCTGATGGAGCCTCCATGAAAGGCAGGATCCTGCCATCACCAAGGAGCTGCTGGGACTGCTGCAGGAGGGAAGGGCAGAGATTTGTGGCGCACTGGAAGTGGGGAGGGATTTGGGGACGTTGCTTATTTGTGGCTGTGCAGGAGCAGGGCTGAGCTTCCCAAGTCCCCCCCCCCCCCCCCCCCCCCCCCAAGCCCATCAATTGCTTCCCTGATCATAGATCTGGAGTTTTTTTTTTATTGGAGGTGAGCTGATATTCTCAGTAGGATGTGATGAGAGCCCCACAACTCCATAAAGCATCATTTCCCAACCTGAGCCACTTCCTCCCCTCAGCCTGCTGCTCTCTGTCTGCCACTAAGGAAATCTTGCAGGGGTGAGATTAGAGATGCTTGGCACAGTAAAACCTTCCTCCAGTCACCCAGGAAACATAACACATTTTTTCTTCTTCTTCAGAGCAAAACAAATAAATAAATGAACAAGAGAAGTGGAAATTCAGCTGGAAGCACTGCATGGATGCAGCTCTCCCCAGAGAAACCCCCAGTGGAAGTTCAACTGGAAGCACTGCATGGATGCAGCTCTCCCCAGAGAAACCCCCAGTGGAAGTTCAACTGGAAGCACTGCATGGATGCAGCTCTCCCCAGAGAAACCCCCAGTGGAAGTTCAACTGGAAGCACTGCATGGATGCAGCTCTCCCCAGAGAAACCCCCAGTGGAAATTCAGCTGGAAGCACTGCATGGATGCAGCTCTCCCCAGAGACACCCTCAGTGGAAGTTCAACTGGAAGCACTGCATGGATGCAGCTCTCCCCAGAGAAACCCCCAGTGGAAGTTCAACTGGAAGCACTGCATGGATGCAGCTTCAACTGGAAGCACTGCATGGATGCAGCTCTCCCCAGAGACACCCTCAGTGGAAGTTCAACTGGAAGCACTGCATGGATGCAGCTCTCCCCAGAGAAACCCCCAGTGGAAGTTCAACTGGAAGCACTGCATGGATGCAGCTCTCCCCAGAGACACCCTCAGTGCAAATTCAGCTGGAAGCACTGCATGGATGCAGCTCTCCCCAGAGAAACCCCCAGTGGAAGTTCAACTGGAAGCACTGCATGGATGCAGCTCTCCCCAGAGAAACCCCCAGTGGAAGTTCAACTGGAAGCACTGCATGGATGCAGCTCTCCCCAGAGAAACCCCCAGTGGAAGTTCAACTGGAAGCACTGCATGGATGCAGCTCTCCCCAGAGACACCCTCAGTGGAAGTTCAACTGGAAGCACTGCATGGATGCAGCTCTCCCCAGAGACACCCTCAGTGGAAGTTCAACTGGAGGCACTGCATGGATGCAGCTCTCCCCAGAGACACCCTCAGTGGAAGTTCAACTGGAAGCACTGCATGGGTGCAGCTCTCCCCAGAGAAACCCCCTGGAGTGGATGGAATTCAGCTGGAAGCACTGCATGGATGCAGCTCTCCCCAGAGACACCCTCAGTGGAAGTTCAACTGGAGGCACTGCATGGATGCAGCTCTCCCCAGAGACACCCTCAGTGGAAGTTCAACTGGAAGCACTGCATGGATGCAGCTCTCCCCAGAGACACCCTCAGTGGAAGTTCAACTGGAAGCACTGCATGGATGCAGCTCTCCCCAGAGACACCCTCAGTGGAAGTTCAACTGGAGGCACTGCATGGATGCAGCTCTCCCCAGAGACACCCTCAGTGGAAATTCAGCTGGAAGCACTGCATGGATGCAGCTCTCCCCAGAGACACCCTCAGTGGAAATTCAGCTGGAAGCACTGCATGGATGCAGCTCTCCCCAGTCAGGGTGCTGATGCACGGTGACAGGCTGGTGCTGCTCGAGTGTATTTCAGAGCATCCCAGGTAGCCTGGAAATGCTTCTCAGAGGGCTGGAGCACCTCTCCTGTGAGGACAGACTGAAGGAGTCGGGGCTGTTCGGTCTGGAGAAGAGAAGGCTCCCAGGAAACCTTCTTGTGGCTTTCCAGGATGTGAAGGGGGCTCCAAGAAAGCTGCGGAGCGACTTCTGAGGGTGTCAGGGAGTTATAGGACAGGGGGAATGGTCAAAACTAGAAGTGGGTAGGTTCAGATTGGATGTGAGGAAGAAGTTGTTCCCCATGAGGGTGGTGAGAACCTGGCACAGGTTGCCCAGGGAGGTGGTGGCAGCCTCACCCCTGGAGGTGTTTGCAGCCAGGCTGGATGTGACTGTGAGCAACCTGCTGGAGTGTGAGGTGTCCCTGCCCATGGCAGGGGGGTTGGGACTGGCTGATCCTTGAGGTCCCTTCCAACCCTGACAATTCTGTGATTCTATGATTCTGAAGTCACAACTGCTGTTTGTTTTCCCCTTTGACTTGCAGTCTTTTCTATGCCTCGTGGCTTGCAACCCCTGAAGGGAAATGAGGGCAGGTGCCTGCAGCAAGACAACTTTTCCTCCTCCCTCAGGTAGAGGACAGGCAGCAGAACCAAAGGCAAAGGAGACCTCGCAGCCAAGAGGTTTTACGGCTCCCAAGCGCCCGTACCCCCTTCCCCTGCCTCAGCCCGGAGAAGACAGCAGGCAAATTTATCACCCCTCTAAATACCAGCCGGAGCTGAACGCCGGGCTCGCAAAAGTCACCGCAGAGCCTCAGCCCCGACCGTGTCATTGACCACAAATCACTGCTAGGGTGTCCCAAGCACCGTGTTTGCATTTCCATGCCTTAGGAAGGAGAGCTGCGATGTCCTCAGGCTGGAACGCTCGGCAGTAAAGGCGGCGCGGCAGTGCAAAGGGGCAGCCGGGAGGAAGGGAATGCCCCGGATTTAGAAGGCATCCTTTATTCTGAGCTCTGATTTTACTACAGCAAGCCTTCCCGCTGGAGTGGAGAGCTGCTAAGAGGACGCAGTCTCAAGCTGTGGCAGGGGAGGCTGAAGCTGGATGTTAGCAAGAAATTCGTCCCAGAGAGATTGGCCACTGGAATGGGCTGCCCAGGGAGGTGGTGGAGTCACCATCCCTGGAGTTGTTTAAGAAGAGCCTGGATGAGGCACTCAGTGCCATGGTTTAGTTGATTAGATGGTGCTGGGTGAGAGGTTGGACTTGATGATCTCCAAGGTCTTTTCCAACCTGGTTAATTCTGTATTCTGTATTCTGTTTCCACCCAGGTTGTCTCATCAAAGTCATTGTCTGCTCCTGAGTGTGGGCACCACTGGCTTGCAGCAGCTGATTGATCCTTCCATAGCATAAAACTCTCTCTGGCATCAAATCCCAGAATCCCAGTTGGAAGGGACCTCTGAAAATCATCCAGCCCAAGCCTCCCTGCTCAAGCAGGGCACCCACAGCAGCTTGTTCAGGAGCACAATCAGCCAGGTGGGGTTGGAATCTCTCCAGGGAAGGAAACTCCACCACCTCTCTGGGTAGCCTGCTCCAAGGCTCAACCTAAACCTCCTCTGGTGCAGTTTGAGGCCATTTCTGCTTGTTCTATCACAACAGTCACAAGCTGGCAAGAGGCAGTGGTCCCAGGGGAAGCAATCATCTGGCAGATGTCATCACCTCAGTGGCTAGCTGTGTGTCTGGACACCTGGGCTGCTTCTGCAGCCAGAGACCTTCAGAGGAAGACTCCTGTTGTGCCAGGGGAGGGTTAGGTTGGAGATGGGGAACAATTTCTTTGCTGCCAGAGTGGTCATGGACTGGAACAGGCTGCCCAGGGAGGTGGTGGAATCACCATCCCTGGAGGTTTTCCAGAAAGGTTTGGCCATGGCACTTGGGGTCATGGTTTAGTGGCCAAGGTGGGGTTGGGTTGATGGCTGGACTGGAGGATCTTAGAGGCCTTGTCCAACCCAACCCACTCTGTGATTCTGTGACTCTGTGTTTCTCTGATTCTCTGACTCTGTGATTCTCTGATTCTCTGACTCTGTGTTTCTCTGATTCTCTGACTCTGTGTTTCTCTGATTCTCTGACTCTGTGATTCTCTGACTCTGTGGTTCTATTATTCTATGACTCTGTGATTCTGTGATGCCATTGAGGTGTTAGGTAATAGGTTGGACTTGATGATCTCTGAGGTCTTTCCCAACCTTACTGATTCTATGATGATTCTATGATGATGATTCTATGACCTTATGATTCTATGCCCATGGGGTAACCCAGGCCAGAATGAGCCTCAGGCTGTCCACCCCCTAGGCTGATCCCATCCCACCTTCCGTCAATGCTCTCTGAAGGCCCAGCAAGCTGTCTCTTAGGCAGCAAGCTGGAGGGGGCTGACTCCTGCCGTGTGCTGAGCCATAATGTATGCACACAAAGGGCTGAGCAGGCAGCCTCACATCTGAATAATTTTTCTGCCTCAGTACATTCTCTACATTTCCACTTTAGCTCATCCTCCATCTCCTCTGGGGAAATTCCTAAAGGAGTGTCAGGCTGCAGGTGCAAGAATGAGGCATCTCTTAAGCTGCTGCTGCTGCCAGATCCTGCTGATCCTGGAGTCCTGCAAGTGGAAAGGGTCTGAGATCATAGAATGATAGAATGCATCAGGCTGGAAGGGACCCTCAGAGGTCATCTCGTCCAACCCCCTGCAGTCAGCAGGGACACCTCCAGCTAGATCAGGCTGCTCTGGGCCACAGCAAGTCTGATCTTGAAGGTCTCCAGGGCTGGGGCCTCCACCACATTTCTGAGCAACCTGTTCCAGTGTTTCACCACCCTCATGGTGCAGAACTTCCTCCTGATGTCCAACCTGAACCTTTCCTGCTCCAGTTTCCAACCATTGCCTTTTGTCCTATACCCACAGGCCCTTCTGAACAGTCCCTCCCCAGCTTTCCTGTAGGTCCCCTTCAATACTGAAATGCAGTTCTAAGGTCTCCTGGAGCCTTCTATTCTCCACACTGAACAGCCCCAACTCTGCCTGCCCTGGCAGCAGAGGTGCTCCAGCCCTCCTGTCATGTTTTTGGCCTCCTCTGGACCTGCTCCATCAGGTTCATGTCCTTCCTGTGTTGAGGACACCAGAGCTGGGGTCCAGCTGCATTGAGGGGCTTCAGAGATGGGGTGCAAGGAGTTAGAGGAGAACAATTTGAGGTGAGATGGATGCCTCTATGTCCCCACAATGTCAGCATCACGAGGATGGATGACAGCCAGTGGGAGCTTTGCCACCCTGCTTTGCCCATGCCTGTGGTCCCAGCACAGGGCCCTCCAGGCAGCAGCACCTTCATTTCTTGGGGTTCTTCCCAGAGCACAGCCCAGCAGCCTTCCAGCCCTCTGATCTTCCACTGCCCTTAGCAGCCAGATGAATCCTCTTGCAGCTCACCCAGCCACTGTGTTATTAGGTTGCTTCAAAGCCCCTGAATGAATGTCCCACCTAGACCCAGGGACTTAATGTTCTTTAAATTACCTATTTGCACCAGCACCTCTTCATTTGATACCTTAATCCTTAATAGCAACTCACCTTTATTACCAGACAAGAGCCAAGTCAAGAGCAGATCTCTCCCCACATCCCCTGAGGTGAGAACTTCTAAAATGAAATCATTTCACTTCTCAGCTGCGTTCTCCTCTTCCTTAATTGTTCCTTTTAACTCCTGGGGAGCCAGCAGGACCTGTCTCGTTCCCTTGCAGCCTTTCCTCTTCCTGCCAGGCTTGAATTATCTATTGTTTGTTTTCATCCCTGCCAAGCCTTGCTATTTCTTGCTGCCTTCCTGCTTCCCCTCTTTCATGCTGAATGTCCTGCCCCTGTTTACTGACCTCCTGAAGGCTGCCTTTCCATTTTGCTTGCTTGTGAGGGACCATCGTGTGGCCCAAGCACCCTCCTGAACCCTGCCATTTACCTGCCTCCCTCCCCTGCTCCCAGGCAGGCGCTCTGGGGCCCTGTGGTGGTCTCAGGTCTTGGTGTAGCTAAGCACGTGCTGGACTCTCCTGAACGGCAATTGATGCATGTGGTACCACAGCTGGCAGCAGGCAGCTGGTTTGCTCTGCCACTCCTCAAAGGGCACCCATGGCAAGCAATTTGCTTGCTTCCTTCCTTCCTTCTCTCCTTCCTTTTTTCTCTTTCCTCTTTTCTTTTCTTTCTTTCTTTCTTTCTTTCTTTCTTTCTTTCTTTCTTTCTTTCTTTCTTTCTTTCTTTCTTTCTTTCTTTCTTTCTTTCTTTCTTTCTTTCTTTCTTTCTTTCTTTCTTTCTTTCTTTCTTTCTTTCTTTCTTTCTTTCTTTCTCTCTTTCTTTCTTTCTTTCTTTCTTTCTTTCTTTCTTTCTTTCTTTCTTTCTTTCTTTCTTTCTTTCTTTCTTTCTTTCTCTCTCTCTCTTTCTTTCTCTCTTTCTTTCTTTCTCTTTATTTCTCTCTCTTTCCTTCTCTCTTTCTCCCTCTTTCTCTCTTCTCTTCTCTTCTCTTCTCTTCTCTTCTCTTCTCTTCTCTTCTCTTCTCTTCTCTTCTCTTCTCTTCTCTTCTCTTCTCTTCTCTTCTCTTCTCTTCTCTTCTCTTCTCTTCTCTTCTCTTCTCTTCTCTTCTCTTCTCTTCTCTTCTCTTCTCTTCTCTTCTCTTCTCTTCTCTTCTCTTCTCTTCTCTTCTCTCCTCTCTCTCTCCTCTCCTCTCCTCTCCTCCTCTCCTCTCTCTCCTCTCCTCTCCTCTCCTCTCTCTCCTCTCCTCTCTCCTCTCCTCTCCTCTCCTCTCTCCTCTCCTCTCCTCTCCTCTCCTCTCCTCTCCTCTCCTCTCCTCTCCTCTCCCTCTCCTCTCCTCTCCTCTCCTCTCCTCTCCTCTCCTCTCTCCTCTCCTCTCCTCTCCTCTCCTCTCCTCTCTCTCTCCTCTCCTCTCCTCTCCTCTCCTCTCCTCTCCTCTCCTCTCCTCTCCTCTCCTCTCCTCTCCTCTCCTCTCCTCTCCTCTCTCTCTCTCTCTCTCCTCTCCTCTCCTCTCCTCTCCTCTCTCCTCTCCTCTCCTCTCCTCTCCTCTCCTCTCTCTCTCTCCTCTCCTCTCCTCTCCTCTCCTCTCCTCTCCTCTCCTCTCCTCTCCTCTCCTCTCCTCTCCTCTCCTCTCCTCTCCTCTCCCTCTCTCCTCTCCTCTCCTCGAGAATTTTAATCTCTTGCCTTTTTTACTCCCAATGCTTCCAAGCAGCTTCCTCATCCTGGGGAAATCATAGTATCAGTCAGGGTTGGAAGGGACCACAAGGATCATCTAGTTCCAACCCCCTGCCAAGGGCAGGGACACCCTACACTAGATCAGGCTGGTCAGAGATGGTGAGGGCTGGAAGGGATCTCTAGGAATCATCAATCTCAACCCCCCTGCTAAAGCAGAATCACCTAGGGCAGGTCACACAGGAAAGCATCCAGAATCGTGGAATCATGGGGGTTGGAAGGGACCCCTGGAGCTCAGCCAGGCCAAGCCCCCTGCTCCAGCAGGGCACCCACAGCAGCTTGCCCAGCAGCACAATGCCCAGGGGGGTTGGAAGCTCTCCACACAAGGAGACTCCACAACCACTCTGGGCAGCCTGCTCCAGGCCTCCAGCACCCTCACAACAAACAACTTTCTCTTCCTCTTCACATGGAATCTCCTGGGTGCCAGTCTGTGCCCATTGCCCCTTGTGCTGTGCCTGGGCACCACTGAGCAGAGTCTGGCCCCAGCCTCTTGCCCCCCACAGCTCCTTTAGCTCTTGCTGAGCATTGCTCAGCTCCCCTCTGGGGCTGCTCTTCTGCAGGCTCAATAGCCCCAGGGCTCTCAGCCTTTGCTCCTCCCAGAGCTGCTCCAGGCCCCTCAGCAGCTTTGTAGCCCCTGCTGGACTCTCTCCAGCAGTTCCCTGTCCCTCTTGAACTGGGCAGCCCAGAGCTGGCCCCAGTACTGCAGCTGTGGCCTCAGCGGGGCAGAGTGGCGTGGAAGAGGAAAACCTCTCCATCCCACAGAGGGTTTGATGCTCTCCTTTCCCAAGGAGGATGAGCACATCGTCTTAAGTGGCAGCAGGGTGGCTCTGCCGAGGAGCTGTCCCCCCACAGCCCGCTGCAAGCGTCGCCGAGCTGCCGGCAGGAGCCTGCCCAGCCCCTGATCAGGAGTGGAGTTTCTGGGGTCTATTCCAGGCATTATTGGGACTTCAAAAATTATGTCTTATTCATCTATTGATGGCAGCAGCCTCTTGGGTGTAAATTGAAGCAATTAGGAAGGATCATGCAAATTAATCAATTCTCCCCCCTTCCCCCTTCCCCCCCCCCTTTTTATTTCCTCCTGCAGATGATTCCATTCAGGCTGCAGCCTTGCTCTTCGATTTAGTTCAACTCTGTCTCTGAGTCGATTTCCAAACCTCCAAATGAAGCTATTTATTAGCTAAGAAGGACCAGAAAGGGGAAAAAAAAAAAAAAAAAAAAAAAAAAAAAAAAGCTTAAAAAGAAAAAGGAAAAAGAGAGAGAAAAGTCCTTCTAATGAATGCAAAGGCAGATGAGGTCATTCCTGAAAGGGTTCAACTTATTAACTGCCACATTTGAGAGCCTACAGGAGTGCCAGCCCTGACCCCAGCAGGAGTAGGATGCTTGGGGATCATGGCAAAGCCCTCCTGGAGGTGGTCCTGTGCAAGGCGATCTCGGTGCAGCTGAGCCAGCAGGAGGGGTAGGACCAGATGATCTCCAGAGCTCCATCCCAACCCCCTTCTCTGAACATCCTCCCAGCTCCACGCACAGATCTCGGCACAGCTGCGACCGGGAAGCTCCACGGGTCAAGCGGAGAGTCCTGGTGATGCTGGGAGGTGAGGGGCAGAAGGGACAGCAAGCTCCAAGGGGATGTGCCATACTGGGATGGCCTCAGCTCCTGCTTGCCTTGGGTGGATGCTTTGGGAGCCAGCCCCTTCATCTGGGGTTTCCTTTGCTGACAGCCTTTGGAGAAGGTGGCACCAACCCTATGGCAAAGGTGGCACCAACCCTATGGCAGAGGTGGCACCAACCCTGCATGCCCAGCGAGCCCCAAGCTGGGGACAGGACCCCTCCAAAGTGCCACAGATGCTCCAGTTCCAGGTCCTTCATCTGGGGTTTCCTTTGCTGACAGCCTTTGGAGAAGGAGGCACCAACCCTATGGCAGAGGTGGCACCAACCCTATGGCAGAGGTGGCACCAACTCTGCATGCCCAGCGAGCCCCAAGCTGGGGACAGGACCCCTCCAAAGTGCCACAGATGCTCCAGTTCCAGGTCCTTCATCTGGGGTTTCCTTTGCTGACAGCCTTTGGAGAAAGTGGCACCAACCCTATGGCAGAGGCAGCACCAACCCTATGGAGAAGGTGGCACTAACCCTATGGCAGAGGTGGCACCACCCCTATGAAGAAGGTGGCACCAACCTATGGCAAAGGTGGCACCAACCCTATGGCAGAGGCAGCACCAACCCTATGGAGAAGGTGGCACTAACCCTATGGCAGAGGTGGCACCACCCCTATGAAGAAGGTGGCACCAACCTATGGCAAAGGTGGCACCAACCCTATGGCAGAGGCAGCACCAACCCTGCATGCCCAGCGAGCCCCAAGCTGGCGACAGGACCCCTCCAAAGTGCCACAGATGCTCCAGTTCCAGGTCCTTCATCTGGGGTTTCCTTTGCTGACAGCCTTTGGAGAAGGAGGCACCAACCCTATGGCAGAGGTGGCACCAACCCTATGGCAGAGGTGGCACCAACTCTGCATGCCCAGCGAGCCCCAAGCTGGGGACAGGACCCCTCCAAAGTGCCACAGATGCTCCAGTTCCAGGTCCTTCATCTGGGGTTTCCTTTGCTGACAGCCTTTGGAGAAAGTGGCACCAACCCTATGGAAGAGGCAGCACCAACCCTATGGAGAAGGTGGCACTAACCCTATGGCAGAGGTGGCACCACCCCTACGAAGAAGGTGGCACCAACCTATGGCAAAGGTGGCACCAACCCTATGGCAGAGGCAGCAACAACCCTATGGAGAAGGTGGCACTAACCCTATGGCAGAGGTGGCACCACCCCTATGAAGAAGGTGGCACCAACCTATGGCAAAGGTGGCACCAACCCTATGGCAGAGGCAGCACCAACCCTGCATGCCCAGCGAGCCCCAAGCTGGCGACAGGACCCCTCCAAAGTGCCACAGATGCTCCAGTTCCAGGTCCTTCATCTGGGGTTTCCTTTGCTGACAGCCTTTGGAGAAGGAGGCACCAACCCTATGGCAGAGGTGGCACCAACCCTATGGCAGAGGTGGCACCAACTCTGCATGCCCAGCGAGCCCCAAGCTGGGGACAGGACCCTCCAAAGTGCCACAGATGCTCCAGTTCCAGGTCCTTCATCTGGGGTTTCCTTTGCTGACAGCCTTTGGAGAAGGTGGCACCAACCCTATGGCAAAAGTGGCACCAACCCTATGGCAAAAGTGGCACCAACCCTATGGCAAAAGTAGCACTAACCCTATGGCAGAGGTGGCACCAACCCTATGGCAGAGGTGGCACCAACCCTGCATGCCCAGCGGGCCCCAAGCTGGGGACAGGACCCCTCCAAAGTGCCACAGATGCTCCAGGTCCAGGTCCTTCATCTGGGGTTTCCTTTGCTGACAGCCTTTGGAGAAGGTGGCACCAACCCTATGGCAGAGCAGCACCAACCCTGCATGCCCAGCGGGCCCCAAGCTGGGGACAGGACCCCTCCAAAGTGCCACAGATGCTCCAGTTCCAGGTCCTTCATCTGGGGTTTCCTTTGCTGACAGCCTTTGCAGAAGATGGCACCAACCTTATGGCAGAGGTGGCACCAACCCTATGGCAGAGGTGGCACCAACCCTATGGCAAAAGTAGCACTAACCCTATAGCAGAGGTGGCACCAACCCTATGGCAGAGGTGGCACCAACCCTGCATGCCCAGCGAGCCCCAAGCTGGGGACAGGACCCCTCCAAAGTGCCACAGATGCTCCAGGTCCAGGTCCTTCATCTGGGGTTTCCTGTGCCTTTGGAGAAGGTGGCACCAGCACTATGGAGAAGGGAACACCAACCTCATGGAGAAGGTGGCACCAACCCTGCCTCCTCCTTGAGCCTTAGCTGGGGACAAGACCCCTCAAATTGGCACAGATGCTCCAGCCCCAGAGCCTTCCTCTGAGGTTTCCTTTGCTGAAAGCCTGTGGTGGAGGTGGCACCGACCCTACAGAGAAGGTGGCAGCAGCCCTGAATGCCCTGAGCGAGCTGCAAGCTGGGCACAGGACCCCTTCAGAGTGCTCACAGCTGCTCCAGGCCCAGCTCCTGAGTTCCCCTCTGCAGCTTTAATTGTCCATTCCTAATGGATTACCACGGCTCTTCCAGCCTAGCCCAATTAATGCAAATGCCAAGGAGAGCTACAAGGAAGTCAAATGAGGAGGAGGAGGAGGAGGAGGTGAGCTGAGGGGCGCCTCACCTCCCATGTCAGCCCCATGGATGCTGTGCAAGCCCAGGAAGCTCTGCCCATGGCAGGACAGCACCCAACCCCTCGCCCACGCTCCCAACTTCTGCCCACTGCTCAGGCAGAAGGGGTTAGAGGGTGGCTGAAGGCTTTTGAGTTTTAATTTAAGTGATTCTAAACCAGCTTTGGGTTTTATAGCTAATAAGACATTAGTATGCTAATTAAATTATCCATGGAGTGGTATAAAGAGGCCTTCCTGAAGTTTAATGGCTGTGTAAAAGGTAACTCTGCTCGTGAGGTAATTAATTCATGGAACAATAAATGTAAAATTAGATTCTTATTAATATCAAAGAGGCTTTGGCTGCATCAGGAATGAGAAGGGTGTGTGAGGAGGGGGTGGGGAATGGTCATTTGGGCTTCTGAGGTGGGCAAAAAGAAGGTGGCAACTCCTGACTGCAAAGCACCTCCGCCCTCACCAGCATCCCTGCATCCACATCTCCATCCTGCCTACCAGAGCCACATAGAAAGCTGCCCCAGCCCACAGCCTTCCCCATCCTGCCCACCACAGCCACACACAAAGCTGCCCCAGCCCACAGCCTTCCCCATCCTGCCCACCACAGCCACACACAAAGCTGCCCCAGCCCACAGCCTTCCCCATCCTGCCCACCACAGCCACACACAAAGCTGCCCCAGCCCACAGCCTTCTC
The DNA here is from genome assembly GCA_033816785.1 of Picus viridis. Taxonomy (NCBI): domain Eukaryota; kingdom Metazoa; phylum Chordata; class Aves; order Piciformes; family Picidae; genus Picus; species Picus viridis. The sequence goes on from CM066593.1 coordinate 2,351,361, forward strand.
CATCCTGCCCACCACAGCCACACACAGAGCTGCCCCAGCCCACAGCCTTCCCCATCCTGCCCACCACAGCCACACACAAAGCTGCCCCAGCCCACAGCCTTCCCCATCCTGCCCACCACAGCCACACACAAAGCTGCCCCAGCCCACAGCCTTCCCCATCCTGCCCACCACAGCCACGCACAAAGCTGCCCCAGCCCACAGCCTTCTCCATCCTGCTCACCACAGCCACACACAAAGCTGCCCCAGCCCACAGCCTTCTCCATCCTGCCCACCACAGCCAAGCACAAAGGTGCCCCAGCCCACAGCCTTCTCCATCCTGCCCATCAGAGCCACACACAAAGCTGCCCCAGCCCACAGCCTTCTCCATCCTGCCCATCAGAGCCACACACAAAGCTGCCCCAGCCCACAGCCTTCCCCATCCTGCCCACCACAGCCAAGCACAAAGCTGCCCCAGCCCACAGCCTTCTCCATCCTGCCCACCACAGCCACACACAAAGCTGCCCCAGCCCACAGCCTTCTCCATCCTGCCCACCACAGACACACACAAAGCTGCCCCAGCCCACAGCCTTCTCCATCCTGCCCACCACAGCCATGCACAAAGCTGCCCCAGCCCACAGCCTTCCCCATCCTGCCCACCACAGCCACACACAAAGCTGCCCCAGCCCACAGCCTTCTCCATCCTGCCCATCAGAGCCACACACAAAGCTGCCCCAGCCCACAGCCTTCCCCATCCTGCCCACCACAGCCACGCACAAAGCTGCCCCAGCCCACAGCCTTCTCCATCCTGCCCACCACAGCCACACACAAAGCTGCCCCAGCCCACAGCCTTCTCCATCCTGCCCACCACAGCCACACACAAAGCTGCCCCAGCCCACAGCCTTCTCCATCCTGCCCACCACAGCCATGCACAAAGCTGCCCCAGCCCACAGCCTTCCCCATCCTGCCCACCACAGCCACACACAAAGCTGCCCCAGCCCACAGCCTTCTCCATCCTGCCCACCACAGCCACACACAAAGCTGCCCCAGCCCACAGCCTTCCCCATCCTGCCCACCACAGCCAAGCACAAAGCTGCCCCAGCCCACAGCCTTCTCCATCCTGCTCACCACAGCCACACACAAAGCTGCCCCAGCCCACAGCCTTCTCCATCCTGCCCACCACAGCCACACACAAAGCTGCCCCAGCCCACAGCCTTCTCCATCCTGCCCACCACAGCCAAGCACAAAGGTGCCCCAGCCCACAGCCTTCTCCATCCTGCCCATCAGAGCCACACACAAAGCTGCCCCAGCCCACAGCCTTCTCCATCCTGCCCATCAGAGCCACACACAAAGCTGCCCCAGCCCACAGCCTTCCCCATCCTGCCCACCACAGCCACGCACAAAGGTGCCCCAGCCCACAGCCTTCCCCATCCTGCCCACCACAGCCACACACAAAGCTGCCCCAGCCCACAGCCTTCTCCATCCTGCCCACCACAGCCACACACAAAGCTGCCCCAGCCCACAGCCTTCTCCATCCTGCCCACCACAGCCATGCACAAAGCTGCCCCAGCCCACAGCCTTCCCCATCCTGCCCACCACAGCCACACACAAAGCTGCCCCAGCCCACAGCCTTCCCCATCCTGCCCACCACAGCCACACACAAAGCTGCCCCAGCCCACAGCCTTCTCCATCCTGCTCACCACAGCCACACACAAAGCTGCCCCAGCCCACAGCCTTCTCCATCCTGCCCACCACAGCCAAGCACAAAGGTGCCCCAGCCCACAGCCTTCTCCATCCTGCCCATCAGAGCCACACACAAAGCTGCCCCAGCCCACAGCCTTCTCCATCCTGCCCATCAGAGCCACACACAAAGCTGCCCCAGCCCACAGCCTTCCCCATCCTGCCCACCACAGCCACACACAAAGCTGCCCCAGCCCACAGCCTTCTCCATCCTGCCCACCACAGCCACACACAAAGCTGCCCCAGCCCACAGCCTTCTCCATCCTGCCCACCACAGCCACACACAAAGCTGCCCCAGCCCACAGCCTTCTCCATCCTGCCCACCACAGCCACACACAAAGCTGCCCCAGCCCACAGCCTTCTCCATCCTGCCCACCACAGCCAAGCACAAAGCTGCCCCAGCCCACAGCCTTCTCCATCCTGCCCACCACAGCCCACACAAAGCTGCCCCAGCCCACAGCCTTCTCCATCCTGCCCACCACAGCCAAGCACAAAGCTGCCCCAGCCCACAGCCTTCTCCATCCTGCCCACCACAGCCACACACAAAGCTGCCCCAGCCCACAGCCTTCTCCATCCTGCCCACCACAGACACACACAAAGCTGCCCCAGCCCACAGCCTTCTCCATCCTGCCCACCACAGCCACACACAAAGCTGCCCCAGCCCACAGCCTTCTCCATCCAGCCCACCACAGCCACACACAAAGCTGCCCCAGCCCACAGCCTTCTCCATCCTGCCCACCACAGCCATGCACAAAGCTGCCCCAGCCCACAGCCTTCCCCATCCTGCCCACCACAGCCATGCACAAAGCTGCCCCAGCCCACAGCCTTCTCCATCCTGCCCATCAGAGCCACACACAAAGCTGCCCCAGCCCACAGCCTTCTCCATCCTGCCCATCAGAGCCACACACAAAGCTGCCCCAGCCCACAGCCTTCTCCATCCTGCCCATCAGAGCCACACACAAAGCTGCCCCAGCCCACAGCCTTCTCCATCCTGCCCACCACAGCCACACACAAAGCTGCCCCAGCCCACAGCCTTCCCCATCCTGCCCACCACAGCCACGCACAAAGCTGCCCCAGCCCACAGCCTTCTCCATCCTGCCCACCACAGCCACACACAAAGCTGCCCCAGCCCACAGCCTTCTCCATCCTGCCCACCACAGCCATGCACAAAGCTGCCCCAGCCCACAGCCTTCTCCATCCTGCCCATCAGAGCCACACACAAAGCTGCCCCAGCCCACAGCCTTCTCCATCCTGCCCACCACAGCCACACACAAAGCTGCCCCAGCCCACAGCCTTCTCCATCCTGCCCACCACAGCCATGCACAAAGCTGCCCCAGCCCACAGCCTTCTCCATCCTGCCCATCAGAGCCACACACAAAGCTGCCCCAGCCCACAGCCTTCTCCATCCTGCCCATCAGAGCCACACACAAAGCTGCCCCAGCCCACAGCCTTCTCCATCCTGCCCATCAGAGCCACACACAAAGCTGCCCCAGCCCACAGCCTTCCCCATCCTGCCCACCACAGCCAAGCACAAAGCTGCCCCAGCCCACAGCCTTCTCCATCCTGCCCACCACAGCCAAGCACAAAGCTGCCCCAGCCCACAGCCTTCCCCATCCTGCCCACCACAGCCAAGCACAAAGCTGCCCCAGCCCACAGCCTTCTCCATCCTGCCCACCACAGCCACGCACAAAGCTGCCCCTCCCCAGCTTTCTTGGAGACCCCTGCAGGTACTGGAAGGCCACAATTAGGTCTCCTTGGAGCCTTCTCCTCTCCAGACTGAACAGCCCCAACTCTCAGTCTGTCTCCAGAGCAGAGCAGCTCCAGCCCTCTGCTCATCCTCGTGGCCAGAGGTGCTCCAGCCAGTTCTGGTCTTCCCCAGGGCCATGAAGTTTTCCAGGTGCAGAGAGGGATGCAAAGCTGTGTGTCTTTGCTGGGAAAGGAGAGCTGTGACCTCCCAGCTCCACAAAAGCTCAGAGGAGCTGCCGTGTCTGTCAGCAGAGCAGCTCTCCCAGTGTCCATGCTGTGATTTGCTCCTGGACAGCTCACCCCACAGCTGCTCTGCTGCCTGCCCGGCCCCGTGGCAGTTGCAGAGCTCTGCAGGGGTGCCCGAGGGATTTCTCACTCAGAAGTTGAACTCCAACTGCACATCAAGGGGGAAGCAGCAGTTCTAAAGAGAAGTGCCCCAGAAGCAGCAGGGAAACGGAAAGCCCTTCCCTCTGCCTCCATCCACCGTGTCCTCCTGTCCTGGGCTGCTCAAAGCCAAGCTGAGGGTTGTCCTGGCTCTTGGGTTCCCATTCCAGCCCTCCCTGCCTTCCCCGGGACCTGCAGGCTTTGGAGGCCACCCCAGGCAGTCCCCCATCGAGCTGGAGCAGCCTGCAGGGGTAGCACAGCCCCAGAAGAAACAGCCACCCACTTTGCAGGGACTGCTCTGTGCCCAGAGGGGCAGAGGAAGCAGCTCAAACCTGCCCTCTGGTTTGGTCCTAGCTGCAGGGAGAAGGGTCCTTGTGTGGGAGGACAACATCTCTGGGCACCACCTTGCCAGGCTGAGCTCCTTCTGCTCCTGCCCAGCATCTCCTCCTCCCCATGGGCATCACCTCTCTGTCCAGGGAGCTTTCCTTCACCTGCACAAGGACATGCCTCCTCCCCCCACCTGCTGGTGGTCCCAGCACTGCCAGGACAAGAGCTCTCTCCATGCTCAGAGCAGACTGGTCAGAGCCCACAGCACCAACCAACCTTCCTCCAGGAGAATGAAGGACAGGTGGGTGTGGATTAGCTCCTCCACAGGGAGTTTTGCAGAGAGGCAGAGTACAGGTGAGCCCCAAAGCTCCTTTCTGAAGCTCAGCCCCATGGTTTCTGTGCCAAGCACGTCCTGCATCAGCTCTAGTCTGGGGCAAAACTTTCTGCACACACAGATGAGAGCCATCAGATTACAGCTGGGAAGAAAGCTCTTCACAAGCAGGCAGAGTTCACTGAGGATCTCACAGGAGGAGAGGCAGGAAGCCCAGGGCAGATGCCACCGGTGCCAGCCACTTCTGGGGTGGATAATGGTAATGCTGCTGGAATGCACAGCCCTGCTCTGCCCTGCTGGGGCTGCAGCTGCTGTACTGGGGCCAGCTCTGGGCTGCCCAGGTCAAGAGGGAACTGCTGGAGAGAGTCCAGCAGAGGCCACAAAGCTGCTGAGGGGCCTGGAGCAGCTCTGGGAGGGGCAGAGGCTGAGAGCCCTGGGGCTGATGAGCCTGCAGAAGAGCAGCCCCAGAGGGGAGCTGAGCAATGCTCAGCAAGAGCTAAAGGAGCTGTGGGGGGCAAGAGGCTGGGGCCAGACTCTGCTCAGTGGTGCCCAGGGACAGCACAAGGGGCAAGGGGCACAGACTGGCACCCAGGAGGTTCCATGTGAAGAGGAGGAGAAAGTTGTTTGTTGTGAGGGTGCTGGAGGCCTGGAGCAGGCTGCCCAGAGAGGTTGTGGAGTCTCCTTGTGTGGAGAGCTTCCAACCCCCTGGGCATTGTGCTGCTGGGCAAGCTGCTGTGGGTGCCCTGCTGGAGCAGGGGCCTTGGACTGGGTGAGCTCCAGAGGTCCCTTCCCACCCCACCATGCTGGGGTTTTGTGAATTAAAACTGCTGAGGCTGCCTCCAGGGGAGAGGAGCTCAGCCCTGGGCAGTGAGGAGCTGCTGGAAGGAGAGGCATTGAGTGAGCATCTGGGGGTTGCCACGATCCAGCCGCTCCAGGAGTTGAGTCAGCATCCCTGGAAATCCTGCTGCCAGCCAGGAGATGAGTAACAGCATCTCATGGAACACAGCTGGGGAGTTTAGCCAACAAAGATGCAGGAGGGGAAGCAGTGCAGCATCCTCCTCGTGCTGCCAGCCCACGCTGCCTCTTGCGCTTCCAGATGGCTGATGATCCTTCCCCAGAATACCTCTACTGACCTGGCAGTGACCTGGCCTGCAGAGCTGCAGACCAGGGCTGAGCCTGTTCCCAGGCAGTCCCATGACACCAGAAGCTCTTTTCTCAGAAGCAGGGCCCCAGGTCCTTGCTGGGCTCCTTCTAGAAATACCTCTGGTGAAGTGAAGGGCTTCCAGCAAGACCAGCAGCCTGCACAGCTGTGCCCAGCTCCCTCTTGGGCAGCCAAGGATGGCCAGCAGCAACTAATTGCCTTTGTGGCTTGTTCATTACAGCATCTTAACAGAGTCATGGCACAAAAGCTGCAGGGCAGCTCCCTGCAGGCGGCTGTGGAAGCCTCACAGTTCATGGCCCCAGAACCATGGAATTGTCAGGGCTGGAAGGGGCCTCAAGGCTCAGCCAGTTCCAACCCCCTGCCATGGCCAGGGACACCTCACACTACAGCAGGTTGCTCACAGCCACCTCCAGCCTGGCTGCAAAACCTCCAGGGGTGAGGCTGCCACCACCTCCCTGGGCAGCCTGTGCCAGTCTCTCACCACCCTCATGGGGAACAACTTCTTCCTAACATCCAATCTCAATCTCCCCACTTCTAGTTTTGCTCCATTCCCCCCAGTCCTATCACTCCCTGACACCCTCAAAAGTCCCTCCCCAGCTTTCTTGGAGTCCCCTGCAGATGCTGGAAAGCCACAATTAGATCTCCCTGGAGCCTTCTCTTCTGCAGACTGCGCAACCCCAACTCTCTCAGAAAGGGGCAACCTCCAGCCCTCTCCTCCATGGAGCCTCAGGAGCACCAGGCAGACAACAGCCCAAGCAAAGTTTGTCTTCTCAGCAGGTCAGCAGCCACCTCACCCCACTGCATGGCCAGAGCAGTGTCCAAAGCAGCTCACCAGGGGGAGGACAGCAGGACATCTTCCTGTGGATGCAGCTCAGTGAAGCTCAAGCAACCTTTGAGTTGTGACCTGCAACCTGTTTCCAAGTCAGCAAACAGAAACATCAGATTCTGCTGCCCCCAACACAAGCAGGACATTGAACTATTGGAGCAGGTCCAGAGGAGGACCAGGAGGACGATCAGAGGCTGCATCATCTCCTTCTGGGGACAGGCTGAGGGAGTTGGGGCTCTTCAGCCTGGAGAAGAGGAGGCTCCAGGGAGACCTTAGAGCTGCATTTCAATACCTGCAGGGGACCTACAGGAGAGCTGGGGAGGGACTTGTGACAAGGGCTGGGAGTGCCAGGACGAGGGATAATGGCTTTCAGCTGGGAGAGGGGAGATAGACACTGGAGATGAGGAGGAAATTCTTTGCAGTGAGGGTGGGGAGACACTGGCACAGGTTCCTCAGGGAAGCTGTGGCTGCCTCCTGCCTGGAGGTGTTCAAGGCCAGGCTGGATGAGGTCTTGAGCAAGCTGGGCTGGTGGGAGGTGTCCCTGCCCATGGCAGAGGGTTGGAACTGGATGATCATTAAGGTCTCTTCCAACTGAACCATTTTATGACTCTGTGAAAGTAGGACCTGGGTGAGAGCCATCAGAGATGCCCATTTTGAGGACATTGGTCACAGCCAACCTTGCAGAGTCCTGCCAGCGACTGGCAGGAAGCAGGCTGAGCTTTCCCTGCAGTGCAGAGCCTGCTCTCCTCCCTGCTCCACATCTCCTGCTTGAACAGCCTCCCCCCATGACTGCTCTGAGCCCTCCTCCAGCCAGGTGGCATTTCATAGAGTCACAGAAGTGTCAGGGTTGGAAGGGACCTCAAGACTCAGCCAGTTCCAACCCCACTGCCGTGGGCAGGGACACCTCACACCACAGCAGGTTGCTCACAGCCACATCCAGCCTGGCTGCAAACACCTCCGGGGGTGAGGCTGCCACCACCTCCTGGGCAGCCTGTGCCAGGCTCTCACCACCCTCATGGGGAACAACTTCTTCCTAGAGAAGAAGTTCTTCCTTTTCAGGAAGGAAACCCCACCAGGGCTGGGTCCCAGCTGGTCCCCAGAGCAGCTTTTGGTGCAGTGCTTGCTGCAGGGGGCCAGCCTGCTGCCTGCAGTCTCTCATGAGTCCCAGCAATGAGTGAGAAGAAACAGGCCATGGGCACAGAAAGACACAAGGTCCTTGGCCGTCACCAGAACTGGGGAGGTCTGAGGTGCAGGGGGTGACCCTGGGGGTCATTTTGACCCTGGGGCTCGTTCTGACCCTGGGGCTCGTTCTGACCCTGGCCTCAGCTGGACCGGAGCTCCCGCAGACTGTGACAAAACCAGTTGTACTGCATGGCACAGAGTGTGACAAGACTCCCAGAGCCATCAACACCCTGGCAAAAGCCCAGGGCTCCTCCAGGAAGGTTTGGAGCAGGTGGACTTGCATAAATGTTTACTGAGTACGTATCAGAGCCTGGACTCTCCTGCAGGAGGATATCTGCAGAGCGAGCAGCTCCCAGGTGTCTTCAGCACTGCCCCAGGACTTGCTCTGCAGAGATGTGAGTGGTAAAAAATGTCCCCCCAGGGGTCAGGGGTTGCATCAGTCTTGTTCAGCATCTTCATTAATGACCTGGATGAAGGCACAGGCTGGACCCTCAGCCAGTCTGCTGGTGACACAGAGCTGGGAGGGGTGGCTGACACCCCTCAGGCTGTGCTGCCACTCAGTCAGACCTGGACAGGCTGCAGAGTTGGGCAGACAGGACCCTCATGGAGTTCAACCAGGGCAAGTGTAGGGTCCTGCCCCTGGGGAACAATCACCTCCTGCACCAGTACAGGTGAGGGGGGACCTGCTGGGAAGCAGCTCTGTGGAGAAGGACCTGGGAGTGCTGATGGACAAGTTCACCAAGAGCCAAAATGTGCCCTCAGGGCCAAGAAGGTCAATGGACTCCTGGGGTGGATGAGGAAGAGTGTGGCCAGCAGGCTGTAGGAGGTTCTCCTAGCCCTCTGCTCTGCCTTAGTGAGGCCACATCTGAATACTGGCTCCAGTTCTGGGCTCCCCAGGTCAAGAGGAACAGGGAACTGCTGGAGAGAGTGCAGCAGAGGCTACAAAGCTGCTGAGGGGCCTGGAGCAGCTCTGGGAGGAGCAAAGGCTGAGAGCCCTGGGGGTGCTGAGCCTGCAGAAGAGCAGCCCCAGAGGGGAGCTGAGCAATGCTCAGCAAGAGATAAAGGAGCTGTGGGGAGCAAGAGGCTGGGGCCAGACTCTGCTCAGTGGTGCCCAGGCACAGCACAAGGGGCAGTGGGCACGAACTGGCACCCAGGAGGTTCCATGTGAAGAGGAGGAGAAAGTTGTTTGGTGTGAGGGTGCTGGAGGCCTGGAGCAGGCTGCCCAGAGAGGTTGTGGAGTCTCCTTGTGTGGAGAGCTTCCAACCCCCCTGGGCATTGTGCTGCTGGGCAAGCTGCTGTGGGTGCCCTGCTGGAGCAGGGGGCTTGGACTGGCTGAGCTCCTGAGGCCCCTTCCAACCCCTCCCACTCTGTGATGCTGTGATGCTGGTGAGTGATGAATCCCTGCTCCATAGCTGGGCCTGAGCTGTTCCAGGGCTGTCAAGGAATCTTGGTTTGGGGTTTTTTTTTTTTTTTCCTTCCCTCCTGTTCTTTTCTTTCACTTCTCTGTCCCTCCTAACTAATTATCCCATTAGGACAGAACCATATTTTCTGCTCCCAGAGCCTTGCTCTTTTCACTACCACAGAAAGCCCTCTTCAGGCAGAGCTTTTGGGGTTTTTTTTCCCCCCTTTTTTTTTTTTTTTTTTTTAAGGGAATAAAAATAAGCCCCCCCCAAAAAAAAACCACGATTCCAAATCCCTGGCAAATCATTCTCCCATCTCAGAGTCGAGAGGAGCAGCAGCATTCATTTCCTTTCCATTTCTGCACACAGAAACCACTTCCCAGCTCTGGTCCAGCCCCAGCTGGCTCAGCGAGCTGGAGCAATGTGCAGTCAGATGTTAAGTATGAGCAAAGAGTGCCTGGGGCTGAGGCAGCCTGGGGATGGAACTGGAGGGGGCTGGGGGCAGCCACATCACAGGCAGGGATGGGGCTCCTGTGGGACACAGGGAGGTGGGAGGGGGTGCTGCTTTCCTCTCCAGGTGGTTTCTGTGCCCCCCCCGGGAAAGTGGCTTTCGTGGCATTCCTTTGCTGGTCTCTTCCTTGGAGAATCAGAGGGTGGGTTGGACTGGATGAGGTCTTAGAGATCATCCACTTCCAACCCCTGCCACGGGCAGGGACACCTCCCACCAGCCCAGCTTGCTCAAGGCCTCATCCAGCCCAGCCTTCAACACCTCCATGGAGGAGGCAGCCACAGCCTCCCTGGGCAACCTGTGCCAGTGTCTCCTCACCCTCACTGCAAAGAATTCCTCATCTCCAGTCTCAGTCTGCTCCCTCCCGGCTCAAAGCCATCATCCCTCATCCTGGCACTCCCAGCCCTTGTCACAAGGCCCTCCCCAGCTCTCCTGGAGCCCCTTCAGGTACTGGAAGGCTGCTCTGAGGTCTCCCTGGAGCTTTCCCTTCCCCAGGCTGCACAGCAACAACTCTCTCAGCCTGTCCCCACAGGGTCGATTCTCCAGCTCTCTGATCATCTTCATGATCCTCCTCTGTACCCTCTACCAGCAGTTCCAGGTCCTCCTCATGCTGGGGGCACCAGAACTGGAGGCAGTGCTTCAGGTGAGGTCTCATCAGAGCAGAGCAGAGGGAGAGAATCCCCTCAACTGGCCTGCAGGTCACACTCCTCTTGATGCAGCCCAGGATGTGGCTGGCTTCTTGTGCCACCAGAGCACATCAAGCAGCAGGATGGGGCAGGAGCTGGTTTGCTGCCTGCTGATGTGCACCTCCTCCACTCCAGCAGCACCATGCTCTTGGGGAGGCAGGAGAGGCAGGAGGAGCAGGAGGAAGAGTCCTGCTCCTAACCTGAGCTGGCAGAGATCAGGAGCAGGGCTGATATAAACACAGCCCTTACCCTGCCTGCCTCCCCCATCCCATCAGCTCCCCCACCTGCCACACCAAGGGGCAAGGAATGGCATCCCTGTCCTGTCCTACCCTGCCCAGAGCTGCCTGCAGCAGCCACAGCTTTAGTCAGTAAATTCTGGAGTCTGTTTTTCCTGTGCTGCTCTGAATCTGCACTCAGGGCCAGCCCCTGGAACTGCACTCAGGGCCAGCCCCTGGAGCTGGCTCTGGTGACCTGCCTGCACACCTCGCTGGGGTCATTTTCACCTCACTGAGCTCATCTGCTGCAGAGCCACCTGAAAGCTTTCCCACAGGGCCATGCCAAGCACTGTGCACAAGTTCAGGCAGATGCAGTCTGCTGCATTCTCCTTCCAGCTGATAAATAAATATATAACTTGCAGCACTTATCTCCCCCCAACGAGACAGCAGGGTCCTCTCTCCTGAGCTCCCCCTGCTACAGCCACAGTGCATTTGATCCCCTGGCATATCTCATCATGCTGGGGTTGGAAGGGGCCTCTGGAGCTCAGCCAGTCCAAGCCCCTGCTCCAGCAGGGCACCCACAGCAGCTTGCCCAGCAGCACAATGCCCAGGGGGGTTGGAAGCTCTCCACACAAGGAGACTCCACAACCTCTCTGGGCAGCCTGATCCAGGCCTCCAGCACCCTCACACCAAACAACTTTCTCCTCCTCTTCACATGGAACCTCCTGGGTGCCAGTCTGTGCCCAGTGCCCCTTGTGCTGTGCCTGGGCACCACTGAGCAGAGTCAGGCCCCAACCTCTTGCCCCCCACAGCTCCTTTAGCTCTTGCTGAGCATTGCTCAGCTCCCCTCTGGGGCTGCTGTTCTCTGGGCTCAGCACCCCCAGGGCTCTCAGCCTTTGCTCTTCCCAGAGCTGCTCCAGGCCCCTCAGCAGCTTTGTGGCCTCTGCTGGACTCTCTCCAGCAGTTCCCTGTCCCTCTTGACCTGGGGAGCCCAGAACTGGCCCCAGTGCTCCAGCTGTGACCTCACCAGGGTAGAGCAGAGGGGCAGGAGAACCTCCCTTGACCTGCTGGCCACACTCTTCTTAATGCACCCATGGTCCTGAGCCTGTCTTTCTCTTACCCTCTCCTCTGTCCTCAACCCTACACCTTACTCCAGGGCAGCATAAAGTCTAGCAGGACTTTGGAGGTAATTTTTCCTTCCTCCTTAGCAGCAAAGCTTTTGTTCTTCAGTCAGATGCCACTAATTGGATTATATCCGTTTATTAACAATAATTCCATCCTCCTCCACACACCTGGGACCTTGTACCCCACATCACTGCTCCTCTGTAGAGCTTCCATGACCCTGCTTCAACTGCAGAGGGACAGCTCAGACATGCTCTGGAGATGAGCCAGGGAAGGGCAAGGAAGATGGGGAAGGAGAAGAGATCTGGTGAGGAGCAGCTGAGGGACCTGGGGTTGCTCAGTCTGGAGGAAAGGAGGCTGAGGGGAGACCTCATTGCTCTCTACAGCTCCCTGAAAGGAGGTTGAGGCCAGGTGGGGGTTGGGCTCTTCTCCCTGGTATCAGGTGATGGAATGAGAGGCAGTGGCCTGAAACTCTGCCAGGGGAGGGCGAGGTTGGAGATTAGGAAGAAGATCTTTGCTGCCAGAGTGTTCAGGGACTGGCACAGGCTGCCCTCCCCATGCCCGGAGGTGTTCAAGGAGCCTGGGGCCATGGCTTGGTGCCCATGGTGGGGTTGGGTTGCTGGTTGGACTGGCTGATCCCAAAGGCCTTTTCCAACTGAAACCATTCTACAATTCCACCACCCCCCAGGCTTCAAATCCTCTTGGAACTCACTTTAGAAGTTGTCTACAGGATCTCTCTTTCCCTGCCTTGCTGTGACTTTCCTGCCTGGCAGCTTGTCTGCAGAGCTTGGTGAGGGGCTGCTCCTTGGCTGCCTGGCACAGGGGTTGGCACCACCTTTCCTAGCAGGGCCACCATCTGGATTGTGGCTTAGAAGATCCTTTCTCCCCTGCTCCTGCAGGGAAATTACTTTCTCCTGGATGTGCTGATGCACAGCTAATTTGCCTGTGGACCCAGCAGATTTGCAGCCAGCAGGCTGCCCAGGTCGGTGCCAGGGAGCAGAGTGTCATGCCAGGGCGTTTCTAACATCTTCTGAGTGATGAAGCTTTGCTCTTGGAGAGGCACCTGGTGCCTTCAATCCTTCATGGGCACCCCTGGACGGGGAGAAGACACCAGCAGACCCCTGCTGCACCCACCCTGGCAGCAGGGAGAGCTGCAAGCAGGACCCCTCCTCTCTGCCAAGCACTTTTGGGCCCCAATGTGCTCCACCCCTTCCCCAGCAAAGGGCTTTTTGCTCTTCAGCCTTTTTCTAACCCACCTGCCATGAGCAACCCACTGTGGCAGCCCATGCACAGCTCCTGCAGACCACCAGCTTTGCAAGCTGGGCTTGGACACCACAGCTCACAGTATCACAGAACACTAGATGTTGGAAGGGACCTCCAGGGATGGGATCATCAGGTCCAAACCCCCTGCCAAAGCAGCATCACCCAGGGTAGTCTGCACAGGAGTGCATCCAGGTGGGGTTGGAAAGGCTCCAGAGAAGGAGACTCCACAACCTCTCTGGGCAGCCTGCTCCAGGCCTCTGTCACCCTCACTGCTAAGAAGCCTCTCCTCATGTTGAGGTGAAACCTTCTCTGTTCAAGTTTGTCTCCATTGGTCCTTGTCTCACTCCTGTGCACCACCCAACAGAGCCTGGCCCCCTCCCCTTGCCCCCCACCCCTCAGCTATTGATAGGCATTGATCAGATCCCTCTCAGCCTTCTCCTCTCCAGACTAAACAGCCCCAGGGCTCTCAGTCTCTCTTCACAGGGGAGATGCTCAAGTCCCCAAATCCTCCTCCTGGCTCTCCCTTGGACTCTCTCCAGCAGGTCTCTGTCTCTCTTGAACTGGAGAGCCCAGAGCTGGACCCAGGATTGCAGCTGTGGTCTCAGCAGGGCAGAGCAGAGGGGGAGCAGAACCTCCCTGGCCCTGCTGGCCACACTTCTCTGAATGCAGCCCAGGACCCCATTGTCTCTCTTGGCCACCAGGGCACTTTGCTGTCCCATGCAGACCTTGCTGCCCACCAGCACCCCAAGCTCTTTCTCCATGGAGCTGCTCTCCAGCAGGGCAGCCTCTAACCTGTCTTTGCTGTTTTTCTTCCCCAGATCAGAGAGAGAGAAAGCTGTGCTGACCCCCAGTGAGGACTAAGGCCCTGGGGAGATTGGCCAAGTGGCTGTCACCAACAGCTCTGCAGCTATTCCTGCCAAAGCCAAGCAGCATTAAGAGGTCCTCTGGAAGCAGAGCAGCTGACTCTCAGTCAGGAAGCAAGCTCAGCAAAGCCCTCGACCCTGCTGTTTTTGGACTCCAAGAGGTGCTTCTGTCTCTACAGATTTCCACTCACCCAGATGGGTTTTGTCCTCAGCATCACCACATCTGGTAGATGTCGTTTCCAGCCATAGTGGGATTCTCATCCTCCCAGAGAGCTGCTTCGCCTGAGGAAGCACCAAGCCCAGCTGCAAACCCCATCCTAGACCACTCAGTTCTCCACCTTGAAGCTCCTCTCTAGAAAAGTGTGGTGGGTTGAAAATACACACACACACACACACACACCCCCAGCATTTCATTTGTCAGCCCAGCTGAGGTGGAAGCAAAAGAAATCTACAAGCAAACCTGCAGCCTGCAGTGGAGAGCAATGAGTAGGTACAGAAGCCACAGCATTTGACAGCATTTAGAGGGATTTGCCATTCATGAACAGCACAAGGACCCCTCCCTGGTCAAAGACCAGGGAGGCTAATAGCTTCTCCCTCCCTGCCTCCCCTCACCCCCTGTACATAAAAGGGGCAACAGAAAGGAGCAGAGAGATGTCAGAACTTGGCCAGAGCAATGCAGCCAACGTCAGGCAGAAGCCACTTAGTATCTCCCAGCCCCAGGAAGTGAGGAGAGAGGGAAATTATTTACACCACTAGCTTAAGTCCATTGTTTCTCCAACGGGACTGTGTAGAACTCTCATTCTTCCCCTTTTTCCACCCACTAGTGATTTATTGACATTTGACTCCTTCCTGCTCAAGATCTGTGAAACGCTTTTAAAGGCATAGCCTAAAGCCACCAGGAAAAGCAAAGTCCCAGCAGCAGCCTGGAGTAAACAACCAGCAGGTTATGAAGCCCTCTCTGATTTTCCAGCACCTCCACCAGCCTGGTTCAGCTCGAGCTGAGCCTGCCTGAGAAGCTGAGGGTTCACCTAAATACCACATCCCCTGGCATGCAGACACATCAAGACCCTCTTCTGCTCCTGCTTGGCATTTGTGCTCCCCTTAACTCCTGATCACAGCCACGGCTCCCAGCTGGCCTGAGGGGAAATGTTTGTGGTGTGATCTTCAGTTAGGAGATGGCAGGTTGGCAGGTTGCCCCCCAACTCCTGCACAGGGACGCAGCAGGAGGTACTCAAGGGGTGGAGAGCTGTAGGGTGAACTGGAAGGCAGTAGGAGAGGACCTGCTGGTCCTCTCAGAGGGTGAAACCCAGAGGAGGCTGAAGAAGAAGAAGAGAGCACAGCCCAGGTCTCAGCCTGTCCAGCTCTGCTTGGACGGCAGCACAGCCTGAGGGGTGTCAGCCACCCCCCAGTTTGATATCATCAGGAAGGAAGAGAGCACATCCCACTGTGAGCAGCTGGAGGGAGACGGATAGAGCAGTCCAAGGCACAGCTAACCAACAGCCACTGGAAGTAAGGAGCAGAGTAGAGATCCATAGAATCATCAAGTGGTTTGGGTGGGAAGTGATCTTCAAAGCTCACCCAGTCCAACCCCCCTGCAGCCAGCAGGGACATCTGCAACTAGAGCAGGTTGCTTACAGCACCAACCAACCTCACCTGCAATGATTCCACCTCCAACCTAAACTTCTCTTGATGCAGCTTGAGACTGTGTCCTCTCCTGTCACTGGCTGCCTGGGAGAAGAGACCAACCCCCACCTGGCTGCAACCTCCCTTCAGGGAGTTGTAGAGAGCAAGAAGGTCTCCCCTGAGCCTCCTCTTCTCCAGGCCAAGCAACCCCAGCTCCCTCAGCCTCTCCTCACAGGGCTGTGCTCCAGACCCCTCCCCAGCCTCATTGCCCTTCTCTGGACATGTTCCAGTATCTCAATGTCCTTCCTAAACTGAGGAGCCCAGAACTGGACACAGGACTCAAGGTGTGGCCTAACCAGTGCTGAGCACAGGGCAGAATGAGCTCCCTGCTCCTGCTGGCCACACTGTTCCTGATGCAGGCCAGGATGCCACTGGCCTTCTTGGCCACCTGGGCGCACTGCTGGCTCATGTTCAGCTGCTCTCAACCAGCACCCCCAGGTCCCTCTCTGCCTGGCAGCTCTCCAGCCACTCTGACCCCAGCCTGTAGCTGCCTGGGGTTGTTGTGGCCAAAGTGCAGCACCTGGCACTTGGACTTGTTGAATGCCAACCTGCTGGACTCTTCCCATCTGTCCAGCCTGGCAAGGTCCCTCTGCAGAGCTCTGCTACCCTCTAACAGATCAATTCCTGCCCCCAGCTTGGTGTCATCTGCAAACTTACTGGTGATGGACTCAATGCCCTCATTTAGATCATCAATAATGAACAGGATGAGGCCCAGCACTGATCCCTGGGGGACACCACTGGTGCCTGGCTGCCAGCTGGATGTGGCACCATTCACCACCACTCTCTGGGCTCAGCCCTCCAGCCAGTTCTAACCCAGCTCAGAGTGCTGCTGCCCAAGCCAGGGGCTGACAGCTTGGCCAGGAGCTTGCTGGGGTGGGGTGGGGGGACAGTGTCAAAGGCCTTGCTGAAGTCCAGGTAGATTATGTCCCTTCTTAACATGACAAAGCATGAAGGGAACTCGAAGAGCAAGGGAATGCAGAACCTGTAAGGGAAAGAGCTGGGCTCTTTGGGGCTTTTCTTTTTCTCCCCTTCAGTAATTGGACAAAAGATGTTTGTTCTACTAGGAGACCTCGTGGCACCAGTCAAAGCAGGTGAAACTGAGTGTAATGCTCTCATTAGGGCATGGAGATATTTTTATGCACATCTGAAAAATGTCTTTTCTAATAGATTCTGAGAGCCTGCATGGGGGTGAAAAGTTCCATGAATAAAGGCAGCTAAAAGCTTTCCCTTTGGTTTTCCCCCTGCTTGGTGCTCTCCTGCCCCCTTCTCCAGGTCGCTGGGCACCCGAGGGCATGTGGGTAGGTAGCCAGGAGAGAGGGAAGCCCTGGAGCACACCAAAACAAGAGGGGGAGGAATGCTCAAAATGCCAGTGCCAACAGCGGCCCAGGTGCCTGGGTGGTGGCCACGGCAGCTCTCCAGCTCTGTCACATTTTGAAGTTGTCACTTGAAAACCCTTTGAATAGGGAAAGCTTTGCCTCTCCAGGAGAGCCCAGCTTTGATCCTCTGGGGGAAATCAAGCAGCTATTGCAAAGATGCAAATGGATGAGATTCCAGCACCTGGTGTGTTCATGCTTAGGGAGTAGATTAAGAAATCATAACATCTAAGAGCACTCCCAGCAGTGGGGAACCTGACCAAATTGTTCCTGTGTGCTCTCTTCCCCAGAATCAGCAAGATCTGAAGGGTTTTTTTCCTTCCTCTTTGCTGAGCTCCCTGCTTCTCAGCCCCCAGCGCAGGCAACTGAGAGAGCATCGCAGCGTGGAGAGCCGCTTTGCAGTGGGGCTTCCTAGGCAAGCAGCATGCAGCCCCCTCCTTGCCTCTTCTGAGGGATTTCTCAGCCCAAAAGCTGGGCTTTATCCGGCTGTCAAGGGGCAGGTTTCACTTGGTAAGCAGAGCCCCTCCCCAAATCACAGTCTGGCAGCAGGTTCAGCTCTCCCTTGACCGCTGTGCCCTGAGACGTGGCTCCCTCTGCCCTGCTCTGCTTACAGCCAACTGGGTGACACCGAGTTCCCACCCCAAACCTCCATGGAAATGCCTGTGCCTGGCTCCTCCTTGTGATCCCAAGGGCTGCAAGCTTTGGGAGTCTCCCTGGGCATCTGTCTGTCCCCACCCCCAGGGGGATCAACACCTCACTGAACTCAGCAAGCACTGAGAGCTGCACAACACAAGAGGTCTACAGCATGTCCTGCCAGGTCCTCCTGGGAGATCATAGAATCATAGACTCACAGAAGTGACAGGGTTGGAAGGGATCAGGCAGTCCCAACCCCCTGCCATGGCCAGGGACACCTCACACTGCAGCAGCTTGCTCACAGCCACATCCGGCCTGGCTGCAAACACCTCCAGGGGTGAGGCTGCCACCACCTCCCTGGGCAACCTGTGCCAGGCTCTCACCACCCTCATGGGGAACAACTGCTTCCTAACATCCAATCTCAATCTCCCCACTTCTAGTTTTGCTCCATTCCCCCCAGTCCTATCACTCCCTGACACCCTCAGAAGTCCCTCCCCAGCTTTCTTGGAGCCCCCTGCAGATCCTGCAAGGCCACAAGAAGGTCTCCTCGGAGCCTTCTCCTCTCCAGCCTGCACAACCCCAACTCTCTCAGGCTGTCTCCAGAGCAGAGCAGCTCCAGCCCTCTGCTCCTCCTCGTGGCCCTTCTCTGGACCCCTTCCAGCACCTCCAGATCCTTCCTGCCCTAGGGGCTCCAGAACTGGACACAGTGCTCCAGCAGTGTGGAGCAGAGGGGCAGAATCCCCTCCCTCACCTGCTGGCCACACTTCTCTTGCTGCAGCCCAGGCTCTGCTTGGCTCTCTGGGCTGCAAGTGCTCACTGCTGGCTCCTGTTGAGCTTCTCCTCCCCCAGCACCCCCAAACCTTTCCCCCAGGGCTGCTCTCCAGCCAGTCCCTGCCCAGCCTATCTCAGTGCCTGGGTCTGCCCTGAGCCAGCTGCAGGACACACAAAGGTATGGGATTTCAACACACAAAGGTATGGGACCCCAAGGCTGCTCATAGAACCACAGAATGCATCAGGTTGGAAGGGACACTTGAAGGTCATTTTGTCCAACCCCCTGCAGTGAGCTGGGACATCTTGAACTAGATTAGGCTACCCAGGGCCTCATCAAGCCTGACCTTGAATGTCTGTATGGATGTGGCTTCTCAAGGCAACCTGTTCCAGTGTTTTACCACCCTCACTGTGAAGAACTTCCTCCTAATGTCCACTCAGGCTGGTCATGCCTGACCAGCTTCTCTGAAATACCCATAGAAGATGTAAGTGGGAAACAAGCCATGTGGGGAGACTGGCAGCAGCTAGAAGAGCAGCTAGGGAAGAGCAGGCATGAAACAGCTGGGTCCTGTGACAGGTCTTGTACTTCAGCAATCTCTTCTCAAGGGAAAGAAGCCTTCAGAAGGAGCCAGTGTAGCCTTTCTGATGACTACCTCCATAAAGGCATTAACAGTCCGTGATGGGGCTGGCTCTGCACCTCTTTCAGACAGGGAGGGAAGCTGCCCAAGGGGTTTAGGGATGCCCCTTTGCAACTGAGCCACCCAAAAGCCCCATGCAGAGCATGCACACCAAGCTGCAGGCCCTCTGGGGCTGCCTGCCTCCCAGCAGGCCACTCTGAGCCTCCCCAAAAGCCACTTGTGGAGGTTCATAGGTTCATAGGATGTGAGGGGTGGGAAGGGACCTCTGGAGATCTTCCAGTCCAAGCCCCCTGCCAGAGCAGGACCACAGAACCCAGCACAGGTCACACAGGAACACATCCAGACAGGGCTGGAAAGGCTCCAGAGAAGGAGACTCCACAACCTCTCTGGGCAGCTGCTCCAGGGCTCTGTGAGCCTCACAGGGAAGAAGTTCCTCCTCGTGTTGAGGTGGAACCTCCTGTGCTGGAGTTGCCATCCATTGCCCCTTGGCCTATCCCAGGGTGCAACTGAGCAGAGCCTGTCCCCTCCCTCCTGATCCCCAGCCCTCAGATATTGACAGACATTGATCAGATCCCTCTCAGTCTTCTCCTCCCCAGACTAAACAGCCCCAGGGCTCTCAGCCTCTGCTCACCAGGCAGTGGTCCAGTCCCTTCAGCATCCTTGTAGCCCTCCCTTGGACTCTCTCCAGGAGATCCCTGTCCCTCCTGAACTGTGGAGCCCAGAACTGGATGCAACATTGCAGGTGAGGTCTCAGCAGGGCAGGGCAGAGGGTTGGGATGCCAAGGGTAAGCTCTCCCTGTTGCGGTGAGCAGCGGAGGGAGACCTACTGCTCCCCAGGATGGATGGAAACCAACTTTGCTGCTGACCCCACAGAAGATCCTCTTGGCCTGGTGCTGGGGGTATGAAGGGCAGCTGTCTCCTCCCACCCAGCTTCCAGGCTGACTGAACAGCTCTCCCCCACTCAGGCAGCCACCCTGGCCCTGATGCCGGCTACCTTCTCAGGGGTCAGCATCCGGCCAGCAGCCTGCATTAACACCCAGGCCTCCTGGAGGCACGGAGAGACCGATTAGCTTTTGCCCTGCAGAAAGCAAAGTGGACCTGCTGTAACCTCGTGCTGCTTCCTCAGGAAGGGACCTGGCCAGTGCTTTGTACGTGGAGAGAGCCAGCAGGCAGGGAAGCACTCGGCGCTGACCCACACCCCCACCCCCCCGTGCCGGTACAGTTTGACCTTGGAGCAAGGTCAGCCCCTGCTGCCCCCTGCACACAGCCAGCACCAGGCAAATCCAGGGTGTTCAGTAAATCTCTTGCTCGAGCAGGCTCATTTCTCCTCCAGAAATTCATTTCAGAGGGATTCAGTGGCATTGACAGAGGTGGCAGTGGTAATTTCAGTGCTCATCTTCAGGATGCAGCACTTCATCCTTTCGCCCTACAAGTGGGTTAGATGTGAATTGCTCTGTCCTGCCAGCTGCAGAGCCCAAATTATTCTGGCTGAGGGACACAGGCTGCTCTCACCAGGGCTCAGCTGGCTTTCAGATTGCCCTGGGGTTCACCAGCAGCACGGGGAGCTTACGACTCCAGCACTCATTCCCAGCTCCTGGGGCTGCAAATGACTAAATCCTCAGCAAGCTTCACGCGGGTGCTGGAGCTCCTGACATAAGCTCCGAAGGAAACCGAGACCTCCTCCTCCTCCAGCAGAGCACAGCAAAGACTATGGCACAGAATCACAGAATGGGCTGGGTTGGAAGGGACCTCCAAAGGTCATCCAGTCCAGCCCCCTGCACTCAGCAGGAACATAGAATCAGAATCATGGAATCATAGAATCGGAATCATAGAATCACACAGAATCAGTCAGGGTTGGAAGGGACCGCAAGGATCATCTAGTTCTAACCCCCTGCCATGGGCAGGGACACCCCACACTAGATCAGGCTGGCCACAGCCTCATCCAGCCTGCTCTTAAACACCTCCAGGGATGGGGCCCCAATCACCTCCCTGGACAACCCATTCCAGGGCTTCACCACTCTCATGGGGAAGAACTTCCTCCTCACGTCCAGCCTGAATCTCCCCACCTGCAGCTTCATTCCATTCCCCCTAGTCCTATCACTACCTGAGATCCTGAGAATCACAGACTCACCAAGGTTGGAAAAGACCTCAAAGATCATCAAGTCCAACCTGTCACCACAGACCTCATGACTAGACCATGGCACCAAGTGCCACGTCCAGTCCCCTCTTGAACACCTCCAGGGACGGTGACTCCACCACCTCCCTGGGCAGCCCATCCCAATGGCGAACAACTCTCAGTGAAGAACTTTCTCCTCACCTCCAGCCTAAACTTCCCTGGCACAGCTTGAGACTGTGTCCTCTTGTTCTGGTGCTGCTTGCCTGGGAGAAGAGACCAACCCCTCCTGGCTACAACCTCCCTTCAGGTAGTTGTAGACAGCAATAAGGTCTCCCTGAGCCTCATTAATGCTTCCCCCCCCCCATCTTTGTGTGTTTGTTTATTCTTTTTAGTTTCAGACAAAGCCTCATGAAATACCTGGATGTGTTTAGGTTCTGTTTTCCCCTCTGAGCTTTAAGGATGGTATTCCATTTAGGGTATTTTGAGGGTTTGGTTTCTTTGGGTTTTTTGGGGTTTGTGTTGTTTTCTTTGCATGGTTGGCTGGTTGGATTGGTTTTTTATGGGTTTTTGTGGTTGGTTGGGTTTTGGGGTGTTCTTTCTGGGTTGGTTGGTTTGTTTTTGACAAAGGATCATTAAGATTGCGCTGAGAAGTCCCTCCCCAGCCTTCTTGTAGCCCCCTGCAGATACTGGAAGGCCACAAGAAGGTCTCCTGGGAGCCTTCTCTTCTCCAGACTGAACAGCCCCAACTCTTTCAGTCTGTCTCCAGAGCAGAGCAGCTCCAGCCCTCTGATCATCCTTGTGGCCCTTCTCTGGACACATTCCAGCACCTCCAGATCCCTCTTGTAATGGGAGTACTGGCCACAGTACTCCAGTTGGGGTCTCACCAGAGCTGAGTAGAGGGGGAGAATCACCTCCCTTGCCCTGCTGGCCACACTTCTCTTCATCCTCCACTAGATCAGGCTGCCCAGAGACCTGTCCAGCCTCACCTTGGATATCTCCAGGGATGGAGCCTCAGCCACCTCCCTGGGCAACCTGCCCCTGAGTCTCCATCAGGCTTTAAAAAGTCAGAGGGGAAAGGAGATGAAATGGGTGCTGCTTATTGCCACTGACCTGAGGAGCTGCTGGCAGAAGGAAGGGCTCCCGGTTGAGGCACGAGTCTCTCACACAGTGTCCCCCAAGACTCCTGCAGATGCCTGTAGCCCTTGCACCCAGCACAGTGCAAAGGCCCTGGGGCAAAGCCCAGCTCTACAGCACCATAGAAATGCCAGCTTGGAAAAGACCTTAATGTCATCAAGTCCAGGTAGAACCTAACATGGGCCTGTACACAACTGTTAGACCATGTCCCTGAGCTCCTCATCCAGATGTCTTTTAAACACCTCCAGGGATGGGGACTCCACTGCCTCCCTGGGCAGCTTGGGCCAGTGCCTGATGACCACTTTCAGTGAAGTAACGTTTCCTAATATCCAGCCTGAACCTCCCCTGGTGTAACATGAGGTCATTTGCTGGATGTGGCTCTGGGCAGCTTGATCTAGTGTGAGGATCCCTGTCCATGGCAGAGGGGTTGGAACTGGATGATCCTTGAGGTCCTTTCCAACCCTAACAATTCTATGATCCTATGATTTCCTCTTGTCCTGTCACCAGGGAGAAGAGGCCATCCCTCTCCTCTCTCCAACCTCCTTTCAAAGAGCTGTAGAGAGCAATGAAGTCTCCCCTCAGCCTTCTCTTCTCCAGGCTAAATAACCCCAGGTCCCTCAGCTGCTCCTCATAAAACTTGGGTCTGTGACCCTTCCCCAGCTTTTGTTGCCCTTCTCTGGACCTGCTCCAGCCCCTCAATGTCCTTCTTGGCATGAGGAACCA
Organism: Picus viridis; assembly: GCA_033816785.1. Taxonomy (NCBI): domain Eukaryota; kingdom Metazoa; phylum Chordata; class Aves; order Piciformes; family Picidae; genus Picus; species Picus viridis. The sequence goes on from CM066593.1 coordinate 2,374,160, forward strand.
AAAATGGAACCCAGTACTTGAAGTGTGGCCTCACCAGTTGCCCTGTACAGGGGTAAGACCTGTCCTCAGTTCTTCAGATGCTCACTAGGAAGACTCAGCACAGGGGCAAATAAGGTGGAGAAGGAAAGCCTGCTTGGACTTGGTTGGCAGGTCCCAGGGAGCTCTGAGTACAACTGGAGCTCATTAGAGGTCTGGAGATGGCTGCAAACCCTGCATAGCAAACAGACTTCTGTGGCAGAAGGGGAGCCACCCTCACTGCTTGTGTCCCACCGTGCAGACCTTTGGAGCTAGCAGCACTCTTTGCACCGATGGGCCCCCTGAAAGTCTGCTTTGGGAGAACTCAGGGTCCCCCCAGAACTGCTGGGCAGAAAATTGGAGAGCTGCAGGGCAGTGTCTCCTCAGAGCCACCCATCTCTCTGGTCCATACCTGTCACTTGTTCCTTGCTGTGTCCCTGCTGCTGCTGCTCCCTTCCCAAAGGCACAGGCTGGCATGGGCTGGCAGTTCTGCAACCCCACACTCAACACAGCTGCCCACCCCTCCCTCTCCAGCCAGGTGGCCTGGTCCTCATGGGGCTGGTACAGCACTTCTGGACTGCATTCAGAGTCCACACCACAACCTCTGCACTGAACAGTGCCCAGGCTGCCCAGGGCAGGCCTGAGGGAACTCTTTGCCTTGTAGGTATGGGAGGCTTTCCACCCATGGTCCTAAGTGTGCTTGGGGCAGCTCAGGACCTGGAGGACTTTGATGAGAAACCCCTCGAGATGCTGTGTCCTTCGGCAGCCAGGCTCGAACTGTGATTGCTTCAGCCTGCAGCCAAGCAAGGAGGGAGGCAGTGGCAGGCTGAAGTGCGCGGTGCAGCCCCGGGAGGCGAGCAGTTTCAGCAAGCACATCGCTGCACGTTAAGCCCTCGCTGTCCCTGCAGCTCCCCCCAGGAGGGCTGCTGGCAAGCGGATTGCACAACAGCGAGGAGCAGAGGGAGGAGCTGAGGGCTCCAGAGACGCAGGTTTGTGCTTCTGCTGGCTACCAGCCAGCACACCTCCCTTCCTCGGCCACTGCCCCCCCCCCCCCCCCCCCCCGAGAAAGAGGGAATCTGCTCCTCCAGCACAGCACAAGATCTGCTGCCCCAGCTCCATGCCCTGTCACGCCCAGGCTGAGGAGCCACCCGGCCCTGGGGTGATGGATGGGGTCACAGCAGGAAGTGGAGGGGGCTGGTCCCATGCCACACGCCAACACGCTCAGTGCTGCCAAGCATCCAGCTTCTTCTCCCAGAAATGTGATGCACATGAAGAGTCTCCCTCTGGTCCCTTGGGAAGGGCAAGGTGTTCAGACAACACACCAGAGCAGTGGGGACAGAGTGCCAGGAGGACAAGGTCGGGTGAAGCAGCCCAGAGGCACTTCCAAGGAGTGCTGCACTGGTGGCACAAGCTCTGCAGGGTGCAGAAGGCCGTGCTGGAATTTCACAGGGTAGGGCTCACACATGGCCAACAAATGAGCCTACAGAACACCTGGAGAGCAGGCCAGGCACCAGAGTCCACACCCTGGGCAGCAGCAAAGGGTTTGGCCTCTCTCCAGGCTGACACAGCCCATGCCAGGGCAGTGGGCTGAAGGTGATGGCTTTGACAGAGCATGGGTTACCCAAATCAGGCTGCCCCCTGTGCCTTCAAGAGGAGAGGGTCATAGAATCACAGGATGTTAGGGGTTGGAAGGGACCTCTGGAGATCTTCCAGTCCAACCCCCTGCCAGAGCAGGACCAGAGAACCCAGCACAGGGCACACAGGAACACATCCAGACAGGGCTGGAAAGGCTCCAGAGGAGACTCCACAACCTCTCTGGGCAGCCTGCTCCAGGGCTCTGTGACCCTCACAGTGAAGAAGTTCCTCCTCCTGTTGAGGTGGAACCTCCTGTGCTGCAGTTTATATCCATTGCCCCTTGTCCTATCCCAGGGTGCAACTGAGCAGAGCCTGTCCCCTCCCTCTTGACCCCCAGCCCTCAGATATTTATAAACATGTATTAAATCCCCTCTCAGTCTTCTCCTCTCCAGACTAACCACCCCCAGGGCTCTCAGCCTCTCCTCACCAGGCAGTGCTGCAGTCCCTTCATCATCCTCATAGCCCTCCCTTGGACTCAGCTGCCCAGAACTGGATGCAATACTCCAGGTGAGGTCTCACCAGGGCAGAGTAGAGGGGGAGAAGAACCTCCTTGGATCTGCTGGACACACTCCTCTGAATGCAGCCCAGGACCCCATTGGCCTTCCTGGCCACAAGGGCACATCACAGAATCATTTCAGCTGGAAAAGACCTTTAATAGCACCAAATCCAACCTTTATGTAACTCTAATGCCCCCTTCTTTTGCTGTAAGCTGTGTCCTTCACATCCTGCCCATGTCCCTGAAGTAAGGTCCTGCTACCACAAGAGAGGCATGAGCTGGGGTCCCTGCTCAGTGCCAGCTTCCATGCTCCCTGTCCCTCGGTAGAGTCCAAGGGCTGCTCCCCACAGCCACCCTGCTTCTTCTGGTGACCAGTGTACAGCAGGCTGCAGCTGCAGGGGCTACCTAAAAATAGCAAAGCACAATGTCTGCTGTGAGGCATTTCCTCCTCTCTCCCTTCCTCCAGCCTCCTGGTCTGTCCCTCCTTCTGTCCCGTCCTACTTAGTCCCTCCAGCTCTTCCTTTTTCTTACTCAGCTCCCACCACACCCAAGACTGGGCAGCGCCTGCACGAGTCCTGCCCTCATCTTCCTCCTTGCCCCGCTGCTTTCCATCGTGCTCCTCAAGGTCTCTGCACACTGTTATGTGATCCACATCCTCCTTGGGGATGTAGGGAAGCCGGGGAGAGGCCTCTTCCTGCCCCTGCCTTCAATTCCTCTGGGCCTGCAACACACAATAGCAGCGACTACAAACTCCTGCCTGGTAGGCTGAGTGCTTTCTGCCCAAGGCTATTGCTCTCCAGGTGTTCCACTGCCATTGAATTTGGCTGCGGGGTTATTTTCCTCACAATGCATTCATCAGGGCTGCTCTGCTTTTGTGGCTTCCTTACCCACAGCTCCAGTCTCTCAGGTCCCTTTGTGTTTCGCTTCACACCGGAGTTTGCATCTTCTCCCGGTTCGGCTTTATCTGCAAATGTAATTAGCGAGCTGCAAACTCTCCCTTCTTTGCATCGCTACTGCTCCTCCGCTTCGACTTTAGCTCTCTTCCCACCCCCCCCCCCCCGCTTCCCCCGCGACTCCTGGCTGTCGAGGGACATCAAAAGGCGGTTGTGATCCGCGCGGGGCTGAGAAGGTTAACCCACAGACCAGAGCCAGGGAAATGATTTATTTCCATGCTCCCTATTTTTGGGCAACTTGCTTTCTGGAAGATGCACCAGCTGGTTGCCAGGCTGCAGGCTGCGTGTCAGTCACACCTTGGAGCACGGCTGAACCGCGGCTGCTCGGCAGCCAGCGCCGCCAGCCCCGGGCCCCAGCGCCTTTGCGTCCGGGCTGAGTCACATTCTCCAAGGCATCTGACGCACCTTCGGTGCCGAGATCTGCCCTCGACTCCAAGCATCAGCCAGCATTAATCTGAGCCACCAGAGCGGGCTGGGGGGAGAGGGTCTGGTGCTGAAAGTGAATCACAGAGTGCAAGGGGTTGGAAGGGACCTCTGGAAACTGAACGCCCCTGCCAGGGGAGGTCACACGGGAACACATCCAGGTGGGTTTGGAATGCCTCCAGAGATGGAGACTCCACCACCTCCCTGGGCAGCCTGCTCCAGGGCTCCAGCACTCTTCCAACACAGTCTCAAGCTGCACCAGGGGAAGTTGAGGCTGGAGGTGAGGAGAAAGTTCTTCACCGAGAGAGTCGTTGGCCATTGGAATGTGCTGCCTGGGGAGGTGGTGGAGTCACCGTCCCTGGAGGTGTCCAGGAGGGGATTGGATGTGGCACTTGGTGCCACGGTCTAGTCATGAGGTCTGTGGTGACAGGTTGGACTCGATGATCTTTGAGGTCTCTTCCAACCTTGGTGATAGTGTGATACTGTGAACTAAAGAAGCTGCTCTTCATGTTTAGGTGCATTCAAGTTTGTGGCCAGTACCCCTTGTTCTGTCACTGGGCACCACTGAACAAAGCCTGGTCCCATCCTTCTGACACCCACCCTTGAAGCATTCACAGAATCACAGAATCATCAAGGTTGGAAGAGACCTCAAAGATCATCAAGTCCAACCTGCCACCACAGACTTCATGACCAAACCATGGCACCAAGTGCCACATCCAGTCCCCTCTTGAACACCTCCAGGGACAGTGACTCCACCACCTCCCTGGGCAGCACATTCCAATGGCGAATGACTCTCTCAGGGAAGAACTTTCTCCTCACCTCCAGCCTAAACCTCCCCTGGTGCAGCTTGAGACTGTGTCCTCTTGTTCTGTATTGATCAGCATTGATGAGATCCCCGCCCTGAGGCTGCCCTCTTCCGCACCGAGCAGCCCCAATCCTCATCACCGAGGTTTTTCTAGTCCCCTCCCTCAGCATCAGGCTACGAGGAGAAGCAGGCAGCAAAGGGTTAACATTCTGCATTCCCACCAGGGCCCCTTAGCACAGGGAGTGATAAGCAAGGCTGGAGCCTGGAAGAGTTTGTACCAGGATTTTTTGGAGCAGCTATTATTTCCAAAAATACGAAGTCATTCCTTTGAAGGGAAGGGGGAAAAAAAGAAAAGAAAAGAAAAGAAAGAAAGGAAGGAAAGAAAAGAAAAACAGAAGAGCTCTAATCTCCTCGCTGCAGAGTTTCACCTTCTGCTTCTCAGCCTTTCTCCAGCACCCAGGAGCAAGGCAGCAGGGGGAGGGTGGTGCAGGTCACCCTTGGCACGGGCAACCACACCACCCTCAGAGCAGAGGGACGAGGTTGGCATCCCAGGAAGGTCCTCAGCTCCAGGACCACAAAGCCCTGTTACAGTGAGGGCTAAATGAAGGTAGGGTTGGACTAGATGATCTTTAAAAGGTCCCTTCCACCCCAAAGTATTTTATCTGTGTGTTCAGGTCAGCCTCATGAGGATCAATAAAGGGGAGGGGCAAGAGCCTGCGCCTGGGTAAGGACAATCCCCACTATCAATCCAGGCTGGGGGGGGGGAGGAGATTGAGAACAGCCCTGTCTGTAGAGGACTTGGGGGTGCTGGTGGGGGAGAAGCTGGGCAGGAGCCAGCAATGGGCACTGGCAGCACGGAAGGCCAAGGACAGCCCGGGCTGCATCCAAAGCAGTGGGGCTGGAGATGGAGAGAGGGCATCCTGCCCCTCTGCTCTGCTTGGGGAGACCTCACCTGCAGGACTGTGTCCAGCTCTGGAGTCCACAACACAGGAAAGACCTGGAGCTGCTGGAGTGTGTCCAGAGGAGACCACAAAGATGATCAGAGGGCTTGAGAACTTCTGCTGTGAGGACAGGCTGAGAGCGTTGGGGCTGTTCAGCCTGGAGAAGACAAGGCTCCAGGGAGACCTCAGAGCAGCCTTCCAGTGCCTGAATGGGCTCCAGGAGAGCTGGGGAGGGACTGTTCAGGAGGGCCTGTGGGGATAGGAGGAGAGGCAATGGTCTGAAACTGGAGCAGGGCAGATTGAGGTTGGCCATCAGGAGGAAGTTCTGCACCATGAGGGTGGTGAGACGCTGGAACAGGCTGCCCAGGGACGTGGTGCAGGCCCCATCCCTGGAGGCATTCGAGGCCAGACTTGCCGTGGCCCCGGGCAGCCTGCTGTAGCTGGAGGTGTCCCTGCTGCCTGCAGAGGTGCTGGACAAGATGACCCTTTGAGGGTCCCTTCCAACCTGACCGATTCTGTGATTCTCCTATCTGGTGCCCAGCCTCTGCACCGAAGCACTTGGGCTCACGGGAGAGGATCCCTGCCCGGCGCTTGCCACCCTTGGGCTGCTGCAGGCTGGCTGGAGGGAGCTGTGCAGAGAGGCTGTGAGCCATGTGAGAGCCCTGCACGCTCCTGCTGCCCTCCCACGCAGCTCCACTGCCAGCTGCACGGCTCAGCCTTCCACTGCCTGACGCCTGGAGCTGCTGAGCAGGGCTGAGGACTGACTCAGCACAGCCTGTCAGCATCCCCTGCTGCAGCATCCCCAGGCCACTGCCAGCATTGCTGTCTCTCTCTCTCTGCCCTCCCCACCACTCCCTCGGAGCTTGCTCCCGCAGCCAGGAATCGCTGCCCACAGCTGAGTAGGTTATGGAAGAGCCAAAGCCCCGGGTGGAGGTGAGTGAGGCAGAGATGCCTCCAGCCTCTGTCCCAGCTTTGTCTCTGTGGTTACCTGGCCGTGGGCAGCACCAAGCCCTTTCTCACAAGGACATCTAGTGGCACCATGACAGACAGCACACTTAACCTTGCCCACTCGGCACCTCGATTTGCCTCAGGTCCTCCTCACCTCTCCCATTAGCCCCTGCTGACCATCCACACGCAGAGCAGGGACATGGTTGGGGTGAGTGGAAAACAGGATCCTACCACTGGTGCCCCAAAAGACCATTGGGACATGGTTGGCCACTGAGATGGGGACATCACCAGGAGCAGGACGTGCCCAGTGCTAGACTGAGATGCTGCCAAAGGGTGCAGAGTCACAAGGGAGAGCTCAGGAGGCTCCTGTCCCCTTGCAGAGCTGTGTGCACACCAAACCAAGGTCTTTTTGGCAAAAAACGACATCCCAGCTATCCAGTGAGCAAGGTGGGATGGTACTGGTGTGGGGGTGTCGTGCTGAGACAGCAGCAGCACTCACCAGGACAACACAGGAGACCTCATTGTCCCATGGGCTAGAGCAACCCAGTTCTTTGCTCCAGCTGCTGTTCAGCCAGAAAGCTGGAGGAAAGGGGAAGGGGGACTTGGGGAAGTTCCTGACCCCTCCACACAAGGGAAAAAACCTTGTAGAGACTGTCTAGAGACAAACATGAGCTTCAGCAGCAACACCTCAGGTGTGCAGGGAGATGGGACACAAGCAGTGAGCACAGCAATGCTGCTCCTACCTCCAGTGCAGCCTTTCCTTTGGTTGGTGGTTTACTTCCTGCTGAGCTTCCAGCAAGCCTGGCAAGTGGGACTGAAGGGGCACCCTGTTCACACCACACCTGTTGGACAAGCAGGCAGAGGTCTAAGACACTCCAGAGCAGAACAAGGAAGGATCTGGAGGTGCTGGAAGGTGTCCAGAGAAGGGCCACGAGGAGGAGCAGAGGGCTGGAGCTGCTCTGCTCTGGAGACAGCCTAAGAGAGTGTTGGGGTTGTGCAGGCTGGAGAGGAGAAGGCTCTGAGGAGACCTTCTTGTGGCCTTGCAGTATCTGCAGGGGGCTCCAAGAAAGCTGGGGAGGGACTTTTGAGGGTGTCAGGGAGGGATAGGACTGGGGGGATGGAGCAAAACTAGAAGTGGGGAGATTGAGATTGGATGTGAGGAAGAAGTTGTTCCCCATGAGGGTGGTGAGAGACTGGCACAGGTTGCCCAGGGAGGTGGTGGCAGCCTCACCCCTGGAGGTGTTTGCAGCCAGGCTGGATGTGGCTGTGAGCAAGCTGCTGCAGTGTGAGGTGTCCCTGGCCAGGGCAGGGGGTTGGAACTGGGTGAGCTTTAACCCAAACCATTCTATGATTCTCTTGTGTCAGAGAGAGTGGAGAGATTGTGTGGATCATATAATCACAGAATTACAGAATCATTCAGGTTGGAAAAGACCTTCAAGATCACCAAGTCCAACCACTAACTCTACTCTGCCATGTCAGCCACCAAGCTCCCAGGGCAGTCTGAATGGCTTCTCAGCCCCATGCCATGCTGGGACCAGTGCCCCAGGGTACTCAAACCAGTGCCCAGGGTACTCAAACCAGTGCCCCAGGGTACTCAGACCAATACCCCAGGGTACTCAAACCAGTGCCCCAGGGTACTCAGACCAATACCCCAGGGTACTCAAACCAGTGCCCAGGGTACTCAAACCAGTGCCCCAGGGTACTCAAACCAGTGCCCAGGGTACTCAAACCAGTGCCCCAGGGTACTCAAACCAGTGCCCCAGGGTACTCAGACCAATACCCCAGGGTATTCAAACCAATACTCCAGGGTATTCAAACCAGTACCCCAGGGTACTCAAACCAGTGCCCCAGGGTACTCAGACCAATACCCCAGGGTATTCAAACCAGTGCCCAGGGTACTCAAACCAGTGCCCCAGGGTACTCAGACCAATACCCCAGGGTATTCAAACCAGTACCCCAGGGTACTCAAACCAGTGCCCCAGGGTACTCAAACCAGTGCCCCAGGGTACTCAGACCAATACCCCAGGGTATTCAAACCAGTACCCCAGGGTACTCAAACCAGTGCCCCAGGGTACTCAGACCAATACCCCAGGGTATTCAAACCAGTACCCCAGGGTACTCAAACCAGCGCCCCAGGGTGCTGGATGATCCTCAAGGTCCCTTCCCACCCCAGCCACCTCTGGAAATGAGTGCAGCCACGGAAGGAGCAGGGCTGTGCTCCGGGCACCTCCCCACAGCTATTTCCAGAGCAATCCTCTTCAGATTGTAATGACCACGGAGAGCTTGGGCTTGAAGAGCATTTCCATTACAGAAAGGGCACATCATCTCCTGCCTTTATTCAAATGAAAGCAGTAATGAAATCACTGCTGCCTAATACAGATGCACTTGGTCAGAGATGTTCTTGCCTTCTCCTTTTATTTTGGGGTCGGGTTTTGTTGTGTTTCTTTCGCTTCTCTCTTTCATGGTCAGCGTTTGTGCACTGCTGTCAGGAAAAAAATGGCTTTAATTTTTCCATTCTGTTTCAACAACAACCCCCCACCCACCCCCTCCACACTCAACCAACCAACCAACCACCACCACCAACAAAAAAAGAAGCATTATCCACTGAAGAGCTGTGAATTGACTCCATCTAATATCTTAGGAGCCGAGCTAACACCAAATGGCATTCAGCTGCATTTTTAATGCCCCGATGAAGTCATAGAAATCACTAGCTCCGAGCCTGGCCCATCACATTTTTCTTGCTAAAGCACACCCTGGATCTCCCACTCTGCCTCTTTCTCCCCAGAGAACCCAGCTGTCACTTCTTTAATGATTTTTCATTGGCTACCATGAACATTTGGAGGCTTAACATGAGTGATGTGGATGAATGAATTTCCAGACTTTGTTTGGCTTCTCATTTGCAGTGGCAGAATGAGTCTGCTCTGCTGCTGGGGGGTTTGGTTTTCCTTTTTCCACCCCACCCCCTTCCTCACTGGCTCCCAGCACTCAGGTCCTTACTAGTGGCTGTGTGACTGTAATGATGTTCTGGGCTACGTGCAGCTTCCTGGACCAGGTCAAGGTGCGGGAGGGAGGGCAGAGGAGGGCAACGAAGCTCGGGGCAGTGTGGCTGGAAAGCTGCTGGCAGAAAGGGACCTGGGGGTGCTGATGGACAAGCAGCTGAAGAGGAGCCAGCAGTGTGCCCAGGGGGCCAAGAAAGCCAAAGGCATCCTGGCTGGGATCAGCAATGCTGTGTCCAGCAGCAGCAGGGAGGGGATTGTCCCCTGGCACTCAGCTCTGGGGAGGCCACACCTCAAGTGTTGTGTCCGGTTTTGGGCACCTCAGTGCAAGAGAGATGTGGAAGGGCTGGAGCCAGGGCAGAGGAGGGCAAGGAAGCTGGGAAGGGCCTGGAGAACAAATCTGATGAGGAGCTGGGGATGGTTAGTTTGGAGGTGAGAAGGCTGAGGGAAGACCCTCATGGCTCTCTACAGCTACCTGAAAGGAGGTTGTGGAGAGGTTGGTGCTGGTCTCTTCTCACAGGTAATTAGTGATAGAACAAGAGGCAATGGTCTCAAGCTGTGCCTGGATAGGTTTAGACTGGACATTAAGAAGAAGTTTTTCCCAGCAAGAGTGGTCAGGTGTTGGTGGTGGAGTCACCAACCCTGGAGGTGTTTAAAGGTCGTTTGGATGTGGTGCTTGGGGCTGAACTTTGTAGAGTAGGGTTCTGGGTTGGACTTGGTGATCCTGAGGGTCTTTTCCAACCTGGATGCTTCTGTGATTCTGTGATCTGTTTGGACACAAACACATTCTGCAGATGATAATGGCTTGGGTGTGAATTGTTGACCTGCCCAAAGGGAGGGAGGCTCTACAGAGGGACCTGGACAAGCTGGGTCCGTGGGTTGAACCCAGTGGGCTGAGATTCACCAAGGCCAAATGCAGGATCCTGCACTTGGGTCACAACAACCACATGGACACTCCAGACTTGGGGCAGAGTGGCTGGAAACTGCCCAGCAGAGAAAGACCTGGGGGTGCTGATCAACAGCTACTGAAGATGAGCCAGGGTGAGCCCAGGTGGCCAAGCAGGTCACCAGCAGCCTGGTCTGGATCAGCAGTGGTGTGGGCAGCAGGAGCAGGGCAGGGATTGTCTCCCTGTGCTCACCACTGGTGAGGCCACACATTGAGTACTGGGTTCAGTTTTGGGGCTCTCACTCCAAGGAGGACATTGAGGAGCTGGAGCAGGTCCAGAGAAGGGCAAGGAAGCTGGGGAAAGGTCTGGAGAAGAAGTCTTGTGAGGAGTGGCTGAAAGAACTGGGGTTGTTTAGGCTGGAGAAGAGGAGGCTGAGGGGAGACCTCATTGCTCTCTACGACTCCCTGAAAGGAGGCTGCTGGGGGGGGGGTTGGTCTCTTTTTCCAGATAATAAGCCACAGGACAAGAGGAAATGGCCTCAGGTTGCACCAGGGGAAGTTTGGGCTGGCCAGGAGGAACAATTACTTCCTCAAATTGGTTGTCAAAGCCTGGAACAGGCTGCCCAGAGCAGAGATGGAATCATCATCCCTGGAGGGATTTAAAAGCCTTGGAGATGTGGTGCTGAGGGACCTGGCTTAGCAGTGGCCCTTGGTGGTGTTGGGTTAATGGTCAGACTGGAAAAACCTGAGAGGCCTTTTGCAACCTAAACAAGTGCTGTGATTCTCTGATCTCTCCATCCCCCAAGAACAAACCACCCAAGGCTGCTGTGTTGTTCTAGAAGCTGCAGCAGCAGCAGCAGCAACCATTTTGAAAGGCTTTAATTCGTACAGGTTCCTTGGCTGCACCTCCCAGCACAACCCTCTCTGCACCCAGCAGCTCCTCAGGAGGCAGTCAGGTTTCCATCTGTTACACCAAGCCTCCACTGCAGCCTCAGCAGCTTCTTCTGTGCAGGAGGCTGATCTCTCCAGACAGCACTACAGGAAGATATTCTCTTGGCTAGAAGTGCTGGGCAGCCCCTGCTGTGGAGGAAATGGGTTGGGGTTTTTGTTTCTTCAGGGAGCAACTCACTGGAGCAGGAGCTGTTTGCAACCCCCTCTCCTCTCCTAGCAGAGGCAGCTGAGGGTTTGCTCTGAGCAGAGCCTCTGGGGTTGGTGAGTGAGCAAACAATTCAGCTGGGGAGATTTCATTTGGTTCAACAGCAACAACAGCAAAAAACATGAGTGTGTCTCCCAACAGCCTTTTCCTTGTCTCACTCAAAATACTGCAATTTCTCCCCCTCCAACTAGAACACAAGGGAAAGATGTCTGCCTGAAAAGCTGTCCTGCTTCACCCATATCCATCTCCAACCAGAGCTGCCTTCCACCTCAGAGGTCCCAGATGCTACCTGGCAGGCAATGGTCCCCAGGGTCTGCCTCCACCAGAGGGGTTGGATGAGGTGACCTTTGGGAGGTCCTTTCCAAAGCATCCTCTGGCTCTATAAAGGACACAAGCCAGGGCATGGAATTTGCTCCTGCTTCCCTGGCTTTTCTCTTGGCTCTGAAGTGTGTGGACGCAGATCTCCTAGGTGGTGGGTCGTACTCCTGCCCCCTCAGGGCAGCAGATACATAGAATCACAGAATTGTCAGAGCTGGAAGGGACCTCAAGGCTCAGCCAGTCCCAACCCCCCTGCCATGGGCAGGGACACCTCACACTGCAGCAGCTTGCTCACAGCCACATCCAGCCTGGCTGCAAACACCTCCAGGGGTGAGGCTGCCACCACCTCCCTGGGCAACCTGTGCCAGTCTCTCACCACCCTCATGGGCAACAACTTCTTCCTCACATCCAATCTCAATCTCCCCACTTCTAGTTTTGCTCCATTCCCCCCAGTCCTATCCCTCCCTGACACCCTCAGAAGTCCCTCCCCAGCTTTCTTGGAGCCCCCTGCAGATCCTGCAAGGCCACAAGGAGGTCTCCTGGGAGCCTTCTCCTCTCCAGCCTGCACAGCCCCAACTCTCTCAGGCTGTCTCCAGAGCAGAGCAGCTCCAGCCCTCTGCTCCTCCTCGTGGCCCTTCTCTGGACACCTTCCAGCACCTCCAGATCCTTCCTGGCACAGAGGCTCCAGAACTGGACATAGAGCTGCAGCTGTGGTCTGAGCAGAGTGGAGCAGAGGGGGAGAATCACCTCCCTCACCTGCTGGCCACACTTCTCTTGCTGCAGCCCAGGATGTGATTTGCTTTCTGGGCTGCAAGGAGCAAGCAGAGCAGCCCTGCTCTCCTTTGTGACTGTGACAGGAGAGAAATGAAGGAGCTGGCAAGTTGCTCCAGTAACCTGTTCCAGTCTTTCACCACCCTCATTGTGCAGATTCCTCCTGATGTCTGACCTAAATCTCCCTGCTCTGGTTTCAAACCATTGCTCCTCATCCTATCTGGATGTCTAGGGAAGAGAAGGCTGAAAGGGGGTTTAATAAATGTTTATAAGTATCTGAGGGCTGAGGGTCAGGAGGGAGGGGACAGGCTCTGCTCAGTTGCACCCTGGGATAGGACAAGGGGCAGTGGATATAAACTGCAACACAGAAGGTTCCACCTCAAACCAAGGAGGAATTTCTTCCCTGTGAGGCTCACAGAGAACAGGCTGCCCAGAGAGGTTGTGGAGTCTCCTTCTCTGGAGACTCTCCAGCCCTGTTTGGATGTGTTGCTGTGTGCCCTGTGCTGGGTTCTCTGGTCCTGCTCTGGCAGAGGGGTTGGACTCAAAGATCTCCTGAGGTCCCTTCCAACCCCTAACATCCTGTGATCCTATCCCCACAGGCCCTTCTGACCAGTCCCTCTCCAGCCTTCCTGTAGGTCCCCTTCAGATACTGAAATGCTGCTCTAAGGTCTGCCTTGAGCCTTCTCTTCTCCAGGCTAAACAATCCCAACTCTCTCAGTCTCTCCTTGGAGGAGGGATGCTCCAACCTTCTGATAATCTTCACCATCCTCCTGTTGTCGGGAATCATCAAGAGCCAGCTGCTCCCTAAGGGATGGGGAGCCAGGAGCTGAAGCATCTGAACACAGCAGGCAGAGCAACAGGGTTGAAAAGTAGTCCCAGACATATTTAGCAATGAATTGAGCCCAGGGTTCATCCACAGGTCCAGAAGGAGATATAACCACCCAGGACTGAGGTTCATTAGAGGGTCGAGGTCCATCAAAGGTCCAAGGTGCATCCAGGGGGCAGGACCAAAAGAGCTACAGGCTCAGAGGATGTTAGGGATTGGAAGGGACCTCTGGAGATCTTCCAGTCCAACCCCCTGCCAGAGCAGGACCAGAGAACCCAGCACAGGTCACACAGGAACACATCCATACAGGGCTGGAAAGGCTCCAGAGAAGGAGACTCCACAACCTCTCTGGGCTGCCTGTTCCAGCGCTCTGTGAGCCTCACAGAGGTGAAAGCTCCTGTGCTGTAGGTTTACATCCATTGCCCCTTGGCCTATCCCAGGATGCAACTGAGCAGAGCCTGTCCCCTCCCTCCTGACCCCCAGCCCTCAGATATTGATGAAATCCCTCTCAGTCTTCTCCTCTCCAGACTGACCACCCCCAGGGCTCTTAGCCTCTCCTCAACAGGCAGTGCTCCAGTCCCTCAATCATCCTTGTAGCCCTCCCTTGGACTCTCTCCAGCAGATCCCTGTCCCTCTTGAACTGTGGAGCCCAAAACTGGATGCAATATTCTGGGTGAGGTCTCCCCAGGGCAGAGCAGAGGGGGAGGAGAAATTCCCTGGATCTGCTGGACACACTCCTCTGAATGCACAGAGAAACTCTACTGATGTACTCTACAGGGAAGCTCATCTACTTTAGAGCTTAAGGAAAGAAAGAAGGTCCTAGGCTGCCTTTGAATAGGATTCCTGAGCCATGGGCAAGGTGTGGGTGAGGACCCAGGTGAGGCCATTCAGGTCTATCCGTGCAGTCAGTGCCCTGACACCTACCAGGCCCAGCTCCTCTGTGTGATTTTGTTGCCAATGCAATTGGAGACCCTCTGAGATTAGTTTTTCCTGAAGAGTTTTCTTCTAAATGATGAGCATCTGAGCCAATTTCAGCTTGAAATGCACCTTTGGCAGCAGGAGACAATATCCTGATGAGTTCGGTGATCCAGTCAGAGGAGAGGTCAAACAACCCTGATGCCAAAACCAGCATTATCTGAACCCAAGGTGAGTTGGAGGACTGAAGCAGAGAGCATTGCAATAAAAATGAGGGGCATCAACTCCTCCCAGATGCAGGCAGTCTGCAGACACTGGAGAAGCTCTGCCTGATGGAAACCTGACTCTGAAAGGAAACCCACAGACGCTCCCTGAAGCACAGAATGGTTTGGGTTGGAAGGGACCTTCAAGATCATCCACTTCCAACCCCCCTGCCATGGGCAGGGACACCTCCCACCAGCCCAGGTTGCTCAAGGTCTCATCCAGCCTGGCCTTGAGCACCTCCAGGGAGGAGGCAGCCACAGCCTCCCTGGGCAACCTGTGCCAGTGCCTCCCAACCCGTGCCAGTGTCTCCCCACCTGTGCCAGTGCCTCCCCACCTGTGCCAGTGCCTCCCAACCCGTGCCAGTGTCTCCCCACCTGTGCCAGTGCCTCCCCACCTGTGCCAGTGCCTCCCCACCTGTGCCAGTGCCTCCCAACCCGTGCCAGTGCCTCCCCACCTGTGCCAGTGTCTCCCCAGCCTCACTGCCAAGAATTTCTTCCTCATCTCCAGTCTCAATCTCCCCTCTCCCAGCTCAAAGCCATTGTCCCTCCTCCTGGAAGTGTTTAAGAAGAGCCTGGATGAGGCACTCGGAGTCATGGTTTAGTTGATTGGATGGTGTTGGGTGATAGGTTGGACTTGATGATCTCAAAGGTCTTTCCCGACCTGGTTAATTCTGTATCCTGGCACTCCCAGCCCTTGTCATAAATCCCTCCCCAGCTCTCCTGGAACCCCTTCAGGTACTGGAAGGCTGCTCTGAGGTCTCCCTGGAGCCTGCTCTTCTCCAGTGTCCCCAGGGAAGGAGTTCTCCACCCTCACACCCAAAGCAGTGACCTCCAGGAGAGGAAGGAAGTGTGCCCTGAGCTCAAGGCACATCCTCGCCGTGAGATCAGGCAAGAGCCCAGGTCTGAGCAAGCAGGGCAATGGGTGCAGACACCTTGGAGGGGATTTCTCTCCACTTGCACATGGATGAAAGCTGTTGAGCCTCTAACTGATGTTTGGATGAGAGCAAATCTCTCCAATTATCATATGAAGATGGATTCAGCACATCCCTAGGTGAGCGGTTCCAGAAGTTAATTACCTTCCCTCTGAAATGTTTTGTGTCTTAATTCCAATGTGAAAATTCCTCTTGCTTCAGCTCCACCTGTCAGCCACGGAGCCTTGTCTTTGGCTGCTGGATTAAAGGACCCTCTGCTATCAGAAATCTCCTCTCTGGAAGTACTTAAGAGACCATGATCAAGTCACCTCTCAACTTGCTCTCTGATGAGCTAAATAGATGGAAGTCCTTAAGCCTATCGACATCACACAGCAGGTTTTCCAGACCTTTTGCTCATTCTTGCAGCTCTTCTCTGAGCTCCCTCTAATGCTTTTCTTTTTTTTTTTTTTTTTTTTTTTTGGGTCTCTTTTTTCCCCCTTTTTAAAACCCCTGATCAAAGTGTGGATGCCCATCCTACCTCCACAGCCCCTCCAAATACAGAGCTGTCACTTGGGACTGGTGTGCTGCTCCTCCGGCTTCCTAAAGCCCCTCCTGTGCCACTGGTTTTTGCTGCAACATTCCCAAATCTCCTCACATGGCTGATATTCTTTGTTGAAGGCTCTGCAGGGCTGTGCCTTGCACTCCTGAAAGGCACATCCCACCTAAGGAACCAGTTCACAGCTCCATTTGTGCCAGCAGTGGTCTTCTCCTGCTGTTACAGCTTCCTACCTGCATGTAGATGTAAGCCACGGATGAAAATGCTCAGGGGGTTGGAGCAGCTCCTCTATGAGGACAGGCTGAGGGAGCTGAGGGTGTTCAGCCTGGAGAAGAGAACGGTCCAGGGGGACCTTAGAGCAGCCTTCCAGTACCTGAAGGGGCTACAAGAAGGATGGAGACAGTTTCCAAAGGCCTGCAATGACAGGACCTCACTGAGCCTCACCTTGAATGTCTCCAGGGATGAGGCTTCAACCACTTCCCTGGGCAACCTGTTCCAGTGTTCCACCACCCTCCTGGTGCAGAACTTGTTCCTCACATCCAATGTAAATCTCCCCTTCTCCAGATTGAAGCCATTGCCCTTTGTTCTGTCCCTGCAGACCTATGTGAACAGTCTCTCCCCATCCTTCTTGTAGCCCCTTCAGGTACTGGAAGCTGCCCTAAGGTCTCCCCGGAGCCTTCTCTTCTCCAGGCTGAACACCCCCAGCTCCCTCAGCCTGTCCCTGGAGCAGAGCTGCTCCAAGCCCCTGATCATTTTCATGGTCCTCCTCTGGACTCTCTCCATCAGGTCCAGGTCCTTCCTATACTGGAAAGCAGCAGTTAATTTGTTTGTCCCAGCAGAGCCCCTCAGCCCCAGTTAAACCACAGGACACATCTACAGCCACACCTGTGCTCCCAGCGTGAACTCCTCCAACCTTGCCCTGTGGCCCTGAACACTGACCACACAAAATGAACAAGGAAGCAAGCACCTTTCAAGAGTTTCCCAGCTGCCCTCCTTCTCCTCAGCTCCCCTCGCCGCAAGCTGCTATCTAGGACACACAACCAGTGCATGAAATCTCTTCTTCCATCCCCTCTGCAAGGTCCACCGCTGCTGGGCCAACCCAGCTCAGCCCTGTGGAAGGTAATTAGCAGGGCTGCCTTTGCTCCTGTCACGCTGCACACGTGTACAGCCCAGCTCCAGGTGTCCTGGGGATCCGGGAGCAAGAGGCAGCTGTGGCAGGTCCATCTGGGCTGGAGCGCCTGAGGATGAGGCGGGCCGAGAGGCTGCACGCCTGAAGAAGGAGCAGGAGGACGTCACCGGCTGGATTCCCACCAGGGCAGGCAGAAAGCAAGCTCTGGCTGTGCATCTGGGTGACCCACTTCCAAACCTTGCTATTCCCCAAATGGAACCTCCTTCAATTTACAGCCACTCTGCCTCTCCTCTGGTGTTCAGAAACCATTATCGCCGTGTCTACCCCAAGCTCTCGCAGCTGCCTTTGGATGCCACTTCCTTTTGTTGCAGCAGCAATAACCCACGGACACAGCAGGTCGCCCAGCCAGCCAGCTGTGCCTGCCTGCTGCATCCAGACACCTGGAAGACAGCAGGGGAAAACAAAAGCAGAGTTCTGGATCACTTGGGTGACCAGGATCTTCACAGAGCCACAGAAGGGTGGAGGTTGGAAGGGACCTCTGGAGATCATCCTGTCCGACCCCCTGCTCAAGCAGGGCACCCACTGCAGCTTGCCCAGGAGCACAATGGCCAGGGGGAGAGGGAATCCTAGAATCATAGAATTGTCAGGGTTGGAAGAGACCTCAAGGATCATCAACTTCCAACCCCACTCCCATGGGCAGGGACACCTCACACTGCAGCAGGTTGCTCACAGCCACATCCAGCCTGGCCTTCAAAACCTGCAGGGATGAGGCTGCCACCACCTCCCTGCCAACCTGTGCCAGTCTCTCACCACCCTCATGGGGAAGAACTTCTCCCTAGCATCCAATCTCAATCTCCCCATTTTCTGTTTTTGTAATCCTTACAGTTGGAACAGAGAAGGAGACTCCACAGAGTGGCTGGAGAGCAACCAGGCAGAGAAGGACCTGGGGGTGCTGGTTGACGGGAGGCTGAACACGAGCCAGCAGTGTGCCCAGGCAGCCAAGAGGGCCAATGGCATCCTGGCCTGAATCAGGAACAGTGTGGCCAGCAGGAGCAGGGAGCTCATTGTGCCCCTGTACACTGCACTGGTTAGGCCACACCTTGAGTCCTGTGTCCAGTTCTGGGCCCCTCAGGTTAGGAAAGATGTTGAGTTGCTGGAAGGTGTCCAGAGAAGGGCAACAAAGCTGGGGAGGGGTCTGGAGCACAGCCCTGTGAGGAGAGGCTGAGGGAGCTGGGGTTGCTTGGCCTGGAGAAGAGGAGGCTCAGGGGAGACCTCATTGCTCTCTACAACTCCCTGAAGGGTGGTTGTAGCCAGGTGGGGGTTGGTCTCTTCTCCCAGGCAAGCAGCACCAGAAGAAGAGGACACAGTCTCAAGCTGTGCCAGGGGAGGTTTAGGCTGGAGGTTAGGAACAAGTTCTTCATAGAAGAGAGATTGCCCATTGGAATGTGCTGCCCAGGGAGGTGGTGGAGTCACCATCCCTGGAGGTGTTTAGGAGGAGACTGGATGGGGTGCTTGGTGCCATGGTTTAGGTGATCAAGGTGTGTTGGGTGGTGGGTTGGACTTGATGATCTCTGAGGTCTTTTCCAACCTGGTTAATCCAATTCTAACTTGTGGGCATGGAAGAGTGCTCACAAGAGAAACCAGTCAAGTTTCTCCTATATGGACTTCCACTGAGCTTCACAACCTTACCAGAGCGACTGCAGCAGAGATACTTCAGGTTCCAGTGTCTTGGACTTTCTATTTGTAATAATAATGATGCCAATCAAGGGGTAATGGATATAAACTACAGCACAGGAGGTTCCTTCTGAGGAGGAATTTCTTCACTGTGAGGCTCACAGAGCACTGGAGCAGGCTGCCCAGAGAGGTTGTGGAGTCTGCTTCTCTGGAGGAGATTCCTTCTCCTTCCAGCCCTGTCTGGATGTGTTGCTGTGTGACCTGTGCTGGATTCTCTGGTCCTGCTCTGGCAGAGGGGTTGGACTCAAAGATCTCCAAAGATCTCTTCCAACCCCTAACATCCTGTGATCCTATCCCCACAGGCCCTTCTGACCAGTCCCTCTCCAGCCTTCCTGTAGGTCCCCTTCAGATGTTGAAATGCTGCTCTAAGGTCTGCCTTGAGCCTTCTCTTCTCCAGGCTAAACAATCCCAACTCTCTCAGTCTCTCCTTGGAGGAGGGATGCTCCAACCCTCTGATAATCTTCTCCTTCCAGCCCTGTCTGGATGTGTTGCTGTGTGACCTGTGCTGGATTCTCTGGTCCTGGAAGATCTCCAGAGGTCCCCCTTCCAACCCCTACCATCCTGTGAGCCTGTGAACAAAGCAATCCTTACAGGGCTGGGTTGGTATTTATTTCACCCTAAATTGCAGTGCCTCCCATTTGGCCTAGATTCCAGTTACCATTACACACACTGCAGTGGTGGGAAGGCACTGTCCTGGCTCGTTCCTGCAGGGCACCAGCTCCTCTGGAAAGTTATTTTCCCCTGCCTAAAAAGAGTTTCCAATTGCAAAAGACATGATGATGATGATGATGATGGCACTGATGATTATGACAACTGTTTCTATGAGGGGAAAAAAAGGGAGGGGGAGGGGGGAAAGAGGGAAAGAAGCTCCAGAAGCCTCTATAGTCAAGATCTGAGGGAGAGAGCATTCCAGTCACCATTTCAATTAAAAATATTAAGGACATATGTTGTTGTTACCCAAAGAGTCCCAAATTGCAGCCAAGCCATGCAATAATCAATTATGGAATTCAATTGGAATGTAATTAATTGAGCATTCATTCTCTGGTTGCAGATGAGGGTACAGTTGTTTTAACAGATGTGCCAGCCCCTTGGAGATTTGATTTTGTCTTTCTTCCTGG
The DNA here is from genome assembly GCA_033816785.1 of Picus viridis. Classification (NCBI taxonomy): domain Eukaryota; kingdom Metazoa; phylum Chordata; class Aves; order Piciformes; family Picidae; genus Picus; species Picus viridis. The sequence goes on from CM066593.1 coordinate 2,393,955, forward strand.
CTCCTGGTGATATTTTACCCTTGGAGCAGCAAAAGCTGCTTGGCCGAAGCCTCCCAGGCAGCCTCAGGAGATGCTGAGTTTAGAGACACTGTAAGGAGGAGAATGCAAGACCTGAGTGTTTCAAATCATTGGTCTCCACTGGACCCCAGGATCCCAGCGTGGTGTGGCTTGGAAGGGGCCTCTGGAGATCATCCAGGCCAAGCCCCCTGCTCCAGCAGGGCACCCACAGCAGCTTGCCCACCAGCACAATGCCCAGGGGGGTTGGAAGCTCTCCACACAAGGAGACTCCACAACCTCTCTGGGCAGCCTGCTCCAGGCCTCCAGCACCCTCACAACAAATAACTTTCTCCTCCTGCTCAGATGGAACCTCCTGGGTGCCAGTTTGTGCCCATTGCCCCTTGTGCTGTCCCTGGGCACCACTTAGCAGAGTCTGGCCCCAGCCTCTTGCCCCCACAGCTCCTTTATCTCTTGCTGAGCATTGCTCAGCTCCCCTCTGGGGCTGCTCCTCTGCAGGCTCAGCACCCCCAGGGCTCTCAGCCTTTGCTCCTCACAGAGCTGTTCGAGGCCACTCAGCCTCTCTGTAGCCTCCTCTTCACTCAGCAGAGAAATTTCTCCTCTTCTTCAGGCAGAAGAAGAACTGGGATCCAGTTTGTGCCCATTGCCCCTTGTGCTGTCCCTGGGCACAAAGGGAAAGAGCCTGGCCCCAGCCTCTCAACCTTTATCTCTTGCCAAGCATCGCTCAGCTCCCCTCTGGGGCTGCCCTTCTCCAGGCTCACCAGCCCCAGGTCTTTCACCTTTTCACTACTTCTCTACTCAAGACCCCCTCCAAGCCCACCCTCAACACAGGGGAACTTGGGAGCTCTCTTGGCTGCTCTGCTCTCACGTTTTGACACAATGGCTTTGCTCACAATGGCTTCAGGCCTCTTGGTGCTCTCAGCATCAATCAGTCGCTGAGGCTGCAGCTCTTCGTGGATGTGGCCCCGTACAAAAAAATCTGCTGCTTTGGTTTCAGCTGCAGAGGCAAGAAAAAAACCCCAAAGCCTTGTTCATTAATGAAGACCCAGCCAAAGAAAATGACCATTACTGATTGTATCCCGTTTCTAACTCCAATTCAAGCTCTCTTTTAGGGAGTTTGTGTGGCAGGAACTTTGAAGCACCTGCATTGTTCCCCCAGTCAGGGCAGGAGACACATGAAACGACCCACATAGCATGCAGGGTTTGTTAGTGGCTGTGCCATTAACTGCCATTAATCATAAACCACTTTTCCTTGTGCCAGGTCAGCACCTGCCCTGCATTCAATAAGTCAGAGCTCTGCCTTTGGGTAGGATTGAAGTCTGTGCTTCACAGGGACGCATCCAGTCGAGGACAATAGACATTTGTTGCTGCCCAGAGCTGCAGAAAGAGTCTCCTGCCATATCCTTTGAGACGCTGGCCTGACAAAAACCCTGAGTGATCACACAAGGAAAGTCCTGAGAGTAGCTAAAGGGATGATGAAGGGATTGGAGCACTGCCTGATGAGGAGGGGCTGAGAGCCCTGGGGCTGGTTAGTCTGGAGAGGAGAGGACTGAGAGGGCATCTGATCAGCGTCTGTCTGCCCCCCAAACTGCCCCTAAGTAGATAACCAGTTAGACTTTCACCCTTAAAACCCCCTTCCCAGCCCAAAATTGCCCCTAAGTAGATAACCAGTCAGACTTTTCACCCTTCAAACCCTCTTCCCAGCCCCCAAATGGATAACCACTTAAGACTTTCATCTCTAAAAATCCCTTCCCTGCCCCAAAACTGCCACAAAGTGGATAACCAGTTAGACTTTCACCCCTAAAATCCCTTCCCACCCCAAAACAGCCCCAAAGTAGATAACCAGTTAGACTTTCACCCCTAAAACCCCTTTCCACCCCAAAACAGCCCCAAGGTGGACCTTCAGCCCAGCTTTCCCAGCAGCTGCCTGCGAGACCACCTTGGTTTCCTGCGTGACAGCAAGCAGGGACGAGTGGAATACAAGGTCTGCACGAAGAGGTTTCGCCATCCCCCTCGTGGTTCATCTGCCTCATCATCCAGGATTATAGGTCAGGGAGGGGGCTCCAAATGCGTTGCCTACTGCTTGGCATGCATTAGTCATCCTTCCCCTCTCGAAATGCCGGTGAAAGGCGCCCGAGGAGAGGGCACTGAATAGCAAACAAGAGGCGGCAGGCAGCCGGCGCCGCGGGGAGGCTGCGATGTGTTCATCCCCGGCGGCAGACAGCCGCGGCCCCGCAGCGGAGAAATCAGGGAGCATTCACACGGGGAACAAAAGGGGAGAATTCGGAATGAGCCCCTTCTCTCCAGAGCTCATCAGCACAGCCCTCCTCAAGCCGGATTTTTCTCCCCGGCTTGATGTGCTTGAGGGCTGGGACGGGGATGGCCAGCGGCTGGCTGGCCCTGGAGGGTTGCTCCTTCCTTCCCCAATGGACACTGCTCGCCCTAGGTGTGCCAACAGCTGTCTGTCTGTCCTGGAGGCTTGCTCCTTCCTTCCTAATGGACACTCCTTGCCCTAAGTGGGCCAGCAGCTGTCTGTCCTGAAGGGAATCTCCCTCCTTCCCCCGTGGACACTGTTTGCCCTAAGTGGGCCAGCAACTCTCTGTCTGTCCTAGAGAGCTGCTCACTCCTTCCCAAAGAACACTGCTTGCCCAAGGTGTGTCAGCAGCTGTCTGTATGTCCTGGAGGGCCATTCTTTTCTTCCCTGGTGGACACTGCTTGCCCCAGTGGTATGCACCTCTGCAGAGATGCTGGTCCAGAGGCACCTCAGGATAAATATTAGCCTGTGTTGCTGCCCTGTTGTGATGCAGGATGGTGCCCTGCCATTGCATCCAGCATGCCCTGTGCTCCCCAAAACCATCAGATAAAACAAAAGCCACCTTGAGCCCAGGTTGGGGGTGAAGCATCCGCCAGGCTCAGACAGATTTGGGAGTGCAGCAGCTGCAGGAGGATGGACATCCCTGCCCATCCCCAGGCTTTGCCAAGCTGCTCTCCTGCCTGTGCTGATGCAAGGGAGGGAAAACCTCTTTGTTTGAATCCAAAAGCCCAGCAGAGCTGCTGCAAAGCCTCACTGCACCCAGGGTGCTGCTCTTTGCAAGCAGCCTCTGAGGCCCTGCTGCTTACCTGCCAGCACCAAACAAAGCACCAGGAGCTCATTACCTGGCTCAGAGCATCGGTGCAGCTTCCCCAGGCTCCTGCACCACGCCTGCATCGCAAATGAGAAGCAGAAATGCAGAGGGGGCTCCTGGTGAGTGCTCTCACCTCAGCCAGGAAGGAAGGCAGAGAGCTGAGGGGGAAGAGCTGACACCATGAGCACCAATGAGACAGCATCTCCCCTAATCATAGAATCACAGCATCATAGAGTCATAGAATCATAGTCACAGAACCATAGAATCATAGAATCATGGAGTCATAGAATCATAGAGTCATAGAGTCATGGAGTCATACAGTCATAGAATCATAGAGTCATAGAGTCATGGAGTCATAGGGTCATGGAGTCATGGAGTCATAGGGTCATGGAGTCATGGAGTCATGGAGTCATGGAGTCATAGAGTCATAGAGTCATGGAGTCATAGAGTCATGGAGTCGTAGAGTCATGGAGTCATAGAGTCATAGAGTCATGGAGTCATAGAGTCATGGAGTCATGGAGTCATGGAGTCATAGAATCATAGAACCATAGAATCATGGAATCATAGAATCATAGAACCATAGAATCATGGAAACATAGAATCATGGAACCATAGAATCATGGAATCATGGAGTCATGGAATCATGGAGTCATAGAATCATGGGGTCATAAAGTCATAGGGTCATAGAGTCATAGAATCATGGAATCATAGAATCATGGAGTCATAGAATCATGGGGTCATAAAGTCATGGGGTCATAAAGTCATAGGGTCATAGAGTCATAGAATCATGGAATCATAGAATCATGGAGTCATAGAATCATGGGGTCATAAAGTCATAGGGTCATAGAGTCATAGAATCATGGAATCATAGAATCATGGAGTCATAGAATCATAGAACCATAGAATCATGGAAATATAGAATCATGGAACCATAGAATCATGGAACCATAGAATCATGGAACCATAGAATCATGGAATCATGGAGTCATAGAAACATGGAGTCATAGAATCATAGAACCATAGAATATGGAACCATAGAATCATGGAATCATGGAGTCATAGAATCATGGAACCATAGAATCATGGAACCATAGAATCATGGAATCATGGAGTCATAGAATCATAGAACCATAGAATCATGGAACCATAGAATCATGGAATCATGGAGTCATAGAATCATAGAACCATAGAATCATGGAACCATAGAATCATGGAACCATAGAATCATGGAACCATAGAATCATGGAATCATGGAGTCATAGAATCATAGAACCATAGAATCATGGAATCATGGAGTCATAGAATCATAGAACCATAGAATCATAGAACCATAGAACCATGGAACCATAGAATCATGGAACCATAGAATCATGGAATCACGGAGTCATAGAAACATGGAGTCATAGAATCATGGGGTCATAGAATCATAGAGTCATAGAATCATGGGGTCATAGAATCATGGAGTCATAGAATCATGGGGTCATAGAATCATGGAATCATGGAGTCATAGAATCATAGAACCATAGAATCATGGAATCATAGAATCATGGAACCATAGAATCATGGAATCATGGAGTCATAGAAACATGGAGTCATAGAATCATAGAGTCATAGAATCATAGGGTCATAGAATCATGGGGTCATAGAATCATGGGGTCATAGAATCATAGAGTCATGGAATCATAGAACCATAGAATCATACAGTCATAGAATCACAGAGTCATAGAATCATGGGGTCATAGAATCATAGAGTCATAGAATCATAAAGTCATAGACTCATGGAGTCATGGAATCATGGTGTCATGGAATCATGGAGTCATAGAATCATAGAGTCACAGAGTCATAGAACCATAGAATCACAGAATCACAGAGTCATAGAGTCACAGAACCATAGAGTCATGGAGTCACAGAGTCATAGAATCACAGAATCATATAGAAAGGTCTGGCTTGGAAGGCACCTCCAAAGGTCATCCAGTCCTGCCCCCTCTGCAGTAATCAGGGGCATCCTCAACTGCTGCCCAGAAGTAGGATGCCAGAAGTGAACCAGCACAGATAAACCAGTTTGTTCTCATGGTGTTGCACTCAGAGCTCTGCAAAAGGGTGGATGGGGTGGGCAGAAATAGCCCTGTGGTCACCCTGCAGCTAGGGGACAGAGCTCCAAGAACTTCCAGGCAGTGCCATAGAGTCATGGTTTGGGATGGAAGGGACCTTAAAGATCATCTAGTTCCAAGCCCCTTACCATGAGCAGGGATACCTCCCACCAGCCCAGGTTGCTCAAGGCCTCATCCAACCTGGCCTTGAACACCTCCAGGGAGGAGGCAGCCACAAGTTCGCTGGGCAACCAGTTCCAGTGTCTCACCACCCTCGCTGGAAAGAGCTTCTTCCTAATCTCCAGTCTAAAGCTGTCCTCCTCAAGCTTCAGTCCATTCCCTCTCATCACCCTTGTCAAAAGCCCCTCCCTAGATCTCCTGCAGATACTGGGAGGCTGCTATAATGTCTCCCCAGAGCCTCCACTTCTTCAGGCAATGCCGTGAGCTGGGACATGACGTGCCAGTAGCAACACCTCCAGGTTCTCAGCACAGTCCCAATCCCATTCTTTTGCACATGGCCAGATGTGGTACCATGGCATGAGGCTGCTCCCACTTAAGGTGTGGTGCTAGCAGCACTCCAGACCCCTGGATGCTCCAGCTGAGGGACCTGGGATTGTTTAGTCTGGAGAAGAGGAGGCTGAGGGGAGACCTCATGGCTCTCTACAGCTCCCTGAAAGGAGGCTGAAGCCAGGTGGGGGCTGGTATCAGCTGATAGAATCAGGTGACAGACTGAAAACACCACAACAGAAGGAAACACCACAAATGATGGAGAAAGGGACGTAGTGTGCTAAGGACTGTCACAGGAAGATGCAGAGCTGGGACAGGCTGCCCAGGGAGTCACCATCCCTGGAGGTGCTGAGGAAACCTGTGCACATGACTGAATGGCCATGGTGGTGTTCAATGGCCACAGGCTGATGGTTGGACTCGGCGATCTTGGAGGTCTTTCCCAACCCAAACAGTTCCATGAAAGGAAGCAGCCTGAAATTGTGCCAGGGGAGGTTTAGCTTAGAGATAAGGGAAAATTCCAGCTCCCTCAGCTGCTCCTCACCAGCCCTGTTCTCCAGCCCCTTCACCAGCTTGGTTGCCCTCCTCTGGACACACTCCAGCACCTCTGCATCCTGCGGGACTCGGCACACGGGGCAGGACGCTTGGGCCCAGCGCTTTGCATCCAGCCCATGTCTCCCAGCTCAGCTAGCACTGGGGTGGTTGGGTTGTTTTTTTTTTCAGCCAGCCTCAGCACAGCCCTAATTTACAATCCTCCCAGCCCTGGGATGCTGACATTTCTCCAAATGCCTCTTTCCAGCAGGTAATTCTGCACTTCATGAAAATTTGTTTGCCCTTCCTAATCTTCAGCTCCGGCACAGCCTTTTGTGTGGCTCTGCCTGGGCTGCAATCAGAGGGCTTCTCCCACGTCTGATTCCAGCAACCTTAACATTTGTCAGGGCTCTGGTACCTGCCTTTATAAGCTTGCCTGGGAGTCCTCGAGTGGGCTGTGCATACGGATGAGGCTCCTTTGACTCAGATGAGAGGGCCGCAGCTGTGTGCCTCTCCACGGCGACCTAAGCCGGCTCTGAATGAGGGAGACTCAGCCTCCTTTCAAGGCATCCTCCAAGCAAGGAATCCCCAGCCAGCCTGCCAAGGCAGCTTTTCAAAGCCACTGCCTGTCAGGCAGCTGGCTTGCAGGAGGCAGCAGTGCAGGTCACCCTCTGTGAGCAGGCTGGACTGGAAGCATCACAGTATCACACTAGCACAGTGTATCAGAGGTTGGGAGGGATCACCAGGTCCAACCCCCCTGCCACAGCAACATCACCCAGGATAGTACACACAGGAATGCATCCAGGTGGGTTTGGGAAGGCTCCAGAGAAGGAGACTCCACAACCTCTCTGGGCAGCCTGCTCCAGGGCTCTGTCACCCTCACTGCAAAGAAGATTCTCCTTATGTTGAGGTGAAACCTTCTGTGTTCAGACTTGAACCTGTTGCTCCTTGTCTCATTGCTGTGCACCACCCAAAAGAGCCTGGCCCCCTTCCCTTGCCCCCCACCCCTCAGCTATTGATAGGCATTGATCAGATCCCTCTCAGCCTTCTCCTCTCCAGACTAAACAGCCCCAGGGCTCTCAGTCTCTCTTCACAGGGGAGATGCTCAAGTCCCCAAATCATCCTCATGGCTCTCCCTTGGATTCTGTCTGTCCTCAGTGAGTCCTATCTCCTCAGCAAATTATCAGCATTTTCCTCCTCCTGCCTTCTGCTCCTTTTTTCTTAAACAATTCTCTCTCTCTGGGTTTCTTTTCACTCCTCTCTCTTGGAAGTAGAGATTTGAAGACCAGGGTCTCCAGCAGGACTCATCTTTTCAGGCACTGGAGCAGCAATTACCCCACCACCCCTTACCCAGCACTTGCAGCTGCATTTCTTGTCTCCTCAAGTGCTGAGGGTGCAAGAACAAAGGTATCTTAGTGGTGTAGGGATGGGATGGGGTCAGGTGGGATGGGAGCCATCACAATGGTGCCCCTAGGTGAGACATAGAATCATAGAATTGTCAGGGTTGGAAAGGACCTCAAGGCTCAGCCAGTTCCAACCCCCTGCCATGGGCAGGGACACCTCACACTGCAGCAGGTTGCTCACAGCCACATCCAGCCTGGCTGCAAACACCTCCAGGGGTGAGGCTGCCACCACCTCCCTGGGCAGCCTGTGCCAGTCTCTCACCACCCTCATGGGGAACAACTTCTTCCTCACATCCAATCTCAATCTACCCACTTCTAGTTTTGCTCCATCCCCCCCCAGTCCTATCCCTCCCTGACACCCTCAAAAGTCCCTCCCCAGCTTTCTTGGAGCCCCCTGCAGAGACTGCAAGGCCGCAAGAAGGTCTCCCTGGAGCCTTCTCCCCTCCAGCCTGCACAACCCCAAATCTCTCAGTCTGCCTCCAGAGCAGAGCAGCTCCAGCCCTCTGCTCATCATTAGGGTGTCCTTCTCTGGACACCTTCCAGCACCTCCAGATCCTTGCTGGCACAGAGGCTCCAGAACTGGACACAGAGCTCCAGCTGTGGTCTCAGCAGAGTGGAGCAGAAGGGGAGAATCACTTCCCTGGCCCTGATGGCTATACTTCTCTTGACCACCATGTTCCTCATCAATGATTGAGGTCTACTCCAGGGAATCACTCACAGCATGGCATCTTTTCTGCTCTCCACCTTCATTCTTTATCCATCAGCAGCCAACAGTTACTTTGGTGACATGCAGAGCGGCCCAGGTTTGACAAAGATACTTTGCAGCACCATCTCCATTCTGAGCACAAAGGAGTAAAGATGCAGAGGGAGTCTGGTGGCAAGCTGGCCTGGAGGAACATGCACATGAGGCCACAGCAGAAGCTCCAAATCTCCTCTGTGTGGATAATTAGAGTGAGACAGGTTTTCCTCCAGACACCCTGAGGAGGAAGTGCGAAGCTACATGAGCTGTTTTGTACTCACCACATTGGAAGCTCAGCTTCTAAGGTCTGAACTGTCCATACAGAAAAGGAGGGCAGCAGTGTGCAGGTCTCTTGTTATGCCTGGCCTGTTGTCCTGCTTTGAGCTTGAGCAGGACCAATTCTGCTCAGTGCTGGCACTTCCCAGCTCACGCTCTGCTCTGGGAGGCACTTGCTGCAGTTCAGGGCAGGTTTGCTCAGCCAGGGGCTGCTTCTAGCCAGGGAGAAGCTGATGAGAAGAGTTCCTGCCAAGGGCTGGGCTGCAGAAAGGCTCTGCCTGAGACTTGCTCCTCTGCAGACCAAGGGCACTGCCACAGCTTGTGCCTCACCTTGGGGTGCAGGAAGTGAGAGGAGGCAGCTGCAGGGAGGAGCAGACAGGACAGGTGACCCTCAGCTGCCCAACAGGGGATTGCAGCCCATGGATGGCATCTTCAGAAGCAAGCTGAGGGATCCCAGGGTCAAGCTTCTCCTTCCATTGCAGGTGTCCCAGGAGGACTCTGTTCTGCCTTTGATCCTGATCTGTGTGTTCCTGAATCCAGTTCCACAATCCAGCTCCCAGATCTGGTTCCCATTTGGTGCTGAGTCCATCCTGGGACTTGCCCAGTGCCTGCCCCCAGCATCAGTGGTGCCAGTGGTGCCATCAGTGCCCTCAGGGGTTGGGTTCCATATCGGTTTGTGTCTCTTTGTTTCATTGCATTGTTCTCATCTCCATCCCAGCTGGTTCAGTTCCTTTCCCAGCCCATCAGACTCTCTCCCTTCTTCTCTTTCCCTTCCCTTTGGGAAGGCAGAGGGTTCACAGAGAGCCTCTGGCACCCATCTGGTGGGCAGCCCAGCCCTGACCCTTAACCTCTGTGAGATCTGGACAAAGAAGGCTTCTTGAGAGCAGCTTTAATGGAGTGTGGTTATTTTACACCAAAGGGGTTCAGAAGTAAAGAGTAAGAAGGAGCTTTCTGAAGCTCCCTCAGCAGTCAGGGCTGGAATTCCCTGGAATTGTGATGAACAGCTGGAGAAGACTGGAGACAGGGGTTGGTCACAAGGCACTAGAGAGTATTCTCTGCAGTGGATGAGGCCTGAGCTCCTTGCTGGGTGAACACTCTTTAGTTAAGTTGGGAAGAGGAGAATCATTTTGAAGTCCTATTGAAGAAATCTGAGGAGTGCAGCACTCGATGTGAAAATGATGCAGATGAGAGAGAGCTTCTGAACTGCAGCAGATGAAACAAGGTGAAACCATGGAGGAATTTGCAGCTCATCAAGGTTCTGAAGAGGCAATTTTGCAATTATGGGTGCTGAAGCTTCAGTGAGAGCCTGAAGTCTGATTGTGATCTGGGACAAAAAAATTGGAGACGGAGATGACAGGAAGGGCCTCACTTAACCCTCTACAGAGCAATTAGAGCTGCCTGAGCCAAAAAACCCACACTCAGGCTGCTCTGAAGGTTGTGGAGGACTGGCATGGCTTTGGAACAGAGGGCATGGCAGGGAACCCAAAGTGGCACAAGACAGGAGCAGTGGTGAGACACAAACAGATGCAGGGCTGGAGCTGGAGGCCAGCAGAGGCAGAGAATTCTACCACTGCCTTGCTTGGAAGAGACCTTTAAGACCCAACCGTTCTCTAACTCTACCAAGCCTGGTGCTGAACCATGGCCCTCAGCACCACATCTCTGCAGCTTTTAAACACTTCCAGGGATGGGGATTCTGCCACCTCCCTGGGCAGCCTGTGCCAGGCTTCGGGAACCCTTTCAGTCAAGAAGTTTCTTCTTATTTCCAACATAAGCCTATCTTGGTGCAACTTGAGGCCATTTCCTCTTGTCCTGTCACTTGTTACTAGGGACAGGATGCAACCCTCCACCTCACTGCAACCTCCTTTCAGGGAGCTGCAGAGAGCAATGAGGTCTCCCCTCAGCCTCCTCCAGGCTGAACACCCCCAGGTGCCTCAGCTGCTCCTCCCCAGCCCTGTTCTCCAGACCTTTCCCCAGCTTTGTTGCCCTTCTCTGGACCTGCTCCAGCTCCTCAATGTCCTTCTCGGAGTGAGGAGCCCGAACCTGAACCAAATACTCAAGGTATACTCAAGGTGCTGAGTACAGGAGGACAGTCCCTGTCCTGCTCCTGCTGCCCACACCATTGCTGATCCAAGCCAGGATGCTGTTGGCCTTCTTGGCCACCTGGGCACACACAATGGCTCATCTTCAGCTGCTGTCATCCCAAACCCCCTCTGCTGGGCAGTTTGCAGCCACTCTGCCCCATGCCTGGAGCCTTCTTGAGCATGTCGTGACCCAAGTGCAGGACCCAGCAAAAGGCAGCTCTTTGGTCCCCCAAGCCTCTGCCTGGTGGCACAGAGCAGCACACATCTACCTCCTCCATCCTCGGCTACCCTTCTGGATCAGCCCAACCCATGCCCTCTCCTATGAGAGAGGCTTCTGCAAACCCCCCTGCTCCTGCCCTTGAGTGATGGCTGCCCAGCAATCTCCAGTGCAGCTTAATTTGATAATAACCCTGAGCCAGTTTAAATGCTTCAATCATGCCACCTCTTAATCATCTCCTCTCAGAACAAAATAATCCCACTTTGCTTAATCTCTCCTCCTGTGGAAATCCTGTCACTCCTTTATTGTCTAAATGACTCTACACTGTGCTCTCCCCAGCCCAAAAATATCTGCCTGTGACAAAAACAGGACACAGCTCCCTGTGTGGCCCACAGCAGCTTTGTGCCACGGTGGTTGTAACCTTGGGGAGCATCTTGTGGCGGGTTGGCACCTCTGCTGCACGTGGATGAAGGCAATGGCAGCTTACCCAGTCCTCTGCAGGAATGCCTCCATGGGTACAGACTGGAACACAGCAACTTCCAGCTCAATGTGAGGAAAAACTTCGTTGCTCTAAGGGTGGCAGAGCCCTGGGGCAGGCTGCCCAGAGAGGTTGTGGAGTCTCCCTCACTGGAGACTTTCATGGCTCTTCTGGATGCATTCCTGTCTGACCCTGCTTTGGCAGCTGGGCTGAACTCAGTGATCTCCAGAGGCCCCTTCCAATCCCTACTGTTCCGTGACTGCATCCCTGGACTGCTGCAAGGCTGTCTCCCATCTCAGTTGCTTCCTCCATATCTGAGGCATATGAACAAGCTGTGGTGTGGAGGAAGCCACCTGAGATGTGGATGGTTGCAAATAGCTTAGGAAACTGCTTGGTTGGCCTTTTGTCCTGGAGACACTAAGAATGCAGACATGCAGACAAGAGAGAGTAGCCTTGAGGACAGGAGACCAGCAGTGTCTGGGGAAGAGGACAGCCCATTGCAGGTGGGAAGAGGGCTGCAAAGCTGCTGAGGGGCCTGGAGCAGCTCTGGGAGGAGCAAAGGCTGAGAGCCCTGGGGGTGATGAGCCTGCAGAAGAGCAGCCCCAGAGGGGAGCTGAGCAATGCTCAGCTAGAGCTAAAGGAGCTGTGGGGGGCAAGAGGCTGGAGCCAGACTCTTGTTAGTGATGCCCAGGGACAGCACAAGGGCCAGTGGGCACAAACTGGCACCCAGGAGGTTCCATGTGAAGAGGAGGAGAAAGTTGTTTGGTGTGAGGGTGCTGGAGGCCTGGAGCAGGCTGCCCAGAGAGGTTGTGGAGTCTCCTTGTGTGGAGAGCTCCCAACCCCCCTGGGCACTGTGCTGCTGGGCAAGCTGCTGTGGGTGCCCTGCTGGAGCAGGGGGCTTGGACTGGATGAGCTCCAGAGGTCTCTTCCAACTCCACCACGCAGAGATTCTATGATTCTTTGACTTCAAAAGGTGCTGCAGACTGCAATGAAATTGTGTGCTGCACAGAAAGCTCTCTGTGAGGGAGCAGCAAGTCCTGGTTCATCCTTCTCTGGCCCACAGAATGCTCTGTGCGGCCAACACTCTCGCTTGGGTAGCTGCTGTCAGGAGAGAGGGAAGCAGAAGATTTTGAACCAAGGCATCTGCAGAAGGCTGTCAGGATGTCCTGGCTGCACTCACATGATTCTTTTTTTGGTTGGTTTGGGTTTGTTGGGTTTTTTTTCTGCCAGAAATGTAATTTCTGATGAAAAACATCAAATCAAGACGAGGTCTTGCCTCACTCATTTCACCGCTGGGATGCAGGGTTTGGGGAAGAACAGCTAAAGCCTCCCCAGAATTCATGAAAGCCACTATCAGTGGTTTCATCACAGTCTGGGAGAGCTTGTTTTGTTGTTCTCTTTTCACTTGCCTGGAGAAGGGACAGAGGTGAATCCATCTATAGGAAATCTTTTGGGGCTGATTTCCCCCGAGATCTTTGGGGGGTTGTCTAGGAATGTGCTGCCCAGGGAGGTGGTGGAGTCACCATCACAAGAGGTGTTTAGGAAGAGACTGGATGGGGTGCTTGGTGCCATGGGTTAGTTGATTAGGTGATGTTGGGTGATAGGTTGGACTCCATGATCACAAGGGTCTCTTCCAACCTGGTTAATTCTATTCTATTCTATTCTATTCTATTCTATTCTATTCTATTCTATTCTATTCTATTCTATTCTATTCCAATCCATTCCTATTCTATTCCATTCCATTCCATTCCATTCCATTCCATTCCATTCCATTCCATTCCATTCCATTCCATTATATTCCATTCCATTCCATTCCATTCCATTCCATTCCATTCCATTCCATTCCATTCCATTCCATTCCATTCTATTCTATTCCTACTCTAAATAAAGGTGTTAAGAACAGCATTTGCTGAGAGAATTGGGGTATCTCAGAGAGCCTGGAGAAGAGGAGGCTCAGGGCAGACCTTATTGCTCTCTACAGCCACCTGAAGGGAGGTTGCAGCCAGGTGGAGGTTGGTCTCATCTCACAGACACCTGAACAAGAGGACACAGTCTCAAGCTGTGCCAGGGGAGGTTTAGGCTGGAGGTGAGGAGAAAGTTCTCCCCAGAAAGAGCAATTGGCCACTGGAATGTGCTGCCCAGGGAGGTGGTGGAGTCACCATCACAAGAGGTGTTTAGGAAGAGACTGGATGGGGTGCTTGGTGCCATGGGTTAGTTGATTAGGTGATGTTGGGTGATAGGTTGGACTCCATGATCACAAGGGTCTCTTCCAACCTGGTTAATTCTATTCTATTCTATTCTATTCTATTCTATTCTATTCTATTCTATTCTATTCTATTCTATTCTATTCTATTCTATTCTATTCTATTCCAATCCATTCCTATTCTATTCCATTCCATTCCATTCCATTCCATTCCATTCCATTCCATTCCATTCCATTCTATTATATTCCATTCCATTCCATTCCATTCCATTCCATTCCATTCCATTCCATTCCATTCCATTCCATTCCATTCCATTCCATTCCATTCTATTCTATTCCTACTCTAAATAAAGGTGTTAAGAACAGCATTTGCTGAGAGAATTGGGGTATCTCAGAGAGCCTGGAGAAGAGGAGGCTCAGGGCAGACCTTATTGCTCTCTACAGCCACCTGAAGGGAGGTTGCAGCCAGGTGGAGGTTGGTCTCATCTCACAGACACCTGAACAAGAGGACACAGTCTCAAGCTGTGCCAGGGGAGGTTTAGGCTGGAGGTGAGGAGAAAGTTCTCCCCAGAAAGAGCAATTGGCCACTGGAATGTGCTGCCCAGGGAGGTGGTGGAGTCACCATCACAAGAGGTGTTTAGGAAGAGACTGGATGGGGTGCTTGGTGCCATGGGTTAGTTGATTAGGTGATGTTGGGTGATAGGTTGGACTCCATGATCACAAGGGTCTCTTCCAACCTGGTTAATTCTATTCTATTCTATTCTATTCTATTCTATTCTATTCTATTCTATTCTATTCTATTCTATTCTATTCTATTCTATTCTATTCTATTCCAATCCATTCCTATTCTATTCCATTCCATTCCATTCCATTCCATTCCATTCCATTCCATTCCATTCCATTCTATTATATTCCATTCCATTCCATTCCATTCCATTCCATTCCATTCCATTCCATTCCATTCCATTCCATTCCATTCCATTCTATTCTATTCCTACTCTAAATAAAGGTGTTAAGAACAGCATTTGCTGAGAGAATTGGGGTATCTCAGAGAGCCTGGAGAAGAGGAGGCTCAGGGCAGACCTTATTGCTCTCTACAGCCACCTGAAGGGAGGTTGCAGCCAGGTGGAGGTTGGTCTCATCTCACAGACACCTGAACAAGAGGACACAGTCTCAAGCTGTGCCAGGGGAGGTTTAGGCTGGAGGTGAGGAGAAAGTTCTCCCCAGAAAGAGCAATTGGCCACTGGAATGTGCTGCCCAGGGAGGTGGTGGAGTCCCCATCCCTGGAGGTGCTCAAGAAAGGCTTGGATGTGGCACTTGGAGCCATGGTTTGGTTGTCAGGAGGTGTTGGGTGATAGGTGACAGGTTGGACTTGACAGTCTCTGAGGTCTTCTCCAACCTGGTTGATTCTGTGATTCTGTGTGATTCTGTGACTCCAGAACCCTGAGTGCAGCTGGCATCTCCCATCAGCACTCCCCACGGAGGGTGGACAATTCTTTCCCCCCAGTCCACTCTCCTGCAGTTATCATTACCAGACAGGGTTTTTTTCCCCCCCGTGTTGTTCCGCCGGTGCAACGAGGCCAGGCTGGAGCTCAAATAATGAATAGGTGCCTTTTAGTGGAGTTCATTGATTTGGGAGAGAGACAGCATTTCATAGCCTTGATTGATCTCCTGAATAACCATGGGCTCTGCAAGCTGGGCAGAGGAGCTTTGATTCTCTCTCCGCTGTGAGATTTATTTCCCCGCCACGCCGGAGTGTGACTGACTGCGGCACGCTGCCTGCCCTCGCGCTGCCTGCGCCTCTCCTGGCTTCACAGCCGCCTTCCAGAGCCAGGGACAGGACACTGCCTGCTGAACACGTGGAATGGGTGGCCAGCAGGGTAAGGGAGGTTCTCCTTGGACACTGCTCTGCCCCGGTGAGGCCACATCCAGAGAGCTAGGTCCAGCTCCGGGCTCCCCAGTTCGAGAGGGACAGGGAACTGCTGGAGAGAGTCCAGCGGAGGCTACAGAGATGCTGAGGGGCCTGGAGCAAAGGAGGACCTGTGAGGAGCAAAGGCTGTGAGCTCTGGGGGTGCTGAGCCTGCAGAAAAGCAGCCCCAGAGGGGAGCTGAATATTGCTCAGCAAGAGATAAAAGGCTGGGGAGCAAGAGACTGGGGCCAGACTCTTGTCAGTGGTGCCTAGGGACAGGACAAGGGCCAATGGGCACAGACTGGCACCCAGGAGGTTCCATGTGAAGAGGAAGAGAAAGTTGTTGGGTGTGAGGGTGCTGGAGGCCTGGAGCAGGCTGCCCAGAGAGGTTGTGGAGTCTCCTTGTGTGGAGAGCTTCCAACCCCCTCTGGGCATTGTGTTGGTGGGCAAGCTGCTGTGGGTGCCCTGCTGAAGCAGGGGCTTGGATTGGATGGATGATGCCCAGTGGTCCCTTCCAACCCCATCGTGAGGGGATTCTGTGGCAGACCAAGCTTCAGCAAGGAGGATGTATGGCTGAGTTTTTCTGGTAGAGTAAGGGATGGGTCTCCTTGGGTAGCACCACCATGACTGTGGTATTCCTACTCCTCTGGCCAAGAGGTTCTCCAGCAAGGCCACGTTCTAAAGGAGTGGAGGTCACTTAAACTGTCACATGAGTGATAGCCTGGGGTCTGACCTGGGGTCAGACTCAGTATCATCAAAGCCTGGAGGAGTTCAGGAGGCAGAAGTGATGCAGGGTGAGTTTGGAACAGGGAAGAGGCTTTCAGACAGGTTGCTAGGAGGCAGGAGGAGGACTTCTCTCTGTAGAGGAGTGGTGGCTCCTGGGTGGTGTCCTGCGGGGCCACCAGCGCGGTTGGTCACATCGCTTGAGGGCTCTCCCCCTGTCACCAAGCAGAGCCCAGCGAAGGCATTGATGTGAGGGCAGAATGTCCTCTCTTGGGTGTTTTCATCTATTTATTTCTCTGCTTTCAGATAAATATTTGATAACTTTTCTGGGATTAAGCCCTCTGATCGGGGCCCTGCTGATTTATTCATGCACACCCTCCCTCCGCTGCGGCACTCTGCTGCAGCAGGTGCAGGTGTCCTGGTGGCCAAGGCATCAGCACAGTCACAGCTCTAGTGGTGACATGGGCAGTGGCACTGAGGCTCCCTCAGCACCAAGCTGTGTGGTGCAGCTGACAGCTGGAGGGAAGGGATCCATCCAGAGGGACCTGGACAGGCTGCAGGGCTGGGCCCAAGCCAACCTCAGGAGGTTCAACAAGGCCAAGGCCAAGGTCCTGCAGCTGGCTCAGGGCAATCCCAAGCACCAATTATAGGCTGGGCAGGGACTGGCTTGAGAGCAGCCCTCAAGAAAAGGCCTTGGGGGTGCTGGGGGATGAGAAGCTCAACAGGAGCCAGCAGTCAGCACTTGCAGCCCAGAGAGCCAAGCAGAACCTGGGCTGCAGCAAGAGAAGTATGGCCAGCAGGTGAGGGAGGGGATTCTGCCCCTCTGCTCCACTCTGCTCAGACCACAGCTGCAGCTCTGGGTCCAGTTCTGGAGCCTCTGTGCCAGCAAGGATCTGGAGGTGCTGGAAGGTGTCCAAAGAAGAGCCACGAGGAGGAGCAGAGGGCTGGAGCTGCTCTGCTCTGGAGACAGCCTGAGGGAGTTGGGGTTGTGCAGGCTGGAGAGGAGAAGGCTCCCAGGAGACCTTCTTGTGACCTTCCAGGATGTGAAGGGGGCTCCAAGAAAGCTGGGGAGGGACTTTTGAGGGTGTCAGGGAGGGATAGGACTGGGGGTGGAAAGGAGCAAAACTGGAAGTGGGGAGATAGAGATTGGATGTTAGGAAGAAGTTGTTCCCCATGAGGGTGGTGAGAGACTGGCACAGGCTGCCCAGGGAGGTGGTGGCAGCCTCATGCCTGGAGGTGTTTGCAGCCAGGCTGGATGTGGCTCTGAGTAAGCTGCTGTAATGTAAGGTGTTGGGGAGTAAGGGGAATTGGAACTGTCTGGTCCTTGAGGCCCCTTCCACCCCTGACACTTCTGTGACTCTGTAAGCCTGGCCAGACACGTGGACCAGAGCATTATTGCCTCTTGCTGTGGTGGCATCCAGGGTAGGTCAGAAGAATCCCATCCCAGAGGTGATTTTTCCCTCCCCATTGGTTCCCAGACTGCCTAGACAACTGGTCTGCAGGTGACAGCCACGCTGCCAGCACCAGCAGGGTGACAGCTTCACAGAGAGTGGGGCTGGTGAGGGGCAGCTCATGGACCTGGGGGTGTTTCGTCTGAAGAAAAGGAGGCCGAGAGGAGACCTCGTTGATCTCTGCAGCTCCATGACAAGAGGCTGGAGTGAGGTGGGGGCTGGTCTCCCATGTAACCAGTGATAGCACAAGAGGGATCGGGCTCAGGTTGCACCAGGGGAGGTTTAGGTGGGGCACGAGGAACATTGTTTTCACTGGAAGGATTGTCAGGCACGGGCACAGGCTGCCCAGGGAGCTGGTTGAAGCCCTGGAGGTGTTTCAAAGCCATGTGGTATGGTGTTTGGGGTATGGCTTAGTGGTGGCCTCGGTAGAGTAGGGTTGGTGGCTGGACTTGATGGTCTTGAAGGTCCTTTCCAGCCTAAATACTTCTCTGCTTCATCCTCGGGCTCAGACTGCAGCAGGTTTGTCCTGTCTTGCCACAGGCACACCACCCCTACCTGAGACCACAGGTCTCAAAACACTTTGGGGCTTTGACTGAGGATGGGAACAGCCTAAGAACAAAGAATCAACTTTCTCCCTGCCCAACAGCAGTGTTTGTTTCACGGGAGCCCGAGAGAAGGCTCCAGACTCAAACAAACTCCTCCCTGTGCACAGGGAGAGGTCTCCAGGCTGCCTTCTGCCTGGTGCCTGGGAGGATGGGGAAGGAGCTCACCAGAGCTCCTCAGCATCTGCTCAGCCTATCTGGGAAGCACAGGGTGAATGCTTAAAAAGGGCACCAGAGCACACAAAGCAGTTCTGCCCCACTGGGCTGCTAACAAAAGCAATTAGCTGGTGGAGGTGGGAACGGGGACTTTGGGCTCTGCTTATACAGATGATTAGGGGATCAGCTGTCAGTCTTGGCCTCTCCTTGAAGCAATCCCCACACCGTGGCTGTGAGCCAGAGAAGAAAACAGCTCTGAAAGGCCAAGGCTTGGCATCTCTCTGCAAGGCTGGAAACTTCAGGCTGGC
The DNA here is from genome assembly GCA_033816785.1 of Picus viridis. Lineage (NCBI taxonomy): Eukaryota > Metazoa > Chordata > Aves > Piciformes > Picidae > Picus > Picus viridis. The sequence continues at coordinate 2,412,766 of CM066593.1, forward strand.
TCCGTGTCAGGCACTGGCCACTGTATTTGCATGCTTGGAAATGGCAGCAAGGAGCTAGCAGAGGTTGGGATTTTTTGCACTGTTTTCCAGACAAATGTCTTCTTTCCTGCCAGGACACTCATTCCAGCTCGTTCCAGTCTCACTTCTACCATTTTTCTGAGCTCCACATTCCTGGGGACAACAGCTCCAGGATCCTTTCTTGCAGAGCAACATAGGAAAAGCCATGCCTGGTGCCTGCAGTCACAGAATCCCAGCATGGGTAGAGCTAGAAGGGACCTCTGGAGCTCATCCAGTCCAAGCCCCCTGCTCCAGCAGGGCACCCACAGCAGCTTGCCCAGCAGCACAGTGCCCAGGGCGGGTTGGAAGCTCTCCACACAAGGAGACTCCACAACCTCTCTGGGCAGCCTGCTCCAGGCCTCCAGCACCCTCACACCAAACAACTTTCTCCTCCTGCTCAGATGGAACCTCCTGGGTGCCAGTTTGTGCCCACTGGCCCTTGTGCTGTCCCTGGGCACCACTGACAAGTGTCTGGCCACAGGCTTTTCCCCCCTTCATCTCTTGCTGAGCATTGCTTAGATCCCCTCTGGGGCTCCTCTTTTCTAGGCTCAGCACCCCCAGGGCTCTCAGCCTTTGCTCCTCACAGAGCTGCTCCAGGGCCCCTCAGCATCTTCACAGCCCTCCAGCAGTCATTGCTGCCTGACAAGCACACACCACTCACATCCATTTTGCTCCCCTACTCCATGCCCCATCACAGGCTGCTTCTCACCAGGACCCCACCAGAAGGACACCAAGAGCCTCAATGCTTTTAGTGTGTCTCTGCCCTTCCCCTGCTGCAGGCAGAAGCCCCGGTCAGGGCAGGTGCTGCTAATGGAAGCCGTCCTCGGAGAGGCCACTGATAACTCTGCATTAATGTCCCCCTGTCACTGCCCTGTCTGCTGCTGATGGGCTTGGAGGTTGATGCAAGCCAGTGTGGAGTCTGAGTCACCCAGGTCTGCTTTCACAGAGGATGAGAGGCTGCCAGGGAGAGCTCAGGGGGCAAAGGAGCCACTGCAGGGTGTCTGGCACAGAGCTGTGCCAACAGATGCTTTGGGAATGTGTGGCAAAGCAGAGGACAGACAGAGGTGTGTGCTGCAGCTGCAGGGCCATGGCCACTTCCCAGTCTCTGCAGGCAGGAGGGAGAGTGGGCAAAGCCCAGGCACGTTCCAGATTGCTGGGGGCTGTGCCTGGGCTGTCATCCTTAGGGAGCAGCAGCAGCAGCAGCATCACCTTGGAGGTGTGCAGCACTGCCACCTCCCTGCACTCTGCCCCGTGCAGGCAAACCCTGTTCTCATCCAGTGACAGCAGGACCTGTCCTCTCCTGGTTGAATCCACAGCACCTCAGCCTAGCAAAACCTTTAGGGAAAGGATTCCAGTTTCTGAGGAGCTCCTCTGTGTGTTGTCCTTCTTCGTGGCAATCCCAGTTATGGGGTCAGTCAGAGGAAGAATCAGTCTGTGATAGAGTCAGTCAAAGGTAGAGTCAAAGGTAGAGTCAGTCAGTGGTAGAGTCAGTCAGTGGTAGAGTCAGTCAGTGGTAGAGTCAAAGGTAGAGTCAGCCAAAGGTAGAGTCAGAGGTAGAGTCAGTCAGTGGTAGAGTCAGTCAGTGGTAGAGTCAGTCAGTGGTAGAGTCAAAGGTAGAGTCAGCCAAAGGTAGAGTCAGTCAAAGGTAGAGTCAGTCAGTGGTAGAGTCAGTCAAAGGTAGAGTCAAAGGTAGAGTCAGTCAAAGGTAGAGTCAAAGGTAGAGTCAGTCAAAGGTAGAGTCAGTCAGTGGTAGAGTCAGTCTGTGGTAGAGTCAGTCAAAGGTAGAGTCAAAGGTAGAGTCAGTCAGTGGTAGAGTCAGTCAGTGGTAGAGTCAGTCAAAGGTAGAGTCAGTCAAAGGTAGAGTCAAAGGGAGAGTCAGTCAAAGGTAGAGTCAAAGGGAGAGTCAGTCAAAGGCTGAGTATCTTCTTGCACTGGGATTCTCTATATGCCCTGGAGGTTATCTTGGCCACTTCCCATAATGGATGGGAGAGCCATCTGCCAAGAAGATGCTGACCTGAAGGCTTACTTGAGTGAGAATCCTCTCCCATCCTCTGCTGACATTTGGCCTGGATGAGGCATTTTTAGCCCCAGATCAACTTGTCTTACCAACTCCCCCAGTCACCCTCAGTTGTCATGGGTAAGATGAAAGATACCCTGGCTCCTTCTGAAATCCCACAGGGCATAGGCAGTGCTGAGGTCCTCTCCTGCCATGTCCCTTTTCTGCACAGAGAAGGCTTTCTGGGAGCCAGAGTGACTTCCTTCCAAATCAAGGAGCCTAGCAGACAGCCCAAGCACTAGCAGCACAGTGTCTGGGGGCTGCCTGCCCGCCCAAGGCTGAAGACAGTTTCCTGAGGCTCAAGAAGGCTCTGGGCGACCTGATCTAGTTGAGGATGCCCCCGCTGACTGCAGAGGGGTTTGGACTAGATGACCTTTGGAGGTCCCTTCTGACCCAAACCATTCTGTGATTCTGTGATTCCCAGAGAGCTGGACACTGAAAAGCTTTGTTCCTTGGATTTCCAGGCTGGCATCACCTCTCCTAGCATCATCTTGGTGTTTCCTGGGGGCTGAATTAGTATTGAGCAATGTGAGTTTGACAGTCTGTGCTTTCAGACAAACACAGAGCCTTGTTCTGGAGCAGTGGGAAGAGCCCAACACGAAGGTGCAGCAGTAAGGGGATGACATCCTCGACAAACTCAAGACACTACTGCCTGCTGAGGTACCTCCAGCAACAAGCACAGGGCTGGGTTGGTGGGATGGGAAAGCAGCGTCTTCATCCAGATAAAACAGAGACAGGACTGACTTCCAGAGAAGGAATGGGAAGAGAGAAAGAAAGGAGCTGGGAGGTGAGCACAGGGATGCTGTGGGAGCTGGAGCTCCTCTCCTATGGAGACAGACTGAGAGAGTCGGGGTTGTGCAGTCTGGAGAGAGAAGGCTCCCAGGAGACCTTCTTGTGGCCTTGCAGTATCTGCAGGGGGCTCCAAGAAAGCTGGGGAGCGACTTTTGAGGGTGTCAGGGAGGGATAGGACTGGGAGGGATGGAGCAAAACTAGAAATGGGTAGATTGAGATTGGATGTTAGGAAGAAGTTGTTCCCCATGAGGGTGGTGAGAGCCTGGCACAGGTTGCCCAGGGAGGTGGTGGCAGCCTCACCCCTGGAGGTGTTTGCAGCCAGGCTGGAGGTGGCTGTGAGCAACCCGCTGGAGTGTGAGGTGTCCCTGCCCATGGCAGGGGGTTGGGACTGGCTGAGCCTTGAGGTCCCTTCCAGCCCTGACAATTCTATGACTAAGGAAAACCCAAGGAAGAAATGGGATGGAGGAACTGCTGCAGAGGTGGCACCACAGGAGATGAGGGGAGGCATAATCCATACAAGAAGGAGATGGTTTTGTCTAGGAGATGGGGAGGAGAACAGTCCCAGCCCTGGGGCAAATTCAGAGCATCCTGCTGAGAGGAAGAGGCTCTGGCAGAGGCGTTGGCACAATCGTCAGTGTGTGGTGCACAAGGAGACTCAGCACCATGGAGCCCAGGGATGAGTGGAGGGTGAGGGCTCCTCAGGACCAGGGTGGGCATCACGATAGGGAACTGAGAGAAGGACTCCAGGATCTACAGGGGTGAAGGCTGGTGGGGAGGAGCCTTGACTCAAAGGCTGCTGGAGGATGGAGAAGGAGGAGGAAGGGCTGCCCTTGGAGCCACAGACCTTTCTTTTCCCCCTCCCCTTCCCCCACTTGACATTTGGAGTGTGAACGTCTCTCCGTGTTCGGCGCCGGCGGAGATGGTTTCTGCTGGAAGGAGAAGGAGGTGCCGACAGCAGCAGCCGCAGGGACGCAGCTTTCCTCTAATGAACTAGAAAATAGTTTCCCTTTAATACTGATCATCCTGGAAGCCAGCTGAAGTGAATGTGATTTACATAAAGATGAAGCCGCTCGGCGCTCTCCTCTCCAGCAGCAGCGGCGGCGGCAGCAGCCAGCAGCACGGGACCTCAGCTGGGATGCTCGGCACCAGCCCGGGCTTGGCAAGCTCTGCCAGGTGCCTCTGCTTCCCGGCGGGCAGGAGAGAGCTGTGCCCTGCACCAGCGCCTCTGGCTGCCTCTGGGAGCCCCCAGGAGGGTTGGCTGCAGCACGCCCTCTCCCCCTCCCCCTCCCCAGACTGCTAACCCGTCCCACCTCAGCCTGGCTCCTGGTTGCGGTGAGCTGCTGGGTGCTGCTGCCACCCACCTGCCATCCCCAGCGGGGCTCTCTGACTTGCAGCGGGCAGATTGCACAGTCCCAGTCCCAGCGTGGTGGGGTTGGAAGGGAGCTCTGGAGATTGTCCAGTCCAATGCCCCTGATAGGATCACCTAGAGTAAATCACCCAGGAACACCATGTCCAGGAGGGTTGGAAGCTCTCCAGAGAAGGAGACTCCACAACCTCTCTGGGCAGCCTGCTCCAGGCCTCCAGCACCCTCACACCAAACAAGTTCCTCCTTCTGTTCAGATGGAACCTTCTGGGTACCAGTTGGAGCCCAAAGCCCCTAGTCCTGTCACAGTACACCCCTGAGAAGCATGTGGCTCCATCCTCCTGACCTTGACCCTGTAGATAATTACAAGCATGACTGAGACCCACCCCACCTCAACCTCCTCTTCTCCAGGGTTTGGGGCCATGCACAAAGCCAATCTGGGAGGTTGACCTGTCTGGAGGAAAAAACAACAAACTATGCCCCAGCCCCCAGCAAGAACATCAGTTCCAGGACACAGGGGGAAGTTCTGTAGCACCCTGGCTTGTCTGACAAGCTGAGAGTCCATCTCAAGCTACTTGGAGACCAAGATGTGAAAGGAGCAGAGCTCCTCAGGTATTCTCCTCCTAGCATCCTCTGTGTTATATTCCCGGCCAGACTTGCAGCACAGGCTTAGATCTCCCACGGCTGCTGCCTGTTTGCACTGGGAATCACCTCCCTGGATGATAGGCACACCAAAGAGATGGCTCAGCTTGCTCTCTGCCAGCCCTCCCCCCACGCAGCGCCACAGCACAAGCACCATGCAGCGAGGCTGTGCGCAGCCCCTGTGCCGCCCCGCTGCTCCATGCTCTGCTCTCCCAGGCTGTCTGCACAGTCAGTGCCCACCCAGCACCCTCCTGGTGTGCTCCTGGGCTTGCCAGCTTTGGCACCTGAGCACGTTCAGAATCAGAGGAGAGGTTGAGGCGGAAAGGGACCTTTAAAGGTCGTCCAGTCCAATCCCCTCCCCCTGCAGCTAAAGCAGGTCACTCAGAGCACCAACCAACCTGACCTGGAATGGTTGCAGGGATGGGGCAGCTACCACCTCTCTGGGCAGCTTGGATTAGGGTCTCAGTGTCAAACAGTGTCAAACATTCCTTCCTTCTCTCCAACCTGAATCTCCCTCTTTAAGTTCACACCATCACCCCTTCTCTTGTCCAAACAGGCCCTGCTCAAAACTCTGTCCCCAGCTTCCTGCTCAGCCCTTGGAGCACTGCAAGGCCACCAGAAGGTCTCCAGGCTGAACAAGCCCAGCTCTCTCAGCCTGGCCTCACAGCAGAGGGCTTCCAGCCCTGCCAGCATTGCTGTGGCCTCCTCTGGCCCTGCTCCACCAGGTCCCTGTCTGTGCTGAGGACTCCAGAGCTGCCCCAGCACTGCAGGGAAGGTCTCAGCAGAGCATAGCAGAGGGGCAGAATCCCCTCCCTGCCCATGCTGCTAGGGATCAGCCCAGGACACTGCTGGCTCTGGGCTGTGAGGGCACACTGCTGGCTCATGTCTAGAGGTGCAATGAGTGTTGAATTTTACACTCTGCACAAGGCAGGCCACCAATCCTCCAAGGTGCATGCTGAGAGCTTGCATGTGGCCAGGGTGAAGATGGCTGCAGGCTCCCAGAACCTGGATGGGCTGCACATGAAGGAGAGGTGTGGTGCAGAGCTTCTGGATGTTCACAGAGAATCTCAGAATGCATTAGGTTGGAAGGGACCCTCAAAGGTCATCTTGTCCTGCAGTCAGCAGGGACATCTCCACCCCCATCAAGTCTGACCTTTAATGTCTACAGGGATCGGGGCTCAACCACACCCTTGGGCAATCTCTTCCAGTATTTCCCCACCCTCATTGTAAAGAACTTGCTCCTGATGCCTAAACACATCCATGTCTGCATTCCCAGGTGTAGGCACTGTAGGCCAATGTGCTCCTGCTCATGGCTCTGCCCTGTGCAGAGCATCTGCCCCTGTGCCAAGACACATGGACTCACCATGCTGCACCATATGTGACCAGTTAGTGAGGGGGTGGGGAATGGGCACCCAAGACCTTCAAACACTCATCCTGGCTGCTGTCAGCACAGCTTGTGCCCACCCTTGCCCACAGGCCAGCAGCACATGGGAGGAGGACAATGAGCATCAAGAGAAGTGTGGCCAGCAGGGCCAGGGAGGGGATTCTGCCCCTCTGCTCCACTCTGCTCAGACCACAGCTGCAGCTCTGGGTCCAGTTCTAGAACCTCTGTGCCAGCAAGGATCTGGAGGTGCTGGAAGGTGTCCAGAGAAGGGCCACGAGGAGGAGCAGAGGGCTGGAGCTGCTCTGCTCTGGAGACAGACTGAGAGAGTTGGGGTTGTGCAGGCTGGAGAAGACTCCCAGGAGACCTTCTTGTGGCCTTGCAGTATCTGAGGGAGGCTCCAAGAAAGCTGGGGAGCGACTTTTGAGGGTGTCAGGGAGGGATAGGACTGGGGGGATGGAGCAAAACTAGAAGTGGGGAGATTGAGATTGGATGTTAGGAAGCAGTTGTTCCCCATGAGGGTGGTGAGAGCCTGGCACAGGTTGCCCAGGGAGTTGGTGGCAGCCTCATGCCTGAAGGTTTTTAATCGCAGGCTGGATGTGGCTGTGAGCAGCCTGCTGCAGTGTGAGGTGTCCCTGGCCATGGCAGGGGGTTGGACCTGGCTGAGCCTTGAGGTCCCTTCCAGCCCTAACAACTCTGTGATTCTCTAAGCCACCAGCCCTCACCAGCTAGTAGCAGCTGCACCGCACTGGGAGGTGCTTGGGGGGAGCTGGGCAGGGTGCTGTAGGAGTCAGCATTCCCTGGGCCCTGCTGCACGCCTGGGTCAGCAGTTCTGCCTCCCCTCAGATAGATGATGTTGTCGACTAATAACCACATCAAATATTCAGGAGCTTGCTGCTCTGGCAGCAGTGCTGCGGGGATGAGCGTGCCAGGAGATGGATGGGCTGTGGACTCTGCGGGGGTGGCAGCAGGCAGCAGGGGCTCAGCTTGCAGGAAGGGGAAGTTCCCCTCCGAACAGCGGCCCCTAGCCCTCTGCTGGGAGCTATTTCTGCGTCGTCCCACCGGATGGAGAGCAGGGAGCTGCTTCTGGTGCGAGTTAGGCAAGGAAAACAGACAGCCCCGATCCCAGAGCAGTGTGGCCAGCAGATCCAGGGAGGTTCTCCTCTCCCTCTGCTCTGCCTTGATGAGGCCATGCCTGGAATGCTGCATCCAGTTTTGGCCTCCCCAGTTCAAAAGGGACAGGGATCTGCTGGAGAGAGCCCAAGGGAGGGCTACAAGGATGATGAAGGGACTGCAGCACTGCCTGGTGAGGAGAGGCTGAGAGCCCTGGGGCTAGTCAGCCTGGAGAGGAGAAGACTGAGAGGGGATGTGATCAATGTCCCTCAATACCTGAGGGCTGAGGGTCAAGAGGGAGGGGACAGCCTCTGCTCAGTCACACCCTGGGATAGGACAAGAGGCAGTGGATATAAATTGCAGCACAAGAGGTTCCACCTCAACATGAGGAGGAACTTCTTCACTGTGAGGCTCACAGAGCACTGGAGCAGGCTGCCCAGAGAGGTTGTGGAGTCTCCTTCTGTGGAGCCTTTCCAGCCCTGTCTGGATGTGTTCCTGTGTGACCTGAGCTGGATTCTCTGGTCCTGCCCTGGCAGGGGGGTTGGACTTGATGATCTTTGGAGATCCTTTCCAACCCCTAACATCCTGTGAGCCTCTGATCCATTCTTGCTCCCTGGAACTTTCTCCATGTTAAACGTGGATGTAGCTCTGGTGCAGGGACAGGAAGCCTGGGAAGCCTGACCACCAGCAGACGACCACCCCTGGGAGGTGGTCCCCGGTCTGCAAAAAAAAAAAAAAAAAAAAAGCAGAGGGGCAGCAGAGGGGCAGCAGAGGGGCAGCAGAGGGGCAGCAGAGGGGCAGCAGAGGGGCAGCTCACCTGAGGTGGAGGGATGGAGAGCCAGTAGGGGCTCTCAGCTTGCTGCCCTGAGGCAAGACACAACTGACACACCAGGACACCCTGTGGAAACCAAGGGGAGTTGGCACAGGAGGACGACAGGGCCAGCCCAGCTGAAGTGCTTCTATGCAAATGCACGCAGCTTGGGCAACAAACAAGATGAGTTAAGGGCCACCGTGATGCTGGGACGCCGTGACACAGTGGGCATCACCGACACTTGGTGGGATGACTCCCACGACTGGAACGTAGGGATAGACGGGTATAAGCTTTTTAGGAAGGATAGGCAGGGAAGGAGAGGAGGAGGTGTTGCCCTCTATGTCAACAACCAGCTGGAATCAGCAGAACTCCACCTGGGGAGGAATGATGAGTCGGTTGAGAGTTTATGGGTTAGAATTAAAGGCAAGACAGGGGAAGGAGATAGTACTGTGGGGGTCTCCTACAGGCCACCTGACCAGCAGAACCAAGCAGATGAGGCTCTGCACAGGCAAATAGAAGCGGCTTCCAGGTCACAAGCCCTGGTCCTCATGGGGGATTTCAACCACCCTGACATCTGTTGGAGGGACAACACAGCAAGGCATCAGCAATCCAGGATGTTCCTGGACTGCATAGAAGACAACTTCCTCCTCCAAATGGTAGAGGAACCAACAAGAAAAGGTGCTACGCTGGACCTTGTTCTCACCAACAGGGAAGGGCTGGTAACCAATGTGAGGCTCAGAGATGGCCTTGGCTGCAGTGACCATGAAGCAGTTGAATTTAATCTCCTCAGGGCAATCTGGAGGACATATTCTAAGCTTAGGACCCTAGACTTTAGGCGTGCAGACTTCGATCGCTTCAGGGATCTGCTAGCCAAAGTGTTGTGGGATGAAGCCCTGGAGGGAAGAGGGACCCAGGACAGCTGGTCAGTATTCAAGGACCACCTCCTCTGTGTCCAGGAGCTATGTATACCTATAAGGAGAAAAGCAGGAAGGAATGCTTGGAGGCCTGCCTGGATGAACAAGGAGCTGCTGGACACACTATCACTTAAAAAGAAACTCTACAGGAAGTGGAAGGAAGGACAGATAGAACAGGGGGTATATAAGGAAGCTGCCCGAGCAGCAAGAGGCCTGGTTAGGAAAGCCAAAGCAGAGTTTGAACTGAATCTAGCCAGGGAGGTTAAAGGGAGCACTAAGAATTTCTACAGGTATATTAATGGCAAGAAGAAGACTAGGGAAGGTGTGGGCCCCCTCAGAAAGGAAAGTGGTGAATTAATCACTAGTGGTGTGGAAAAGGCTGAGGTACTCAATCACTTCTTTACCTCAGTCTTCACTGCAAGGGCCTCCAGCCACACTCCTGGTGTCATGGCAGACGATGCCAGGGACGGGGAGGAAGAACTGCCCATCATAAGTGAAGCTCAGGTTCGTGATCACCTGAAGAACCTGAAAGTGTTCAAGTCCATGGGACCCGACGGGATACACCCACGGGTGCTGAGAGAACTGGCAGATGAGGTTGCCAAGCCCCTCTCTATTATATTCCAGAAGTCATGGCAGACTGGGGCAGTCCCCACAGACTGGAAAAGGGGAAACATTGCTCCCATTTTCAAAAAGGGCAAGAAGGAGGAACCGGGGAACTCCAGGCCAGTCAGTCTCACCTCTGTGCCCGGAAAGATCATGGAGCAGATCCTCCTGGAGGCACTAATGACTCAGAAGAACAGTGAAGAGGTGATTGGGAATAGTCAGCATGGCTTTGCCAAGGGCAAATCCTGCCTGACAAACCTGGTGGCCTTCTATGGTCAGGTGACAGCATTAATAGATGAGGGGCGAGCAACTGATGTCGTTTACCTGGATTTGAGCAAAGCCTTCGACACTGTCCCGCACCACCTCCTGGTCTCCAAGCTGGCGACACATGGGTTTGATGGATGGACCACTAGATGGATAAAGAACTGGCTTGATGGCCGCACCCAAAGAGTGGCTGTCAACGGGTCCATGTCCCAGTGGAGGCCAGGGACAAGCGGAGTCCCTCAGGGATCAGTCCTGGGACCTGTCTTGTTCAACATCTTTGTGGGTGACATGGACAGTGGCATCGAGTGCACCCTCAGCAAGTTTGCTGATGACCCCAAGCTGTGTGGTGCAGTGGACACGCTGGAGGGAAGGGATGCCATCCAGAGGGACCTGGACAGGCTGGAGAGGTGGGCACAAGCCAACCTCATGAGCTTCAACAAGACCAAGTGCAGGGTCCTGCATCTGGGTCGAGGCAATCCCAGGCACAAATCCAGGCTGGGCAGTGACTGGCTGGAGAGCAGCCCTGAGGAGAGAGACTTGGGGGTGCTGGTGGACGAGAAGCTCAACAGGAGCTCTCAATGTGCGCTTGCAGCCCGGAAAGCCAATCAGATCCTGGGCTGCATCAGGAGAAGTGTGACCAGCAGGTCAAGGGAGGTGCTTCTCCCCTCTACTCAGCTCTGGTGAGACCCCACCTGGAGTACTGCGTCCAGTTCTGGAGCCCCTATTACAGGAGGGATGTGGACGTGCTGGAGCGTGTCCAGAGAAGGGCCACGAGGATGATCAGAGGGCTGGAGCACCTCTCCTGTGAGGACAGACTGAAGGAGTTGGGGCTGTTCAGTCTGGAGAAGAGAAGGCTCCGAAGTGACCTCATTGTGGCCTTCCAGTATCTGAAGGGGGCCTACAGGAAGGCTGGGGAGGGACTTCTCAGGATCTCAGGTAGTGATAGGACTAGGGGGAATGGAATGAAGCTGGAAATGGGGAGATTCAGGCTGGATGTGAGGAAGAAGTTCTTCCCCATGAGAGTGGTGAAGCCCTGGAATGGGTTGTCCAGGGAGGTGGTTGAGGCCCCATCCCTGGAGGTGTTTAAGCCCAGGCTGGACAAGGCTCTGGCCAGCGTGATCTAGTGTGGGGTGTCCCTGCCCATGGCAGGGGGGTTGGAACTAGATGATCCTTGTGGTCCCTTCCAACCCTGACTGATTCTATGATTCTATGATTCTATGAAAATGCTCCATGCTGGATGCCAGCATCACAGCTCCTGCTAAAGCCCAGCGGTGGGAGCTTCTCACCATTCAGGGAGTAACAGGGACCATGCATGGTCTCCAGTGACTTTTCTTCCTGCCAGGACCACAGATGTCTTGAGGGGCTAGAGCCACGGCCAGGGTGCTACAGCAACAGAGAGCGTGTGGCAGCCGCGGCAGCGCTGGCTGTAGCAGAGGTGGAAACGGTCCCAGAGTAAGGGGCGCAGGCAGGAGCTCGCCGTGGTGCTGGGAGCAGTGTGGTCTGCACCAGCGTGCTGCGAAGTGCTGTTCTAACTCAGGCAGGAGGAGAAGCCCCTGGGGTGGTAGGACTGGCCATGCTCATGCTCCACAGGCTCCTTTGGAGCTGCATCCTGCCTCTTACTCTCTGCAGGTCACCAGCTCCAGGTGCTGTAAACTCTCCCACCAGCTGGGACCAGCAGCATCTCTCACAGTTGTTGGCACACGTGGGTTTCCTGCCCTGGGCCCCCCAGCTGAGGACCGTGTGCCCTTTGGTGGCAGCTCACTCGTGGGGCTGCCAGTGGGTGGCTGGTGAGGCAGGACGAGAGCCAGCACGTCCCTGGCATGGGCTGACAGCCTCAGCAGATGCCATCAGCTGCGTTTTGGAGCAGGGCTCCCTGCATCTCAGCAGCACATGGTGCCTGAGGGTGGATGAAGGAGAGGAGTGGGAACCTCCCCTGCAGGTAAGTGATGGGACAGGTAAGGGAAGGAGATTAAAGACTCTTCCCCTATCTGTTTCTCTCCTCAAGGAAGAACTCAGTGGACAACTGACCTACATTAGTCATCCTGGAAAGATTTCTTTGGGGGGCAGCTGTTTGATTTCTCCTGTGCACAGCAGGACAGACACATCACTTTTCACACAACAGAAGGCCAGAGGGGATGTGCAGGACAGCAGCACTCCTTGCATGCCTAGAGGTGGGGATGCCTGGCTGACGCTGCCATGGCATTTTACACATCATGCCCCAGGTGCATTGATAGTCCTCCTGTTTTGTGTTCAACCAACAGCTCCTGCCCAGCCCCAGGATCCCAAAGAACTGTGGGGAACTCTCAGCACATCCCAAACCCTGCCCACACCTCTCCACTCTCTTTTGAGCTGGTCTAGCTGGGGCTTTGTAATCACAGGCTCACAGCACATTAGGGGTTGGAAGGGACTTCCAGAGATCTTCAAGTCCAACCCCTGCCAGAGCAGGACCAGAGAATCAGCACAGGGCACACAGGAACACATCCAGGCAGGGCTAGAAAGGCTCCAGAGAAGGAGACTCCACAGCCTCTCTGGGCAGCCTCTTCTAGTACTCTGTGAGCCTCACAGTGAAGAAGTTCCTCCTCATGTTGAGGTGGAACCTACTGTGCTGCCCCCTCCCTCTTGACACCCAGCCCTCAGATATTGATAGACATTGATCAGATCCCTTTCAGTCTTCTCCTCTCCAGACTAACCAGCCCCAGGTGTTTCAGCCTCTCCTCACCAGGCAGTGTTCCAGTCCCTTCAGCATCCTCATAGCCCTCCCTTGGACTCTCTCCAGCAGATCCCTGTCCCTCTTGAACTGGGAGCCCAAAGCTGTATGCAATATTCCAGGTGAGGTCTCACCAGGCCAGAGTAGACGGGGAGGAGAACCTCCCTGGCTCTGCTGGACACACTCCTCTGAATGCAGCCCAGGACCCCATTGGCCTTCTTGGCCACCAGGGCACATTGCTGTCCCATGCAGAACTTGCTGTCTACCAGGACTCCCAGGTCCTTCTCCCCGGGGCTGCTCTAATGTCACAGTCAAGTGTGAGGCATTTACTGGGAGAAAGGTTGGGGGATCAAGTGCCTTTGGCATGATAGAGACCACCTAGCCCTTCTCTCCTTGCCAGCCCTGAAAGCCAGGAGTTCCAAGGGACACTTATCTCCACCACCCAGACTCCTTATGTTGTGTCTCAGCCTTGCTAGCCCATTGGCATAAACTGCATCAGATGCAGCCAAGGAGTGGAGTTGGTCAGGACCAGCCTTCACCTGTACATTGCTCCACATGTGGCTTTGTATCTCTCTCCCACAGTTCTTCCTCCAAGTGATGGATTCTCTGCCAACCCCACCAGAAACATCCCACCTCCCCCTCCTCCCCCCAAGGCACTGAAGAAAAGGAGGCTGAGGGGAGACCTCCTTGCTCTCTACAGCTCCCTGAAAGGAGCCAGGTGGAGGTTGGTCTCTTCTCCCTAGTATCAGGTGAAAGAACAAGAGGAAGTGGCCTGAAATTGTGCCAGGGAAGGTTTAAGTTAGAGATGACCTGCTGGTGGACGAGAAGCTCAACATGAGCTCTCAATGTGCACTTGCAGCCCGGAAAGCCAATCAGATCCTGGGCTGCATCAGGAGAAGTGTGACCAGCAGGTCAAGGGAGGTGCTTCTCCCCCTCTACTCAGCTCTGGTGAGACCCCACCTGGAGTACTGCGTCCAGTTCTGGAGCCCCTATTACAGGAGGGATGTGGACGTGCTGGAAGGTGTCCAGAGAAGGGCCACGAGGATGATCAGAGGGCTGGAGCACCTCTCCTATGAGGACAGACTGAAGGAGTTGGGGCTGTTCAGTCTGGAGAAGAGAAGGCTCCGAAGTGACCTCAGTGTGGCCTTCCAGTATCTGAAGGGGGCCTACAGGAAGGCTGGGGAGGGACTTCTCAGGATCTCAGGGAGTGATAGGACTAGGGGGAACGGAATGAAGCTGGAAATGGGGAGATTCAGGCTAGATGTGAGGAGGAAGTTCTTCCCCATGAGAGTGGTGAAGCCCTGGAATGGGTTATCCAGAGAGGTGGTTGAGGCCCCATCCCTGGAGGTGTTTAAGCCCAGGCTGGACAAGGCTCTGGCCAGCGTGATCTAGTGTGAGGTGTCCCTGGCCATGGCAGGGGGGTTGGAACTAGATGATCCTTGTGGTCCCTTCCAACCCTGACTGATTCTATGATTCTGTGAGGAACAATTTGTTTGCTGCCAGAGTGGTCAGGGATTGGCACAGGCTGCCCAGGGAGGTGGTGGAGTCCCCAGCGCTGGAGGTGTTCAAGAAACCTGTGGCCATGGCACCTGGGGACATGGTTTAGTGGCCATGGTGGTGTTGGGGTGATGATTGGACTGGATGATCTTCAAGGTCTTTTCCAACCCGACCTATTCTGTGATTGTTGTGATTCTGTATCTGTTACAGGCCCCGTGGCAGCTGCCAGCAAGCACAGCTTCACAGCTAGCATCTCCTGCTCAGGAGAAAGGTGACTTCGCTCACCCCTGCGAGGCCGAGTATCCTGACCCACCACAGAGCCACAAAGCCCCATGGTGTGCCAGCAGCACGGGGCAGGGGCATCAGGAGGTGCCCTGGGGCGTGCAGAGTGCCAGGCAGGAGAGCATGCCGGGGGCCGGGGGACAGCCGAGGGGACGTGGCAGCTCGATTGCTGCGCTAGGCACGCAGGAGCAGCTCTCACCTGGAAGAACGTGGGACAAGGGGCACTGGGATTCAGGCAAACACACACCCCCAGCTGTGGCACTGCCAGGGGGATTTTGTTTTGTGAAAGGATTTATTCATCAAGCCACAGCAGCAGCAGCAGCAGCCCAATCCCTTGTCCTGGGGGCCCTGCGACGTGTGGCTAAAGTCAATTAGAACAAGGCCTGCACGGAGAGGTTAGGAGCCAGCATCGTACTGCTTGGCAATGGGGAGGGAGAGAAAGAGCTGGAGGGAGAGAGAGAGAAAAAGGCAGAGGAAGGGGGGGTGGGGGGGGAGGAGAGCCCTTTCAGAATTCACAGCTCCTGAAATAAAGAAGAAAGGGAAAAAAAGGAGGCTGGAATCATGTTTTGGGTAGAGAGGAGAGGGCGTAGGAAGTGTGTGCTTGCCAATCTGCCAAAAAGGAGTTGCTTTTTATTTTCTTAAGAAGGCAATTATGTATTTTTGTCATCCCCTTCCTACTTTGAAGCAGTTGAACCTGCTTTGCTGAAACTTTCCAGAACAATTTGCCCTCAGGCTGCTGCCAGAACTGCAGCACTTACAGCCCGAAGATGAAAGCAGGAGGGTGCCGCGGCGCTGGCTCCGCGTATGCCGAGCAGAGGCACCTGCAAGCTGGTCGTGTCTGCACCTCCATCCCATGAGCCACCAGCTCCTCTCGCCCACCCCACCCTATCCCCACACCCACTGCTGTGCTTTGCAAGAGGAAAGGAATCTCGAAGCCTTGGTTTGTCATGACTCAGGGCAGAAGCTCATCCCAGGCACACGGGGAGGCTGAAATGCCGACGTGACTCCAGGGGAGGATCTCCTGCTGCTTCTCCTGCAAGCTTCCACCCTGGGAGATACCCTTATCTGTGTTTCAATGGACAACACAGCCCAGAGGAACTTAGGCCTGAGCTGGTGCTCAGCAGACCCTGGGCAGGACAAGCACATGGATTTCTGAAGGTCTAAAGCCAGACTCATCATTTACAGAGGGACACTGGAGGCTGCTCTACCCCTTGCAGTTCCATCTCACTGCCTGCTCCTCTCCACCCCAAGTCCTTGCCCCTCTCATAGAATCATGGAATAGTTAGGGTTGGAAGGGACCTCAAGGATCAGCCAGTTCCAACCCCCTCACACTACAGCAGGTTCCAACACCTCACACTACAGCAGGTTGCTCACAGCCACCTCCAGCCTGCCCTTAAAAGCCTCCAGAGATGAGGCTTCCACCACCTCCCTGGGCAACCTGTGCCAGTGTCTCACCACCCTCATGGGGAAGAACTTCTTCCTAACATCCAAACTGGGTTCTTCTAACATCTCCCCTGGGCTCCCTGCCTCTCTAGGAACCATTGAAGCACTTTGGCACGTGCTGAAGGACTTTGACCGTGGTTAATGCTTTCACTTGGTGGATGGCACAAGGTGGAACTCAGCCCAGGGCAGCTGGCAGCCCTGCCAGGGTGAGATCTCAACGAGATCTGCTCACTGCTGGACACCTGAGCCTCCAGCTCCACTGTGCCAGCATCCCTCGCCCCTGCTTGAGCTGCTTTCTATTTCAAAGAGGCCATTTGCTCCCTCACCTAGGAGTGAGAAAGCCATTTGAGACAGCAGGTTGCCCAGATTAAGCAGTGCCATTTCACAGCTGGCCTTCCACAGAAAATGAAATGGGGGTTGTTTGGGTGGGTTATGTTGGGGTTGGGTTTTTTGGTGCTGTTAGCTAGCTGGCTGTTAGCTTCTTGTGACCCTGCAGAACTGCTAGAGCCAATGCCAGAGAGATAAGGAGCAGGAGAAGGATAAGGAAAGATAAAGCAAGAGGGAAGGTATCACTTTGGTCCCACCTGACATGAGGTGACCAGGTAACAGCATCCTAAGCACTCCCCCCCCAGCTCCACGTGCACGTTGCCATGCTGACAGCAGCTCCTGCTGCTGCTCCTTGCCCCACTGTCTGCAATATCAAATGCTGCCTATAAATTACTAATAACAGGGATATGTACCTTGGAAAACAAGCTAGTGCCTGTGGGTGGGATGGGATCAATTTCCTAACTCAATGTAAACACCACAGCACCTTTGATATTCATGATATTCATATCCACAAGGCAGGAGCTGGGCATTAAGGTCACCAGATAGAAGCATTACAAGGAGCACATTACAAAGATGCATGGGCTTGGAACCCTTGAATGCAGATAGGAGTGACCCAGTTATGCCCACGTGCATTCCTGCCTGCTGTGATAAACTCTATCTTCCTCTGCCTTGTCCCCCACACAGCCTGAATGCTGTCCTGTACTTGGGAGGAGGACAAACAGACAGAAGAAATATTTTTAACCATCATGGTAGTGAAACTGGTTAGGCCACACCTTGAGTCCTGTGCCCAGTTCTGGGCCCCTCAGTTTAAGAAGGACATTGAGACACTTGAATGTGTCCAGAGAAGGGCAACGAGGCTGGGGAGGGGTCTGGAGCACAGCCCTGTGAGGAGAGGCTGAGGGAGCTGGGGTTGCTTAGCCTGGAGAAGAGGAGGCTCAGGGAAGACCTTATTGCTGCCTACAACTACCTGAAGGGAGGTTGTAGCCAGGTGGGGGTTGGTCTCTTCTCCCAGACATTCACCATTGGAACAAGAGGACACAGTCTCAAGCTGTGCCAGGGGAGGTTTAGGCTCAAGGTGAGGAGAAACTTCTTCCCGGCAAGAGAGATTGGCCATTGGAATGTGCTGCCCAGGGAGGTGGTGGAGTCCCCATCCATGGGGGTGTTCAACAAAGGCTTGGATGTGGCACCTGGAGCCATGGTTTAGTTGTTAAGAGGTGTTAGGTATTAGGTAATAGGTTGGACTTGATGATCTCTGAGGTCTTTTCTAACCTGGTTGATTCTGTGATTCTATGATTCTGGGAAATGCTGGCCCAGGTTGCCCACAGAGGTGGGAGATGCTCCATCCCTGGAATGAATCCGTGTCATGCTCTGAGCAGCCTACTCTAATTAAAGATGGCCATTCTGACTGCAGGGGGGTGGACTAGATGAGCTTTAAAGGTCCCTTCTAACCCAAGCCATGGTTCTATGAAATATGGCCATGTTTAGGTAGACATGAAGAGAAGAGGTCCTGACTGCCACAGTGGATAGCACCTGGACAGACTGAGAGAGCTGGGGGTGCTCAGCCTGGAGAAGAGAAGCTTCCAGGGAGACATAACAGCAGCTTTCCAGTGCCTGAAGGGGGCCACAAGAAGGCTGCAAAGGGACTGTTTGCAAAGTCCTGCAGGGACAGGATGAAGGGCAAATAGAGCAGGGCAGATTTAGATTGGCTGTGAGGGACAAGTTCTGCACCACGAGGGTGGTGGAACATTGCAGCAGGTTGCCCAGGGAGGTGTTTGAGCTCCATCCCTGGAGGTGTTCAAGGTGAGGTTTTCAAGGCTCAACAAGGTTCTGATCTTGTGGAGGACATCCCTGCTGAGTGCAGAGGGGTTGGACTGGATGACCTTTGGAGGTCCTTTCCAACTCAACCCATTGTGTGGCTGTATAATCCCGTGAGGACACAGGGTGGCTGTGGTGAGGGCCAGAGAAGGTGCACAAATGCTGGTGATGGACAAGGAGAGGAGAAAAAGCAAACACAGGGCAGTGCAGCAGTGCTTGGTGGCTGCATCATGAAAGGACCTGCCTGTCCCCTGCGCAGCTGAAAGACAGAGTGGCAAAGACACACCTTGATAATGAAGAACTGCATCAATTAGAGCTGCAGATCGGACATGCAGAACACATTCAATACCAAGCAGGCCTTTATTCCACTGTCAATAGTCTCATTTTCTCCTGCTTGCTGTTTTTCTCTCCCCCTACAGGGCCTTTTTTTTTTTTCCTGCTGCACCTCCTCTTCAAAAAAAAAAAATAATCAAAGAAAGAACAAATCATCAAAGAAAGAACACAGAAAGAAAGAAAGAAAGAAAGAACAAATAAATAAAGGCTGCAGGGACAGCAAAACTGGTGACGAGATGAGTGTGACCATCAGCATCACAGGCTGCTTTGGGTTGCAAAGCACCTTAGATATCACTGAGGTCCAACTTCCTGCCATGGCAGGGACACCTTTGACTAGCTCATGAGGCTCAAGGCCTCATCCAACCTGGCCTTGAGCACTGCCAGGCTTGGAGCCTCCACAATTTCTCTGGGCAACCTGTTCCAGCACCCTTATGGGGAAGAATCTCACAGAATCACTGAATTAACCAGGCTGGAAAAGACCTCAGAGATCATCAAGTCCAACCTATCACCCAACACCAGCTAATCAACTCAACCATGGCATCATCTGTGCCTCATCCAGTCTCTTCCTAAGCACCTCCAGTGATGGTGACTCCACCACCTCCCTGGGCAGCACATTCCAATGGCCAATCTCTCTTGCTGGGAAGACTCTCCACCTCACATCCAACCCAAACCTCCCCTGGCACAGCTTGAGACTGTGTCCTCTTGTTCTGGTGCTACTTGCCTGGGAGAAGAGACCAACCCCCACCTGGCTACAACCTCCCTTCAGGGAGTTGTAGACAGCAATAAGATCTCCCTGAGCCTCCTCTTCTCCAGGCTAAGCAACCCCAGCTCCCTCAGCCTCTCCTCACAGGGCTGTGCTCCAGATCCCTCCCCAGCCTTGTGCTCCAGACGCCTCACCAGCCTCATTGCCCTTCTCTGGACACATTTGAGCATCTCTGCATCTTCCCTAAACTGAAGGGCACAGCACTGGACGCAGTACTCAAGGTGTGGACCTAATGTCTCACTTCAATCCATCTTCTTCCACTTTGAAGCCATTGTTTCCATGCCTTTATCCAGGGTCCCTCCCCAGCCCTCCTGTAGCCCACTTCCTTTACAGGAAGGCTGCTCTGAGGTCTCCCTGGAGCCTTCTCTTCTCCAGGCTGAACAGGAAGAGGCAGTTGTGAATGGACTTGGTGCTGGCAGCAATTAAGCAACTGTCTACATTCCGAAACCCTGATTTTTCGCAAGCGCTGCCTCGGCTCGACGCGGCCGAGTCCCAGAGCTTTTAATTCACATCTAAAGCTTGATTGGCAAATTAATAAAGGGCTAGGAGTGAAATTAATGAAAGATTAAAGACCCCACAGCTCACAGCTGATATGAAAACCGCCCCTCCAGACTCGGTTATGCAATAATTAGGCTAAGTTAGCGCCGTGTTAATATGAATGCTGCTCTAACGTTTGCCCACCGATTAGATTCACCGCTTCGGAGCGAGGTCCTAAACCCTTTTCCTACAGGTTTTGTTGGGCCTTTTTGCAGGCCACTCTCCATCATCTCCATTTTTCCATGCCATAATTCTCTCTCTCTCTCCTTTTTTTTTTTTTTTTTTTCCTTGCTTTAGCAATTGCTCTGAAGTGAATTTTCATTAATGAATTGCACAGCCGAGCACTCGGGCTCTCGGTTGCGCCAGGCCGGAAGGAGAGCTAAAGAGCTATCAGAGCATGGAATGGGTAATTGATTAACCCAAATGGGCCTGGCCAACGCTCTCAGAATCCTCCACCGAGCACACTGGCTCCATCTCAGCCTCTGCAGCTCAGATTGGCTGGGGGAATTAAGAGAGAAAAAAAAGACACCCCCCCACCCCCCCAAAACTGATAAAAGGGAACACCGTGAGAGAGTTTTTGCTCGGGTGTGTTTGTGTTCACAAAGGCCTAAGCCCAGCAGCGTTGTCACAGGATCACAGCGTTGCCAGGGTTGGAAGGGACCTCAGGGATCACCCAGGAGTATCTCCTCCTGCTGCTGCTGCTGCTGCTGCTGCTGCTGCTTCTTCTGGAAGCTTCCACCCTGGGAGATAAGGGACCTGGGGTGTTGCAATGGACAACACAGCCCAGATGAACTCCGGTCTGAGCTGGTGCTCAGCAGGCCCAGGGCAGGACAAGCACATGGATTTCTGGAGGTCTAAAGCCAGACTCATCATTTACAGAGGGACACTGGAGGCTGTTCAACCCCTTGCAGTTCCATCTGAGTGCCTGTTCCTCTCCACCCCAAGTCCTTGCCCCTCTCATGGAATCATAGAATAGTTAGGGTTGGAAGGGACCTCAAGGCTCAGCCAGTTCCAAGCCCCCTGCCCTGGCCAGGGACACCTCACACTGCAGCAGGTTGCTCACAGCCACATCCAGCCTGGCTGCAAACACCTCCAGGCATGAGGCTTCCACCACCTCCCTGGGCAACCTCTGCCAGGCTCTCACCACCCTCAAGTTCTCAGTGTGTCACCATGCAGGTGTGTGGGGCTGAATGCAGGTGGGTCCTGCTTTCCCATAAAGATCCAGGTCTGTGACTATGTTATGGAATCACAGAATGGTCAGGGTTGGAAGGGACCTCAAGGAGCAGCCAGTGCCAACCCCTGCCATGGGCAGGGACACCTCACACTGCAGCAGCTTGCTCACAGCCACATCCAGCCTGGCTGCAAACACCTCCAGGGATGAGGCTGCCACCACCTCCCTGGGCAACCTGTGCCAGTCTCTCACCAGCCTCATGGGGAACAATTTCTTCCTCACATCCAATCTCAATCTCCCCACTTCTAGTTTTGCTCCATCCCCCCAGTCCTATCACTCCCTGACACCCTACAAAGTCCCTCCCCAGCTTTCTTGGAGCCCCCTGCAGATCCTGCAAGGCCACAATTAGGTTTCCTCAGAGACTTCTCTTCTCCAGACTGAACAACCCCAACTCTCTCAGCTTGTCCTCATGGCAGAGGAGCTCAAAACATTTAGGCTTTGAGAAATTTGAGTCTCCAGTGTAGAGCTGTGGGTTGATAGCCTGAAAAACAGGGCAAACAATAAATAAATAGGCCAGAAAAGGAGGAAGTGATGACTTGGTGTGCTGGGATCGGGGAGACAAGCTGCAGCCAGCAGCCAGTTTGCAGAGCTTTACTGTGGCCCTTCAGCTGGGGCTGGCTGAGGTGTGGGAAGGGCTGGTGAAAACACAGAGCGCTCTGATGGGGAAGAAAGGCCTGAGCCCTCCTCCTGCTTCCCACATGGGACCTTGGGAGGATTTGTTGCCAAATTCAGCCTTGCTTTTGTGGTTGGGTTTGGTTTGGTTTTCCCCTTCACCTTGATGCAGGTGTTATTTCACCCCAGCCAACTGAAAGTGGTGATCAGCAACACTTCTCAGCTGAGAATATCCCAATCATTTCAAATATGGGTGTGTGTGTGTGTGTGTGTTTCACACCCCCCGTGGTAATTATGTTCAGCCTTGTCATTACCTCCTCATCTGCTCCACAGCACTTGGGTTAACACACTGAGAGATATTTTCTTTATGGACTCCTGCAGATTTATGGCCTTGCTTCTCCCTCTGTCTTGCTTTTGGCAGATGATAACTAAATCCTTTGGTTTCTGATCGCTTTCCCTTGCTTTATGGAGTCATAAAGGAAGGAAAGTACCCCAGTAAAGAGGTGTGAATAGGGAGCACGCAGCTGCAGATAGGTGGCTGTGCTTGCTGAATGGATGCATGCACGCAGCCCTGCACCCTCAGCCCTTACCAGCTTCCTCCCAGCTCCAGTGGTGCAAAGAACAGAATAGAATAGGATAGAATAGAATAGAATAGAATAGAATAGAATAGAATAGAATAGAATAGAATAGAATAGAATAGAATGGGATGGGATGGGATGGGATAGGATAGGATAGGATAGGATAGGATAGGATAGGATAGGATAGGATAGGATAGGATAGGATAGGATAGGATAGGATAGGATCAAATGACAGACTAGACTAGACTAGACTAGACTAGACTAGACTAGAATAGAATAGAATAGAATAGAATAGAATAGAATAGAATAGAATAGAATAGAATAGAAGTAGACTAGGATAGGATAGGATAGGATAGGAGGATAGGATAGGATAGGATAGGATAGGATAGGATAGGATAGGATAGGATAGGATAGGATAGAATCAAATAGAATAGAATCAAACAGAATCAAACTGAATCGAATCGAATCGAATCGAATCGAATCGAATCGAATCGAATCGAATAGAATAGAATAGAATAGAATAGAATAGAATAGAATAGAATAGAATAGAATAGAATAGAATAGAATAGATCAGACCAGGTTGGAAGAGGCCTTCAAGATCATCGAGCCCAACCTATCATCCAACACCACCTAATCAACTAAACCACGGCACCAAGCACCCTATCAAGTCTCCTCCTAAACACCTCCAGTGATGGTGACTCCACCACCTCCCCAGGCAGCCCATTCCAATGGGCAATCACTCTCTCTGTGTAGAATTTCTTCCTAACATCCAGCCTAAACCTCCCCTGATGCAGCTTGAAGAGGCCCTGCCCCTGCTGCAGGAGGTGAAGGAAACAACCACAGAATCACAGACTCACCAAGGTTGGAAGAGACCTCAAAGATCATCGAGTCCAACCTGTCACCACAGACCTCATGACTAAACCATATCACCAAGTGCCACGTCCAATCCCCTCTTGAACACCTCCAGGGAGGATGACTCCACCACCTCCCTGGGCAGCACATTCCAATGGCTAACAACTCTCTCTGGGAAGAACTTTCTCCTCACCTCCAGCCTGAACTTCTCCTGGCACAGCTTGAGACTGTGTCCTCTTGTTCTGGTGCTGGTTGCTCGAGAGAAGAGACCAACTCCCTCCTGGCTACAACCACCCTTCAGCTCAGTGATCCTTAAACTCAGCTCCATCTTGGCTGACCTGCCTGCTCAGCTCCACTTTGACAGGCTTTTCAAAAGCCAGGTCACAAAATCCACCCCAAAAGCAGCTCGTTCTTTCTTCCCTACAAGACTGGTCAGGGAGTGGCACAGGCTGCCCAGGGAGGTGGTGGAGTCCCCAGCGCTGGAGGTGTTCAAGACACCTGTGGCCGTGGCACTTGGGGCCATGGTGTCGTGGTCATGGTGGAGTTGTTGGGTCAGTGGTTGGACTTGGAGGTCATCTCCAATGAAATGAATTCTATGATTCCATGATTCTCTGCATCCTCTCAGCCCTTTGCCACCCCATGTGCAAGGTGTGGGATACTTGATGAGCAATATGCCCTAGACCCATCCTAGGTCCTTCCCTGGGATGCTATCCAGCTGCTTCCCAGTTCCAAAGTCATGTTCATAGTATCATAGTATCAGTCAGGGTTGGAAGGGACCACAAGGATCATCTAGTTCCAACCCCTGCCATGGGCAGGGACACCTCATACTAGATCAGGCTGGCCAGAGCCTCATCCAGCCTGGTTTTAAACACCTCCAGGGACGGGGCCTCAACCACCTCCCTGGACAGCCCATTCCAGGGCTTCACCACTCTCATGGGGAAGAACTTCCTCCTCATGTCCAGTCTGAATCCCCCCGCCCCCAACTTCATTCCATTCCCCCTAGTCCTGTCACTGCCTGATGTTAAAACATCTGGTCTCCTTTCTCAAGACATGGCCAAGCTCTGACTCCAAAACCCTGGAGCATTCCCTCCATTTTTTTGAGGAAGCCAGAGATTGGTGAGAATGGAGGCCTGAAAGTCCTCCAGCCTGCTATATCTGCCCTTCCACTCAGGGCTAGTAAGGCCACATGCTGAACACCGGGCTCCAGTTTGGGCTCCTCACTCCAGGAAGGACATTGAGGGGCTGGAGAGTGCCCAGAGAATGGCAACAAAGCTGGGGAGGGGTGTGGAGAATAGGACTGGGGAGGAGCAGCTGGGGGAACTGAGGGGTATTTAGTCTGGAGAAGAGGAAGCTGAAGGGACACCTCATTGCTACAACAAGGTTGCAGAGAGGTGGGGGGCGGTCTGTTCAACCAAGTAAGAAGTGAGAAGAAGAAAAGAAATGGCCTCAAGCCGAGTTTAGGTTGGACAATAGGAACAATTTCTTCACCCAAAAGGGTTGTCAAGCCCTGAAACAGGTTGCCCAGGGAGGTGGTGGAGTTCCCATCCCTGGAGGTGTTTAAGATTGGTGCAGATGTGCCACTGAGGGACAGGGCTTAGGCAGGGGCTTGTCAGTGTTAGTCTAATGATTGGATTGGATGATCTTAAAAGGTCTTTTCCTCTCCAGCCAATTCCGTGGCTGTGTGATCTGCCAGCTCTGCAGCAGGACCTGCCTGTTTACCCTGGCAGGGGAAGAGCAGGGACCTGTTGCTGCACGCTGCACAATCAGCTGCCTTGCAGCTCTTTTACTGCTGCAGATCACATTTCAGCAGAAGATGATTTTCACCTTCCTCGTACACTAATGAAAAACCCTTTAATTCAAAGTGTTGACATTAAAGCTCAGGCTGAGGATCTCTTCCCTGGAATACAAATGGCAGCAGCACCCATTGCTTTCCCAGGCAATGACAGTTTGAAAGCACTACTTCATTTTTTTTTTTTTATCCTGGGGATTTAGCCTGCTTTGCTTTCCTTCAGAATGAAAGAGCAAGAGCAGGTGTCACATCCCTGCCCTTATTCCATAGAATCACAGAATGGCTGGAGTTGGAAGGGACCTTAAAGATCTTCCAGTCCCAACCCCCAGCCCTGGGCAGGGACACCTCCCACCAGCCCAGCTGGCTCAAGGCCTCATCCAGCCTGGTCTAAAACACCCCCAGGGATGAGGCAGCCACAACTTCTCCTGGCAACCTGTTTCAGTGCCTCACCACTCTCATTGTGAAGAACTTCCTCCCAATGTGCAACCTAAGTCTGCCCTGCTCTAGTTTCAAACCATTGCCCCTTGTCCTGTCACCACAGGCCCTTCTAAACAGCCCCTCCCCACCTCTCCTGTAGCCCCCTTCAGGTACTGGAAGGCTGCTCTAAGGTCTCCCTGGAGCATTCTCTTTTCCAGGCTGAACAGACTCAAACTCTCCCAGCCTGTCCCCATAGGAGAGGTTCTCCAGCCCTCTGATTTATCTTTGTGGCCTCCTCAGGACCCTCTCCAGCAGCTCCAGGTCCTTCTTGTGTTGGGGGCTCCGGAGCTGGGTGCAGTGCTCCGGGTGGGGTCTGAGCACAGCAGAGCAGAGCGGAGGGGCAGAATCTCCTCCCTTGACCTGCTGCCCACATCACTTTTGATTGCAGCCCAGGACATGGTTGGCTTTTAGGACTGCCAACACACATTGCCAGCTCATGTCAAGCACCTACTCACCCAGCACCTCCAAGTCCTTCTCTGCAGGGCTGCTCTCAATCTACTCATCACCCAGCCTGGACTTGTACTTGGGATTGCCCCTGCTCGGGTGCAGGACCTTGCACTTAGCTTTGGTTGGACTTTGCCTTTAAGTTAGATCTGACCCAAACACTGTCTTGACAGCACAGAGGACTAAATCCCAGACTAGCTGGGAGAGAAGGCAGAGGCTTGGCTGGCACAGTGATGTGGGACTGCAAGAAGGATGGAGAGAGACTGTTTCCAAAGGCCTGTAGTGATAGGACCAGGGGCAATGGTTTCAAACTAACAAGCCGATTTAGACTGGATGTGAGGAACAAATTCTGCACCATGAGGCTGCTGAAACACTGCAACAGGTTGCCCAGGGAGGTGGTTATACATATATTCAAGGTGAGGCTCAACAGGGCTCTGAGCAACCTGATCTGGTGGAGGATGTCCCTGCTGACCGCAGAGGGGTTGTACTGGATGACCTTTGGAGGTCCCTTCCAACCCAAACCATTCTCTGTTCTACATGGAAGAGAGCATGAGGGTCTTCCCTCCACCTCTCCAAGCAGCCTACCTAATCTCATTTGCCTTCTTTCACTCTCTCCCCTGCTTTGCAGCTCAAGTTCTACCCGACCTCCCATCCCTGTCCCAACTACCTACCTCCACTGACTGTGGCCTGAGTACAAAGTTCCCAGATGTAATTTGCACATCAATCCCTCTCTAGAGGATCTCATTTCATCCTGTCCTCATCCAACCTCAAGTTCCTACAGACTCCCTGAGCACCTCTCCTGCTTTCTCCCAGTGTCCTGATACCACCCTCAGGATGAAGGCCTGCATGTGTGGTTGTCTAGCCTGGAGAAGAGGAGGCTCAGGGGGACACCTTATTGCTCTCTACAACCACCTGAAGGGAGGTTGTAGCCAGGTGGGGGTTGGTCTCTTCTCCCAGGCAACAGTGATAGAAGGAGAGGACACAGTCTCAAGCTGTGCCAGGGGATGTTTATGCTGGATGTTAGGAAGAAGTTCTTCCCAGCAAGAGAGATTGGCCATTGGAATGTGCTGCCCAGGGAGGTGGTGGAGTCACCATCCCTAGAAGTGTTTAAAAAGAGCCTGGATGAGGCACTCAGTGTCATGGTTTAGTTGATTAGATGGTGCTGGGTGATAGGTTGGACTTGATGATCTCAAAGGTCTTTTCCAACCTGGTTCTGTATTCTGTATTCTGATTGCATGTGGTCAGTTCATGTGGGGAAGCTTTGCTCCCCTCCTAGGGTCTCATCCTGGAGGTGCCTCCTGAGGACGCTTCCGGTCCAGCTATGCATGCAGGCTGTTGAAGCTGGAAGGTAGTGACTTAGAAGCAGACAGGAGATCCATCATGGAGCTCTGCAGCATGCACATGGCCAGGGAGTCCCCATGCTCAGATTTTTCTCTATGGCTGCAGCTGTGAGATGCAGATGTGTCTGAGCCCTCCTGCCTTCAGGTGAGGCACAGCGGTTGTCCGGCAGGAGCTTGCCTGCTTTCTCCTTACCTCGTGGGAACAGCCCTCCCAACCACAGAGCAGCCAAGAAGCCTTTGCATTGCTGGAAAGATGCTTGGGAGTAGCTGATGTGAATCACTGCCAAGCATACAGACCTTTAAAAGTGGCTCTAGATACTTGCTGGATTAGGAAGATGAATCACAGCCACCGTGACCTCTACGTGTGGCTGGCAAGTCGCTCTCCTGTCACCTAGTGAGCAATCTGTTTTTCATGAACCCAAAATAACAATGTTTAGGAATGGTTGTGGGGTTTTTTTTTCCACAGTCCCCCCAGCTCTGTGTGAGTCACTAGCGTTGAAGCAAAAGGAGGAATCCTCTGCACAGACCCGCGCACGGCTTTGAGAGCAGGCACATCTGAACCAGGAGCTGTCCAGCCTGGCCGGGTCGAGATTGATGTGCCAGTGATCTCCTTCTCTGTACCGGGCTGACCGACTTGGCACACGAGGGAAGAGCTGGGGATCTGCAGTCCCCGCTGCCAGCCCCACGTGGTGTGCACCTCTTCATCCCCAGATTATCTCCTGTGCTTCCTCCTGTCAGCTCATTTGCCTCCCTAAGATGAGCCTGGCTCGGATCCCACGGCGAACACTCTGGCTGCTGCCAGCCCCCTGCCAAAGCTTCCCTCTCAGACCTGAAACAAGAGCAGGCTGTAGGCTTGACGTTTTTCAGCAGCTAAGCCAAACTACAGAGGAAAGGATAGAAAGGATATTTTTACCCTTTCTCTCCCCCCTCCCCTCACCCCCCCACCCCATGCCCTTTTTTCTCCTTGTGTCTGTTGGCTCCTGGCTTCCTTTGCCTCACCACCAGCAGCACCAAAATAATCAAACTCAAACGTCACCAGTTCAATAACTGCCCTGTCAATGTGTGTTGGTTCAAAATGGCTTCGAGCAACAGGGCTGCAGGGTCAAAGCCTTGCCCTCAGAGGCCCTTTAAAGGGAAAGGAGGAAGCTGCAGTGAGGGGGTTAAGGATGAAAGCTGTGGGGGTTTTTTTTGCTCCCTTTCTTTTCCTAGGCGCTTCCTCGGTGTTTACTGACAGCTCAGCTCTTCCCTGGCTGTTTGTTTGCACTGGATCTCTGCCAGCTGCCACTTCCAGGTCAATATTCCATGGAAAGGCAGGGTGGCTTCCCCTGCTGTGAAGGCCCCCACCACAGTCAGGGGGATGTTTTTGATGACATCCAGCTCTCCCTAGTCCCTTCAGGAGCCCCTTGAGTAGCATGGAGGGAGGAGATCACATTTTTGGGAAGGATTGCATCTTCATCTGTCTATACCTCTCTCTCCCTCTTTCTCTCTCTCTCCATCATCTATCTACCTACCTATCTACCTCTTTTTCTCTCTCTATATATATATATATATCATCCATCCCTCTGTCTATCTATCTATCTATCTATCTATCTATCTATCTATCTATCTATCTATCTATCTATCTACCTACCTCTTTTTCTATCTCTCTCTCTATATCATCCATCCCTCTGTCTGTCTATCTATCTATCTATCTATCTATCTATCTATCTATCTATCTATCTATCTATCTACCTACCTCTTTTTCTATCTCTCTCTCTATCATCCATCCCTCTGTCTGTCTATCTATCTATCTATCTATCTATCTATCTATCTATCTATCTATCTATCTATCTATCTCTTTTTCTATCACTCTCTCTATATCATCCATCCCTGTCTGTCTATCTATCTATCTATCTATCTATCTATCTATCTATCTATCTATCTATCTATCTCTTTTTCTATCTCTCTCTCTATATCATCCATCCCTCTGTCTGTCTGTCTATCTATCTATCTATCTATCTATCTATCCATCCATCCATCCATCCATCCATCCATCCATCCCTCCCTCCCTCCCTCCATCCACCATCTGCCATCTATCTATGTAATTTTTCTTCACTGCAAGAACCAAAACCAATCTGAAGCAACCAGAAAACTGAATTTCTCCATTTAAATCCCAGAATCCCAGCATGGTGGTAGGAGTTGGAAGGGACCTCTGGAGATCATCCAGTCCAACTCCCCACCACCACCACCATGCTCCAGCAGGGCACCCACAGCAGTTTGCCCAGGAGCACAGTGCCCAGGGGGTTGGAAGCTCTCCACACAAGGAGACTCCACAACCTCTCTGGGCAGCCTGCTCCAGGCCTCCAGCACCCTCACACCAAACAACTTTCTCCTCCTCTTCACATGGAACCTCCTGGGTGCCAGTTTCTGCCCTCTGTCCCTTGTGCTGTCCCTGGGCACCACTGAGCAGAGTCTGGCCCCAGCCTCTTGCCCCCCACCCTTTAGCTATTGATAAACATTGATTAAAGAACAATTTGATAGCAACAGATTTGCAAGAAGAGGGGAAGAGAACAAAAGCACCACATGAGGACTGGTGTATCTGCATCTACCTGGGTGGCTGGGTGTTTGGTGGTGCTTGGACTTCCAGCCGCTGCCTCTGCAGGACCAAGGCCAGCAGCACAGAGCTCAGAGAGGATGCTCAGTGCCCAGTCCCATTGCACTGCTGAAGCGCCCTGCAGATACAGGCAGTGCACAGCACCCTGAAAACCACCCAAAGCTGCTGCAGATCCTCTGTGCATCCTCACATTCCCTTGCAGAGGGGACCTGGGCTATCAGCCTTAAGCCTTCTTGCCCACCTCCATGAGGGAAAGGGCCAGATTCTGACCTGCTACCATTTCCATTTCTTCTCCCAGGTAAGCAGCACCAGAACAAGAGGACACAGTCTCAAGCTGCGCCAGGGGAGGCTCAGGCTGGATGTTAGGAAGAAGTTCTTCATAGAAAGAGAGATTTGCCATTGGAATGTGCTACCCAGGGAGGTGGTGGAATCACCATCACTGGAGGTGTTTAGGAAGAGCCTGGATGGGGTGCTTGGTGCCATGGGTTAGTTGATTAGATGGTGCTGGGTGATAGGTTGGCCTCGATGACCTCAAAGGTCTCTTCCAACCTGGATAATTCTATTCTATTCTATTCTATTCTATTCTATTCTATTCTATTCTATTCTATTCTATTCTATTCATTCCATTCCATTCCATTCCATTCCATTCCATTCCATTCCATTCCATTCTACTCCAACCCCAGGGCTGAGCTGTGCCTCTGCTCCCCAGGGAGGCCAAGAGACGTTTTCATCAGGACCCCTCTGCCAGGCACAATGCCAGTGGATGTGGCACCAAAGGAGCCCAGCAGCAGCACCTGGGGAGCCCTGAGCCAGCAGGGCTCATGCTGGGAGGGGCAACCACAGAGAGGAGCAGAAATGTTCCTTATTAATACAGAAATTTATGCTGCCTATAAAATACCTTCACAGTGACATATTTAGTAACCCAATTAATACTCCACGACAGGCAGCTCAGTGTAACTAATTCCAGTCTGTATGCTCTCTTTATAGGGAAATAAATGGCTTGATGCTGTGGTATTGATCTCTGTGGCCACAGGATTTCAGAGCACAACCTTCCATCCATCCCAGCACCACCACCCCCGCCCCGAGGAAGCTCCACAGGCTTCAATTCCACCTGCAAGCCATTTGTCCCTGCCTGCTGCATGGCAGGGAAGGGCAGCCCCAGGAAAGAAGAGCAGGGGAGCTGGGGGTTGTGGGTCTGGTGGATGGGATGGGATTAGGTGGATGGGATGGGCTGGGATTGGTGGCTGCAGCCCCACATCCCCTCCTCTGAAGAGCCAGCTCCATCCCACAGGTCTTCAGCCCAGTCCTATGCCACGATGACAGAATCACACAATTGTCTGGGTGGGAAGAGAGCTCTGAGGCCATCCAGTCCGACCAGCAACCCAACCCCCACCATGGCCACTAACCCATGGCCCCAAGTGGCATGGCCACACGTTTCTTGAACACCTTCAGGAGCAGTGACTCCTCCACCTCCCTGGGCAGCCTGTTCCAGCGCCTGACAGAACGCTGGGGCCATCACTGTGCCTAGAAAGCAGCAGCCAGGCAGGGCCTTCCCAGAGGAGTGCAGGGATGGGGGCCGTGGTGCTTGCTTCCAGCCCTCTGGCAGCATTGCCACGGAAACCAACACTGCTGATTGCTTTTTTCCCCCTGATCTCCAAACCCAGCCCATGGCATCGCTGCTCCCATCCACAGGGCCTGGGGGGAGATTCCCCCCAGCAGCTGCTGATGGGGGCGGTTAGTCACCCTGTAGCCCCTCATCTGCCCACAGCAGAGCCTGCCCTAGCCCTGAGTGTGACCACAGCCACTCTGCTCTCATCTGCTTGCAGCTTTCCAAGGCTTCCCAGCAATCCATATAGGCTGCCTCGGTGGGATGCCACTTCACACCTGCACTCCTCACCCCCAAAAACACCCCCTTGTGCCTAGGATGGCTGCTGAGCTGCTGCTGCTGGCAGGGGAAGGGAGAGAAGGAAGAAGAAAGGAAGCTTGCAGCATGTGAGGCTGCCCATACCGACTCTGAGACATACCTTGGTGGGATGCCACGGCAGACCTCCGCTCCCCACCCTCAAAAACACCCTCTTGGCAAACACCACCCCCAGCTGCCTGCAAAGCAGTCCCCTCACCCTGCTCCAGGTCCTCACTGCAGCATCAGCTGCTCAGGCAGGAGGCTCACCAGAGGAGACCGAATGCCCATGAGCAGCTGTCTGGATGAGGAGCTGGCAGCGGGGTCTGGAAGCAGGAGATGAAGCATCAGAGCTCACTGGAGGGCTGGCAAGGGACAGGCAGAGCGATGTGCAGGCGTTTCCTGGAGGGAGGGGAGGGTGGCTGTGGTGCCGGCTGTGTGCAGGGAGGTGTCTGGAGCCAGCACCGGGGACAGCAGTGTGTGGGAAGAGGCTGCGCGCTGCAGCGGGGTGGCTTGAAGCAGAGCAGTCACTCTCTGCCTCCCGACTTCCTGACATCCAAAGGCTGCGTTTTCATTATTCATCCCCTTCAGGGGAACTATCTCATAATAATAAAACCGTCAGAAGGAATACACAGATACATACATCCACCAAAGCAGGAGCTGCCATGGGGCTGGGGGAGACCTGCTGACTGACGGGCCCCTGGGCCGCCCCCTTGCATCCCCACCACGCTGTGTGACACTGCCCCGGGCCCGATGGGGCAGGGGAGCTTCACAGACTCATAGAAGCGTGGAATGGGTTGGGTTGGAAGGGGCCTTAAAGATCATCCAGTTCCAACCCCCCGCCATGGGCAGGGACACCTCCCACCAGCCCAGCTTGCTCAAGGCCTCCTCCAGCCTGGCCTTGAACACCTCCAGAGAGGAGGCAGCCACAGCCTCCCTGGGCAGCCTGTTCCAGTGTCTCACCACCCTCACTGGAAAGAATTTCTTCCTCCTCTCCACTCTCAATCTGCCCTCCTCAAGCTGCAATCCATTGCCCTTCATTCTATCTATCACAGCACTCCTGTGTCCCCTTCAGGTACTGGAAGGCTGCTCTGAGGTCTCCCTAGAGCCTTCTCCAGGCTGAACAGCCCCAACTACCTCAGCCTGTCCCCATAGGTGAGATGCTGCAGCCCTCTGATCATCTTCATGGCCCTCAGCTTTGAGGTTTGCTTGAGGGTACCTGGTAGCAGGGTACCACAGCTCCCCGCATCCATTATCCAAGCTCCTGATTGGCTAAAGGCTCCGCTGTATCCTAATGCCTCTGGTGTCCCTCTCTCCATCTCTTTTTGTTTCTGGCCCAAGCATGAGCTGAGTATTCCAAAATACCTACAGAATGGTGTGGGTTGGAAGGGACCTCTGGAGACCATCCAGCCCAAACCCCTGCTCAAGAAGGACACCCACAGCAGCTTGCCCAGGATCAAGTGTCCAGGTGGGTTTGGAATGTCTCCAGAGAAGGAGACTCCACAACCATGCTCCTAACAAACACTGCCCAGGTAGTGTCAGGCCAAAGAACCCTGGGATGTGCAGAGGCAGGCACAAGCTGCAGAGAAACACCTTGGTGACATGGGCAGTGGCACTGAGGCTCCCTCAGCACCAAGCTGTGTGGTGCAGCTGACAGCTGGAGGGAAGGGATCCATCCAGAGGGACCTGGACAGGCTGCAGAGCTGGGCCCAAGCCAACCTCAGGAGGATCAACAAGAGCAAGGCCAAGGTCCTGCAGCTGGCTCAGGGCAATCCCAAGCACCAATTATAGGCTGGGCAGGGACTGGCTTGAGAGCAGCCCTCAAGAAAAGGCCTTGGGGGTGCTGGGGGATGAGAAGCTCACCAGGAGCCAGCAGTGAGCACTTGCAGCCCAGAGAGCCAAGCAGAGCCTGGGCTGCAGCAGGAGAAGTGTGGCCAGCAGGGGAGGGAGGGGATTCTGCCCCTCTGCTCCACTCTGCTCAGACCACAGCTGCAGCTCTGGGTCCAGGTCTGGAGCCTCTGTGCCAGGAAGGATCTGGAGGTGCTGGAAGGGGTCCAGGGCAGGGCCATGAGGAAGAACAGAGGGCTGGAGCTGCTCTGCTCTGGAGACAGCCTGAGGGAGTTGGGGTTGTGCAGGCTGGAGAGGAGAAGGCTCCCGGGGGGGGTTGGGGGAGTGTGTGTTTCATTTGGTATTCATAGAAGCATAGAGTCATAGAATCATCCAGGTTGGAAGGGACCTCCAAAGCTCATCCAGTCCAACCCCCTGCAGTCAGCAGAGACATCCCCAACTAGATCAGCTTGCCCAGAGCCCTGTTGAGCCTGACCTTGGATATCTCCAGGGATGGGTCTCAACCACCTCCCTGGGCAACCTGTTCCAGGGCTCCACCACCCTCCTGGTGCAGAACTTGTTCCTCACATGCAATCTCAATCTGCTCAGCTTTTAGATTGGGCAGAGTGGGATCCCCTGGGTATCAGAGCACTGCATCTGCTTTCATCCAGGAGCCCTCAGCTCTTCTTACCAGCAGACACTTGCAAAACTCAGCCTTTGCCAGCATGGGGGTGGAAGGAAGCTGCTGCTAGACACCCCCTCCCCCTAACTGCAGACTGCTTGTGCTTGAGAGCATATTATGTCAAAAACCAGAGGGAAGAAGTCTCTGCCAAGCAAACCCTCGAGTACATCTGAGGTCCTTCCTGCTAAATCAATATTGGCAATGCCTGCTGCTCTCCACCTGGGATGGCAAGAGAGAGAAAAGAGAGTCAGCAGCAGCGAGGCTGATTTTGCTCTAATATTGCTTTGGATGTCACCTGCTCCTCAGAACAAACACTTCATCATTTGAGGTCTCTGGTAGAGATCTTCAGTTACAGCAGGACCTAAGCTCCTGCCAGAAGAGGCAGTTGCTATTCCCTTTGCCAGGCTAACACTTATTTCATGAGGAATAACTCATTGCTTTTCCCAGGTCCTTCTAAAGCAAGCTTCATGTCCTCCTTGGCTTCAGCTTGAGTCTCAGTCTCTCGTGACACCAAAAGGACCTCTTGGACCAGCTTGGCCTACCTTGCAGGCAAAACCCATGGCACCTGCAGCTGGGAAAGGGCTTTTCATCATCACAGAATCAGTCAGGGTTGGAAGGGACCACAAGGATCATCTAGTTCCAACCCCTGCCATGGGCAGGGACACCCCACCCTAGATCAGGCTGGCCAGAGCCTCATCCAGCCTGGGCTTAAACACCTTCAGGGATGGGGCCTCAACCACCTCCCACACAACCCATTCCAGGGCTTCACCACTCTCATGGGGAAGAACTTCCTCCTCATGCCAACCTGAATCTCCCCACCTCCAGCTTCATTCCATTCCCCCTGGTCCTATCACTACCTGACATCCTGAGAAGGCCCTCCCCAGCCTGAGCAGCTTTTGCCAGGCTTTGGCAGCATCTTTCAGTAGGTGGCATGAAGAAGATTCTTGGTAGCCTCATCAGCCTCCCATTCCCAGCTGGGTCCTTGTGTGTAGAGACTTGGCCAAAGAATCAGTTTTGGTCAAACAGAGAATCATGGAATGGGTTGGGCTGGAAGGGACCTTAAAGATCAGCCAGTTCCAACTCCCTCTGCCATGGGCAAGGAATGCTTCCCTCCAAACCAGGCTGCTGAAGGCCTCATCCCTATTACAGGAAAGATCTGGAGGTGCTGGAAGGTGTCCAGAGAAGGGCCACGAGGATGAGCAAAGGGTTGGAGCTGCTCTGCTCTAGATACAGACCGAGAGAGTTGGGGCTGTGCAGTCTGGAGAAGAGAAGGCTCCCAGGAGACCTAATTGTGGCCTTCCAGTGTCTGAAGGGGGCTCCAAGAAAGCTGGGGAGGGACTTTTGAGGGTGTCAGGGAGGCATAGGACTGGGGAGGGGTGGGGAGCAAAACTAGAAGTGGGTAGATTGAGGTTGGATGTTAGGAAGAAGTTGTTCGCCATGAGGGTGGTGAGAGACTGGCACAGGCTGCCCAGGGAGGTGGTGGCAGCCTCATCCCTGGAGGTGTTTGCAGCCAGGCTGGATGTGGCTGTGAGCAACCTGCTGCAGTGTGAGGTGTCCCTGGCCATGGCAGGGGTTGGCACTGGCTGCTCCTTGAGGTCCCTTCCAGCCCTGACAGTTCCATGATTCCATGATTCGTCCAGCCTGGCTGTGAGCACCTCCAGGGGAAGGGGGAAATCCACAACCTCCCTGGGCAACCTGTTCCAGTGTCTCACCCCTCTCCTGACCAAGATGTTTCCCTTCAGCTGCTTGTGCACTTCTGCTGCTGCTGTTGGTGTAGTCTTGCTGTCTTGTGTGGTGACCAAACACCCTGCTCAGCCTACAGGTAGCTCCATGTGAGAAGTCCATGAGTGGAGCCTTCAAACCTCACCTTTCAGGTGCCACTGGAAGAGCTCCAGGCCAAAGCCTGGCCCCAGCTGGTATTTGTCTCCTGGTGTGTCTCTACTTCCAGCACTGCAAACAGCAATAAAGACCTCTGAAAGCAGCAGAGGGGACATCACCTGGAGTCTGATGAACTGTTTACAACCCTTCAGCCTCTGAGTGACAGCACAGAGCCAAGTGGTCATGGGAATACACTTAGGGTGATCTTGGCTAGGCTACAAGAGGATTAATGGCAGGGGAAGGATTTTCTTTGTCTTAGAGATTTTTTTGGGGCAACTCCAGTCAATTGCAGTAAGCCTGGATAATTGCTGTGTGTGGCTCTTCCCCAGATCCTATCAACAGCTGTAATTTCAGCAATTCCTGCAAGCAAACAGGGTGAGGGTGAGCTGCTTCTGGAACACCAGCAGGTGTGAGCCCAGCTGAGGCTACAAAGCTGCAGAGGGGCCTGGAGCAGCTCTGTGGCCAGGAAGCCAATGGTCTCTTGGGGTGCAGGAAGAAGAGTGTGGTCAGCAGGTTGAAGGAGGTTTTCCTCGTCCTCTACTCTGGCCCCAGGGAGGGCACTTCTGCAGTACTGGGTCCAGCTCTGGGCTCTCCTGTTGAAGATGGACAGGGAACTACTGGAGAGAGTCCAGCTGAGGCTACAGAGATGCTGGGGGGCCTGGAGCAGCTCTGAGAGGAGCAAAGGCTGAGAGCCCTGGGGGTGTGGAGCCTGGAGAAGAGCAGCCCCAGAGGGGAGCTGAGCAATGCTCAGCAAGAGCTAAAGGAGTTGTGGGGGGCAAGAGGCTGGGGCCAGACTCTGCTCAGTGGTGCCCAGGGACAGCACAAGGGGCAAAGGGCACAGACTGGCACCCAGGAGGTTCCATGTGAAGAGGAAGAGAAATTTGCTTGGTGTGAGGGTGCTGGAGGCCTGGAGCAGGCTGCCCAGAGAGGTTGTGGAGTCTCCTTGTGTGGAGAGCTCCCAACCCCTTTGGCCATTGTGCTGCTGGGCAAGCTGCTGTGGGTGCCCTGCTGGAGCAGGGGGCTTGGACTGGATGATCCCCAGAGGTCCCTTCCAACCTCACCATGCTGGGATGCTGGGATTCTGTTTAGGGATGTCCTCTCTGCAGGCACCAGGTGGACCACCTTTGCAGCTGGCATGCAGTTAAGGCCCTTTCTGCCTGCTGAGGGTGGCTGAGCAACACGGAGAGGAATGCAAGCTCCTTGCAGCAAACTCCTGCCCCCTAGAATCCTCTTGTACCTTTGCTGCTAGTGGCTGCAGGGCTTGCAATGAAATGCCTTCTCTGTGTGGCTTCCTGAGCTGAAGCATCCAGCTCCCAGGCATTTAGGTAAAGAAAGGCAAGAATAAATGATTAGCAGGAGTTGGAATAAATCCTGATGGGGTCTTTCAGCCTGACAGATCCCCAGGGCTTGTTTATTACTGTGCCTTGTAACTCACCCAACCTGCTTTATGGCCGTGCTTACAGCTCGCTGTGAAATGTCTGCCACACACTTGGAGAACCAGACAATTCCAGGCTGCTTTGGGTGGGAAGGGACCCTTAAAACTCATCCAGTCCAACCCCCCTGCAGCCAGCAGGGACATCTGCAACTAGAGCAGGTAGCTCACAGCCCCAAACGACCTGACCTGCAATGCTTCCAGGGATGGGGCAGCTACCACTCTCTGGGCAGCTCAGGCCAAGCTCTCCCCAGCCTCAGTGTCAAACATTTCTTCCTTCCCTCCAGCCTGAATCTCCCTCTTTGAGTTCAAACCATCACCCCTGGTCCTGTCACAGCAGCCCCTGCTCAAAACTCTGTCCCCAGCTTTCTTCTTGTCCCCTTGAAGCACTGAAAGGCCACCCAAAGGTCTCCCTGGAGCCTTCTCTTCTTCATGGTGAACAAGCCCAACTCTCTCAGCCTGGCCTCACAGCAGAGGGCTTCCAGTGTTCCAAGCTGTGCCTCTTCCATTTGTCCAACATGCTGGCAACGTACAGCCTGGAGAAGAGAAGGCTCTGGGGAGACCACTGAACACCCACCAGGTCTTCTGTCTGTCTGCTTGTCTGCTGGTGTTGATGCTGACCCTCAGTGTGTCCCCAGGGATCAGTGCCACCAAGTGCCACGTCCAATCCCTCTTGAACACCTCCAGGGATGGGGACTCCATCACCTCCCTGGGCAGCACATTCCAGTGGCTAACAACTCTCTCAGTGAAAAACTTTCTCCTCAACTTGAGCCTAAACCTCCCCTGGCACAGCTTGAGACTGTGTCCTCTTGTTCTGGTGCTGCTTGCCTGGGAGAAGAGACCAATCCACTCCTGGCTACAACCTCCCTTCAGGTAGTTGTAGAGAGCAAGAAGGTCTCCCCCTGAGCCTCCTCTTCTCCAGGCTAACTCCTCCTAGCCATGTCCCACATCAGCAGCACTTCATGCTGGTCCCTGGTCATGTGCTGAGCCCTTGCAGGCTCTCACCCCACCAAGAGCAGGCTCTTGCTGGGCAGAAGGAAGGGGAGGCTTCTCCAGGGGCTGTGCCGAGGACAGCAGCAGACTCATTTGTGGTCAGCCCCTCGTTACCCTCATCCAAAGGCAGGAGGCACCAGGCTGGAGGTGCTGGGTCAGCTGTGGGTGCTGAGCAGCCTGCTGGGGTTTTATGGGGGCGGTGGGGGTGGGGAAGCTGCTCCTTTTTAGTGTGCCTAATGTCAGCAGTTGGCAAAAACTAGCAGCAGCAGCAGGAGGCTCCTGAGCCCCACGGTCTGGAGGCACGTTGTGCTCAGCCTGGATCTTGCAGAGCAAGGGAATTGCAGCTTGGGACTAGAACATGAATTTAACTCATGGGGTTTTTTTTTTCATGCTGTGGCTCCAGCAAGAGACTGCAGCTAAAAAAGCCACCAAGGTAATTAACTACCAATGTCTGTCGCCTGCTGCAGGACCAGAAGGAGGGAGAAAACGAGGCTGAAGAGGACAGCATTCCCCACAGACATGGGAAGACCAGGCTGAGGAAGCCTTCTGCTCCACCATCCCACAGTCTCTGTTCACATGAGCTCAGGAGACAGCCAGGCTTGGCCAGGTAAGAACAGGATAAAAGGAGGAAGCCTTCAAAGCCTCCCAGGCTCCCGAGGGTACCTCAGGCTGGGGCTGGGCGCATCCCTGCCAGGCAGGGGTCCTGCAGTGCCACCCACCCTTGCTCACAGAGGTCACACTCCTCACTGAGCAAAGGACCAGGTGATGCCAACCCCCCAGTCCATGCTGCTGGCTGGAGGGACTTGAACCCTGTCAGGGAGTGATAGGATGGGGGGATGGAGCAAAACTAGAAGTGAGGAGATTGAGATTGGATGTTAGGAAGAAGCTCTTCCCCATGAGGGTGGTGAGAGACTGGCACAGGTTGCCCAAGGAGGTGGTGGCAGCCTCACTCCTGGAGGTGTTTGCAGCCAGGCTGGATGTGGCTGTGAGCAACCTGCTGCAGTGTGAGGTGTCCCTGCCCATGGCAGGGGGTTGGAGCTGGCTGAGCCTTGAGGTCCCTTCCAACCCTGACAATTCTGTGATTCTATGGTAAAAGAGGGAGCTAGAGCCTCCAGCTAAGCCAGAGAAGAGGCTTTTGTCACTTTGCAGATCTGTTTCACAAATCTGGAGGCCACTCCACTAAAGCACTGAGCAAACCCACAATTTGGGTATAAATGTTTGCACCTTTTTCTGACCAGAAACATGGTTTCTGTTGAACCAGCAGTATGAAGGGTCTTACTGCATGCCATCCACAAAGGCAGCCCACCTGGTGCCTGCAGAGAGGACATCCCTAAACAGAATCCCAGCATGGTGGGGTTGGAAGGGACCTCTGGAGATCATCCCGTCCACCCTCCCTGCTCCAGCAGGGCACCCACAGCAGCTTGCCCAGGAACCATGGCGGGGTTGGAAGCTCTCCACACAAGGAGACTCCACAACCTCTCTGGGCAGCCTGCTCCAGGCCTCCAGCACCCTCACACCAAACAACTTTCTCCTCCTCTTCACATGGAACCTCCTGGGTGCCAGTCTGTGCCCTTTGCCCCTTGTGCTGTCCCTGGGCACCACTGAGCAGAGTCTGGCCCCAGCCTCTTGCCCCCCACAGCTCCTTTAGCTCTTGCTGAGCATTGCTCAGCTCCCCTCTGGGGCTGCTCTTCTCCAGGCTCAGCACCCCGAGGGCTCTCAGCCTTTGCTCCTCCCAGAGCTGCTCCAGGCCCCTCAGCATCTCTGTAGCCTCTGCTGGACTCTCTCCAGCAGTTCCCTGTCCATCTTCAACTGGGGAGCCCAGAACTGACTCCAGTACTCTACATGGAGCCTCACTGGGGTTTCCTTCTGGAGCAGTGCAGAGGATTTCTGACTTCAGGGGATGCTCCTGGGCTCAGGAGAAGTTAAAGCAGCTAATATATTTAAGGAAATTACATTAACTAAACTAATTAATTAAATAAATAAAGCAAACAGCAGGAGAAGCAAAAATAGTTTAAACCTCCCAGAACCATATTTGTCTTAGTTCAGTACATGAAGCATCTCTGAGTGACCAAAGCCAAAGCCTCAGACACCTCCTTTGAGGGCAGCTTGACCATTAGGACAGGTTGCAGCAGAGATTATTTTCCCCTTCCTAATCTAGTGCCTAGATGACTGTGTCCTCTCATTCTGGTGCTGGTTGCCTGGGAGAAGAGATCAACCCCACCTGGCTACAACCTCCCTTCAGGTAGTTGTAGATGGCAAGTAGAGCTCACTGGAGGGCTGGCAAGGGACAGGCAGAGTGATGTGCTGGTGTGGATGCAGTCTCAAGCTGTGCCAGGGGAGGTTTAGGCTGGAGGTTAGGAAGAAATTCTTCATAGAGAGAGAGACTGGCCACTGGAATGTGCTGCCCAGGGAGGTGGTGGAGTCACCATCCCTGGAGGTGTTTAGGAAGAGGCTGGATGGGGTGCTTGGTGCCATGGTTTAGTTGATTAGATGGTGTTGGGTGATAGGTTGGACTCCATGATCTCAAAGGTCTCTTCCAACCTGTTCTGTTCTGTTCTGTTCTGTTCTGTTCTGTTCTGTTCTGTTCTGTTCTGTTCTATTCTATTCTGTTCTATTCTATTCTGTTCTACTCTATTCCTGGAGGGAGGGGAGGGTGGCTGTGGTGCTGGCTGTGTGCAGACAGGGGTCTGGAGCCAGCACTGGGGGACAGGTTGCAGCAGAGTTTTTTTTTTTTCCCCTTCCCAAACTAGTGCCTAGGATGGCTGCTGAGCTGCTGCTGCTGGCAGGGGGAGGAAGGGAAGGAAGAAGAAGTGAATCTTGCAGCCTGTGAGGCTGCCCAGGCTAACTCTGAGACATCTGACAGCTGTTCCTTGACTGCTCAGTGGTTTCCCAGCCATCCCAGCTCTCAGCAGGCTGGTGTGAGCCTGTGAGCCCAGATGCTCCCAGCTCTGGCTGGTGACATGCCGAAGGACACCTTCCCCCAAGTTTATTCCCTTCAGAATGGCCAAAGCAAACAAGCAAACAAAAAAAGCCCACAAAATGTGGTCGAGTTTTGAACTCATAGCATTTTTGTATGCATTTGACCATTTCTGCCCTGTGTGAGCCAATATCAACTCTATCTCATTTATCAATTAGCATTTATAAAGTCCTTATCACCATGGAATCCAAACACTGTAAATGGATTAAAAAAAACCCAACCAAGAACACATCAGCAGGCTGCCTGGGGGAGTTGGTAACTTCATCTACTCCCAGGCTTTGTGGAGCAGCAGTGTGATCTCATTGGGGGTGACAGGGACAGGCAGAGTTTGGAAGGCAGCAGAAATTTAAGGCAGGAGTCATTGAAAAGAATTGGAGCAATTATTCCTGAATGAAGTGGCTCTTTGTGCTAGTCCTGAGTGTGCATAAGGGGAGCTGTTCTGGAAGCCCTGCTGTGGAAGAGCTGTCCTGGAAGAACTGTTCTGGATGAGCTGTTCAGGAGGAGCTCTTCAGGAAGCCCTATTCTGGAACAGCTGTTCTGGAAGATCTGAAAGACTTACTCTGGAAGCCCTATTCTGATAGAGCTGACCCTGGAAGACCTGCTCTGGATGATGTGTTCCAGAAGAGATCTTCTGGGTTACCTATTCTGGATGAGCTCTCCTGGAAGACCTGCTCTGGATGATGTGTTTCTGAAGAGATCATCTGGATTACCTATTCTGGAAGAGCTGCCCTGGAAGACCTGCTCTGGATGATGTGTTCCTGAAGAGATCTCCTGGATTACCTATTCTGGAAGATCTGTCCTGGAAGACCTGCTCTGGGTGATGTGTTCCAGAAGAGCTGTTCTGGATAACCTATTCTGGAAGAGCTGTTCTGGAGGACCTGCTCTGGATGATGTATTCCAGAAGAGCTCTTCTGGATTACCTATTCTGGATAACCTATTCTGGAACAGCTGTCCTGGAGGACCTGCTCTGGAAGACTCCACTGGCCAGTAGCTCTGCCCACTAGCTGACACAGTGATTGGAAGAGCCTGACCTGCACATCTGTCCAACACCATAGGGCTGTCCACATCAATGCAAAGTGTCTGCAAAGCAATGTCAGTGCAGGCTGCTGATGCCTCCAGCCACTCTGAAGTAATTGATGGCAGCCAAATGAAGGTAATGTTCCTGCTGTCATCAGGAGCAGGAGATGTCCCCAAGTGCCTCATCACTTAGCATAAACACAAGCCATTTGCTCCAGAGCTGGCCAACCATGAGCTGGGTCGGTGCTTCATCAGTGGGAAGCTGAAATGGGTATCAGGAGGCTGTGCTGCCAGGATTAGGGAGTGAAACTGGCAAGGGCTGTCTTAACCCAAGAGCATTTTAAGGTTGCAGCTCAAGGAGCAACATGTGGAAATGAGGATCCTGTTTCCCCATCTTCTCCCCTGTCCCCTCTCCTGCTATGGAACTAGTGGTGTGTCCCACTGCAGCAGGAACAGTGGAACTGCCACCCCGTGCTGGTCACATGTGAGGTGCCAGAGCCCTGGAGCAGGCTGCCCAGGGAGGTTGTGGTTCTCTGGAGAGCTTCCAACTCCCCCTGGCCATTGTGCCCCTGGGCAAGGTGCTGTGGGTGCCCTGCTTTAGCAGTGGGGTTGGACTGGATGAGTTCCAGAGGTCCCTTCCAACCCCCACCACACTGTGATTGTGTGAGACAATCACTCACTGGGTTGCACAAGCAGCAAGCAGTTGTGAAGCTCCTGGAGCCGAGAGAGATGTCATGGGCTGGGCAGCAAGCAGCCATCCCTGCTAATGCAGGAGTGGTGGATTTGGGGAGCAGCCCAGTCGCTAATCACCTGCAGCATCTGGGCTGCAGCCACCAGGTATTACCAGGCATTAGATTAATGATCCAGCAGCCAGAGCAAACAATTCACAGCCAAGGCTGGGCTGGATCCTCCCCCCCCCCCCCTCCTTCATGCAAGAGTGGTAATCCTGGATTTGGGGCTTTTTTTCATTGCTGCTCAGGGTCAAGCAGAGACCAAGAGCTGTAGAGCTGTAGAGCTGCCCTCTGCCCTGGACAAGTGACCCTCTGCCACAGGACACTGCTTTTTCCCCCCCCACCCTGTGCTAACGAAGCACCACACAATGTCACCTCAAACTGTCGACAGCAAAAGGGGGGAAAAAAAGCATAATGAGAATCTAGAGAGGGCATTCTGTTATTCCAGGCATGGGTTAAACCAGGAATATTCATGAGAGATCATTTGTTTATCCAAGTAGCCTTGAGCGCTCATCAGCGAAGGGATGGACTCCAAGTAGCCACAAGTCAATGTTTGCCCAGTATCAGCAGAGCAGAAGTGGTCATTTGGGGGCGTCAAAGGAGCCCCCAGGCTTTGATTTCAGAGAAATCTGCTTGGTTCCCTGCTGTGGTGTGTGTGAGAAACAAAACTAACCAAAACCAAACCCAAGCAAACCACGAGCGACAACCCCCAACCTCAGTGAATAGTGAATGCCACATCAAGGACAAGGGCCTAGGAGCTAAGAGGCTATTTGGGTGGTGTTTGCACGCTGAGCGTTTTCATGCTGAACTGGCTTTGGGCTGCAGGTGCCAGCTGAAAATCACCATGGCCGTGGGATGGTGCTGATTGCTCAAGCAGAGCACAAGCACACAGAGCACGCTGAGCACACAAAAGCTGCCTGACCTCTGCTTGCAAGAGGTGGATGGGCTGGCTGCCTGCTGGGCCAAGCATGGCACCCACACCAGGCTGCTCTTAAACCACAGGAGCATGGAATGGCTTGAGTTGGAAGGGAGCTTAAAGATCATAGTATCATAGTATCAGTCAGGGTTGGAAGGGACCACAAGGATCATCTAGTTCCAACCCCCTGCCATGGGCAGGGACACCTCCCACCAGCCCAGGATGCTCAAAGCCTCATCCAGCCTGGCCTGGAACACCTCCAGGGAGGAGGCAGCCACAGCCTCCCTGGGCAACCTGTGCCAGTCTCTCCCCACCCTCACTGCAAAGAATTTCTTCCTAATATCTATCACTCGGTTGTCTCCTGAGCTTCTCCACCAGCCTGGTCTTGCCCAGTGGGTGTGCCATGAGTGATGTCTCCATCTTCCCCTGGATGAGTTGTGTTTGGCTTTGCCCTTGGATGCTCA
The DNA here is from genome assembly GCA_033816785.1 of Picus viridis. Lineage (NCBI taxonomy): Eukaryota > Metazoa > Chordata > Aves > Piciformes > Picidae > Picus > Picus viridis. The sequence continues at coordinate 2,457,199 of CM066593.1, forward strand.
CAGGTTCCAAGAGTCTTTTTTCCCCTCTTTGCTCCTTGGATACTCACAGGTTCCAAGAGTCTCCTTTTCCCTCTTTGCTCCTTGGCTGCTCACAGGTTCCAAGAGTCTTCTTTCCCCTCTTTGCTCCTTGGATGCTCACAGGTTCCAAGAGTCTTCTTTCCCCTCTTTGCTCCTTGGATGCTCACAGGTTCCAAGAGTCTTTTTTCCCCTCTTTGCTCCTTGGATGCTCACAGGTTCCAAGAGTCTCCTTTTCCCTCTTTGCTCCTTGGATGCTCACAGGTTCCAAGAGTCTTCTTTTCCCCCTCTTTGCTCCTTGGATGCTCACAGGTTCCAAGAGTCTTCTTTCCCCTCTTTGCTCCTTGGATGCTCACAGGTTCCAAGAGTCTTTTTTCCCCTCTTTGCTCCTTGGATACTCACAGGTTCCAAGAGTCTCTTTTCCCTCTTTGCTCCTTGGCTGCTCATAGGTTCCAAGAGTCTCCTTTTCCCTCTTTGCTCCTTGGCTGCTCATAGGTTCCAAGAGTCTCCTTTTCCCTCTTTGCTCCTTGGCTGCTCACAGGTTCCAAGAGTCTTCTTTCCCCTCTTTGCTCCTTGGTTGCTCACAGGTTCCAAGGGGGTTTTTCCCCCTCTTTGCAGTGGGTTGTGGGTTTGCATCACATCTCTGAACATGAAGGCTCTGTCTTGGGGGCTCATCCTGGGATTAGTTTTATCTGCCTTACCTCAGGCCATCAAGCTGGTGAAGGGCCTTGAACAGAAGCTTTATGAGGAGCAGCTTGAGGGAACTGGGGTTGTTTAGCCTTCCAAAGAGGAAGCTGAGACAAGACCTCAGCAATCTCTACAGCTCCCTGAAAGGAGGTTGGGGTTGGCCTCTTCTCACATGCAACAAGTGACAGGACAAGAGCAAATAGCCTGAATTTGTGCCGAGGGAGATTCAGGTTGGACATTAGGAAAAATTCTTCCCAGCAAGGGTTCTCAGGCACTGGAACAGGCTGTCCAGGGAGGTGGTGGAGTCACTGCCTCTGGAGCTGTTTAAAAGCCCTGTGGATGTGGTGCTGAGGGGGGTGGTTCAGTTGCAGTGGCTTAGCAGCAGTGGTGACATTGTGAGCTCTAGTGGAGTGGCTGAACTTGGAGATCTCAAAGGTCTCTTCCAGCCTCAACAGTTCCTCAGGCTCACAGGATGTTAGGGATTGGAAGGGACCCTCGAAGATCATAAAGTCCAATTCCACTGCCTGAGCAGCAGGACCAGAGAATCCAGCACAGGTCACTCACTCAGGAACACATCCAGATGGGGCTGGAAAGTCTCCAGAGAAGGCAGCCTGTTCCAGTGCTCTGTGAGCCTCACAGTGAAGAAGTTCCTCCTCATGTTGAGCTGGAACCTCCTGTGCTGGAGTTTGTACCCATTGCCCCTTGTCCTGTCCCAGGGTTCCATGATTCTACGATCAGCAGACCCACATCTAAAGCCAGGGCAACAAACCTCCAGCAGAGCCAGGCTTCCTTGGAGCAGGTTTTGCTGTCTGAAAAGCCTCAGCAGCTGTGAGCACATCCAGAGAGCCGAGGAGATGGGCACACATCACCCCTGAGAGCTCTTCTGCAGCGGTGAGGTGGCAGGGGCAGGGAGAGGAGCACGGCAGCGATGAGCAGGTCTCCGGCAAACAGCTGTAAAGGGGCTGTACCACAGCTGCTGTGCCAGGTGGTGAGAGCACAGAAGGGCACTGGGAAATAGCTGAGAGCAGGCTGTGAAGCCAGTGAGTGCTCCTGTCGAGAAGCCTCTCCAGCTGCCAGCACTGCTGCCTTGGCCCCAAAAATATCCACACGGCGTCCCCAGCTCCTGCCACCCACCGCCCCTTCCTCCAGGCACCTGCTCCACCCTGGTCAGGCAGCTGACCAAGCATCCTCACCAGGATGCCAGGACCTTGCACAGCAGCACAGTGCTTCATTCCAGCTGTCTCCACCCTTTTCCTGCTGCTTCAAGGCTTGCAGCTCACGTTTTCTGGGCTCGCATTTCACGGCCAAGCAGAACTTTGCTCTCAGGAAACCTTTGTGTTAGCAACACCAGAAAAGGAGCTGCAAGTCAATCTTCTCAGATGATAGTATCAAGTGATAGGAAATGGCCTGAAATTGTGCCAGGGGGAGGTTTAGGCTGGAGATGAGGAAAAATTTCTTTGCTGCAAGAGTGGTCAGGGATTGGAAGAGGCTGCCCAGGGAGGTGGTGGAGTCACCATCCCTGGAGGTGTTCACATGCACTTGGTGCCATGGTTTAGTAGTCACGAGGTCATGGGTAACAGGTTGGACTTGATGATCTTTGAGGTCTTTTCCAACCTTGTTGATTCTATGATTCTATGGCCATGGCACTGGGGGGGACATGTTTTGATGGCCATGGTGGGGTTGGGCTGATGGTTGGACAGGATGATCTCAGAGGCCTTTTCCAACCTAAACAATTCTACACAGAACACCTTTACTGCAGCCCTTAATGCATGGTGACAACTCTGTGTCTAGGTAAGAGAGGAAACAATACAGTGACAGAGCTTCCCTGATGCTTCCTTTGTGTAAGTGTGGGGTCACCTTAAAGCCCCAGGTCACCCAGCTCCCCTTTGAGGCACCTGACAACCCTTCCACTTCTCCTGCCCGACAGAATGGAGAGGGTAATGCAAGAAAATCAGTTGCTGCTGCAAAGCACCTCCACCCACAGTGGAAGCAAGCATCCCTCCCCACACCTCCCTCTTGCATGGCAGCTGTTGCAGGCCTGACACTTGGGTGCACAGCATTGCACCCAGGGGTGCTTGCTGGGTGCAAATGATTCCAGGAGGCAGAGCAGTTAGGCAGCGCTGCCTGGAGAGGGGCACAGATGGAGGCCTGGGCTGCATCCAGCCATGCTGTCAGAATGCCAGCCAGAGCTGGAGGCATAGCCATGAAGGCACAGCATGAAGCACACGCACAGTGACAAATAGTCACATCTAGGAGGGGAAGGGTAGGGCAGGGGGGGTGCACACCTCTGCTGCCTGCTGAGGAGGGTCTGCAAGAAGAGCCTCTGCTACCTGCTGGGCACCAAGGGGGCGATACGGAAATGAATCCTTGTAAGCTGTGTGAAGGGAGGTTCAGCTTGGATATTAGGAAGAATTTCTTCCCAGCAAGGGTTCTCAGGCATTGGAACAGGCTGCCCAGGGAGGTGGTGGAGTCCCCATCCTTGGAGGTGTTTAAAAGACACCTGAATGTGATGCTGGGGGATGTGGTTTAGTGGCAGTGGCTTAGCACTTAGTCGTGGTGGCAGTGGGAGCCTTAGCAGCAGCGGTGCTATTGTGAGCTCCAGGGGAGGGGTTGGACTTGATGATCTCCAAGGTGTCCTCCAACCTCAACAGTTCTGTTTTCTCAGGTTCCCAGTTAGCAGGCATGGGCTGCCGTGCCAGGCTGAAAACAGCAAAGAAAGTGCTTGCCAGAGCCCAAAAGCTGGGGCAGCTCCTGCCTGGTGCTCCGTTGGGTGTCTCCTGCACGGTGCAAGAGGCAAGAGCAGCACCTCCCTCCCCTTATGCTGGACAAAAGGCAGCAGATCCACACAGCTGGGAGGGTTGAGCACGAGAACTGCCCTCAGAGACAGCACTGGAGCAGTGGTGGCACAGCAATTTGTATCTGGCACAAGCCCTGGGAGAAGGAAAAAAGCCCCAGGAGCACGCTGCTGCTTTCTGCACTTCCCCTGTGACCCCGCAACCACAGCTCACAGCTGACACGAATCCTTTGCTCACAAAGGTGACCCAGCACCAGCCACCTGGCTGCGGTGGCTCTGTGCAGCGAGGCACAGCTCCAGCAGATTGATGGGAGAAACTGTGAGAGGCGGAGAGCCCAGCTCGGTGGCAGAGGGAGCTGGAGATGCGTTCTCCTCCCCTCCCAGGTGGCTTTCACGCCGTTCCTGAGCGCTCGCCGTGGAATCCGTGTTCCAGCCAGCTCTCATTTTCTTCCCCTGCCCTGTCATGGGGAAGGAAGCGCTGTCAGCAGAGGTGCGTGCCTGGCTGGTGTGTGGCAAGAGCCTCTCTGACTCGGGCTGGGCGTGCTGGGTCTTGCTCTCCAGGCTGGCTGCACGCAGGCAGCTCCCGGGGCCGTGAGCTGGGCTCCCTGGGCTCAGCAGCCTTTTCTCTCTCAGACTGAGCTTCAGGCTTCCATTCTCTCTTATCTGCCACAATTATCCTGGCAGACCTGATTCATCTCCACTGCCTGCAGTTCTGGTTCCTCTGGGAGCAGCAGGGATACCTGGTGACATACAGCCTCCTTAAGGCAAAGGAGGACTTGGAAGCAAAGCCAGAGTAGCACTTGGGGAGGGGGAAAAAAGGAAGAGATCGTTAAAAAGCCAACAACCTCCACCTCCACACCCTGAAACCTAAACCTCACCACCCTGCACAAGTGCTGCTCTCCTTCCTGAGCCACTGCTGGGGTTGGTGTTTCTGAGGCTTTGTGTCTAGGTGGGGAGGGTCCCTTCAGATGCAAAGCTGGGCTGTGATGTGTGCAGGACCATGGGGAGGAGCAGGGGAGATGCAGCCAGCACCTATAAACATCCTCATCAGGCCCAGGAGAAACACTGAGAGTGTGGCATGAGGATAGCAGAATGACAGGCTGCATCTGAAGGGTTGGAACAGGTCCAGAGAAGAGCAACAAAGCTGGGGAGGGGTCTGGAGAAAGGGCTGGTGAGGAGCAGCTGAGGGAACTGAAGTCTTTTAACCTGCAGAAGAGAAGTCTAAGGGGAGACCTTCTGGCTCTCTCAACAATGGAATGGAATGGAATGGAATGGAATGGAATGGAATGGAATGGAATAGGAATAGAATAGAATAGAATAGAATAGAATAGAATAGAATAGAATAGAATAGAATAGAATAGAATAGAATAGAATAGAATAGAATAGAATAGACCAGGTTGGAAGAGACCTTTGAGATCAGTGAGTCCAACCTATCACCCAACACCATCTAATCAACCAAACCATGGCACCAAGCTCCCCATCCAGTCTCTTCCTGAACACCTCCACTGAAAGGAGGTTGGAGCCAGGTGGGGATTGGCCTCTTCTCCCAAGGAACAAGTGTCAGGACAAGAAGAAACAGTCTCAAATTGCACCAGAGGAGGTTTAGGTTGGATTTGAGCAACAATTTCTTCCAGGTTGTCAAGGCCTGGCCCAGGCTGCCCAGGGCAGTGGTGGAGACCCCATCCTTGAAGGGTTTTCAAAACCATGGAGATGTGATGCTGAGGGCCATGGCCTAGTGGTGGACTTGGCAGTGTTAGTTTAATGGTTGAACATGATGACCTTAAAGGTCTTTAGCAGGCTGAATGATTCCATGATGCTATCTTGAAGCACAAAGCCACAAAGAAGTCTACCTTCTGCCAATGCCTCCCAGGCAATGCCCAGGGGCAATTGCACACATCCAGCATCAAGACATTTGGAGGCTGACTCCATGCTTCCCTACTCTGATTGGAAAAGGAGAAAGAAAAGAACTTGGGGGTACTAGGGGATGAGAAGTTTAACATGAGCCAGCAGTGTGCACTTGCAGCCCAGAGAGCCAAGCAGAGCCTGGGCTGCAGCAAGAGAAGTGTGGCCAGCAGGTGAGGGAGGGGATTCTGCCCCTCTGCTCCACTCTGCTGAAACCACAGCTGAAGCTCTGGGTCCAGGTCTGGAGCCTCTGTGCCAGGAAGGATCTGGAGGTGCTGGAAGGTGTCCAGAGAAGGGCCACGAGGAGGAGCAGAGGGCTGGAGCTGCTCTGCTCTGGAGACAGCCTGAGAGAGTTGGGGTTGTGCAGTCTGGAGAGGGAAGGCTCTGAGGAGACCTTCTTGTGGCCTTGCAGTATCTGCAGGGAGCTCCAAGAAAGCTGGGGAGGGACTTTTGAGGGTGTCAGGGAGTGATAAGACCTGGGGGAATGGAGCAAAACTAGAAGCCCTCTGATCATCTTCCCAGCCTCCTCTGGACCCTCTCCAGCAGCTCCAGGTCCTTCTTGTGTTGGGGTCCCAGAACTGGAGGCAGTGGTGCAGGTGGGGGTCTAAGCAGAGCAGAAGGGCAGAATCCCCTCCCTGTGCTGCTGCTCTCCCTCCTCTGGATGCAGCTCAGTACTCAGCTGCCTGCTGGGCTGCCTTCGACCATTGCTGGCTCCAGGGGAGTTTGTCACCAGCTGACACCCCCAGGCCCTTCTTCTCCAGGCTGCTCTCCAGCCACCCTCTACCTACCCTACCTATGTGCTCAGGCTTGCCTTGACCCGCGTGCAGGACCTTGTTGAGCTTCACGAGGTCTTGCTTCCTTTGTTGGAGTTTCACCTTGCCGTCCCTCTGAGTCCCACCCCCCGCTTCCTCCTGCTTCTCCATCCCAGCTTTAGCATTGGAGAGGATCTCTGGGCCCAGTGGAAAGGTAATAATTGCCTCATATGCAGCATTACACTCTGAGCTTGGATTCATTTTCACACTCCCAGGCTGTGCAGCGTCTTAAAGCCGAGGTCTCATCTTCAGCCTGTCGCCCTGCCCGGCGACAACAACTTCAGGCCAGGCATGCACCAGGCAATGAAACCAAAGGTAAACCAACAAAAACAAAGGGGAGGGGGAAAGAGAGGGGAGGGGAAATATTTCAAGTCAAAAAGCTGAGAGTTACCTCAAACCATCTTCTTGAGCCTTTCATTGCCACGTGAGGAGCTGGCTGCTGCAGCGCCTGAGGAAGGCAGAAGCCCTGCGACGCTTTCGGTGGGGCAGCGTTTCTCATTTCAATTAGGGGGGAGCGGCGCAATTAGATTCCTCAGCCTGGGCTGGAAAGGAAACACGTTCCGTGCCTCAGGGTGAAGATCTTAGCAGGATTCATCAGCACTCACATCTTCAGGATCTTCTGCCAGGTTGGCCCCGAAGCAGCCTGGTTGCCAGGGGAAGTCGCTAGATTTATTAATCTATTCTCCAACTAATCCTCCCTGCCCCAGAAGGGAGAGGGGAATCAGAGCTGTCTCAGCAATGCTATTCTGCCTTTCTCAGCTTGCTGAGGTTCCTCCTTCAAGGTTTGCTCCAGGGCTGAGGAAAGTCATTGTGGTGGGCTGAAATTACACCCACCAATCCCACCCCCACCCCCCCCAACCTAATTCCAGAGAATTACTCCCCAGAATAAAATTGCCAGACCAGCTCAGTTTGGGATGGATGCAAATGAAGCTCCCTTTACAAGCAAACTGAAAACATCAAGAAATAGGAAATGCAATGAATAGGTACAAAACACACAATATGTGTGCTATGTATAGAATCACAGAACCAAGCAGGTTGGGAAAGACCTCAGAGATCATCAAGTCCAACCTATCACCTATCACCCAGCACCTCCTCACAACTAAACCCTGGCTCCAAGTGCCACATCCAAGTCGCTTTTGAACACCTCCAGGGACAGGTTCTCCACCACCTCCCTGGGCAGCACATTCCAATGGCAAATTCCTCTTCCTGGGAAGAACTTTCTCCTCACCTCCAGCCTAAACTTCCCCTGGCACAGCTTGGGACTGTGTCCTCTTGTTCTGTGGCTGGTTGCCTGGGAAAAGAGACCAACCCCCACCTGTCTACAACCTCCTTTCAGGTAGTTGTAGAGGGCAATAAGATCTCCCCTGAGCCTCCTCTTCTCCAGGCTAAACAATTTACAAACAACACAGAAACTCCTCAGACCCCCTGGATGGATCCAGGGCACCATTCACCTCCTCCCCTCCTCCCTCCCTCCTTACCATTACCTCACACAGTAGTCACAGAATCGACCAGGATGGAAGAGGCCTCCAAGATCATCAAGTCCAACCAATGATCTTTGAGGTCTTTTCCAACCTTATTGATTCTATGATTCAATCACCCAACCCTAACTGATCAACTAATCAAAGCAGAGATACCCTGGCAAGGCCACAGGAAGAGAGAGAGAGAGAGAGAGAAGTTGCAAGCAGAAGCAACGGAAGAAGGAGAGCAAGAAGTGTTTCTGCCTCTTCTCTATATCCCATTAGCAATCCAATGAATTCTGTGGACCTTAGCATTGCTTTACTTCTACAGCCAATGGTCATTTATTTCACTGTCAGTCTTTGCAGTCAGGATCTAGGCTAAAGTTCCCCCTTCAAACTGTATCAGACAGGGAATCATAGAAACGTCACAGTTGGAAAAGACCTCAAAGACCACAGAGTCCAACCTTCAGCCTATCACCACCATGGCCACTAACCCATGTCCCAAAGTCCCATGAGGGTGGTGGAACACTGCAGCAGGTTGCCCAGGGAGGTGGTTGATGTCCCAAATATGCCATGAGGGTGGTGGAACACTGCAGCAGGTTGCCCAGGGGGTGGTTGAGGCCCCATCCCTGGAGACATTCAAGGTGAGGCTCAACAGGGCTGAGCAACCTGATCTGGTGGAGGATGTCCCTGCTGACTGCAGAGAGGGTTGGGCTGCATGAGCTTTGCAGGTCCCTTCCAGGCCAAACCATTCTGTGATTCTATAGAGCAGACCAGCCATGGTCAGAGAGTGAAGAGCAGCAGGTCAGAGCTTCTTTCCCAAGCAAGGGAAGCGCTGGTGGGAAGTGCAGCAAGGGAAGCGGAGCTCTGCGCTAACAGCACAAAACCTTGCAGCCCATTTACTGCTTCTCTCCAAGCTGTCTTTACCTGTGGTGCAGCTGCATCTCGTAGGACACTTTCAAGCTGGATCCTTTGAACATGGCTAACCTCAAGCAGCATTGGCTGGAGAGAATTTGGACTTCTCTCAGGTCTCAGCCACTTTTTGGCCGCGAATGATGTAGTGAGAAGCTTATGGAACTCGCAAGTCACGGAGTAAAATCACAACCATCATCAAATCCCTTCCCTAGTTCCAGAAGTTTAGTGCCTGAGGACTGAAGTTCACAAATTTAACATGAAATAAAGCAAAGCTTTAGATTTTAGAAGCTGGGCTAAGCTAGTCTCAAGGCTCATGTTATGAAATTTGGCAGAGGAGAAGCTGCAACTCCAAGGGCTTTGCACAAAGGTGCTGGGAGAGCAGGAAAAACTGAATCATGAAGTTTCCTCTAGCATAGCAACCAGGGAATTCCTTATTAAAAACAAAACCAGCACAAAAAGCCAACCTCAACATAGCTGTGGGCTCCTGCCAATCCCATCCATATCTGCTTGGCCACCCAGCCCCAGGTGCTGCAGGGAAGCCTGGCCTTACAGAGCATAAAATCACAGAATCAAGGAATGGTAGGGCTTGGAAGGGACCTCATCCAGTCCAACTACCCTGCTAAAGCAGGGCACCCACAGCACCTTGCCCAGGAGCACAATGGCCAGGGGGGTTGGAAGCTCTCCAAACAAGGAGACTCCACAACCTCTGTGGGCAGCCTGCTCCAGGCCTCCAGCACTCTCAAAGTAAAGAAGTTTCTCTTGAAGTTCAAGTGAAACCTCCTGGGTTGTCATTTGTACCCACTGCCCCTTGTCCTATCACTGGGCATCACTGAGAAGAGCCCAGCCCCTTCCTCATGATCTCCACACTTTAGATGTTTATATGATGTGCTCTCAGGCTGCTCTTTTCCAGGCTAAAAAGCTCCAGGTCTCTCAGTCTCTCCCCTAATCATCCTCATGGCCCTCCATTGTACCCTCTCCAGTAGTTCTCTGTCCCTCCTGAAGTGGGAAGCCCAGCATGGGCATCAGAATCATCATCCAGGGCATCCAGCAGGCTTCATGTCAAGGCAAGGAAGCCCAGACATCTTTCCCACATCAGCATGAGGAGAACACAGTTCCAGGGGGCTACAGCATCAGCTATCTTGAGAAGTGATTCAAGAGCTGGTGTGCAAATTTACAGGCTCACAGGATGTTAGGGGTTGGAAGTGACCTCCAGAGATCCTTGAGTCCAAATTCCCTGCCAGAGCAGGACCACAGAACCCAGCAGAGCTCGCACAGGAACACATCCAAACAGGGCTGGAAAGGCTCCAGAGAAGGAGACTCCACAACCTCTCTGGGCAGCCTGCTCCAGGGCTCTGTGAGCCTCACAGTGAAGAAGTTCCTCCTCACGTTGAGGTGGAACCTCCGGTGCTGGAGTTTATATCCATTGTCCCTTGTCCTATCCCAGGCTGCAACTGAGCAGAGCCTGTCCCCTCCCTCTTGACCACCAGCCCTCAGATATTGATAGACATTGATCAAATCCCCTCTCAGTCTTCTCTTCTCCAGACTAACCACCCCCAGGGCTCTCAGCCTCTCCTCACCAGGCAGTCCCTCAATCATCCTTGTAGCCCACTCAAGACAAGCCACAGCAAGTGGCATTTGAAAAAAACAACCAACTAACCAGTGGGGAAAAGGCAAGGAGGTGAAGAAGAGCAAGATGAAATCAGAGGACCTGAGCTTCATCACCTAGAGGATAGGACAGAAGGTGACAACAGTTTAGGAGTCACGAGGTGTTGGGTGACAGGTTGGACTTGATGATCTTTGAGGACTTTTCCAACCTTATTGATTCTATGATTCTGTGATGTGGAAAAGGCAAACATTTAGACTGAATTTTCCTCTTTGAACAGGATGCAGAGAAGAGAGCCAAAGCTTCTGCACCAGCACTGTGAGCCCAAGAAATATCAAAGGGAAAGTGATGCATGAAGGGAGCTGAAGTTCACATTTACCAGTGGTCCATAAGCTGACCACCACTGCTGAGGAACATCACTGGCTTGGGGCTGCAAGAGAAGCTCCTTGAAAAGATCAGTTCAGAGCACAGTGAAGACAAAACTCCAACAGTTGAAGCTCTGGCAAGTTACCAGCTGAGGAACTGAGAAGAAGAATACACAGCAGCAGCACACTGCTCTGTAAGCTCTGCCTTTGCAGCCCTGGTGCCCTCAGCCCCATGCTGTGGAACTTGCAGGGACCCCCTACAGACTGGGGACATTTGCCTAACTAGGCTGTTACTCTAGGAGAGAGGGAAAGGGGGCTGTGATGAGCAGGAGCAGGGACATCTCAAACCTGGGGACACCTCACACGGCTTTAGTTCTGCAGCATCCAACGTGCCCTTCAGTCCTACGCCAGGCAAGTGGCTGCTGGGGGGAAGCACAACACAAGCAGCATCTCCACCAGCGTGGTACAGCTTGGCATTAGAAGAGGCAAGCAGCTGACCTGCTGGCTTTCCTATTTCAAGGCTGCTTGGAGACAGAGATGATGATTCAGCCAACCCTCAGCTGAGGCTTTGGCTCATTTGCTGCAATTACCTAAACAGAAGTGCTTGGACCCAGAGGTGAAGCTGCCAGAATGAACACCTGGGCTTGTTTCAGACCAGACAATAATGTAAGGTGGAAGATCCCAGAATCCCAGAATCTCATCATGGTGTGGGTTGGAAGCGACCTCTAGAGATCATAGGCTGGTTTGGGTTGGAAGGGACCTCCAAAGGTCATTTAGTCCAACCCCTCTGCAGTCAGCACAGGAATCTTCCACTAGATCAGACTGCTCAGAGCCTTGTCCAGCCTGACCTTGAATGTCTCCAGAGATGGGGCTTTAACTACCTCCCTGAGCAACCTGTCCAGTGCTCCACCACCCTCATGGTAAAGATATTTAGTCCAGCCTCCCTGCTAAAGCAGGTTTGCCTAGATAAGGTTACAGAATCACAGCATCATAGAACTGTTGAGATTGGAAGAGACCTTTGAGGTCATCAAGTCCAACTGCTTGCCTAGAGCTCACAATCCCATCCCTGCTGCTAAGCCGTCACCACCACTAAACCGTGTCCCTAAGCACCAAGTCCAGACTCCCAGGCATCCAACTCCGCTGGACTGCACAGGAACACATCCAGAAGGTCCCAAGACCCTGAGCTTGAACTTGCCAAGCTCAGAATGTCCTAAAAGAAAAGTACATTTTCACATGACTAAAGCTGGATCCTTGCATGGCAGGTTTGGGTCTGTTGAATAGTCTCTCAGGCACTGAGAGGGCAAGTGGGTCACAAGGGAGGGCTACAAGGATGATTGAGGGACTGGAGAGGCTGAGATCCCTGGGGCTGGTTAGTCTGGAGAGGAGAAGGCTGAGAGGGGATCTAATACATGGTTATAAATATCTGAGGGCTGGGGGTCAGGAGGGAGGGGACAGGCTCTGCTCAGTTGCAGCCTGGGATAGGACAAGGGACAATGGATATAAACTCCAGCACAGGAGGTTCCACCTCAACGTGAGGAGGAACTTCTTCACTGTGAGGCTCACAGAGCCCTGGAGCAGGCAGCCCAGAGAGGTTGTGGAGTCTCCTTCTGTGGAGCCTTTCCAGCCCTGTCTGGATGTGTTCCTGTGTGCCCTGTGCTGGGTTCTCTGGTCCTGCTCTGGCAGGGGGCTTGGACTTGCTGATCTTCAGAGGCCCCTTCCAACCCCTAACACCCTGTGAGCCTCTGATGCTGTGACAAAAGCCCATGGAAAAAAAAATAAAAAGCTGAGTCTGCTCCTCCCATAACCCGAGGGCAGACAGCAAGGACCTCACGTCCATTTCCCACATTTGCCCACAAAGATAAACATGCAAATAGATTAGGAAGGCAAAAGTGAGCCATTTGCCGGTCAATTTTGATTCAATCAGGCAAGCCAACAAATTCAAACTGGTTCTTGGGCAAAACATGCCAGCCATCATTTCTGCCTCAGATAGCAACCGTCGGGAACAAAAAAAAGCCCACCCTGGTTTGCAAACGGTCTCTCTCTCTCTCTCTCTCTTTCCAAGCAGCTCCGGTCCAGACGCAGCTTCCATTTTTCCCCGTGCCTAAATAATGCTCTGGCAAGCTTTAGAGGAGCAGCTCAGCCGTGCTGCAGCTAAAGCTTTCTCGAAACATCAAAGAACAGGAACAGTAAAACCCATCAACATTTTCCTAATCAAAAGCAGATGTAATTGTCAAGCAAAGGCAGATAACAGAAGCCGGGCAGCCTCTGTGAACCCCCAGCTTCACTCAGACTTAGCAATTAAGCATCAGCTGCCTCTGCCAGAGTAGCTGTGAAACTGTGGGGTAAAAGTCACAGCTCGCCAGTACCAATTAGCCGCTAATGAACATCAGCAATCCTCCCCCCACCCCCCGGTGAAGGGAGCCTGAGACCAAATTAAGCCCCAAAACACCACCCACGCCCTTCTGCCATCACCGCTGCCAGGGGATGCTCCGTGTGCCTCTCTGCCCTGCTGCATCCCCGTGGCTAGGCAGTGACCAGGGCAAAAGGAACCACCCTAGTGGATTAACCCCCCCACCACCACCACCCCGCTGGAGGAGAAAAGGTTGGGTTTGAAGTGTTGCTTCTCCCAGGTCACTCAGCTGCAGCGAGGGGGAAGAGGGGGAGAGGGAGCCGGGGCTGTAATAATTTAAGCGGCGCTGCCATGCCATGTGAAATCAGCAGCCTTAAAGGAAGTCAGTCAATTTCAACCTCGTTCCTGAAGGGGAATAATTAAACACTCGAAAGATGAGGGAGAATTTTAAGCAGTCAGCAAGGATTTAAGACAACACATCATTCCTACCCCGAATAAAATTAAAAGGAAATGATAAAATGTAGGCAAGGAGAAGCAGGGCTGATGGTGGCTGGATGAAAAGAGAGCTACGTCAAGAGGAGCCTCAGTCAATCACAACCAGCTCCCCTCTCCAGACTGAGATGGAAGGGTTGAAGGGAAGCCCTGTGGTTGCATGGCTTAGCTCGACAATAGTGGTGTATAACTCAAGAGAAATGGGGGGTGGGAAAGATGGAAAGGTCTCATGAACAGCAGAATTTAAACACAGCTCCAGAAACAGGCAGGCTGACCCTTAGGAAAGGGGTAGAAAGGCAAAAGGCTTCCAAGGGATTTGAAGCATGGGTTGGTGTGGCTGTCTTGTAGACACAGGAGACCTATGTAGGACCATCTCCTGCAAGAACTGTCTGTGATGCAGCAAACTGCAGGAAGACTGCGAGTGTGAGAGCTAACTGCAGTGGAAGTGTGATGGGGAAGCTGGCAGTGACAGGGCAAGGGAGGATGGGTTGAATTCAGAGAGGGGCTTTCAGATTGGGGAGAAGGGAGAAATGTTTGACACTGAGGGTGGGGAGCCCCTGGCCCAGGCTGCCCAGAGAGATGCCTCATCCCTGGAGCCATTCCAAGTCAGGTTGTTTGGGCATCTGAGCAACCTGCTCTGGTTACAGATGTCCCTGCTGGTTTCAGGGGTTGTGGACTGGATGAGCTTTAAAGGTCCTTCCCCAACCCAACTCAGTCTATGATTCTAGGAAGTTTTCCAAGTCTAAGATGCTTTTGACACTTGGGGATTCACCAGAGTCCAAAGGGAACTTCAGATCCATCCTGGGTTCCCAGATGTGGAAAGGCCTGAGGCTGCAAAGCACTGGGCATCACTCACTTGTAAGTTTATCAGGATCATCACATTTATGTGAGATGGAAGGAAGAAATTCTTCAGTTTGAAGGTGGTGAGAAATTGCAACATGTTGCCCAGACAAGTTGTGGATACCCCATCCCTGGAAGGGTCCAGGGCCAGGTTGGTTGGGGCTTTGAGCAACGTGATTTAGTGGAAAGTCTCCTGGCCCATGGCAGGGGAGGTGGAGCTGGACGAGGTTTAAGGTCCTTTCAAGCCCAAACATTCTATGTTCATGTTGAAAAGGAGTCTCTGCTGACACAGTGGAGCCACCCCTGCCATTTCCTAGGCATGTCTGAAGCATCCCACCCTCCAGAAGACTACTCCCCACCCCACTTCCAGAAGACTAATCAGCTGCAGTCCATCATTAACCAGAGGAGAGCTCACACACGTGTGCCAGGGAGGAGGAGATGAGCCTGCTGGGGGGGGGGGGGGAAGAGCAGAGCAAAAAGAGTCAGCACCTTCTGGTGTTCCAAATGATACCTGCGTGCAATATGGATTATGGAAAGGTGCCTCTGTGAGCATTACTCAGTGGCAATAGTTCAATCTTAATACTAGTGTGAAGGATAGAGCCCAGGCTCCAAAGATAACTGAAAAATCCATCTTAGGCACCGTAAAGCACTGTGACATTAGAAAAGGCAAACACAGAAAACAAGCAGATCCCTGCATTTATGAAACCAAAGCCCTCTGTAAGCCTTTTTTTTTTGGAAGGTAATTAAGGTGATCTGGGGCATCTCGGTCACCTCTGACCCAGCAGATAAGAATAACAACAATGCTGGACTCCAGGAGAACTGAAACAGTTCCAGGAGGTGCCCAGGAAGGCAGCTCACCATGCACCCCAAACAGGTGTTGACCTAGATAGAGATGAGGAAAGGGCTGGGAATGGAATGGAATGGAATGGAATGGAATGGGAATAGAATAGAATAGAATAGAATAGAATAGAATAGAATAGAATAGAATAGAATAGAAATAGAATAGGAGTAGAATAGAATAGAATAGAGTAGAATAGAATAGAGTAGAATAGAATTGAATAGAGTAGAATCAAATAGGATAGGATAGGATAGGATAGGATAGGATAGGATAGGATAGGATAGGATAGGATAGGATAGGATAGGATAGGATAGGATAGGATAGAGTAGAGTAGAATAGAGAATAGAATAGAATAGAATAGAATAGAATAGAATAGAATAGAATAGAATAGAATAGAATAGAATAGAATAGAATAGAATAGAAGGATAGAGGATAGAATATAGAATGCAGAATGCAGAACTCACCAGGTTGGAAAAGACCTTCAAGATCATCAAGTCCAACCTATCACCCAACACCATCTAATCATGGCACTAAGTGACTCATCCAGTCTCTTTTTAAACACCTCCAGGAATGGTGACTCCACCACCTCCCTGGGCAGCCCATTCCAGTGGCCAATCTCACTTCCTGGGAGGACTTTCTTCCTAACATCCAGCCTAAACTGCAAAATGGTTTTAGAATTATAGAATTGCTGGGGTTGGAGGTGACCTCAAGGATCATCCAGTTCCAATGCCCCTGCCATAGGCAAGGACACCTCATAATAGATCAGGTTGCCTAGAGCCACATTCAGCCTGGACTTAAAAACTCCCCGTGATGGGGCTTCAAATGCCTCCCTGGGCAGCCTATTCCAGTGTCTCATGGTGAAGAATTTTTTCCTACATCCAATCTGAATCTACCCATTTCTATTTTTATTTCCATTCCCACCTGACACCCTAAAAGTCCCTCACCTGCCCCATTTCCCCCTTTTCCCCCTCAAACCCCAGAGCACCTGGGCTCTGTTGGAGTCTCCTCCCACCCCAGGTGTGGCCACTTGGCCCTCCCCGCCCACTCCCCTATTTAATCCCTGCCAGGCGAGACAGCAGCCCCAAGCTGAGCCCTTCTGGGCTGAGGATCCTCCTCTCGTCGCTGGTGAGTGCCCCTGGTGCGCACTGGGTGATGGTGGTGGTGACAACAAAGGCCGGGGGCCTGGTGGCCCCCCGGTTGTTAGGAACATGATTCATGACTCCTCCAGTCTCATCCACGGGTGCTGGCTGGGCCTCCTCCCTGGGGCTGGGCTCCTCTGGCTGGCAGCTTGGCTGGTGAGGGTCTTGCCCCTGGCTCTGGGATGGGTGCAAAAATGGTGGTGGTGGAACAGGAGCTGTTCAGGCAGCGTGGGGGACAGTGTTGAGGGAGTAGGAGCTGCTTTGGGAAAGTGAAAGTGGGGCTAAATGGAGCAGGGGCTGCTTTGGGAAGATGAAGGGGAGTGGTAGTGGGAGGACAGGAGCTTCTTAGGGAAGATGAAAAGGGTTTAAACTAGATGACCCTTAGAGGCTACCTCCAGCTGTGGTGATTCCAGGATTCTATGACTCTATGATCTAATTCTAACCTCCTTGCTATGGGCAGGGACACCTTCCACCAGATCATGTTAGTGTCTTCATGGGCATTTTTTATTTACTTTACATAGAATAGACTGGACTGGACCAGGCTGGACGAGACCTTTGAGATCATCAAGTTCAAGCTATCACCCAACACCCTCTAATCAACTAAACCATGGCACCATGCACCCCATCCAGTCTCTTCCTAAACACCTCCAGTGATGGTGACTCCACCACCTCCCTGGGCAGCCCATTCCAATGGCTAACAACTCTCTCTGGGAAGAACTTTCTCCTCATCTCCAATGGGCAATCACTCTCTCTATGAAGAACTTCTTCCTAACATCCAGCCTAAACTTCCCCTGGCACAGCTTGAGACTGTGTCCTCTTGTTCTGGTGCTGCTTGCCTGGGAGAAGAGACCAACCCCCACCTGGCTACAACCTTCCTTCAGGTAGTTGTAGAGAGCAAGAAGGTCTCCCCTGAGCCTCCTCTTCTCCAGGCTAAGCAACCCCAGCTCCCTCAACCTCTCCTCACAGGGCTGTGCTCCAGACCCCTCCCCAGCTTTGTTGCCCTTCTCTGGACACCTTCCAGCAACTCAACATCCTTTCTAAACTGAGGGCCCCAGAACTGGACACAGTACTCAAGGTGTGGCCTAACCAGTGCTGAGCATAGGGCAGAATGAGCTCCCTGCTCCTGCTGGCCACACTGTTCCTGATGCAGGCCAGGATGCCATTGGCCTTCTTGGCCCCCTGGGCACGCTGCAGGCTCATGTTCAGCCTACTATCAACCAGTACCCCCAGGTCTCTCTCTTCCTGGCTGCTCTCCAGCGTGGAATGGAAAGGAATTAACCAGGTTGGAAGAGAGCTTTGAGATCATGGAGTCCAACCTATCACCCAACATCATCTAATCAGCCAAACCATGGCACCAAGCACCCCATCACAGTCTCTTTTTAAACTCTTCCAGTGATGGTGACTCTACCATCTCTTCCTAAACACCTCCAAAAGTGTGGAGGGGAACTCTGGCTCTCTGTGAATCTCTTGAAGTACTCCAGAGCTGTTAAAATAGGTGCTGAATTCTTGGGGAGAAGCACGAAGGGGAGAAATCGTGGTCAATCCGCAGATCTGCAAGGAAAATAGAAACAAGTATCTGGCAGGAGGATGGGAGGAAGGAGCATGAACTCTTCAGAAAGTCAATGCTTTTTCCTTCAGAGGGCTAAAAGCAATCTATTAGAAGATCACACAGAGGGGGAAAAAAATGAACACATCAGACATTTCTTGTCAAGGAGGGGTGGGGGGAAGGAGGAGGAGGAGGATGAACATCTAGCAATAGCTAGAGAAAATATCTCCAGGCATCACCTGTTTCAGAACTGCCTGTAGAAAGAGCATGGAGATGAGAAGGTAAAAAAGAGGAAAAAACCAAGCAGCAGGCAGCATTTATTTTGCAGGCAGTCTAAGGACACAGTCCAAGACCCATCAGCATTTACAAATTCTCCAGGAGCTTTGAAGGCTTCTGTCATACTGCAACGTCTTGAGCCGGCTGATCCCAAGCTCACGTTCAGAGGTAGACACATCAAAGGCAATGACAACGCTCAGTGAGGCTGCAACATGACTAGTAGCAATTATTTGAATCACAGGGTTCAGTGACCAAGTTCTGCCCAAAGCTTCCTCCAACCCACCCTGGGAAGCCACGAGGAATAGGCAATCACAGCCTGAGCTGCGGCAAGAGAAGTGTGGCCAGCAGATGAGGGAGGGGATTCTGCTCCTCTGCTCCACTCTGCTCAGACCACAGCTGGAGCTCTGGGTCCAATTCTGGAGCCTCTGTGCCAGGAAGGATCTGGAGGTGCTGGAAGGTGTCCAGAGAAGGGCCACGAGGAGAAGCAGAGGGCTGGAGCTGCTCTGCTCTGGAGACAGCCTGAGAGAGTTGGGGTTGTGCAGTCTGGAGAGGGGAAGGCTCTGAGGAGACCTTCTTGTGGCCTTGCAGTATCTGCAGGGAGCTCCAATAAAGCTGGGGAGGGACTTTTGAGGGTGTCAGGGAGTGATAGGAATTGGGGGGAAGGAGCAAAACTAGAAATGGGTAGATTCAGATTGGATGTGAGGAAGAAGTTGTTCCCCATGAGGGTGGTGAGAGACTGGCACAGGTTGCCCAGGGAGGCGCTGGAAGCCTCACCCCTGGAGGTGTTTGCAGCCAGGCTGGATGTGGCTGTGAGCAACCTGCTGCAGTGTGAGGTGTCCCTGCCCATGGCAGGGGGTTGGAACCGGCTGCTCCTTGAGGTCCCTTCCAACCCTGACAATTCTATGATTCTATGAATAGACTTACTCTGGAGACAGCTGAAAACATCCCCTTCATGCCTACCCCTCCCACCCCCAGCATGAATTTTTAATGTGAAGGGGAGAAAAGGATACATGGCTGCCCTTCAGCTGCTGAACCACTTCATGCAAGCCCTTCCCCAAGTGAAGCTTCCTTCATTTGCAGCAGTCCATGCAGCACAAACCACCTGGCAAGGTCACCACTGACAACAGAGCTGTTCTGGTTTCAGCTGGGGTAAAGTGAATTCTCTTCCTAGTACCTGGTTCAGTGCTGTAGTTTGGATGTAGGATGAGAATGGTGCTGGAGGGGTTGGACTAGATGTGCCTTCCTGCCCAAACCACTCTATGATGGTTGGACTCAATGATTCCAACCCAAATCAGTCTCTGATGCTTGGACTTAATGATCTTAGAGGCCTTTTCCAACCCACAGCTGCCTATGATGGTTGAACTCAATGATCCTAGAGGTCTTTTCCAACCCAAACCACTCTGTGATGGTTGGACTTGATCTTAATTTCCAACTGAAACATTTCTATGATTCTGTGGCAACTTGCTGATGGTTTAGTTGTTGCTAAGCCACCAAGTCAAGGGCTTGACATCTTCTCATGTCCTGACAGCAGAGGCTGAGGGTGCAGAGGATGCTGTGAGGGGACACAGGCAGGACAGCTGACCCAAATGGGTATTGCATGGCATATGACATCATGCCCAGTACATAAACTAGGGAAAGTTGGCTGGGAAGGGCAGATCATTGCTCTGGGCCAATCTGGGCACTGGTAAGTGGGTGGTAAGCAGTTGTGTTGTCCATCACCCGTCTTTCCTTGGGTTTACTTCTCTCTCTTTTTGCTATATGAATTATGATTATTATTAGACATTATTTGTGTTAATAAATTGGTCTTCTCTCAGTCCAGAAGTTCTAATTCTTCTTTGTTGATTCTCCTCTGCATGCCAATGAAGGGGTAGGAGTGAGTGAGCATCTGCATGGTCCCAGCTGCCAGCTGGGGTTAAACCACAACAGGAACCCCAGCGCTAGGGCTCCTGATGCCTGCTCAAAATCACCGCAGCTTGACAACTCAGACAACCCATCTGACAAGAGCTCACTCTGCCAATCCAAATTCACTCAAGAGCTGTTGATGGCTCAACAAAAGAATACTGAGAGGGTACAGCCTGGTCCTCTGTCTGTGGCACTCCACGCTGAACGCAGATGCCATAAAGCCAGCGTCAAATCCTGAAGCTGCTATCAAGCCTGAGCTATGCCTGCTGGCTCCATCCGCCGAATCTGCACCCTGAGGTGTTCCAGCAATGCACAGATTCAGCCTGACTGATGTCAGAAGACGTTCAGACACTGTTGAAAAGAGAGTTGGTTTAAGCTCAGTCCTGACAGAAGGCCATTTGAAGCTCAGTGCTAACAGAAGGCAAAACCTCTGGACAAGAGCATCACGCTGGTGTGGCAGCAGGTAAGTGTTAAAGGGCTCGTTTCGGTCGGAGAAGACCTTTAAGATCATGGAGCCCAACTCCGCCAAGCCTGGCGTTCAACCACGTCCCTCAGCACCACATCTCTGCCTTTTGGGGCCTCTCCCTTCCCTTCCAAAGGCCACACCTGGCACTCTAGGGTGCCTTATTTGCACAAGCACCAGGGCTCAAAAATCATAAGTGCTGTTGGCAGTGGCCATGATTGCTATTACCATGGACTCCAGTCCAATTTTTGTTCCTGTCTCCCACTCCAGTGCAAGCCAAATGCTGGTGGAAGGGGGTTAATTTCTTAATTTAAGAATCATTAGTGAGAGAAATTGCAGCACACAGCTGTCTGGGGTCTTTACTGCAGTATCTCCACCAGCTGCGATTCAAGCTGACCAGCTTTGTTCTCCTAGCTTTGACACCGATAGCAACAGTCGGCTTGGGTCAATTAAATGTTTTCTTCTTTGTTTATCACCAGAAGGCTTTATAATACATCTGGCAGCCTCAGTCCACCCAAGCAGGACAGAGCATCCATAATGTATGGGGACTTGCAAATCAGCACTAAAAGGCCTCCTTTCTCCCAGATGAATTCTCCTTCTCCCCAGCCTATCGTTCGCCTGCCCAAGGGCTTTGCAGTGGCGTTAGGTGCGAGCTCGGCCTCCACCTAACGATTTCCCACCTGGCTTTTAATTGCTTCCTCCTGCCCCCTGAGAAGGCAGCTCTGTCAGCACAAAGTCCTGAGCAGTGATGAAGGCAGTGAAAAGCCAGCCCTGGTGCGGCATGTGCTGGCCTGCCCAGCCCCTCTTCCACCAAAGTGGCACCAGGCAAGGGGAGAGACACAGGAGCGTGGACTTCAGCTTCTGCTGGAAAGCAGCACAGTTCCTCGGGAGCTTTTCCTCTGCTTGTTAGCAGGAGCTAATACCCATGTTAATGCTATTGTTACTGTGCCCTAGAGCCAGCCTGGTTACAGCAGCAGACACTGCAATCACTCCTTCATTTGGTTGTGTAGGCATGTCTGCTGCTTCAGTTAATAACCTCAGTCTTGGCCTTAATTCAACAGAGCCAGGTTGATCAAGCTTTTGACGCCGGCTCCCTCAGCTTTGCTCATTTGGAAGCTGAAGAAGTAGGGGCTGGATGAAAAGGACTATTAGATGGCTTGAAAATTGGCTGGGCTGCTAGGCTCAAAAGCATGGTAATCAATGGCTCAACATCTGGTTGGCAGCCAGTAATAAGCAGAGTGCCTCGGGGGTCAATACTGGGGCTGATATTGTTCAATATCTTCATCAGCTACCTGGGTGATGAGACAGAGAGCACCCTCAGCAAGTCTGTGGACAGTACTAAATTAGGGAGGATGATTGGCACAGCAAACAGTGGAGCTCCAGTCCAGAGGGACCTTGAGAAACTTGAGTGTGGGGCCAACAGAAACTCGGCGGAGTTCAACGAGAAGTGCAAAATTATGCATCACGCCTGGCGCCAGCCCAGGCTGGGAGCTGATGGGCTGCCAGGCCAAACAAGCCTCCAGCACACTTTCAGCCTGAATAATGCAAACCTCATCTTGGGCTGCACTGCCATGCAGTGTGAGAAGTTACCATCATAGAATCACAGAAGTGTCAGGGCTGGAAGGGACCTCAAGGCTCAGCCAGTTCCAAGCCCCCTGCCGTGGGCAGGGACACCTCACACTGCAGCAGGTTGCTCACAGCCACATCCAGCCTGGCTGCAAAAACCTCCAGGCATGAGGCTGCCACCACCTCCCTGGGCAACCTGTGCCAGTCTCTCACCATCCTCATGGGGAACAACTTCTTCCTCACATCCAATCTTAATCTACCCATTTCTAGCTTTGCTCCATTCCCCCCAATTCTATCACTCCCTGACACCCTACAAAGTCCCTCCCCAGCTTCCAGAAGAAGGTCTCCTTGGAGCTTTCTCTTCTCCAGACTGATCAGCCCCATCTCCCTCAGTCTGTCTCCAGAGCAGAGCAGCTCCAGCCCTCTGCTCATCCTCGTGGCCCTTCTCTGGACACCTTCCAGCAGATCCTTCCTGGAACAGAGGCTCCAGAACTGGACAGAGTGGGGTCTCACCAGAGCAGAGTAGAGTGAGAGCCTCTGCCCAGTGCTGAGAAGGCCACACCTCAGTGCCATGTCCAGCTGTGGGCCTCCAAGTTCATGAGTGACTTGGGAAAAGCAGTGATCAGCCACCTGAGGTTAGCAAGATTTGTGGCTTGTGGGCTATGAGGATATGGGATCCTGGGATGCAGCAAGAAAAAGTGTGGCCAGTAGGGCTAGGGAGGTGGTTCTCCCCCTCTACTCTGCCCTGCTATGACCACAGCCGCAATCCTGTGTCCAGTTCTGGGCTCCACAGTTCAAGAGACAGAGATCTGCTGGAGAGAGCTACAAGGACTTGAGCATCTCACCTGTGAAGAAAGATTAAGAGCCCTGGGGCTGTTTAGTCCAGAGAAGAGAAGGCTGAGAGGGATCTGATCAGTGTCAATATCTGAGGGCTGGGTGTCACAGGATCAGAGGTTCACAGGATGTTAGGGGTTGGAAGAAACCTCCAAAGATCTTCGAGTCCAAGCCCCCTGCCAGATCAGGACCATAGAATCCAGCACAGGTCACACAGGAACACATCCAGACAGGGCTGGAAAGGCTCCACAGAAGGAGACTCCACAACCCCTCTGGGCAGCCTGCTCCAGGGCTCTGTGAGCCTCACAGTGGAGAAGTTCCTCCTCATGCTGAGGTGGAACCTGCTGTGCTGCAATTTACATCCATTGCCCCTCGTCCTGCCCCAGGCTGCAACTGAGCAGAGCCTGTTCCTCCTCGTGTTGAGGTGAAACCTCCTGTGCTGGAGCTGATGTCCATGAGTTTTGTGGGAGATAGTAGAAGACATTCCAACCATCACCCACCTCTCCCACTCCTCCTCCCACAACTAATCACTGGCAGGATCTCCTGATGTGCTGTTAAATAGGAGAGATCAAATTAGATGTTTGCAAGTCGTCATTAAAAAAATAATAATAATAACAATAATATCTCAGAAAAAAAATCTGCAGTGTTGTTACAGAACAATGGGTTTAATTATTGAGAAATGAGCTCTTTGCAAGCAATTTCACTCATCACTTGTGCTGCTCCTGGGGCCTGGGAAGCTCTGAAGGATAAGGAGATTGAAGGGAAGCTCTTGGAGGGTAATTTGAGTCCCTGCACGCAAAGAAGAGAACAGAAGAGCTTTTTCTTGGAGAGCAATGCACACTTGGAGAGTGCTGCCAGCCAGGTTTAAGGTCTAGCCCCATCTGCAGCCACACACAGGCTGAAGGCACAAGCACAAGGCCTGTGAGGAGAGGCTGAGGGAGCTGGGGGTGTTTAGCCTGGAGAAGAGGAGGCTCAGGGGAGAACTTATTGCCTTCTACCTGAAGGGATGCTGTAGCCAGGTGGGGGTTGGTCTCTTCTCCCAGGCAAGCAGCAACAGAAGGAGAGGACACAGTCCTGAGCTGTGTAGGGGGCAGTTTAGGCTTGATCTTAGAAAGAAGTTCTTCACAGAAAGAGAGATTTCCCACTGGAATGGGCTGCCCAGGGAGGTGGTGGGGTCAATGTCCCTGGAGGTGTTTAAGAAGAGACTGGATGAGGCACTTCATGCCAAGGTCTGGTTGAGGAGGCTCAGGGGAGACCTCATTGCTCTCTACAACTACCTGCAGGGAGGTTGTAGCCAGGTGGGGGTTGGTCTCTTCTCCCAGGCAACCAGCACCAGAACAAGAGGACACAGTCTCAAGCTGTGCCAGGGGAAGTTTAGGCTGGAGTGAGGAGAAAGTTCTTCCCTGAGAGTGTCATTCATCATTGGAATGTGCTGCCCAGGGAGGTGGTGGAGTCACCATCCCTGGAGGTGTTCAAGAGGGGATTGGCACTTGGTGCCATGGTTCAGTCATGAGGTCTGTGGTGACAGGTTGGACTTGGTGATCTTTGAGGTCTCTTCCAACCTTGATGATTCTGTGATTAGTTAGGGTTGGGTGATTGGTTGGACTTGATGATCTTGGAGATCTCTTCGAGCCTGGGTGATTCTGTGATCTGGCATGTCTTGAAAACATCCTGGGGCCAGGAGTCCCTCTGTGGGGAAGATCTCCAGTCTCTTCTACCCTCTTCGGTTTATCCAAGGCCAAGCTGCACCAGGGGAAGTTTAGGCTGGAGGTGAGGAGAAAGTTCTTCACAGAAAGAGCAATTGGCCATTGGAATGTGCTGCCCAGGGAGGTGGTGGAGTCACCACCTCTGAAGGTGTTCAGAAAAGGATTGCATGTGACACTTGGAGCCATGGGTTAGTTGTCAGGAGGTGTTGGGTGATAGGTAGCAGGTTGGACTTGATGATCTCTGAGGTCTTTTCCAACCTGGTTGATTCTATGATTCTAAGGGCTGCACCTTGAGCCTCAGGAGGACAGAGCTGAGGCTCCCAGTTTGAGAGCTAGGATAGCTGGCTGGGGAAAACACAGCTCATCCCAGAACACTGCTGGGGTTTAAATATTTATCCTTCGCTCTGAGCAAGTCATTTTATCCCTTGCGCTCCAAACCTTGGCTGCAAATCTTTGGGTGCAAACCATGTCCGACTCCTGAGAAGATCATTACTGACAGACAACAGGAGATTCCCACTGAAACAGGAAGAATCACAGCACCACAGAATGTTAGGGGCTGGAAGGGACCTCAAAAACTCATCCAGTGAAACCCTCCTGCCAGAGCAGGTCACACAGGAACACACCCAGGCAAGTCTTGAATATCTCCACAGAGGGAGACTCCACAACCCCCTGGGCAGCCTGTTCCAGTGTTCCATCACCCTCACAGTGGGAAAACTTTTCCTCCTGTTTCCATTGAACTTCCTAAGCCTCAGCTTCCATCACTGCCCCTTGAGCTGTCCTTGGGCATCACCCATCAGAGCCTGGCCCCAGCCTCTGGGCACTCACCCTGCACATCTTTATCAGCAGCAATGAGGTCACCTCTCAGGCTCCTCTTCTCCAAAGCTCCAGAGCCCTCAGGCTCTCCTCATAAGGAAGATGTTTCACTTCCTTCATATTTTTTGTGGCTCTGTGCTGGACTCAATCAAGCAGTTCCCTGAGGTCCTTCTTGAACTGAAGAACCCAGAACTGGACATAATTCCCCAGATGTGGCCTCACCAGGGTAGAGTAGAGGGGGAGGAGAACCTTCCTCAACCTACTAGCCACAGAATGCCATTGGCCTGCTTGGCCACACCAGGATATGTCCAACAGCTCCTGCTTTGTACTGTTACTTCTGCTGCCCCTCTCCTAGGCTTCATTTCACTCTTAAATCTTAATCACATCTCCAAATTAAACTGCTATCAGCACTTTTCCACCAGGAAACTCAGGTATCTCTAAATTCTTCCCTCCTGGGTCCTCCTGCAGTGCCTGGCATTCTGCCTTTGCCAGCTAAATCAAGGTCCACTGAATTTCTGCTTTCAGAAGTCCTCTTCTGAAAGCCTTTGCAGTCTCCCCATCAAAAGCAGTTAACAAAAGGATCACAGAATTACAGAATTGTGGGAGCTGGAAGGGACCTCCAGATACTGAGTCCAACCTCCCTGCCAAAGCAGGATGACCTAAGGCAGGCACTTTCTTGGCACTCACCCCTCAGATATTTCAAAACATTGATCAGATCCCCTCTGGGGCTGCTCTCCTCCAGGCACAACCACCCCAGGGCTCTCAGCCTTTCCTTATCCAGTCTCTTCTCCATCCTTGTAGCCTCTATTGAACACTCTCCAGTACTTCCCTGCCCCTCTTGAACTGACACGATACTCCAGATGTGGTCTCACCAAGGCAGAGCAGAGATAGAGCAGAACACCCCTTGAGCTGCTGGAAGGATGAAAGGACACCTTCCTACCTGTCACCTCCTCCTACCTGGTCCCACATTCATGTTTAGCACGAACTGCAACACCTTTTGAACTCATCGTTCCAGTGCTGGCCAGAGTCACATGAGGCTCGGGGTTTGAGTGCAGTGAACCCCATTTTGTCAGCTCTGAACACCTCCAGAGCCTTCTTAGAATCATCTCCACCACAGCAGGATACTGGACCACAGATCTCCATCTCTGGAGCCATTCAAAACCCACCTGGACATGCTCCTGTGTGACTTTCTCTAGGTGATCCCGCTTTAGCAGGAGAGTTGGACTTGATCTCCAGTGGTGCCTTCCAACCTCTACCATTCTGTGGCCTCCAGCTACAGCTCTGACTGATGCCTTTGCACAGTCTGCTTGGCACTGGGTTGGGATTCTACAAGCAATGACTTTGCATTCCTGGCTCCTTCATGCTCCATCAGCCCTAGAGATGTTCTACCTCCACTCACACAACCTCCAGTGGTGCCTTCCAACCTCTACCGTTCTGTGGCCTCCAGCTACAGCTCTGACTGATGCCTTTGCACAGTCTGCTTGGCACTGGGTTGGGATTCTACAAGCAATGATTCTGCATTCCTGGCTCCTTCCTGCTCCATCAGCCACACCTCTACCCAGACACTGACCCAAGGAAAGCAGGAATCTGTGTGGGGACCCCCTTTGCTGCAGTACCCTCACGATGCACCACTCACAAGCATCATCTTATCCTTCAGAAGTACAGGCAGCTTCCCAATCATAATCCCCACCTAAGTGTCCTCCAGCTTGCCTTTCCTGCCAGAAACTGGGAGAGAGCAATGTGCTGTAATCACATAATTCCTGTCAGCAAAAGTAAACAAGGATGGCTGAGTGATTTCCCAACAACACACTAATGGCCAAAACTGGGGGGGGAAAAATAATAACCCAACTCAAAATCAAAATCTCCTGCTTCACTTCTCTTGGAACCCTCCTTGAGTTGGTCTCTTGCTGTTCATATTTATTGTAGGCTTTTTCTCCTCATTTTTTGAGGTTTATTTACCCAGAGCTAATGAATAAAACAGGGAAGATGTGCAATAAACCACCATGAAGAGAAAATTGGGAGAAAAGAAAATGCCTTTGGTGGGAGAGTTCAGGGGATGCAGAGCTAGCAAACCGCCAGGACAGACCTCTGAAGCCTTCTTAAGGAGAGGCCTCTGGAGGTTTCTTGGTCAAATAAAAAGAGGCATTCTGGAGGAATGATCTCTTCTCAGGGCTGTATGCATTTTTCTAACAGTTTGATGCTGGCAGAAGAGCTGCTGGGGACCTTTTCCACATTGAAGCTTTTGTATCTCGTTTTCAGGGGATTATAGAAGGGCCTGTGTTGGAAGGGACCTCCAAAGATCACCCAGTCCAACCCTCCTGCAGTCAACAGGGACATCCCCCACTAGATCAGGTTGCCCAGAGGTCCTGTTGCGCCTCACCTTGAATATCTCCAGGGATGGAGCCCCAACCACCTCCCTGGGCAACCTGTTGCAGTGTTCCACCACCCTCATGGCGCAGAACTTGTTCCTCACATCCAACCTCAATCTGCTCTTCTCCAGTTTGGAGCCGTTGTCCCTGGTCCTGTCCCTGCAGGCCTTTGCAAACAGCCCCTCTGCAGCCTTCTTGTAGCCCCCTTCAGGTCCTGGCAAGCTGCTGTTAGGTGTCCCCAGAGCCTCCCCTTCTCCAGGCTGAACACCCCCAGCTCCCTCAGCCTGTGCTTTCAGCAGAGCTGCTCCAACCCCCTGACCATTTTCATGCCTCCTCTGGAGCCTCTCCAGCCGCACAGTGAGCAGTACCAGCAGATGCCACCTTGCACACCAACTTCACTGTGGAGCTTGGGTTTGTTTGTTTGTTTGACCACCTTCCAATAAACTCTGGCGAGCACATACGTGAAGGAAACATTGGGGAAGAATTTAGCAGAGCACCAGCTCCAAACTTGCTGGAAACAGAGGTTTGCAGAGGAGCTGTTGTCAGAGTGAAAGACATCAAAGGAGACTTTTCCAAAGCACATCTGTCTAATAACATTTGATTTCTCATTAGTGACCTGCATGCTGCCCTGTAGAGGATGCTTATAAAGTGGCTGGTGAAAAGGCCAGGAGGAGCTGCAGACATGTTGGAGGACAGGATTAGAGCACAGAATACAGCTGGGAAAATAAAAGAAAGAAAATACTGTATTTATTTATTGTTAATTAAAGTGACAGATTCCAAAGGGATAAGAGAAAGATACTCTGCAATACTTGCAGGATGTTTGGTGCCTCTAGCTCCTAAGCACATCACAGAATGGTCACAGAAAAGCAGGGGTTAGAAAGGCCTCTGGAGATCATCCAGTCCAAGCCCTCTGCTAAAGCAGGGTAGCCACAGCAGAGACCACCTCCTCTCTTAATAGGTGTTCCATGTTCAGAGCTTGTGATGCTCACAGAATCACAAGATGGTGTGGGTTGGAAGGGACCTCTGGAAATCATCCTCTCCAACCCCCCTGCTCCAGCAAGGCACCCACAGCAGCTTGCCCAGCAGCACAGTGCCCAGGGGGGTTGGAAGCTCTCCACACAAGGAGACTCCACAACCTCTCTGGGCAGCCTGCTCCAGGCCTCCAGCACCCTCACACCAAACAACTTTTTCCTCATGTTTTGTTGGAACCCTTCTTAGCTTCCAGCTTGTGCCCCTTGCCCTGTCCCGGGGCACCACTGACAAGAGCCTGACCCCAGCCTCTTGCCCCTCACAGCTCCTTTATCTCTTGCTGAGCATTGCTCAGCTCCCCTCTGGGGCTGCTCTTCTCCAGGCTCAACACCCCCAGGGCTCTCAGCCTTTGCTCCTCACAGAGCTGCTCCAGGCTCCTCAGCAGCTTTGTAGCCTCTGCTGGACTCTCTCCACCAGTTCCCTGTCTCTCTTGAGCTGGGGAGCCCAGAACTTGACCCAGTGCTCCAGCTGTGGCCTCACTGGGGCAGAGTAGAGGGGGAGGAGAATCTCTCTGGACCTGTTGGCCACTCTCTTCTTCACACACCCATGGCAGCACAAGCAGGATCTGAAGTCCACTTCATCAAACATCTGTTGACTTTCAGAAGACCTTGAGAACCTGGTGGCCATCAAGGAAAAAGAATATGCAAGAAACAGACAGGGAAAGCTAATCAGCTTGAGACAGTTCCTAAGTCTGCCAGCTCCTGAGGTGCAGCCAGCAAAAACGCTCAAATCCAGGACCAGGCATTTGAAAGAGCACAAAGGACCATTTAGACAGGAGGACTCAGCATGCCAAGAAGCAACTGGAGCCACAGAGCCGTGCACATTAGCTCCAGGTTCAGAGGTGAAGCTGCCATAAACCCTTGGAAAGCAGCAGGAGGAAGCAGCCAAGCAACTGCAGCGCACGTCGCAGAGACAAGCAGTAGGACACGGGGACGGAGTGCTTGCCCTGGGAAGTCAATCATCCTGGCAGTCACACAAGCAGGCACAGCTTCCAGAGGACATCTGAGGGCCTTTGGGGCACAGATCAGCTTTGTGGACATGCACCATGTTGATAAAAGACCTGAAGGGAGTGTCCAGACAACTCCTTTCAGAGGCGCAGCTCACGAAGGCCATCCCCGACCAAACCGGCGGCGTTCATTGGCTTTAGATGGTGAGCTCTAAAGTGGCTCTCAGAGTTATTGCCAGAAAAAAGTTAGAATCATAGAATCATAGAATCAGTCAGGGTTGGAAGGGACCACAAGGATCATCTAGTTCCAACCCCCCTGCCATGGCCAGGGACACCCCACACTAGATCACGCTGGCCAGAGCCTCGTCCAGCCTGGGCTTAAACACCTCCAGGGACGGGGCCTCAACCACCTCCCTGGATAACCCATTCCAGGGCTTCACCACTCTCATGGTGAAGAACTTCTTCCTCACATCTAGCCTGAATCTCCCCATTTCCAGCTTCATTCCATTCCCCCTAGTCCTATCACTACCTGAGATCCTGAGCAGTCCCTCCCCAGCCTTCCTGTAGGCCCCCTTCAGATACTGGAAGGCCACAATGAGGTCACTTCGGAGCCTTCTCTTCTCCAGACTGAACAGCCCCAACTCCTTCAGTCTGTCCTCACAGGAGAGGTGCTCCAGCCCTCTGATCATCCTCGTGGCCCTTCTCTGGACACGCTCCAGCACGTCCACATCCCTCCTGTAATAGGGGCTCCAGAACTGGACGCAGTACTCCAGGTGGGGTCTCAGCAGAGCTGAGTAGAGGGGGAGAATCACCTCCCTTGACCTGCTGGTCACACTTCTCCTGATGCAGCCCAGGATCTGATTGGCTTTCCGGGCTGCAAGTGCACATTGAGAGCTCATGTTGAGCTTCTCGTCCACCAGCACCCCCAAGTCTCTCTCCTCAGGGCTGCTCTCCAGCCAGTCACTGCCCAGCCTGGATTTGTGCCTGGGATTGCCTCGACCCAGATGCAGGACCCTGCACTTGGTCTTGTTGAAGCTCATGAGGTTGGCTTGTGCCCACCTCTCCAGCCTGTCCAGGTCCCTCTGGATGGCATCCCTTCCCTCCAGCATGTCCACTGCACCACACAGCTTGGTGTCATCAGCAAACTTGCTGAGGGTGCACTCGATGCCACTGTCCATGTCACCCACAAAGATGCTGAACAAGACAGGTCCCAGGACTGATCCCTGAGGGACTCCGCTTGTCACTGGCCTCCACTGGGACACGGACCCGTTGACAGCCACTCTTTGGGTGCGGCCATCAAGCCAATTCTTTATCCATCTAGTGGTCCATCCATCAAACCCATGTGTCGCCAGCTTGGAGACCAGGAGGTGGTGCGGGACAGTGTCGAAGGCTTTGCTCAAGTCCAGGTAAACGACATCAGTTGTTTCCCCCTGCTTCTCCTGGTGGGCATAAGCAGTGAAATCTCCAAGGCTCCAAAAGGACAGGCTGCACTTGCCTGGTGGATTCAGAATGCGGTTTGGGTATGATCTGAGCTATCGATTCCTTTCCCCCGGTCTAATATTGCTGCTCATGATTCTGGAATCCCATCAGTCATGGCCCAACAAGCACCTCTGAAACAGAACTACATCTCCTGCCATTTGAACTGAAGCACAGGAGCTGCAAGAGGAGAAGCTCCCACAACAACCAGGATGCAATTCAGCTTTTCCTGGGATTTCAGAGGACAAAGAGTACAGAAAGTTAAATCTGTTGGATGGCTACGGAGGAGCTAAGCTGTCTTGGGGTAACTGATGGCTTCTTTAGGTCTGAAGGAGATGTTAGGGGTTGGAAGGGACCTCTGGAGATCATTGAGTCCAAATTCCCTGCCAGAGCAGGGCCACAGAATCTAGTGCAGGTCACACAGGAACACATCCAGATGGGTCTTGAAAGTCTCCAGAGAAGGAGACTCCACAACCTCTCTGGGCAGCCTGCTCCAGGGCTCTGTGAGCCTCACAGTGAAGAAGTTCCTCCTCATGTTGAGGTGGAACCTCCTGTGCTGGAGTTTATATCCATTGCCCCTTGTCCTATCCCAGGGTGCAACTGAGCAGAGCCTGTCGTCTCCCAAGAGGGGACAGAGATGCAAGACTGGGTTTGATGCTGTCAGCCCAAGCCAGTGGCCATGCAGCAGAGTAAGAGTGTGTTTTGCCATGCTTCTGGTAAAAGAGAAAGGGCCATCAGCCCAGCCCAGTGAAACCATCTGGCAAGCCAGAATCAGCAGTCCTGAGGTTTAACCTGTGTGAAGTTCGGTGGTGGCTTCCAGAGAGCCAGGTGAAATGACAGCTTTCTGGGAGCTGCACCACAGCCCTCCACTGGCTGGGGCTGCTCAGCTACCAGGACTTGAGGCTCCCTTCCCAGCTCATCCCATCCCACAACACAAGCTGGATGATTCACAGCATCATGGAATTGTTTTCCTTATAAAAGTCCTTTGAGATCTTTCAGACCAACCATTCTCTAACTCTACCAAGCCTGGTGCTAAACCACAGCCCCCAGCACCACGTGGGTGGCTTTGAAACACCTCCAGGGATGGACATTCAACCACCTCCCTGGGCAGCCTGTCCCTGTCTTTCAGCAAGGAAACTTCTTCCAATATCCAACTTAAACCTCCCTTGGTGCAACCTGAGGCCAGTTTGTGTCATCCTGTCACTTGTCACTAGGGTGAAGACCCCAACCCCAACTTTGCTGCAACCTCCTTTCAGGGAGCTGCAGAGAGCAATGAGGTCTCCCCTCAGCCTTCTCTTCTCCAGGCTGAACACCCCCAGTTCCCTCAGCTGCTCTTCCCCAGCCCTGTTCTCCAGACCCTTCCCCAGCTTTGTTGCCCTTCTCTGGACCTACTCCAGCTCCTCAATGTCCTTCTTGGGGTGAGGGCCCCAAAGCTGAACCCAGTTCTCAAAGTGTGGCCTCAGCAAGTGCTGAGTCCAGACCTGCTTTGGGTCTGGACTCCTTCTCCCATACCTAGCAGACAACACACTTCCAAGCCACCCCCACTGCCTGGGGCACATGCACTGGCCTGGCCTCAGGGCTTTTAATCCTTGCCCGGACAGCTCAGGTGGCCTTGCTTTTCAGAGCCTTTTCCCCAGCCTAGCCGTGGCTTTGCTTATTGCACTTCAAGGGAAGCCCAACGAGCAGCCCAAGTGAGTGTGAAACCTTCGGTGTTTACATAGGTGCCAGAGCCTTCAAACAGAAAAGCCAATTGCAAACATCTCTGCAGCCTCATTTGCTTTATGTCCAGCGATGATGACTGTAGCAGCAGCTGGTGCTGCTTCAAGGCTGTCTCTGCCAGCCTGGCTTCCTTGTCTGTTTCCTCGAGCAACACCACGAAAGGCTCTGGTTTCATTTTCTCCCTTTCATCCTTGCATTAGCTCTGCAAACAGCCCTCCTTGCTTGCTCCTCGAGTAAACCCTTTGTCTAGAAACCTCAGCTGTCTGAGACCAGCATTTTGTTGTCTGTGGTCCTAGTCGCTGCTTTGTTTGTTCATTAATGACACTCTGCTCTTCCCTGTGATCCTACAGCACTTTCTTCTTCGCTTGCAGGGTCCTGAACTTAATGACTGGGGAGTTTTCTCTCAAGGCTGAGCAGCAGGCTCATGAAAAGCATCCAGCTCAAGAGGTGCTTGTACCTGGAGAGGCATTCAGGAGAGCAGAGCTGGCTGTTCAGGCAACACTAAACAGCCGAGTGAGAAATCATTTCTTTTTCCACTCTCAGTGGAGATGGGGGGGGAGCTTGGTGTTCTCCAAGAGACACTGTCCCAGCTTGCACAGCTCATAGACTCACAGAATTGTCAGGGCTGGAAGGGACCTCAAGGATCAGCTAGTTCCAACCCCCCTGCCGTGAGCAGGGACACCTCACACTAGAGCAGGTACCTCACAGCCACCTCCAGCCTGGCCTTAAAACGTTGACACTCTGAGGTGATCTTTGCGACTTCCTGGTGCCCCTTGAGCCTAGATGCCAAGAGGCTCAGATCATGGAATACACAAGACCAGGGTTAGATTTATTGGGGTTTTTAAGCAGAGCTGTGAGAAGTGGTACAAGGAATGTGGAACATGTCCAGAGCAGGGCCACGAGGATGAGCAGAGGGCTGGAGCTCCTCTCCTATGAGAACAGACTGAGGGAGTTGGGGTTGTGCAGTCTGCAGAAGAGAAAGCTCCCAGGAGACCTTCTTGTGGCCTTCCAGAATCTGCAGGGGGCTCCAAGAAAGCTGGGGAGGGACTTTTGAGGGTGTCAGGGAGTGATAGGACTGGGGGGATGGAGCAAAACTAGAAGTGGGTAGATTGAGATTGGATGTGAGGAAGAAGTTCTTCCCTATGAAAGTGGTGAGACTGCATCCTCTTGTTCTAGTGCTGGTTGCCTGGGAGAAGAGACCAACCCCCTCCTGGCTACAACCTCCCTTCAGGGAGCTGTAGATGGCAATAAGGTCTCCCCTGAGCCTCCTCTTCTCCAGGCTAAGCAACCCCAGCTCCCTCAGCCTCTCCTCACAGGGCTGTGCTCCAGACCCCTCCCCAGCCTTGTTGCCCTTCTCTGGACACATTCAAGCACCTGAACATCTTTCTTAAACGGAGGGCCCCAGATCTGGACACAATCATCCCCTTTTCCCATGCCACGGTAGAGATCAGGTCTGTGTGCTCCCGAGGTCAGCGCAGTCCAACACACCTTCCAGTGTCCTTCAAGTTCAAACAGATACAAGTTCATCCTTTATGATGCCCCTGGCAGCACTCCTGCAAAAAAGGTTTCCCAGCCTCCAGAGAGGCCAGAAAGCCTCCTCACCTATTAATTTGCCACTTGCTCTACTCTCCAGACCAGCACTCCCCTGCAAACCCTTCCCTCCAGCACCGTGCTCCCAGAGCCGCTGCAAGGCATCACCTCCCTTCTGCAGAGAACTACAGCTGGTTTCCTACTGAAGTGTGGTGGATTGAAAATTCCCCCTCCCCCCAACATTAAATTGGCAGACCAGCTCAGCTGGAAGCAAATGAAGCTGTATTTACCAGCAAGGCTACAATTGAGTGCAATGAATATGTACAAAGTATAAAAGGTGACAGTATTGTCCCCCTCAAATGCTTTCCTGCCCTGTCCGAGTCATAGAGTCATGGAATCATGGCATCATAGAATTGTCCAGGCTGGAAGGGACCTCCAATCCTCATCCAGTCCAACCTCCCTGCAGTCAACAGAGACATCCTCAACTAGGTCAGGTTGCCCAGGGCCTCATTGAGCCTTGCCTTGAATATTGCCAGGGAAGGGACCTCAAACACCTCCCTGGGCAGCCTGTTTCAGTGTTCCAGCACCCTCATAGTGAAGAATTTATTCCTGATATTCAATCTAAATCTGCCCTTCTCTAGTGTGAAGCCACTGTCCCTGGTCCTGTCCCTGCAGGCTTTTGAAAACAGTCTCTCTGCAGCCTTCTTGTAGCCCCTTCAGGTACTGGCAGGTTGATATTAGGTCTCCCCAGAGCCTCCTCTAGGCTGAACACGCCCAGCTCTCTCAGTCTGGCCTCATAGCAGAGCTGCCCTAAGCCCCTGATCATTTTTAGGCCTCCTCTGAACCCTCTCCATCAGCTCCATGTCCTTCCTATATTGAGGGCTGCAGACTTGTACACAGGACTGCAGGTGAGGTCTCACCAGAGCAGAGTAAAGTCCACCAGGAGTGGGAGAAGTAGTAGTGAAGCTTCCCATCCAGCCTGCAAAAGAAGTGGGAGTTGGTGGCTGCTCTCCTTCTCCTCTTCTCTGAGTATGTGCTACTGGAATTTTAAACAGCTTATGTAAGTGGCTCTCATTTAATCCATCTGAACCATCCTCTTTTAATCACACACCAGATCAAAGCTCCTGCCTGTGAAACCAGGAGGGAGCAGCCCAGGCTCTCCCCCAGTGTGAGCTGGCCTGCAAGTGGCTGAGGAGGGGACAGGTTGTAGGGCCACAGGGCAGGATGGGATGCTTTGGGCACAGGGCAGGACAGGTTGTAGGGGCACAGGGCAGGATGGGATGCTTTGGGCACAGGGCAGGATGGGATGCTTTGGGCACAGAGCAGGACAGGTTGTAGGGGCACAGGGCAGGATGGGATGCTTTGGGCACAGGGCAGGATGAGATGCTTTGGGCACAGGGCAGGATGGGATGCTTTGGGCATAGGGCAGGATGGGTTGGTTGCTTTAGATGTGATCATAGAATTGTCAGGGTTGGAAGGGACCTCAAGGCTCAGCCAGTTCCAACCCCTGCCATGGGCAGGGACACCTCACACTGCAGCAGCTTGCTCACAGTCACATCCAGCCTGGATGCAAAAACCTCCAGGGATGAAGCTGCCACCACCTCCCTGGGCAACCTGATGCCCTGATGCTCTCTTGGTTGGCTTTTGTTTGTTTGTTTTAGGTGAGATACTCTCTTGGTTGGTTTCCTCTGTGTGTGTTTGTTTTAGGTGAGATGCTCTCTTGGTTGGGGTTTGTTTGTTTGTTTTAGGTGAGATGCTCTCTTGGTTGGGGTTTGTTTGTTTGTTTTAGGTGAGATGCTCTCTTGGTTGGTTTCCTCTGTGTGTGTTTGTTTTAGGTGAGATGCTCTCTTGGTTGGGTTTTGTTTGTTTATTTTAGGTGAGATGCTCTCTTGGTTGGGTTTTGTTTGTTTGTTTTAGGTGAGATGCTGTCTTGGTTGGGTTTTGTTTGTTTATTTTAGGTGAGATGCTCTCTTGGTTGGGTTTTGTTTGTTTGTTTTAGGTGAGATGCTCTCTTGGTTGGGTTTTGTTTGTTTGTTTTAGGTGAGATGCTCTCTTCATTGGTTTCCTCTGTGTGTGTGTGTGTTTGTTTTAGGTGAGATGCTCTCCTCCCTGGTTTCCTCTGTGTGTGTTTGTTTAAGGTGGGATCTTTTCTTGGTCAGGTTTTTCTTTGTTTCTTTTAACATCAATGTGGGAAACACAAGTGCTGCTGTTGGAACAGGTTGCCCAGGGAGTTTGTTGAGCCCTGGAGATATTCCAAGTGACAAAGGCTTTGACAGGCGATCCCGCTCTGGCGGGGGCTTGGACTAGATGATCTTTCGAGGTCCCTTCCAGCCCTTGAAATTCTGTGTTTCTGTGATCTAGCTGAGGATGTCCCTGATGGCTGCAGAGGGGTTGGACAGGATGACCTTTGGAGATCCCTTCCAACCCAGACGATTCCATGAGTCTCTGTCACTTCCATCCCGGAGGGTGCCGGGAGGCGCCTGCGCCGTGGGGGGCAGAGTAGCTTGGCTGGGAAGCCGTCCTTCAAAGAGCAAGCTCGCGCTCTCTCTCTCTCTCTCTCTCTCTCTCTAACTCTGTCTCTGTGAGATTTATCCAGTTTACCTTTTTTCATTTCTTCTCCTGAAAGGCTGACATTTAAAAATGTGTAATTGTGTTTATCCCTGGCAAGCCGTGAACGGCTCCCGGGCTGCCCGAGCCTCCCGCGCCGCCGGATAAATTACACTGACAACCCCTTATTACAAAGGGGGAAAGAAATAAGTTAATGGGGGGGGGGAAGGAAAAAAAGAAAACCAACCAAAAGAAAAAAAAAAAAAGGCAAAGCAGAAAGAGATGCAGGAAAAAAAAAAAACAAACAACCAAACCCAAAATCCCCAAAGTGCCTGAGTCAGCAGAATCGGCCTCACGTGAGAGTCGTTTGCCAGGGTTTAATTAAAGAGCGAGCGAGCGATCGATCGGGTGGGTGGGTGGGTAGGGGGTGAGCCAGGGTGCCCACACGTGCAGGGCAGCAGCTGCTGCCTTTCCACTGCCTAGGAGCTTGGTAGGAAGGAGCCAGCAATGGTGCAGCAAAGGGTGGTGAGCAGCGTGGCCTCAGGGAGGGAGGGAGGGAGGGGTACAGGCAGCTTGCCGTGGACGCGTTGCCCGTCGCTGAGGGATGGCAGGGAGGTGGCATTAGAGAGTGGGTTGGGTTGGAAGGGAGCTTGAAGACCATCCAGTTCTAACAGCCCTGCCGTGGGCAGGGACATCTCCCACCAGCTGAGGTTGCTCAAGGCCTCATCCAGCCTGGCCTTGAGCACCTCCAGGGAGAGGGCAACCACAGCCTGCCTGGGCAACCTGTGTCAGTGTCTCCCCAGCTTTACTGGGGAGAATTTCTTCCTCATCTCCAGTCTAAATCTGCCCTCCTCAAGCTTCAATCCATTCTCTTTTGTCCTATGCCGCTCAGTCCTTGTCAAAAGTCCCTCCCCAGCTCTCCTGCAGCCCCCCTCAGGATTCTGGAAGGCTGCTCTAAGGTCTCCCTGGAGCCTTCTCTTCTCCAGGATGAACAACCCTAACTCCCCAACC
Organism: Picus viridis; assembly: GCA_033816785.1. Lineage (NCBI taxonomy): Eukaryota > Metazoa > Chordata > Aves > Piciformes > Picidae > Picus > Picus viridis. The sequence goes on from CM066593.1 coordinate 2,495,141, forward strand.
TCACTGAAAACAGTTTCTTCCTAATGTCCAATCTAAATCTACCCTGCTCTAGTTTCAAACCATTGCCTCTTGCCCTCAGCACCAAAGCTGGGGAAGGGTCTGGAGAACAGGGCTGGGGAAGAGCAGCTGAGGGACCTGGGGGTGTTCAGCCTGGTAAAGAGGAGGGTGAGGGGAGACCTCATTGCTCTCCACAGCTCCCTGCGAGGAGGTTAGAGTGAGGTGGGGTTGGGCTCCTCTCCCTAATATCAGGTGACAGGAAAAGAGGAAATGGCCTGAAATTGTGCCAGGGGAGGGTTAGGTTGGAGATTAGGAAACGTTTCTTTGTTGCCAGAGTGGTCAGGGATTGGCACAGGCTGCCCAGAGAGCTGGTGGAGTCCCCATCCCTGGAGGTGTTCAAGAAAGGTGTGGCCATGGCACTTGGGGCCATGGTTTGTTGGCCAAGGTGGGGTTGGGTAGCTGGTTGGGCTGGATGAGCTCAGAGGCCTTTTCCAACCAAAACAATTCCATGTTTCTACCACCTAATAAATGCATCAGGGGAAAGAGGTTGGGTACTGTAGAAATGCCAGGAGCAACCAGGCTGCAGTTCCCCCTGCATTCAGGGCTCTGCACCACAGTGTTGCCAAGGCTGGAAATCCACCTGCCTGCCCCAAGGTGTGAGCAGCACACCAGGAACAGAAATCCCATTGCCTCCCTGAGCAAGGCTGGAAGCTTTTGGGAAATCAACATCTAGATGGAGGCTCAGGAAGATGTCTGAGGAGCCATGAGGGACACCCACCCCTGGTCACTCCTGCACTCCTGTCCTGCACTGATATGGAGAGAAACATTGAGCAACACAAGCTGAGGTCTGGGACCTGTGGGCTGGGATTTAAAGTGCTTCAGAGAGCTCAGACATCCTGAGGATGCTCTGAAGAAGAGGAAATGCATCAGCAAAGCTGGGGTTCATGCAGCCCATTGCTGCTGACAGCTCCCATGGCATGTCCAAGCTGACCCAGGCAACAGCCACACAGCTGGATCAGAGCTGGAGAGCCCTGAAGTGACCCAGAAACCCTGCAGGGGGATGGAGTTTGGAGGCAGGGGAAAGGGGTTTGGTGCTGCCTAAGCTTCCTAACTCAGATTATGAGGAGATCACAGAATGTTAGGGGTTGGAAAGAACCTCCAGAGATCACCAGTCCAACTCCCCTTGCCCAAGCAGGATCACCTAGGGCAGGTCACACAGGAACACATTCAGGTGGGTTTTGAAAGCCCCCAGAGAAGGAGCCTGCTGGGAGCTCAAGTGCTGCTGGCTGTGGAAGTGGAAATTTCCTCTGCCTCATGGCTGCTCCTGAGTCTCTCCTGAACTCCAGGAACTTCTGACACGGCTCTGTGTGCCTCTGCTTCCCTGCTTAGTCACACAGAGCATAACCTGCAGGGTGAAATGCCAGCCACCAGTCAATATCTGAGCAGGCTGCTGGTGGAAATCAGAAACAGGTTTTGCAGAGGTTCTGTTTCAAGCCAAAGAGCCGGGCAGAGGTGAAAATGCTTGGTTGGAAACGCTCACCTCTGCCAACGGGAGCTGCACACCTTTCCTCCTGGGACAGCAGTCCAGGAACTGCCCCTGCTGAGTCTCCACCTCCCTCCTCTGACCCTGACAAGTCCCCCCATCACTCTCATGGTCAGTGGTCCTTGGCCTCTGGGCTTTGACCAGAATGTTGTGCAAAGCATTAAGTGAAGATGCGCGGACTTTAGTGTTGGACTCCATGGCCATATCGATTCAAATCCAACCATCTTGGGAGCAGAGCAAAGCAGTTAACAGCAGCTGGAAGCTGCACACAGCTCCTTTCATTCCCCCACATTTTTCTTGCCTAATTGGAGTGAGCTGGGTGGCTGGGTAGGAGCTGTGAGAGGTTGAGGAGCTGGACACAAGCTCTCTGCGACTCGTTTCTGCAGGAGGGAGGAAAGGAGGCATCGCTTGCTCCCTGGGGTACCAGCTGTACCAATCTGCTCTTACTGGGGGAAGAAGCAGCCCCTTGCAGCACCCACCCGTGGCCTTTGGGGGAAGAAGCAGCCCCTTGCAGCACCCACCCGTGGCCTTTGGGGGAAGAAGCAGCCCCTTGCAGCACCCACCCGTGGCCTTTGGAGGAAGAAGCAGCCCCTTGCAGCACCCACCCGTGGCCTTTGGGGGAAGAAGCAGCCCCTTGCAGCACCCACCCGTGGCCTTTGGGGGAAGAAGCAGCCCCTTGCAGCACCCACCCGTGGCCTTTGGGGAAGAAGCAGCCCCTTGCAGCACCCACCCGTGGCCTTTGGGGGAAGAAGCAGCCCCTTGCAGCACCCACCCGTGGCCTTTGGAGGAAGAAGCAGCCCCTTGCAGCACCCACCCGTGGCCTTTGGAGGAAGAAGCAGCCCCTTGCAGCACCCACCCGTGGCCTTTGGGGGAAGAAGCAGCCCCTTGCAGCACCCACCCGTGGTCTTTGGACAGCATGGGGCAAAGGGAAAGGCGAGGTCTGCATGCTCTGGCCGTGTGCCCTGGCTGTGGTGCTGCTGCTGGGCTTTTCCACACCTCCTCCCCCTCTGCAGCAGCAGCAGCAGCAGCAGCAGCCAGGTTCCAGCCCTGTGCAGCTTAACCACGAATTCAATGCAGAGGAAATAAAAATAAGAAAGAAAAAAAAAGGGGGGGGGGAGGCAGAAAAAGCCCCAAACCCAAAGGAAACAAGAGGAATCATTTCTATTCTTGCTCAGTTTGAAGATCAGTCTCACAGCCCTGACATCTTCCAGATAATGACTGAAAATCCCTTCTGCCTGCAGCCCGGACACCAATCAATACCCACAAGCAATTTCTGGTGCTGGGCTGCCTTGTTAAAGACCTAACATTCCCTTTCCTCGAGAAGTGGGTGGCACAGTGAGTCACAGAGAAGCTCAGCAGGATGCAGCTTCTACCTGATGTAATGCTGAAGCCAGGCTCGACATCAGAAATCATCAGGAAAAGCTTTTCACCCCTTCCCTCCCTCCCCTCTCTCAGCCTAGGACTGCATCTCAGTGGTAGACAGGAGGAGCCTGAGGAGCCCTGCTGGGCAGCAGATCTCTGAGGTCCTGATGGTGCCACCCTTGCTGGTCCAGCAGCAGGAGCAGGACCACAAGCAACCTCTGGAGAGCCCATCCTAATCTCTGGGACCTTTGGAATGTGTTTGTGACATGAGTCCGTCACTCCTCCCCTGCCAGCACAGCCATGCTGCACATAGCCTTTTGCTCCATGCAGAGACACACCACAGCACCACAGCATCACTGAATCATTTCAGTTGGGTGAGACCATCTGGTCCAACCATTCTCTAGTCTGGGGCTAAACCGTGGCCCTCAGCACCACATCTCTGTCTCTTTGCAACACCTCCAGGGATGAGGATTCAACCAACTCCCTGCAGAGCCTGCTCCAGGGCTTGATGAACCTCTCAGTGAAGATTTTTCTTCTAATAGCTGACCTAAACCTCCCTTGGTGCAACTTGAGACAAATTTCCTCTCATCCTGTCCCTTGTTCTCTGGGAGAAGAGACCAACCCCCACCTGGATCCACCCTCTTTTCAGGAAGTCATAGAGAGCCAGAAGGTCTCCTTTTCTCCAGGCCAAACAATCCCAGTTCCCTCCAGCTGCTCCTCATGAGATCTGTGGCTGTGTTCAAGACTTAGCAGGGCTGGGCTCCAGCAGCATCCAGACAGCCCTGCATGAATCCTGGCCCCCTTTCCTCATCCCCATGCTGCCATGGTGAATGGAGAGATGTGATAAGATCCTTTGCAAGAGGAAGCAGCAAGCTGCTGCAGGAGCCTAAGTCTCCTATGAAGGGCAGGGAGCTCATAGAATTGTCAGGGTTGGAAGGGACCTCAAGGATCAGCCAGTTCCAAACCCCCTGCCATGGCCAGGGACACCTCACACTACAGCAGGTTGCTCACAGCCACATCCAGCCTGGCTGCAAACACCTCCAGGGGTGAGGCTGCCACCACCTCCCTGGGCAACCTGTGCCAGTCTCTCACCACCCTCATGGGGAACAACTTCTTCCTAACATCCAATCTCAATCTATCCACTTCTGGTTTTGCTCCATGGCCCCCAGTCCCATCACTCCCTCAAAAGTCCCTCCCCAGCTTTCTTGGAGCCCCCTGCAGATCCTGCAAGGCCACAAGAAGGTCTCCCTGGAGCCTTCTCCTCTCCAGCCTGCACAACCCCAACTCTCTCAGGCTGTCTCCAGAGCAGAGCAGCTCCAGCCCTCTGCTCCTCCTCGTGGCCCTTCTCTGGACACCTTCCAGCACCTCCAGATCCTTCCTGGCACAGAGGCTCCAGAACAGGACACGGTGCTCCAGGTCTGGAGGTCATCAGGCCATCAGCTACTGAAGGAGCTTTTCCAGCACCCAGAGCCTGGCTCTGGCAGACAGTCTCACAGCCAGGAGGTGGCTGTGGCAGGGAGCTTGTAAAGCTCCTGTCTTCCTGCCATAATCAGGCTAACCTTCTCCACAGCAAGGAAGCCCCCAAGGGAGCTCCTCAGCCTGACAAAATGCCTTTCTTTTCAAGTTGCTTTGCTTAATTACTCTGGGAGATGGTTAAAAATACGAAGTGCCACGAGCCTTTGAAGTTCAGAGAGACTTTAGCAGGTGCAGTAATCCCCTTATTCTAATCCTGATGACCAAGATATGTTGGCTGCCCTTTCTTCGTGGTCTAGTGGGACCCCAGGGCTTTAAGCCTGGGGTCTTTTTCTGCTTTTCTAGGATGGGACTTGCAGAACCACCCTGGCCTGTCCTCAGCTTGAGTGGAGCAAACCTGCTAATGTGTTGATGCACCACTGTGGCTTGTTGATGTCTCCCTAAAAGCCCAGGCGAGCATCCAGGAGGACAGTGGTTGTGCACGTCAGTCTGGAGCTGATTCTGCTGAAGCAGGAGGAAGGTTTCATCCATCCCTGTGAGGAGCTGGACCCATGCAGCTAGGAATGGGTTGGAGGCTGCAGACCAAAGCATGCAGAGATAGGAATCATAGAATCCTACAACTGATGTGGTTGGAAAAAGCCTCTGAGACCATCCAGCCCAACCAGCTACCCAACCCCACTGTGGCCACCAAACCACGGCCCCAAGTGCCATGGCCACAGGTTCCTTGAACCCCTCCAGGGATAGGGACTCCATCACCTCCCTGGGCAGCCTGTGCCAATCCCTGATCACTCTGGTAGCAAATATATATTTCCTAATCTCCAACCTAACCCTTCCCTGGCACAACTTGAGGCCATTTCCTCTTGTTCTGTCATCTGATCCTAGGGAGAAGAGCCTAACCCCCATCCCACTCCAAGCTCCTCTCAAGGAGTTGTAGAGAGCAATGAGGTCTCCCCTCAGCCTCCTTTTCTCCAGGCTGAACAATCCCAGCTCCCTCAGCTGCTCCTCCCCAGCCCTGTTCTCCAGACCCTTCCCCAGCTTTGTTGCCCTCTTCTAAACCTGCTCCATCCCCTCAATGTCCTTCATGGAGTGAGGGGCCCAAAACTGAACCCAGCACTCAAGGTGCAGTCTCCCTAGTGCTGAGAAGTGGGGACAATCACTTCCCTGCTCCTGCTGGCCACAAAAGGAGGACCCTCTTACTCTGTGAGTGGTCAGGGAGAGCACTGCAAAAGCTGAGTGTTGCTGCCATCCTTCAGTCACAACGAGCAGGGAGAGAATTCATTTCTCTTATGCAACCAACAGGAGCTATTGCCTGAAGCACAGGCTGCTGTGCAAGACTAATTAAGAGCTGAGCTATGTGCATGAAAGAGCTAAATGGATGCTGCTTTGTTAGAGAGGTCTATGGGCCTGCCTGTCTGAGGCAGAGGAGGCACCACAGAAACAGTCTGAAGCAACATCAGAGAGCCAGCAGTGGCCAAAGCGACATCAGAAAGCCAGGGGTGGCCAAAGCAAAACTCTGCAGCCTTCAAAGAAAGCAAAGCTCGGGAGTTTGGGCAGTGTGTCGGCTGGGAAAAGAGGCTTGGGAAGTCTGGTGGCATCACAGAATGTTAGGGGTTGGAAGGGACCTCGAAAAATCATCCACTCCAACCCCCTACCAGAGCAGGATCACCCAGGGCAGGTCACACAGGAACACATCCAGGTGGGTTTGGAATCTCTCCAGAGAAGGAGACTCCACAACCTCTCTGGGCAGCCTGCTCCAGTACTTTGTCATCCTCGTGTTCCCATGGCACCTCCTCTGCTCCAGCTTGCCCCCAGGGCCCCTTGTCCTGTCACTGGACATCCCTGAGCAGAGCCTGGCTCCACCCCCAGTACTGCCCTTCACATCTTTATTAACAGCACTGAGGGGCACCCCTCAGGCTCCTCTGCTCCAAGCTCAAGAGCCCCAAGCTCCCTCAGCCTGGTCTCAGCAGGAAGGTGTTCCACTGCCTTCAGCAGCTTTGTGGTTCTGTGCTGGACTCTGTCATCAACATCTCCTGCTGCACCAGTGCATGGTGAGGGTTTCTAGGCAAAACAATGTCCCCATCATTCTGTCAGGGACTGGCACAGGCTGCCCAGGGAGGTGGTGGAGTCCCCATCCCTGGAGGTGTTCAAGGAACCTGTGGCCATGGCACTTGGGGCCATGGTTTAGCGGCCACAGAGGGGTTGGGTTGCTGGTTGGGCTGGATGGTCTCAGAGGCTTTTTCCAACCACATCAGTTGTAGGATTCTATGATTCCTAGCTCTGCATGCTTTGGTCTGCAGCCTCCAACCCATTCCTAGCTGCATGGGTCCAGCTCCTCACAGGGATGGATGAAACCTTCCTCCTGCTTCAGCAGAATCAGCTCCAGACTGACGTGCACAACCACTGTCCTCCTGGACACGGTTTAGCGGCCATGGTGGGGTTGGGTTGATGGTTGGACTGCACTCTCTCAGAGGGCTTTTCCAGTCACAACAACTCTGTGTTTGTGTCTTTTCCAGCAATGGTTTTGCATATGAAATTAATTGCCCCAGCAATACCTGGCTGCCGTGCAAGTTCCTTCTGCATGGGCAGGAGCTGCCAGAAGTCAGGCCTGAATATGAGCTAACAGCTTCAATCAAATCACCCAACTACATGGTGGTGGTGAATAAGATGAGAAATAAAGTCAATTGTGGGAGCAGCAAGTGAAGTATTTCCTGCCCCAGAGGTGCTCCAGCTCCCCAGGCTTACAAAATGTCTTCTCTTTGCCTTTTTTTCCTCCCCCTTTCTTTTTCATTCCCCCCCACCCTTCCAAATTAAATTTCCTTGAAATCGATGCATTCCCATGGAAATTCTTTGTTACAACAAAATGCCATTGAAATGCCATTTTTCTGGTGGAAATGCTCTCTTGGTGCGCTCCTGACACGGTTTGATTACTGCAGCGCGCTGCTCCACGCAGCACCCAGGCTGTGCTCCTCTCCTCCTTCACCTGGTGGTTTGTGTCCCCAGAGAGGCAATGGCTGAACTCCAAGAGTCCCAACAAGCCCTATGAGGAGAGGCTGAAGGAGCTGGGGATGTTTAACCTGGAGAAGAGGAGGTTCAGGGAGACCTTCTTGCTGTCTACAACTACCTGAAGCGAGGTTGTAGCCAGGTGGGGGTTGGTCTCTTCTCCCAGGCAAGCAGCAACAGAAGGAGAGGACACAATCTCAAGCTGTGCAGGGGGAAGTTTAGGCTTGATCTTAGAAAGAAGCTCTTCACAGAAAAGAGATTGCCCACTGGAATGGGCTGCCCAGGGAGGTGGTGGGGTCAATGTCCCTGGAGGTGTTTAAGACGAGACTGGATGAGGCACTTCATGCCATGGTCTGGTTGATTAGTTAGGGTTGGGTGATTGGCTGGACTTGATGACCTTGGAGGTCTCTTCCAGCCTGGTGGATTCTGTGATTCTGTGATCTGGCATGTCTTGAAAACATCCTGGATCTAGGAGTGTCTCTGTGGGGAAGATCTCCAGTCTCTTCTACCCTCGTGGGTTTATCCAAGGCCATTTGCATGATGAAGGCGGATCAATGTTCACCAATATCTGAAGGGTGCAGTTCTGGGTCCCCAGTTCAAAACAAACAGGGAGCTACTGGAGAGGGTCCAGTGGAGGCTGCCAATGTGCTGAGAGGCCTGGAGCAGCTCTGTGAGGAGCAAAGGCTGAGAGCCCTGGGGGTGCTGAGCCTGGAAGAGCAGCCCCAGAGGGGAGCTGAGCAATGCTCAGCAAGAGCTAAAGGAGCTGGGGGGGCAAGAGGCTGGGGCCAGACTCCTGTCAGTGGTGCCCAAGGACAGGACAAGGGGCAATGGGCACAAACTGGAAGCAAGGAAGGGTTCCAACACAACATAAGGAGAAAGTTGTTTGGTGTGAGGGTGCTGGAGGCCTGGAGCAGGCTGCCCAGAGAGGTTGTGGAGTTTCCTTGTGTGGAGAGCTTCCAACTCCCTTTGGCCATTGTGCTGCTGGGCAAGCTGCTGTGGGTGTCCTGCTTTAACAGGGGTTGGGGTGGATGATCTGCAGAGGTCCTTTCCAAACTGCACCATGCTGGAATTTGGGGATTCTGTGACTGCCCATGCTGGACTCGATGAGAGAAGCAAGGACTCAACCCAGCCATTATATCTGTTGAGCGCTCCTTAGAAGAGAGGTCCCCAGACCTGTTGAGTTTCTCCTTCAGGCATGGGAATCCTTCCTTTAACTCCCATCTCATGCTCTTCTGGCCAGGGATTTGCATCTTCTGCCTTTGCATTTTAGGCGATTTCTCATGCTCTGGCATCCCACAAGCCCTCTGAGGCTTGTGTCAGTCTGTCACCAGACTGGTTCCTACCCAGCTTGTCTGGTTTTGTCCCAGAATGCCCTGGACCTGTTGGAATCACAGCCCTTGCCCCTGCCAGGCTGCACACAACCCTCAGCTGCTTCAAGCTTAAGGCAGCTGTTCCTTTCATTCTTTAATGTAGTAAACCTGGACAAGCATCAAACCTTCTTTGAAAGGGATCACACCAGCTTCTACCCCACCAGACAGCTACCTTTGGAAGCCATGCTGCAACCAGGAAGGCAGAAAACAAGTTTCCTTCCTGAATTAAGCTGATCCGCAGTTTGGCAGCCTGGATAAGCTCCTAAAATGCTCCTGCATGGCTCATTCTGTCCATCCCCATCAGCAGGGGCTCCCCAGGAACAGGCCTGCAGAGGCAAGGTGTCTTCTCCTGCATGCCACTGCCAAGCTGCCTCAGCCCCTTGGGGTGCCATGAGCCCCTGCCAAGTGCCAGCCCTCAGCTTCAGCCACCCAACCTCCCTCCTGCAGGGCCTGCCCAGCCTCTTCTCTGCACACACTCCAGAGCCACGAGGACCTGAATCCCACCCTGCAGCCATCTCTCCAGAGCTAGGCCACATGTAGAAGGGATGCAAACTTACTACTTGAAGGTCTCTTCCAACCTGGTGTATTGCATTATTGTATTGTATTATTACTTGTTTGTAATCTTCATTTGCCACATTGACCCTGGTTCTCCTCCACAGCTGGCCACAGCTCATATACATGGAGAGTAAGAGCCTCAAAGTTTGTTCTCAGAAAGAAACTCAGGAACCTGCAGACCTGCACCACTGTCATAGCATCCCAGCATGGTGGCATTGGAAGGGACCTCTGGAGATCATCCAGTCCAAGCCCCCTGCTCCAGCAGGGCACCCACAGCAGCTTGCCCAGCAGCACAGTGCCCAGGGCGGGTTGGAAGCTCTCCACACAAGGAGACTCCACAACCCCTCTGGGCAGCCTGCTCCAGGCCTCCAGCACCCTCACACCAAACAACTTTCTCCTCCTTTTCACACAGAACCTCCTGGGTGCCACTTTGTGCCCTCTGTCCCTTGTCCTGTCCCTGAGTACCACTGATAAGAGTCTGGCCCCAGCCTCTTGCCCCCCACAGCTCCTTTAGCTCTAGCTGAGCATTGCTCAGCTCCCCTCTGGGGCTGGAAAGGGGTTGGAAGCTCTCCACACAAGGAGACTCCACAACCTCTCTGGGCAGCCTGCTCCAGGCCTCCAGCACCCTCACACCAAACAACTTTCTCATTATCATAGTATCATAGTATCAGTCAGGGTTGGAAGGGACCACAAAGATCATCTAGTTCCAACCCCCCTGCCATGGCCAGGGACACCCCACACTAGATCAGGCTGGCCAGAGCCTCATCCAGCCTGGGCTTAAACACCTCCAGGGACGGGGCCTCAACCACCTCCCTGGATAACCCATTCCAGGGCTTCACCACTCTCATGGTGAAGAACCTCCTCCTCACATCCAGCCTGAATCTCCCCACCTCCAGCTTCATTCCATTCCCCCTAGTCCTATCACTACCTGACATCCTGAGAAGTCCCTCCCCACCCTTCCTGTAGCCCCCTTCAGATACTGGAAGGCCACAATTAGGTCACAGTATCACCAAGGTTGGAAGAGACCTCAAAGATCATCAAGTCCAACCTGTCACCCTTCCTAACTTCCAGTTTGTGCCCAGTGCCCTTTGTCCTGTCCTTGGGCACCACTGAGCAGTCTGGCCCCAGCCTCTTGCCCCCCCAGCTCCTTTAGCTCTTGCTGAGCACTGCTTAGCTCCCCTCTGGGGCTGCTCTTCTCCAGGCTCGGCACCCCCAGGGCTCTCAACCTTTGCCCCTCACAGAGCTGCTCCAGGCCCCTCAGCAGCTTTGTAGCCTCTGCTGGACTCTCTCCAGCAGTTGCCTGTCTCTCTCGAACAGGGGAGCTCAGAACTGGACCCAGTACTCCAGGTGCAGCAAAGTTCCAAGCAGTGATGTGGCTGCACAGACATCCTCAGCTCCATTTGTTATTTCAGCTTGGGCAGTTCATTAATTACAGCCCACTGGTGTGGAGGGGGTGGGAAAAAAAGCAAAAGCAGAACCAAACCAAAACAACAAACCACACCAAGCAGTCAGCATCACAAAGGCAGGATCCTCACAGTGCTGAGGGGAAAAGGAAACAACAAAAGGCCACAGAAATGCAGCCTCCCAGTTACAGGCAGCCAAGTGAGTCACTGCAGACACTTCATTGGACTCACCTTATCCTTTTCATACAATCATAGAACTGTGTGGGTTGGAAGCGAGCTCTGAGATCACCCAGTCCAACCAGCAGCCCAACCCCACCATGGGCCATCAAATCACATCCCCAGGTGCCATGGCCACACGTTTCCTGAGCACTTCCAGGGATGGGGACTCCACCACCTCCCTGGGCAGCCCCTTCCAGTGCCTTCTCTTTTCATGAATCACAGAAGTGTCAGGGTTGGAAGGGACCTCAAGGTTCAGCCAGTTCCAACCCCCCTGCCATGGGCAGGGACACCTCAGGTTACTCACAGCCACATCCAGCCTGGATGCAAAAACCTCCAGGGATGAGGCTGCCACCACCTCCCTGGGCAGCCTGTGCCAGTCTCTCACCACCCTCATGGGGAACAACTTCTTCCTAACATCCAATCTCAATCTCTCCACTTCTAGTTTTGCTCCATTGCCACCACCACCTACCTGACAGCCTAAAAAGTCCCTCCCCAGCTTTCTTATCGCCTCCTTCAGATACTGGAAGGCCACAATAAGGTCTCTTCAGAGCCTTCTCTTCTCCAGACTGCACAACCCCAACTCTCTCAGTCTGTCTCCAGAGCAGAGCAGCTCCAGCCCTCTGCTCACCCTCATGGCCCTTCTCTGGACACCTTCCAGCACCTCCAGATCCTTCCTGGCACAGAGGCTCCAGAACTGGACACAGTGCTCCAGCTGTGGTCTGAGCAGAGCAGAGTAGAGGGGCAGGCACAGTTGTGGGGTTTGCTTTTGGAACTGGATGATCCTTGAGGTCCCTTCCCACCCTGACAGCTCTGTGACTGTATGAAGCTGCTCCTTGCAGGATGCCAAATGGCACCAGAAGATGCAGGCAAAGATTCCAGTGTGGAATGACTGACTTTCATTTAACACATTAACCAATATACTCTTTTCAAACATAGGCTCAAGCCTACTTAAGGCAAAGTTCAAGTTAATATTGATATTTGAAAGGGAGAAGCACTTTCATATTAATCACCTCACTATTAAATGTCTGTTATGAGAGAGAGCTTATGGGCTGTGTCTCCAGACACATTTTCAAATGGTTCAGGCTAACTTTGATCCTTCCTAATGATGGAGAGCAATTATAGAATGGCTTCAGAAACACTTTGAGCACACAGCTTTCATGAGAGCTGGTTGGGGTTGGGGTTTGGTTTTGTGTTGTGGTGGTGTTTTTTCCCCCCCCTGCAGTGTTGTCAGATGATATCTTAATAGCAAAGCAAAAGCAACCATCCTTGGCTCACCCTGAGTCTTGCTTTGCAGCAAGGAGCTGTCTGGGGTGCATTGAGTGTGGCCAGCAGGCCCAGAGGGGTTCTCCTCCTCCCCCCTCTACTCTGCCCTGGTGAGGTCACACCTGGCATATTGCATCCAGCTCTGGGCTCCCCAGGTCATGAGGGACAGGGATCTGCTGGAGAGAGTCCAAGGGAGGGCTATGAGGATGATGAAGGGACTGCAGCACTGCCTGGTGAGGAGAGGCTGAGAGCCCTGGGGGTGGTTAGTCTGGAGAGGAGAAGACTGAGAGGGGATTTAATCAATGTTTACAAATATCTGAGGGCTGGGGGTCAAGAGGGAGGGGACAGGCTCTGCTCAGCTGCACCCTGGGATAGGACAAGGGGCAATGGATATAAACTGCAGCACAGCAGGTTCCACCTCACCATGAGGAGGAACTTCTTCACTGTGAGGCTCACAGAGCACTGGAGCAGGCAGCCCAGAGAGGTTGTGGAGTCTCCTTCTGTGGAGCCTTTCCAGCCCTGTCTGGATGTGTTCCTGTGTGACCTGTGCTGGATTCTCTGGTCCTGCTCTGGCAGGGGTGGGGTTGGACTGGAAGATCTCCAGAGGTCCCTTCCCACCCCTCACATCCTGTGAGCCTGTGCTTACAAAAGTACAAGATGTTGAAGTGGTGCAGAACCTCTGTGGGCTTCTCCTTCAGCCAGGGATGCTCAGAGTTCTCCATCACAGGTAGAGAAGGAGCCGGGGAGTGTTATCCTCTGCAGGGCTGCTGCCAGGCAGTCCAGACCCTCAGCTCAGTCATTGCCATGGCAACTGCATCCTGGGGCAGCAGAGATGGTGAGGAAGCACAGCAAAGCTCTGCTCATAGCAATCCTGGCCATAGCTGGGAATGCAGTGGAGCCTGACACCGTGGCCAAGGTAGGAAGGGTGACCCAACAGCCCTGGTGTTGGGGGAAAGGAGGTGAATTTCCTCCCAGAGGAGTCTGAGAGGGGCCATGCACTTGGGAGTGTCAGGGGCTGTTGGCATGTGGAAGGATTGTGCTTGGAGAAAGGGATGAATGAGAGCTGAAGTGCCTGTGGGGAGCCTGTGTGTGCACAGGAGTTGGACTGAGATGATCTCCAGAGGTCCCTTCCAGCCTCAATCATTCTGTGGTTCTGTGTGATTCTCTGCCTGTCTGTCTGTAGGCAACACCAAGGTGGGTGGCAGTCTTGGTCTGCTGGAGGGTAGGAAGGCTCTACAGAGGGACCTAGCCAGGCTGGATCAATGGACCAGGGCCAATGGGATGAAGTTCAACAAGGCCAAGGACCTGCACTTGGGTCACAGCAACCCCATGAAGGCTCCAGGCTTGTGGCAGAGTGGCTGGAAACTGCCTGGTGGAAAAGAACCTGGGAGTGATGATTGACAGCAGCTGAACATGAGCCAGGATGTGCCTTCTTGGCCACCAGCATCCTGGCCTGGATCAGCAATGATGTGGCCAGCAGGACCAGCACAGGGATTGTCCCCCTGTAGCGATCACTGCCGAGGCCGCACCTTGAGTGCTGGGCTCAGTTTTGGGCCACTCACTGCGGGAAGGACACTGAGGAGCTGGAGCAGGTCCAGAGAAGGGCAACAAAGCTGGAGAAAGGTCTGGAGCACACAAGTCTTGTGGGGAACCTGGAGAAAAGGAGGCTGAAGGGAGAACTTGTGGCTCTTCACAACTCCCTGAAAGAAAGCTGGAGCAAGGTGAGGGTTAGTCTCCCTATTAACAAGTAGCAGAACAACAGCACATGGGTTGAAGATGCCCCATGAGAAGTTTAGGTTGGACATTGGAAGAAACTCCTTCACTGAAAGGGTTCTCAAACACTGCTCCAAGATCCCCAGGGAGGTGGTGGAGTCCCCATCCCTGTAGAGGTTGCAATGCCTGTAGATGTGCTGCTAAGGGAGACGGTTTAGTGGTGAGCTGGCAGTGCTGGCTTGGGCTTTGTGATCCGAAAGGTCCCTTCAAGTCACGGTTCTGTGACTCTATCTGTGTGCTTGTGGCCATTGCCTGTGTGCAGCTGCCCATGCAGACATGGAGCTGTGCAGGCAAGGGCCCAGCTGGCCAGGGAGCTCCACCTGTGTGCACTGCCACACTCCTGCATGCCCTGCAGCACACGTGGCCGGACATCCACACCCTTCGGTGAAGAGGTCAGGGGATGTCAGAGCCTGTGCCTGTGCTCCCACTGGCCAGAGCCTGCCCAAGCACCTGCATTCATGTTGAATAAAGACAAAACAAAACCAGCCAAGCAGTAGAGCTTCCTTTCAGCATTGGTGGGGAGAGGCTGCCAAGACCACAAGCAGAGGACAGGGCTCTGTCAGAGAGATGGACTCACACTTGGCTCTTCCCCGCTTCATCGTCTCCGCATTTTCCAGCTGAACATTGACCTCTTCTCTGAGAGCAGGGCCATGGGTGCCAGCACCTGCAGGTGTGTGGAGAAGCCTCACACCCACAGCCAAGGCATGGAAATGTCCATCTGAGCGTGCAACAGCACTTGAGAAGCCCAAGCAGCCCCACTTGCACTCCTCAGCCCAGCAGAGCTGAACAGGTAAAGCTGCTGCTCACCCATGGACACAGCAGGACCAAGCAACCTGGCTCTGGGAGACTCCTGTGGGCCAAGCTGTACATCTTGGCTATAGAATCATAGAATTGTCAGGGTTGGAAGGGACCTCAAGGAGCAGCCAGTTCCAACCCCCCTGCCATGGCCAGGGACACCTCACACTACAGCAGGTTGCTCGCAGCCACATCCAGCCTGGCCTTCAAAACCACCAGGCATGAGGCTGCCACCACCTCCCTGGGCAACCTGTGCCAGCCTCTCACCACCCTCATGGGGAAGGACTTCCTACCATCTGACCTGGATCTACCAATTTCTATGCAGCTCCTAAGGAGGGGCTGGAGAGGGTTGTAGACCACTGAAAGGCTGCAGCAGTCATGACCCATTTCTATTTTGTTTCCATTCCCTCTAGTCCTATCACTCCCTGACACCCTAAAAAGACCCTCCCCAGCTTTAAATCATCCCCAGCTATAAATCATCCCCACACTGCACCAACATGCTGGGATGCATCAGCTCTCCCTGTCTTTGGGTTTCCAATGGGATGTCCCCAGTGAGAGGAGGAGAGCAGAGATGTGGGGGAAGAAGGGCTGCTGGGTGTGCCCCACATGTGTGCATGTTCAATACCCCCCAGCCAGCCAGCTCCAGCCTTCTGCAATCCCTTCTCCCATGCTTC
Organism: Picus viridis; assembly: GCA_033816785.1. Taxonomy (NCBI): domain Eukaryota; kingdom Metazoa; phylum Chordata; class Aves; order Piciformes; family Picidae; genus Picus; species Picus viridis. The sequence continues at coordinate 2,510,568 of CM066593.1, forward strand.
TTTGAGTCTCAGCATCTGCTCTGTCATGACCAGGTCCCCATCACATAAAGCATCCACTCAGCAGGGTCTGTGCTGGATTTGGCTGCAGACACAGGCTGCAGCTGCCTGGTCAACATCCTGCAGCCTTGTGTTCCTCAGCACAGAATCATAGAATCAATCACAGAATCACAGAATCCCTCAGCCCTATGAGGAGAGGCTGAGAGAGCTGGGGTTGCTTAGCCTGGAGAAGAGGAGGCTCAGGGGAGACCTCATTGCTCTCTACAACTCCCTGAAGGGAGGCTGTAGCCAGGAGGGGGTTGGTCTCTTCTCCCAGGCAAGCAGCACCAGAACAAGAGGACACAGTCTCAAGCTGCACCAGGGGAGGTTCAGGCTGGATGATAGGAAGAAGTTCTTCCCAGCAAGAGTGATTGGCCTTTGGAATGGGCTGCCCAAGGAAGTGATGGAGTCACCATCACTGGAAGTGTTTAAGATGAGGCTGGATGAGGCACTTGGTGCCATGGTTTAGTTGATTGGATGGTGTTGGGTGATAGGCTGGACTTGATGATCTCCAAGGTCTTTTCCAATCTGGTTCCTTCTGTATTCTGCATCATAGAATCACAGAATCATAGAATCAGAGAGTCATAAAATCATAGAATCACAGAACTATAGAATCACAGAATCAGAGAATCAGAGAGTCATCAAATCACAGAATCATAGAACCATAGAATCACAGAACCATAGAATCAGAGAGTCATAGAATCACAGGATCACAGAACCACAGAATCATAGAATTGTAGAGTGGTCCAGGCCGAAAGGGACCTCCAAAGATCATCCAGTCTGACCTCCTCACAGTCAGCAGGGGCATCCCCAACTAGATCAGGTTACCCAGGGCCAGGACATGCTTTTCAGTTCTGCAGAGCAGCCCAGCACAAAGCCTCAGCACACCAGACTCACTGAAGGTAGGTTAAAGCAGTTGGATGCCTGGAAGTTCTTCCCAGAGAGAGTTGTTAGCCATTGGAATGTGCTGCCCAGGGAGGTGGTGGAGTCACTGTCCCTGGAGGTGTTCAGGAGGGGATTGGATGTGGCACTTGGTGCCATGGTTTAGTAGTCATGAGGTGTTGGATGACAGGTTGGACTTGATGATCTTTGAGGTCTTTTCCAACTTTGTTGATTCTATGATTCTATGACAGAAGGGGAAAGAGCTGACAGCACAAAGTCCTTCAGTGCCTGCTCTCTTGAGTCCTTCCAAATTTCTCCTCTTTGAAGAGTGGAGAGTTTCATTCTGCTCCGTTTTGTTACCTTGTTTAGGCTCAGGTTTCCCTGTCTGGCTGAGTGGCTCATTAGGGAGCAGTTAACAAGCTTCCTCTGCACACTGCTGATAGCAGTGGGTGCAAGATCTGGAGCAGATACATTGTGTTCCCGAGGAGTTCCCCAGCTTTGGCTCCAAACTGATGGCAGCAAAACAGAGCAGGGGGAAGATGGTTTAAAAGAACTCCTGCACAAATAAAGTCTCTTTGTTAAGCAGAGCTTGCCACCCACCGTGCTGTCAGGCACCCCACTGCTCCAGGGCACTCCTCGGAGGTGCAAATCACACAGCATGGTGAGGGGTGGAAGGGACCTCAGGAGCTCAGCCAGTCCAAGCCCCCTGCTCCAGCAGGGCACCCACAGCAGCTTGCCCAGCAGCACAATGCCCAGGGGAGTTGGAAGCTCTCCACACAAGGAGACTCCACAACCTCTCTGGGCAGCCTGCTCCAGGCCTCCAGCACCCTCACACCAAACAACTTTCTCCTCCTCTTCACATGGAACCTCCTGGGTGCCAGACTGCCCATTGCCCCTTGTGCTGTCCCTGGGCACCACTGAGCAGAGTCTGGCCCCAGCCTCTTGCCTCCCCCCCCAGCTTCTTTTTCTCTTGCTGAGCATTGCTCAGCTCCCCTCTGGGGCTGCTCTTCTCCAGGCTCAACAGCCCCAGGGCTCTCAGCCTTTGCTCCTCCCAGAGCTGCTCCAGGGCCCCTCAACAGCTTTGTAGCCTCTGCTGAACTCTCTCCAGTAGTTCCCTGTCTCTCTTCAACTGGGGAGCCCAGAACTGAACCCAGTACTGCAGAAGTGGCCTCCCTGGGGCAGAGTAGAGGAGGAGGAAAACCTCCTTCAACCTGCTGACCACACTCTTCTTCCTGCACCCTAAGAGACCATTGGCTTCCTGGCCACAAGTGCACATTGCTGGTTCTCTGTGACACTGTGCTCTCCCAAGTCTTTCTCCATGGAGCTGCATCCCAGCAGGTCACCCCTCAGCTGCACTGGTGCATGGGTAGCCAGGTTCTCCACATAATAGCGAAGGAAAGCAATCTCCTGACCTGAAAAACCATCAGGTGCCACTAGACCTGCTAAAGGTCCAAGAATTAGAGTCACAGGAGCCAAAACTCCTGTCCAGAGAAGGGCCACGAGGATGAGCAGAGGGCTGGAGAACCTCTCCTATGAGGACAGATTGAGAGAGTTGGGGCTGTGCAGTCTGGAGAGGAGAAGGCTCCCAGGAGACCTTCATGTGGCCTTGCAGTATCTGCAGGGGGCTCCAAGAAAGCTGGGGAGGGACTTTTGACGGTGTCAGGGAGTGATAGGTCTGGGGGGTGGCACAAAACTAGAAGTGGGGAGATTGAGATTGGATGTGAGGAAGAAGTTGTTCCCCAGGAGGGTGGTGAGAGACTGGCACAGGTTGCCCAGGGAGGTGGTGGCAGCCTCATACCTGGAGGTGTTTGCAGCCAGGCTGGATGTGGCTGTGAGCAACCTGCTGCAGTGTGAGGTGTCCCAGGCCATGGCAGGGGGTTGGAACTGGCTGATCCTTGAGGTCCCTTCCAGCCCTGACGATTCTATGAAACTCCATCCACACTGAGGCACCTGAACAACCAACCTGTTTTGCAGGAGTTCTGAGCTAGCCAGGGGCTCCTGGTGGTTCTTCTGCAGCCTCTGCCACTGCTTAAGGCACAAAAGCTGCTGGCTTCAGCTGGCCCAAATGTGCTGAGGGGAAATGATGGTTATTGGGCAGCACTTTTTTTACCTGAAATGCAGCTTTTTGTTTAGAAAACAAAGAGATAGAGATAGAGATAGAGATAGAGATAGAGAGAAAGAGATAGATAGATAGAGAGAGAGATAGAGATAGAGATAGAGATAGAGATAGAGATAGAGAGAGATAGATAGATAGAGAGATAGAGATAGAGATAGAGATAGAGATAGAGATAGAGATAGAGATAGAGATAGAGATAGAGATAGAGATAGAGATAGAGATAGAGATAGAGATAAAGAGATAGAGGTAGAGAGATAGAGAAAGAGATAGAGAGAGATAGAGATAGAGAGATAGAGATCTAGAGATAGAGATCTAGAGAGAGAGAGAGAGAAAGAGCTAGAAATAGACAGAGAGATGATAGAGATAGAGATATATAGAGATGATAGAGATAGAGATAGAGATAGAGATAGAGATAGAGATAGAGATAGAGATAGAGATAGAGATAGAGATAGAGATAGAGAGAAAGAGATAGATAGATAGATAGATAGATAGATAGATAGATAGAGAGAGAGATAGAGATAGAGATAGAGATAGAGATAGAGATAGAGATAGAGATAGAGATAGAGAGAGATAGAGATAGAGGTAGAGAGATAGAGAAAGAGATAGAGAGAGATAGAGATAGAGAGATAGAGATCTAGAGATAGATAGAGAGAGAGAGAGAGAGAGAGATCTAGAGATAGAGATAGAGATCTAGAGAGAGAGAGAGAGAAAGAGCTAGAAATAGACAGAGAGAGAGAGAGATGATAGAGATAGAGATATATAGAGATGATAGAGATAGAGATACAGATACATATATATAGAGAGAGAGAGATTGAGAAATAGATAGAGATAGAGATAGAGATAGAGATAGAGATAGAGATAGAGATAGAGAGAAAGCGATAGAGATAGATAGAGAGAGAGAGAGAGAGATAGAAATAGAGAGATAAAGAGATAGAGAGATAGAGATAGAAATAGAGATAGAGATAGAGAGAAAGAGATAGGGAGAGAGAGAGAGATAGAGATAGAGAGATAGAGATAGAGATAGAGATAGAGATAGAGATAGAGATAGAGATAGAGATAGAGATAGAGATAGAGATAGAGATAGAGATAGAGATAAAGAGATAGAGAGATAGAGATAGAGATCTAGAGAGAGAGAGAGAGAGCTAGAAATAGACAGAGAGAGATGATAGAGATAGAGATATATAGAGATGATAGAGCTACAGATACAGATATATATATATATAGAGAGAGAGATTGAGAGAGATAGATAGAGATAGAGATAGAGATAGAGATAGAGATAGAGATCTAGAGAGAGAGAGAGAAAGAGATAGAAATAGAGAGAGAGAGAAAAAGAGAGATGATAGAGATAGAGATATATAGAGATAGAGATAGAGATACAGAGAGAGAGAGAGACAGAGATATTAGAGAGAGAGATAGAGATAGATAGAGATAGAGATAGAGATAGAGATAGAGATAGAGATAGAGATAGAGATAGAGATAGAGATATTAAGGGCACCTTCAAGTGTATCTGTTTGGAGGGTGGCAGCAGAAACCCAGCACGAACACTGCCAAGGGACTATGAAGTCCTCCACGTGTCAGGAGTGTGAACATCACAGGTCAATTAATTTCCAGCAAACTCTCACCCAGCTGGACCTGACTCAGCTGCCCCTCTCAGGACTGCGTGGCAGCACAGCTGGGCTGCTTGGCTGGAGAGCAATTCCACGTGCAGGATCAACAGAGGTCTGGAGAAACCAGGACGTGGCATTTCTCGGCGCTGTCCGCTGGCTTCAGCTGCTGCGACAGCAAAGCGAGCCTCTGCCAGGTGTGGATCTGCAAGCCCCAGCTTCTGTGGTATCCCCTGAAAAAGAACCTGGGGCTGGGGAATGCATTTGAAGCAATTTTCTGTCGCAGCTGCTCTGGTTTTATGCTTTGGTCGATTCTCCTGTGGTAGGAAGGAGGCTGGAATGCAGAATTAACAGCCTCACTCAGTGCCCTTGGAGAAGCAGGGAGATGAGCCAGTCTTGTGGATTTAGATAGGTGTTGCACCCTCTGCAGCCTTCAGAACCGTGCAGAACAGAGGAAGCAACTTCCAGTCATTGGAGAGATGCCTGGGACACCTCACACTACAGCAGGCTGCTCACAGCCACAGCCAGCCTGCCCTTCAAAACCTCCAGGGATGAGGCTGCCACCACCTCCCTGGGCAACCTGTGCCAGCGTCTCACCACCCTCACGGGGAAGAACTTCTTCCTAACATCCAATCTGGATCTACCCATTTCTGTGCAGCTCCTTGGGAGGGTCTGAAAGGCTGCAGCAGTCATGACAGAGTGCAGGAAGAGTCCCTCAGCTCAGGTAGAGCAGCCAGCCTGGCTGCTGAAGCCCTCAACCGCGGCCTGGCTCAGGAGATGTGCTTCCCCCTGAGCTCTCCCAGCCAGGGCTCAGCTCACAGGCTGCTGGATTGGAGCTGACACCTGTCACCTCCAATGTCCAGGGAGACAGTGCAGAGCCCTGAGCACAGGGCTAACCTTGGCTCCTGGCTTGGCCTTAGAGCTTGCCCTCTCCATGCATCTCCACTAATGGGGACAGCTCCTCCTCCTGTGGTGACCCCTCCATGAATGGAGGGTGGGGAAAACCTCCCCCAGTGCTGGGTCTCTAAAGCCATGAGGACTGCTCTCAGATGGTGATTTGGTCTTCCAAAGGGGATATGGAGTAATGCTGCTCAGGTGCAGAGCTGGGAGGAGGCTTTCAAGCTTAGCTGGAATCAGTAAAGAACATGTTCTTTCCTATGAGGGTGGTGGAACATTGGAACAGGTTGCTCAGGGAGCCTCATCCCTGGAGATATTCAAGGTGAAGCTGAGTGTGGCTCAGGGCAACCTGATCTAGTGGAGGATGTCCCTGCTGACTGCAGAGAGGGCTGGACTGGATGACCTTTGGAGGTCCCTTCCAACCCAGACCACAGAATGGTCATAGAGTGATTCTGTGATCTCCTTTTGAGGACCAAGGTGGGACAGAAGGGAAGGAGGGAAAGCCAGTTCATCCGAGTGTCTTCTCCATAGCAAAACAAGCACAGAGGTCCATGCTCATCTGCAGAGACCACAGTCATCTGGGCTATCTCCACAATCAAAGGTGAGATGTAGAGGGCTCTAGAGAGTGATTTCTCCAGGCTTGCCTTTGACACCTGCTGCAGAGAAGAGGGGAAGCACCCTGAAAATATCTGTGGGTTATGGGATCCCACAGATCCATGGGGTTAACTGCTGTGAGGTGGCAGGCAGGTCACAACCACCCACCAAGCTTGAGCAACAGCTTTTCTATAGTCAGAAGTACCATTCTGTATGCAGAAGACATCTCTGTGGGGGTGCATCCTACCAGCTGTAAAGATCTAGAGAGAGGTTATTGTGAGCAACATGGGGCTGGCCTAGCACTGATCCTGCTAGGGACAGGGTAGAGGAGCCCCTGGGGATGCATTGGATTCAGAAATCCTCATCATCAGTGGCAGTGAGGTGCAGGCCTTCCAGGTGAGACCACCTCATCTCTTAATAGGTGCTTCATGTTCAGAGCTTATGATGTTCACAGCATCCCAGCACGGTGTGGGCTGGAAGGGACCTCTGGAGCTCATCCAGTCCCAGCCTCCTGCCAAAGCAGGGCACCCACAGCAGCTTGCCCAGAAGCACAATGCCCAGGGGGAGTGGAAGCTCTCCACACAAGGAGACTCCACAACCTCTCTGGGCAGCCTGCTCCAGGCCTCCAGCACCCTCACACCAAACAACTTTCTCCTGCTGCTCACGTGGAATCTACCGGGTGCCAGTTTGTGACCCACTGGGCACCATTGATAACAGTCTGGCCCCAGCCTCTTGCCCCCTACAGGTCCTTTAATTCTTGCTGAGCACTGCTCAGCTCCCCTCTGGGGCTGCTCTTCTCCAGGCTCAACACCCCCAGGGCTCTCAGCCTTTGCTCCTCACAGAGCTGCTCCAGGCCCCTCAGCAGCTTTGTAGCCTCCCCTGGACTCTCTCCAGCAGTTCCCTGTCTCTCTTGAAGTGGGGAGCCCAGAACTTGACCCAGTTGCTTTCAGTTGCCACCGGCTTTGAGGAGCTGGAAGTGCCATTCTGCTCCCATGGTGCTGTTACCTGCAAGGCTGTGTGCCAGTGGCCAATTCTTTGGCCATGGGAGCAGGACCCCAAAGGATGTGCCAGCTGAGATCCTCCCAGGTGGCATTGCTGGAGCAAAGCCCTCACTGGGCAAATACTGTGCTGCCACCCCTCTGCCTCATGCCAGGAGTGCTCTGTGTCCCACAGGAAAGGTGAGGGAGCATTTAAGCCACTTTTAAAGCTGTGTAAGACCTTAAACCCTGAGTGTCACATAAGGACTTAAATGCCTTAAGACTGCAGCATGTCATAAGACAGAGTTAAAGCCACATAAGCCTCCTTTAGCTGCTGTGGACCTCAAGGGCAGTCTTATGGCATCCCAAAGGCTCCTGTTTGGAAGGTCCCACAAAACTGGTCTTCCAGAGAGTTGTTCCTTCTGATAAGCTGCTCTGATAGCTCCCATTAAACCCTGCCTGCATCAGGCATGCAGGAGAAATCTTGGCCTTCCTTTAGCAGGTTTGGATACCTCATGACAGTCAGACTGGATGATCTTAGAGGTCTTTCCCAGCCAAAACAGTTCTGTGCTTCTATGAAGACAAAGGGCCAGGCCTTCTGGAGCTTGTCAAACCCAGATGGTTTTCTCCCTTTCCTTGACTGAGGGCTTAAAGAAGCAGGTCACAGAATCATAGAATCACAGAACTCTCTTGGATGGAAGAGACCTCTAAGAATATCCTGTCCAAGCAGCACCCCAACCCCACCATGGCCTGTCCCAAAGTGCCATGGCACCAGCTTTCTTGAACACCTCCAGGGATGGGGACTCCACCACCTCCCTGGGCAGCCTGTGCCAATCCCTGACCACTCTTGCAGCAGAGAAGTTTTCCTAATGGCCAACCTAAGCCTCCCCTGGCACAACTTCAGGCCATCTCCTTCTATCACCTGATCCTAGGGAGAAGAGCCCAACCCCCACCTCATTCCAACCTCCTTTCAGGGAGTCATAGAGAGCAATGGGGTCTCCCCTCAGCCTCCTCTTCTCCAGATTAAACAACCCCAGGTCCCTCAGCTGCTCCTCCCTGGCTCTGTTGCCCTCCTCTGCACCCAACATCCACCATCCTTAGATATTCTTGCACCAACAAATAACTGATTTGCAGCATCTGAGGCAGTGGAAGTCCTTTTGGTGCACCTGGTGTGTCTGGGAGAGGAAAAGGCTGCTGCAAGCCGAATCGAGAGCCTTGTCCAGCTGGCACAGAGAGCGGTCCAAGCACAGAGGCAGGAGCAGCAACATGCAAGGTCAGGCAGAGGCAGGCAGATGATGGTGCACACAGCCCCTGATCCGTGGGGCTTATCACAGCCTATAAAGACACATTTTGTGGCAAAACCCCCGTGTTAAGATACTGTCTGCACATCACTGCTCTAAGCCCCTACAGCAACTTAAACTGGCTATAATGTTAAGCCATTAGAGTATTTTAAAGTGCTTAGATTGCTCAAAAGACCAAAAGCTTAATCTTAAACTGCAGTGCAGCTGCTTAAACAGTTTAAGCTGATCTAAAAGCTTGCAGGAACACAGAGTGCTTGAACTGTGCTGAGCCCTGCTTGTTGGCTGAAGCAGGGTGCTGTCCCTGTCACACCCAACGTGACAGGGGGCTGACACAGAAGCTGTTTTCCTAAATAGACCTTGCAGAGCCTGAGGGAGAGCACAGACCTCTGGTTACACAGCTTCCCAGGTGAGAACACCATCCTCATCTCTTCAAAGCCTGGCAGGGGGTTCTGACCCTCTGCTCTGCCCTGGTGAGACCCACCCCACCTGAGGCACTGCACCCAGCTCTGGAGCCTCCAGCACAAGAAGGAGATGGAATTGTTGGGGAGGGTGCAGAGGAGGCCATGAAGACGATCAGAGGGGTGAACCACCTCCCTCATGGGGACAGGCAGGGAGAGTTAGAGCTGTTCAGCCTGGAGAAGGCTCCAGGGAGGGCTTAAAGCAGCCTTCCAGGACCCGAAGGGGCTCCAGGAGAGCTGGGGAGGGAGTGTGTACGAGGGTTGGGAGTGCCAGGATGAGAGGCGATGGCTTTGAGCTGGAAGAGGGGAGACTGAGACTGGAGATTAAGAAGAAATTCATTCCAGTGCCCGGTCACCTCATCCCTAGAGGTGTTCAAGGCCAGGCTGGATGAGGCCTTGAGCAACCTGGGTTGGTGGGAGGTGCCCCTGCACATGGCAGGGGGGTTGGAATTGGATGATTTTGAAGGTCACTTCCAACCCAAACCATTCTATGGTTTTATGATTCTCTGATTATCCCTTCCTGGTACTGGGAACAGCTCCAGGTGTGCTCATCCTTCTCAGCTCCACCAGCTCCCCAGGAAGAGGAAGGTCTCCAAGTACCATGTCCTCAGCTGAGGAGGGCACAGCATAGCAGGAATCATCACCTTTCCCTTTCTGTCAGACACAGTTAGGCTTTGCAAGCAGAGCTTTGCAGGGGAAGCTGCTCCCCAGTTGGGTTATTAATGGTGCTTTCTTGCACAGCCCAGCAGGAGTGAATGTTCCTTATCATCCTCCTCTAAAATAAGTAATTGCTGGAACCTCCAGCTAGGAGGACAGATGCTCCATCCCTCAGCAGGATCTAAACCAACACCCTGGTTCCCATTGAGTCAGCCCAGGCCTGTGAATCTCTTCCCAATGGGGCCATTTTTTTTCCACCCCCCTCTCACAGGGAAGAAAGAAAAACCCAACCCCAAACAAAACACTAAGTTGGTTTATTGGGTTTTATCTTTTTTATTATTATGATGCTGAAACTTCTTTTTTGTTTTTCCCCCAATCTATTTGCTGTTGGGGTTATTCTTCCCTCTCTCTCTCTATTTTGCCACCCACGAATGCAGCCAAGGACTTGTGCAATGTGTGTGTTGGCTTGGGGAAAAACTGAAATCATTCTCCAAAGCTCCTGGAGTCTGGCTGGAAAAGCTGCCCAGGTACATGGAAACATGCAGATGAGGGTGGCCCAGAGTACAAACTGTGTCTGGCTCAGCAGCAGCATTGCCCAGTGGCTGAACTCGGCTTGCTAAGAGGCACCTTGGTGAGGATTTTGGGCTGCCACCTGAAATTCTCAGCTGCTGTGCCATCATGGTGTGCAGAAAATAAATAGAACAAGGCATAGAACTGCTCAGTTGTGCCAAACACTCATGGAAAACACAGGTTGTGCTCTTCCACCTCTGCAGTACTGAGTGCATTAAGGAGAGTGCAAACAGCAGATCAAGGGAGGTTCTCCTCCCCATCTCCTTTGCCCTATGTGAGGTCACTTCTGGAGGACTGGATCCAGTTCTGGGCTCCCCAGTTCAAGAGGGACAGGGAACTGCTGGAGAGAGTCCAGCAGAGGCTACAAAGATGCTGAAGGGTCTGGAGCAGCTCTGTGAGGAGCAAAGGCTGAGAGCCCTGGGGGTGCTGAGCCTGGAGAAGAGCAGCCCCAGAGGGGAGCTGAGCAATGCTCAGCAAGAGCTAAAGGAGCTGTGGGGGGCAAGAGGCTGGGGCCAGACTGTTATCAATGGTGCCCAGGGACAGCACTAGGGGCAATGGACACAGACTGGCACCCAGGAGGTTCCATCTAAACAGGAGGAGAAAGTTATTTGGTGTGAGGGTATTGGAGGCCTGGAGCAGGCTGCCCAGAGAGGTTGTGGAGTCTCCTTGTGTGGAGAGCTTCCAACCCCCCTGGGCATTGTGCTTCTGGGCAAGCTGCTGTGGGTGCCCCTGCTAGAGCAGGGGGATGGACTGGATGATCTCCAGAGGCCCCTTCCAACCCCAGCATGCTGGGATGCTGGGATATTTAACATTCATATTCATGTGTGTGGGTGTTGATAGTAGAGGCTGTACAAGTTGCAAAGGTGGTTGGCCCTTTTACCCCACATACAACTTTCAGAGCATGGAAACACACAGTTGTTAACCATTTGGACAAATTCATCATTGAGGGAGTTTAAATGGAACATGCCTGTTATTTTGTTTTGCTAATGCATGTTAAACCCAGCCCCACACAGTCCTGATCCTCCTGCTGCTGCTATCTGACTGGTCTGAATTGTCTCTTGGTGCTTTTGTGGTGTTCCCTACAGTGATATCTACACTATGCCCAGCAGCACCACCCATGGTATGGTGTTTGCACATCTGATGTTCACAGACAGAGGGATCATCACTGCTAAGAACAATTCCCCAACATGAAATGCTGCAGGGCTCTGGGAATGTGTCCCACTGACCACAGACTCACCCGGCTCTTGCAGTGGGCTGCAAGTCTAGACCCATCTCTGGTAACATCTAGTTCATAGATTCTTGTTGAGATATGAGAATCTCAGAGATTCAGACCTGTGAAAGGGCCTGGAGGTATCAAAGGAAAGGCCATGAGTGTCCCTGGTGCTGTGGGTGAGCTCACCTCAGATTAGATCTCACCACCTATCAGAACTCCACATGGATTAGATCTCAACACAGCTTCCTCCAGCCCTCCTGGCAGAATTCAGTGCCCACATCAAACACCTCTGTTTGCACAGAGGGAGGTCATGCCTGGTAGGGAACACCTTCTCCCTACCCTTTGCTTTCCTGCTCACCAACACAGCAGCTGCCAGCCCCTGAGCAGAGCACCAGCACCCCAATGCTCATCTCAGCAGCATCCTTCCTCCTGTGTGTCCTCTGGGAGCTCTCCCTCCTGCTCTGGGAGCCTCTGGGACTCTGAGCTGGCTAGCTGGCTTTCTGACTCAGGAATCACCATTATTTATTGATAGGAAGCCTTTTGCAAGCCTCAGGGCTCTCCTGCAGCCTTTCAGGCTGTGCACGGCCCGCTCCAGCTCACCCAGCAGCTGCTGCATGCAGAGGTGTTACAAAACTGTCTTGGCCAGGAAGCAAAAAGCAGCTTCTCAGTGTGTGTGCAGCGACTGCAGCAAAAGGGCTGGGCTCACCAGCCTGGAAACGTGTGCAGGAGCAGCACAAGCCCAGGGCTGGGAGCAGGGCTCTTGGGAAACACCACAGGCTTCTCTCTACGCAGGGGTCACCACGCAGAGCATTATTCCAACAGCATTAGCCCAACATCATCTGCTCTGTCCCCAGCTCCTGGACACCTCCACCCAGCTGACCCACACTTACCCTGGGCCCTTACTCTCAGGCCAGCCCACACCAGTCATAGAACCAGAGAACTGTTGAGGTTGGAAGAGGCCTCTGAGATCATCAAGTCCAAGGCCTCCCCTAGAGCTCCCAGTGTCACCACTGCTGCTAAGCCACCACCACCGCACCACATCCCTCAGCACCACACCCAGGGGTCTTTTAAACACCTCCAGGGATGGTGACTCCACCATCTGCTTGGGCAGCCTGGGCCAGTGCCTGGGAACCTTTTCAGGGGAGAAACTTTACCCAATACCCCACACTCAGTGCCATGGTTTAGCTGATTGGATGGTGCTGGGTGATAGGTTGGACTTGATGATCTTGAAGGTCTTTTGCAACCTGGTTCATTCTGTGTTCTGTAAGTGTCCCTAATGGAGGCCCTCCAGAAGCTTTGCCAGCTTTGCCATGGGCAGACAAACAGTCTGAGTTCCTCAGGGATCTGCCTCAAAAGAAGGACTGTGGCATGTTTGGAGCAGGTTTTTCCTGGGCAGCTTTTGGCCCTGGATTGAATGCAGCATGGTCTCCTGTGGTTGATGGGTGGAGCAGAAATGCAGCAGCCTTCCTTCTCAGCTTGCCTTGAGTTCTCCCACGAGAGGATATTGCAGTAGTCAGTGATCAGAAATGGAGTGACTCAGAGAAATGCACCATTTCCAATAAATGGGCAATGAAACAAGCTTGAGGTCAAAGAGAAGCTGCCAGCTCCTTCTAATGGCTTGCTCCAAAGTGCAGATTCATCCTTGGGGCTGGAGACTTTAAGGTCACCTCTGCTTGTCAAAGGCTCCAAGGTGAAGATGGCAAAGCTCTCGAAGCTTCCGAGATGCCTGATGGAAGCATTTGGACAGACAGCAATGATGTCCTCGTGGCCTTGAAGTGGATCATGTGGAGATGGGGATGTTACACCCAGGTGCAGCAAGGACATGGATGTGTCCTGGAGGGAAGTGAATGCTAAAGGCTGAAGAAAGATGTTCTGCTGAGGAACACCATTGGGATGGCTTCATGTAACTGCATGGTGCAGCCAGGACATGGATGTGTCCTGGAGGCTGAAGAAAGACGTTCTGCTGAGGAACGCTATTGAGATGGCTTCATGTAACTGCATGGTGCAGCCAGAACATGGATGTGTCCTGGAGGCTGAAGAAAGACGTTCTGCTGAGGAACACTATTGAGATGGCTTCATGTAACTGCATGGTGCAGCCAGAACATGGATGTGTCCTGGAGGCTGAAGAAAGATGTTCTGCTGAGGAACACCTTGAGATGGCTTCATGTACCCAGTTTAACCAGCCCTTTAAGGAGAGTTTCCTTGAAGAGATGGGGCCAGCAGCATGCTGATATTCAGTGCAGCCCACACATGCTCCTCTCACCCCTGAGGACTGTGTGCCTAACCTGCCAGAGCACATCCTCCTCCCAGGGCCCCAGCTCCCGCGTCTGAGCAGCAGCACCGAGACAATGTCCTCCCCTAACTGGGTTACAGGAGATTGGATTAGCAATTTGTGAGTTAGTAAAAGTCTAAGAATGGAAGATAAAACAAAGTGTGACAGGCTAAGCAGCCCTTGTCACCGGGGATTGATCACAGTGCTAATAGCCAGCGACAGCCGCACATTAATAACACAATAACCCAGCTCTGGATATTGGCACTATCACAACCCCTTAACCTGGTAATAACTCATTGGGAAAATGCTAACAATGTCATAGCCCACATGTCTCTGCTGCTTACATCCCTCTCTACCTGCCAGCAGGACCACCACGGGGTCGTCGGCTCCGCCACCCATGCAGGTGTCAGGTCCTGACTGAGGCTCCATGCCCGGCCGTGGACATGGTGCCCCGGGGCAGGGGGAGGAGCTGGGAAGGCAGAGAGAAGATGGAAGGCAGGAGAGAGGCATTGTGGGTGTTCAAAGCCAGGCTGGATGAGGCCTTGAGCAAGCTGCTCTGGTGTGAGGTGTCCCTGCCCATGGCAGGGGTTGGAACTGAATGATCTTGAAGGTCCCTTCCAACCCAAACCATGCCATGGTTCTACAGTTCTATGATTATTCCTTCCTGGCTACATGATTTCAAAAGCCTCTTCCAATTCTACCCATTCCATGATTCTGTGATTCTATGATTCAGGGCTGAACTCGTGGTGGTTGTTTGCCATTGGAATGTGCTGCCCAGGGAGGTGATGAAGTCACCATCCCTGGAGGTGTTCAAGAGGGGACTGGACGTGGCACTTGGAGCCATGGTTTAGTAGTCTTGGGTGACAGGTTGGACTTGATGATCTTTGAGGTCTTTTCCAACCTCACTGATTCTATGTGGTGACACAGGACAAGGAAGACCTGGACTGTGGGGTCTGGTGGAGTTAGAAAGAGACCAAGCTCATGGTCGGTCATAGAATCATTGATTCACTGAAATATTTTGTTTGAAGAGGGCCTCTAAGATCATTGAGTCCAGCCATCAACCACCATGGTCATTCAACCAAGTTCCAAACTGCTGCTTTGTAAACACCTCCAGGGATGGTGACTCCACCACCTCCCGGGCAGCCTGTTCCAATGCCCGACCACTCATTCGGTTCCCTCAGCTGCTCCTCCCCAGCCCTGTTCTCCTGACCCTTCCCCAGCTTCATTGCCTTTCTCTGGACACACTCCATCACCTCAATGTCCTGCTTGGAGTGAGGAGCCCAAAACTGAACCCAGCGCTCGAGCTGTGGCCTCAGCAGTGCTCACTACAGGGGGACAATCCCTGCCCCGCTCCTGCTGATCCAGGCCAGCATGCTCATGGCCTTCTTGGCCACCTAGGCACACACTGGCTGTCAGCCAGCACTACCAGACCCCGTTTTTTGTCAGTCCTTTCCATCAGGGACACCCAGGAGAATTCACAAGAAGCAATTTGAGGCTTTTTAATCTTCTCTCCACCCCAGTACTGTGGATTTTAGTGCCAGGAGCCATCCTCAATTTGCCTAGGAAGTCTCCTGCCGCTCCTTGTGGTGGTGGTAGAAGAGGCACTGTGGAAATTACAAGAGAAAACAGCAACAGCAACAACAACAACAAAAACACCACAAAGAAAAACAACCACACCACCCCAGGCTTATTTAGAAGATGGAAAATGAAATCAGAGATCAAGCTGTATGAAAAATGTAGATCAAAATCTGGGAGGGGAGGAGGAGGCAAAACACTGCCTTAAACGCAGGCAGCACCACCTTGTTTACAACGGATCTCCTGAAGGCTGCTGGGTGTCACTGAACACCGAGGGGGAGGAGAGACGGAGAAAGATCGCTGCTGTTTCTCCACCCCGCCCCCCCCGAGCGGGAGCGAGCAAGAGGCATCTCCCTTCCTCGGCTGGAGCCCAGGCTGTGCTTTGGCACCCACCCAGCAGCTGCATCTCTTGGCTGCGCTCGCCGGAGCGCCGCGGAGAGCAGCCGAGGGAAGGGATACAAAGGTCAGCAAATCCTGAGCGCCAGTTGCGGGAGGGCAGGGCTGCGGCACCAGCCAGGCAGCTGCAGAGGAGCCCAACCCCTGCCGGCAGGGCCCCGCTGCTGGCCGCTGCATCTGCACGCAGCCCGAGACCTCCCCAGGCCAGGTGGAGGACACCCCCGGGCTGGGTCTCGCAATAATTCTGGGGATCCCGACACAAGAAGGATATGGAATTGTTGGTGTGGGTCCAGAGGAGGCCACAAAGATGATCAGAGGGCTGGGGAACCCCCACTATGGAGACAGGCTGGGGGAGTTGGGGCTGTGCAGTCTGGAGAAGAGAAGGGTCCAGGGAAACCTCAGAGCGGCCTTCCAGAACCTCAAGGGGCTCCAGGAGAGCTGGGGAGGGAGTTTAGACAAGGGCTGGGAGTGACAGGATGAGGGACAATGGCTTTGAGCTGGGAGAGGGGAGATTGAGACTGGAGATGAAGAAGGAATTCTTTGCAGTGAGGGTGGGGAGACACTGGCACAGGCTGCCCAGGGAGGCTGTGGCTGCCTCCTGCCTGGAGGTGTTCCAGGCCAGGTTGGTCAGGGGTCTTGAGCAACCTGGGCTAGTGGAAAGTGTCCCTGCCCATAGCAGGGGGTTGGAACTAGATGATGCTTAAGGTCCCTTCCAACCCAACCCATTCCATGATTCTATGAACAAGAGGCCCAGAACAGGTGAAGTTACATCAATGAAGTCCTGCAGCTGCCCCAGTTTGACCAGGTCAGCATTTTGGGAATGCTTATGGCCAGCTACATCCATGGGGTGTCTAGAACATCCTCTGTATCATCCTTCCAGCACAGCCAACTGTCCTCATTTTTGGCTCAGACAATCCTGGGAGTGACTCTGTGTCAGAGGAGGAGATGCTGGTGAAGGAGCAAGGTCGTGTGCCATAGCACAAGGACCTGTGTCCCCTCTTTTTTTTTTTTCCTGGGGGGCTGCTTGCTGACAGCAGAAAGCTCCACCCCTTGTGCATGGAGGCACGAAACTGAAAGGCAGAGGACCCCCAGCTGTTACAAAATGTTTTAGCTAACAGCATGGTGTCTTCTGCTCCACCACCCCAAAGGTTTCTGCTCAAACCCTCCTTCGGAGCTGTGACCACGAGTGGCATCCAGTCACTCCCAGCAAGGGGGTTGTGAGAGGCAGGGCAAAATGGGGTGGGAAGGTTATCTGGGGAAACAGTGGGGTTGCTGTACCCAAGGGGAAAGCAAACCCCTGCTCACCACAGCTTCCTTCAGCAGGCCAGGAGAGAGCTGACTTTCCTCCCTTCCCAATGGGCTCCTGCCCACATGGTGCCACCTGCCATCCCTTTGGGACAGAAGGCATACCTAGAATGAAAAAGGAAAAGGTGGAAATGCAATCTAGCTTTGAAGGATTCCCTGACTAATTAGTTCTGGAGGCCAGGCTGGCTGAGACCAGCTTGCAATTACTCTGACAAGAAAGGACCCATTGGAGTCTCGCTGCCAAATGGGACCAGTTCCCCCTGCTGCCCAGCTCAGGGTGCAAGGAGCAGAGAATTGGAGGCATCCTGATGGGTTTTCTCCCAGGATGCCCTGACAAGGGCTTTTGCTGCAGTGTAGCTCTGCTGCATGCAAGAGAGATGCATCAAGAGTGGGGGAAAAAAAAAAAAAAGAAGGGAGGGCTCAGCTTGTTTGGCTTAATTAGAATAATGAAGCTGTGAGTCTAATAGGAGGAGGTTGGGAGTGCTGGGGCTGTAATTGGCAGAGATTGGGAAGCGTGAGGCTGTCGGCTGGCAGCCATATGGAAGCAGCAAAGTGAGGGCAGTGAGTGACAGCCCGAACCTGTGGCGCTCTCATTAATTCCAACAGCAGAGCCGTGATTGATGTGTCAGCTCCCTGCTGCTCCGCGACTCGGGCGGCTGCTTCCACCTCGCTGCTGCTGCTGCTGCTGCTGCTGCAGCAGCCTCGGCCCCGGCCGCCCCGGCCCCGGCCCTGGCTGGGGAAGGGAGTCAGGGAAAGGGGAGGAGAGGGAAGCAGAGGAGGACGAGGAGTAAAGGAGGGAAAGGGGCAAGAAAGGATAGGTTGTGGGGTGAGATGGATGGAAGGGGAGGGATGGAGGGAGGAAGGGAAGGAGGGAGGGAGTTGGGGATGGACAGATGGAAGGATGGAGGCATGTAAGTAAGGAGGGAGCGATGGATGGATGGATGGATGGATGGATGGATGGATGGATGGATGGATGGATGGAGTGGGAGGTGGATGGATGGAAGGAGGGAGGGAAGGATGGAGGAATGGAGGGAGGGATGGATGGATGGATAGATAGATAGATAAATAAATAGACAGACAGATAGATGCATGCATGCATGGAGGAATGGATGGAAGGGTGTTTTAACCTTACTGTGCCCTGGTGAGACCACATCTGGAGTACTGCATCTGGTTCTAGGCTCACCAGTTCAAGACAGACAAGGAACTACTGGATAGAGTGCAGCCAGGGCTATGAGGACGATGAAAGGACTGGAACATCTGTCTGATGAGGAGAGGCTGGGAGACCTCAGACTGTTTGGCCTGCAAGACTGATAGGAGATCTTATTAATATTTATACAATAATACAATAATACAATACACCAGGTTGGAAGAGACCTTCAAGATCATCGCGTCCAACCCATCAAACAATCCAACCCACCCAACAACTAGACCATACAGCCAAGCACCCCATCAAGTCTTCTCCTGAACACCTCCAGTGAAGGTGACTCCACCACCTCCATGGGCAGCCGATTCCAATGGCCAATCACTCTCTCCGTGTAGAACTTCTTCCTAACATCCAGCCTAAACCTGCCCTGGCGCAGCCTGAGACTGTGTCCTCTAATTTATGATTATCTGAAGGGTTGGTGTTAAAAAGAAGGGGCCAGACTCGTTCCAGTGGTGCCCAGTGTCAGGACATGGGACACTGGGCACAAACTGGAACACAGGAAGCTCCACTTCAACATGAGGAAAAACTTCTTTGCTGTGAGGATGCTGGAGCCCTGGAGCCCTGGAGCAGGTTGCCCAGAGAGGTTGTGGAGTTTCTTTCTCTGGAGACTTTCAAGACCAATCTGGATGGTTTCCTGTGTGACCTGTCCTAGGTGATCCTGCTCTGGCAGGGGAATTGGACTGGATGATGTCCCTTCCAGCCTGCACCATTCCATGATTCTGTATCCTGCACCAGCAATCCCAACCTCATGCAGCACACACAGAGTTAAATGTAATGGGTTTAAATCCCTTTTACCTCTCTTTAGGGAAGGGAGGATGTCTGGGCAGATCCACCTTGGTGCTGTGACTAAATGGGTGCTCTGACACAGCATCCAAGCAGTTTTCCCCTCATGGAGCAAGTTATGGCTGTGGGAAGATGTGGGACAGAAGGCCAGGAGAGTCCTGTCTGTGTCACCATGATCTGACGTTTCCTCCAGCCTTGCCTGCCTGCGTGAATCAAGACTTCTCATCCCTCCCTCGGAGGGAAGCAGCTACCCATGAAGGGGAACGGGGGATAAACTGCCAAGATGATAACTCATTTGGGTAAGGCTATCAAGGCTCATTTGTTTTGCCCTGTTGCCTTCCTGAAGGAGCATGCAAAGTGAAGGATTAGCGTGTGGAGAGCAGAACTTCAGCTTCCCCCCTCTCTACCTTCCCTAGTCCCAGCTGGAGGCGGGGAAGCCGAGGTGATACCTCACTCCAGGGCTGGTTCCTCTGCACTGCAGAGCTAATGGGGGAAATGAGTTGCCTTTCACTTTGGGCAACTCCACTGCAAGCATGCAGCCACTCCACTAATTGGATGAAGCATGAAAAGCAAGATGGAGAAGGGAAGACTCATTTTGATTGTAGAGCTCCAGCCGTGGAGTTCCTCTAACAGGAGAAGAAGTACCAGTCAGGGTACCCAGAGGCTTTGTATCCACCACAGTCCTTTTTTTGCAGTGGGTAATCACTTGTAGGCTAAAGACCATTAGGTAAAGTATCTCAGAATAACTCATTTGCAGGCTACATGGTGAGGAGGTGGTTTCTCAGCAACTGGTACCTCCTACACAAAGACTGCGACTGTTCCTGGACGAGGATGAAGCTTCTGCTCACGATGATGCTGAGATGTGGTTCATGCAGCTCCACTCTGGTCTGGGTGGTTTCCTCAATGTCTCCTGTCATATCTGGGCATGAACAAGTCATAGCAGGGTCCACGATTAACTGAAGGTCTTCTGCCAGCTTCCTCTGCACAGAAAAGCTGCCAGGCTGAGGTCGCTTGGCTGATGCAGTGTTTGCAGGGAGGGGGGCAAGGCAGTAAGCTTCTCTGTGAGTCTGGGTCAAGCAAGCTGTTCAGCAATCAGCTTGTTCCTCAACAAGTGAGTTTCCTAACAGCTAGCTACCGCTTCACCCTCAGGCTGGGCAAACCAGACTGCCACAAGCTGTTCTTACACCCACTCTGCCAGCCGTCCCTGTGCCTTCGCTAACCGAGGACAGCGCTGGCCCCATTTACCCTGGACCCATCATCAGTGCAAGATACCCAATGCCCTACCCCACCTCAGATGACCTCTTGCAGGGCTTGACACCTGAGCTAGACCATCAGCCCACAGCTGGCTCTCTAAGGGGCCAGGCAGCCCTCCAGTCTTTGCATGTACTCTGCTCGCTCCCAGCTGGTTTGGCCCAGAGCAGAGCTGGGCAAAGCTTCAGGTCCCCATTGGGAGCTGCAGGTCAGCGCTGCAGGAGTGGCTGGGCTCCTGCAGCTGAGCTAAAGCATGGCATGGGTCCCAGGTCTGAGCAGCTTCAGCAGGCAGCAGCACTGATCCTAGGCTGCAGCTTCACTTTGGAAGAGCAGTGAAGAAATTAATTAGAAACCTGCACCAGCAGTCAAGTGCAGCAACTCTGTCAGATTTTTTCCCCTACACATTTCCCTTCCTATAGGTGTTTCCAGGGGCTAAAAAGCAGCGAGAAGCTGGCTGAGAGACTGTGATGCTGTTTCCAAGGCTCTGTCCCTACAGCTCTGCAGCCAGCCAGCTACCCTAGCTGAGCAGATGAGCTGAGTGTTAGGTCTCTGGAGCCTCCCAGGTCCCGCATGGGTGGCAGACAACAGAAGGCAGCATTTGTTGAGTAGTCAAGAGAAGAGAAATGACCACATGTCAGCACATGATTTGTCCTCTGTGTCCACCTTAGAGTTCCTAAAGCTCGTGAACGAGCAGCAGAGCGAGGTGGAGTGGGGATGGCTGGTTGGCATTGGCCAGGGTATTGGCGTTGGCAGTCCTCGCACGGCTGGGGCGCTCTGAGCTCCTGCTGTGGGTGGTCTGGAGGCTAGAGAAGCTGTAAGGATTCATGGGCAAGGTCTAAAGTGTCCATTGTTCATTGTGATCAACATAAGAACGAGACAGAAAACCATGAAGGTGGTCACAGCATCCCACGTGCTGGCTCAGGGGGAGGTCTCATGTACCTGTTGATGTCTCCTACATGGCTGCAGGCTCAGCTGAGTGGTGGCCAGAGGTCATGGCCAGGCCAGGCCAGGCCCCCTCTGCTTGGTACCAAGGACAGAATCATGGAACCATAGAATTGTCAGGGTTGGAAGGGACCTCAAGGATCAGCCAGTCCCAGCCCCCTGCCATGGGCAGGGACACCTCACACTACAGCAGGTTGCTCACAGCCACATCCAGCCTGGCTGCAAACACCTCCAGGCATGAGGCTGCCACCACCTCCCTGGGCAACCTGTGCCAGTCTCTCACCACCCTCCTGGGGAACAACTTCTTCCTAACATCCAATCTCAATCTCCACACTTCTAGTTTTGCTCCATTCCTCCCAGTCCTATCACTCCCTGACACCCTAAAAGTCTCTCCCTGGCCTTCTTTGAGATCAAGGCCAACCTCTCCCCTAGAGCTCCCAACCCCACCACCACTGCTAAGGCACCACCACTAAACCACATCCCTCAGCACCACATCCTTGCATCTTTTAAACACCTCCTGGGATGAGGGCTTCACCACCTCCCTGGCCAGCCTGTTCCTGGGCTTGATAAGCCTTTCTGGGAAGAAATTCTCCTAATATCCCACCTGAACCTCCCCTGGCACAACTTGAGGCTCGTGTGCAGCTGGCAGGTAGCAGGTCCTCAAACCCACTGCTATAGCTGCTGAGATCCAGCACCAAGCCACAGATCTGGCTCTCAGAGAGCTCTTCACCATTTTCCACCAGTTCCTTGCAGTGAAACAGGGTGGAGGAGCAGCACCTGTACAGCAGCTGTGTCTCAGCTGGGAGCTGCTCTCTGTGACAAGCAAAACACAGCAGCTTCCCAAACTGCTGCTGGCTGGTAGGAGCCCAGATGAATTCCTTGTTCCTGTCTCCATGCATCCCTGCAGGGGCAAAGGGGGGCTCAGCTTCCCCTGCCAATCCATCACCCTCACTCCTGCTCCACAGCAATCTGTACCAGGGCTGTCACTGAGCTGCAGCACTGCAGACATCCGAGTGCAGGGAGCAGAGGGAGCAGCACCTGGGACAATGGGCAAGCTTTGGACACCAGGCACTGGAACACATCTTAGTATTGCTGTTTAATGTCTTCACCAGTGACACAGACAGAGGGGTTCAGTGCGCCCTCAGCAGGTCTGCAGGTGACACCAACACCAAGCTGAGTAGTGCAGATGGCACTTTTGAGGGACAGGATCCATCAAGAGGTTCAACAAGGCCAAGTGCAAGGTCCTGGCCCTGGATCAGGGCAATCCCCAGTATCAGTCCAGGCTGGGGATGCAGGACAAGAGCAGCCCTGTGTAGAAGGACTTTTGTGTGCTGGGGGGTGCAAAGCTGGACATGAGCTGGCACTGAATAATACAATACAATACAATACAATACAATACAATACAATACAATACAATACAATACAATACAATACACCACCAGGTTGGAAGAGACCACTGCCAGCCCAGGCCCAAGCTGGTTCAGTGTGGGCAGCAGGGGCAGGGGAGGGATTCTGCCCCTGTGCTGTGCTCTGCTGAGAACCTCCTGCAGTGCTGGGGCAGCTCTGGAGTCCTCAGCACGGCACAGACAGGGCTGTTGGAGCAGGGCCAGGGGAGGCCACAGCAATGCTGTCAGGGCTGGAAGCCCTCTGCTGGGAGGCCAGGCTGAGAGAGTTGGGGTTGTGCAGCCTGGAGAAGAGAAGGCTCCAGGGAGACCTTCTGGTGGCCTTTCAATGCCTAAAGAGAATGAGAAGAAAGCCATGATGCCAGAGAGCTGCAGATTCTTAGTATCTCTCACCCAGCTGTAACCTCAATCTCCTGTGGGCCACGGAGCACACACCAGCCCCACTGAGCAGAGACTTTCCAGCACCTCTAGTGGCTTTAGGTGACATCAAGGTTCCACCGTGGTTAGTTTCCCTTTTTCAAGTTACAGACAGAAAGGTCTGATCTCCCTGGTCACTAACTGTGCCTGGCTGGTTTTCATCAGTGTTTGCAGGAACCACCATGTGTCCTCTTGGCAGAGCTCCCTGGAAAAGCTGCAGAGCAAATCCCTGCAGGGACCTCCTGGCAGGTTGCATGGCTTAAATGCACTGCCTGGTGAAGGGCAGTGGGTGTGGAGGAGTTCCTCATTCTCCATGGTTCACCCTTCTGCTGCTCTGCTGAGACCCCACCTCCCATGCTGCCTCCAGTTCTGGTGTCCCCAGTAGAAGGAGGACACAGAACTCTTGGAGTGAGTCCAAAGGAAGCCACAAAGATGGTCCAAGGGCTGGAGTGCCTCTGCTATGAGGATAGGCTGAGAGAGCTGGGGGTGTTCAGCCTGGAGAAGAGAATACCCCAGGGGGACCTTAGAGCTGCCTTTCAATACCTGAAGGGATCCTACAGGAAGGCTGCAGATGGATTTTTCATGAGGGTATCTAGAGGCAGAAAAAGGTGGAATGGTTTGAGCTGAGGGAGAGTAGGTTCAGACTGGACCTTTGAAAGAATCTTGGAATCACAGAACTGTCAGGGTTGGAAGGGACCTCAAGGATCAGCCAGTCCCAACCCCCTGCTATGGGCAGGGACACCTCACACTGCAGCAGGTTGCTCACAGCCACATCCAGCCTGGCTGCAAACACCTCCAGGGATGAGGCTGCCACCACCTCCCTGGGCAGCCTGTGCCAGTCTCTTACCACCCTCATGAGGAAAAACTTCTTCCTAACATCCAATCTCAATCTCCCCACTTCTAGGTTTTTTCCATCCCCCCAGGTCCTGTCACTCCTTGACACCCTACAAAGTCCCTCCCCAGCTTTCTTGGAGCCCCCTGAAGATACTGGAACGCCACAAGAAGGTCTCCTTAGAGCCTTCTCCTCTCCAGCCTGCACAACCCCAACTCTCTCAGTCTGTCTCCAGAGCAGAGCAGCTCCAGCCCTCTGCTCCTCCTCGTGGCCCTTCTCTGGACACCTTCCAGCACTTCCAGATCCTTCCTGTCCTAGGGGCTCCAGAACTGGACACAGTGCTCCAGGTGAGTAGAGCAGAAGGGCGGAATCCCCTCCCTCACCTGCTGGCCACACTTCTCTTGCTGCAGCCCAGGCTCTGCTTGGCTCTTTAGGCTGCAAGTGCTGGCTGCTCTCAAACCTGTCCCTGCCCAGCCTATATTGTTGCTTGGGATTGCCCTGACCCAGCTGCAGGACCTTGTTCTGAAGAGGTTCTGCAGTACAAGGATGGCAAGACACTGGAATAGGTTGCCCAGAGAGGTTTGGATTCCTCCCCTCCCCTGGAGGTATTCAAGGCCAGGTTTGATGAGGCATCCTTGCCCATGGCAGGGAGGTTGGAGTAGATGAGCTCTGAGGTCCCTTCCCACCTAAGCCATTTTATGATTCTTTCAGCTATTAACTGAGTTTTGTCTTCTTCCCAAGGACACCTTTCCTGCTGGCTTGCCCAGACGATGCAATCTCATCATGTCTCCACATTTAAGGATGTTTAAGGATGTTGCTAGGTCATGTAGGGAAAAAAACAAACATTAGAGAGGCAAAAGCCCATTTAGAACTTACCTTGGCCACTGCTGGGAAGCACAAGAAAAAATGGGTTTATAAATGTATTAATGGCAAAAGGAGGGGCAAGGACAACCTCCACTCCTTAGTGGACATGGAGGGGAATAGAGTAACAAAAGATGGGGGAAAGGCAGAGGTACTTAACGCCTTCTTTGCCTCCGTTTTCAAGAGCAGGATAGGTTGTCTGCAGGACAAGTGGCCTCCTCAGCTGGCAGATGGAGTCAGGGAGCAGTACAGTCCCCCTGGAATCCAGGAGGAAGCAGTTAGAGACCTGCTGGGCCACTTGGATCCCCACAAGTCCATGAGACCGGATGGGCTCCATCCGAGGGTACTGAGGGAACTGGCAGATGAGCTGGCCAAGCTCTGAGGAGAGGCTGAGAGCCCTGGGGCTGGTTAGTCTGGAGAAGAGAAGGCTGAGAGGGGATTTAATAAGTATCTATAAATATGTGAGGGCTGGGGGTCAGGGACAGCCTCTGTTCAGTTGCACCCTGGGATAGGACAAGGGGCAATGGATAGCAACTCCAGCACAGGAGGTTCCACCTCAACATGAAGAGGAACTTCTTCGCTGTGAGGCTCACAGAGCCCTGGAGCAAGCTGCCCAGAGGGGTTGTGGAGTCTCCTTCTCTGGAGCCTCTCCAGCCCTGTCTGGACGTGTTCCTGTGTGACCTGTGCTGGATTCTCTGGTCCTGCTCTGGTAGGGGGAGTTGGACTGGAAGATCTCCAGAGGTCCCTTCCAACCCCTAAGATCCTGTGAGCCTGTGAAAAGCTCTGAGGAGGGTCACCTTGGCATCCAGGGCTGGTCTGAGAGCCCAGGTGAGAGCAACCAGGGTGGGCTATGCTCAAAAATCTCCGTCCTACTTGTAAAGCCAAGCATGATTCTGAGCCACCATCACCACCTGAGTGGGCTTTTCCCTAGCATTTCCTGCAGGCACAGCGTCCCACAGTGCTGTGATCATCTCTTCTGCAGGCAGAGGCTTTAGTGCTCTCTCCTGCTCACTCCAGGGTTTTATTAACCCCAGCACACTGTGCTGAACGACTTCCTGCTTCATGCCTCACGCCGCCTGCTCAGCCAGCCCCGCTCAGGGAGCAGATTCACACCGAGGTGGAGCTGGGTGTGGGGGAGAGGCACTTCTGCCAGCAGCTGACCACCTTGGGGCTGAATGATTTTCCTCCTTCAGAGCTGGAGCTGTGGTGACTGCAAACAAGCCGTGCCATGTGGGTCTGCTTCTTAATCACAGCCGACTCCTCGGGTTTCCAGTGTGACTACTCATAAGTTCAACACTCATGTCTGAAACACATGCTGCTGCATCTTTGTGTGGGGAAAAAAAAACCACATTCCTGTTGGCAAGCTCTGCAGGAGTGCTTCTAAAGAACAAATATCAAAGTGTGACAACCAGGGCTGATTACAAATAGCAGGAACATTTGCAGAGCACTGCTCTGCAGAGCTGGCGGCCCCCACGCCAGAGGCTTTCCCCAGCTGCCCTCCAAGCGGAGCCCAGGGGCTCCCCGGGGATGGTCTTACTCTCTGCATTGCTGCCCCAGCACCACCAGAGCCAGGGAAAATACCTTCAATGTGTGAGGAGGAATCTACCCTCCCCTGATGACAAGGGGCAATGAAATGAATCATAGAATTATCAGGGTTGGAAGGGACCTCAAGGCTCAGCCAGTTCCAACCCCCTGCCATGGGCAGGGACACCTCATGCTACAGCAGGTTCCTCATAGCCATATCCAGCCTGACCTTCAAAGCCTCTAGGGATGAGGCTCCTACCACCTCCCTGAGCAATGGTTTGACTAGACTAAACTAGAGCAGGGGAGATTTAGATTGGACATGAGGAAGAAATTCTTTGCAGCAAGGGTAGTGAGACACTGAAACTGGTTGCCCAGGGGTGATAGGACAAGGGGCAATGGATACACACTACAGCATAGGAGGTTCCACCTCAACAGGAAGAGGAACTTCTTCACTGTGAGGCTCACAGAGCCCTGGAGCAGGCTGCCCAGAGAGGTTGTGGAGTCTCCTTCTCTGGAGCCTTTCCAGCCCTGTCTGGATGTGTTCCTGTGTGACCTGTGCTGGGTTCTCTGGTCCTGCTCTGGCAGGAGGGTTGGACTCGATGATCTTCACAGGTCCCTTCCAACCTCTAACATCCTGTGAGCCTGTGATCCTGTGCCCAGGCTGGATGAGGCTCTCACAGAATCATAGAATCATTCAGGTTGGAAAAGACCCCTGGGATCGTTACGACCAACTATTAGCTCTGCTCCACAAAGTTCACTTCTAAACCATATTCCTAAGCACCACATCTAAATTACTTTGAAACACATCTGGGGATGGTGAGCAACCTGGTCTAGTGGGAGGTGTCCCTGCCCATGGCAGGGGGCTTGGAATCATAGAATCAACAAGGTTGGAAAAGACCTCAGAGATCATCAAGCCCGACCTGTCACCCAAGACCTCATGACTACTAGACCATGGCACCAGGTGCCACCTCCAATCCCCTCTTGAACACCTCCAGGGACGGTGACTCCATCACCTCCCTGGGCAAGAATTACAGAATCACAGAATGGTTAGGGGTTGGAAGGGAGCTCAGGAGCTCATCCAGTCCAACCCCCTGCCAAAGCAGGATCACCTAGGGCAGGTCACACAGGAATGCATCCAGACAGGTCTTGAAAGCCTCTATTGAAGGAAACAAGATGATCTTTGGGTCCCTCCCAACTCAAGCCATTTTGTGACAGTAAATCCATGCAAGAAGATGAATCCTGAAAGCAGGAGCAGGATTAGGAGGAAAGCTGAAGAATTCAGCTCCTGCTGTAGCTTGCACAAAGGCAGAATGATGGACATGCAGAAGTAATCCTTCTGCTGCCTTTCTCAAGCAGGAATCAGGAGCAGGTTAACCAACCTTTTCATGTCACTGCTGCAGAAGGCACTGTCCCACGCCTGGGCTGCCAATCCCACTCCAAAACACCAGAACAAGTTCTTGCAGCAAAAGCAAAGCCCAACAAAACATCTTCTTGTGACTCCCACACACACACACCCCCAGTGCATTCGCAGGCTGCCTCTCAATGTCTGTGCAAAGTGTGCTGCCTTGGGCATTCTGTCTGCATCCACATCAGCATGTCAGAGATGAACTTGGTCTTCCTTGCATCAGATGGCAGGATGGTTTGTGGGGTTTTATGGAGTCAGACTGAGAGAGCTGGGGCTGTTCAGTCAGGAGAGGAGAAGGTTCCCAGGAGACAGTATTGTGACCTTCCAGTACCTGAAAGGGGCTAGAAGAAAGCTGGGGAGGGACTTCTTAGGGTGTCAGGGAGTAATAGGACTGGGGGAATGGAGCAAAACTAGAAGTGGGGAGATTCAGATTGGATGTCAGGAAGAATTTCTTCTGCTGAGACCACACCTGGAGCTCTGTGTCCACTTCTGGAGCCTCTGTGCCAGGAAGGATCTGGAGGTGCTGGAAGGTGTCCAGAGAAGGGCCACGAGGAGGAGCAGAGGGCTGGAGCTGCTCTGCTCTGGAGACAGCCTGAGAGAGTTGGGGTTGTTCAGTCTGGAGAAGAGAAGGCTCCCAGGAGACCTTCTTGTGGCCTTCCAGTATCTGCAGGGGGCTCCAAGAAAGCTGGGGAGGGACTTTTGAGGGAGTGATGGGACTGGGGGGGATGGAGCAAAACTAGAAATGGGGAGATTGAGATTGGATGTTAGGAAGAAGTTCCCTGTGAGGGTGGTGAGAGACTGGCACAGGTTGCCCAGGGAGGTGGTGGCAGCCTCATGCCTGGAGGTTTTTGCATCCAGGCTGGATGTGGCTGTGAGCAACCTGCTGTAGTGTGAGGTGTCCCTGCCCATGGCAGTGGGGTTGGAACTGGCTGAGCCTTGAGGTCCCTTCCAACCCTGACAGTTCTGTGATTCTGAGTCTGAGGCAAGCTGGAGGATTTCTGGATGTCACCCATAAAGCAGTGATCCAGTAATAGCAGCACAGGCTGCTAGCAGTCAGTGTGCTCAGATATTAAATAAATGCTCCTGGATGATTTTCAGGCTATGCATTGTGCCATCTGTCAGAGCAGCACTGGTAGGTTTTAATTACTCTTTATACTCTGTCTTCTAGCACCTGGATTCATCTTCTCTTTTTTTTTTTTCCCCATCCTGTCTATTATTCATGATGATGATCTGCTAAACAGTGTCTCACTTCTGTGTTCTTCTAATTCCTCCCAACAGCTGGACCAGCAATGTACATGGGAAAGAGTCAGAGGAGTGCAGGATGGGAACACATCTCTCGCTTAGGCGCTTCCTGATGTGGGGGTGGGATTCCATGACCATTTGCACACTCATCTGGGGAGTCATTCCCACACTTGAAGGGATCCCACAGGGAAGCTGGAGTGGGATGTTTCATAAGGGTGTCTAGAGACAGGACAAGGATAGAGAATGCAGAGTACAGAATTAATCGAGTTGGAAAAGACCTTTGAGATCATTGAGTCCAACCCATCACCCAACACCATCTAATCAACTAAGCCATGGCACTGAGTGCCTCATCCAGTCTGGTGTTAAACACCTCCAGTGATGGTGACTCCACCACCTCCCTGGGCAGCCCATTCCAATGGCCAATCTCTCTTTCTGGGAAGAATTTCTCCCTAACATCCAGCCTAAACCTCCAAGGAGGAATGGCTTGAAGCTGAGGGAGAACAGATTAGAGAGAAGGTTAAAGAGTAGGAGAGTAGATTAGAGAGTAGGTTAGAGTGGATTTTAGAAATCAGTTCTTCAGTATGAGGGAGGTGAGACTCTGGAACAGGTTGCCCAGGGAGGTTGGATGAGGCCTTGAGCAGCCAAGTGTAGTTGGAAGGTGTTCCTGCTCACAAAAGGGGGGTTGGAATACATGATGCCTGACATCCCTTCCAGCTTAGGCCTTTCTGTGATGCTGTGATTCTATGAAGACAATTCACCTAGGGAATTACTTAGATAGAATCATGGAACTGTTTAGGCTGCAAAAGGCCTTGAAGACCATGAAGCCAAATCATGTGGCCCAAAACTACCAAATCCATTGCTAGACCCTGTCCCTCAGCACCGCATCTAAGCACGTTTTAAACCCCTCCAGGGATGGGGTCTCCACCACTGTCCTGAGCAGCCTGGGCCAGAGTTTCACAACCCTTTCAGGGAAGAAATGGTTCCTAATGTCCAACCTAAACCTCTCCTGGCACAATTTCAGGCCATTTCTTCTCATCCTATCACTTACTAGGAGACCAACCCCCACTTGACTCCAAACTCCTTTCAGGGAGCTGTAGAGAGCAGTGAGGTCTCCCCTCACCCTCCTCTTCTCCAGGCTCAATGACCCCAGTTGCCTCAGCTGCTCCTCCCCAGCCCTGTTCTCCAGCCCTGTCACCAAATTCTCTGCCCTGCTCTGGACCTGCCCTTCTTGGAGTGAGAGGCCCAAAACTGAACTCAGTATTGGAGCTATGGCTTCCCCAGTGCCAAGTGGGTTAGCGATTTGCAGAGAGAAAATGGATCACAGCACCTTCCCAAAGAGGAAGGAGATCTTGATGCGGAAGAAGAAGCCCTGCTCCGGTAATCCCCCACGCAGCCCCCGCCAGCAGCAAAGCCTCCTGCTTGCTGTCTCCCTCCAACCTGGGTATTTCAGACCAATTTGCTCTTGTCAACTCAGCCATGAGACAGCTACTGGTGGAGGTTTGCAGCTCTGTTATTAAAGTTACTGCCTGTGGGTTGTGAACATCCAGGGATGGCTCTAAAATCATCGCTGAGTTGCGGTGAATAATGTCTTCAAGCTGCACTAAAGCCACCGATGCAGCGAAGCTGTGCTCAGTGGAGTAGCTGGAATGCCACTAGAGGAAGTCCAGCAGGGGTGTGGGATGGGTCAGAGAAGACCTGCCGCTTGCATGTTGAAGCCAGGCAGGATAGCATCACCTCACAGCGACTTCACCATCCCTGGAGGTGTTCAAGAGGGGACTGGATGCAGCACTTGGTGCCATGAGGTCTGTGGTACCAGGTTGGACTTGATGATCTTTGAGGTCTCTTCCAATCTTGGTGATTCTGTGAAAGCAGAGCTCTGAGTTTGAGTATCACAGTATGGTAGGGGTTGGAAGGCTCTGGGGTCATCCAGTCCAACACCCCTGCCATGGGAGTGTCACTTAGAGAAGGTCACACAGGGATGCATCCAGATGGGTTTTGTATGTCTCCAGAGATGGAGACTCCACCACCTCTCACAGTATCACAGTATCACAGTATAACCAAGGTTGGAAGAGACCCCAAGGATCATCAAGTCCAACCTGTCCCAACAGACCTCACAACTAGACCATGGCACCAAGTGCCATGTCCAATCTCCCCTTGAACACTTCCAGGGACGGCGACTCCACCACCTCCCCGGGCAGCACATTCCATACTCTCTGGGCAGCCTGCTCCAGGGCTCTGTCATCCTTAGGTTAAAAAAGTTCCTCCTCATCTTTAGGTGGAGCCTCTGATGTTTCAGTTTGTGCCTGTTAGCCCTTGTCATGTCACTGGGCACCACTGAAAAGAGCCTGGTACCATCCACCTGACACCCACCTTTGAAGTATTGATCAGTATCAATGAGATTCCCCCTCAACATTTTACAGACTCACAGGTTCCACTGGGTATGAAGGGACCCTCAAAGCTCATCCTGTTCAATCCTCTTGCAGTCAACAGGGACACCTCCAACTAGATCAGGCTGCCCAGGGCCACATTGAGTCTGACTTTGATTGTCTTTAGGGATGAGGCTTCAACTACATCCCTGGGTAACCTGTTCCAGTCTTTTCCAGACCAAAAAGCCTCAATTCCCTCAGTCTTTCCTCATGAGAGAGATGCTCCAGGCCCTTCAGCATCTTTGTAGCCCTTTTCTGTACCCTCTCCAGCAAGTTCCTGTCACAGGATCAGAGGCTCACAGGATGTTAGGGGTTGGAAAGGACCTCCAGAGATCTTTAGTCCAACCCCCTGCCAGAGCAGGACCAGAGAATCCAGCTCAGGTCACACAGGAACACATCCAGACAGGGCTGGAAAGGCTCCAGAGAAGGAGACTCCACAACCCCTCTGGGCAGCCTGCTCCAGGGCTCTGTGAACTTCACAGTGACGAAGTTCCTCTTCATGTTGAGGTGGAACCTCCTGTGCTGGAGCTTATATCCATTGCCCCTTGTCCTATCCCAGGGTGCAGCTGAGCAGAGCCTGTCCCCTCCCTCCTGACCCCCAGCCCTCAGATATTTATAAACATTGATTAAATCCCCTCTCAGCCTTCTCTTCTCCAGACTAACCAGCCCCAGGGCTCTCAGCATTTCCTCATAGGGCAGTGCTCCAGTCCCTTCAGCATCCTTGTAACCCTCCCTTGGACTCCCTCCATCAGACCCCTGTCCCTCTTGACCTGGGGAGCCCAAAACTGTCCTTCTTGCCCAAGCCCACCTCCCTACAGGGCTCACAGAACCAAAGTGTGGCCCCACCACCTCTGCAGCGAACTCCCATCTCTCTTCAGCGTGAGCTAAACCAAACCCTCGGCCCCCATGCCCTAGGAGAGAGTGTGTCCACGGAACAATAAAGGCAGGGACCCAAAAGAGGTGGGGAAGAGCCAGGCTGCCAGATCCACTCCCATCCATGATGTGGCACTTCCAATGAGTAATCCCTTGCCAATGCATATGGTGTTTTTGTAGATGTGAAATGTCAGGGAACATAACGTGCTGGTATGTTTAAAAATAAATTGCTGGGACAGCTCAGAAAGAGAGGAAAAAAAAAAAAGAAGAAGAAGAAGAAGAAGAAGAAGAAAGAAGAAGAAAGAAGAAGAAGAAATGAGTGGAGTGGAAGTGCCTCGTGGCGAGTGCCTCTGCTGTGGATTAATCCTGCCGTCCAGCTTGGGCAGAGCTTCCTTCAGGTGTCAAACCAAGCATCCACTCAATAAAACTGGGTGGGTTTTGGGCTGGCTCTCTGAGGAGTGCTGGCTAACCAGGGCAGCCTCTTAATTAGTTTATGCAAATGGCTGTTTTCTTCCCCTCTGTTTAAATGTTAGTGATACCTGTCTGAGCTCCTTAGAGCTAATTGAAGAGCAAGAAAGACGGAGCCACAGGCGGGGCTTTAGGAAAAGCGCAAGCAGGTAGGAGGAAACTCTCAGAATCAGCCCAGAACAGCTGCAAAGTGCACACAGACACAATTCTTTAAGCTCTGCTCAGAGCACAAGCTGCCAAAGTCCCCCCACCATGACCATCAGGGTGTGTTATCTGGAGGCATTGAGACAGCAGCCTGGGCTCCCACCACAGACCTTGCTCTGTGCATAGAGCAGGGAAGAATTGAATCACAGAGTCATAGGATCAAAGTCATAGAATCATAGGATCATAGGATCATAGAATCACAGCATCATAGAATCATAGAATCACAGTCATAGGATCATAGTCACAGAATCATAGGATCATAGAATCACAGCATCATAGAGTCATAGAATCACAGTCATAGGATCATATAGGATCATAGAATCACAGAATCATAGGGATCATCACAGAATCACAGCATCATAGAGTCATAGAATCACAGTCATAGGATCATAGTCACAGAATCATAGGATCATAGAATCACAGAATCACAGCATCATAGAGTCATAGAATCATAGTCACAGAATCATAGGATCATAGAATCGTAGAAACACAGCATCATAGAATCATAGAATCACAGTCATAGGATCATAGTCACAGAATCATAGGATCATAGAATCACAGAATCACAGCATCATAGAGTCATAGAATCACAGTCATAGAATCACAGCATCATAGAATCATAGAGTCATAGAATCATAGAATCACAGCATCATAGAACCATAGATTCATAAAATCATAGAATCATTGAATTGTTTCAGGTGGGGAAGACCTCTAAGTTCATCCAGTCCATCCCTACCATGAAGCTGGTGGAACACTGCAACAGGCTGCCTGGGGGGAGATTGAGGCTTCATCCCTGGAGATATTCAAGGTGAACCTTGACAAGCCTCTGGGTGAGTGGAGGATGTCCCTGCTGACTGCAGAGGGGGTTGGATTGGGTGATCTTTGGAGGTCTCTTCCAACCTAAACCACTCTATGATACTCTAATCAACCTAACACCATCATAACCATCAAACCATGTCCCGAAGTGCCATGTCCACACGTTTCTTGAACACCTCCAGGTGATACCCAGAGGCTGTTTGCAGGAGCTTCAGGCATCAGACATGAGGATCTTATCAATGCATATAAATATCTAAAGGGTGGAAGTCATGAGGATTGGGCTGGGCTCCTTTCAGCTGTGGCCAGTGATAGGACAAGGGGCAGGAGGTACAAGGTAGAGCACAGGAGGCTTCACTTGAATCTCAAGAGAAACCTCTTTAGTTTGAGGGTGATGCAGCCCTGGAACAGGCTGCCTGGAGAGGTTGTGGAGTCTCCTTCTCTGAAGAGTCTCAAAACCCACCTGGACATGTTCCTCTGCAACCTGCTCTAGGCATACCTGTGTTAGCAGGGGAGGCTGGACTGGATGATCTCCAGAGGTCCCCTCCAACCCCTTCCATTCTAAGATTCTATGATTCCACCATTCTATGAACTTGGCAAATCCACCCCCACACCCCCTTTCTCAGCTTCCCCCATGTTTGCCTCATGTCTTCCACCCACAAGCACGTGACCCCCCCCCCCCCAATCAAGAGCTTGCCTTCCAAGTGCAGCTTTGCAGAGTGATGACTCCATCCCTAGAGCTGTGCTGTAAGCTGAGAGATGAACACACAGCAAGGAGCTGTAAGAAGCCATCCAGCTGTTGAAAGCAGGATGGAGAGAAGGGCGGGGTGCCATGGGGATGGGCAGGATGGCACCTGGCACTGGTGCTGTGGTCACTGAAATAATACTGCAAATGGTGCAGATTCCTGCCCCACAGGAAGCAGGGTTAGGGAAATGAGGTAGGAAAGGGCTACAGATACCTACGAGCTCCAGTTACTGCAATGGGAATGGTGTTCCCCACAGCCTGTCTCACTCTGTGTTTATCACAGGATCCCAGCATGGTGGGGTTGGAAGGGAGCTCTGGAGATCATCCAGTCCCAGCCCCCTGCTAAAGCAGCAGCTTGCCCAGCAGCACAACGGCCAAGGGGGTTTGGAAGATCTCCAGAGGAGACCCCACAACCTCTGTGGGCAGCTTGCTCCAGGCCTCCAGCATCCTCACACCAAACAACTTTCTCCTCCTGTTCAGAAGGAACCTCCTGGGTGCCAGTCTGTGCCCGTTGCCCCCGGTGCTGTCCCTGGGCACCACTGGCAAGAGTCTGGCCCCAGCCTCTTGCTCCCCCCACCCCTGGGCTGGGTCCATGCAGGTGGCAAGCTTGCCTCTTTCCCTGGTGGCAGATCCTACAGAGCCAGCCAGCAAACGGCCCAGAGCTTCTTTCCAGGAGTCTGGGAGGATCGTTTGTGTCACAATTTCCTTCAGATCTTTTGCTTCTTATTGGGAGGGGGAAAAAAATACAGCAACAGAAAGTGGTGCTGAGGCAACTGTTTAGTGGTGGCACAGCAGTGGTGGTTACCAGCTGGGCCCAACACCTTGCAAGGTCTCTTCCAACCCATGGTGTTGGTTCTGTGAGTCTGAGCTCTACGCTGGGTGCTTGTGCTGCAGGTTCCTGCGCAGACACCTGATTTAGGTGAAGCTGTAAAGCCTCCAGCACTATTTCTAGAAGGTCTTCTTGGTTTGGTCCATTTTTTTTTCCTTTTTCTTAAGAGAACCACTAGGAAGAGAAAAAAAAAAAAAAAAAAAGAAATCAAATTGCATTCACTGGGAAAATCAAACCCAGCAATGATGACAGCCACCTCCCCTTGGTTGTGCAGAAGAGAAGCAGCCTCAGCCCAGCAGGAGAGCTGAAGGTATAAGGGCGGGAGGCCGGCCCATTACCACTTCTATGGCACAGCGGGATCCCTACCTCTCCTTTGCCTTTTGATGAGTAGAGTAAACAGCAGAGCCTCTTTTCCCAAGGAAAATGTTCTCTGTTTTTTGCAAAGCTGCTCTCCTGCCTCCCCACCAGGGCTCTTCTCTCTAACCCATCTCATCCTTCCCCGGCACCGCTTCAAGGTTCAGCCCAGCTGTTCAGGCTACCCTGGATGGAGATGAAAGTGTGGGTGTAGGTGAGCTTGTCCACCTGCCTCTCTCCACATCACAAATGTCGTAGAATCACGGAGTCATAGAACTGTTGAGGTTGGAAGAGACCTTTGAGACAGAGTCCAGCCTCTCCCCTGGAGCTCCCAGTCCCATCACTGCTGCTAAGCCACTGCCACTAAACCACCTCCCTCAGCACCCCATCTACAGGGCTTTTAAACACCTCCAGGGATGGGGACTCCACCACCTCCCTGGCCAGCATGTTCCAGGGCCTGAGAAGCTTTTCTGGGAAGAAAGGGTGCTACCAGCACCTCCAGACACCTACAGAGGGAATGCAGGATGCTGGTGGCTTAGTCCTGAATACCATCCCAGCCCCTGGGGCTGGCTGCCCAAGCACTTCTCATCTACTTCAGTGCAGACTCATAGATTTATAGGATGAGTTGAGTTGGTTTGGAAGGGACCTCAAGGATCATCCAGTTCCAACCCCCTGCCATGGGCAGGGAAACCTTCCACTAGAGCAGGTTGTCTAACCTGGCCTTGAACACCTCCAGAGAGGGAGCATCCACAACCTCCCTGGGCAACCTGTTCCAGCGTCTCCTCACCCTCACAGTCAAGAATTTCTTCCTCATCTCCAGTCTCAGTCTCCCCTGTTCCAGCTCAAAGCCATTGTCCCTTGTCCTGTCCCTACAAGCCCTTCTCAAAAGTCCCTCCCCAGCTTTCTTGCCCTTCACTTCCAACCCACCCCCAGCGCTGCTGCTGAGCCTTGGCCAGCTGTGTGGAGAGGCCTCAGCACACACAGGAGCCCGAAAGGCGGAGGCAAATTCCTTGTTGGAGCAAAGTGTGAGACTGTGGGAAGCGTCTGGAGCCGTGGAGGCTCCACTGTGACTGGCAGTGAATCGCTAGGTGCCAGCCTGGCAGCCAGCTGCCACCGTCCGTATGGCTCTGCCCACATGCATCCCCTCTGCAGCGCTCCCTCAATGTGCAATATCAACATTGCAGGAGCACAGGATTCTTGGGGTTTTTTTTGCATGTAATTATCCTAAGGTTTATTTGAATAACAAGATGGTTTGGGGTGGGGAGGGGGAAGAGGAGGAGGAAGAGCCCAGCTACCTCTTGCAGATCGTGCGAAGTCTAGCAGCTCTGCCAGCAGAGCTCGGAGATGCCGACAGACAGGGAAGAGCTTGCAGACACACAGCCATGTCTGTGTTTGCTTTGAAGAGGGCTGCTCCAGCAATGTTGCCATTGAGATTCCTCAGCCCCACATCCTAAAATATTCATTGCCACAGCCCAGATTTTCTCTCTCCCGAGGAGGAGAAAGCCAGGCGGAGAGGAGAATCTATCTGGCATCCCCTGGTGGCTTTGCTTCTCCCTGCTGCAATGGGAGAGACAAGTCAGAGAATCATGGAGTTGTTTGGGTTGGAAAAGGCCACTGAGATCATCCAGTCCAACCACCAAACCAACCCCACCATGGCCATCAAACCATGGCCCCAAGTGCCACGGCCACAGGTTTCTTGAACACCTCTGCGGATGGGGACTCCACCACCTCCCTGGGCAGCCTGCTCCAGTCTCTGACTTCTCTTGAAAGAAATAAATTTCTCATAATGTCCAAACTAAACCTCTCCTAAACCTCTCCTGGCACAATTTCAGGCTATTTCCTCTTGTTCTTTCACCTGATACTAGTGAGACGAGACCAACCCCCACCTGGCTCCAACCTCCTTTCACAGGGAGCTGTAGAGAGCAATGAGGCCTCCCCTCAGATGTACAACGAAAGGACCCTCCAGATCTTTGTGGATCATGACCAGACCTCATGGCAGAGAAGAGAGAGTCCTCTTCCAGTTATCTCACCAATATCTGTAGCAAGGAGTTCCAGGGTAAAAGACCAGCTCTGATGAATCCCACAACAAGTTTTCCTTAAGGAGTATCTATACTCCCATTAAGGGCTGCAACAAGGAGCAACACTGTGGGTAGAGTTCTTTAGTGGCACACTTAAGGTCATCTGGGTACCCATAGTGACATCTTAGACAGTTGTGCCATGTCCAGGGGCAAGATGGATGCCCAGTCTTGACCCTGCAGCATGGACCTTCAGCCCTGCCCTTCCTGAGGTCAGCTGTTTTGTTCCAACCCCCACCATGCTCTGCTTGCCTTTTAGAGTCTCATTCAGTTCCTACCCTGGCTGCTGCTACTCAGAGATACCATAGGCTTTAAGTGAGAAAAATGCACACAGCGTAGCCAGCAGGGCCAGGGAGGGGATTCTGCCCCTCTGCTCCACTCTGCTGAGACCACAGCTGCAGCTCTGTGTCCAGTTGTGGAGCCTCTGTGCCAGGAAGGATCTGGAGGTGCTGGAAGATGTCCAGAGAAGGGCCATGAGGATGAGCGGAGGGCTGGAGCTGCTCTGCTCTGGAGACAGCCTGAGAGAGTTGGGGTTGTGCAGTCTGGAAAAGAGAAGACTCTGAGACCTTCTTGTGGCCTTCCAGTGTCTGCAGAGAGCTACAAGAAAGCTGGGGAGGGACTTTTTAGGGTGTCAAGGAGTGATAGGACTGGGGGAAAGGAGCAAAACTAGAAATGGGTAGACTCAGATTGGATGTTAGGAAGAAGTTGTTCCCCATGAGGGTGGTGAGAGCCTGGCACAGGTTGCCCAGGGAGGTGGTGGCAGCCTCATCCCTGGAGGTTTTTAAGGGCAGGCTGGATGTGGCTATGAGCAACCTGCAGGGGGGTTGGAACTGGCTGAGCCTTGAGGTCCCTTCCAACCCTGACAATTCTATGATTCTATGACCTACAACTGCACTACTGAAGTTTTATTCTCCCCCAACATCTCTCTCAAGTCTTGGATACAAAGCAGGGCACAGTGCGTCGAGCGTGGCCCCAAGGCGACCGCAGCTGCTTCCAAATGCCCTTAACCTGGGGACTGGGGTCCAGTTTCAAAGAGCTCAGGCGCTTTACTGTTTGGTGCAGGGACCAACTGAGCCTCAGCCCCGTCAAAAGGCTGAGCTCGGGAGCTGCCCCAGGGGTTGCAAGCCCGGCTGCAAACTGCAAAGTGCAGCTGTTCTTCCCACAAGCACCCCCGCCCCGCCCCACCCCCAGCGATCTGCAGATCAAACCATGCGGTTTGGGTTTGTGTCGGGTGGTTTTGCTTTGGGGGTTGGTTTGGTTCTTTTTGGGGGGTGGGGGGCGTTTTGGTTTGGTTCGGGGTGGGATATTATTTTTGGGGGGGGGCGGCTGTGGGTCAAATTTCGTTAGAGGAAGGCCGGCTGCTTCTAAGGCATTTAACATTTGTCTGTGGTTATTGTCCTGGGTGATTTGCATAATGGATTAGTACAGATTAGCCCCGTATCCGGAGAGTCGCTGGGTTGCTTTGCATGCACCATAGGCGAAGGATTCAGGCTGCAAATGGGATGATCTAATAACGAGCGTAATTGCTGTTTTATAGACTGTAAGTACTGCCGTGTCAGTAGCTTGTCTCTCTCTACAGCGAGGCCATTGTACAAACAGAAATCCCCCAGTCACCAAACAGCTCTTCAGAGGCTGCTCCCTGCAGCAGCTCCAGCGAGGGTCCTCTCGCTGCCGCGGGCGCAGGAGAGATGCTGAGCACATGTGTGATGAGCTACCAGCGCCGCAGCAACTGAGCCAGCCCCTCGCAGCTGCTAGCCTGAGCAGCAGGGCTCCCTCGGTACAAACACTGCTGCTTTCCCCAAGCACCAGTGCGATGGCTGAGAAGGGGAAACTGAGGCAGCAGAACAGGAGGACCCTCTCAAAGTGGAGCATGGGGTATAGGGAGGGTTTTCTTATTGTATCTTCTCCTGCTTTGAACACCTCCAGGTGTTCAAAGACTGATGGCACAGAATCACCGAATCACCAAGGTTGGAAGAGACCTCAAAGATCACCAAGTCTAACCTGTCACCACAGAGCTCATGACTAAACCATGGCACCAAGTGCCACGTCCAGTCCCCTCTTGAACACCTCCAGGGATGGTGACTCCGCCACGATAGATGTTGTGTAATGAATGAAGCACCAAGCCACACAGTTCCTCTCAACACCCCCCCAGCTCTTCCAAAACAAAACATGTCAAATCCTAGAATGACTTAGGTTGGAAGGGACCTCAGAGCTCAGCTCCTCCAAGCTCCCCTCCATGGCCAAGGACACCTCTCAGCTCCACTCAGCTGCTCAAGGCCTGATCCAGCCTGGCCTTCAACAGCTAGACCAGAACCAGTTCTGCTCAGTGCTGGCACTTCCCAGCTCAGGCTCTGCTCAGTCCTGGCACTTGCTGCAGTTCAGGGCAGGTTTGCACAGCCAGGGGCTGCTTCTAGCAGGGAGAAGCTGATGAGAAGAGCTCCTGCCTAAGGCTGGGCTGCAGAAAGGCTCTGCCTGAGACTTGCTCCTCTGCAGACCAAGGGCACTGCCACAGCTTGTGCCTCACCTTGGGGTGCAGGAAGTCAGAGGAGGCAGCTGCAGGGAGGAGCAGCCAGGACAGGTGACCCTCAGCTGCCCCACAAGGGATTGCAGCCCATGGATGGCATCTTCAGAAGCAAGCTGAGGGATCCCAGGATCAAGCCGCTTCTTCCATTGCAGGTGTCCCAGGAGGACTCTCTCTGTTCTGCCTTTGATCCTGATCTGTGTGTTCCTCAACCCAGTTCCAGAATCCAGCTCCTCAATCTGGTTCCTGTCTGCTGCTGAGTCCATCCTGGGACTTGCCCAGTGCCTGCCTCCAGCATCAGTGGTGCCAATGGTGCCATCAGTGCCCTCAAGGGCATTCAAGGGTTCCTTATTGGTTTGTGTCTCTTTTTCTCTGTTTCATTGCATTGTTTTCATTTCCATCCCAGATGGTTTAGTTTCTTCCCCACCCCATCAGTCTCTCCCCTTTCTTCCCTTTCTCTTCCCTTTGAGAAGCAGAGGGGTTCATGGTAGCCAGCCCATTCCCAACCCTTGCCATATACCTATATGCTTTTCACAGCATCACCAAAAGCCAGGGACTGGAAGGAACCTTCAAAGCTCATCCAGTCCAACCCCCCTGCCAGAGCAGGGTCACCTAGAGCAGATCACACAGGTGGGTTTTGAATATCTACAGAGAGGGAGACTCCTCAAGCCCCCTGGGCAGCCTGTTCCAGTGTTCTGTCACCCTCACAGTGAAATAATTCTTCCTCCTGTTTCCATGGAACTTCCTATGCCTCAGCTTCCACCACTGCCCCTTGAGCTGTCATCGGGCATCCCCCAGCAGAGCCTGGCTCCAGCCTCTGGGCACTCACCCTGCACATCTTTATCAACAGCAATGAGGTCACCTCTCAGGCTTCTCTTCTCCCAGCTACAGAGCCCTCAGCTCCCTCAGGCTCTCCTTGGAAGGAAGATGTTCCACTCCATCATTTTTTGTGGCTTTGTGCTGGACTCAGTTCCCAGAGGTCCCTCTTCAACTGAGGGGCCCAGAACTGGACACGATACTCCAGACGTGGCCTCTCCAGGGCAGAGCAGAGGGGGAGGTGAACCTCTCTCAACCTACTAACCACAGCCCTTCTAATACAGCCCAGGATGGCATTGGCCTTCTTGGCCTCAGTTCCCTGAGGGTAAATCCAGGGTGCAACAATTAACTTCTCTCAGGTGTCTCTCGGTGCTGGGCAGCAAACCAGCCTCGCGCTATTAATGCTCCAGGGCCCTTTAGCAGCACAGAGGCTGGCAATCACGACAGCACTCTTGAATCATTCATCATTTTGCACGGGGCCCACTTCTGTAGGTGTCTTGTTTCCTCTGTGTTTGTAATGTTTGAGGACTAAAAATAACAAGGAGCTGCTGTTGCAAATGTGAGCGAGGAATTAAGAGTGGTGGAGAAGCTTTGAGAGGAAAGCCGTGGTGGAGGACATCAGAGCTTTCCCACAGCCGCAGCTACAAACCCAATTAATCCTGGGTTAGGCAAAATGAAAATGTGCAGCTGGAGAGATTCACAGGAAGGCTCTGAAGCTGCTTTAACTTTCCCTCCAAGCAGTATGCAGATAGTGAGGAGAAAAGGCTTTGGAAGACTTTTTCGAGCTCCTTCATGACCACAAACACTGCACCGCTGTGATCCTCCCCACATGGCTGCTTGAGAGCATCACTTGCTTCCCTGTGGTTTAGCCTGTGGAGGGCTCAGTAGAGAAGTGATGCTTTGGGGCATCAGAGCTTCACTCCTGCCGTGGGGCTGTTCCCATCTCTTGGACCAACATTCTGAAGCAGCTTTGAACAGCTAGTGTGGATCACGGAATCATAGAACTGTTGTGGTTGGAAGAGACCTCTAAGACCATCCTGTCCAACAGACAATCCAACACCACCAAGGCAATTAAACCATGTCCTGAAGTGCCATGGCTACTCTTTTCTTGATCACCACCAGGAATGGGGACTCCACCACCTCCCTGGGCAGCCTGTTTCACTCTTTCACCAGAGAAATGTTTCCTAATGTCCAACCTAACCCTCCCCTGGCACAATTTCAGGCCATTCCTTCTTGTCCTATCACCTGATTCTGGGGGAAGAGGCCAACTCCCACATAGCTCCAACCACTTTTCAAGGAGTTGTAGAGAACCAGAAGGTCTCCCCCTCAGCCTCCTTTTCTCCACACTAGACAACCCCAGGTCCCTCAGCTGCTCCTCCCCAGCCCTGTTCTCCAGACCCCTCCCCAGCTTGCTTGCCCTTCTCTGGACCTGCTCCTCAATTCGATGTCTTTCTTGTAGTGAGTGAGGGTCCCCTCCTGCAGATGGGGTTTGGTCTCATTGCTGGAGCTGCCTGGGCTCATTCAGAGGGGAGAGCCATGGAGCTGTGCAGATGGGCTTGGGGGTGGGAGCTGAAGCTGCATGGGGAACATGGCTGTGGCATGCACAGAGGCACCAAAAGCTTCAGGAAATCACAAGCAGGGCAATCTGGAGAGCTGGCAATGGGGCAGACACTTGTAGTGGCATGGGAATGTGGCACAGGGGTGACAATCCTGCTGTAAGGATGCTTTCAAAGATCTACAAGGGCAGCAGGCAGTCAACAGCACCTTGGGGCTGTGAGCAGGGCATCTGCAGGGGAGCATCAGCATGCCCCTCTGTGATCCTGCTCAAGGTCCTGAGATGACCTGAGGTGGTTTGAGAAGGCAAACTCATCACTGACCCAACACCTATGCTCACCAACCCCTCTCACCAGGAAGGGACACATGGCTTGGAGTCAGCCCCAGCCCTTCACTCTCTTCAAAGCACATTT
This sequence comes from Picus viridis, assembly GCA_033816785.1. NCBI lineage: Eukaryota > Metazoa > Chordata > Aves > Piciformes > Picidae > Picus > Picus viridis. The sequence continues at coordinate 2,553,376 of CM066593.1, forward strand.
TGCTGTTTGCTCAGGGCTGGGCTGAGCCACACGGATCCTCCTCCTCCCTGCTCCATGTGGCTGGATCAGAAGGACTGGCCGATCCACCCAGCTGGCAGAGCTGCTGACCTGAAGCCAAGGCCACCCTCCAGCCCCCTTGGGTGCTGGGATAAGCTGAGCTTTCTTTGCAGCAGGTCAGTGCCTGCGTTCCTCCCCGCAGTTCCCAAGCACGCTGCCGTGCCCATCTCCTTCAAGCAGGGGGAGGGGGGGGGGGGGCGCTTGAACTCCTTGCCTAATGATTTCCACGCTGACTTCTCCTCTGAGCCGAGGGGATGGCGGGCGGGGGGGGGGGGGGGCGGGGGAGAAAGGATGAGAAGAATTCACGTCCTGGAAAGTTTCAGCCTCTTCTTTCAGAATTAATTTTGCAAGCTCCTCCTCGGACCCAGCTCTCTGTGGGCTCAGGCATAACAGGGCCAGCGAGAGGAAAGTCATGTTGCTGGTTAAATCTCCAAAGCAAAGGAAAAAAGCATGCACACCCCCCACCCCCACCCCCCCCAAAAAAAAAAGAGATAATCCATTTTAATGAAGGCTCACAATCTGCAGCGAATGTGAAACAATGTTGTCAGCTAAGCTGTTGCATTATTCACTTTTATTTGTACAAGGTCCTTCCATTAATATTTGACTACAAGAGAATGCAATTAAAAATTTTCTACTTGACTAAACCCCTCACCACCGTGTTAGTTAAAGGATAAAAACCTTTCTCACGTCGCCGGAGAGGAGAATTTAGCACACGCCGGGCTCCGGGCACGTGGGTCACCCGCTGGCTCCCGGCGCTTCCCACCCCCAGGTTTTGTTCCCTGCTCCCGTTTCTCTGCGCCTTCTCTTCATCCCTCCCCCCATTACCAGCTCCCCTGCGCTTCCCTTCTCCCTCTCCCTGTCATTTGGAGGATCCCAAAGCAATCATTTCCTTCTGAGCGGAGCCAAAACGAGCTGGGATGCGAGTGTCTGCGTGTGCGTGTGTGTGTCTGTGTGTACAGGGGGTTGAACAGGCAGATGAGAAGCACCCACAGCACCTCTCAGCACCCAGTTCCCAACGAGCTCAGCACCCGGTTCCCAACGAGCTCAGCACCCGGTTCCCAACGAGCTCAGCACCCAGTTCCCAACAATCTCAGTACCCAGTTCCCAGCGAGCTCAGCACCCGGTTCCCAACGAGCTCAGCACCCGGTTCCCAACGAGCTCAGCACCCGGTTCCCAACGAGCTCAGCACCCAGTTCCCAACGACCTCAGCACCCGGTTCCCAACAATCTCAGCACCCGGTTCCCAACGAGCTCAGCACCCAGTTCCCAACGATCTCAGCACCCGGTTCCCAACGAGCTCAGCACCCGGTTCCCAACAATCTCAGCACCCGGTTCCCAACGAGCTCAGCACCCAGTTCCCAACGATCTCAGCACCCGGTTCCCAACGAGCTCAGCACCCGGTTCCCAACAATCTCAGCACCCGGTTCCCAACGAGCTCAGTACCCGGTTCCCAACAATCTCAGCACCCGGTTCCCAACGAGCTCAGTACCCGGTTCCCAACGAGCTCAGCACCCGGTTCCCAACGATCTCAGCACCCGGTTCCCAACGAGCTCAGCACCCGGTTCCCAACGAGCTCAGCACCCGGTTCCCAACGAGCTCAGCACCCGGTTCCCAACGAGCTCAGCACCCGGTTCCCAACGAGCTCAGCACCCAGTTCCCAACAGTCTCAGTACCCAGTTCCCAGCGAGCTCAGCACCCGGTTCCCAACGAGCTCAGCACCCAGTTCCCAACGAGCTCAGCACCCAGTTCCCAACGAGCTCAGTACCCGGTTCCCAACGAGCTCAGCACCCGGTTCCCAACAATCTCAGCACCCGGTTCCCAACGAGCTCAGTACCCGGTTCCCAACGAGCTCAGCACCCGGTTCCCAACAATCTCAGCACCCGGTTCCCAACGAGCTCAGTACCTGGTTCCCAACGAGCTCAGCACCCGGTTCCCAACGAGCTCAGCACCCAGTTCCCAACAATCTCAGCACCCAGTTCCCAACAATCTCAGTACCCAGTTCCCAGCGAGCTCAGCACCCGGTTCCCAACGAGCTCAGCACCCGGTTCCCAACGAGCTCAGCACCCAGTTCCCAACGACCTCAGCATCCGGTTCCCAATGACCTCAGCACCCGGTTCCCAACAATCTCAGCACCCGGTTCCCAACGAGCTCAGCACCCGGTTCCCAACGAGCTCAGCACCCGGTTCCCAACGAGCTCAGTACCCAGTTCCCAACGAGCTCAGTACCCGGTTCCCAACGAGCTCAGCACCCAGTTCCCAACGAGCTCAGTACCCAGTTCCCAACGAGCTCAGCACCCAGTTCCCAACGAGCTCAGTACCCGGTTCCCAACGAGCTCAGCACCCGGTTCCCAACGATCTCAGCACCCGGTTCCCAACGAGCTCGGCACCCGGTTCCCAACGAGCTCAGCACCCGGTTCCCAACGAGCTCGGCACCCGGTTCCCAACGAGCTCAGCACCCGGTTCCCAACGATCTCAGCACCCGGTTCCCAACGAGCTCGGCACCCAGTTCCCAACGAGCTCAGCACCCGGTTCCCAACGAGCTCAGCACCCGGTTCCCAACGATCTCAGCATCCGGTTCCCAACGAGCTCAGCACCCGGTTCCCAACGAGCTCAGCACCCGGTTCCCAACGATCTCAGCACCCAGTTCCCAACGAGCTCGGCACCCGGTTCCCAACGATCTCAGCACCCAGTCCCCAACGATCTCAGCACCCAGTTCCCAACGAGCTCAGCACCCGGTTCCCAACGATCTCAGCACCCAGTTCCCAACGAGCTCAGCACCCAGTTCCCAACGATCTCACAACAAAATCATGGTGGGGCTGTCTCAGGGTGAGACAGAACCACCCCCACCCCCAGCTTGCAGTGGGGCTTTGCCTTTGTGCGCAGGGGTGTTCGCTGGCAGGGAGAGGTGATTCATTATTTACATTTTTGCATGCATGGATGGGCACTGCATTAGTTGTGGTCTCCCAGGGAGGGAGGGGGGAAAAAAAAAACCCACACCAAAAAAAACCCACAAAAAAATCCTTCCAGGATCCTGGAAGACAGTTCAGAGAAGACGTGAGGTCAGCCCGCAGCGTCGTCACCAAAGAGTGGATGTTACAAACAAGGGAATGGAGGAGGGTATGCAAAGCATGGGGTTACATGTTTAAGCTTGAGGCACCCTTTCCCCTTCCAGAGCATCCAAGAACAAAGGGCTGTTGGTGAAAATAGAGGAAGAGAGTTCGGGTGGGCACGGAGTGGCTGTGGTTGGTATGTGGAGCATTCTGCCGCAAGGCACTGATGAACGCCGTGCATGTGTATACAGACTTGGTTGCAGAGAAGAGGGCAAGCCATGTGGAGATGGGTGACAAGCAGTGTCCCCCACGATCTTTGTGAGGATCACTGCTGTTCAATATCTTCATCTATGATATCAACAGGGAGATTGGGGCACCCTCAGCAAGCCTGAGGATGATACCAGGCCGAGTGGTGTGGTTGATAAGACTGAAGGATGGGATGGGTGCCAGCCAGAGAAACCTGGGCAGGCTGGAAACGTGGCTGAGAAGAACCTCATGGGTTCAATAAGGCAACCTAGGCCTGGGCAACCCTTGGTATCAGTCCAGGCTGGGGGATGATGAAATTGAGAGCAGCCCTGCAGAAAAGGCCTTGGGGGTGCTGGTGGATGAGAAGCTCAACAGGAACCAGCAATGGGCGCTGGCAGCACAGAAGGCCAATGGCAGCCCACAAGATCTGCCAGGGGACACAGTGGACTGCCAGCTGTTCTCAGAGGTGATGTATAACCCCAGCACAAGGTCCCCTGTGGGACCATGAAACACTACCCAGGGCCATGGCAACATTTGTAGACCTACGTCTGCCTTCTTTTGGGGCCAAACAGCACCTCCCCACTGGGCAACAATCTGTACCATGGGGTAAGAAGCTGCTAAGTGTTGTCTTCCTCTTCCAGCGATGGACTTTTCCCTGTTTCTGTGACAAACACAGCCCCAGAGCTACATGTCCTCCCCTGAGCTGCTGAGATCCATTGCCGAGGTTGGAACAGCCCAGGTTCACATATCCCGGGGCAGAGGGTCACAGCCACCAACCAGGAGCAATTGCCATCGATAATTAGGGAGCATTCAGCCCTTCCATCCTCTCCTTGATGTCAGCTGGGCTCTTTCCTGGTTGTTAGTAAGGAAATTGGCACTGCTGTCCAGACCTCTCGAAGGAGCTGCTGGCATCATCTGGGGGCTCTTCTGAGCTGCTCCAGCTGCAAGCCTGGAGATCTCACATCCCACAGCTGTTACTGCGAGTAGGGGAATTAGCTCATCTAATGCCAAGCAATCCATCCCTCGAAGACTAAGCACCACCTCAAGCAGGTCCTAGGAGTCTCAGGTTGCACAAACCCCATGCAGAGGAATCTTTGGACCTTAAATGCTTCTGCACTTCGACTCTTCCCTGATAAAACGAGGATTAAGAAGCCCATTCATCTCACAGAGTGTTGTGAAAAATCAGTCCATTAGTTTGCGTCCCATTAACGTTATCTAGGCCAAGGAGATGAATAATTCTGTCCCCAGAAGAAGATTTGTATAGTGAGCAGCATAGAAGACAAGGGACCAAAGCAAACAATCAAGCTGAAGACAGATGCTGAGAAATGGTTGTTTGAGTGGGTGCCATTCATTCCAGCACAGGGCCAGGCTGTGCTGGGCAGGAGCAGGATGTGTTTGTAAGCAGAGGCTCTGCCAAGCACCTGGGATGGAATGTGCCCAATCCTTCACGGAATCAGAGAATGGCTTGGGTTGGAAGGGACTTTAAAGGTCATCCAGTTCCAACCCTTCTGCCACAGGCAGGGACACCTCCCACCAACCCAGGTTGCTCAAGGTCTCATCCAGCCTGTCCTTGAGCATCCACAACCTCCCTGGGCAAACCTGTTCCAGTGTCTCCCCACCCTCACTGGAAAGAATTTCTTCCTCATCTCCAGTCTCTAGCTCCCCTCTTCCAGCTCAAAGCCGTTGTCCCTCATCCTGTCACTCCCAGCCCCTGTCAAAAGTCCTTCCCCAGTTCCCCTGTAGCGCTCCCCCCTTCAGGCACTGGAAGGCTGCTCTGAGATCTCCCCACATTTATTGCCTGTATCCCCCACCTTTGTTCTCTGAAGAGTGTGGCTCCTTCCTTTACCAAAGATTGCATCTGGACATTTAAATGTCAGAGCTCATGAAGAATGCATGAGCATGGAGCTGCCTCCCTCCTCAAACACACAAATCTCTGCTTGAGGAAAGGTGGGTGATGCCAGCTAACTGCAAGGAGTTCTGTCTTTGACCCCTCTGGACCCAAACCTGTGCATCTCAGGCACCCAGACATCACCCACAGCTGTCATAGAATCACAGAATGATAGAATCACAAAATCCCAGATTGATTTGGGTGGGAATGGACCTTCTAAAGCTCATCCAGTCCAATCCCCCAGCAGTCAGCAGGGACATCTGCAACCAGAGCAGGTTGCTCAGAGTCCCAGACAACCTGACCTGGAACAGTTCCAGGGATAGGGCAACTCCCACCTCTCTGGGCAACCTGGGCCAGGCTCTCACCACCCTCAGTGTCAAACATTTGTTCCTTCTCTCCCTCTTTTGGTTTAAATCCTGTCACAACAGGCCTTGGGCTAATGCTCCTCTAGCCATTGTGAGCACCTGAGCACAGAGCCCTCTGCTCTTTGAGGTCCTAGAGGAAGAGGCCCTTTGAGCATTCAGGAGTATCTGCTGCATGGCCAGTGCTGCTTTCCAACACAAATGCAGAGCAGGAGGGGGATTTGAAAGAGGACAAGTGTGTTCAGTGAGGAGGACAGGTTTTCTGATGCCTCTCCTGGTTCTTGAGGAAGCCTTGGTTGCTTTGCACAGCTCCTTGCAGGCTCCCATCAATAATACCAAATGCCAACAAAATCCATGGCTTCAAGGCCTGTTTTTAGAGGTGAAATACTTAGATTTCTTCCTCCCTGTCCTGCATCAGTCTCTAGTCGGGAAGGATTTGGGTTAAAATATCCCATTTTGTTTCCTTTCCCCTCTCAGCTCTGGGAAGAGCTGGAATACATGTAGTCTTCAAGAGCTGGGCTTATGTACTGAGCCTCAGCCAGATTTCAAAGCCTCTGCAGAATGTGTGAGTTCTTTGGGCTTCCAGCCAGAGCTACCAGAGCTTTTCTTCTATCAGAGTTGGTTGAAGTTTGCCTTCAGCACAAGAAGGACGTGGACCTGTTGGAGTGGAGCCAGAGGAGGCAAAAGTGATCCAACCCAGAGGCTGAGAGAGTTGGGCTTCTTCAACCTGGAGAAGAGAAGGTTCCAGGTGGCCTTTCAGTGCTTAAAGAGGCTGATCAGAAAGCTGGGGACAGACTTTTGAGAGTGCTGTGACAGGACAAGGGATCATGGGTTTAAGCTAAAAGATGGAGATTTAGAGTAGAGGGAAGGAAGGAATTTTGGGTGCTGAGGGTGGTGAAACCCTGGCCCAGGTTGCCCAGAGAGGTGGTGTGGATTCCCCATCCCTAGAAACATTCCAGGTCAGGGCTGTGAGTGACCTGCTCTAGTTAAAGGTGTCCCTGAAGGTCAAATGCCTTCAATCCAAACCATTCCATAGTGGTTTGATTCTAAGTAGAGCCTCTGGATATCCAGGAGATAGAAGACAACACGGAAACAGTCACCTCCCCACAACCTGTTCAAGTAATGTGCCCCAGGGCTCCACAGCTGGGCAACCAACCCAACACCCACATTTGAATCTGTGGCTTTAAAAGGTGCACCCAGTGCTGCACCTGGCAGCTTTGGCATTTGGCCTGCTGCACACAACTGTCCCACGAAATGCCTCTTTCTGACCAGCTCCAAGGCGCTCATGAGTAAGACCTGTGACGAGAGAAAGAAATATTTCCCCTTCATTCAAAACCACCTCTGCTTGTCCTTTTAGCAGAGACTGATGTGGGAAAAGCTCAGTGGCAGAGAGGCAGCCTGGAAAAAATTAGAAGTAAATGGAACAGGCAGTGGCTGAACAGGAGCTGGCAACTAATCTTCTCTTCAGCGAGCCCCTCTTGTAATAGGTACTGAGCTGCTTGGGAAGGACTAAAGGTGCTAAAATATGATGTTTATTGAATGATCAAGGAGTAGTGCTCTGGCTGTTCAGGGAGATTTATTCTCCATCTGTGCTTGTTTTTATTCTGCTGGCATGCCTAATAAATATCAAATCTCTTAAACAAAAGCATCTCCATTTGCAAACGCGTTAGCAAGCCTCTGGCATTTCCCAGTGATTCGGCCTCAAACCTCCCCTCCTGGAAGCCCAGGTGTTTATCCTCAACACTTGCTGGGATTTCTCAAGCTGGAACTCTCTCACTCCTCTGCTAGTTGCCTGGAAAAAAAAACAACCAACCACCAACCAAAACCACAAAGATATGTGTGACCAGCAGGATGAGGGAGGGGATTCTCCCTCTCTACTCTGCTCTCCTGAGACCCCATCTGGAGCACTGCATCCGGTTCTGATGCCCCCCAGCACTAGAAGGACGTGGAGCTGCTGGAGAGGGTCCAGAGGAGGCCACAAAGATGATTAGAGGGCTGGAGAAGCTCTCCTATGGGGACAGGCTGGGAGAGTTGGGGCTGTTCAGCTGGAGAAGAGAAGGCTCCAGGGAGAGCTTAGGGCAGCCTTCCAGGACCTGAAGGGGCTCCAGGACAGCTGGGGAAGGACCTTTGATAAGGGCTGGGAATGACAGGGTGAGAGGCAATGGCTTTGAGCTGGAAGAAGGGAGGTTGAGACTAGAGATTAGGAAGAAATTCTTTCCATTGAGGGTGGGGAGACACTGGAACAGGTTGCCCGGGGAGATGTCGAAGGCCAGATTGGTTGAAGCCTTGAGCAACCTGGGCTGGTGGGAGGTGTCCCTGCCCATGGCACGGAGGGCGGAGGGGTGTTGGAACTGGATGATCTTTAAGGTCCTTTCCAATTCAAACCACTCTCTGGTTCCATCATCTATGGTTTGGGTTGTTTTTGGTTTTTTTTTCCATTTATTTTTTTGTTTGTTCTCTTTTCAGCACAAGCACTTCCAGATGCACACACAGATGACTCCCAGTAATCCAGGGAATTTGAGAAAGCAATTTACCAAGTGAAATGTCCACAGCACACGAGCGCAACCCAGGCTTGGAAAACCTTCGCCGTGCAGCTACAGAAGGATTGAAATGAAAATGATTAATAATAATAATAATTTTTTTTTTTTAAATCTAAAAAAAAAAAAAAAAGATAAATCAAAAATCACCAAACCCCAGAGCCCTGTGAGGCAGTGAGCAAAGTTTGGCAACTTCCAAATGCATAACCCGTTGCTACAAGCTGTTCCATGTGGCTCCCCAGAGGGCTGGTCCATAAAGGATAACAACCTTTGCCTGCTGGGAGCTATTAGCTTAAATGGTAGCGGGCTGCTGCAGCGTTTAAGCCTGATTATAATAGTGTCATTGGATTTGGATGTGCTGGGATCCATGCAGATGGATTTCACACCAAAAAAAAAAATGGGAAGAAATTCCACCCAGGAAAGGGAGTTAAAGGGATGTCTCTGCGCGTGGCAAGCGCTGCCTGGCTGCAAGTGCAAACTGAGGCTCACCAGAGAGAAGAGGGGGGGGGGAAAGGAAAGCTAAGCACACAGGAAAATATAAACCCCCAACAGGAAACCTCTAGTAAGTTAGATGAGGTTCAGCTTTGACATGGGGAAGTTAGGAGAAGAAATGTTTCCCACGCTCTGGGATCAGCTGGAGTGGGCTGAGCTGCAGGCTTACAGACTCAGAGAATCATTTTGGTTGGAAGAGACCTTTAAGATCATCGAGTCCAACACGACACTACCAAGTCCACCACTAAACCATGGCCCTCCATGGCTTTTAAACCCCTCCAGGGATGGGGACTCCACCTGGGCAGCCTGGGCCAGGCCTTGACAACCCTTTTGGGGAAGAAATTGTTCTGAATATCCAACCTAAACCTCCACTGGCACAACTTGAGGCCATTTCCTCTTCTCTTGTCTTTTCCTGCCTGGTCCATATTAATGGTCCAAATGCCCTCACCTCTCTGCTTCACTTTTGCATTAAATTCATATTATTTTATTAAGACAGCCCATGGGCACCTGCACATTGCTTAGGTGAGCACATTACATCCTGAACTGTGTCACACATGGTGCTGCACAAAATTTGGCAGGTCTCATAACCCTCCATGCAGGTGTTACCTGCAGGGCAGCACTTCTCCCTTCCCATCATTCCCTGGGATTCAGAGGGCAGACTTCAGGCAAGGAAATCCCATTGGATCAGAGGGCAAACCCTAAACTTCCACGTCTTGAAAGCAAACTGGGAATTTCCACATGGCTAAGGGGCATGACCCAGAAAAGCATCAGTCTTGTACAATTCATTCTTCTGTCTTTGACTGGCAGACATCAGGGCATTTACACACAGTCACAGATTGCATCAGGTTGGAAGGAACCCTCAAAGGTCATCCTGTCCAACCCCCCTGCAGGCAGCAGGGACGCCTCCCAGAGCAGGCTGCCCAGGGCCACACCAAGTCTGATCTTGAATGTCTCCAGGGATGGGACCTCAACCACATCTCTGGGCAACCTGTTCCAGTGTCCCACCAACTTCATTGTGCAGAATTTCCTTCTGATGTCCAACCTAAATTTCCCCTGCTCCAGTTGCAAACCATTGCCCCTAAAACCATTACACACCTCTCTGAGATGCAGCCCATGAAGCTGGGCCACCACAAATGCAGCAGGTGATGCCACAGACAAACCCAGAAGTGCCTGCCACTGAGGCACTGAGCTTTCCAGCAGCTTCTTTGTTTACAGAGGCATTTATAAGCTTCCACTTAATTAAAATAATCACTAACCAGCCTGGCAGCTTAGCAGAAGCAGCCTGCATTCCTCATGTCATTGCAGAGGATCACCTGCTCCCAGTGCCTAAAGCCATTGCCATGGCTCAGTCATGATCTACCAGGGATGTTTTAGCACGAAGGTCTCTCCAGGGAGATCTTAGAGCAGTCTTCCAGGACCTGAAGGTGGCCTACAAGAAAACCAGGGAGGGCTTTTTACCAGGGCTTGTAGTGATAGAGAGACCTTATTGCTGTCTACAACTACCTGAAAGGTGGTTGTAGCCAGCAGGGTCTTCTCCCAGGCAACCAGCACCAGAACAAGAGGACACAGTCTCAAGCTGCACCAGGGGAAGTTTAGGCTGGAGGTGAGGAGAAAGTTCTTCCCAGAGAGAGTTGTTAGCCATTGGAATGGGCTGCCCAGGGAGGTGGTGGAGTCACCGTCCCTGGAGGTGTTCAAGAGGGGACTGGACGTGGCACTTGGTGCCATGGTTTAGTAGTCATGATGTCTTGGGTGACATGGTTTAGTAGTCATGCGGTCTAGGTTGGACTTGATGATCTTTGAGGTCTCTTCCAACCCTATTGATTCTATGATTCTTTGATTCTATGGTAGGATGAGGGTTGATGGCTTTGTGCTGGAAGAGGGGAGATTTAAACAGGAGATTTGGAAGAAATTCTTTGCAGTGAGGGTGGGGAAACACTGCAACAGGCTGCCCAGGGAGGTTGGGGATGCTTCCTCCCTAGAGGTGTTGAAAGCCAGGTTGGATGAAGCCTTGAGCAGGAGGCTTGGAACTAGCTGATCTTTAAGGCCCCTTCCAACCCAAACCAACCCCACCCATCCTCTGATTCTATGACTGTGCTGGAGGGAGAGAAAGGTCAAGCAGGAACCATGACTTCGGACTGCCTGAAACAGTATCACAGTATCACTGAGGTTGGAAGAGACCTCGAAGATCATCAAGTCCAACCTGTCACCACAGACCCCATGACTAGACCATGGCACCAAGTGCCACGTCCAATCCCCTCTTGAACACCTCCAGGGATGGTGACTCCACCACCTCCCTGGGCAGCCCCTTCCAATGGCCAATCACTCTCTCGGTGAAGAACTTTCTCCTCACCTCCAGCCTAAACTTCCCCTGGCACAGCTTGAGACTGTGTCCCCTTGTTCTGGTGCTGGTTGCCTGAGAGAAGAGACCAACCCCTTCATGGCTACAACCACCCTTCAGGTAGTTGTAGAGAGCAATGAGGTCACCCCTGAGCCTCCTCTTCTCCAGGCTAAGCAACCCCAGCTCCCTCATCCTCTCCTCACAGGGCTGTGCTCCAGACCCCTCCCCAGCTTTGTTGCCCTTCTCTGGACACCTTCAAGTGTCTCAATGTCCTTCCTAAACTGAGGGGCCCAAAACTGGACACAGGACTCAAGGTGTGACAATCTGACAGTAATCGGAGCCAGGCTTCAGCATCCCATCAAGTCTCCCTCTTTGCAAAGAGGACACAGAAGGGCACAGTACCCACAACCTGTGCCCAAACACAAGCCAGCAGCCCTCTGTTTTCACCCCCCAACACACACTTACCAGGGCAGTAATTCTTCTTCTACAGCCTCGGCCAGGGTCACCTCCCCAGCTTCAAGAGCTTTAACCCTTTGTTACCTCTCCAAATCTCCACTGCTTGGACAAGCAGGGCCTCATCACCCAATAATCCTTTTTTTTAACATTTCATCAAATCTTTCCTTCCTTCTTAACGCTTAAGGAGAAGGGGAAAAAAAGGAAGGGAAGGGGGGGGGGCGGGGGAAGCACATTCCCTATTTAGAAACATTCCTGTGATGTTTATTGGAAGGGGCTGAAAGAGCTGAGGTTTGAAAATTAGTATCTGGCAAGGAAACAGTGTCCTCAGGGGCCAGAGAACAAGCTGCACTGGGAGGAAAGCGACGGGACCAGCCTTTAAAGGCTGGAAAATTGCAAACCAAGTGTGCTCAGCAGTATTTCCCTTTGTGCACTTCTTTCATTCCTGAGATGAAAATTGGTCAGGACAAAAGCGGCGGCCTGCTACCTGGGACAGGCTGCTCCTTGCTCTCCCTTTCTCCCTGGGAAAAAGGACATGGCTCTTTGAAGGCAAGAAGCTTTCAGCACGAAGCAAATGCCAACGTGACCGTTTTTAATGCAAATGCACCCAGATCTCTCCCTGCTCCTCTAATACCGCCTGGGAAATGTGTGACAGTGCTTTGGCAGGGCTGTCACTCTGCCCTCCCCTGCGCTGTCAGCAGAGGAACAGGGGCCTGTGGTAGCTTCATAGAATCACAGAATCAACCAGGTTGGAAAAGACCTCAGAGATCATCAAGTCCAACCTAGTACCTATCACCTAACACCTCCTGACAACTAAACCATGGCTCCAAGTGCCCCATCCAAGCCTTTTTTGAACACCCCCAGGGATGGGGACTCCACCACCTCCCTGGGCAGCACATTCCAAGGGCCAATTCCTCTTTCTCTGAAGAACTTTCTCCTCACCTCCCGCCTAAACCTCCCCTGGCACAGCTTGTCCTCTTGTTCGGTTGGTGGATGCCTTGGAGAAGAGACCAACCCCCTCCTGGCTACAACCTCCTTTCAGGTAGTTCAGTGGAAATCACAGAATCAACCACGCTGGAAGACACCTCCAAGATCACCAAGTCCAGATAATCACCCAACCCTAACTAATCAACCAGACCATGGCACTAAGTGCCTCATCCAGGCTCTTCTTAAACCCCTCCAGGAATGGTGACTCCACCACCTCCCTGGGCAGCACATTCCCATGGGCAATCTCTGTCTGTGAAGAACTTCTTGCTAAGATCAAGCCTAAACTTCCCCCTGCACAGCTTGAGACTGTGTCCTCTCGTTCTGGTGCTGGTTGCCTGAGAGAAGAGACCAACCCCTTCATGGCTACAACCACCTTTCAGGTAGTTGTAGAGAGCAATGAGGTCTCCCCTGAGCCTCCTCTTCTCCAGACTAAACAACCCCAGCTCCCTCAGCCTCTCCTCACAGGGCTGTGCTCCAGACCCCTCCCCAGCTTTGTTGCCCTTCTCTGGACATGTTCAATGTCCTCAGTGTCATCACAATGTCCTTCTTAAATTGAGGAGCCCAGAACTGGACGCAGTACTTGAGGTTTTACATGATGAGAAAACACCTCCTTCCTTTCCCATCCTCTGATCTCATCTCTACATGATAGCAAGGGCCTCTTCCACCCTGCTCTGAAAGTCTATGGGATTTGCAATCCAGTCACTCAGAGATTTTATTGAGTGGACACAGGTGATGCTGGTGGTGTCACTGTGAGGATGATGTCCATAATGCCCATTGCATGGAGGGCCAGGCACAGAGGCATGTCAGTACTGAGTCCTGTCTTACTCAATCATAGAATCAACAAGGTTAGAAAAGACCTCAAAGATCATCAAGTCCAACCTGTCACCCAGCACCTCATGACCACTAAACCATGGCACTAAACCTCTTGGAAGGTTTGTGGAGAAGGACCTTGAAGTTCTCATGAGCAGTAAGTTACCCCTGGCACAGCAATGTGCCCTTGTGGCCAAGAAGGCCAATGCTCTGTTATGATGCATGAAGAAGAGTGTGGCCAGCAGGACCAGAGGTTCTCCTCCCCCTATACTCTGCCCTGCTGAGGCCCTATCTGGAGTATTGTGTCCACTTTTGGGCTCCCCAGATCATTAGGGCCAGGGATATACTAGAGAGTGTCCAAGGGATGCTGAGGATGATGAAGGGACTGGAACATCTGTCTGAGGAGGAAAGACTGAGAGCCCTGGGGCTGTTTAGCCTGGAAAGGAGAAGGAACAAACTGGTTATATTTACAAATGTTTATTAATGTTTACAAAGATCTGAGGGGTGGGTCCAAGAGGAAAGGGCCAATCTCTTTTCACTGGTGCCCAGTGACAGGGCAAGGGGCAACAGTTGCAAACTGGAGCACAGAAACTTACAGGTGAGGAAAACTTCTTTACTGCGAGGGTGCTGGAGCCCTGGAGCAGGCTGCCCAGAGAGTTTGAGGAGTCTCCTTCTCTGGGCACTTTCAAGACCCATCTGGATCTGTTCCTGTGTGACGTGCCCTAGGTGACTCTCCTTTGGCAGAGGGGTTGGACTTGATGATCTCCAGAGGCCCCTCCCAACCCCCACCCTTCCATGATTCCATATCGTGCACCCGCAATCCCAGGCTCACGCAGCACGCACAGAGTTAACCCCCGCTCCGGCATTCCCGGGGGACTCATGCTTTAGCTGCTCTGGCTCCGGGGGGATGAGGCTGTGACTTTCCCAGCAGTTCTTCCCACACTCTCCCTCCGCCGGGATTCGGCCGAGCCCCGCGCACCGCTCCGTGGAGCATCGTACCGAGCCGCGACCCCGCCCGGCTGCCGCTGCTTGCCGCCCCCGCGGATGGACAAACCCATGGATGGGGAGGCCAACGGTTCCCACAGCCCACGCTGGGGAGCAGGAGGAGGTGCAACCCACCAAATGGAGCCCCTGGGAGCCATCAGTCACATCAAACCACCGCCACCGCCGCTGCTCGCCTCTCCGCTGCTCTCCGCTGCTCTCCACTGGTCCTGGCCGGACTGCGAATGCTGTGCCGGCAGCGGTACCCCAAGCTGTAGCCGGCGCTATACCCCTGAGCCGTACCCCTGGGGGGTCACTGGGATGAACACATGTGCCTTCCAGTGAGACTGCCCACACTCCTGTTCAACATAGCGCCCATCCTCCCCAGAACAGACCCACACCAATCGAACTCCATCCACCCACTTTGCTATCATCTCAGCACCTCTGTGCACTGCTCAGCATCCAGGCACAACTTCTGGTGGCTTTCAGTGCTTAAAGGGCTGATCAGAAAGATGGGGACAGAGTTTTGAGCAGGGCCTGTTGTGACAGGACAAGGTGGGATGGTTTGAACTCAAAGAGCGAGATTGAGAGTGGAGAGAGGGAAGAAATGTTTGACACTGAGGGTGGTGAGAGCCCATCCCAGGTTGCACAGAAGGGGTGGGACATGCCCCCATCCCTAGAACCATTCCAGGGCAGGTTGTTTGGGGCTGTGAGCAACCTGCCTCAGTTGCAGATGTCCCTGCTGACTGCATGGGGGTTGGACTGGATGAGGTTTAAAGGTTCATTCCCACCCAAATCATACTGAAATTCTGTGATCCACAGCACTGCATGCAGGAGCACACAAGTGCAGAGCTGCAGGGGATGGATGCCTCTGGCTGACTGCTCCTCCTCTGACAGACAAATCCCACCTTGGTTAACATCCCATAAACACAACCTCACTCGCAGTCCTGAGCCAAGCATCACCTGTACCACCACATGTGCCACAGCACAGTCGCCCACACAGATGCTGGAGGAGCACAGGAGCTCGTGCACCATCGTTGGTAGCCCAGAGCAGCTTCTGCAAGCTCAGACCTGCACCCTCAGGCTAACTGAAGGTGAATTCAGTGCCCCAGAAATGTCCATACTGACTACAGCTGCAGAGGGAACACTGAGTGTAAGGGTTCAACAAGTGATGATTCAGAGTTTCCCGGTACTTTAGTAGTATTAACTAATTCATACTCATTAATTAGTCCCATCTGACCAGCAGGTGTCTGAGCATGCATGCAGGGCAGGTCATTTCCACCATGTGCCCATACATCACCTTGTCTTTCCCTGTGGAGACAACATTCCCAAAGCAGGAAAGCACTGGGATGAAGAGCAAAGGGCTTGTGAATAGTGTCCACTGCTCAAGCCAACCGGAACAGAGTCACTCCTGTGAGATCATAGAATCAGAGAATTGTTAGGGTTGGAAGGGACTTCAAGGACCATCACAATCCCACAGCTTAAAAAAGGAGCTGAGCTGCATTAGCAGCCTTCCCCATGGGAGTAGGGCACATGAATCATAGAATTGTCAGGATTGGAAGGGACCTCAAGGATCAGCCAGTCCCAACCCCCTGCCATGGCCAGGGACACCTCACACTACAGCAGGTTGCTCACAGCCACATCCAGCCTGGATGCAAAAACCTCCAGGCATGAGGCTGCCACCACCTCCCTGGGCAACCTGTGCCAGTGTCTCACCACCCTCATGGGGAACAACTTCTTCCTAACATCCAATCTCAATCTACCCCTTTCTAGTTTTTGTTCTATCAATGACTCCATTGCAGGCCAGGAACACCCAAGCTGATTTTCCCATCTGATATGCACAGGAGGTGTGAGAGAAGATGGGAGGAGAGCCCCAGTGACTGTTGCCAGCCTCCAGGACACCCAAGCTGATGGGCAGGCAATGGAAACCCACTGGAAGCCCACAGCAGGTGGGGAGCTGCCGAGCTGTAATCCAGCACGCTTGACTATTTAATGCTGCTTATTGCAGCCCTCAATTCTTCCTCTCCCTGCAAGACAAATGTGATCACTGCTCCATATGCTTCACTAGCCTTCCCCAGCAACATTCAATCCACCACTGAGTTTTGCTGGGGGGCAGGATAAGATTGTGCAGATATAATAACTCCATTCATCACCGCCGAGCAGCGGTGGGCAAGCAGCGCTTTGTAAATGACTGGGGAAGTTTGGCAGCTCCCATCCCACCAATCTCCCTGACAGGCAATACCAGAGTGCCCTCCAGCCCTGGAGAGGCACTGCCAGAGGAGCCAGACCCACTGTCACCCAGACATCGTGGTCCTTGTCGCCCCGTGGTGCCTGGATGCACGTGGGAGCTGATCCCATTGCCCAGCCTCTCCTGGGGAAGACATTGACAGCAGCAGGAACAATAAGCCTGGAGGTGCTGCTACCCCCATGAGTGATGATGGTCGGAGGGTGGCTGCTGCAGACAGCCCACCCACAGCTTCTAGAAGGACCTATCTGCAGCATCCAGGAGGCTTGGGGAGCTTTGCATATGGATCCCACTAGGTTGCTGTGCCCTGCTGTGGCTGTTACCCGTGATGGACCTGAGTAGCAAAGGGGTTTGGTGGTCTCCCAGAACACTCACGCACACAGACACACCACAGATGCACACACACAGCCTGGTGCTGCTGCCCCAATGCATCCCCTCCTGATCTCTCCTGCCTGAGGAAGCAGGTCCCACTAGGCACAACAGGAAAGAAAATCACCAGTATTTTTAAAACAAAAGGTGCAGACATACCCAGCAGCTCCAGCTGCATCCCACGCTGCCTCCTGAGCCTCTAACCACCTGAGAAATGCAATCCTGCTGCTGACATGTGCCTTTGATTCAGGAGCTGCATTAGCCCTAATTCCTTGTACTCATATCCTCTGCTGAGCCAGGATCTGTGGGCAGGGAAGCCTGAACCAGCACTGCTAATTTCCATAGGTATCCTTCAACCTCTCTTGCACCCCACACTGGAAACAGCTCTGCAAGCTGGGGCTGTGGGGAAGTGCTCCCCATGTGCTGGGCTCACATGGGGTGGAGAGAAATCACTGGAGGGGCATGACTTGGTGAACTCCTGGGCATGCTGGCTGTTACAGAGTCATGGAATCACAGAACGGTTTGGGTGGGGAGGGACCTTTAAAGCTCATCCAGTCCGACCCCCTGCAGTCAGCAGGGACATCTACAACTAGAGCAGGTTGCTCAGACAACCTGACCTGGAGTGGTTCCAGGGATGAGGCAGTTATCCCCTCTCTGGGCAACCTGAGTCAGGGTCTCACCACCCTCAGTGTCAAACATTTCTTCCTTCTCTCCACTCTGAATCTCCCTCTTTTAGTTTCAAACCATCACCCCTTGTCCCATCACAACAGGCCCTGCTCAAAACTCTGTCCCCAGCTCCTTGAAGCACTGAAAGGCCACCAGAAGGTCTCCCTGCAGCTTTCTCTTCTCCAAGCTGAACAACCCCAACTCCCAGCGTGGCTTCACAGCAGAGGGCTTCCAGTCACCTCTTCTGGACCTGCTCCAACACCCCCAGGCTGAGGAGATTGCCCATTATCTGCTCAATTATTTGCCTGCATCTGTTGGAAGGGTTTTTCTGTGTGTTGGGTTTCCCTTCTAAACCTTTCATTTCCAGAAGGAGAACCCCTTGGAGAACTCCTGCTTCAGTGGGGGGCTTGCTGCTCTCTTGGGCCAGCCTCTGTTAAAGGAAACCCAAAGGGCTGCCACTTCTTTTTTCCCCCTCCCTTTCTTGACACAAAACAGCCTTTCCAGAGGCTTCATGGAAATGGGAGTCAGGCACTGGCTGCCAGGGATGCAAAACAACCCAATCGATTTGGTGTGTTCAGGTTCATTCATTGCACTTCACAGAAGTATTTGGGAGGGTGAAATTCCCTGGGTTGGTTTTCTGCAGCGTCTACAGGCATGTGGGAAGAGGCTGCTCAGGACAACCCTTGATCACTGCATGTTCAGCTGCAGCATTGAGAAACCAAAAGGACCAGGTCCTCACCACTGTTTCCAAGGGGATAAAAAAAACCCAAACTGGAAGCTTCCTCCACAAACATCATCTTCCACAGGAAGGACATTGAGGTGCCCTTGAGTCCTGTGTCCAGTTTTGGGCCCCTCAGTTTAGGAAGGACATTGAGACACTTGAAGGTGTCCAGAGAAGGGCAACAAAGCTGGGGAGGGGTCTGGAGCACAGCCCTGTGAGGAGAGGATGAGGGAGCTGGGGTTGCTTAGCCTGGAGAAGAGGAGGCTCAGGGGTGACCTCATTGCTCTCTACAACTACCTGAAGGGTGGTTGTAGACATGAAGGGTCTCTTCTCTCAGGCAACCAGCACCAGAACAAGGGGACACAGTCTCAAGCTGTGCCAGGGGAAGTTTAGGCTGGAGGTGAGGAGAAAGTTCTTCCCAGAGAGAGCTGTTGGCCGCTGGAATGTGCTGCCCAGGGAGGTGGTGGAGTCCCCATCCCTGGAGGTGTTCAAAAGGGGACTGGATGTGGCACTTGGTGCCATGGTTTAGTCATGAGGTCTGTGGTGACAGGTTGGACTTGATGATCTTCGAGGTCTCTTCCAACCTTGGTGATTCTGTGTTGGAGAGGGTCCAGAGAAGGGCAACAAAGCTGGTGAAGGGTCTTGAAAATAAGTCCTGTGTGGAGCAGCTGAGGGAGCTGGGGTAGTTCAGCCTGGAATAAAAAGAGGCTGAGGGGAGACCTCATTGCTCTCTACAGCTCCCTGAAAGGAGGTTGGAGCCAAGTGGGGCTTGGTCTCTTCTCCCAAGGAACAAGTGATAGGACAACAGGAAATGGCCTCCAGTTGCCCCAGGGGAGGTTTAGTTTGGGTATTAGGAAAAACTTCTTTGCCAAAAGGGTCATCAAGCACTGGAACAACCCAGGGAGGTGGCTGAGGCCCTGTCCCTGGAGATATTCAAGGTCAGATTTGATGTGGTCTGGGGCAGCCTGATCTAGTTGGAGACGTCCCTGCTGAGAGCAGCAGGGGTGGACAAGATGACCTTTGAGGGTCCCTTCCAACCCAGTGCAAACTGTGAACGTGTGAATCTGTGTTGGAGTCACTGTCCCTGGAGGTGTTCAAGAAATCTGTGGACATGCTACCTTGGGGCATAGTTTAGTGGCCATAG
The DNA here is from genome assembly GCA_033816785.1 of Picus viridis. Taxonomy (NCBI): domain Eukaryota; kingdom Metazoa; phylum Chordata; class Aves; order Piciformes; family Picidae; genus Picus; species Picus viridis. Next base: position 2,572,720 of record CM066593.1, read on the forward strand.
GGGTCTTAGTTTGATGGATGGACTTGATCAAACCAAACCAATCCTGTGATGCTGACAGTTGTACACAGGGAGAGGTTACGTTATCAGAGAATCACAAAATGGTTTGGGTTGGAAGGGGCCTTAAAGATCACCCAGTTCCAACCCCTGCATGGGCAGGGACACCTCCCACTAGCCCAGGTTGCTGAAGGCTCCAGCCAGCCAGACTTTGAACACTTGCAGGTAGGGAGACATCCACAATAGCCCTGGGCAACCACCTTCACTGGGAAGAATTTCTTCCAGTGATCTTCAGGTCGTTCCCAACCAGGCAGTTCTACAATTCGGAGGCTCTAAGCCTCCCTCTACAAAACCTGGGGTCTTGTTGCAAGTAAGAATTAATAAATAAGTCATGAAATGACACAAATCATTATCAAAATGCCTTCCAGCCACATATATTCCAACAGAGTAATGAAGCCAGGCAGGCATTGTACTCTGTCAAAGCAAACAACTCACTTTTAGTGTCCCTCCAGCGCTTTCTTCCAAGTAAGAGCTGTATTTACTGCCACCCTGCTATACAGGCACTATATTTACTTATATATGATTATATAGGCACTAGATTTGCTTAGATATTTCCTCCACTTTCCATATTTCAAGGCAAAGGCATCACAGGTGCATTACCTCAGAGGACAGAGAAGAGTCATCCAGAACACGCAAGTTAAGCCAGGTTTAGATCAGTCCTGCAGTGCCCATTCCTCTCATCCTGGGGGCACACAGGATCACAGCATCACAGATCACAGCATCACCGAATGTTAGGGGTTGGAAGGGACCTCAAAAGATCATCCAGGCCAACTCCCCTGCCAGAGCAAGGTCACCCAGGGCAGGTCACACAGGAACACATCCAAGCAGATTTTGGAGTGTCTCCAGAGAAGGAGACTCCACAACCTCTCTGTGTAGCCTGCTCCAGGGCTCTGCCAACCTCACAGTGAAAAAGCTTCTCCTCACGTTCCCATGGAACCTCCTCTGCTCCAGCTTGCCCTCAGTGTCCCTTGTCCTAACACTGAGCAAAGTGTGTCTCTCCTCCTGACACTGCCCTGCACATCTTTATAAACATGAATCAGGTCACCCCTCAGGCTCCTCTATACAATACACCAGGTTGGAAGAGACCTTCAAGATCATCGCATCCAACCCATCAACCAATCCAACCCACCTAAACAACTAGATCATGGCACTAAGTACCCCATCAAGTCTCCTCCTGAACACCTCCAATGGAGGTGACTCCACCACCTCCCCAGGCAGCCCATTCCAATGGGCAATCACTCTCTCTGTATAGAACTTCTTCCTGACATCCAGCCTAAACCTGCCCTGGCGCAGCCTGAGACTGTGTCCTCTTGTTCAGGTACTGGCTGCCTGGGAGAAGAGACCAACCCCCACCTGGCTACAACCTCCTTCAGGTAGTTGTAGAGAGCAAGAAGGTCACCCCTGAGCCTCCTCTTCTCTAGTCTAAACAACCCCAGCTCCCTCAGCCTTTCCTCATAGGGCTTGTGTTCCAAGCTGAAGTGCCCCAGCTCCCTCAGCCTGTCCTCAGCAGGGAAGGTTGTGGAGCAGCACACTTAAGAGTATAGGGACACAGCAAACAGGCCTGTGGCTGGTGTGGTATGGGCAGACTGGGAGGACCAGCTCAACAGCAGGCAGGGCAGGAGCAGCACTCTAGGAAACCCACCCAGGAAATGGCTGTGGGCACAGGACACGTGCAGAGACATCACTTGAGAGCGTGTCCACAAGCAAAGGACATCCTGCAAGCACCCATGGAAAACAGCCACACACAGCAGGATGCAAGGGTCATTGGACTCAGCTTCAAGGACTTTTGGCAGGGTAGCTTTATTCTGAAGAAAGCTTCAGGGGTTTTTTATTGCTTCATGGAGTGTCCTCTCTGCATTTATTGTTTTGCAATAGATGAACATTTTCCCAGAGCCTGTGGTGTCTCCTGAACAGACCAAGGGTTGTTGGGAACATTATTCTCATCCCTGCACTTTTGACTCCTTGAGCAGCTTGTGAACGGTGCCCAGAACAGCTAAGGCATCACAGACTCATGGAATGGTGGGGATTGGAAGGGACCTGTGGAGGTCATGCAGTCCAGCCCTCCTGCCAGAGCAGGTTCACTCACAGTAGGCTGCCAAGGACGGTGTCAGGAGGCTTTTGAATGATTCCAGAAATGGAGACTCCACCACCCCTCTGGCCCACTTCTTCCAGGCTCTACCACCCTTGAAAGTAAAGGAGTGCCTCCTCATGCTCAGATGGAACTTCCCATGCCAAGTTTGCGCCTGTTAGCTGTTTTCCTGTCACTAGGCACCACTGGCACCTACCCCTTAACTATTTCTAAACATTGAGAAAATCCCCCTCAGTCTTCTCCAGGCCAAAGAGCCCCAAGTCCCTCAGCCTTTCTTCTTCAGCCCGATGTTCTAGTCCTTTACTCACCTTGGTAGCCCTTTGCTATACCCTCTCAAGCAGTTCCCTGGCCTTCTTGGTCTGGGGAGCCCAGAAGAGGACACAGTTCTTTTCCCACAGAGCTGCTTCCTAGCAGGTCCCCCCTCACCTGTACTGGTGCAGGAGGTGATTTTTTCCCAGGAGCAGGACCCTACACTTGCCCTGGTTGAACTCCATGAGGGTCCTGTCTGCCCAACTCTGCAGCCTGTCCAGGTCTGACTGAATGGCAGCACAGCCTGAGGGGGTCAGCCACCCCTCCCAGCTCTGTGTCATCAGCAGACTGGCTGAGGGTCCAGCCTGTGCCTTCATCCAGGTCACTGAACAGGACTGGACCCAGTGCTGACCCCTGGGGAACAATACCCATTACAGACTTCAAGTAGAGATTGAAGCAAGGAGAACTGAGCTGGGACAAAAGGAGGGGCCTGAAGATGTCATGAGACCCAAGACCAACCTGGGGGTTGACTCCATTCAGTCTTTGCCATTATCCTTCCCCTCTTCTCTTCCAGATGCAGCCCCCATGGAGCGTTGGGAAGGAGAGAGCTAAGTGCAGAGATCCAGACCACCGTTGGGGTCACAGAATCACACAGAATCAGTCAGGGTTGGAAGGGACCACAAGAACCATCTAGTTCCAACCCCCCTGCCATGGGCAGGGACACCTCACACTAGATCAGGCTGGCCAGAGCCTCATCCAGCCTGGTCTTAAGCACCTCCAGGGATGGGGCCTCAACCACCTCCCTGGACAGCCCATTCCAGGGCTTCACCACTCTCATGGGGAAGAACTTCCTCCTCACGTCCAGCCTGAATCTCCCCACCTCCAACTTCATTCCATTCCCCCTAGTCCTATCACTACCTAATATCCTGAGAAGTCCCTCCCCAGCCTTCTTGTAGGTCCCCTTCAGATACTGGAAGGCCACAATGAGGTCACCTCGGAGCCTTCTCCTCTCCAGACTGAACAGCCCCAACTCTTTCAGTCTGCCCTCCTCTGAGCAGTGAGGAGCAAGATCAGGCTTCTGGAAGGCACAGCCTTGAAACCAGCCACTGAGTGGGGAAACAAACTTGTCTGTCTGATGGAAGAGATGCAAATCTGCCAGGCTGCAGGGACGTTTCCTGCCAGTGTCCTAATGAAGCCCAAGCAAAGACACATTTCTGACTGGGGCTGTGAAAGAGCCATTTGCATAATGTTTGCCTGCAGATTGCTGTGTGTTACGCTGCGGTGGCTTTAGAGGAAGGACAGGCTGTCCTCTTGAAAGTGTCACTGAAAAATGTGCTTCCCTCAGAGACAGAGGGGCAGCATTTGTATGCTCCACTCGGCGGGAAATAAGCAGCCCAGAGGCTGCTCGGTGAGACGCTCCCCAGGTCGCCCTTGTGCCTTGGGACAGCAGGGAGGGTGCAGGAGGCTGCTCACAACCTTTCCCAGTCTGGAAGGAGCCGAGACCACTGTGTCAGGCAGATGCCAGGAGAAGGAGGAGCAGTGAGGAGGGATGTGGTGGCAGGAACAGCTGAAATCAGGAGCCATCAGCCCTAGGAAGAAAATGTTTGGGCCAAGCAGCACCAATGCTTTAGACTCAATGATCTTAAAGGTCTTTCTATGAAAGAGTGGTACAGGCATTGGCACAGGCTGCCCAGGGAGGTGCTGGAGTCACCATCCCTGAAGGTGTTCAAAATACATGGCACTTGGGGCCATGGTTTAATGGCCATGGTGGTGCTGGGTTGAGAGTTGGACTGGATGATCTCAGATCTCTTTCCCAGCCCAAACAATTCCATGGTAATGAAACTGGTATACAAGCCTAGGTGTAGGGCAGGGGAAGCTACCTGCCAGTTATTGGGAGGCAGGAGATGTCAGGAAAAGACCAGGACAGATGAAAAAGGGTGCACAGGTCAGCAAGGTGGATGACCATGCACATGAGGGCTTGGTAGGAAATGATCTTCTGATAGAACTCGACTTAATAAAGCTGGATAAAAGCAGGCAGGATTTATGTGCTTGCTTCAGGGGTGCACCAGACAAGGAGCTAATTACTTGTTGCAACCTGAGGCTTAAAGAAAAAAGGGTGGGCATTAGAAATGCTGCTTTCAGTGGCCTGGCTGCTGCAAGAGAGGGTGGAATAAGCCATGGCAGTACCACCAAACCCATCCTTCCAAGTGAAGGGGATGTGAGCTCAGAGAAACTGGAACCATAGCCAGCCCCCCCCCCCCCCTCGACCTTCTCAGCCTGCAGGAGGGCTCATATTAGTTAAACTTGGACTTCAAGAAAGCTGGGGAGGGAGATTTCAAAAGGGCTTGTTGTGATCAGATGAGGGGGAATGGTTTGAAACTCGGGGAGGGTAGTTTTAGACTGGGAATTAGGCAGAAATTCTTTCCAGAGAGAGTGGGGAGACACTGGACCAGGTTGCCCAGGGAAGGTGTGGATGCCCCAGTCCTGGATGAGTCCCTGGCCAGGCTGGATGAGGCATTGAGCAGCTTGGTCTAGTGGAAGGTTTCCTTGCCTACGGCAGGAGGTTGGAACTGGGTGATCTTTAAGGTGCCTTCCAATCCATTCTGTGATCTTTCCCAGGTTCCAGCAACAGAAGCTGACAGCAGGCACCAAAATGGACTATTTTTTTTTTTATTTTTTTTTTTTTAGTATTATTATTCTACTTTTTAAAGGCTTCTATACTTGGAAGTCTCCTGTTGGACCTCAAAGTGGACTTGTTACTCTGTGCTCCTTAGATGATTTATTAATTACGGGCAGGCAGCGTTACAGCTGAGCTGCAGTTCCCTCAGTCCTGGTGATTTGTGTGAGAGTGGAGGGAGGGGGAAAAAGAAGAACCCACCCAACCTTCAGCATTTGCAGGAACAAACCCCATGTGCAGAGCCAAAAAAAAAAAAAAAAAAAGAATAAAAGAGGAGAGGCAATGTGGTCCTGAAAAGACAAAATACACACCCCAAAATATCTATTCATATATATTTTTATATATATATATATATAGCTTTGGGTGATGTGCATCATGCTTCAGGAGACTGAATCTATTTCTGTGCCTTCACAAATGGCCATGGAAGAGCATTTCAAATGCGTCTCAAAGAATAAGATCCTTTTGTTCCCAGGCACAGACCCACACAGAATGGACTTGGCTGGAAAAAAAAAAAGAAAGGAAGAAATACATAAAATAAGACTTTGAAAGAAGGAGGCAGAAGAAAGTTACCTGAATAACTACTACAGGCTTTGGAGTCTCTCATCTTGTTGTCACGGCAGGAGATACTCCTCTGGTGTGGAGGAAGAGCTCTGGGTTCCCATCTGAGTAAGGATGCAAAGAACAATAATCGAATCTCCTGCAAGCTGTGAATGAAGAGAGGCTTTTGGTACCGTTTTGGAAGCCATTAAGTGCTGAGGATGCTTTATAAAGATGTGTTAATTATGGAGCACTCACTTCTGGCTGGCTGGCTGCTCAGCCATGGAGGATATTTTAGTGCATTCAAGGAGACGGTGAGAGCAGACACAGCAAAAGCTGAATCATTAGGTGGACTTTTATGGTCTTGCTTAAACTTCAAGAGAGTGCCAGGAAGAAAGAGCTGATATTGTTTCTTACTGAGCAAATCAAAGAGATCTTGGCTTTATTTCTCCAGGAGGAGAGCAGGAACATGGTGGTATGAACGCAGAGGCAGAAGTTCTTCACTCTGAGGGTGGTGAGACCCTGGTCCAGCTCGCCCAGAGACGAGGGAGATGCCCCATCCCTGGAAGCATCCCAGGTCAGGTAGTTTGGGGTCTAAGCAACCTGCCCTAGTTGCAGATGTCCCTGCTGACTGCAGGGAGGTTGGAATAGATGAACTTAAAAGGTCCCTTCCAGCCCAACATTTGGACTTGATGATGATCTTAGAGGCCTTGTCCAACTGATTCTGTGATTCTATGATTCTGTGATTCTATGATTCAATGATTCAGTGATTCTGTGGTTCTGTTATTCTGTGCTTGTAAGATTCTTTGACTCTATGATGCTGATTCTGTGATTCTGTGATTCAGTGACTCTATGATTCCATGATTCCATGATTCAATGGTTCTATGATTCTGTTATTCTATGCATCTATGGCACTATGATTCACTGATTCTCTGATTCTATGATTCTGTGATTCTATGATTCAATGATTCTATGATTCTGTTATTCTATGCTTCTATGATTCTAGGACTCTGTGATTCTCTGATTCTATGACACTGATTCTATGATTCAGTGATTCTGTGATTCAGTGATTCTGTGATTCAGTGATTCTATGATTCAGTGATTCTATGCTTCTAAGCATCTACAGTGGTGTTCAGGACAAATATTTAGCATGCTCTTGGTGTTTAGGATGCTCTTGGTGTGAACACCAACACCAAACAGGCTGATGGGAGCAAAATGTTGGGTCAATGACGTTTTTTTGGGTGGTTGTCTCGGTTAATTAACCCCCAGTGGGCTCTGCACCTCACGACAAACCTTGACACCACTGTGTTGGGTGGAGGTTGGGTGCTGAGCCGTGCAGAAGGCAGGCTGGGAAAGGCTGGGGCTAGTCTAGCCTCAGGGTACATCTCTGTGCTCGGGACCTGCTGCTCCAGCTTCATCTGAAGAAACCACTCCAGGTAATGCACCTTTATTTGGTTTGGAGGAATTAAATTTCAATTCCCAAGGAAATTCAATGAAACTGGATAATAGACAGCACAAAGCCCAGGAGCCCAACCTCTGCCTGCCTTCAGACCAGAACAAAAAAATCCATCTTTTCAAGCCACAGGTATTGCAAACTGAAAGCTTCTTCTTCATGTTTATGTTTGTTTCTTTCTTTGGTTTTGTTTGCTTGGGTTTTATTTGGGTTTGGGGTTTTTTTTTTGCTGTTGTTGTCAGAAAGACACCTGGACCAGAGCCAGGTCTTGAAGCAAGCAGGAGGCAGCCTGGCCTGTTGCTCCAAAGTAAGGATTTGGAACACAGAGTTCCTGCAAGACCCCAGAACATGAGATCCAAAGCGAGGATCTTCAGCCCCCTGTTTGTTGAGAACATCAGCAGGAGGAGGACTAAACAAAAACTGTCACAGTTATTTTTCTTCCTGTTGTCATTAGGTGGTTGCAAGTGAAAGCAGAAGAGGCCTTTTTGCAGCAGAGGATATAATACAATCTGTAGGTGTTGAAGGAAGAAAGGGAAAAGAATAAGCAGAAGGGGAGGCAGGGCAGATGAGGGGAAAGTTACATAAAGCTGCAAAGCTGAAGCCATTTTGGGCAATGCAGGTATTTAGGAGACTGAAAAATCATGAAGTCTGGCTGGCCTTGAGCTGCTGTCCTTGGTGGCACCCATCTGATCCATGCCCTGAGATGGAGAGAGGCTACTCGTGGGGTTGTCATGGAGCAGGTATCCACACAGAGCTTAGCCAGGCACCATCAGCAGGTTGGGTTGAGCTTCTGGATCCCAACAGGGGATACCCTGGATAAGTTGGAGAATTGGGTCCATGTGACCCTCATGAGGTTCAAAAAGACCAAGTGCAAGATCCTGCACCTGGGTCAGAGCAATCCCCAGTATCAGTCCAGGCTGGGGATGCAGGGCTGGAGAGCAGCCCTGCAGAGGAGGACTTGGGGGTGCTGGGAGTGAAAAGCTGGACAGGAGCTGGCACCGAGCGCTGCCAGCCCAGCCCCAGCCTGTCCTGGGCTGATCCCCAGCAGTGTGGGCAGCAGGGGCAGGGAGAGGATTCTGCCCTTCTGCTGCACTCTGCTGAGACCCCTCCTGCAGTGCTGGGGCAGCTCTGGAGTCCTCAGCACAGACAGGGACCTGTTGGAGAAAAGCCAAAGGAAGTCACAGTAATGCTGGCAGGACTGGAAGTCCTCTGCTGTCAGACCAGGCTGAGAGAGTTGGGGGTGTTCAGGCTGGAGAAGAGAAGGCTCCAGGGAGACCTTCTGGTGGCCTTTCAGTGCTTCAAGGGCTGATCAGAAAGCTGGGGACAGCCTTTGAGCAGGGCCTGTTGTGATGGGACATGGGGTGATGGCTTGAACTGAAAGAGGGAGATTCAGAATGGAGAGAAGGAAGAAACATTTGACAGTGAGGGTGGTGAGACCCTGGCCCAGCTTGGCCAGCAAGGTTGGAGATGCCACATCCCCTGAACCAGGTGAGGTGCTCTGCAGAACCTGCTCTAGTTGCAGATGTCCCTGCTGATTGCAGGGAGGGTTGGATTAAATGAGCTTTAAAGGTTCCTTTCCACCAAAACCATTCTGTGATTCTACAATGAAAAGGATGAGAGCCTCTGGCAGGTACCTTCAGCCTGTCTGAGCTCCAGAAGCTTCAAAGCAACTGGATCTAGCATAGGGTTTCCAAGTCAGTAGCAAAGCCAAAGGGAAAGGTGAGGGTTCCCTTCCACCTGGGAGAAAGATTCTGAACCCAGAGATGACAACACAGAGCCACAGAATTATCAGGACTGGACCTCAAGGATCATCTAGTTCAACCCGCCTGCCATGGCCAGGGACACCTCACACAGCCACATCCAGCCTGGCCTTAAAAAGCTCCAGGGATGAGGCTTGCACCACCTCCCTGGGCAACCTGTGCCAGTGTCCCACCACCCTCATGGGGAAGAACTTCTTCCTGACAACTAATCTAAATCTCCCCTCCTCTAGCTTGGATCCATTCCTCCAAGTCCTATCACTAGGACAAGGGGACACAGAACAAGGGGACACAGTCTCAAGCTGCACCAGGGGAAGTTTAGGCTCGGGGTGAGGAGAAAGTTCTTCACTTAGAGAGTCATTCACCGTCGGAATGGGCTGCCCAGGGAGGTGGTGGAGTCACCATCCCTGGAGGTGTTCAAGAAGGGATTGAATGTGGCACTTGATGCCATGGTCTAGTCATGGGGTCTGTGGTGACAGGTTGGACTCGATGATCTTCGAGGTCTCTTCCAGCCTTAGTGATACTGTGATACTACCTGAGATCCTAAAAAGTCCCTCCCCAGCTTTCTTGGAGCCCCCTTCAGATATTGGAAGGCCACAAGAAGGTCTCCTCAGAGCCTTCTCTTCTCCAAACTGAACAACCCCAACTCTCTCAGCCTCTCCTCATAGGAGAGGAGCTCCAGCCCTCAGCAGCAGCTGCAGGGTGGGACAAGTCCTGCTGCCCCTCAGGTGCTCCTCAGCAGGGATGTGTGACACCAGGCAGCGGGACAAGCATTGTCAGAGCCTTCCCAGCAGGGAGCATCAGGCAGGAGAGGGTAGTGGGAGCCGCTCCCCACAGCCGGGGTTGGGCATTAGGGCAGCAGCGGAGATAAAAGCAGGAGTAAAAGCAGAGCAGCGCCGAGCGCGGCTGAGCCGCGGGGCAGAAGGGAAAAGCACCACGCAAGAAATTGATTCCATTAAAAAGTAATCTCAAATTTAATAAAAGTTATGATTTGATTATAGCTGTAGAACTGGAGGGCAGAGAGAGAGCTGGGGTGGGGGTGGGGGGAGGCACTGGGGAGGGGGAGAGCGGCTCTCAAGTCTGGCCAAGGCTCCAGAATGGTTCTCCCAGCCCTGAGCCCGGGCTCACAGCCTGCCTGCCTGCCTCCTGCCTGGCTCATCCCCGAGGACCTCTGCTCCTGCATCCATCCCTGTCCAAGCTGCCCATGCTGAGCTACTCCATCCCCACCATGGGACTCACGCGTGGAAGGATGGCACAGCTGGGCTGGAAGGGGAGAAACATGAGGGAGCTCATCCAAATAAAGGCAAGGTTAATGAAACCAATTCCTCAGCATGCTTGCATGAAGGCTGAGAAGCCCTTCTGCATCCCAGAAGATGCTTTGGCATTTCTGAAGCCTGCTGGCACTGCTCTTCTCTGCAAACCCACCTGCTCTACTCCAACCCAGCTCCTCCAGGCAAGGCAGCAGGCCCTGCCTCCCCTCTCTAGGTTCCCTCTGTGCACTGTGACAGGGATAGGCTGACTCAGTGGTTTGGGACAGGACAAATACAGCAGAGAACAGCATTAACCAGGTTTGAAAAGACATTGAAGATCATCAAATCCAGCCCATCACCCAACACCCTCAAATCAACTAAACCATGACACTGAGTGCCTCATCCAGTCTTATTTTAAACTCTTCCAGTGATGGTGACTCCACCACCTCCCTGGGCAGCCCATTCCAATGGCCAATCTCTCTTTCTAGGAAGAATTGCTTCCTAGCATCCAGCATAAACCTGCCCTGGTGCAGCTTGTCACTGTGTCCTTTTGTTCTGTCACTGTTGCCTGGGAGAAGAGACCACCCCCACCTGGCCACAACCTCCCTTCAGGTAATTGTAGATGGCAATAAGGTCTCCCCTGAGCCTCCTCTTCTCCAGGCTAAACAACCAATCAGGGATCTGTCCACACCAGGACCAGCAGATGCTGAGCTGAATCAGGTGGCTGCTGACAGAGCCCAAATGCCAGGGAGGAGCTGATGAGGCTGATATTTTGAGTGTGCTCAGCTGTGACACATCTGCAGCCTGTAAAAGCTTGTCCTTGCCTCTGAGAGCTGCTTGGTTCTCTTTCTTTTAGTTCTAGTGGAGAGACAGCTTCCGGTCACAGTGTGTGCTCTCTGGGCAAGCTGAAGCCACCCTTGGGGGCATGGCTGGGAGGGATGTGTTAAGGTAACACCAGCAGAAGGACTGGTGTGGGGATGGGTGGGTGGCAGCCTGATGTTCATCCAGACCTCACACTGCTACATGGTTCTTTCCCTTCATTTTAGCTGGAGGATGAATGAGCATGGTCCTGGGTAGGAGGAGAGGAGGACCAGGGTGGGGAGATTCTGTTTTGGTCATGTTGGTGTTGAGCACAACTGGTGGTGAAGGAAAACAGAGAGGAGCTTGCTTCTTCCCAGAGAGGCTTCTCTTGTATCTGCTCTCTTAGATACCCCAGACCTCTGATTCTGCTCTGCAAAATAAACATACACAAACTGTTTGGCAGGTTAGAGTAACCCAAAACCCCAACAGGGTCTAAAAAGAGCAACCACTCAGTCTGTGAGTTAGTATCTGTACGGCCATCATTTGTGTCCTCTGCTAAGCCACTGCCCCGAAGCCAAGTCTCTCAGTTTGACATCCACAGGACTTTTCAATACCTCTAGGGGTAGTGACTGCACCACCTCCCTCAGGCAGCCTGTGCCAGTGCTTGAGAACTCACTCTAGGAAGAAATTTTCCCTAATATCCAACCTGAACCTCCCCTGCCAGAGCCTGAGGCCATTTCCTCTTGTTACTTCTTCCACGTGAGAAGAGCCTGAGCCCCACTCAGCTCCAGCTTCATTTCAGGCAGTTGTGGAGGGCAATAAGGTCTCCTCTCAGCCTCCTTTTCTGAACACTTAACAATCCCAGCTGTCTCAACCATTCCTCACAGGAGTTGTGCTTTGGACCCTTCACCAGTTTGGTTGACCTTCTCTGAACCCACTCCAGCACCTCAAAGTCTTTCTTGGAGTGAGTGGCCCAAAACTGAACCCAATATTTGAGGTGTGGCCTCACCAGTGCCAAGTAGAGGTGGACCTTTGAAGTTGAGCTATTACCCCAAAATCACAGAACACCAGAGGTTGGAAGGGACCTCCAGAGATGGAGTCCAACCCCCCTGCCAAAGCAGCATCACCCAGGGTAGTCTGCACAGGAGTGCATCCGGGGTGGGGCTGGAAAGGCTCCAGAAAAGGAGACTCCACAACTTCTCTGGGCAGCCTGCTCCAGGGCTCTGTCACCCTCACCGTAAAGAAGTTTCTCCTCATGTTGAGGTGAAACCTTCTCTGTTCAGGTCTGCCCTCTACAACTACCTGAAAGGTGGTTGTAGACAGGAAGGGGTTGGTCTCTTCTCCCAGGCAACCAGCACCAGAACAAGAGGGGACAGTCTCAAGCTGTGCCAGGGGAGGTTTGGACTCGAGGTGAGGAAAAAGTTCTTCACTGAGCGAGTCATTCGTCATTGGAATGGGCTGCCCAGGGAGGTGGTGGAGTCGCCGTCCCTGGAGGTGTTCAAGGGGAGATTGGACGTGGCACTTGGTGCCATGGTCTAGTTGTGAGGTCTGTTGGGACAGGTTGGACTTGATGATCCTTGGGGTCTCTTCCAATCTTGGTTATACTGTGATACTGTGATACTGTGATCTGCATCCATTCGTCCTTGTCTCATTCCTGTGCACCACCCAACAGAGCCTGGCCCCCTCCCCTTGGCCCCCTCCCCTTGCCCCCCACCCCTCAGCTATTGATAGGCATTGATCAGATCCCTCTCAGCCTTCTCCTCTCCACACTAAACAGCCCCAGGGCTCTCAGTCTCTCTTCACAGGGGAGATGCTCAAGTCCCCAAATCCTCCTCCTGGCTCTCCCTTGGACTCTCTCCAGCAGAGAGAGTCTCTCTTGACCTGGGGAGCCCAGAGCTGGACCCAGGATTGCAGCTGTGGTCTCAGCAGAGCAGAGGGGAGCAGAACCTCCCCAGCCCTGCTGGCCACACTTCTCTTGCTGCACCCCAGGACCCCATTGTCTCTCTTGGCCACCAGGACACTTTGCTGTCCCATGCAGACCTTGCTGCCCACCAGCACCCCAAGCTCTTTCTCCATGGAGCTGCTCTCCAGCAGGGCAGCCTCTAACCTGCCCTGGTGCCTGTTGCTGTTCCTCCCCAGCTGCAGGGCCTTGCCCTCGGGGCGGTTAGGGCAGCACAGAAGAGAAGAAGGGAATAACCTGTGAGGACTAAAAGAAATTTTGACATTGGGAATTAAAAAGGAGTCTAAAGTTGCTCTGAAGCCGAAGTGGGCACAGTGAGATTGATAGCAGCCTCACTGAAGAGTCAGATGCGTTCCCCAAATATTTCTGCTGGGTAATTAAAAAGGAAAAACTCAACTAAAATCAACAAAAAGAAGAAACCCCCCAAACCCAACAGGAATTGCACAGTGCAAGTTTACAGAACTAATGAGGTATTTTTCATTCTAAACAGTAACTGTGGTGGTTATTAAATTGTATTATTGAGTCAAATGCATTCAAATTAGAGATGCTGTGCAATGGGCTTCCAAGTGGGCTTTGGAGAAACTCCTGGGGAACTTTGTGGCTTAATCATAGGGAATGTGGTAATGTGAAAGACTCAGAAAGCTTCAGAGGATGGGAGGGGGGTGGGGAGGGGGGAGAAGGGAACACTGAGCCGACACAAATAAAGGGAGGAAAAGTTATTCTGCTGAGCACTGATCCTGCAGGAAATAGCGGGACAGCTGGTAAAAAGATCCAGCTAATAATTAAATGAGAATAAAACCTTATGTGAATAGAATATTGTGGCTGCTCAGCAGGCTTTTCAGAGTGCTCTTGGTGAGGGGTTGTGAGTCAGTGAGGGGAACCACTGGAGTGCTTTTCTTGAGTCATGTGGACAGCAATGTGGCCAAAAAGGCCAATGGTTTCCTAGGGTTCATGGAGAAGACCGTGGCTAACAGGACAAGGGAGGTTCTCCTCCCCTTCTATTTTGCCCTGGTGATACCACACCTGGAGTATTTGGTCCAGTTCTGGGCTCCCCACTTCAAGAGGGATGTGCTGGGGAGAGTCCAACAGAGGCTATGAGGATGATGAAGGGACTGGAACATCTATGTGATGAGGAAAGGCTGAGAGACCTGGGGCTGTTTAGTCTGGAGAAGAAAGGGCTGAGAGGGGAACTTATGAATGTTCACAAACATCTGAAGGGTGGGTGGCAAGAAGCAGGGGCCAGGCTCTTTTCAGGGATGAGAGGTAATGGACACAAGCTGCAACACAGCAAATCCCACCTCAACAGGAGGAGAAAATTGTTTTCTGTGAGGACCACAGAATCACCAAGGTTGGAAGAGACCTCAAAGATCATCAAGTCCAACCTGTCACCACAGACCTCATGACTAAGCCATGGTACCAAGTGCCACGTCCAAAGATGCTGGAGGCCTGGAGCAGGCTGCCCAGAGATGTTGTGGAGTCTCCTCTGGAGACTTTCAAAACACATCTGGATGGGTTCCTATGTGACCTGCCCTAGGTGACCCTGCTTTGCAAGGGGTGTTGGACTTGCTGAGCTCTGGAGGTCCCTTCCAGCCCCTACCATTGTGTCATTCCATGTGCATTGCTGTGCAGCCGGTGAAACAGGAGGATGAAGGACTGCATGGGGCCACCCTGAGCTCAGGCAGCTCTGAAATGGAAATTAAATCCAGAGGCACAGAAGAAACATCCTGGAGCTTCAAAAGCTACAGATAATCCTCCAGCATACTTTAATGTACTTAATTCCAGGTCTAAAATCCCAAATACTGCACAGAAACAGTGTGGCAGGGGTAGAAAGAGGAGAGGCTGTGAGTGCTCAGTGTCGTGGGCTCCTGCAGCAGTGTGCTATGTGCCCAGAGGCAAAAAGGCCACCTGGCTTTTGATGGTGTGATGCCATGTTGCAGAGGAAGGTGAAAAACATTAAGGCACCCCTGTGATCCTTTATTTAAAGAGCATCTTCTTGATCCCAGACCTGGTGCTCGGCTTAATCCTGGGCATGCCAGCAAGATGCAGCTCCCCATGCAAAATCCACCTTTACCTGTGGCTGTTTGCTGATGCCACAGAAGGGGAAAAACAACACCCAAAGTGCAGTCCCCAGACAACCAAACAAGAGAAGAGCAGCCCCAAAGAAACAGGCAAATAAACAAACAAAAAGAACCCCAACAACTAAACAACAAAAAGGCCCAAAGGAACAAACCACCAAAGAGCAGAGCAGCCCCAAACAAACAAAAAGGCAGAAAATAAACCCTCAGATCCCCACAACCAAACAAAAGAAGCCCCAGCTCAAAACCCAACTCAGGAATCAAGTGGCAGAAATGGTAATTCTTCCTGACCCCCATGTACAGAGGATTAGCCAGCATGGTGGGACTTCTGGAGATCATCCAGTCCAAGCCCCTGCTAAGCAGGGCACTCACAGCAGCTTGCCCAGGAACACAATGGCTGGGGGGAGGTGGGGTTGGAAGCTCTCCACAGCCTCCCTGGGCAGCTTCCTCAAGGCCTCCAGCCCCCCTCACACCAAGCAACTTTCTCCTCCCCTTTAGATGGAACCTCCTGGCTTCCAGTCTGTGCCCATTGCTCCTTGTGCTGTCCCTGGGCACCGCTGACAAGAGTCTGCCCACCACAGGTTCTTTAGCTCTTGCTGAGCATTGCTCAGATTGCTTCTTGGGCTGCTCTTCTCCAGGCTCAGCAGCCCCAGGGCTCTCAGCCTTTCCTCCTCACAGAGATTCTCCAGGCCCCTCAGCATCTGGAGAGCCCAGAACTGGACCTAGTACTCCAGGTGTGGCCTCACTAGGACAGAGCTCATCAGGTCCAACCCCCTGCCAAAGCAGGATCACCGGGGCAGGTCACACAGGAACATATCCAGACAGGTTTTGAATGTGTCCAGAGGAGGCAGCCTGCTCCAGGGCTCCAGCACCCTCACCATAGAGAAGCTTCTCCTCGTGTTGAGGTGGTGTTCTTAGTGGGAGGCAGGATGACTCAGCTGGTGTCATGGTTGGTTCTACCAAGAAACCAGAAAGAGGAACTCAAAGATCTCATTGCTGTGTTTTGGGAGAGGAGCAGCTGGTTGCTGCCTGTCCCTCATCCCTTCTTCTTTCCTTTCTTGCTCTGCAGAGCTGTCTGACTCACCACTGCTGAGTGGGAAAGTGAAGTTTGCTGTGAACCCAGGCAGCTCAATTTTTAGATTTGGATCAGGACCTGGTTCATCAGGAAGGCTGGAAGGCAGAGCTGGCCCATGGGTGCAAAGTGGGGGTGATAGCTGATGGGTCTGAGGAGACCTTACTGTGGCCTTCCAGGATCTGCAGGGGGCTCCAAGAAAGCTGGGGAGGGACTTTTTAGGGGGTCAGGGAGGGATAGGACTGGAGGGGATGGAGCACAACTAGAAGTGGGGAGATTCAGATTGGATGTTAGGAAGAAGTTGTTTCCCATGAGGGTGGTGAGAGACTGGCACAGGTTGCCCAGGGAGGTGGTGGCAGCCTCATGCCTGGAGGTGTTTGCAGCCAGGCTGGATGTGGCTGTGAGCAACCTGCTGTAGTGTGAGGTGTCCCTGGCCATGGCAGGGGGGTTGGAACTGGCTGCTCCTCGAGGTCCCTTCCAACCCTGACAGTTCTATGATTCCTGTGCCCTTCTCCCAGTTTCTCCATGCACTGTGCCAGCTCTGCTGCAGGCAGGAGCCATGGGGAAGGCTGCTAAAGCAGCTCAGCTCCTTTCTTAAGCTGTGGGATTGTGAGGTTTTGGCGTCACGTCAACTCTCCTTGAGCTGCCTCCCAAGGAGAGGCCTTTTCTCCGTGGTTTGTTTCTTCAAGTGTGGTGTTTTCCTCAGACAGTTGGTGTCCTGGTGTTCTCAGAGATGTGAAATGGGTCCTTGGGAGGCTTTTCAGCAAATGCTTGTCTGGATGCATTTGCACTTTTATTCTTCTGGCTTGTAGCTGAGTCATTGAAACTGCAAACCGTGGTCTCACACACAAAATAACACAACTGTGTGCTTCTGTGGTTTTGTTTTCATCTGTGCAGACTGCCTGGTGCAGAGCTGGCTGTGCCACTCTCTGCATCAAGTGACAGCCCATAATAACTACGAATCCTGCGATTGCTTGAGCCCTGGCAGCATGAGAGAGCTCAGAGACAAGCAGGAGAGCAAAGCCTCAGCTTGCCAACGTCTGGCTGGTCCAGCAATTGGAGCAGGTTGCCCAGGGAGGTGGTAGAAGCCTCATCCCTTTAGGTTTTTAAGGCTTCCAGTGGGTTTGCGTTGCCTGCCCATCAGCCTGGGTGTCCTGGAGGCTGGCAACAGTCACTGGGGCTCTCCTCCCATCTTCTCTCACACCTCCTGTGCATATCAGATGGGAAAATCAGCTTGGGTGTTCCTGATCTGCAATGGAGTCATTAATGGAGCAAAACTGCAAATGGGTAGATTCAGATTGGACGTCAGGAAGTTGTTCCCCATGAGGGTGGTGAGAGCCTGGCACAGGCTGCCCAGGGAGGTGGTGGCAGCCTCACCCCTGGAGGTGTTTGCAGCCAGGCTGGATGTGGCTGTGAGCAACCTGCTGCAGTGTGAGGTGTCCCTGCCCATGGCAGGGGGGTTGGGACTGGCTGATCCTTGAGGTCCCTTCCGACCCTGACAATTCTGTGATTCTGTAATTAGGCTCCACCTTCCTACTAGTCAAAATTAAGCTGGGTTGTTACTAAGCAAGACACAAGTTTGTCCTCAGGGGAAAAAAATCAAAGGGCTTCTAGAGACAGCAGCAGGTTGGCTCTTGCAGAAGAGCTCTTCCTCAGTGTCTCCAAAGAGGCACAGGGACCTTTGTGGACCTCCTAGTGGTTTAGGTCCAGGTCAGGCAGATGTGAGTTGAAGCAGTTCCTCCTCGTGGTACAAACTTCATCCAGGGAGTGTTTCAGAGAAGCTTTTTGGAGAGCTGTTTCTCACCACACCTATTCTGCTTAGATCTTTGAGGGAATGACCATTACTGGTTGCTGCACTGGGGCCTCTAAGGACAAGTGGGAGAGCTGAAATGTAGATGTGCAAGTTGAAAATGTCTTTGGGCAAGTGACAGTTAAATCTTGGCATATCCCCAAAGTGTAGACAGCAGAATGTGTTGTACAGCAGAGGGCTGGAGAACCTCTGCTATGGGGACAGGCTGGAAGAGTTGGGGCTGCTCAGCCTGGAGAAGAGAAGGCTCCAGGAAGACCTTAGAGCAGCCTTCCAGCACCTGCAGAGAGCTACAGGAGACCTGGGGAGGAACTTTTGACAAGGGCTGGGAGTGACAGGATGAGAGGGAATGGGTTGAAGCTTGAGGAGGGCAGATCAAGGCTGGAGAGTAGGAATAAATTCTTTCCAGTGAGAGTGGAGAGACACTGGCACAGGTTGCTCAGGGAGGTTGTGGATGCCTCCTTCCTAGAGGTGTTTAAGGCCAGGCTGGATGAACAACCTGGGCTGGTGGGGGTGTCCCTGCCCATGGCAGTGGGGTCAGAGCTGGATGATCTTTAAGGTGCCTTCCAACCTAAACCACTCTATGAATCAGAAGGTGGTTGAGATGTGAATAACCCCAGGGTGCCAGGACTGGTGCTGCTGTTCTGGCTTCAGCCTCTAGTGATGGTCTACAAACATGGATCAGAATCTTCCACCTTGCTACGTCATCTTTCAGCATGATTTAATGAGGTAAAAAATAGCTGAGCTGAGAGCAAGTTTAGCTTCCTAGGCGAAATCTGATGCATATTTTCCAATGATTTATGTGAAGCATGGTCTTGCTGGCTTGATGGTTGGACTCCACAATCTTGAAGGCCCAGCTGAAACAGTTCTGTGATCCCATCAGCAGTCCCACATTTTGCTGCTCGTCAGCTGAGGCTGCTGCTGGAGGCACCTGTGATGACTAAGGACCATTTTCACCAGCTTGCATCAGACCTCAGCCTTATCTCACAGCCTTTGTGCAGAGGTGAAGCCACCCTGCTCCTCAGTGCAGGCAGCTTCCTCCACCCCCCTGCATCCATGTGCTGGTGCAGTGCTTTGTGCAGTGAAGCAACTCTGAGAGCAGGAGACAGATTTTAACTCAGGGAATCACACAATTGTTTTGGTTGGTAGAAACCTCTAAGGTCATCAAGTCCAATCATTAACCCAGCACTGCCAAGTCCACCACTGAACCACATCTCCACAGCTTTTCAACCCCTCCAGGCAAGGGGACTCCACCAGTGCCCTGGGCAGGCTGTTCAAGGCCTTCGCAACCCTTTTGGGGAAGCAATTGTTCCTCATGTCCAACCTAAATCTCCCCTGGTGCAACCCCCATGCCCTTTAATACCTTTATTGATGATCTGGATGAGGGCATTGAGTCCATCAGCAGTAAATCTGCAGATGACACCAAGCTGGGGGCAGGAGTTGATCTGTTAGAGGGTAGGAGAGCTCTGCAGAGGGACCTTGCCAGGCTGGACAGATGGGCACAGTCCAAGGGCAGGAGATTGAACACATCCAAGTGCCAGGTGCTGCACATTGGCCACAGCAACCCCAGGCAGTGCTACAGGCTGGGGTCAGAGTGGCTGGAGAGCAGCCAGGCAGAGAGGGACCTGGGGGTACTGGTTGATGGGAGGATGAACATGAGCCTGCAGTGTGCCCAGGGGGCCAAGAAGGCCAGTGGCATCCTGGCCTGCAGCAGGAACAATGTGGCCAGCAGGAGCAGGGAGGTCATTCTGCCCCTGTACACTGCACTGGTTAGGCCACACCTTGAGTCCTGTGTCCACTTCTGGGCCCCTCAGGTTAGGAAAGATGTTGAGATGCTGGAAGGTGTCCAGAGAAGGGCAACGAGGCTGGGGAGGGGTCTGGAGCACAGCCCTGTGAGGAGAGGCTGAGGGAGCTGGGGTTGCTCACCCTGGAGAAGAGGAGGCTCAGGGGAGACCTTCTTGCTCTCTACAGCTACCTGAAGGGAGGTTGTAGCCAGGTGGGGGTTGGTCTCTTCTCCCAGGCAACCAACACCAGAACAAGAGGACACAGTCTCAAGCTGTGCCAGGGGAGGTTTAGGTTGGATGTTAGGAAGAAATCCTTCACAGAGAGAGTGATTGTCCATTGGAATGGGCTGCCCAGGGAGGTGGTGGAGTCACCATCACTGGAGGTGTTCAGGAGGAGACTGGAGGGGGTGCTTGGTGCCATGGTTTGGTTGATTAGATGGTGTTGGGTGACAGGTTGGACTCGATCTCAAGGCTCTCTTCCAACCTGGTTAATTCTATTCTATTTCCTCTTGTCCTATCACTTGTTACTAGGGAGAAGGGACCGGCCCTCACCTCACCGCGGCCTCCTGCCCTGTCTCTGGGCTGTGCTGCAGGCCCTCCCTCGGCTTGCTGAGTCTCCCTCCCTGTTCTGCAGCACCTTTGGAGTCTCAGGGAAATCTGATGGTTTATTATTTTTTATCAGGCACTGATGATTTTTTATTTTTTTTTTTTGCTACTGAAGCAAAAAAAATCTTTGCTGTTGCTCATTTCTGTGTCGTGCTGTCACAACATTTCCTTGGACCTGGTTCTCTCTTTCTCTCTCTCTCTCTCTCTCTCTCTCTCTCTCTCTTTTGTTATTATTATTTTTTTATTATTCATTATTGATCATGGGAAATTGTTTCTAGGAGTGTGGGATGTGATTTATTTATTACTGAGCCTTCCAGTGGGATGTGATTTGTGCTGAAGCCCTTTTCCCTGAATTGTGCTCTGGCAAATATGCTGAGGCTCTGGAAGTAGGACAGCTTTGATGCTGGAAGAAGTCACTCTTAACATCCCAAACACGCTGCTGTAGATGTGGCTGCAACCTCTCCCCCCTCCCTCCCCCTCCCCCCCTTCCCTTCTGTGCTGTCTTTCTCCTGGTGCCAGAGGCTCCCCCATCTCTTCCTTTCAAAATCCAGGCTGCCTCCTGCCGTTGGTGGCAATAGGTACAGCCTGAGGCACATCAGATCCACTCATTTCACATCACATCAATATTATTAGCCTTGATAAACACATAGGAAGCCTCTTAGACAGATTAAACTTTTCAAGGGGGGGGTGTGGTTTCTGTGATTGTGCCCTTGTACTCTGGTGGGACACCCACCTCCAGTACCATGTGCAGTTTGGGGCACAGTTTTGAGGTGCTGGAGCCAGGTCAGAGAAGGGCAGTGAAATTGGTGAGGGGTTTAGTGAGCAGGTCTTGTGAGGACAGGCTGAGGGAGCTGGGGTTTCTTAGTCTGGAAAAGAGCAGACTGAGAGGAGTCCTTATTGCTCTCTGCAGCTACCTGAAAGGGGCTTGGAGTGAGGTTGGTCTTGGCCTCTTCTTTCCTGTCCAGAGAAGGGCAATGAGGCTGGAGGATCTGGAGAACAGGGCTGGTGAGGAGCAGCTGAGGGACCTGGGGGTGTTTAGTGTGGAGAAAAGGAGGCTGAAGGGAGACCTCATTGCTCTCTACAGCTCCCTGAAAGGGAGTTGCAGTGAGATGGGGGTTGGGCTCTTTTCCCTGGTAGCAGGTGATAGAATGAAAGGGAATGGCCTGAAATTGCGCCAGGGAGGGTTAGGTTGGAGATTAGGAACAATTTCTTTGCTGCAGGAGTGATCAGGGATTGGCACAGGCTGCCCAGGGAGGTGGTGGAATCTCTATCCCTGGAGGTGTGGCCCTGGCACTTGGGGCCGTGGTTTGATGGCCATGGCAGGAAGGTTGGAATGGAATGGAATGGAATGGAATGGAATGGAATGGAATGGAATGGAATGGAATGGAATGGAATGGAATGGAATGGAATAGAATAGAATAGAATAGAATAGAATAGAATAGAATAGAATAGAATAGAATAGAATAGAATAGAATAGAATAGAATAGAATAGACCAGGTTGGAAGAGACCTTCAAGATCATCGTGTCTAACCTACCAACCAATCCAACCCACCTGAACAACTAAACCATGGCACCAAGCACCCCATCAAGCCTCCTCCTAAACACCTCCAGTGATGGTGACTCCACCACCTCCCCAGGCAGCCCATTCCAATGGGCAATCACTCTCTCTGTATAGAACTTCTTCTTAACATCCAGCCTAAACCTCCCCTGGTGCAGCCTGAGACTGTGTCCTCTTGTTCTGGTACTGGCTACCTGGGAGAAGAGACCAACCCCACCTGGCTACAACCTCCCTTCAGGGAGTTGTAGAGAGCAAGAAGGTCACCCCTCAGTCTCCTCTTCTCCAGGCTAAGCAACTCCAGCTCCCTCAGCCTCTCCTCACAGGGCTGTGCTCCAGACCCCTCCCCAGCTTTGTTGCCCTTCTCTGGACACATTCCAGCAAGTCCTAAACTGAGGGGCCCAGAAGTGGACACAGGACTCAAGGTGTGGCCTAACCAGTGCTGAGTACAGGGGCAGAATGATCTCCCTGCTCCTGCTGGCCACACTGTTCCTGATGCAGGCCAAGATGCCATTGTCCATCTTGGCTGCTTGGGCACACTGCAGGCTCATGTTCATCCTCCCATCAACCAGCACCCCCAGGTCCCCCTCTGCCTGGCCGCTCCCCAGCCACTCTGACCCCCACCCCTTTCACGTCCTCTGCTCTCCCTCTCTCCTGATTTGCTTTCTCTCCCACCCATAAAAGTCTGGAATGTCCTCTTGCACTTCTGCTCCTCTTGTACCCTGGGTTTTAGTGGGAACATTTGAAAAATAAATACTAGCCAAGGAGCACATTCCTTTTTATGGCAGCTATTCTCTCTGCATACGCAGCGGTGAATTAACTCCATTTCTGCAAGTCTCCTGATTTCTTTTTTTATGTATGGGTGGAGAGAAGCTGGGGCCATAAAGCTTGTTGGTTTTGGAGGGTTTTTTTTTGGTCCTGTAGACATTTGTGTTCTCCCACATCTGAAGGTACCCCTAGCACAGCCCATCCAGTCCCCCCCTGGTACTCGTGCAGTTCTGTTCCAGCTCGTGCATCGCCGGCGATTTCCATTTCCCTTCATTCTCTTTTCCCTCCCCCCCCTCCCCAGCTTTTAAATCTCTCAAAATCCTTTTTTTTTCTCTTTTCCTGTTTCTGAGACTGCTGGTTATTGTTGCAGAGTTATAGCATGACACTGCCTGAATATAGGCAATTTTCTCCTGCAAACATGTTATCATTACTCTGTCAATACATTTATTGCTTCAGAACCTCTGGGGCAGGAATCGCTTTGCTCGAGCGAGCACCGGAGATAGACACTTGCAAGGTCTGAAGCTTTGCAGTAGGTGCTCTGGTCCATATTACACTGGCTGGAGTGTTGTGCTAAAACCAGTGTCTGCTTAAATAGCATTTTCAGTCCTTCCTTCAGTGTTATTTGGGGTTTTTTTGACCTGATCCTAACGTATCCCTGGGTTTATAGTGGTGGATGTACAGATTGGAGCTCTCGGTGCCTTGTTTATTGAGTTACTTTTATGGCAGCTTATATCCTTCTGTCTTAATCTCATTTTATGTCTCCTTTCCCCCCCCCCCCCTTTTCCTTCTCCCTCTCCCTGTCTTTACAGCAGTAACTGTCTCTGGTATTTAAATGCCCACATACATGATCAGTAGATCTTAAGAGCAGTATTTTTTGCTTCCTCCATTTAGCCAGTGTTGGGCCTGGCTGCCTTTCCAAGTCAGTCTGGATGATGTGGTGCTCACATGGCATGGGCTCTTCTTCACTGGTCACAGTGGTAATAAATAGGTTTATTGCTATTGTCAGAGACATATGTTTTAAGGCCAGCAGGGCCTTTATGATTATTTGGTTGGAGATTATGGATTGCTCAGAGCAGAATTCAAAGCACTGAGTCAAACTTAATAATGTGAAAGGGAGAACGCGTGAGCTGAATACATCACTGGGGAAGACACAGCCCTTCTGGAGGTGTCACTTGAGTGTGGCATGCAAGCTGTAGTTGTGTGGGCAGTCATCTCCCTTCTCCACATCCACAGTGCTCTCCTGAATCAAGGTCTCCCAGGCTGGAGGTGATTTAAAGTCAACGTGAGCCAGCAATGGCTGCTGGCTGCCCAAAAAGCAAACGTGTCCTGGGCTGCATCAAGGGAAGTGTGACCAGAAGGACAAGGGAAGGGGAGTTTGCCCTTATGTTCTGCTCTGGTGGGAATCCACATGGAGTGTTGCAACCAGTTCTGGTGTCCTCCACACAAGAAGGATGTGGAACTGTTGGAGGAGGTCCAGAGGAGGCCACAAAGATGATGTGAGGGCTGGAGAACCTCCCCTATGGGGATAGGCTGGGAGAGTTGGGGCTGTTCAGCCTGGAGAAGGCTGCAGGGAGACCTTAGAGCAGCCTTCCAGTACCTGAAAGGGTTACAGGAAAGCTGGGGGCAAGAATCACCTCCCTGGCCCTGCTGGCTATGCTGCTCTTGCTGCACCCAGGATGTGATTGGCTTTCTGGGCTGCAAGTGCACACTGCTGGCTCATGTTGAGCTTCTCAAACACCAGCACCCCCAAGCCCTGTTTCTTCAGGGCTGCTCTCAAGCCAGTCACTGCTGTTTTCCTTTGCAGCACGAAGAGCCTGCACATTATTTACCATTTGTATTCCTGCAGCAGCCAGACCTTGGAATGACAGCGTCTGTCAGCGAGCTGGCTGCAGCCTCTTAGTAAGTATTACATGAGCCACTGCCTCCTTATGGTCCTGGAGACTTCCCTTTGCTGTGAAGGAAGTGCTGCTCCCAGAGATGCCATCTCCAAATGACACCTCTCCCCCCAGAAAAGCACATTCCTCAAGGGGTCTTTAGAGGCACTCTGCTGCACTTAGGCCCTGCTGAGTTGTGTGGCTGATTATGATGCTCTGCAAAGTGTTGTTTCACAACTATGATTTTCCAATTACTTAAATCACCTGGAACTGCAAACCAGACCACAGTTCCCTGTGATTTGTTCTATTTTTCTCTTGGATTGTTTTTGGTGGTTGGTTTAGGTTTTTTTCCCCCCTATTTGTTTTAAGTGCAGTATTTTGGGTTCTATTTTGCTTCCTTCCAGAAAGCACTTTCTTAATGCCTGGCTTTGCTGGCTGGGTGGAGAAGTGCAGTCCCATCCACCCTTCCCTTGGAGGTGGGCTTCAATTTAAATTTAGGGCTTGATTGCAGGTGTCTACATGGGAGCCAGGTGTCTGAACTGCTGTTAAAATGACAGCAGCATTCACAGGGCACACAGGAAGCTACATTGCAGTGCCTTCATCTCCAGCTCAAGCACATCCTTCCTAGACTGCCTGTCCTTCTGCTGAAACCAAAGGAGAAAAGTTTCCTTTGGTGACTTTACCCATTATCTGTGTGAAGAGGGTGTTGAGGGCACTCTTGGTCAGTTGGCAGAGCAGTTGGCCAAGTTAGGGGATGTGTCAGTCTGCTTGAGGGTGGTGGTAAGGCTGTACAGAAGGATCAGGACAGGGTGGGTTGAGGTCAGCAAGTCCAGGTGTCAGGTCCTGCACTTGGGTCATCCCATGAGAAGCATAGCCAGCAGGGAGGGAGGTGATTCTCCCCCTCTTCTCTGCTCTGGTGAGACCCCACGTGGAGTACTGCATCCAGTTCTGGAGCCTCTGTTACAAGAAGGATCTGGAGGTGCTGGAAAGTGTCCAGAGAAGGGCCACGAGGGTGAGCCATGAGGGCTGGAGCTGCTCTGCTCTGGAGGCAGACTGAGGGAGTTGGGGCTGTTCAGTGTGGAGAAGAGGAGGCTCCCAGGAGACCTAACTGTGGCCTTCCAGTATCTGCAGGGGGCTACAAGAAAGCTGGGGAGGCACTTTTCTGGGTGTCAGGTAGGTGGTGGGGGGAATGGAACAAAACTGGAAGTGGGGAGATTGAGATTGGATGTTAGGAAGCAGTTGTTCCCCATGAGGGTGGTGAGAGACTGGCACAGGTTGCCCAGGGAGGTGGTGGCAGCCTCACCCCTGGAGGTGTTTGCAGCCAGGCTGGATGTGACTGTGAGCAACCTGCTGGAGTGTGAGGTGTCCCTGCCCATGGCAGGGGGTTGGAACTGGCTGAGCCTTGAGGTCCCTTCCAACCCTGACAATTCTATGATTCTGTGAACAATCCAGGATTGAGGAAACTTGGCTGGTAAGGGCCCAGCAGCAATAGGACCTGTGGGTGCTGGTTGACAGCCAGCTGAAGATGAACCAGCAGTATGGCCAAGTGGGCAAGATGGTCATCAGCATTCTGGCCTGGATCAGCAATGGTGTGGTGAGCTGGGCAGGGATTGTGCCCTGTAGTGCACACTGGTGAGTGTGCACCTTGAATATTGGATTCAGTTTTTGGCCCTTTGTTCTGAAAAGGACATTGAGGAGCTGGATCAGGTCCAGAGAAAGGTCTGGAGAACAGGGCTGGTGAGGAACAGCTGAGGGAACTGGGGGTGTTCAGCCTTGGGAAAAGGAGACTGAGGAGAGACCTCATTGCTCTCTACAACTCCCTGAGAGGAGGTTGCAGTGAGGTGAGGGTTGGTCTCTTCTCCCCAGGAACAAGAGACAGGACAGAAGATGGCCTGACATTTTGCCAGGAGATGTTTAGGTAGCACATGAGGAACAATTGCTTTCCCAAAAATTCCTGCTTTCAGACTTGTTTTAAGCAACTGATTCACTGATTTCAGGGTTGCTGCAGGCTCTGCACAGCTACTTCTCATCCCAGATCTTCCCTTTCTCCTGGGCCTGGCTTTTTGATCCCTGCCCCTCAACATGGACTCTCTAACACTTCTTGGATTGCAGATTCCCATCTCCACCTGTCCCACCCTGATACCACCCATCCTCTCCAGCCCCTTTTTACTGGAGCAAGCTCAGCAGTGATTATTTGTTTCCCCCCTCCCTCCATGCCATGCCACCTTCTCTAAACTCCTTTCAGGAAGATGAGACGCCTGAGGATGCCTTTTCCACCCAAGATGCTTCATAAAGCTCCTGGTGATAGCTGAGGGTAGCTGGCTGTGCAGTTGAGGGAATTCCCATGACAACTATAAATTGGTTTTTAGCAGAGGGAGGGACAAGGCTGGATAAGGCTTTCACACAAAGCAGTTCAAATCGTTTGGAGACGGGGAGCCAAAGGATCTGAGCTTCATCTTTCCCAACCTTTTTATAGCCCACACTCAGGAGAGGCAGAGGGAACTTGGAATTACCTATCCAGAGCAGTTCCCCATCTTGCTGCCTCTGTGAGAGCAATGTGTTATAAACCACATACCAGTTAAGTTTTAATTAACCAATTATCTCTTCTGAGTTTCTCATAGCTCTCTTTATCTCTCTTCTTTAGCTACAGCACAATCCGGAAATGAGAGTAAATGAGAGCACTTGGAGACAAAATGGAATTAATAAAGAGAAGCAGAAGGTGCAGCCAAAAACAACAACCCAGGCTGACCATGCTTGTGACGTGTGAAGTGATGGCTTGAGCTGTTAAAACAGATAAGTGAGTGTGGTGGGTTGAAAATTTCCTCTCCCCCTCCCTAACCCCCAACCCCCATCCAATTTGCCAGCCCAGCCCAGCTGGGAGCAAACAAAAGCTGGATTTACAAGCAACGCTACAATCTACAATGGAATGCAACTAGTAAGATCTTGAAAACCTCCAGGGGTGGGGATTCTGCCACCTCCCTGGGCAACCTGAGACACTGAAACAGGCTGTCCAGGGAGGTGGTGCAGGCTTCCTCCCTGGAGGTCTTTAAGGCCAAGCTGGATGTGGCTGTGAGCAACCTGCTGTAGTGTGAGGTGTACCTGGCCGTGGCAGGGGGTTGGAACTGGATAGTCCTTGAGGTCCCTTCCAACCCTGATAATTCTATGATTCTATGCTAAAGCATCATGAAATCAAGCAGTTCACTCATGTCATCCTATAGTTGCATTCTAGAATCATCAGAGTTGGAAGGGACCTCAAGGATCATCCAGTTCCAACCCCCTGCCACGGCCAGGTACACCTCACACTACAGCAGGTTGCTCAACGCCACATCCACCCTGACATTACAAACCTCCAGGGGTGAGGCTTTCAC
Organism: Picus viridis; assembly: GCA_033816785.1. Taxonomy (NCBI): domain Eukaryota; kingdom Metazoa; phylum Chordata; class Aves; order Piciformes; family Picidae; genus Picus; species Picus viridis. The sequence continues at coordinate 2,600,456 of CM066593.1, forward strand.
CACCTCCCTGGGCAACCTGCTCCAGAAGAAGCTGTATCTGCAAGCTGCTGGTGAGACAGGTGTCTTTTGGAAGAGTCTGGAGCCCTCACTAGGACTGTGTGAGCTTATTGCTGTCTGCAGGAGATCATCTGTGCCTGCATGTCCTGTCCTACTTCAGGCTTGTGCTGGAAGCAGGACCAGGACTGATGAGACTCTGGACTTGTGTTGGAGCAGCATTTCAATATCTGTAGGGGACCTACATGAGGGCTGGGGAGGGGCTGTTCAGAAGGCCCTGTGGGGGTAGGGTGAGAGACAGTGGTTTGAAACTGGAGCAGGACAGATTTAGGTTGGACATCAGGAGGAAGTTCTGCACTATGAGGCTGGTGAAATATTGGAACAGATTGCCCAGGGATGTGGCTGAAGCTCCATCCCTGGAGACATTCAAGATCAGGCTCGATGTGGCCCTGGGCATGCTGATCTAGTTGGGAGGTGTCCCTGCTGACTACAGGGGATTGGACAAGATGACCTTTGAGAGTCCCTTCCAACCAAATGCGATCTGTGAGTGCCCTTTAAACTGCAGTTTCTCCCCAGTGGGACCTAATCTGCAAGGCTTCCAAAACACACAGGAGATAAAGCTCCACACACGATCCAGAGCTGCTGTGTGCTTTCAAAGCACAGCTGGAGAATCCCCTCTTCTCTCCACACTTGTTGAAATAAACCCATTATCAGAGCACTCATTTGAGGCACAGGGCAAATCCCATCCTTGCCGGAGGGCACAAACACATCCTCTACCTCCAGGCAGTTTGTTGTCCCCAGCTTAGCAGCAGCCTTGCAGGCAGTGCTTTAATGAAGCATCTCTGGTCAGGATGGGCAGGCTGGACTGAAGAGGAATGCCTGCTGTGGTGGGTTGAAAAATTCCTCTCCCCCTCCCTCCCCCAACATGAAATTTGCCAGCCCAGCTCAGTTGGAAGCAAAAGAAAGCTGGATTTACAAGCAAAACTCCAATCTACAATGGAGTGCAATGAATAGGTACAGGATCTATAGCATTTAACAACATTTAGAGGGATTTACAATTGATGAACAGCACAAGGACCCCTCCCTGGTCAAAGATGAAGGGAAGCCAATAGCTTCTCCCTCCCTGCCCCCTCGTATATAAAGGGGACAAGAGCAAGGAGCAGAGAGATGTCAGAACTTGGCCAAACAATGCAGCCAAGGTCAAGCAGAAGCCAGGTAGTATCTCCCAGCCCCAGGAAGCAAGAAGAGGAGACTGTTTTGGTACAGCCAGTTGAAGTCCCTTATCTCTCCAATGGGATTGCGTAGAACCATCACCATTTTCCTTTTTACACCCACTAGTGATTTATTGACATTTGACTGCTGTCGGTGAAACGTTTTTAAAGGCATAGCCTAAAGCTACCACACACCTGTCGGCAGGGTTTGGTTTTATTCCCTCTGCTTCAGGGTCTTCGCTGCATAATGCAGCAGGGGCCGGCACCTCTCGGCCCCGCCGTGGTGGTTCAGCTTGCTCACAGCACGACTGCTGTGCCCAGACAGGCAGCAGCTTCCCGTGCAAGCAGGTTTTTGCCACGGAGACCATGTGTGCTGAGCAGGCTCCAGCTTCTTAATACAGCCACAAAGCAGGCAAAGGGAGGCTGTGATTTCTGCCAGGCTTCCTCTTCGCAGGTTGTTCTTCGCACCGCTACTGCCTCCTGCGCAGCGGCAGCTTCCTCTCCTCGGGAATCAAGGAAGAGCATTAAAGGCTGAGGTCCCTTGCAGGGCTTTAACTAAGGTACGTGCTTTCAGGGAAGCATCTGGGTACAAAGAGTTGTCTTGTCACTTGGGTAAACAAGACACAACTATCAGGCTCAGTTTGGGGCTTATCAATTGGAACCAGCATGAAAGCGAGTTCTCCAGCTCTGGCTCGCAGTCGCAGTGACTGGTTTCTCAAGATAAACTGAGAGTGCATTCAAGTACTTTTTTCCCCCCTCAAAGTGATATGAAAGTCACATTGTTGTTGCTCCACATCTTAGGAGCCTGTTCCCTAAATAGGATTTCAGAGGACTGAAGTTGCTGGGATGCTCGTCTGGGATGCGATTGGGGCGTTACCGGGTGGCTTGGTGACTGCCAATCCTTGCTGCTCCCCCCGGTCTTCCTTGGGATGCTTTGTGCTGCAGGGAGAGGCGTGCTGGGGAGAAAAAGCCTGTTCACACAGTCCCAGCACGGTGGGGTTTGGAAGGGACCTCTAAAGATCATCCAGTCCAAACCCCTTGCTAAAACAGGGGACCCACAGCAGCTTGCCCAGGATCACAATGGCCAGGGGGGCTGGAATCTCTCCACAGGAAGAGACTTCACAGCCTCTCTGGGCATCCTGCTCCAAGCCTCCAGCACCCTCACACCAAACAATTTTCTCCTTCTGTTCATATGGAACCTCCTGGTTGTGCCCATTGCCCCTTGTCCTGTCCCTGGGCACCACTGCCAAGAGTCTGGTCCCAACCTCTTGCCCCCCACCCTTTAGTTGTTGATTAATGCTGATGAGGTCTCCTCTCAGTCTGCTCTTCTCCAGCCCCAGGGCTCTCACCCTTTCCTCCTCAGAGAGATGCTTCAGTCCCCTCATCATCTTTGTAGCCTCCTCTGGACTCTCTCCAGCAGTTCCCTGCCTCTCTTGAACTGGGGAGCCCAGAACTGGACTCAGTAGTCCAGCTGTGGCCTCACTAGGGCAGAGGGGGTTGGAGGGGAGAACCTCTGCTGACCTGATGGTCACAAGTCATCTTCACTCCCACAGCATACTGCTGGCTGATGGTCAACTTGCTGTCCACCAGCACTCCCAGGTCTTTCTCCGTGGAGCTGCTATCTGGCAGGCCAGCCTCTCACTGTGCTGCTGCAGGACCCTACACTTGACCTTGCTGACCTTCGTGAGGTTCCCTGTGCCCAGCTCTCCAGCCTGCCCTGCTGTTCCTCTTGGCAAAGTGTACCTTTGCTAATCAGGTGATCAGATGGGTGAAAACTCAGATGCCCCCTGGAACAAGTCTTCTCTTGGCGCTTCCCAAGAGGAGAAGAAAGCAAATTGTGTGTTTCAGTTGTTCTGTTTCTGAGGATGTAACAGGAGGTGCAGCCTTCCAGCCTGGGTAGGAGCTCCAACCATCTCTGACCTCTAATTAATTGTACAGCCACAACTTATCCTGGGATGTCTGTCAGCTGAGCCACTGACCAGTAATGACTTCTGCATGGTGCAGATTCACTGACCTGCAAACTAAGAGGCCATCCTGAGCTGTCCACAGCCATCCTTCTCCAGCCTGTTCAGACACTGGTGCTGGCTGGAGATCTCCGTTTCAAAGCTGTAACAAGGTCCCCTGGGGATTCTCCTCCTGCTCACAGGGATGGCACTGATGGGGGGAGCTGGGAGCTGTGCCTGCCCTGTTGCCCCTTCACCCTGTCTCACCAGCCTGTTAGACCCAAATTGTCATTAGGGGTGAAAGGGAACCACCTCTCCCATGGAGCCAGGGGTTTATTGTTGGTCTAATTATGGCCTGAACAGTCTAATCAAAATATTACAAACAGCTATTATCCCAGTTACAACAATGCCAGGGCTCTGAATTCTTGTGGAAAAGCTTCATTAAATACTACAGTCACAAAAAACCCTGCTGGTATCTGCATCAGGTTAGCTCCACCCTTCTGCTGCTCCTCAGCCTCCTGCCCCTGCTTCTCCTGGAGCAGAAAAAGAGTCTGGGTGCCAAATGTCTGGGTGATGTCTCAAGGCCATCATCAGGATAAGCTCAGGACCCCTTTCCTGGGGTGCTTGGTGTTACCTTCTTTCTCTCTACAACTACCTGAAGGGAGGTTGTAGCCAGGTGGGGGTTGGTCTTTTCTCCTAGGCAACCAGCACCAGAACAAGAGGACACAGTCTCAAGCTGCACCAGGGGAGGTTCAGACTGGATGTTAGGAAAAAATTCTTCAGAGAGAGAGTGATTGGCCTTTGGAATGGGCTGCCTGGGGAGGTGGTGGAGTCACCATCACTGGAGGTGTTTAGGAGGAGACTGGATGGGGTGCTTGGTGCCATGGGTTAGTTGATTAGAGGGGGGACTCGATGACCTTGAAGGTCTCTTCCAACCTGGTTAATTCTGTTCTTTCTAATGCAGCCTCCTTTCTCGTAGACTTCAGCAGTGACAAGTTGCACAAAAGGCCCTCAGCCTCAATTCATGTCAGGGGTTGGTGGTTATGTAGCCACCACCGAGGTTAGCTGCACCTTCCTGCAGCATCTGCAGAACTGAGCTGGAATGAGTTAAGCAGTAGGCACTGACCAGCCAAAATGAGCTAAACCCAGCTTGTGGGCCAAGGCAAGTCCAGCAGGTCCCAGCACCTTGCTCTTCAAGTGGAATGCCAGCAGATGGACCCAGGTGCTGTGCTGTGAACATCAAGTTGCAGACAGAGGCTTTTGGCCCATTCAGTAGTGGTGTCAGTGATAGCTGATGGGGAGCTCAAGGCAGTGAAGAAACCCTTGTAATGTTTTATGAATCACAGACCAATGTGGGCTGGGACCTCTGGAGATCATCCAGTCCAGCCCCCTGCTCCAGCAGGGCACCCACAGCAGCTTGCCCAGCAGCACAATGCCCGGGGCAGACTGGGAACTCTCCACACAAGGAGACTCCACAACCTCTCTGGGCAGCCTGCTCCAGGCCTCCAGCACCCTCACACCAAACAACTTTCTCCTCCTCTTCACATGGAACCTCCTGGGTACCAGTTTGTGCCCATTGCCCCTTGCCCTGTCCTTGGGCACCACTGACATGGTCTGGCCCCAGCCTCTTGTCCCCCACCTTTATCTCTTGCTGAGCATTGCTCAGATCCCCTTTGGGGCTGCCCTTCTCCAGGCTCAACACCTCCAGGGCTCTCAGCCTTTGCTCCTTACAGAGATGCTCCAGGCCCCTCAGCATCTCTGTAGCCTCTGCTGGACTCTCTCCAGTGGCTCCTTGTCCCTGTTGAGGTGGGGAGCCCAGAACTGGACCCAGTTACTCCAGGTGTGGTTTCACTAGGGTGGAATAGAGGAGGAGGAGAATCTGCTGGCCACACTCTCAATGCACCCCAGGAGACCACTGGCCTTGCAATGCTGCTTTGGACATTGTTTGTTGCATTAATAACATTATATTACAATATTGATTTTATTTCAGTTTCATGTTACAGTGCTGATATTTAAGTTTATGTATTTTAGACAAATTAATATAAACATTTTATCTTCCTGCACTTTTATGAGTTATCAAATATTACAGCCAGGGAGATTTTAAAAGGTTTGGGGTTTTGTCTGTTCTGAGGGTTTTTTTTTCCCCCCTCACAAAGTGCTGCTTGGTCAAAAAGGAATCTTTAAACTGGAGCAGGCTTCTACAGATCAAGGAAAGCCAGAATCATGGAATTGTTTAGGTTGGAAGAGACCTCCAGGATAATGAAATCCAACCATCAACCCAACACCACCCTGGCCATCAAACCATGTCCCCAAGTGCCATCCCCCAGGGATCAGTGCTGGGCCCCATCCTCTTTAACATCTTCATTGATGATCTGGATGAGGGGATTGAGACAGTCATCAGCAAATTTGCAGATGACACCAAGTTGGGAGCAGATGTTGGTCAGTTAGAGGGCGGAAGGGCTCTGCAGAGGGACCTTGACCGGCTGGACAGATGGGCAGAGTCCAACGGGATGGCATTCAACACGTCCAAGTGCCAGGTGCTGCACTTTGGCCACAGCAGCCCCATGCAGAGCTACAGGCTGGGGTCAGAGTGGCTGGAGAGCAGCCAGGCAGAGAGGGACCTGGGCGTGCTGACTGACAGCCGCCTGAACATGAGCCAGCAGTGTGCCCAGGTGGCCAAGAAGGCCAACGGCATCCTGGCCTGCATTAGAAATAGTATGGCCAGCAGGAGCAGGGAGGTCATTCTGCCCCTGGACTCTGCTTTGGTTAGGCCACACCTTGAGTACTGTGTCCAGTTCTGGGCCACTCAGTTTAGCAAGGACATTGAGACACTTGAACGTGTCCAGAGAAGGGCAACAAGGCCTTGAGCACAGCCCTGTGAGGAGAGGCTGAGGGAGCTGGGGTTGTTTAGCCTGGAGAAAAGGGGTGACCTCATTGCTCTCTACAACTACCTGAAGGGTGGTTGTAGCCAGAAAGGAGGTGGCCTCTTCTCTCTAGCAACCAGCACCAGAACAAGGGAACACAGTCTCAAGCTGCACCAGGGGAAGTTTAGGCTGGAGGTGAAGAGAAAGTTCTTCACTGAGAGAATCATTTGCCATTGGAATGTGCTGCCCAGGGAGGTGGTGGAGTCACCATCCCTGGAGGTGTTCAAGAGGGGATTGGACGTGGCACCTGGTGCCATGGTTTAGTCATGAGGTCTGTGATGACAGGTTGGACTCGATGATCTTCGAGGTCCCTTCCAACCTTGGTGATACTGTGATCTTCACACCTTTCTTGAACACCTCCAGGGCTGGGGACTCCCCCACCTCCCTGGGCAGCCTGTTCCGATCCCCAGCCCCTCTTGCAGCAAAGAAGTTGTTCCTCATCTCCAACCTGAGCCTCTCTCAGCACAATTTCAGGCCATAATGATGACATATACCTTCAAAATAATTTCTTTTTTTTTTTTTCCCCCATAACTTTTTATTTATGGACAACTAGCACAAAGATTCTTTAATCCTGGAACTACAGCAGGATGATTTGCTGCAGAGGGTTTGATCCAGTCCCTGTTCTCACTTTTAAATGTGATGGGTACTGAGATTTTCAAGGTGTGTGAAGGCACCATGGGAACTGGCTTCTGACTGAAGTTCTTCTGCCTTTGGGCCTTGAGTTTCTGGCATTAGTAGATGCTCCTTGGGGACCCAGCTCAACCTATATGAGATAATTGTGTGAAATCTGAAAGGGTTCCCTTATGCCTCTTCCACTCCTGCTTTCAACGGCTGCGAGAGAATTCGGCTACAGCAGTGTGCAGCATGCAGAAATTTTCACTGACTCCCTGATTTTAGAGCTGGGGAAAAAAAAAAGGGCCTATTAAATTACACAGCCTGATGTGCTGCAGACAAAGGGCTGCTCTCTGCTTGGGATTACAGAACCTTCCACAGAGCCTGAGAGGTGTCACAGGCAGCAGCATCCGGCGGCTGGTTCAAAGCAGAGGGGTGAGAGCTTGTTTTAATAATATATTGCAGCGTTCACACTGCCCAAGCATCTGCTAACTGCCCTCAATTTTAGGTTAAAAGTCTTGAAAGAAAGAGGGGGAAAAAAATAAAAAGAAAGAAAGGAAAATAAGTGGACCTCTTCCAGGGAGAAGTGCATGTTTATATCTGCAGGCAATAATTAGAGGATGGTGATTCAAGGTACTGCAAAAGAGAGAGGAAGAAAAGAAAGCCTGTGGGGAAAAAGAGCTGAAAAGCACTCAGCTACTTGATCTAGGATAAATTCAACCTTTCCAGAATCTACCCAGGCTGAGCTTCTCCCTCCTCTAGGGAGATGCTGTAAGGCTGGCTGTAGCCAGTATGTGTTCTCCATGACTCACCTCACCCTGATCCCACCACATGCTCCACTGAGGGGCTGGAGTGTGCGCAGAGAAGGGCAACGAAGCTGGGGAAGGTCTGGAGAACAGGGCTGGGGAGGAGCAGCTGAGGCACCTGGGGGTGTTCAGCCTGGAGAAAGGCAGGCTGAGGGGAGACCTCATTGCTCTCTACAGCTCCCAACAGGAGGTTGAAGTGAGGTGGGGTTTGGTCTCTCCTCCCTAGTAACAAGGGACAGGATGAGAGGAAATGGCCTCAAGCTGCACCAGGGGAGGTTTAGGTTGGGCATTAGAAGCCCTGGAAGTGTTCTCAAACCCTGGCACAGGCTGCCCAGGCAGGTGGTTGAATCCTCATCCCTGGAGATACAGAGATGTGGTACTGAGGGATGTGGTTTAGCATCAGCCTTGGAAGGGCTAGAGAATGGTTGTACTTGATGGCCTTAAAGGGCTTTTCTGAAAGAAATGATTCTGTGATTCTATGTCCCCAGTGCCTTTGGCTTCACCCCCAGGTACAACAGGAGCCTCCTCTGATGCAGACTCCCCCGTCCTGCTGGGTGAAGCCCTAGCTCCCTATTTTCTCCCCTGCAGCACTCAATCCCCAGGTACAAGGTTGCTGCAGAGCGCTCTGGGGCTGTTCCTGTAGTGCCAGCCACTTTAATCATTCTCTTGCATCCTACAAGAGCATGTTCACAAACTTTTAATAGCTGATCTGCAGAGGCTGGGAGCAAGGCTCCAGACAAGCAGCAGGGCTTGACCGCCACTATTAAATAGTGATTTTATCCATGTTCACACAGGTCCTGGGTGAGGGAGTGGAGAGCTCACAGCATAAACCAGGTTTGTTTATTTCTTCGTTGTACAGGAGCTTTAGGTTCAATAAGTTTGTGGGAGCTGGGAGGACAAATTAGATAGGAGCTGGAGAGAGATAGTGGGAAGGATTAGTGGGGGCTTTTAGCAGTAATGGAGAGCAGGTCTGAGGTGAGAATCATAGAACGGATTTGGGTGACAGGGGCCTTAAAGATCATCTACTCCAACCCCATCTGCCATGGGCAGGGACACCTCCCAGCTAGACTTGGTTGCCCAAGGCCTCATCCAACCTGGCCTTGAACACACCTCCCTGGAGGAGTCATCCACAACCTCCCTGGGTAACCCCCAGCTAGACTTGGTTGCCCAAGGCCTCATCCAACCTGGCCTTGAACACACCTCCCTGGAGGAGTCATCCACAACCTCCCTGGGTAACCCCTTCCAGAGTCTCCCCACCCTCATATCATAGAATTGTTAGGGTTGAAAGGGACCTCAAGGATCAGCCAGTTCCAACCCCCCTGCCATGGTCAGGGACACCTCACACTATGTCATATCATCGAATTGTTAGGGTTGAAAGGGGCCTCAAGCATCATCCAGTTCCAACCCCCTGCCATGGTCAGGGACACCTCACACTATGTCATATCATCGAATTGTTGGGGTTGAAAGGGGCCTCAAGCATCATCCAGTTCCAACCCCCTGCCATGGTCAGGGACACCTCACGCTGCAGCAGGTTGCTCACAGCCACATCCAGTCTGGCCTTCAAAACCTCCAGGGAAGAACTTCTTCCTAAGATCCAATCTAACCTTACTCTCCCTCAGCTTAGAATGGTTACCCAGCAAGCTGAGGGTCTCCAGGTTCCAAGGGAGCACAGCTAACACCATGGCTGTGGAAGGACCAGCCTAAAGATGATCTCTTTTCATCGTAAGCCATGGTGACCCCCAGCTGTTTTGCACAGCCTAGTGTGATGGTAACATCACTCTGCAACTAGAAATTCTCCTTTAATTGGTGCTGACTTTTTATTCCAGGGGCAGGGAGCCATCTGGGTAAATCTTGCTTGGTAAACTTGTGAAGGAATCCAGGAGAGAACATTAATTCTGTAGCTCTCCTCTTCAGCAGATAGCTGCCTTTTGAAATCTGCTCAGGAGCTCATTTTGCTCTTGCCTTTCTTTGCAAGATCTACAGAGAAGAGGTGCTCAGGCAAAACTTTTGTTTCCTGTGCCCTCCTCCAGTGCACTGTTATTGTTTGCACGTTAAAACAAGAGTTTGTCCCCCACTTCTCACTGCATTTCACCTTCACACTTTGAAGGAGTTTCTCCAGTCTTCTCTTTGCTCAAGAACATTTTTGTTTGGGGAATGCAGTTTCCACTAATTCTGCAAATTACAGGAGGTGGGAAGGGACCTTTAAAGCTCATCCAGTCCAACCCCCTCTGCAGCCAGCAGAGGCATCTGCAACTGAAGTAGGTTGCTCACAGCCCCAAAGAACCTGACCTGGAATGGCAACCTCTGGGCAACCTGGGACAGGGTCTCACCACCCTCACTGTCAAACATTTCTTCCTTCTCTCCCTTCTGAATCTCCCCCTTTTAGTTCAAATCTATCACCCCATGTCCCATCTCAACAGGTCCTGCTCAAATGTCTGTCCCCAGCTTTCTGATCAGCCCTCGAAGCACTGAAAGGCCACCAGAAAGTCTACCTGGAGCCTTCTCTTCTCCAGGCTGAACAACCCCAGTTTTCTCAGCCTTGTCTTACTGCAGAGGGCTGCCAGCATTACAATACAATACAATACAATAGAATGAACCAGGTTGGAAGAGACCTTCAAGATCATTGCTGTGGCCTCCCTGGTCCTGCTCCAACAGGTCCCTGTCTGTGCTGAGCACTCCAGAGCTGCCCCAGCACTGCAGGGGAGGTCTCGGCAGAGCACAGCACAGGGGCAGAATCCCCTCCCTGCCCCTGCTGCCCACACTGCTGGGGATCAGCCCAGTATGTGGCTCTATTGCAGATGTGCAGACCCTTTGGGGCATCCATCACTTTTCTTTTGCTGCCCAGTCAAACCAGACAAGTCACTCCAGGTTTTCCATCAACTCCTCAAGCTCCTTTGGGGCTGATTAAATGCAAGTCTTAAGGGCTGCCTCTCTGCTCCACTGCAGGAGGGTTTGCCTTTCCCAAACACTGCTCTTGTTCTGGCTGTAACATCTGTGGCAACACAGAGCCATTTCCTAAGGAGCACAAAGATGTGCTGCAGACCTCCTGATGCCTCTGGGCTTGCTCGTGGCCCTTGTGCAAAGGGACCTACTTATCTGGTGGTGCAGCTCTTATTAAAGCACTAAAACACACCAGACAAGAGCCAGAGTGCTTGTGTGGGCAGCTAGTTTGAACTTTATAATGCCAAAGAGTTGCTTACTGAGTGCTGGGAGAGTGATTCAGTGTGCTGAAGGTGGGTGATGATGGCTAACCCAGAAAGCCATGCTGTCTGGCACAGCACTGACCCTGCTCGCTCTGTTGATCAGAACTCTCACACACAAGGCTTAGATCATTCTTTTTATCTCCCTGAGAAGCTCTTCACTCCTGGGCAGGTTGACAAACGTTGGATATGAGAAGAAACTTCTTGCCTGAAAGGCTTCTCAAACCCTGGAACATGCTCCTCAGGAAAATGGTTGAATCCCCATCCCTGGAGGTGTCTCAGAGAGGCAGAGATGTGGTGCTGAGGGCCATGGTTTAGCCCCGGCCTTGGTAGAGGTAGAGAATGGTTGAACTCAATGATCTTAAGGGTCTTTTCCAACCAAAAATCTATTCTATGATTATTTGGGGTTTTAGGCATAGTGTGTTCAAACAGCTCAGCACAGAATCACAGAGTGTTAGGGGTTGGAAAGGACCTCTAGAGATCAATGAGTCCAACCCCTCTTTCAGAGCAGGATCACCTAGGGCAGGTCACACAGGAAGGAGACTCCACAACCTCCCTGGGCAGCCTGCTTCAGGGCTCCAGCACCTTCAAAGCAAAGTTCTTTCTCATGTTGAGGTGGAACCTCCTGTGTTTTGATTTCTATCCTTTGTTCCTTGTTCTGTTACAGGACACCACCAAAAAGAGCCTGGCACCTTCATCTTGACACCCACCCCTCAGATAGACATTGATCAGATCCCCTCTCAGCCTTCTCTTCTCCAGACTGAACAGCCCCAGGGCTCTCAGCCTGTCTCAAACCAGTGCTGGGAGTGTAGAGAAGAGGGAGCAGGATCATGCTGGCCATCAGGTAGGTGACACAATGAACTATATCCATCAGCATAAATCAAGAGAAAGTGGTAGTGACATTGCTTCCTTACTCTTAGCAATGTTCATGTAAAGCCTTCTCCCAAAGGCAAACCTGAGGACCCCAAGGGACCTTCAGTCCATAATTCCCCTAGGTCCCTCACCCTTCAAGGAGATGTGCCCATGCTTTTGGTTTGGAAGCTCTCTGCACAACACAGGCACAGCCCAAGAGCAAAAGAAGCAGCGAGGTTTTGTCAGTGCCTGTTGGCCTCTGGTGGAACCTTGAACTCCAATCCCTCTGACTTCCACACAACTCCTAGACATGTGTCCATCTGGAGTCTTCAATCCCTCTTAGCTGTGTCTCTCTTTGCTCCCATTCCCCCTGCTGTGCCTGGGTCGCAGTCACAGTGGTGACTGGACAACAAAGTCCCCCTGGGAGTTTCTGAACATGGCTACTCTTGGATGGATCAATTTGCAGTGCAGTTTTTGCAGTCAGCAGCTGGGTACCTTCATTTATCAAGGTTCTAGTTCGTTTGGGCATCCAAGATCACTATGTCCCCTTCACCTTCAGCAGAGGAGCTGCCCTTTCTGAAGCAGGGTGGGAGGGCAGAAAGTCCAGGTGATACATGGAGAGCAGCAGGGTTCGTGGGTACACCACGGCTCCACACCCATACCTTGATACCAAACCTTTAGTTTTGCACCTCTCTTAGGGTATTACTTCAGCTGGGGCTGCAGGAGGCCACCTCCAACCTGTCAAGCCAGTCGCAGCTCCAAGGGCACGGCAGGCACATCACCAACCTCTTTCCTTCCCTGCGGGCTGCCCTGCCGGGCTAGAAGGCTGCAGCTGGTTTGGGTGGTGAAAGGCTGGCTTCAACAGGGCCAGGAAAAGGACAAGCCTGGACAAGAGAAAACTCTGGGGAAAACCTTAGAGCTGCCTTCCAGTACCTGAAGGGATCCTACAGGAAGGCTTCAGAGGGACTTTTCACAAGGGTGTCTAGAGACAGGACAAGAGGGAATGGTTTGAAGCTGAGGAAGAGTAGGGTTAGACTGGAGCTGAGGAAGAAGATCTTCAGTATGAGAGTGGGGAGACTCTGGAATAAATTGCCCAGGCAGACTGTGGATGTGCCCTCCCTGGAGGTGTTCAAGGCCAGGTTGGATGAGGCCTTGAGCAGCTGAGTCTAGTTGAGAGGTGTTCCTGCCCATGGCAGGGGGTTGATGGAGACGACCTCTGAGATCCCTTCCAACCTAAGCCATTCTATGGTTTGTAGGTACACCACAGCTCCACACACATACCTTGACATCACACCATTTAGTTTTCCACCTCTCTCAGGATATTACTTCAGCTGGGGACTGCAGAAGGCCCCCTCCAACCTGCCCATGAACGGAGGATTCCCAAAGCTCAAGCCAGCCTCACCTCCAAGGGCACAGCGGGCACGACACCAGCCTCTTTCTTTCCACAGCACTTCTCCCTGCAGGCTGCCCTGATGAGCTAGAAGCCAGCAGCTATTTTGGGTGGTGAAAGGCTGGCTTGACACCTTCCTGCCGAGAGCCTCCCCGCCAGCGCCCGCTAAACCCGGGTGAGCTGTCGGGGAGAAGCCTGCTAATGAGCAGCGCTCCTCATGCCTCATCTGGGAGCAGCAAGGGTGTCTCTGAGCAGCTCCACACAGCAGGGTGACAGCTCCAGCTTCACTGATCCCTCCTGGCTTGTGTTTTTGTGGTTTGTTTTGGGGGTTGGTGACTCTTTTTTTTGAATATTGGAACTCTGCATTAGCTGTGGCAAAGGCACAATTAGAGGCAGTTAGGTGATTGATTCCTGGGCGCCAGGGCCTTCCCTCCTTTGCCTGGAAGGGCTGGCAGGTATTATTTAAAGAGCTAATGAATGTTAATGGGCACATTATTTGCAAATCTGGAAGTGGAATATGAGATCAGGGCTCCTGCATGTCATGGTAATCAGCTTTGCCTGGCTCACTCTCTGGCCTGGGGAAACACCCTGCAGGGGCTTTGTTGTAGGCTCTGCAGATTAATATCCTTTTGCCAATCCAGCAGCTTTTCTCTGGGTGTTTCAGTCAAAGAAGCAGATGGCTCACACGCTGCTTCCCGATGCCTGACCAAAGAGATTGTCCCACTCAAAACCACCCCAGAAGGCAGCCAGGTCCCTGCTTTGTCGTCTCACCGAGGGGAGAAAGGTGCTTGCAAGCAGGTAGGGATGGGACTGGCTTGAACCATGCTGTGGCAACATGTTCATGAGGGAGGGCAAGGGCAGGGATGGGAAGGAAGCCTCCCTTCTGCTCAGTGCCTGGCAGAGTCCATGGGAACCCTCCTCTGGTCAGGGACCGGCTGTGAGGACCCCAAGGTCTGGATGTGGGAACCCCAAGGTCTGGCTATGGGAACCCTGAGGTCTGGCTATGGGAACCCCAAGGTCTGGATGTGGGAACCCCAAGGTCTGGCTATGGGAACCCTGAGGTCTGGCTGTGAGAACCCCAAGATCTGGCTGTAGGAACCCCAAGGTCTGGCTATGGGAGCAGCTCACAGCTGTGGTGCTGAGAGACATGGCTGAGTGGTGACCTGGAAGTGTTAGGTTAATGGTTGAACTTGATGATCTTGAAGGTCTCTTCCAACCAAAATGAGTCTATGATCTTGCTGCTGCTCTGAGCTGCCTTTCCTTCAGTGCTTCCCAAGTTTATTTCACATATCCCCATCCCAATGCTAGCCTTGCACCTCAGTCTCTTACTTTCAGTGCCCTCCAGTATGCCCACATCCATCCAGAGCCATGTGCCAGCCAGCACGGAAGCCAGTCCAGACCTCCATCCAGGCTGGTGGCTCCACCAGCCCCACATGCTCCTGGGCACTGAGTTGCTGCTGAATGCCAAAGGTAAGGCTTCTGTGTTCCTCACTGTGCTTTCAAAGAGAACAAAAAGTTCATGTTCTGACTTCCACACAACTAGAAATGTGCTGGAGACTTCTACCCCTCTCAGCTGGATGTCAGTTTGTGCCTGTTGCCCCTTGTCCTGTCCCTGGGCATCACTGGCCAGAGTCTGGCCCCAGCCTCTTGACATTCACCCTTTCATTGCTCAGATCCCCTCTGGGGCTGCTCTTCTCCATCCTCAACAGCCCCGGGGCTCTCAGCTTTTCCTCCTCACAGAGATGCTTCAGGCCCCTCAGCAGCTTTGCAACCTCTGTTAGGCTCTCTCCAGTAGTTCCCAGTCTCTCTTGAGATGGGTAGCCTAGAACTTGACCCAGTGCTCCACCTGTGACCAGAATGGAATGGAATGGAATGGAATGGAATGGAATGGAATGGAATAGAATAGAATAGAATAGAATAGAATAGAATAGAATAGAATAGAATAGAATAGAATAGAATAGAATAGAATAGAATAGAATAGAATAGAATAGAATAGAATTAATCAGGTTGGAAGAGACCTTCGAGATCATCATGTCCAACCTATCATCCAACACCACCTAATCAACTAAACCATGCAACCAAGGACCCTCTCAAGTCTCCTCCTAAACACCTCCAGTGATGGTGACTCCATCACCTCTCCCTGGGCAGCCCATCCCAATGTGCAATCACTCTCTCTACGAAGAACTTCTTCCTAACATCCAGTCTAATCCTCCCCTGGTGCAGCTTGAGACTGTGTCCTCTTGTTCTGGTGCTGCTTGCCTGGGAGAAGAGACCAGCCCCTGCCTGTCTACAACTAGGACACAGTAGAGGAGGAGGAGAACCTCTCTCGACCTGCTGGCCACACTGTTCATTGCCCTGAGGAGATCATTGGCCTTCTCGAGCAGGAGCGCACAGAGCTGGCTGATGGTGAACTTCTTGTCCACCAGCACTCCCAGGTCCTTCTCCACTGAGCTGCCTCCCAGCAGGTCACCCCCTCACCTAGCTGTATTTCCAGTCCCCTTCTGGGTGAATCAGGCAGGTTCCTGCCTTTAAAAAAAAAAAGAGAAGATTTCTACTACGTTGCCTCCAGACTTCTCAGCACCTACTCACCCATCCTCCTGAGCTCCTTGGTGCCAACCTACTTTGTATTAACAGCAATTCAAACATTAACAGCTGCTGTCCATGTTAATGGGGTGGGGGGGAAACAGCAGCAGCTTAATACAAATATACAATTGCTGTATGTGCATTGTCTAAATGAGACTTGGTGGTGTCTTCAGCTCAAGTAACAATCTCCACTTTTATCCAATCCTGATATGTTTATAAATATATTTAAATGGGTATAAATATTTATAAATAGCTTCTGTAATCTTCTGTAATTAGGCTGTAAGCTGTGTGACAGACAGCATCTGTTTGATCTGCCTGCACTCTCGGCACACACCTCTGGCAGGTTCCCCCTAACGAAAGCATCCGAGGCAGGCAGATGCTTCCCAAGGCAAGCAGCCCTACCTGAGAATCATGGAATGGTAAAGGTTGGAAGGGACCTCAAGACTCAGCCAGTGCCAAACCCCTGCCATGGGCAGGGACACCTCACACTGCAGCAGGTTGCTCACAGCCACATCCAGCCTGGCTGCAAACACCTCCAGGGGTGAGGCTGCCACCACCTCCCTGGGCAACCTGTGCCAGTCTCTCACCACCCTCATGGGGAACAACTTCTTCCTAGCATCCAATCTCAATCTACCCACTCCTGGTTTTGCTCCATTCCCCCAGTCCTATCACTCCCTGACACCCTAAGAAGTCCCTCCCCAGCTTTCTTGGAGCCCCCTTCAGACACTGAAAGGCCACAATTAGGTCTCCTGGGAGCCTTCTCTTGTGCAGTCTAAACAGCCTCAACTCTCTCAGTCTGCCTCCAGAGCAGAGCAGCTGCAGCCCTCTGCTCATCCTCGTGGCACTTCTCTGGACACCTTCCAGCACCTCCAGATCTTTCCTATATTAGGGGCTCCAGAACTGGATGCAGTACTCCAGATGGGGTCTCTGCAGAGCAGAGCAGAGGTTGAGAATCACCTCCCTCGACCTGCTTGCTATGCTTCTCTTGATGTACCTTGCTCCTTCCCATGGCAGCAGGCAGCCCAGACCTGCAGCAGCCTCCTAGCTGTGGGAGGAGGAGGCAAGGAGTAGCCCAAGCCAAGAGTTGGGAGGTTACAGCCTGTGCCTGGACACTTTGGAGGGGAGCAGGGGGTGATGGAAGGAGAAATTGCCCAACAGGGCTGAGGATGCAGCTGCTACAGCTATTGTCAGGATGAACCACTTGCTCCAAGAAGGACTTTGAGGTGCTTGAGTGGGTCCACAGAAGGGCCACAAAGCTGATGAAGGATCTGGAGAACAAGTCTGGTGAGGAGCAGCTGAGGGAACTGAGGTTGTTTAGTCTGGAGAAGAGGAGGCTGAGAGGAGACCTCATTGCTCTCTACAGCTCCCTGAAAGAAGCCTGGAGTGTGGTGAGGGTTGGTCTCTTCTCCCAAGGAACAAGTGATAGGACAAAGGAAATGGCCTGAAATTGTCCCAGTGGAGGTTTAAGTTGGATATGAGGAACAATTTCTGCCCTGAAAGGGTTGTCAAGGCCTGGAACAGGCTGCCCTGGGCAGTGGTGGAGTCCCCATCCCCTGGAGGGCTTGAAAAGCTGTGGAGATGTGGTGCTGCGGGACATGGTTTAGTGGTGGACCTGGCAGTGCTGGGTCAGCTGTTGAATCTGGTGATCTGAAAGGTCTCTTCCAACCACAACCATTCTGTGACTGTGGTTGTTGAATGTGATGGTTTGGGAGGATCTTCATAAAGCCTTTTTTATTTCTGCTCATAACTCTTCATCTCTGCTCTGTTTGACTTGATCGCTTTGAGCTATCTTCATCTCAGAAGGAAAGAAAGAATCCTAACACAGAGTCAAACAAAAGTGACCCTTTTTGCTCTAAAAGCCTCTTGGGGATGCTCTCTACACAGAGAAAATGGGATTTATTTTTGTACTCAGGGCTATAGGTGGCACCTGCTGACTCCTTGGAACCAACTGCTGAGCGTGGTGGGAGAAGGGCAGGAAAATCTGTGGCCCCACAATGCCACCTGGAGCTCCCACAGGTACCTCCCTGCACCCAGGTCTCAAAGAACCTGCTGGGATAGTGCTGGCTACCTGCTGCCTGAACTGCTCCATGCTCATCCTTTTACAGTTTCAGGGCAGGCTGGCATTGCTCAGATAGCTCCTGGCTCTCCAGGCAACACTACAGAGGAACACCAAGCAGAGTATGCTCAGAGGATCCCAGAGGATCAAGCAGGACAGAGGACAGCTGCTGCTTGGTGCCAAGGTGGCTTGATGAGTGTGTTCAGTGAGAGAAACTGCCAAAGTTTTACTGGGCACCTCCTTTTTGTTGTTTGTTTGTTTCCACTGGAGAACTCTCTTTGGGAATGCTGACAAAGACAACACTCTGGAGAGACGTTACTAAGTGCCCAGAGAGGTTGTGGAGTCTCCTTCTCTGGAGACTTTCAAAACCTGCCTGGATGTATTCCTGTGCAGACTACCCCGGGTGATCCTGCTCTGGCAGGGGGTTGGACTGGATGATCTCTGGAGGTCCCTTCCAACCTCTAATGTTCTGTGATTCTGTGGTCTCATTCTCAGTGGGCACAAGGAGAGGGAGCAGCACAGGTTGCTCAGTCCAACAGATGGATGCCCTGAAAGGTTTTGCCAGGCTTTGACCCCTGGAACTGGTAGGCTGCAACATGGGTTCCCATGAGTACCACTCTGTTCCCTTCGGAGATGATGGACATGTCCCATGTTCTTGGCCTGTTTGTCCAACCTGCCCAGCTGGGTGGCTCCTAGGGGCAAAAAATCTTATGGGGGAGATGGAAGGATCTTGGCTGTCATCCAGACTGAGGAAAAGGACATGGGGGAGGGTGGCACGTTGGGACATGGTTTAATGGCCATGGTGGTCTTAGGTTGATGGCTGGACTTGATCTGAGAGATCTTTTCTAGCAGGAACAATTCTATAGGGAGGTTTGTAGGAAGACAGTACTGAGAATGGGAGGCAAACAGAAAGTGAGGTAGATCAGAGCAAAGCTAGACCACAGCAGGAGCCTGGGGCTGAGTAAGAGTTGGAGACCCACCCAACAGATGTGGACTGGCTGTGCCAAAACACTGGGATGGGAGGAAATGCCTTAGGAATGGGGACTGACCAGAGCCTGGCTCCCTATTTTCAATCTCCTCTTGAGCAAGGGCACTGTGGTGATTGTCTTTTCCACTTTACATGTTTAAAATGCAGGAGAAGAGGCTGAAAGAACCTCACCCTGCAAACTGAGGAGCTGCAGGATGATCTTTGCTTTGCAGCTTTGACTCAGGCCCTGGCTGTGTATCTTTAATCTTTCAGAAGTCTTTAATCAGAACAAAATCTGGCTTATCCCTAAAGCCCAGGGTCTGAGCCTGTGAAGTGCAAACAGAATCCTCTGGAGCCCTATGGGAAGAGTTTGCACAAAGACAAGGGAAGAGGTGGCTGTGGCTGAGGCGACAGCCAGGTGCCCAGCGGGAGCCGTGCTTGGCTCCAGGAATGGAGTAGGAGAAGTGATGCTCAAGGCAGGAGCAGGGAAGGAATGAAACAGTGACAGCTGCAGATGAATCAGAGAATCAGAGAACTGTTTCAGTTGTAAAAGATCT
The DNA here is from genome assembly GCA_033816785.1 of Picus viridis. Classification (NCBI taxonomy): domain Eukaryota; kingdom Metazoa; phylum Chordata; class Aves; order Piciformes; family Picidae; genus Picus; species Picus viridis. The sequence goes on from CM066593.1 coordinate 2,619,551, forward strand.
CCGAGATCATCAGCTCCAACCACCAATCTAACACCACCATGGCCATTAAACCATGTCCTCAAGTGTCATGGCCACAGGTTTCTCCCTGGGCAGCCTTTTCCAATCCCTGACCACTCCTCCAGCAATGAAATGTTTCCTAATGCCCACCCTAAATCTCCCCTGGCACAATTTCAGACCATTTCCTCTCTTCACCTGAGAGTAAGGAGGAGAGAGCAATCCCCACCTCACTCCAACCTCCTTTCAGGGAGCTGTAGAGAGCCATGAGGTCTCCCCACAGCCTCCTTTTCTCCAGACTAAACAACCCCAGTTCCCTCAGTTGCTCTTCACCAGTCCTGTTCTCCAGACCCTTCCCCAACTTTGTTGCCCTTCTCTGGACTCTCTCCAGCCCCACAACATCCTTCTTGGAGTGAGGACCCCAAAACTGAACACAGGCTCTGAGGTGCAGCCTCACCAGTGCTGAGTACAGGGGCATAATCCCTGCCCTGCTCCTGCTGGCCACACCATTGCTGACCCTCCTTGGCTACCTGGGTACACACCCTGGCTCATCTTCAGCTGGTTGTCAACCAACACCCCCAGGTCTTTCTCTGCTGGGCAGCTTTCCAGCCACTCTGTCCCAAGCCTGGAGACTTCATGGGGTTTGTAAATCTCAGGCTGAGAGTTTTAAAGGGGAAATTGGAATGCCAGGGCAGTGTCTACCCTCACCTGGATGGCAACTTGGCGCTTCTTGTGAGCCTGTATTTATTTAAGGGTGACACTGAGGATCTGCAGGGGGTTGGGTTTTTTTCACAGATGGGACAGTGTGGCTTGCTACCAGCCTACTAAGAAGTGGCACAAACCAAACTGAAAAGCCACAGAAACCAGGAGAGCCTGTGCAGCTGCTCTGCTCCTGTGAGGCAAGCAAAGTCAACCCCCCTGCTGAGCTCTTCCATTTACAGCTCAGCCGATCTACTGCAGACCTTGCTGGGACAAATGGTTTTTGGCATGAGGAGGGCTTTCCCCACTGCCTTCACGGGGAGCAGACTTGCTTTACAAATGTTTTCAGGCAGAGCTAGCCAGGGTAGAAGCAGATCCTGCTGGCTGTCCTCGGGAAAGCTCCTGCTGCCTGCACCTCCCCGCTCCTGTTGCCGGCTTCCCCTTCCCTCCTCTCCTCCCTTGTGACTCTCCCTGGCAGTTTTTAGCTGTGGTAAAAAAGCTCAGAGCTGGAAACCATCCTGCTCTCAGCCTAAAAACATTGGAGAGGGAAAGGTACTTGGATTTAGAATAGAATAGCATAGACTAGACTAGACTAGAATAGACTAGAATAGAATTAACCAGGTTGGAAGAGACCTTTGAGATCATGGAGTCCAACCTATCGCCCAACACCATCTAATCAACTAAACCATGGCACCAAGTGCCTCATCTAGTCTCTTCCTAATCCAGGTTTAGGCTGGATGCTAGGAAGAAATTCTTCATAGAAAGAGTGATTTGCCATTGGAATGTGCTGCTCAGGGAGGTGATGGAGTCCCCATCCCTGGAGGGGTTCAAGGAGCCTGTGGCCATGGCACTTGGGCCATGGTTTCATGGCCATGGTGGGGTTGGGTTGCTGGTTGGACTGGATGAGCTCAGAGGCCTTTTCCAACCCAAACCATTCTGTGATCCTATGATTTTATGAAGTGCTGGGAACTGTGAGGTGGGGAGGAGAGGACTGGTTTTTAATGCAGCAGATGTCAGAACCACCTCTGGACAATTTTAAATGACTTTTTTCTACTCAGGCACAACCTGAGGCTTTTAATTGCTTTTTAATGTTGTCTCACTTATCTGGAATAACACTTAGTGCAACAAGAAATGCAAAGTCAGTCTGGGGAGAGGATCCAGCCTGTGAGCAAGCTCTTGAGGACGAGGCCCTGGAGCCAGCTCCCAGCAAGACCTACAGGCTGGGATCCATTGCTCTTCTGCAGTGCTCAGTCACCACCCCAGCTCGCAGGGGTGGTGTAGGAGACCTGGGGGTGCTACTCAGCTGCTGAGGAGCTGCAGGAGAAGAACAGCAAGCAGGCATCTGCACAAGGTTGGCTTAAAAGAGGTCCTGACCCAAGACCCACAGATGGAGGGGTGGAGAAACCTGGACTATCACCAGGACAACTTCAGAGACATTTGAAAAAGAGGTGAGACCACCGCAGAGCATTCAGGTGGCTCACAGCTGCTGTTTCAGGAGAGGCTGGAGCATTGCCTGGCACTCCCAGACTCCCTCTGTTCCCTGCTGCTGTCTCTTGTGTGATGGGGTGGTGTCTGTGGCAGACAGCTCTGCAGGGCTCATCTATGGGAGCTGCTCTCTGGGTCCATGCCTATGCACCTGGGCTCATGGGGCTGGCACAGGAAGCTTCCCTGCACTCTTCACATCAGAAGGAGCTTGGAACCAGCTGGAGGTGAGGGGGAAAGCATCAGATGGCTTAACCAGCTCCCTGCCACCACCACCCAGCTCCCATCCTGCTGCAAACCAGGAGAGGGGAGATTCCTCTTAGAAATGCCAGGATGGAGTCAGGAGTCAGGTGAGAGGTAGATCTGAGCTCACCTGGGTTTATCTGAATGCTGGGTGTGCTGGGAGCACAGGGATCAATGTGTGTCTGCTCCCAGGTTACTCAAAGCACAGTAAGAAGAAACAAGTGGTGGTCAGGAGGACCTCCACATCTACGTGAGCAGCATGTGATGAGAGTGTGGGACAGGACCAGGGCAGCTGGGTACTCATCCATGGAGATGCAGAGACAGGTCTGTATTGACAGGTTGGACTTGATGATCTTTGAGGTCTCTTCCAACCTTGGTGATTCTGTGATATCTAAATATCTTCCTGATATCTAAATCTGCTTTTCTCTAGTTTGAAGCCATTGTCCCTCAGCCTGTCCCTGCAGGCCTTTGCTAACAGTCTCTCTCCATCCTTCCTGTGGCCCCCTTCAGGTGCTGGCAAGCTTCTATCAGGTCTCCCTGGAGCAGGCTTCTATTAGGTCTCCCTGGAGCAGGCTCAACACCCCCAGTTCCCTCAGCCTGTCCTTGTAGCAGAGCTGCTCCAACCCCTTGATCATTTTCATGGCCTCCTCTGGATTACTCTCCATCAGGTCCAGGTCCTTCCTGTGCTGGGGGCTCCAGAGCTGGATGCAGTACTCTAGGTGAGGTCTCACCAGAGCAAAACAAAGTGTCAGAATCCCCTCTCTGGCCCTGCTGGCAGCACTGCTTTGGATGCAGCCCAGGCTGTGATTTGCCTCCTGCGCTGCAAAGCTCACGCTGCCTGCTCCTGGCCAGCTGAATCCTGAGCAGGCCACGGGGGCTAATTTAAAATGCTATTATTGAAGGTTCCCTCTACCAAAAGAAAAACCAAAGAAGTGTCTGCAACTCAGTAACATCACAGGAGCCTAAAAATAACACTGGGGAAAAAAAAAGAAAAAAAAAAAAGCCCAAAAAAATAAAACTAAAAAGAAAGTTCATTGCAACTTCATTTCAAAAGGGCTTTCCACATAAAAGCTGAGAGCCTTGTTAAGAAGAAATTAAAAGCAGCCACCAAAAGGGTAAATTATTATTTTATTTTATATTTTTTTTTCCAGGGGACACAGACATTGTTGAAAGACCTTCTATTAGAGGATGAGAGCAGATCTATGCCGGTATCAAAAAGGGGACTTGAAAAGGGGGCAAAGAAAAATCAGCTGTTCTCGTGAAAGGGCCGACCAAAGGAGCCTGGCAGGGGTAAAACAGTATCCTTCAAAAAGGAGAAGTCACCTCGAGTCCTGTGTCCAGTTCTGGACCCCTCAGTTTAGGAAGGATGTTGACTTGTTGGAGCGTGCCCAGAGAAGGGCAGCGGGGTTGGTGAGGGGCTTGGAACACAAGCCCTGTGAGGAGAGGCTGAGGGAGCTGGGGTTGCTTAGCCTGGAGAGGAGGAGGCTCAGGGGTGACCTTCTTACTCTCTACAACTACCTTAAGGGAGGTCGTAGACAGGGGACAGAATGTGCTGGCCACACTTCTCTTGCTGCAGCCCAGGATGTGATTGGCTTTTGGGCTGCAAGTGCACACTGCTGCCCCACATCCTTTTCTTTAGGGCTGCTCTCAAGCCAGTCCCTGCCCAGCCTATATCTGCGCTTGGGATTGCCCCGACCCAGATGCAGGTGGGCAACCAGGTGCATGAGGGCAACAATCCATCAGCCCTGTGGCCAGCTAAGGATCAAAGCTTGCTTCACCACGAGGGACACTGGAAGAGGTTGCCCAGGGAGGTGGTGGCAGCTTCACCCCTGGAGGTTTTTGCAGCCAGGCTGGATGTGGCTGTGAGCAACCTGCTGCAGTGTGAGGTGTCCCTGCCCATGGCAGGGGGTTGGAACTGGCTGAGCCTTGAGGCCCCTTCCTATCCTAACAGATTCTATGATCTTGCACATCTCACTGGGGAATTTCACTCTTGTTTTACTGTCCAGTTGTTCAGTATTGAGGGATCCTGCCACAGCTTTTCACCATCAGCTCTGAATACTGAAATATTGTCAGCAGCTTCATCCTCTGCTTTCCCTTCCCTCTCCTTTCTTTTCCTTCTCTTGGTCATCTCCTGAACCGGAGCTGATGCTCCACTGCAGTTCCGTGGGGGCCTCTCTTGGCACTTTCACTCCACTGCAAAATCTGCTCATTTCTTCCTCATTTGCATTTGGTGCTCTTATGCAATTATGGGATAGAGGAGAACTTTCTCTTTTACACTACATTGGCTTAATTTCTTTAAGAGCTTTTGCTGAAGAAAAAAATTCCAGAGCTTTTGCTGAGCACCCCTGGCTCTCCAAGCTCTCCAAGGGCTCAGGACGTTGGAGTAGATGATCTCTGAGGTCCCTTCCAACCTAAGCCATTCTGTAATTCTATGAAGGCTTTGCTGCCACTCTTCCCCAGGAGTTCATATTTATCTGGGGAAGAACTATTTGTAGTGAGAGGATGAGGAGCAGCAGTTTGAAAGTAGAGCAGGGTCAAGCTTGATGGAGCCCTGAGCAAGCTGATCTAGTTAGAGGTGTCCCTGCTGACTGCAGGGGTGTTGGACAAGGTGACCTTTGAGAGTCCCTTCCAGCCTGATGCATTCTGTGGTTCTATGAGGTGTATTTGAACCAGTCCTGAGGCTTACATGAGCTATTACTGCTCAGGGAAGACAACTCAGTCCTTGTGCACCCAGGTCATAGGTAGTGTTACCAAAAAGAAAGCATCACCTCAGTGGTCTGTGAGAGCCTGAGAAGTAAACTGAGGGTGGAAAGTTTTTAGGGAAAAAGCATTAAAACAAGGAAAAGAGATCAATTTGTCACTGAGTGGATCAATCACTACAGAATCACAGAATCCCCTGGTTGGATCATTGAGCCCAACCACAACCTAACATCTTGTTCTGGAGTCCAAAGTACAGGAAGGACCTGGAGGTGCTGGAGCATGTCCAGAGAAGGGCCATGAGGATGAGCAGAGGGCTGGAGCACCTCTGCTATGAGGGCAGACTGAGGGAGTTGGGGTTGTTCAGTCTGGAGAAGAGAAGGCTCCAGGGAGAGCTTCTTTTGGCCTTCAAGTATCTGAAGGGGGCTACAAGAAAGCTGGGGAGGGAGTGTTTAGGGTGTCAAGGAGTGATAGGACTGGGGGGATGGAGCAAAACTAGAAGTGGGGAGATTGAGATTGGATGTTAGGAAGAAGTTGTTCCCCATGACGGTGGTGAGAGACTGGTACAGGTTGCCCAGGGAGGTGGTGGCAGCCTCATGCAGCCAGGCTGGATGTGGCTGTGAGCAACCTGCTGTAGTGTGAGGTGTCCCTGGCCATGGCAGGGGGTTGGAACTGGCTCCTCCTTGAGGTCCCTTCCAGCCCTGACAATTCTCTGATTCTATGATCTCCCTCTACGCAACCAGCAGACCATGTCCCTAAGCACCTCATCCAAACATCTTTTAAACACTTCCAGGGATGGTAAGCAGGGATTCAGCTGTGACTTAAATCCTGTTTGCAATTCTGTTCCCTCCACTGGAGGGGGGGGATGGGGTGGGGAAAAGACAAGAAAAATCCCCAGAGACTGGAGAAGATTGAGAGAGAGGAGGGAAAAGATAAGGGTTAGGGAACGGCTCTGCGGGTAGAGAGATTACACAGGCTGAGACTCTTCATCCTGGAAGGAGTGTGAGTGATGGGCTGTGAGCCGAGGATGGCATGGGAGAGATTATTCACTGTTTCCTGCAGCACAAAAACCAGGAGTATCAAACCTCAGATCAGGACACTCCAAACAGGCAAGGAGGGGAAGGGGGAGAAAGAAGAAAAAAGGTGTTTTTTCACATTCTGTATCACTAAACCTCTTCCCCTTGGGGTGTTGCTGTAAGGTTTGGATGGCCTGTACATAAATTAATCACTTCAGGGAGAGCATCTGGAGCAGATGATGTGAGGGTTACAGCACCTCCTCTATGGGGACAGGCTGGGGGAGTTGGGGCTCTTCAGCCTGGAGAAGAGAAGGCTCCAGAGAGACCTCAGAGCAGCCTTCCAGTACCTGAAGCGGATCCAGGAGAACTGGGGAGGGACTTTTAGAATAGAATAAACCAGGTTGGAAGAGACCTTCAAGATCACTGTGTCCAACCCATCATCCAACACCATCTAATCAACTAAACCAAGCAGCCCATCAAGTCTCCTCCTAAACACCCGCAGTGATGGTGATTCCACCTCCTCCCTGGGCAGCCCATTCCAATGGCCAATCACTCTCTCTGTGTAGAATTTCTTCCTAACATCCAGTCTAAACCTCCCCTGGCACAGCTTGAGACTGTGTCCTCTTGTTCTGGTGCTGGGTGCCTGGGAGAAGAGACCAGCCCCCACCTGGCTACAACCTCCCTTCAGGTAGTTGGAGAGAGTGATTAAGTCTCCCCTGAGACTTAATCTGACTCCCCTGACTCCCCACTGTACATCATGGTCATCTTCCATTGTTAGAATGACAGAATCATTGAACTGTTTGGGTTGGAAAATGCCTCCAAGATCATCCAGTCCAACCATCAACCCAACACCACCATGGTCATTAAACCATGTCCCCAAGCACCATGTCCACACATTTATTGAACACCTCCCGGGATAGTGACTCTGTCATCTCCCTGGAGGTGCTGTTGTGAGACATCAGGTTGATGATTAAATGTTCTGAGGAGGATGGCCAGCAGGAGCAGGGAATTCATTCTGCCCCTGTACTCAGCACTGGTTAGGCCACACCTTGAGTACTGTGTCCAGTTCTGGGCTCCTCGATTTAAGAAGGACATTGAGATACTTGAACGTGTCCAGAGAGGGAAACAAGGCTGGGCAGAGGTCTGGAGCACAGCCCTGTGAGGAGAGGCTGAGGGAGCTGGGGTTGCTTAGCCTGGAGAAGAGGAGGCTCAGGGGAGACCTTATTGCTCTCTACAGCTTCCTGAAAGGAGGTTGTAGCCAGGAGGGGTTGGTCTCTTCTCCCAGGCATCCAGCACCAGAACAAGAGGACACAGTCTCAAGCTGTGCCAGGGAAGTTTAGGCTGGAGGTGAGGAGAAAGGTCTTCACAGAAAGAGCAATTGGCCATTGGAATGCGCTGCCCAGGGAGGTGGTGGAGTGCCCATCCCTGGGGGTGTTCAGAAAAGGATTGGATGTGGCGCTTGGAGCCATGGTTTAGTTGTCAGGAGGTGTTAGGTAATAGGTTGGACTTGATGATCTTTGAGGTCTTTTCCAACCTGGTTGATTCTATGAGTCTATGATTCATCTCATGCTGCAGGGAAGCTCCAGCCCTCCAAGCAGACAAGCATTGCTGTAGCTGCCCCCAGGGAGGAAGGTGGCATCCTGGGGCTGAGGGCCACGTGACAGCTTCCATCTGATCCTGCGCACGGTGCCAGCTGGAAGCTGGCAGGTCATCAAACACAGGCAGGAGAATGGAAACAAGAGGGCACAGCTTCAAACACATTCCTACGAGGATACAAGGCTCGAAGCACATTCCCACCACAGCTCTGGAGAAGAAATACCTGTTTTGCTCACAGGCTGAAGTTCTGCCACGCTCAGGTTTCCACCACAGCAGCGGTGACTAATGGCAGAGGGGTAACTTGCCTGGCCTGAAAGTGGTTAAACCCTCGTGTGATCAGGGTTAAAACACCCCACAGAAGTTCCTCCTGTGCTGAGGGGAAACAGGCAGATTTTCTGCATGGAAAGCCAAGTGGATCAAGCTTTGAAGGCTTGGCACCGGAATAGGAGGAGTGGTGGTGCCCCAGCCCCGCCAGAGGTGTGCTCGGAACAGGGGATCCATCAGACAATCATTTAGCTTTTCAACTGAAATTTATTCCATCAAAAGTCATTATCCTAAAATCAATGGAAACAAATCAAAGTGCAGATGAGAGCAGACCTCCAGCAGCAGGAGCAGCCACTGCAGGCAGCGATACCACGGCTGTGAATGGAGAGCGTTGACAGCTGGGCTCACAAAGCACCAGGGCAAAGTCATGCTATGCCCTTCTGGTTTGGGGAGCAGTGAGGAGTGCACACTTTGATCTTATCTCCCTGCTCTCCTGCACACCTCACAGTATTTCAGCCAGAGTCTGTTGTGTGGGGTGCTCTGGGGTGCTGTCTGATCTCTTCATCGGTGATACAGACAGCGGGATTGAATGCACCCTCAGCAAGTCCACAGGTGACACCAACACCAAGCTGAGTGGTGTAGATGACACACCTGAGGGACAGAGTCTGTCCAGAGGGAACTGGATAAGCTAAAGAAGAGATCCCATGTGAACTTTATGAGGTTCAACAAGGCCAAGTGCAAGATCCTGCACATGGGTCAGGGCAATCCCCAGTATCAGTCCAGGCTGGGGGTTCAGGGGTGGAGAGCAGTCTTGAGAAGGACTTGGGGGTGCTGGGGGTGCAAAGCTGGACATGAGCTGGCACTGAGTGCTGCCAGCCCAGAGCCAGCCTGTTCTGGGCTGATCCCCAGCAGGGTTGGCAGCAGGGCCAGGGAGAGGATTCTGCCCCTCTGCTGACACCTCCCCTGCAGTTCTGGGGCAGCTCTGGAGTCCTCAGCACAGACAGGGACCTGTTGGAGAGAGGCTAGAGGAGGCCACAGCAATCACTATGCAGCAGGCACCCAGGCTGCTCCTGATGCTGGAGGTCTGCTGTCATCTGCACTTTGATTTGTTTCCATTGATTTTAGAATAATGACACCCTCCACTGGCACAATTTCAGGCCATTTCCTCTCCTTCTATCACCTGATACTAAGCAGGAGAGACCAACCCAGTACATTCACTGGAAGCCCTCTGCTGTGAGGCCAGGCTGAGAGAGTTGGAGTTGTTCAGCCTGCAGAAGAGAAGGCTCCAGGGAGATCTTCTGGTGGCCTTTCAGTGCTTCAAGGGGTGATCAGAAAGCTGGAGAGAGGGGTTTGAGCAGGTCGTCTTGTGACAGGACAAGAGGTGATGGCTTGAACTGAAAGAGATTTAGATTGGAGAGAAAGGAGCAATGTTTGACCCTGAGGGTGGTGGGAGCCTGGACCGGGATGCCCGGAGAGGTAGGAGCTGCCCCATCCCTGGAACCCTTCCAGGTCAGGTTCTTTGGGGCCCTGAGCAATCAGATTTAGGAGACTTGGATTAGATGACCTCTAAAGGTCTCTTCCAACCCAATCCAACCTGTGATTCTGTACCCACCTCTGCAGGACACCACATTTTCAGATTTATCAATGGATAACCTGGTGGAGGGACAGTGAGGGGAGGTTTGGTGCTGAGACCAAGTCAGGGTGCAGAGCAGCTCCTTCTGATGGACTCTGCATCTGTGAGAGACAGCCCAGGAACCAAGCAGCCCATCCAGATGCAGTAAGCAGGCAGAAGCCCCCAGCAAAACCTGCCTGGCCAAGTCTCACACAGGCAGCATTTTGAGAGCTCTCTCCACTGAGTCACTGGCAAACAGAGATTTGACAGAGCAGTAACTGCCTTTTGTTTCAGTTGCCTCTTGACAGACATTTGTGTGATGATCAGAAAGAAAGAAAGGAAGAAAGAAAACCACCAACAAATCCTGGCTGAAAAAAAGAAGGGAAAGAAAAGGAAAGCAAAAAAGCAAGCTGAGCTCCAGCTAATAACTAACAAATGAGGAGAGGGGAAATAATGGTGATGATGGAAAAAAAAAATCAGATGCCAGGAAATAAAGAACCATGGCTGCCAGAGGTAAATCTGTTAAAATAGATAGATAGATAGATAGATAGATAGATAGATAGATAGATAGATAGATAGAGAGATAGAGAGATAGAGAGATAGAGAGAGAGATAGATGAAAATCCATCTCCAGATGTGTTATGGACAACAAGAAGGTCTTTCAAATTAGCTGGAATAAAAGGAGTGCTAACAAAATCACAGCATTATGGATCTGTCCTGTGAGAGGTGCAGTGCTGCTGTCAATACTCATGAAGAAGAATCACAGAGTCACCTAGGGTGGAAGACACCTCAAAGATCATCAAGGCCAACCTGTCACCACAGACCTCATGACTAGACCATGGCACCAAGTGCCACGTCCAATCCCCTCTTGAACACCTCCATGGATGGGGACTCCACCACCTCCCTGGGCAGCACATTCCAATGGCCAATTGCTCTTTCTGTGAAGAACTTTCTCCTCACCTCCAGCCTAAACTTCCCCTGGTGCAGCTTGAGACTGTGTCCTCTTGTTCTGGGGCTGGATGCCTGGGAGAAGAGACCACCCCCCTCCTGGCTACAACCTCCCTTCAGGTAGTTGTAGACAGTGCTAAGGTCTCCCTGAGCCTCCTCTCCTCCAGGCTAAGCAACCCCAGCTCCCTCAGCCTCTCCTCACAGGGCTGTGCTCAAGGCCCCTCCCCAGCCTCGTTGCCCTTCTCTGGACACATTCAAGAGTCTCAATGTCCTTCTTAAACTGAGGGGCCCAGGACTGGACACAGTACTCAAGGTGTGGCCTAACCAGTGCTGAGTACAAGGGCACAATGACTTCCCTGCTCCTGCTGGCCACACTATTCTTGATGCAGGCCAAGAGGCCCTTTCCCCCCAAAAAAAAAAGATTTAAACAACCCTGCTCTGGGAAATACTGAGGGAGGTTTTTCTCTCCAGCTCTTGTCCTGCTTTGGCAGGGTAGGGGTTGGACTGGATGAACTTCAGAGGTCCCTTCCGCCCCTTAACAGCCTGTGAGCCTCTGAGCTGCTCTGAGCTGATTTCACATTCCTCTGGCAAGGGAGTAACAGCTCCCAAATTGTTAAGAGTTAAAAAAAAAAAAAAGAGAGAGAGACAAAAAAAAAGAAAAGAAAAAAAAAATTAAGCTGCAACCTTAATTAACTGAAATAATTATTAATTTTTAAAAGCTTTGGATTAATTTTTAAACCACTTTCCAGCCGCAGGAGCGGCCAACTCGCTGCTGAAGTTGTGGAGAGGACAGGAAAAATAAAGCACACTAAATATTTCAGAAGCATGACAGAATAGGATCACAGAATCGTCACAGAATCGTCAGGGCTGGAAGGGACCTCAAGGAGCAGCCAGCTCCAACCCCCTGCCATGGGCAGGGACGCCTCACACTGCAGCAGGTTGCTCACAGCCACAGCCAGCCTGGCTGCAAACACCTCCAGGGGTGAGGCTGCCACCACCTCCCTGGGCAACCTGTGCCAGTCTCTCACCACCCTCATGGGGAACAACTTCTTCCTCACATTCAATCTGAATCTCCCCACTTCTAGTTTTGCTCCTTTCCCTCCAGTCCTATCATTCCCTGACACCCTATAAAGTTCCTCCCCAGCTTTCTTGTAGCCCCCTAATGGAAGGCCACAAGAAGGTCTTCTCACAGCCTTCTCCAGACTGAACAACCCCAACTCCCTCAGTCTGTCCTCACAGGAGAGCAGCTCCAGCCCTCATGGCTCACCCTCGTGGCCCTTCTCGGGACACCTTCCAGCACCTCCAGATCCTTCTTGTAATAGAGGCTCCAGAACTGGACACAGTGCTCCAGGTGGGGTCTCAGCAGAGTGGAATAGAGGGTGAGAATCACCTCCCTTTAGATACTGGAAGGCCACAAGAAGGTCTTCTCACAGCCTTCTCTTCTCCAGACTGAACAACCCCAACTCCCTCAGTCTGTCCTCACAGGAGAGGTGCTCCAGCCCTCTAATCAATAAAGCTGGCATTGTGGTGGCATGGAGAAGAGAGAGGGAAATGGGAATACAGAGCATCACAACCCCCATGACACCACTTTGGAGATGCCACTGTCCACCTAAAGCTTCTCCTCTCCTTCCATATATCCCCACTTCTCCATTGCTTTAGGTGGGTCTGCACTATCAGGGAACCAGAGAACGTATTGGGTTGGTCTCTCCTGCTTAGTCTCAGGTGATAGAAGGAGAGGAAAAGGCCTGAAATTGTGCCAGGGGAGGGTTAAGTTGGAGATTAGAAACAATTTCTTTGCTGCAGTTGTGGTCAGGGATTGGAACAGGCTGCCCAAGGAGGTGGTGGAGTGCCTATCCCTGGAGGTGTTCAAGAAATGTGTGGCCATGGCACCTGGGGCCATGGTTTGGTGACCATGGTGGGGTTGGGTTGCTGGTTGGACTGGATGAGCTCAGAAGACACTTCCAACTAAACAATTCTATGGATCTATGGTTCTATGGAAGGGAGCTCCAAAGGTCATCCAGTCCAACCCCCTCTGCAGTCAGCAGGGACATCCTCAACTAGATCAGGCTTCCTGGAGAGGTTATGGAGTCTCCTCTGGAGACTTTCAAAACCCACATGGAGGTGTACCTGTACAGCCTGCCCCAGGTCATTCAGCTCTGGCAGGGGTGTTGGATTCAATGATCTCTGGAGGTTCCTTCCAACCCCTAGCATTTCTGTAATTCTGTGATCAGGTTGCCCAGAGCCCTCTTGAGCCTCACTTTGAATACCTCCAGGGCTGGGGCCTCAACCACCTCCCTGGGCAACCTGTTCAGGTGTTCCACCACCCTCATGGTGCAGAACTTGTTCCTAACAGCCAAGCTTCCTTTGTTTTCCCCTCAGCCTCCAAAAATGCAGCATTTTTTTTTTGCTATCAGCTGGCTAAATACATAATTAAATACACAGAGAAAAAATAGTGCATTTCCAACACCATCTTGAGAGCCTGAGGTCCTCCTCTGATGCAGAAATGTGTTAGCCTTGCTATTCCAGAAAAGGTTTTGAGACATTGCAGTTGGTTGGGTTGAAGCAGGTAGAAGGTAACATGGAAGGCTGGGTTGGTGATTTCACAGAAGCACAGGATGGTAGGGGTTGGAAGGGATCTCCAGAGATCATGAAGTCCAACCCTCCTGCCAAAGCAGGGTCACCTAGGGAAGGTCACACAGGAATACATCCAGATGGGTTTTGAAAGTCTCCAGAGATGGAGACTCCACCACTTCTCTGGGCAGCCTGCTCCAGGGCTCCAGCACCCTCACAGTAAAGAAGTTTCTCCTCATGTTGAGCTGGAACTCTCTGTGTTCTAGATTGCATCCATTGTTCCTTGTCCTACCACTGGGCACCACCAAAAAGAGCCTGGCCCCTGCATCTTGACACCCACCCCTCAGATATTGATAGACATTGATCAGATCCTCTCTCAGCCTTCTCTTCTCCAGACCAAACAGCCCCAGGGCTCTCAGCCTTTCTTCATAGCAGAGATGTTCAAGTCCCCCAGTCACCCTTGTAGCTCTCTGTTGGAGTCTCTCCATCAGATTCCTGTCTAACCTGGACCCAGTATTGAAGGTAATTGTGAGATTAAGGGATGTTTTGGAAATACAGAAGGGCTTTCTCTGATATAATGACCACAAGTCAAGCAGAAGCTCAGCAAGAGTGGCAGGGACAGCATGACCCTAACTTAATGAGAAAAGTTGGTGCAATAGCAGTGAGCTGATGTCTAACCAGGGAAATGAGGTGTTCCACTCCTACTGTGAAGCACAATCACAGAATGGTTTGGGTGGGAAGGGACCTTTAAAGGTCATTTAGTCCAACCCACTGCAGCCAGCAGGGACATCTGCAACTAGAGCAGGTTGCTCAGAGCCCCAGACAGCCTGACCTGGGATGGTTCCAGGGATGGGGCTTCTACCACCTCTCTGGGCAGCCTGAGCCAGGGTCTCAGCACCCTCAGTGTCAAACATTTCTCCCTTCTCTCTACTCTGAATCTCCCTCTTATAGTTTCAAACCATCAACCCTTGTCCTGTCACAACAGCCCCTGCTCAAAAGCCATTCCCCAGCTTTCTTACAGGCCCCTTTAGGTACTGAAAGGCCACCAGAAGGTCTCCCTGGACCCTTCTCCCCAGGCTGAGCAAGCCCAATTGTCTCAGCCTGGCCTCACAGAAGAGGAATTCCAGCCCTCCCAGCATTGCTGTGGCCTCTGGACCTCCTCCAACACAAAGCCAGAAAAGTGGAAATCAGGTGATTTGGGTTCCTAAAGAAGACCTTCAAGAGAGAACTCCCTTGAGCCTTCCTTGAGCTTGGCCTTCCTTCTAGCACATCACTTCTCTCCTTTGGCCATGTTGGGGAGGATTTGCTGCAGGAAAATGCTGGCAGCTTGCTGGCAGGACTCTGCTAGCATGGTTCCTTGGGTGAGAAGGAACATTTTGTTGCTGCTGCTGCTGCTGCTGCCTTTCTGCCCGAGCGAGCCCAGACCTTCCCATGACAGCTTCCAACGTGACTGGTTGGAGTCAAACCACCAGGAGCAGCACATGTTATTTAAGCTTCCTCTAATCCCAGCCTCACTGGGCAGTGAACTGGACTGGAAGGGCTCCTGTGCTGCTGCAGAAGGAATTAACACCCGCTGGGGTGTGCTGGCATCCGTCCCCTGGCACCCCTGTCCGTTGGCATTGCCAGCGCTCCTGAATTCCAGCAGGGCTCTGCGCAGCGGTGTCCTGGCTTGTGACACCAAGCAGCGATGGGAACGGCTGGAGAGACATCAACCATCCCCCAGGGCAAAGCCACTGCTGTGTGAGGGCACCACAGGGAGCTGTAAGGCAGCAGCACAGTGTGTTCCCCCTCCTGCTGCCCACAGAAACTGCTGCCTGCGCTTCAGCAAGCTGCAGAGCCAGCTCCTGGCTACAGCTGCCATGAGGCTGTAGGTGAGCCCAGCCCATGGCCAGCTGCAAGGTTATCCTGGGTGAGTGATGGAGAAATTGGAGCAGGGATGCTGAAGTCAAAGCTTCTGCACATGCTGCTGAGCTGGGAGAAAATCACAGAATCAGGGAATGGTGGGGATTGGAAGGGACCTCTGGGGATCATACAGTCCTACCCCTCAGCTAAAGCAGGGCACCCACAGCAGCTTGCCCAGGAGCACAACAGCCAGGGGAAGCTGGAATCTCTCCAGAGATGGAGACTCCACAACCTCTCTGGGCAGCCTGCTCCAGGCCTCCAGCACCCTCACAGCAAAGAATTTTCTGCCAGTTTGTGCCCATTGCTCCTTGTCCTGTCACTGGGCACCACTGACAAGAGACTGCCCCCAGACTCATGAGCTCCAGCCCTCCAGGCTCAACAGCCCCAGGTCCTTCAGCCTTTCCTCATAAGACAGACCTGCCAACAGGATGGTAGCATCCAGGCATTGAACTCAAGTGGCCACCAGTATCACTACCAGGTCCTCAGTGTTATAAGGGCACCTTTAAATGGAAACAGAGGATGCTCCTCAATGAAAAATGCATCACCAGAAGCTTTAGCTGGAAGATTTCTGTGTTTTAGCATCTTCCTTCTGGTCCCTCTCACTAATATTGAAGCCATTCACCATCCCCTGGCAATTCAGTGCTTTCCAAGGCAGTCCCCACATGTGACATCATTCATTTTGATGCAGTACAAACATTAGAGAGCATTTTTTCCTTCCCTTTCTTTGCCATAATGGGTTTCAGTGCTGAGCTGGAATATCTTTCACAGCAGGCAAATGAGTTTTCCTGCACTGGAGCCAGGAGAGGGTGGGTTTTATCCCCTGCCCCTTGGGCTGAAGCCCTGGGCTCAAACTGTAGCTGTACCAACTTCTCAGCCTCACATGTAGGTAGCAGTGTCATGTCCCCAGAGGCTGGAGAATCATAGAATTGTCAGGGTTGGAAGGGACCTCAAGGATCAGCCAGTTCCAAACCCCCTCCCCTGGGCAGGGACACCTCACACTGCAGCAGATTGCTCACAGCCACAGCCAGCCTGGCTGCAAAAACCTCCAGGCATGAGGCTGCCACCACCTCCCTGGGCAACCTGTGCCAGTCTCTCACCACCCTCATGGGGAACAACTTCTTCCTAACATCCAATCTCAATCTCCCCACTTCTAGTTTTGCTCCATTCTCCCCAGGTTCTATCACTCCCTGACACCCTCAAAAGTCCCTCCCCAGCTTTCTTGGAGCCCCCTGCAGATACTGGAAGGCCACAAGAAGCTCTCTTGGGAGCCTTCTCCTCTCCAGACTGAACAACCCCAGCTCTCTCAGTCTGCCTCCATAGCAGAGCAGCTGCAGCCCTCTGGTCATCCTTGTGGCCCTTCTCTGGACACCTTCCAGCACCTCCAGAACTTGACACAGTACTCCACACGGGGTCTCACCAGAGCAGAGAAGATGCATTAATGATGAGGGACTACTGCTCTTTATGCAAGTGTGGCTGGGGAGACACGGAGGTGGGTGTTCGGGAAGGAACACTGCCTGGTGCTCTTCATCTGCTCCCCTGAGACTGGGTTGGGACAGGTGCTGATGGTGCTTGGAGGCGTCAAGCCTGGATGTTGGAGAGGGCCTTGATCAACCTGATCTAGTAGGAAGTGTCCCTGTCCATGGCAGGAGAGTTGGAACTAGATGATCTTTAATGATCTTTAAGGTTCCTTCCAACCCATTCCATGATTAAAGTGATCCCCCAAGATGACCTCTGGCATCTCTAGGAACTGTTACTCATTTATGCAGCTTTTTCTTGTGACCTACGGCACACACAAATCTCTGAAGGCAGAGAGGTACATTTGGAGGTGGAGATGAGGTTCTCAGACCTTTGTGTGAGGTTGTCTTCCTCAGCACTGAGTATCACATCCCAGTGTTTTTCAACCAGCACAGGCAAGGCTGTGTCCAGTGTCCCTCCATGTCTTGAGCATCCCACTTCTCTGGCTCCACAGTCACCCCTCGAAGGAGATGTGCATGAAACCTTCCTCAAGCTAAAGCTCTGTTTTGAACCTTACTCCACCAGTATTTGAAAATGGGTGGCCTGATTTGAGTTCCACTTCCAGGAGCACAACTGAGAAAACACCAGCTTCTCCATACCCAACCTGGCCAAGCCTGTAGAAAAAGACAGAAAAGCTCCCAAGCGAGAAGCCGTCTGCCCCTTGCGGCAATGGCTGCTCCTCACCAGCACCGGTGAGAAACTTCAGCCCCATCACACACCCTGGAGGCAGGCAGGGCAACACCACTGGGCTCACAGCTGATGCCTACCACGTTATCAGAACTGACAGTGTGCTCACACCTTGCACAGCACCGACCCTGCCAGAGCACGCTCGGCCCCCTGATGCTGGGGTTATAGCTGGGGTTATGCTTTTCCCTGGCACTGCTTGGGCAGGGTAGATGCTCTCCAGCTGGGAAGGAGGAGTGGGGGCGGGGGGGTCACAGGTGCTTCTGGTTCATCAGCAGAGCCTCTAAATTCCCACCAGCAGGGCAACACTTTGAAGTGGGCTGTGAAGGGTGCAGAAGGATAGACGGACTGACTCACTCCCCTCGGATGTGCTGGAGTGGTTATATTGTGCTTGGAAGGACCTGGCCTGGCTTGTATGCCTGTTTGCCCAGCTGATGATGGCTTGATAGCTGCAGCAGGGAGCTTGTTAACTGAATTCCAAAGGGACTAATTACAGCAGGAATCTGTCATCTCACAGCTTGTTCCATGCCTCTGGATCTGAGGGGGCTGCAGGAGCTGGGACCTGTTGGCAAGAAGCAGCTAGAGGAGTTGTGTTGCCCCATACTTGGTGTTGCTGCCTTATTACTGGCCACAGAGAGAGCTGAAGTCAGGCTCTGGGGAGGTGCCAGCAGCTGTCTTCCTTCTCTGGGAGCTGAAGAGATGTTCAGGTCCCTGGAGACAGCAGGATGCTAAGTCAAGCAGGAGGAGGCAGGTGCAGCACACGAACCCTCCAAGTCTAGGGTATTTTAAGTCCTGCTACATGTCTCCTGTGGTGCTGCTGAGTGGCTCCTTTCAGCTCCTCCACTAAAAGCAGCACAGCTGGGGTGTGGGTCAAATCACAACAGGGAAATGCATTTCTCCCTGGCTATGTGTTTTGAGGTCATCATGGCAGTTTTGGGATAGCTGGGGGGAAGGTGCCCTGTGCTGATGCTGCTACAAGGGTGGAAAGTGACTTTTCCCCAGGGCAAGCAGAAGCCTGGTCCTCTCAGATAGCTGGAATAGATGTTGGGGTACCCTATACCAAACCCACCCTAGCCAGGTGGATTTCATAGAATCATAGAATTGTTAGGGCTGGAAGGAACCTCAAGGATCATCTAGTCCCAACCCCTGCCATGGGCGGGGACGCCTCATATGAGATCAGGTTGCTCACAGCCACCTCCAGCCTGTCCTTAAAAGCCTCCAGGGATGAGGCTTCCACCACCTCCCTGGGCAACCTGTGCCACTGTCTCACCTCCTTCCACGCAAGGCATTGCTTGTCCTTGGGGGTGGGGGTGGCTGTGCTGATCCATGGTTTGCAGTGGGAGCAGGACCCATATCTGTGGCAGCCTCAGCCGTGTGTCTGCCCAGGGTCAGCTCCTCTGCTAATGGCTGCGTGTTCCTCTGCCAGCAGGGCTCATGGGGTCATTCACGGAGTGGATGGAGAGGTGCAGGGCTGAAAATAGAGCTGAGAGAAAGGACCTTCCTGCCAGGGATGAGTATTTATATTGTTTTCTGTAGCTGAGGAGCTTCAGCTGCTCTAATAAAACCCAAATCTTGGCTTCTGTGCCCTCCCTTGGGGTAAAGGTGCAGCCTGATCTCCTCCAGCCCAGCTCTGGGACCTTGTGGGGGGTGGTTTGCTGGCGCATTATCAGTGATAGAAATGATGCTAATGAAACATCTCCGGCAGCTTCAGCTTTCATTTCTCTTCCAGCCCTCATGTCTCAAAGGTAAACTATTACATTGCCAATATTGAGTGCAGGGCTGTTTGAAAGCATTAAGGCTCCGGTTCATCAGAGGTCAGGTTTTATTTGAGCTGGGCCAATTGACAGTTCCTTCTGTTTGCATCCGCTCCGGGCAGTAGAAGTCTTCGCTGTTTCTGTGCCAGTGCAAGCGGTGGCTAAAGGCTTCCTGGGTACCTGGGAATGGGATCTTCACCACCACTCTGCCCCAAGGCTGGCAGACAGGGAGATCTTGAGGCCACACCTCTGAGGGCTGACATGGACCCTATTCTTCCAGGCCTGATCCAAGTCTCAGACTAAGCAGAACAATCTGAACCAAGCAGGAACCCCTATTCTGTGTGCAGACCTCTCAGCTCACATTAACAACCATCCTACTGCTGCCTTCCTTTCTGCTCTGTACATGTGGTGGCCGAAGATCTCAGGCCAGGGATGAGGGCTAGGAGCTTTCAGCGTTGATGTGTGGATGCCCCCAGCACCCACAATGGTCTTGCATGTTCACGGTGTGATTCCTGACCTGGGAACTGCCAGGCTTGTTCCAAACCAATTGTCATGGGCAGTCCAACCTGACCATGTTGAACACATCAAGGTTTGGATGCTGTCAGTGATCACAGAATGGTCCAGGCCAGAAGGGCCTTCCAAAGCTCATCCAGTCCAACCCCACTGCAGTCAGCAGGGACATCCCCAACTAGATCAAGTTGCTCAGAGCCCTGTTGAGCCTTACCTTGAATATCTCCAGGGAAGGGGCCTCAACCACCTCCCTGGGCAACCTGTGCCAGTGTTCCACCAACCTCATAGTAAAGAACTTGTTCTTCACATCCAGTCTAAATCTGCCTTTCTCTAGTTTGAAGCTAGTCCCTCACCCTGTCCCTGCAGACCTTTGCAAACAGTCTCTCCCCATCCTTCCTGTAACCCCCTCCCGGTACTACAAGGCTGCTATTAGGTCTCCCTGGAGCCTTCTTTTCTCCAGGCTCAACACCCCCAGCTTCCTCAGCCTGTTCCAAGCCTCTTAATATTTTTGTGGCCCTCCTCTGGACCTGCTCCATCAGGTCCATGTCCTTTCCTGTCTTGAGGGCCCATGACCTGTACACAGTACTGAAGGTGAGGTCTCTCCAGAGCAGAGCAAAGTGTCAGAATCACCTCTCTGGCTCTGCTGGCAACACTGCTTTGGATGCAGCCCAGGCTGTGATTTGCCATCTGGGCTGCAAGCTCACACTGCCTGCTCCTGCCCATGTGACGTCATTCCTCTGGAAGACAAAGTGCCACAGAATGGTGGAGGGTTGGCAGGGACCTCTGGAGGTTGGGGTTGGTCCCTAGTAGCAGGTGATAGGGATGAGAGAAAATGGCCTGAAATTGTGCCGGGAGGTTTATGTTGGAGACTAGGAACAGTTTCTTTGCTGCCAGAGTGGTCAGGGATTGGAACAGGCTGCCCAGGGAGGTGGTGGAGTCTCCATCCCTGGAGGTGTTCAAGGAACCTGTGGCCATGGCATTAGAGGACATGTTTTGGTGGCCATGCTTGTGTGGGGTTGGTGGTTGGACTCATTGATCTTTGAGGTCTTTTCCAACCAAAACAATTCTAGGATCCCATTCTAAATCACCTACATGGACCCCTCTGGATCTGCCCTGCCAAGCTCCCTCAGAGAATTATAGAATCAATCAGGCTGGAAAAGACCTCAGAGATCATCAAGTCCAACCTATTACCTATCACCTAACACCTCCTGACAACTAAACCATGGCACCAAAAGCCACATCCAATCCTTTTCTGAACACCTCCAGGGATGGTGACTCCACCACCTCCCTGGGCAGCACATTCCAATGGCCAATTGCTCTTTCTGTGAAGACCTTTCTCCTCACCTCCAGCCTAAACTTCCCCTGGCACAACTTGAGACTGTGTCCTCTTGTTCTGGTGCTGGATGCCTGGGAGAAGAGACCAACCCCTACCTGGCTGCAACCTCCTTTTAAGTAGTGAAAGGTAGTCCTCTTCACAGGGCTGCCAACACAACTGCAAACCCAAGCAGCTGGACCAGGAAACCACCTCTCCATCTCCATTAGGGCTCTTTACAGAACACAGGTTACTGTCAGACTCTGTTTGCATCTCTTGCTTTCTGAACAATGGCTGCTGCTGTCAGCTGGCTCTTATCCTCTTTATTTTATAGGTGCTTTCATTTGGTTTTACTGCCCCTTTCCCCCTGTCCCCCGATCCAGCTGCTCTTTTGCGGTCGCCTCATTTTTTCAATCAGCCTGGCTTTTTGGAGCACATTTAGAGGCTCTTTTAAAGTCCCCTTCGACAACTCTGAATTAATCACTCCAATTACTCTGATAATTTCCCTCCCACTCCCTAAATGTCGTCAGCAGGACCCTTCTCACGCCGCAGGATGTGGCTGTCTCAGGATTGTGTTCGGGCAGAGCGGCAAAATCGGAGCGCAACGGTTAATAAGGAGCTTGGTTTGCTGATCAGTTCACCTTAATCCATTAGAAAAGCAGCTAAGACAACAATATTCTGAAGGTAATGAATGCTTTGAGCTGGAAAATAAATCAGAGTCTGTTTCTGAAGCTTTGAGGATGTGTGATGAAGAGCCACCCAAGACCTCAGCACAAGAAGGATAGGAAACAGTTGGAGAGGGTCCGGAGGAGGCCACGAAGATGATCAGAGGGCTGGAGCAGTTTCCCTGTGGGGACAGGCTGAGAGAGTTGGGGCTGTTCAGCCTGGAGAAGAGAAGGTTCTGGGGAGACCATAGAGCAGTCTTCCAGTACCTGAAGGGGGCTGCAGGAAAGCTGGGGAGGGACTTTCTAACAAGGGCATGTAGTGACAGGATGAGAGCTGGGGAGGGACTTGTGACAAGGGCTGGGATTGATAGGGTGAGGGACAACAGCTTTGAGCTGGAAGAGGGGAGATTGAGACTGGAAATGAGAAAGAAATGCTTTCCAGTGAGGATGGGAAGACACAGGCACAGGTTGCCCAGGGAGGTTGTGGATGTCCCCTCCCTGGAAGTGGGGCTGGGTTGGACAGGCCCTTGAGCAGACTGATCT
Organism: Picus viridis; assembly: GCA_033816785.1. Lineage (NCBI taxonomy): Eukaryota > Metazoa > Chordata > Aves > Piciformes > Picidae > Picus > Picus viridis. Next base: position 2,641,557 of record CM066593.1, read on the forward strand.
AGTGGAAGGTGTCCTTGCCCATGGTGAGGGGGTGGAACTGAATGATCTTTAAGGTCCCTTCCAACCCAAACCTTTTTATGATTTCTGTGGTCCCTTGCCAAAGGGCTGTGCCTGGAGCCACAGCAGCATGGGGTGTGCTCCTCTCCCTCTGGGCACAGTGGCACCAGGGTCAGCCCATCTCCATCGCTCCCTTAAGGGCACCAGTGTGGGCACAAGGAGGACAATCCTCCTCCTTTGGAAGTGCTGGCTTGAAATTCCCCCACCCACAAGCACAGGCTGAGGAGCAGCAAGGAACCTTGTGTTTCATGGGAGATGCTGGGGCTGGCTCCTGCCTCTCAGCACTTTGCTTTGAGAGCAAACCAATCTTGAGCCACCTTGGGTTTCCTTTCCACCAAACCCTCTTGCTGGCAGTTGCCTTGGAGCTAATAACCTGCCACAGCAGCTGCAAATGTTTGCAGCATGGGTGTGCTGCTTCTGTGCTGGAGAGTGACACTGCAGGTCTAGAGGCTTATTTTCCTACCACCAGCTTGTGGTTCCAGTGCATCATCATATATAAAAAAAAAAAAAAAAGATAAGGCCCATGAAAGGTAGGTGATTTGTCATAATACAGAAAGAAAAGGCATGGTAATGTAAATTATGCACATCATTAACCCCAAGCATTGCTCTAAAACGGACACAAATTCAGCAAGTAAAACATCTTCAGGTTGAACTGTGACCATTCGCTCCGAAGGGCTTCCCTGCAGCTGCTGGCAGACCCAAGCTGAGGAGGGACCGTTCAGAAGGGCCTGTGGTGATGAGACAAGGGGCAATGGTTTGAAACTGGAGCAGGGCAGATCTAGGCTGGACATCAGGAGGAAGCTCTGCACCATGAGGGTGGTGGGACACTGCAACAGGCTGCCCACGGATGTGGTTGAGGCCCCATCCCTGGAGACCTTCAAGATCACATTCTGTGTGGCCCTGGGCAGCCTGATCTAGTTGGAGGTGTCTGCACTGCCTGCAAGAGGGTTGGACTAGGTGACCTCTGAGGATCCCTTTCAGCCTGATGCAATCTGTGAAACTAGCAGCAGCATAAGGTGCTTGTTCCTCCTTGGGGGATGTGTTGTGTTACCCATGGAGGGGCTTCAGTGCCCCTTGGTATGGTCCTGCTCCACCAGGACATCAACAGCAGGTCAGGCAGCATAGATGGAATCACAGAATCACAGTATATTAGAAGTTGGAAGGGACCTCCAGACATCATCAGGTCTAACCCCCCTGCCAGAGCAGCATCACCCCCAGGGTAGTCTGCACAAGAAAGCATCCAGGTGGGTTTGGAAAAGCTCCAGAGAAGGAGACTCCAAAACCTCTGTGGGCAGCCTGCTCCAGGGCTCTGTCATCCTCACTGTAAAGTTTCTTCTCGTGTCGAGGTGAAACCTTCTCTGCTCAAGTTTGTATCCATTGGTCCTTGCCTTATTATTGTCCACCACCCAACAGAGCTTGGCCCCCTTCCCTTGCCCCCCACCCCTCAGCTATTGATAGACATGGATCAGATCCCTCTCAGCCTTCTCCTCTCCAAACTAAACAGCCCCAGGGCTCTCAGTCTCTCTTCACAGGGGAGATGCTCAAGTGCCCAAATCATTCTTGTGGCTCTCCCCTGGTCTCTCTCCAGCAGGTCTCTGTCTCTCTTGAACTGGGGAGGCCAGAATTGCATGCAGTATTCCAGGGCAGAGTAGAGGGGGAGAAGAACCTCCCTAGCCTTGCTGGCCACACTTCTCTTGCTGCACTCCACATTCATGGGTCGTATTAGACATGGACCCGGCACCATCAGCTCCTCATCTGTTCATGGAATCATGGAGTTGTTTTGGTTGGAAATGACCTTTAAGATCCTCAAGCCCAACCATTCTCGAACTCTGCCATGCCTGGGGCTACACCCTGTCCCTCAGCACCACATCTCCACAGCACAGAAACACCTCCAGGGATGGGGATTTCGAGGCAGGTGAAGCCGATGGCACAACTGATCTCATCCTGCAGGAGACGTCAGGGAAGGGTGGGTGAACTCTACACCACCCCAAAGTGTTTCACGTCCCCTCTGGCTGTGCAGGAAGCCAAAAAATACCCAGCTCGGGTGCCTGGCTTTGATGTCTAACGTTGCCAGAGGTGAATCCCGTGCCAAGCTGCTGTGTCTTCAAGAAACATAAAGGGGTGGGGAGGGAATTGGTGTCGAATGCCTCCTCCTCTCCCATTTCTCCCTTTTCTTTCTGCTCACTTCTTTAGCTGCTTCAAAGAGGAAAGAGTCAATTTAAACCCTTTCATCAGATCACCCTCATCAAAGGCAAGAGGGCTGCAGCCTGAGTGGGATTTCTCAGCCCCCTTCCTCCCTCCCCCCCCCCAGCACTCAGATTCTTAAACCTGGTGTAAAGCAACTTTAAAAACCTTTTTTTTTCCCCCTTGTGTGTGTGTGGAGAATTTTTTTTTACCTTCTTTTCCTTGCAAAAATTAGACCTCATGAAAATAAATAATTCCCAGAGGAAATTTCAATTTGATTACAAATATTGACTTGCTTGGGGGGAAGTTTTTCTCTCTCTCTCTTCTTTTTTCTTTTCCTTTTTTTTTTTTTTCTTCAAGAAAAATCCATTTGGAATCAACATTTTCAAATTAAAGATGTATGTTCACTTAACTTGGGAAGAGCAAAATAAAAGGCAGCAGTTTTCTATCCAGTTGGTGGGGATTTTAGGAGGTTTTGGGGGTGTTGGAGGTTTGGGGGGGGTGTGGAGGTTTTGGGGGTTTTCTTTCCATCCATAGGGGGGTTATCTTTTTCTGCACAACCTCTGCCAAAATAAACCAAAGCCATTTCTCTTAAGCCTGAAAGGTGCTCCTGGTGAGTGACTCTGGAGCTGGGGGCTCTCTTGGAGCCTGAATCAGGAGGCAGAGGGGTTAAGCTGTCCTCAGGACCACCGCAGGTGCCCAGCAGCAGTTCCCCGCTGAAGGTGAGCAAGCTGCAGCTGAGAGGCAGCTGGCTGGCTGCATCCAGGTGTCAGCCAGAAATTCCTGGCAGTGTGTTTTAGGAGCACTTAATGAACAGAGGCACATAACAAATGGCTGATCACAAAGGCGGCAAGCCCTGGGACCAGAGCCTGTTTGCCCAGGCGATGTCCATGCAGAACGTGGCTGCCGTTGGTGGCAGTGGGAAGCAGCAGGAGCAGCTCTGGCATGCAGCAGAGCCCAGCTCTGACATCAAAGCAGGAAAACACAGCAGAGGTGCAACCTGTGCACTCTGCCAGCCATCCCATGCACACACCCTGCTGGGCTTCAGTGAGTGATGCTGCAGCTGGCCTTACAGCCTGCATGGCACAGCAGAGTCTGGAGAGCTGTTGCAGTACCCCATGCCTGGTGTTGGCTCATCCCTGTGGTGAGCAGTGCAGGGGTTCAGGGCTCACTCCATGATTCCTCAGTGCTTTTCTCAAATGAATGTGTTTGGAGTGTTAGGTGAGGGGTTGGTCTGCTGGAAAACAGCTCTGCAGAGGACCTGGAAGTCCTGGTGGACAACAAGTTCACCATAAGCCAGCAATGTGCTGTTCTGGCCAAGAAAGCCACTGGTATCCTGGGGTAGATTAAGAAGAGTGTGACCAGCAGTTTGAGGGAGGTTCTCCTCCGCCTCTAGGGATGACACATCTAAAGTACTGGGTCTGGTCCTGGGCTTCCCAGTCCAAGAGAGACAGGCAACTACTGGAAAAAGTGCAACAGAGGCCATGGAGATGCTGAGGGGCCTGGAACATCTCTGTGAGGAGGAAGGGCTGAGTGCCCTGGGGCTGTTGAGCCTGGAGAAAAGCAGCCCCAGAGGGAATCTGAGCAATGCCCAGCAAGAGATAAAGGGTAGGGGACAGGAGGCTGAGGCCAGGTTCTTGTCAGTGGTGCCCAGGGACAGGACAAGGGGCAGTGGGCACAAACTGGAACTGAGGAGGTTCCATCTGAAGAGGAGGAGAAAACTGATTGGTGTGAGGGTGCTGGAGGCCTGGAGCAGGCTGCCCAGAGAGATTGTGGAGTCTCCTTCTCTGGAGAGCTTCCAAATCCCTGCTGGCCATTTTGCTGCTGGACAAGCTGCTGTGGGTGCCCTGCTTTAGCAGGGGGCTTGGACTGGATGATGTCCAGAGATCTGTTCCAAGCTCCACCATGCTGGGATTTGGGGACTCTGTGTTTCAGATACCCCTCTCTGGGCAGACATGATTAAGCTATTTAGGATGACAGATGTTGCCAATGAGGATCACCTCTCTTAAGGTTAATTAATCATTTGTAGACCCCCCTTTGGCTGTTACATTATTCAGCAGCACTCCTGAGCTCTCTGGCCAGATAACTTTAGAGGGGTTTGTCAAAGCCTTGAGTTAACCCAGAACTGAGAGTAATTGCTGGGGTACACGGAGAGCAATGCCCCTGGGTGCTACCTCTGTGCAGGATCCTCCTGCTTGCCCATCACTGAGACCACATCCTGCAGTCAGGCTGGATCACAGCCTGGGTTCAGGCTGGACCACAGCCCGACAGCTGCTGTTCTCCCTCACCTGCCTATTTCTTCCTTGAAGCTTGACTGACCTTAAACTATCTTGAAGCCTCCTCTCCAGGAGCCTGACATTTAAAAGTGCAGTGACAGAAAATAACTTCTGCTAAAAATATGTGTAACTTATTTACCAGCACAAGGAGAGGGAGAGAAGAATTCAAATGAAGGCATGCACGGTGGTGCTCCATTGTCACTTGGGGCTGATGCTGTGTGCTGGAACACCTTTCACCTCCTCCTCCTCCAAAAAATGAAGGCTGCCCCCTGCATTATAGTGCCATGCAGGGCTTTCCCTCCATGTCCAAACCTTGCACTGGCTGAGCAGAAGAAGGGATAGGGAGAGAGGGAATCTCTGTGTCCCTTTCCAAGCTGTAGGAGAGAGCACAGAGCAAGGACAAGAGGACACAGTCTCAAACTGCACCAGGGGAAGTTTAGGCTGGAGGTGAGGAGAAAGTTCTTCCCAGAGAGAGCTGTTAGCCATTGGAATGTGCTGCTCAGGGAGGTGGTGGAGTCACCATTCCTGGAGGTGTTTAGGAAGAGCCTGGATGAGGCACTCAGTGCCATGGTTTAGTAGTCATGAGGTGTTGGGTGACAGGTTGGACTTGATGATCCTTGAGGTCTTTTCCAACCTTATTGATTCTATGATTCTAAGGTTCCAGTCATGGGGGACCCAAGGAGCTTGTTTAACATCTCACAGGCACCAAAAATGAAAGGCAGGGAAAGACAAGCCAACTCTTGTTGAGAAAACACCCAATAGATCATTCTTTGTCAGGTCACATAAATGAAGGAGAATGACACAAAAAGAAATCAAAGCCAAAACTCTGCACAAGTCGGTGAGCTCAGGGCCAGGTATCAGGAAGGGACAGGGACAGCCTCTGCTCACTTATGCCCTGGGACAGGACAAGGGGCAATGGATGCAAGCTATGGCACAGGAAGTTCCACCTCAGCAGGAGGAAGAACTTAAGGCTCACAGAGCACTGGAACAGGCTGCCTAGAGAGGTTGTGGAGTCTCCTCTGGAGACTTTCAAGCCCTGTCTGGATGTGTTCCTGTGCAACATGTGTGACCTGTACTGGATTCTCTGGTCCTGCTCTGGCAGGGGTTGGACTCGATGACCTCCAGAGGTCCCTTCCAACTCCTAACACCCTGTGACCCTGTGAAATTGTTTTTATGCCCATGGGGAAAATCCTCAAGTTCACAGGCTCACAGGATGTTAGGGGTTGGAAGGGACCTCTGGAGATCCTCAAGTCCAACCCCCATGCCAGAGCAGGACCAGACAATCCAGCGCAGGTCACACAGGAACGCATCCAGATGGGTCTGGAAAGACTCCAGAGAAGGAGACTCCACAACCTCTCTGGGCAGCCTGTTCCAAGCAAGTTCTCCCAAGCACGAGCAGACCTCACCCAACCAAGCTCCTCACCCTCTTGTTTGTTTTTCCTTTCCTCAACCAAAATGCCAGAGTAGCCATGGAAGAGGAGGGGAAGCCTCCTGAACGTGAACCGTTCATGTATCTTTAATTATTGTTTTCAGCCACATAAATCCAGGCTGAATTAAAATTCATGATGGTTCTAGGGTACAAGTGCAAACAATTTGTTCAGTAAACTTTGCTCTAATTGGCATTCTGAAAATTTCCTGTTAATCAAGCCCCTTGGGCTCATTTCTTACCAGTGTAGTTCTGCCTTGCCAGTGTCAGCTGCTGTGAGGGTGCACACGTGTCTGCTAGATTTCAAGGGTCTTTATGTGATATTAACTTATCCACCTTGTCCTCACATTAATTTGCAAGTGATTTTTGAACAACCTTCTGTGGCCCTGCCTTTTATCTCCCTGCTTCATTACTCCAGGCAAGCGAGCGAGCAGAGGAGCATTTGTAAAACCTGAAAGGAGGGAAGGGAAAAAAAAACAAAACCACCAAACCTTGAACTCAGAAATGTTGGGGGGTTGGGGGGGAACCAAACCCAAGGGGGCCTGAGATTCCTTCCTGCAAGAGCTGCCTTTCCAGTGGCACTTGAATCTGAGCGGCCATGAGAGAAGGAAGAAGATGCTCAAGGCCAGCAAGCTAAACGTCAGCAGTGTGAGCGGTGCTGCTGCCTGGAGGCTCCAGCCAAGTGGGCCCAGGAGCAGGGATACAGAGGTGGGTGAGGCTTTGCTCCTCTTGAGCCAAGGGTATAGAAACATGGAATCACAGAATGATTGTGGTTGGAAAAGACCTTTAGGATCAGCAAGTCCATCCATTCTCTCACTCTACCAAGTCTTGTGCTGAACCACACCCCTCAGCACCACTTCTCTGCCTCATTTAAACCCCTCCAGGGATGGGGATTCAACCACCTCCCTGGGCAGCCTGTGCCAGTTTCTGAGGACCCTTTCAGCAAAGAAGTTTCTTCTAATGTCCAACCTAAACAACCCCTGGTGTAACTTGAAGCCATTTCCTCTCATCCTGTCATTTGTTATGAGGGAGAAGAGACCAACATCCACCTGGCTTCAACCTCCTTTCAGGGACCTGTAGAGAGCAATGAGGTCTTCCCTCAGAGTCCTCTTCTCCTGGTTGATCAATCCCAGGTCCCACAGCTGCTCCTCACCAGCCCTGCTCTCCAGACCCTTCCCCAGCTTCACTGCCCTTCTCTGGATCTGCTCCAGCCCCCAATGTCCTTCTTGGAGTGAGAGGCCCAAAACTGAACCCAGGATTTGAAGTGTGGCCTCACCAGTGCCATGTACAGGGGGACAATCCCTGCCCTGGTTCTGCTGGTGACACTACTGCTGATACAGGCCAGCCTGCAGTGATGGCATGGGCAGAGCTGCTGTTCCATCCCATCCCCACGTGCATGGAGAACATTAGAAATTACTCCAGGAGATACTGGGGTGTGGGGGTCCTGCTGCAGAGCCTCACTTCCTACACACTGTCCAACATGGACCAGCTAGCCCAGTTCTGGCTCTTTTTCCCCCAAGCAACACGCTCTCCACTGCAGTGCCCAAGTCAGTCCCACCTGGGACCACTGCCAGGAGGATTTTTCAGGAGCTTCAGTTTTGCAGCCTTATCAAGCTAGTCCTTAACTTACATCCCAAGAGATTTGGGACTAGAGGAAGCTATGTATAACCCAAGTGTCTCTTCCCACCAGCACAGTAAGACAGAAGAATAGAAATAACAAAATAATGAGCATCTGACAGAGATGAGGGAAGCGGTGGAGAAGCTCTCCTGGATGGAAAAATACGTGGTGAGGAAACGTATGAGAACAAGCAGTTCCCAGAAGAGAACAAAGATGGTGCACAACAGCAAACTGCTCCCCTGTGAAAGCTGATAAGAAGCATAATTAGATGGCATTACAGCAGCAGCAGGGGCTGGGAGCTGGAGAGAAAAATGGTATGGAAAGCTGGAACAGGCACGTGCCTGCGGGGAGCAGAGAGGAATAGCACAGGTTCAGAGCACAGCAGTGGCTAAAGGCTGCACACACACAAGGGTTGGGAGGCAACCAGCAAGGGTCTGCAAAATGAGAACAGCAAGATCATAGAATCATAGAATGGTTTGGGTGGGAAAGGACCTGGAAGATCATCCAGTTCCAACCCCCTCTGCAACTGAGCACAGCCTGTCCCCTCTCTCTTAGAATTATAGAATTGTTAAGGCTGGAAGGGACCTCAAGGATCATCTAGTTCCTACCCTCCTGCCATGACACCTCCCACCAGCCCAGGTTGCTCAAAGCCTCATCCAGCCTGGACTTGGACACCTCCAGGGAGGGGACATCCACAACCTTCCTGGGCAACCTGTTCCAGTGTCTCCCCACCCTCACTGGAAAGATTTTCTTCCTAACCTCCAGTCTCAGTCTGCCCTCTTCCAGCTCAAAGCCACTGCCCCTCCATGCTATCACAACAAGCCCTTGCCAGAAGTCCCCCCCAGCTCCAGTGCAGCCCCTTTCAGGTACTGAAGATGTGTAGGTGTGTAGGAATTTACCCCATCTCCCTTGCCTCAGCAAGGTCCATCGTGGAGGGAACTTCACAAATCAGGCCTTGAACAGAGCTGTGGGGAAGGCCAGCGTGGGGAGAGAAGTCTGAAGTCATTTGGGGATGGCAAATGTATTCAAAAGGAGAGGATCTGATGAAATGCACTCAAGGACATTGGACTCTTGCTGGTTAACTTCAAGACTTATGAAGGTGTAGAGGCCCCTGGAGATGAGAGAAGCATCCCTCTCTAAAGAGGATACTTTTAAAACAGAATAAAAGGGTTCTTATTAAAAATACAATCATCTTAATCTCAAATCCCTGAAAGAGGTTGGAAGAAAGACTTAAATGAGCAAGTCACAAGATGTAAACTGATAAATAAAATCAAAGAACAGGGGTTTGTCAAGAGCCAGCCACATCAATCCACTTTAATCTCCTTCTTTGATAAGGCAACAGGTTTACTTGATGATGGGAAGGCAGGAAACACGAGTGAGGCCTTTCGCAATTTCCCAGCGGACAGCCTTGAACAAGCTGAGAAAACAACCTCTGGAAACTCTGGAGCTCTGGGGCCAGTTCTGGGCTCCCCAGTTCAAGAGAGGCAGGGAACTGCTGGAGAGAGTTCAGCAGAGGCTACAAAGCTGCTGAGGGGCCCTGGAGCAGCTCTGTGAGAAGCAAAGGCTGAGAGCCCTGTCGGGGTGTTGAGCCTGGAGAAGAGCAGCAAGAGCTAAAGCGGGGCGGGGGGACAAGAGGCTGGGGCCAGATTCTTGTCAGTGGTGCCCAGGGACAGAACAAGGGGGCAAGGGCACAAACTGGAACCCAGGAGGTTCCATCTGAACAGAAGGAGAAAGTTGTTTGGTGTGAGGGTGCTGGAGGCCTGGAGCAGGCTGCCCAGAGAGGTTGTGGAGTTTCCTTCTCTAAAGAGCTTCCAACCCCCACCGGCCATTGTGCTGCTGGGCAAGCTGCTGTGGGTGCCCTGCTGGAGCAGGGGGTTGGACTGGATGATGTCCAGAGGTCCCTTCCCACCCACTCCATGCTGGGATGCTGTGATAACCCTGTGGACTTGGGGATCAGGTGGACTTACCATCTCTGACACTTAATTCACAACTTGGGGTGTTTGGGTTATTCTGTTGGTGGCTGGGGTCAAAGGAGAGAGAGGGTTTCTCCAGCCTCCGCTGTAGCTCTAGATGAGGTGCTGGCAACTTTCCTCTCCCTACAGCCATGGGCTGCCTTTCTTCAATTCAGCAGGCCACACCTTTGCCCAAGGACATCTCCTTTCCCAAGGAAAACTCAAACTAAACCTTTGTTATGTTGATTTGTAGCATCTCCTGTTGGTTTGTACCTTACTTTCACCAGGACATCAGCATCCCCAGGGGTCCTGAAGCAGAAAGATTTTGATGCAGCATTATCCTACATTAACCACAGATATTGGCAGTGAGCTGAGAAGATGCTTTTGGAGTCTCTCAGCCTCTCCTCACTGGAGGAGTGTGTCCAGCAGATCCAGAGAGGTTCTCCTCCCCTCTACTGTGCCCTGGTGAGACCTCACCTGGAATATTGCATGCAGTTCTGGGCTCCCCAGTTCAAGAAGGACAGAGACCTGCTGGAGAGAGTCCAAGGGAAGGCTACAATGATGCTGAAGGGACTGGAGCACTGCCTGGTGAGGAGAGGCTGAGAGCCCTGGGGCTGGTTAGTCTGGAGAGGAGAAGACTGAGAGGGGATTTAATCAATGTTTATAAATATCTGAGGGCTGGGGGTCAGGAGGGAGGGGACAGCCTCTGCTCAGTTGCACCCTGGGATAGGACAAGGGGCAATGGATACAAAGTCCAGCACCAGAGGTTCCACCTTAATATGAGGAGGAACTTCTTTCCTGTGAGGTTCACAGAGCACTGGAGCAGGCTGCCCAGAGAGGTTGTGGAGTCTCCTTCTGTGGAGCCTTTCCAGCCCTGTATGGATGTGTTCCTGTGTGACCTGTGCTGGATTCTCTGGTCCTGCTCTGGCAGGGGTGGACTCAAGGAATGAGAGGACACAGTTTCAAACTGCGCCAGGGGAAGTTTAGGCTCAAGGTGAGGAGAAAGTTCTTCCCAGAGAGAGATGTTAGCCATTGGAATGGGCTGCCCAGGGAGGTGGTGGAGTCACCATTCCTGGAGGTGTTTAGGAAGAGCCTGGATGAGGCACTCGGTGCCATGGTTTAGTAGTCATGAGGTGTTGGGTGACAGGTTGGACTTGATGATCTTTGAGGTCTTTTCCAACCTTATTGATTCTATGATTCTATGATCTCCTGAGATCCCTTCCAACCCCTAGCATCCTTTGATCCTGTGATCCATACAAGCAGCCTGGGCAGCTCGACCACGGAGGCTTTGCTGCTCTACTCCTGGCCTTCTGGGCGGACAGAGGGCCTGCCGGCTGGGCACCCTTGGAAGTCCCGAGCAGGGGGCTTGGCGAGCTGTAAGAAAGGCTGCCGGAGGACTGCAGGAACAGAAGCTTTTGATACAGTTTCAAACAATGTGTAATTATCAGGTAGCTGAAAATTAGCCCATCTGTGCCTCGGGAGAAGACAATGAGAAGTTGTGTGTTACTAATGGCTGGGGAAAAAAGCGCTGGCAACACTAAACAGGAAATTTCCACTCCACTTTTCTGTCCTTTTCATTTCTGTCTTCTCAAGGTAATGTAATTACACGGTGTAATCCCCAAATCTCCTGACTTTTTGGTGGCTGTGGATAGAGCTGACGAGGTCTTCAGCCTCCTCTCTCTCTTCCTCTCCTCGCAGCAACGCAAGCTGCGGCGTTTTGAGCAGCGCCAGACGTCTGGCTGGGCCACCAGATGTGGGGAACAACATAAGCTGCCTTTACAACACAAGAGCTAATGATATGTAGCAGGGTTGGTGTTTTTTTTTCCTTCCAGCAGATTGTAGATCCCCACTGTGCCTCTGCCACAGCCCCACCAGCTGAATGCAAAGCACCCAAGCTTGCGGTGCTGCTTTGGATAGAATTTCTGTGCTGGTGAGGCTGGCCAGCCAGAGCCTGGGCTCTTTGCTCCAGGTCAGTGCACACGTAAGAATATAGAAGACAGAATTAACCAGGTTGGAAAAGACCTTTGAGATCATCAAGTCCAAACTATCACCCAACACCATCCAATCAACTAAACCATGGCACCAAGTGCCTCATCCAGTCTCGTCCTAAACACTTCCAGGGATGGTGACTCCACCACCTCCCTGGGCAGCACATTCCAATGGCCAATCTCTCTTTCCGGGAAGAATTTCTTCCTAACATCCAGCCTGACCTCCCCTGGTGCAACTTGAGACTGGGTCCTCTCCTGTCACAGGTTGCCTAGGAGAAGGGACCAACCCCCGCCTGGCTACAACCTCCTTTCAGGTAGTTGTAGAGAGCAAGGCGGTCTCCTCTGAGCCTCCTCTTCTCCAGGCTAAGCAACCCCAGCTCCCTCAGCCTCTCCTCACAGGGCTGTGCTCCAGACCCCTCCCCAGCTTTGTTGCCCTTCTCTGGACACCTTCCAGCAGCTCAACATCTTTCCTAAACTGAGGGCCCAGAACTGGACACAGAACTCAAGGTGTGGCCTAACTAGTGCTGAGTATAGGGCAGAATGACCTCCCTGCTCCTGCTGGCCACACTGTTACTGATGTAGGCCAGGATGCCACTGGCCTTCTTGGCCACCTGGGCACACTGCTGGCTCATGTTCAGCCAGCTGTCAACCAGTACCCCTAGGTCCTGCCTGGCTGGCTGCTCTCCAGCCACTCTGACCCCAGCCTGTAGCTCTGCATGGGGTTGTTGTGGCCAAAGTTCAGAACCTGGCACTTGCACTTTTAAATGCCATGCTGTTGGACTCTGCCCATCTGTCTACCCTGTCAAGGTCCCTCTGCAGAGCCCTCCTACCCTCTAACAGATCAACTCCTGCCCCCCAGCTTGGTGTCATCCACAAACTTACTGATGATGAACTCAATGCCCTCATCCAGATCATCAATGAAGATATTGAACAGGATGGGGCCCAGCACTGATCCCTGGGGCACACCACTGGTGCCTGGCTGCCAGCTGGATGTGGCACCATTCACCACCACTCTCTGGGCTCAGCCTCCAGCCAGTTCCTCACCCAGCTCAGAGTGCTGCTGCCCAAGCCAGGGGCTGACATCTTGGCCAGCAGTTTGCTGTGGGGGACGGTGTCAAAGGCCTTGCTGAAGTCCAGGCAGACTACATCCACAGGCCAGCCCCACATCCACCAGGAGGGTCACCTGATTATAGAGCCCTTCTCTTTTCTCTGCTTTTGGTCCTTGCTGATCCAGCATGGGAGAAAAAAAAAAACACCACTAAGATTAAACCCAAGTGTGCTTCTTTTAAGTGCCTTGAGGACCCAGTGATAAGGTCTTTTGAGGGTTGGTGAAGCAAAACTGGAACAGCATAAAACTCATGTAAACAGTCCAGGCAGGTTAAATAGCTCATGATTTTTTTTACTCATACTTTTGTCTGTGGAATAACTGGGAGCAAATTGCCTTTTTTTTCCCTTTCCTGGCCCAAATTATTCAGGGAAATATTTTTTTCTCTTTTTTCCCCTGCTGATTTTTGCTCTTCTCCCCTTTTGGAGAAGCACTGGCTCTCAAAGATGGCCTGCTTGAGCTCTGAATGGAAAGCAAATGCTGCCTTCACCTTCAGTGAACTTTGAAGAAATTGATTTTTTTACTGACATAAAAGAAGAGCTGAGAAGTGACAGCTCGTGGGCTTTGCCCAGGATGAATTTTGCCATTTCATGACTGTCCGTGCAGCAGGATGCAGGCAGGATGCAGGCATCCCAAAAGAAAGACGAGAGATGCCCTTTCAGCTTGGCCCTCATCAACCACCAGCCCTGCCCTTCTTCACACACCGCATCCCTGCGCTGCCAACCTCTCTACAGTCTTCTGAAGAGCAGCTGAGGGAAATGGGGTTGTTTAATCTGGAGCAAAGGAGGCTGAGGGGAGACCTCATTGCTCCCCACAGCTCCCTGAAAGAGGGTTGGAGTGAGGTGGGGATTGGTCTCTTCCTCCCAGTATTAGAATCATAGAATCATAGAATCAATAAGGTTGGAAAAGACCTCAAAGATCATCAAGTCCAACCTGTCACCCAACACCTCATGACTACTAAACCATGGCACCAAGTGCCATGTGCAATTCCCTCTTGAACACCTCCAGGGACAGGGACTCTACCACCTCCCTGGGCAGCACATTCCAATGGCTAACAACTCTCTCTGTGAAGAACTTTCTCCTCACCTCCAGCCTAAACTTCCCCTGGCACAGCTTGAGACTGTGTCCTCTCATTCTGGTGCTGGTTGCCTGGGAGAAGAGACCAACCCCCACCTGGCTACAGCCTCCCTTCAGGTAGTTATAGAGAGCAATAAGGTCTGCCCTGAGCCTCCTTTTCTCCAGGCTAAGCAACCCCAGCTCCCTCAGCCTCTCCTCACAGGGCTGTGCTCCAGACCCCTCCCCAGCCTCGTTGCCCTTCTCTGGACATATTCAAGAGTCTCAATGTCCTTCTTAAATTAAGGGGCCCAGAACTGGACACAGGACTCAAGGTGTGGCCTAGGTGATAGGACAAGAGGAAATGGCCTGAAATTGCGCCAGTGGAGGGTTAGGTTGGAGATTTGGAAGAATACCTTCACTGAAACAGTGGTCAGGGATTGGAACAGACTGCCCAGGGTGATGGTGGAGTCACCATCCTTGGAGGTGCAAAGATTCATGGAATGGTTTGTGTTAGAAAGGACCTTGATGATCATCCAGTGCCAGCCCCACGGCCATGGGCAGGAACTCCTTCCACCAGCCCAGGATGCTCAAGGCCTCAACCAACCTGGCCTTGAACACCTCCAGGGAAGAGGCATTCACAGTCTCCCTGGGCAACCTGTTCCAGTGTCTCCCCTCCCTGACTGGAAAGAATTTCTTCCTCATCTCCAGTCCAGATGTGGCCAAGGCAATTCAGGACATGGTTAAACGGCCATGGGGCCTGGAGCATCTCTGTGAGGAAGAAAGGCTGAGAGCCTTGGGGCTGATGAGCCTGGAGAAGAGCAGCTGGGCTGATGGTTTGCCTCCATGATCTCAGAGGTCTTTTCCAGCCAAAACAATTCTCTGATTCTATGATTTTGAGCAACCCGTGATGGGGAGGACTGCAAGGCAAACCACTCCTGCTAGCTTTTTGTCTGGTAATCTGAGGTCAGGCAAACAAACTGCTTCCTCCCTGCTCTCCCCAGCACCGTGGTGAGAAATGCAGCCAAGCTCCAGCATCAAGAAGAACAAAAAAGGCAGAAGCTGGCACAAAGCACAGCAGCTCCTTAAATGAGTTTGCCATTAGCCGGAAGGGCTGCAAATTGAAGCGGAGATAAGCCCCTTAGCATTCCCCCCCCCTTCTTTAATCCCAGCCTGGTAAGAGCAGAGATGTGTTCCTATTCAGTAGGCTTTATACAGAGGCAGGTATTTTTCATTTATTCCCCCCCCCCAAAAAAATAAACCACCACCCACCCCAGATGGGATAAATTATTAATGTTATTTAGAAAGGCAATTCTGCCATTCAGCAACTCCTTTCGGATCCCCATGCTTAATCTGGCTGCTTAGCATAAGATACACTCCAGTTAAGAATAAAAAAGGGCAAGGAAAAAAAAATCACATTCCCTCACAAGGCCTGGGAAAAGAAAAAAAAAGAAAGAAGCAGCGAGTGCTGAGGTGCCTGAACAAGGGTTGGAGTTTAAATGCTGCTCTAAAGACTAATACATTTATCAGTGGCAAACATAAGCCCAGATTTCCACTGGCTTGTCCCCCTCCCTGCCTGTGGAGGGATGGGGACCTCACTTGCATGCATCCAGAGCCATCAAAGCCACTCAGTGAGAGAGATGGAGGTGCAAAACCTGCTGCTGCTGCTTGCATAGCCTCTGTCAGGCTGCCTGCTGGCTGATGGAACCTCACGGTGACACATTAAGCAGCGCCGTCTTCCTCTCCTAGCATGCACAGGAGCCAGCAGTGTGCTCTTGTGGCCAAGATAAACAATGGTCTCCTGTGGTGCATTGAGAAGAGGGTGGCCAGCAGGTTGAGGGAGGTTCCCCTTCCGCTCTGCTCTGCCCTAGAGGGGCCACAGCTGGAGTGCTAGGTCCAGTTCTGGGCTCCTCAGTTCAAGAGAGAGCGGGAACTGCTGGAGAGAATCCAGAGAGACCACAAAGATGCAGATGGACCTGGAGCAGATCTGTGGGGAGGAAAGGCTGAGAGCCCTGAGGGTGTTGAGCCTGGAGAAGAGCAGCCCCAGAGGGGAGCTGAGCAATGCTCAGCAAGAGATAAAGGTTAGGGGGCAAGAAAAGAGCCAGGACCTCAAAAAAACATAAATATATATGTATGAAAAACAGTGTGCTCAGGCTCAATCAAGCTGAAGCTCTAGGAAGGGAGCAATGGCTCTTTGCTTCTATAGACATCAGGAACACTCAATCTCTACAGAGGGATTGGGACAGGCTGCATCAACAGGCCAAAGTCAACTGTACGAGGGAAACCTCATACTGTCCAAGTGCCAGGTCTTGCACTTGGGTCACAGCAACCCAGTGAATGCTGCAGGCTTGGGGCAGAGTGGCTGCAAAGTGACCAGCAGGGAAAGACCTGAGGGTGTTGATTGACAGTGACTGAATATGAGGCAGTGTCTGTCCAGGTGGCCAAGACAGCCACCAGCGTCCCAGCCTGGATCAGCAATACTGTGGGCAGCAAGACCAGGGTAGGGTATTCAGCACTGGTGAGGCCACACTCTGAGTACTGGGCTCAGTTTTGGGCCCCTTACTCCAGAAAGGACATTGAGGTGCTGGAGCATGTTCAGAGAAGGGCAACAAAGCTGGGGAATGCTTTAGAGAGCAAGTACTGTGAGGTAGCAGCTGAGCGACCTGGGGTTGCTCAGCCTGGGGGAAAGAAGGCTGAGGAAAGACCTCACTGCTCTCCATAACGCCCTGACAGTGAGGTGGTGGTTGGTCTCTTCTCCCAAGGAACAAGTGATAGGACCAAAGGAAATGGCCTCAAGTTACACCAGGGGAGGTTTAGGTTGGACACGAACAACAATTTCTGCCCTGTAAGGGTTGTCAAGCCCTGAAACAGGCTGCCCTGGGCAGTGGTGGAACCCTCATCCCTGGGGGGATTTAAAAGCCATGGAGATGTGGTGCTGAGCAACCTGCTCAGTGCTGGCTTAATTTCTGAACTCAATCGTCTTCAAGATCTTTTCCAACCTAAGTGATTCCGTGACTCTATGAATTCATTCAGTGCATCTCCTACCTGAACCCACACACACACAGACACCCACACACACACACACACATATACACACATACCTCCTGGCAGCTGTCACAGCCACACGCAGCCATAAACCTCCTTCCAAAGCGGAGGGCAACGCCAGGTGCCACACGGCCGAGCGCGGCCGCGGCTGAGAATTGCAGGCAGGGAGGTTGGTTTGGAAGCTCTCTCCGCAGATGCATTCTCCACGCAATACCGGAGGAGGCTCCCTGCCATCCTCGCTTCAGCGTTTTTCCTCTCCAACGGCTCCACAACAAACTGTTTAATTGAGCAGCCGGCGCTGCGCCGATGTTTTCTTTCAGCAGGGTTTTGAAGCCAGGCGAAGTTATGTCTTTTGTTGTTGTTGTTGTTGTTGGTTGGTTGCTAAACTCGCTTCAACCCTTCTCGCGGTAGGGTTACGGCAGCGCCGTTGTCTTCCTCCCGAAGACGGCGTCGCCCCAAAGGGGAAGCAGCACCCGGGAGGTTTTCAGGCTCTGGGGTTTTTTGTCTCCCGGGCTGGGTGCTGGCGGGGGGACGAGCGGCGGCTGGCGGGTGGCAAGCGCGGGTTTGCCTTTGATCAAGCCACGAGCAAGGGAGGGCTCCTGCAGCTGCGCTTGAAGCTGGAGAGATGTCTAAGCCACGGGCGAGCAGAGAGAGAAACGGGAGCTTTTGTGTCAAAACGGCTTATAATAAGATTTTGTTGTTGTTGTTGTTGTTTTTAAGTTTGTTCAGGGAGCCGGAATGAAATATTTAAAGGCAGCATCAGAGCGGAGGGGTTTTACTCTCATGAAAATGCTGAAATGCCATTTGCAAACCAGAAATGGCTTCGATTTGTGTGTGTGTGTGTGTGTGTGTGTGTGTGTGTGTGTGTGTGTGTGTGTGTGTGTGTGTGTGCTTGGAAACGGCAGCATCCTGATGCAACTGCTTTGGGTTGGGCTCGTTGTTTGGGTCGGGGTGTTTTGTTGGTTTGTTTCGTTGGGGGTTGGTTTTGGTTTGGTTTTGCTGGGGATTTGGGGTTGGCTTTGTTTGTTGGTTTGGGATTTGGGGTTTGTGTGGTTTTTTGGTGGTGGTGGTGGTGGTGGTTTTCTGTTGTTTAGGGGTTTGTGGGGTTTTGGGGTTGGTTTTGGGGTTTTGTTTTCTGTTGTTTAGGGGTTTGTGGGGCTCTGGTTTGTTTTTTGGTTTTTTTTTCATAGAATCACAGAATTTCAGGGGCTGGAAGGGAGCTCAAAAGCTCATCCAGTCCAGCTTCCCTGCCAGAGCAGGATCACCTACACCAGATTACACAGCAATGCATCCAGGTGAGTTTTGAATGCCTCCAGAGAGGGAGAAGCCACCACCTCCCTGGGCAGCCTGTTGCAGGGCTCTGTCACCCTCACAGGGAAAAAAATTTTCCTCCTATTTACTCAAAACTTCCTATGCCTCAGCTTCTACCCATTGCCCCTTTCCTGTCACGGGGCACCACCGGCAAGAGCCTGGCTTCTTTCCAGGAAGAACTAAATCAAGGGGAAACCAGCTGAGCTCTTGGCCATTTCCTCCCAAATGAGATCTTCTGTCTGTTCTGGTGAGTCTGTTCGGAGCCATGGTTCCCATTTGGAGCAGGGAGACTCAACCTCGGAGAGCAGCCCCACGTTGTTGCAGCCAGCATTCAAATTGCATTAGCTCTGCTTCTTACCCTGACAACAAGACATTTCGGTTGGAGAACTCCACTGGGCATTAAGAGCTGCTCTGAAGGGTTTGCATGATTTGAAATCAATGTCACAAAAGAGATAGCAAGTTCTGGTTTGAAAGCACAGCTGTCCTACTTTAGGGTTTGGGGGTTTATTATTATTGGGGCAGTTTTTCACTGTCTTCAGATACAGTTTGTTCAGTTGCAGTTCTTCATTTCCCTATCTGTGCATTAGATCTTGGTAAACACAAGAAGCCAGGCTGCTTCAGCCCTCTCCTCAAGACTTGGGTAGCCTCTTATCCACATCAAGTCCTTTGAATGTTGTTGCTGTTACCCTCACAAAATGACTCAGAGAATCCCAGTATTGTGCTGCTTAGAAGGGACCTCTGGACATCATCCAGTGCAAGCTCCCTGCTCAAGCAGGGCACCCACAACAGCTTGCCCAGAAGCACATGGCCAGGGGAATTTGGAATCTCTCCAGAGAAACAGACTCCACAACCTCTCTGGGCAGCCTGCTCCAGGCCTCCAGCACCCTCACACCAAACAACTTTCTCCTCCTCTTCACATGGAACCTCCTTGGTGCCAGTTTGTGCCCATCACCCCTTGTTCTGTCCCTGGGCACCACTGACAAGAGACTGCTCTCACGCTCATGGCCCCCTTTAGATATTTAGAAGATCCCCTCTGGAGCTGCTCTTCTCCAGGCTCAGCACCCCCAGGGCTCTCAGCCTTTCCTCCTCACAGAGGTGCTCCGGGCCCCTCAGCATCTTTGTGCCTGTTGCCCCACATCCTGAGAAGAGTCTGGCCTCATCCACTTGGACTCTGCCCTTTAGATATTGATGAGCATTAAGAAGATATTGATGAGCATTAAGAAGATTCCCTCTCAGCCTTCTCCATGCTTAGGTGGCACTCTTTGTGCTCCCGTTGGTGCCACTGTGCTCGTTGTCCAACTCTTTGCTGGTCCCAAGCAGCGCATAGCTCCAGGTATAGGTAGCTCAGAGCTCCCCAAGCTCTTTGGTGCCTGGGTCTGGGCGATGTTGGGGCCATACCATAATTCAGTTGCTGGTAAGTGAATTTTGAGGAGCAAATTCAGCTGGTTTCACTGGGAAAATCAGTTCTTTAGGCACCTCTGGCCAACTTCAGCATCCGAGGCTCAGCACGTAATCAAGAAAAGGTTATTTCAGAGTGGTGACCAAAACATACTTGAACTCAATATCTCAGCAGGATCACAAAAGCCCCAAATCCCTCAAGATGATGCCTGAATTTTAAAGAAGAGACCTTCTGCTTTGTATACACTTTGTTCACAGGGCTTTTTTTAATACCAAATTCAAAGAAGTGTGCAGATGAAATGTTGGCAAGCAGCAGAAAAAAAAGAGAGAGAGAGAGAGAGAGAAAATCCTGCTTAAAAATAACATAGGAAAGCATCAGATGAAATGTATATCATTTATTCCCCAACACTGAGCATCCAAAATAGCTGAGATGATTCCAAAGAGGAGTAGAGGAGGTGCAAAGGAAATCCTTCTGAACAGAGAGTGCAGACTGCAGCATGGCTTGGCCAGTTAAATGCAAAATGATAAGTCAGGCTAGTAAGAGATTTCAAGGGTCAAGAGGCAGCTTCCTCAGCGTGGGGAAGCTGGCATGGGTAGAACAGACCTGGGATTTTTCTAGCTCTAATGGAAGCTGTGGTGGTCCTAGGGGTTTCTCTTTGGATCAAATTGTCCTGCATAGAATCATAGAATGGTCCAGGCCAGAAGGGACCTCCAAAGGTCATCCAGTCCAACTCCCCAGCAGTCACCAGGGTCATCCCCAACTAGATCACGTTGCTCAGAGCCTTGTTGAGCCTCACCTTGAACATCCTCAAGGATGTTTCACTACCTTCATGCTGCAGAACTTGTTCCTCACATCCAGTCTAAATCTCCTCTTCTCTAACTGCATTGTCTCTCATCCTGTCCCTGCAGGCCTTTGCAAACAGTCCCTGAAGGGGTCTACAAAAAGGCTGCAAAGGGACTGTTTGCAAAAGCCTGACAAAGAAGGCCTTCAGGTACTGGGAGGTTAAGTCTTCCCAGAGCCTTCTCTGTCAGGCTAGTAAAATATTTTAAGGGATAAAAGGCAGCTTCCTCAGAGGCTGGCATGGGTAGGACAGACTTGGGTATCTTCTGGCTCCAGTGGAAGCTGTGGTGGTCCTTGGGGTTTCTCTTTGGATCAAGTTGTCCCACACATATTCAGTGTTTAGGAAACTGGCAGGTTTTCAGCCTGTAAACATTGCTCCTCTAAATCCTCCTTGAGATTTGATCATAGAACTATTTAGGCTGGAAAAGACCTCTAAGAAAAAGTCCAAGTGTTACCCCAGCACTGCCAGGTCAACACTAAACCATGTCCTTCAGCACCACATCTCCACAGCTTTTCAATCCCTCCAGGGATGGTAACTCTGCCACTGCCCTGGCCAGCTGGCTCCAGGGCTTGACAAACCTTTTGGGGAAGAAATTGTTCCTCCAGCCTAAACCTCTCCTGGTACAATTTGAGTGCATTTCCTCTCATCCTATCACTTGTTCCTTGGGAAAAGAAACCAACCCCCTCCTCACTTCAACCTCCTTTCAGAAAATTATATAGAGCAATGAGGTCTCCCCTCAGCTTCCTTTTCTCCAGGCTGAACACCCCCAGTTCCCTCAGCTGCTCCTCACCAGCCCTGCTCTCCAGACCCTTCCCCAGCTTTGTTGCCCTTCTCTGGACCTGCTCCAGCTCCTCAATGTCCTTCTGGGAGTGAAGGGCCCAAAATCAAATCCAATATTTGAGATGCAGCCTCACCAGTGCCAAGTACAGGGGGATGATCACTTCCTTTGTAAAGCCTCTCACGAGCTGCAGCAGCCCTGTGAAATAAGATAAAATCAGCTTCTTTCAGCAATGCAATAATCCATCTCCAGCTGATCCTGATTTGCCCATTACTCACCAGCTTGCTGATGCTTCAGGACCTGATGAAGCTCTCACAGCTATTTATAGAATCATAGAATTGTTTTGGTTGGAAAAGGCTTCTAAGATCATGAAGTCCAACCATCAACCCCACTCCACCCATGGACACTAAACCATGTCCCAAAGAGCCCAAATGTGTACACACTGCTTAACACCTCCAAGGACAGTGATTCCTCCACCACCTCCCTGGGCAACATAATTCCAATGCCTGACCCAGGCTCCTCTGGAGAGAAACATCTCAGAGCCCACCTATATCTCCTAGGCAAAGCAAATCATAGAATCACAGAATTGTTAGGGTTGGGAGAGACTTCAAGGATCATCCAGTTCCAAATCCCCTGCCATGGGCAGGGACACCTCACACTACAGCAGGTTGCTCAGAACCACATCCAGCCTGGCCTTAGAAACCTCCAGGGATGAGGCTGCCACCACCACCTCCCTGGGCAACCTGTGCCAGTCTCTCACCACCCTCATGCTGAAGAACTTCTTCCTAACATCCAATCTGAATCTCCCCATTTCTGGTTTTGTTCCGTTCCGGTCGTGTGGCCGTGATTCCTTCCACCCTAAAATCAGGTCCTAACCAATGATGTTCCCACCATGGGGATCACAGAATCATAGAATTGTTAGGGTTGCAATGGACCTCAAGGATTATCCTGTTCCAACCCCGCTGCCATGGACAGGGACACCTCACACTACATCAGGTTGCTCAGAGCCACATCCAGCCTGGCCTTAAAAACTTCCAGGGGTGAGGTTTCCACCACCTCCCTGGGCAACCTGTGCCAGTGTCTCACCAACACTTCACACCTGGCCCTGTTGGGGGATCCTGGTGTGTCAGCCAGCGCTTCTGGCTGTGAGCCTTCCTCACTCACCTACTTCTTGCTGCTACAAGCAGGTAGGCAAAGCTCCTGCGATGGTGGCGCAGGTGATTAAAGGAAATTGCCTTGCTGAAGCACCCCGTGGCTTGCCTGCTGGTAAGCTGCCAGGGCGAGGGAAGCGTAGGTATCGAATGAATAGCAGAAGAGATTGCAGGTAATTATGTTCCTTAAGCTGTTAACAGGATTGGCCATTTGATAAATGAGAGGATTTGGGGAATGTTTTGTCACTGACAAGGCATTGTGAGAGCCGAGTGGGAAGGGGAGCGTTCCTGTGCCGTACGTAGCATCTCCCGGGATGATGCCGCACCGTGAAATCCAGCTCAGGCCTGCGTGTGCCAGCACACCGAGGAAGCACGACAGGTGTAGGGCTGCCTCTGCTGGAAAAGGGGGTGGGGGAGGAGAAAAGAAAAAAAAAAAAAAAAAAAAAGGAAGGGAAGGGAGGGGGAAAGAAAAAAAAAGAAAAAAACCCCAACAAACCACAAAACCAAATCTCCTACCTATGGAATTAATTTGGAGTTAGAGCCCCAACGATGTCCCCCGGGGGCTCCTGCTAATTCATGGTGGCACACACATCCCCACCCCGCCTCCTACATCCCTGTATAGGGGTTTGGTGCCACCCAGGGCCTCTCAAATTCACAGGATCACAGGATGGAGAGGGCCCAGAGGATGCCCACGAAAACCATCGGAGGCTTGGAAGCACCTCTGCTATGAGGACAGGCTGCGGGAGCTGGGGGTGTTCAGCCTGGAGGAGAGGAGGCTCCAGTGAGACCTAATAGCAGCCTTCCAGTGCCTGAAGGGGGCTACAGGAAGGATGGAGAGAGTCTGTTTCCAAAGGTTTGTAGTCACAGGATGAGGGGCAATGGCTTCAAATTACAGCAGAGCAGATTTAGACCAGAGGTTAGGAACAAGTTCTGCATCATGAGGGTGGTGGAACAATGGTACAGGCTGCCCAGGGAGGTGGTTGAGGTCCCATCCCTGGAGATATTCAAGGTAAGGCTCAATGAGGCCCTGGGCAACCTGATCTAGGGGATGTCCCTGCTGACTGCAGGGAGGTTGGACTGGCTGAGCTTTGGATATCCCTTCTGGCCTGGACCATTCTGTGATTCTATGATTCTGTGATTCTATGTTAGGGGTTGGAAGGGACCTCCAGAGATCAACTCCAACACCGTGCTAGAGCAGGACCACAGAATCCAGCACAGGTCACACAGGAACACATCCACACAGGGCTGGAAAGTCTCCAGTGAAGGAGACTCCACAACCTCCATGGGGGGCATGTTCCAGTGCTCTGTGAGCCTCACAGTGAGGAAGTTCCTCCATCTGCTTCTCAGTGCCCTGGCTCTCCTCTGGCTCTCTCCACCCCTTGTTTGTTTGTTTTTTTGTGGTCCCCCACCTATCTGGAGAGGTGAGAGGGAAACCACTTCATGTCCTTCTGCTCCAACAGTGCCCCTCAGGATTGTGTTGGGTACCACTGGACCTCCTCTCTTTCTTTTCCAGTGCCCCCAAGGGCCTTGGGTTGTCTTTTGGGCTGGCCTAGAGCTTTTGGTCTGCTTCTTGGTGCCACTCACCCCTGAAAATCTGCACATTTGGATGTTCCCAGGAGCCTGCCATGTGTTCTGCAGGACTTTTGGACTATTAGTCCCACCTCAGAGCAGTGAGGCAAGGGCAGGACCCATGATCTCACAGCCATCTGCATGGGGAAGGGACACAAGGACACATCTTTTAAGACATTCACCAATGAGTTGGTCTGAAGCAGAAGGGTAGGATGAGAGCTGGAGCTGTTGCAGTCATCTGCTGCCTTGGCCCTCCTGGATGGGCCTTGTCTCAGCCCATCAACTGCCCTCCACTCACTTCATCTTGTTACCCTTTCAATAGAATTGTTTTAGAGACCCTTTTTAAAGAGCATCAAGGTGAGACTGAAGTGCAGAGATGATCGACACCCATGTGGAGCAGCCGATGCTGCCAGACACTGCTCCCCAGCCTGTGTGAATGGTGGGGCACAGAAAAGCCACTTCTGCCCTCACACACAATCGCTGTCCAGCTTCCAGTTAAGCTGAGGTGGCCTTGTCTTTCCAGGTGCCCTACAAAGCTCCTCCTTAATAAACCCTTTCCACCCTCCATTGCACAACAATGATGGAGTTCAGCAGCTGGAGCTGCATTTGCTGGGCCCCTGCTGAAATGGAGCAAAGAGCAAGTTGGGCTGAAGAGAGCATCTGAGGGCAGAGAAACGGCCCCTTCTGGCACTTACCATCTCTAAGGAAATAGGAGCTGCTGCAGCAAGAGAACCATGGCTGCTGGCTGCCCCTTTCAGCTCCAGCAGCATGGAAGTGAGCTCCTTCTGAGGCAAGAGCTGTGGGATAAGCTGAGGAAGAAGAGGAGCAGAGCAAGGTCTGCTCCAGAGATCTGCTAGCAGGCACTAAGTAAACAGTGCAGTGACTAAAGCAAAAGTCACCTTGTCTCATTTGTGGCTTGCTCCACTTTCTCCTTCCAAGAGGAGAAGGAACCCAGCATGATGCCAGCACGCCTGATTCCTGCTCAGCACTTCCTGCAGCGCAGCTCCCCGGCAAGGGCTGCAGGGAACTGGCAAGCACAGGCCCTTCCCTCAGATCCTCAAGGGGTAAATGAAGGTACAATCCAGTTCCTGCTCCTTCAGACGAGGTCCTTGAACCTTTGCAGCACAAGCTGGAGTCTACAATGGCAGCCCCAAACAGCTGGTGGAGGTGAAATAGCAGCTCCTGTCATCAGGGAGCACCAGGGAATGAGCAGGAACAGAAACTCCGGTTGCTTTCCCTTTACAAACAAGAGAACTCAAGTCCATATTTTCACCCAAGCAGCCAGATCACAGAATCACAGAATGGTAGGGCTGGAAAGGACCTCAAGGGACCTTGTCTAACTGCCCTGCCAGAGCAGGATCACCCAGGGCAGGTCACAGAGGAACACATCCAGGCAGGTCATGAATGTCTCCACAGGACACTCCACAATCTCTCTGGGCAGCCTGCTCCAGGGATTTGTTGCACTCACAGTGAATATTTTTTCCTTATGTTCCTGTGGAACCTCCTCTGCTCCAGCTTTCTCCCAGGGCCCCTTGTCCTGCCATTGGACATCCCTGAGCAGAGCCTGGGTCCATCCTCTCATCACCACCCTGCACATCTTTATCAACCCCCCAGGCTCCTCTGCTCCCAAGTAGAGAGCCCCAAGCTCCCTCAGCTTGTCCTCAGCAGGGAGATGTTCTGCTCCCTTCAGCATCATCACAATAATCATCTCATGCACACTGGATTGGTGTAACCCCCAGCCAAGCCCAGGGCTTCACTTCTCCACACACAGCTTCAGCCACAGCTGGGAAAGGCCAAATCTCTCCCAGAGCTTATCCATAGGGCAGCCACAGGAACACAGCTGCCACCTTGAGTAGGTTGCAGTTCAAGCACAGAGGTGCTTGCTCTTGCCAGCACCTTTAGGAAGGGAAGATGGGCTGCCAGCCTGCTCCTGGATTAGCTGGATGAGGACTTCCCAAAGGCTGACCCACAGTGACAGCCTTTGCCAT
The DNA here is from genome assembly GCA_033816785.1 of Picus viridis. Taxonomy (NCBI): domain Eukaryota; kingdom Metazoa; phylum Chordata; class Aves; order Piciformes; family Picidae; genus Picus; species Picus viridis. Next base: position 2,667,298 of record CM066593.1, read on the forward strand.
TTATAAAACCCTTGCCAGCCATGGGAGCTAGAATGATCAGGAAAAGCTTTTATCCACAACGACGAGTGTCTGACAAGGGAAGGCTAAGCCAGCTGCTGCCTTTAGTCCCAGCCAGCCCTACAAGACATGCCCACAGGCAACCCCAGCACCACGAAGATGATTGCAGTCCAGAAGCCAACCACCACCCACTCCAAACAGCCCCAGCTCAGCAGCTGACATCCCCCGGGGGCAGCCCTCCTGCAGCCTTCACACCCCTGTGAGGGAGGTACCGAGTCTTCTGCAGGTTCCTCTCAAGCAATGCCTAGGAAAAGAACCCTTCAGCTCAGGTTTAACTGTGCTCCTGCTTGTTGCCAGCTCCTGCCTCTGCAGTGCAGCACTCTGCTTTCACTGCAGAGCCCTTAAGACAGCCCCACCACCACCACTTCAGCCGTGGGGCACCTTGCAGAAGTGCTTGGCATCACCATGCATCTGGCTAGCAGCAAGGGATCACCTCCAGGTCCTCCTGGGCACAACTGATCCACTAGGAATGGGGAACATAGGCCCCCAAATCCTCCTTGGGGTCACTCTCCACTTCAGAGCACCTACACAGCATCTCCTTTCATGCCCACATCCTCCTTTGCACCACATTTGGTCAGGGCTGTGCTGCTCACCAGGGATTTCTGATGCTTCACTGCAGTAAAACCAGCACCACCCCTGCTGAAAGGAAAGCTCCTTGTGAGTAGATGAGGCACATCCAGACCCACACAGGTCTGCTCAACATCCCAGCTCCCAGCTCAGACTCCTGCATTGTGAACTCCAGCCTGACAAACACTGCTTGGGAACTGGCTGGGAAATTGCTGAGGAAAAGCCCCAGATCCCACCAGCTTCCCAAAATGCTCTACCTGACAGGGAACAGCACTCACTGTGTCCCAGCTGAGGGCACATCTCTTGTGCCTTGAACATGGCTTCATGCCCCCCAGGCGGGAAATAAGTGTCCTCACGGGAAATAGAGTTTTCCTCCTGTTCAGATGGAGCCAGTTTGTGCCCACTGCCCCTTGCCCTGTCACAAGGCACCACTCACAAGAGTCTGGCCCCATCCTCTTGCCCCTTGCCCTTTGGATAAGCACTGAGAAGATTCCCTCTCAGGCTGCTCTTCTCCAGGCTAAACAGCCCCAGGTCTCTTAAGCCTTTCCAGGCTTCCAAGAAGCAGCTGCTGCTGTGCCCCTGTTGTCAACTGCCCTCCTCTCTGCCACACAACCCTGCAATCCAGACTCTACTAGGGGACCAAGTGATCACACATGGAGGCATGAATTTCCCTATCTCCTGAGCTGAGCTGGGAAGAACAAACCAGCAGCCATCTCTTTGCAGCCTTCCTGAAACCTTGCCACTTTAGCCCCCACACTTCACCAGCAGGTTTGAAGCAATCTCTGGAGATCAGGCACCTCCACAGCACCTGGAGACAAACCCTGGAGAGAAAAAGCGAGGAGACCAAAGAACCTCAGCCAGGGAGAGTGTGCCTCACACCACAGCACAGGGGGTGGAAGCTCTGGCAGCTGCCCTCCATCCTGGCAGCTTGTGCCAAGGCATGGCAACGGCTTTTAAGCTGGAGAAGAGCAGATTTAGATTGGATGTGAGGAACAACTTCTGCACTGTGAGGGTGGTGGAACACTGCAACAGGTTGGCCAGGGTGGTGGTTGAGGCCCCATTCCTGGAGATATTCAAGGTGAGGCTCAATGAGGCCTTGGGCAAGCTGATCTAGGTAGGGATGTCCCTGCTGACTGCAGGGGGGTCAGACTGGCTGAGCTTTGGAAGTCCCTTCTGGCCTGGACCATTCTATGGCTCTATGATTCCATGGGGATGTCTGCCCTTGAGAGCAGAGAAGCTGCTCCAGCTCCAAGGGGAGATAGTTGGAATTAGCTGTAGTTTCCAGAGAGAGAAAGAAAAGGACCATCATAGCCACTTGATGTTGCAGCTGCTCCAGAGGGGCAGTGTGAACTCAGGGTAGGGCTTGATTGATGTGAGCACAGGAGCCAGGCAGCGAGGCCTTAGATGTGAGAGAGTGCATTATTTTGGGTTTTTTACAGAGGAGGAAAAGGCAACACAATAAAACTTGCTCCTAACTGTGTTGAAAAAGAACTGCAAGGACTTGAAAGGGTGCAGGACAGACTCAGGGACACCTGTGCTGTTCGTTAGTCTGCGATCTTCCCCTTCAGAACATTGTTCCCTCAAAACAAAAACCAAGAGAAGGGAAAACATCCCTCACCTGTAGCCCTCTCAGCAGCCCTGGCACAATCACAGCTCTCATCCTTCACCTCCCCTCCACCACAGCCATGCTGGCTGCATCCTGATGGATAAATTGTGTTTCTGCCCTTTCTTTTTGGTGAAATGGATGTAGCACACAAAAAAACCAACAAGAGATTAAATTAAACCCCTCCTCATTTCCCCCTCCTCCATGTCTACCAGCAATTTAGTTTGGTGCTGGCAGCTTCCAGCCACTTTTAATTATCCTTGTGGTTAGGTTTCAATCTGTGAGTTGCCTTCCTTTGGGAAGTGGTTAGCTCCAGGTTTGTGGTGTGAGAGTCTTTCCGTACAAAGACCTGTAAGTAACCTTACTCCATCTGCTGCTGAGGTTTCTAAGCTGCTGCCCAGGTTCAGCCCCATGCAGCCATCAGAGCCAGGCACTAAAATTAAGGAGGGACTGTTTTTGAATGCTCACAAAGAGCAGCCCTGAAGAAAAGGACTTGGGGGTGCTGGTGGATGAGAAGCTCAGCATGAGCCAGCAGTGAGCACTTGCAGCCCAGAGAGCCAAGCAGAGCCTGGGCTGCAGCAAGAGAAGCATAGCCAGCGGGTCAAGGGAAGTGATTCTTCCCCTCTGCTCCACTCTGCTGAGACCACACCTGCAGCTCTGTGTCCAGTTCTGGAGCCTCTGTTCCAGGAGGAATCTGGAGGTGCTGGAAGGTGTCCAGAGAAGGGCCACGAGGAGGAGCAGAGGGCTGGAGCTGCTCTGCTCTGGAGACAGACTGAGAGTGTTGGGGTTGTTCAGTCTGGAGAAGAGAAGGCTCCAAGGAGATCTTCTTATGGCCTTCCAATATCTGCAAGGGGCTCCAAGAAAGCTGGGGAGGGATTTTGTAGGGAGTCAGGGAGTGATAGGACTTGGGGGGGATGGAACAAAACGAGAAATGGGAAAATTGAGATTGGATGCTAGAAAGAAGTTCTTCCCCATGAGGGTGGTGAGAGCCTGGCACAGGTTGCCCAGGGAGGTGGTGGCAGCCTCATCCCTGGAGGTTTTGGCAGCCAGGCTGGATGTGGCTGTGAGCAACCTGCTGTAGTGTGAGGTGTCCCTGCCCATGGCAGTGGGGTTGGAACTGGCTGAGCCTTGAGGTCCTTTCCAACCCTGACAATTCTGTGACTCTATGAAAAGAGAGTCATTCAAAGCATTTCTTAAACTTGATGTGACTTTAGGTGCCCCTTGAAGCCTTCCATGTGGCTGGCAGCACTAACCAGAGTCCTCTGTTTGTCCTTGAGTGCCATCTCAGAGGCTTTTGCATTCATTATGGTTTTCAAAACTTGTGCATGAGTTTATCTGAATTTTTATGCCCCATGGAAAATGTCATATCCACGCATGGGGAGGCTCTGTGGGGACCCAGACCGATGTCTGGAGTGCTTCACCTCCCCTGGCCATATCAAAACAGCATCACACAGAGAGGCACAGGACAAATCAGCCCACTCAATACGTACAAATCTTCCCTCTGTGCTCCCCGTTCTGGCTTTTCTGTATTCTCACTCCTCCACCATAATAATGTGTAAAAGAAGTGTCTTAAGGCTCCATTGCTTGCTAACAGCCACAACCCCAGCACAGCAGATGAACCAGAAAGCAATCAGGAGGGTTTACGTGTCTAGAAAGAAGTAGCCTCTGCAAACAGTGCTGGGAGCAGCAGCAAAGCCTCATTGCTGGAGGGAGACTCAGAACAGGCAGCATGGCCAGGACACCAAACACTAGACCCAAGCTTCAGCCAGGTCTGGAAAGGACACCATCCTGCTCAGTGCTGTCACTTCCCAGCTCAGGCTCTGCTCAGTCCTGGCACTTACTGCAGTTCAGGGCAGGTTTGCTCAGCCAGGGGCTGCTTCTAGCCAGGGAGAAGCTGATGTCCTAGGAGAGTTCCTGCCAAGGGCTGGGCTGCAGAAAGGCTCTGCCTGAGACTTGCTTCTCTGCAGACCAAGGGTGCTGCCACAGCTTGTGCCTCACCTTGGGATGCAGGAAGTCAGAGGAGGCAGCTGCAGGGAGGAGCAGCCAGGGCAGGTGACCCTCAACTGCCCCACAAGGGATTGCAGCCCATGGATGGCATCTTCAGGAGCAAGCTGAGGGATCCCAGGGTCAAGCCTCTTTTTCCATTGCAGGTGTCCCAGGAAGACTCTGTTCTGCCATTGACCCCTATCTATGTGTTCCTGGATCCAGTTTCAGAATCCAGCTCCTCAATCTGGTTCCTGTTTGCTGCTGAGTCCATCCTGGGACCTGCCCAGTGCCTGCCCCCAGCATCAGTGGTGCCAGTGGTGAAATCATTGTCCTCAGGGCTTTGTGTCTCTTTTTCTCTGTTTCATTGCATTGTTCTCATTTCCATCCTAGCTGGTTCAGTTCCTTTCCCAGCCCATCAGCCTCTCTCCCTTCTTCCCTTTAGGAAGCAGAGGGCTTCGTGGAGAGCCTCTGGCACTCCTCGGGTGGCCAGCCCAGCCCTGCCCCTTGACAAGAGCAGCTGGTCCATTTTCTCAGCGCCCCAGCACCAGCCACAATAACTGAGACTTTCTGCTTAACCCAGTGGAAAGAGTTTTGCAAGACCTGGCAGGGAGCAAGCTGAATATGCAGCAAACAAGGCTCCAGACCTGCTGCCTGTTGCAATGGCTCATTAATACTGCACAGAGAAAGCAAATGACTGATGCTTACTGCAGAGTCACCAGCGGACGTAGCTGCGCTCGGATTATCGAAGCAGCGCAGAATATTTCACCCCATATGGTTTGCCTGAAGAGGTTGTTTCAGATAATGGTTCTCACGTTGTTTCCCTTGAATTTTCAATCTCCCCCAGCAGACACTTCGCTGGAGCACTCCAGAGCAACCTTTGTGTCGTTTGGTGCCGCCTGAACTAGCAGAGTGCTGGGGACTTACAATTAAAAGGGGATTGCAGAGAATCAGAGAAGCGCAGAATTGGCAGGGTGGGAAGGGACCTCGAGGAGCAGCCAGTTCCAACCCCACTGCCATGGGCAGAGACACCTCACACTGCAGCAGGCTGCCCAGAGCCACATCCAGCCTGGCCTTCAAAACCTCCAGGGATGAGGCTTCCACCACCTCCCTGGGCAACCTTTGCCAGTCTCTCACCACCCTCATGGGGAAGAACCTCTTCCTAACATCCAATCTGAATCTCCCTGTTTCTAATTTTGCTCCTTTCCCCACAGTCCTATCACTCCTTGACACCCTAAATACTCCCTCCCCAGCTTTCTTGGAGCCCTCTTCAGATACTGGAAGGCCACAAGAAGGTCTCCTGGGAGCCTTCTTTTCTCCAGACTGAACAACCCCAGCTCCCTCAGTCTGTCCTCATAGGAGAGGATCTCCAGCCCTCTGCTCATCCTCGTGGCCCTTCCAGCACCTCCAGATCCTTCCTGGAACAGAGGCTCCAGAACTGGACACAGTGCTCCAGGTGGGGTCTCAGCAGAGTGAAGCAGAGGGGGAGAATCACCTCCCTGGCCCTGTTGGCTATGCTTCTCCTGCTGCAGCCCAGGCCCTGGTTGGCTCTCTGGGCTGCAAGTGCTCACTGTTGGCTCATGTTGAGCTTTTCACACCCCAGCACCCCCAAGTCCTTTTCTTCAGGGCTTGCTCTCAAGCCAGCCCCTGCCCAGCCTATATCAGTGCCTGGGACTGCCTTGACCCAGCTGCAGGACCTTGCCCTTAGTCTTGTTAGGCCTCATGAGGTGCAAAAAAAGAAATAATAATGAAGTTCAAATTGCAGAAGGAAAAAGTTAACCAAAAAAAATTAAAAAATAAGTTAAAAAAAAAAGAGAGAGAGAGAGAGAGAGAGAGAGAGAGAGAGAGAGAGAGTGGATGAAATGTTTTCATTGGAATCAGGCTCAGGCTGGTAAACCCTAACTCCCAGCATCATGTTTTTAATGGGAAGTGTCAGTCACAAAACAATTTCGTGTACGCAGCTAAAATTAATCAAAATCACTGGGTGCAAAGGAGCACAAGATGAAGTGCCCACAAAACAGGCCCAGGCACCACAGACCTACTTGGCAGCAAGGATGGAAGGGAAGAGCTGGGACTCAGGCTTCACCTGCTTAATAATGCAAATGAAGAGATACAGTGGTGGTGTGAGAACAAGAGGAAGGTTCACTAAGGAAAAGCCCCTCAAGACTGAGTCTCCTGCAACTGTACTGATGAGTAACAAAAGCCACTGGGCTTTAAGGCACAAAGAACACAAAAACCCACCCTAGTCAGACACATCAAAGGGCTGGGGATATCTTCTGACCTGGAGTGGGTGCTAAGGGAAATCCTTACTGCTGAAAAAACCTCACAGCACAGCAAATGAGAAGCGGAGGCTGAGGGGAGACCTCATTGTTCTCTACAACTCCCTGAAAAGAAGTTGGAGCCAGGTGGAGGTTGGCCTCTTCCCCCTAGCCTCAGGGGATAGAAGGAAAAGAAATGGCCTGAAATTGTGGCAGAGGATGTTGAGGGTGGAGATTAAGGAACAATTTCTTTGCTGCAAGAGTGGTCAGGGATTGGCACAGGCTGCCCAGGGAGGCGGTGGAGAGCCCATCCCTGGAGGTGTTTGAGGAACCTCTGGCCATGGCCCCTGGGGCCATGGTTTGATGGCCATGGTGGGGTTGGGTTGCTGGTTGGACTGCATGATCTCAGAGAGCTTTTCCAACCCAAACAATGTTATCATCCTTTATAAAACCCTCAGGTAGCCCAGGTCTGAAGGCACACATGTGGTTGGTGCTATCATGTGCATGATGCCAGACCTGCACATGAGGCACTGTGTGATGCTGGGCTCCATTCCACACCCCTAACAGGCAACACACCTGAATGAGCACTGATCTTTCCTCCTGTATTATGCAGTCTTTCCCTGGTGCCACCTGTGCCTGTCCAGCTATTTTCCCTTCTCTCTCTGCCTTACATCTGTTTACCTTCTAAGTCCTCCCACCTGCCTTGCATCTGAGGACTGATGGCACTTACCACCTCCTCTGCTGTGATCTGCAGGTGAAATATTGCTGGTGCCTGAAGCAAAGAGTGGGGCTTGTTGCTGGACAAGATCTCTGCGGGGGACACAGCTGAATGCTGGCATGTCCCAGTGGAATTGCTTAGCACAGCTGCCCCTCTGCTCTCATGACACCCCACCTGCAGCACTGCATCCAGTTCTGGTGCCCCCAGTACGAGAGGGACATGGAGCTGTTGAAGGGGGTCCAGAGGAGGCCATGAAGATGATCAGAGGGCTGGAGAACCTCCCCTATGGGCACAGGCTGAGAGAGTTGGGTCTGTGCAGCCTGGAGAGGAGAAGGCTCCATGGAGACCTTAGAGCAGCCTTCCAGTACCTGAACTGGCTACAGGAGAGTTGGGGAGAGACTTCTGACAAGGGCTGGGAGTGCCAGGATGAGGGACAATGGCTTTGAGCTGGAAGAGGGGAGATTTAGACTGGAGATTAGGAAGAATTTTTTTCCAGTGAGGGTTGGGAGACACTGGCACAGATTGCCCAGGGAGTCTGTGGATGTTCCCCTCCCTGGAGGTGTTCAAGGCCAGGCTGGATGAGACTTTGAGCAACCTAGGCTGCTGGGAGGTGTCCCTGCCCATGGCAGAGGGGCTGGAACTGGATGAGCTTTAAGGTCCCTTCCAACACAAACCATTCAATGAACCTATGACTGTAGATAGACTGGTGTGGTGAGAGGCTCAGGACACGTCAGATGTGGAAGGAAAAGCAAAATGTGTCCATCTTTCACTGGGGTTGTTCCTTTCTTAAGTTTCAAGCCTTCAGTCCAACTATTAAGACTCTGGCTTGTCGAAAGTGGACTACCCCTGGGGGTTTGATTTATATATATATAGTCAATATTAAACATAGACTACAAAGGTGTGTATATGTATTAAAAGAAAAAAAGGAAAATGGTATTTTTTCCTAATCCTTTTGCCATTTTACCTGACATGTAACAAATAATAATAATAATTTTTTTTTTAAAAAAAGGTGGAAAAATATCACAGTCAACACAAAATCTTACAGCAATTGCCTCACATGGTTTTGATATAGAATCACAGAATTGTCAGGGTGGGAAGGGACCTCGAGGAGCAGCCAGTTCCAACCCCACTGCCATGGGCAGGGACACCTCACACCACAGCAGGTTGCTCACAGCCACAGCCAGCCTGGCTGCAAAAACCTCCAGGGGTGAGGCTGCCACCACCTCCCTGGGCAGCCTGTGCCAGTCTCTCACCACCCTCATGGGGAACAACTTCTTCCTAACACCCAATCTCAATCTACCCATTTCTAGTTTTTTTTTTCCCATTCCCCCCAGTCCTATCACTCCCTGACACCCTCAAAAGGCCCTCCCCAGCTTTCTTGGAGCTCCCTTCAGATACTGGCCACAAGGCCACAAGAAGGTCTCCTGGGAGCCTTCTCTTCTCCAGACTGAACAACCCCAACTCCCTCAGTCTGTCTCCAGAGCAGAGCAGCTGCAGCCCTCTGCTCCTCCTCATGGCGCTTCTCTGGACACCTTCCAGCACCTCCAGATCCTTCCTGTACTATGGGCTCCAGAACTGGACACAGAGCTGCAGGTGTGGTCTCAGCAGAGTGGAGCAGAGGGGAAGAATCCCCTCCCTCACCTGCTGGCCACACTTCTTCTGCTGCAGCCCAGGCTAAGCAAAGGAAGTAAAAATATCTAAAGACAGAAATGTCAAACACCAGTGCTGCACAAACCCAGTGGTAAATCAATAGCCAGGAACACTCCTGACCTATATGAACAGAAGCACGAAACAAAGAAACCTCAGAGTAAAATCCATGGCTGACAGAGCTTACCACCAGAAAGTTGTGTTTGCAAAGGAAATCCTAGCAACAGCACAGGGTCACTGCTCAGTGCAGGCAGGAGAATTGGGGAAGGATTATGCAGCAAATGCAGAGGTGTTCAAACAGACCTTTTTTCCCTTCTCTCTTTTTTTTTTTTTTTCCCAGGCAGTATTTGGAAAGAGGGATGATTTGCTTTCATTGCTTGAAGATGATGAAATGCTTTCCAGTCTATTAGTAACTGAGAGAGATGTTAGAATCTATCAGCAATGAACATTTTTTTTCCCTTTAACACCAGCAGGCTCCCAAGCTCCAGCGTGGCTGGCAGAGAAGCTCTTGGCTCCACTAATGCTGAATGTTAATAGCAGCAGATCTGTAAATGCCCAACTTACAAAAATCTGTTCAATGGGAAGGGAAGTTGAAGAGAATCAATGAACCATCAGAGGAAAGAGCAGTTCTGGGTCAAAGCAATGGAGGGTTGTTGGGGCTTTTTTTTTCCCCCCATCCTATCTGTCGTTAGGACAGCCAAGGAGCCCAGATCTCCAACTGACTGGAGCCACCACCTCTCCCAGGCTCGTTTAACCTGCTGGCTTTGAGGTGTCACTCAGACTTGGTAAGGAAACTTGACATCTGGGCTGGCTTGAAACCTTTGCTGGGGTTAAGAAAAGCAAATGTAAAAGGATAAGATCAGGTCCCTGCTCCCGGTTGCTGCCCACGTGCAAGGGCAGGCAGTTTTCGACCCAGGATGTGAAGTTCTCTGAAGGCTTTTCTTTGGTGTGCACTCCTCCCAGAGACTGTGCCTGGGAAGTGGGTGGCTGGTGGCTGTGAAATGGCCCAAATGGGCACACAGGAGCTCAGGGAGCAGCACTCAGGAGTGCAACAGTGTGGTTCATAGATTCACAGGTTGCATTGCGTGGGAAGGGAACATCAAAGGTCATCTTAGAACCATAGAATCACAGAATTGTCAGGGTTGGAAGTGACCTCAAGAATCATCTACTTCCAACCCCCTGCCATGGCCAGGGACACCTCACACTACATCAGGTTGCTCACAGCCACATCCAGCCTGGCCTTCAAAACCTCCAGGGACGAGGCTTCCACCACCTCCCTGGGCAACCTGTGCCAGTGTTTCACCACCCTCGTGGTGAAGAACTTATTCTTAACATCCAATCTGAATCTCCCTATTTCTAGTGTTCTCCAACCCCACTGCAGTCAAGAGGCACACCTCCAACTACATCAGGCTGCACAGGGCAACATCAAGTCTGATCTTGAATGTCCTCTGATATGGGGCTTCAAGCACATCCCTGGGCAGCCTGTTCCAGTATCTCACCTCCCTCATCATGCAGAATTTCCTCCCGATGTCCAACCTATATCTGCCCTGCTCCAGATGCAAACCATTGCCCCTCCTCCTATCCCCACAGGCCCTCCTAAACAGTCCCTCCCCAGCTCTCCTGTAGACCCTTCAGATACTGGAAGGCTGCTCCAAGGTCTCCCTGGAGCCTTCTCTTCTCCAGGCTGAACAGCCCCAACTCTCTCAGCCTGTCCTCACAGCAGAAGTTCTCCAGCCCTCTGATCATCTTTGTGGCCTCCTCTGGACACACTCTAGTAGCTCCATATCTTTCCTATGTTGAGGACTGCAGAGCTGGACACAGACCTGCAGGTGAGGTCTCAGCAGAGTGGAGGGGCAGGATCTCCTCCCTCCATCTCTGGCTACACTGCTTTGGATGCAGCCCAGGCTGCCATTGGCCTTCTTCGCTTCAAGTGCTAATTGCTGGCTCCTGTCCAGCTTCTCATCCAGCAGCACACCAAGACTTTGTCTTCAGGGCTCTCCAAGCCAGCAGCCTTACCTCTCCTAACCCATACATGCATCCAGACCCTTGCTAGCTTCAAGCACCAGCCAGAGAGCTGCCTTAAATGAGTTTGACTCCCCTTCTTTGTAACAAGCTGCAGTTAGAAGCGAAGTGAATTAAATCAGTGCACACTTTGCACCACTGTTTAAGCTAATTCAGACACCTGAGTAAGTCTCAAACCCATTATCAGGTACTAGAAGCCATTACTGCTCCAGGATAGCACCAAAACACATTAGACAGGCCCAGCTGGGCACAAGACTTTGTCTTTGGAACTCACTGATGTTTTCAAAGCCCCTCCCTCCCCCCCCCCCCGAGAAAAAAGAGTCTTGCACTAAACAAGCTGGTGCAGAGTGGAAATTGTAATACACTGTGTTTGATCTCCCATTTAATGTAATGAGGCTTCACTGGAGGGAACAGAAAAAAATAAGAAAGAGGGGGGGAAAAATTAATCAAAATCCTATGTGAATTTATTTATGGATCACAAAAAATGTTTCGAGCACATCCAAGACATGGTGGAGGGATAAAGTTAGATGAAGTTAGGATTTATCTCGATTACCTAACCTGGCATTAAAATCCTTTCCACTGATCAGCAAACAGAGGGATAAAAGATTTCAGAGACATTATGTAGGTTTGGAATAATTCCCAGTCCGGGTTCCTATAACAAGAGGAACTGTGGGAGGAATACAAATATTAATCAGAAGAAAAGGGTCTAAATTGGGAAAGCGCTCTGGCAATGAGACAAAAGTCTAAGTCATTAGTGTAACCACCTCTAATCCCTATCAGAGCAGCCAGTCTCATGACAGAGATGGACGTGAAAATGGCTTTCTCCATAAATATTTCAGGTTTTGATTAATTCCAAGGCTCCATGTCCGGACGTAACAAATATGTTGTGAAACGTATCGTGGAAAAACAGAGACGGGCAGCTCCACGACCCGACCGGGGGGGGGGGGGGAAAAACCAAACAGCCCAGAAAACTCATTTTCTAGGAAAGGGAGAAGCACATTTTTAAAGCTGTTCCCTTCTTAACTCCATGCAAAAAGAAAAAGAAAAAAAAAAAAAAAAAATTCCCCTGGTGCCCAAACTCTTTCAAGTAACTTCTGCCCCCATAAGGCAAACCTCTCTAATTAAGTCCAGAGCCATGCTGCTGTGTTGACCCTGATTTCCATTGGCAGCTCCCTGACAGGCACCAAAATACCTTGTTAATTTGGGTTTTTTTTTTTCCCCCAGGGATAGCTGTTCTGATTTCTAACCAAAATATATATATATATATATATACATACATATATATATACACACACACACACATATATATACACACATATATACACACATATATATACACATATATATACATATATATACATATACATACATATACACACATATATATACATATACATACATATACGTACATATACACACATATATATACATATACATACATATACATATACATATGCACACATATATATACATATACATACATATACATACATATATATACATGTATATACATATGCATACATACATATATACATATATATACACACACATACATACATATATATAAATATATAAATATTATATATATATATATAATTTTAATACATATTTATATATATTTATATATGTATATATCTGGATATATAGAGAAATAAATACACATATTCACATATATACACCCACATCCAAGCACGTCCTGGGCGCCATCGAGAGAAGCGTAGCCAGCAGGGCCAAGGAGGTGATTCTCCCCCTCTGCTCCACTCTGCTGAGACCACAGCTGGAGCACTGTGTCCAGTTCTGGAGCCTCTATTACAAGAAGGATTTGGAGGGGCTGGAAGGTGTCCAGAGAAGGGCCGTGAGGATGAGCAGAGGGCTGGAGCACCTCTGCTATGAGGGCAGACTGAGGGAGTTGGGGTTTTTCAGACTGGAGAAGAGAAGGCTCCCAGGAGACCTTCTTGTGGCCTTCCAGTCTCTGAAGGGGGCTACAAGAAAGCTGGGGAGGGACTTTTGAGGGTGTCAGGGAGTGATGGGACTGGGGAGGATGGAGCAAAACTAGAAATGGGTAGATTGAGATTGGATGTCACAAAGAAGTTCTTCTCTATGTGGTTGGCGAGACACTGGCACAGGTTGCCCAGGGAGGTGGTGGCAATCTCATGCCTGGAGGTTTTTGCAGCCAGGCTGGATGTGGCTTGAGCAACCTGCTGTAGTGTGAGGTGTCCCTGCCCATGGCAGAGGGAGTGGAACTGGATGATCCTTGAGGTCCCTTCTAACTGCAATAATTCTACAACCCTATGGTATTTATATATATATATATATATGAATGTTTTTTATATCTATATAGATATTTAATTTATATATATGTATATGTATATATATAAAAATTAAATAAATAAGTCAATATTATCTAGGTCAGGAGAGGCAAGAAATGCTGGGAGCAGTCCCCCCGGGTCACAGAATTTGCAGCAGAGCATCAGGCAATAAGCTCAAAGTCCTGCTATGGTGACAACTACTCATGTAAAGCAGATCATCCCTATCCAGAGACTGAAGAACATACATATGCATACCAAAGCTCTCAGATTACTCACAGCACTCTCCTGTGTTGTTTTTTTCCTTATTTATTTGCATGTAATTACAAATCCTTGCCTTTCAGAGCCTGTGCCAGCCTGAGCAGCTCCTTGTGACAGCCCCATGGCTCTGAGAGCGCAGCTGTGCTTGGGCTATGCATGAAAGCTGGATCGAGGTGGGTCCCAGGTAAAGAACGGCCCTGTCTGGGGAAAAGTGCTTTTTAAGCAACCCCAATCTCTAACCCAGCTTTCTGGGCAGCCTCATTGTGAGCAACCACTGGAACCAATCCATTTTGGAATGGATTTAAGCTCGACCTTACAGTGGCCTTCCAGTACCTGAGTGGGGGTACAAGAAAGCTGGGGAGGGATTTTCTAGTGATAGGATGAGCGGCAAAGGCTTTGGGCTGGAAGAGGACACACTGGGACTGGAGATTAGGAAGAAATTTTTTCCAGTGAGGGTGGGGAGACACTGGAACAGGTTGCCCAGGGAGGCTGTGGATGTCCCCTCCCTGGAGGTGTTCCAGGCTAGGTTGGATGAGCAGCCTGGGCTGGTGGGACATGTCCCTGTCCATGACAGGAAGCTTGGAACTAGATGACTTTTAAGGTCCCTTCCAACCCAAACCATTCTATGATTCTGTGAACAGGCTCCCCAGGGAGGTGGTTGAATCCCCATTCTTTGACATTTTAAAGGACACAGAGATGTGGTTCTGAGGGACATGGTTTAGCACCAAATTGGAGTTGCAGAATGGTTGGACTCAATGATCTTAAAGGTCTTTTCCAACCAAAACAATTCTACAGTTCTACAAAAGGGATTGGGGACAGGAGGGGCTGAGAACTGCTTAAGTCTCATACTGCCACTGGAAGAGACACACTCATGGTGATGATCTTTGGTTGAGGTGGTTAATAAAGCAGGATTTTCATGCAGGAGCAGGAGACTGTAGTGGTTTTCTGTTAGGCTCATGGACACAAGGCTCAGGTTGTTCTGGAAGAGGCCAGTGCTTCCTCAGTCAGCAACAGCAACTCCCTCCAGCACTTGCACATCCTTACAGATGATTCACAGACTCGTAGAACAGCTCAAGTTCGAAGGGACCTCAGAGATCCTCTACTCCAACCCCCCCTGCCATGGGCAGGGACACCTCTCAACCAGACTCAGCTGCTCAAGGACTCATCCAACCTGGCCTTGAACACTTCCAGGGAGGAGGCATCCACAGCCTCCCTGGGCAATCTGTTCCAGACTCTCACCACTCTCAGACTGAAGAACTTCTTCCTAAGCTCCAGTCTAACCCTGTTTTCCCTCAGCTTCCAACTATTCCCCCTTGTCCTGTCTCTAGACACCCTCACAAGAAGTCCCTCTCCAGCCTTCCTATAGGATCCTTTCAGGTGCTGGAAGGCAGCTCCAAGGTCCCCCCAATATCTTCTCCAGGCTGAACAACCCCAGTTCCCTCAGCCTATCCTCGTAGCAGAGGTGCTCCATCCCTTTCACTTTGAGCTGATGAATAGTTCCTAACTTAATTAAAAACAAAACCACAAACCTGATCCCCAAAGTACAAAATGGATTTTACCACCTTGCAGCTCAGCATGCTTTACAATAAAGGATGGAAAAGTTGCCATCAAATTCACCCTCGTTTAAAGGTTTCCACTTCTGGTGTTATTAGGGGCTTCTTATGCAATACTGAAGTGTATTTTAAAGACAGCTGCATTAGATTCCAATTTTGCTTTCAAGGAGTGCTACCAATCTAATTAAATCATCGTTCTCAGAGTTTGCACCCTGCAGATGAGCAATGCCTCTCTTGCAGAGTACACCGAGTCCTTCCGAGGTGTGTGTGGAGCCAACTTCGTGGCTGCTTCAAGAGCACAGCAAATGCCTGCAACCACTTAAGAGCCAGGTGGAAACACCCTGGGGACAGCCAGTGGAAGAACTCAAAACAAGTAAAAGTCTCTTTCTCAAGCAGGAAACTAATAAAGAAGATATAGCCACAGAAAATGGAAAACGAAAAGAGGGCTGAAAGAGGAAAGTTTGGGACCTCTCTGCATAGCTTTATGCTAAACTAAGCATACCCACATTCATAATTCACCTCTCCCCCCACAGTGGAGAGCTGGACATGAATCACAGAATCATTGAATGGCTTAAGTTAGAAGGGACCTCAGCAATCATCTACTCCAACCCCCTGCCATGGGCAGAGACACCTCTCAACCAGACTCAGCTGCTCAAGGACTCATCCAACCTGGCCTTGAACACCTCCAGGGAGGACACATGCACAGTCTGCCTGGGCAATTTATTCCAGCAGCCCACCACCCTTGTACTGAAGAACTTCTTCCTCAGCTCCAGTCTAACCCTCAGCTTCAAACCATTCCCCCTTGTCCTGTCTTTAGACACCCTCACAAAAAGTCCTTCTGCAGCCTTTCTGTAGGATCCTTTCAGCTACTGGAAGGCAGCTCTAAGGCTCCCCCAGAGTCTTCTCCTCTCCAGGCTGAACAACCTCAGCTCCCTCAGCCTATCCTCATAGCAGAGGTGCTCCAGCCCTTGGATCCTCCTTGTGGCACTCCTCTGGACTTTCTCCAACAGCTCTGTATCTTGTTATCTTTTTCTCTGAGACAATGCATCCAAACTGACCATATTTGTGTCATTATTGATGACATTCAAGGTCACAACTGCAGCTTCAGCAGTGACTGAAACACTGCTGATCAGTGAAACTCAGGCAGTTTGGAGAGAGCAAGATAAACATGGCTGGATGTGCTGGTCAGCAATCTAAGTCTTCAGAACCACAAGAGTATTGCTCCAGTAAGGACTGGACATAGCAAATGGCTTCTAGTACCTAGATTTCACACCCCAGGCAGGAATGTAACCAGCACCAAGTCTTGGGAACTGCTTTACTGCTGGTGGCTTCTAGGATTTCCTTTGTTCAGTCATCTCTGAGGTGCTGAAGATCAGGAGCTAGGAACACTGCTTCTTGTTTCCATGTTCTGGACACATCCTTTGCTAATGGCTATTGTTTGGTGGCTGTCATCAGCCTCCCTCACAGATTGAATTGGTGGGAAGAGACCCTCAAAGGTTATCCTGTCCAGCCCCCTGCAGTCAGCAGGGACATCTCCAACTGCATCAGGCTGCCCAGGGCCACATCAAAACTGATCTTGAATGTCTCCAGGGATGGGGCTTCAGCCAAATCTCTGGATAACCTGTTCCAGAGTCTCACCACTCCTTGCACAGCCTGGATTCATCCTTGGGGTCGCCCCAACCCAGGTGCAGGACCTTGTCTTTAGCCTCGCTGAACTTCAAGAGGATGGCTTTTGTGTCTGTCCTGATACCATTCCGTCCTCATCCCCTTTCCACAGAGAAGCCTCAATTCAGAGCTGGAGTTAAGAAATAGACTTCCCAGATTGACAGCTACAGGTAGAAACCTAAATGTAGGTGTCTCAAGCTCCAAGCTAAAGAAAAGAACTCCCACCCCTCCTTTTTCGTTCCCTTTTATTCTTGATGAAGACAGGATGAAGAGCGCCGCACAGATTAATCAATACGTGGGTTTGCCAAACATTTACACAGTGCCATAATCACATAAGGGTGTTTTTTCCTTTCCCTTTTTCCTTTTGCTTCCCCCACCCCCACCCCCTTCACTAAAATTTCCTCCCATTCAGGTTGAATTTGCAAGTGCTGTGGTCACCAAATTGATGTTTCTGCGGAGTTATCCCACGGCAACTCTATTTCTGAGTGATAATAACATAATCATAGAATGCTTTAGGTTGGAAGGGACCTTTAAAGGTCACATCTAGTCTAACCACCCTGCAGTCAGCAGGGACATCTGCAGCTAGAGCAGGTTGCTCAGAGCACCAACCAACCTGAGCTGGAATGGTTCCAGAGATGGGGAAGCTACCGTCTCTCTGGGCAACCTGGGCCTGTGTTTCACCCCCCTCACCACAACGAATTTCTCCCTTCTCTCCACTCTAAATCCCTCTCGTTCAGTTCAAGTCATCACCTCTTGTCCTGTCACTACAGGCCCTGCTCAAAAATCTGTCCCCAGCTTTCTGTTCAGCCCTTGAGGCACTGAAAGGCCACCAGAAGGTCTCCCTGCAGCCTTCTCTTCTCCAGGCTGAACAACCTCAACTCGTATCAGAGGGCGTCCAGCATTGCTGTGGCCTCCTCTGGCCCTGCTCCACCAAGTCCCTGTCTGTGCTGAGCTGAGGAATCCAGAGCTGCCCCAGCACTGCAGGGGTGATCTCAGCGGAGCACAGCAGAGAGGCAGAATCCACTCCCTGTCCCTGGTGCTGGGGATGAGCAGGATGTGATTCCATAACTGCATAACCATAACACATCAATGAATATGGATGTGCCCAGACAAACCACTTTGCATTTATTTAGCATTGACTTTCACATACCATTTCTGACACAGTCACTCACTGCCATGAGAACCATCTGCCTCTCTTCTCAGGGTCAGATTTTACTATCTCAGCTAATTTTGTGCCATCCACAAACCTTACCACCACAACACTCAGCCCCCTCTTTGCATATCATTTGTAAGGAGATCAAAAAGCACACCTCCTAAATCAGACAGCTGCATGCCTGAGCTGTAGAGTTCCTTCCACTGGGGAAAAACTGAGCTTTCCTCCACCTTTTTGTCCCATTTTGTCTCTGTCTTATTTACTTACCAGAGGACATCTTATTATCACCAAGGCCAAATGTCAGGTCCTGCACTGGGGCCACAACAACCCACAGCAACACTACAGGCTTGGGGCAGTGTGGCTGGAAAGTGCGTTGCAGAAAGGGACCTGGGGGTGCTGATGGACAAGCAGCTGAAGAGGAGCCAGCAGTGTGCCCAGGTGGCCAAGAGAGCCAAAGGCATCCTGGCTGGGATCAGCAATGCTGTGTCCAGCAGCAGCAGGGAGGGGATTGTCCCCTGGGACTCAGCTCTGGGGAGGCCACACCTCAAGTGTTGTGTCCAGTTTTGGGCACCTCAGTGCAAGAGAGATGTGGAGGGGCTGGAGCCAGGGCAGAGGAGGGCAAGGAAGCTGGGAAGGGCCTGGAGAACAAATCTGATGAAGAGCAACTGAAGGAGCTGGGGATGGTTAGTTTGGAAAAGAGGAGGCTGAGGGATACCTCACTGCTCTCTACAGCTCTCTGAAAGGAGGCTGTGGAGAGCCTGGTGCTGGTCTCTTCTCACAGGTAATTAGTGATAGAACAAGAGGGAATGGCCTCAAGCTGTGCCTGGGTAGGTTTAGACTGGACAGTAGGAAAAAAGTGGTCAGGGATTGGAATGTGCTGCCCAGGGAGGTGGTGGAGTCAGCAGCCCTGGATGTGTTTAAAGGTGGTTTGGATGTGGTGCTTGGGGATCTGGTTAAGGGGTGAACCTTGTAGAGTAGTGTTATTGGTAGGACTTGGTGATCCTGAGGGCCTTTTCCAACCTGAATGTTTCTGTGATTCTGTGATGTCATCTTAACTACTCAAAGAGTCTTTGCAGAAAGACTTATTGCTGTTTGTTTGGGAAGTCCATGCCCCCTTTATCAACTAGATCAGCCTTACCCACAAGCTTGTTGACATCCTCAAAGGGTTCAGATAGATTTACAAGCCATGGTCTCCTTCTGGAAGGACTGTAATGACTTCTCCCAGATAAATCACATTTATGAAATTGTCTATGGGTTCTCTTCTTTATTATTGCAGCTTTTTGCCCAGTTGTTCAGTTTGGAAGTGAGATTTACTGATCTGTGGGGTTTCCACATTTCTCCTGGAGTTCTTTTTCCTCAAGGCTGGAGACACATTCCATCCTTCTTGCAGCGTGGTCAACTTAAATGACACTTTTCATGCTACATTTAGCTTTCTCTTAATCTAGTGTTGGAGGTCTTGCAGGACTCTTGATTGAGTATCATCTTATCTTGGTGCGTTCTTACCCTTCATTTTTATTGATTCCTTCCAAAATGTCCTCTGCTGAAACTTCATTTAGGGATAATTCCTCATTGCTCTCCCCTGCTTCACCACTAATGCACCCCTTCCCCAGCCTTCCTCTATAATTTGTTCCCCATTATTACAGTTTCCCAGCCTTCTGCCAAGTATTTTTGAGACATTTATTATGTCAATAACTTCCTTTAAAAATCAGGCAGCCTAAGTTCAACCTCTTTTAGGCTCCAGACCTGAAGCATTTGTATAGGTATATTTCCACATTATTTCTATTGATCTGGTTGCCCATTTTTCATGGGGCCTACTTAAGCTGGGACTTTAATTGCTGAGCCCATTCTTTGCTATTTCCTTCCTCAGTGTTATTGATTGCAGTTCCTTCCATCTTCATAGATTCATAGATTCATAGAATGGTTTCAGTTGGAAGGGACCTTGAACATCATCCAGTTCCAACCCCCTGCCATGGACAGGGACACCTCGCACCAGCCCAGGTTGCTCAAGGCTTGAACAATTCCAGGAGAAGGCATCCACAACCTCCCTGGGCAGCCTGCTCCAGTGTCTCCCCACCCTCACTGTGAAGACTTTCTTCCTAATCTCCAGTCTCAAACTCCCCTGCTCAAGCTTAGAGCTGTTCCCTGTCATCCTTAGAGCTGTTCCCTGTCATCCTATCACTACAAGCCCTTGGGGGGTGGAGGGAAGTCCCTTCCTGGCTTTCTAATTCCAGGCAGAGAGGGACCTGGGGGTACTGGTCGATGGTAGGCTGACCATGAGCCTGCAGTGTGCCCAGGCAGCATCCTGGCCTGTATCAGTGTGGCCAGCAGGAGCAGGGAGGTCATTCTGCCCCTGTACTCAGCACTGGTTAGGCTGCACCTTGAGTACTGTGTCCAGTTCTGGGCCCCTCAGTTTAGGAAGGATGTTGACTTGCTAGAACGTGTCCAGAGAAGGGCAACAAAGTTGGTGAGGGGTTTGGGACACAAGCCCTATGAGGAGAGACTGAGGGAGCTGGGGTTGCTTAGGCTGTAGAGAAGCGGGGGCTGGTCTCTTCTCCCAGGCAACCAGCACCAGAACAAGAGGACCCAGTCTCAAGCTGCACCAGGGGACGTTCAGACTGGATGTTAGGAAGAAATTCTACACAGAGAGAGTGATTGCCCATTGGAATGGGCTGCCTGGGGAGGTGGTGGAGTCACCATCATTGGAGGTGTTTAGGAGGAGACTTGATAGGGTGCTTGGTTGCATGGTTTAATTGATTAGTTGGTGTTGGATGGCAGGTTGGACACGATGATCTCGAAGGTCTCTTCCAACCTGGTTTATTCTATTCTATTCTATTCTATTCTATTCTATTCTATTCTATTCTATTCTATTCTATTCTATTCTATTCCATTCCATTCCATTCCATTCCATTCCATTCTACTCTACTCTACTCTACTCTACTCTACTCTACTCTACTCTACTCTACTCTACTCTACTCTACTCTGCTCTGCTCTACTCTGCTCTGCTCTGCTCTGCTCTGCTCTGCTCTGCTCTACTCTGCTCTGCTCTGCTGTATTCCACTCTATTCCATTCTAATTCTCCTAAATTACAAGAATTTCCTTCCTCCTCTGGAAGAGGAGTGGCACTCTTCACCCATGTGCTGCTGTTGATTTGGTGACTTCCCACAACTGTCAGCCATAAAAAATCCCTCATTGCTTCTGCATGCTTAAACCCTCGTTTACAATCTAGTTTCACTTTGATTTATACAGCTTATCTCTGCCTGTAGAAAAAAAAAAAAAAGAACACACCACCTCACCAAGGGCTGGAAATCTGCTTGTCTGCTGCTCTGACAATTTATAACACTGATTCCACTTCCACAGTGTCTTTCCTCCTCCCTTGTCAGCGCCCACATGGTTCCCAACACCAGCTCCCCGTGTCCCGACTCACTCTGTGCCCCGTGCTCTGTCTCCCACCTCGCTGCCTGTCCACCGAAGGCCACAACAGCACTGCAGCACAAAACATAATAAATAAATAAATGAGGCTTCCTGCCTCCCAGATTTTAATAATACATTTCCTCAACACCTCCCAGCGTGAGACTTGTGTGATTGCTCATTCATGTTTAATTTGTCATGTTCTCTAATTCCCATATCTTTTGCTGGCACGCTTCAGGCAGGCAGGCAGAGCTTTTCTGGCATTGTGGCGCTTGTTTCCTCCTTCATAAACACTCCCAGCTTCATCACAGAGAATGGCTGAGAGACTTGGGGCTGTTGAGACTGGAGAAGAGCAGACTAAGAGGAGATCTTCACAATGATAGGGCAAATGTCAAGAGGCTGGGGCCAGACTGTTGGCAGGGACAGCACCAGGGGCAACGAGCACAAAATGGAAGCCAGGAGGTTCCATCTGAAGAGGAGGAGAAAGTTGTTTGGTGTGAGGGTGCTGGAGGCCTGGAGCAGGCTGCCCAGGGAGGTTGTGGAGTCTCCTTGTGCAGAGAGCTTCCAACCTCTCCTGGCCATTGTGCTGCTGGGCAAGTTGCTGTGGGTGCCCTGCTGGAGCAGGGGGGTGGACTGGATGATCTCCAGAGGTCCCTTCAAACCCTCACCGTGCTGGGATTCTGCTAGATGTATCACACAGCACTGGTTTCTTTTCTGAGCTGCTGATTTCTAGATCACTTTCCCCAGTTTCTCATAGAATGGCTTAGGTCAGAAAGAACCTGAGATCATCTACTCCAAGCTCCCTGCCATGGGCAAGGACACCGCTCAGCTAGACTCAGCTGCTCAAGGCCTCATCCAACCTGGCCTTGAACACCTCCAGGCAGAAGCCATCCACGACCTTCAATGTGCACTTTGGTTTATCCACAACTTTTATGAGTGAGCTCTCTTTTAAATCACACAGAATCACAGAATCACAGAACATTAGGGGGTTTGGAAGGGACCTCAAAAGATCATCCAGTCCAACCCTCCTGCCAGAGCAGGATCACCTAGAGTAGGTCACACAAGAATGCATCCAGGCAGGTCCTGAATGTCTCCAGAGGAGGAGACACCAACTAAAAGACCAAATGGAACTGGGCACAGAACATACACCAGCAAGACTCCATTCAAAAGAACCTCCCAGGCTGCACCATTGCCACCCACATTACTGCAGCATTAAGTACCTTCCAAATGGTGAACCTCAAGCTATGAACTGCACTGGGCTTGCCAGGACAATGAATTTGGCTGTGGCCTCCCTCATTCCTCTCTGGATCCAGACTAGAGCCCACAGGGATGGAGGGCTGCCGGCTGGCTGGAGTATTTTGAGCCCACTGTTGGCCATCTTTGCTGGAAGCCCAGTCAGAGCCTCTGGTGGTGGCAGTATGTGAATGTGCCTGCACACAGGCAATTAATCTCAGTGCCCCAGGAAGCACTGCCTGTCCTAGGCTTGTACAACACAGCCATGCACTACAGGAAGGGCTGCAACATATGGTCTCTCCCTTCTACAGAAACAAGGTAAGTGTCTCACCCAGCCAGAAACCCTGGGCACACTGATACAGACCATATTTCTTTAGTCTGCTTCTGAGAGAATCATGTGGAACAGTTTCAAAAGCTTTCCTAAAGCAAAATATGTCCCATCTGCTGCCTCCTCTTCATCTACTAGGCATTATTTTCTCCAAGACAGAAATTAGAGTGAGACCAGAGGATTTATTCGTGGTAAATCTATGGGTTTGGGGTGGGTTTTTTTCCCCCTCTTTTCCTTTTTATCTTCTCTTTGCTTTAAATTGATTGTGTAATATATTTTTACCTTTTTTTTTCCTCACTTAAGAGTGGGGTTTAATTCCCTGCTTTCCCCTTTTCAAATAAGTGAACTGTGGTTGCCTTTCCTCTCAAGCTCAGTGATCTCACCTGCCTCAGAGAGCTTCCAGGGTAGTCACTAATGCTCCAGTAATTGCTTCAGCTACTTCTTCATTGCCCACATGGCTCTCGCAGCACACACCCAGAGCAGTCTGAGGCCAGAGCTTCTAACCTGGGGAAACAAAGAGAGAACAAAGATAAGGCACAAACCCAGGGCAAAAGGACTTGGGGGACTAGGTCAAGCTCAGACTGCTTCCCTTGCTCTCACCTTCAAGGAGGCTCAGCCTCCTCTCACTGTGGATAGTTTAGCACAGCACAGCATTAGCGTGGCAGAAAGCTGCCTTCCAGCTGAGGCAAAGCATGCTGACAGCTCCAGGAAGGCTGTGTCTGAAAAGACATTTTCAGCTGAGAACTTTAGGTCTGCTGCACTGATGGGAATTTAAACACCAAGCTCATCCCGGCAGCCACACAGCTGATGACAGAGATGTGCTGACTTCTAGCCAGAAGATGAAGAGGTCTTTTATGAGACACCTGGGTGGATGCTAGAAAGAGCTGGGGAGGAGCATGAGGTCCCAGTGCATGTCACAAATGTAAAGGGAAATGCAAGTGAAAAGATCCTGGAAGGCAAAGTCAGGCTGCTGGCTAGAAGATTTAGCCCCAGGGTACTGCTGACAGTTTGTCTGAAATCCTTCCAGTTAGAGACACAACTCCAATTAGGCAGAGGGGAAGCCGATGCTATCTGGAGGTGATGGTCTCCATCAAAAGTCAAGAGTGAAATCAGACTTCTCACAGGGAAAACACACATGATGTGCTTCATTAAGAGGGAGCTGGGGGAAATCTGTCACAAGCTAAGGCAAACAGATTGCTAAGGGGTTGGGAAAACAAAAAATACTCTGTTTATCCAGCTAGTTCAGAGAAAAGGCTTAGTACAGGGACACTTCACAGGTGACAATTCATTATATCAGCATGGGATTGGACTCCAAGAAGCTAAACAAAAGTGCCCTTCAAGGGAGAACTAGAAACGCATGGGTACAAAAATGGGGAGGGAGTAAAGTTAAATAAATAAATAGGTTAGATAAAGTAAAACACAGGTAATAAAATCAGATTTTGACACAGCAGAGAACAGTAAATCCCAGTGCCAAACCCAACACTACACCATAGCATGGGAGTTGGATTAGATGAGTGCTGGAGCATCTCCCCTATGGGGTCAGGCTAAGAGAGTTGGGGGTGTTCAGCCTGGAGTAAGAGAAGGCTCCAGGGAGACCTTAGAGCAGCCTTCCAGTACGTGAAGGGGGCTACAGGAGAGCTGGGGAGGGACTTTTACAAGGGCTTGTAATGATAGATCAAGAGAGAATGGACTGAAGCTTGAGGAGGTCGGATTTAGACTGGAGATTAGAAATAAATTCATTCCAGTGAGGGTGGGGAGACACTGGAACAGGTTGCCCCAGGAGGCTGTGGCCACCTCCTCCCTGGGGGTGTTCAAAGCCAGGCTGGATGAGGCCTTGAGCAACCTGGGCTGGTGAGAGGTGTCCCTGCCCATAGCAGAGACTTGAAACTGGATGATCTTTAAGGTCCCTTCCAACCCAAAGCATTTTATGAATCTCTGAATCTATGAACCTTAAAAGGTTTCTTCCAACCCAAAGAATTCTATGATTCAGTGTGGCCATAAACTCCAGAAAAGAGAGTATAAGTCATAAAAAGTGAGAGAATATTTTCTTACATCAAAGAAAATGTTTTAAGGGAAATCTTGTCAGCCTCCAATTCTTACTGGCAAAGCCTATAGACTGGCAGTGAGGATGTAAATATATGAGCAGAGTCATCCCATCAGTCACCAGAGGAAGAAGACAGAGTGCTTAATGTTGAGAGGTGAAATACTAAACATGGGCACCTCTATTATTCATAAATAAATCAATTTAAGGGCACAAAGGGAGAGGGAGGAAAAAACATTAAAAAGAAGGGTAGAGAACAAATTTCTTACGGGGCCTCCAAGAAAGCTGGGGAGGGACTTCTTAGGGTGTCAGGGAGTGATAGGACTGGGGGGATAGAACAAAACTAGAAATGGGTAGATTCAGATTGAATGTTAGGAACAAGCACTTCAGTATGAGGGTGGTGAGACACTGGCACAGGTTGCCCAGGGAGGTGGTTGAGGCCCCTTCCCTGAAGGTTTTTAAGGCCAGGTTGGATGTGGCTGTGAGCAACCTGAGGAGTCCCTGCCCGTGGCAGAGGGGTTGGAACTGCATGAATCCTCGAGGTCCCTTCCAACCCTGACAATTCTATGACTCTATGATTCTATAAACACTGCTTTTTGAGAGCTGTTAGATCCTGAACATCCACCAGGACAGGCTGCTCTCTGCTTGCCATTATGCAAGGCACAAGAGGAAGCAGCTGAAAAAGAGGCAGTCGATGAAGTGACTGAGAGTCTGAGCTGCTCTGACAGAACAGAAAGCTCTAGCTTGGAGTGCAGTGGTTATGACTTTGGAGGTCTAAAGGGGCCAGGAGGCTCACCACAAACACTCAAGGTAAAAGCGTGATAAAAGAGGAGAAGTGGTTAGAAATAAAGAAGCTGTTGGACCTCTGGGTACAGCACTGAAACCACCCCAAGTCTATCTCATTCTGATGCTCACATTTAAAGCTGGTGAAAGATTAGTTCGGGGGCAGAAAAGGGTCATAAAGGGGGGGAGAAAGGAGGGGAAAGAAAGGATATGAGGAGAGAAGAAGATGTAACTGGGAAACTTAAACAGCTCAATTGTGGGGCTCTTCAATAAATGCCTTCACAAGGGGGAAATATCAAGCAGCACTTTTTAATCTAGCGGAGACAGAAGAAAGACTAAGGGCTGAAAAATGAAAGTGATTCAAAGCAGAAATGAAACACACATTTTTTAACAGCACTGATGATTAAATTTGGGAACAAACTACCACCTGAAGTGATGGATTTGGCAACTCTTGACATCTGGAACATATGTTCCCGTGAAAAGTTCAAGTTTTGATAAATAAGGTTTTTTTTTCCTTTCTCTTTTTTTTTCCTGTTTTTTTTTCTTTTCCTTTTTTCCCCTTTTTCTTCCCTTTTTTTTCCTTTTTACTTTCTTTTTGCTTTTTTCTCTTTTTTCTTTCATTTTTTGTCTTTTTTCCCTTTCTTTCATTTTTCTTTTTTCCTTCTTTTCATCAATTTTCTTTTTTCTTTCTATTTCCTTTTTCGCTTCTTTTTAGTTTGCTTCTCTTTGGTTTTTTCCTTTCTTTTCTTTTTCCTTCTTTCTTTTTTTACATTTTTTCTTCCTTTTTTATTTTTGCTTTTCTCTTTCCTTTTTTATTCTTTTTCTTTTTCCTTCTTTTCTCTTTTTTCCCTTCATTTTTCTGTCTCCTTTTCTTTCTTTGTTCTTGCTTTGTTCTTTCTTTTTTTCTTTTTCTTGTTTCCCTTCATTTTCTGTCTCTTTTTCCTTCTTTGTTCTTCCTTTTTTCTTCCTTTTTTCTTCCTTTTTTCTTCCTTTTTTCTTCCTTTTTTCTTTCCTTTTTTCTTTCTTTTTTCTTTCCTTTTTTCTTTCTTCTTTTCTTTCTTTTTTCTTTCCTTTTTTCTTTCTTTTTCTTTCCTTTTTCTTTCTTTTTCTTCCTTTTTCTTTCTTTTTCTTTCTTTTTTCTTTCTTTTTCTTTCTTTTTTTCTTTCCTTTTTCTTTCCTTTTTCTTTCTTTTTCTTTTTTCTTTCCTTTTTCTTTCTATTTTCTTTTTCTTTCCTTTTTCTTTCTTTTTTCTTTCTTTTTTCTCTTTTTTTCTTTCCTTTTTTCTTTCTTCTTTTCTTTCTTTTTTCTTTCCTTTTTCTTTCTTTTTTTCTTTCCTTTTTTCTTTCTTTTTTCTTTCCTTTTTCTTTCTTTTTTTTCTTTTTCTTCCTTTTTTCTTTCCTTTTTCTTTCTTTTTTTCTTTTTTCTTTCCTTTTTCTTTCTTTTTTCTTTCCTTTCCCCCCCCCCCCATTCTTTTCCCTTGTGTTTCTTTCTTTTTTTTTTTTCTTTTTCATTTTTCTTTTTTAATTCTTGGAAAGCAATTTTGCCAGACATTTTTCAGCCACTGTTCAGGTTTCTTGTCTAGACGAGCCAAAGAAACAGCTTCAGACACTAAAAGCTGGCCAAAATTATAATTAGAAGCAGAAGAATGGAATTGCTCAATAAGGATCAAGATACAGTAAGAGCTAATTCACAGATTCACAGAATGGTTTAGGTTGGAAGGGACCTTAAAGATCACCCAGTTCCAACCCCCTGCCATGGGCAGGGACAGCTCCCACCAGTCCAGGTTGCTACTCATCCATCCTGCCCTTGAGCACCTCCATGGAGGGGGCATCCACAACCTCCCTGGGCACTGTTCCAGTGTCTTACCACGCAGTGTCTGTAATGACAATTTTGTACCACTAATATTTCAGAATTATTTGAACACAGCTTTAAAATAACAACCAGAAGGGAACTGCTTGACATTATCTACTGGAACAGGCTGAATTTTGACAGCCTCATTGCAGGCAGGGCCCGTTCCAGGAGAATCCTGCATGGTCAGATGTCGTGGATGCTAAAGCACAGACTGACAGGCAACGAGTACACCAGCAGCCATGATGTGGCTTTGTATCATGGAATCACTGAATCCCAGCATGGTGAGAGTTGGAAGGATCCCCTGGAGATCATCCAGTCCAACCCCCCTGCTAAAGCAGGGCAACCACAGCAGCTTGCCCAGGAGCACAATGGCCAGGAGGGGCTGGAAGCTCTCCAGATTCCACAACCTCTCTGGGCGGCCTGCTCCAGCACCCTCACACCAAACAACTTTCTCCTCCTCTTCAGATGGAACCTCCTGGCTTCCATTTTGTACCCATTGCCCCTTGTCTTGTCCCTGGGCACAAGTGACAACAGTCTGGCCCCAGCCTCTTGCCCCCACCCTTTGCCTGAGCACTGATCAGATCCCCTCTGGGGCTGCTCTTCTCCAGCTCAACAGCCCCAGGGCTCTCAGCCTTTGCTCCTCCCAGAGCTGCTCCAGGCCCCTCAGCACCTTTGTAGCTTCTACTGGACTCTCTCCAGCAGTTCCCTGTCTCTCTTCAACTGGAGAGCTCAGAAATGGACACACACACAAAGGTACTTCACTAGCAGCTCGGTTTTTTAGGTAGAGGTGCTCAGTGGCATTATCCCAAGAGTAATCTTTGTAATTGCAATCAAGGCACCAAGAACACTTGTGCGAGAGCTTTTAATGCACTACAGGAATGAAATATGCCACAGAAGGCACCAACAACTTGTAGAGCATCATTAACCATACCACCATCATTAACAAATGTGCCAAGGCAGGCTAGTACATCTGCACATAATTCAAGCAGAGGAGCTGGGCTCCACTCGAGGTCAGTTTGTTTTAGATTAAAATACTTCAGAAGACTCCTGTTTATCCTGAGTCAATAGAATGTGAAGCATCAGTGAGGAAAAGAGGGGGAAAACCAAGCCCACCCAATATCCTCCTGGGATCTTTCATTGGACTGAGAATTGTGGCACTTCTCAGTAAATGTCAGGCTTATCAGTGTTGTGAGTAAGCATCAGTTAGCTCTCAAACAAGCTGACTCGGTTCATTTTTTTTCCCTCAGAACTGTATGTAATATTCTCCTGGCAAGGAGCAGCTCATTTAGTAGACTGCAGCACAAATTTGTAAAAGAAGCTTGCCTCAGCTCTGATCAAAAAAAAAAAAAAAAGATCTAGAATAGATGGCTGCAGAAAGATCAGAGGCTCACAGGGTGTTAGGGGTTGGAAAGGACCTCTGGAGATCAGCAAGTCCAACCCCCAGCCAGAGCAGGACCTTAGAATCCAGCTCAGGTCACACAGGAACACATCCAGACAGGGCTGGAAAGGCTCCACAGAAGGAGACTCCACAACCTCTCTGGGCAGCCTGCTCCAGGGCTCTGGGAGCCTCACAGTGAAGAAGTTCCTCATCACGTTGAGGTGGAACCTCCGGTGCTGGAGTTTATATCCATTGCCCCTTGTCCTATCCCAGGGTGCAACTGAGCAGAGCCTGTCCCCTCCCTCCTGACCCCCAGCCCTCAGATATTTATAAACACTTATTAAATCCCCTCTCAGTCTTCTCCTCTCCAGACTAACCACCCCCAGGGCTCTCAGCTTCTCCTCACAGGGCAGTGCTCCAGTCCTTCAATCATCCTTGTAGCCCTTCCTTGGACTCTCCAGCAGATCCCTGTCCCTCTTGAACTGGGGAGCCCACAACTGGGTGCAATATTCCAGGTGTGGCCTCACCAGGGCAGAGCAGAGTGGGAGGAGAACCTCCCTCCATCTGCTGGAACACACTCCTCTTAATGCACCTTTTTTGTAGCCTTTTGGCTACAGTCCCTCTGAAGGCACACAAGAAATTGAGACTTCTCCCTGTCAGATCGTAACAGCCCCACTAATTGTAAGAAAACTTCCTTCTTAATATCTGTTTACCTACTTCAAACTGCATCAGCGGCTTCAAGTGGTATTTTTGACCTGTGAGTGGTTAATGCCATCAATATTTACAAGCTATTTTCATCCCTTTTATAGAGATCCTTGCTTTATTTCCACCGTGCAGCTTTCTCTCTTTTATATTGCTAGATGGGAGCCAGCAGCATCGTGGTGAGGCCTTCATTAGCATTCAAATAAAAATTCATTTTTTGCTGATGTGGTGGGGAGATGAGTTCAGCGTTCAGCCTGTGCTGGTACCATCAGAAGTGTTTACATTCACGCCTATGCTTGGTTTTTCTTTTGACAGAACAGAACAAAGCACAAGAAAGGCTGCACTGGGTCAGATCGAAGGTTCCTCTGCTGCACCATCTGGTTTTCAATACAGATGCCTGGGGAAGGAGTTTCAGAACATCCCAGGCATGCAGCAGTGCTTTCTTGGAGTATTATTCTGTTTTCCAACAATATGTGTCTTGGGACCTTTTGAGTCACAATCCTTGGGTTTTACTATTTAACAGGTTATGCTTTAACTTCTCTCCATTAACTTTTGCTGTTACCCCCGGAGCACAAGTAAACTTTGAGCATCCATAATATCCTGTGGCAAGGGATTTTACAGCTCAATTACAAGTTTTGTAAAGAGCCATCAACCAGATGAAACTGATTTCTAGCTGTTGTTTCAGAAGAGACGCTGAAGAGGCTTCTCAGTTCACAGAGAAGGCTGCAAGGGAGATAGATACGAGACTTCCAGCAGTTGGGTCACAACAACTCCATGAATGCTGCAGGCTTGGGAAAGAGTGGCTGGAAACTGCCTGGTGGAAAAGGACCTGGGGGTGTTCGTCAATAGCCAGCTGAAGATGAGCCAGGGAGTGCCCAGGTGGTCAAGGCAGCCACCAGCACCCTGGCTTGGATCAGGAACAGTGTGGCCAGCAGGACCAAGACAGTGATCATGCCCCTGAACTCAGCACTGGTGAGGCCACACCTTGAGTGGAGTCACCATCCCTGGAGGTGTTCAAGAGGGGATTGGACGTGGCACTTGGTGCCATGGTTTAGTCATGGGGTCTGTGGTGACAGGTTGGACTCGATGATCTTCGAGGTCTCTTCCAACCTTAAGGATACTGTGATACTGTGATCTTTGAGGTCTCTTCCAACCTTGGTGGTGCTGTGATACTGTGATACTGTGAGTACTGGGTTTCACTCCAAGAAGGACATTGAGGGGCTGGAGCAAGTCCAGAGAAGGGCAATGAAGATGGGAAAGGGTCAAGAGAGCAGGGCTGGTGAGGAGCAGCTGAGAGAGCTGGGGTGGTTCAGCCTGGAGAAGAGGAGGCTGAGAGGAGACCTCATTGCTCTCTACATTCCCTGAAAGAAGGCTTGAGCCAGGTGAGGGCAGTTTCTTCTCCAAAGGAACAATTAACAGGACAAGAGAAAACAGCCTCAAGCTGCACCAGGGGAGGTTTAGGTTGGATATTAGGAATCAGGTCTTCTCTGAAAGGTTTGTCAAGCCCTGGAACAGGCTGCCCAGGGAGGTGGTTGAATCCCCATCCCTGACAGTGTATAAAGCCCACAGAGATATGGTGCTGGGGGACACGAGGTTTGGCATGAGACTTGGTAGTTAGAGAATGGTTGGACTCAATGATCTTTTCCAGCCTATGTGATTCTATGGTTCTGTAGTTCCACGCTCAGTAGAACTACAACAGGTGGACAGCCCAGGCAGTGACCCTCTAGAGCATTTTTCCATTGTTCTGGCCAGGACAACTTAGTGGCATCTTCAGGTCCCATTCAAGAGCTCTCACAAATTCCTGAACTGCAGTTTCTCACCAGAAGAGCTTTCCCTAACACGCTGGGGTTTAGCCATTTAATTGTTCCTCTCAGAATGCCTCCTCCCTTGCTCAGCACAGACTCCAGTGTGACGGTCTGCAGCTCTCCGCTTGGCTCCTGGGGACCTTCTCAGGGATTGCTGTCACATTTACCAGCTTCCAGCCCCCCTGCAGGGAAAGTGATTTAAGTGACAGGTTGCACACTATAGTAGCTCCATAATTGCATATTTGTTTTCCTCTGGAGCTCTTGAGTGATTACCATATGGTCTGGGCAATTTCTGACTCTTCGTCTTATCAATTAGTCCTAAAATGCATTTTATTGTCATTTAATTTCAGACAGTTCCTTACACTTGGTCCCCTTAAGTTTGGCTCTCACAGGAGCATAACCTACCTCAATCATAGTGAGCACAAACAAAGCTTCAGTTTATTTTTCCACCAGAGTTTTCCTCTCTTCCAGTCAAACTTTTAGAGACTGATCATCTTCTCCCTATTATCAGGGTCTTAGGTTCAGTTTGGGACTCCTCAGTCCAAGAAGGAATTTGAGGGGCTGGAGCAGGTCCAGAGAAGGGCAAAGAAGCTGGTGAAGGGTCTGGAGAACAGGGCTGGTGAGGAGCAGCTGAGGGAGCTGGGGATGTTTAGTCTGGAGAAAAGGAGGCTGAGGGGAGACCTCATGGCTCTCTACAGCTCCCTGAAAGGAGGTTGGAGTGAGATGGGGGTCACAGAATGTTAGGGGTTGGAAGGGACCTCCAGAGATCATGAAGTCCAACCCTCCTGCCAAAGCAGGGTCACCTAGGGAAGGTCACACAGGAACACATCCAGATGGGTTTTGAAAGTCTCCAGAGATGGAGACTCCACCACTTCTCTGGGCAGCCTGCTCCAGGGCTCCAGCACCCTCACAGTAAAGAAGTTTCTCCTCATGTTGAGCTGGAACTCTCTGTGTTCTAGATTGTTCCTTGTCCTACCACTGAGCACCACCAAAAGAGCCTGGCCCCTGCATCTTGACACCCACCCCTCAGATATTGATAGACATTGATCAGATCCCCTCTCAGCCTTCTCCAGACCAAACAGCCCCAGGGCTCTCAGCCTTTCTTCATAGCAGAGATGTTCAAGTCCCCCAGTCACCCTTGTAGCTCTCTGTTGGACTCTCTTCAGCAGGTCTCTGTCTCTCTTGAACTGGGGAGCTCAAAACTGGACACAGCATTCCAGGTGTCTCACCAGGGCAGAGCAGAGGGGAGGAGAACCTCCCTAGCCCTCTTGGATAAACTTTTCTTAATGCACTCCAGGATACTCTTGCCCCTCTTGGCCACAAGGACGCGTTGGTGCCAGTCTCTTCTCCCTTGTCTCAGGTGATAAAAGGAGTGGAAATGGCCTGGAATTGTGCCAGGGGAGGGTTAGGTTGGAGATGAGGAACAATTTCTTTGCTGTCAGAGTGGTCAGGGATTGGCACAGGCTGCCCGGGGTGGGGGGTGGAGTCCCCATCCCTGGAGGTGTTCAAGAAACCTGTGGCCATGGCCCTTGGGGCCACGGTTTGATGGCCATGGTGGGGTTGGGTTGCTGGTTGGACTGCATGATCTCAGAGGCCTTTTCCAACCCAAACAACTCTCTGATTCTCTGATCTGTTGACCAAACCTCTTGAAAAGTACCTGATTCTGGAAAGTTGGAAAACTTTTTTACTACTATTTCATTATTCTTTAATCTCTTTCTCCTTTCCTGCTCTACAGATTTAGCTTCACAGTTAATGCCTTTATTTTTTTTTTCTTTTCCTTCCTTCCTTCCTTCTTCTTTTAAATAGTTTCTTTCTTTGCTCAAAACCTCCTGATTTTGAATAGTCTTTTCCACTCTGCGCTTCAAATATTGCATTTTTGGTCCCTGGTAGAATTATTCCACTTAGTGATATATTGCTCTGAGCTTCAGATAGGGTGTTTTTATCTAGTTTCTCATCTTCTGCATCCTTAGAGCAGCTGCTTTTAATTTCCTTTGAAGCAGCTCATGCACTTTGAATAGGTCCCGGGTTTGAGTGAGGTATTACGGTGAGGTAGGGGTGGGGGAAATCAAATACTCCTAAGATACTCTGGCACCAATTCTTCTGAAGAAAAAGAGAGAGGGAACCACCCAAGGTGGCTTTGGAGGAAAGACAACGCCTAAGATCTCTTGCTGGAAGGGGAAGGAGGGGGAGGACTCTGCCACAGCATTCCAGACAACAGGGACCTGGATGCTTGGTGAGACGAGCAGAGGAAGCCCTAGCACCATGCTCTCAAAAGGGCCTGCAAGGAGGCTGTATCAGGGCCTTATTCCAGGCAAGGGATGTAGAGAAACAACTGATGAAGTTCAACAAGGGCAAGGGTCTTGCACATGGGGAGCAACAACCTCCTGCACCAGCACAGCTGAGGGGTGACCGGCTGGAAAGCAGCTCTCTGGAGAAGGACCTGGGAGTGTTAATGGGCAGCAAGTTCACTACAAGCCAGCAATGTGCCCTCATGGCCAATATGAACAATGGGCTCTCAGGGTGCATTAAGAAAAGTGTGGCCAGCAGGTTGAAGGAGGTTCTCCTGCCCCTTTAGTCTGCTCTAGTACCCCACATCTGAAGTACTGGGTTCAATTCTGGGCTCCCCAGTTCAAGAAGGATAGGGAACTACCGGAGAGAGTTCAGCGGAGGTGACAAAGATGCTGAGAGCCCCGGAGCTGTTGAGCCTGGAGAAGAGCAGCCCCAGAGGGGATCTGATCAATGCTCAGCAAGAGCTAAAGGACCTATGGCGGGGCAAGAGAATGGGGCCAGACTCTTGTCAGTGGTGCCCAGTGACAGGACAAGGGGCAATGGGCATCAACTGGCACCAAGGAGGTTCCACCTAAATAGGAAGAAACTGGTTTGGTGTGAGGGTGCTGGAGGCCTGGAGCAGGATGCCCAGAGAGGCTGTGGAGTCTCCTTCTCTGGAGAGATTCCAAACTCGCCCTGGCCATTGTGATCCTGGGCAATTTTAGCAGTGGGGTTGGACTAGGTGACCTCCAGAGGTCCCTTCCAACCTTGACCATGCTGGGATTCTGTGAAACCCCAGAGAAGGATTCATGCTCAAAAGCAGGAACACATCTGTGTCATCAGGATGATGTGAACTCCCTCACCCAGAGAGCAGAACTGGAAAGATCTTCTGGTACTGCAGCTCTCTACACTCACAGTGGTGCTGCTCATGGAGCAGAGCTGTCACAGGTGGCCTTCTTTCAGCATACTCCCTGTCTCTCTTCTCCTACCCAGGCTCTGTGGAGGCCATGGGGAGCTTGGGGTGAAAACCTGTGAGCATTTCCCTACATCACACCTCCACCTCTGCTGCACTGCTCAGCACCCTTGTGGCCTACAGGAATGAAGGTTTCATGGATGATGGAAAAGCTGTGCTGCTTTCCTGGGTGGCTGGCATCCAGCTCACCTGCAAGAAAGGAACTCACAGCAGAACAAGAGGGGCCAGCTCCCAAGGGATGCATCAGGGGCCATGCAGGGCAGCTCTGTCACTGCCTGCTGTCATGTCACATTTGGATGTGACAGTGGCTGCCCAGCCTCAGGGTGCTTAGTGTACTGGTTTCTCATAGGTACTGGTTGTTCTTAGGGTACTGGTCCCTCTTAGGGTACTGATCCTTCTTAGGGTACTGGTCCCTCTTAAGATGCTGTTCCTCTTAGGACAGTGATACCTCCTAGGATTCTGTTCCTTTTGGGTTACTGGTCCTTCTTAGGGTACTGGTCCCTCTTAGGATAGTGATCCCTCCTAGGATTCTGTTCCTCTTGGGGGTGCTGGTCCTTCTTAGGGTACTGGTCCCTTTTGTAGGGTACTGGTCCCTCCTAGGATTCTGTTCCTCTTGGTGGTGCTGGTCTCTCTTAGGGTACAGGTCCCTTCTAGGTTACTGGTGTGTGCAGGCAGCTGTTTGCTCACAGATGTGGGTGTCCCAGCCCAGCAGCCCCCCGTCCCTGGGGACAGGCTCCCCCTCACACAGACAAGGTCTACAAAATGAAAGATAAACGGAATACAAAGCAGGCAGCTGGCAGGAGCCAGGCAGGCCTGCAGCTCCGCCACGGCTCCCAGGAACAATCCTACCAGATGTTCCAGCCTCACAAGGGAGCCAAGCACCCCTCCTACTGCAGGAACTGCCTTTTGCCTCCTGTTGTGTTGGCTTCTTGCAATAACACTTGGGGGGAGGGAATGGTGGCAGTTAGAGAGTTACTTTCCCTTCCTAAAAGCAGCAGCGCTGTAGATTTGTGTAGTTAGCGAATACCGAGGAGAAATAAATCAGAGCCGGGAGAACTGCTGTTCCCTGCTCTTCCTCCAGCCTGCAATCTGAGAAAACGCCATCCATAATGAATACTAAATAGTGGGAGGCTTTCTCTCAGCACTGTGTTACTCAACCTGATTGCTGTGCAGCATAATGTGCCGGGAGAGGCGAGCGGGGGCCTGGCTGCGTTCCTCTGTTTCGTGCAGTCATAGAAACTGTCAGGCTTAGGTGCCTCTGTGATCTCCAAGCAGCACGTGTCCCTGCACCCTTTCCTAGCCACCCACAGCTTTGGAAGGGGCTCCCGTTGTTCCTGCAGCTCCCATTTGCCCACCCAGGCTTATTTCTGTCCCTTTAAAATGTATCTGCTCAGGGAATTTTAATCTTTTTTGCCTTCCTGGCTTGGCGGTGGTGGTTGGTGGTTCGTTTTTATCCCAAAGCAATTCAGAGGGATATGTTAACAGTCGCCGTGTAGTGGAAGTCACCTGGAGTTAACACTCACCAGCTCTCTTCTGTTGAGCAATGACTCACCTCTGTGTGGTGTAAAATCTGTACTGCATTCCTTGAACCCTTCCCCCATCTGCAGACATTCCCAAGTGTCTCTGCTTCATCACCGAGAGCATTTCCCACCTTGCAGTGAGCACCTGCTGGTTGAGGGTACAGCCAAAACCAAAGGAGAGCAGAGAGTAAGAATATTTCTCCACAGAAGAATGACTTCTAGAGTACTCCCACAGCTCCTTCAGCTTAAAGGATCAAGGAATCACAGAATTTATCTGGTTGGAAGAGATCATCCAGTCCAAGCCTCAACCCAGCACTAGTAGAAGGGGATGTGTAGAATCACGGAATCATTGAAGTCCAAAAAGACTTTAGGATGATTAAGTCCAACCATTAACCCAGCTCTGCCAAGTCACAGAATCACCAAGGTTGGAAGAGACCTCAAAGATCATCAAGTCACCACTGATTCATGTCCCTCAGCATCACACCTGCACCTTTTCTGAACACATCTAGGGACAGTGATCCTACTGCTTCCCTGGGCAGCCTGTTCCAGGCCTAAGCACCACTTTTGGAGAAGAAATTGTCACTAATGTCCAACCTAATCTCCCCTGATGCAACTTGAGGCTGCTTCCTCTTGTCTTACTGCTTACATGGGAGAACAGACCAACCCCCACCTCACTCCATTAGCTCAGGAACTCAGGGAGCTGTAGAGGGAAATGAAGTCTCCCCTGAGCTTCCTGTGCTCCAGGCTGAACAACCCCGTGTCCCTCAGCTGCTCCTCACCAGCCCTGTTCTCCAGCCTTCTCTCCTGTCCTTGAAGTGAGGAGCCCAAAACTGACCCCAGTACTCAAGATGTGGCCTCACCAGTGTCCAGTACAGGGGGACAATCACTGCCCTGCTCCTGGCCACACCACTGCTGATCCAAGCCAGGATGCTATTGGCCTCCTTTGCCACCTGGGCACACACTGGCTCACACTCAGCCAGCAGTCAATGAACACCCAAGGTCTCTTTTCACCCAGTAGTTTCCAGAAACTCTTTCCCAAGCCTGCAATATTCATGGGGTTGTTGGGACCCAAGTGTAGGACCCAGCACTTGACCTTGTTGTTGCACCTCCTTCCATTGGCCTTAGCCCATCATATTGCACAAGATGGTAAAAAAAACACCAGGATGAAAGTTTGACCCAGGCTACTATTCACACTTCAAAATTCCTGCAGCCAACATGGAATACATCTGCCTCTATTTGGGGAGTTTGATGCCACTTCTGATTACCCTCTTCTGCCAGCAGTTCCATCTTCCAGACAGTTCAAGGCATGACCACGATGATAATTCCTCCTAACAAAAGGCAGAGCAGAATTGATGCTGACCCAAAGTCTTGTTAACACACAGCACAGACAGCAGTTATTGGGTGGTGGTTTTTTTTTTTTTCCCTTTAGAATACTGAATTCAGGCAAAATCAGAAGGTCTGAAGAAGAGCAACTTGTCCATACCAATGCAACGCATATTCTTCTGCCCTTGGCTCACACTGCTGCATTCATATCAAAAGACACAGACTTCCTACACTGCCAGAGTCAGAGAATCCAGCAGAAGGGCTACAGGACAAAGAGCAAAACTTTGTTTGAGAGATTCAGGGAATGGTTTGGGTTGGGAGGGACCTTAAAGATCATCCAGGACCAATCCTCCTACCATGGGCAGGGACACCTCCCATCAGCCCAGGTTGCTCAAGGCCTCATCCAACCTGGCTTTGGACACCTCCAGGGAGGGGACATCCACAGCCTCCCTGGGTAACGTGTTCTAGTGTCTCCTCACCCTCAATGGAATGAATTTCTTCTTCATCTCCAGTCTCAATCTCCCCTCTTCCAGCTCAAAGCCATTGTCCCTCATCCTGTCACTCCCAGCCCTTGTCAAAAGTCCCTTCCCAGCTCTCCTGGAGCCGCTTCAGGTACTGGAAAGCTGCTCTAAGGTCACCATGGAGCCTTCTCTTCTCCAAGCTGAACAGCCCCAACTCTCCCAGCCTGTCCCCATAGATCATCTTCGTGACCTCCTCTGGACCCTCTCCAGCAGCTCCAAGTCCTTCTTGTGCTGGGGGCACCAGAACTGGAGACGGTGTTGCAGGTGGGGTCTCAGCAGAGCAGAGGAGAGCAGAGCAGAGGGACAGAATCCCCTCCCTCATCCTGCTGGTCACACTGCTTTGCCTGCAGCCCAGCACATGGCTGCCTTCTGGACTGCAAGAGGACCTTGCCAGCTCACGTTGAGTTTTTCATCAACTGACTCCACCAAGTCCAAGGTTTGGTAAGATCAAACCCCCAGTCACATGGATGCACAGAGCAGGAGATACTCAAGCTTCCCACACTCACACTTCTCACTGAGCTCTGCAAAGGTCACCCTGTTCTGTGAGTAAGCCCATGTCAACAGCAGGTATATATTAGGGTGCAGAACACACTTTGCTGAGGAGATCCAGGCTCTCTGGGTTAAAAGGTTATGAAATTTAATCTAATCTCTGTTTCTATTTTCTTAGCTGTTCCCTCCCAATTGGCAAAGAAGTCAGAGCAGCCCCAAATTAAGGTTTCCCAACTTCTTTTACATGTTTCTCCAAGGCTATTCAGACTTGCAGACCAAACTCTTCCCCATTCTCTCCAGCCTGCCTGAAATCTCTCCTTGAAGTCAAGCTGATTTGCATCATAATTACTCAGAGTGGAATAAAATAATTTCCTTTTGTTAAAGCAGTCCTTCCACCACTCTGCTAAGAACTTTTGTGCTACAGCACAGAGAAGTCACATTTGGCACAGGGTATCTTCTGGTGAGAGGCTTCTATCTGGTACCTTTACAACCATCCACAAAGTTCTTACACTTCCAAACCCCTGAGGGCAATGATGGCACCATGGGCACCACTGATGCTGTGGCAGGCACTGGGCAACTCTCAGGATGGACTCAGCAGCAGACAGGAACCAGATCCAGGAGCAGGATTATGGATCTGGATTCAGGAACACACAGATCAAAATCAAAGGCTGAACAGAGTCCTCCTGGACAATGGCCACTGAAGAAGAGGCTTGACCCTGGGATCCCTCAGCTTGCTCCTGAAGATGCCATCCATGGGCTGCAATCCCTTGTGGGGCAGGTGAGGGTCACCTGTCCTGGCTGCTCCTCCCTGCAGCTGCCACCTCTGACTTCCTGCACTTCAAGCTGGGACACAGGATGTGGCAGTGCCCTCGGTCTGTCCAAGCCAAGAATCTTTCTGCAGCCCAGCCCTTGGCAGGAATTCTCCCCATCATCCTCTCCCTGCTAGAAGCAGCCCCTGGCTGTGCCAGCCTGCCCTGAACTGCAGCAAGTGCCTCCCTGAGCAGAGCCTGAGCTGGGAAGTGACAGCACTGAGCAGAATGGGGTTTGGTCCAGCTCAAACCAGGATAACTTGTCAACATCAACTCCTCATGACCAAAACAAGCTGATTCAGTCTAATTTTGCTCTACAGAGGATGAGACTTTGTGGATAAGGAAGGAACAGTAGACACCACATACCTCAGCATCACTGAGGCTCATGACATTGCCCCACATGACATTCAAGAGTGCATTGAGAGGATCATTTAGGTTGGAAAAGATCATCGAGGCCAAGCATTAACACCCTAGCTGAAGTCATGACACGAGTCTGGTTGGGCTCTGCACTCTCAGAGCAGTTTCCAACGGTTCCCTGTATGATGTGAAGGACAAATTGAATGGTTACTCAGTCGCTCATAAGTTCCATTCAATATTTTATTGATAGCCTGGGTGAGGGAATGGACTCTGTATTTATTAAATCTGCCAAGATTAAATCTGTGAAGAGCAGCTACAAACACAGGGGGATGACAGTATTAAAAACTTTTGACAACTTGGACAAGCTGTCTATAAATACAGGAGTCATATCCATTCTAAAAAGCAAAGTGTTTGAACTCAGGCAGGAGTAAAGTGCACAAATACAGGACAAACATCAGCTGAGCAGAAAGCAGTCTGGGGAGAAAAGAGAAAGGGGGAAACCCAGAGATCTGAAGGTTCTGATAGATCACAAGCTGAACAGGGGTTATTGTCCTGAGCAAAGGGAAAACACCACACAGCTATATTAACAAAAGAATTACCTGCAAGACATCTTGCAGGTCCTTTCAGTGTACTCAGGAATGTCTCGGTGCAGGAGCACATCCAGTCTTGGGTACTGCTCCTCAGCAAAGGTTGACAGCAGCAAGAATAACAATAATGGTTAGAGGTCTGGAAAACATGACCTGAATCAAGAGACTGAGAACAGGAGGTGCTCAACAGGGAGAAGACCGCAGAGAGAAGCAATGACAGCCCTGACAGAGTCGGCATCAGCAGACTCCTGTAGCAGATAAAAGGCTGCTCCAACATGGCAGAGAAACAACAGGGCTGCACTTGCCAAGGATGGCACGAGCAGAGCTGACTGCTGTGGAAGAAGGAGAGGGCCTAAGTAAGCAGCTGAGATTTCATCCAGCTTCATTTTGCAGTGATTCTGTGCTCAGTTGATCACAGGGTCACAGGATATTAGGGGTTCAAAGGGACCTCTGAAGATCTTCCAGTCCAATCCTCCTGCCAGAGCAGGACCCTATATAGAATCCAGCACAGGTCACACAGGAACACATCCAGATGGGTCTTGAAAGTCTCCACAGAAGGAGACACCACAGCTTTTCTGGGCAGCCTGTTCCAGTGCTCTGTGACCCTCACAGTGAAGAAGTTCCTCCTCACGGTGAGGTGGAACCTCCTGTGCTGGAGTTTACATCCATTGCCCCTTGTCCTGTCTCAGAGTGCAACTGAGCAGAGCTTTTCCTCTCTCTCCTGAACCCCAGCCCTCAGATATTTGTAAACATTTATTAAATCCCCTCAACAGTCTTCTCTCCAGATTAACCACCCCCAGGGCTCTCAGCCTCTCCTCACCAGGCAGTGCTCCAGCCCCTTCAGCATCCTTGTAGCTCTCCCTTGACTCTCTCCAGCAGATCCCTGTCCCTCTTGAACTGGGAGCCCAGAACTGGATGCAATATTCCAGGTGAGGTCTCACCAAGGTAGAGGGGGAGGAGAACCTCCCTTGCTCTGCTGGACACACTCCTCTGAATGCACCCCAGGACCCCATTGGCCTCCTTGACCACCAGGGCACACTGCTGTCCCATGCAGAACTTGTTGTCCACCAGCACTCCCAGGTCCTTCTCCCCAGGGCTGCTCTGCAGCAGATCATCTCCCAACCTGTCCTGCTGCAGTTTATTCTTCCCTCCCAGATGAAGGACTCTGCACTTATCCTTGTTGAGCCTCATTAGGTTCCTCTTTGCCCAGCTCTCCAGTCTGATGCTGAACAGAGTTTCTCCTGGTGTGGCCCAGTGACTCCAATTGCTCACCCACATTTACATCACTCCTGCATTAACACCACCATTAAAAGGAGAGTACTTAACGTTCATCTCAGCCTCCCCAGGCTATCTGTCTTACAAATATCTTATCAAAATGCTATTTGCCAAACCAGCTTGACTTGCAAGTCATTAATCAAAAGCCACTTTAATAATTAGTCCTCAAATAGTAATTCAATAAAATCTTTGGATTGGATTTGCCTCCCCAACTGGTGCAGTGGGCAAAAGGGTTTGTAATGATTTGGCACCATTCCTCTCAGCTTCAGAGAGTCTAGATTAGAGCTGCTGGTGCCAGTCTCCCACTCCCCTGCCATCATCTGAGAAACTACAACAGTTTTAGAGAGAGTTTTATCTATCTTGGGCCTCTCAGCTCCAGACTCATACAGGAGACGCCAGACCACTGCTGCTGCCATTAGCCTCTGCTCACATTCCTGGCTCAAAAGCAGGGCCAGCACTACCTATGGCCATCTGACAGTGGAACATTACTTTAAATCTTCCCCAGATTATAGATGCATAGAATGGTTGGAAGGGTCCTTAATGATCAGCTGGTTCCAACCCCTCTGCCATGGGCAGGGATACCTCCCACCAGCCCAGGTTGCTCAAGGCCTCATCCAGCCTGGCTTTGAACACCCCCAGGGAGGAGGTGGCCACAGCCTCCTTGGGCAACCTGTTCCAGTGCCTCACCACCCTCACTGGAAAGAATTTCTTCCTCATCTCCAGTCTAAATCTGACCTCCTCAAGCTTCAATCCATTCCCTCTCATCCTATCACCACAAGCCCTTGTAAAAAGTCCTTCCCCAGCTCTTCTGGGGTTTCAGGTTCTGGAAGGCTGCTCTAAGGTCTCCCTGGAGCCTTCTCTTCTGCAGACTGAACAGCCCCAGCTCTCCCAGCCTAAGGGAGGTTCTCCAGCCCTCAGATCAACTTTGTGGCCTCCTCTGGACCCTCTTGATAGCTCCATGTCCTTCTTGCGCTGGGGGCACCAGAGCTGGATGCAGTAGTCCAGCTGTCTCCCCAGTGGGCACAGAGAACCATTTAAGAAGCAGTGGCCAGACAGGGCAACTAACTTGACTGGTCCTTAGTCACAGCTGCTTCCCAAGGTGCCAAGGGAAAGCAGTGATGCCTTATCAAATCGTTATCATCAATTGTCAATATTGATCAGAACCAGCTATAGCTGAGCCTCTCCCAGGATCTATCGAGCTAAGTGGCTGTGCTGTAGTGCTGCTGGAAGGAGAACAAAGACCTTTGTGGAGTTTTGAAAGTTCTGAGATTTATGAAAACAAAGCCCAGTAATGAAAATACAGCTAAGCCAAAGAACATCTCTGTGAGGAGGAAAGGCTGAGAGCCCTGGGGAGAGCCTAGAGAAGAGCAGCCCCAGAGGGGATCTGAACAATGCCTAGCAAGAACTAAAGGGTGGGGGGAAAAGGATGGGGCCAGGCTCTTGTCAGTGGTGCCCAGAGCCAGGACAAGGGGCAGTGGGCACAAACTGGAACCCAGGAGGTTCCATCTGAACAGGAGAAGAAATTTGTTCGGTGTGAGGATGATTTCCAGATTTCCAGAAGCCCCTTTCAACCCCTACCAGTCTGTGATTCTGTGATTTCACTAGCACATAAACAGTTAAATCAACACTGTATAAAGCCAGAAATAACCCAAGCCACAGAGCTTGTTAGCTGTGTGTTCCCTTCCACCACTCTCAAATGCAGTTGAGATGTCAGAGAGTGGAAGTCCAAAAGATTCCAGATTTATCACCCTCATTCTTTACATTTCTTCTCAGGAATTCATGCTGTTGCTGTTTTCCTTTCCATTCTGATTACCTTCTCTGTAACATATTGGCTTTCTTACTTCTACTGAGCAGTTCCTGGTCTATTATATCTCTAATTGTATTACTAATGAAGCATGCATCACGGGTTAGAAGCCAAGCTAAAGGTGGCAGCCCCACATTTCTCGGGTCTATGACATGGTTGCCAAGGGGTTTCAGATTCATAGAATGGTTTATGTTGGAAGAGACTTTGAAGATCCAGTTACAACCCCTGCCATGGGCAGGGACACCTCCCACCAGCCCAGGCTGCTCAAGGCCTCATCCAGCCTGGCCTTGAACACCTCCAGCGAGAAGGCTTCCACAACCTCTCTGGGCAACCTGTTCCAGTGTCTCCCCCACCCTCACTGGAAAGAATGTCTTCCTAATTTCCAGTCTAAACCCTCTTCCAGCTCAGTGCCATTGCCCCTCATTCTGTCACTACAAATCCTTGTAAGAAGTCCCTCCCCAGCTCTCCTGTAACCCCCTTCAGGTATTGGAAGGCTGCTCTAAAGTCTCCCCAAAGCCTTCTCTTCTCCAGGCTGAACAGCCCCAAATCTCTCAGCCTGTCCCCACAGGGAGGTTCTCCAGCCCTCTGATCATCTTTCAGACCCTCTCCAGGTCGTTCTTGTGTTGGGGGCACCAGAACTGGAGGCAATGCTGCAGGTGGAGACTCAGCAGAGCAGAGGGGCAGAATCCCTCCCTGTGCTGCTGCTCTCCCTGTTCTGGATGCAGCTCAGCACACAGTTGGCTGCTGGGCTGCCAGCAACCATTGCTGGCTCCTGGGGAGCTTGTCACCACCTGACACCCCCCAGGTTCTTCTCCTCCATGCTGCTCTCCACCCACTCCTCACCCAGCCTGGATCTGTGCCTGGAATTGCCCTGATCCAGGTGCAGGACCTTGCACTTGTTGAACTTCA
Organism: Picus viridis; assembly: GCA_033816785.1. Classification (NCBI taxonomy): domain Eukaryota; kingdom Metazoa; phylum Chordata; class Aves; order Piciformes; family Picidae; genus Picus; species Picus viridis. Next base: position 2,711,455 of record CM066593.1, read on the forward strand.
TGATGTTGGCTTGGTCCCAGCGCTCCAGACTGTGCAAGTCCCTCTGGATGGATCCCTTGCCTGGGCCTGCTGGACAAGAGCATCCAGTGCTGGCACTTTCCCTGGTGCAGCAGGAGCTGGACATTTTCAGTTTTGAACCTGAGCTCTTACAGAGCCTAAATAAAGCTCAAAGTTTTATCAGCTAGCAGCTAATTACTTTCCTTCCTAGCCAGCTAGCTCTGAAAACAGTCAATTCATCTGCATCCGTATCACTCTCCCTGTTGCTAGGCAGTCAATGCTAGTCAGCAGTTGCACTGTAAGCAGCGTGGCAGGGCTCACCCTGGCTTTGAACACATTGCAGTAGCTGGGAGGTGCTGCCTTCCAACCTCAAAGCAAAGGTTTTGCACTGGCCAGCAAGCATTAGCATCGAGCTGAAGTGCACAGCCTTATCCCCACCACTTCCAGGGCAGCTGTGGAGCTGTTTGGGAGCAGCTGCTACCCATTGCAAGGAGCAGTGTGCAATGGGAAAGACCCAAAAAGAAACAGCTACCAAAAGAGCCTTGACCAACTGCAGTCTCAAGCCTGTTTTGGTCAGCTCTTATCCAAGAGGTTGTTACACACAAACCCAAGGCAGAGAACCACAGAATCACAGAACCATTTGGGTTGGAAGAGACCTTTAATATCATGAAGTCCAACCATTCTTTAACTCTTCTGAGGCTGGTGCTAAACCAAGTCCCTCAGCACCACATTTCTGAATCTTTGAAACACCTCCAGGGATGGGGGGGTCCACCCTCTCCCTGGGCAGCCTGTGCCAGGTTTAGAGAACCCCTTCAGGGAAGAAATTTTTTCACATAATCAACCTAATCCTCCCTGGTGCAACTCGAGGCCATTTCTTCCTGTCCTGCTGCTTGCTACTCGGAAGAGGAAACCAAGCCTGACCTGGCTCCAACCTCCTTTCAGGGAGTTGTAGAGAGCAATGAGGTCTTCCCTCAGCCTCCTTTTCTCCAGGTTGAACAAACCAAATTCCCTCAGCTGCTCTTCACAAGACCTCTTCTCCAGACCCTTCCCCAGGACCTCAATGCCTTTCCTGTAGTCAGGGCCCCCAAATTGAAGACCCCCTTGTGACCCAAGGATCAGTGCTGGGCCCCATGCTCTTCAACATCTTTATTGATGATCTGGATGAGGGCATTGAGTCCATCATCAGTAAATTTGCGGACGACACCAAGCTGGGGGCAGGAGTTGATCTGCTGAAGGGCAGAGAGGCTTTGCAGAGGGACCTCGCCAGGCTGGACAAATGGGCAGAGTCCAAGGGCATGAGATTTAACACATCCAAGTGCCAGGTTCTGCACATTGGCCACAACAACCCCATGCAGTGCTACAGGCTGGGGTCAGAGTGGCTGGAGAGTGGCCAGGTAGAGAGGGACCTGGGGGTGCTGGTTGATGGTAGGCTGAATATGAGCCTACAGTGTGCCCAGGCAGCCAGGAGGGCCAATGGCATCCTGGCCTGCATCAGGAACAGTGTGGCCAGCAGGAGCAGGGAGGTCATTCTGCCCCTGTACACTGCACTGGTTAGGCCACACCTTGAGTCCTGTGTCCAGTTCTGGGCCCCTCAGTTTAGGAAGGATATTGACTTGCTGGAACGTGTCCAGAGAAGGGCAACAAGGTTGGTGAGGGGTTTGGAACACAAGCCCTATAAGGAGAGGCTGAGGGAGCTGGGGTTGCTTAGCCTGGAGAAGAGGAGACTCTGGGATGACCTTATTGCTCTCTACAACTACCTGAAGGAAGGTTGTAGCCAGGCAGAGGTTGGTCTCTTTTCCCAGGCAGCCAGCACCAGAACAAGAGGACACAGTCTCAAGCTGCACCAGGGGAGGTTTAGACTGGATGTTAGGAGGAAGTTCTATACAGAGAGAGTGATTGCCCATTGGAATGGGCTGCCCAGGGACGTGGTGGAGTCACCATCATTGGAGGTGTTCAGGAGGAGACTTGATGGGGTGCTTGGTGCCATGGTTTAGTTGTTTGGGTTGGTTGGATTGGTTGATAGGTTGGATGCGATGATCTTGGAGGTCTCTTCCAACCTGGTTTATTGTATTGTATTGTATCAGCCAAGGTGTGGCCTCACAGTGCTGAGTACAGGGGGAATGATCTCCAAGGTCACTTCCAACTCTCACCATGCTGGGATCCTGTGTGTGTGTGATTCCAGAGAAAGGGAATTAAAAGATAAAGGAGGATATTTGGTTAAAAAAAAAACAACAACAACAACCTGCTCAGAGTGGCAGTCAGGAAGGGAAAATGTTTTTCAGATGGCAGGTAGACTATTTTAGGCTTCTATATTGGAGGCTCAAAGCAAATGCATATAACCTGTCAAAAGAGAAGAAGAAGAAGAAGAAGAAGACTTGAGAGTAAAAAGGCAAAAAGCTAGCATCATAAAATGGCAGGATCAGGGAGGCTGTTGGAAGTTAAAAGGTACCCTGCAAAAAAAAAAAAAAGCTGAAGTTGTGTCTGAAAGAGGAAAACTGAAAAGAACATAAATTCTGGCAGGCTAAATGTAAAAAGCCCAATAACACAGACTGAAGAAAAAGCTTAGGAGCAGTTTGCTAAATAAATAAATAAATCTGATAAACCCATCTTGAGCACTTCAAGAGAGTTGCACCAACCACTGAGCTAAACAGGTATGAAAGGAACACTCAGAAAAGATGTCATCACCAGAAACAAAATAAAAAAGGGCCCAAAGCCTCCGTTTTTAACATCTCTGTTTACCTGCAGAATCTTAGAGGAGCTCTGAACTCAGCATCTTCTTTATAAGGCATTCACAAAAGGGCTTGGCTTAATTGAAGGTGGTCAAGAGCAGAGGGTCAATCAGACCAAATGAGTAACAACACATTGCTGGGGGCAGCTGAGAGTCACACAAGGTTTGTGCAGAATGGCCTCTGGGCTGATGCCCTCAGTGTATAACCCTTTGGTCAATGGTTTGTGCTGGGACAGCCACTAGATGACTGACAGACCCCTTCTGTGAACACCTCTGCATTCCCAAAAGGAAGGGAAAGGGAAGAAGGGAGAGAGACTGATGGGGTGGGGAAGAAACTAACCCAGCTGGGATGGAAATAAGAACAATCCAATGAAACAGACACAAAGAGACACAAGCCAATATGGAACCCATGATGGCACCATTGGCACCACTGATGCTGTGGCAGGCACTGAGCAGCTCCCAGGATGGACTCAGCAGCAGACAGGAACCAGATCCAGGAGCAGGATTATGGATCTGGATTCAGGAACACACAGATCAAAATCAAAGGCTGAACACACAGAGTCCTCCTGGACGATGGCCACTGAAGAAGAGGCTTGACCCTGGGATCCCTCAGCTTGCTCCTGAAGATGCCATCCATGGGCTGCAATCCCTTGTGGGGCAGGTGAGGGTCACCTGTCCTGGCTGCTCCTCCTTGCAGCTGCCACCTCTGACTTCCTGCACTTCAAAGTGGGGCACAGGATGTGGCAGTGCCCTCGGTCTGTCCAAGCCAAGAATCTTTCTGCAGCCCAGCCCTTGGCAGGAATTCTCCCCATCATCTTCTCCCTGCTAGAAGCAGCCCCTGGCTATGCCAGCCTGCCCTGAACTGCAGCAAGTGCCAGGACTGAGCAGAGCCTGAGCTGGGAAGTGACAGCACTGAGCAGAACTGGTTTTGGTCCAGCTCAAACCAGGACATTTTTTTGCTGTAAAGTGCTGCAATTACCAAAGGACTGGAAGGTAACTAATAAGAAATGTGTGTTTAAAAAAATATATCCAGTGGTGGTTCAAGAAACCACAGATCACAAAGTCTGATGCAGATTGGTCATATTGCAGCTCTAGTAAAGAACAGACTTGGTGAATATATGAATAAAAGCAATACTTGAAGGAAAGGCAGCATGACTATTGTAAAAGGAACCTGAGCCTCCTAAAGCTGCTGGAATTCTTTGAAGGAGTCAAAAGCATGTAAATAACAATGATCCAGCTGAGAAATTTTCCCTCTATTTCCAGCTCACTCCAAGCTTCCAGAAACCTCAGGCACTGAAGGACTCATCAAAGACTTCGCAATAAACTAAACAGCTGGGGACTACAGGTAAAGACCTCACAGAGTTCAGTAATAGTTTAATACTGGAAAAAGAAGATAAGACTGAAGATGAGGTGAACAGTTGGCCTTGATGGTCATAGAATCATAGAACCACAGAATCAAAGAACCACAGAACTATAGCATCATAGAACTGTTGAGGTTGGAAGAGACCTTTGAGATCATCAGGGCCAACCCCTCCCCTAGAGCTCACAATCCCACCACTACTGCTAAGCTACTAACACTCTCTTCTAACCCCCAGCATTTTGTGATGGTGTGGTTCCAATCACAAGGGTTCTATGATACTATGATTAGTTTTCCCTGTGTAAGGTGATCATCCATCACTGTCCAACTGCCCAACCACAATCATCAAGCCCAACCGTTAACCGTTAACCTGTGGAGATTACGGTCCAGGGTGTCCAGGTCAGAAGTGAGCTGGAAAGCAGGTGGAAGAGTGAAGATTCCTGATGCAAACTAAATTAGTTAGGACAATATTTACTACCAAAAACATAAAGTTCTCATGGCACCGAGCAGCCTCACGATGAAGTGGAAGATAAATTCCACCCCTGACAGCTCTAATCTGGCTATCCAGGGAAAGCGGCGCCAAGTTTACACACAGAGTGATGGGCTCTGAACTAGTTTGCACAATTTAGGAAATGAATCTTGACATTCTAACAGCCTGCTCTATGAATGCATCACCTCCCTGCTCAATAGCAGTCAAGCCAAAGAAAACCCCAAGTTTAGAAGTCTTAGGAGAGAGGAATGACTTTGCCACCGTATGAAACGCATGCTGCGGCCGCTTCTCGAATAGCAAGTGCATCTGTGCTACTCTCACCTCCAAGAAGAAGACACTGTGACAGGAGGGAGAAAAGAAACACAGCAGAATGACAAACATAGGCAGTCCCAAACTGCTTCCAGGTGAAAAACAAACTTAGCATGCAGAAGTTGGATAGGAAGCGATCAGTTGCCATTTGTCTTGCCCAATCGTACCAGGCAGGCCAGGTGCCAGGAAGAAGAGATGGACGCGGTACAAGAGCTCTGCTGTGTGCTTTTTGTTCAGCTGCTGAAGCCTTTGTGTTCTGTCAGGGAAGAATTTCAAGGGATGTGTGAGAATTGTGACAGTTAGTTTTCATACACAACCCCAGCATGCTGTCAGGAAAAAAAAAACACATAAGGGGGGTGGGGGGTGGGGGGGTGGGGAAAGGAGGAACAGAAGACTGCTGCACTTGCAGTGCTTTTTGTTTTCATTACTTGCAAATCATAATTCATTAGAGGTCTCCACTTCCTTTCCCAGCTGCCTTCCCCAAGCTACAATTTCAGAATTAAAATAAATACAGCCCCACTTAGGCAGCATTTGCTAACACCTGACTGTGGCAATCCAGCCACGCTGCTTGCCAGCCTCTGTAGCATGAACACAGCTCTCCTCCCCGTGCTCCATTTGGCTCATTTTCACACTCCTATGAGCTCTGTGGGTTTGGGTTGTTAGCTCAGCTCCTTCAAGGACAGCACTACTTTTCATTCTATCCTGCAGTGGGCTAGTACCAACTAGTCCCACACCTGATAGCAGCCTTAACCTATGGGCAAGCTATTAATAATACACAAGCAATCATTTTAATTGCAAGCGGGTGCCTAGGATTTAGGAGCTGCAGGGAGAGCTCCTTCTAGCTCTGAAATATTATTGTCCCGATGAGCATTTTGGAGTTTAGCTCTCATTAAAAGTAATAGAGGGAAATAGTCTGTAGCAAACTGAATGTGTTTGTTTTCACAGTTCACCTCCTGCTCCTCCACACTAAAACACACTCTCGCTCAGTGACAAGACCACAGCTGTTGCCATCTTTTACTTACCTGCTGTGTGCAATATTTAGCTGGAGGGACAGTGAAGTTTTCTGTTTGTTAGTTATCAGGTCAATAACTCTCACCTTATCACTTCAGTTTCCATTCTGTTGATAAAACCTGTCAGCCTTCCTTGAGTGGTTCCTGGCCCCCAGAAGAAATCACATTAAATTGGCACAACCAAGTAAATCTGTAAGGGATGTGCTCCTGACTCACCAAAGGGAAGGGGGAGGACTTCAATTTCTCTCCCTCTTCCTCCATTGTCCAAGCACTCAGGGCTGTGTTGAAACCCTTCCTAAGGATTCAGCAGTTCAAGTCAGCTCAGGTCTTCGAATATGGCCCAAAGGAGATGTCCATGGAGCTGAAATTGATATGTTTAAGTGCAAGAGACAATAATAATTTCTTCAAGTATGAGCTAAAAATACCCAGAAGAATGTGGAATTCGTAATGGAGATTTTAAAGATCTGTGACATACCAGAGCCTGCACAAGGGGTTTAATGAGAGAGGAGCCAATTTAATTGGTCAGTGGGAGCAGATGCTTTGCTGGGGGAGCGGGCTCCAACGTCTCACATTCCACTTTAATGCCAGGAGCATCACTGCTGTGCTTAACATGGCTGCGACAAGCCCATGTCAGAGGAGCACGCTGTCAGGCTCGGAAGAACCTTGATAATCAACATCTCCAGCTTGTCAGATCACAAGAGCTGAGCCACGAGGAGAAAGCACTCAAAAGAGGAGGCCAAAGCTGACAACGAAACCTTCCAAAAGGTAATTGCATGACTGACCACCTTCCCGGCGCCATTTGTTTCATTATTATGCCAGGCGTGAGGCTAAAACAGCCTGTTAAGTTTGAGAGCCTCTTAATGCTGCCTTAACAGGGAGCTGCTGAGCACCACAGTTCAAAGCAGCAGGGCTCCCCTGTGAAAACCAGTCTGCAGTGTGTGGCAGCCTCACAGGGACCCCCCCAAAATAACTTCCCTGGACCGTTCAATTAGAGGCAATCACCGCACAGCACTCGGCTACTTGTGGCATGGCTCATCAATCAGGTTTGCTGTCAGCGTGTCTCTTCTCATAGCAGTCACCAGAATGCTCTGAGCTCCCTCCAAATGCATGTGACATTTACTGTCAGGGGCTGTCAACACCACAGGATTCTCCCAGGGCCTCTGAGTTCATCGCAAAGCCACAAGATACATCCCCAAAATGCTCTCCCACTTCCAGCTCTGGATTACTATGAGTGACTGAGGGGCTTTGGAGCACTTGAGGAAGACTGAAACCGTGTCTCCAGCTCCAGCTTCTGACAAACACCTCCTTCTCCTTCTCCTTCTCCTTCTCCTTCTCCTTCTCCTTCTCCTTCTCCTTCTCCTTCTCCTTCTCCTTCTCCTTCTCCTTCTCCTTCTCCTTCTCCTTCTCCTTCTCCTTCCTCCTTCCTCCTTCTCCTTCTTTCTCCTTCTCCTTCTCCTTCGCCTTCTCCTTTGCCTTTGCCTTCTCCTTCTCCTTCTTTCTCCTTCTCCTTCTTCTTTTCTCCTTCTTCCCCTTCTTCTCCTTCTCCTTCTCCTTCTTCTATGAAAAATGCAATCATGTTATGACAGGGTTTAGGCCTGTGAGGAAGAACTTCTTGGGTGTAAGGGTACTGGAGCCCTGCAGCAGGCTACCCAGAAAGGTCTCCTTCTCTGGAGAGATTCTAAACCCACCTGGACATTGGTGACCAGCAGGACAAGGGAGGAGATTCTGCCCCAATTCCTCTGCTCTCATGAGATTCCACCTGGATTATTGCATCCAGTTCTGGTGCCCCCAGCATAAGAGGGACATGGATCTGCTGGAGCAGGTCCAAAGGAGGCCACAAAGATGATCAGAGAGCTGGAGCAGCTCTGCTATGAGGTGAGGCTGAGAGCTGGGGCTGTTCAGCCTGGAGAAGGCTTCACAGAGACCTTAGAGCAGCTTGCCAGTCCCTGAGGGAGGCTACAGGAGAGCTAGAGAGGGACATTTTACAAGAGCTTGTAGTGATAGGACAAGGGGCAATGGCTTTAAGCTGGAAGAGGGGAGAATTAAACTGGAGATAAGGAAGAAACTCTTTCCGGTGAGGGTGGGGAGACACTGGAACAGGCTGCCCAGGGAGGTTGGGGATGCCCCTTCCCTGGAGGTGTTCAAGGCCAGGTTGGATGAGGCCTTAAGCAACCCGGGCTGGTGGAAGATGTCCCTGTCCATGGCAGGGGGACTGGAACCAGCTGATCTTTAAAGTCCTTTCCAACCAAAACCATTCTATGAATCTATGATCCAACGAATCCTGGGCAACCTCCTGTGGGTGACCCTGCTTTAGCAGGCGGGGGTGGGTTGGAATGGATGATCCCCCTCAAAAAGCCTTCCTCCAAAACGCCCCTTCTCAACTTGTGAAGAGCAAGATGAGATGGTTTCCTTGGAAATTTAGCCTTGCCTTCTTCCCCATTGATCCCGTATCTGACGGCTGTTTAACGACACGGTGACCTGAGTGGAAAAAATTTATAAAGCTTAATAAATTGCAGTTGGCAGTATTGACAGAGTGTGTCGAGGCACGTTTGGCTTTGCATGAGCGTGCCATAAGAAATCTAATAAAGGAAAACAAACACATTTTCTTTTGTCTGTGAGCTGTGAAACTTAAATCATCTGTAATTACAACGTCTCCAAGTAGACCTGGTCAGAGTCGGAGAGCAGAGGAGGGTTTTGAGCCGTAAATTTCTGGCTTGTTGTGTCTCAAAGCTTTGGTGTTTCGTTAAGTTATTGTGCTCAGGATGCAGGAAAAGAAGGGGGGGGGTGGAATGGAGATGAAAATCAGAAGATCAGTAAAAGGCAAGAGGAAGCAGCTCCAGAATCCAAGGAATAAAGTTCAAGTGGCAAATGTGCCTCAAAGACATATCTAAGAACTTGGAGGGGGGTTGGTCTTGCTTGGACTTTAAGGGGGATCTGGCACTAGCAAGTGTTTAAACCAGTGACTCATAGAATCATTAAGGCTGAAAAAGACCTCCAAGATCACTGAGTCCAACTGTTAGCCCAACACTGCCACGTCACTACTAAACCATGTCCCTCAGCACTGCATCTACACATCTTTTAAATCCCTCCAGGGACCGTGATTCAACCACTGCCCCGGGCAGCCTATTCCAGGGCTTAACCATTCCTTCAGTGAAGAAATTCTTCCTCGTGTTCAGCCTCCCCTGGTGCAATATGAGGCCATTTCCTCTGGTCCTTTCTCTTGCTCTTTGAGAGAAGAGGCCAACCCCCACCTCACTCCAACCTCCTTTCAGGGAGCTGTAGAGAGCAATGAGGTCTCCCCTCAGCCTCCTTTTCTCCAGGCTAAACAACCCCAGGTCGTTCCGCTGCTCCTCGCTAGCCCTGTTCTCCAGACCTTTCAGCAGGTTTTCTGCCCTTCTTTGGACCCAGTCCAGCACCTCAATGCTCCTCTTGTAATAACAGGCCTAAAGCTGAACAGTGAATAAAAGAGTGCTTTCAATTACAAGGCTTTAAAAAGACCTCTGAATGTGGCTAACCTCCTAGAACTTCAGTGTTTATTTTTAACTTGCCCTCTCCAATCAGCCTGGTTTCCTCTTTCCACCAAAATAAATACATTTCTTAAGAAGCACAGTATTTCCTAGGGAGCAAAGTGCTTCTTGGCCTAAAATTGTTGTGTGATAGCAAATGCAGTTTTCTCAGCCTCCCCTCTCACGCTCGGTGTGCTGGCCCACTGACCACCATCACCTGAGTCCAACAGTCCTGGCAATTTTCCATCCCATTTATAGTCCATTTACCCCAATTCAGAGCTCAGCAGTTTGGTAAGAAGATACTACGGGAAACCGTGGCAAAGGTCTCATTGAAGTCCAGGTAAACAACCCCTACTGGTCTCCCCTCGTTCTCTGAGCCAGTCTCACCGCAGGGAAGTAAGGCATGATTGCTCTTGTCAAATCCATGCTGGGTGTTCCAAATCACCTTCTTGTCCTTCACATGCTCAAAACAAAGCTTCCAGAAGAATGTCTGTCATCACCTCCAGAGATCCAGGTTTCATAAAGTGGTTTAGAGTTGTCCATTCCTTCTCCTTACCCTTCTTGCAAGAGTGTGCGATATTTGCCCTTAGAATTGCTGGCTGGGAAAGATCCTTAAGATCACTGAATCCAACTGTTAAGGCAGCACTGCCAAGGCCACCACTAACCCATGTCCCTCAGCACCACAGTCATCAGAATCCTCTCCTGAATACTGTGACCTTCCAAAGTGGCCTTGCAACGACATTGGCCACTTCCCCCAGCACCCTTGGGTGCACAGAACTGAACTACCACCACCACCAGTCAGAAAATCTGTAGTAAGACACTCTGCACCTGCAGCAATTCCTCATGGCTTGTCACCTCTTCCTTCTCAATGTCCTTTCCACTCTCTGACCACAGGCTGCAAGGACACAAACTAGCTGAGCTAGAAAGACACAAGAAGCGACCCTTGTGCTGTCCTCCTGCCTCCATAGTTCAAGTAATCTCTCTCTCTGTTTACTTCTTCAGCTGCGTTACTCCACACCAGCCTACACCTCTGCACTTTGCTATCTTAACTTTGTCTTGATCTGGACAATCCCCTTCCTCATCTCTCAGAATCCCCCTCTGATCTCATCTTCATTCATAGATTCATAGAATGGTTTGGTTTGAAAGAGACCTTAAAGATCATCCAGTTCCAACCCCTCTGCCATGGATAGTGACACCTCCCACCAGCCCAGGTTGCTCGAGGCCTCATCCAGCCTGGCCTTGAACGTCTCCAGGGAGGGGGCATCCACAACCTCCCTGGACAAACTGTTCCAGTGTCTCCCCACCCTCACTGGAAAGAATTTCTTCCTTATTTCCCGTCTAAATCTCCCCTCTTCCAGCTTAAAGCCACTGCCCCTCATCCTATCATCATAAGCCCTTGTCAAAAGTGTCTTCCTGGCTTTCTTGTAGCCCCCTTCAGGTACTGGAGGCCCCAGGTTCAGCTGTTTTCCTTCTCCAGACTAAAAGACACAAAGGCAGAGTGACTGCACAACAGACATTGTTCCACTCCAGTGGCATCCTCACGAGATGAATCAAAACAGACCAGCTCTGCAGTCACAGAAAAGATGGAGAGCACCACACACCCAAATGATGGGGACTCGGAAGGGAACGAGGACTTAAGAGTGTTAAAAACACAGTGATTAGCCAAGAAGAACGTGGATGAACAAACACCAACAAATTTAAGCCTTCTGAGCATTAATTACTGATATCAACTTGATGAGCAAGAAAATGAAGGCAAGATTACAGAGTGGAGTCGCTGATATTTCTCTTTTGCATCTAATTTTCATCCCCAAACAAACTGTGGTAGCTTAGGAATACCCAGCTACTAGCACGAGACAATTACAAACACATTTAACTAGAACAAGCAACTAAATGACTTCGTAATTACAGTATTAAGCCAAATCTGGGGTGAAAAGGATGAAAGATTTGTGTCCCATATGACACACCAGGGGAAAAAAAAAGAGAGAGAGAGAAGCGATGGGAAACCAGAAGGAGTTTAGCAGTTTAAAGCAAGCGTTTTGGCTGATGAAAGAGAGAGATTAAGTATCTCCTGGAAAGCCACACTTGGAGCTGAACTTGCAGTCAGCCTAGCATCAAATATGGGTAGTGCTGCCCAAGAACAAGGTGTCCACGGCAGGAATCACCAGCAAAGAGAACACCGTATTCTGGAAAGAGAGACAAACTGCCGGCACGACCCAAGAGTTGCTGTGCACGTGGAAGGAAGAAATAAACCAGAAAGTACATCGTTGAGCTGGAATGGGCAGGGGAGTGGCAATGCTCACGCTGCTGAAGGAAAGCACCAGGGTAAGCAGAATATAAAGCCTGTCTTCTCCTCACACCAGCATGCCAGGCTCTCAGTTGGGAACTCTGCCATCTCCTGTCCTAACGCCGTTGAAACAAACACACAGACACGCAGCAGACAGGAGCCCAGGAGGGCCTCTGCCAGCACCATCCATCACAAGAGGTGGACACAGGTTCACACACAACACAAACGTTTCAGCACCACATCTTGGCGCAGCTTTTTACACATTTCCATTCACAGATGTTTCCCGTTCATACCTGACTCCCAAACACAATTAATCATATCACTGATTGTAGGAAGATTAACCAACTGAGTTTCTGATCACACCTGAAATTTCTTGCTATCAGAAAAGCAACTTGCAGCACGCAATTTCTCCTTGTCTAACTCACACCCAAATGTCTCCCTGCCCTGCTGTTGCAGGCTGTTCTGGGTCAAGAAATGGCACCATTCATTAGGTTTATTAGGCAAGCACAAGCTTGGGTATACTTCAGCACTCCCCACTATGAATTTGGTCCCTACATTTAATATCTTCATCAGTAACACAGACAGCAGGATCAAGTGCATCCTCAGCAAGTCAGCAGATGACACCAACACCAAGCTGAGTGGTGCAGTTGGCACACCTGAGTGACAGGATCCATCCAGAGGGACCTGGACAAGCTGGGGAAGTGGGTCCATGTGAACCTCATGAGGTTCAAGTGCAAGGTCCTGCACATGGGTCAAGGCAACCCCCAGCATCAGTCCAGGCCGGGGGATGAAGGGCTGGAGAGCAGTCTTCCACAGGACTTATGGGTGCTGGGGAGTGAAAAGCTGGACAGGAGCTGGCATCGAGCGCTGCCAGCCCAGAGCCAGCCATGTCCTGGGCTGATCCCCAACAGTATGGGCAGCAGGGGCAGGGAGGGGATTCTGCCCCTCTGCTGTGTTCTGCTGAGACCTCCCCTGCAGTGCTGGGGCAGCTCTGGGGCAGCTCTGGAGTCCTCAGCACAGACAGGGACCTGCTGGAGCAGGGCTAGAGGAGGCCACAGCAATGCTGGAAGCCCTCTGAATGAGTGTTGGGGTTGTTCAGCCTGCAGAATAGAAGGCTCCAGGAAGACCTTCTGGCGGCCTCCCAGTGCTTAAAGGGATTGAGAAGAAAGCTGAGGACAGGCATTTGAGCAGGGCTTGCTGTGATGGGACACGGGGAGAAGGGTTTAAACTAAAAGAGGAAGATTTAGACTGGAGGGAATGAAGAAACTCTTTATTGTGAAGGTGGTGAAACACAGCTCCAACCTGCCCAGAGAGGTGGTAGCTGCCCCATCCCTGGAACCATTCCTGGTGAGTTGTTCAGTGCTCCGAACAACCTGCTCCAGTTGCAGATGTTGCTGCTGCCTGCAGTGGGGTTGGACCAGTTGAAGCTGAAAGGTCCCTTCTAACCCAAACCCGTCTGTTATGCTGTTGCAAGTTCTCATCCCAGGGCTCACCTATGGGCTCAGCGACCCCGCACGGAAACCTCAGACTTGAACAGCCTGCTCATGCTTCCCAAAGGGAGACTTATCTCCCGGAGCCACGGGGGATGCAGAGAGCCCTTCCTAAGGACACCCACACGAGGAGGCTCGGGCCTTCAGGGAACGTCTCTCCCTGCCACCCAGCACCACCAGGGCCTACAGCGCCCTCCCCACCCCAGCCCCTGCCGCTCATAGCGCGGCCTGTCCCGGGACGCAGCGCCCGCTGCGCTGCTCCCGCGCTGCGCCGGGGGCGGGCGGGTGCCGCTCTAGCCCCTCTCTATGGTACGGCGCCTCTCTGGTCTTAACCGTCCGCTGGGCAAAGGCTGCCCGAAGCTGTTCCTCGGCGCTTTGCCCGTGCGGGCTGCGCTCTCCCCATCGCCCGGACTGCGGGCCGCAGCCGCTGCCCCGCGGGAGGCCGGCCGCGACCGGCGGATCCCCTGTACCGCCGCCTCCTCTCTATGGCCTAGGCCGCCGTCGCTCGGCAACGCGCCCGCTCTGTGGCGCCGCGGGTGGGATGTGGCGGCTGCTGCTGGGCCGCGGCCTGGGCCGCTGCTGGCCGCCCCCGCCCGCCCCGCCTGCGCCGCCGGCCCTGCCGCCGACCGCGGCTCCAGCCCCGAGCGGTGAGTACGGCCCGGCCTGGCGGGTGGGAGGCTGTGAGCTGGCCTGCAGCGAGAGCGGGGTGGGTGCCGGCCCTCAGAACGCGGCGAAGTGGTGGTGGGAGGGTGTCTAAAGGCCAGGTTCTGGCCTCACGGTGTTTTCTGCTCGTTTTAGAGTTCCCGGCAGCCAGGATGGACGGTCCCGGGATGGCTCGGGGAGAGGAAGAAGGCAGCAGCCCCTGCCCGGCCTGGTGGCCCGCTGCACCGTGCTGGAGGCAGTCACCTGGGTGAGGAGCAGCAAGCAGAGCCGCGTGGTCCTGGCTGGGAGGGATGTCGACTTGGGGGTGGGAAAGGGAACGGGAGCAGTGGGAACTGTCGAGAGAAAAAGCTCCCAGAAATGGATCTGTGGACAAGCTGCTACATGGAAACGGGACGCAAGGAGAGAGCAGGGCTCTTTTCCTTAATTTGTGCTTTCTTTTCTTCAGGGAGCACTCGGTGCACTGCTGCTGCAGCTGGTCAGACAGATCTCCTGGCTGAGATCGCTACCGGATACCAGGAGAGAGCACAGGGCTCTCTGGCTTTCTTCACTGCCCTCTCAGCAGACAGGTTAGTAGCTCTGGCTTGTGAGAAAGGATTGTGGGAGGACCAGGTTGTGGGTCAGAGCTGCAGCCTCCTGATACGTTAACGAGAAGCTGACAACCTGCTTCCAAGCTGTCTGGGGAGGTCGAGGGCTGGTAACTGTCAGGGGAAGCTCATTTGTTTCTTAGGGATTTGGTGCAATCCCACTTGGCATTCTGCATGCCCTTAGCCTTGTTTTCTCTCCTGGACTCCCTGAACTTTCTTCCTGCTTAGCTTTGTGGCTGGGTAGCTACACAGCCCAGTGTTGTCTTCTAAAGCAGACACTGCACAGCTAATGAGAACTGGTTTTCACTCTGTATTCCAGTGGTGACTGAGGCCTCAACCAGCTGTCCCAGTGCACAGTTGGGATCCCACCTCCAGCAGAAAGCAAGCCCAGAGGTCCTACCAGAGAATTTGTCCTCAGGCATCCCCTCAGGGCAAGGAGACAGCCAGCCCTGGGCAGAGGCAGGTATGTGCAATGCGCAATACTTGTGCCAAGAGGACTTCTGAGTCTGCGTTTCCCCAAGGCAAAGCTAGGAGCCAAGAAATGTGTAGCCATTTATTGACACTTGAAGAGGGAGGCTAGAGTGAGAAGACAAGAACTTCAGAGAGGTGAATCAAGAGTCCAGAGATGGGAGGAAAAAAAGCTCCTGCAGGCAGGCAGGAGCCTGTGCTGCAACTGCAGGTGACATTGGCTCTGGCAATACTGGTCTGCTTTAGCAACCTGATTACAGCATCCAGTTTCTGTTCTTTCATTGTGGACAGATGTTTACAGTCAGAAGGCTTCAGGCAAATAAGTGCAGTTTGTGTACATGGTGTGAAACTAAAGGACTTCTTTTTCTTGCTGGAAGCTGAGGATGTACTGATGAGTGCTGATGCTGTAGATAAAGACAGTGGCAGGAGGTATCAAAGACATTCTTATTAAAATGAGTTTTCTAAAAATAGGAAAATACACTGCAGGAAAAAAAAAAGGAAGTCTTATCCAAGAAAGCATGTCCTCAATGATAAAGTCCTATCAAGGAAGATCAGGTAAGGCTTACAACAGAACTACTTAGAAGGTATATAAGCACTAACAATGGCTTGAGGAAAGTTGTTAGAAGCAGGAAACCTGCTGGAGCAGGTAGAAGAGGAGACAGCATAGGATCACAAAATTGTCAGAGTTGGAGGGGACCTCAAGGATCATCCAGTTCCAACCCCTCTGTCATGGGCAGGGACACCTCACGCTACGTCAGGTTGCTCACAGACACATCCAGCCTGGCCTTAGAAACCTCCAGGGATGAGGCTTCCACCACCTCCTTGGGCAACCTGCTCCAGTTCTGGAGCCCCTATTACAAGAAGGATCTGGAGGTGCTGGAACATGACCAAAGAAGGGCCACGAGGATGATCAGAGGGCTGGAGCTGCTCTGCTATGGAGACAGACTTGAGTGAGGCAGGATTGTTCATTCTGGAGAAAAGAAGTCTCTGAGAAGACCTTCTTGTGGCCTTCCAGTATCTGAAGGGGCCTCCAAGAAAGCTGGGGAGGGGCTTTTTAGGGTGTCAGGGAGTGATGGGACTGGGGGGATGGAGCAAAACTAGAAATGGGCAGGTTCAGATTGGATGTTAGGAAGAAGTTCTTCACCATGAGGGTGGTGAGACACTGGCACATACAAAAGCCAGTCCATAGATGGTGGCTAGATAATGTAAGGTGTTGCAGAAAAGGTCAGAGGAGTTCCACATTCTTTGCTTGCTTCCAGATTTTTTGTTTTCTTCAGTGCTGACTTAAGCTACTGCCCATCACTGCATATCAAAGCCACCTCCTGCCAGAGGTTATCAGTCCCATCACTTGGCAAATGGAGCATTTTGTTTCCGTGTCTCCTAATTAGCTCCAGGAAAACAGCCAGGTTAATTTACCTAAACAGCCAATTAGACCCATCTGGTTTTGCCTGGAGCATATTAAGAAGCACTCAGACAACAAAGCTTCCCTGGTAGGTTACTGGACATGGACTTCTGGGAGAAGTGGTGGGGAGTAAGTGGAGACACTGATGCCTTCAGTTGGCACAGCTGAAGTTCAGGGGTGATTGTGTGTCTGTGTCTGACAAACAGTTTCCTACTGAGAGCCAACAGGAAGAGCTTTTAGGCAAACTGATAAATTGAACAGTGACAAGTCACCAAGGCCAAATGCTCTTTGTTGTTCAGATGTTCTTCAGAAGCAATGAAACCACTGAGCCTCTAATGAGGATCTGTAATCCAGTGCTTCAATCTGTTCTGTGACCTGAAGGATGACAGGTTGGACCCTGGCTTTTAAAAAGGCAGGAGGGTTGTTTGAGGCACAGAACTGCTAAAAAGGTACTTCTGCAGTGGTAGAAACTGTGTTAAAGAATAGAGGTGCTGGATTCAGGATGGTCAGGATGAAGGTGCCAGTCTCCTTTTGGTGGTGCCCAGTGATAGGACAAGGTTCGTCAGGTACAAACTGGAACCCAGGAGGTTCCACCTCAAAGTGGAGAGAAACTTCTTTATGGTGAGGATGATGGAGCACTGGAGGAGGCTGCCCAGAGAGGTTGTAGAGTCTCCTTGTCTGGAGACTTTCAAGACCCATATGGATGCTTTCCTGTGTGACCTGCCCTAGGTGGTTTGGACTCATTGATCTCCAGAGGTCCCTTCTAACCCTTACCATTCTATGATACCTGGGTGACTGCTATGTCAAAACATCAAAGGGCTTCTAAGGATTTAGGCCAACTTGCTCCATTGCAGAGATTTAAGAGACCTGTAGATTTAATAAGAGTCCTTTGGAGAAGACAACAGGAATGTGGAGCAAGATTAGCCAGCACTTTGCTTTCTGAAAATCTTTCTGCTAGACCCTAAAAGACCTGGAGAAACAAAATGGATGTGAGGGAAAAGAGGGGCTGTTCTTGGGCCAGTAACTCCTTCAAGTACAGTAAGTAATTCTCACATGGAAAGCTGTTACTGGTGAATTCTGCAAGTCCTTTGTTGAAACATGTTCTGTTAGGCACAGTCAGCAGTGATATGGAGAAAAAAAAGGTGACAAGTGAAGTGACAGAAGCAGCAAATGGTAGAGAATTATTCAGGACAGTCAAATCTGAAAGTCACAGCAAAAGATTGCACAGGAGCTAAAACCAGGGTGGTAATCCCAAGGTAGGTTAAATGAGCATAGGCAGGGGAGTGCAGCTGTAAATACACAGAATGAGGAGTGTCACATTAATTATACTGCAGAGGGAGCATTTAAAGTCACTGTGGATATAGTTTTGATAAGGTTAAGTCAGTGCTCAGCAGCAGTGAGGCCAATTAAATGTTAATTATTGGAAAGGAAGGAACTGAGGACGAGGCAGTGTCATAGGTTTGTGGAAGTCTGGTGAGGCCACGTCTCGAACACTTGAGGAAAAGACACTGACTTAAAAACAGCAACCAAAAAAGGATGACAAGGAGACAATTACACAGAGACTGCCTCTTCAGATTGGTAAAGAAGTGGCAGAGGGTGTGCTGGTGCTTTGTGAAACTAAGTGTCCTGGGCTGCATCCAAAGCAGTGTGACCAGCAGGATGAGGATTGTGATTCTGCCCCTCTATTCTGCTTTCATGAGACCCGACCTGCAGCACCACCTGCAAGTCCAGTTTGGGGGGGGGGAGCAGCATAAGAGGGATGTAGAACTGTTGGAGCAGGGCCAGAGTAGGCCACAAAGATGATCAGAGGGCTGGAGAGCCTCCCCTGTGGGGAAGGCTCCAGGGAGAGCTTAGAGCAGCCTTCCAGTACCTGAAGGGGCTACAGGAGAGCTGGGGAGGGACTTGTGACAAGGGCTGGGAATGACAGGGTGAGGGACAATGGCTTTGAGCTGGAAGAGGGGAGATTGGGACTGGAGATGAGGAAGAAATTCTTGGCAGTGATGGTGGGGAGACACTGGAACAGGTTGCCCAGGGAGGATGTGGATGCCCCCTCCCTGGAGGTGTTCAAGGCCAGGTTGGATGGGGCCTTGAGCAGCCTGGGGGGTGGGAGGTGTCCCTGCCCATGGCATGGGGTTTGGAACTGGAAGATTTTTAAGGTCCCTTCCAACCCAAGCCATTCTCTAAACCCATGAGTATTTGTCAGAATAGACATGCTACGAGGCAGCACAGAAATGATCAGTAGCAAAAAGGCAGGAGACAGTAGCTGTTCAGCCAGGGCAGAGGCAAATTGTGGAACTCATTGCTACAGGCCAGAAGTAGAAATGGATTCCAAGAAGTGATTAGGTAAAATTGCACATTCAGATTGGTCTTAATTGGTCCAGCCAAACCCTCCTGCTCAGAAGATCACAGAACAGCTGATTGCTGGCAAGTTGTGCCAGGAAAAGCCTGACTTTATAATCCCTCTTCCTTACCCTTTCTGCCCAAACATCCACAACTGTCAGTTGTCAGAGGCAATATATGTCAGGAATAATTGGATTTTGCTCAGTACATAAGTCCTCAGGTTGCATTCTCACATTAGGCTGTGCATCCATTTGGGGGGAATTTGCTGAGGAAAGGCAGGGTGAAGAGATTCAGTCATTTCCCCTCAAGAGTCTTAAAAGAGATGCTTAGTTCTGTAATGTGAGAACGCCTGGAAAGCTTTTCATGGGAAGTTTGAAAGTGAACCTTGGTTGGTGCTTTTCTCTCAGACTATGTTTTGCTTTCTATAGACAAAGCTGCCTAAGGTTGAGGGATTGTTTTTTTTCCTGCTGTTTAGCTGCTGAAAAAGAATAAGGCTGGTTAAATCCAACTGCAGCAAGAAGCTGGGGCGAGCAGAAGGAAGGGAAGGACAAACGTCTGGCAGAGGATGCAGGGGAATCTGGTTGCAAAGCTTTGCCATTAGAGAACAGACCTCCAGGGCTCAGAGTGAAGCAAAATGTACCTTCAGTTCTCCAGTCTTCTGTTGCCAGTGATGGCAAAAGCCCTTCTGGAGAGAATTCCATGTCCTCACCCTTTATTTCAGTGTTTCAGCTGACTCCCAGCCTTGCTTGTGCTGATCTGCACGTACAGTGACAATCTGCTACCGCTGTCAGCTACTTCATTACCTCGAGTGGCAAAGATCTTTGTGATGGATCCAAACATCCCAATTCTGCAGATGAGCCTTTCCAGTTACAGCATCACACACTGTGATAGAATCTATTACTTTTGGGGTGTTTAAAAAGAAAACTTGAAGAAATTCATTTAAAAGTTGCCTTAAATAGAGCTGTGGATATTATTATCATCAAGTCCTCAGCTGTACGATCACATCTTTTTTCTTTCCTTCATGCAATTCAGGCCTCACTCAAAGGTTTGGCTGTTGGGTTGGGTTTTTTTTTTCTCTCCTCTGGAAGGTAAAGGCACGTAGTGAAGGAGGAGGGAGTGATTACAGCCAGCCTCAGTGTTGCAGCAGCTGAATGCTGCCTTGGGGAGTTGTATTTTACCCCTGGCAGAAGTGTAAAATTCGTTATTTCAATTCGGAGATTACAGACATTTCCAAAGTGTGTTTTCCTTTCAAAGCACAATGAAACCAATTGGAAACACTAACGTTTTCCATGAGGCAGAAAGCCTGGATTTTGTCCAGCTCTTGTGGTGAATTCGTTCTTGGGAAGTGGTTGGATGTTTCGGGATGGGCACATCTCGGCTGTCTATGGGAAGGTTGTTAATTCCTCCTTTGGAGGTAGCTTTGAGCGAGATCTGGTTAGTGCAGGATGAACAGTGGGGAAGTACAAAGCATTTATTAGCTGCTGAATATGTGAGCATTGGGCATCTGGTGCACTGAGAGCTGCAGGGTTGCATGGAAAAAGAAAGGATGGATAGTCCTGTTACATGGTGTTAGGAGAAGGAGAAATAAAGTTAGACACAACAATTCCAGCCATGACATTCCCAGCTTTCATGTGCTTTGAATGTACAACCTAAAGAATAATGTGATGTGGGTCTGTGTGTGCTGTGTAGCGATCAGTTTGTTCAAAGCCCAGTGCCTATGAATTTCACACAATCCCATCATGGTGGGGTTGGAAGGGACCTCTGGAGATCACCCAGTCCAATCCCCTGCTGAAGCAGGGCACCCACAGCAGCTTGTCAAGGCTCACAATAACCAGAAGGGTTTGGACTAAGAGATAGAGTCTCCCAGTAAGAAAGATCAGGTCATTCTGTGCCTGCTCCACAAACAAACATGAAGCATAACTAATGAACTCCCAGCTTACATTACCTTGGATGGAATAATGAATAGGAATCGCATTTGCCACAGTGATCCTGCTCCTTGGGTGAGTGGAGCTTTGCAGATAAAAGACTCCTGATGGGCTGCATCAAGAGGAGTGTGGCTGGCAGGTAAGGAGAGGAGATTCTTCCCCTTTGCTCTTGCGAGACCCCACCTGGAATACTGTGGTTGGTTCTGGTGTCCCCACCTGCCCTCGGTGACCCTGCTTTGGCAGGGGGTTGGACTTGATGCTCTCCAGAGGTCCCTTCCAGCCCCTGCCATTCTATGGTTCTGTGATTCTGTGATGTTTAATTTGCTTTAGCTCCCTGCTTTACAGCTTGAGAAGGAGGATGGAGAGACACCGGGAGGGCACAGCTACTTCTGCTGTTAGCAGCACTGCCTTGAAGTGATCCAGGCGTCAGCACCTGGTGTTAGGTGCTCAGAGGGATCCAGCTGCTGGTGGTGATAGAGGTTAAAAATAATTGGCCTCAGTCAGCCCTGGCCTGCTTGTCCTCTTTGCTGGAGGTCACCATCCTCTTAGACTAGCTGGTGTAAATGCCTGTGTAATCACCTCTAGCACAGTGCTGTTAAGAGCAGGGTGGCTTAGCTTCTGCAGTAGATGTTTTTGTTAGATAATTCTGATTGAAAGTGGTGGGATAGTGGCTGAGCAGATGGTTGTGCTATCGTATCTAAGAGGGCAGCCAGGAGCAAGCAGGGCACATTGGGGTGATAACCTCAGCCTGCAGAGAATGCAGCCAGAGTAGCCTGTCTGATCATCCCTGGGAAGAGGCAGAAAGAAAGAAATCACCTAGAAAAGGAGCTAGAGGAGCAAGCACCTAAGTGTGAGATCTCAGTGTGGTGCCCTGGGCAGTGGGGATTGGAGCACAGTTCTGACACGTGCAAACTTAAGCTGTTAGGAATTTGAACAAGGAGGCAATTTTGCCTTCCCTGTGACACTGGTGAGAGGGGTCACCACTTCAATGACAATGTTGAAAATTGAAGAAGAGTGGCAAAAAAGACATAAAACTAATCAGCTGGGGCAGAAAAGTACTTGAGCTGAAAGCCAAGAACAGTACAGTCTGTTTAGAATCACCGGTAAGAATCAAGAGAGGTTGATTAGTCCTCTCAGGACCTTGAAAAGGAGAATAGGTTTTTTAGTGAAGAAGAAGAAAAGCCTAGAAGAGCCAGAGCCTGGGAGCAGAAACCAGATGTATTTTAATTTGAAATGAAGCCCAGAGGTTTAAAGCAGCGATTACAAGCTGCTGGAACAAGCTTTTCAGAGGGAGCAGGAGATTCTCTACCTTTTGGTGTCTTCAAATCAAGTCTGGGGGCCTGGAGGAGGTGTGTTAGCCAGCTGTGGATTACAGGGCTGTATTCACAGGCATTTGGTTGCTTTTGATAGAAAGGGCAGATTGCTTGGTGTTCCTTCTGTTCTTCAAGTCCCTGACTGAGTGGGCGATCAATCCTCTAGGAATAAGCTGTGGAATAGAGGGGATAGGAAGAGGAGGAAGAGGCAAAGGTACAGCATTGCTTTACCCTGCTCCTCTTGTTCTTTGTTTTGTATTGCAGGGGAGTTCCAAGTCCCTGAGAGCTCCAGCCTGGGCCCAGTTCTCCCCAGTGCCAAGGTATGCTTTCACTGTCACATCCTCCCTCTGCACCTTGGACCCCTTCCCTACAAGAAGGTATCTCAGGGTGACCCCAAGCACAGCCTGAGCAATCCACTTGTATGTGAGGCTGGAGTCTGTCCTGTGCAGCTGGAAGCCAGGAGAACCTCCAGGTCCAAAACCAGGAGATAAAGGGAGGATCTTGTCTCCTTCTGCTCTGCCCTAGTGGAGAGAGTCCAGTGGAGGCTATAAAAGTGCTGAGGAGCCTGGAGCATCTCTGTGAGGGGCAAAGGCTGAGAGTCCTGGGGCTGTTGAGCCTGGAGAAGAGCAGCCCCAGAGGGGATCTGAGCAGTGCTCAGCAAGAGATAAAGGGTGGGGGGCAAGAGGCTGGGGCCAGACCCTTATCAGTGGTGCCCAGGGACAGGACAAGGGGCAGTGGGCCAAACTTGAAGCCAGGAGGTTCCATCTGAACAGGAGGAGAAAGTTGTTTGGTGTGAGGGTGCTGGAGGCCTGGAGCAGGCTGCCCAGAGAGGTTGTGGAGTCTCCTTGTGTGGAGAGCTTCCAACACACCCTGGGCATTGTGCTCCTGGGCAAGCTGCTGTGGGTGCCCTGCTTGAGCAGGGGGCTTGGACTGGATGACCCCCAAAGGTCCCTCCAACCCACACTACAATGGGATTCTATGAGAAAGCAAGCTGTGATGTGGTGCCCTCTGCTTTTAACACAGCAAAGGTCCAGGAGCTGCAGACTGGCACCTCCACCATTCAAGGTGTCTGTGTAACAGGAGTGCTGGTAGAGAAGTATTGAAAGAAAATGGAGGGGGGAACAAATCAAACAAAACCCCTCAACCTTTTCCAGCAGCACCACTCTGTTCTTGTGTGTTTGCATTTTGATGCAATTTCTCACTAGGTGATTACGTGCTGTTGCTATTTTGGTTTTTACCAGACAGCCCATGACTGGAGAAGGTGGTGTCACTCCTAAAGCTGCAAATCAGGACTGCCTCTTGTCTGTTAGAGAGAGGAAGAGGCTTGGGGCTTGAAGAGGGTGCATCAGCTTGAGAGTCACAAGGGTGTAAATGATACTATTGTTCCTCTTGTGATTAAACCTGCTAATTCCTTGCAAATCAGTCTTGGGTGCAGACAATTCCCTATTTTAAACATCAGTCAGCTGAGCAATTGCTCAAGGACACTGTGAAGAGAGCAGAGGTAAATTCGGTGCTTAGCAGAGTGTAATGGCAGTGCCCTCTGCTCCCCCACCAGAAAGCTTGATCTGCTGGGGGTGAGCACTGAGCTCCCCATTCTTGTGCAGGGCTGTAGGGAGGGTCTGTAGCTCGTTCATAGAGTCAGGGGGCTCTGAGCAGAGGAGGGGTGCTGGTCCACGTCTTATCCTCTTGTGAGCAGCTCTGAGTGCTGCCTGAGCAGTAAAGCCGCTGGGTGAGAAGGAGCGTTTTTGCTGGGTGAGGTCCCCGAGTTGCAGAGGCACCTCAGCCCCTGTGCAGTGTGTGCTGCTGCCACTCGATGGCACTGCGTTTGGAAGTCAGGCCGGGAAACTAAAGCTGCAGGCCAGGCTAATCCTCTTCCACCCACCTCCTGGAGCTGTGGTGAAGTCAAAAATCCTGTTCATTACTGAGAAAGAAAAGAGCTTGTCTGTGGTGTGCAGGCTCTGAGCAGTGTGCAGTAAGCTGGCAGGGTGGGCTCAGCTGGAGTGCTGCAGAGTGCTGCACAAATGTCAGAGCTGCTTTGGCAGAGGCTGTTTGTGCTGCTGGCATCATGCAGGAGGGGGAACAAAGGCTGATGGCACTTTTGAAGGGGGAGTTGTGAGCGGTGTCAGGTATTTGGTGTCAGGAAGGGCCTGCTGATGTCTGAGAGGCTACACCGAGCTCCCTGGCTGCAGGGGAGGTGAGCTGTGTCGTGCAGCCTCCCTAACGAGCTGACTCTCTTAAGATAGGACACATGACACCAGATGACATCACCCTCTAGATAACTATAGTACAGTAGCAATCTGTCTGGCTGCTCAGTTTCCAAGAAAGACTCTTGTATGTTGGGTTGTTTTTTTTTCCTGCTGTCTTAACAGCTTTCTTCTTTAACTCCTCAGGGTGACCCAGCTCAGCGAGGGCGTCTGGAGGAAGCTGCTTTCCAATTGCAGCAGATTTTCCGGATTGACATTTCCATTGCACTCAACATCCTTGGTAATATGGACTCGGATTTGTTTTGTCTTTAAACCACATATTTCTCTTTGTTGTTTTGGCTGGGTTTTTTGTGTTGGTTTGTGGGTTTGTTTGGGGTTGGTTTTTTTTTGAGGACCTCCAAATTGTTGCAGGTCTTGCGTGAAGGCGGAGGTGTCACATACTCAAGCTGAAGCCTCCTTTCAGCCATTTCAGTTGTGCTTTGAAAGATTTATTGCCCTCTGTCCCATTCTGCCACCTGATTTATATCAGCATATTTAAACCCAGGCTTGGTTGAAGCCTGCACTCTCGTCCTGACACCTAGCAGTTGGAAGTGAAGCCATCTCTGTCTTTTTTTTTGCACCCCGAGCTGTCGTATCCTCGTATCCTTTTTCATTATCTGAGCTCTCACTCTTCCTGGCAAGCTGAAAAAGGAATTGCAGAGTTGCAGCTCTAAGAAGAGCTGAAGGAAGATGTGATGATCTAAGAGAAAAGGAAAAAAAGAGTCCTTGCCCTATATACACCACTAGTTGCAGCCCTGAAAAAGCATGGCACTTCTGTGCAAGCCATACGCTGTGCTAGGCCATCAGCCTCCTCTGCAGTGAGGCCAGTGGGGCCATTTCTCCTGTGGTAACTTTGGGCCTCTGGTTTTGGTGAACCAGCTGGAGGTGGAACCAGAGCACTTGGCACAGGCTAGAAAGGGAAAAAAGCAAAGCTCAGTAGCTGTTGGAGGATGTTGCTGCACTGTAGGCTGCCTTCCGTTTTCTTTTTCCCCTGTCTTTACGTTGGTGTCTTCTCAGGGATTGAAAGCATGAGAGCAGGCCACCATGGGATAGCCTACACCTGCTTCAAGCTGGCAGCAGATCGAGGCTACAGCAAAGCCCAGTTCAATGTGGGTCTGTGTTATGAGCATGGCAGAGGCACAGAAAAAGACTTGGAAAAGGTATCCATGGCGTGTAGGGTTGGTTATGTGGGGCACAGAGCAGCAGAGTGGTCTTTGTGGGGTGCCCCGGTGTTTTTTCTCCTTTTGCATGGGTGTGGCACCCTGTGAAGGCTCATTAGAAAGTGCTGGAAATAATACAAAGTGGAGCTGTGCAGTGCTGGCTTCGGTGTCACGGATCCCTTCAGAGATGTGCTCCTGAAATCCCCTTTCTCATAGCTTCTCAGGTCTTCTCATAGGTCCACGGGCTGTGCTGCTAGCACCCAGGAGAGTGTGAGGAGAAAACTGTCGTGTTGCTGTATTTAAAACACCCCTGCACATCCCAGGGCTGCTTTACATCTCCAGCCGTCTGCTGCGGGTACCTTAACTAGAGCTGCCACCTAGTGCAGGCTGGCCGTAGCCAGCGTCTTCCGGAGCTGGAAAGAGCTGCAGAGGCAGCTTGTTTCCAGCAGTTGTGCAGATCCCTGCTGGCACAGAGTCAGCTTTGCTATTGTTGGCCCAGTGCCACCCCCTTCATCAGGGGAGCTTGGAGTCGAGAAGGCAGAGGGGTTGGAGGGCTCTATGGTAGTCACAGTCCATTGTCTCACCTCAACAGTCTCACGTTACCAGCACCCAGCACTGCCAGCCCAGCCCCAGGCTGATCCCCAGCAGTGTGGGCAGCAGGGGCAGGGAGGGGATTCTGCCCCTCTGCTGTGCTCTGCTGAGACCCCCACCTGCAGTGCTGGAGCAGCTCTGGAGTCCTCAGCACAGCACAGACAGGGACCTGTTGGAGCAGGGCCAGAGGAGGCCACAGCAATGCTGGCTGGGCTAGAAGCCCTCTGCTGGG
The DNA here is from genome assembly GCA_033816785.1 of Picus viridis. Lineage (NCBI taxonomy): Eukaryota > Metazoa > Chordata > Aves > Piciformes > Picidae > Picus > Picus viridis. The sequence continues at coordinate 2,737,547 of CM066593.1, forward strand.
AGGCCAGGCTGAGAGAGTTTGTGGCGTTCAGCCTGGAGAAGAGAAAGCTCCAGAGAGACCTTCTGGTGGCCTTGCAGTGCTTCAAGGAGCTGATCAGAAAGCTGGGGACAGACTTCTGAGCAGGGCCTGCTGCGATAGGACCAGGGGTGATTGAAGTAAAAGAGGGAGATTCAGAGTGGAGAGAAGGAAGAAATGTTTGACTCTGAGGTTGGTGAAACACAGTCCCAGATTGCCCAGAGAGGTGGGAGATACCCCATCCCTGCAACCATTCCAGGTCAGGTTACTTGGTCCTCTGAGCAACCTGCTCTAGTTGCAGGTGTCTCTGCTGACTGCAGGGGGGTTGGACTAGACGTGACCTTTAAAGGTCCCTCCTCACCCAAACCAGTCTACAGGGAAGTGTGGGACAGCTGCCAGGGTAAGCTTGTGCAGCTTTTGACAGATTAGACAGAGAGGCTAAGCTTGTCCTGGGCAGAGGGGAGTCAGGTGCCATTTGAGGACACATGGTACCCAGGTCACACAGGGCTCTTTCTCTTTCTCCAGGCAGCTTTTTATTACTGCCACGCAGCCAGCAGCCGGCACCCCATGGCGCAGTACCGCTACGCCAGGTACCTCCTCTGCCACACACCTGGAAACAGCTGGCACAGGCACCAGCAGGCAGTGACCTTCCTGGAGCAAGCAGCAGTGGCTGGCATCACAGAGGTTAGTGACCACAGCATGGGAGCTCATAGGAAAGAGACCCAGCAGAGGCTAAAGGATTTGAAGACATCTTGAAAAGCAGCATCTGTGGGACTGGAAGGAAAATGCTTCCTTTGTACATTCCTGGCAGTGTGCAGGAGACAGCCCTGGCTGCACGTGGGAGGCAGCCAGGTACCTGCTGGGTCAGCAGCTTTGGGTCTCTGTTGGGTCTGTGCTGGGCTTTTTCATATGGCTCTTGGATTAGATGCATAGATTAGACCATTGGTTTAGGAAAACTGACCTACACTTTTCCAAGCTGGCCAAGAAGACCAACAGCATCCTGGCCTCTGCTGGCAGTAGTGTGGCCAGCAGGACCAGGGAAGTGATTGTCCCACTGTACTACACTGGTAAGGCCACACGTTGAGTACTGGGTTCAGTTTTGGGGCCTTCACTGCAAGAAAGACATTGAGCTGCTGGATCATGTCCAGAGAAAGGCAAAGAAGCTGATGAAGGGTCTGGAGAACAGGGCTGGTGAGGAGCAGCTGAGGAAACTGGGGTTGTTTGTTCTGGAGGAAAGGAGGCTCTACCACTGCCTGAAAGGAGGTTGAAGCCATATGGGTGTTTGCATCTTCTCCCAGATAACAAGTGACAGGACCACAGGAAATGGCCTCAAGTTGTCCCAGGGAAGGTTGGACATGAGGATTTCTTCCCCAAAAGGGTTGTCAAGCCCTGGAACAGGCTGCTGTTGGAAGTGGTTGAATCCCCATCCCTAATGGGTTATAAAAGAGGCAGAGACGTGGTGCTGAGGAACATGGTTTAGCACCAGCCTTGGCAGAGTTAGAGAATGGTTGGAGTTGATAATCTTAAAGGCTTTTACCAACCAAAAAGGATTCTCTGATGCTGTATGTCATCTCCTCTTAATTGCATGAGTACAGGTTGCTTTGGGTGGAAGAACTTCCTTGAGATGCTTGAATTTAGAACAGATCCTCATATTGTGGCTGGGAGTTTTCAAGATGATTCATCCACGAGGCTCTGTGTACCTTGCCCTCCTTTCCCACTCTTTAGGAGATGCACTGAGGCATGTGCCATCTTGTCATTCTGGCAGTCCCTCTTGGAGCACACTGTTCCAGGAAGTACATCTGCTCTGTCTTATGGACAGCTCACGAGTAGGAGCCTTGCTCTGGCTTTCCACAGTACAGTTTGAAAGGATATTCTGGGCCTTGTGCTGTTCGTGTGGTGATGTTCGCTGCACACAGCGGAGTTCTGCAGATCAAATGTCATCTTTTTTGTGTTTGCCATCTCAGAAGGATTTTTACTTGGGCCTACAGGAAGGCTGGGGAGGGACTGCTGAGAAGAGCTTGTGATGATAGGATGAGGGGCAATGGTGTGAAACTGGAGCAGGGCAGATTTAGGCTGGTCATCAGGAGGAAGTTCTGCACAGTGAGGGTGGTGAGACGCTGGAACAGGTTGCCCAGGGATCATAGAATCAATAAGGTTGGAAAAGACCTCAAAGATCATCAAGTCCAACCTGCCACCCAGGACTTCATGACTACTAAACTGTGGCACCAAGTGCCACATCCAATCCCCTCTTGAACACCTCCAGGGATGGTGACTCCACCACTTCCCTGGGCAGCACATTCTAACAGCTAACAATTCTCTCTCTGAAGAAGTTTCTCCTCACCTCCAGCCTAAACTTCCCCTTGTGCAGCTTGAGACTGTGTCCTCTTGTTCTGCTGCAAGGTCAGACTTTATGTGGCCCTGTGCAGCTTGATGTAGTTGGAGGTGTCCCAGCTGACTGCAGGGGTTTGGACAAGATGATCTTTAAGGGTCCCTTCCCACCCAACGCAAGCTGTGAATTCCACCTTCCCTCTAGTGGCTCTGCAGCAAGCAGGGTGCTGGGCACACATCATGTCATAGTAACTGTGGCATTCAAACAACTTGCTGAAAACCTGAAGTTCTGAAGAAGGAAGATGCTGGCTGATGTGTGTTGTGTGGTTTTGTTGCAGGCACAGGCTTATCTTGGAGTCTTCTACCTGAGGGGCCTGCAACCTAAGGAAGAGAGGTCTGAAGTACCTGCTGCTGGCGGCCAAAAGTGGTGTAAGTAAGCCCTTTGCAACTTCTGATTGTTCTCAGCTTGGGATCATTGCAGGTTACAGGTGCCAGGTTTCAGGGCTTCTTGGAAATGGGAGCTAGTGCCAGGACTGGAGAGCAAAATCTGATAGGGCAAAGTGGAGCCTTGGTGCATCTTGGAGAGGAAGGAAGCTTTGGAGTGCTGAGCCCACAGAACACGCAGGGAGGAACAGCCCTGTTGGCTTGGGGTGGTTCTTGCACCACCAGTGCTTGTATTCATCAAGCATAATTTGGCAGGTTTCCCTTTGTGGAGCATCCACACCCTCTTCAGATAACCTCTTTCACTGCTCAGTCATTTTAAGAACTTGGAATCACAGAGTTTAGGCTGGAAAAGACCTTTCAGACCATCAGTACCAACCCTTAACACAATACTACCGATGTCCCTCAGTGTCACGTCTCTGTGGCTTTGAAACCCCTTCAGGTATGGTGATTCCACCACTGCCCAGGGCAGCCTGTTCCAGGGCTTGACAGCCCTTTTGGGAAGAAATTTTTCCTAATGTCCAACCTAAACCTCCCCTGGTGTAATTTTGAGGCCATTTCCTCTGATCCTGTCACTTGTTACTTGGGAGAAGAGCACAATCCCCCACCTCACTCCAGCCTCCTTTCAGGGAGTTGTAGAGAGCAGGGAGGTCTCCCCTCAGCCTGCTTGTCTCTAGGCTGAACAACCCCAGTTCCCTCAACTGCTCCTCCCCAGCCCTGTTCTCCAGACCCTTCACCAGCTTTGTTGCCCTACTCTGGACAAGCATCAGCACCTCAATGTCCTTCTCAGAGTGAGAGGCCCAAAACTGGATTTAAGATGTGGGCTCACCATTGCTGAGTACAGGGGGACAATCCCTGCCATGGTCCTGCTTGCCACACGATTGCTGGTACAGGTCAGAATGCTGGTGGCTTTCTTGGCCACCTGGGCATACCCTGTCTCACCTTCAACCAGCTGTCAGCCAACTGCCCCCCTGGTCTTTTTCTACCAGGAGCTTTCCAGCCACTGCCCCAAGCCTTTAGCATTGCATGGGGTTGCTGTGACCCGAGTGCAACAGCCCATTGATCCAGCCTGTCCAGGTCCTTCTCCAGGCTGTGTGATCACAGCCATGCCAATTCCCAGAACCCAATCACCTCTCCCACCTCTGCTTCCCAGTGGATGCTGGCAGCAGAGCTACCACAGCCTGGGCTCTGGTGGCGGGCTCCTGCATAGGCTCTCTGGGATGAGGGAGCTAGGGTTGTTTAGCCTGGAGAAGAGGAGGCTCAGGGGAGACCTTATTGCTCTCTACAACTACCTGAAGGGAGGTAGTAGCCAGGTGGGAATTGGTCTCTTCTCCCAGGCATCCAGCAACAGAACAAGAGGACATAGTCTCAAGCTGTGCCAGGGGAAGTTTAGGCTTGAGGTAAGGAGAAAGTTCTTCCCAGAAAGAGTAATTGGCCATTGGAATGTGCTGCCCAGGGAGGTGGTGGAGTCACCATCACTGGAGGTGTTCAAAAAAGGCTTGGATGTGGCACTTGGAGCTATGGTTTAGTTGTCAGGAGGTGTTAGGTAATAGGTTGGACTTGATGATCTCTGAGGTCTTTTCCAACCTGGTTGATTCTGTGACTCCTGATGTTCTGCTGGGAAAAGGGCTCCATGAGTAGGTGATCTTTAAGGTCCCTTCCAACCCAAAGCATTCTGTGATTCTATGATCATCATTTAGTCTGGTTTACTTTGGGACTGAGGGGTGCCAAGAGAGATTAATCAGTGCTCAAAGCTAATCCCGCTTGGAGAAAGTATGTGTGATACCTTCATGGCGATCCCAGACTGATCAGGAGTTGGACTAGATGATCTTTAAGGTCTCTTCCAACCCAAATCATTCTATGATAATTGTTCAGTTGGCTTTACTTTGGGACTATGGGACCACAGAATCACAGAATGTTAGGGGTTGGAAGGGACCTCAAGAGATCATCTAGTCCGACCCCCTGCCAGAGCAGGATCACCTATACCAGATGCCAAGAGGAATTATTTGGTGTTCAAAGCTCAACCTGCTTGGAGAAGGTGTGTGTGATACCTTCCTGAAGATCTCAGACTGGCTGGGAGTTTCATAGATACATAGAATGGTTCAGGTAGGAAGGGACCTTGAAAATCATCCAGATCCAACCCCCTGCCACAGGCAGGGACACCTCGCACCAGCCCAGCTTGCTCAAGGCCTCATCCAACCTGGCCTTGAACACCTCCAGGGAGGAGGCATCCCCAACCTCCCTGGGCAACCTGTTCCAGTGTCTTCCCACCCTCACTGGAAAGAATTTCTTCCTCATCTGCAGTCTCAATCTCCCCTCCTCAAGCTCAGAGAGTAGATTTAGTTGGATTAGATGGTCTTTAAGGTCTCTTCCAACCTAACCCATTCTGTGTTCCTTTCCTATTACCCTGTTTAGTCCCTCATAAGAACCCTGGAGCTGGGTGAGGCAAAGCCGGCACTACTCATCTCCGGCTCCAAAAAGGCAAAACAGGCACAAAAAGTCCTGGGTTCAGTGCTTCTGTCTCGGGTTCTTCCTCTCTGCTGGAGCTGAGGAACTCTGACAAGTGTTCTTCCAAATACAAGGAAGCTTCAGAGAACTGCTTTTTACTTTGGTTACTACTTTTTATCCTCCTCCCTCGTTTTACCCATGCAGCCATGGAATCTAAAAGCCACAGGAAGGTGTTGTGGGGGAGCCAGGCCTGACCTTCTGCATCTCCAAGCGCGTCGCCGGCGCTCCTGCCGTGCTAATTTGGGGATCTGTTCTCCTCCTGTTCTTGTCTCTGAGGTGTTCAGCAGCCACGAGATGGCTACTGGAGTACTTCATACTTACTTAACCCTGTCTCTTGTCACATCTGAAGTGCCAATCCTTCAACATGTTTATCTCCTCTCTGAAGAAGTTTGTTGCTGTCAGAAAGGGAGGCTTGCAACATTTTGCAGAGCACCCACTCAGTGAAGTTCCTCGCTTCCCTCTACCAGCTACATCCCCAGGCAGCAACACTTGCAATATGTTCTTTCCTCATGGCTTCATTAAAACTTGCTACTTAACTTCCTTTCTTCTTTTCTGGTGCTTTGCCAAGCCTTGTTTAGATCGTGCTTCTGGCAGGCACCCACTGAGGCACGTTGCTGGCTTTTTTGCCGGAAAAGGTCTGTGTGACCACTAGCCCAGGAGGGCTTTACAATGTATTCAGAACCATCATCTTGCTTCCTTGCTCTCTGGGAGACCCTTTTCCTCCTATGGGATCTCAGATAAAGTGCACAGCCAACACATAAACATACCAGGAGTTTGGGTTGGCATGCCCAGCAGGGCGGGCACCAGGGGCAGGAAGGGGATTCTGCCCCTCTGTTGTGCTCTGCTGAGACTCCACCTGCAGTGGTGGGGCAGCTCTGGAGTCCTCAGCACAGACAGGGACCTGTTGGAGCAGGGCCAGAAGAGGCCACAGCAATGCTGGCAGGGCTGGAAGCCCTCTGCTGTGAGGTCAGGCTGAGAGAGTTGGGATTCTTCAGCCTGGAGAAGAGAAGGCTTCAGGGAGACCTTCTGGTGGCCTTTCAGTGCTTCAAGGGCTGATCAGAAAGCTGGGGACAGACTTTTGAGCAGGGCCTCTTGTGACAGGACAAGGGGTAATGGTTTGAACTGAAAGAGGGAAGATTCAGACTGGAGAGAAAGACGAAATGTTTGACACTGAGGGTGGTGAGACCCTGTCCCAGGTTGCCCAAAGAGGTAGGAGATGCCCCATCCCTGGAACCATTCCAGGGAATGGTTTGTGGCTCTGAGCAGCCTGCTCTAGTTGCAGATGTCCCTGCTGACTGCAGGAGTGTTGGACTGGATGACCTTTGAAAGTCCCTTCCCACCCAAACCATTCTGTGATTTGCACAGCTTGGTTTCCACTGCCTGAGATTTCTTCTGGAATATAATTAGGTGTGGCTGAGCAAGACAGTGGTGTCAAAGGCCTGATGACCATGATGGTGCTGCTGAGGTGACTCTTCCAACACTTGGCAGCAAGTATCTCTGTGGCATTTGTTATGTTTCCATGAGACTTCCGCATGACCTGAAGTAGGGCAGTCCACAGGGTGTGCTCAGTTTGGGTGTGAGCAGTATGTGGGTGCAGTCAAGGCTGCCCAAGTCCCCTTAGCCCTGAGACAATCCATCAGGATACTCTGCAGAGGCAGCAGTTCCTTTGTTCCTGTGACAATGCTCTGAATGTTGAAGGCAATCAGTGAATTTAACTAGGAAGGGATTTGATTGAAGCTGGAAGAGAGGAGATGTAAGATGAAGATCAGGAAGAAATTCTTTAGAGTGAGTGTGGGGAGACACTGGAGCAGGTTGCCCAGGGAGATTGTGCATGCCTCCTCCCTGGAGGTATTCAAGGCCAGGCTGGATGAGGCCTTCAGCAACCTGGGCTGGTGGGAGGTGTCCCTGTCCAAGGCAGGGGGTTGGAACTGGATGATCATTAAGATCTCTTCCAACCCAAACCATTCTATGAATTCTATGAAGGAGCAAGGTCCTTGGACCACTTATTCTGGAGAAGAGCAGCCCCAGTGGGGATCTTCTCAATGCTCAGCAAGAGATAAAGGGTGGGGGGCAAGGGCATGGGGACAGACTCTTTCTCAGTGGTGCCCAGTGACAGCACCACGGGCAGTGGGCACGAACTGCAACCCAGAAGGTTCCATCTGAAGAGGAGGAGAAAGTTGTTTGGTGTGAGGGTGCTGGAGGCCTGGAGCAGGCTGCCCAGAGAGGTTGTGGAATCTCCTTGTGTGGAGAGCTTCCAACCCCCCCCTGGCCATTGTGCTCCTGGGCAAGCTGCTGTGGGTGCCCTGCTGGAGCAGGGAGCTTGGACTGGATGATCTCCAGAGGCTTCTTCCAACCCCTACCACGCTGGGATTCTGAGATTCTGAGTTAGAGGCAGCTGGTAAGCAATTCTGCTTCACTGTATGCTCAGAGAAGAGACGAAATTCCTGCAGACGTGGTCTGAGGGACAGAGGAGTAAACTTGCAAGGAAGTGACCGAGGATAAATCAACCAACTTCAAAGGTGGTGTTACAGGCTCGCTGTTCTCCTTTCATGTTTTGTCATCACATCTCCCTGGTGTGAGGCTGATGGCTCTGCTTTCTCCCATGGCTAGGATGCCCAGAGCAGGTACCACGTGGGCGTTTGCTATGAGCAGGGCCTCGGCGTGCAGCAGAACCTGGCAGAGGCGATCAGACACTACCGGGAGTCAGCCGCGGCGGGGAACCCCAGCGCGCGGCAGAGGCTGCGCCTGCTGGAAGAGGAGGTGGAAGGTACCAGGGGTGGGGAAGGTAAAGAGTGTGGGGCTCTGTGGGGCTGTGGACCCCATAAAAGTGGGGCTTGGATTGTCGGAGGAAAAGTAGCACAGGGCCATGGCAAGAAGAAGCCCTCTTTACTGAAGGGAGCACTTTCCTTTCTCAGTTCTTTCTGCTTCTCACCAGTCAGGCTGAAGTGGAAGAACTGGTCCCATGCTATGGTGTGTTATTAAGAAGCAGGAGGTGAAGGGAAGGGATTCTCCCACTCTACTCTGGTGAGACCCCACCTGCAGTGCTGTGTTCAGCTCTGGAGCCCCCCAACACAAGAATGACATAAAACTGTTAAAGCAGGTCCAGAGGAGGCCATGAAGACGATCAGAGGGCTAGGGAACCTCCCCTATAGGGGCAGGCTGGGAGAGTTGGGGCTGTTCAGCCTGGAGAAGAGAAGGCTCCAGGAAGACTTTAGCCTTCCAGTACCTGAAGGGGGCTACAGGAGAGCTGGGGAGGGACTTTTGACAAGGTCTGTGGAGTGAAAGGACAAGAGGTGATGGCTTCAAACTGGAAGAAGCTCCATTTAGATGAGACATTAGGAAGAAATTCCTCTCTGTGAGGGTGGTGAAGCACTAGGACAGGTTGCCCAGAGAAGCGGTGAAGGCTCCAAACCTGGAAGTGTTCAATGTCAGGTTGAGCAAGGTGGCCTAGTAGGAGCTGTCCCTGTTTATGGGGGATTGGAACAAGATGATCTGTAAGATCCCTTCCAACCCCAGCCATTCTGTGACTCTGATCAGTACCTTGCTTTCCTGTCCTTTCAGACACACCACCAAAGCACACCTTCCCTTCTGGAATAAGAGCCTCTTCCTCTAGCCCCTCTTTCTGGGCTAGTGAGCCTATGCCTGCAGGTCTGCACACCAGCCAGCCAGCACAATCTGCCCTCACCCTGCCCCACTCCTGGAGTGCAGATGGACTCCACATGATGCTTGGTGCTGCAGGATGGAGCCGTGCCCTGGGAAACCGCACAGCACCACTGGAGCTGCAGCGCTTGGAGCCCCACCACTGCTGCTTCTAGAGCAACAGGTAAGGGACACGGGCAGGCAGGGCAGGCAGCTCTTCCTCTGTGGAGCTGGAAGCAGGAGAGCAGTGAGTGGAAGGAGGTTTTCTCTTAATGCAACAGGAACCATTTTTAAGTACTGGAGGGTTGAGAATGAGCCTTGTGATATCTCCTGTGGCTTGTAGTGGCAGGATGAGGGGCAATGGCTTCAAACTAGAGAAGAGCAGATGGAGATTAGATGTGAGGAACAAGTTCTGCAGCATAAGTCCCAGTCAGTGGGCAGGAGCTGCTGTATTAATAATAATTATGTGGCCCTAACTTAACTTTAGGGGACTGGAGCATCTCTCCTACCCAGACAGGCTGAGGGAGCTGGGGTTGTCCAGCCTGGAGAAAGAAGGCTACAGGGAGACCTTAGAACAGCTTTCTAGCACCTGAAGAGGGCTACAAGAAGGCTGCAGAGGGACTGTTTGTAAAGGCCTGCTGTGATAGGACAAAGGGCAATGGTTTGAAGTTAGAGCAAATTTAGACTGGGTGTTAGGAACGAGTTCTGCACCATCAGAGTGGTGAAACACTACAACAGGTGGCCCGGAGAGGTAGCTGAGACCCCATCCCTGGAGATACATCAAGTTGAGGCTCAACAAGGCTCTGAGCAACCTGATCTAGTGGAGGATGTCCCCACTGACTGCAGGGGGGTTGGACTGGATGAGCTTTGGAGGTCCCTTCCAACCCAAACCATTCTGCAATTCTGTGAAGATGACCTCTGAAAGGAGGGTCCCCATCACGTGCATGAGTCCTGCTACTTCCACAAGACAATCATAGGATTATGGAAGTGATTTGGTTGGAAGAGACCTTTAAGATCATTGAGTTTAACCTAAGACCACTGTGGGTCCTTGGATTTGCTGCACTGTTGGCAGTGTCCTTTGGTCCCCAGTTTCTATCCTGCCAGAGTGGTCAGGGATTGGCACAGGCTGCCCAGGGAGGTGGTGGAGTCCCCATGCCTGGAGGTGTTCAAGAAACCTGTGGCCATGGCACTTGGGGCCATGGTTTGGTGGCCATGGTGGGGTTGGGTTGATGGTTGGACTGGATGATCTTAGAGGTCTTTTCCAACCAAAACAAGTCTATGATTCTGTGGGATTCCTTCAGCTCTGGCAGCAAGCTGCTCCCATGTATGCACCTCTTTGAGTCACAGCGAGCAGGGCTGGCTGCAGAATGTGTTGTGTACCCACTTGCTAAGCAGGCCAGCTCCTTTTCACTGCTGTGGGCAAGGGGTGCTCCCAGTGGGCAGTAACCTCTGGCAGGCAGCAAGCAGCTGCTAGGATAATTTCTTCCCCTGGAGCAGCTGGATCCGGAAAAAGCCATTTGTCCACACCAGTTTAAACTGGTTCAAGGGCATCTGTACAAACTCTCTGGCTTCCTGTAGCCACACTGCTCTTGGTGCTTTGTGTAGAATCAGCCTCTGGACAACAAAGGCAGTGGCCCCATCCTGAACTTGCTGTGGTCTCCATTCAGCAAGGGAGGAGCCCAACGCATCTGATTGTTCTTCTGGTCTAGTCTGGTCTCTCTTTCTGCCCAGACCAAGCTTTCTTAGTCCATTTCCTTTGTCAAGCAGGATACAATTAGCAGGAAATTCCTCGGGTGGATTTCCTATGCTGCGATAATCCACGAGGTGCCTACCCGGCCGTCAGCACAGGACGGGACTGGCGGGGGGAGGATAGGGAAGCAGTTTGAAGAGTCAGGAAACTGAACCAAGAGAGAGGAATTTGGCTCCTTTTTTAACCTGCTGCTTAGGATGTATTTTTGTGTAAAGCTTGCCCATTGACAGGCAGATCAAAGTAACTTGGCAGAGGAAGAGGTGAGATGGTGCAGTACGTTTGTCTTCCCTGCGTGCTCCTGAGATGCCGAGGGCTGCATCTCCTCCCAGCCACAACTCTGCCTCCTGCCTGCTTTGCACAGCTGCATCCCAGCCAGAGTTTGGCTGTTGACATTGTTGTGGTGCAGGAGACTCTTTTGTTTGTGAAAGAACAACAAGAAAAAACCCAGCAAGATATTTCTGTAGCAGCGCGGCTGGGGCAAACCCATCAGGCCTGCTTTATTACCAGAGATGGAGTCATCTGTAAAGCACTTTGGAGACTCCAGGTGCAACAGTGGATGGTTTGGATATTAAAGAGTCTTACCTGGGGAAATCTCACTCTGTTGCTTTTGTCATTTGCTCCCAGGAGCAGCAGAAAAAGGATAACTCTCATGTACTCTGTTTTAAATGAGCTGTGTGAGCAGCTCGCTGCTCTGGCTTGTGCGTGTGTGCACTAAAAGCAGGGCACTGGCACCTCGGGGGGTGTGGAAAAGGAACGCAGGTAGGACACTGCTGAGGTGCTCCAGGATCATGTCTGCTGGGTTGAGCAACTTAACAGTGAAGTGAAAGCCAAAAATCTCACCCAGAGACACCTGCTGCAACAGCCCTACCATGAGCAAATGCACAGATTCCTAGACTCACAGAGGGGCTTGGATTGGAAGGGACATTAAAGATCATCTAGTTCCAAGCCCCCCTTGCTATGGGCAGGGAGACCTCCCACTAGATCAGGTTGCTTGAGGCTTGTCTTTGGAGGAAGGCATGTTGTGAACTGTGATGTCTGGAGAAATCACAGACAATAGTTTCTAACTGGAGCAGGGGAGGGTTAGGTTGGACATCAGGAGGAAGTTGTGCTAAAATAATGGAACAGGTTGCCCAGGAATGTGGTTGAGGCCCCATCCCTAGAGACATTTAAGATCAGACCTGATGTGGCCCTGGGCAGCCTGCTCCAAATTGGAGGTGTCCCTGCTGGGTTGGACAGGATGACCTTTGAGGGTCCCTTCCAACCTGATGCAACCTGTGAGATCAGGGCAGTATTTTTAACATACGTGTGGTGAAGCAGAGCCAGCAGGGGTGGCCCTGAGCTGTCACGAGGGGAGGCTGGCAGGCTCCTCCTAGCAGCAAAGGAGACAGCTTACCCTCATGCCCAGGGCTTGACCCACCTCTTGCCTATACAGCCACTTTGCCAGCACACCCCAGATTTGCTCTGAGGGGGGTTGTATCATACTTGGAAGGCCCAAAGTGTGGTGCAGAAGAGTCCTGTTTGTGCACCACGGGCGAGCACCTGCCTGCCGTCCGCGCAGCACCGCATAAGCCTGCAGCTGCGCTCCAGCTGCTTCTGCCACCGTTCTCCTGCCACGCTCTGCAAACCCCCAGGGCTTGCAGCACCTGTGTGAGCTTCCTTTGTTACTGATACCTGGCCCCTGGTTTGCTAGCCAGGCTCTGCCTCGTGGCTCACGTACACACAGATCAAAGCAAAAGCCCTTCACGCGCGTGAAGCTTACCACTGAGTATTTCCAAGCGGCGTTTTCACGCTTCCCTTTTCCCAGGTTACCTTTGGCAGACTCCAGCCATCTGTTGTCTGCTTCTGGGCAAGGACTAGCTTCCAAAATCCGATGGCCTCAAAAGAGAGCTTGGAGAAAGAAAGTGTGGGCGTGCAGTGCAGCTGTAGGAGAGGTGCCAGTGCTGATTTTGGGGTGTTGCGCTCCGTGCCAAGCTGACTGTGGTAGAGCCACAGAAGCTGAAAGGATCGGGTGGGGACAAGAGGCAGATCTCCCCTTTCTGAGCTGCCGTTTCAGGCTTTCTGCAGCTCTACCATGACAGCAGCTTGGTCCAGAGATGGTGGTGGTAGGAAAAAAAGCCCAATTTTATTTAAATAAGAGCTGGGATCCTGGAGCCCAACCCTGCAGCACGTCGCAGAACTGCGGTATTTGATTGTCCATGGTGCACAGGCTGTGATCACAAGGGTAGAGCTGACTCTGGCATGCTTCTGGTTAATCTAATACCCACCCCCAGCCCCTCTATCAGCCTGGCCTGGGAGGAGAAGGCCCTCCTGGAGTGTGGTGGGAAGGTGGAGGAGGAGGAAAGAAAGGAGGGCAAGAAGAGGGTGGGTGAAAAGGAATTAAACAAGGTGAGATCAACCTTAAACAAGGTGAGATCAACCGTGGGGAGAGTTGCAGGGTGAGGCAAAGGAGGGAATGTGCCTGTTGTGATCAGCCTTAGGGAGGGAAGATACACTGACCCTGTTAAAGCACACATGTGCACCCCAACTGTGGAATGGAAGTCTTGATTCTTCTCTCCTTTGCACAGCCACCAAGCTGCCTATACAACAGGAGCGCTGTCCTCCGGCGCCAGGCTCTTCCCGTGCGCCGACAGCTGCCGCAGAAGCCCTGAGCCTGTTTCGCTGTGCACTTGGACCTTCTGGGACAAGATCATTTCAAAGAGGGTGCTCATTTCTGAGAGGAAAGTGCTGGCTAGTCTTGTCCCAGCAGCGTTGGAGTCGGCCCCAGCACCTTTGCCAAAAGTCTCAAAGGTCCTCGGTTTCTCCTGCCTTGCAGCTTCCTCGTCCTGAGGTGAGTGCGGAGAGTCAGGGCAGAAGACGTTGTCCTTGTAGCTGCTGGTTAGGGGCAAGGAGAGCCGAGCCACCCATGCTGGGTCAGCAGCTGTCAGCCTCTTGAGGGCCAGCTCTGGAGGGAGTGGGGAAAACAAAGAAACAAAGCAAAAAAACAATAAAGAGCTGTTGGTGAGACATGGAGTGGAGAAGACCACACGGCGTGGACGGGAAGAGATGAGGAAGAAACCAAAAAGGAAAAGAAATACTGAGAAATAAAGAGACTTCCCCCCAAAAAAAATCAACTGTGAGATTGTAAACAGGGCCAGAGACAAGCCACCAGCAGCACCATCCAAACCAGCAGCTTGAAATACCAAACTAGAAGCAGCTTCAAACTCCTGGGGGTTTGTCTTTTGGGTTTTGTTTTTGATCTAACCACCCCGAGGGTCACTTTGCTTTCTCATTTGGTGCAGTCTCAAGTGGCACTTCACTAAAGCGTTAGCACAGGCAGTGAAAGTGAGGGGTTAGGTCTGGCTGAAAGGGAGGCAACAATGGAAAGCTTTCAAGGTGGGGTCGGGGGGGGGGGGAGGGAAGTAGTGGGCAGAAAGAAGGTCACTGGTAGACTTCCACTCTAGGGAGGGAATTTGCTGCTGAGAAGGCATATTGAAACTGCAAAGAAGAGGGTTCTTGTGAATACAATAACAGCAGCAGTAGAATGAAACCCTGGATTATAAAATGCACAGCTGGGTGGCTGAAGACCAGTGAGGAAAATTTGAGCTATAAAGTAGTTGTTGATCAATCAGGAACAGATGAGGAGCCTGCTGTGGGTGTGGGCTGCAGGCTCATCACTGTGCCACTAATGTGATTCTGCCCCAAAATGAGCAAATGAAATCACACAGTTTGGTGGTCAGGCTGTTCCCTGTTGGCATGAAAGCATCCATGGGATTGTTGCAAGGGCTGGTGAGATGTGATTAGCACTATTGCACACAAATCTGATTGTCCATCAGTAGGAAAAGGGGATCTGAATCACAGAAGGGTAGGGGTTGGAAGGGACCTCTGGAGATCACCAAGTCCAACCTCCCAGCTAAAGCAGGATCACCTAGGGCAGGTTACACAGAAACACATCCAAGTAGACTTTGAATGTCTCCAGAGATGGAGACTCCAGCACTTCTCTGGGCAGCCTGTCTGAGGGCTCCACCACCCTCAAATTCAAGTTCCTTCCCTTGTTCAGATGGAACTTATGTTCCAGCTTGTGCCCATTACCCCTTGTCCTGTCACTGGGCAACACTGAAAGAAGCCTGGTCCTATCCTCCTGCCACCCACCCTTGAAGTATTAATCAGCATTGATGAGATCCCCCCTCTGGCTGCTCTTTTCCAGCCTAGAAAGACCTCATTCTCTCAATCTTTCCTCATCATAGAGGTGTTCCAGGCCCTTGATCATCTCTGTAGCCCTTTGTAAGGACAGAAGAAGAAAGAAAACTCTTGAGATAAAAGCAGGAGCAAGTCCAGGCTTACGTGAGGGGACCCGGAGGGTTGCTGAGCCTAAGGAAGCAAATCCTCACTGGGGACCTGACCACAACCTGCAATTATTTGTATGAGATAAGCACTGACAGAGGAAATGTTGCTGCTTAAAATAGTGCTGGCAAAAGAAGAGGTGATTACAACTGTCCAGGAATAAACAGCTACTGGAAATGAAAGGAAGGACCCCACAGCAGGCTGAGCCTGGAATAGCTTCCTCCTCAGACAGCAGGGAAGGAAACAGGGCTCTTGTTTGTCAAGGTAGAGCTTCCCAAACAAGAGCTTGCAGACAAAATATGCAGTTGGTAAACAAGGCTGCGTGATGTGGTGCACAGCCACTGCCTACAGCCCCCTGCCCACAGCCCCTTGAGGGTCAAGGTGACCACTGGGGTTGGGAGACACTGACTCAGAGCAGCAAAGCCACACCTGGTGTCTGTCGACAATACAAGTCCCAGTCAGAGGACAGGAGCTGCTGTCATCGTAATTATGTGGCCCTAACTTGAGCAGCTGGAGCGACTCTGCTGTGAGGACAGGCTGAGGGAGCTGGGGTTGTGCAGCCTGGAGAAAAGAGGGCTCCAGTACCTGCAGAGGACTACAAGAAGGCTGCAGAGGGACTGTTGCAAAGGCCTGCAGTGATAGGACAAGGGGCAATGGTTTGAAGTTAGAGCAGATTTAGACTGGATGTTTGGAACTAGTTCTGCACCATGAGGGTCAGGGAACACTGAAACAGGTTGCCAGAGAGATAGGTTGCCCCATCCCTGGAGATACTTAAGGTGAGGCTTGACAAAGCTCTGAGCAACCTGATCTAGTGGAGGATGTTCCTGCTGACTGCTGGGGGCTTGGACTGGATTAGCTTTGGAGGTCCCTTCCAACCCAAACCATTCTGTAATTCATAGAATCATAGAACTGTCAGGGTTGGAAGGGAGCTCAAGGATCATCCAGTTCCGACCCCCTGCCATGGGCAGGGACACCTCACACTGCAGCAGGTTGCTCACAGCCACATCCAGCCTGGCTGCAAAACCCTCCAGGGATGAGGCTTCCACCACCTCCCTGGGCAACCTGTGGCAGCCTCTCACCACCCTCATGGGGAACAACTTCTTCCTAACATCCAGTGTGAATCTCCCCATTTCTAGATTCTGTGAAAATGACCTCTGAAAGGAGGGTCCCCATCCCATGCATGTGTCCTGCTACTTCCTGAAGACAGCTATAGAATCATGGAATTGGTTTGATTGGAAGAGACCTTTAAGATCATTGAGTTTAACCTAAGAGCACTGTGGGCATTGAACCATGTCCTGAAGCCAATACCCTGCCAAACTCCGGGGCATGTGCCCCACAGTCACTGAATCAAGTCCCCTTCCCGGGCCAACTACATAACTGGTCCTTGTTCTCTGTCCTGGGAAAACAGCTCTGGGGGGGTGGGGTGGGATAGGGGTGAGGGCTGGGATTCAAACCTGGTAAGGAGAGGAGAGCAGATACATCACTGAGATCAGAGAGTTGGTTTGGTTGGAAAAGATCTCCAAGATCACTGAGCCCAACCGTCAACCCAACACCGTTAAACCA
Source organism: Picus viridis (assembly GCA_033816785.1). NCBI lineage: Eukaryota > Metazoa > Chordata > Aves > Piciformes > Picidae > Picus > Picus viridis. The sequence goes on from CM066593.1 coordinate 2,754,111, forward strand.
TGTCCCCAAGCGCAGGCAGGAAGCACTGGACGCACGACCACCCTGGTCAGGCAGCTGCTGCATGCAACAGCTCTCCCTGCCTGTACCACCTACAGCCTTAGCCCAGCGTCCTGCCAGTGTAACCCCTGACTGCACTGCTGCCAAGAGCAAGCCTGGACCACACAGGTGCACGACTGCAAGAGCAAAGCAAGAAGAGCACCCATATCACACCCTTAGCAACTCCACGCAGTGTGCTGCCCTGAGCCAACTCCACCTCCAGGGATGACAATTTGCTTTCAGCTGAAGTCTCCAAACCTTTTTTGTGCTGCTCAACTTCCAGAATTTATTCCTACAATCACAGTCAGCCTCAGTGCCTGCTCCCTTAGGGACCTCCCAAGGCTCCCCCATCTTTTTGGCTCTACAGCATCCATCGTTCTCCTCAGCCTGCAAGAAGCCACTGCCATTGCCTGGAGGTTTGGATGCTTTGGCTTTTCAGGAGGACACCACAGTAGCCTGGTTGCTGTGCAGAGAGCCAAGGCTGCTGGTCCTGGTCCTTCAATTTGATCATTTAATTTGATAACTCTTCACTGCCTCACTGTGATGGTGTTTGGGGGGGGGAGGGTTTGGAATCAATAAAGTTGTTTTACCTGCTGCTGCAGGCCCTGTTTTGCTGATGGGGAAAGGTATTAGCAGACAGCACTGAGCTGTGCACCCCTGCTGGGTGCTGCCAGCATGAACCCCAGGTCTGGCAGGGACAGAGGACTGGGGCAGTGCCTCCCCCACTGTGAACAGCACAAAGCCTGGGCCATCTGTGGGGATATTCCTGAGCACAAGCCATGCTTCCTTCCTCCTTCACTCAGGATGCAAGTCCACGTCTCTGTTTGTGTTTGGGAGGAGGAAGGAGGCCCGGCGGTGCCGTCTGGGCTCGCGGTGAAGGTTGCTTTGCGCCGGTGAAGCAGGGCAGCCTCTTTAGTCACAGCATCCCAGCACGGTGGGCTTGGAAGGGACCTCTGGAGCTCATCCAGTCCAAACCCCTGCTAAAGCAGGGCACCCACGGCAGTTTGCCCAGGAGCACAGTGGCCGGGGGGGTTGGAAGCTCTTTAGAGGAGACTCCACAACCTCTCTGGGCAGCCTGTTCCAGGCTTCCAGCACTTACCAAAGAGTTTTCTCCTCCCATTTAGACGGAACCTCCTGGCTTCCAGTTTGTGTCCATTGCCCCTTGTCCTGTCCCTGGGCACCACTGACAAGAGTCTGGCCCCAGCCTCTTGCCCCCCACCCTTTATCTCTTGCTGAGCATTGCTCAAATCCCCTCTGGGGCCAGTCTTCTCCAGGCTCAACAGCAAAGACTCTCAGCCTTTGCTCTTCATAGGGCCCCTCAGCATCCTTGGAGCCTCCACTGGACTCTTTCCAGCAGTTCCCTGCTTATAGCTCTACTGCACAGGCAGAAAACCACACTGGGACAGCCTCAGCATCCAGTGAACCAGGGGACACTCTGAAATTCCAGTCACATGGTAAAAAGGGTTAGGAAAAAGGAAGAGGTTTAGGAAGGGGCTTAGGAAACCAAATCAAAGCAGCAGAGATGACACTCCATGGTTCTCCGCAGCAGAGACTGGTTTGTGGAACCTGTCTGGGCAGGTCTACCTATGTCAGTACACCACTGGGTTGGAGTGGACAACCTGTTCACTCCCTGCTCTTGCCTGCAGGATCTGTAAATCTGAGGAAGCTTGTGCCTTGTTTCTCCCAGCCCCTGCTTCACCTGCAGCTCTCCTTCTCCCTGCCTCTGCTTCACCTGCAGCTCTCCTTCTCCCTGCCTCTGCTTCACCAGCTCTCCCAGCCCTTCAACTACAGCTCTTTATCGTAGTCTTCTCCACTTGTGGCTCTCCTTTCTCCCAGCCTTTCCTTCCTCTGCAGCTCTCCTTTCTCCCAGCCCTTCAACTACAGCTCTTTATCACAGTCTTCTCTTCACTTGTGGCTCTCCTTTCTCCCAGCCTTTCCTTCCTCTGCAGCTCTCCTTTCTCCCAGACCTTTAACTATAGCTCTTTCTTCCAGCCTTCCCTTCATTTGTGGCTTTCTTTTCTCCCAGCCTCTCCTTCCTATGCAGCTCTGCTTTCTCCTAGCCCTTCAACTACAGCTTTCCTTTCTTCCAGCCTTTCCTTCCTCTGCAGCTCTCCTTTCTCCCAGCCTTTCCTTTGCCCTTACAGGAATAACAGGTCAGGAAGGCAACACAGAGAGGCAGCCTTGGTTCTCCCTCTAAGCAAGGGTGGAGAAAACACTCAGCTCTGGAAATCAACCAACCACAGCAGCAAACCTCAGCCAGCTCCTCTTGCTGTGGCAGAGCAGAGAGGCTCCACAGCAAAATTTCTGTGGCAGGACATGAGTCAGCCCAAGCCTTTCAAATTGAAATGCCAGGAGAAGAGATTTTGTAGAACAAATCAATAAAAGGAACATGTAGAAAATGTCAGGCCCAGATGGCATTCACCCTGCAGCGCCCCAGGAACTCAGATATGAAATTGCTTGGTTTATTAGCTACTGTTTGTTAACTACTGCTCCAAATGAACCTGGTGTCGGGAGGAAGCAAGTTGGAAATGGTGGCAAGAGCCTCTGAGGCCGTCAAGGGTTCATAGAAACCAGTGCATGTGAGACTCGGCAGCCAGCCATTGAGACAAGGGCTGACCTGGCACCTGCAAGGTAGGGAACTGTGTGTAGAAAACTCTGTTGGTGCCTCTGGAAAGAGGTGGATGAAGAACAAAGCAGAAGACCTCCTTAGAGCAGCACTGCAGATGTATCTTAAACACTGCTCACAGTTCTGGTCACCACATCTCCAAGGTATGCTAACATTAGTAATGGGTTGATCACAGGAGATGAGACCAGACTAGTGCAGCCTGGTGGGAAGTATGTAACATCTTGAAGGGCTTGGCAAGGACAGCTCTTCACCTTCCTCCCTCTGCATGGACCATGAAAACAGCCATGAGGCTGGCAGAAGTCAGCCTGCCAAACCAGTTAAACAAGAGCAGATACATCCATGGGAGTAAAGACCTGCCAAGGGTGATCAAACACATGGGGAGAACACCACCATGAAGCTCAGCAAGTCCCTTAGCTGTACACTGCCCAAAGCACAGGAGATGGTCCACAGATGCTCTCCCATGCATCTGCTACTCTCAGCCACCCTAGGAGATTAAGTGTCACCTGGCTTGCTGCAGCCCAACCAGATTTATCTCCTAAATGAGCTTAGTGTGTTATTTGAGGAGATTCCACTGCTGGAGCCCTCCACCAGCCCCAGCATGCTCCCAACAGTGAGGCCACCTTACCTGCCTGTGGCTCCAAGAGGGTCTCCAGCTCCTCTCCCACCAGCTGCTGCACAGAGAGCTCAAAGCCGCTCTCGGAGTCGCGATCCTCCGCCTCGCTCTCGCCGTGCCCGCTGTCCTTGGTGCTCATGCAGTCAGCATCCAGCCCCGCAGCCCTGCCAGGGGGTGAGGCACTGCAGTCAATACCACCCTCAGCACAACCCTGCCCCATCCATTCCGCGGAGTGTGGTGCTTGTTACCCCCCAAAATGACACAGAGATGGGATGTGGCCGTCCTCTCAGAGTCCCAGCCTGGAGGGGTTGGAAGGGACCTCTGGAGATCATCCAGTCCAAGCCCCCTGCTAAAGCAGAGCACCCACAGCAGCTTGCCCAGGAACACAATGGCCAAGGGAGGTTGGAAGCTCTCCAGACAAGGAGACTCCACAACCTCTCTGGGCAGCCTGCTCAACCTCTTTCCAGCACCCTCACAGCAAACAAGTTTCTCCTCCTCTTCAGATGGAACCTCCTGACTTCCAGTTTGTGACCCTTGCCCCTTGTCCTGTCCTTGGGCACCACTGACAAGAGTCTGGCCCCAGTCTCTTGCCCCCCACCCTTTTTCTCTTGCTGAGCATTGCTCAGATTCCCTCTGGGGCTGCTCTTTTCCAGACCCATCAGCCCCAGGGCTCTCAGCCTTTCCTCTTTCTGACCTCTCAGAATCTCTGTAGCCTCTGTTGGACTCTCTCCAGTAGTTCCCTGTCTCTCTTGAACTGGGGAGCCCAGAACTGGACCCAGTATCCAGATTTTACCTCCCTAGCACAGAGTAAAGGGAGAGGAGAACCTCCCTCAACCTGCTGGCCACACTCTTCTTCACACACCCTAGGGCATTTGTCCTCTCAGTGCATTGCTCACAGACCCAATGGCATCATCACTTCAGTCCCCACCAATTAATGAATAAAAGCAGTGGGATCAGAAGCAGATCCTGCAGGAGCAGACAAGGAGCATCACAGCCCATCCTTGTCCCAGATGTCCCTTCCTCTCCATCCTTAGAAGACAGAGCAGATGATGAGTGAGGAGGAGAAAGCTGTGCCTGACCATGGCCTGGGCAGCTGGGGACAGATGGGACATGGCAAGGCAGTGAAGCTCTGGCAGCCTTAGGAGTGTTCACCCAGAGCTGTCAGGAGCATCATTTACTGGGAATGCTGTATAGGTTGTCTCTGGGAATGTCTTAGGCATACAACTGGGATCTCAGACTTGGCAGAGTTGGATGATTGGGCTTGATGACCATAAAGGTCTTTTCCATCCCAAGTGAGTCCATGATTCTGTGATTTCAACCCTTACCATCCTTGCTGGTGACATCTCCCTTGTCCTCCTGGGGACAGGTTCCGCAAACTAGTGTCAGCTGAGCATCTCTGAGAAAGCACCCAGGGCCAGGAGAAAACTCACCCTTGTGCTGCTGCCTCCAAAGCTGGCACCCTCTGTGCCCATGAGTGCACTTTTCCATCACACTTGAACACTTTGGTGTTCTACCCAGGATGTAGAGATGGCTTGTGGCCATGGAGGAGCTCAGCTGAGTACAGAAGGAGCTGCCAAAGGTGCACCAGGAAGGAGGCAAAGAGCACCTCTAGGAGGGTGCTGGATACCAACATGAGGCCAGGGCCCGAGGAGCACAGGGAGGACTTCCTCCCCAGTCTCAGGTCATAAAAACCAGGGATGAGGGTTTGCCCTGAGTGTCTTCTGCCCTTAGGGACCCTCTTTGCAGCCAGTGGGGCTGAAGCAGAGACACAAGGACCGTGACATGGAGAAGGGAAGGGCCTTACCTGCTGCCATTCTTGGCCGTGTACTTGTTCCCCCTGTGGTTTGTCCTGGGCTGGAACTGGCCCTGGTGCAGCAGGGAGAGCAGCTGCGAGATTTGCTGCAAGGCAGGAAAAGCCTGTTGAGCCCCAGCAGTGGCCACTCAAGCTGCTTCCTGCCAGGATGTCCCCTGTGGACACCCCCTCCCCGGCCTTTTTTATAGAGTTTCCTCCTGCAGATGGTTCAGCATCCCCATGAAGGAGGGAAAACAAGTGGCTGGGCAGCCCACCTGGCCCCACACTGCTTCCCCTGCCTGCCAGTCCCTGCCCACACACTCCCCTGGGGTTGTTCCCTTCTCCCCGTGGCAGCCATCCTCTACCCCAGCTCCCAGGGTGGTCTGGTGGGTGTGGGGAGACCCCATCCGTGGGGGGAGACCCCGTCCGTGGGGGGTGGCCGTTCAGCCCGCCCAGCCCCTACTGCTGGGGCATTTCTACCCAGGGCTAGGAGAATCAGCCAAAGATCATCGAGGCTGCACATTGCCACCACCCCACATTATGCAAGACCTGGGCAAGGAAGGATTTGAGGGGGTCTGCACCTCCAGTAACATGCTGGGCAGCTCCTACCTGCACTGGTGGTGACTCCATGGCAAACTCCCCATTGGGGCTCTGTTCTGCCAGTGCCACCAGCGACAGCCGGACCAGGCTCCGGAGGATCTGCTGGTGGGGCTGGGGGTGCCCAGGTTCCCCAGCGCCCACAGGCTGGCTGGGTGGCAGTAGGAGCTCTCCCATGGGCCCCTGTGGTGGCTTCACCAAGCTCTTGGAGTGCAGTGGTGCATCTGGGGAGCTCACAGCTTCTTTGGCTGAATGTTTAGGTCTGTGGGGCTGGCAGGGCCGGCGCTGCAGGATGGGCAGGCTGAAGGTCTCCTGCTCCTCCTCTGAGTCTTTTGGGTCCTCTGATTTCTCAGGGTCCTGTAGAGAGTGGGGGTGAGGTGGAGGGGAGCTTGAGGTGGGCTTCCTGGTGCTGGGGCAGGTGTGCTGGGCAGATCCTCCTGGCAGGAACGGGGAGGCTCATCCTCCCGGGGCCGGCCCCGGAGCAGCGGGACGAGGTGGATGTCTGCCTTCTGGATCTGCCTGTGTGGCTTCTTGAGCTGCTGCTGCCTGCGGGCATCCTCAGCCTCCCTGCAGTTGTAGGCCATGCCATCCTTTTTCTCCTTCTTCCTCAAAGACAGGGTGAAAGCCAAAAGGAGAAGACACCCTCCCAGGAGAGCCACCAGGCAGATAATGACCAGCAGGGAGGAGCTCAGCCGGCTGGGATCCTGGGCCAAGATCTTGGAGAAGGACCCATGGCGCCGGAAGACCAAGCGGAGCCGGGCCAGGGTGTGCAGGGGCACGTCCCCAGCATCGCTCACCCGCACCACCAGCTCCCGCTCGCTGCCCGCCAGGCTGCTGCCATTGCTGGCATTGAGGAAGACCTGCCCCAAGAGAGGGTCCACGATGAAGAGGCCAACGTCATCCCCCACCACCACCTCATACCGGAGGGCCCCGTTGAGGCCAGAGTCCAGGTCCCTGGCCGCGATGGTGAAGAGGAGAGGAGTGCCAGCACACGACACCAGCGTGGCGTTGGGCACTGCTGCGGTCCCTTGGGTGCTGCCGTTCCCAGGGGCCACCCAGAAGCACCCAGTCTCTGCATGGACCAGGACAGAGAGCGTGGCCACCCCTCCCACCAGCGCCGGCGCGGTGACAACGGGCGCGTTGTCGTTCTGGTCCAGCACGGCCAGCCTCAGGGAGACGTTGGATGCCAGCTTGGGCTGACCACCATCCTCTGCAGTCACCAGGAACTCCAGGTTCCTCACCTGCTCGTAGTCAAAAGCTTGCAGTGCAAAAATGTCACCAGTGGCGGGGTCGATCGAGACCAGACCCGAAGCAGAGGGGTCCAAGATGCTATAGGTGATCTCACCGTTGAAACCCAGGTCAGGGTCGGTGGCACGGACAGTGAGCAGGAAGGCAGGAGCCTCGCTGTTCTCGGCCACAGCAGCCTCGTAGGAGACCCTCTCGAAGGAGGGGCGTTGTCGTTGACATCGCTGATGCCGATGGTGAGGTGTTTCAGCACAGCCAAGGGAAGCTCCCCCTGGTCCCGCGCCACCAGCGTCAGGTTGTACTCCGCGCACAGCTCCCTGTCCAGCACGGCGCTGGTCATCAGCACGTAGCTGTGGCTGGTGGTCCGCTTCAGCCTGAAGTGCTCGGCCCCCTGGCCGAGGGAGCAGTGCACTTGCCCGTTGCTGCCCGAGTCGGGGTCGCTGGCCGTCACCAGAGCCACGAAGCTATCTTTGGGGAGGGCCTCGGAGAGCACCGGCGCTCGGGCAGCCCAGGTGACACGGACGTCAGGAGGATTGTCGTTGACATCCAGGACCTGGACCAGGACCTTGCAGTGCGCTGGGATGGGGTTGGCGCCCAGGTCCCGGGCTTGCAGGTCCAGCTCGTATGCCTGGGTCTGCTCATAGTCCAGCGGGCCCGTCAGGACCACACTGCCCGTGCGGGCGTCGATGCCGAAGGTGCCCAGCACCTCCGGGGGCGCATGCCTGCTCAGGCTGTACTCAATCTCCCCGTTGGGGCCCTGGTCGGGGTCGGTGGCCGTGACCCTCACGAGGAGGGTCCCAGGCAGAGCGTCCTCCCGCACCTTGACCGTCAGAGAGCTCTCCGCGAAGACGGGGCTGTTGTCGTTGGAGTCGAGGACAATGACTTTAATTAAAGCGGTACCTGACCGGGGGGCTCCCCCTGATCGGTGGCCGTCAGCACCAGGTCGAAAGAGGAGTGCAGCTCCCGATCCACTTCTTTCACTACGACGAGCTCGGCGTGCCGCGTCCCGTCGGAGCCGGGGACGAGCTCCAGAGCGAAGTGCTGGCTGCGGGAGAGGGCATAGGAGCAGCGGGCGTTGGGGCCGGCGTCGGCGTCCAGGGCTCTGTCCAGCGGGATGCGCGTCCGCAGGGATGCGCTCTCCGAGATCTCCAGCTCCAGCTCGGGAGTGGGGAACCGCGGCGCGTTGTCGTTGATGTCCAGCACCTGAACCTCCACGTGAATCAGGGCCAGGTTTCGGGCGGCCAGCACGTCGAAGGAGACCCAGCAGGCTTCGCTGTGCCGGCACAGCTGCTCCCTGTCCACCCTGCCGGCCGTGCTGAGCGTCCCGTCCCCGCTCCCCACTCGCAGCGGGAACCTGCCGGGGGTCTCCATCAGCTGGAAGGCGTCCGCCGCGTCGCCGCTCTCGCCCCCTCGAAGTGCTCGGCCAGCGTCCCGATCAGCGTTCCCGGCGGCACTTCCTCGAACACCCGGTACTGCACCGTGAAGGTGGCCACCTCCTGCCCATCGGCGGAGAGGAAGAGGTACCACCAGAAAGCTGGCAGCTGGAGAGCGGAGCGGCCGAGCAGCAGCATGCTGCAGGTGAATCCCAGCGCCGCCGGCCTGCCCTGCTGCCGCCCCATGCCCACGCGGTCCTCACGGCGAGCACCGGTCCGCAGCATCCTCTGCCATCTCCCTGCCCCAAAGGCCACCGGTTGGAAAGGAGGAGAAACGCTGAGCTAGCCCAGCCGGTGTCCCCCAGCCTGCCATCACTGGGGGACAGCCAGGAGAAGTAGCTGCTCCCCAGGCTGACAAGCTCAGCCCGGCGCAGAGGGGACCACAACTGCCACCGCCGCCACCACCACCGCCGTGTGAGCGGCGTCCGGGCGGTGCGGGGCCGGGAGCTGGACCGGCCGTGCTTCCTATGGAAACCACACCTACAGGAAAAGGGAGGCCCGGGCTGCCACAATGCCTGGGCGTGGTAGAGGCTCGTGGGGGGGCTTCTCAGCTGGCAGAAGGGTGTGGTGATGCCCGGGGCACCCAACCCGGAGGCCATCGCCACTGCCTCTTGTCTCCTCAAAGGCGCAAGTCCTGCAGACAGCCCCGGAGCCATCTGCAAAGCCTCAGGGGTGCTGCGGGAAGATCCTCACAGAATTGTTTTGTTTGGAAGAGACCTTTCAGATAGAGTCCATCCATTAAGCCAGGTCACCACTCAATCCTGTCCCTCAGCGCCACAGATACCATCTGCAAGGGCCAGCAATGATGGACTGCTGTTGTCCTAACCCAAAGACTTCTTCTCCACACTGCTGGATTCCTGACTGACTCGGTTGAAAATCAAGGACCCAGGTGTGCCCAAGTCCTGCTTTAATCCCTGCTGCTTGCTCTGCCTTTTCCTGTCAGGCTTGAAGGCGATGCACCCAGGTCACCTTTCCCAACGTGGCTGTTGGTTACATCACTGCTTTGCTTGCAGCTGGGCACACCAAAATGAGCTGATGAGTCCCTGGGAGAGCTGCCACATCAGACAGGGGCAGAAGAGCACACAGGAAGAAAGGAGACTCTGGCTGACGCAAGCTGTGTCCTGTCAGGCCTCTCCCCACCCCTGTGTCCACCTGTCCTGGCTAGCTCCCCTCATCTTGGCACATGCTCTATCCTCCAGCTTGGCTCTGCTGTGATTTCCCCAGTGTCACTCCTCACCCAGCACTGACTGTGCACCCCAACCCCCACCTTTGGGCAGCCTGCATGGATGGTGGCCAAATGGGCATGCCCAGGTAGCACAGCCTGAAGCTGTGTCTTGTGTTCCTCCTGGCAGCTTTGTGCCAGCAGAGCCCTATTACCCCAGGCTGGGCAATACTGTGGGTATTCAGGTGAAGGTACTCAGTGCAGGGAAGCTCACTGCAGCAGTTTCCTTGGCTGTTATGGAGAGCAGAGACCCCTCGTGTTGTGGGTTGAGTTCCACCAGCCTCAGAATGGGGTTGAGCTTGTTCAGCCTGGAGAAGAGGAGGCTCCAAGGAGTCCTTCCAGTAATTCCAGCTGGGGAGGGACTTACCCTGTCACTCCATGCCTTTGTGAAGAGGGGAGATGGCTTCAGACGGGAAGAAGATCAATTTAGATCAGACCTCAGGAAGAATTTCCTCCCCGTGGCAGTGCTGAAGCACTGGAACAGGTTGCCCAGAGAAGCTGTGGAGGTGCTAAGCCTGGAAGTGATCAAAGGCAGGCTGGGTGGAGGCTTGGGCAAGGTGGGCTAGCAGGAGATGCCCCTGCCCATGGCAGCAGGGTAGAACTGGCTGATCTTTAAGACCCCTTCCAAGCTAAACCATTCTATAATTTTATGATCATCCTTATCCTGGTCCTCACACCTACCAGGCAGCCTCCAGCAGCCCTGCAGCTGCCAGTCATGTTCTGTGCCCACTTTGCCAGGCACCCTCACACCTCCATCCTATTCCCTTCCCTCACTGCTCCACTCACAGCTCTGACTTTCCCAGCTGATGGACCCCATGACCTGACTCCCTTCCCAGTTCCTGGCTCTCATCACTTTTCTCTTGTGGTGCATTTTAACACCACAATGACCAGCAGAAGAGAAACCACCCCAGTGCCAACCAGCTGCTTGTCCTCAGCTGGGTTAGTGCCACCTCTCAGCACACTGGGAAGAAGGAGCAGTGCAGCTCAGCTATGGTGGGGGTGGCAGGAGACCCAGATCTCCCTCCAGGTGACCTTTGGCAAGTCACTTCCCTGCTTTGTGCTCTCACTTCCCCCTCAGCTGAGCAAGGCCATGCCAGGGCTGTCCCGGGCGGATGCTCCCCAGCTCGCTGGCTGTCCGTGGATGGGGAAGTGGATGGCCCCCAGCCCATGCCCCGTGGCTGGGTGGGGAGGGTGGGAAGGCTGCTTCCTTCTGGAGGGGAAGTCTCATCCTTCCCCCTCCCACCTCTTACACCTTTCCTTTTCAGGGATGGTGAGGAACAGAACCACCTCGCTGAAATATCACCAAGCAAAGGAGATAAATACTGTCCTGAGACCGGGGGGACCTCCAAGAGCCTTGTGGGACAGAGCCTCCTCCTCATCACCTCCCAGCCCATCCGCAGAACCTCACCAAGAGCCCCACACTTAACTCACCACTCACGTGGCAGGAGATAGATTCCCCTGGCAGCAGCACCCATGTGTGCTGGAGCCCTCTTGGGTGGGAGGATGGAGGGAGGATGCTCCTTTAGGCTGCTGGTGCCCCAAACCATTCCATTTTCTCCCCAAAGGCAGGAGGCAGGGGAGATTTTGAGCAGCAGTTGTCTCAGCCCCCCCAGGGAAAGGCTCATGTGACAGTCCCAGCACTGGGAGAAGTCAGTCACCCGGATGAGGGCTGTAACCGCTTCCTGAGCACAGTCCCCACACCTCCACAGCCAGCTGGACACTGGTAACAGATCTGCCCAGGACAGCAGGATCTGGAGGTGCTGATGCATTAATTGTGATGCTTCAGGAATAAATCCCTAGAGACTGGACTGGTGACCTTGAGCCACCAGTTTGGGGAAAGGACAGCTGCAGGATGGTGCAAAAGCTGCAAACCACTCAGGTCCCAATCTCAGTGGAAGGTGGGCAAAGAAAAGAGGAAAGAAAATTGGGGCTGGGCTGAGACCTGCCTGAAGCACAGACAGTACAACAAGGTCTGGTGATGAGAACAGAACCCATCTCTTCCCAATTCCTGGGCACACAGAGGCAGGTTTCCAGCCTGCAGGTGCTTTGAAGCCTCCACAGAACATAAAATGACCACCTTAGGAGGTTGTCTGCAGCTACAAACCTTCATTTAAGCTCAGAAAGAGCATCGGCTCCATTCAGTTATTGCAGCAGCGTTCTCCAGCTTCTGTGTGATGCTCTCAGTGCCCAAAGGAGATGTGAATGCTGTTTACTGGTGGGAAGAGTCTGGCTGCTGTGAAGCTCAGCTGCTCTCCAGGCTCCAAGCACGGGCACAGGGACACCACAACCTCCCAGGGGTGCAGAGCTGTGCTGCAGGCATTGCACGCTCCCCCATCCATCACACAGCAGAGAGCAGCCCAACCACCTGATTTTGAGCTCCACTGCACTGCTGGAGGGCTCCTAATTTTCACTGTCATTTTGTGGTTGGCTTGGTGTTGGCTGGTGGACCACCACGAGCTGTGCTGCACATCACCAGGTAACAACAACAACAACAACAAAAAGGAAGATAAATGTATCTCAAATCTAATTAGGAAGAACAACCTCAAAAGGAGAAGAGATCAAAATGAGCATGGCTAAGGTGCACCAAGATTTGGCCTAACTAAGGGGCTCAGGGCTTACCATAGTGTGTAGACCACTCAGGGATGCAAGACTTCACCTCATCTCTGCCCTACAGCTACTCCATGGGGTGAAAAATGGTTGCTGAGGGTCAGGACACAGAAGCCATAGACAACAGGTCACACCTCGAGGTGGAACACCCCTCTTCCAGGCTCAGCTCCATGCCTCAGAGCATTACCCTCAACAGGAGGAGGGCTGCAAATCCTGATGGAGCAAGTGAAAGCCTGGATGCTTCTCACCAGCTGGTGCCTTACACCAGGGATCATTCTTGCCCCCCTCAGCTGTCCCAACTTTCAGCCCTTCAAAGACAGGCTTTGCTCCTCCAGAAGTCTCCTGCCCTTTTCAGCAGAATAAACGTTTCCTTAATCCCCCTCAGTGCCTTAGATGATTTAGGAGCCAGGTGCAGATGTGCAAGGTGGCCCAGGACCTGCCCTGTCCTCCACTGCCTGCAGGGAGCCTGCAGGGCTCCAGGAGGCTCTTGGGGAACCTTTCTCAGGAGGAAGGAAATTATTCACCTCTCACACCAGACAGCAAACACAAAGATCAGCAAGAGGTGCATGGATCTTCTCTCAGGAGGCTCTGGCTCTCCCTGTGCTGATCTCAACAGTAAAATCAGAAGGTGACACGAACTGAAAGTGACCTCCACCACCAGCTGGTCCAGCCTGCCGCCCCAGTCGAGTCCTTCTTGGGCTTGGTTGCTCTGTACCTGATCCTTCAAAGCAAAGACAGAGTCATAGAATCCCAGAATGGTTTGGGTGGGAAGGGACCTTCAAAGGTCATCCAGTCCAACCCCCTCTGCAGCCAGCAGGGACATCTGCAACTAGAGCAGGTTGCTCAGAGCCACAAACAGCCTCACCTGGAATGGTTCCAGCCATAGGACATCTCCCACCTCTCTGGACAACCTGGGACAGGGTCTCACCACCTTCAGTGTCAAACATTTCTCCCTTCACTCTGAATCTCCCTCATTCAGTTCAAACCATCACCCCTTGTCCTGTCACAAGAGGCCCTGCTCAAAAGCCTGTCCCAGCTTTCTGATCAGCCCTTGAAGCACTGAAAGACCACCAGAAGGTCTTCCTGGGGCCTTCTCTTGTCCAGGCTGGAGAACCCCAACTCTCCCAGCCTGACCTCACAGCAGAGGGCTTCCAGTCCTGCCAGCATTGCTGTGGCCTCCTCTGGCCCTGCTCCAGCAGGTCCCTGTCTGTGCTGAGAACTCCAGAGCTGGTCCCAGCACTGCACAGGGGGTCTCAGCAGAGCACAGCAGAAGGGCAGAATCCCCTTCCTGTCCCTGCTGCCCACATTGCTGGGAATCAGCCCAAGACAGGCTGGGGCTGGGCTGGCAGCGCTCAGTGCCAGCTCCTGTCCAGCTTTGCACCCCCAGCACCCCCAAGTCCTTCTCCACAGGGCTGCTCTCCAGCCCTGAACCCCCAGCCTGGACTGATGCTGGCGATTGCCCTGACCCAGGTGCAGGACGCTGCACACAGACTTCTCTGCATCTCTTTGGAGCCTTCTCCAGCAAAGTCTTCGGTGCTCCGGGGACCCCCAAACCAGGCTCACTCCTCTAAAGCCCAGCTTACCCCCGCTGCGCTGCTGGGGAGCTGCAGGAGGAGGAGGGTCCCCCCGCCGCCTGCAGTTGGCTGTCGGCGCCACCAGAGCTCACTGCTGCTCCGCGCTGGGCTCCGCGCCGGGCTCCGCGCCGCTCCCAGCCTCCCGCAGCGCCCTCCGCATGGCACCAGCCGAACTGCCAGCAGCCACCACACCTCCAGCGCCAGGCTGGCTGACCACCCTCACCCCAAGGGCAGTGGTCCTGGTCAGGCTGAGCTGGCTCCAGCCCTGCAGGGAGGCACTAGAAGATCACAGAATCATTTGGGGTGGAAAAGACCTTTAAGATCACGAAGTCCAACCCTTACCTGACTCTGGTGCTAAACCACATCCCTCAGCATCACATCTCTGCACTTTTGAAACACCTCCAGGGATGGGGATTCAACCACCTGCCTGGGCATCCTGTGCCAGGCTCTGATAACCCTTTCAGTCAGTGAGTTTCTTCTAGTGTCGAACCTAACCCTCCCCTGCAGCAACTTGAGGCCATTTCCTCTTAGCCTGCCACTCGTTCCTTGGGAGAAGAGACCAACCCCCACCTAGCTCCAGCCTTCTTTCAGGGAGTTATAGAGAGCCAGAAGGTCTCCTCTCCAGGCTGAACACTGTCAGTTCCCTCAGCTGCTCCTCCCCAGCCCTGTTCTCCGGACCCTTCACCAGCTTTGTTGCTCCTCTCCGGACAGGCTCCAGTACCTCAATTTCTTGGAGTGAGAGATACTGCAGGTCCCTCCATCCTACTGATGCTCCCCTCAGTTTTGCACCATTTTAGGCAGCACAGCAGCATCCTGAGCAGACCATCCTGCAGTTCCAGCTGAAAAAAACCCTGTGAAAATGCTCCCAGGAGCACACAGGAGGTTCTGGGAGTTTGTATAGGTGCTTCCTCCTGCAGCAGGTGAACACCCTAATTAGGAGACAGATAAAAGGACAGAGTCACTAATGAGGCTATAATCAAGCTAGTGAGAACAGGTGATGCAGCAGCTTCTAAACTTCTCCTAAGGCAGCATTGTGGCCTCCAGAAGAGCAGGGAAGGCTCTGCCAGCTCCAGGAGCAAACCTGTGCAGGGGCTGGGACAAGGGGGAGCCACTGTTGCTCTGCATTCATCAGCAGATTGTTGTTGTGGAGGGGGAGAAAGTACTAAGTGAACAAATGGGAGTGAGCTGAGAGTAGGAATAGAGAGCAATGGCAGTGATGGTGCTATGCCTGCAGAGCCTCTGCTGCTCCAGGACCTGAATGTGCCTCCTAAAGGCTTCTGCTACAAAGAGCAGAGAGCAGCAGAGCTGGCCAAACACAAAAGAGAAGGTACCTGTTAAGAAATGATGTTTGACTGTGTAGGAGGAAACAATGAGAAGCAGAACTGGCATACAACCCTTGGTGTCCTTCTGGAGGAGAAAGCTGGCAAAGGCTTGGCGCTTGCTCGTGTGCTGCTAGGAGCCTCAGAGTGATTTATTGTTTCTTTCCCAACGCTGTTTCAGAATGTTCTGCCTCATAGCTGTTTGCAAATTACACAAGTGGGAAAATCCTGGAGGACAGAACTTCAACACTCAACCTTGACTAGATAAACAGAAGAAATGGTTTATGTTGAGGGTGGTGAGATACTGTCCCAGGTTGCCCAGGGAGGTGGTAGAAGCCCCATGCCTGGAACCATTCCAGGTCGAGTTGGACCTGAGCAACCTGCTCTAGTTGCAGATGTCCCTCCTGACTGCAGAGGAGTTGGACTACATGACCTCTAAATGTCCCTCCCTCCAGCTGCTGCCCACGCTGCTGGGGATCAGCCCAGGACAGGCTGGCTCTGGGCTGGCAGCACTCAGTGCCAGCTCCTGTCCAGCTTTGCACCCCCACCACCCATAAGTCCTTCTCCACAGGGCTGCTCTTCAACCCTTCACCCCCAGCCTGAGCTGACACTGAGGATTGCCTTGCCCCAGGTGCAGGACCTTGCACTTGGCCTTGTTGAACTTCACACAGGGTGAGGGTGCCTCAGTCCCACTCTCTGTGTCATTAAACAGGTATTAAACAGCACTGGCCTCATTCTGGACCTCTGACTAGGGATGTGTACATCCAAACACCAGCCCTGTGCCAGACCTGCCAAGGGTGGTGGGACTCTGGGTGACTTTGAGTTGCAGTGACAGCCCTTCCCTCCTCTGAT
Source organism: Picus viridis (assembly GCA_033816785.1). Classification (NCBI taxonomy): domain Eukaryota; kingdom Metazoa; phylum Chordata; class Aves; order Piciformes; family Picidae; genus Picus; species Picus viridis. The sequence goes on from CM066593.1 coordinate 2,770,027, forward strand.
CAGGCACCAGCCCCTCCTGAAAACAAGGAAGGGAAAAATCAAACCGGAAAACAAAACCCCCACCCCAAAGAAAGTGATATAAATTATGTTTATTGTAAAGATTAAACTGCTCCAGCAAGTCCAACCAAGACTTCACTTGAAAGAAGCTGGAAATCAGTGAGAGGAAGAACATTGGAGGGTCTGCCCTGCCAGAAACCCCTCCAGCACGTGGAGGAACAGGTGAAAGATCCCATCTTGTGCCCACCAGGATTTGTGCCAGGAACACAGCTTGGGATGGACACAGAGCTGGCTTCTCTCTTCTGGGATGAGAAGCAGAGAGTCAGGAACCTTATTTTGTCTCCTCCTATTCAGAAGGATAAATCCTTGAAGGTGATCCCAGAAGCTGCACTCCCTCCCCAGGGACTGTCCTCCAAGCCCACATGCTGAAGACAGACTTCCATGTCCAGCTTCCATCAAGTAAGGAGAATCTGAGACCAGCTTCTTCTCCAAAGAGATGCCCAGCTCCTCTGGCAGAGGAGAGACACCCAGGACTGAGAGGTCACCATGGTCTGCCACCACCAGAAGCCTTAGAGAGCTCAGGATGACTTTTCACCCTCCTGGATGCTTCCTCGACAAGCTTCTGCCCGGTGTGACCAAGTCACGTCAACATCCATAGCCAACTCCACCATCACTCCCTCCTCAGGTGGGGACATGCCCTGCTGCTTCCAACACTGAAATGTCTCCCAGCAGAGCTTCCCTTGGCACAGGGAAGCAGGCAGCAATGGAGATAATAAAGATGACCACAATGAAGATGACTTCAGGTCTCTCCACCCCTGCCATTGAGTATAGAGATCTGGCAGGTTCTGGCCAGAGCTGCACATTTCTCCACCTGTGCCAATACCTTGAGATGTTCAAGCAGCTGCAAGAGGTGGTAGTAGATACACTCTTCTCACCTCTCCATGCCACCTCTTTTCTCACCTCTCCATGCCACCTCTCTTCTCTCTCTCACCTTAACTGGGTGACTAAGCACGTTGTCATCTGCTGCTGGCTCCATCACTGAAACACTAGCACCGGTTCAGCTGCTGCCTCCTTCTCCTCTGGCTGCTTGCCCCGATGGGCTGAGCCCATTGCTGGGGCTGGCAGGAGGCAGGACAGGGTTTCAGCTGTATAAAGAGCATAATGAAGACACCCTGTGTGTGGAAACATCTTCAATCTGGGAGGCAGCTCCAGGTGATGTAACTCCCAGCTCCTGCCAAGGGGCCAAGCATACACCCAGAGTTCCCCAGCTGGTGCAAGGACCAAGACAGCTCTCCTGGGCACTCCCAGATGGCGTGGGACAGATAAAACCAGGGCAAGAAAAACCAGAAGAGATGCAAACGCTGTCCTGCGTAGGCTGACCCAGCCCCAGAGCCTGGGCTGGAGACCCAGCTCTTGCTTGGAGGCAGTGGTGCCCCTGGGATGGACCTCTGGGGGCTGCTGCTGTTGGGTCACTGCAGTGAGACAACCCTTCTGTGTGAGCCTCTCTGGGAGGAGACACAATCCAGGGAGCCAAAAGCTCCACCTGTGGGAACTGGCAAGTCTCAAGCTAAGCTAACATCCCAGTCACTGTCTTTCCAGGGGGACAGGGTCCCTAGAGTCCTGCCCGGGTGGCCCGCAGCCCGGTCACAGGTACGTGACCTCGATGACGTTGGGCTCAGCACTCCTGCAGGGCAGGTGATGCTTGCAGGAGCACTGGCAGCTCATGCCAGGCACATCCCTGCTGCCCGGCTCCAGCTGGTAGGGCTGGGCAGGCAGCCTCCTCTGGGAGCCCAGCCTCCTCCAGTCCGTCAGCAGCACCCCGTGGTCCAGGTCCTGCGGCATGGGCTCCTGGTAGAGGGTGATCTGGATGGTGCGCAGCTGGGGGCCGTAGTGCACCAGGATGATGATGAAGATGGCCAAGAGGACGAAGATGACCACGATGACGGAGATCATGGGCAGGCCATCGGATTTCTTGGTCATGCTCCTGACAATGGAGATGGGAGTGAGGGCAGCTGCCTCCTGGGGCTCGGGCTGTCTCAGCTGGCTGCTGGGCATGGAGGTGTTCATGGCTGAGCAGGCTGACCTGGGACAGAGAAATGTGGAGTGGAGAGGGGTGACCGGCGAGCACAGGCCCTCTGATGTCTTTTATCTCCTGCCCTCGTGCCAGCAGTTGCTGCCTGCATGAAGAGCAGGACTATCCTGTAAGTTCTTCCCCCTCAGGCTTGTGAGGCAGGATACATTTCGGCAGGAGGAGCTGGAGCTGTAGGGCTGGTGCCCTGGACGTGATGCCCTGTGCCCCCTTGTCCTGACTACCTTCAGTGTGGGGGTCTTCCTCCCTGCTGCAGCCAGTAATTGGAATGGGGAGCCTTCCACCCTTCCCTCTTCACCCCCAGTGCCACAGTGCTACTCCAAAGCCCACGGGAACCTCCCTGCGAGACCCAACCCCACCCAAAAAGCACACCGTGAGGCAACCCTTGTGACAGCCACAAACCCCCATGGAAGCCAGCACGGGTGGGAGCAGCAGGGGGGAGAAGGCAGGGAGAGCCCCTCAGGGGTTACCTCGATGTCCCTGCTGTGGGGGAACCATCATCTCCGGAGGGGAGGCTGGGGAGCCCAGAGCAGGACCAGCAGACAAAGCCTCCGGGATGGCTCTGCAGGGTAGGTGCAGCCAGAGTCACCTCGGCGGCTGCCACGTCACAGCTCCCCCGGGACTCTCCGGGGCAGAGGAGGAAGCGGCTGCCCAGCCCAGGAACGGCAGAGGTGCTCCTTACCTAGTCGCTGCCACATCATCACCGCCGCCCCCTCCCTCGCTGTCACACACCCTCGCTGGGGGAAAAAACTCAAACCCTTCTCTGGCCCAAGCACAAGCAGCCTTTTGTTCGGGCAGACGGCATCTACCTCCCCTTGGCTGCATACGAACCACCCCTGGCCTCCCAGCTGCAGGAGCCCTCCTCCCCCTTCCACCAGCCCGGCCTTCAAATGGGATGTGGTTAAGCGCTGGGTGCGAGAAGCTGCCCTGCTGCACAGGAGGGCTTTGCACAGCCCAGCAAAGCGCCCACGAAACGCTCCAGGCTGGAAGGATCCTCACCCCAAGAGAGGATGCAGCCCCAAGGTTGATCTTCTCTGCTGGGAGCTCTGTGGGAGGACCATCCTGCTATGGGCAGCAGCAGTGTGAGTCCATGGTGAAGCTCTGGACCTTGGGACCCGCTTGGGGTCACAGGCAGGGGCCAGTGCCAGGTCAGTGCTCTCACATATCTCCCCTCATGCAGCAGATGCTGCCCTTGGGGCCAGCAACCTTCAGCCTCACACACAGGCAGCTACCATCCCCTGGCCCAGGGATGCTGTGTGGTCGGATCTGCTGCCACCCAGGCTGGACTGGGATGATCTCCGAGATCTATTCCAGCCTCAATAATGCCATGATTCTGAGACCCTGAGCACACCTCAGAGCAGAAAAGATGGATCCTCTGGGGTTTCAGCCATTGCAAAACACATCTCCCTATCTTTCCATCCCCAAACAGCACTGCTCTTACCTGGGGGCTCTCAGCAGACAACCTGGGTTGAATGTGTGGGCTCCTTCTTCCCTACACGTGGGGAGGACAGGGTGGGAAGTGCCTCTTCCCCCATCCAGCCGAGCATCCAGAAGAGATTTGGCTGCATGTTGGAGCTTCTGGGAATTTGCACTCATCTCAGGATTCAGTAAAACCTTAATCTATAGCATAATCTCTGAGCATCACATCTGTGCAAGGCAGAGCAAACGGGCGGGGGAGGCTGCTGGCAGAGGTTTTGACAAAGCAAAGGCTGCTGCAGGATGCCTGATAAAGCAAAGGATGCCTGGTGGATGCCTGGCCTGATGGTCTGCTCAGGGCTTTGTACAGCTTTGAAGAGATTCACTGAAAACCAAGGAGCTGCACAGTGCATGGGAGACCACTCCCTCCGTTCCTGCCAACATCTCCCAGCCATGGGAAGCAAGGCCCTTGCTGGCAGCAGCAGTACCCCTTGATGTGCTCGGTGCAGTGAAGGAGCAGCTCCGTTGCCCTCAGCCAAGGCTCTGTGGCTTTCTAGGGCGTGTGGGAGGGGGTTGGATGCAGCTCCCCAAGCCAGGAGACCCAAGCCTGGGGATCTGCATCCTGAACACCTGCATGGACTCTCTGAAATGGGTGGACAGAGGAGTCTTTCCCATGTGGGGACACTAAGACCCTTCTCCCCTGCAAAAACCTACCTGCTCACATCCAGCATGGGGCAGCTTCCTACCTCTGAAGTTCAAACTGTGCCAGGGGACAGACAGACAGGACACACTCACAGACAAGGTCACAGCCAACAAACCACGTGTGCTGAACCCCTTGGGCTGGGTGAGGAGCAGAACTGGCCCACTTGTTTTCCAGCTCTTCCCCTTGCCGAGGAGCTGGAGTTAGGCTAAGTCCAAGCCTGCCGTGTGCTGCATGTCCTGCAGGGAAGGAAGCTGCTGCTACCTGAAAGCCTGCATCCCTAAACCAGCACCCCCAAACCAGCATGTCCTGGTGCCCAGGCCTGCAGGAGCTGCACAGGAAGGCCCAGGGCACAGGGAAGCACTGGCTGCTGAGATACCCTGGCCCTGGGAGCAGTAAATATTTCCAGATCCCTCCAGAGATGTTCAGAACTCCCCTCTCAGATGGGAGGTAGAATAGAATTAACCAGGTTAGAAAAGACCTTCGAGATCATGAGTCCAACCTGTCACCCAGCACCTTCTAATCAACTCAACCATGGCACCCAGTGCCCCATCCAGACTCTTCTTAAACACTTCCAGTGACGGTGACTCGCCCAGGAAGGCACAGTGCATCCTGCAGCCCTCGTGGCTGATGAGGAGCGGGTTGGACCCGGGGGAGACCTCCTCCCCACAAACCACGCACCTCCCCGTGCCCCCCAGCACCACAAGAGAAGGTGCTGAGGCCCAGAGCAGGGCAGGCCCTGGCGCCGCTCTCCCTGGCTGCGAGAGCCGAGTCCCCCCACAGGCTGATGGCGAAGTTTCCTTTGCCGTCGGCAAGCGATGTCTCACATCCTCCCCGACCATAATGGGCTACAAAACACAGTTCCCCTGTGGATTCAGCCCGTTTCCTTCTATTCTTTAACAGGAAGCTCTGGGAGAGTCAGCCCAGGCAGGCAAATCGCTCCTCACCCTCCCGGGATGGACAGAGCCTTAGTAAGGCTGCAGAGCCACAAACCACCGAAGAGATGCTGGCTCCAACCCTCCATCCCCTCCTCTGGCTTCTCTGCTGCATGCTGCTCCGAGGTGAGAGGTCCGGCGTGCATGCTGGGGAGGGGATAACGTGCTGGGCAGGGGGATCTGGGGAGCCTGCCTTCATGGGGAGCACCAACGGGAGCCAGCCAGAGGGTTGAATGTGTGGCTGCTGCCATGGGAAAGCTCAGCCTTTAAATTCAGGGGTGGCAGGAGGCAGGTCGCCGGGGGGAAAAGGTGGCACTGCCAGGCTGGAAGGGTTTGCTTGACAGTGCTGGCATAAAAGGACTTCTTTCCTGGTTCACCCAAGGTGTTGTTTTCTGGTTCACCCAAGGTGTGTTTCTGCTGCTGAGGAGTTGTCCTGCAGCAGGTGACTTTTGCCAAGCCTCCAGGCAGGACATTTCAATGTGCAGAACGTTATTTTCCTCAGGGAGAATTTTCTTCCCTTGGGTGATTCTCAATTTATAGAATCACAGAATCCACCAGGTTGGAAAAGACCTCAGAGATCATCAAGTCTAACCTTCTACCTAGCACCTCCTGACAACTAAACCATGGCTCCAAGTGCCACATCCAAGCCTTTTATGAACACCCCCAGGGATGGTGACTCCACACCCTCCCTGGGCAGCACATTCCAATGGCCATTTGCTCTGTGAAGAACTTTCTCCTCACCTCCAGACTAAACTTCCCCTGGCACAGCTTGAGTCTGTGTCCTCTTGTTCTGGTGCTGGTTTCCTGGGAGAAGAGACCAACCCCCTCCTGGCTACAACCTCCCTGCTGTAGACAGCAATAAGGTCTGCCCTGAGCCTCCTCTTCTCCAGGCTAAACAACACCCCCAGCTCCCTCAGCCTCTCCTCACAGGACTGTGCTCCAGACCCCTCCCCAGCCTCATTACCCTTCTCTGGACACGTTCAAGAGCCTCAATGTCCTTCTTAAATTGAGAAGCCCAGAACTGGACACAGGACTCAAGGTGTGGCCTGACCAGTGCTGAATAGAGGGCACAATGACCTCCCTGCTCCTGCCATAAATACAAAGCCCATGTGCAAGACTCAAGCAGAGCACACCTCATCCCTGTGGGAAGAAGTCTGCTCCTTGGTGAGAGCCCTGCTTTAGCTGCCCTTCCCCACCTGAGTGGCAGGGTGTGGGATGGAGGAACCCTTTTGCTGCTCTCAAGGGGGATGGGTTGTCTACTCCTGCACCATCAGGCACCTCTTGTGCTGCTGACAGCTGCAGTAGCTGGGAGCTGAGACACAGAGGATTGCAGAATGCTGCTTCTAACAGACAAGCCCCTGAAACATGACATCTCTCCAAGCCAGAGCTCCAGCATCAGACCAGAGAGGCTGCCTGTGGGTTGCAGCCACCACAGCAGTAATAAAGGGGTCTTTACAAGGCAGGGAAGGCAGAAAGCAGCTCAGACAGTGGCTGTGTGGTTCTGAGAAGTGAGAACACACGGGTTGGAAAATTCCTCTCTGCATTAGAGGCCATACTGGTGGTTTCAGCAGAGGGGTGAGCTGTGCCTGGTAGCAAAGGGCTTTGAGGGCCTTTGCCCATAGTGTGGCTCTCCTCAGCACCTGCCCAGGATGCACTTTTCCCTCTTGAAATCAACTGTTGTGGTTTGCACAGGACAGGAATGGCACAGAAGTTCATCAGGCTCCTTCTCAGGCTCGGCTGCATCATGCCAAGATCCAGCCCCTGCCCAGTGTAGAGTCAGAGATCCACCTCCCAGGTGGAGCCAGCTGCTGCAGCTTCAAGCAGAGGAGAGGTCACCTGTGCTTTTGTGCTGTGCTTTTCTCCTGAGAGCATCACTTTGTCCTCTGCCATCTGCTTAACACCACGAGGCAGGGACTGCTCTCAATACCTGTGTGCCCAGCAGCTAGTGCCAGACCCCAGCAAGGCCAACACCAACAGATCACAGAATCAGTGAATCCTTTAGGCTGGAAATGATCACAGGCTCACAAAATGTTAGGGCTTGGAAGGGACCTCCGAAGCTCATCGAGCCCAACCCCCCTGCCAGAGCAGAGCCATCAAATCCAGCACAGGTGACACAGGAACACATCCAGATGGGTCTTGAAAGTCTCCACAGAAGGAGACGCCACAGCCTTTCTGGGCAGCCTGTTCCAGTGCTCTGTGAGCCTCACAGTGAAGAAGTTCCTCCTCATGTTGAGGTGGAACCTCCTGTGCTGGAGATTATATCCATTGCCCTTTGTCCTGAGGCAAAGGACCTTCAGTGTCATCACTGCTACTCTGCCAAGGCCACCACTAAGCCATATCCCAAAGCACCACAGCTTGTAACCCCCTCCAGGGGTGGTGCCTCCACCACCTCCCTGGGCAGCCTGTTCCAGTGCCTGACAACCCTCTCAGTGACTTCTTTTTCTTTCCTAACGTTCACCCTACACCTCCCCTGGTGCAGCTGGAGGCCACTGATGATGATAACAGCACTGCTGCTGCTGCTGCAGATGCAACTCTCCAGCTTCAGTCAGAACCACCAGCCCTCCCCCTGCCTCATCCCTTTGCATTGCCCCCCACTTCTGAAACTGCTTTAATTTGATTGGAATCACACAGCAGAATCCCTGAGGTGATGCAGGACTTGGGGAGAAGCTCCTGTGCGAGGCCCAAGCAGCAGGCTCAGGCAAGGGGCAGAGCTAGGGGCCAGTGGTGCCACCAGATCCCTGACACACACAGGCAGGTGAAGAAGGGAATTCAGGGCTCTTCAACGAGGCAGAAGAGCTTTAATGTCTCCCTGCACCTGAGGAGGTGGAGTTTATCTCAGAACTTGCTCTTGCTGGAAACTAACAGCTGCCTTCTCCCACCTGAGCCTTTCCTTGCTGCATCTTGGGTGCCTTCGTTCACTTATGAACGAATTTGCTATTCCTTTCTGTAAGCTCTCTCAGTTCTCTCTGGAGGGAGGTTCAAATGCTGTTCTTTTGCAGTTGCTGGAGTGGGAAGGGCTGGAACTTTTCCAATCTGTTTTTCCTCCCCCAGAAACACTTAACAGCAAATTTGTCCAAACAAACCCCTTCCCCTGGACCTTTTCCATTACAATGGGCAGGCATTTCCCAGACAAAAGATTTCCACTGAAAAAAATATCCTTCTGGGGGCCGATGAGAGCCCAGCAGGATTTTCCCACTGCTTACTCCATCCACCGCTTGCCTTATCTGCCCCACAGGCAGTGGATGGATGAGAAGATGAGGTGCAGTCACAGTAGATGAGTTGCAGTAGATGAGGTGCAGCTAGAGGACAGACATTGACCAAGCAGGAGACCTTCCAGAAGGCTTGTGGCCTTAAAGCAAGGCATCCACTGCATCCTAAAGCTGGTTCCTTGGTCAGAAAGGAGAGGGCAACACAACCTGACCTGGTGAAGAAGGAAGAGAAAGCAGGAGGTGGTTAGGAGAAATGTTTGCTCACACAACAAACTGCTCCCTTCCAGTAACAAGAAGCCCCACAGATGGCTCTGCAGAGCTGACTGAGGTGGCCAGACACTTCCCAGAATCTGTGTCCCATTTACAATAGGTGAGTCAGCAACAGGTGTACTTGGAGGGGAACCTTCCTGCTGGGAAAGCCAAGGCATGGGCTGAAGCTCCAGGCTGGGTTAAAAAAAGGAGGTCTGTGCCTTGTGGTGCCACTGGTTGTGGGCAAGATGAGGGGGCAAGCTGGCTCAACCTTTCACACCCTCATCCTGCACAACTGCAGCCTCTGCAAGGCCCTGAGGGCAGCACAGCTCTGGGCAGGCAGCTGCAGAGGTACAATTCAATAAGCTCCTCTCATAGATGAGCTAGAAATGAGCCTGGAGCCCCTCAAAATCTTGCAATCACACCGAAATTGGTGCAATTAGAAATGAGGCACAGCTGATGATGCGCTGGATGGGGGGACACAGGACCACTGGGCTTCATCACAGGCACATAATGCTTCTGTGCCTTGTTTTCCCCAGGGCTAATAAAATTACCTCTTCCATAAAGTGATTTGAAATCTGGGAATGAAGCCTGGGTGATGTCACCAGGGTCAGTAAAATGTGGACTCAGAGGGAACTTGTCAGGGCAAGGTGCTTTACCTGCTGCTTCTGTGAGACTCAGCACCTCAGGCAGCAGCTGCAAGGAGCCGCCTCAGCACCCATGTGCTGCAAGGGCTGCACCCAGGCAGGGACATCCTTCAGCTGCTCCTCTGGGGCTCCAGCCAGGAGAATGAAGGAAACAGCAGGAACTGTGAGAAATTCCCGTGCCACCAGTCCCTTACACACAAGGAATGGGAGCTGAACCAGCCCCAGCAGATCGCATTCCGGCATGGTGCTTCCCAAACACCACTCTGCCTGGTCACCACCAGCAACGCCCAAAGAAACCTGGGGGACCTTGGAACTCCTGGGAAGAATAACAAACTCGGGAATAAACTTGGAAATGGTAGCAAAGAGCCTCCATGAAGGTGGAAGAAGCAAGATGTGTCTGGTAGGCAGCTACTGCAGTGCTGCTGCAGGGGATGGTGAGGGGTGTGCTGTCACAGGGCTCTGTGGACACCAGGCCAGGGGGTCCTGTACAAGCAAACACAGCAGCTGGAGCACACAACAGCCTTTCATTTGAGTGGGCATGGAGTGAGCTCCTCCAAACCCCCAGAAACCCAGGGTCAAGCCCGAGGAAAAGGGCAGGACCCATGAAGACCAGGAGCAGAGAGTTCTAAAAGAAGCAGGTCACAGAGGAAACTGGAACCAGTCAGCAGCTGGGAGGGTGATGGCACAGCAGCCTGATGGAGCAACTGTTTACTTCCTAAACACAACAGACTTGCAGACTGGTTGGGGTTGGAAGGGACCTCTGGAGATCCCCCAGTCACACCCCTCTGCTAAAGCAGGGCACCCACAGCAGCTTGCCCAGGATCACAATGGCCAGGGGGGTTGGAAGCTCTCCAAAGAAGGAGATTCCACAACCTCTCTGGGCAGCCTGCTCCAAGCCTCACACCATCTCCTCTTCAGATGGAACCTCCTGGGTTGCAGTTTGTGCCCACTGCCCCTTGTCCTGTTTCTGGGCACCACTGACAAGAGTCTGGCCCCAGCCTCTTGCCCCCCACCCTTTATCTCTTGCTGAGCATTACTCAGATCCCCTCTGGGGCTGCTCTTCTCCAGGCTCAACAGCCCCAGGGGCTCTCAGCCTTTCCTCATAAGAGCCTCCTGCAGTGGTGCATCACATGGAGTGGTGAGGCATGGAGCAGGGTGGCACAGCCATCGAAAAGCAGACTTTAGTACAGGTGGTGATGCAGCAGAGCCTGCTCCATGCATGTGGCTTCCCATCATTGTTTGTCTCCCAGCTTGTTTTCTACCTTCAAGTGGTTTCTCATTGACTTCCTCTCGAGGTGTGCTTCCAGCAAAGCTCAGCAGAGAGGAGCAGCACCGAGCACGGTCCTCAGAGAGGATGCCCAGGCCTGGGTGTAACCTTTGAGGAGGGGCAGAGGAAGGCTACAATTAATGTTAATTGCTGATGAGATCCAGGGTAAATTCCTGGCTCTCTCAACTTTCCACAGCACTTTGGCCAAGTCATTACAATTCAGATCCACTTGGCAGTGAGTTGCCAACCCCTCCCCCCCCCCGCCCCATGCCACTTGGGAGTGAGACAATGAAACACCTCTGTGGAGCTGGGACCTGACTCAGGCTGTCAGTTAGCCAGCATAATGACATTTCTCCTCTCTCCTCCTCTGTTCTATGCAATCATAGGATGGTTTGGATTGGAAGGGACCTCAGAGATCCTCTTCCACCTTCCCTGCTCTGCTGTGAGACCCTCAAGGCAGAGGCACTTAATAAAAGAGGATCTAAGCTTTTGCAGAGCTCTCTGCTTTCTGGATGTTTTGCCATGTGGAAGGCCCATGCATGGGGTGGTGTTGCCCTCTGCTGCTTCAGCAGCTGCTGCCTTGCACCCAGGAAACAGCTGCACATGTGTGAGGCTATTTTTGTTCTGGGTCATTTGACCAAAGTGCCAAAATATGAATTGAGAAGTCTGAATTGTGGTGGCCAGGCAAAGCATTTGCAGCCTCCCAAGCTGAGGGTGACACAGAGGTTAGCACAGCAAGGCCAGTGGGTTCCACAGCTCCCTGCCATGCAATCTGCTGCCTGGAGACAGGTAGGACATCACCACATCTCCCTCCAAGGGAAGGAGAAGAGTCCAGCAAGTCCAAGGTTACACACCATCAGGGACTGATGGTCCCTCTCCATCATGAGTTCTGAGTGGGAAGGACCAGTCACAGTCTCTGTGCCTCCATACCAGAGGCCTTCCCTCGTGGCTCCATCTCTCTGTGAACACAACCTGGGCAGCACAAGCACTTCTTGAGCCTCACCTAAGCCCTGCTGAAGTGTTTCTGACAGCTGGTACAGGTCTCTGCCACAGCAGTGCTGCCTGACAGAGGTTCTTGCGTAAAATCAGGGCAGGGGGTAAATGTCAGTGCCTCTCCTTGGACACTGCTGGAGGAACTGCTCTTTAAATGATTTCCAAAAATACCTACAACTCACCTTTTTTGTTGGCTTGTTTCACAATGTTCCCTTTCTGTTGCTGAGGAGTGAGCAGGGAGAGCTGCTGGCTCCGGGGACAGCTCAGCTACCGTGAGAAAGCTCCATGGAAGGACCCTTCTGCTCTCAGCCTAACACCTCTAACCTCAGGGAAGAACTGCTGCAAAGAACAGAAATCCAAAGACTAATCAAAAAGTTAGCCAAAACCTCAGTTCCCCAGTTCAGGAGGGACAGGGATAGACTACAAAGTGTTCAGTGGAGACTATGAGGATGATAAAGGGATTGGAACATCTGCCTGATGAGGGAAGGCTGAGAGCCCTGGGGCTGTTAACCTGGGGAAGAGCAGCCTGAGAGGGGATCTTATTAATAGGCATCTGAAGGGTGGGGGGGGAAGAAGCAGGGGCCAGGCCCTTGTCAGCGATGTCCTTGGAGAGGACAAGGGGCAATGGATACAAACTGGACCAGAGCAAGCTCCCCCTCAACAGGGGGAGAAACTTCTTCATTTGTGTGTGTTCTGGAGGCCTGGAGCAGGCTGTGCACAGAGGTTGTGGAGTCTCCTTCTCTGGTGACTTTCAAGAGCCATGTGGATGCATTCCTGTGTGACGTGCCCTAGGTGACCCTGCTTTGGCAGGGGCCTTGGACTCCATACTCTCCAGAGGTGCCCTCCACCCCCTACCACTCTATGGTTCTGTGATTCCAGTGCTGAGGCAGAGCTGAATGCACCTGCAGCTCCTCTGCAGCCCCGTGGCTCAGATGGGCAATCAGGAGTTTCCCATTTCAGTGAGAGCAGAAAAGGCTCATTTCCCACCACAGCTCCCTTGGCAAGCTCCTGGTCTCGAGCAGCTCAATCTGGCCATAAAGGACTCACACCCAGCACGCAGCAGGTATCTTGGCAGCGCTCACGCTCCGCGGGGAGTCACTCCAGGGCTTTGATGTTTATTGCAGTTACAGCTGTGCTGGCTGCATCCTGCTGGTCATTGCTGGCTGTTTACACAGTCAGGGCCCTCGGTGGCAGCAGCGCTGGCAGGAAATGGTTCCCAGCACCGTTCATAGCAGGGTCCCCCGGGGATGCCTGCAGGGAGCCTCCCTGCAGGGAGCCTCCACGACAAGTGGCACTTTAGCGTTGCTACCCATCCTGCTGCCCAGCCCCACGCTGTGACTTGGGTCTCTTCCTGCTTCAATGCAACTGAGTCAGGATGCTGAACACCTTCACCTAAAGCAAACACCTCATAGAGCAGGGCTTTTGATTATTTGAGTTGGCAGGGAAGGCACAAGAAGCAGCAGCAATGGCCAGAAGTCAGAGCCAGACCTGCTCTGCTTTGAACTAAGCCGTGGCTGTGTTTAGAGAAACCAGGGCCACTGACTCCTGCTGAGAGGGGATCTCCATCCCTTGGCCTGCCCCCACCTCTCTGCAGCAAAGCTCAAACACAAGCAGACCAGGGTGAGCACCTTCTTGGCCAAGTGTGCACTGCAAGAAACCAGCTTATCCATCTTATGTACAGCAAGCCCAAGGTTTGGTTTTGCAAATGGAGAGCTCCATCTGAGCCATGGCTCTGCTGTGACCTTCAGAAAAGGGCTGCAAGGAAGTGTTGAGTGGAAAAGGACCAGCCAGCTGGGTATGAGCAACCATGTGCCCAGGTGGCCAAGAAAGCCACCAGCATCCTGGCCTGTGTCAGGAACAGTGGCCAAGGAGGACCAGGGCAGGGACTGTCCCCCTGTACTCAGCACTGGTGAGGCCACACCTCCACCACTGTGGCCAGTTTTGAAGGCCTCACTACAAGGAAGACATTGAGGTGCTAGAGGTGCTGACATGTGTCCAAAGAAGGGCAACAAAGCCAGTGAAGGGTCTGGAGAACAGGGCTGGTGAGGAGCAGCTGAGGGTACTGCAGCTGTTCAGCATGGGGGACCTTCTCACTCTCACAAGTCCTTGAAAGGAGGTTGGAGTGAGGTGGATGCTGGTCTCTTCTCCCTAGCAACAAGTGACAGGACAAGAGGAAAGGGCTTCAAGTTGTGTCAAGGGAGGTAGAGATTGGATGTCAAGAAAAATTTCTTCTCTGAAAGGGTTGTCAGGGAAAATTCCTTCTCTGAAAGGGCTGTCCAGCCCTGGAACAGGCTGCCCAGGCAAGTGGTGGAGTCACCATCCCTGGAGGGATTTAAGAGAAGTCTGGATGTGGTGCTGAGGGACACGGTTTAGCACCAGACTCCTTAGACTGTGCTTGAACTCAATGATCTTAAAAGCCTTTTCCAACTAAAATGATTCTGTGATGCCCTTCCTCTTGCCCTAGCACTGTGGGTGCAGGAGGTAGCCCCCAGGGGGTCCCCATCAGGGGTGGCAGAACAGAGCAATGTCCTCTCCCTTGGTCTCAGCTCCCTCCCATCCCTGCAGGCTCTGTTCAAGCTCTTAGATTTCTCCTCAGCTCCACCAAAAACGCTGGAATAAATGGGCAGCTCAGCACCTTTACCCCCCTTTTCCTTTAACAAAGACTAAGTGCAGACAATAGCTCTTTCTTCAGCTATTTCTTGATGCTCTCACGTGCCACCAGCACTCAAAAAAAACCGAAGAAAGCACCTGTGATCACTTCAAGGAGAAAATGTGTTCCAGGCAGCCTCTCCTCCCCACAGGAAAACAAGACAATGCTTTCTGCAAGGCAGGCTGGGAGAAAGAGGAGCTGCTTGAGCTTGGCACCTGCTGGAGGATATTGGCCCCCATGATGAGCTCAGCACATTATTATCCACACAATGTCTGGAGTGTCTGAAAGGGCAGAAATGGTGGTGTAAAACTGCTTGAGAAGCTCAGCCACACAGGAAACCTGGCAGACTCTGGGATCAGTGGAAACAGCCCAAGTCACCACAGGTCCTCCATGGAGTCGAGGAGGCAGTGCCCCCAGGTGACAGGGCTGTGAAGGACTTCCCCTTCCACAAGAGAGGCCTCTCCTCCTCCTTCAGAAGTGTAACCATGTGCCCAGAAGATCTTTTTCTCATCTTTTTTTCTCATTATATTGAAGGAGGTTCTCTTCCTCCTCTACTCTGCCCTAGTGAGGCCCCACCTGGAACATAGCATCCAGTTCTGGGCTCCCCAGGTCAAGAGGGGCAGGAATCTGCTGGAAAGAGTCCAAGGGAGGGCTACAAGGATGCTGAAGGGACTGGAGCACTGCCTGGTGAGGAGAGGCTGAGAGCCCTGGGGCTGGTTAGTCTGGAGAGAAGACTGAAAGGGGATCTGATCAATGTCTATCAATATCTGAGGGCTGAGTGTCAGGAGGGAAGGGACAGGGACAGCCTCTGCTCACTTGTGCCCTGGGATAGGACAAGGGGCAATGGATGGAAACTGCAGCACAGGAGGTTCCACCTCAACATGAGGAAGAACTTCTTTACTGTAAGGGTCACAGAGCACTGGAATAGGCTGCCCAGAGAGGTTGTGGAGTCTCCTTTTGTGGAGGCTTTCAAGACCCATCTGGCAGGGGGTTGGACTTGAAGATCATCAGAGGTGCCTTCCAACCCCTAACATCCTGTGAGCCTGTGATACTAATTGATCCCATGAGTGATGTTGCCTGTGTCTATAATCCTGTCTATGTTACTAGGCTGCTGGTCATCTAAGCTGCTTTTTGGAGAAGGATATCCCATGATTTTCCTACACAATCACTTCCTTTCCTCCCTGCAGTTAAAAGTCCTTTGTTTTCTGCTCCTGTTCCCAATGGATTTAGAAAACCAATTAGTCTTCTCCTTTCTCTGTAATTAAAGACCTGCTCTTATCTCCTCTTTAATGGACCAAACAAGACAGATTTTGCCAGCCTGCTGCCTGGGAAGCCAGAAGAGAAAAGCATGAAAAAAGATCTAGAAAGTGAGGGTCTGCTTTTCACAGCCAATTCCTCTCTGAAAGAGACCATGTTTTATGGTGTGCTCACCATGACTGACACTGCTTTAGTTCCTCTTTGGCTGGGATCATTGTCAGAAAGCCTCAGACACACACACACAAAACCCTCAAACAATTAGGGCTCCCATGCAGTTAGGTGAGAAAAATGAGATCAATTAGGAGCTCGCAACACCCAGCTGGTGCCAAGGGGTGGGCCCTGAGCCAAGCACTGCTAACCCACATCCACTGGATGCTGAATATCTCACTCCAGACACGGCCCGTCCTCAGGGCACTGATCTGACCTCTTTTCAGACACCTACAGCATTGGTACCCACCATCAAGTTCAGCATCTGTGTTGCCTCTACACCTCCTGGTAAGAAATGGGATGCTGCAGGCTGTGGTTCCTCTACAGATTCATAGATTCACAGACTGCATAGGGTTGGAAGGGACCCTCCAAGGGCATCTTGTCCAGTATTTTACCACCTTCACTGCAGTCAGCAGGGACACCTCCAACTATATCTGGCTGCACAGGGCCACAGTAAGGCTGATCTTGAATGTCTCTAGAAATGGGGCCTCAACCACTTCCCTGGGCAACCTGTTCCAGTGTCTCACCACTCTCATTGTGCAGAACTTCCTCCTGATGTCCAACCTAAATCTACCCTGCTCCAGTTTCAAGCCACTGCCCCTCATCCTATTCCCACAGGACCTTCTGAACAGTTCCTCCCCAGCCTGCCTGTAGGTCCCCTGCAGATATTGAAATGCAGCTCTACGCTCTCCCTGGAGCCTTTTCTTCTCCAGGCTGAACAGACACGAGTCTTTCAGCCTGTCCCTATAGCAGAGGTGCTCCAGCCCTCTTTGTGGCCTCCTCTGGACCTGCTCCAGGAAGCCTATGTCCCTCTGGTGTTTGGGGTCCCACAGCAAGAGTAAGGTAGAGATCTGAAACAGGGTTTTATAAGTGCCTGGTCCTCCCTTTGGTGAGAAAGAGAGGCTGTAGATGAGCTCTCTTGCAGGCTGCCTCATGAGGGATGTAAAGCAGCAGGCAGGATGAATCTTGAATCCAGGGCAGACAGGCTCTGGCTGCCCATGTGCACACAAGCACTGCTCTGCTCTGGCTGCAATTGGACCTCCCCTCCAGCCACCCCATGATGTGCAGCACCCTGCAGAGGCACAGCACCTCATCACAGACCACTGTTGTGATGGAGCTACATGGCATGACAAGGGGACAGCCAGCTGGAAGGGTTCAACCTTTGCTGATATTCCTCTTTGTTCAAACTTTTGCTGAGCCTTTAGCTCCCTGGGGACTCTGGGGAGGTGGAGCACCAGGGGGAGCAGAGCCAGCAGGTTTCTGCAGCTGTAATGTAGTTTCTTCCATTAATCTTAGCTACAGACAGCACCAGGACCACCAGCAACAACCACTGTAAAATACCAGCTAGGACCTGCCCTAGGTGACCCTGCTTCAGCAGGGGGTTGGAATAGATGATCTCCAGAGGTCCCTTCCAAACCATTCTATGAGTTGGCCCCCAAGGTGCAGCCCTCTTGTTGTGCCCAGACTGACACAGCCACAGGGCTTCAGCCAGCTTCCCAGGATGCCATGGGATGAGAGGTAGGAGGCAGGAAGGAGGACAGTCCCACCAGCTCCTTTACAAACCCCTTTACCAGCCTTTACAAACCCCATCCATCCATTCACTGAGGTCACAAGGGAGCAAAGATTTCAAATGCATGACTCAGAGTTCAGCCTCTTTAAGCAGCTCCAGAATACAGGTCACTTGGCCTCACTCCACCGAGACCTCACTGGAGGCAAACTGGGGAGGCAAACTGGGGAGGGAATGACCCCATGGATTTAGGAGACTTTCTCCCTTCAGCAGAGGAAGACAGCTCCCTGAAGGGTTCAGCTGCATGTGGGAAGGAGGGCATTCCTCCTGGCTGAATAAACTCCAGAAGTAACTCACTCAGAACCTGATCATTTTGCATTCAGTGTCCTCTGCTACTCCTTTGCTGTCCAAGCCATTGCTGCAGAAGATGAGGAAAGCCCAAACCACACAAGGAGCAAGAACAGCCCTTGCTTTAGTGCCAGTCACAGATTAGCTCCACTCATCCTCTCCTTCTTTCATTGCAGGTACTGCGAGCTCCACAGACCCCTCTGTCCCTGCTGTAACAGGTACCTCCTGGGCTCCTGCCTCCTTTCTGTGTCTGTTTGAATGTGATGCCCATGTGGGGACACAAGTGGACAGCCTACAAATTGGCAACCAGATTCAAAACTCCCATGGGCTGAAGTACCTTCTCCCAAGGCCTTGCATTGCCTGCCTCTTCTTGCCCCTTCTGTCATCACTCACCCCTTCCAGGGAGCATGGAGGGCACTGTGTCCCAGAGAATAGCCTTGCCTGGTTCCCTTTTTGCCTGGAAGAGAACAAGGTGGTGTTCCAGGAAGCCTAGTGAAGGCAGAGGGATCCTGCCCCACCCTTGCTCCCCATTCCATAGCAGTTAACATGTTCTCCTCCATGGGTCCTCAGAGACAAGGTCTCTTTGCCCACAGGACCTCAGAGCCACACCAGTGACAAAGCCTCTCCTTAGTGCCTCTTGTCCCCATCACCCTTTCTGCTCTACAGGGCTACAACAGCCCCTTTCCAGCCCTCCTTCAACCCTCCCCAAGAGGATCCCACCAACAAGGAGCACACATAGGAGATCTCACCTCCATGTCTCTCTGCTTGTGTTATAGGTCAGCCTCAAGCAGGAACACACAGTCCTGAAGTACAGAACCATACCTCAGGTAAGGCTCATCTGGAGACCTAAAAGTGCAGCTCCTGGGCATCCTGGCTTGTAACTGCTCTGTCCTTTGCTCCATCTGGGCCACCCAGCAATAAATGGGGCTGTGCAGTGGCAGGTAAAATGGGAAGAAGGAAGTTTTGTGGTATGTGGGCTTCTCCTCCAGCCAGCTCACCCTAGAGGGCTAGAAGCATAGAGGTGAGCAAGAACTGGGTACAAAAATCACTAAATCGAATAGGGAGAAGCAGGATCAGCAGGACACAAGCCAGGGAAAACCCTGGGATTTGCATCTCGTGTGCACACAGAGCTGGGAGTGCACCAGAGCCCAGGAGTGGGCACCCCACTCACTCTGCTCAGCAGCTCTTCAGGTGAGGACCACGGGTGTGCAGCATGTGCCAGCACAGCACCTCACACACCAGCCCTGGCCTTGGCTCCTGGTGACGAGACCAGTGAGACCTTCCCTGCACTACCCATCCCTAGAGACATTCAAGGTCAGGCTTGAGGGGGCCCTGAGCAACCTGATCTAGTTGGAGAGGTCCCTGCTATTTGCAGGAGGGGTGGACAAGATGACCCCTGAAGGTCCCTTCCAACACAATGCACTCTGTGATTCTATGACCCTTTCTAGCAGCCATGCTCTCCTCCAAGCTGTTTCTGAGCAGAGCTTGTGGTGAGGGGAGCTTTCTGAGGTGATGCTCTACACTTTCCCTACAGAGTCTTCAGTAAAATCAACACCACCAACCACCTTGAGTATCACCTCCACAGCTCCAGCTGCTGCAGCCAAACCCTTCCCTGCTGCTACAACACTGCTGACATCCCCTGCACGAGGTAAGCGTGGACAAATCCCACTTCAGCTCAGGCAGGGCCTGTTCGTGCATCCCTCCTTAGCCAAGCAAAACTGGGAGCAGCAGAAAGACTGGGCCAGCCCATGCCATGCCACATACTCAGTACTTTTGTGTCTTTGCTAAAAGAGCAGCTCATTCCAGCTCCCCATAAGCACAGGACTGGCCACAACCAGGACAGAGATGTGGCAGCAGCCCAACAAGACCCTGTCAGAAATGCCAGACCATGGTGGAACAGGCTGCCAGGGAGATCAGGGATGCCCCCTCCCTGGAGGTGTTCAAGGCCTTGAGCAACCTGGTGTCATGGGAGGTGCCCCTGCCCATGGCAGAGAGGTTGGAACTAGATGGTCTTTAAGGTCCCTTCCAACCCAAACCATTCTATGACTCAGTGCTTTACCAGGCAATGTTTTGTGGAGGAGCTACAAGCACCCCAGCCTCCCCAGCAGCCCTCTCCCAAGCTCACCTCTCATGCATGATGTCTAAACTGACAGCTCAGCTTGCCAGCTGGACATCTGGAGGTTTGTTTGGAGGGGGAAAGTCTCAGGCAAACAAAGTTTTTCACTCCATGGAAACCTAGCAGCTCTCCATAGGGGACCAATGGCATCCTGGCCTGCATCAGGAACAGTGTGGCCAGCAGGAGCAGGGAGGTTGTTCTGCCCCTGTACACTGCACTGGTTAGGCCACACCTTGAGTCCTGTGTCCAGTTCTGGGCCCCTCAGTTCAGGAAGGATGTTGACTTGCTAGAACGTGTCCAGAGAAGGGCAACAAAGCTGGGGAAGGGTTTGGAGCACAAGCCCTGTGAGGAGAGGCTGAGGGAGCTGGGGTTGCTTAGCCTGGAGAAGAGGAGGCTCAGGGGAGACCTTCTTGCTCTCTACAACTACCTGAAGGGAGGTTGTAGCCAGGTGGGGGCTGGTCTCTTCTCCCAGGCAAGCAGCACCAGAACAAGAAGACACAGTCTCAGGCTGCACCAGGGGAGATTTAGGCTCGAGGTGAGGAAGAAATTCATCACAGAGAGAGTGATTGCTCATTGGAATGGGCTGCCCAGGGAGGTGGTGGGGTCACCATCATTGGAGGTGTTCAGGAGGAGACTTGATAGGGTGCTTGGTTGCATGGTTCAGTTGATTAGGTGGTGTTGGGTGATAGGTTGGACACGATGATCTCGAAGGTCTCTTCCAACCCGGTTTATTCTATTCTATAGCACAGCTAGTGGCAGCTTCAAGAGTTAATTCTCCTTTCCCATGTTTTCCTTACCCAGATGAAAAGCCTAATGGAGGCAAAAGCACACCAGCTTCACCAACTCAAGGTACTTTTTCCTTTTATAGAGTCATAACCAGCTGAGATCATCCCATGGCAATTAGCTTGCTTGGTTCACAGGGTGCAGGTTATCTAAGCACTTGTCTTTACCTTGGGATTGAGCCATCAGCAACACCCCAACAAAAAAAAGCAGCCTGGAATCCTTACAAGCAGTGATAAAACACCAGATCAAATGCACTTCACATCGTCTGCCTGGGAGGAACTTGAACAGCAGATGAAAGCCTGATCTGTGCTCAGGAAAAGGCAGCCCTTCAAACACCCTTTTAGCAAAATATTGTCCTTTTGCTCCTGACACTTTGCTTAACCCAGCCTGTAAGGAAAAAAAAAACAAATGAGAGACCCCAGTCAGAGGGGTGGCTGAATCCCCAGCCCTGGAGGGATTGAAAAGCCAGGCAGATGTGGTGCTGGGGGACACGGCGTAGCGGTGGCTTGGTAGTGTGGGGTTAATGGTTGGACTCGACGAGCTCAAAGGTCTTTTGCAGCCTGAATGATTGATTTGCTGATTCTCTGCCTCTCCAAGTACCTCTCAGATCTTCCCTAACGCAAGCAAGGTTAGAAAGCCTCGGTCAGCTCTGCTGCACAGATGTCCAACCAGCAGGCCTGTGCCCAGCTAAGCCAAGAGCCCCTCGCACGAGCAGGCTGCTATTAATTATAAGCCCTTGAAGAGCTGAACAGCTCCATACATCTCTGACTGCAGAAATGTTGCTGATGCTTCCAAAAGCCAGCTCTCCTGTCGTGTGAGACCCAACATTTCCCAGGCACAGGTTATCCCTGCCAGGCTCAGCAAACCACAGCTCCTGCCCACCACCCTCCCGTGGCTGGAAGAACAGTTCCAGGATGGAACAAAGGGGTTCATGACTGGTGTGGGGGGAAATAAATGTACAGCAGTGATCCCTGCTTCTCAGGAATGTTCTGCTCCCAGTTTGATTTGCTATTTCATACTTCTCCCCTCCTCCTTTCATGTAATTTCCCTCTTTTTCTTCTGAGTATTGGCAAAACTGCATTCCAAAGCAGTGATGTTTCTGCAAGACAGGAACCCCAGTTTCAGTTCACTGCAGTGCCAGGAGCTGTTCCACACTCCTCCAGGCAGCCAGTACTTGTGGCCAGATGGGAATCATAGAACAGTTTGGGTTGGAAGGGACCTCCAAAGGTCATTCAGTCCAACCACCCTGCAGTCAGCAGGGACATTCTCCACTAGATCAGGTTGCCCAGAGCCTTGTCGAGCCTGAACTTGAATAGCTCCAGTGCTGGGGCCTCAATCACTTCCCTGGGCAACCTGTTGCAGTGTTCCACGCCCTCATATTGCAGAACTTGCTCCTAACATCCAATCTAAACCGGCTCTGCTCTCATTTCAAACCATTGTCCCCCCTCCTATCACTGCAGGCCATTGCAAACAGTCCCTCTGCCTCCTTCTTGTGGCCTCCTTCAGGTACTGGAAGGCTGCTCAAAGTCTCCCCAGAGCCTTCTCTTCTCCAGGCTGAACACCCTCAGCTCCCTCAGCCTGGCCCATAACAGAGGTGCTTCAGCCCCCTGAACATCTTCATGGTTCTCTCTGGACCTGCTCCATCAGGTCCGTGTCCTTCTTGTGTTGAGGGCTCCAGAGGTGGATGCAACATACCAGGTGAGGTCTACAGCAGGGGCAGGATCCCTTCTCTCCATCTGCTGGCCACACTTCTTTTGAACAGCAGAGAGAAAATCCTCCCTGACCTACAGAGGATGTCCTGAAGCTCTAAAGCATCATTTTTAGTGTCTGGACACAGCCTGTAGCTGTTCCATAAGGGCTTTTTTCCCCCTCTGCATAACTGAAACACAGGGGCTAGCTTCAAACTTGCCTGCGGAGGCACTGGCAGCAGCTGTCACAAGCCAAAGAGCTTCACACAAGCCAGCTCATCCCACTGAGAACTGGAATCCTTGCTCGACCAAACCTCTGTGCTACCACAGCTAGGCTACATATGGTGTACAAGTTAGCCCAACTCAAACCAGCTTAATTACTTCTAGGTAACCCAGGACAGCACAGCCACTAATTGCAGGCCCAAGAACATGCCAACCACTTGATCCAGAGCCATGGACCACTGGGTGGATAAGGAACTGGCTAGATGGTTGCACTCAATGGGTTGTGGTCAATGGCTCAATGTCCAAATGGAGACTAGTGACAAGTGAAGTTCCTCAGGGCTCTGTCCTGGGTCCAGTGCTGTTTAACATCTTTGTCAGGCACATGGACAGTGGGGTTGAGGCACCCTCAGCAAGTTTGCTGATGGCACCAAGCTGCGTGGTGCACTGAAGTCATTTGAAGGAAGGGATCCATCCAGAAGGATCTTGACAGGCTTGGGAATGGGGCCAGTGACAACTGCATGAGGTTCAACAAGTCAAAGTGCAAGGTCCTGCATCTGGGATGGGCCAATCCCAGGCACAAACCCAGGCTGGGTGCAGAGGAGGTTGAGAATAAGCCCTGAAGAAAAAGCCTTGGGGGTGTTGGTTGCTGAGAAGCTCCCCATGAGCCAGCAGTGCCCTCAGCAGCCCAGAAGGCAGCAAGAATGTGGCCAGCAGGGCAAGAGAGGAGATTCTGCCCCCTGACTATGCTCTGCTGAGACCCCTCCTCAAATACTGTATCCAGTTCTGGTGTCCCCAGCATAAGGAGGACAGAGACCTGCTGGAGTGAGTACAGATGAGGCCACAAAGTTGACCCAAGGACTGGAGCACCTCTGCTATGAAGACAGGGTGAGGGAGCTGGGGTTGTTCAGCCCGGAGAAGACTCCAGGGAGACCTTAGAGCTGTCTTCCAATACCTGAAGGGATCCTACAGGAAGGCTGCAGAGGGACTTTTCATGAGGGTGTCTAGAGACAGGACAAAGGGAATGGTTTGAAGCTGAAGGAGAGCAGAGTTAGACTGGAGCTGAGGGAGAAGTTCTTCAGTACAAAGGTGGTGATGCTGGAATAGGCTGCCCAGGGAGACTGTGGATGCCCCCACGCTGGAGGGCTTCAAAGCCAGGTTGGATGAGGCCTTGAGCAACCAAGTCTAGTCGAGAGGTGTCCCTGCCCATGGCAGGGAGTTTGGAGGAGATGATCTCTGAGGTTCCTTCTAACCTAACCTATTCTGTTTACCACAACTCCACTCCCCTCTCCAGCATGCCCATTAGTTCTTTTGGTTATTTGGTGGCACTCAAGGGCAGGACTCACCTTCTGTGTTTCTCTTTGCAGGTCAAGAGCTCAAGAGAAGTGAGAGTACTACAACATCAATAACTCAGGGTGCTTCCTCCTTTCTCTCACAGAGAGGTGACTGCTGATATTTTCCAGCCCTTCTCACAGCCAACAGCAAGGCCACCACACTGCTGTCTTCAAGGCAGCATGGTGAGTGGCCAAAAAGCACCTGAGGGCTGTTGGCCATCTCATTTAGCCCTTGAAAATCCCCAGAAGCAGAACTTTGGGGCAACCTGTAGAAGCTGGGAATAGTGATCGTGCATCACAGCAGGAAAGGTGCCACTATGGTAAAAGGAGGGAGATGAGACAAGCTGCCCCCTCAATCACTCTGCCAGATCACTCATTCACCTGCCACACTCAGCTCCCTCACTAGAGCCCCAGCACTAAACCCTGGGGGTGCTCTCAAGCTGTCCATTAAAAGGGCCACATCAAGGCAATCTGATCCCCACACAGTTCTTGGTCGCTTTGCTGGTTACTCAGGATCCAACACTATTCTCTTCGACAAAGTGCAAGTTATATCCTCCAGCACTGCTAGGAAAGCTCCTCCCAGCCTTGGAAGAAAGCCTTTCATATAAAGCTGCCTTTTCCCCCTCTTGTAGGCACCTCCATGCCAGCCACTCCAACACCACAGCCCTCTGGCTACTTGCCTGTGCCCACCCCAACAGACGACAAATCACCGCTGACGGTGGCAGCTGTAAGGTCCTGGGCAGCCTGGCCGAGGGGAGGGTGTGTTTTGCCAGGCCATGACTCAAAGATACTTCCCTGCAGTTGGATCCACACTTACCTCCTTCAGCATGCCTGGTCCTGGAGCATTCAGAGTGCAAGGCAAAAGCCTTGAGGAAAATACTTGTCATCAGCAGGCAATGAAGTACCCAACAAAGAGAATCACAGAACTGCTTAGGCTGGAAAAGACCTTTAAGATCATCCAGTCAAGCTGTTAACCCATCACTGCACCAGGGCCCTCAGCACCACATCTACCCAGCTCTTCAATCCCTCCAGGGATGGTGATGCAACCACTGCCCTGGGCAGCCCACTCCAGGGCTTGACAACCCTTTCAGGGAAGAAATCATTTCTCACATCCAACCTGAGCCACCCCTGGAACAACTTGAAGCCCTTTCCTCTAGCCCTGGCTGGCTTCTGCCCTTCTGGCACTGCCCCACCAGAAGTCCATTGAGGCTAAACCAGAAGAGGATAAAGCTCTAGTGACCATTTACCGCTCTGCCTGTTGTGTCCTGTGCTCATTTGAACAAAAATCTTGGATTCCTACCCAAGGTGAAAGCCTTTCTGCTACCTCAGAAGCCAAGGCCAGGCACATTGTACTATTAGTCACCATGAGGGTAGTGAGACACTGGCACAGGCTGCCCAGGGAGGTGGTGGAAGCCTCATCCCTGGAGGTTTTTGCAGCAGGCTGGATGTGGCTGTGAGCAACCTGATGTATTGAGAGGTGCAGGGGGGTTGGAACTGGATGATCCTTGAGGTCCCTATAAGAGTTCTTTCCTTCATCCCCAGGTGTCATCAGCTTCATAGTCATCCTGATAGTGGTTGTGATCATCCTGGTCAGCGTGGTCAGCCTGAGGTTCAAGTGTAACCGCTCAAAGGACTCAGAAGGTATTTGCCCGGGGTGCTCTGTCTTTACCCAATCAAAAAGCCATCAGTTTCCTCCTGGACTGGGTAACTCCTGAAAGCTTACATGGTGGGGAGGCTCTGAAGCCAAAATGGAGCACAGATTCATAGATTCATCACAGTATCACCAAGGTTGGAAGAGACCTCAAAGATCATCAAGTCCAACCTGTCACCACAGACCTCATGACTAAACCGTGGCACCGAGTGCCATGTCCAATCCCCTCTTGAACACCTCCAGGGATGGTGACTCCACCACCTCCCTGGGCAGCACATTCCAATGGTTAACGACTCTCTCTGGGAAGAACTTTCTCCTCACCTCCAGCCTAAACTTCCCCTGGCGCAGCTTGAGACTGTGTCCTCTTGTTCTGGTGCTGGTTGCTAGAGAGAAGAGACCACCTCCTCCTGGCTACAACCACCCTTCAGGTAGTTGTAGAGAGCAATGAGGTCACCCCTGAGCCTCCTCTTCTCTAAGCTAAATAACCCCAGCTCCCTCAGCCTCTCCTCATAGGCCTTGTGCTCAAGGCCTCTCCCCAGCCTCATTGTCCTTCTCTGGACACATTCAAGTGTCTCAATGTCCTTCTTAAACTGAGGGGCCCAGAACTGGACACAATACTCAAGGTGTGGCCTAACCAATGCAGAGTACAGGGGCACCATGAAATGGTTTGGGTTCAAAGGAACGTTAAAGATCACCCAGTTCCTATCTCCCTGCCACAGGCATGGACAGCTACTAGACCAGGTTGCTCAAGATCCCATCCAACCTGGCCCTGAGCACCTCCAAGGTTGGAACCTCCTGCCCCTATCACCCCAGTTGAAGGATTTTCTCTAATCAGCTCTCAGCCATTCCCTGTGGTGTCTCTGCTCCCACCTGGATTTCATTTATACCCCTGTACAATGTAATTCTGAACACAGCTGGCTCATTTTCTTGCTTGGCTCTGATGGTTTCTCACCTGTACCTCAACAAGTGCTTTTCTCCTTCCAGACAAGCAGAAGCCAGGGAGCATGATGGTATCAGAGAGGTAAGGCTGCTCACACTGTTCACAGCCTTCTGAAAAACCTACTTTCTTCCAGAACTAATGTTAGCAAGGAAAAGAGGCTGCTTTGGTTATTTCAGGTTGTAGGAAGGGCTTCAAGACATCCTTGAGACAGGTTTAAAAAGAGACCAACCAAAAAAAAAAAAAAATCAGCTTTGATAGAACCTCTTCCTGTGCCTGATGGAGTCAAAGGTAGAAGTGGTATAAAGGGCCCTCATGTCAAAGCTGCACCAGTACCTGTGAGGACTCCTCATCTTCCAAAAGCAGTTGGCTTATCTTTCTTTGCCTACATACAGAATTAAAGCCTAAATTTGGGTTCTGGATCTCAAAGCAGCCTCAGTGAGATGAGATCAGGTCCCCATAAATATATAGATCTTCCAGATGCCTGTTACCATTATCTAATAAGAGCAGAATAAGGGACCAGAGACCTTTGGAAGAGAAGCACCAAGTGGAGATTCACAGGCGGGAAGGGACCCTCAAAGGTCATCTTGATCAACCCCCCTGCAGCCAGCAGGGACACCCAACAAGATCAAGGTGCACAGGGCCACAGCAGGTCTGCTCTTGAATGTCTCCTGGGATGGGACCTGTCCCAGTGTCTGACCACCCCGTTGTGAAGAACAGCTCCTGATGTCCAACCTAAATCTCCTCCACTCTATTTTCAAACCATTGCTCCTCATCCTATCCCCACAGGCCCTTCTCAACAGTCCCTCCCCAGCCTGCTGTAGGTCCCCTTCAGGTATTGAAATGCTGCTCTAAGGTCTCTCTGGAGCCTTCTCCTCTCCAGGCTGAACAACCCCAGTTCTTTCAGCCTGTCTTCATAGGAGAGGTGCTCCAGGATGGTCCACCTGAACCCCATGGCCTATCACTGCTGCCAAAAAAGAGAGGCTACACATGGGGAAGCAGCAGCAAATAAGAACTGGAAGGGACCAAAACATGTTGCTCATACTTTTCCATGTGATGGTTTCCTACTAAAGTTACAAACCCTGCTTTGGAAAGAGGCAAGGGACACAAGGAGTAAGGTCTCTATTGTATTTATTGTAAAAATATCCAGGGCTTCCTTTGTGTGACAAAGAAGGGTGCAGAACACACACACAGTCAGGTTCCTTGTGTTCCAGTCCTAGTAGGGGCTGCAGGGCTTGAAGGTAATTCAGCCACTCAGAGTCAGATCCAAACTGCTCCTTGATTGTGCCTACAAGAGGCAAACCAGCACCACATCCCAGTTCATCTGAACGTGCTGCTTGGCTCCCTAGAGAGCTCCAAAGCCACATTGAGACAGGGAATGTGGGATGGGGCACTAAGGATGAGCCTGAATCAGGACAGCAGCTCAAAGGGCAGTGTGAGCCAAGCCTGGTCCCTTGTACTAGCCAGCCACAGCCTTGCCTGCTTGCCCCCAGCTGTGTGTGAAGAAAGGCCTCTCTTACATTTTGAGAGGAGTTAATATCACCTTCTCCTCTTGACAGCTGCTCAGCAGGCCCAAGCCAGAAGGATAACAGCATCACTCTGATCTCCATGAAGAACATCAACATGAACAACAGCATGAGCTACCCACCATCAGAAAAGGTTTGCCTCTAAAGCCTGCCTTTCTAGAGGGTCATCTGGGGCTTATTTTCTCTTGCTGGATAAGAACATGCCTCTCAGCTAGCTCTTTGCTCTCCTGTTCCTTCACAGAAGTAATAAAACTCAGCTGCCAGCCAGCTCCTAAAGGTACCAGTCTGGTTCCACTGAGCCTAATCAAAGTTTGGATGCCCATCTCAGGTTTAGCCAAGCCTCTTTCAGGGAGATGCAGAAAGCCATAAGGTCTCCCCTCAGCCTCATTTTCTCCAGGTTGAACACCAA
Source organism: Picus viridis (assembly GCA_033816785.1). Lineage (NCBI taxonomy): Eukaryota > Metazoa > Chordata > Aves > Piciformes > Picidae > Picus > Picus viridis. The sequence continues at coordinate 2,798,161 of CM066593.1, forward strand.
CAATTCCCTCAGATGCTCCTCACAGTGTCTAAGTTCTGGACCCTTCACCAGCTTCATTGCTCTTCTCTAGACCCTCTTCAGCCCCTCAATGTCCTTCTTGGAGTGAGTGGCCCCAAACTGAACCCAGTACTCAGCAGTGCTGAGTACAAGGGAATAAGGGAACAATCCCTGCCCTGGTCCTGCTGGCCACACCATTGCTGATCCGGGCCAGGATGCTGGTGGCCTTCCTGGGGACAGCCTGGCTCACGTTCAGACAGTTGTTGATGGACAGCCCAAAGTCTTTCTTGACTCAACAGCTTTCCAGCCACTCTGCTCGAAACCTGGAGCTTCATACAGGGTGACCAAAGTGCAGGACCTGGGACTTGGCCTTGGCCCATTGTTCCAGCCTGTCCAGGCCCCTCCCTGAAGAGGTAAACAAGCTTGACTTTGAGAAATCAAGGTCTCCCCCTCTCAGTCAAGGCTTACCCACTCCTGCTCCACAGGTGATGTTGGAGGACAGAATCACAGAATCACCAAGGTTGGAAGACACCTCAAAGATCATAAAGTCCAACCTGTCACCACAGACCTCATGACTAGACCATGGCACCAAGTGCCACGTCCAATCCCCTCTTAAACACCTTCAGGGATGGTGACTCCACCACCTCCCTGGGCAGCACATTCCAGTGGTGAATGACTCTCTCTGGGAAGAGCTTCCTCCTCACCTCCAGCCTAAACTTCCCCTGTTGCAGCTTGAGACTGTGTCCTCTTGTTCTGGTGCTGGTTGCTTGAGAGAAGAGACCCACCCCCTCCTGGCTACAACCTCCCTTCAGGTAGTTGTAGACAGCAAGAAGGTCTCCCCTGAGCCTCCTCTTCTCCAGGCTAAACAACCCCAGCTCCCTCAGCCTCTCTTCATAGGCCTTGTGCTCAAGGCCTCTCCCGAGCCTTGTTGCCCTTCTCTGGACAAGTTCAAGAGTCTCAATGTCCTTCTTAAACTGAGGGGCCCAGGACTGGACACAGTACTCAAGGTGTGGCCTAACCAGTGCTGAGTACAGGGGCATAATGACTTCCCTGCTCCTGCTGGCCACACTATTCTTGATGCAGGCCAGGATGCCACACTGCTGGCTCATGTTTAGGCAGCTGTCAGTCAGCACCCCCAGGTCCCTTTGTTTGGCAGACAGGACATTCCCATCAGGACTCTCAGGTCCATTCCACATGAGCACTTCACATCACTTCCCACCCTTCTGTGGCTGGGGTTGAGCTGGGGGGAACACAGTGCTCACCTCCTTTTGCCATCTCCAGCAGGCTGCTGACACACCACTACTTCTTTCTGCAGGTGCTATGAAGCCAAGGGGCCCAGAGCTTGAAGCTGACTTGTGACAACCAGCAGTGACCTTCTAGGTTCTTTGATGGTTTCTTTCCCTCAAGGGAAGAGCAGGGGTGGACTTTCTCTCTAAGTTATGATATCCTTTCTGGTCGATACATTTCCAGTAGCATCCCACATAGCTTCCCCACCTGGGGCCTAAGGGCCTTCTCCAGTTACAACTTGCCATGCTCAGTGGTTGGTATCTAACTGAAGTTGTGATAGGCCTTCAGACGCTCAGAAGCATGAAGGAACATCTACTTCACTACTAAACTGTTGCCTTGATGGCCTTCATGGTCCATGCAGCCAGTCATGGGGTCGTTAACTGAGTCAACCCCATGCATGGCCTGAAGCTGGAGGCCTAATGGGACAAATGGCCAAGTGCAAGGTCCAGTCCCAGCACAACTGCTCCAAGCCCCTTATCCTTGGTGTCCTCCTTGTCCCTGCAGCGATGGGGGATGATCCCAGCCACCTACCTCACAGGGTTGTTGTGAGGCTGTGCTGAGTGATGTCTGCAAAGCTTTTGGGGAGGCAGGGATTAAAGGTGCTGCTGAAATGCAAATTGCCCTCTGAAATCCCTGATCATTGATAGCTGGGCTTCAGGCAGGCAGGGTGCAGATTCTCACAGCTGCAACGTGCTCCATGAAGACTCATCTGGAGCATGAAGCACAAGGGCTGTGCATTGACAGGGCTTGATCTCAGTGCAGAATGGAGTGGCCACAAAGAAAATGCTGAGCTTCATGGTCTGAAGCCTGGTAGCCTGAGCTTGCTGGGAGAGCTTCCATCTTCTGCACCAGCACTTTCCCAGAGCTTCCAGAAATGAAGCTTCCACCACCACCACCTGCACCAAAAGCACCCAAGAGCTTCCAGAAGTACAACATTCCCTTCCAGGGGCCAGCCAGAGCACCCAGCTTACTGCAGCACCAAGAACCACCAGTGGCACCCCCAGCTCACCACCATAACCAGGACAATCCTCCCTGTTAGGCTCCACAGTGCCACAGCTCATGTTTGGAGGCCCTGTTCTCCAGACCCTTCCCCAGCTCTGGTTCTGTCCTTCTCTGGACTTGCTCCAGCCCCTCAATGCTCTTCTTGGAGTGAGGACCCAAAACTGAAGCCAGTATTCTAGGTGTGGCCTCAGCAGTGCCAAATACAGAGGGACAATCACTGCCTTGGTGCTGCTGGCCACCCTATTGCTGATCCCAAGCAGAATGCTGGTAGCCTTCTTGGTGACATGGGCACACACTGCCTCATGTTCAGCCAGATGTCAGCCAACACACCCAGGTCCTTTTCCACCAGGCACTTCCCCAGCCACTCTGCCCCAAGCCTGCAGCATTCGTGGGGCTGCTGTGCCTCAAATGATGAAACATGTCCAGAGAAGGACCACAAGGATGAGCAGAGGGCTGGAGATCCTCTCCTATGAGGACAGACTGAGGGAGCTGGGGTTGTTCAGTCTGGAGAAAAGAAGGCTCCCAGGAGACCTTCTTGTGGCCTTCCAGTACCTGAAGGGGGCTCCAAGAAAGCTGGGGAGGGACTTTTGAGGGTGTCAGGAAGTGACAGGACTGGGGGAATGGAGCAAAACTAGAAGTGGGGAGATTTAGACTGGATGTTAGGAAGAAGTTCTTCCCCATGAGGGCGGTGAGAAACTGGAACAGGTTGCCCAGGGAGGTGGTGGCAGCCTCACCCCTGGAGGTTTTGCAGCCAGGCTGGATGTGGCTGTGAGCAACCTGCTGCAGTGTGAGGTGTCCCTGCCCATGGCAGGGAGGTTGGAACTGGCTGCTCCTTGAGGTCCCTTCCAACCCTGACAGTTTTGTGATTCTACATGCAGGACACAGCACGTGGCTGTGCCAAACCTCATGCAGCTGACCTCAGCCAATCCATCTGATGATATTCTGCTGGAACAGAGCAACTGAGCCTGATTTAATTGCATTGGATGGAGCAGAGATGCCCACTGGAAGCCATGCTGCTGGAGGTCGCTGGGCTCTGCAGCTGCCAGCAAAGAGTTCAGCAAAATAAATGCAAGGCTGTCACAGGTCCTGCTGAGACCCACCACCTCTTCTGTCTTGAACAGATGCACCCACCAGGCTGAGAAGATGCTTCTCATCAATTGAGGTCTTATGGTCAAATTCCTGAGCAGTAAAAGGACAGTGTTCTACCAGCCTGGGGAATCTGCTCAAGCAGGAGGTCCCAGGTGATTCCCAGGGAGGGAGGGGAATCCAGACAGCTCCAGATCCCAGGGGTGTGTGACTGAGTGCATGGACCATAGAATCATTGAATTGATTTGGTTAGAAAAGGCCTTTTAAGATCATTGATCCAACTGTTAATTCAGCAGTGCCAAGTCTGCCACTAAACTACGGCCTTCAGCATCACATCTACGTGGCTCTTCAATCTCTCCAGGGATGGGGACTCCACCAGTTCCCTGGGCAGCCTGTTCCACAGCTCGACAACCCTTTTGGGGAAGAAATGGTTCCTCATGGCCAACCTAAACCAGTGCAACTTGAGGCCATTTCCTCTCACCTTGTCACTTGTTACCTGGGGCAAGAACCAACCCCCCTCTGGCTCCAACCTCCTTTCAGGGAGCTGAAGAGAGCCAGAAGGTCTCTTAGCCTCCTTTTCTCCAGACTCAACAACCCAGCCCTGTTCTCCAGACCCTTCACCCGCTTTGGTGCCGTTCTCTGGATCCTCTCCAGCACCTCAATGTCCTTCTTGCAGCGAGTGAGTGGCCCAAGCATTACAAGTAGGGTTTTAGGTCCAGGAAGACACCACAAAGGCAGTTTGTAAGCACTTGAGAGACATCTCTGTTGAGTGTCGAGCTTGAACTCATGTTCCCTCCTATAGAGGAGGAGGCAAATCTCCCCACACCTGAAGATTCTCCCATGAGATCTCACTGCTGCTTTAGTTTTCCTTCCTTTGACCTCCTTTTCCCCATAGCCTCTTGAGGCACCAGACAAATAACCTGAACCTGCTCCACCTCCAAAAGCAAAGTTCCAACTTGGATCTCGGTCAAAAGAACGACAATCAAAACTAGACAGCAGCACTGATGTGAGCCTCAGCTTCCAGTCCCCACTGCTCACATGAGAGCTTGTCTCCCTGCTGCTGCACTCCCACAGAGCACACTGATGGAAGATCCCATCTCCCTCACATCATGACTCCACTGCCAGGGCTCCTGAGCCCAGCCTGAGGTGTGGGGTGAGGGCAAACAAGCAGTGGCAGCAGAGCATGGATGCAGCCAGAAGGAGCCACAGGACAAGCCTTTGGGGGCTTCCTACCAAAGCTTGGGCAGAAGGCATAGGGTAGGTCTTCCTCCAGACCCCTTCCAGCCTCAACATGATGATTTCAAGACCATCTCCCATGGCTCTGTAAGCACAGCAGCGCTGCCAAGCAGTAGATTGAACACCAGAGCCACAGCCTGAAGTTACTGTCCCAGGCACAGCAACGACCACAGCACAGTTTGAATCGGGTAGGGGGTGAGCAACTCAGGCTAGGCCCACACCAGCCTGCACAAAAGCCCTGTGAGCAACCATTGCCACTCCCAGCCACACACCTGACAGTGCTCCCACCTGCAACCGCAGCTCCAGTACCAACCACCGGAGATCAGAGACCGATGAGCATGCCCACACCCACCAGAGCAGCACTGGGGGCATGGCCCGGGGCTCACGGCCGCAACCCGTCCCTCCGAGGGCGCCCCCCCGGGGCCCCCGGCCGTCACTCTCATCTCTCTGAGGGCACCTCCCGGGGCTCCCGGCCGCCACTCTCATCTCTCTGGCCACCTCCCGGGGCCCCCAGCCACCACTCTCATCTCTCTGAGGGCACCTCCCGGGGCTCCCGGCCGCCACTCTCATCTCTCTGAGGGCACCTCCCGGGGCTCCCGGCCGCCACTCTCATCTCTCTGAGGGCACCTCCCGGGGCTCCCGGCCGCCACTCTCATCTCTCTGAGGGCACCTCCCGGGGCTCCCGGCCGCCACTCTCATCTCTCTGAGGGCACTTCCCGGGGCTCCCGGCCGCCACTCTCATCTCTCTGAGGGCACCTCCCGGGGCTCCCGGCCGCCACTCTCATCTCTCTGAGGGCACCTCCCGGGGCTCCCGGCCGCCACTCTCATCTCTCTGGGCACCTCCCGGGGCTCCCGGCCGCCACTCTCATCTCTCTGAGGGCACCTCCCGGGGCTCCCGGCCGCCACTCTCATCTCTCTGAGGGCACCTCCCGGGGCTCCCGGCCGCCACTCTCATCTCTCTGAGGGCACCTCCCGGGGCTCCCGGCCGCCACTCTCATCTCTCTGGGCACCTCCCGGGGCTCCCGGCCGCCACTCTCATCTCTCTGGCCACCTCCCGGGGCCCCCAGCCACCACTCTCATCTCTCTGAGGGCACCTCCCGGGGCTCCCGGCCGCCACTCTCATCTCTCTGGCCACCTCCCGGGGCTCCCGGCCGCCACTCTCATCTCTCTGGGCACCTCCCGGGGCTCCCGGCCGCCACTCTCATCTCTCTGAGGGCACCTCCCGGGGCTCCCGGCCGCCACTCTCATCTCTCTGAGGGCACCTCCCGGGGCCCCCGGCCGTCACTCTCATCTCTCTGAGGGCACCTCCCGGGGCTCCCGGCCGCCACTCTCATCTCTCTGAGGGCACTTCCCGGGGCTCCCGGCCGCCACTCTCATCTCTCTGAGGGCACCTCCCGGGGCTCCCGGCCGCCACTCTCATCTCTCTGGCCACCTCCCGGGGCCCCCAGCCACCACTCTCATCTCTCTGAGGGCACCTCCCGGGGCTCCCGGCCGCCACTCTCATCTCTCTGAGGGCACCTCCCGGGGCTCCCGGCCGCCACTCTCATCTCTCTGAGGGCACCTCCCGGGGCTCCCGGCCGCCACTCTCATCTCTCTGAGGGCACTTCCCGGGGCTCCCGGCCGCCACTCTCATCTCTCTGGGCACCTCCCGGGGCTCCCGGCCGCCACTCTCATCTCTCTGGGCACCTCCCGGGGCTCCCGGCCGCCACTCTCATCTCTCTGGGCACCTCCCGGGGCTCCCGGCCGCCACTCTCATCTCTCTGAGGGCACCTCCCGGGGCTCCCGGCCGCCACTCTCATCTCTCTGAGGGCACCTCCCGGGGCTCCCGGCCGCCACTCTCATCTCTCTGGGCACCTCCCGGGGCTCCCGGCCGCCACTCTCATCTCTCTGAGGGCACCTCCCGGGGCTCCCGGCCGCCACTCTCATCTCTCTGAGGGCACCTCCCGGGGCTCCCGGCCGCCACTCTCATCTCTCTGAGGGCACCTCCCGGGGCTCCCGGCCGCCACTCTCATCTCTCTGAGGGCACCTCCCGGGGCTCCCGGCCGCCACTCTCATCTCTCTGAGGGCACCTCCCGGGGCTCCCGGCCGCCACTCTCATCTCTCTGGGCACCTCCCGGGGCTCCCGGCCGCCACTCTCATCTCTCTGGCCACCTCCCGGGGCCCCCAGCCACCACTCTCATCTCTCTGAGGGCACCTCCCGGGGCTCCCGGCCGCCACTCTCATCTCTCTGGGCACCTCCCGGGGCTCCCGGCCGCCACTCTCATCTCTCTGAGGGCACCTCCCGGGGCTCCCGGCCGCCACTCTCATCTCTCTGAGGGCACCTCCCGGGGCTCCCGGCCGCCACTCTCATCTCTCTGAGGGCACCTCCCGGGGCTCCCGGCCGCCACTCTCATCTCTCTGGGCACCTCCCGGGGCTCCCGGCCGCCACTCTCATCTCTCTGGCCACCTCCCGGGGCCCCCAGCCACCACTCTCATCTCTCTGAGGGCACCTCCCGGGGCTCCCGGCCGCCACTCTCATCTCTCTGGCCACCTCCCGGGGCTCCCGGCCGCCACTCTCATCTCTCTGGGCACCTCCCGGGGCTCCCGGCCGCCACTCTCATCTCTCTGAGGGCACCTCCCGGGGCTCCCGGCCGCCACTCTCATCTCTCTGAGGGCACCTCCCGGGGCCCCCGGCCGTCACTCTCATCTCTCTGAGGGCACCTCCCGGGGCTCCCGGCCGCCACTCTCATCTCTCTGGCCACCTCCCGGGGCTCCCGGCCGCCACTCTCATCTCTCTGAGGGCACCTCCCGGGGCTCCCGGCCGCCACTCTCATCTCTCTGAGGGCACCTCCCGGGGCTCCTGACCTCCACCGCGCCTCTGAGGGCACCTCTCACCACTCCTGGCCACTACTGCGCCTCTGAGGGCGCCTCCCGGGGCTCCTGGCCGCCACATTCCCCTCTGAGGGCACCTCCCAGGGCTCCCGGCCGCCACATTCCCCTCTGAGGGCACCTCCCAGGGCTCCCGGCCACCACTCTCATCTCTCTGAGGGCATCTCCGAGGCCTCCTGGGCACTGTCACAGTAGTGAGGGTAACCACGTTTTGGTTTTCCCAGCCGCAGGCTCTGTGTTCGTTAGACCACATTCCTTCAGTGAGTGCCTCCCGGGTAGTCCTCATCATCACAGCTCTGGTCATATCGCGGGCACTCCAGCCAGCCCCAATGCTCTGTGGACAACGCCGGCTGCGGTGTCCGCCGCCAGGGCTGTGGAGGGCACCACCGGGCAGCTGCCCTCCGCCCCTGCGGCTTTTATAGGGTACCGGAGCCCCGCCCACCACTGCCCCGAGACCGCGCCCTCAGCTCGCTCTCTATGACGTCACCTGCTCCTGTTTTGCGACACGCCCCGCGCGGTGCCCGCCGGGAGCTGCGGTCCGCGGTGGCGCGCGGGGGACTCCCGTCTCCAGAAGGCCTCGCGCTGTCGCCCCCGCGCACACAAGATGGCGGCGCGCGCGGGCCGGGGCAGCGGGCGCTGAGGCGCGCGGGGGGGCGGGCGGGCTCCGGGCTGGCTGCCCCGGGCCCGCCGCAGCCGCCATGACCTACACGGCGGAGCAGTTGGACGGCGTGCGGCGGTGAGATGGGCCCGGGGCGGCGGGCGGGGAGTAGGGGCGCTTAGGGGGTGCATGGTGGGGGCCTGCGGTGGGGTGTAGGGGGAGAGACGGTGGCGGTAACCTTGTGTTCGGTTGCAGAATAAAGCGGTGTCGGAACTACTATGAGATCCTGGGGGTAGAGAGGGACGCCAGCGAGGAGGAACTGAAGAAAGCCTACCGCAAACTGGCCCTGAAATTTCACCCTGACAAGAACCGCGCTCCCGGCGCCACCGAGGCGTTCAAAGGTGAGAGGGGGATCGGCCCCAAGTCCTAAGGCAAGGTGCAAACCAGGACAGGCTGCCTCCGTTCTGTGCCTTACATAAAGGCATCACCCAGGCCCACGTATCTGCCTTGGTTTTAGAGGTGGGTATGGACGTTGCCACAAAATCCTGCAGCTGCTCGGCGAGATTTGCCTTTTCATCCCCAAAATACAGATTTCCATTAGGAGCAAAGTGAAAAGTATCCCAAACCTCGTTCCTGGATGCTGCTAAAGGTTCAGAGCGATGCTTGGAGATGATGCTGGCCGTGCAGGAGAGTGTGGTGTTGTGTAATCAATAGCTGCTCTGTGTTAGAAATAAAGCTGTCTTTATATATAGCTTCAGGCAGATGAGATTTGAGTTCAATATCCTGTGTGTGGATTTTCAGCCATCCAAACCTGTGTCAACCGCGTCAGTGTCTGAACTCTATGACACCTTTTGCTTTTTCCGTGCTGTCTGCAACAGCTCTGCAAGGCAGCGTGAGGAAAATAAGATACTCATCATAGTCCTGCTTAGTGGGTCCAGAGGAGGCTACAACCATGGTGCAAGGGCTGGAACCCTTCTGCTGTCAGGACAGGTTGAGAGGGTTCACAGGTTGTCAAGGGTTTGAAGGTACCTGAAGAGATCATCAAGTCCAACCCCCTGCCAGAGCAGGACCATACAGCCTAGCTCAGGTCACAGAGGAATGCATCCAGGTGGGCCTTGAAAGTCTCCAGAGAAGGAGACTCCACAGCCTCTCTGGGCAGCCTGTGCCGCTGCTCTGTGACCCTTAGGGTAAAGAAGTTCCCCCTTGTGTTGAGGTGAAACCTCCTGTGCTGCAGCTTACATCCGTTGCTCCTTGTCCTGTCAAAGGGAGCAAGTGAGCAGAGCCTGTCCCCTCCCTCCTGACCCCCAGCCATCAGTTATTTATGAACATTTATTAAATCCCTTCTAAGTCTTCTCTTCTCCAGACTAAAAAGCTCCAGGTTCCTCAGCCTCCTATTAAGGCAGCACTCTGGTCCCCTAATCATCCTCGTTGCCCTCTGCTGGACCCTCTCCAGCAGATCCCTGTCCCTCTTAAACTGGGGAGCCCAGAACTGAATGCAGTACTCGAGATGAGATCTCACCAGGGCAGAGATTTTTTCCAGATAATATTTCCAGGGTTGGGGTTATTCAGCCTGGAGAAGGCTCCAGGAAGACCTTAGAGCAGCCTCCAGTATTTGAAGGTGGGGGCAGGAGAGCTGGGGAGGGACTTTTTACCAAGGCAGGGAGTGACAAGATGAGGAGTGATGGCTTCAGAAGCTTGATTTAGATTAAACCTTGGGAAGAGATTCTTCACCAGGAGGGTGGTGAGGCACTGGAATGGGTTGCCCAGAGAAGCTGTGGAGCCTCCAAGCCTGTAAGTGTTCAAGGCCAAGCTAGATGGGCCCTTGAGCAAGGCATTCTAGTAGGAGGTGTCCCTGCCCATAGCAGGGGGTTGGAACCAGATGATCTTTAAGGCCCACTCCAACCCAAACCATTCTATAACACTATGAATAAGGAGCTTTTGAAGGTCTTTGCTTTGTTTTGTGTCAGGGTTGTATTTCTCAATGAACTGTTATGGTTGGGCTCAATGCTCTTATCCAACCTAAACAATTCCATGATTCTATGAGCTTGTTCACAGCCCTGTTATGTCACAGATAAAGGAAGAAGGTGAATCAATTGAATACTGGCTGGGTGGTTTGAAGTGTGAAGCAGAAATGCTGTGCAGCCTCACAGGTTCCCAGGGAAGCTTGGAGCCTGCTTCTGCCTTTCAGTTAGTCTCAGAGGTTATTAGCTTTGTATTATGTGGCTATGGAGGTGCTCTTTGGTCTGATAAAATGTTACATTCTCGCTCAGTCTCTTGACTGATGTGGGCTCTCTCACCTCAGCTTTACAGATATTTCAACTCTCTGCATCCTTAACACTTTTGTCTTTCTCCTGGTGTCAGCCCTAGCAGGATGTAGGGTTCCATTACAGGTGACAATGGTGTCCTGACACCTCTTTCACAGAGGCAGCTCCTTCAGAAGTGACTCAGTCTTTGGTCAAGCACAAATTTCCTAGGCCTGTTTGGGCTTTTTTTCATTCTTCTTCTTATCTAATATCTGGAAATACTGTGTGATATCATACTGCTCCTAGTATCAGGTGATGGAACAAGAGGAAGTGGCCTGAAATTGTGCCAGGGGAAGGGTAGGTTGGAGATGAGGAAAGATTTCTTTGCTGCAAGAGTGGTCAGGGATTGGCACAGGCTGCCCAGGAAGGTGGTGGAATCCCCATCCCTGGAGGTGTTCAAGAAATGTGTGGCCATGGGACTTGGGGACATGGTTTAGTGGCCATGGTGGGTGGGTTGATGGTTGGGCTAGGTGATCTCAGAAGTCTTTTCCAACCAAAACAATTCTCTGGGTCTGTGAATCCCAAGGGCCCTTGAGGATCATTTGGTCCAACCTTTATTGGTCTCGACAAGCACAGTCTAGACAAGCTGGTCCAGCACCTTGTCCAGCTGAATCCTAACAGTGTCCCATGCTGGGGGCTCCACCACTTTCTGGGGAGGTCATTCCCATGGCTGATCACAGGCTCACAGGATGTTAGGGGTTAGAAGGGACCTCTGGAGATCCTCAAGTCCAATCCCCCTGCCAGAGCAGGACCATAGAATCCAGCACAGGTCACACAGGAACACATCCAGACAGGGCTGGAAAGGCTCCAGAGAAGGAGACTCCACAACCTCTCTGGGGAGCCTGCTCCAGGGCTCTGGGAGCCTTACAGTAAAGACGTTCTTCCTCACGTTGAGGTGGAACCTCCTGTGCCGTAGCTTACCTTGCCCCTTGTCCTATCACAGGGCACAAGCGAGCAGAGGGTGTCCCTGTCCCTTCCTTCCTGACCCCCAGCCCTCAGATATTTATATACAGTGATCAGATCCCTCTCAGTCTTCTCCTCTCCAGCTAAACAGCCTCAGGGCTCTCACCCTTGCCCCGTAAGGCAGTGCTCCAGTCCCTTCAGCATCCTTGTGGCCCTCCACTGGACTCCCTCAAGTAGATCCCTGTCCCTCTTGAACTGAGAAGTCTGGAACTGGATGTAGTATTCCAGGTGGGGCCTCACTAGGGCAGAGTAGAGGGGGAGGAGAACCTCCCTGGATCTGCTGGACACATTGCTCTGAATGCACCCCAGGACCCCATTGGCCTCCTTGGCCACCAGGGCACACTGCTGACCCATGCAGAACTTACTGTCCACCAGCACTCCCAGGTCCTTCTCCTTGGGGCTGCTCTCCAGCAGATCCCCTCCCAGCCTGCCCTGCTGCAGCGTATTCTTCCTGCCCTGGTGCAGGGCTCTGCATTCATCCCTGTTGAGCCTCGTTAGGTTCCTCTCTGCCCAGCTCTCTGTTTTGTCGGAGTCTCGCTGCATGGCTACACAGCCTTCAGGTGTCTCAGCCAAGCCTCCCAGTTTGGTGCCATCAGCAAACTTTGCTGTTTGTCCCTGGTGTGACCCGTTCTCCTTCTGTGCATTCCCTCTGCAGCCATAGGCAATGCCTTTGCGGTCCTGAGCAACCCAGAGAAGCGCCTGCGGTGCGACGAGTTGGACAGCAACCAGGAGCACCTCAGCGCCGGCCCCGCCAGGCACTATGACTACTACACTGAGTTTGAAGCAGACATTACACCAGAAGAAATATTCAATGTCTTTTTTGGGGGCACTTCCCTACAGGTCAGTATCTCTGCACTGAACTGCCACTACCAGACCATAAAGGCAGTTGAGCTTTTCTGGGTACTGCTCAGTGGGTTGATGATACATCTGGAAAGAAGAACTGCTTTGCATTTACTCTTTCTAGAATCATGGCATCACAGAACTGTCAGGGTTGGAAGAGACCTCAAGGATCAGCCAGTTCCAACCCCCCTGCCATGGGCAGGGACACTTGCCACTGGATCAAGTTGCCCAAAGCCACATCCAGCCTGGCCTTAAAAACCTCCAGGGATGAGGCTGCCACCACCTCCCTGGGCAACCTGTTCCAGTGTCTCACCACCCTCATGGGGAAGAATTTCTTCCTCACATTCAATCTGAATCTCCCCACTTCTAGTTTTGCTCCTTTCCCCCTAGTCCTGTCACTCCCTGACACCCTAAAAAGTCCCTCCCCACCTCTCTTGTAGGCCCTCTTCAGATACTGGAAGGCCACAAGAAGGTCTCCTGGGAGCCTGTTCTTCTCCAGACTGAACAGCCCTAACTCTCTCAGTCTGTCCTCATAGGAGAGGAGCTCCAGCCCTCTGATCATCCCTGTGGCCCTTCTCTGGACCCCTTCCTTTTCTCCCATCCTACCTTTTTATACCTGGAAGAGTTTCCTTAAGGCAGGATTTAAAGTTTGGATTCCTCAAAATATGTTGTCAAAGCCCAGCCTTGCTCTCCAGGAATGCACCTGGAAGAGAGAGCTGCCAGTGGGGTCCTGGCTCTTGCTGCAGGGGCAAGTTCTCAACCTCCCACTCCCTTCTTTAAAGGTTCTGCCAGAAATGTTAGGCAGGATCATTTCAGCCTGGCATGGGGTTAAGCTGTTTGGTCCTTGGGTAGGCAACATTTTAACATCAGCTGTAGCTGAAAACCTTTCTTTTTCTTGTTGCCTTTATTGCCTCCATTGACTGAAGCCAAAAATGACATGGGAGGTAAAATAGGTGTGATGGAGGAAGGGTTCAGAGGTGTCTTTGCTGGTAGTGCTGTTCCTGAGGCACTTTACAGCTTGGCAGCAGCTCTTGGTAGGGTGATCTCAGAGCCCCTGTAACAAGTAGAACACAGGAGGTATTTTGGCCTGCAGCAGCTTGCATCTGGGAAAGAAATTAAAACTTCTTAGCTCAGAAAGTGATGCCAGGCAGCTGTTACTGGATATGCAGTGTCCAGTAACAGCACTAGATCCTTCCCTACCTGTAGCACCTCTATGTGTGTCTCAGCCCAGCCCTGGCTTTTGTGTTTGCAGTAAAGCTAGGAAGGGCCTGCAAGATGAGTGGCATACAGGTTTAGGTTAAAGCTGAAAGGCAAGGGAAGCTCAAGGATCTTCCTGGCAGTATCTAACCAATTGCCTTGCCACTCTTGTAATCTTTCTCACCTCCAAGATGTAGTGTAAAGTACCATCCACACCACTTACTGCAAGTAGTTATGTACAAACAGTGATTTAGAAGCTTCCCATCACCTTAGTCTGTGTGGTAGCATCATGCAGTTCAGAGCATCTCAACTTGCTTTCAAAATGTGGTTGATCAGTTCTAGAATGCCAGCATGGTGAAGTTGGGAGGGACCTCTAGTGATCACCCAGTCCAACCTTGCTGCTAAAGCAGGGCACATGCAGCAGCTTGCCCAGGATCACAATTGGCCAGGGGGGTTGGAATCTCTGCAGAGAAGGAGACTCCACAACCTCTCTGGGCAGCCTGCTCCAGGCCTCCAGCACCCTCACACCAAACAAGTTTCTCCTCCTGTTTAGGTGGAAGTAGAGAAGTTTTCCCTTGTGTGCAAAGTGAGCCAAGTTCAGCATGGTAATTCCACACTGAGTTGATAAGAGGACGAGAAATTGAAGAGTTGGGAGGATTCATTATCAATAGATACCAATCCAAGCTGAGGTATGATGAAATTGAAAGCAGCCCTGCAAAAAGGGCTTGGGAGTGTGGTGGATGAGAAGCTGGGCACAAGCCACAAATGGGCACTTGCAGCCCAGAAGGCTAATGGCAGCCTGGACTGCATCCAAAGCAGCATGGCCAGAGATGGAGAGAGGGGATCCTGCCCCTCTGCTCTGCTGAGACCTCACCTGCAATGCTGTGTCCAACTCTGGAGCCCTCAGCACAGGAAGGACTTTGATCTGCTGGAGCAGGTCCAGAGGAGGCCACCAAGGTGATCAGGGGTTGGAGCACCTCTGCTATGGAGACAGGCTGAGGGAGCTGAGGGTGTTCAGCCTGGAGAAGAGAAGGCTCCAAGGGAGACCTTAGAGCAGCCTTCCAGTACCTGAAGGGGCTACAAGAAGGCTGCAGAGGGACTGTTTGCAAAGGCCTGCAGAGACAGCACAAGGGACAATGTTTTGAAATGAGAGAAGAGAAGATTTAGACTGGATGTTAGGAACAAGTTCTGCACCATGAGAGTGGTTGGAACATTGCAACAGGCTGCCCAGGGAGGTGGCTGAGGTCCTGTCCCTGGAGATATTCAAGGTGAGGCAGGGCAGGTTGCTGGGCAACCTGACCTAGTGGAGGATGTCCCTGCTGACTGAAGAGGGGTTTGGACTAGATGACCTTTGGAGGTCCCTTCCAAACCATCCTGTGGTTCAGTGTTGAATGACAGAAAGAAACTTCCAAGGAAGAAATTTGCCTTCTGCCAGCCAGCCTTGTTTGGGTCTGTGTTGGAGCTCTGCCTGCAAGCATGCTGAGACCCTTGGGAAAATTTTCAGCCTAGCAATGAAACACATGTTTTGACCATAGCAAAGGTCACTTCCTCCCAGGTTTCTTGCTGAATTCTTTGGGCAATTGAGAGAAAGGACACTGTAAGGGTATAAAATGAAGTGACATCATTCCCAGGGCTTATAAATAGCTGTGCAGCTCTGGTGGTGTGATAAGGCCATAGACTGCAATTCTCTAACACAAAGACACTCTGTATTTCAAAAGAGGAGAGCACAGCTGTTATTGAGATATTCATAGGGTGATAAAAATCAGAGTTGGGGCTTCAAATCCAAGCAGTAACTCTTTCCTCATTTTAGAGTGGTTAAAAATAAATCAGCTGCAGTCAGTGCTCAAGAAAGGAAATCCTGAATTGTTCCTTTTTACTCAAAACATTTGGACTTTAAATCTCTTTCCTTAGAGAATCACAGAATGGGGTGGGTTGGAAGGGACCTCTCAAGGTTGTCTGGCCCAAGCCCTCTGCAGTCAGCAGGGGCATCTTCTACTGGGTGAGGATGCACAGAGCCTTGTTGAGCCTGACCTTGAATATCTCCAGGGTTAGGGCCTCAACTACCTCCCTGGGCAGCCTGCTGCAGTGTTCCACCGCTCTCATGGTGCAGAACTTGTTCCTAACATCCAATCTGAATCTGCTCTGTTCTCCTTTCAAACCACTGTCCCTTATGCTATCACTGCAGGCCTTTGCAGACAGTCCCTCTGCAGTCTTCTTGTAGCCTCCTTCAGGTACTGAAAGGCTGCTCTAAGGTCTGCCTAGAGGCTTCTCTTCTCCAGGCTGAGCACCCCCAGCTCCCTCAGCCTGTCCTCACACCAGAGGTGCTCCACCCCCCTGACCATTTTCACAGCCCTCCTCTGGACCCACTCCGACAGGTCCGTATCTCTCTTGTGTTGAGTGCTCCAGATCTGGACACAGTCCTCCATGTGAGCTCTTCCTAGAGCAAAGTGGCAGAATCACCTCTCTCCATCTACTGGCCTTATTATAAAGTGATTAAGTGAAACTATTAATAGCTTGAAGGCAGTAGAAATGAATGTGGACAACCTTATTTGGTCATTATGAGACTATAAATCATGCCTTGAGTCTGGTGAAGCAACTGAATTCTGCTTAGAGCCTGGGGATGCAGCACCAGCTGCAGCCTTGCAAGGGAATGTGACAACAGTAGTGTTCATAATCAAAATTACAGCCTGTTTCTGCAGTTTTGAGTTCAATTAAGGTGATCTTGGGGCAGGCTCTTCCATTTCTCTGGTGCCCTTTTTGGAGTGACAAATGCTTTTGATGTGTTTGTGCTTTTTAATCCCAGCCCTGGTTCAGGTGGTCTGCTCTAAGCCTGGATGATCAGCTGGAATGCCAGAGCTCTGGGTGAGTAGCAGCAAGAGGATGGAAATCACAGCTGTCTCTTGGTTTCTTTTCCCCAGGAAATATCCACATGTTCTCAAATGTAGCCAGAGACTCACACTATTACCCACGGAGGCACCGAGCTGAAAGAGCATGGACACAGGAGCAAGAGGAGGAAGAAAACAGGCCACAGGTAGCCAGGAAGAGGGATCACAGAATCACACAATGGTAGGGGTTGGACGGGACCTCCATAGATCATCCACTGCAACTCCCCTGCCAAAGCAGGCTCACCCAGGGCAGGTCACACAGAAGCACATCCAGGAGGGCTTTGAATGTCTCCAGAGCAGGAGACTCTACAGGTTCTCTGGGCAGCCTCCCTTGGGCTTAACTATTTCCCTAGGGTGAGAGGTCCATTTCTGCATCTGAAGCCAGGGCAGACTTTCCCATCCTTAAGTGTTCAGTGTTGCGGCCAAAATGTTTTCAGAAGTAACTGGATTATCCTTTATTGATCACTGCTTTACAGATTCAGTGTACTGGTAGGATCACAGGCCCTGGAGTTTCTGTCACTGAGTGTTTTCTCTGGTGCCTGCTTTTTGCACACTCCAACAGCTTGGTAATCCAGCACCAATTAGTCTGATTGTGGACTGATAATGGGTATGACAGCATTGACCTGTCCTTATGGAGCAATTCATCCACCACATCTGCCCAGGTGCTGCCTAAGCTTCTTCCCGCCTGGGGCAGAATGGATGTGGGATGCATTCCTACCATCTGCAACCTCCAGATGAGACACAAGGTGTCATTTGCTGCTGCCACACATGCTCACATGCCACCTGGCATGGGACAACCTTCCTCTGGGGGCAGGCTGTTAACCTGATGAGATCATTCTCACGGGAAGATGAATTTTTCCCCGTGTGTCTCTTCGAATCAAGCTCTGAAAAGCCTTCATACAGCCCACAGACAGCTAAGCTAAGGCAAAGGAATCCTGCTTACTACTGCATCAGGCATCCTTGCTGCTCTCCCAGGGCAGAGGGCAAAGCCTAAGCAGGGGCAGGTTATATTTTGCTCCTGCCTAAGAAAAGGAATTTTAGAAGCCAGTTTAGAAACAAAGGACAGAAGTAAACTTCTGTGTTTTCAATGTTTTTTCCACTCTTTTGTTCTGCTGAATTCATCCAAACAATAAAGCCCAAGTTCTTGCATCCTGCCCCAGGTCACACTGTGTAGGGTCTCTTAACCCTTTTACTTCTCAGCCAATTCATCCAGTGTTGGAAAGGAGATTTGAGATTTTGAGAGTGCAGGTAGCAGGGCAGAGAAGATGCACAGAAATTGCTGTGCACAAAGGAGGGTTGCAGCCTGTTCCTTCAGGCTGGGCTGTCAGCTAATCACTGACAGCTACACCACTGTGGACATCTATTGCCTTGTGAAGGAATCCCAGCATGGAGGCGGGGGGTTTGTGGAAAAGACCTCTTAGGATTGCAGCATCACAAAATTACTTAGGTTGGAAGGGACCTCAGAGATCATCTACTCCAACCTCCCTGCTATGGGCAGGGACACCTCTCAACTAGACTTGGTTGCTCAAGGCCTCATCCAGCCTGGTCTTGAACACCTCCAGGGAGGGGGCATCCACAACTTCTGGGCAGACTGTTCCAGAGTCTCCCCAGCCTCCTACTGAAGGACTTCTTCCTAAGATCCATTCTAACCCTGCTCTCCGTCAGCTTCAAACCATTCCCCCTTGTCCTGTCTCTAGACACCCTCATGAAAAGTCTTCCTGTAGGCTCCAGTCCAACCCCCTACTAAAGCAGGGCACCCACAGCAGCTTGCCCAGGAGCACAATGGCCAGGGAGGGTTGGAACCTCTCCAGACGAGGAGACTCCACAACTCTCTGGGCAGCCTGCTCCAGGCCTCCAGCACCCTCACACCAAAGAAGCTTCTCCTCCTGTTTAGGTGGAACCTGGCTTCCAATTTGTGCCTGTTGCTTCTGGGCACCACTGACAAGAGTCTGGCCCCAGCCTCTTGCCCCTACCCCCCTTTATCTTTTGCTGAGCATTGCTCAGCTCCCCTCTGGGGCTGTTCTTCTCCAGGCTCAACAGCCTCAGGGCTCTCAACATTTCCTCCTCACAGAGACGCTCCAAGTCCCCTCAGCATCTTTGTAACCTCCGCTGGACTCTCTCCAGCAGTTCCCTGGCTCTAAAGGAAAAGCTGTAGGTGAAAGAAGTGTCATTGAGAGAAAGGCTTTAAAGATTTGAGGGAGATGACAGAACTTCAGAACAGCCTTTACTGATCATCTCAGAAAACTCTTCAAGAGTTGTTTGGAAGGTCTGTCGTCCTCCTCCAATTCAACACCGCTTCCTCATTTCTTTCCTTCCAGTTCACATTTAGCCATCTTTCCCTGAGGAGATGCATCTTTTTCCCATCTAGATCTTCTCTTGACTAATCATTGCTGTTCTTTCCAGAACTCATACTCTGCATTTCTTCAGCTGATGCCTGTTTTCATCATCATCATCGTGTCGGTTATAACTCAGCTGATGGCCACCAACCCACCCTACAGCCTGTTCTACAAATCGTAAGTCAGTTGCAAACATGTTGCTCTGGTCCCCACTCTTTGCAGCAAGGGAGCTAGATGGGAAGCTGGGTTTGATGGCAGAGCCTTAGTGTCCTGTTCTGCTCATGCTGGAGTTTTCCTTAGTTTGTAACTAAGGCAATAGCAGGTCTGTGCTGAGGAGTTCTTCAGAACGTTATGGCTGCAAAGTTAATCTGGAGGCGCTGGGAAGTGTCCAGAGAAGGGCCACAAATATGAGCAGAGGGCTGGAGCTGCTCTGCTCTGGAGACAGACTGAGAGAGTTGGGGTTGTTCAGTATGGAGAAGAGAAGGCTCCCAGGAGACCTTCTTGTGGCCTTCCAATGTCTGAAGGGGGCTCCAAGAAAGCTGGGGAGGGACTTTTTAAGGTGTCAGGCAGTGATAGGACAGGGGGAATGGAGCAAAACTAGGAAGTGGGGAGATTGAGGTTGGATATGAGGAAGAAGTTCTTCCCCATGAGGGTGGTGGATCCTGATCCAGTGGAAAGTGTCCCTGCCCATGGCAGGGAGGTTGGAACTAGATGATCCTTGAGGTCCCTTCCAACCCTGACAATTCTGTGAAGTTAACTGTGGTGAGCTTCATTGTACTACTGTGTGCTGAACAAATAGAGGCACCCAGCCAGAAAGCTTTCTCAGCTGCTGTGAAATGGTGTTTGCATGGTGATACAGCACCAGGAATGTGGGTGTAGCTCAGCAGTCTCTGGTTTACCCAGCCCCAGGGCTCTGTGGGCCACCACTGAGGTTCCCAGGCTCAAGTGATTAGAAAAATTAAGCCAGTGGTGTGCAGTATAAATCCAAATCTCCTCTGGAATTCCACTGGCAGAATTGTCAAGCTTCCCAGATCATTAAAGCTCTGAAATGCCCAGGTTTAACATCTGTAAAGCAATAGGTCCCAGGAGCTGCAGGGGGCAAACTGGACTGGTCAGCTCTGAAAGCACAAGGAACGCAACCAGGCCTGCTGTAATCGGAGCCTGTGGGGCTGAAGACTGGAGGTTAGGAAGAAATTCTGTACAGTGAGGGTGAGGAGACACTGGAACAGGTTGCTCAGGGAGGTTGTGGATGCCTCCTCCCTGGAGGTGTTCAAGGCCAGGTTGGATGAGGCCTTGAGCAGCCTGGGCTGGTGGGAGCTGTCCCTGCTCATGGCAGGGATTTGGAACTGGATGATCTTAAAGGTCCCTTCTAACCCAAACCTTTCTATGAACAACCCCTCCTGTTCTCAGCATCCTGTGGTGGGATGAGGGAAACTGTAGTGGGGAAGGGCTTGGTTCAGTCACCTCCACTGGCTCTGCCTGTGATGGCAGTGGGAATGGGCAGCTTTTGGAGACGCTGCTGCTCACAGGAGTTGCAGAGTGCTCCAGACACTCCAGTCCTTGGGTTTAGGCTGATACCCTTTACACTGCCACAGCAGCTGAATCTTACTCTGTACCACAAGATGTCAGTGTGTAGACCTGATACAAAAAGTCGAGGGTGGGGCTTTTTTGGGCTGGTTTGGTAGAGGTTTCTTACTTCTTTTTTTGAGCAAGTGTTTTGCTATCTGTGCCAGTCCCATGTGGAACCTCCCACGCTGCCCCTGGAGCAGCTAATCTCTCCTGCTTCCCTTCACTCCCTCCCCTTCTGCTGATCTGAGATAGTCAGGTCTAAGCCTGGTACACAGCCTGCTTCTCCAAATCATATCCTCAGAAGCCACTGGCAGCCTAAAAACTGAAATAAACAGTTTATGTAAAGAGAGCAACACCTCTGAGAGGCAGAGAGAAGAGCAGGAGGAGCTGAGGGGATAGAAGGGGCAAACTGGATTCCACTGGGCAGTGTAACCTTTGTGTTTTGGCTGCCTGCCCCTTTCTCTGGGCAGCGATTTGCAAACCCGCCTGGGAGCCTCTGCTCAAATTAGGCAATGTGGTATCAGAGCATACTTTAACCCAGTGGCTGTGCCAGGGGGCCTGATTCTGCCTACAGGATGTTCTCTGGGATACTCCATGCCCCACTTCACTTACTGATGATTCTAAAGCCCTAAAGGAAAGGGCAACCCCTGAGTCTCCCCTGATTTCATGGAATTGCTTTGGTTGAAAGAGGTCTTTCAGATTTTCAGGTCCAGCAATAACCACACTGCCAGGTCACCACCCAACCATCTCCCTCAGCACCACACCTCCACAGCTTTTAAAGGCCTCTAGGGATGGGGACCCCACCACTTCCCTGGGTAGCTTCTCCCAGTTTCTATTTCTACTAAAGGCTTCAGAAATTGGGGAAATCCAGATCACATTGCAGTGTATCCTAAGCAGTATTGAGGCTGTTTCCCAATCCTCTAATCTCTACATTTGCTACCAACTCCCATGGATTTCTGGACCAATTTTACCAGAAGTTACCAGCAGGTGGAATTTGGTGGAACCTTCATTCACAGATTCATAGAATGGTTTGGGTTGGAAAGGACCTTAAAGATCATTCAGTTTCAGCCCCCTGCCATGGGCAGGGACACCTCCCACCAGCCCAGGTTGCTCAAGGCCTCATCCAACGTGGCCTTGAACACCTCCAGGCAGGAGGCAGCCACAGCCTCCCTGGGCAACCTGTGCCAGTGTCTCACTACAAAGAACTTCTTCCTAATCTCCAGTTTAAGTCTCCCCTCCTCAAGTCCATTCCCTCTCATCCTGGCACTCCCAGCCCTTGTCAAAAGTCCCAGCTCTCCTGCAGCCCCCTTCAGGTACTGGAAGGCTGCTCTGAGGTCTCCCTGGAGCCTTCTCATTTCCAGGCTGAATAGCCCCAACTCCCCCAGCCTGTCCCCATAGAGGAGGTTCCCCAAGCCCTCTGATCATCTTCATGGCCTCCCCTGGACTTGCTCCAGCAGCTCCAGGTGCCTTTGATGCTGGGGGCCCCAGAACTGGATGCAGTGCTCCAGGTGGAGTCTCACCAGAGCAGAGAGGGATGAACTTTGCTGTTATGTTTTGAAAGTGTCTTGACTGAGCTGCTGGGGACAGAGTGGTTGGAAGGAACACTGCCAGCCCAGAGCCAGTTCTTTGTAGATCTCTCCAGCTATTAGCTATTTCCCTGTGGTTTGATCTGGGGGAGGGGACCTGAACCCTATTTGAGGTGCACAGCTCACTGTGCCGGAGGCTTGTGATTTCCTGGCTGGATGGCTGAGGGAGCTGTGGCCCCTGCAGAAAGTCCCTGTAAAGAAGCAGTAAATATTGTCCTCTGGGAATGTTGGTGTGGAGAAACATCTCTCTTTGATTCCTTTGCTTTTGGACTGCTAAAAGCTCCTCTTTCTCCACGCTGTGTTGCCAGGTCCATCGGCCACGTTATCAGCAGAGAAACAGAGAACTTGCAGGTGCCTTACTACGTTGATAAAAACTTTGAGAGGAACTACCAAGGAGCAGAGCTTCAAGAGCTCGAGAAAACAGTTGAAAAAGATTACATAGACTATATTCAGACCAGCTGCTGGAAGGAGAAGCAGCAAAGTAAGTTCTTTTGGTCCCAAGTGTCTGCCTGCAACCCCCAGGTGGCTGTGAGGGCTCCGCTTGACAAAGCGCTGCTAAGTTTAGCCTCACTGCCCAGTGCTTGTAACAGCTCCAGCCTTGCACTGGTGTTTCTCACATCTGCTCTTCACACTCATTTTTGCTGTTGTTGAGGGTCTGTCAAAATTCATTGTGGTGCTCAGCACTGGTGAGGCCACACCTGGAGTGCTGTGTCCAGTTCTGGGGCCCTGAATTCAAGAAAGATGTTGAGTTGCTCAAACGTGTCCAGAGAAGGGCAACAAGGCTGGGGAGGGGTTTGGAGCACAGCCCTGTGAGGAGAGGCTGAGGGAGCTGGGGATGTTTAGCCTGGAGAAGAGGAGGCTCAGAGGCTTATTGCTCTCTACAACTACCTGAAGGGAGGTTGTAGCCAGGTGGGGGTTGGTCTCTTCTCCCAGGCAACCAGCACCAGAACAAGAGGACACAGTCTCAAGCTGCACCAGGGGAGGTTTAGGCTGGATGTTAGGAAGAAATTCTTCACAGAAAGAGAGATTTGCTTTTGGAATGTGCTGCCCAGGGAGGTGGTGGAGTCACCATCCCTGGAGGTATTTAGGAAGAGACTGGATGAGACAGTTGGTGCCATGTTTTAGTTGATTAGATGGTTTTGGGTGATAGTTGGGACTTGATGATCTCAAAGGTCTTTTCCAACCTGGTTAATTCTGCATTCTGAATTGGGGGAGACAAGTAGAAAGGAGATTTCACCAGCTGAGAGAGTTCTTTTTCTTCCACTCATTGTTTTTTTTTTTTTACCCTGGAATAACTCTTAGTGATGATGTTTTAAATATAGAATCAAGCCCTGACAGATCATTAGGGCTGGAAAAGATCTTCAGGCATCAACCATTCCACATTCCCCTTGCTGGAGCAGAATTATTTTTGCTTCCATAAGAAGCTTAGCTTAACTTTTCCATGAAAACCTCTCATCCTTTCACTACAGGCCCTTCTAAACAGTCCCTCCCCAGCTCTACTGTAGCCCCCTTCAGGTACTAGAAGGCCTCTCTAAGGCCACCCTGGAGCCATCTCCAGGCTGAACAGCCCCAAGTCTCTCAGCCTGTCCCCACAGAAGAGCCCACAGCCTGTGCAGGTGCTTTTGTTGGTCCTGCAGAGGACTGTTCCTGGTATGAGTTTTCAGAGCATGCTTCTGTGCCTGTGCTGTGAACTCATTTGCATTTTCTATCTTTAGATGAGTTTGAGATCTTCTTTCCACCAGAGTCAAGATTGTCTTTTAAAAACAAGAATTGAATAGAGGAAGGAAGAACAGAGAAATGTGAGCAGTCAAAAACGTTATGCTCACATCAGTCCTAAGGCAGTCAGTGGCATGTTTTAACCCCATGTTGTAGCACTTGTGAGGTAGTACTGAGATAGCTCACTGCCAATAGAGCAAATCCCTGCTGCTTTTGGAGCTGTACAGAGTAACACAGTCCCAGAATGCCAGCATGGTGGGGTTGGAAGGGACCTCTGGAGATCATCCAGCTCCACCCTTCTGCTAAAGCAGGGCACCCACAGCAGCTTTCCCAGGAGCACAATGGCCAGGGGGGTTAGAATATCTCCAGAGGAGACTCCACAACCTCTCTGGGCAGCCTGCTCCAGGCCTCCAGCACCCTCACAACAAAGATTTTCCTTGTGTTCAGGTGGAACCTCCTGTCCTGTTTCTGGGCACCACTGATCAGTCTCCCCCCATTCTCTTGCCCCCCACCTATTATCTTCTGCCGAGCATTGCTCAGATCCCCTCTGGGGCTGCTCTTCTCCAGGCTCAACTCCCCCAGGGCTCTCAGCCTTTCCTCCTCACAGAGATGTTCCAGGCCCCTCAGCACTTTTGTAGCCTCCTCTGACTCTCCAATAGTTCCCTGTCTCTCTTGAGCATCTCTCAACAACATGGGCAAGGGGCAAGGGGGTTTGCAAATCTGTGAGAGACAGTCTGGCAGCGGCAGGGAGATGATCCAGCAGGAACGCCAAGCGATGCCTGCAGAACAGGGCTCCTTGGGCGCTTCCTGCACTTAGAGACTGCACTAGTCACATGTCTGCAGATGCATTTGCAAGGTCCACAATTAGCAGTAGCCTGAGGAGACCACTGTAATTAAACCCCCCACATCTGCACAATGATTACCAGGCCAGCAAGCAGGTAATGAGCTCAGCAGAGACTGTGCTAACCTTGGTCCAGCTGGGTTGGTAAAAATAAACTGAATGCGAGACAGAGTGCTGGGGAAAAGTTCTCTGGAGGTGTTGAGACAGCTCTGAGTCAGCTGTTGCTTCATCACTTTGGTCCATTAAAGCTTGTTGGAGTCTTTTAACTTCACATGGTCAGCCTGTTCTGGGCAGTTGAAGGCCTATTAATAGGACTTTTGTTTACCAAAGCTGCATTTCTCCTTAGCACCAGCAGAATGGACATGGATTGGTTAGCTAGGAACAGATTGAGTTTGAAAGTTGTTTAGGACTTCCAAGGGTGCTACTGGTTTCCAGCTACCTGAATGAGCTTCACAAGCAATTGATCTGTCAGTGCCTGGTTCAGCCAGCTGCTTATTACAGTGCTGCACTAGACAGGCTTCCTCCCTTCACTGCAGAACAGTGTGAAAGCATAGAATAGAATCACAGGATGGGTAGGGTTGGAAGGGACCTCCAAAGAGCATCCAGTCCAACCCCCTGCAGTCAGCAGGGACATCTCAGGATGCTTGCAGGCAGAGCTCCAACACAGATCCAAACCAGAGACAGGATGCTTGCAGGCAGAGCTCCAACACAGACCCAAACAAGGCTGGCTGGCAGAAGGCAAATTTCTTCCTTGGAAGTTTCCACTGAATCATAGGATGGTTTGGAAGGGACCTCCAAAGGTCGTCTAGTCCAAACCCCTCTCCAGTCAGCAGGGACATCCTCCACTAGGTCAGGTTGCCCAGCAACCTGCCCTGCCTCACCTTGAATATCTCCAGGGACAGGACCTCAGCCACCTCCCTGGGCAGCCTGTTGCAGTGTTCCACCACTCTCATGGTTCAGAACTTGTCCCTAACATCCAATCTAAATCTTCTTTTCTCTCATTTCAAACCATTGTCCCTGGTCCTGCCCCTGCAGGCCTTTGCAAACAGTCCCTCTGCAGCCTTCTCGTACTGGAAGGCTGCTGTAAGGTCTGCCTGGAGCCTCCTGTTCTCCAGGCTGAACACCCCTAGCTCCTTCAGCCTGTCCTCATAGCAGAGGTGCTCCAGCCCCCTGATGCTTTCTGTGGCCCTCCTGTAGACCCACTCCATCATGTTGACTTCTGCTGAAAAGATAATGAGAAATACCAGCCATTTCTCCTGAAATCTTTGCTATGTTCCAGTACCAGAAGCACAGCCCAGGTTTTTTTTTCCAGGAGGTGGTCCAGCTGTGGTAGCACAACTCTGAAGTAAGGCTGCAAATTGCTCTGAGTTGTAGCAAATACAACTGAAAACAAGAGAGAATTAAGGATCTGATGTTGGAATTTGGTATTTTAGGGCTTGGTTCAAAGGAACAATTCCATGTAGAGGACTGAAAAGCACAAGAAACCTACCTGACAGGATGAGTGCTGAGAGAACTGCAGGCATTTACAGTGGACAGTGTTGCCCAGTTGGAGAAGTGTAAATTAAGATTCTTCCCTGCAGAACTCCAGGGATTCTGGACTGGGAGACAATTACCAGAGCTTGAGTTCTGCTGAAGGCTTGTCAAGGCTCTGGGCACTCCTTGAGTGGCATTTTAGTTCAAAAGCCTGAAAATTGATTCCTGATCTGAACTAAAAGGTTCAGGGCTGTCAATCCCTAAAGCTTTTCAAGCCACAGGAGATGGGTTAAATGGCTTTGCATGTCAGTAGGACAGGGACAGAGGACCTAAGGTGTGAAAGGACCTATTGAAGTTCTTTCCACTCTGAATTATTGTGTAGAATGAGGTGGGCTTGGGAGGTGTGGAAAAGCTCTTTGAGAAAGTGGAGTGTCACCAGGCAGCCTGTGCTGAGGGGAAATTCTGACCTTTGCAGAAACCAATTAACTGTGGCTCTCTAAGGTGCATCTAATCCTGCAGCTGTATTGTTCTGCTGGGAGAAAGCTGGCTGAAGACTTCCTTCACTCCTCAGCAAAAGGAAGTTCTCTGAATTACTAAGGGAAATAATGTTGAATGGCTGGGGGGAGTTATGGGATTATTTCAGGCTTGTGCCACTTTGGAGAAGGGGGAAAAGTAGGCAGAGTACATTCAAGATCGTACTGTTAATGAATGGAATGGGCACAGAGGCCTTTCAGCCAGGTCCCTTGGGTCCTCCCATCAATGCTAAAGCAAAGAAATGAAAAGACTTTCTGATGACTTCTGGGCAAAGCAAGAGCTGGAGTTCTGAGCAGTTGCAGTATCAAAGCCCCAGTTCTCTCTACCTCAAAAGTATTCAGAATGCACCTGCCAAAAGACTTGTGGTTAAGGGTCAGGTGGGCAGGGGTGTGTCAGGCAGTTCCTGCATCGCTTAGTCAGCTGCAGGCAGCTGACACAGCCCCAGGGAAGAGCCAGGAGGATCCTTCTCCCTGGCTTGTCACTCTAACACCACTGGCAGGTGCAGAGTGACCCCCTCTGCCAGCCTGTGGAGGTCTCAGTGGGAGTCAAGCATGATGAGATCTAGCTCAAAGGTAGATAGCAATGTCAGCCCAGTGCTGTAGAAGACCAGGTGGTGTCCTACTCCCCCTCTTCCTGCAGTTACTTTAACCATATACCTTTATTTTAAAGCAATCGCCTGATTTATAAAATCATAGAAGGGATTGGGCTGGAAGGGACCTCCAAAGCTCATGCTGTCAGCAGCGACATCCTACCCTACAGCAGGCTTCTCAGAGCCTTGTTGGCCTTAAGTACCTCCAGGGATCTGGCCTCAACTACCTCCTTGGGCAACCCGTTGCAGTGTTTCTCCACCTTCATGGTGCAGAACTTGTTCCTAACATCCAATCTCAATCTGTTCTGCTCTCATTCCAAACCACTGTCCCTCATCCTGTCCCTGCAAGCCTTTGCAAACAGTCCCTCTGCAGCCTTCTTGTAGCCCCCTTTAGATGCTGGAAGGCTACTCTAAAGTCTGCCTGGAGCCTTCTCTTCTCCAGGCTGAACAACCCCAACTTCCAGCCTTTCCTCATAGCAGAGGTTCTCCAGCCCTCTGATCGTCTTGGTGGCCTCCTCTGGAACTCCTCCATCAGGTTCATGTTCCTCTTCTGTTGTGGGTCCCATATCAGGACACAGCACTGCAAGTGAGGTCTCCTCAGAGCAGAGAGGCAGGATCCCCTCTCTCCATCTCTGGCCACACTGCTTTGGATGCAGCCCAGGCTGCCATTGGCCTTCTTGGCTGCAGGTGCCCGTTGCTGGCTGCTGTCCAGCTTCTCATCCACCAGCACCCCTAAGTCCTTTTGCACAGGGCTGCTGTCTATCACCTCATCCCCCAGCCTGGATTGCTAATGAGTATTGTTCCAACCTAAGTGCAGGACCCTCCATGCAGTTAGCTTAACCATGGACCTTTGTTTTAAGGCCATCAGCTATTCTTCAGGTAACTACCATCGTTTCAAATCTCATGTGACTTCTAAGCTATACTTTTGCAGTCTGCATTTTCTTTGTAGACATCAATCATCCTAGTCTTGGGGTTTGGTTTGGTTGTTGCCCTGCCCCAGGGCACTGCTGGGGAGGGTCATTTCTACCTGTTTGAGTTTCCAGGCAATTATGAAAGTGCTGCTTCCCTAAGCAGCCAACCTGGTTGAACCTGATGGCCTCTCCTTAAAGAGAAGGTGAGGCTCAAGAAGGCTTTGGGGGATGTTCCTGCTGACTGCAGTGGGGGTTAGGCTAGAGGAGTTTTGGAGGTGCCTTCCAATCCAAACCATTCTGTGATTCACCCTAATAAGCATTTTTTCCCCCTTCTTTCAGAGTCTGACTTGTCCAACTTGGCCAAGCTGTACAGAGACGAGCGGCTAAAGCAGAAAGCAGAATCCCTGAAACTTGAGCACTGTGAGAAGCTCTCCAGTCTGATTGGAATGCACAAAGGGGGCTGAGCCTGGCAGACACCTTCTGTACTTTTGATTTATTGCTGGTCTAATTTAATTCCTTTGGTTTTGTTTTTTATTTTCCTTTGCCTAGAAAAGGGAAGGAGTCTGTTGTAGAGAACCTGAATACTTGGTTCCTTCTGCATGTAGTGCAGAGCTGGGCCCAGCTGAGCTCCAGAGCTGGTGCCTGCTGTACCATAGACACTGTACACACTAGATTGGGTTCCAAGGACCAGTGGCACTTTGTACATTACTCCCCTGGGAAACACCCTTAGTCTGGAAGCTGTCTTCATCGCTGGTCTGTCTGCCACCCAGACTGCCCAGGAGAGCAGCCCAACGCCTTTGCTTGCTGTGTTTGACCAGGACCTGCAGTTCACCCCATCCCCCAGCAGCTGACTGCAGCAGCCTTCTCCTGCTGACACCACCTGGGCCTCCTCGCTTCTACCAGAGCCGTTTCTTCTGCCAGCGTCACAGCCAGCCCTTGACTTGGAAGAGTCAAGCAACCTGCTGCAGGTGAGCACCCCAGCGGGCTCCCAGCTCCCCTGACGCCACGGATGGAACCCTGTCCCTGTCTGACTGAGGGCCTTGGGATGTAACCGCTGGAGGGCCGTGGGACACAAGCATGTCCTCGTCTGACTGGAGGGCCATGGGACACAAGCATGTCCTCGTCTGACTGGAGGGCCATGGGACACAAGCATGTCCTCGTCTGACTGGAGGGCCATGGGACACAAGCATGTCCTCGTCTGACTGGAGGGCCATGGGACACAAGCATGTCCTCGTCTGACTGGAGGGCCATGGGACACAAGCATGTCTTCGTCTGACTGGAGGGCCATGGGACACAAGCATGTCCTCGTCTGACTGGAGGGCCATGGGACACAAGCATGTCCTCGTCTGACTGGAGGGCCATGGGACACAAGCATGTCCTCGTCTGACTGGAGGGCCATGGGACACAAGCATGTCCTCGTCTGACTGGAGGGCCATGGGACACAAGCATGTCCTCGTCTGACTGGAGGGCCATGGGACACAAGCATGTCCTCGTCTGACTGGAGGGCCATGGGACACAAGCATGTCCTCGTCTGACTGAAGAGCCATGAGCTGTAAACCACTGGAGGGCCATGGGGCACAACCCCCCATCCTTGTCTGACAGGAGGGCCATGGAATGTTTACCACTGGAAGACCATGGGCTGCAGTCCTGTCCTTGACTGACTTTGAGCTATGGGACTAAGCCCATCCTTGTCTGGCTGAGGGCTGTGGGATGTATCCACTGGAGGACTATGGGATGTAATGGTGTCCTTGTCTGACTTGGAGCCCCATCCCTGCCTGCCTGAGGGCCATGCCTGTTCCCTTCTGTGGTGACACAACGGACTGAGATGCCAGCAGGCAAGAAGCTGAGAGCCTGTGAGCTGCACCATCTCCAGTGTCTGGCAAACTGTAGAGAAAGGACAACTTGTGTTTATTTCATTTTCTCATGGGCATATTTTTCAGCTGGCTGTTTCATTCTGATTTTGTTTTATCTGCAGACTCTTCTGTTGCAGCTGTTACAGGGGTCCTGCTTTTTGTTGTTTGGTTTTTTTCTGGTACAGTTTTGATGTAGCACATTTTTACTCTGCTGAGCAGTTCTGGATGTTTCAATGTTAGTACTGTAAAGAAAAAGCTCTGTGTAGTAGTGTCCTGCTTTCTCTTGATCCTCCTTTGAGAAGCCAGGCCTTTAGAGGCAGGTTGAGGATGGCTTATACTGGGCAGCAGCAGTGTTACTGCATCCGAGTACTGCCCCTGAGCCACTGTCTCTGGGGGGATGCCACATGTGGATTGAGATATTCTTACAAAGGCCATCTCCAGGTGCTGCTGGCACTGCAGGTGCAGGCTTCTGCCCTCCAGCCCTGTGTGGCAGTAGCTGTGCTCCCCTCTCCCTCACAGAAGGTCCCATCTGTTAACTCTGAGCTAGGCTCTTCTTACCCCCAGTCCTAAAACTAGCTGTGAGTAGCACAGGGTGGCCTTGGCTTGAACCTGAGGAACAAAGTGCTCAAAAGTTTGAGAAATGCCAGAATTCACATTGCCTTTAGGTAGGGCTTAGGCTTCGGGTCTCCACCCGCCTGAGGGTGGTGGAGCAGTCACAGAGCAGTGCTCTGCCCAGTGAGGATGTTTTGCCAGTGTGGTGGCACAAGGGGGCTAGGACTGAGGACAGGGAATTGGTACCACTGGTGCTGGAACATGTCCCCTTTGTGCCCCTGTCCCCTTCATTACAGCAGTGGGAAGCTGGGCACCCATCAAAGCAGGCCACTGCAGAAGAAAAGCTTTTCTCACCTGGAGTACTGTGGCTCTGCAGCACTCAACACAGGAAGGACGTGGACCTGATGGGGCAGGTCTAGAGGAGACCGTGAACTGATGAAGGAGCTGGAGCACCTCTGCTACAAGGACATGCTGAGAGAACTGGGATTGTTCAGCCTGGAGAAGAGGAGGCTCCAGAGAAACCTAACAGCAGCCTTCCAGTACCTGAAGGGGGCTGCAAAAAGGCTGCAGAGGGACTGTTTGCAAAGGCCTGCAGGGACAGGACCAGGGGCAGTGGTGTGAAAGGAGAGAAGAGCAGATTTAGATTGGATGTTAGGAACAAGTTCTGCACCATGAGGGTGCTGGAACACTGGAACTTCCCAGAGAAGTGATTGAGGCCCCAAAGTGAGGCTCAACAAGGCTCTGAGCAGCCTGACCTAGTGGAGGATGTCCCTGCTATCTGCAGGGGCTTGGGACTAGGTGGTCTTTGGAGGTCCCTTCCAACCCAAACCGTTCTATGATTCTGTTCCATGATTTTTGTACTCTGCACCAGGCAGAGGGCTGTTAGCCTGCACTGGGAGACTCAGTGCTTCTGCAGGAGAGATGCAGACATCCCATACACGATGTGACCATCACAACTGCAGCAGTATTGCTGCTATGAAACAGTGGCATGGGGGAAAAAACCCAACACCTTGAAACAGTGTTCTGATGTTAACATTTGTTCCTTACTCTGTCAGAGGGCTTGGGGAAGCTGAGCAGAGTCACAGAATCACCACTCTGGATTGGAAGAGCACTGCTGAAGAAGGCATTTGCAGGGGGGTGCTGTGGAGAAGCTGTAGTGTGAGAGGCTGTGAGGGCAGAAACATTTGTTTCCAGATGACCAACGTCGCATTAGGACAGCCTGATGCTGGTACTTGCCAGTTGTGAGAAGGTACTGCAAAGTGCACAGAAAGCAAAGTCCTTTGAATGATACTTTTTCTATATGAAATAAGGCTGTAGAATATATTTGGAATCTACTGAAGGGGTTGGACTTGGCTCCAGGTTTGGGGTCTTGCCTGACCCTCCTGTTTGACTCCCCTGGCTGTGAAGTGGTGTGGGTGGGGAGGCCAAACGCCGTGACTTCACTGGACCACTGATGTCTTGGCCAGAGCTTGAACTCATCCCTAAGTATTTTGCACTTGAACCAAACTGCACCTTTCATCCAAAGATCTCCAAGTGCTTTGTGGAGATGGGAGACCTCCTGAGAGATGCACAATGATTGTAGGAGTCTTCTTGGGGACTAGGAAAGGGGCCAGGGTGAAGCAGAGAGGTGGTGGATGCCTCCTCCCTGGAAGTGTTCTAGGCCTGGCTAGATGAGTGTAGTTGAGAGGTGTCCCAGCCCATGGCAGGGAGGTTGGAGTAGATGATCTCTGAGGTCCCTTCTAACCTAAGCTATTCAGTGATTCTACAGATGAGGAGGCTGGAAGGTAAGTACCCAAAGCAATAAGCTGTTCTTCGTCCCTATCTGCAGTCAGGGCTGTCACAGGTGACCTGAGTGCTGCTCTTGGAGGCTGTCAATAAAGGCTCTGAACTCTCCTCGCTGATCCACATGAGAGCTTCTTTCTGGCAGCCAGCGGCACCTTGCTCAGCGTGGGCAAAAAGGGAAGGAGAAGCCTGATTTGTGCCCATGGCTGTCATTAAGCAAAGGTTAGGTGTCAAGATGGGATTGACTTCCAGTTATTAATAGGGTCCCTGAAGGGAGAAAAAGGAGTCCCCCGAGCAGACCTGCTTCTGCCACCAGCACCCTGGGTGCGGGTGGGCGCTGGGATGTTGGCATTCCTTGGGGAGCACCGCGGCCGTGCACAGGGCCTTACCCCTCTGTCTCTATTCACGGTTTAAAGGGAGCACTCGGCACTCCCGTGCCTGGCTATGCCGCCCCGAAGCCCCGGCTCGAAACCAGGCACTCGCGGCGCCTGCGACTCCCTGCCGCGCAAATGGCGGCGGGGCAGCACCCGCGGGCGTGGGCAGGGGACCAGCCCCGGGACCAGCCGGCAGCTGGCCCGGGAGAGCCGCGGGTGTGCCCTCGGGGGCAGCTGAGCTCATCCCCGGGTGCGGCGCCGGGTGCCGCCCGCCGGCCCGGAGCTGGGCGCTGGGGTTTGGGGTGGGGCGGTTGTTCCCGGGGCGGCCCCTTGAAGCTGGGGGCTGTGCGGCGGTGGCCGCCATTTGCCGCGGGGGTGCGGGAGACGGCGGCGGGCGCTGAAGCCTTGGGCACCTCCCCAGAGCCGGGAGGCCGGCACCAGCAGCGGAACCGGAGCCGCCGGAGCGCCGAGGCCCTCGCTGCGGGGTCCCCCAGCCCGAGGAGCGGAGGCAGTGCGCGGGGGCGGAGCCTCTTGTTACGCCTCTCGGGGGCGGAGCCAGCGCAGGCCGCGCCCCCTGGCAGCGCGCGTGCGAACGTGGCGGGGGCGCGGCTCGCAGCTGCGGGGGGCAAACCCGGGCGCAGGGGAGCGGGAGTCGCGGCCCCGAAACAACCTGTCCCTGCGGCTCTGCCTGTGCTGAGCCCCGGCCCCTGCGCTGGCAGCTGCCCTCCGAGCCGCAGGAGAGACTCGGTTTGGCTGGAAGAGAGCTCAAGGCGTCATCGAGTCCAAGCGTTACCCCAGCCAAGTCATCACCAAACCATGCCCCAAGCACCACATCTGCACGGCTTCGAAACCCCTCCAGGCATGGGGGGGCCTGGGCGGCCTGGGCCAGGCCTTTACAACCCTTTCGGGGCAAGAAATTGTGCCTCATGTCCGACCTAAACCTCCCCTGGTGCAACTCGGTGCCATTTCTTCTTGTCCTATCACTTGTTCCTTGGTTTAAGCCACCAGCTCAGCAGACTGGAGCTTCATGGTGGTCTCTGTTGTGCAGCCCTGGGTGCTTGTAGCCATGTGACATGGTTGGGATGGAAAAGAAGAGGACAGTGGTGTGAAGCCCTTGCACAGATTTGGATGTGGGTCACTCTCCAGGCTTGGGCAGCCAAGCTGTTTGTATCTGCCCCAAGCTCACACATCCAACCATCCCTGCCAGAGCTGTTTCAGATGCCAAATTCCCTTCCAAACCTCAGGGGCAGCTTCCAAAGCCTCTGCCAAGCAGGGCCAGAGTTTCTTGCTCCTCTGGAGTTGCACAAAGCAGCTGTGGCGTGGGAGAGACCACCAGCCTTCATCTTCCTTCTTGCTGCCTCCTGGCACAGGGCTGGCACAAAAAAACAATGGGTTAATGAGCAATGCAGTGGTGAGTCTAAGGGCAGTACCCTGCTGGCTTCAACATGAAAGTAAATCAGTGTCTCATTAGTGACTGTTTGCTAACAGCCTCACTCTATAACGTTGCTCTGTAACAGGCTTGAGCCTAACAGGCTGCTCACACACCCCTGAACTGTTCTGGGTGCCAGCAGATGAGTTGCAGCCTCTTAGCATAAAACTAATTGGTAGGAGGACCCTGGGGATCGTTGCCACGCCACCTTCTTGTTCCTGTGCCAAAATCAAGAGCCACAATGAGGAGAGGGTGATGCATGGCAGGCCTAGGAGGAAGAGATGGAAGCTGGAGTCAGCTCTCGCCCCCAGGTTGCTGCCGCGGCGGTGAGATGGAGCTGCCCAGCTGGTTCCCTCTGCGCTCCAGCGACACACCCAGACGGGGTGTTCCTGGCAGCCTGGGGGGGTTAGAAGGAGCAGCCGAGCCAGCAGTCCTTGCCACGACCCAGCCACGCTTTCCCACAGCGCTGGCCCGCTGGAGCAGGGGTGTGGGGGCCAGCCCCTCCCCGGCAGCACTGGGAGCGAGAAGGCGGATGGACACCGGGCGTGCCGCGATGCTTTCCAGCCACCCCCGCAGCCTCCGGTCTTGCCGCAGCGCTTGTGGCAGCTGCCGCCTCTCTGACCGTGTTGGTGTTGGCAGGATCTGGATGTCAGAGTGAAAGCTGCTGCAGCAGCAGCAACAGGAGTTGCGCCTACTGCAAAAGCTGGAAAAGAGGGAGAGGAAAGGAAGGTTTAAAGCATTTATGTGAGCCCTAAATCTGCCTTGCACCTGCTGCCGGGACAGCAGGACCTGCAGGCAGTAGCACAAGGAACATTTCCTTTGTGCCCAGGGAGAGCTGCTGGGATCCTCCCACTGGCCTGACTATTTTACCTTATCCAGAGCTTCACCAGCTTCTGCAGCCCATGTTCCCCTATGCCAACTCTGCTCTTCATCCCCACCTGCAGTAGTGGTACCCCAGATGCACTGAAGTCATTGATAAGCCCCCTCCCAGGGAGGGTTGGCAGGACACTGGTGACCTTGGGCTGGACCAATCAACTGCCAGTGGGACACAGGGCACGACCCTCAGTGGAGAAGGGAATGAAACAGCATCACCCTGGGATCTGGAGGTCAGGGTCTGAAGGGTCAGGTTAGCCCTAGAGGAACTGCATCCCGTGCCACTGTGGGTCTATACTCTTCCCTCCCCCTCAGTACTGCAAGCCTAGCAGCAGGAGGGGGCATGTCCCCGCAGTGTTCCTGGCTGTGTTGTGCCAGGGCTGGAGCCAGCAGTGACTCAGCAGGAGCCCACTGGGCTGCAGTGCCATGACTCCAGCCCAGGAGGCTTGGGGATGCTTCTGGCCAGGCTCAGAGCTGGACCCGTCACACATGGGGACTGTGGGTGGTTGCAGCACCCAAGAGCAGTCCAAGGTTTTGGGGTGCAACCTGCCATCCACAGGGAGCTCCTCTTCTGGCAGCCACATCCCACCAGCTCCCTGCAAAGCCAGGCTGCAGGGATTTGGGGATTTGAAATCCTGCACACACACTCTCTTAAGAGTTCAAGGCTACCATGCTGGCAAGCTGCCCACAACAGGTCACCTCCTGGCACAAATGCCACCTGCGAGCACAGCCCTGCTCAGCAGTGAAGGGTTAAGCACCAGGCCAGCAACCAGGCAGCTATCAGGAGCTTTCCTCTCGTCCTTCTCCTTGCCAAGGTTTAAATTTAGTCCCTGCATGAACCCGGACAACTTGGGCATCAGGTTGCTGCAGGGCTGGCAGCACCAGGGAGCACCTGCTACTGCTGATTCACTGCAAAAGCCCCCTGAAAGCTGGGACTGAA
Source organism: Picus viridis (assembly GCA_033816785.1). Taxonomy (NCBI): domain Eukaryota; kingdom Metazoa; phylum Chordata; class Aves; order Piciformes; family Picidae; genus Picus; species Picus viridis. The sequence goes on from CM066593.1 coordinate 2,833,781, forward strand.
CTTCAATGTGGCTGTCAGAGCCAGCAAGCTGCAGAGACCCCGGGCTATGCCGGGCACCCTGGCCATTTGCTTTGAGCCCCCCCCAAAAAAGGCAAATAGAGGCTGTTTAACATTTGGCTCTTGTGAGTCCCAGCATTGCTCGGTGGCTGGTTTAATTTCAAGCCTTGAGCTTGCTCCTGGCCACTCGTGATGAGTTTTAGGGGAGCTGTTGCTTGGGGCAGGGTTGTTTTGGGTGAAGCCCACGGGATGGGGACATGCCACCCCTGCAGTGAGGCGGGCAGAGGTGCTGGGAAAGGAGCAGTGGCAGAGACAGAGAAGCAGCCCGAGCCCCTCTGCACTGAAGATGGGATGTCCCCAGAGGGGTCTGCGGGTCCCCCAGCCCCATGGCAGCCCAGCCCACCACACCAGGGGTCACAGCCTGGGCGCCCCTGTGGGGTACAGATATCTCCTGGCACCTCGCCTGCAGGTTTGGGGAGCAGTGGCGTGGGGTGAGACGGCAGAGCTGGCAGCCCACGGCAGAGCTGGCAGCCCCCAGCAGACCCCTCAAGCCGGGGGTGGCAGTGACATCCCTGCAATGCTCTTGGCATCGCCTCCCCGGGCTGGCGCTCGCTGAGGTCCATGTGATCGAGGGGCTGCTCCGTCCCGGCGCTGGGTCCAGCCGCCGCCGCGACGGCGACAGAGACAGAAGGTCGAGCCAGCGGCCCCGGCGGAGTGTCCCCAACACCGAGGTGGGACCCCAGCACAGGCTGGCACCCCCGGGGCCATAATGCCTCGTGGGAAGAGGGACCCCGTCCTGCTGTCCCACGCTGAGCTGCCCGTCACCGATGGCGAGGGTCCCCGCAGCGGCGGCGAGGGCCGGAGGTCCACGTCGGAGGAGGAAGGCCACCTCCCCGGCCTCCCCCGCGACGACCTCACCAAGAGCATGTCAGGCTCCTCCGTCTCCTCCTACCACTCTGCCCTGTGCTCCGAGGGGACCGAGACCTTCAAGGACTGCCTGGAGTTTCTGGACGAGGAGGCGCCGGTGCCCAGGGACGCGGGGCAGAGGGGAAGCCGTGCAGAGGGGGCTGCCCCGGGACGCTGGGCAGTGACGGAGGCCCCCAGCGTCCCCCCGCCGCCCGTCCCCCTCGCCCGCCCGCAGCAGGCTCAGCTGTCCGTCGCGGCTAAGAATAGCTCAGCGCTGGGGCAGGGGGCAGGATGGGTCCCCTCGGCGGGGACCGGCAGCCTGCCATCGCTGCCACCGCCGCCAGCAGAGAGATGCCTCTCCCCCGGCCGCCCGGGGGATGCTCGCAGGGGCACCCAGCGATTCGGACGAGGCGGACGGCGAGGTGCGAGCACTGACAGCCAGGGCTTTCCGCAGCCTCTCAGGTCTCCCCGGTGCCCACCTCGACATGTGCAGCTCCCACACCTCCTCCAGCCTCTCCAACTCGCTGTCGGAGGACGGCGGGCGGCCACGGCGGAGGGCAGTGGACAGCGGCGAAGCTCGGGGCACGGTGGCAGCCCTCCACGGTAGGATGGGATGGCCCTTCCCCGCCAGTGTGGACGGGGAGCTGCTGGGCTTGCTGGGGAAGGAACAGTTCGAGTGTGTGGACGTGGAGCTGGAGAGCGGGGAGACCAGGAAGGGCCACTGCAAGAAGAGGACCGTCCCCAAGCGCCAGATCCTGCTGAAGAGGAAGGAGAGGAAGGAGACAAGTTTTGGCCCGAGGGGGGACATCTCGGTCCCCCAACCTCTGCCCCCCACCAGGAAGGAGCCCCTCAGCAAGGGCAGGGCCGTCGGAGAGGACTTCAGGCTCAACTACAAGCAGTTCATGAAGACAGCATCCCTGGACACCAGCGCTGACAAGACCAGAGCAGCCTCTAGCCTGGTGAAAAACGTTCTCGCCAAGAAGATGCAGTACGAGCAGATGATCAAGATGGAGCAGAAGGGACTGCGGGGCAGCTCGACCTCCTCGGGGCCGTCCTCCACTGGCACCGACCTGCTAGGGGATGGCCTGGAGGGCAAGTCCAGCTCACTCTCCCGCTCAGACTGCAGCTTCTCAGCCGAAGACTTACGGGGCAGTGGAATGCTGACAGCTACGGTGGACACAGTGACCGTGGGGGACACCACCACGCATCCCGCTAGGGGGTGGTGCTGAGTGAGGCGATGAGGGAGAACGTCTGCAAGCTAAAAAAGACCTTCAACGAACTCAACGAGAGGATGAAGTATCAGGAGGTGCTGGAGGGCCACCGGCTGCCCGACGCTGATGAAGAGCCCGAGTCGGAGAGGACTCGCTACCGGCGAGCACGAGCCTTGTTTGAAACCCACTGCGGGGTGGGGAAGGCGCTGGATGTTGCCCCCAGATTTGAGAGGGTGCCAAAGCCGTGGCCCAGCTTGAGGGAGCGAGCCATCTGCCCCAGCCACCCCCAGCCCCGCCGCTGCGAGCCCAACAGCCGGGCGCTCCCCGCCATGCCATCACGCCACCTCTTCACCTCCCGGGCGCAGGAGGTGAAGCTGCTGCCACAGAGCCAGCCGGAGGAGAAGCCACCAGTGGTGTCCCACCAGCTGCCCGGCCCTGGTTCCCCAACCCGTGGGTCCCCACCAGCCATTCCCCCTAAGCCAAAAGAGAGGGGGAAGGTTTGCATCCCGCAGCCCCGGGACGTGCGCAAGCTGGTGAAGAACAGCTACAGTCTCTGCTTCGGGACTGCCAGCACATCCCGTGGCACATCCCGTGGCACCGTGGCACCAGCAAGCAGTGGGGAGCCACCCCCAGCCGCCCCGCTTGTCATCCACTGCACCTCGGTCCGACGCCAGGAGCCTGCGACAGAGCCGGGGGATGAGGAGGGGCTGGCAGCCACCAGTCAAGAGCCAGCCCCGGCGTGTGCTGAGGGACCCACGAAGCTCACCAGCAGCCAGCCTTCGCCCACTCAGGGCTCCCCTGTCCACATCACGAGGGTCCAGGCCACACGGAGAGGGGTGGCCTTTGCGGAGGGGCCACCGACATCACCCCCACACCGAGAGCGGAGCGAGCTCAGGGTGCCACCACGGGCACCGGCAGCCGAGGGTGTGCCACACGTGGAGACACACCTCCACGTCCTTGTGGGCCGGAGGTCCCCGGCCAGCACTTCTTTTGGGACCTCTGCAGTCCCCAGCCCGGAGGCGGCCAGGGAGAGCTCCCCGGCTCAGAGCACTGCGGTGCTGCGGACGGAGAAGACCGTTCTCCTACCACCATCGCCATCGAGTCCCACGGAGGAGAAGGAGGGACGTAGCCATGGTGGCACCAGAGCACTCCAAGGGGCTGAGGAGCTTGAGTCAACGGTGCATCAGCATGGCAGCAGTGACAGCAGGAACCCCCACGCTGGACCCCCAGCTGGCGACATCGTGCACCCACAGCCTGCAAATCCAGGAGCAAGAAGAGCACCAGAGCCACTCACAAGAGAGCAGAGGCAGAAGCAGCCAGTCAGCCAGCCGGTGTCAGCAGGGAGTGGTGGCTTTGCTGGTGGCCCTGGCCCTGCCGCCCCGTTTCGAGCTGGGGAGGGTGGTGAAGGTGCCTCTGGCCAGCTGCCGGAGCAGAGGGAGGCCTGGGAGCATTTACCCAAGTGGCCGGCGGTTAGTGAGCCACAGCTTCCTCCTGCCCCAGCAGACACCTCCAACTACTTGGCAATTCCTGTGAAAGCCCCCGATCCTCTCCCATGCCAAAGCTGCCCTTGGTCCCCAGCCCAGCCAGCGCATCCTCTGGGACCTCTGCAGTCCCCAACATAGCCAGCACATCCTTTGGGACCCCCTTGGCCCCCAGTCTAGCCAGCACATCCTTTGGGACCTCTGTAGTTCCTAACCCAGCCAGCATGTTCTCTGGAACCCCTTTGAGCCCCAATCCAGCCAGCATGTCCTCTGGAACCCCTTTGATCCCAAATCCAGCCAGCATGTCCTCTGGAACCCCTTTGATCCCCAACCCATCCAGCGTGTCCTTTGGGACCCCTTTAGTCCCCAATCCATCCAATGTGTCCTTTGGGACCCCTTTTTATCCCCAACCCAGCCAGCATGTCCTTTGGGACCCCTTTGGTCCCCAACCCAACCAATGTGTCCTTTGGGATATCTGCAGTCCCTAACCAGCCCACCAACACATCATTTGGGACCCCCATGGTCCCTAACATGACCAATTCACCCTTTGGCTATCCATCAGCCTCCAGCCTGGCCAGCACATCATTTGGGACTTCCTTGGCCTCCAATCCTACCAACAAGTCTTTTGGCACCCCTTTGATCCCCTACCTATCCAGTGCATCCTTTGGGACCCCCTTGGCTCCCAATCCATCCAGTGCATCCTTTGGGACCCCTTTGTTCCCCAATCCATCCAGCGCATCCTTTGGGACCCCCTTTGTCCCCAGTCCATCCAGTGCACCCTTTGGGTCACCCTTGATCACCAACCCAATCCCCACCTCCCTTAGGCACCCATCAGTCCCCAGTCCAGCCAGCACATCTTTTGGGACCTCTGTAGTTCCTAACCCAGCCAGCATGTCCTCTGGGACCCCTTTGGTCTCCAACCCAGCCAGTGTTCCACTGGGAACTGGTTTGCATCCCCTGCCCAGTGGGGAAGCACCTTGGAGCAAGCCTGGCCCTGAGCCCCCCTGCCCCAGCCCCCTGAGAGCCTGGTGGCTGCGGAACACCCGGTGCTGCTGCCCTCAGCCCAGCCCCAGCCTCGCCTCGAGGACCCTCCCCACTTCCTAGGGAGTACAGACACAGCCCCACCGAGCAACAAGACCATGCCAAGCCCCACCAAAGCCTTTGCCCCCAGCCGTCCCCGCACCGGAGGATGCTCGTGGATCCCGACAGCGGGAAGTGCTACTACATGGAGCCGCCGCGGCAGCCCCAGCTGAAGACACTCTACGACCCCGAAACCGGGCAGTACCTGGAGGTGCTCATCCCACCGGCAGCATCGCACACGGGGCTCTACCAGGCTCCTTTCAATCCCCTGGTCGTGGCCCCGGGGGTCTATGGCCCACCCCACGTGCCCTACAGCAGCTTCCCAGGGCTGACGGCACCCCAGGCACCCTCTGCACCCTCTCCAGTGCGCCCTGACCAGCCAGCTGCCGAAAATCCCAGCTTCTCCGGGACCTTCAGCTCTGCTGCCAAGGCCGAGGGGCCGCCCGCTACCGGGGGTCCTGACTGCGGCTACCTGGAGAGCCTCTACTACATCCCCACGGGCATGCGGGCCAGCCCCGGCCCCAGCCAGCCTCCTGCCCACGCCAGCCCTGCTGAGCCTGAGAAGGGGTCGATGCTCCGGATGTGATGGTCCCTGGGGCTGTGTGGCATGTCCCGTCCTGAGCAACTGGGCTTTAACCCCCAAATCAGCATCATCCTTGGCACAGGACAGATGCCCCTGCCTACGGCTGAGCTGGTGAAGTGCTGAAGGTAACAAGCACCGGCTGGACCTCACCAGCTCCTCACGGGAATAGGCAGAGAGTGTTTTCCATGGTGAGCATCTGGCAGCCCTGCAGGGGGCTGAAGCAACAGGCCCAGGCCAGCAAAGGGACCAGACGCATGGCCCCCACTTTCCTCGTACTACTGGATCCATCCCAGGGGCATCTGGAGCTGTTTGGCACACAGGGATAGTAGCTTGGCCACCGCCAGCCCCCAGCAGACATGGTGGACACCCTAAATTAGTAATAAAACTGCTGAGGCAGCATTGAAACCCTGCCTGTTCATCCTGCCTTGGTGTGCTCTGTAAAGGGGAGGGGGTTGAGGGAGTCCCACAGCCCCTCCAGGGGTGCACTCCACAGTTTGTCCGTCCCGGAGAGGCCACCAGATGAATCCGAGTCCGTGGGAGTGGGCTCTGCTCTGCTGTCATCAGCGAGCCCTGAACCCTACCCTGAGCCCCCAACCTCAGCCCTTGAACTCCAGTCATGAGCACCAAACCCGAGTCCTTGAATCCCAAATCCCATCCCTGAACCTCAAACCTCAACTTTGAGCCCCTAGCCTTGAGCCCCAAATTCTAGGCCTGAATCTCAGCCCTAAATCTCAAATCCCAACCCTGAGCACCATCTCTGAATCCCAGACCCCAGCTCTGAGCCTCAGCACGCAGCCCTGAAAGCTAGTCCTGAACCACACACCTCAGCCCTGAGCTCCCATCCTTGAACCCTAAATCCCAGCCCAGAACTCCAAACTCCAGCCAAGAACCCCAAACTCTGTCCTTGAACCTCAAACTTCAGCCCTGAATCCCTAATCCCAATCTTGAGCCCCATCCCTGAACCCCAGCCCAGAACTCTGAACCTCAGCCTTGAACCCCAGGGTCTTTGAACCTCAGACTCAACACTGAGCTCCCAGCTTTGAACCCCAATCTCTGTCCCTGAACCCCGAACCCCAGCCCTGAGTCCCAAAATGCCACTCCAGGAGGGTGCACACCAACCCCAGGCGGATGTGGGTGGAGGAGGTGTTACGGGACTGGAGGACACTGAAACCCTCCCGGAGTCGATTCAGAGACAGCCCCCCCCCAACCCCGACCCCCGGGGCCGCCCCAGCCGGATGCAGGTGCTGGAGCCGCTCATCAGCAGCCGCTCGCCAGCCCCGCGGGGTTTGTAGCCGGCCCCCGCCTCCGCCCCGCCACTTTCGGCATCGTGGCAGGATGCGGCCGGTGCTGGCGGCGTGGCTGGTCCTGAGCCTGCTGGCAGGGACAGGGGCCGAGGAGCAGTGCGGGGACCCCCCGCCGCCCCAGCCCGCTCCATCGCAGCGCCCCAGCTCAGCCCCGAGGAGCGGCTTTCGCCCCACATGCCCGAAGCCCTGCGCTGCGACGCCTGCCACGCCATCGCCTTCCAGGTGGGGATCAGGTAGTTGACAGCCCAAAAGGCTCGTCAGGGCACCCGTGGGGATGCTCTGGCTTGGGGAGGTGCTTCCAGATACCCTGGGGCATCCATTGATGACTACCCACTGCTGGCACCCAAAAAAATCCCTTTAGGGCCAACGAGCCCCTTGCAGCTGTTTACAGACCCACCACCCCGTGCAAAAGTGCTTCAGCTGCTGGGGCTGCGAGGAAGGGGGTGCAGACCCTGACCCACTCAGGAGTGGGTCATGGGGAGGCTGCTACCCTCACTGGGCGCTTTCTGCCCTTTTTCACCCCAGATTGAGCAGCAGCTGCGCAAGGCAGAGGGAAAGATGGGCGGGAAGGTGCTGAGCGAGTCCGACTACTTGGAGGTGCTGGAGAGGAGCTGCTCCACGACCTGGGAGAGGTGAGTGGAGCATCCCCACGATCAGGGTGTCCCTGGGGACAGGAATGTCCCAAGGGATGGGGTGTCCCCAGGGACAGGGATGTCTCCAAGGACCAAGGTTTCACCAGCCCCTGCTTCTCCCCGCAGCTACGGGGTGCAGGACCTGGATGGGGTGAAGCGGCTGACGGGGCCAGGGCTGCTGAGACAGGAGCCCATGAGCGTGGTGGTGACAGGGGGACCTTGGCCGAGACGGTAAGTTGGGAGATTTGGCAATGGGGGAGGGGGAAAGGGGAGGGGGCGTCCTGGGCACTGCCTGCTCGCCACCATGGCAAAGGCACGCAGTGTGACCCACATTTGTCTCCCCACAGGCTGTCAAAGATGTGCCTTGGCTCCCTGGGCGAGTGGGGAGAGGCGCAGATCTACGAAGCCCACCGGCGGGGCGCGGGCACCCTGCGGGAGCTGCTTTGCCATGGGGAGAAGGGGCCCTGTGCCAGCGGCAAGGCCGGGGGCCAGCCCCAGCCAAGGCGCTGCAGAACGAGCTGTAGCCCTGGGGCGGTTAATGCTTAATGCCCCGCTGACCTTCGGAGCCGACTTCGTCCCCAGAGAGAGCCGACACGTGTCGGGAGCTGGGCACCATCCCGGTGTTGCCCATCACCAGCGCTCTGACTGTCCCTCGGCGCCCAGCGCGGCCGTGCCAGGAGGGTGCCGGCGGTAGCCGGTGCCCAGCGTCGCCGGACCCCCTACCCCCGAGTCGGGCATTACTCTGTAACCCACCGTCTCTAATGTTTTACCAACACGGTGCTGGCGGCAGGAGTGCCCCGGCCCCGCTGGCAGTGCCAGCCCTAATTAAAGGAGTTAATAGCTGATCTGTCCCCAAGGCAGCGCTCCCTGGTTTCACAACTCGCAGCCAATGGTCGCCTCCCAGCCTGCCACCCCGCGCCACGGCCTGGGTGACAGCGACTAAAGTCCTTCCCACTGCCATAAAACCCCCTGCGCGGTGACATCGCCACCACGGCCACGTCGCTGGAGGATGGGGACTCGCTCGGGAGACCTGGCTCAGCCCCAGGTGAACGCAGCCTCTGCCGCTGTCCCCATCCCCTTCTTGGCCATATCGCAGAGCAGTGGGGAGGGAGGCAGGTCACTGGGGGTACTGACTCCGGTGACGGCCAGCTCGGGGTCTTGATGCCCAGCTGGGTCCGGTGGAAGATGGGGTGAGCTTTGGGGCAGCAGGGCACCTGCTGGGATGCTGAGGCTGGGGCTGGCAGCGTCATCCCTCCTGGTATCTGTAGCGTGATCCAGGCAGCCCCGGGTCAGTGGGGAGTCCCCTCCAGCCTTCCCTGGGAGGGATCGGGGGTTTGGGAGCCCAGACGCCTCTCGGGGGTCAGAGCCGGTGCCGGGTGGGGCTGTCCAGCCACGTGTGTCGAGCTGTGGCCCGGTGGCCTTTGCGTCCCCGGGGCAGAGCCCAGCCCCGTTCCCAGGGACACCAAAGACAACACTGATCCAGCTCCCACCTTGCCCTCACTGCCAGAATGGGAATGCAGCTCTCACTCCTGCCAGCCCCTCACACCCCCTGGGAAGGAGCTGCCTGCAGTGGGCAGGGTGAGTACCAGGGCACCTCTGTGGGCAAATCCTTCTGTAACGTGACATCGATAGAAACCAGCCAGCAGGACCCCTCCCCACCCCTGAAGGCACAGAGCATCCTGTGGGGCAGTCTGTGCCATCTGTGGGGACAGTGTGGGGTGTCCCTGGCTGCCCAGGGATAGCTCAGGGTTGAGCTGTGCCCCCTGCACAGCAGGACCCCAGAGTGAGCAGTGGGTCCCCCCGGCCAGAGGTGGACATGCTCTACAAGATTGAGGACGTGCCCCCCTGGTACCTCTGCATCCTGCTTGGCTTCCAGGTACGGCCTGGAAAGGGGATACCCCCACCAGCAGAGCCCAAGCCCCAGCTCCCTGTGATGTGGGACATCCCACAGCCCCACTGACCCCCTTCCTTGCCCCCCAGCACTACCTGACCTGCTTCAGTGGCACCATTGCTGTCCCCTTCCTGCTGGCTGAGAGCCTATGTGTGGGCAAGGACCAGCTCACCGTCAGCTACCTCATTGGCACCATCTTCACTTGTGTGGGCATCACCACCCTCATCCAGACCACCGTGGGCATCAGGTAGAGCTGTGGCCCTGCTGGGGAAGCCCCCTGCCCATGCCCAGGCCATGGGTGCAGGCATCCCCTCTCACCCCCCCCAGGCTGCCCCTCTTCCAGGCGAGTGCGTTGGCCTTCCTCATCCCTGCCAAGTCCATCCTGGCCCTGGAGAAGTGGCAATGCCCACCTGAAGGTGAGGGCAGGGAGGTGCAGGGGCAGCACCCAGCTGTTCCCCACTTCCAGGGTCCACCTCACGCCCCTCCATCCCCAGAGCAGATCTATGGTAACTGGACACTGCCGCTCAACACCTCCCACATCTGGCAGCCCCGCATGCGAGAGGTAGGTCCCTTCCTGCCACCGCCCCGCGGGACCCCGGCCCCCACTGAGGGCTGCTGACCACCCGTCTCTCTGCCCCGCAGATCCAGGGGGCCATCGTGGTGTCCAGCCTGGTGGAGGTGGCCATCGGGCTGCTGGGGCTGCCTGGGGCACTGCTCAGCTACATCGGGCCACTGACTGTCACCCCCACCGTGTCCCTCATCGGGCTCTCCGTCTTCCAGGCGGCCAGTGAGCGGGCCGGCTCCCACTGGGGCATTGCTGTGCTGTATGGCGTGGGGATGGGAACGGGGCGGTAAGGGGGCAGAGCTGTCCCCCGGCCACAGAGCCAGGAGCACGCTGGATGAGTGACCTCATCTCTCTCTCCAACCAGGACCATCGTCCTAGTTGTCCTCTTTGCCCAGTACCTGCGGAACGTCACCATCTGCCTGCCCGGCTACAGGCGGGGCAAAGGCTTTGTCCTGCTCCGCGTCCAGATCTTCAAGATGTTCCCGGTAGGCACTGGCTGAGAGCTGCTGGATCCTGGGGCGTCCCAAAAGCTCCCCACGTGCCCACGCACGAGCTTGCGAGCGACACGGGGTGCGTGCCCCCGCAGATCATCCTGGCCATCCTGCTGGTGTGGCTGCTCTGCTATGTGCTGACGCGCACCGGCGTCCTGCCCAGCCAGCCCGAGGCCTATGGATACAAGGCCAGGACGGACGCACGGGGAGATCCTCTCCGTGGCACCCTGGTTTCGGGTGCCCTACCCCTGTGAGTGCCAGGCGGCCCCACCACGTGTGGGTTCCCCGGTGTCCCATTGGAACGGGCTGCCCAGGGAGGTGGTGGGGTCAACGTTCCTGGAGGTGTTTAAGAGGAGACTGGATGAGGCACTTAGTGCCATGGTCTAGTTGATTAGTTAGGGTTGGTTGATCAGCTGGACTTGATGATCTTGGCAGTCTCTTCCAATCTGATTGAGTCTGTGATTCTTCACTCCGGGGATGCGGGGACCTGACACAGAATCACCAGGGCTGGGGAGCACCTGGGAGGTCCCAAAGCAGTGAGCATCAGGGAGGCTGGGTCCCAGGGTGCTCCCCACCCTGACACCTCATTCTGCCCCCGGGCAGGCCAGTGGGGTCTGCCCACAGTGACCTCGGCAGCCGTGCTGGGGATGTTCAGTGCCACGCTGGCAGGCATCATTGAGTCCATTGGGGACTACTACTCCTGCGCCCGGCTGGCAGGAGCCCCTGCTCCCCCCGTGCATGCCATTAACAGGTACAGCCATCTGCACCCACCGCCGGTACCCTGCCCATGCCGTGCCATCCCTGGGAACCACGCAGGGATGCTGCGTCAGGGTGGTGGCTGGGCCCAGCCTGTTCTTGCTCCTCAGGGGCATTTTCACTGAAGGCATCTCCTGCATCATTGCGGGGCTGCTGGGAACCGGCAACGGCTCCACCTCCTCCAGCCCCAACATCGGTGTCCTGGGCATCACAAAGGTACGGGGGCCGGGGAGGGGTCTTGGCTCAGTCACAGGGGACAGGCACTGTCACCTGCTGCCAGTCTCTCCATGCAGGTGGGGAGCAGGAGGGTGATCCAATACGGGGCTGGCATCATGATTGTGCTGGGGACCATCGGCAAGTTCACGGCGCTGTTCGCCTCCCTGCCCGACCCCATCCTCGGCGGCATGTTCTGCACCTTATTCGGTAACCCCACGCCCAGAGACCTGCTGCCAGCAGCCCTGGGGGCTGCTGAGCCCACCGGATGCTGGCTGGGCTTGGAGGTTTGGGGTGAACCACGGCGGGTGTTTGAAGGCCCCTGGCTGCCCACTGGCTGGCTCCCTATGATGTGGCCACCACTGCCCACCTACAGCATGGGCACTGTCTCTGCTGGCAGGCATGATCACGGCCGTCGGCCTCTCCAACCTGCAGTTCGTCGACATGAACTCCTCCCGCAACCTCTTCGTGCTGGGCTTCTCCATGTTCTTTGGGCTGACCTTGCCCAACTACCTGGATTCCCACCCTGGGGCCATTCGCACAGGTATCCATCATGACAGGCCCCAGTTTTAGAACAGAGAATCATTTTGGTTTAAAAAGTCCTTGGAGATGATCTGGTCCAACCATTAACCCAGCACTGCCAGGCCACCACTGAACCACAGCCCTCAGGACCACATCTACACAGCTTTCAATTCACTCCAGGGAGGGGGACTCCAGCCACTGCCCTGGGCAGCCTGCTCCAGGACATGACAAACCTTTCAGGGAAGAAATTGTTCCTCATGTCCAACCTAAACCTCCCCTGGTTCAACCTGTGGCTGATTCCTCTTGTCCTACCACTTGTTCCTTGAGAGAAGATACTGACCCCCTACTGGCTCCAACCTCCTTTCAGGGAGCTGTAGAGAGCCAGAAGGTCTCCTCTGAGCCTCCTTTTTTCCGGGCTAAACCCCAGTTCTCTCAGCTGCTCCTCACCAGACCTGCCTTCCACCCTTCTCCAGCTTCGTTGCCCTTCTCTGGACCTGCTCCAGCCCCTCAATGTCCTTCTTGGAGTGAGGATCCAAAACTGAACCCAGCACTCAAAGTGTGGCCTCAGCAGTGCTCACTACAGGAGGACAATCCCTGCCCTGCTCCTGCTGGCCACACCATTGCTGATCTAGGCCAGGATGCTGGTGGCCTTCCTGGCCACCTGGGCACACACTGGCTCAGCTTCTGCTGGCTGTCAACAAGCACCCCCAGGTCCTTTTCCACCAGGCAGTTTCCAGCCACTCTGTCCCAAACCTGGAGTATTCGTGGGGCTGCTGTGAGCCAAGTGCAGGACCTTGGCCTTGTTGAACCTCATCCCATTGGCCTCAGCCCACGCAGCCAGCCCATCTAGGTCCCTCTGTAGGGTCTCCCTACCCTCAAGCAGATCAACACTGCCACCCAACTTGGTGTTGCCTATAAAGTGACTGAGGGTGCCTGGATCCCCTCATCCAGACCATTGGTAAAGATTGAAAAGAATGGGTCCCAGTGTTGAGCCCTGGGGTTGGGTGCTGCACCCCACGTTGGGTGCTGAGGGTGAGGAGGGCAGATCTCACAGGCACTTTCCAATAAGCACACCCCCAGTGAGCACCAATCAATTAGGTAAGTGCAGGTTATCAGAGCATGTCCCCACTCAGTCCCCACACCCTCACAGGTGTCCCTGAGCTGGACCAGATCCTGACAGTGCTGCTAACGACGGAGATGTTCGTCGGAGGGACCATCGCCTTCGTCCTGGACAACACCATCCCAGGTAAATAAAGAGCATTGAGCCAGGGGAGGCAAAGGCACAGGTAGGAGGCAGATTAACTTCCACAGCTGCAGGAGGGGGTGGGAGGGCGAGAGGAGGCTGACGCCGGGAGGCAGGCAGAGGCCGGGCTCCGGACTGAGGGGGTGCTGGCTGGCACAGGCACGCAGGAGGAGCGGGGGCTGGTGCAGTGGAAGGCTGGAGCGCACTCGGACAGTACGTCTAAGGCCAGCCTGAGGAGCTACGACTTCCCCGTGGGCATGAGCGCGGTGCGCAGGAGCCGCTGGCTGTGGCGTGTGCCCATCTGCCCGGGCTTCACCGGCTACCGGCCCCGGGCGGGAGGCTGCGGCACGGCGCCGGCGGGGCCCGCGGACGGGCATGATGCTGCAGACATAGTCTCGGTGTGCACCAAGGTCTGAGCGAGGGCAGCGCTGCTGCCCCGACGCCACAGACGCCCAGCCGAGCTGCCACGGCGCTGCCGGAGCTCGTTAGCGCCTGCCAAGTCCACAGCCAAAAGCCTCCCGGGGCTCGCCTCAAAGGCGAGGCCGTCTCGGGCCATCCTGAGCTCCTGCGGTATCGGCCCGGGGACCACCACCCTCGTGACATTGCTCCACCTCGAGCTTTAGTTGCCCGAGGCTCGTTCCGCACTTTGTTAAGGCTCGTTAGCCACTTGCTGAAGCTCATTAGCCACCAGCAGAGCCAGTCAAGAGTGCCTGCAGCCAAGAACTCCCAGCAGCGGCCATGAGTTTTGCTGCTGTGCCCTCAGCTTCAGCAGGGCTGCCTGGCAGCTGAAGGGGCTCTGTGCAGGGGTGCAGCATCCAGATCAGATCCGATCCAGCTCAGTTGCAGACGCCTCCTTTAAGATCATAAATAGAAAAAAAAATGCAATAAACAATCCAAGCCCACCTGCCCTGCCAGTGTCTTGGCTCTTCCCTTGTCCCTCCTGCATGGTGAAGCCTCCCCATGCTCTCTCCCAGGCTGCCCAACATGCTGGAGCTCGTTCAGCTCTAGCAACCACCTTCGGTGGGTTTCTCCTAGCCCCTGGCACAGCAGGAGAGGTGCTCAGCACAAGTCCTTGGCAAACCCATCCTGCTTTGGGCAGCCCTGGCCAGCTGGCTCCATCCCACTTGCTGCCTTCTGCAGCTGGGTGGTTTCCAGCAAAAAGCAGCTGAGGGCATCATTGCCATCAGTCAAGGCCATCTCTGGGCTTGGATTTGGCACCAGAATACCAAGACTGAAGCCAGGCTGCATGACTCTGTTGGCCTGGGCACACTGGCCTGGTGGCATGGTCACACACACTCACTCCTCAGCCTGAGCAGGAGAGCAGATGTGAAAACCCCATGGGTGGAGACCAGGACAGTTTAATAAATGAAGAAGGGGGAAAAATAACGACCAATGCCCCCAGGCGATGCAAATTCAGTCACCTGCCCCCTCCCACGGGCACAGCAGTGCCCAGCCAGACCATGAGCAGTCAGGAGCTCCTCCCTGCTGCTGCTGACCCAGTTTTGCTGCCCAGGGTGACCTTACATGGTGTGCAACGCCCTCTCGGCCAGCTGTGCCCCCTCCCAACTTCCTGCCCACCCCATGCCTACTTCCCCGGGGCTGGAGCAAGACAAAGACCAAGCCCTGATGCTGTGCAAGCAACAGGCAGAAGGTTGGTGTGCTGGCACTCCAAAAGCAGCAGGGCAGAGGCTGAGATGGAGAAGTGCCTCTCCCTCCTAGCAGGCACCAGCAGGAGATTCACCTCTTCACAGAACCTGCCACTGTGATACAGTTGGCTGGGAGACAGCAGGGGGAAAAAAAAACAAACCAAAGCCAAGCCAGCAAACCGTGGCTGTTTCACAACAAGCTGGCTCCCAGCAGCAGCAGCACCACAGAGCTGCCAACCACCCTGAGCTGATCACACCCAAGCTGATACTCACAGAGGAAGCTCACGGACAAGCAACTGCTGCCAGCTGCGTGGGGGTTGTCTGCTGAAACTCCCACTCCAGCTAAAAGCAAGCTGGGGCATGGTAGGATGTTATTTCCTGACCTTTTCTGTCTTCAGATGCTCAAATCTAAACCATCTTCAAGTCAGTGGAAAGGCCAGAAGGGTTTGTTCTTGCAGCTCTAGGAAGGTCAGCAATCAGGCTAGGGAAGGGAATGCTTGAGGAGCTCAGGGCAACAGTCATGATCATTTTGTGGAGCAACAGCAAAATGAGTTGTCCTGACTGCATTCTTTTAAGGGGGGTTTCTTCCACCTGCAGCCAGCCTCACACAGTGATGATTAACATGGAACCATGCAACTGTTTTGGTTGGAAGAGACCTCGAAGATCATCCAGTCCAACCATTAACCCAGCACTGCAGGTCACCACTAAACCATGGCACTCAGCACCACAGCTACACAGCTTTAAGCCCCCACAGGGATGGAGAATGCACCTCTGCCCTGGGCAGCCTGGGCCAGGCCTCGACAACCCCTTTGGGCAAAACATTGTTCCTAACATCAGGAAGATACTAACAGCCAGGCTGGGCAGTCATGAAGCAGAGTGGAGCACACTGGGATTTGAAAGCTGCTGGAGGTCATCGCTGCCACACATTCACAGATTGCATTGGGTGGGAAGGGACACTCAGAGGTCATCTTGTCGAACCCCCTGCAGCCAGCAGGGACATCTTCAACTAGATCAGGCTGCCCAGGGACACATCATCTGTCTCTAAGCACAGGGCTTCCACCACAGGGCTTCCAACAGCAACCTGTTCCAGTATTTCACCACCCTCACTGTGAAGAACTTCCTCCTACTGTCCAACCTAAATCTCCCCTGCTCCTGTATCAAACCGTTTCCCCTTGGCCTATCCCCACAGGCCCTTCTGAACAGTCCCTCCCCAGACTTCCCGTAGGTCCCCTGCAGATACTGAAATGCAGCTCTAAGGTCTCCCTGAAGCCTCCTCCTCTCCAGGCTGAACAACCCCAATTCTTTCAGCCTGTCTCCACAGCAGAGGTGCTCCAGCCCCTGATCATCTTGGTGGCCACCTCTGCACCTGCTCCAGCAGGTCCATGTCTCTCTTGTGCAGAGGGGCCCAGAGCTGGACACAGCAGTGCAGGTGAGGTCTCAGCAGAGCAGAGGGACAGGATCCCCTCTCTCCATCTCTGGCCACACTGCTTTGGATGCAGTCCAGGCTGCCATTGGCCTTCTGGGCTGCAAGTGCCAATTGCTGGCTCCTGTCCAGCTTCTCATCCACCAGCACCCCAAAGTCCTTTTCTGTACTGCCACCCCCACACAACTGATCCACAGCCTGCAGCAGCTCTCACGCTCACAGCTCTAACAGCTGCCATGCCAAAGCCCCTGGCTGCATGCACTGGACAGTGCCAGGGCTTTATTTAGTGCCATCAGCTGTTATCAAGGACTACCCCTGCTGCCAGCAGCAGCAGAGCTGAACTGGGATTAGCAGTGGTGAGAATGAAGGAAAATACTTTCACAGACTCAAAGTAGTTTGAGTCAGAAGGGACCTTAAAGATCATCTAGTTCCAACCACCCTGCTATGGAGACATCTCCTACAGGCCCAGGTTGCTCAAGGCCTTATCCTGCCTGGCCTTGAGCACCTCCAGGGAGAAGGCAGCCACAGCCTTCCTGGGCAACCTGTTCCAGTGTCTCACCAACCTCACTGGAAAGAATTTCTTCATGTCCAGTCTCAATCTGCCCTCCTCAAGCTTCAATCTATTCCCTCTCATCCTATCACTCCAAGCCCTTGTCAAAAGTCCCTTTCCAGCTCTCCTGTAGCCCCCTTCATGTACTGGAAGGCTGCTCCAAGGTCTCCCTGGAGCCTTCTCCAGGCTGAACAGCCCCAACTCTCCCAGCCGGTCCCTAGAGGGGAGGCTCTCCAGCCCTCTGATCATCTTCACTCCCAAGAGCGCACAGAAAACAGGAGGAAAGGAAGAAAAGAGCAACCAGAGCCCAACCTTAGGTGGGGGACTCCAGGTGGTGGTGTTACCAAACAGCTTCCTCGCCACCGTCCCCCCGCCGCCCCCGTAACGCCGCCCCCGTAACACCGCCCCCTTCAACTCTCCCAACCCCTTTTGTTTCTCTCCACAGGTTGCCACGAGAGCATTCACCAGACAGCCACCAGAGGTCAGTTCTACCATTATTTATTTGTTGTTGTTGTTTTTTTTTTTTTTTTTAAATATTTTTGAAAAAATATACTTTTTTTACAATATTTTCAACTTAAACACTATTCACACTGAACACGTATGGCAGCTTCACCCTACCCGAGTATGAAGTTTAAGAAGCCAAAACTGTTCTAAGCTTTATTAAAACAAACAAACAAACAAAAAAAAAAAAAAAAAAAAACCCAGAAAAGATTTAAAAAATAAAAATGGAAGGAGGGGGGGGAACCAAAACAACAAAACACAACCATAAAAAAACCCAAAAACCCAACAAAAGAAGTCGTTGTGCTGTA
Source organism: Picus viridis (assembly GCA_033816785.1). Classification (NCBI taxonomy): domain Eukaryota; kingdom Metazoa; phylum Chordata; class Aves; order Piciformes; family Picidae; genus Picus; species Picus viridis. The sequence goes on from CM066593.1 coordinate 2,851,084, forward strand.
GACTAGTTGTGTAGTGATGATTAAACAAAGAGAGGGGGTGGGGGTGGGGAAAGCACCGCTCGAATCACTAACGCTGGGGGTCCTCCCGGTCTTAAATCCCACGACGGTAAAAGCTGCACCCTAGGAGGTACACATAGGCAGAGCTATGCAGGGATGTGGGAAGGGGGTCTGGGAAGAAAGGGGTGATGAAACTCCTCCAACGTGGCGGGGAAGGGGAAAGGTTGGGAAGGCGATGCCACACCGCAAAGTAGAGGGAATTCCTTCCTGCCGGGGTGTTAATTTGGGTAGCTGAGATCTAGGACTCTGCACAGGGCTGTCAAGTTGCTGTTAAAGCTCCTGCTGCTTCCAAGGAGCCTGGAAGTTCTCCGGGGGGAGTGGGGGAACGTTAACGTTAGTCACAATACTGCTATTCCAAAGGGAAGTTAGCTGATTTGCATAACAATCAGATCTCCTGCTGTCACTTTTAAGTTAAGGCATTATCAGGTGCAGGCTAGCACCGGTTAACATATCCTTAGTCAAAAATCAGACCACCTGGAGCACATCCCGAGTCCTAGTTCAAAAAAGACAGAGTCTGCAGAAGGTTTAGAAACATGGTACTTTGTCCCAGCTCCACTGGTGCTTCTGAGCTTGCAGCCCCAGCTATGGTTCCATTGAGAGATTGACTTAGTAACAGTCTCAGCACTTTTATTGAGCATGCAAGACTAACAAAACTTTGGCAATGCATAAGTGTAACACAGTGACAAGAAGAGAGAGCTTTTAACAATTAAATCTTCTAATACTGGCTTCACAGTGTGGAAATTGTGCTACATCCACCAAGAGAGGGCCCAGTCTACTCAAATGTTTAAGTACTTCACCCCAGGGACAAACTCCTTTGCGTTTGGATTCAGGTTACTCTTGACCTGAGGAAGGGAAAAAAACAGAAGTGGAGGTGAAGTTGTGGTTTTCATCTTCCATTGTCAAGCTGAACACAACCCTGGGTGGGCAGCACTAGGAATGCTGTGGGGGATTTCGCGCAAGGGGCACACAACAGGGTTGCTGCCTATACCAAGTCTCTGTGGTGACTACAAAATTCCACCCCTCTGTGCTAGGCTCCCAAATTATCCACCCTCCCTTAGCACCACCTGGATGTTTCAGGCAGAGCAGGGGTGGGGGAATAGGAAAGCAGCAAACCACAGGCATGCACTGTGCACAGCAACTTCTCTTAGTGCTGAAGCAGCTTTTTCTGCAGTTGAGCTGCTCAGACGTGCCAGGAGCTTTGGAGATCCTGCTTATTTAATCAAGAGGAGGCTCCCTCCAGCCACTTCCAGGCTCTGAATGTACATGAGCACTACTGAATGTTTACATTTCTGTGTCTACCCTGTCCTCCCACTTGGCAAGCTGCTGCTCCAGCACATCCTGCAGTTAGAGGTGGGCAGGCAGATACCCAAAGTGAGCTCTTTATCACAAAGAAAGAGAGGATTAGGCTTTTGTGTTCTTAACTGAGTCAGAAAGTGCCGCCTTGCAGCTGCTTAAGCTTGGCAGAGGAGGGGTTTGCAGCTGAAATTCACAGCAGCTGGTTTTTGTACTCTGGATCTGTAACTATGTGTTTTGGTAGGGAAAAGTCTGTCCAGGCTGCCCCTTCCTTCTAGCTAAGCTCTGCACAGAGTCACACGGCAACAAACAGGGAAACGCAACTACAGAATTGTTCTGGTTGGAAAAGACCTTCAAGATCGACTGCAACCATTCTCTAACTCTACCAAGGCTAGGGGCTAAACCATGCCCTCAGCACCACATCTCTGCCTCTCTGAAACACCTCCAGGGATGGGGATTCAACCACCTCCCTGGGCAGCCTGTACCAGTCTTGGAGAATCCTCTCAGTGAAGAGAATTCTTCTAATGTCCAACCTAAACCTCCCCTGGTGCAACCTGAGGCTGCTTCCTCTCACCCTGTCACCTGTTACTAGGGAGAAAAGACCAATTCCAACCTGGCTCCAACCTCCTTTCAGGGAGTCGTAGAGAGCAATGAGGTCTCCCCTCAGCCTCCTTTTCTCCAGGCTGAATAAGCCCAGTTCCTTCAGCTGCTCCTCACCAGACCCTTCACCAGCTTGGCTGCCCTTCTCTGGACCTATCCCAGCACCTCAATGTCCTTCTTGGAGCCCTCACTCCCCATATAAACAATCCTACTTTAACTGCTTCCCCCTTTCTCAGAATTCCTAGAGAGATCTGCTATGTTTCCCAAACCAGCCCTTAGAAGGTGGTTTGCCCTTACCCAGCACTCAAGAGATGCTGAACTAAACATTTGCAGCCCTGCCACTGCCTGGCAGCTCACAGGGCCAGCATGCTTCATCCACCTGCCTTTCTTGCAGAATATTCCATGCCTACCCATAGCCACTTAAAATTTAAGCCATGGGCTAGGAAAGGCACCCTGTGGTTAAGAAGGAAGTCACTGAATAGGTCATGTCACTTAGAGGAATATCCCCTACCCAACCATTCCACATTTCCCCTCCACCAGAGGCAGGCAGGGTTTAAGAGCCTCTGGGCCCACGTGTGAAGAGTTTACTCTTGCCATTATCAGCCACAAAAAAAGTCAGCCTTGGACAAAGAGAGCTGTCAAGCTTTAGAAATATGACCAGAAAGTGAATTTACCACCAGATCCTCCAGTGATGAGCTGTCACTGATAACAAGGTCATTGAACTGGTCCTGGATTTGATCCATTGTCTGTGGGAGATCACGGGCTGGAATGAACCATTCGTGTTCCTCCTCCTCTTCCAGCATCTCCTGGAAGCAGCGCTCAATGAACTCTTCTTCCCACAACTCCTCTTCAATCTGTGCAACAAGAACAAACTGCCTCAGCAACCAGCTCAGGGAGAGCTTGGGTCTCCATGCCAACAGCTGTGCTCCCAGCTGACCACCTCTCCAGCTCTGCAGTGAGACCTGTGCTGCAGGAAGGCAAGCAGCTTTCATTTCATTTTTGAATGCAGGGAATTGTTTTGTCCCAGGACTTCGGGCTGCAGTCAAAGGGGAATGGCAGGAGAACACCCCCTCCTGCCCCCAGCCCTGGCTGTTCCACCTGCAGCTTGTTACAAGGTCAAGGAGAAGAAAAAGATCAGTTCCAAGTGAAAACTGAACTTGCACTTACGAATCTGGACTGAATTCACTGCACACATGAGGAAGGGAACCAGGGGCAAAAGTGAAACCTCCTGTGTTCCACTTTGTGCCCACTGCCCCTTGTTGTATCACTGGGCACCACTGAGAAGAGCCCAGCCCCATCCTCTTGACCCCCAGCCTTTAGCTATTGATCAGCATTGAGAAGATGACCTCTCAGTCTTCTCCAGGCTCTAAAGAGCCCCAGGCCTCTCAGCTTCAGTGCCCTCATCAGCTCTGTGGCCCTCCAGGGCTCTCTCCAGTGTTCTCTGTCTCTCTTGAACTGGACACAGCACTGCCATGCAGCCAGGCACACTCACTAGAAAAGGGTTCTGCAAGATTTCTAGGGGGGAAAAAAAACCAACCACTGCCTGTCACTTGGAACCAGTAGGATCTCCTTGGCTGTGGACTACCTGCTCACCCAGTGCTCCTCTATCTACATGGTCTTAGAAGCTGTTCAGAATGCCAACCTGCTGCACTACAAGCAGGAGGACTCAACCAGTGCAGAACTGACAGGCAGTGCTAAGATGAAAGGGAAGTCTTGCTTGGTTGTGCAGTAAACAAGCTCTGGGGGAGTTGATCCAGATAAATTTTCCATGTCCTGCATGGTCTTACTTAGGAGTGGAAACCAGGGAAACAGAAGCTGGAGTGAATGACTTGCCAGACACAAGGGAGTGGGAAATGATCCAGGACAGACTGAGAAGCTCACTCAGTGGAAGACTGAATGAGTTTTTCTTATCTATCCTTCACTCAAACCAAACACATTCTTGATCCTGAAGTGGAAATTCAGTCACATACCACAAATACCAGGTGACAAAACACCAGTTTGGGATTCCTGTAAGATACAGCTCCCCTGTGCTGTGGGCGAACACATCCAGCAGCTCCCTTGGCACTCAGGCTGAGTCCCTGTTGCTCAGAGCCACTGCCCAGACAGCTGTTCCCACATGGAACACTGACTTAGTAATTTCCCCAGTAAGCACTCCAACAAGTTTCCAGTCAGTCCTGCTGGTGAGGCATTGCCTCCATGCTGCATGTGGTTAAAGGCAGCTGCGGGCACAGAGCCACCAGCTCGTGTTACAGCGGGGCTTGCCTGGCTCCAGGGCTTTGGTTACCTGGTTGTACACTTACAGGTGCCTCCAGAAGTACCAAATAAAGTTTAATTCCCCCAAATGTCTTGAAATTAATAGTATTTGTCCAGCCCAAGTTCGCCCGGTTGAGATGTGCCTGCAGCTGCAGGTGACCAGGCTGCCACGCAGCGTTTGCCTGCCTCAGCGAGACCACGCTCCCTCATGCTCTCCCCTTTCCTCTTCTCTGAGAACACTCTGCACTCCAAAACCAGTTTATTTGCAGCACAGCTCTCAGGTCCTTGCCCAAGAAGTACAGATCCCATTTGCTAACTGCAGGATAGTCCCCAGAAAGCAAAACCCACCACAGAGACAGCAATACTGGGACCATTCTGGCCTATGCACAAGAGAATGTAGGTTTTTGTGAGCAACCTGAATCCCAGATTAGCTTTGAGCCCTGCTGGCACCCGAGAGAGCAGCAAACAGAGCCTGCTGCAGCTCAGATGCAGCAGAGCCACACTGCTGGAGTGCAGCACAAGCAGCTACTCAAGTGCAAAGACCAAGTTTTGATTAAGGAAGGGGTGGTGCAGAAGCAGGCTGCTGACAGCCTCTGCAGGAGAGGAAGCTGCATCCAGATGCAAGGTAAGAGATGAAGTGAAGGCTTCCTTGCAGCCCAACTGCAAACACCAGCAGGATGATACTGAAGTATTAAACAACAAATAGGACTGTCACCCAACAGCTCTCCCTCTGAGGAACAGCAGCCTTGTTGAGGAGGCAGGGATGTGCCCAGACATATCCAGCTCGGAACTGCCACAGCCAGCATGTCTGCGCACGCAGAGCTTCACAGCCTAGCAGGACCTGTCCCTTCCAAGGAGCCACGTTAAGCCACTCAACTTGTTTTTAACTTCATCTTGCAGAGGCAGATGCATTAGAACATGCTGCACTTCCCAGATTGTCCACCAAGACTAGAGAAAAAGAATTTCATGCTAGAGACAGAGCTCTGCCTTTCCCCCACAATGCTTCTAGCAAGCCTACCTTAAAAACTCCTTCTCCAGAGGACTCCCAGTCTGGTTGCTAAGCCACTGCACCACTCCCTTCAGCTAGAAAATGGCAAAGCACCCCAGGAGGCCCTTCTGGAGGGCCATGACTTGCCTGCCTGTTGAACTCCTCTTCATTCTCCATCCACATGTACTCTGCAAAGGGATTGTCATCTTCATGAGAATGCCCATTGATGATCACATCCTCACTGATGATGCTGGGGCTGGTACTGCTGCGACTCGGATCTTTCATGGCTGCTGCTTTGACTGGAGGTCTGCAATTAAGCAAAGCAGTCATTAAGAGGTGTGCAGTGTCACTCATCACATTGCACATGCCCTGCCCAAAGGGAGGCTGCACCTGGACTGGAAGGCTCTAGGTAGCCTAGCAGAGGAGCTCTGCTAATGCCAGTGAGTCCAAGAGTAACAGAAGTGCTGTTTCCATTGTTTTGGCAGAATGTGGATTATTCCAGTGACAAATTCATTTCCCAAATGAAACCTCACCAAGGCCAAAGAACAGTGACAGAAAACAAAACCACAAAGCACATGTGCTGGGCAGTAGGAAAACAGTTAAGGCAGAAACAAAAGAACAATTTGTTTGCCAAAACACTTTCAAAGCTTCCACTTGAGTTTCCACGACGTCCCCTGGGAATCAACTGCCCAGTGTCCAAAAGGAGGGCAAACAACACTTCAGGAGAGTTCCCAAGGATATGCCCATGGTAGGGAACATTTGGGTGTGACTTTCAGCCTCCTCAAATTCAGTTATGGGATGTTCTGTTTGTGGCATGAACCAATATTTACAACCACTTCACCTTGTGAGCAAGGCAGAAACCATTACCTGACGATTCCCTCCGGAGCCCAGCCAGCACAGCAGCTCCCACAGCTGCCTCCCTGGCAAAAGCCCACTGCCTGGGAAGCTGCAGGTGAAGACACACCATAAGGTGCTGGCAGACAGTCTGTGCTTGCCTCTTGTCCCACTTCATTAAGAGGGACTGTCAGGCCTGGAGAGCAGTCAACAGTTCTGCATGCCCACAATACGTGACACCAGGCAGCCCGAGCTGCAGCAATGAAGGCACAGCTGGCAAGCAACAAGTGATGGACAAACCACACATGGGGTCTGAATCCTTGTCCTAAGAATGGCATCACAGCCCTGCCAGGGGCTGAGTTCAGAGTGCCAGGTCTGCTCAAAGTCCAGCTTCTAACTGAAAACCTTAGCTGTGTGGTACCCTAAATAACCCAGGGGTGCCCTTTCCCCTACATCGTGCTGGAGCACAGGCACTGGAACAGCCAAGTATCTGTAGATACGAATGCAGGCAGTGGGGATTATTTTGACAACAGCACACAAAGCATGCAAGCAACAGGTTCCAGAAAACACATCTTGAATGGTTTTCAAACACTGCTAGAAACTGCCAACAAAAAAAGGCAGCAGTGAGGGGAAATGCTTTTCTTTCCTTCCCTTCCCCAAGAAGTGTTCTGGCTCATTGTCTGCATATCAAAAACTGAGAGGACATCCAACTACAGCCTCCATTGCCATTAAAAGTACAAGGGCTTACCATGCAGCAGCTCATGTTTGCTTTCTGTCTATCAGCTGGTCCTATTTTCTCCAGAATTAATGCAAGTTTCAGTTCAAAGTGTGTTCTGGAACACAGCAGGTCACAAACCTGCTCAATTAAGAAAAGCACAAAGCTAAAGAGAACCTGCCTGGCTTCACTGTGTTCCAAGGTTTTGAAATCAAAGTAGGGAAGTCACTTTAGCTCCCTAGGAAGTACAACAAATGAGAGCAGAACCTGGGCATTCTAACCAGAGAAAACAGGTTCCTTTTGATGTGCTTTCAAAACAAACCTGCAAGGGATTACCGGCAGCATTTAACATCAAACAGGAAAAGCCATTGCATGTAGTACCCTGATTCAAGCTTGAAATGGCTTTAAGCAACTTCAGCTGTTCACAAGCTAACAAACAGGGCAGGCTCAAAGAAATAAGAGGTCCAAGTCTTGAAAAAAAAACCCCAAACACCCAAATTTCTTTATTTTTTTCACCTTTGTGTGTGTGTGTGGAGTGAATCCTGCTATTAATATTCCACTAGGGTTCCACACACCAACAATTCACACTGCAGGTGAGTAACTCTGCATTAACAGGGTGAGGTAGTGGGGCCAGACTCCAGCCAAAACAGCACCTAAACAAGTCCATAAAGGTAAAAATAATAGCAACTAAAGCACCCCTGCTCCTTTGTGCAAAAACCTCAAAGGTTGATCTGTTGAATCATGGTCAGGTTTTCCAATCTCTTAAGCGTTCCCACAGCGCAGAAGGGATTTGCTGAGGGAGGGAGGGAAGAGGAGGGCATTGCTCCATGTTGAGGCTGAAACATTTCATCCCCCTGCTGCCCAAGGACGATAGGATGATTATCTTCAAGATCCCAGAGGCTCAAGCTGAATAGCTGAAGTTTATCTGATGAAGCCCTAAGCTCGCCGAGGTTTTCCCACAGGAAAACACGTCCACAACCATCCTGCACGAACAGTTAGGGAGCCTCAGGCCAGTCCCTTACTCCCAAGCACTCCCTGTAATTTGATTTTCTGCAACTTGTAATAAAACAGCACTGCACAGGGAGCTTGCCATTGCACCGTGGCAAGGCACAAACCAGCTGGCTTTCTGTGCTCTTTGGCGAGGACAAGCCCGGTCTCGTTCCACCAGATCCAGGTTTTTTAGTCACTAGCTACAGGCAGTTCTGAGGAGGAGAGCCAAATACCTCTAAGTCTTGCAGAAAGTCACAATCTGAGAGGGTTGCTGCAGGAAAAAAACACACATAAAAAGTCCCAGTGACAGGCTATACTACAGGGTGTGAATAAAAATAACCCATTTTCCATCTGTGTGTAGGTGGAAAGCAGAGGATGGCAAAGCTCCTCACACCAGAACAGGAAACAGAACATTAGCGGTGCTAAGGAACAGAAAACATGGAGAACTTTACCACAGGGATGTGACTGGAGACCCAGCCCCAAGTTATTCCAGGATTCAGTCAGGGGGTGGGGGGTAGATGCAGAAAGCACAGCTTAAATGCAGAGGAAAAAACCAGACAAAGATTAAGGGTTTTTATCTCAGGCATGAAATGAGAAATTAAAAAATCCTGCAGAGCAACAGGGCTTGCAGCTGACTCAAAGTGGTTTCTGTCCCAAGTGTGGGACTTGTTAGTCCAGACTATCATTAAGGTTTATTAATTTGCCTGCTTCTCTGAATTCTGCTGCATCTGCAACAGAGAAGTGCTCTAAACCACCCATCATTGAAATGCAAAGCTTTGTGAGTGAAGATTCTGCATTTAAACCCCAATGGAAGGAGATGATCTGCTGCCTAACTCGGGGAGGGGCTAATTCCAGACATCAAACCCCAGGTCAAATACGAAGATACTTACTTCAAGCACCTCAAAGCAGCAGCAAACAGCAAGCAGCACACTGGGGTTTTAGTATCAACTGAAGTGTAAGCAGAGCTGTTTGTGGAGCAAGGAGCACTTTGAACTTCTGCAGATGGTGGCAGTTGTTTATCACCCTGTGATTACTCCTGTGAGTCAGGAGCGCTTGGCCGAGTTTCTTGCTATCTAATTAGATTAGCAAATGGCAGTGCTCGAGTGAACTGATTATACACCGTGCAATAAACACATTTCTTCATCGAGATCAGGAGAGCTGTTATCTGATACCAACAGTTCAAAGCACTCCACTGGAGTTTAGGTGTGAACGGCCCAGGCATTCACACACTGTGTCAGAACTGGGGTTAAAAAATCCAGTCGGTTCTAATGAGCAGAGCCCTCCCAGAGGGAAGCAGCTCTGCGGGGAGCCAAGCAGGCAGTAAACGTCTGGCAGGAGGCAGCGTTTCTCCCCAGCAGACCCTTCTTGGTGCCGATGTTTTCGGCAGCAGCAAGGGTCGACGCTTCGCTTCAGCGGGAGCCGGGTGAACCCGCCAGGACGCGGCGTTCCGCTGCTCGCTCCCAGCTGATTATCAGCTCGGTTACGGCGACGAGATGGGTCCTGCCCCGCCCGGGGGCGACCACACAGCCGCTGCAGGGATAATCGCAGATTCCCAGCTGCCGGCACGGGCGGCTCTAGTCCTGGCTCCACACCGAACCTCCCCCCACTAGCTCCACGGCCCAAAGAAACCTGAACGGCCACCGCGGCTCAGCGCCTCGGCCGCGACCGCCCCCTCCCCCTCCCGCTTTGTTCGCCCACAAGGGCCGCCCCCGCGACGGGGGTTCCGTCCCGTCAGGCCCCGCGCCGCCGAGCGCCCCCCCCCCCCCCCCCATCACTCCCCAGGACCCGGATGGAGCTGGAGACAATAAAGACGATGCCACGGAGCCGTCCAGCCACGCAGGCCCCACCACCGAGGAACGGGATGGGGGGAGCCGGGGTCTAGCACCGCCTCGGGGGAGATGGGGGGGTTCCCCCCGAATCCCCCCGCCTCCGCGACGGTAGCGGCGGCCCCTCCTGCGCACTCCCTCCCGCGCCACCTTACCTGCGCGCAGTAGGAATGGGCCGCGGTCGCGCACGCCGGCTTCGAGGTGCTCTGCCACTGCTTCGTTCCCTGTTCGCTCCCCGGTTCCGTTCCGTGCCCGCCGCCCCTCTCACCTCCCAGCGCCGCAGCCTCCCGGATGTGAAGTCACTTCCGCTACCTGTGTGACCTCACGGGCACCGCCCCGTGCTCCCCGGAAGTGGCGGCGGCAGGCAGCCAGCCCTGCTGGGGAGGCGGCACGGTGGGCACCGGGAATCGTAGTCCGGCCGGCCGCCGCACGGCATGCCGGGAGCTGTAGTCCCGCCGGGCGGCCATTTCGCGTTGCTGCGCGGGACACGCCGGGAAAGGTAGTTCCGCCGGGGCAGGGCGAGCCTCCATCTTGTGGCGCCGGCTGGCATGGAGGCGGTGCGGGTGGTGGGGAGTCGTCGGAGGTTAATAGAGCTAATAGATTGTTCCTGCTTGTAGTGGTACTAGAGCGAGGAGGGCACCGCACCCGGTGTGCAGCTCCGCTTCGCCTTCTCCGGGGAGGGAGAAAGCCTCGGAGAGCGCTGCAGACTGCCGTGCCGTGCTTCGGGGACTCCCGCACCTTTCCCAGCCGCTCTCAGGGGTCACCGGTCTGCACGGGCAAACCCTTGAGCGGTGGGCTTCACTGAGGGCAAGGAAATAGCGTCCTTCATGAGCTGTAATATCTTCTGTTTACAAGCCGAGTGCTTCTGCACTAGCCTCATCTTAAAGCTCTGTTAGGAAACAGGACACAAGGAGCACGCTGCTGGGACCCACTTTAAGAGCCTGGACTTCAGCCCTGTTTACAAAAGGGGTTTAAAACAAAAGCAATGTTTTAATTCTCTCCTTTGTTTCCCCTCCCTCCTTCTCAAAGGCAAGATAGAAATGCCTCTCCTTCAAACAGCACCTAGTAAAACACTCAGGTTTTAGCAGTGATCAGAGCCAGGCTGTGCTCCTGGCTGTGTTTACCCAAGTGTCTGCCTCGGTACAAGCTTTTCCACTCCTCTGATCTTTACAGTCTCTTCAAAAGTAAAGAAACCAGACCCTGCCAGTTAAAAGCCCTTTGTTCCAGCCAAGCCCCTGCTGAATGCAACCTTACTGGCTCTGCCGGCAAAACGCAGTGTTTGCAAACCCACCTCCACTCCACACCCACCTGGGCACGGAGACTTGGAAGCATGAAATCTGCCCCAACAGCAAGCTGGCAAATGTGTTAGGGGAATGCTTATGTGAGCAGCTACACAGCCCCTCACAGAAGTAAGGAACCTTGGCTTACCCTGGAACCTGTTAATGATTGAAGTGATACCAAAGGTGAGCAGATTTGCTTGGGCTCAAGAAGCGAGCCAGGAAGGTGCAGACCAACTTGCTCAGCAGAGCTCTTCCCATTGCACCACCTGTTAGGCTGCAAGGTCTCCTGTGCTATCACCACACTCTCCTTCCAGGTCTTTCTCCACCAGGCCCTTTCAAGCTGCTCTGCCCCAAGCATGGAGTGTTCATGGGGTTGTTGTGACCCAAGTGCAGGACCCAGCACTTGACCTTGGTGAACATCTAACACCCAGTGTTATCAGACACCAAGAGCTGATGGGAGCAAGGAATTTTTGGAGGCTAATGTTGGACTATTCATGGATACTTTCCACCTGAGAGTTTTTGTGGTGGGACACTATAGAGGATGTAACATCCTCCTCCAGTTTAATCTGCAGCAGTTACAAGAGGCTGAAGCCTGTCCCTGCAGGACGCTGAAGCTGCAGGGGATGGCTAAGGAAATGATACTCTCCAAAGAAGCACACAGAAGTGTAGCATTTCAGTAATTAATCTTAAATCTTAGTGGGAGGAAGTTTGAAATGCTTGGAAGAGATGGGAGAGGCTGCATCTGGAATATTGCATCCAGTTTGGGGCCCCTCAGTTCAAGCAGGACCTTCAAGGAACTGCTTAAAGGTTCAGCACAGAGCCACAAAGCTGCTGAAAGTAGTGGAACAGACTATTCCTGTGGGGAGAGGCTGAGGGAGCTGGGGCTTGGTGCTGCACAGCCTGAGGGGTGCCCTCATTCATCTTAATAAAGATGTGAAGGGCAGTACTGGGAGGATGGAGCCAGGCTCTGCTCAGGAAATGTCCAATGATAGATAGGACAAGGGGTAGAAGTTGGAGCAGAGGAGGTTCTATGGGAACAGAAGGGAAAACAGAACCGTGAGGGTGACAGTCTGGAGCAGGCTGCCCAGAGAGACTGTGGAGTCTCCTGTGGAGACTTCAAAGACCTTCCTGGATGCATTCCTGTGACATGTCCTGGGTGACCCTGCCCTGGCAGGGGGATTGAGAGTGGATGATTTCTGGAGGTCCCTTCCAACCCCTAGCATTCTGTAAAACCTTCCAAATAAATGTACATCCACCACCTTGAGAGAGAAAACAAACACTGCCAAATAGTGAGTGGTTGCTTTCAAGTTGGGTCCTCTGCTTGGCTGATGAGCTCAGCCTGTTGGAGACAGATGAATGACAAGTGACAGCATGAGTGAGTGGGGGCCCAACCGCAGCCTTCTGACTCGGGCAGAAGAGAGCTGAGTGCAGGGCTGCTGCTTACACTTCCTTTCAGGGCTCTAGGAGAGATGCAGAGCACTTTAAGACCATTACTGTAGATGATTTCATACAGCCACCAGTGAGGCCTGTGCAGAAAGCATCAGCTTCTTTTGTTACAGAGCAGGAACCAGGCAGTGCCTGGGAAGGTTTTGTGAGGTGGCTGTATGAATTAAATCAAATCTGCACCATTAGCTGCTAATTAGCATTTCCCCACTCAGCCCAGAAGCCCCAGGGGAACTGCCACCAGCACAGCAGATGGTTTTTGAAGTTACAGTGAACTCTTGCAACAGCTCCCCTTTTTGGGAGGATGCATCAGCAGGAAACTACGACAGGGAAGACAAGTTAGCAAGAGGTTGCTTCCACCACACTCCACCCCCTGTCTGCTAGGTGGATTTGGCCACGTAACTTCAGCAAGATTCAGCCTCCTCCATTGTAAAACCCTTCTTAGCACTGAGGCTTCCTGGCTGGGCAAGAGGCTCAGGCTGAAGGACTGTCCCCTAGTCACAGAACTGTAGTTGGAAAAGACCTTTAAGATGATGCAGTCCAACCGTTCTCCAACTGTACCAAGGCTGGTGCCAAACCATGGCCCTCAGCACCACATCTCTGCCTCTTTGAGAGGTGGGGATTCAACCACCTCCCTGGGCAGCATCTTCCAGTCTCCAAAAAACCTTTCAGCCAAGTTTCTTCTAATACCCAACCCATACCTCCCCTGGTGCAACTTGAGGCCATTTCCTTGTCCTAGTGCTCGTTCCTTGGGAGAAGAGACCAACCCCCACCTCACTCCAACCTTCCAGGGGGTTGTAGAGAGCAATGAGGCCTCCCTCTCATCCTGCTTTTTCTCCAAGCTGAACAACCCCAGCTCCCCCCGCTGCTCCTCACCAGCCCTGTTCTCCAGACCCTTCACCTTCACTGCCATTCTCTGGACATTCTCCAGCCCCTCAATGTCCTTCTTGGAGTGAGGGGCCCAAAACTAAACTCAAGGTTTGGCCTCAGCAGTGTTGAGTACAGGGGAAATTTTTACCCACATCATCCTGATGTGGCTTGAACTTCAGCTTTGATAACACCATCAAACCTCAGAAAGAAAACTGGCAGCAGAATATACCTAGGGGTGTTTTAACAAGTGACATTTTAATTTGTTTGGAAACAAAAAAGGTGGTTTAGGAAAGAAAAAAAGTAAAAGTTATGCAGCAAGCTGCTCAGTCACAGGTGTTAAAACATGCAGATTTTAGAGAGCTAAGAGTTTCAGTGTGGTACCATGAACACAGGAGAGTCAAGAGCTGAGTAGACACAGTGGTTAACATGCCAAACATCTCTACCAAAATGACTGTCACCTAAGCTTTGTTTATTGGTAACTCACTTTTAGTAACCTGAATTCACAAAGAAGCAGTAAAGAACAAAATAAAGAACTACAGAGAAACACAGGTTACACATGCAAATTCCTGGTCACATAGCACATGTGCAGGTACATTAAAGAGCACAGTTCTAAGGAGTCTTGACAAAACCAGATCTTAACAGCAGCAACAACAAAAATAAAAAGGGTTTAAAATGCAGGTATGAAAAAAAAATTACAGGTGAAGAATATAAAGATACTTTTGCTTTTTGTTTTGTTTGGGTTTTTTTTTTACATTTCAGGACTCAAATGCTGCTTTGGAACATTACTAGAGATGGACGACAGCTACAAGATTCAAGTAAAAGCAGGAAGAGCTTGAGGAAATAATACTGGTCAGAGGAGAATGGGCATTTACTTGTCACTAAAAATACAGGGAACAGCTGAATGGGAAAGTCTACCAAGAGCTTTGGGGGTGGGAAATCATCACAAAGTTGTAAAGCTTGACTAATCTCTAAAGTTTTCCTATTTGCTATAGAACAGCAATGACATTAAAAGAAACTGCAATTCAACACTTAAGAAATTTGCAACTTACATTTAAAGACTTCTTCCAGAGTGAAATGCAATGACAACCTTACACTGGAAATTAAATAGCTGCTAGGCTCAGACTGAAATCTGGAATGTTCTAGATAAAACTCAAAAATACAGAAGGGGGGGGGGCTTTTTAGCTTTTATTGAGAATGGAACTGAAAGACACATTTCTGAAAGCTTGAAAGCAGGTAAATTCCACTTAAACCAAGTTTTTCTTCCCATAGGTGAGCTTTCCACAAGGGTGCAAGGATCTTTAACAGCATCAAGTGTCAAAACAAAAAACTTGTTGCCATTCTCGCACGAAGAACAAATTTCTGTCAAGTTAACTTAACTGCTTTATGCCTTTTTCTTTCTTTTTGCTACAACATTTAAACACATGAACAGACCTAAAATGCCTACTGTATTTCACTAAACCCAAAAAGAAGACAGTATTCCCATCTACTACTTGTACTGCTTTTAAAAAAGATTAAACATTAAAAACCAAAGCCACTGCTTTCCTTACAGCTTTCTTTAAGCTTCTTTCTTTTGCCTGTAGTCTTCTGCCATTTTATCCAGAATTTTCTGTGGAGAGAAAGCAATCAAGGTTTTGGGTAGATTTCAGGAGTTTCTCACAGCAATAAAAACCACAAAAAAGAAAAAAAAAAATCTAATTGGCAAGTCTAAAAGTCTGTGAATATTAACTGACAGGACTGGCACTTCTCCACGTACTGGATTGGAGCTCTCCTGCAGTGGGCCACTATCAGTGTGTCACTGAACAGCTCACTGCCAGCAGAGGCCCAGTGGCAGCCTCTGGGAGCATTACCTGCTCCCGCTGGGAACACCTTGTGGCAGGCTGGTGAGCTACCAGAATTCCCTGCCATTTTTTCATGGGCTTGTGACAGCAGCTGTGCCACTTACCTGGGTGAAGCTTGCTACCTATAAAGGCAGGGACAACACATCTCCCCCTCCCTAGAGAAGGGTTATTTTGGAAGTTTGAGGGATTTGGGATCACTTTGACACAATTTAGTAGCAATTATAGTGACTTATTTACTCCTGTTGCTCTCAAAGTGAAGGAGGCTCCCAGCTGAAGAAGTGCCTTGCCACTGTGACACAGAAGCTGCATTTCCTCCCACTTCCTTCCTTCCTTCCCCCTCCCTAAGCCACACCAATGCTAAAAGTCATTCCAGAGTAGCTCACTAGTCCTTCATGCCATGGGAAAAAAACAAAAAGGCAAAATCAAAATCACATTTCATTTAAGTGATAAAAGCTAATAAATTGGGATTATTTCCCCCACCTCCCCTCTTACATCAAGCCTTTAAAAATCCCATCATCAGGTACCTCAATGGAAAAACAAAACAAAACAAAACAAAACAAAACCAAAACAACAAAACAACCAAAAGAACAAAAAAA
The DNA here is from genome assembly GCA_033816785.1 of Picus viridis. NCBI lineage: Eukaryota > Metazoa > Chordata > Aves > Piciformes > Picidae > Picus > Picus viridis. The sequence continues at coordinate 2,866,667 of CM066593.1, forward strand.
AGCTATGGGTGATGGATGAGGTGGGTTTCTCTTACTCTAAGATGGTAGCTGAGTTTCTATCTGCTCCTTGCTAATGTTTGCTTTGTGATACTGATTTGTATCACCTGCCTTGGAGGGCCCTGAATTTGTTTAGGGTGCCCTATTCATTACTGCAAGGGAAGAAGCAAACGTTTTGAGTCTGAGCCATGGAAGCCCCCAGGGTTTGTTTTCAGCTCAGTAAGCAACTGCTGTGACACAGTTGGTGTGAACACTGCATGGTTCTTGGAATTTCCTTTAGGACTTCCCTCTCTGGGAGGTGGTACTGAAAAGCAGCTCGCAGTACGGAAGATAGAGCAGCAGCATTATCATTCATGCCATGCAATCATGGGACACCTAATCCAATCAGGAGTTGTAAGACATGCTCACAAAATCAGAAGTTGCAAATATGGATTTCTTTTTTCTTTTTTTGGGTATCTAAAAACTTCAGCTTAAGCTCCGTTGACCGATTAAAGAAACCACTCTGAAAGGGACAACTGGAAGGGATTTGCGTCATCTGTATTTTACTCTGCACCCCTACTGCTAAACCTGGCTTTTACTCCAACTGGAATGGCCTCTAATCCAAATTGACAAGGAAATCCCCTCTTTAAAACGTGTCTCCTGCATGTTATTTGCACAAGGTGAAGTTTTGGAGAGTTAAAAAGAGTTGTAGAAGAAGCCAATTTCCACTGCCTGAAAGGTTTGGGGGTTTTTTTTGGCTCCTCAGTCCAGTCTCGTTCAGCTCTATTCCCCAGGAAAGAATCACGCCACTTAAAATGAACAAGTTTTTGCCTTACCTTCAACTTTTGATAATGAGGAAGGCTGCTGCAATGGGTCTTTTTTGCAACATCTTCATTTGTGTAGAACAGGGAACACAATTTGCAATAAAACCCTGTTTTGGGTACCACATAATTCACACCTAGAGAAGTAAACACCACAAAATAAACTAAGAGATCTACTCTACAGCATTGCTTTTCAATTGTCATATGTCATTTCAGCTAAAGCTTAAAACGATTCATTCACTTCACATTAACAGCTGCTTTATCTTGCAAACTCCTTGGTTTAAGTTTAGTCAAGCAGGGGCCTAGGAAGAACTAAGTATGTGCAGGCTTTTGCTTTTCTTCTTTCCAATTTAAAAGCCACCTTCATTAAGCTGGAATTAAGGGTCCGTTTATATGCCTTCAAAACGAACTAACAATGCTCTGTGATCAATTTCTGAGGATTTAGTATGGCTCAGTACACTGCTGTGCTTTGTGCTATGCACTGAATTTGTGTTGCTAGAATATACCTCTTCCAATTGAACTGCTTCTGCCTAAGGAAAGTGTTATGGAGAACTGTATGAAAATAAAAGAGGGAACAAAAGGGGAAAAAAAAAAAGAACGAACAAAAAAAAAAAGAAAGGAAATTCTAGGGGTGAGGGGAGGAGTGAAGAGGAGGAGGAGAGAGGGAAACCCTAAAATGAAAGGTTCAGAGGCAATGCGTTGCCAGAAATAAAAGTCAAATGGAATGAGAAATGCTACTGCAGTGCACAGAGACGGATTTGGAAAAGAATGGAAAGAGCCTTACCAAGAGGAACGTTGGGCTGGTAGGGCCCAATCCGGAACTCATCTGGAATGAGAGCCTTGTCTGCGACGTTCTTTGCTTCCTGCTCGTCCTGAGGCTCTGTGTTTTCCTGGGCGTTCTTCTCGGGATCCTGCGGTGCTGCGGCGTCAGAACCTTCAACAGGTTCAACCCTGACGCTCTCTTCGGGCTTGGTGCCGTTTTCTAACGTCTCGCTCTCCTGCTCCGCCTCCTCAATCTTGTCTACCTTGATCTCTGCCAAGCTGTCATCGTTTTTGGCAGCAGATTTCAGAGCCAACCCTGCCTTGCGCAGCTTCTGGTGGTCAGAGTCTTCCTCATCACCAACCTCATCCAGAGTGACAAAGCCTTCCATGCTCCGCGGAAAGCCACCCACATAGCGCTGTGGAGAAAAGGGTTTCCTTCAGTCAGGCTGCTCTGAAATACTTCCTGAAAGCTGGCTGGAGCAGCAGCAAAGAACCATCTTCTACACAAATCTCTTGGAAAGCCACTCAAATTCTTCCTTCAGGCCTGCCTTGCTCCTACAAAACACTACTCGGCCAGCATGGGTGCAACAAGCTCTTTTGGCATATAACTAAGAGGAGTTCCCCAGGGATCAGTGCTGGCTCTAGCCCTGTTCAACATCTTTATCAATGACATTAATGACAGGACAGGCAGGCATGCAGACAGACAGGCAGAGCATCTGCTCACTAGGTTTGCTTACTATACCAAACTGGGAGGCTTGGCTAAGACACCTGAAGGCTGTGTGGCTGTCCAACAAGACTTGGCCAGACTGAGGAGCTAAGCAAGGAGGAACCTAATAAGGCTCAACAAGGATAAGTGCAGAGCCCTGCACCAGTACAGGTTAGGAGGTGATCTGCTAGACAGCAGCCCTGTGGAGAAAGACCTGGGAGTCCTGGTAGACAAGTTCTTTATGGGACAGCAATGTGTCCTTGTGGCCAAGAAGGCCAATGGGATCCTGGGGTGCATTAAGAGGAGTGTGTCCAGCAGATCTAGGGAGGTGGTTCTCCCCTTCTACTCTGCCTTAGTGAGGCCCCACCTGAAATACTCCATCCAGTTCTGGGCCCCTCAGTCAGGAGGGACACACATCTACTGAAGAGAGTCCAAGAATGATGAAGGGACTGGAGCACTGCCTTATGAGGAAAGGCTGAAAGACCTGGGGCTGTTTAGTCTGAGGAGAAGACCAAGAGGGGATCTAATAAATGTCTATAAATATCTGAGGGCTGGGTGTCAGGAAGGAAGGGACAGCCTCTGCTCACTTGTGCCTTGTGACAGGACAAGGGGCTGCCTCCTGCCCAGGGACACAGTAGCCCCAGGCACAGACTTGCAGTCCCAGTTATTCCATGCAGAGCATCCTGGGGTGAGCCAGGCTCCCTTGTCCTGCAGGCAGATGGTCCCTCCCAGGGCTTCCTTGGGAAGTTCCCAGGAAGCACACATCCCCGCTGCCTCCCCTGAGAACAGCACTACCACCTCCTCTTCACTGTGTTTGCCACACCACAGGCAGCATGGGTTGAGGAGCAAGAACAATTCATAAACCCCTTCCCATAAGGTGGAAGCAAGAAGGCCATAAATCTCAGTGGTCTTGCACAATTAAAGGAGAGGGGATGGTTACGAGCCTGCAAAAATGAGCTTCAAATCACCTTCCATCACCAACACCCTGCACTGGGTGCTCTGAAGTTGGCCAGCAAAGCCTTTGTGGCTCCTTTCTGCCATGGGGTGAGTGGACCACAGTGCTCATCACCTGCAGACTTCTGTTGTGCCTTGGCACCCATATTCTTAAAACCCACACTGGGGCTTTTTAGTCTGAAGACTGAGAGGGGATCTAATCAGTGTCTATCAACACGTGAGGGCTGGGGGTCAGGAAGGAAGGGACAGCCTCTACTCACTTGTGCCCTGTGATAGGACAAGGAGCAAAGGATGGAGACTACAGCACAGGAGGTTCCAACTCAACATGAATAAGAACTTCTTTACGGTAAGGGTCACAGAGCACTGGAACAGGCTGCCCAGAGAGCTTGTGGAGTCTCCTTCTCTGGAGACTTTCCAGCCCTGTCTGGATGTGTTCCTGTGTGACCTGTCCTGGATTCTATGGTCCTGATCTGGCAGGGGTTGGACTCAAGGATCTCCAGAGATCCTTTCCAATCCCTTACATCCTGTGAGCCTCTGATCCACTCACCCAGACTCAATTTCAGAATAAGGATTTTTTTCCCCCCATCAACAACTGATCTTCAATTTGCAAATTTCAGGCTCTTTTTACTCTATTCCTACTTTGAAACTCCTTCTAACCTGAGTATTTTAAGTGGAAGTCATTTTGGAATCCACAAGTTTTGTTTTCATTTGAGAGAGCCCCACAAAATTCTCACCTTCATGCCTGAAAGGCAAGAACCCTACCAGAACAATTTTGTGCCCACTAATAGTATGAAAGTTAATTTTAAAAAGTAATTAAGAGATCTTCTTTCAAGTAGTGGAAAACTTGGAGCTTCCACATTAAAAGAAACAAAACACCAAATAAAACCAAAGCCAACCAAACAAATCCACACCAAAACCTAACAAACAAACAGAACATCCCCCAAAAACATCACCCCCCAACCTTGGAGGTCTTTTAAAACTCAGCTTTGTCAGAAGACAGCAAATTTGCCTGAATCCTGACTTTTTGGAAGCATTCCTGCTGATGGAGGCATCAGTAATCAACACACTTCACAGCAATCATGAGCAGCACTGAAACAACATCAGCTTTAAAGGTCTTCAAGGGAGCAAGTTTGGGATCTGAGGCAGAAACTCCCCTGCTGTGTGTTAGCACTCTAAATCCCAACACCATGTAATGGGCTTCCTCGCAGAAGGCTTCCCCCCAAACTGAAACCCCTGCACACCTATACAAGGAACATGCCTCACTTTATGCAAAACAGGATTCCAAGTCAATAAAGTTACTACAACTCTGCTTGCTACTCCACATCAGGCAGCAGGAGTCAAAAAGCAGCTGGTAGGACAAGGCATGACAAACATGGGATCATCTGGGGGAGGACGAGGAAACCCACACAGCAAGGAAGCTATGACTAGAGACACCTTCCAACTTTTTTTTTCTCCTCCAACTGGCAATGGGCCTCGGCTAACCACAAGTGGACTCAGCTGCCTTTCCAGCTAAGCATAAAGTGGAGATGTACAGACAATTCTGTCCAAGTCTAGATTAACCTCAAGTCCCAAATAAGTAATTTTTGGGATTTCACTGTCCTGCAGCGTACTCATAGGAAGCCACTACAGGCAGTCATGAAAGATTGCTCAGCTCCTGGCTGCTTAGAATGAGGCAAAAAGGGGTGAGAGGCAAGAGGTGGGTGGCACCCCTCAAGATAATTCCTGGCAAGACAGAATTTGACAGTTTGTCAAATCAGCAATTTCTAACCATTTCCCTTAGGAAGCTGCATCCCATGGGATCTTCCATTCCCTCCCAGGAGCTTTAACACCCATTTCTCTTCAGAGGCGTGCCATGCGCACGTTTTAAAGACCTCCAGGAAAGATCTGAAGCAGAATGTCTGTGGTGGGCTAAGCCAGGCAGGGTTTGCACACCCAGGCCCTCACAATTACCTTCTTCAGCTTTTTCTTTGCTGCTGGACTGGCCACAGCATTCCCCTCGGTTTTGACGGTCACGTCCTCAGCCGTGTCCTTCTTTTCCTCCGCAGTCACATCCGTTAAGTTGGCGACATCAGCGTCATCCCCTGCCGAGCTGCCACTTTCTAGCAGTGCCGCTGCTTCCTCCTCATCCACAAGCAGCTCATCTTCAGACTCCAGGAGTAAACTGGGCTCATCTTGCTCTGTCTGTTCATTAGTTTTAGTGCCTGATGGCTCAGCAGCATCCTCTGGTTTCTCCTCTTTTACTTTATCTTCTGCATTGCCACTTTCAGGTTTCTGAGGAGCATCTGTTTTAGACTTCTTATCACTTGGAGAATCTTTGTTGTCTGGAGAATATGTTCTCTTCCTGTGAAGAACAAAGAACACTTGCATGGGAGACTGAAGAGAGCCCACAAATGATTAGAAAAAGGCAGGTTCTGTTTTTCTAGACAAGCTTGATAAAAGATTGTGTGAAGGTGGAGGGCAACCTTGAAGCATTCCATTCCTCGAGCATGAAAAGGTTACTTCAAGGAGGAACCGTCCTTGCAGGGCAGGACAACTGCTCGTGAGTTTAAATGGCAGGAAGGGAAGGCTAATTCAGGACTGGAAAAGATTTCCTGAGGAGGATGTGAGCTCTCCAGCCTCAGAGGAAGAGGGTAGGCAGCACATTAGAAAGTTAATCTCAGGGCACAACAAACAATAATTTGATCTCAGAACTTGCCTGTCTGCCTTCTGCATCATTTGTATACTCTGAGTGAGCTATTTTCACCTTTCTTTGAAACAACGTGATGCTTTAGTAATAGGAAATTACCTGGTTTTATCCTTTTTCAGCAATTCAACTCCTTTGTTTGGAATCTAAAACCAAAAGGAAAGGATTTGTAAGTCCCAGCAGAGCATTACTTATCCAAGTGTTGCAGCATTAACTCGGAGCAGGCAGCACCACCTAGCCAAGCACTTCCAGTTAACGTTCCTCCACAGGTTCTCTCTGACCATGCCCACCCACCAAGCAGTAAATAAACCCTGCCAGCCTAGAAATCTCATGTCTTTATTCACAGTAATTACCAGTTACTCAATACAAGTGGGATATCCTGCTCCAGAGAATTCACACACAACTCCTCTTGTTCATGAGCTGCTACAATGTGGTGCAGCCAATGGCACAGATCACTTTTCATCTACCTTTCTTCTCCATGCCACCAGCAGTGGGGCTACATGGAAAGCTTTAAGCAGACTCACATAACTTATTTAGGAGTTACTGAATAGGAGATTCCACTTGGATGGCAGTAACATGGAAACAACTATTCAATGCATTGGTGAAGTATTCAGGTTTGCCCAAAGTGCTCATTTTTGGGGCATGATCATATGCAACAGTAAGATTTCTTCATACTCCACCACAGAAAGCTGCTCTTTTTACAGACAGCTTGACAGTTCAACTTGCCTCTGCTTTTCTACCCAGGGTCCTAAGCCTGCTGGAACAAGGGTGAGAGTATTAACCTGGTGTTAATGTCAAAAAAAGCAAAGCTATCAGCCACCCCTTCTCTCCTAGGTTACACTCTAAGTGCTTCTTAAAAATTGGATCATGAAACAATCTGTCTGGGTTGTTGGGGTTGTGTCCATCACAGGGATCAAAACACTTTCTGGTACTGAAGAAAGGTTTTGGATGACATCCAATGCAGGATACATATTCATAGAATCATAGAATCAGTCAGGGTTGGAAGGGACCACAAGGATCATCTAGTTCCAACCCCCTGCCATGGGCAGGGACACCCCACACTAGATCACGCTGGCCAGAGCCTCATCCAGCCTGGTCTTAAACACCTCCAGGGACGGGGCCTCAACCACCTCCCTGGATAACCCATTCCAGGGCTGCACCACTCTCATGGTGAAGAACTTCTTCCTCACATCTAGCCTGAATCTCCCCATTTCTCCCCATATTCTGTTGTGATACTCAGTTTAAAGGGAGTCCCTAATGTATGTTGTCATTTTGCTGTACACAAGAGGACATGTACAACAAAATGGACAAACTGAGCAGAAGCTGTGAACAGCCAAGAACTGATGTATGAGGAGATGGTTTTGCCACCTATCTTTATCATTTTCACAGAGAGCAAGAAAAGCAGAACCCACCATACAGCACATCCTAAATAGAGAAGTGTTCATTAAAATCTACACCTGAATACTAGTAGCTGTTTGGGAGCTTGCTTTAACACAAAGAAAAATCCTTCTCCTTTGTTCTAGGCCTGACACCACTGCACTTTAATAGCCAAAAGGTACTAAAGCAAATCCATTCTACAAGCAGCCCTGAATCCTCACAGTGACACCTGTCTTGTACTTCACAGAATCACAGAATTGTCAGGGCTGGAAGGGACCTCAAGGATCAGCCAGTTCCAACCCTCTGCCAAGGGCAAGGATACCTCACACTACAGCAGGTTGCTCAGAGCCACATCCAGCCTGGCCTTAAAAACCTCCAGGGATGAGGCTTCCACCACCTCCCTGGGCAACCTGTTCCAGTGTCTCTCCACCCTTATGGGGAAGAACTTCTTCCTGATGTCTAACCTTAATCTACCCTCCTCTAGCTTGGATCCATTCCTCCTGGTCCTATCACTACCTGCCACCCTAAAAGTCCCTCCCCAGCTTTCTTGTAGCCTCCTTCAGATATTGGAAGGCCTCCCCAGAGCCTACTCTTCTCCAGACTGAACCACCCCAACTCAGCACCTCTCATAGGAGAGGTGCTCCAGCTCTCTGATCACCCTTGTAGTCCTTCACACCTTCAACTACAATTAAACACCTGAACCCACTACTTACCCTTAAGACCAGTTTTTTGTACTTTTCAGATAAATCCACTTTTACACATCTGCCTTGGAACCAAAGTGCTTTGTTAGCACAATGCTCAACCATAGCCAAAGCATCTTCTCTGGTCTCCATCTCGATGAAAGCCTGAAAAGGTTGAAAATAGACATTAAAAATGCCAGGGAAACACACACCACTTCTGCAGGCAAAGCTATTTGAAACACTTCCAAGTACTGAGTCAGAATGGTGAAATTCAGCTATGACTGTCCTCTCTAAACTAGCTCTAAATACCCTGAGCTTTTCAACTTAGTAATATCTGTCCCACAGTACGTTCTGGAAGTAAAAAACAGGCATTTAAATATTGGGGGGGGTGGGGGGTGGAAATGCCCATGAAGTAAAATGATTCCAAATAAAAAGTAATTAAACTCATTTATTTGGTGCTTAACACTATTTGGAACTCCAGGGTAGCTAAGGAACTACATCTCTATTTTATCTGTATGCTTGAAACAGAAAAGCATCAGCTGCTGGTTGACAAGTCCTGCTTTGGGAGGTGTTCCTCTGAGGAACAAGCTTGTGACAAAGTTTGCTGAACACACTTCTAAAGCACATTTGTGGCCAAAGTATCATCAGCAGAGAGAAAAAGCTGTTTCTGCATCTAAAAGACAGCAGGAGGTTTCAATTTTCCAACGAAACAACACCAGGGAGAACTTCCTAGGGGTCACAGGATAGATTCTAGCAATGTTTCACTCCACAAATGTGGCATTAGGGGATTCAGACACTCATCTCTGAAAAAGCACTGGGATTTCCCATTTAACTCAAGGGAGGAACAAACTGGGACAGCAAAGCTTGAAAATAAGCAGAGCTGAATACTTTAAACTCCTATTTATAGAAATCCTGTATGTGTACATCCAAAGCATTTACAGGCAATGCACTAACTTCAAACTTTATTCACAGAGCCACTATAGGACTGCTTTTAAAGAATGGAAAACAAAAGGCTAAGTGACAGAAACATGTAAGAGTGAAATATAGTTGTTACTGTTTCATAGGTAATGGGTTTTCGGCCTTAGACCAAAGCTGCAAGGCTCTTAGAAACCTGCATAACAAAGGTTAAGCTTCAAGGCCAAGTACATCTTCCTCACAGCAGCTCACACAATAGAAACATGTCCCAGTAAGCTTCATGCCAAATGATCACCTGCACACATCTCCAGTCAGTCCATACCCATGCTAGAGCAGCAAGCCTACACAGGCACCAGTTAAAGGCACAGCACCTCTTCACAGGACAGTCCAACCTCTGCTCAGTTACCTGGCTTTTCATCCTCATGAGAATGTAGTTCTTGATTTTTCCATAGGGTTCAGCCAGTTTGAGCACTGCGTTGTCAGAGTAACCCGAATGAGGCAAGTTGCTCAGGTGAATCACACGACCAAGCTCTGGTTTGGGAGGCTCATTCTTCTGGTCAGGCTTACCCTCAGGCTTCTACAATGAAAAGGGAATGAAGCTCTTTAAAGCACACATTACATAAAATATATGTTGATTTACAGAATGGCCTGTAAATCAATGGCCTGTAACCACCCTGCCATGGACAGGGACACCTCCTACAGGCCCAGGTTGCTCAAGGCTTCATCCAACCTGGCCTTGAACACCTCCAGGGAGGGGGCATCCATGACCTCCCTAGGCAACCTGCTCCAGGGTCTAACCACTTTCACTCTTTCTTAATCATCAGTCTCAATCTGCCCTCTTCTAAATCAAAGCCAATGTCCCCCTGTCACTACAAGCTCTTGCAGAAAGTCCCTCCCCAGCTCTCCTGTAGCTCCTGCATGTACTGGAACACTGCTCTAAGGTCTCCATAAAATCTCTTCTCCACACTGAACAGCCCCAACTCTCAGCCTATCCTCATAGGAGAGACGATCAAGATGATACAGGTGAGAAGTACATGAAGAATAACCCATAGAACAGCCTCATACCACTGACTGCCCCAGAGAAAATAAGGCAAGGTTAAGAACAGCAGTAAAGTTTTACCTTTATTCTCTTATACTTCTGTGACAAGTGGACTCTGACTGGTTTACCAAACACCAGGGCAGGTGTCGTCGAGTAGTATTCTACTGCAGCCTGGGCATCTTCAGTGGTGGACATCTCAATAAATGCCTGAATTAATATAGAAAGAAATGAAACACTTCTCCTCCAAGAAGGAGGAGTTCTGTTTAAAATCTTCCCTGCTGTCCTGTAAAAACAGCTGCATCAAACAGGAAAATTACCGTTTGGTTAGGACATTAACCGACCTGCAGAACTTGGCATGAATTCTGCATGCTTTATTTAGGTGCACCAACAGAACTATTTGTTTACATTCTACCTAGATTTGGATTCAGAACATTCAATTACTTCCTGCTTTTTCTTTTCTGTGATACTGGTTTTTTCCACACTCAAACCCACGACTCTCTGTAACACAGACTAAGAGCAAAATCTTTTTTTCCCAGAGACTATAAGAAAAGAATTTACCATCTTAGTGCGTTTCAGAAAAAGCTGAACTAAAGGACTTTATCTCACCTCATTGATCTTGTTTAGAATCAGGTGATTTGTAATGATTCCAAATGGTTCAACAAGCTGAAGCAGCTGGTATCTTAAGTTCTTTCCCCTCTGGAAATCCATGATGTGAACAACTCTGCTTGTCTCCTGTTGAAGGTAAAGCATGCACACACAGTATTTACAGACAACGTGCATCAACTAACCTTAAAAACAAAGTCTGTCAAGGCTCTGCTCTACCTGTACCATTACTTTCTTTTTCAGTTTTTAAGCCTTCAGTAGTAACCAAACCAAGATGCATAAAGGCATGGAACCTCCAGACACTTCCACAGAGGAAGATGTCTGCCAAAGGTGCCTGAATGTTCATGTCCCACAGCTTCATCAGGTGAGGATGTTTTAACAGGGTCTGTACTTTGGAGAACAGTTAAAATCATACAATTATTACAGCTGGAAAAGACTTTTAAGATCAAGTCCAACCATTAACCCAGAACTACAGAGTCCAACGCTAAACCATGGCCTTCACCACATTCACATGGCTTTTTCATCACTCCAGGAACAGGGATTCCACCACTGCTGTGGGCTGCCTGTTCCAGGCCTTGGCAATCCATTCAGTGAAGAAATTGTTCCTCATGTTCAACCTAAACCTCCCCAGTGCAACTTGAGGTCATTTGCTCTTGTCCTATCACTTGTGACTTGGAAGATGAGACCCACTCCCATGGATTTGCAGAGCTGTTGCCTCAGCTGCTCTTCACCAGCCCTGTTTTCCAGACCCTTCACCAGCTTGGGTTGCCCTTCTCTCAATGTCCTTCTGGGAGTGAGGTACCCAAAACTGAACCAAGTATTTGATGTGTGGCCTCACCAGTGCCCTACAGGAAGGGGGGTGGGGTGTGTGTGATCCCTGCCCTGCTCCTGCTGGCCATACTATTCCTGATACAGGCTAGAATGCTGCTGGCCTTCTTGACTGGCTGGGCAAGAAGGCAGCACAATGAAAATTCAGTGTTATTTTAAAGCTTTAGTATTTACACACACACACACACACACACACAAGAATTCTTAAATATCTTAAGACAATCCATTCATTCCAAAGAAATCTTATGAAAGCAACCAAAACTGAATCACAAAATTGTGGAGTTCACACAGAAAAAACCCACCCAACAATAAATTTTTAATACTAACCACTCTGCCCTTCTGCATGTGTCTGGGTCCTTGCATATTTCCATTTCCAGCTCCTTTGAGAAATTAAAAGAATGGACAAACTTAGTTCAGCCTGCAAGACTGACATTAACATGTCTCTTCACAAGTCCTTAAAGAGATCCAAGTCATTTGTGCTACTAAACCACAATGACATAAAGTTTTAAACCCAAATTATTTCATTAGGGTCAGAAAAGGCTGCTAACTTGTTTGGTTTAGAGCTCTGGTAACTTAAGGTCCTCCTTCCTGATCACTCTGTGCAGGTTAACACTGGAGAAAGAGCTGCATTTACTGAGTGCAGAAGTAACAGAGAATGAGTAAGATTTGCCACAACAAAACCGCCTCTGCACAGGCAAGATGTGAAGCCTCTGTAAAGATACTCTTTTTAAAATGGATGTTTTAGGTGTGGAAAGATTCCATAGCTTTGGTGGTTGAGGCCCCATCCCTGGAGGTGTTTAAGACCAGGCTGGATGAGGCTCTGGCCAGCCTGATCTAGTGTGGGGTGTCCCTGCCCATGGCAGGGGGCCGGAACTAGATGATCCTTGTGGTCCCTTCCAACCCTGACTGATTCTATGATACTGATACTATGAGCTTTGGTTCTAAACCAACACCATAATGCCCATTTTACTATGAGACACCCAAGAAAAAGCCTTTCAGATAGCTTGGCTCAAAGTTATGTTTGAGATGTTTGGAAAAGTGTAATTTTAACAAAATGAAGGCACCTAAGAACTCTTTTAAAGCATCTGAAATACTTGTACTCTGCCAGGATTTGAGTAATTTAATCAGTTTGGCTCTTTTAGCTACTCAAATGATTTCAAACATAGGGAAAATTCAGGCAAGAAACTAATTCTTAAGTCTGCCTTCTTGTAAGGAAAGGCTTGCACCAACTACCTTTACCTTTGTCAGTTGCTACTCAAATCTATTTGCCAAATTAATTTGAAATTAAGGGGAAGAAAATTACTTAAAAGGCTGAATTACTGCAAGTTTCACAAGAAAATCTCCACCAACAGGTAGGTAATCAAGATAGATGCCAAGAACTTCTAGACAAGGAAAAAATACAAGTCCAAACAACATGGCTAACCAAACTGTTCAAAAAACCCAGCTATAATCACATAGCTGGTAGCCAAGAGATGGTAGAAAGGGGAAAGTGTGTGAGATCTGAGTCTTTGGGCAGTGAGGGACTGAAAAGTGTTTTGTTCTGGTGAAGTACCAATAACAAAACAGACAAAGAAGAGAGAAAAATCAAGAACCTAAGTCTTGTAAAAGCAGGGGCTTGTTGGTATTACCTCTTGGCCCAACAGGAGGTCCTCCAAGGTGAAATGGAGGTGGTGGTGGTCCCAGAATTCCAGGTGCAGGGTTTGTGGACTGCTGCAACATAAAGGGATCACCCCTAGAAAGAAGGGATAAAAAACCATCTTATTTAAAAAAACCCAAACACTCAAAATCAGTGATGCTTTCATTCTGAAACAGACTCCAAGCTCTGCAGAGCATCTAAGGAGAAGTCAACTTCAGCTCCTTTTACTGCTGCTCTTCATTAGCAACACACAAAGGGAGGTATCTGCATGAAGGAAGTGTGCTGCTTCACATGAAATGTTAACAACATCTTCCACTTCAAGTAAAGAATTATAAATACTTAAAAATTCATTACTACTTACATTCCATGTCCTGAATCACTGTCAGGATTCCATTCTGGGTATCTTAAAAGAAGCAACAATGAAAAAAAGGTAAGAGAAAGTCTGCTCCAGCTGTGTTACAATTTCCATACAAGCAGCAATGCCCTTCTGTGCTACCACAAACATGTGGTAACAGTGCCCACTGCAGGAGATACAAGGAGAATCTATCAACCATCAGCATGCCTGACAGGCTGCCTACAGAACAGGGCTCTTAGTTTACAACACAGACTGCACCTTTGCTTTACAACAAATATTTACAAGCTGGGCTAAGGGACTCCTAAGAACTGGCAACAAACTCTCAAGAGTGTGACCAACAAGTCAAGGGAGGTCCTCCTCTAGTTCTACTCTGCCCCAGTGAGGCCACAGCTGGAATACTGGGTCCAGTTGTGGTTTCCCCAGTTCAAGAGAGATAGAGAGCTACTGGAGAGTCCAAGAGAGGCTACAAAAATGCCAAGTGGACAGAAGCATCTCTGGGAGGAGGAAAGGCTGAGAGTCATGGGGCTGTTGAGCCTGGAGAAGTGCAGCCCCAGAGGGCATCTGAGCAATGCTCAGCAAGATAAAGGGTGGGGGACATCATAAGGATGTGGATTTCAGTGGTGCTCAGTGACAGGACAAGGGACACAAACTGGAAGCCAGGAGGTTCCATCTGAACAGGAGAAAATTCTTTGGTGTGAGGGTGCTGGAGCCCTGGAGCAGGCTGCCCACAGAGGCTGTGGAGTCTCCTTCTCTGCAGAGATTCCAACCCCTCCGGGCCACTGTGATCCTGGGCAAGCTGCTGTGGGTGCACTGCTTTAGCAGGGGGTGGACTGGATGACCTCCAGAGGCCCCTTCCAACTCCACCATGCTGGGATTCTGCAGTTGTTAAGATTCAACTCTTTAAAATGCTGCATATAGATCAGTAGGATTCAGAAGCCATTCACCGACATCCCTTTTGTCCTGAACAGGCTCTTGTAAGTTGCTTTTACTCCCTACAAGGCACTGCACGTTCTCTGAACCTGCTTTGTGCCCCGTGACTGACCATTCTTTAGCTGTCCATGCCCTCCTGCCCCAGGAATGAGTAAAGTTGTTTAAATTCATACATTTCAAGCAGCAGCTGACAGCGTCGGCTGTGAGTCGCTCCATTGATATGGTGGTTCCACTCCTGCAGCAAAGTAAATAATTCCAAATTAGCAGCCACACTTGACAAGCCCCTTGGAGCACAATCCTGCTGTACAGCGCAGTATCTTCTCTTCTAAGCTGAAGTATGGAAGATACATGGATAACAAAATCCCTTTCTGTGGTGCTTCGAAGAGACACTGAAATGGGACCTACCTCTCAACTCCTAACCTGGGTGAAAAGGTGGCTGGTGCAAAAACATCTGCTGCAATCTAAGGGTAGGATCCTCCCTCAGAGGCACAAAGCTCACCAGGGGAGAGCTGCGACAGCACACGGGGCATATCGCTGCCATTCCAAGTCCTCCCACTGCATGCTGAGGTGGTTTTCTTGTCCTCTGTCATTTGAGAATTTCCTCCACTCTCTCTGCTTCTTTCCTCAGGCTTTTAAACATTAATTTCAACTAAACACTTGAGTTTTAGAACCATAAGGCAGCCAAGAAATCGCTAGGAATACAGAAAGGAAAGACTAAAAGAAACCAAAGTGTGCAGCCAGGGCAAACTACAAGTAGGCAGGTGAAATATAAAAACCTAGCAGGATTCCAGGTGAATAATCAAGGGGGGGGAAAGGAATCTAAATTACATAGTACAAAGGAGGAATAATGGAATTAAACCACATCAGGCACCTGCTTCTGCTGCAGCACCTGCTTCTGGTAAACTCCTCCTGGTTCCTAGGAAGGAATGAGAGCTTCCCACTGCTCCTCTGCAGACTGTTTTGATTACGGAGTCATTTCTTTCATGAGAAGGCACAGGGATGACTCCTGCATCACACTGCCTGTTCTCCATATCCAGACAGCACTAGGCTGTGCTATATTCACCTGAATAAAGTGACAGAACTTTGCGAGTTCCACTGCTGCAGGTCTGTGAGCCACTCTGCTGCTGCTCAGTTAGCAAAGGGACCAGCAGAGACAGATGGGGTCAGTTAACTTCAGGTTCACAGAGAAATGAAGGGGACAGCAACAAAGTTTTTTTGGGGGGGGCAGTTTAGCAGCTGAAGATTCTCTCAACACCTACATTTTCATGTGAGCACCTGTGTTTCACTGCCTAATTCTTTTACATGCCTCTTCTTACATAGGTATTTCTGCTCAGCACTTAAAAATCATTTGTTTCCCCTGATTACTCACCTTTCCCGATTGTCAGTCTCCACCACACTACAGCCACCCTCTTGGATGCAAGATACCCACTCCTGAGGCTTACTCTAGTGTTTCCATATGCTAACCATCTACCTTACACTGTCCACAAAGGAAAGAACCATGAATTTGAAGCCTCCCATACAGCAATGTTGTTGAGCTGCACTACTCCACGATACACAACAGAATGTGGAGCAAGACAGAAACTTCATTTGTTTTATAGATACATAAAATGACAGCTCCACCTTTTCTTGTTAACTGCACAAGATGAAAGGTTCTGCAATTATAAATTAATAAATATGCTGGCAACTAGGACGAAAAATTCACCAAACTCCCACAAGTAAACCTGCCCACAAAACATTCCATACTTTGGGTTTAAGTTTCTTCAGTTCAAAACTTATTTAGTCTTATACCACAGGGAAACCTTTTAAACACTAAAACCCCTCTAAATTTGGGTGCATAATCTGTAAAGCCCCAGAGGGTTGATTCTGCTAGATGTAACGTGCTTTGAAGCTGTTTTAACACACCAATTTAATACTTTTATGAACTGAAGTGGAAGTTATCTGCAACTAGAGGCAAAGCTTGGGAGATTTAACTCTCATTATACTTCAAATACTTTTCAATGGGCAAAAAGGGAAGATCTGACATTAAAAAAATCCTATGTTCTCTTTCCCCAGGGAAGGTTGTCAGAACAATAGCTCATCTATGCTATTCATTTTTCACTCAGTACAATTCTTAACCTGGACTTCACTCCCTACCTTTATCCAGCCTGAGGCATCACTCCTCTGAGGTCTAAGGGCACTAGGTATTGACAGACACTAATTAGTATGAATGCTCAAAGTTAAGGTGGAGCAAATCTGAAGTGAGTTCTTTAAAACTGAGGATTACCTTTTGCCTTAATGCTGTGAGCAAGAGGACAAGCTGTTCTTGAGAAAAATCAGGCCAACCTAAGCACCTAATTTTAAACAACCCTCTTATCGGGGACAGGGCCACAATTTCCTTTGAGACGTATTACCATTTCCAGTGCTTAACCTCCACATTCATCTGCTGGTCTTGCATCAGCCTTTTTCTTTGGCAGGGAAAACGGCCCCTCCACATCTTAGAATCACAGAATTGTCAGGGTTGGAAGGGACCTCAAGGATCATCTAGTTCCAACCCCCCTGCCATGGGCAGAGACATCTCACACTAGATCAGGTTGCTCAGAGCCCCATCCAGCCCCGCTTTAAAAACCTTCAGGGAAGAGGCTGCCGCCACCTCCCTGGGCAACCCGTGCCAGTGTCTCACCGTCATCATGGTGAAGAACTTCCTCCTAACATCCAATCTGAATCTACCCACTTTGGTTTTCCTCTATTCCCCTTAGTCCTATCGCTACCCAACATGCTACAAAGTCCCTCACCAGCTTTCTTGTAGCCCCCTTCAGATACTGGAAGGCCACACCTCATCCCTTGACAAAGGGAATTGGATTGACAAAATGCCTCAAGATGCTGGGGCACAATTTACTCCCCAGTTAGAGAGAAAACAAACTGGGTCTTACAATATAGGCACAAATTAAAGATGAAATTAAGAACACTGCTGAAAGAAAAAAACCCAAACCAGATGACAGCTCTGCCATCTTAAGTGATACAAAGGGTATTTAACCTCTTGCTTGGGCTTGAAATACACATTGCTTTATCATAGGTTTTTAAACAGTCATCTTTTTTTTTTTTTTTATTTGGTGGGCAAAATGAGATTCTGACATTGCAGCATGAAGTCTGCATTGTCCCAGCTAAGAACAGCCTTCCCTTTCTGCTTTCCAGAAATCTTGGTTCAGACCTGATTACTTTACGGGTTCTACTCAATTCTGTTTTGTGGAAGATACAAAACAAGAACTTCTGGAATTGTTAGGTATGCAAAGCAGAGGAAAAAAGGAGAGAAGAGAGAAAAATTCTGGTGGTGATATTACTTCTGTAATTAGAAACAAAGCCCAAACTTGGGTTGTAAGAAACAGATGCTCCAATCTCAATTATTTTATGGTGTGCCAGCAGTTTAAGTCAAAGTATATTCCTAAACCCCAGATGATTTTACATGTTACAGAAGAAGTCAGCTGTCAAAAGAATTTGGTATTTCTCATACCTGGAAAGCTATTTCATGTTGGATATCCTTTTGATAGATCTTCATAGCAGAGCAAACTAAGAACCAACAAGGATTTAAAACAAAGTGCTAAAAAGAACCCTACTTACAGGATTTACTGGTTGCCATCTTCAAGGGCCTCAGAAGTTTATGCTTTCAATCTAACCAAGTGAAGTCCTTTTACAGAACTGAGCATGGCATCTAAACTGTTAACACTTAAAACCTTTTGTGAACACAAATGGCAAAATATAGGAGAGAAGAAACCTGGATTACTGTGAATTTATATATATAATAAAAGTCATTAAAGCAGCACAAGTTCCCAAACTGTCGGATCAGCTGGAGTCATACAGCGGGTGCTCTACAACTGGTCTGATCATTTCCTCGCAGGGACAGAACAATTCCCATGTTTCAAAAAGATTAGATGCAGAGAAGCAGCACTTTGTGAGAGGTAACTGTAAAGAAATGGTTAGTAACAGCAATTCCACATTGTATCAATTCCACAGCAATAAGCATGTATTATATTTTCAATTGAAGGCCTTCAAGCTAATTAGCCACTAATTGTGACAAGAGGGGCACTGCATTAGCCAATTAGCCAATTAAATTGCCTAGTGGACTGAATATCAGCAAGATGAGTAACATTGGAAAAGCTGCAAGTGAGAAGGCTCTGAAAATACCATCTGAATAAACAGGCTGTGTTGAGCAACCTGCTACCTTGGCAGAGAGTTGAGCTACTGGTGAATAAACTAAGAGGGAAGGCTCAGCATAACCGAATCTCCCCGAAGATCCACTCTAGTGGCCAGGCAAGTGAAGAACACTACTAGGAACACAGAGCAGCGGGATACTGCAACAGCAGACTGATTGCTGGGAGAGTCTACAGGGAGAGATGCAACATGGGACAATAAAAAGTGAGTCTCAAGTGTCTAAGAAAGTTGTGAAAAAGGAGAAAAATGACGACAAATTTCAGCCATAGTATGAGATAGATTGTTAAAGTGAAATTAAAAAGGCAAGAATGAGCTAATCTAAAATGTGGGGGTTGGTGTTGTGTTGTTTTGTTTTTTTGTTCACTTTTGCAAATGAGTTCCAGGGCTCTACATTAACTCTTTCCCTTTGGACAGGGAAAAAGCAGAACTGTGCAAGAACGCATCTTAGCTACATATAAATCAGCAATCAAGACAGATGTGGAGGAGAGCTGAAACTGGCTTCCTGAACAGCACAGTAGATACGCTGCAAAAACCCACCAAACCAACCAAAAACCAAAACACCCCACCCCAAAACTGCTTGAATGCCAGATGTCTGTGGTTAAGAGAACATGTAGATGTAAAATATAAATAAGATATCCCAGCAGATGATAGCTTGTTTGACTTGAAGTTAAGCAATCTGGGCAAACAAAACACATTAATGTAAAGCCCTGGTTTACAGTGTTAACAATTACCTTGTAAATAAACCAAGTGCCTTTTTTTCTCCACTCTCCAACCAACTTTCAGATCATTTCAAAAGCAACCAGGCTCATAGAAATAATTAAAGAAATAGGTAAAAACAGAACAGATACTACAACGTAAAGGAAAATAGAAGTATCTGGTGCATAACTCACCTTATTAGAATGAACTGGCATATCACATATAGAGCACAGATGGGGATAACCCTTCGGTAAGAATCCATGGAAGTCTTCAATATTGCTATTTGGAGGAGCACCTCTCTTTTTCTCAAAGAGAGATCTCTCAGGACCAGGACCACGACCCATTCTGTCATACTCACTGTCAAATTTATGATAGTTATGCGAAGTCTCACCATAGAAAGATTCGTCCCTACACCTTTCTCCATCTCTTAATCTGTCATCTTCATAATCCATTCTGTCATAATAACCAGATTCTTGAGAACGACTTCCATGGTCATAGTCAACCACTGGGTTGAGACTAGGACCACGATCATCAAAGCTATCTCTTCTAAAATGCCTTTTTCTTCCCAATCATCCCTAGGTACTCTGTACGGTGGTTCCCGTGCGGATGATCTGCCATCTCTACCATAACCTTCTTCAGCTCTCCTCCTTTTAAGTTGTAGAAGGATCTGAGGCAAGTTTTCAGGAGTGATCTTGTCCTCGGGATAGCGACTCAGTTCATCTAAGTCTCTAGCAGACAGACCAAAGCTGGCCAAAATGTTAGTGGCCTGGTCTGCATCTCCACGGTGCTGAGAAGACAAAGGGAGCGGACCTCTACTTCCAATGTTAAATATAGACTGCAAATTATGGGAAGAGGTACTACCAGAAGACAGTGCACTATGAGATCCTTGTTGGTTCAATGAAGAACTCATCCCAAGATTCATTAAGCTAGCAAGGCGTGCAGTACCCTGGTTCATCCTTCCAAGAGATGGCATATTTAAAGACTGGGTAGCAGCAGCAAGAAGGCCTATTCCTGCAGAGAGGTCACGCCCATGACCTTGTGAATCCCTACTCAGAGATGACTGCTGGAATGACTTGGACATTGTAGAACTAGAGCTTGTCTACTTTATGGATCAAAAAAAAAAAAAATTTCCTTTTTTTTTTTTTTTTTTAAGATGGCTGAAAAGAGAGCTCACACTAGAAAGCTAGGCAAACTTCACTTCGAAAATGGTAACGCCAAGAAAGAGGATCAATAATGACTGCAGATCTTCTTCAAGCTGAGAAACACCAGACAATTCTGTAGAAAAACAAGCAGTTTTAGTCATAAATCCCTTGAAACAGATGCAGTTTTAAACTTATGCATCATGTTGATCTAAAAAAAAAAAAAAACAAAAACAAAAAAAAACATTAAAAGATCTCAATCTTACAAGGCTTTTATTACATAACTTAACAGATTCAAGAGGTACCCAGAGCCTACAAATATAATTTCAGATTAAAAAAAAAAAAAAAATACAGCAGTGTTTCTGATACATGCTACTCCTCTTCTACAAAAAGCTACTTTCATACCGAAGACAAGTGAATTGCAGAAGTTTGGGATGTCTGAAAGCATCTCAAGTTTACAAGCATATAAGCCTTGATCTCTGGGTTAATGGTTTGGCTTATACCCTACATTGTTGTGTCCATGAGAAGACCACAAAAACCCCCAAACTTAAGCCCACAGAATCTGAGATGACTTTGGCATATAACACATTTGAAAATGAAACCTATACCATCACAGAATAGGACAAAAGGAAGTTAAAAGCAAACTGAAGTTTGGGCAAAAAGTTTCTACTGTAAGACCTGGTAAAATGAGAGCAAACATAACATTCAATCTTTATGCAGTAAAACTCAAATTACCGCTGTGAAGACAGATGTGAACAAGATAATAAGTGTTAACATTTTGCAGGAAGTAAGCAAGACCCCTTGCTCAAATTGCAGTCGTTACAGGTAACAGCACTCAGGAAGCGATTCTTTATCATACTGCAGCTGTGACAGCAGCCTGTACTTGCAGAGCTCAAGCTAACCAAGGGTCAGGCTCAGCTGTGGGATAGGAACCCCAAGGAAAACCCTGCTCCTGCAGAAAGAGTTGCCAGGTGAGTCAGGAGATGGCACCACGCTCCAGCTGTCTCTGCAGCAAACTGCTGCTGCCTTGCTTCAGGCCTGACACTGACACAGCGACCACATGTGACAGTTAAAGACTCCAAGATAATGCTCCAAAGAGACAGATATCTGCCTTATGCTCCAGTAAATATTAACCTTGTATTTAAATATTTGGTTCAACAGCATTCGCTTGAAGATCTAGCTCAAAAGAGTATCAATATCCACAGTATAATTACAGTGCAATGCTCTTTATCGGTAATGCACTGTAACACTGCTCTCCAAACCCTTTTCAGCCTTGGGACAGATACATAAAATTTAAAGCAGTGCAACACACACAAAAACACTGCACCAGGAGTAAGCTGGTTTTAGGCCCCTGATGCAGTAAAGCCCTTTCAGATCCCTGCAGAACAGTTTTGCTCCTCCAGCACTGCCTGTCAGAGGCACATCAAATGCATCAGCACTTGGAAAAAGAAACAGGTCCAAATTGCACAGCTCCAGATGAAGTCAGCTTCTAAGAGAGCAGGTACATTTGGGGAGGAATGGGAAAGACAAAACAAAACAAGGATTTTTCCTTGAAGAGAGCAGTTCTACAGAAAGCAATTTCTCTTGTACTAGAAACAAGAAAAAACATCAAGGTTATGAGCAGTCTCTAACCCTGCTGCCTACTCAGAGCCTGCTGCCTAATCCAGAGCCCTCTTTCAGTAGCACAAAGTTATATCAAGTTGAAAAGCACCTGGCAACAGAATGTTACAAACCTAAGCACTGATGTAGAAAAACAATGGATTCTGAAAGATTAGAAAAGAGATACCCCCTGCCCCCAACTCCACCTTTGAAAACTGATTTGTAGAGTTTGCTACATATTCTGTTACCAGTATATCTGAACTCAGCCATGCCTTTAAGATCTAAATACACTGAAGTCATCTGAAATAAGCTCAATTGTTTAATATTTAGTTAAGAACTAGAGATCAAGAATCATGGGGATGGTAAGTTTGAAAGCATCTGAGGCAGAAGACAGAAGTGCACTGGAGAAAGTTTGGAGGAAAACAGTAAAACAAGAATACAGGGAGAGTAAAGGAGGCAAAACCTCAGTGAGATACCCAGGACAAACTGCCCGAACTAAAGACCACCTGGATAGAAAGCATTTAAAAACTGTATTGTAAAAAGCAAGACTCTTGAGGTCAAGCATGAAAAAAACATTAATATTCACCTGGGTACCATGTTTTGTCTTACACAGAGTTATCTTCCAAGTACCTCATGACAATTTTACAAATCAATCCTTACTCTTTTAATTCTTTCAGATAAATTCCCTTCTGGTTCAAACACACGCTCACAGAATGGTTTCAAGCTGAACTTACTAGGTTCTTCATACATCAGGTACTCTAGAAGGCTTCACAGGCTAGACCCTGACAGCGATTCAGCAGACAACCCCAGGGTCAGGCACAGTGCACCCTGCTGTTAACGCAAGGACCCAACGTTATTCAAGTTTTCTCTAGATCAGGAAAATTCTCCACTCTTCCAAGCCACCCTTTCCCTTTGAACAGATGCTGGCTAATCCTCAGGTCCCAGTTCTCAATTGGGAACTCATGGTCCACTGCTCTGGAGAGATTAGCAGAGAACAAACCCCATCACAGGCTGGCAGGGAGCTGGGTGGCAGGGACCCTGGTGACATGCCATGCTGTCACCCCATGTACACAGGGAGGTTTTACATAACCACACCGTGGTGGTGCTGCTCCTAAAAAGGAGAGGCAATGGGAAAAATAAAAACTGGAGATAAAAACCCAGACAAACAACAACAAAGCAAACCCCAAGACAATCTTATGAAAAAGCATGAAGTGGGACAGGAAGACAACTGCATGATGAAGATAGGATATAACCTTGGCTTTTGGTGTGCTAGCCAGGGAACTGCCTTGCACCTGAGGTATTCAAGGGGAGGATTTCTGAAAACTAAGCTTCAGTTATGCTCCAAAATCTCTCTATTTACCCCATCACTGCCACCTCACAACCGCTGGTCTTCTCTACTCCTAACCACCCCCATTCTTTAAGATCAGATGAAGACAATAAAACAAGGTGAAGGAAGAGCCCTAAAATCCTACCGAGGAATGTTTAACTTCCATGTGGTCAGGTTTACTGGCTGAGTTCACTCAGGAAGGATTTCATGTCAGTATCTGATAGAGACAGCTTCCCAGGGCCCAATGCCAGCCTGGAAGCGCGTGTGCCATCGGCTGAGTCACGGCAACAAGATGAGTGCGACTGAACAAAGCTGTCTAAAGAACCAGACATGATTTAGGCTGGTTGAAAGCGTTATGCTTAATTGTTCTTCAGCTCATTTCAGCTATCCTGGGCACAGACATGCTTTTCAGATCTACACTTTTAAGATCTGCAGAAAGAAATTTGGCCATGTTAAAGATTTGAAAAAAAAAATCTATAATACAAAGCAATGTCGAAACAAGTTGAAAGGCAAACCGTTACTGGATTTGCAGACAAATGCAGGCAAACATTTTAGATCTACAAGTTGCAGAAGAGTTTTCTGTAAAGTCAGACAATAAGAAATTTGGATCCTGGAGATATGCTGCTAGCAAAAGCCAAAATGAGGCTGATTTTCCAACACTATATACAGAAGGTGTTTCTTTGCACGTAAAACTGATTATAAACTCTTCTCAATAGAACTGTCGCTCCACATTAAGTGTTCTTGGAATGCATTGATCATGTTGGATATGCTAACCCTGGATTATCATCTTTAATGGAACACCAGAAGGTTGAAAATAATTCCCTAACTCCCTGTTCCTTCTACCACTGCCTGTTTGGGTGTTTTTTAACCTGTGCATACACATTATAGCTTTAATATTGATCTTGTTCTCACAACAACTCATCTTTTACTCATTCCTCTTTCCCTACTTACCAAAAAGTCTCAAAAAGGGAAAAAAAAATAAATCACTTTCTACTCAGTTTCACTTTCATTTCAATCCAAAATTACACCAAGCATATGGAATTTAAGCATCACAATTATGGTGAAAACATTAAGCAATTTGCAAGCTGAAAACCAGCTCCAGTTTGTAACAACTCGATACTTAAGACTGTGCACCTTTGGGGAAAAAAGGTCTCCAAGACATTTTGCACCCACAATTCTTGGGATAAGAATCTGGAGGGTTTTCCCACCCCTCCCTCATGTGTGACACTCGTGCAGACACCCATCTATTCCACTGTGGAAGAACTTGTACTCTTCTTGGAGGAACTGTCACTAGCACATGGCAAAAAAGGTTACTGAGGGAAAAGATCTCAAGTCCAAGTGACAAATGTAGACAGCTCCCCTTGCTGCTCTGGGAATTAACAGTAATAACACCAAAAACTTGCAAGCAAATGAGAAGCAGATGTTATCTGCTGAATGCAGTGGATTTGGAACCTAGGGGATTATTTAATCTTGGACAATATCAAAAAGGCCCCTGTCTTTCCAAAGGCAAAGGAGGAATTGTCTAGCAGCCTTACAGAAAATGCAGATTATCCCACATTTCAGGTACCAGTATTCAGAGTGGTCATTTAATATTGCTGGTTCACATGCAAGAAAACTCCTCCTGTCCAACTGAGCTCCAAAGGTCAGTGACCTCAAAAATCTAAGCAGCACCTGGCACACTGGATGCCGCTGCTTTTCTTCTGTGCAGATCAGCCTGTCTCAGACCCTGCAGAACAACTGGAAGAGTCTCATTTCTTAGGATTACATTCAGCTTCATCTCAATGACTTGCTGGATCAGGGGAGCACATCATGAACCGAGATCTGAAGTTACTGTAGCAGAGGACTGCTTCAGAACAAGACATACTATGCTAGAAAAACTTGTTTATAAATGAGGAATTAAAACAACTAGCTTAGCAATTAAGAACATTAAAAGAACTTAATTCAAATAATTTAGTTTTTAACATTGGAATGCAGGGAAAAAAAGCACTGTAGAAGACATGAATTTCCTGTTTCTGTAATACACAGGGGAAAAGTGCATTTATTCCTTTAGAGAAAGTGAAAAAAGAGTCCAAGGAACAGTACAGAAAAAGCAGAAGAGGCAAAAAGAAGTACATTTTTAGAAAGAGAAAACAGAAACAGCCAGGAACATAAAGAATAACTATCATGTGTACTGACAGTTACCTCGATGGCTTCCATCCACTCCTTCCTACCAGTTTTAAGTCCACTCTTTGTCACTACCTTCAGAGCTTCAACTCTGGAATAAGATAGATGCACACAGAGGTTCCAGCACGTATGAAAAGCTCCATGAAGCCACTAAGATCTGGTTGAACACAAGGCATCTGCCAAAACCAGAGTCAGTGGGGAATGCAAGAGGACCTCAGGCTGGAAGCTGTGGTAATAATGAGCGTATGTTGCTGCGCTTGGCAGAGCGAGTAGACAATCGCTATTCATCCATGTCAGTTGTGGAGATGAATAGCCTGATGGGCACCAAAGCTCTGACAACAATCACAGCACATACCATCACTATTTTATAACATAAACAGACCAAATCAGAGAGTTAATCACTGTAACAGAGAAGCAATTTTTACCTTTTCTTTCAAAGCCAAACCAGAACACTTCTGTATTGTGATGCAGTAGGTAATTTAAAAACCCTTCTGACTAATCAGCCAGCCTAAGTCTGCCTCCAGGCATTCCCAGAGCTGGGATAAAATCACATTCTTTCCTTGCTGAAATTTTGCATGAGGCTGTGCAGATGTATTCGAGTGGCAGAGAAGAATCAAGGGACTGTTTGCCTAGTTTTGTGCTCAAAATAAAAACCCTCTTATATAAATTATGGCTACAAATATGGGACTGAAACACTTGCAAACTTAATTAATTGGGAAATATCGTGGGGTATTTGGGGTTTTTTTGTTCCAAGACTTGTTGACTTAGAGCACTGAGGAAGAATGCAAACAGCAGAGGCTACACAAAAACACTCATAGATGAACAAATAAACTGAATGGGGATAATTTATCCGTGGCTTCGCTTCTAACGGCTTCTCACCCAGATTTGCTGGGCAACCTTGAGCACTATTAGGTGTTAAATTACAAAGTATCTCTGCACTCAGCAAAGCTCTCGGCACAGATGCAGCAAGTCACAGAAGAGGGCTGGAGACATCATTTACTTACTTCCCTACAAACCTGTGAGAATTTTAAGTGCAGTCCTGAATAAAACAGGTGCGTCATATTTCTAGTTGTAAGGAGCACAACACCATGAATCCTTAGTGTAGTTCACAAACTCAAAGCCTGACTCTTCTTCCTTCCTCCTCAACTGGGTTTTAGCTTTTACCTTTAGGGACAAAGAGATTCATATTTTAAGAATGCCTTTAGAGATTTCTCTTGGCTGTTCTCCCCATCATTTACTGCTGGGATGTATGCAGCATCTAGATGTGTGCAAAACACTGCAAACTGAAGTTTCCAATGCATGCTAAGCTCAGAGAGCTGCTCTAACACACACAAAAAGGCTCATGTGACACCGAGTCTGGCCAGAATCATTAAGAAGCAACCAAACCCCTTTAATTTGTTCAGATGTAAATCTCTTTACCTAGTGCAAAACGTCAAAATATAGCTACTGGTCTACCCCTGAACACAAACAAGGCTTAAGTCCCAGTATCCTCAAATTTAATTATTCTGTGCAATTCAATAACGAATCATTTTGTGTGGGTTTTGATCAAATTCAAGCCACAAGTTCATTCATGTCCTGGTACCAGATTAGTAAGTTTTTCACTATGTACTGGGGGGGGAAATAAATCTATGCTTTTAATATATTTTTACAATATATTTAAGTTTCAAAGGTCAGGAAGATCAAACCATTGCTCAACATATCCTTTAGAAGAACAACCATGAAATGCTCCCTTTTCTGATGCATGAAAACTACAGTGACTGCTTGAAGAGATGTACTTTCAACAAGAGCTGCTCCCTACTCATCTGCAAACGTAATAAACCAAAAGAATTTAAGGCTGAGTAAAAACAGTAAAGACTGTTCAACTGTTTAAAACAGTATCAGGTACTTTTTTCCCCAAAGGTGTGCTTTGTGGAAAGGAAAAGAGCCTCACATCCAGAAGCGTAAACACTTCATTTATCAGAACAAAGCCGTTCCTCGGGTTCCCAGAAAGTTCTTTTTAACTTTGGCTTATTTTCAGCATAAGCCAACTCTGTATCTTATTGTTTTGACTCTGGAAACAAAACGCGTACATAAAAAGCACAAAACGTTATAATCCACCACAGGAGAGAAAAAATAAATAAATCCCTGCAGCGCGATTTGTAATCACAGCCTAAATTATATGAAAGTGAAACTGAGCAGAAAGAGGATGCTTCCACTGTCAGTATGTCTTAATGCTCGATTCATTAATTCTTAATGCCAGAAGAACATCAAAACCAGCAGTTTTGGAGACTAACAGCCATTAGAGACGTTAAGAAGGCCCGCATGGTACTGACACTCCGTTAACCTTCCGAGTGAAGGTTTTGGGGGGCTGAGGAGAAAAGATGCCTACTCCAGAGCCTCAGCGGGAATCAGAGGCGCCGTCAGGGCGCTCCGCTGAAGTCTCAACCAGCGGAGGAAGTCTGGGGCCACCCCCGAGAATATGTTTCTCGTGCCGAAACACTAAGCAGAACGCCTCCTTCCTGCCCTCAGCGAGCGCTGGGCAGAGTCCGCGAGGCGGTCGAGGAAGGGGCACTCGGCCCGAAGCAACGCAGGCCGCGCACCGCCGTCGTGGCTGGCCCTGGCCCTTCCAGGACGCGGCGCAATATGGGGAGCTGCGGCGGGCCAGCAGGCCGGGCCAGGCCAGGCCGCGCTTTGTTCGGGCCCGACGGAGGCCGCACGGCCCAGCCGGGCCGCAGTACCAGCAGGCGGCGGGCGGGGGCGCCGGGTGCGGGGACGGCCTATGGGGCAGCCAGCGGGGCCGCGCACCGGCCGGGCCGGGCCAGGCCCGCCGCTCCCGCATGCGCGCTGCCGCCGCGCACCGGTCCCTCTCCCCCGCCCCCTGTCCGCGGCTGCTCCTAACGGTCGCTTCCCCCTCTCCTCTCCTCCCTCTTTCACAGAGCGGCGACCGCCGCCGCCAGTTCCCAACATGGCGGCGGGCCGTGGGCGGCCGCAGCGCTGCTCCTACCTGAGGACCGAGGGTAGCGGGGAGAGCGGCGGCGGCGCCTCCCGTTCGCTGTGGGAGCAGCGGCGGGGAGAGACGGACGGAGGGACTGCGGGGAGGAGGGAAGGAGGGTGGGAGGGAGGCGGCTGCGGTCGCCCCGCAAACGTCTCGCCGCGCTCGCGAGAGCACGCCCACCCGCTGCCCGCCCGCTCACGTGCCCGGCGGCGGCCGCCCCGCTCCTTGCCGTGCCTCCGCCCCGCTCCGTTCCGCCTGACAACGGCCGCCCGCTCTGCTGTGCTCTGTTCCGCCCCGCCCTCCGTGTGTGGATGTGGCCGGGAGGTGAGAAAGGAGGAGGAAGAGGAGGCGGCGCTGACCGGCCCGCGTCTCGCGAGAGGTAGGGGGCCGCTTACCCTGCTCTCGCGAGAGGGACGCCACGCCGTGAAGGGCCAGACCGCCGCCGGGACCCCGCTCATGGTCCGCGCGCTCCCGCGGGGCCGATGGGAATGCGCGCGGGGGCGGCGCCCGGCGGCGCGCGCTTCTTCCACCTACACCCCCACCCCCACACCCCCCGCCCCGCTCTGGGGCTGAGGGAAGTGGCGGGAGGGGAAGGGAGAGCGTCAGGGGTTCGCGGTTGCCCTGAGCCTTCTCTGCGCCCGTGCAGCTCTGCTGTTGTGGAGCGATGTGAGGGCACAACAAGAAGGCGAGTCCCAGGGTCGGTGGCCTCTGAATTTCCCTCCCTCAGGTAAACCCGGGTCCACGCCCTGGAGGAGGGAAGCCTCAGGTGGAGACGGGGCTCTCCTGAGGGTGTGTGCCAGCTGCTGCGTCTCCGTGGCTGGAACGGAGGAGGAACGAGTAACACCAGCCAAACGCTGTAACGTCTTTGCCCCAAATAATACGTATTGCTGACTGCCGCTTGGCTTTTTTAACCCCCAAAGAGCTGTTAGGCTCGCAATAGGGCAGACAGTCCCAGTCCCTGCAGCTCCCTAGGCCGGGCTCCTGGCACCTAGCACGGCCGTGCTCTGCCAGCCTGAGCCTAAGGCTTGCTCTCCTCTGCACAGCAAAGGTGTCAGCATCTCTGGAACAGTTAAAACAATGGGCTCTCGGTGCCTCTTGGGTTCATTAGAAGATTCTGGTAAAACTCCGTCAGCTTAACGTCCAAGGCCTTGCGTTTCCTCCAAGCCAATATTGCCACCTACTGCTGTGTGAGGGAAGTTCACCTCTCCTGTGGAATTTAGAAATAGAATAGAATAGAATAGAATAGACCAGAATAGACCAGACCAGACCAGGTTGGAAGAGACCTTTGAGATCATCGAGTCCAACCTATCATCCAACACCATCTAATCAACTAAACCATGGCACCAATCACCCCATCCAGTCTCTTAAACACCTCCAGTGATGGTGACTCCACCACCTCCCTGGGCAGTCCATTCCAATGGCCAATCACTCTTTCTGTGAAGAACTTCTTCCTAACATCCAGCCTAAACCTCCCAGGCACAGCTTGAGACTGTGTCCTCTTAGATTGCTTCAGCTTCTGACCAAGGGAGTCCTCATACCATCAGGCACATAGTATTTATGCTTTGAAATGCTTTCATTGTCAGTATCTTGCTTTCCAGTTTAATTTTGTGGCTAAGGAACCAGTTTTTCCCATCATCTTGGAAGCCGCTGTCTTCCAGCAGCTGTACAAAGGTGAAGCAGTGTGGCAGTCCCCAGGGGAAAAGAAAAACCTGCCTTTTGAATTCATCACAGGCTGCGTTTTTTCTTCTCTCTATGTGGCTGCAGAGAACAATCAAACAGTAGCACAGAAGGTATTTGACAAACCCAGGGGTTTGGTGCAAAATATGTGTTGAGATAACATGAGAGTGCTCAGAGAACAATCACAAGAAATTCAGCTCTCTTAACAAGCTCAGGATAACAAACAATTAAGTGCTCAAAAGCAAATGCATAAATCTAAGTTAACAATACCTCTGTGCTCTGGTAAAAGCAAAGCACCCTGATGAAATGTAAAGCAGCTGAGCCACTTTTACCCAGTGTAAGTCATCCATAGATTGCAAAATACATGGTGCTAATAAACAGAATCATAAATCATGTTGGTACCTCCTGAGTACCAAAGTGAGCCCTGCTCCATTTCCTTTCATTTCAGTGCCAGTCCTTTGTTCCTTTTGGAGCACAAGGGTTCTCCATTTCTTCTGTTGTCCTTTGGTCAAGGCACCAAACCAGCAGCAAAGTGAACCTTTTTGACCTTTATCAATTGCATTCATGCTGCAGAAGGCACCACAGGGCACTGGCCCTGTTGACACAGCTGTTGTGCTGATGCAGAGCTCCAGTTCCCTAAGCCCCTACTTGGGCTGATCACTGGAGAACGTTTATGACATCCCTGTGTGTTTTCCAGAAAAAAAGCAGTACCCTTGCAGCTGCCTGAGAGCTGTGGGGCCTCAGAAAGAACCCTCATGCATTGAGCAGAGTTCTGCCACGGTTCCCAAGCACCCTGATGGGATAACCACCCTTGCCAGCAGAATCCTTGTCCTTTTCCTTTTTTTGTTACAGCCTGGGGCTCAGCCCTGAGACAAATGGACTAGAGCTTTATCACAGAAACAGTTTTTCAAGGAAATAAGCCAGCCAGCATGTATTTATAGTCCAGAGAGCACATGCTTTATGTGGCTGACAGTGTACATTCCTCATTTTTTGTCAGTTTCAGAAGTACCTGGTACAGAGGCAGAGCCCCTGACAGCGAGCTGGTTTATTGGCAGGCAGCAGCCCACACCAAAGGCAGCAGGGCACCCACTGCTCCCCTCCTGGGCGAGTGCTGGGCACAATGTAAATCATTAGGAAACCTGGCCAAGGCAGCCAACAGCATCCTGCCCTATATCAGTAACAGTCTGGCCAGCAGGACTAGGGCATGGATCATGCTCCTGTACTCACCACAGACTTTATTTCCTTCCACAGGTCAGGACTGGGTCCAGACTCGTTCAACATCTTTAACAGCCTGGATCAAAG
This sequence comes from Picus viridis, assembly GCA_033816785.1. Lineage (NCBI taxonomy): Eukaryota > Metazoa > Chordata > Aves > Piciformes > Picidae > Picus > Picus viridis. The sequence goes on from CM066593.1 coordinate 2,897,994, forward strand.
GACAGTGACCCCCCCAGCCCATTTGCTGATGATAGAAAACTTAAAGTGGCTGCTGTTCAGCCAAACCTGGACACACCTAGAACTAGTTGGAGAGGAACCTCATGAAGTTCACCAAAGGCAAGTGTCTTGGACCTACCCCTAGGGCAGAAGTTACTCCATGCACCAGTACAGGTGAGGGGTTGACCTGCTGGGAAGCAGCTCTGAGAAGGACCTGGGAGCACTGGTGGACAAGTTCACCATAAACCAGCCACGTGCTCTCACAGCCAGGAAAGCAGATGGTCTGGGGGGTATGAAGGAGTGTGGCTAGCAGGTTGAGGGACTTCCACTTCCCCCTCTACCCTGCCCTGGCAGTCACATCTGGAGCACTGAGTCCAGTTCAAGAGACCAGGAACTACTGGAGAGAGTCCAGCAGAGGCTACAAAGCTGCTGAGGGGCTTGGAACATCTCTGTAAGGAGGAAAGGCTGAGAGCCCTGGGGGTGTTGAGCCTGGAGAAGGGCAGCCCTAGAGAGGATTTGATCAAGGCTCAGCAAGAGCTAAAAGGTAAGGGGATGAGGTCAGACCCATCTTAGTGGTACCAGATGACAGGACAAGGCAATGAACAAACTGGAATCCAGAAGGTTCCATCTGAACAGGACAAACTTGTTTGGTGGAGGGTTCTGGTGCTCTGTAGCAGGCTGCCCAGAGAGTTTGTGGAGTCTCCTCTGGAGAGATTCCAACCCCCACGGCCATTGTGAGCCTGGGCAAGCTGCTGTGGGTGCCCTGCTTTAGCAGGGGGCTTGGGCTGGATGATCTCCAGAGGTCCCTTCCAACCCTACAATTCTGTGACAATGTAATTTATGAAAAGCATGAAACACTTCATCTCCTTGCAAGTGCCAGAGAAAGAGAAACCTATCCTGGCAGCAGGAGCCATGGAGAAGGGCATCTACCTGTGGCAGGAGGGCACAAGCTACCCAGCGCCACACACCTGCCTCTCCAATCTCCCATAGACAAGAACACAACCTGCTGTACCCCCTGACCTTAATGACAATGAAGCCCAAAATGAGACAGGCTCAAATATAAATAAGTTTAATAAATAGAGGTAATAGACAATTGTTATCTTCTCTCGCTGCTATTTGTGCAATTCCTCTTACACCTTGCCGCCAAACCACTCCTGAGAGTTCCACTTACTACACCCAGGACACTAACACTTCTCCAGCAGTCTTAATAGAGGAAGTTTCCATCTTCTCTTTCAAATGAGGATCTTCAAAACAGCACCAACAGCTTGTTCTTTCTTCTGACAAAGTGCTGCCGCTCCAGCAAGACCCTGTCTGCAGCAAAACACACAAACCATTTGCTCTTAATTAAAACGCACCAAAAAAATAAAGTTAACAGGAGCATCTCTCAAGACCTCAAATTCAACACTGAGCACTTAATTAGCTTTCATTTTTATACAGAAAGATGCAGTATTAAGCAAAACATCTGCCACAGAATTTATTACTTTCTGACTGTGCACTGTCTGCATCCAATCTAGGATTAACTCCACCAAGCAGGAGTTGCTCCACTCTCAGGCATGCAGCGTGCTGCCAAAACCTGGCATCATGCAGCACTAAGACAGCACTGGTGGTGCCAGGAGCAGCTTGGCAGCACATTACTCTCCCAGCAGTGTAACACTATCACAGGCACTGAGCAGCAATATGTAGCTGACCACTGCTGGGTGAAACAGGACTCAGTAGGAAGTTTTGAAAGGACAGAAGTAGAGGCCTGAAGTACATCTCTCTGGTAGTGTGGGCCTGGCTTCCAACCCCTCCTCTCATCAGGGCTTCTTGCAGCAATGGGAAGCACAGCATGCTTCACTAGAAATAACAGGTTATTTCCACCCTGCAGCACCAGAGGATGGCCAAACAGCCCATTCACAAGCCTGTAGAGGCCATTTAGTTTACTCAGCATACCAGAACAGTCTTTTTGCCCATCTCCCTTTGCTGGCTTGAAGCAAGATCTCACTCACAGCTCAGATGGCTCTCCCTGCGACTCATATTCAGGCTACTCATTGGCATCTCCTCTCCACAGGCAGGACTCAGAGGTTTTCTTAAACAAAAGCCACTAGTGAGGACCTGTTACAGAGGGCTGCATCTTCCAGACAGCTCTGCCACGATGACCTCCGAGTTATAGCCATCCCTTCACACACACTTGAGCTGTGGTATCAGCTGGGAGCCCTGAAGAGAACACAAGAGAAACATCACTTGAAACATTCAATTAATTATATCGCTATTAATAGAGCTAAACTGCTGGGATGTGGCTTGCAGAAGGGAAAAAATTAAACTAAGCAGCAGGCTGAGAAACTACTTTTAAACAGCACAGCCTGAAGAAATTACCCTTCGGTCCCTCGGCCTCACAGGTCAGTCAGGGCGGGCCGCCAGGCACTACCCCCCTTCGGCCATTTTGACAATTAAGAAAAGAGAAATATTTCACCTTTTCCGTCGTCAAAGACCCAGAGAGGGATGAAGCACCCCAGGCCTCCAGCAGGAGACCGAGTGTCCCCCACCTCACGGCGTCCAGGCCGAGGGAATCCCGGCACAACCGATGGCGACCGGAGCATGGGACTCCCGGCGCCTCCACAGCCCACGTGGCGGCAGGGGACGGGGTGAGTTCCGGCGCCAAGCTTCCCTTCGCCTCCTGGCAAGGGCCAAGCCGCATCTCACAACACCCCTCACGATGAGGGGAGCCCGGACAGCTCACCTCACAGCAGGAGAATCCCGGCGCCTCTACCTCCCCTCGGAGTGACCATACCGGCTCCAGCACCCCACCGTCACCCATAGCGGCAGCTATCGAAAGAGGCCAGGCCTCGCTGCGCCGCCCAGGTGGTTCCGCAGGCACCGCCCACTCGCCTCGGCTACGCCCCTGGGGCGCCCGCGGTCCCGCCCCGGCGCTGGGGGCGGAGGGAGGCCCCGGCGAGGCCGGGCGGCTACGCGGGATGAGGGCGCCGAGAAGAGTCGTGGAAAAGAAGAAAAAGCAGCGGGGACGGCACGGCTCTACCTGCTTCTTCGTGTGAGGAGTCAGAACGAGTTATTAGCTTGTATGTCGTCACGCAGTGCTCGTCGGAGCAAATCCAGCCTGTCACCGTCCCCAGCTACCATAGACAAGTAGAGTTGTTAAAGTGCAAGCTTGTCATCAGGGCTAATGCCCCACAGCTGCTCTGCAGTTGGGCTGCATGTCACAGCCAGGTGCCCAAAGGAAGCGGGGCCGCAGGTGCAGGAAGGCTGCACAACTTGTCCTACAGCCATGTACGGGGTTTTGCTCTCCCTCCCACAGCACTGCTCCTGCTTCTGCTCCAGGCTCTGACCCTGTGGCACAGCCGCTGCCGAGCCACAGCCAGACAGGTGCGGAAGGTTCAGGGTACGAAGCCTGGAGATGCAGAAGAGCAGGAGACCCAGGGCAGGCAGTAAGTTCTCAGGCACGAGCAGCTTTGGAGCTGAGGATAACATTAAAGCATGGCTCTTGCTGTTACATGATCTCCAGACACTGGTCTGTCCCATCCTAGGCCTACGGCACATATGTTTGAAGCATCACAGCTCCGTGCTACTGCAGGTCCCATGAACAGATGAGCTGTGCCAGCAGAGAGTGGGTTCATGTCCTGATTTAACCCAGCCTGCTAATTTACAGGAGCAAAATCACTTGGGTGTGATCCCTCTTTTATTCTGTAACCCAGTGTTCACACAACAGGGGTTAGACAGGCTTCTGGAGCCTGCTGAGCTGCTCTGAACACAGAGGGCTGCGTTGGGATGCAGGGAGTTCAAGGGAGGCTGTGTCTAGACTCGAGGAGCTCTTCTGAGGGCTGGCTGTGCTTTTGTTGTGTGCTAGCTGATATCTCTTATCTGGCTTGAAACAAAGCGCCTCAGTCCCTTCAGTCCCCAGTGTGGCACTCGCAGTGAGAAAAGGCTGTGCTTAGCTTCCATCAGGCTAGGATGAGAAACAGGCCAAGCAGAGCTCTTGGTATCAAAGATGATTGCTGACATCAGCTATGGCCTGGGAGAGAGGGAAGGCCAACACAGCTAGGCAGAGGAAGCCACCATGAAACCAGCTCTCAGGTGGTCAAGCTGTGGCACTGCTGTAGGCAATGGCCCCTATCACTTTGAACCAGAGGTCCTCCCACCATAGCTAGCACTGCATCCTTCCATCCTGAGAAGGAGAATTAGCCCTCAGCACCCGAGGAGAGACCCAAGTCAGATTCTTCAGCCTGGAAAAAAATTGCTTTTGTAGACAGATAATTGAACTAGAGAGCAAAATATTAACAGAATTAATTACTTTTTGGGGGCCTATTTAATCTGACATCATTGTGGTTGGACTTGATGATCTGAAAGGTCCCTTCCAGCCAATATGAGTCTCTGATTCTATGATTTCCACTCTCTCAAAGCAAGGATAGAGGCTTTTCTATTACAGACAAATTTGCTGTTAGCCCCTGGCTTGTTAAACTGGGGTGTTTTGGGGCTTTCCATCCATCTGACCATGAGCCACCTGGTTCCACCTGGCTCTACAGAGGGAAACCTGCAATTCCCACTTCTAGCTAACATCACAAGATGGCATTACAGCCTTAAAAGTTGAGCTGGCTCTGCTGATGCTCAGAAATCTTTCCCACACCCTGGGGTGCCCAACCCCAGCAGCAGCTGAGGACTTGGCCCCACCTGCTGAGCTCCTCCACCAGCTCCCAGCCCCTGACACTTGCCTTTAATCACGGCTCCTTCATTCCAAGGCTAAGCTTTGACCCAGCTGACAGTCGTGAAGCGTTGCAGCCCTCACTCCCACGACGTCAGCCATCTAATGGCGCTGATTGAAGCTGGTTATAGTTTTGACAGTCAGTGGCATGCAGAGCCCTTTAATTTTGACCTGCATCACCTCCAGCTTTTCCAGGGTCTCCTCTACCCCCGAGGAGTCACCACCAATCAGACCAAGCAGCAAAGTAGTTTGAGACAGGCCTAAAGGGAGCCAAGGGCGAGGCATGAGCAAAAGGCACCCAACTCACTTTGCTGCAAAGCGCTGGCAGATTTAGAACTGCCTTTGATTTGCCTAAGAATGATTTGGGAGAGCAACCACCAGCCTTGCAATAATTTGCAGCTCTAAAGTAGTTGTGAAAAAAAGAGAAAAATCACTCTTCTTAGGCATAATTTAACAAAAAATCAAGCTCATTCGGAGTTAGTTGCAGAAAGACTCAGTGCCATTTGTTATGCCCTCTGCATACCTACCGCTACCTCTGCCCTCATGGGCATGCAGCTTGCCCTGGGCTTCCTGCCCGCATGGCATGACCCACAGCCAACAGCCTTGGCCCCACTGGTGAGGAAACTTCAGCCCCACACCCTGCCCCATCCCCTTAGAAGACATCAGTGATGTCTTGGCTCCCATGGGAATGGGCTCCCCTTCTGCCCCTGGTGCTGCCATCAGAACAGGCGTTGCTTTGCCCAGGTCAGGCTACCAGAGTTGTGCTCACTTGTTGAGTAGTTTGAGTTTGCAGAGGGTTAAATGCAGCTTAGCTCAGCCCCAAGAGACCCGCAGCCCCTAATGGCCCCGACCAACCTCACCTGAGAGCCCTCCACCAGGGGCCCTATTAAGCTCAGCTCTGAGGCTTTATCGCTCCCTCGAATGATGCTGCAGGAGTGCTTGGCTTCAGTCCTGTCTCTGGTGCTGCTCTTGGATGAACTCCTTGGCTCCAAGAAGGGTTCTCAGACATATTATGACTGTGTCTCTGGCTCTACTTCTAGGTGAGCTTTGGACCCATATTGTAGCTCTGTTTCCAGCCTTGTCCTTGGCTTGTCTTCTCTTGCTCCTAGGTAAGTTCTGGACCTGGGGTTTAGCAAGCTAGACCTGGAACTGCTGGTGGACCCTGTAAACTAGCACCTGGCTGTGCTCATAACTAGTGGGATTCTTGCCTGCTGGTGAGGATGGTATGTGTGGTGGAATCATCTTGGCTCCCCTTTCCTCAGGGAGCAGCTGGCTCTTCCAGCTCCCTGCTGGCCCCATCATCTTATTGCTACAGAACAAATACAAACCCTGTGAATCTCTGCATTAACACTGCTCCTCTGTGGACCCAGAAAGGATCCCAGGGGGACAGAGGAAGCTGTCTTGCTGTGCTGCTCAGTGACTGTATCAGGAGATGAAGATGCAAGGTTAACATGAGGCTTGCTGTTCCTGCTTGTGAGGGGGTGCTCCAGGATTTATCCACCAGTTGCTCCCTCCAAGAGATAGCTATGATCTCCTACCCTAGCCAAGGGCCCTGCAGCCTCTCACCAGGGCTGAGTATTTGTCTGTCTTGCTAGATGGGTGGCTGTTGATGGGTAGATGGGTGATAGCTCTCCTGGGCATGGCTGCTTGAGGCTGGCAGTGGGGCAAGATGTGTTGCTGAGCTGTCTGTGAGGCTGTAGCTGATGACTCCCTTTGGGCAGCACAGGGAAATGCTGCTCAGGCTGTCCCTTTCTCTATAGAGCAAGGAGCAGCCTCCCCTGGCCCAGAGGAAAGAGCCATCAAAACAGCTTACACAACCCAGCTCAGCCTGCCTGAGGTGTGCCAAGAGCAGGGCTGCTCAGCATCAGGCTGGGCAGAAGCATGAGAGCCCTGCCTGCCCTCTTTGCCCCTCTCCCCAGGCCTGCCTGGGTTCCATCTCCCTGCCAGAGCCTGGGGCTCACTCTTGTTCCAAACATGCTTGGACAGCATGAGGAGCCTGTGTGGTTTCCTCTATTCACATCTGAAACTGCTGCAGAGCAATTTCCTTTTGTTTCTAGCAAAGCCCTGCAGCTCTGTTCCTTTCCACTCCCAGCCCTCCTGTCAAGCCCTTTGCTGGCCCAGGCTCCTTGCTTGGTGTCCCCTTCTCTTCCCAGATCCCAGCAGGACAGGGAAGTCATTCTTTCCTTATACTCAGCACTGGTTAGGCCACACCTTGAGTACTGTGTCCGGTTCTGGGCTCCTCAATTTAAGAAGGACATTGAGACACTTGAACATGTCCAGAGAAGGGCAATGAGGCTGGGAAGAGGTCTGGAGCACAGCCCTGTGAGGAGAACATGAGGGAGCTGGGGTTGTTTAGCTTGGAGAAGAGGAGGCTCAGGGGCGACCTTATTGCTCTCTACAACTACCTGAAAGGAGGTTGTAGCCAGGTGGGAGTTGGTCTCTTCTCCCAGGCAAACAGTGGCAGAACATGAGGACACAGTCTCAAACTGTGCCAGGAGAAGTTTAGGCTCAAGGTGAGGAGAAAGTTCTTCCTAGAAAGAGTAATTGGCCATTGGAATGTGCTACCCAGGGAGGTGGTGGAGTCATTGTCCCTGGAGGTGTTCAAAAAGATTGGATGTGGCACTTGGAGCCACGGTTTAGTTGTCAGGAGGTGTTAGGTATTAGGTAATAGGTTGGACTTGATGATCTCTGACGTCTTTTCTAACCTGGTTGATTCTGTGTGATCCAGCTCCCATTTTTTCACTTCTCTTCCTCTCTCAGTGGTCCCATCCAGACTGACTTTGAGCACGTCTAGGCTTGGAGCCTCTATTGCTTCTCTGAGCGACCTGTCCCACTGCTTGTTTCCAGCAAGGAAGAAGCTCTGTGAGGCAAGTGGCAAAGTATGGGACTAAGTAAGTGGAGAAGAGCTGGAGATAGGCCAACATGAGCATATAAGTGGGCTGTTCTGGATCTGTAATTACTCTAAGTCACAAGAGGATAATAAACCCCAGTTACACCAAGGGCCATTTTGCTGATGGTGGTTTAATTCTGTGAGGTGTTGTGAAGCCTGACTCAAGTCCTAGGGGAGTTTGGCCAAGAGCAGAGTGGTTTAAGCATGATCCATGTATCCTGGGGTTGGCTGGTAGGTGGGGATGAGTGGATGCACCAAAAAAAGCAAACCACAGCATTTCAGAGGAAAGTTAACTAGGAACAGTTTATCCCATTAAAAAAAAAAAAAAAAGGAAAGAAAAAGAAACAAGGGGGGGGAAATCATTCTTAATTAGGACAGAAACCCTCAGACAGTGGTTTTGTTGGTCTTTTTTTTTTTTTTTTTTTTTTTTTTTTTTTTTTAAAGAAAAAGCCTAAAAATACAATATTTTTTTTTTTTGCTTTGATTTGAAAGCTATGTTTTGCTCTTCAGGCTGTGAGATAAAACACATTGATGATGCATTTCACAACCAAAAGATAGCCCTTTCCATCCTGAAAATGCTGAAATGGGTTGTTCCAAGATTTTCAACATATCCTCCCCCTCCCCCCCCCCTTTTTTTTTTCAATCCCAAATTTGAATTTTAGCTGAAATGTCTTTTTAATTTTCTTTTTCTTTGAAAGGAAACTCTTGATTACATTCCCCCCCAGCTTTAATTAACGATTAGAGTTGCTTCTTAGCTGGGTGATAAACACAGAATCACAGAGCATTAGGAGTTGGAAGGGACCTTGAAAGATCATCTAGTCTAACTCCACAACAGCTGGACTGAATCCACTCCACAGCCCTCCCTGCTCTGGGACTTCCAAACAAGCTCCAGCACTAGCAGGAGTTTAGCCCTCTGCAACATTTTAGCCTTGTTTAGTCACTGGAATTTATTTTCCTCTTTTCTCCCTCCACTCTTCTGAGGATTAGTTTTTACCACTGCAGCATCTCTAACAGTCAGGGAACTTCACAGTGAGTTGAGCTCACATTGATTTCTCCAGGAAGCAGCAGAATACTAATTTTTCCTCTTTTTCTCCTGTGAGGAAAGCAGCTAACAGCCTCAGGAAGGCAGTGGGGTTTGTGGATCTAATGTTCACCTGCTGGATGGCAGGAAAGTCTGAGGTCTGTGGGACCATCGAGGGAAAAGGAGACCTTGGCAGTGTCAGGAGTGGAAGCTGTCCTTTGCTTCAGCTGCAACACCAGGGTGTGAAAGCAGAATGGGTTAAACCTGAATAAAGCACGAGGTGAGGATCAGGGGATGGATCAGTCCAGCTGAGAAAAAGGCCAGGAAGAGCTTAAGCCAGCCCTCAAATCAGGCAGATCAGACCCCTTGCCTGACATGCACAGGCTGATGCTTTTTGGAGGCAGCAGCTCAGGACCCCTATGGCAAAGTCATGTTCTGGGCAGCTCTGAATCTGCTGGCACAAGCTGCTGTCTCTGCAGCAAAACTCACTGTCAACTGGAGGGTTTCCAGGCTCATGACCACCCTGGAAGGCCCCAGCATAAAGGTGCTGTAGAGAATCCCAGTGGCTTTTCAGGGCTGGAGGACATGACAAAGCCTTCTCAGATGGCATCACAAAGGTATCCAGGACCTTCTGCCCTACAGTGAGGGTGTGGGGGCTCAGCTGCTGTTCTGCCAGTGCTTTCCTCTATGTCCAGAATGATTTTTACACACCCCAAATCTTTTGGGACAAAGGGAGGAACACCACAGCAGTGTGTGCAGAGGGGAATGGCATGGTAGTGGAGGGAAGATATTAGTCTGCTCTTACAATCCCTAGGACCTCTGTTTCAGGCATCCAGACAGGTTTGTCCACCCTTTGCAGGCAACCTCCCTCTGGGTGCAGCAGGCAGTGGAACATCCTCCTTTGAGGAGACCAATGTCCCTGGTGCTTGCTGTGGCTCTCTTGCTGCTGGGTCGTCTTCACTGCTCATCCCTGCAGTGGCTTGTAGCTATTAAGGGTTGATCTCTTCTCCCTGGAGACAAGCCCACGGCTTCAGCCTGTCCCACCTTGTTCCTCCTACTCCCCTGCCAAACAGTTATTACCATCTTGGATGATCTCAAGATGGCATTAAGCGAGAGGGAGGTTTTGGTGTAAAATTCTCCCTGTGAAGAATGGATTAAGAGATTTTTGTGAAAATTAAAGCCTTTCTTCATGCTTCACACTGCCAGTGCTTCAGCTGTTGCCTTTTTTTCCCTTCTAACTCTACAGAAATCTCCATGGGCCTGGCTTGCCTTGTCCCTTTTGCTGCTGTTTGCTCCCAGTGACCTGAGATGTGGCTGGCAGCACTTGCTGCTCTTTGCCACCTTGCTGCCTTGAAAGCTTCACTGTGCTGCTCCCAAGCCAGTGGCTGCAGAGAGGAAGGTGCCATGAGCTCAGCTTATTTATACATGAACCCAGTCCAGCAGAGGGGCCATGAATGCCTTCTTATTTCCATGTTTCTCATTGCAGCTTAGATGGATGAGGAAGATGATGGGAACTTTAGGGGAAACAGGGAGGAAATGAAAGAGTGTTGTGAGGAGCAGCTCACTGACAGCCTGCAGAGTTTCTAGCAGCAAAGAGCTTTTAATTACCGTGCTGCTGCTGTTCCAGAACATCTCCATTTCCCCAGCTGTGCTGCTGGGATGGATGGAACAGCAGGTCCTTGCTTGGAGCACACCATGCCCTGCCATCATGTTCCAAAGGCTGCAGCCTGGTCATTACAGGATATGGACCTGAGACCCTAAACCCCCACCATGTTTGGTCTTGGTGTTTTACAGGGCTGTTTTCTTCCCTGGTGGATACCATGAGCAGCAGCAGGATCACAGGATGTTAGGTTGGAAGTAGCCTCTGGAGATCTTCCAGTCCAACCCCCCTGCCAAATAGAATCCAGAGCAGGTCACCCAGGAACACATCTAGACAGGGCTGGAAAGTCTCCAGAGAAGACAACTCCATAACCTCTCTGGGCAGCCTGTTCCAGTGCTCTGTGACCTTCAGAGTGACTTCCTCTGCTGTAGTTTCCATCCATTGCTCCTTGTCCTGTCACAGGGCACAAGTGAGCAGAGGCCCTTCCTTCTTGGCCCCCAGCCCTCAGGTGTTGATGGACATTGATTAGATTCCCTCTCAGTCTTCAGACTAAAAAGCCCCAATGTGGGCTTTAAGAATGTGGGTGCCAAGGCACAACAGAGGTCTGCAGGTGATGAGCACTGTGGTCCACTCACCCCATGGCAGAAAGGAGCCACAAAGGCTTTGCTGGCCAACTTCAGAGCACCCAGTGCAGGGTGTTGGTGATGGAAGGTGACTTGAAGCTCACTTTTGCAGGCTCACTCTCCTTTAATCATGCAACACCACTGAGACTTACAGTCTTCTTGCTTCCACCTATGGGAAGGGGTTTATGAATTGTCCTTGTTCTTGCTCTTCTACTCCTGTCTGCTGTGGTGTGGCAAACACAGTGAAGAGCAGGTGGTAGTGCAGGGTGCTGTTCTCAGGGGAGGCAGCAGGGATGTGTGCTTTCTGCGAACTTCCCAAGGATCTGAGACCTTCAGTCCTGGGAGGGACCATCTGCCTGCAGGACAAGGGAGCCTGGCTCACCCTCAGGATGCTTTGCATGGAATAACTGGGACTGCAAGTCTGTGCCTGGGGCCACTGTGTCCCTGGGCAGGAGGCAGGATGGAGCTGCCCCATCACTGCCTGCACAGTTTCCTTCTAGTATCCCCTTCTCATGACTTAATTCTTACCTCTATCCTGCTTTTACACCTAGAAAGGCTCTTGCTCAGATCATTAGAGGTGACTGCTTCTAGGAAGGTTCCCTGAAGACCTCACAGGGTTGATAGCACTAAAATTTTGATGTTCCTTTCACACCTCAATTGTGTACCCACCAGGTCCCTCAGCTCTTGCTGTGGGCTTTATTCTCCTCTCTGCTTCTAAAGCATTTGTGCATGGCTTCCTAGGAAAGCAGCTTGGAATTGATCACCCTTGCCACCTTACCTAATTTAATCCAAACCTGGTATCAGATGGGAACAAGCAAGGGAAGCCTGGGCACAGCAAACCACTTGGCTGTGATGAATGGTGTCATTAATAACCTGTAATGAAATACTGGAGTCATCTGGCACTGCTAGGCTCCTGAAACGAGGCAGAGCCTGCCCTCTGCCCAGGCCAGAGCCACCAGGCTCTCATGAGGGCTGAGCTGTCCTGTGGATGCATTTGAGAAGGAGAAAAGTCATCGCAGACTGACACCCACCAGGATCCTGACCCCAGGCTGTGCCGGCACAGTGCTGGCAGCAGCTCACCCAGAAACCTTCATGCTTTGCCCCCTGGCCTTGCTGGCAGAGCCTCCCCAGGAGCAGAGATGGCTTCTCAGCTCATCACATCCCATTTACTGCTCTGGAGCCTCTGAGGGATTGATGGCCAAAGGCCTTGGATGAGTCTTTTCCTTTGGTTGGTGAATGAAGTGCTGTGGGGGCTGGTGGTGATGAGAGGCTGCAAGTGGGACCCATCTGATCCTTACAGTGATTTGGAAGGGCTGGTGCTGACATGGGCCTGCATCCCACCACACAAAATGAGTGAGAAAAGGCATTTCAAAAAGCAAGTGGAGTAATCCTGCAGCTGCCATGCCACCCCAGCTCCAGCCTGGGGTTCCCCTCTCTCCCCTCTGGATGTATATGCACAACACAGCTCATCTGCTCTGAACTCAGCCTGGGTTGTGACCCACTTCTTGGGTTGTGAAGATGTCTTTCAGCATCTCAACATGGAAAGTGGCTGCTGCCAGCTCTGTGACAGGGGTGAAGCTGGCTACAGCAGGCTTGGAGGTGATGTAGCATGGCACTGGAGCTACAGGTCCTTAATTACACCTGTTGGAGCCTGGATTTCATCTCTTCTGGAACTACAAAGGGTTCAGGGGAAGGCAAGGCTTGAAGGTGAAAGTGTCTCAGACCACACTCCTGTAGGACTCTCTTCCCAGTGACTGCCTGGCCACAAATCCACCTGTTTTGGTGCAACTGTGGACTGCAATGCCTGCAACTGCCACCTGAAAACTCAACCTAAGGAATCTCCTGCAGCCTGTGGAGTTTGCTTATTAGCTGGAAGAATTGCATCTTCTATGCCACATGGAATGGCACATGGCACATGCATGCCTGCTGTCCTCCTCCTGGGGTGAAAAGAGCAATGGAACCCTCTTGGTGACAGCAACGCAGAGCAGGAGCCCCATGAGTGCAGCAGGGTGACTGGGGAAGAGTGCTGGCATGGGGGAGACATGGAGGTCCCTGGTGCCTGTCTGAGCCTTGCTCCACTCTCCACTGAACAGCACCTCATGGCTCTCCTCTGGGTCTGCACCCAACCAAAACTACTTGCTGGTACTTCAGCATGAAAAAAACTACCAAAAACTAGGAGTTACCTGCTGAGAGGCAGCCCTGTGGGGCTTCACAGCAGTTCATGGATTCATACAATGGGTTGGGTTGGAAGGGACCTTAAAGATCATCCAGTGACAACCCCTGCCATGGTCAGGGACACCTCCCACCAGCCCAGGTTGCTCAAGGCCTAATGCAATCTAGCCTTGAACACCTCCAGGGAGGGGGCATCCACAACCTCCTTGGGCAACCTGTTCCAGTGTCTCCCCACCCTCACTGGTGGTTACTTGATTTTTGCTTTTGGACTTAAACTGAATTTCAAATTATGTCTCGGGAGTAGTCAGCACCAGCCAGGTAATTTCATTTCTGACCAAACTCAGGACATTTTGCCATGGCAGAGCTGCTGGAGAAGCTGGATGGTCCTGAAGAGGGTACAAGGAGGAGAGGCAGCTCCAGTTAGGCATGCTGCAGTCCTGGGCACAAACCCACATGCCATTTCCTGGGGAACACCTGAGTTTCTAATAGCCCGGGAGTCACAAGAAACCAGTTCCTGCAGCAGTGGCACCATCTCACCTCCAGCTCCTGCCTGGGGAGGCAGCACTCCTTGAACTGAAGTAACTGGGGCCAGTTGCAAAGACAAGGAAAGGTTTTATTGACTTTATCATGACAGCAAATCTCACTGTGGTGTCAAGTGATTGATCTGGGCTTGTGCTGAGCAAGGGCAAGTCCTGTATCATCCTGCCTGGTGGATACTGAGCTCTCCTGCTGCTGTGCTGCCGCTTGGCTGCAGGACTGGCCACACTTTCCTGGGTCCTTGTCCCAGTTCAGTGCTAAACTTGAGAAGCTGTTGACTGAGCAGACAATCAGTGCTGTTTCTCAGGGAATAACCCACTGCTGCATCCTCAGATTTTCTCATTTCTTCATTTGAGCAGCCCAGGGCTATTGACAAGGGAAGACTGAAGGTACTTGGGGATGCCAGTGGCTCTGGGCTTGCAGACAGCCCCTGGGAGCTCCTGGTGAGTTCTGCCTGGCAGAGGAGAATGTGCAGGATGTGGCACACACCTGGCCAGGATGCTCAGCCCAGGGAGATCATCCCCAAATCTTGCTGTGCTCAACGTTGAGCTGCTCTGAGCAGCACTTGACTTCAAAAGAATCATAGAACGGCTTAGGCTGAATGGGACCTCAGCAATCATCTAATCATCCAACCTGGCCTTGAACACCTCCATGGAGGAGGCATCCACAACCTCCCTGGGCAGCTTATTCCAGAGTCTCCCCACCCTCCTACTGAAGAACTTCTTCTGAAGATCCACTCTAACCCTACTCTCTTTCTCAGCTTCAAACCATTCCCCCTTGTCCTATTGCTAGACACCCTCATGAAAAGTCCCTCTGCAGCCTTCCTGTAGGATCCCTTCAGCTATTGGAAGGCAGCTCTAAGGCCTCCCATTTCCAAGCTGAACAACCCCAGTGTGTCCTCACAACAGAAGTACACCAGCCCTTGGATCATCTTTGTGGCCTCCTCTGGACTCATTCCAGCAGCTCTGTGTCCTTCTTGTGATGTGGATACCAGAACTGGGTGCAGTATTTGAGGAGGGGTCTCAGCAGAGCAGATTAAAAGGGCAGAATCTCCTCTCTTGCCCTGCTGGCCACACTCTTGTTGCAGCCCAGCACACAGCTGCCTTTTGGGCTGCTGAGGGCACTGCTGGCTCATGGGGAGCTTCTCAGCAACCAACACCCCCAAGGCTTTTTCTTCAGGGCTTATTCTCAACCCCCTCTGCACCCAGCCTGGGTTTATGCCTGGAACTGGCCCATTCCAGATGCAGGACCTTGCACTTTGACTTGTTGAACCTCATGCAGTTGTCACTGGCCCCCTTCCCAAGCCTGTCAAGATCCATCTGGATGGATCCTTTCCTTCAAAGGACTCCAGTGCACCACACAGCTTGGTGCCATCAGCAAACTTGCTGAGGGTGCCTCAACCCCACTGTCCATGTGCCTGACAAAGATGTTAAAGACCCAGGACAGACCCCTGGGGAACTTCACTTGTCATTTGGACATTGGGCTCTTGAGTTTGAGTGTGACCATCTAGCCAGCTCCTTGTCCATCCATCAAGAAGGTATTAAAGACAAGGAATCAAGTGCAGAGAAAATCTACCTGTGTAGATTTTCTGCTGCTGTCTGGGGCAGAGCAGCCATTGGCCGTTGTGCTGCAGGGACTTGTGCTCATTAACGCCCTGGGCTGCTAACGATGCCCAGCAGTGGCTGCAAACAAAGACAGCTGAAGTCTGAGGGATTAATGCTGCCTCCCCCCACCCCAAAAGCAGCCTGCAATCCATCAATTACCTATCTGCTTAAGCCTTTTTCTCTATCCTTTTGCAATCTAAACAGAGCATTTTATAGTCGCTGCTAAGTGATGTGATCAACATCAATTACCTACTAAAAGAGAATCGAGCCTTGATTTAAAATTAAGTGCTGCATTTTGCCATGTTCTTTATATGTAGCCAACAGAATAATTGCAGTGACATAAAAACTAATTACACAACTCCACAATTAGGCCTCCCTCCTAGTGCTGTGATTGTCTTTAAGTACATTGATGAAAAATTACTCCCGGCCCTTAAATTACTCTCTCACACACCCATCTTCTCCAATACCTTTGAAAAGAAACCTCCAGCCCATCAGATCAAACAGAACAACTCCAACTGCAGAAGATAATGCATGCAGAGCCTGTTTTCTAATCTCTTTGATGTGTGAGCAGTCTCAGATGGTGGGATTAGGCTGGTCTGCAGCGGTGTGCTGGACCCAGCGTCTCAGGGAGTCTTCCCAAACCACCTGGGGCTGTGGTGGGGCCCTGAGGCTGGTCAGGGGGAGGCTCCTCTTCCTTATGCCCCAGCCTGATGTTTGGATCCTGAGCTGGAAGGTGAGGAGAGGCCAGGCCTGCCTGACTGGTGGTGGAATACTGGAACAAGTTGCCCAGGGAGGTAGTTGAGGCCCCTTCCTGGAGATATTCAAGGTAAGGCTTGACAGGGCTCTGAGCAACCTGATCTAGTTGAGGATGTCCCTGCTGACTGTGGGACAGTTGGACTGGATGACCTTGGGAGGTCCTTTTTGGCCTGGACCATTCTATGACTGCAGTGTGCCCAGGTGGCCAAGGAGGCCAACAGCATCCTGACCTGGATCAGCAATAGTGTGGCCAGCAGGACTGCAGTAGGAATTGTCCCCCTGTACACTGGTGAGGCTGCACCTTGAATATTGTGTTCAGTTTGGGGGCCCTCACAACAAGAAGCACATTGAGGGGCTGGAACAGGTCCAGAGAAGGGCAACAAAGCTGGGGAAGGATCTGGAGAACAGGGCTGGGGAGGAGCAGCTGAGGAACTGGGAGTGTTCAGTGTAGAGAAAAGGAGGCTGAGGGGAGACCTCATTGCTCTCTACAACTCCCTGAAAGGAGGTGGGAGCCAGGTGGGCGTCAGCCTCCTCTCCCAAGCAACAAGCAATAGGACAAGAGGAAAGGAGCTCAGGTTGTACCATGGGAGGCTTAGGTTGGGCATTAGGAACAATTTCTTCTCCAAAAGGTTTGTCATGGCCTGGAAGAGGCTGCCCAGGGCAATGGTGAAATCGCCATCCCTGAAAGGGTTTTAAAGCTGTGTAGATGTAGCTTAGCTGTGGCGTTGGCAGTGCTGGGTTAATGGCTGGGCTCCATGACTGCAAAGATCTTTTCCAGCCTAAACAATTCCATGATTCAATGGTTCTGTGACTGCTGACCTTGAGTTTGAAGCATGAAGGGATTTCAGTGCTGTACCTGAAAAGGAGGCTCAGCACAGCTTCAGGGAGATGGCTCCTCATCCTGTCAGTGCTGTGGCACCTGCCAGGAACAAGGGCAAGAGCTCAGAAGGTCCAGCTGAAGGGAAGATCCCACTGCAGAGACCACAGCAGGGCAGAGTTGGCTGGCTGGATAAGCCCTACCCTGACACTGTAGCAATGCTGCTCTGGGAGCTGAGATGGCCAGGTCCCCAAAGGGAGGAGGAGGAGGCTGGAGTATGACAGCACTTTCACAGCTCCAAAGGCCAGGAGTTAGGTCTTGCCAGAAAACACACAGATGCCTGAAAACCCATCAACCCCAACAAAAAACATTAACCCCTGTGGATCACTCCTGGTGGGCTTTGTGAATTTTGATTCCTGATTCTGATTTGAAGGTGTTTACATCCAACCTGGGAAGACTGAAAACCTTTCATTTACTGGAAGAAAACAGCTGAAGTTTGTTTACAATCAATCTCCTGCCTCCAGGATCTCTGTGAGTACCACCAGCAAAGCAAGGGGCATGGCTGAGTGGGAGTATGGGCACACTGGTCCAGGGGGCAGAGTGAGCATGCAGCTTCTCGCTGGTCCCCTGTTCTCCTTCTGGTTGTCACTTGCTGCCACTGAGCATCCTTCCCTAGAAAATTAAGCATTGCAGGTTTAATTTTGAGGCTGGCAAGGTCTTTTTTTGGCCACTGCCTAGTTCGTGGTGCAGCCCATGGGCATCCTCGTGCCCAGCTGTTCCTCAGCCCAGCCCTTGGCGGGGAGGAAGGTTGCACAGCTCACGGCTGTGGCGTTTCTGTCACTTCTGCAATGCCATGGCTCAGCCACCAGCGAGGAGAGGGGTGGGAAATGCTTTGGCACCCGATTTCACTCAGTGTGGTGCTGCAAGCTAATGAGGCAGAAGGGACCCGTGGGCTCACGGCTGTGGCAGCCTGGCAGTCCGTGTGCCTTCCAGCCTTTCTCACCTCTTCTTCAGCCTGGTCCAGGGGACTTTAGGTGCCAAGGCTGTGAATTGACACACTCGTACTCACCTGAAATTTTATTGCCCCCTCAAGATGTGTGAAAAACAAAGGGGGTGCTGAAACAGCCAGTGGCAGGAGAGATGTGATGTGTAAGGCCAACAGCATCTCATGAATCTTACAGTTATCACCTCCTTCCCTACTACTCATCTGGTGCAGGGAACAGGGGGAGCTCGGGCCACCCCACTACAGATGGGTAGAGGCTGGAGCAGCCTGCCCCATGACCAGCTGCCCTGGCAGGGAAGACTCATAGGGCCAGGCACCCTTCCCTGGCTGCTGTCTGGGAGCTCAGGACTGTCCCCATGGCCCTCTTGTTGCTTTTCCATTTTCCCCCAGCAAAGCCACCTGCTGCCAGCACCTCAGGGCTGTCTGGAGGGTGAGTGCGGGAAGGGTGATCCCACACAAGTTCAAGGGATGATGCACAACGAGCAAAGGCTGTGGTGCTCAGAGTCTTCATGAAGACAGCTGCACTGAAAGGCCACCCCAAAACAAAGCAGATGCTATTCAGAAAAGCTCTTTACTTTTTTCCACTGCAACTGGTATGGGACTGTTACGAACATCAGTCAGCCAGTCCCTCCTCAGGGTGGCTGGATTCCACAGAATCCCACAGTTGGAAGGGACCTCGAGGATCATCTGGTCCAACCTTTCTTGGCAAAAGCATGGTCTAGACAAGCTGGCTCAGACCTGGTCCAGCTGAATCTTAGGTGCCCAGTGCTGGGGAATCCACCACTTCCCTGGGGAGATTATTTCAATGGCTTACTGTCCTTGGGGTGACAGCTTTTCCTTTTGTGGCCAACTGGCATCTCCTCAGTTAACTTGTCCTCATTAGCCCTCATCTTTCCATGTGACTCTTTGTAAAAAGGGAGTCTCCATCTTCTTTGTGGGCCACTCTTTAAATGCTGCAACGCAGTGATAAGGTCTCCGCACAGCCTCCAGGCTAAACAAAGGCAGTTCTCTCAGCCTTCCCTTACATGGCAACTTCCCCGTCCTTGGATCACTTTGGTAGCCCTTCTCTGGACTTTTTCATATGGCTGAAGGAGATTCTCTTCTCTCCTAGTGAGCACTGGGTCCAGCTCTGGGCTCCCCAGTTCAAGAGAACTGCTGGAGAGAGTCAAGCTGCTGAAGGGCCCTGGAGCATCTCTGTGAGGAAGAAAGGCTGAGATCCCTGGGGCTGTTGAGCCTGGAGTAGAGCAGCCCCAGAGGGGATCTGAGCAACACTCAGTAACAGATAAAGGACATGTGGGGGGCAAGAGGCTGGAGCCAGACTCTTGTCAGTGGTGCTCAGTGACAGGGCAATGGGCACAAACTGGCACCCAGGAGGTTCCACCTGAAGAGGAGAAAGTTGGTGTGAGGGTGCTGGATGCCTGCAGCAGGCTGCCCAGAGAGGTTGTGGAGTCTTCTTCTCTGGAGAGCTTCCAACCCCCATGGGCATTGTGCCCCTGGGCAAGCTGCTGTGGGTGCCCTGCTCCAGCAGTGCTGAGGAGTAGATAGTCGCCAGCGCGAGCTCCATCTCCGCCATCTTGGGACTCGGTGGGGCGGTCCCGGGGCGGTCCCTTCCCGGGCCCAGGGGCGGGCGGGGCGGGCCCGGGCGGCGGCTGCGCGGTGCGGAGCGGTGAGTGCCGGGAGGGGGCGCGGGCGGGGGCGCTGCCGGGACACCCCTGGGCCGGGCGGGTGCTTTGCAGTGAGGCGTGGGGCCGGGCACGGGTCCTGCGGGGCCGGGCGGCTGTTTCCCGCGCCTGAGCGCGTCCTGCCGGTGCCCTTGTTGCAGAGGAGCCGGCGGCGAGGCCTTGCCGGTTCTAGGGGCTGCCCGCCGCGCTGCTTCCCCGCCGGGCGGGTTCCTAAGCGCTTCTGAGGCGGACTGACCACCTGTGGCCCAACTGTGGGTGCTCGGCGTGCCTCGGGCACGGCTGGGCAGTGGCGGCACCTGCCTGAGCTTCCTCTGCTGGAAGTAACCAAAAAGCAGGGCTGTGTGGCAGCAGTGTGGGGCACGGTGCCTCGGCAGACCGGGATGCCTTGCCGGAGGGGTTTGAATACAAGTGCAACAGAAACGGGAGCAGTTTGGCCTCTGCCCTGAGCGTGAGGGTGGGCTGGGAGACCTCCAGCCCCCTCCAGGTATGGAATCCAAGTGTCCTGGTACCGCTCTGGGACATGGAAATGGCTTTTTCTTCCACGTGGTTAACACGGGGCCTGGATTTTTAAAGCTGTTTAATTATTTTGCTGCGAGCTTGCATATGGTTCTCTTGCCTGAGAACCAGTGAAAATTACATGTCGGGCAAAGCCAGGGAGTGAAAAACTGAGCAAATGAGAGTTTTGTATGTAAACACTCTTTGGAATATTGCCTTAAAATGTTTAACTTCAGCGGTTGACTAACACTCTGCAAGAGAAGTAATCTTTGACAAATAATCAACACTACCCCGCCTGGCAAGACGGCCTAGGCTTACACTTCACAACTTCTGTAGACACAGTTTCTTCGGGGCAAGTTATTTATTTTGCAGTGTTTTGCTGATAGAAACTAACCCAGCACAAATCTGGCTCGCAGGCAGAAAGCATTAGCTTCACGGATAGGCTTTAATTTGCTTGCCGAAGGAGCGGGATGCGCGCAGGCACTGCTGTTGGTAGAGCTGCCCGCGTGGGGAGCCTGCTCCAGCGCACAGCCCTGGCAGGAAACCTTTTTAAGTGCAGAGGAGTCCATGGCTGAGAAGCTGCTGACACACCCCAGCGTTTACCGAACGCTGCCGCAGTGCCGTTTCTCCCTGGGAGCCTCTCGAATTAATTTGTGCTCTGGGAGTAGCGTTACTAAGGAATAGGCTGCTTTTTCGCTCTCTTTTTTTTTCCACCCTGCCCCACTAACTCTGCCTTTAAATGACCAACCTGGAGTGTGTTGGGATTTTTCATGTGTTTAGATGGTGGACGCATCTGAATTCTTGCCACAGACACTTTAGAAGTGCAGCTGATGGAGGTGAGAGCAAGTTCCTAGGGTCTGCTACATACGTGACTGTGTATTTACTAGATTGGGAGGGATACCAATATCATCCTGTTACATAGAACCAGGGCAGTCTGCTGTACTCAGCACTGGTGAGGCCATGCCTGGTGTGCTGGGTTCAGTCTTGGGGCCCCTCACTCCAAGGACATTGAGAGGCTGGAGCATGTCCAGAGAAGGGCAAGGAAGCTGGGGGAGGGTCTGGAGAACAGGGCTGGTGAGGAGCAGCTGAGGTGCCTAGGGGTGTTTAGTCTGGAGAAGGGGAGGCTGAGGGGAAACCTCATTGCTCTCTACAACTCCATGAGAGGAGATTTGAGCCAGGTAGGGGTCACTGTCTTCTACTAAGGAAAAAGAGGCAGGACAAGAGCCTCAGGCTGCACCAAGGGAGATTTGGATTGGGCCTGAGGAACCATTTCTTCATGGAAAGGGTTGTCAAGGCCTGGCACAGGCTGCCTGGGTAAGCTGTGGAGTCACTGTCCTGGGTGGGATTTTAAAGCCATGTGGATGTGGTGCAGAGGGCCATGGTTTGGTGGTGACCTGGCAGTGCTGGGTTAACGCTTGGACTCAACCATCTGAAGGTCCTTTCCAACATAAATAATTTTGTGCTTTTGTGGGAACTGGCAATTCCTAATGCATTGTCAGAACAACTCTTGAACCCACAGCACTGTCTCTGTGCCCTAAAGCAACACAAGACCAGCACAGGTGCTACCACCACCACCTTCTCCTTTTTCACAGCTGAGAATTTCTTTAGCCTGAGCAATAAACCACCTGTAAAACCCTCCAGCACCCCCAGATCCTCTCCCTGTCTGCTCTTTTGTGGCCACGAAATTAAAGGCTACTTAAATACAGCTGTGGCCAAGCTGGGCAGGTGTGGTTGAAAGCACATCAGCTCTATCTTGGGAACTGGCAAGGCAGTGGATTCATGGGATAAATTTAGGGATAATAGTCAGCCTTTCTGTGTGCTAATCCTCTCTGCCACTGGCTTCCTCTGTGGCTTTGGTTACCTACCTCAGCTCTCTTACCACTCAGCTTTTTCCCTTGAGAACTAATGTTTAACTTGCACTCGTGAGGTAGGTGAATCAGCTTTAATTGAGATTGGTTGAGCACTTTGTTGATGAGTTCCTTCTAAAGCTAGTTACTATTTTTTCATTAATGCACAGATATTCTTAGCACCTGAAGTGAAGAATGACACAACACTGGGGATCTTCTGGGAAGCAGCCCTGTGAAAGGAGACAGTGCGTGCTAACAAAGGCTTTGTCAGATCTCCCCTGGCTGCGGCTCACGAGGCAGCCTGCATCTAAAGCTCTGACTCAAAACCCTCCCAAATCCTCTTGAGTCACTGGGAAATCTTAAGTGTTCCTGGAAGTTAAGCCCAGCTTTTCATACAGTCATAGAATCATTTGGGTTGGAATCCATCTTTAAGATCATCCAGTCCAACCCTTAACCCAGCACTGTCTGGTCACCTCTAATCTATGGCCATCAGCACCACATCTACGCAGCTTTTAAATCCCTCCAGCAATGGTGGCTCCACCACTGTTCTGGGCAGTGTGGTCCAGGGCTTGACAACCCTTTCAGTGAAGAATTTGTTGATAATGTCCAGCCTAAAGCTCCCCTGGTGTAACTTGAAGCTGTTTCCTCTTGTCATATTGCTTGTTTCTTGGAAGAAAAGAATGACCTCACCTCATTCCAACCTCCTTTCAGGAGGTTTTGCGTGAGATCTTGTCCCCTTGGTGGATTTCTTGCAGAGGCTGCAGTTGGGGTTTGGCATCACCTGCTCTGCCCTGCTTTGCAACAACTTGTTTCAGTGATTTTATAGAATTCATAGAATGGTTTGGGTTGGAAGGGACCTTAAAGGTCATCCAGTTCCAACCCCCTGCCATGGGCAGGGACACCTCCCACCAGCCCAGGTTGCTCAAGGCCTAATGCAATCTGGCCTTGAACACCTCCAGAAAGGGAGCATCCATGAGCCCCCTGGGTAACTTGTTCCAGTGCCTCACCATCCTCACTGGAAAGAGTTTCTCCCTAAGATCCATTCCAAATCTGCTCAAGTTTAAAGCCATTGCCCCTCTTTCTGTCACTTGCTTTCTGCAAGTGTCACCTCACATTCCTCAGTCTGGGGCTGGGAGGTGACCATTATGGACTACAGGTGGGTGGGGTGCTTTGGGCTAAGAGAGGAGTTGGGAAACCTTGCCCTTCCCCACAGGCAGCATCTTCAGCACCAAAGGAGCTTGGTGGCAAATGGAGCTGCCCAGCTTGGTTTCTGAAGGGCAGTGATGATGTGAATTGGAAGGGCTTCAGCTGTGCTTGCTCTGCCTTGCTATGTGGGTGCCCTTGGGCAGGATGAGGAACTGTGCTGTGTTTTGGGGTAGAGCAGGTTGGTAATTGAGCTCTGAGATGTCACTACTTTAGTGGTGCAGGAGTGGCCAGGTGGAGGATGCTGAAATGAAATGCAGGTCTGGCAAAGCCTCCTTGTCCATGGCTCTGTCCTGAAGCTGGATGGGAGATGCTCAGCTCCAGGCTGGGAGGCAGTGGGTGTAACTGCAGATGAGGGCAAGTTCCCTCTGGGAGATGTTGAAATCCTGATCTCGGAGAGCCTGACATCTCATCTGGCTGCTGCTTGCAGCAAATTGAACAGGACACTTTGCCTCCTGCCTTCATAGAAGGTTTGGTTGTCCTTTTAAATGCCGGTAATGACCCTGGAAGGGAGCAGGAGAAACCCTCCTACAGCAGATGAGGGGCTGCTGACTGGTCATTGCCCAGATGCCCTCACATTGTCTGTGACTTTCTTAGGGGTGATACCCAGCAGCCAGTGTGGCCTTCCAATCCAGAATTGGGAATTTGCTGTTCTTAAATGAGAAAATGACATTTAGCTCTTTGCAGCTGGAGCTGCAGTGTCACAGTGCTGCCACAGGCCCCGTTTTCAGTCCCTGATTTTCCATGGTGTTACCTGTGTCCTGACAGGCTTCCCCTGTGCTGTGCCTGTATGCTTGATCTCTGGTTTTGCTGTTTTCAAGAGCAGGTCTTTGCATTGTTTTCTTTCTTTTTCTCTTTTTATTGATTCGTGGCTGGGTTTGGAACTTTTCTGCAGTTTATCAATTCTGATCATGACCTCCGGAGTGCTTCGAGCTCTTAGCTGCTGGGCATCCTTTCAGCTTTTAGAAAAGTACTTTCTCTTCCATTCTTCAGGCCATTAATGAAAAGGATGAATAGGAGCATTCCTGGACTGAGCTCCAAGGGCTGCTACGTGAAGCTTTCTCTCACTGTGACAGGGAATCATTGAGAGCTGCCCCTGAAGTGTGTGTGTGTGGGAGTTGCTTTGGTTTGTAACGAGCACTGTGCCTCGTTAAGGTGAGCTCGCCTCGTGTGAGTCCTCAGCTCTGCCTGGGAGTGTGGGATGCACGCCCTGCTTTAACACCACTGTGCTGGTTGGAGGTCTGGTGGCAGAGCTCTGGTGAGGAGGATTTGTGCCCCTGTTCCTTAAGACTCAGGTGTTTTTCAAGAGCTTTCCTGAGTCTTGTTTGATCTGGGGCTTCTCAGCAGCACCCACTGAGACCAGCATCACTCAGAGGCAACCCTCTGGTTACTCAGCCCTGCTTTCCACTGAGACCACCCCCAGGTGTCTGCTTTGGTAGCAGAGGGGGGACCCCTGTCTACAATGTCCTTCTTCCCTTTGTTTCTCCATAGGTCTGTCCTCAGTGAGAGCTGGGCTTGTCTCTATCTGACTAAGGTGGTAAAAATACACTTTTCTCCTCCAGCAATTCCAAGTTCCTTGTCTGGTTGCTCTGCTGTGGGGAAAAAAAAAAAAGATTTGCTATGGAAAAAACTAATTACCCTCATTTTTATCCCTCAACAGTGTGTCACTGTGGGAGCAGTTGCAGGACACCTTGTTCCACCAAGGCTCTGCTGGTCACCTTCTCAGCACGAGCTAAGCTTCTAAGCTTTACTTCAACTTAAATACATTGAAGTGGAGAAAACATCACTGTCCAAAGAGCACCACCAGCTTTAACTGCCTCTGAGTTCTGTAAGTACCGAGCTTCTGTCTTCAGCTTTTTGAGTTTTAAGAGGCTGGTTGTTTTCTGAAGTGCACTTCCAACCTTTGTACCCATAGGTGCAATTGTGGGATGAAATTTGGGCCCCACTGAATTAAAGGGCAACACAGAGTTCCCCTGTGGTTATCTCTTCCTCCTACAGAGGCTGGCAGCTGGAGGTATCCAACCGCAGCTGTCTGCTCCGGCTGTGCTCCAAGGACCTCATCAGCGGGAGGGAAAAGCTGTGCCCTGTTTGTTTTGTTCTAATGGGCCATGGTTGATGGTGGGTGTCCTGACCAGTTCCTTGAGAGAAAACTCAGCCTCCCTAAAGAATTCCTGTGGTTTCTGTTGGATTCTTTCTTCATTATGGCCTGAAGCTGTGCCAGGGAGGTTTAGGTTGGAGGTTGGGAAGCACTTCCTTGTGGAAAGGGTAATAGAATAGACCAGGTTGGAAGAGACCTTCAAGAGCATCATGTCCCACCCATCATCCAACACCACCTAATCAACTAAACCATGCAATCAAGCACCCTATCAAGTCTCCTCCTAAACACCTCCAATGATGGTGACTCCACCACCTCCCTGGGCAGCCCATTCCAATGGCGAATCACTCTCTCGGTGAAGAATTTCTTCCTAACATCCAGTCTGATCCTCCCCTGGTGCAGCTTGAGACTATGTCCTCTTGTTCTGGTGCTGGTTGCCTGGGAGAAGAGACCAACCCCTCCCTGTCTACAGCCTCCCTTCAGGTAGTTGCAGACAGCAATAAGGTCTCCCCTGAGCCTCCTCTTCTCCAGGCTAAGCAACCCCAGCTCCCTCAGCCTCTCCTCACAGGGCTGTGCTCCAGACCTCTCCCCAGCTTTGTTGCCCTTCTCTGGACACGTTCCAGCAACTCAACATCCTTCTTAAACTGAGGGGCCCAGAACTGGACACAGGACTCAAGGTGTGGCCTAACCAGTGCCGAGTACAGGGGCAGAATGACCTCCCTGCTCCTGCTGGCCACATTGTTCCTGATACAGACCAGGATGCCATTGGCCCTCTTGGCTGCCTGGGCACGCTGCAGGCTCATGTTCAGCCTACCATCGACCAGTACCTTCAGGTCCCTCTCTGCCTGGCCGCTGTCCAGCCACTCTGACCCCAGCCTGTAGCACTGCATGGGGTTGCTGTGGCCAATGTGCAGAACCTGGCACTTGGATGTGTTAAATCTAATGCCCTTGGAGTCTGCCCATCTGTCCAGCCTGGCAAGGTCCCTGTGCAAAGCCTCTCTACCCTCCAGCAGATCAACACCTGCCTCCAGCTTGGTGTTGTCTGCAAACTTACTGATGGTGGATTAAATGCCCTCATCCAGATCATCGATTGGACACTGGAATGGACTGCCCAGGGAGGTGATGGAGTTGGTGTCCCTGGAGGTGTTTAAGGAAGTGTTGGATGTGGCACTTAGTGACATGGTCGAGTCAGTGTGGTGGTGTTGGGTTATAGGCTGGACTTGATGATGTCGGAGGTCTGTTCCAGCCTCGGTGATTCTGTGATTCTCTCTGGGGAGCCGCATGCTGCAGTTAAACACGGGCAGAAAGTTGTGTTCCACTCTAATTGCAGCCACAGCTCAGTGGTGGATCAGCTGCGTCCCGGGTCCAGTTTGCAAAGCCCTTTGGGCTTTGTGGGATGCCAGGAGCTGTGGCACATTCTAGATGTGTGCTTGCTGATAATTCTGTAGGATTTCCAGTGAGCAAGCTGTAAGAGCCCTGATTATGCTGCTTCTCTGTGCAGTCAGACTCTTTGCCCAAACAATTCAAAAGCTTGCTGCAGAGAGAAGAAAAGAAAGCTGGAAGGAGGATTTAGAAACCTCTGGAGCACTGGAATAGGTGGGGAGAAGATGCTTATGTTGATCTGGGCCAGCTATAGACCTAAAATCAGGATATTTTTATTATTTTTTTAATGCCTGTCTAGATGAAACCCAAGCAGTTTCATTAATGAGAGTTTTTAGAGGTTTAACTGTTAATTTTAGCAGGTTTATTTCAAGCATGCTTCCAGAAAATGAACATTTTTTTTTTCCCCCCACACAAAATGCTTTAATGTCTTCCGTGGTGGTGCTCCTTTGCCAGAAATCTATGTGCAGTTATTTCTTATGTACCAGTTAAATCTATCAGCCAACAGATGTCAAGTGTAGCAAAAATGCTATAACAATATTATGGTCTAATAATAGTTCTAATGATTCTAATTACCTGGCTTGGCTTTGGAGGGAGGCAGAGTCGGGAATTGGTGCAAAGGAGATGTTTTAACCTTCAGCTGCAGAAGCAGGGCACTGTCAGAGGTCTCTGGGCTGCACCCTTGTCTCCATGTCAGACATTCCATTCTCCTTTTCTCCAGCAGACTGCCAGGCTCAGAACTCACTCTTGGTGGGTTCAGAGGTGGAGAATCAGAGAATTGTCAGGGTTGGAAGGGACCTCAAGGATCAGCCAGTTTCATCCCCTCTGCCATAGGCAGGGACACCTCACACTACATCACGTTGCTCAGAGCCCCATCCATCTTGGCCTTAAAAACCTCCAGGGATGAGGCTTCCATCACTTCCCTGGGCAACCTGTGCCAGTGTCTCACCACCATAGTTTTTCTTTAGGAAGGACTCTGGGCTGCATTTCCTCTGTTCCAGTGGGTTTTGTCCAACCTTGTCTTGTGCTCTGTGGTGTCTTGGGGTTGTAGAACCAATAAGGTGATGCATAATGGATCACCCACAGCTGTTCCTTCTAATTGTGGGAGGTGAAGGTGGTGAGGAGTCCCTGGTGCACAGGGGAGGATCCTTTCATCAAAGGAAACTCTCCATAAGCTGGGAGCTGACAGGTTTTAATTATTAGATGCCAGGCTGACCCTTTCTCCTTTCAATAATAGATTGAGCAATGCTGATGAGAACTCAGGAGGACCTACGGGAATTCGGCTGTCGGCTGCTTGGTCCCTGACATGGGCAGCAGCTGTGAATCTTTGACTATCTTCCTGTAAAATGGATCCAGAGATGCCCTTGCCAGCTTCTCTTCTTCATTTCCAGCTGGCTGGTAGGCTGGCAGGCTCTGCTTCTCACAAAAGCCCTGCCTGGCAGCACCACACATGTTCAGCACGCATGGCACACCTTTCCCAGGCCCCACACCAGGGAGAACTCTGCCATCCTCAGCCTTTTCTCTGGGAAATTTGCCTTCTTGTTGGAATCTGGGCCTCCATTGGTGCACCACCATGGAGTTGGGGCTGCAGGGGCTGCAGGGCCCAGCTGTTTCCAGGCTCACTTGAAGAAGGCTGTGGGAATGGGCTGTGCTGGGTTAGGGCAAATGAATTCTCAGAGTAAACAATTTGTCAAAGAACACTTGGCAGCCCCTCAGATGCTATTAAGGAAAAGACAGGTCTTGGATGTCTCCAAGCCTGAGCTGTAAGGCTCATGTAATATTCACTTGCTTTTTAACATGCTGCTTTGCTCAACATCAGGCCTTGCTGCCACGACTGGTGCTGACTCACTAACCTGCTTGTGCTTACCCTGAGAAACCAAAGCTCCCTTTGCTTCTCTCCTCCCTGTCAATATTAGTAGTGTGTCATAGAATCACAGAATTGTTTTGCTTGCAAAAGCCCTCTAAGATCGAGTCCAGCTGTCAGCCCAGCTCCACCATGGCCATTGAACCATGTCCCTGGGTGCCGTGCCCACGCATTTCCCGAACACCTCCAGGGATGGCGACTCTACCACCTCCCTGGGCAGCCTGTTCCAATCCCTGAACACTCTTGCAGGAAAGAAACTGTTCCTAATCTCCAACCTAAACCTCCCTTGGCACAATTTCAGGCCATTCCCTCTCATTCTATCACCTGATGCTCAGGAGAAGAGACCAACTTCCCCCCTCACTGCAGCCTCCTTTCAGGGAGTTGTAGAGAGCAGTGAGGTCTCCTCTCAGCTTCCTCTTCTCTAGGGTGAACACCCCCAGTTCCTGCATCTGCTTCTCACCAGCCCTGCTCTCCAGACCCTTTACCAGCTTCCTTGCCCTTCTCTGGACGTGCTCCAGCATGCCTCATCCTGCCCCAGCTGCACTTTTTCTCAGTCCCATGAAACTCCTGATGTTCGCTGCTCCAAGTTGTAAGGATTTATTTCCCTGTAGCCAGTGTGGCTCTGACTGGGTTTCCAAAGGATGTGCAGGTGCCTTGGGCTGTCCTCCATGCAGAGGAGCACTGCAGAACCTGAAACCTCCTTGTGTTTGGGGCCACTGCCCTTTCTGCCTGCCTGCCCCTAGTGCACCTCTTATTCTCTTTTCTGGTGCATGGAGAGCTGCCTCCACAAGACCTACAAAAGCCCTGCAGCACCTCTCTGCCTCATTGCCTCCACTTCTCATTTCAGATTTCATCTGTAAACATCTCTTTGCCCTTGCTAAACACTGTGTCTTTTAATTTCTCCCTGCAAGAGCATTATTTAATTTGTGAATGTTTTGGGGGACGTTGTTTGAGGGATAGGCTCCGGAGCTGTATTTCATTCACTGTAATGATCCACTAATGGGGGCGTATTTCAAAGCCAGGCTCTGCACTACTGTGGGGTTTAATTAAATTTTGTTTTTCAAGTAGGCATCAATAGACAGACAATAACAAATGGTGGACAATGTGCTTACAGAACAAAGACACTCCATTTTCTTCTCCAAGACTGTGGAAGTGAAAATGTATAACCCTTAGAATGTACTTGGCCTGCCCACGAGTGCAGCTTTAGTGCAGTTACTCACTTTAAGAGAAAGGTTGTTTTGGTTTTTTTGCCTTCTTAATTAATTTTCTTGATCTCTTCCTGCCCACAAAATAAACTGTTACACTGTGGGAAGCTTCCAGCAGGAGTCTTGGGTGATCTAAGTTGTGCTGCATGTGCTGCGCTTAGTTTGTGTTGTTGCTTAATCACAGAATCATAGAATGCTTTGGGTTGGAAGGGACACCTCCCACTAGCCCTGGTTGCGCAAGGCCTCATCCAGTCTGACCTTGAACACCTTCAGGGAGGGGACATCCACAACAGTATCACAGTAGTGTGATACCAGTGATGAGGGGACATCCACAACCTCCCTGGGATACCTGTTCCAGTGTCTCCCCACCCTCACTGCAAAGAATTTCTTCCTAATCTCCAGTCTTCATCTCCCCTCTTCCATCTCAAAGGCATCGTCCCCTCATCTTGTCACTCCCAGCCCTTGGCAAAAGTCCCTCCCCAGCTCTTCTCAAGCTCACTTCAGGTACTGGAACGCTGCTCTAAGGTCTCCCCAGAGCCTTCTCCAGGCTGAACAGCCCCAACAATCTCAGCCTGACCATATAGGTGAGGTGCTTCAGTCCCCTGATCATCTTTATGGCCTCCTCTGGACCTGTTCCAACAGTTCCAGGCTCCTCTTATGCTGGGGGCACCAGAGCTGGATGCAATGCTGCATGTCTCATGAGAGAAAAGTGGAGGAGGAGAATCATCTCGCTCATCCTGCTGGCATTGTGGCTTGTAGAGATTGGTCCTCACCAGAGTCACAGAATCATAGAATGGTTTGAGTTGGAAGAGACCTTAAAGATCACCAATTTCAACCTGCCTTTTTTTGCTGGATATGGAATGTGTCAGCCACTTGGGAGGTGAAAATGATGTTGTTGTACCCAACTCAGGAATAAGCAAGTGGCTCTTGAGTGCGTTTTGTTCCTTTTCTTCCAGCGAGGGTGGAGTAATCAAGTACAAAATGCATGCAGGGAAGCTTGGAAATCTGCTCAATGTCAGCAGAAGGCTGCTGGAAATCATAATGGCACTTGTACAAGTTTTCTAGGGGCAAAGAAATTCATTGCTGGTGATGTAAATGGGCTCCTTTGTTTGATTTTGGGCAGAGCCTGGCTTGAGGAGCAGAGTGAGGCTGCTGGCTGGAGGATTGTTGGGTTCTGACTGGTTTCTGGTGGCTGGCTCAGGGTTTGTTCTCTCATGGCAGCTGGGAAATTGTCCATTGTTCAGGAGCAACCAGAATTTGCTGAGGAAATCGGTGGGGGTGTTGGAACTGTATGATCTTGAAGGTCCCTTCCAAGCCAGCCCATGCCATGGTTCTCTGTATTCCTTCAGCAGATGCTGCTGATGGCTGTGTTGCATGGCAGCGCTGCCCGGGAACAGCTTGTGTCGTACTGATGGGTTCTAAAATGAGGAGTGTGCTGATCTTCAGGAGCACTTGGGGCTGCCACAGGCCAGCTAGGCTTCTTGGATTCCTCCTTTGGAGTTTGGCAGCCGTCTGCTGCAGGGAGCAGAGTGGTCTCATAAGAGTTTATTTGATCTGACACATGACAAATTGCTTCTGCTGGCAGGGACTTGAGGCGCAGTCTGTTCGCTGGCAGACAGGGCTCGCGGGCACCGGGGAAGTTAGGGAAGGGAAACCTGCCCTCCTCCTCCTCCTCTTAGAAGGGAGGTTTAGCCCACCTCCTGTTCCAGCCTCATTTTTGCCAGTTGTTAAGTTGTGCTATCTGTTTAGATGATTGTGTGCTGGGTGTTCCTGCGGGTTCTCACTGTGTTTCTCCTTACGCTTTGGTGTGTGGGATGGGAGAAGAGATCCTGCGTTTCTGCAGCCAGACCCAGCTGCCATTAAAGACACTTCCTTAATTTGCACCCTTTTAACTGTGTAATGAAGAGCTGAATATTCCTCAGCAGCAGCAGAA
This sequence comes from Picus viridis, assembly GCA_033816785.1. NCBI lineage: Eukaryota > Metazoa > Chordata > Aves > Piciformes > Picidae > Picus > Picus viridis. Next base: position 2,929,411 of record CM066593.1, read on the forward strand.
GTACATGTCCCCTGTGAGATACTGTAAATACATTTTTAGCTGTTCTATTACCTGCAGTTTTGAGAATACGTCCCCTAAGCATTAAATCTTGTGCTCCAGACTTGTCCCAGGGTGAGGAATCACCCTGATTTGCAACTTTGGGAATAATTACCATGTTCATCTCCTCTCCATCTATTACTGCTGCTGAGATAAAGCCCTCTCAATCGGCTGGGTGCAGAGGGGTTGAGAGTAGCCCTGAAGGAAAAAGCCTTGGGGATGTTGATTGCTGAGAAGCTCCCCATGAGCCAGCAGTGCCCTCAGCAGCCCAAAAGGCAGCTGTGTGCTGGGCTGCAGCCAGAGGAGCGTGGCCAGCAGGGCAAGAGAGGGGATTCTGCCCCTTGACTCTGCTCTGCTGAGACCCCTCCTCAAATACTGCACCCAGTTCTGGTGTCTGCATCAGAAGGACAGAGAGCTGCTGGAGTGAGTCCAGAGGAGGCCACAAAGATGATCCAAGGGCTGGAGCACCTCTGCTGTGAGGATAGGCTGAGGGAGCGGGCGTTTTTCAGCCTGGAAAAGAGAAGACTCCAGAGGGACCTTAGAGCTGCCTTCCAATACCTGAAAGGATCCTACAGCAAGGCTGCAGATGGATTTTTCATGAGGGTATCTAGAGACAGGACAAGGGGGAATGGTTTGAAGCTGAGAGAGAATAGGGTTAGAGTGGATCTTAGGAAGAAGTTTTTCAGTAGGAGGGTGGGGAGACTGTGGAACAGGCTGCCCAGGGAGGTTGTGGGGAGACTGTGGAACAGGCTGCCCAGGGAGGTTGTGGATGCCTCCTCCCTGGAGGTGTTCAAGGCCAGGTTGAATGAGGCCTTGAGCAACCAAGTCTGGTTGAGAGGTGTCCCTGCCCATGGCAGGAGCGTTGGAGTAGATGATCTCTGAAGTCCCTTCCAGCCTAAGCCATTCTGTGATTCTATAGAGTGACAGAATCAACCATTGCAAAATGCTGCCCAGGGAGTGACCTTATAGTCAGGCACTGGAACAGGCTGCCCAGGGAGGTGATGGAGTTCCCATCCCTGGAGATGTTCAAGCAACCTGTGGCCATGGCACTCTGGGACATGGTTTAATGACCATGGTGGTGTTAGGATGATGGTTGGACTGGTCTTAAAAGTCTTTTCCAGCCCAAATGATTCTCTGATTCTCTAGATCTGTGCTGAAACAGCAGTGTCTGCTTGATTGTGAGGAGAGTTGTGTGCTGTGGAGAGCATCTCTAGCCCCGTGGTGTGCACCAGCAGGGCTGGGCAGCACTCAGGCAGGCAGAGCCCGCGGCCACCTGGGCTGGCTCTCAGGGCTGCCTGTGCCACGATTCAAGCAGGAGGCAGTGTGGGCAGCACGGCTCCGGGCAGCCCTGGCACACCTGCAGCACTGTGGTGAGGCAGGAGGCTGAAGGGCAGGGCTGCTCAGCCACCCGAGCTGCCCTGCCTCCTGAAGTGCTTTGCCCGCAGTGCCTGGCTGCTGTTACGAAACAGGAATTAGAGAGGACAATGAGGAGCCAGGCACTGGGCCCTCTTTTGTCCAGCAGCTAAAAGCTGGTGCAGGGACTTTTTGTGGAAGCCTCCTTTGCTTTGGTCCTTCCCCCCTCCCCCCGCCCCCCCGCCCTTTCTTTAAGCACAGGCTGAAAGAGCTGGAGACTGGAGGCCACTGTAATTATGATTCCTTCCTGAACAGCAGAACAAATGTGCCATTGAATGCAGGAATGACAGGGGACTTGCTCCCAAAATACACGCGGCCTGACCCTGCTGCTGCAAACCCTTCCACTGCTGCCTGGCTCCGGGTGCTTCAAGGCTTCTTGCTCCCTGGGTCAGGGTCAGTGCCCAAGCTTGTCTTGAGGTGTGACATCTGTGCTCACTGGAGGCTGTCACTGAAGCAGCTTTGCCTTGCCTGGCAGCTTGGTTTAGATGGCAGCTGATGGAGAAGCTCTGCAGAATAGTTTGTCTGTCACAGGAGAGGACAGATGAAGTTTGGGTCTTGATGGGACAAGCCCCCTCCATACAACTGTGTCTTGGCAGTGCTGTGATGGACTTGACATCTCCTACCGGGGTGTGGAGGAAGGTGCTTGGGACGTTCTGTTCTGAGCAGAGAGGAGGTTTTGCTTTTACAGCAGGCAGGGAGGTGTTGAGAAGCTGGTGAAAGGTCTGGAGCACAAGTCTTGTGAGGAGCAGCTGAGGGAACTGGGATTGTGTAGTCTGGAGAAAAGGAGGCTGAGGGGACACCTTCTGTCTCTCTACAACTCCCTCAAAGGAGATTGGAACCAGGTGGATGTTGCTCTCTTCTCCCTGGTAACATGATAGGACAAGGGAAAATGGCCTCAGATTGTGCCAGGGGAGGTTTAGGTTGGGTGTTAGTTAAAAACTCTTCCCTCAAAGGTTTGTTAAATCCTGAAACAGACTGCTCAGGGCAGTGGTGGAGTCATCTTTCCTGGAGGGATTTCAAAGACATGTAGATGTGGTGCTGAAGGACATGGTTTAGTGGTAGACTTGGCAATGTTGGGTTATTGGCTGGACTCGAAGGTCTTTACCAGCCTAAACAATTGTGTGATTTTGCTGCTGCTGATTGAACCCCACAGCTCTGAAGAGCAGTGTGTGTGGTCATGGAGCTCGGGAGGGACCTGTGGACTGGGAGCAGAATTCCTGCTTGGAAGGTTTAGTACTCTTGGGTCTCTCTTCGTGACCCTCCATTGTGCGCACCTCTAAGGCCCAGACTTGCAGTTCAGGCTTCTGCATGAAGAGGTTATTTGAGCCGTGTGGCCCTTGCAGCCCTTGAGTATGGTGACCACTGTGAGTGCCTTGATAGAATCATAGAAGGGACCTCAGCGATCATCTCCTCCCACTCACCTGCCATGGGCAGGGATGCCTCTCAGCAAGACTCAGCTTTTCAAGGCCTCATCCATCCTGGCCTTGAACATCTCCAGGAAGGAGGCATCCACAACTTCCCTGGGCAGCCTGTTCCAGAGTCTCCCCACCCTCCTACTGAAGAGCTTCTTTGTCAGCTCCAGTCTGACCCTGCTCTCCCTCAGCTTCAAACCATTCCCCCTTGTTCTATCTCGAGACACCCTCATGAAAAGTCCCTCTGCAGCCTTCCTGTAGGCTCCCTTGCTGGTGTTCATGGAATTGCTGTTTCCCAACCTATGCTGGGATTCATGAACTGTACAGAGGCAAATTCCCTGATCTGTCACTGTGGTATAAGTACTGAAAGTTGAGGAGCTCTTTGAAGCAGCAGTGCAGGCTGTTCTGCCACGACAAGGTGTTGCTGAGCATCGCTGTGGCTTTCCTTCCCCAAGGAGAATGCTGCTTTGCACTGGTCAGAAGCAGGGGTCTGCAGCTGCAGCTGTTTGAAGAGACCAAAAGAGTTGCAGATGGACATTCTGCAACATCAAAGTCTGCCTATCACAAGCTGAGATGCTGAGAAACTCCAGCTCAGCATCCTTGATGTCTGGGCAGCAAAAGGAAAGAAGGAACCAGGAGTCATTTGAGGGATCAAAGCTCTGCTTAGCAGAGACAGGATGACAGCAGAAAGGTCACAGCCTGTGTGGATGATTTGGGCCATCCAGAAGGCTCTGGGAAGCGTCCTCCTGTGCTGGAGGACTCAGGCCTGTGTCTGCCCCTGAGGAGGTGGATGTGCAGTGTCCTGTGCCTGGCCAGAACAGTTCTGCACTGCCTGAGGGATTGTTTAATTAAGAGGATGCTTCACTGTCACATTTTCAGCTATTTTTCCCTCTGTTGCTAAAAGTAACATCTAAAATAGCTCTCCCTGTCTGACAAGAGCTGAGAAGGAATGTCTTTTTCAGCTGTGGCCTCCTTGCATTTGATGGTTCTTTGCACACAGGCAGTTCCCTTTCTTCCCCCTGATTCTCATTAAGCTTCAAACAGGGCCCAAGGAGCAATAAAGCCTGGAGCACCTTGATCCTAGGTGCAGCATGAGTGTGTGTCAGCCTACAAGCATCTCACAAGCAGGAAGGCAAAAATCCACTCCCCGAAGTGGAGGTGGCAGGTGATGAGGAGCAGGAGAGGGAAGGGATTGTGTTCTCCTTCAGCTTCCCATCTCTGTGCATTCACTGCTGTGTTTGCAGCCCTTGGAGCTCTTTGCTGCTCTCCTTTTCCTTAGGAAAAGCTGCTGGAGGATGCCGCCTGCTGCTGCCTGGTGGCTTTGCTTCGGGCTGGGAAGGCTCTTATCCCAAGGGAGCAGGACTTGCTTTTTAATCTTGGTGGGAAATGCCTGGGTAGAAGAATGGAAATCATCACAAGAGTCACTTCTGGATGATCACAATGTTTGTCTCTCAGTTCTCTCTTTGTGCTCATTACTGTCCCAGGGCTTTTTAATTGCTTGTGAAAGCCATCCTCTGAGACCACTTTGAAAGTACTAATGCAGGGAGAAAAATACACTTGGATACTCCAAGTAAGATATTACTGAGGACCTTGGTGGAAGGAGCCCCTTATTTATAACTGTGGCGTTAATCTTAAAAGTGGAACAGCTGAGCCCTGGAGTGGGGAATGACTTGTAGAGATTTGGGACAAAACCAGGAGTGGTCCCAAGGGAACCTCTTTGGCAGTAGGTTATGTTCATCCCCAGGGAGCTCCTGAATGCCAACATGGTGGGGATTGGAAGGGACCTCTGGAGGTCATTCAGTCCAACCCCCCTGCTAAAGCAGGGCACCCACAGCAGCTTGCCCAGGATCGCAATGGCCAAGAGGGGTTGGAATCTTTCCAGAGAAGGAGACTCCACAACCTCTCAGGGCAGCCTGCTCCAGGCCTCCAGTACCCTCACAGCAAACAAGTTTCGCCTCCTGTTCAGATGGAGCCTCCTGCCTTCCAGGTTGTGCTTGTTTCCCCTTGTCCTGTCACTAGGCACCACTGGGCCCCATCCTCTTGCCCCCCACAGGTCCTTTAGCTGTTGCTGAGCATTGCTGTGACCGTTTTAGGCTGTGCCTTTAAGAAAGGGACAGTTGCTGGAACACTTTGGCTGAATGTATTGAAAACAAAGATAAGGTCTAAATGAATTTCATTGGTGGATTGGTAGAATGCAACTTTTAAGTTTAAGATCAGTTTGAGTCAGTTTCAGTCTGTTCATGCGAGTCAATTGCTCAGATCCCCTCTGGGGCTGCTCTTCTCCAGGCTCAACAGCCCCAGGGCTCTCAGAGTTCCCTCCTCACAGAGATGCTCCAGGCCCCTCAGCAGCTTTGTAGCCTCCACTACACTCTCTTCAGTAGTTTCCTGTCTCTCTTGAACTGGGGAGCCCAAAACTAGACCTTACTTCATATTTCTTAGGGCCTTACTCCTTATTTCCCTTCAGGGGAGGGTTTGACATTGGCTCACTAGGACTTTATTCTGGGTTTTGGTGCCAGTGGCTTGTCTGGCAGATCCTAAGTGGCTTTAGACCACAAGGCAGATCCCAGTGGCCCTACAGCTGTTCAGATTTTATCTTGCCACAAAACTGGAAGCATAAGGAAGCCCAGCTCACTTGCAAGGGAGATCCTGAGCTAGGCTTCTCAGCAGGCACCCTGTGCAGTTAGTCCCATGGGCTGCTGTGCCAGGTTAGTGCTGGCCAGAGGCAGTGGAGGGTCAGCCACACACTTGCCACCCATGTGCTGTGCTGCTGCCTGCTGTGACCTGTACCTGTGGGCTGTCACATCGAGTAAGAGCTGTCACTGCTGCCTGCTGCTCTGTGGGGAGGTGAGGAAATGCATTTTTCATCAACTTCCCAGCTCACCATTTCTGGTAGATTGATGGGGCTGCTGGTGGAGCCCTTCGCTTGCCCTCTGCTCCGCAGGGCTGCGGCTGCAGGCGTCCTTGCTGCGGGGGGAGGTGGCAATCCCCAGGGAAGCCTCCTGCCCGAGGTGGAGCTGGCAGGGAGGGTGCTGATGGGGACAGATGTGGGGGGCAGGTGGCACGGTGTGGGTGCTGCTGTGGGAGTTTAGTGCGTGGTCCATCAGTGCTGGGTTTCAGTAGCGCCAAGCCTGGATTCTGCATATCTTTTAACCTCTTCATTGAGTCTCTTCGTAGGGAAGCCAGCACCTGACAGGGGAAGGAGGTTGTTATTCCATGTGAGAGCCAGGAGTGAACAGCAGGAACTTGGAGAGAACAAAAAGCTGCTTCCAGAGTGTCTGGGAGTATGCCAGTTCAGTCTCTGGCTCTGTGTGGGCCCAGCTGCAGTGGGATGTCAGGGTGCCCTGGTTAGCGTGGTGTGTGCCTGGCTTCCTGCAGGATTCTCCAAGCTTGGGAATGCAGAGGAGGTAAATACGCAGAACTCTGGCAGCCTCCCAGGTTAGTCCAACCCAAGGTGTCACCTTGCAAATAGGGGCTGAGAGAAATGGTAAATACACATGGAGGGGGAAATATCACTCAATTGCATGTGCTGGGTGTGGGGAGTTGCAGCAAGGAGCAGGAGAAGGGAAACAGGTACAGGCAGGAGGAAAGGAGTTTTCAGCTGGGGTTTGGGGATGAGGAGGGGACAAGCTCTTCCTTGTGCTTGAGGTCAGGCAATGCCAGCTTTCAGACAGATGTCTGTCTTGAAGGTCATGCAGATCTCTTCTCTCTATATGAGTCCTAAACTGGTGTAAATCAGTCCCAGTGCCCTGGTGCAGAGCTGAATGTGCTCGCTGACCCTGAAGCTCTGCAGAGTGTTGTGTGTGTGCAGAGCCCTGCCAGAGAGTTAGGTAGAAGCCTTTTTTATCAATAATAAATGATAGACTCGGTCCTCTGGTCTATGAGGCATGCTCTGTATCCTGAGTGGTGCAGATTGCCCTGTCCTGGCCCTGACACTCTTCGGTGTGGAGGGGCTGGGGGCTGCGGTCTCTGGAGTCAGGCATCTTGCAGAGCTGCCTGGGAGAGTGGCCCCTCTTGCCATCACTGCTGAGGGGTGGGTGGAGAGGATGGTGACAGCCTTACTCAGACTTCAAACCACCAAGTGCAAAGCTGTGCTGGTGCTCTTTGGAGAGCAGTGTTTGCAGGGAGCACTGCTTTCTGAAGGAATTCATTAAGTCAATCTAACTAATAGCCTAAACGGTGTTTAATGCTGAGCTGTGGGAGGTTGGTTGTGCAAGGTCAGGGTTGCTGTAGCTTTATCCATGGATGACCCACAGCAACCCACTTCTCTACCCTCTGCAGAGCCATGGCTGGTGCCCAGAGCTGCCCTTACTGTGCCTGAGCACTGCTGTGCCATCTCCTGTCACTGCAGACGTCTTTGCTCTGCTCTTGCTTGCGTTGGCACCCAGCAGCAGGTGCAGGAAGGAGCAAAGTGAGATGGTATCATAGCCAGCCTGCCTTTAGAGGGATGATGTTAGCTGACAGCCAAGCAAGTAGCCTGCAGGGGTTGTTAATATTTATTGTTATTGTTTGTGAGTGGCAGTGATAAAAGTTGCATGATTGCAGCGTGGATGCCAGGCTCTGTAAGCACGTGTTTCATAGAGGCACAGGACCAGAGAATGCTTTGGGTTGGAAGGGACCTTTAAAACTCATCCAGTCCAACCCCCTGCAGTCAGCAGGGACATCTGCAAGTAGAGCAGGTTGCTCACAACCCCAAACAACCTGACCTGGAATGGTTCCAGCCATGGGGCATCTACAGCCTCTCTGGGCAACCTGGGCCAGCGTCTCACCACCCTCAGTGTCAAACGTTTCTTCCTTCTCTCCACTCTGAATCTCCCTCTTTTAGTCCAAACCATCACCCCATGTCCCATCACAGCAGGCCCTGCTCAAAAGCCTGTCCCCAGCTTCCTGATCAACCCTTGAAGCACTGAAAGGCCACCAGAAGTTCTCCCTGGAGCCTTCTCTTCTCCAGCCTGAGCACCCCCAACTCTCTCAGCCTGGTCTGACAGGAGAGGTCCTGCCAGCATTACTGTGACCTCCTCTGGCCCTGCTCCAACAGGTCCCTGACTGTGCTGAGGACTCCAGAGCTGCCCCAGCACTGCAGGTGGAGACTCAGCAGAGCACAGCAGAGGGGCAGAATCCCCTCCCTGCCTCTGCTGCCCACACTGCTGGGGATCAGCCCAGGACAGGGTGGGGCTGGGCTGGCAATGCTTAGTGCCATCTCATGTCCAGCTTTGTAGTCCCCAGCACCCCCAAGTCCTTCTCCACAGGGCTGCTCTCCAGCCCTGCATCCCCCAGCCTGGGTTGATACTAGGGATTGCCCTGACCCATGTGCAGGACCTTGCACTTGGCCTTGTTGAACCTCATGAAGTTCACCTGGCCCCATTTCTCCAGCTTGCCCAGGTCTCTTTGGATGGATCCTGTCCCTCAGATGTGACAGCTGCACCACTCATCTTGGGCTCATCTGCAGCCTTGCTGAGGGTGCACTCAATCCCACTGTCTGTGTTCTGTTCCTGCCTTGGTATCCTTCTCCCTCCCTATCCCGTCTGCTTTGTGTCAAAAACATCTCCCTGTGCACTGGTCCCAGTTGAGGTCAGAGAAGGAGCTGTGCCTAACCATCAGAGCTCAAGCCATGATTTTATTCCTGCAAACCTCAAAATGTGGCCTCCTTGCTGCTATGGGCTCTCTGTAGGCAGCCAAATATGGGAAGGTGTTCCCACAACTTTTCCCTTGTGTGGGAGTGTTTTAGCACACCAGAGCAGCGCCCTGGTAGGAGTAAATGAGGAGGAGCAAGCAAGAAGAATCAAAGTTGGGTTTAAGCCATCTCAGAAGAGGTGTCAGTGGGCTAGTCTGGATTGCAGCTGCAGCCTCTCACTGAGATCTTGGTGCTGGGTGGCTGTTTGCAAACAAGTGATGCTCTCTCTCCTGGCTTTCACCCAGGTGTGTGAGGCTTCCTGCACAGGTGGCATCCTCCAGCAAGGGTTGGAGGCAAGGAACTCCTGCATGGAGCTGGGCATGCTGGCTCGAGGCACGTGTGTGCTTCCCAACAGCAGGACACCAGGAGGGGACTGCAGCTGGTGAGGCCACACCTGGAATACTTTATCCAGTTTTGGATTCCCCAGTTCAAGACAGAGAGGGATCTGTCTGGAGAGTCCAATGGAGAGCAAGCAGGATGACTGGGGGACTGGAACTGTTGTGAAGAAAGGCTTAGAGCCCTGGGGTCGTTTAGGCTGAGAGGGGGTCTTATGAATGTGTATAGATACCTGAGGGCTGGGTGCCAAGATGAAGGTGCCAGGCTCCTTTCAATGGTGTCCAGTGATAGGACAAGGAACAATGGATATGACCTCAGCATGGGGAGAAACTTCTTTGGTGTGAGGGTGCTGGAGCCCTGGAGCAGGCAGCCCAGAGAGGTTGTGGAGTCTCCTTCTGTAGAGGCTTTCAAGACTTATCTGGATGTGTTCCTGTGTGACTTGCCCTAAGTGGCCCTGCTTTGGCAGTGGTGTTGGACTGGATGATCTCTGGAGGTCTCTTCCAACCCCTAACATTCTGTGACTCTAGTGTTCTAGAGCAGAGCTGCCAAGAGCATCTTGAATGTGGCAGATGCAAGTGCAACATCAGACCTTGAATGGAGCTGCACAGAGGCTGTGCCAGCCCAGCATGGTGCATCTGTCCCCAGAGAAGTCTGGTCCTGCCTGGGAGGAAAAGGGGTCCTCCCAGTTTGTTCTGGGAGAACTGGAGACAAACAACTTGGGCCAGACTGAGATTTGAGATTAGGAAGAAATTCTTCCCAGTGAGAGTGGTGAGACACTGGAACAGGTTGCCCAAAGAGGTTGTGGGTGCCCCCTCCCTGGAGGTGTTAGAGACCAGGTTGGATGAAGCCTTGAGCGACCTGGGCTAGTGGAAGGTGTCCCTGCCCATGGCAGGGTGGTTGGAAGCAGATGATCTTTAAGATCCCTTCCATCCCAAACCATGGAAGAGTGGTGTGTTCCCAGCAGCAGAAGGCAGGAACATCAAATATGTTCCTCTTGCTGACTTGCTTTGAACTGTCACCTGCAGCACATTCAGGGGGCTGTGCAGCTCTCACTGATGTCCAGCCAGTGACAGCAGGGAGAATGTCCCTGCTCATAGACGACAGAAGGATGCTGCCACTGTTTCGGTGGCCATGGGTGCAGATGAGGTGTTCTGGAGCTGTGGAGCAGAACCTCCCTGCACTGCTGAAGCCAAGAATATTGCCTGCTTGATGGGAAGAACACTGCCACAAATGCAGGTTTCTTGGAGTGTGACACTTTCCCTTGTTCCCTAACACCTGATTTTCTTTGACATAAGACTATTGGGAAAAAAAACCCAACACCTTCCCCTGCACATGGGCAATTTGTGGTCCTGCTGTAGCACTTCTGCAGCTGTATGTGAGTGCTGCTGCAGCCAAAACAACCACAGAATGATAGAAAATTTTAGGTTGGAAGGGACCTTTAAAGCTCATCCAGCCCAACCCCCTGCAGCCAGCATGGACATCAGCACCTAGAGCAGGTTGCTCACAGAACCAAACAACCTGACCTGGAATGGTTCCAGGGATGGGGCATCTCCCACCTCTCTAGGCAACCTGGGCTGACATCTCACCACTCTCAGTGTCAAACATTTCTTCCTTCTCTCCAGCCTGAATCTCCCTCTTTCATTTCAAACCATCACCCCTTGTCCTGTCATGACAGGCCCTACTCAAAAGTCTGAGCAACTCCAACTCTCTCAGCCTGGCCTCACAGCAGAGGGCTTCCAGCCCTGCCAGCATTGCTGTGGCCTCCTCTGGTCCTGCTCCAACAGGTCCCTGTCTGTGCTGTCCTGAGGACCCCAGAGCTGCCCCAGTGCTGCACGGGGGTCTCAGCAGAGCACAGCAGAGGGGCAGAATCCCCTCCCTGCCTCTGCTGCCCACACTGTTGGGGATCAGCCCAGGACAGGCTGGAGCTGGGCTGGCAGTGCTCAGTGCCAGCTCATGTCCAGCTTTGCACCCCCAGCACCCCCAAGCCCTTCTCCACAGGGCTGCCCTCCAGCCCTGAAGCCCCAGCCTGCATTGATACTGAGGACTGCCCTTGAATCAGACCCAGTGCTCTCTGTGCAGGCAGTGCCAAGGCTCCCACCCTTTCTGCTTTTGGGTCATTTCTGAAGCCTACCTGGACCCACAGAACCTTGGCTTTGGGAATCCTCTCACGCTCTCTGCATGTGTCTGTCTTGTAGTGAGATGCCAGCCTGTGCAGGCTTCTTTCCAGGAGCTTCAAACCCTTCTGTGTTTCACTTGTTAGCTCCTCCTGCCTACCTGGGACCTCAGCAAACTGCTAATTGTTGTGCAGATGTCATCTTGCAGGCAGGCAGGCATGAGGTTGTAGGCTTTCAAGAGGCTGTGCTGTCGTTTGCTCCCAGCCTTCTCAGTACACGTGAGCTCTATTTTTATGGGAGTGAAGGTTTTCTCTCAGCCTTGCTTTGTTGGATTTCTTTTCTTCTTTCCTCTATTGCCAGGCTTGCAGGTAGAGTTTTAGGGATGCATCTGTTTTTCATTTTCCCAGTTTTTGCTGCTTGTTTTATAACTACAGAGCAAAAAAAACCACACCACCAAGAAAACCGACAACCCCACCCCCTCACATCCTGTGTATGAAGCAGCAGTTTGTTGCAAGGTGAGTTGAGGGAAGGGCTGTGTGGGTCTGACACTGAGGTCCTCACTGTGGCCTTGGCCGGAAGGCTACTTGGCAGGTCCTTGTCTCAACGACCCCAGGAATGTTCCAGGCTTGGGGCAGAGTGGCTGGAAAGTGCCCAGCAGAAACGGACCTTGGTCATCAGCCAGCTGAGTATGGGCCCAGGTGGCTGTGAAGGCCACCAGCATCCTGGCCAGGATCAGACCACAGCAGTGATGTGTAAATGGCACTGGTGAGGGCACACCTTGAGTACTGGGTTCAGTTTTGGGCCTCTCACTACAAGAAGGACACTGAGGGGCTGGAGCATGTCCAGAGAAGGTCAGTGAAACTGATGAAGGGTCTGGAGAACAGGGCTGGTGAGGAGCAGCTGGGGAAACAGAGGTCTGGTGAAAAGGGGACTGCTGAAGAGGACCTTTTGGCTCTCTGCAACTCCCTGAAAAGAGGTTGGAGCCAGGTGGGGGTTGGTCTCTTCTCCCAAGAAACAAGAGATAGGATGAGAAGAAATGACCTCCAATTGCACCAGGAGAGGTTTAGGTTGGATATTAGAAGAAACCTCTTGACTAAAAGGGTTCTCAAAGACTGAAACAGACTGCCCAGGGAGGTGGTTGAATCCCCATGTCTGGAGGTGTTTTAAAAGGGCAGAAATGTGGTGCTGAGGGACACGGTTTAGCACCAGCCTTGGTAGTGTTAGATGATGGTTGTGCACAATGATCTTCAAAGTCTTTTCCAACCTAAACAGCTATATTGTTCTGTGATCTTTTGGGAGCTAAGGGGGTTTGAGCCCAGAAATTCTGCTGTGGCTTTTCCAGAACCTGGGTGTTGGTCATAAACTGGTTGCACTTGCCAGTGCCCCAGGAGAGGACAGGATTTGGCCACAGGTTGTCTTTGCCTGCCGTCTGAAAGCGGATGCTTTTTCTTCTGCTCTCTAGATTGATTTGGGCACGTGGGTACTTGAGGTGGTTCTTTGACCCTTTAGATTAGTGGAGACATGGAAGGAGGATATCAGAGCAGCAGGTCAGAAATGCAAGGTGGTGCTTTCATGCAGGGTGTGAGTTAAGCAGGAGGAGTCATTGCTGAGGGGAGCTGTGGGTGTCAGATGCCCAGATTTGCTCCAAAAGCAGTTAATGGGGAACACCAGATCTGCCTGATGTGGATTGAAGCTCAAAGCTAAGAATCACAGAATCACTAAGGTTGGAAGAGACTTCAAAGATTATCAAGTCCAACCTGTCACCACAGACCCCATGACTAAACCATGGCACCAAGTGCCACATCCAGTCCCCTCTTGAACACCTCCAGGGACGGCGACTCCACCACCTCCCTGGGCAGCACATTCCAATAGCTAATAACTCTCTCAGTGAAGAACTTTCTCCTCACCTTGAGCCTGAACTTCCCCTGGCGCAGCTTGAGACTGTGTCCTCTTGTTCTGGTGCTGGTTGCTTGAGAGAAGAGTATCAGATTTATAACTATTTTTGCTCCCTGCTCTGCTGCTTTTTCCTAGAAGTCCACCTCTGACCAGCCTGATGTGGTGTTTTGCCTTTTCAGTTTTGCTACAGCAAAAACCAAGCAGGAAGAGGAAGAAATAGTTGGCGTCTTCTCTCTAGTATGAGGTGATAGAATGAGAGGAAATGGCCTGAAACTGTGCCAGGGGAGGTTTAGGCTGGGGATTAGGAACAGTTTCTTTGCTGCAAGAGTGGTCAGACACTGGCACAGGCTGCCCAGGGAGGTGGTGGTGGAGTCCCCATCCCTGGAGATGTTCTAGAAACCTGTGGCCATGGCACTTGGGGACATGGTGTAATGGCTTTTCCAACCAAAACAATTCTGTGATTGTAAGTAACATATCAGAGTAGGGAGACAAGATAGCAGGAAAGGGGTGGGAGGTGAGGGCTGCCCTCCCTCTGTGTCCCCAAAGCCGAGTGAGGGAAGAGGGCTTTTGGTGGCAGGAGCTGTTGTTGGGTGTGCCCGTGGGGATATTTTTTGCTTTGTGGCATAGAAGATGGTTGCTTCATGGGAGGGAAAAAAAAATATCTGTGATGTGATGTGATGGACAACAGAGACAGAAAGGAGGATATTTAGAACTGCATGTATGGGAGGAGATCCTTTAAAACCTGGAGAGGAGTAGGAGCAGGCTTGATGGAGGGATGAGTAATGAAGGAGTGTTTGAACGGAACTAATCAGTCCCATCTTCTTTCAAAGGACCTCATTTGGTTTGATTTAGCAGCGTGTAAATTTAGAGCCAATCAAAGGAAACACTTCTCCAGGCTGTGTGCTGGCAGGCTGCTCCATTCCCTGCCCCAGCAGAGAGCTGAATGGGTTTCAGGGATGGTGTGGCGAGGCAGCAGGGGCAGATGTGCGCCTGAGCCTGGTTCCAGCAGCGCTGGTGGGAATACCAGCTCCACATGGGGCAGCTGGCAGCCACCAGAGCAGCACCCTGCTCTTTTCTCCCCTCTCTTGGTCTCTAGGTGATCTGTGCTGGGTCAGGGTGGCTGTGTGACATGGGACTGCTTCGTGGTTTGCTGCAGGCACAGGCAGAGCTGGCTCCTGTACTCCTGGCCCAGAGGAGATGGTGCTGTGAGGAGTAGGGAAAGCCTTGTACTGTAGGAACCACCACCTAAACCAAGCTTGTCCACCTCTGCAAATGTTGCTTTCCTAAAAATAGCTACATGTGGATTTAGAGAAAACCCTTATCACACAACCCCAGAATCCCAGTGTGGTGGGGGTTGGAAGGGACCTCTGGAAATCATCCAGTCCAACTCCCCTGCTAAAGCAGGGCACCCACAGCAGCTTGCCCAGCAGCACAATCACAGTAGCCAAGTGGCTCTGGAACCTCTCCAGAGGAGGAGACTCCACAACCGTTCTGGACAGGCTGCTCCAGGCCTCCAGCACCCTCACAACAAAGAATTTTCTCCTCCTCTTCAGGTGGAACCTCCTGGGTTCCAGTTTGTGCCCAGTGCCCCTTGTCCTGCCACTGGGCGCCACTGACAGGAGTCTGGCCCTATTCTCTTGCCCCTCCCCCGTACCTCTTGCTGAGCATTGATCAGATCCCCTCTCAGGCTGCTTTTCTCATTCTCTTCCCTCAGTGGCTGTAGTAGTTCTGTTTAATTTGAATTATCACAGCCTCCTCTGTGCTTGAAACGAGGCACAGACGTAAGAAGCCTTCACGGGGTTGCGCTGATCTCTGATTTTCCCTGGTGCTGTCATCCATGGCACTAACACAGGGATTTTAAACAAGACTTGCAGCTATCTTCATATTTTCCAGGGGAGGTATCAGCCCCTGCAGGGTCAATAGAAGCTGCTTTGTCATTACCTGTCACAAACTCCATTAGCAGTTAAAATCCAGCCCCCTCCCAGCTCTCTGCTGTGCGCTAACACCTCGAGCTGTTCCCTGTCCCGCAGTGTCACACCCCTGAACCCCTGCTGTGTTGCAACACATCACAGAAAGGCTGCTGAAACTTGTGAAAACATGGACTCAAAGATTGTTGGCTTTGTTTTCCTTTGCATTTTAGGCTGGTGGCGATGTCTCACTGGGCTGGACTCCTCTCTGCTGCTGCCAAAGTCAACCTGCTGCTCTTGGTGGTTGCCGTGCTGTTTTCCTGGTCAAGCCTAAGTGACAGAGTTCCTGTAAGTGTTGGCTACTGTGGCCAGGAGCTGTGCTCAGAAATAGCTGTCCAGCCACTGAGTCCCTGGGGGGGACAGGCTTACCTGATCCTTCTGTAGGGCCAAGCAGGGTGTAGCAGAGGTTGGTGAATCAGCTCCCCTCCACAGTGGGTCTCCAATGAGAACATCTCAGAAGGGTTTGTTTCTCCAGACTGCTTGCTGCACCCCAGGAAATCAGCAATATGCTTGATGTGGAGGCTTTGCAATGGGGACAGTGCAGCTCTGGCTTGCTAGGTGCCACTTTTTCTATTTGGAGTTGTCACATGTTCCCCCCATGGCAAGAGCAATGCTAATTATGTGGTCTAGTAGCAAAAAAGAGGGGAAGAGCTGTCCTCAATTAGGTTCCTCTGCTGAGTCATTGCAAGTGAGTCAGGCTTAGAAGAGCATCCTCTCAGGTCCTGGTGTCCCACGTGATGGATTTTGCTACTAGCAGTGTTACTCTGAAGTGGCAGCTGAGCTGAGTGGATGCTCCTTGGCCCTTTGCATACAGGTGTGCACAACTCCCCTGGTTTGGGTTCTGCTGCTGAGCCCCAGGTACCAGACCCTCCTAGATCAGTAGATTCATAGGATCCCAGGCTGGTTTGTGTGGGAAGGGACCTTTATAGCTCAGCTGGTCCAAGCCCCTTGCAATCAGCAGGGATATATGCAACTGGAGCAGTTGCTCACAGCCCCAAACCACCTGGCCTGCAATGGTTCCAGGCATGGGGCATCTCCCACCTCTCTGGGCAACCTGGGACAGGATCTCACCACCCTCAGTCTAAAATATTTCTTTCTTCTATCTGGTCTAGATTTCTCTCTTTTAGTTTAAACCATCACCCCTGTGTCCTGCCACAACAGGCCCTGCTCAGAAGTCTGTCCCCATTTTTCTTCTAGGCTCCTTTAAGTCCTGAAAGGCCACCAGAAGGTCTCCAGGCTGAACAGCCACAAACCTGGGGCCCACCTGGAGTCCTGTAATGATGAGATGATTTATATTTATTTCAGAGAGGGGTGGGAGGAGGCTGGAGATAGAACATAGTCATCCCAGCTGGAGAGCAAGCACTGGGACAGGCATCCAGTGATAGGTGCTTGAGTTGGCTGGCAGCCTGAAGCTGAGGTTCAGGCAGGATTATTGAAGTAGGTTGTTAGCTCTGCCCATGGCAGGAAGGTTGGAGGAGATGATCTCTAAGGCTCTTCCACCCTGAGCCATTCTATGATGATCCTGATTCTGCCGCTCTACTCTGCTCTCGTAAGAACCCACCTGGAGCACTGTGTCCCACTCTGGAGCCCCCAACACAAGAAGGACATGGACCTGTTGGAGTGTGTCCAGAGGAAGCAACAAAGGTGATCAGAGGGCTGGAGCACCTCCCTGATAGGGACAAGCTGAGACAGTTGGGTTGTTTAGCCTGGAGGGGAAAAGGCTCCAGGGGGACCTTAGAGCAGCTTTCCAGTACCTGAAGGCACTACAGGAGAGCTGGGGAGGGACTTTTTATAAGGGCTGAGAGTGACAGGATGAGGGACAATGGTTTGAAACTGGAGCAGGGTAGACTTAGGATGGACATTAGAAAAAATTCTTTACTGTGAGGGTGGTGAGATACTGGAACAGGTTGCCCAGAGAAGTTGTGGCTGCCTCGTCCCTGGAGGTGTTAGAGTCCAGGCTGGATGAGGCCTTGAGCAACGTGACCTCATGGGAGGTGCCCCTGTCCATGTCAGGGGTTGTGGAACTGGATGATCTTCAAGGTCCTCTCCATCTCAAGCCATTCTATGATTCTGTGATTCACCTTTTCCTGCACTGCCCTGCAACAGCTCTGTGGTGGCCACATCCCTCCTTTACTGCACACAGACCTCAGGTTGTCTCTCAGCCTCCCCGCTGAGGCTTTTCAGCTTGCTGCAGTTGATTTCTGGCTGCTAAAGCCAGGAGGCTTTTTGCCTGTAAGGAAATGCTCATTGTTCTTTAGAAAACAGCCTGCTTTCTACTATTTTAATTATGAAAACAAGCCAAAAAAGAACCCAACCACCAACCAAAAAAAGGATTCTGCCTAATTTCTGCATCAATGAAGAATCACTTTGTTTGCCATAAATACTGATGAAAATGGAGGGTAGCAAAGGAGCTGTGAGGCCAAGCAGAGGCAGAAACATTGTAATGAAGCAAGTCACATCCTTTTATCCTTACTGCACATTTAGAGCTGGTAAACATCAGCCATCACCATTATGTGTTTTAACAGATACAACACTGGGAGGCCTGTTGGTAAATTTACAATGCCTTGTATCCTTAAGCCCCGCTTGGATAATAATATAGTGGCATAAATAAGCTAAGTAATAACTGCTCTGACTCATTTATTTTAGTCCTGTTGGTGTCTTGGCTCAGAAAATGTTACCATTGATTTTCATTAGTGGAACCTGGCTTTTGATGCTTCTGATTGGTACTGAGCTTTAACCATTTGTCATCATCTGACCACTTGGAAGGCCCTGATGCACAGGGAAAGCAGGAGTGGAGCTCTGCTTTCTGGTCTGTTTCCCAAATGTCAGTCCCCCCTGACAGATAAAAATCTATGTAGGTTTGTCACCCCTCTTTGAGTGCTGCCACTGTGGGGGCTAATCCATAGAACCATAGAATGGGTTGGGTTATAAGGCACCTCCAAATGTCATCCATTCCAACCCCACCCCCCAGCTATCAGCAGGGACATCCTCCACTAGATCAGGTTGCTCAGAGCCTTCTTGAGCCTCACCTTGAATATCTGTCCCGCACCACCTCCTGGTCTCCAAGCTGGCGACACATGGGTTTGATGGATGGACCACTAGATGGATAAAGAATTGGCTTGATGGCCGCACCCAAAGAGTGGCTGTCAACGGGTCCGTGTCCCAGTGGAGGCCAGGGACAAGCGGAGTCCCTCAGGGATCAGTCCTGGGACCTGTCTTGTTCAACATCTTTGTGGGTGACATGGACAGTGGCATCGAGTGCACCCTCAGCAAGTTTGCTGATGACACCAAGCTGTGTGGTGCAGTGGACACGCTGGAGGGAAGGGATGCCATCCAGAGGGACCTGGACAGGCTGGAGAGGTGGGCACAAGCCAACCTCATGAGCTTCAACAAGACCAAGTGCAGGGTTCTACATCTGGGTCGAGGCAATCCCAGGCACAAATCCAGGCTGGGCAGTGACTGGCTGGAGAGCAGCCCTGAGGAGAGAGACTTGGGGGTGCTGGTGGACGAGAAGCTCAACATGAGCTCTCAATGTGCGCTTGCAGCCCGGAAAGCCAATCAGATCCTGGGCTGCATCAGGAGAAGTGTGACCAGCAGGTCAAGGGAGGTGCTTCTCCCCTCTACTCAGCTCTGGTGAGACCCCACCTGGAGTACTGCGTCCAGTTCTGGAGCCCCTATTACAGGAGGGATGTGGATGTGCTGGAGCGTGTCCAGAGAAGGGCCACGAGGATGATCAGAGGGCTGGAGCACCTCTCCTGTGAGGACAGACTGAAGGAGTTGGGGCTGTTCAGTCTGGAGAAGAGAAGGCTCCGAGGTGACCTCATTGTGGCCTTCCAGTATCTGAAGGGGGCCTACAGGAAGGGTGGGGAGGGACTTCTCAGGATCTCAGGTAGTGATAGGACTAGGGGGAATGGAATGAAGCTGGAAATGGGGAGATTCAGGCTAGATGTGAGGAAGAAGTTCTTCACCATGAGAGTGGTGAAGCCCTGGAATGGGTTATCCAGGGAGGTGGTTGAGGCCCAGTCCCTGGAGGTGTTTAAGACCAGGCTGGACGAGGCTCTGGCCAGCGTGATCTAGTGTGGGGTGTCCCTGCCCATGGCAGGGGGGTTGGAACTAGATGATCCTTGTGGTCCCTTCCAACCCTGACTGATTCTATGATTCTATGATCTCCTGGGCTGGGGCCTCAACTACCTTCCTGGGAAACCTGTTGCAATGTTCCACCACCCTCCTGGTAAAGAACTTGATCCTAACATCGGACATAAACCTGCTCTTCTCTCATTTCAAACCATTTCCCTCATCCTGTCACTGCAGGCCTTTGCAAACAGTCCCTCTGCAGCCTTCTTGTAACCCCTTTCAGGTACTGGAAGTCTGCTTTAAGGTCTCCCTGGAGCCTTCTCTTTTCCAGGCTGAACAGCCCAAGCTCCGTCAGCCTGTCCTTGTAGCAGAGGTGCTCCAGCCTCCTGATCATCTTTGTGGCTCTCCTCTGGACCTGCTCCATCAGGTCTATGTCCTTCCTGTGCATGTTGTGCTCAGGCTGGCATTTCTCTTGCTCAGGAAGCCTCTCCTAGGCTGAATAATGGGTCTTTACATGCAAAGCACCCAGGTTCTGCCAGAAAATAGAGAGGTTTATTTGCCAAGAGGTGGAAGAGGTGGAGGCAGAACATGGTCTGAAACTTCCACTTAACCTTTTAATTGACTTCCCCCCCCTATTTTTTTCCCCCCCTCTGTGAAAACTGTTCTCAGGATTAATATCAAAACACTTCCTGAAGTGAGCTGTAACTCTTATTCTAATTGCCCACACTTAGGAATAATCTTTCCCTGGTTATTTGAAGTTATTCAGCAGTGTCGTCCTTGGCGATATCAGGAGCTGATAATGGTCCCTGCTATGGAAGCTGAGCTGGCTGGGGCCAGCTTATCTGTTCCTATGAAAACCAGCACAGCAAAACCCTGCTTGCAGAGCACTTAATAGCCTGGGGTGAGATAGTACCAGGTCGTTACTTGCTGTGTGCTCTCCATAATTTTACCCCTTGCAGTTCTGCCTGACTCCCACCAGCTCCCTTGGGAGCTTTTCCAGTCCACCACGAGGTTTCCCTCACAGCAAGGAATTATTTTACCCCCTGCTTTTCATCCTTCTTTCTTTTTTTTTTTTTTTCCTTCCCCCACACATTCACAGATTGCATCAGGTCAGAACCGACCTTCAAGGGTTATCTTGTTCAACTCCCCTGCAGGCAGTAGGGACATCTCCATCTAGATCAGGCTGCACTGCGCCACATTGAGTCTGATCTTGAATGTCTGCAGGGATGGGGCCTCCACCACATCCCTGGGCAACCTGTCCCAGTGTCTCACCACCCTCATGGTGCAGAATTTCCTCCTGATGTCCAGCCTAAATCTCCCCTGCTGCACTCTCAAACCACTGTCCCTCATCCTATACCCACAGGCCCTTCTAAAGAGTCCCTCCCCAGCCTTCCTGTAGGTTCCCTTCAGATACCGAAATGCAGCTCTGAGGTCTCCCCAGAGCTTTCTCTTCTGCAGGCTGAGCAGCCCCAATTTTTCCCTCTGTGTAACGTTGCACCCCTCATGCCAGCTGATCTACCACACCTCTGCCATCCCCATGCTGCATTTCCTGTGTGGGTGGTGATGGAATTGCTGCCTCATTTTTTTAAAAGCCTGGGAGGACACTGGGAACAGGTGGGGAAAAGGAGGCTCCTGTTTTGAATCCTGTGGGCAAGTCGGTGTGTTTTCCCCGTGTCCTATTTTGGAAGGAGCTGAACTATTTTAGCTGAAATCTTCTCCAAGCCTGAAATAAATGCATTTAAGGGACCAAAAAAAAAAGGAAAAAAAAGAAAAAATAAAAAAAAAAAAAAATAGAAGAAGATAACAAACCCAACAAACCACCCCAACGCTTCAGGCCTTCCACTCGTGTGGAAGAAATTCAGCTGAAGGAAAGTTAAAAGTTTGACATATTTTTAGGCAAGGGAAAATAGGGTCTGCCAATGTTACACAACCCTGAGAACATCCAGGGCTCCTGCCTCTGCCATAGGTGAGGCCCTTGCTTTTTAAACCTCCAGGAGCAAGAAAAGAAGCTGCAAGTGCTTTGTTCAGCACAAATGTCTCGCTAGTTATGCATCTTTAACCTTTAATACTGCTTTAAGTCTAAATTTAAGCATGTGGAAAGAAGCTTGCATGTCACCAAAAAAAAAAAAAAAAAACCCACCTTACAACCCAAAAAAAACCCTTGCAGAAAAAAAAACCCAAACCAACCCACAAAACCACAACCCAAACCAACGATAATAAAATGATATCTGCTGGCGAGGGAGAAAAATGTTGTATTTGCAGCTGGCACTAAATTGTTACCCAGCTGCAACTGCTAATGAGCTGAATCTCTTCTATCCAAAAGGAGTTTGCCCTGACAAAAATAGAAGAGAGCGACATCAAAGATGACAGTGGGAAGGAGCCTCTGACAGAAGATGATGCTGATCCTGAGGACCTGGAAGTGTTTTACCCCACACATCAGTGGCAAACCCTCCGCCCAGGTAACTTGCTGCTGGCTAATTATAGCCTCCTGCTGAACCCCCACCTGTCAGTGCTGCCAGGAGCCTCTCATGGCTGTGAGTCCCTCTTTGTTCCCATGACAGTCAGCTCCTCTGCTGCTGTGCAGCCAGAGAGGTGCAGGCCTGTCACCCCAGCAGAGGGGCAGGCGGCCATCACCGAGCTGACCGGCCATGGGAGCGGCGCTAAAGTGCTTTCAGTTCACTGAAGCAGGGTGAGGGGGCTGCCACTCGGCTCGTGGGTGGTGATGTGGTTGGTGGTGAATGGTGCCACATCCAGCTGGCGGCCAGTCACTAGTGGTGTGCCCCAAGGGTCAGTGCTGGGCCCCATGCTCTTCAACATCTTTATTGATGATCTGGATGAGGGCATTGAGTCCATCATCAGTAAATTTGTGGACGACACTAAGCTGGGGGCAGGAGTCGATCTTCTGGAGGGCAGAGAGGCTTTGCAGAGGGACCTGGACAGATGGGCAGACTCCAAGGGCATGAGATTTAACACATCCAAGTGCCAGGTTCTGCACATTGGCCACAGCAACCCCATGCAGTGCTACAGGCTGGGGTCAGAGTGGCTGGAGAGCAGCCAGGCAGAGATGGACGTGGAGGTACTGGTTGATAGTAGGCTGAACATGAGCCTGCAGTGTGCCCAGGCAGCCAAGAGGGCCAATGGCATCCTGGCCTGCATCAGGAACAGTGTGGCCAGCAGGAGCAGGAGGTCATTCTGCCCCTGTACACTGCACTGGTTAGGCCGCACCTCAAGTACTGTGTCCAGTTCTGGGCCCCTCAGTTTAGGAAGGATGTTGAGTTGCTGGAACGTGTCCAGAGAAGGGCAACGAAGTTGGTGAAGGGCTTGGAACACAAGTCCTGTGAGGAGAGGCTGAGGGAGCTGGGGTTGCTTAGCCTGGAGAGGAGGAGACTCAGGGGTGACCTTCTTGCTCTCTACAGCTACCTGAAGGGAGGTTGTAGCCAGACAGAGGTTGGTCTCTTCTCCCAGGCAGCCAGTACCAGAACAAGAGGACACAGTCTCAGTCGGCGCCAGGGCAGGTTTAGGCTGGATGTTAGGAAGAAGTTCTATACACAGAGAGTGATTCCCCGTTGGAATGGACTGCCTGTGGAGGTGGTGGAGTCACCATCATTGAAGGTGTTCAGGAGGAGACTTGAAGGGGTGCTTGGTGCCATGGTTTAGTTGTTTAGGTGGGTTGGATTGGTTGATGGGTTGGATGTGATGATCTTGAAGGTCTCTTCCAAACTGGTTTATTCTGTTGTATTCTATTCTATTGTATGTGGACTTGGAGTGTTGGTGGGTGAGAAACTCAATATGAGCCACCAGTGTGCACTTGCAGCCCAGAAAGCCATCCAGATCCTGGTCTGCATCAAGAGACATGTGGCTAGCATGTTGAG
The DNA here is from genome assembly GCA_033816785.1 of Picus viridis. Classification (NCBI taxonomy): domain Eukaryota; kingdom Metazoa; phylum Chordata; class Aves; order Piciformes; family Picidae; genus Picus; species Picus viridis. Next base: position 2,952,202 of record CM066593.1, read on the forward strand.
GGAGGGGATTCTCCCCAGTCTGCACTGCTCTGCTGAGACCCCACCTGGAGTACTGTGTCCAGTTCTGGAGCCTTTAGTACAAGAAGGATCTGGAGGTGCTGGAAGGTGTCCAGAGAAGGGCCATGAGGATGATCAGAGGACTGGAGCTGCTCTGCTATGGAGACAGACTGAGAGAGTTGGGGCTGTTCAGTCTGGAGAAGAGAAGGCTTCAAGGACACCTAATTGTGGCCTTCCAGTATCTGAAGGGGGCTACAAGAAAGCTGGGGAGGAACTTTTGAGGGTGTCAGGGGGTGAAAGGGCTAGGGGGAATGGAGCAAAACTAGAAATGGGTAGATTCAGACTGGATATTAGGAAGAAATTCTTCACCATGAGGATGGTGGGAGACTGGCACAGGTTGCTCAGGGAGGTGGTGGCAGCTCATCCCTGGGGGTTTTTGCAGCCAGGCTGGATGTGGCTGTGAGCAACCTGCTGGAGTGTGAGGTGTCCCTGCCCATGGCAGTGGGGGTGGGACTGGCTGATCCTTGGGGTCCCTTCCAACCCTAGCAATCCTGTGATTCTATGTGTCTCTGTCACTAGCTCAGGAGCCCTTTCATTCTTTGTAGGCTTGCAAGGGATGGCTTCTCTCAGGTTTGCTGGCACACAGGGTCCCAGCTCTGCCATGCTCCAGTGTGGGCTGCTGGAATGCTGCACCATGGCAGGCTGATTAGGAACCAGCAATGTGATGCCACACAGCTTTTAACAATGGATTTTCCTGTTCCTTGTCTGTGTTAAATCCAGCCTTTTTACATCCTACAAAAATGCTCTACCCAGGTTTTGTTTGGTGTCTTTTATTAGATGAGTATGGGACATGTATGGTGAGAAGACAACAAAGGCAAGGTCAAGGACCTTTACCTGTGTTGGGGCAATGTCAAGCACAGGTGCAGACTGGGTAGAGAGCAGGTCTGAGGAGAAGGACTTGGGGGTGCTGGCTGATTAGAAGCTCAACATGAACCAGCACCATGTGTTCACAGCCCAGAATCTATCCATATCCTGGGCTGATCCCCAGCAGTGTGGGCAGCAGGGGCAGGGAGGGAATTCTGCCCCTCTGCTGTGCTCTGCTGAGACCACACCTGTAGTGCTGGGGCAGCTCTGGAGTCCTCAGCACAGACAGGGACCTGTTGGAGTGGGGCCAGAGGAAGCTACAAATGTGATTAGAAGACTGGAGCACCTCTCCTATGAAGACAGGCTGAGAGAGTTTGGATTGCTCAGCCTGGAGAAGAGAGGGCTTCAGGGAGACCTTAGAGCAGCCTTCCAGTATCTGAAGGAGGCTACAGGAGAAACTTTTACGCAGGTATGGAGTGAGAGGACAAGGTGTAATGGCTTCTAATGGAAGAAGCTTGGCTGAGATTAGACATTAGGAAGAAATTCTTCCCCATTAGGGTGGTGAGGTGCTGGAACAAGTTGCCCAGAGAAGTTGTGGATGCTCCAAGCCTGGAACTGTTCAAAAGCAGGTAGTGTAGTAGGAGATGTCCCTGCCCATAGCAGTGGGGCTGGAACTAGATAATCTTTAAAGTCCCTTCCAACCCAAAAACCATTCAGTGATTGTAAGACACAAGTAAGCAGGCTGGCTTCACTGCAAAACTGGTGCACTGGGGAAGGCTGTGGAGAGGATAAGCCCCTTTAAACACACACCCAGCTGCCTCTGCACACAGCTTTCAGCAATTAGGATGATCAGTAAGCCAGCCTCTGGGGTTTTGAGCAAGGTGTTTAATCCACTTGTGCTTTGGTGTCCTCATGTATATGCAGGTGTAATACCTCCCCACCTCAGAAGGGTGAACTACCTGGTAATTAATTTCTCTAAAGTGCTCTGAATTTAGAAGAGCTTTATCCTGGGCTCAGCATTGTCACTGAATAAATACAGGATACATTTGTCTCAAAGTTTCTGCCAGATACAGCAGAAGGACTTTTCCAAAGGTAAATCTTTGTATAAGGTAAGTGCCTAGCAGAAGCCCCTGCAGTTCCCAGAGCTGCACTGTGTACTGCTCTTGCATTTTGATACCATTATGTATGGCAGGCATGTGCTGGCCCTGCTCAGCATGCAGGCTGGCAGGTCCCCACCACCCTTGATGAAGCAGAATGTGTGTAAAGCTTGCAGTCATTATCAGCTGTGTTGCTGCTTGGGTTCAGAAGCACCTCCTCCATGGCTTGGGTGGCTTGCTCTGCTTCATTTTTGTAGGAGTTCCACGTGCAGCAAGGGGCTTGTGGAGGTGGGGAACTTGTCACCATTCAGTCACTCTTGTAAAAGGCTTAAATGGTGACCTGGCTCATTGTCTAGCCCCCAGGGATCCTCATTTCAAACGTGTGCAGTGTTAGAATCATGGAATCATTTTGGTTGGACAAGCCCTTTAAGATCATCCAGTCCATCCATTATCTCACTCTGCCAAGTCTGGTGCTAACCCAAGGCCCTCAGCACCACATCTCTGCAGCTTTTGTGCACTATCAGGGATGGAGGTTTGAACCTCTCCCTGGGGACCCTATTCCAATGTTTAATAACTCTTTAAATGAAGAAGTTTCTTCTAATATCCAGCCTATGCCTCCCCTGGTGCAATTGAAGCCATTTCCTCTCATCCTGTCACTTCCTACATGGGAGAAGAGACCAAACCCCACCTGGCTCCAGCCTCCTTTCAGGGAGCTGTAGAGAGCAGTGAGGTCTCTTCTCAGCCTCCTCTTCTCCAGACTAAGCAACCCCAGTTCCCTCAGCTGCTTCTCACCAGCCCCGTTCTCCAGGCCCTTCACCAGCTTCATTGCCTTTCCCTGGACCTACTCCAGTCCCTCAATGTCCTTCTTGGAGCAAGTACCCCAGCACTGAACCCAGTATTCAAGGTGTAGGTAGAAACACATCAGAAGAGGAGTCTTCCTTGATCTCCTCCGAGCAGCCTGTTTTTGGGTCTCGTGTGTATTTCTCTGAAGCAAAACCTTGTGTGTGGGCTGTGACTCACTCTTTTAGCTCATGTGTTACCCAAAGCAAGGCTGGGCAACCTTGAGCCCATTCCTGCAGCCTCTAACCTTGAGAAGTTCTCTTTTGCTGGTGCAATTCTGTGCTGGGGAGGGAGCTAGCCTGCAGAACGAGGGGAGCAGCCAGCGTGGCTGCACCAGGGATGTGCCTTGCAGTCCTTTAGCAGTGTTTTAGACACCTTGGCAGTGTATCTAATCTTTTGCTGATGGGATTTCACTCCCTCATAGCCGAGCAGAGCCCTAGCTCAGCTGGCTGGTGTCTGCTTAGCACAGTGCTCAAAGGTTTGTTCTCCAGGGTGCCCTCACAACGTCTTCCATTGTATCCCTGCAGCAAACAGTCACAGTCTCTCCTGGGGAAGCTAATACTTTGGTTTAAAGTCTGGATCTTCAGTTTTGAGCAGTGGCAGGGAGCTCAGAGCTGTGTTTCCCCCCATCACCCCTCCTGTTTCATCTCATTGCTGCCTGGCCCAGACGTTGCTCACATTACCATGTGTGTTTCCAGTTTTGCACTGCTCTTCCCCATTCAAACCATGCTTCCTCCAAGCCTGCAGCACTCATCAGCCTGTAACCTGTCAAATCCCTTTTACCAAATCCAGCTGTTGTTGTGTAGGTGACACTGCTCTGAGCAGTTGTTCCCTTGCTGCCTGAGGTGTGAGCTGGGATTTCATCAGGTGCTTCCCTGCACACTTCACGCTTCTGGAGGTAGCTGGATGCAAACACAGAGAGACAGTTCCCCTAAGAGCTCTGCTGCCTGTGATCTGCAAGCAGGGAGATCTGTTGTCTCTTCTGCCAGCAGCTGGGCAGCTGATGGGCTGTGGAAAGGTTGATCAAACTTCTGAGTCCTTTAACTCTTAGTTAGCTATTGCTGCTGCCTGCCTTGGCTCTGAGTAATGTCCCAGCACAGCTGGCTTAGGCAGTAGGATATGTGTGCCTTGGGCTCAGCACTGGGGCCAGTTCGCTGTCACATCTTTATCAGTGATCTGGACAAGGGGATTGAGGTCACCCTCAGTCAGTTTGCAGATGACACTAAGCTGGGTGGGAGTGTTGGTCTGCAAAGGGGGCTGCACAGGCTGGGTCAATGGACTGAGGCCAATGGGATGAGGTACGGCAATGCCAAGTGCTGGGTCCTGCTCTTGGATCGCAACAAGCCATGAATGTTCCAGGCTTAGGGCAGAGTGACAGGAAAGTGCCCAGCAGAGAAAGACCTGGGGGTGTTGGTTGACAGACAGATGAAGATGAGCCAGGGTGTGCTGAGGTGGCCAAGAAGGCCACCAGCATCCTGGCCTGGATCAGGGACAGTGTGGCCAGCAGGAGCAGGGCAGTGATCAATCATGCTGCTGTATTGGTCACTGGTGAGGCCACATCTTGAGTATTGGTGCAGTTTTGGGCTCCTCACCCCAAGCAGGGCATTGAGGGGCTGGAGCATGTCCAGAGAAGGGCAAGAAAGCTGGTGAAGGGTCTGGAGATTAGGGCTGTTGAGGAGCAGCTGAGGGAACTAGGGGTGTTCTGTCTGGAGAAGAGGAGGCTGAGGGGAGACCTCATTGCTCTCTACAGCTGCCTGAAAGGAGGCTGTGGTGAAGTGGGGGACTGGTGTCTTCTCCCAAGTCTTCCAACCTAAACATTTCCATGGTTCTATAGTAGCCTTGTGAGTCAGAAGCTCTCTGGAGAAGCATAGCAGAGGTGACTTGCTTTTGGTGCTGCCTACCTTAAGCTCTGCTGAGTGTGTGGAGCTGAGTCTGTCCGCAGAAACACCCTGCCACTTTTGAAGGGGGTCTTGCTTGATGGTTGATCTTTGTAGGTTGCAGAGGTGAATAGAAAGATTGGATGGGGCTGGTGATATTCTCTGTCAATGTGACATTGTTTTGGAGTTTCTGTATATAAAGCATGTTTTCCATGTGTCCAGGTAACTTCAAATCTGCCATGCAACATCCTACAGCATGAGAATGATTAATTTTCCTGGGAATTACCTGCTTTTGTTATTTGGGCACCTTAATTCCCTCTGTTTTCCCGATGATGATGGAAACTTGGATTGCTCTGACCATCTGCTCACAGCACTGACCAGCAGATTTCCCACCCAACGTTAGGGTCTGAGGTGACTCCTCTGGGAAAACGTTGCTGTGAAGGTTAAAAACAAGGAGATAAGAGACAAGGGAAAGCAAAAGGCAGTTAATCATCTCCTCCTCAGCAGCCCAGTGCCTCTGCAAGATGGGCTCTCTGTCCACCTCCCTGGCAGCTCCCTGACAGGCAGAAACTGGTTGGCAGGTTTCTCAGCTGACGCTTTGAAGCTGGGGGTTACTGTGTCCACTGTCCAAGCAGGACCCTCATCTGCCCAAAATAGCAAACCATGTGCAGCCTGCTCCGCAGGCTTCCCATTTGAGAGGAGCCAGCAGTGGGGCACAGAAAAGCTACCTTTGGTCTGGAGCAGCTCTCTGCAGCCCAGAGAAGCAGATCAACATTGGTGATGGAGAGGTGGCAGTGCTGGATCTCTCTCAGGTTTGCAGAGCATGTCTGAGGAGCCAGCTCTGCTGGCCTGCACCTCTAGCTGTGGTGACACTTTGTGCCTTGCAGAGCTCTGTGCTGGGAGCTGCAGTCACTCGGTAGCAATTGTGCTGCTCAGAATCATTTTCCCAAGTGCCTAATTATATTGCAGTTTAAAAATAAGAAGCCATGACTGCTGCTGTTGATCAAACTGCCAGAGTGAAGCTGATGTGAGCATGCTCCTGTTGCTGCTTCTGCAAGGATGAAACCATCTCGTGTTCAGTAGGGAGCCGATGACACCTTGCTTAGCATTTACATATCCCTGACTGCAGCTTCCACTCATCCTGGGGCTGCTTTCCTCTGCTAGAAGCTATCTTTGCTGTTCATACTTGTCTCAGGTCTTCCCCTGTCTTGTTTACTCCCCAAACAAGGTTTTCCAGATATGGAAATACAGTTCTCAGAGAAAGCATTCACACCAGAGAGGTAATTTCAGAAGGTGCTTCAAAGGACTTGCTGTGGTTTTGGAGAGAAGAGGACTTGGGGTGGGGAATAACTTGATCAGGTTTTGCATCCAGGCTTTGTCTTTCAAGGGCTTTCAGTGGCTGAGTGAGCCACCACTGCTCTAAGCCAAGAGGTTTTTAAGCTGGGAGGAGGAGGTTATGTCAGGAGGGATCCCTTTGGCTCAGGAGTTGTGTGCCAGGGCCTGTCCCACAGCCTGTGTAGGTGATGTGGTGGCTGGCAGCACTTCCCTGCACCTTGTTGGTGGCTATCTTGCTCCTGCTGTTCACCAGGATGCCCTGAGCTGCACCAGGATGCCCTGAGCTGCACCAGCTCCTGCTAATTGCTTTGCTGAATTAATGAATCTGTGAATTGGCTTCTTGGTGACCTAGACCTGACCCAAGCAGGTGTGTGCAGGGCTCTGAAATCTTTCTGTCAGCAAAGTGGAGGGGAGGGCTGTGAAAGAAGGGTGTGAAAGCACCAGGGTGTGCTGGGTTGTGTGTCTGCAATCCAGGAAACAGGAGCCTCATCAGCTCAGCACAGATTTGCATGAAGAGGGAAGGCAAATGGGATTTGAACCCCTTATTTATACCAGAGCAAATGCTTCTTTTCCAGGGTTTTTTTGAATGAAAGAACTGGTTACTGATTGGGGGGGGGGTGTGAAATCTGTTGTTATAATCTTCTCTGGCCAGCAGCAGAGAGAGCTGCAGGGTGATTACAGCAGGTAGGAAAGCCCAGGCAGTCTGCAGAGTGGTTGCAAATGTCCAGTGCTTGGAGGCAGAGTTATGGCCACCAGTAGCTCTGCCTCTGCTTGTTTTCCACCTGCCCTCTTGCATAGGAAGCTTCTGATACTGTAAACACATCTTGTGGCTGTCCTCCTTTTCATTACCAGGTGCCTTCATGCTCTCCTCTCTGGCCTTCCCCAGACCTCTGGGCTTTTCTTGACTTCTCATCTTCACATCACAGGATGCATGGGCTCCGTAACACCTCTTTGGGCTTAATTCCTCCTTACACTCAAAGTCTTCTCTGGCAAAAGAGCCAGGGCTGAGGCCCCATGTGCCACTTTTGCTTCTGGTGAGGGGCACTGGAGGGCAGATGTGTCAAACAAAGCAAGCTCTCCATACCTTAGTCCTGATCTGTGGAAGAGGGATCACAGTGTTTCCCTGCCTGTTGTTGCTGAGAGGGCAGGATTGGGACTGATTGAGATGCTCAATCAGTGTGGTATAGAATCATAGAATGGTTTGGGTTGAAAGGAACCTTTAAAGGTCATCTAGTCCAACCCCCCTGCAGTCAGCAGGGACATCTGCAACTACAGCAGGTTGCTCAGAGCTCCAGACAACCTCACCTGGAATAGTTCCACAGCTGGGGCACCCACCACCTATCTGGGCATCCTGGGCCAGGGTCCCACCTTCCTCAACAGAAAAAATTTCTCACATGATGAATGTTATTGGGCAGGCACAACACTGACCTATTCCAGAAGAGGACAGGGCTGCAGAGCCTTTGTCATTCACACTGAGAAATCACAGAATCACTAAGGTTGGAGAAGACCTCCAAGACCACTGGGTCCAACCCAGCACTGTCAATTCCACCACTAAACCCTGTCCCTAGGTTTTGAACACTTCCAGGGATGGTGCTTCCAACACTTCCCTGGGCAGCCTGTTCCAGGGCTTAGCCACTCTTTTTGATGAAGAAATTTTCTCCAACATCCAACCTAAACCTCCCCTGGCACAACCTGAGGCAGTTTCTTCTCATCCTCTCACTTGTTACCCAGGAGAAAAGACTATGTCAAGATGTGATGTCCTGTCTTATCGAGATGTTACAATACCTGCTTTGTTTGGAAGACACATGACTTGGAAAAAGCAGGCAGCAAAGTCTGCTTCCCAAGGATGCTGTAAGGGAAAATATTTCCTTTCTCCCTCTGTCTTCCACACAGCACTGCAAATACAGGCACTCAGTGGTCAGAGACTCAGAGAATTATTTTTGTTGGAAAAGACCTTCTAACTCTTCCAAGGCTGGTGCTAAACCAAGTCCCTCAGCACCACATCCCTGCACCTCCAGGGATGGGGATTCCACCACCTCCTTGGGGAGCCTGTTCCGGTGTTTGAGAACTGTTTCAGTGAAGAAACTTCTTCTAATCCCCAACCTAAACCTCCCTTGGTGCAACTTGAGGCCATTTGCTCTTGTCCTATCTCTTCTTCCTTGGGAGAAGAGACCAATTCTCACCTCACTGCAACCTCCTTTCAGGGAGTTGTAGCGAGCAATGAGGTCTCCCCTCAGTCTCCTCTTCTCCAAGCTGAACATCCCAAGTTCCCTCAGCTGCTCCTCACCAGCCCTGTTCTCCAGACCCTTCCCCAGCTTTGTTGCCCATCTCTGGACTTGCTCCAGGCTCTCAGTGTCCTTTTTGGGGTGAGTGCCCCAAAACTGAACCCAGGCCAGTGCTGAGTAGCGGGGGATGATCACTGCCCAAGTCCTGATAGAGGAATATGGGATGAGAACCAGCAGCAACTAGCAGAAATTTGTAGGACCATCCCTAAAGATGTACAGTGAAATCTAAAGGGCTCTCACTTTATAAACCACTCTGTGGCTGGAATTGGATGAGTGTAGCACTGCAGTTTGGATGCTCTGCTCTGTAGCGTGTTGTAAATGCAGGAGGTGTCTATATCTGTATTTAAATATTGATAATGTGAGCCCTCAGAACTGTGCAGCTCCTGTTGCTGAATCAGAGAATCACAGAATGGTAGAGGTTGGGAGGGACCTTCAGAGATCATCTAGTCCAACCCCCTACCAAAGCAGGCTCACATAGGGCAGGTCACATAGGAACACATCCAGGTGGGTTTGGAATCTCCAGAGAAGGAGACTCCGCAACCCCTCTGGGCAGCCTGCTCCAGTGCTTCATCGCCTCACACTAAAGAAGTTTCTCCTCACATTGAGTTGGAACCTCCTGTGTTCCAGTTTGTACCTGTTGTTCCTTGTCCTATCACTGGGCACCACCAAAACCAGACTGGCACCTTTGTCTTGACACCCACCCCTCAGCTATTGATAGACATTGATCAGATCCCCTCTCAACCTTCTCCAGGCTAAACAGCCCCAGGGCTCTCAGCCTTTCTTCATCCTGGGCTGTTGGGTGTCAGTTTGCTCAACCTGAAGATTTTAACTGAGCAGAGTTGCAGGGCTTGGAGGTGTTCAAAGCCAGGTTGGACAACCTGATCTGGTGGAAGGTGTCCTTTCCCACGGCAGGGTTTGGAATTAGATGATCTTTGAGGTCCCTTCCAATCCAAACCAAGCTGTGATTTTCTGGTCCTGTGACCACCTGTCTAGCCACAGCCATAAGCAGTGGGAACCATCCACCTGGTTTAATTTCCCTTGTTTGGAGGGGGAGAAGTGCTTTGGAAGAGGAGAAACTGTTTCCCAGAGAGGAGATCTCCCATTCCTCTATCTTCCTCCTGGCCAAGGCAGGGATGCTGTGAGCATGTGAGCTGCTGAGAGGTGCTGGAATGTGTACTGGGGGGAGGATGAGGAATATCTGGCCGTGGTGTTTAGTGCAAGCATGCTGCTTTCTCCTCTGACGTTAATAACCTCCCTGTGACTGTTTAGAAGGATGAACCTCATTACAGAAGAGGTATTTAATAACGAGCCTATTTTTATCTCTGTCTTTATCTAACAGCACATTTATTTGAAGCTCCTAACTGCTGTGGAAGAAAAATGTTTTGCCTCCTGGAAAACGTTTTGGGAGCGCATCTAGCCTTGGGTTGTCTTGAATCTCCACTTGGAGTGTGCTCCCTCCTGCTTCCAGAGCCAATCAGCCACATCAGGACCTTGAGTCCAACATTTTAGCTGGGGGTTATGGGAAAGTGTCTTTCAAAAAGTGTGATTTGGGTTCCAGAGTCACTTGATGGTCAGACACTTCTGGTCAAGGGCAGTGATATTCCCCCTGTGCTCAGCACTGGTGAGGCTGTACCTTGAACACTGCCTTCGGTTTTGGGCCTCTTGGGAAAGGCATCGAGGCCATGGAGCAGTCCAAAGAGGAACAGTCCAAAGAGGAGCAGTGAAGCTGGGTCTGGAGAACAGGTCTGGTGAGGAGCAGCTGAGGAAACTGGGGTTGTTCAGCCTGGAGAAAAGGAGGCTGAGGAGAAACCTCATTGCTCTCTACAACTCCCTGCCCAGTCTCTTCTCCCAGGTAACAGGATGAGAGGAAATAGCCTGGGGAAGGTTTGCACATGAGGAACAATTTCTTCCCCAGAAGGGTTGTCAAAGCCTGAAACAGGCTTCCCAGGGTAGGGGTGGAGTCCTCATCCCTGGAGGGGTTTCAAAGTCATGGAGCTGTAGTGCTGAGGGGCATTGTTTAATGGTGACCTGGCAATGCTGGGTCAACAGTTGGGCATGATGACCTTAAAGGTCTTTTCCAGCCTAAATGATTCTGTGATTCTATGCACCAAGTGTCTCTGCTTTCCTGAAACAACCTCTTTTAGCATCTCCAGGAAGCTTCTGGGTTACAAAATGTCTGTCTCTCTGCTTTTCCTGCTCTGCTTTACCAACATGAGCCTGGGAAAGAAACATAGTAGTAGTAGTATCAACCAGAGTTGGAAGGGACCACAAGGGTCATCTAGTTCCAACCCCCCTGCCATGGGCAGGGACACCTCACACTAGATCAGGCTGGCCAGAGCCTCATCCAGCCTGGGCTTAAACACCTCCAGGGACGGGGCCTCAGCCACCTCCCTGGACAACATGACCTCTGTGGGCCTGTCCTGATGTCTTGCAGAACTGATTCCCATTTATTGCCAGAACTCTCACACCACCTATCCCAGTTTAACCTTTTGGGATGTGTTTATGTTGTGGAAGGAGTAGGGGTGGTTGAGATGCTAATTAAGGAGAACATTTCTGATTCAGAGGAACTTTCTTCAGTCCAGAGATTCGTTTTTTTTTTTCTCCTCTCCTGATTTTCTGCCTGCTCCTTAAGACTGCAGGAAGTTTTGCTTGGGTCATTCACTTGCAGCAGGATGTTATCTGAATGCTGAATTAGTGCATGCAGCCTGTCACTTGGTATTTCTTCTGGCCTTCTGCTGGAGATCTCCCAGGGTTGCAAAGACCTTGCAGGCAGCAACGGCAGCAGGAGGAACGTGCCTGTCATCCTGCAAAGGGAAAGCAGCAGCATTAAGCTGTGTGTCTGTCCCATCACTGCAGGGTGTGAATAAACAGATTCCATTAACATTTCCATTTGAACTCCAGACCAGGTTTTATTTTTAGGATTTGTCATTCAGCCCAAGCAGAACCTTTCTCTTCCTGTCTGGTGGTGGTGGTGGTTCAGAGAGCACCTTGAAGTTGTCTCCCAGGCTGCATTTACATCTTGATATCATCTGCTGGCCACTTGCTCATCATTAATGACACTATCACTTAACCTGCTAACCAGGTTTGCTGCTAATTGCAGTTATCTCACTGCTCTGCAGCTGATGACATGCTGACTTCTATGATTCTAAGTCAGTAGACTTCTCTGTGTCTTGAGCAGCTAGAGCTGTAATGGGTGGCAGGTTGTGAAGGCTCTTAAAGGTCCTGTGAAGGTGTTTATGGGCTGTGTGGCACAAAGCTGGGTGGGCTTGCTGCCCTGCAGAGTGACCTCGAAAGCTACAGCTCTGCTTAAACAGAGAACAATTTGGTTTAGTGTAGGAAATTGAACCCTGGAGCAGGTCAGCTCCACCAGAGATGTTGTGGAGTCTTCATTCACAACATAACTGGACACAGGCCTGGATAACCTGCTTGAGGTGACTCTGCTTGAGCAGGCCTTGGACAGGCTGATCTCCAGAGGTGTCTTCCAACCTCAACTGATCTGCAGTTCTGTATGGCAGCTTTGGTTTAAAGCCAGAAGATCTCATGGCAGGCTGCACACAGAGCTGTAAATCCTGGTGGTGAGGCTGACTTTTCCCCCTTGCTAACATCATCTGAAATCTGAGCAGAACAAACACAGAAAGAGTTATTGAAGACTCCTGTGGAGAGAAGCAGTAGAAAGGAGTGTCTGAGACCAGCTTCTGGGAACTGAGTCCAGGAGGGCTGGAGCCAGGAGCCAGAGGCTGGTATGAAGGCACCCTGTGGGACCAGAGCATTTGCTGGAAGATCACCCATGAGAACTTTCAGTTAAGACTTGTTTTATCATCTTTCCATCCACTTTTATCTCTTCAGATACTCTTCAAACCTTTGTACTACATCCTGAAGTGGACAGGACATGTCTTGAAGCAGGAGGAGAGTGAAGCTGCTGACAGAGAATCATAGAATTTTAGATTCACAGAATGGTTTAGGTTGGAAGGGACCTTGAAGATCGATCATTTAGTTCCAATCCCTCTGCCATGGGCAGGGACACCCTCCTAGAATACCAGGTTGGAAGGGACCTCAAGGATCATCTGGTCTATCTTTGTTGGGAAGACCACAAACAAGCTAGCTGAGCCCTCTCTCCAAAGGGGATTTTCTTGCAGTCTTAGGAATGGAATCGTAGAGTTGTGTGGTTGGAAAAGACCTTTAAGATCATCCAGTCCAAACATTAACCCAACAGTGCTGGGTCACCACTAAACCATGTCCCTCAGTACCACATCTACAGAGCTTTAGACCCCACCCAGGGATGGTGACTCCCCCCTGTGGGGCTGTGACAAGGGAAAATTGGATTAAGTCTTGTAATCAGTAGTGGTCTTTATGTCAGTGAGAAGAAGGGGAAAGTGGCTTGTGGATGGCACCTGGAGTTGGAATACTTGGTTACAATTCATGCTGGGTTTAATAAAAGAGCAGAAATGGGCTGGAGTTCCAGATGCTGACATGTTCTTTACTTGAAGAAATCATCCAGGATGGCAAAAAGAATGTGATATAAATCTGGCACCTCTTGTTTTGGCTTTAGAGAGGGAGAAAAGGACAGAGGTCTGTGAACAGGAAGGGGATGTGGCATGGACAGTGTATAGAAAGAGGGAAAGACAAAAAGAAACCACAAAGAGCAGACTAAGAGCAGTGTTAGAAGAAACAGCCTGGGAATGATCAGGGGAGGAAGGGACCAGGGACAAGAGGTTTTTCCACACCTCATTGTCAAAAACCCAGACCCAAGCCCCCGATGTGCTTCTTGTAAAAAAGAGGGGCAGTGGAAAGCCCCTCCAAATCCCTTACTCTCAATACAAGAGGACTGAAGGAATCTTTCCCAGCAGAACCTCAGGTTACAGGAAGGCTGGAAAATGGGAAATTGAATTTCTGATTGATACAGGAGCTGCCTGTTGTGTTTTAAATGCTATGGCAGGGGAATTGAGTAATGGAAATATAAAGGTCAGTGGTGTGACAGGGGATTCATGGAACTTGGCCAGCTTCCAAACCTTGGTAGTTGAAATTGGGAAGACAGTGGATGGGTCACTCCTCAGACTCTCCAGAAGCACTGCTAGGGAGGGACTTCCTCCAGCAACTACAAGCAGAAATGAAATGTAAAGGAAAGGTTGAGATTTTTAAATCCAGAATCTAATCCAGAGGCAACAACCCTGCTGTTACAGGATATAGATCTCAGGAAGGAAAAGATGCCCCAAGAAGTGGAGGATGCTGTACAGATCCCTGTTGTGTGGGCTGGAGAAGTCCTGGGAAGGTCCAAAGGAGCAGAACCAGTAAGAGTCAATTTTGAACCAGTGTCATTGTCCTCCCACCAGCCCAACTTGCACCTGGCCTTGAACACCTCCAGGCAGGGCACATCCACAGCCTCCTGGGCAACCTGTTCCAGTGTTTCACCACCATCCCTGTCAAGAATTGCTTTCTCATCTGCAGTCTCAGTATCCCCTCCTCAAGCTTCATTCCATTCCCTCTCATCCTAGCACTACAAGCACTTCTAAACAGTCCCTCTCCAGCCTTCCTGTAGGTCCCCTTCAGATACTGAAGTGCCTGAGGCCATTCCCTGTCGTAGCAATAAAGCACAGGAGGTTGATCACAGCGGTAGAACTCCTGCAGGTCCGGCAGAAACCTGGGAACAGACTCAAATTTTACATCCAGTCACCAAGAATGATACATCCTGGGGATTTGAAGAAATAGGGAACAGACTTACCTCATGGCCACAAGCCTTTTGGGTCCTACCTAAACCTTCCCTGGTGTACTTGAGCCCAATTCCTCTTGTCCTATCAAGACTATATGCTACACAAAGAGATAAGACACTCGGTAAAGACCACACTCCAGAAAGATTGTATCCAGAGTCTAAAAGCCAAATATGGGGTCACAGCAGTGCCCTTGGCAGTGGTAGTGGAGATGGGAACCTTGGACAGGGAAGTTTCCTGCATCTCTCTCCTGAGGAACCAGAGAACCTGTGTTTCTCAGTGGTTCTCCATGATGACCTCCTGCTGCTTCACACAGGGCTTGTTGTGACAGTAGTCAGGAGTGTGCTAGTGGGGCTGCTCTGCCAGCACAGGCCCTGGTGCAGCCCAGGAGCGCTGCTGGGACTGTACAGCAATGACCCTCGGCCCTTCTCAGCAGGATTCTGCTGTGAAACATCACTGTGCATGAAGGTCTCATCCCACAGCAGCTGCTCCTTGTCTGCATTGCTTCCATCAGCACAAGAGGGACAAAGGCTCCCTCCTGCTGCCTGGCAGGCCACCCTGTGCAGCCAGCACATCAGGGAGACCAGGAGACAAGTCGCACATTGGAACAGGCTGCCCAGGGAGGTGGCTTAGGCAGCATCCCTGGATGTGTTTAAAGGTCCTTTGAGATGTGGTGCTTGGGAATTTGGTTTAGGGGTGAACTTTTGTAGAGTAGGGTTAATGGTTGGACTTGGTGATCCCAAGGGTCTTTTCCAACCTGAATGATTCAATGGTTCTAATTGGGGTGCTTGGTGCCATGGTTTAGTTGATTAGATACTGTTGGATGATAGGTTGTACTCAGTGATCTCAAAGGTCTCTTCCAACCTGGTTAATTCTGTTCTAATTCCATTCTAATTCTGTGCTGGGCAGTGCTAGTTTGATCACTGATCCCTGTTCACACCTTCAAAGCTTTCTGCTGGGTGGAGAAGGTGTATCTGGATGGAGGTTAACCCCAGCCATTAGCTTCTCAGGTGTCAGGCAGCATTTGCAACCCTGGCAGCTGGGGAGGAAAGCTGTTATTAAGTGTAAGGCAGCACCTTGGATACAGAAAGCTTGGGGAGACAATCAACCCAGGCTTCCCTACCGTCACTGGGAGTGTCATTCTTCAGAGATGATTGAGGCTGGGCTGAAGTGGTGGTTCCTCTCATTCTGTCACCTGATAGTAAGGATACTTGTTGCTGCTGATGACAGCAGCAGGTGCATTTCAGGGGTTCCTCACTCAATAAATCAAAATTGTGCCTTTCCCACACTTTCTGTTCAGTACCAATCACAGCAGTGGTGTGTTGCCTACCTTTACCCCCACCGTCCTCAGCACTTAGCAGCTGTCTGGGTTAGAAGAAATGGAGTTCAAGCCCAACTTTCTGATCATTTATTATGTTCCTTGCACTTAAGGGCAAAAATTTAAGTTGCCAAAAGCAGATGTTTGCTTGCTCCTTTTTTTAGCTCTCAAAGTACTTTCAGTGTGCTTGATTGATGGACGTCCCTATTACATTTAATAGTTGGGCTTTGCAGAAAGCTGTTATTACCAGGAGAATCTGGTGTGGGTTTCAGTTTTTCTCCTTGCATTGAAAATCCATTATTAATGTCTTCTCAAGGAAGAAAAGGCTTCAATTCAAGGCATTTTGCTTTGCTTTCTCAGGCTCCTTTGCAAGTGTCTTCTCTTGAGGCACTTTGAAAATCAATATTACAAGTGTTCTTCAGGTTCTGCTGGGTGGTTGAGGGCTTCTGCGTCTTGCTATTGATTTCTGATTGTGTTGCAGGATGTCTGGGTGCATGCAGATTGCCCTGGGAGGGATTGCTTCATCTGTGCCTTGCCCATCAGCCCCGAGCTGACTTTTTGTGCAGGATGATGCTGCTGAGCCTGCAAGCTACCAGGAGAGCTTTGCTGGCTTGCAGCCTGTGAGTGTGACGTTGAGATGCTGAACATGTGGCCATTCAATTTTGGGTTTGATGTCAGACATGGAGGTGCTCTTGTGAGGGCTTCTCTTCTGTGTTGTTTGCACAGAGCTATTCTGTCCTGGCTTCTAGGGCAGCTTCATCCTCTGCATCCTAAGTGCATGACAGGTTGTCCTCGTTTTGTTTGGGGCTGTCTTGAGTTCTTTGGATCAGTGCTGGGATCAGTTTTTACCAGGAAGGTTAGGGGCTGCCCTGCTGGAAAGCAGCTCCACAGAGAAAGACCTTGGAGTCCCAATGGACAGCAAGTTCTCCATGGGACAACAATGTGCCCTTGTGGCCAAGAGAGCCAGTGGCATTTTGGGGTGCAGCAAAAAAAGTGTGGTCAGCAGGGCTAGGGAGGTTCTTCTCTCCCTCTACTCTGCACTGCTGAGACCACACCTGGAACACTGTGTCCAGTTCTGGGCTCCCCAGTTCAAGAGAGACAGAGACCTGCAAAGAGAGTCCAAGGGAGAGCCATGAGGATGATCAGGGGACTTGAGCATCTCCCCTGTGAAGAGAGACTGAGAGCCCTGGGGCTGTTTAGTCTGGAGAAGAGAATGCTGAGCGGGGATCTGATCAATGTCTATCAATATCTGAGAGGTGGGTGTCAAGTGGAGGGGGCCAAGCTCTTTTTGGTTGTGTGCAGTAATAAGACAAGAAATAACAGGTTCAAGCTTGAACACAGAAGATTTCACCTCAGCATGAGTAGAGACTTCTTTACAGTGAGGGTGACAGAGCCCTGGAGCAGGCTGCCCAGAGAGGTTGTGGAGTCTTCTTCTCTGGAGCCTTTCCAACCCCACTTGGATGCATTCCTGTGCAGACTACCCTGGGTGATGCTGCTGTGGCAGGGGGGTTGGACTGAATGATCTCTTGAGGTCCCTTCTAAACTCTAGTGTTCTGTGATACTGTGATATGAGAATCCCAGCAGGGTGGTGACCAGCAGGGATCCTGCAGTCCAACCCGCTTGCTAAAGCAGGGTCAGCCAGAGCAGCTTGCCCAGGATCACATCCAGGCAGGTTTTAAAAGTCTCCAGAGGAGGAGATTGCACAACCTTTGTGGGCAGCCTGCTAGCCTGCCCCATGGATGAGCTCTGCTACCAGGTGTTGGTGTTTCAGAGATGCTGGTGGCACAGCATGGAAACCCAGACCACATCTGTAGGTGCTGTAGAGCTGGATTTGCAGGTGGAGGCTCTTGGAGCACATCAGCACTGACGGAGTGTGAGCACATCTGTTTGAGAGCTGGTCGGGACCAAAGGAGGGTGTGAGGAGTGACACAGCTGTGGCCAAACTAAAATGCATCCATTCCTCCAGGTGGGCTGCAGCAGGGGCAGGGCACATGCTGAGGAGGACAGAGGATCCTGTGTCTGAGTGTCTGCACATGGCAAGTCCAAAAATCTCGAAAGAGGAAGAGCAGCAACAGAAGTTTCCTATGCAGGGAGGGTTAGCAAGTGCCTCTTGTGAAGCAGGGGGATGAGCAGTTCCTCTCCAGGGCTCTCCAGCCAAGTATGGATGTGTTTGTTTCTTGACCTACCTGTGAGCAGGCTGCTTCCAGGCCTTCTGTGCATTCCCAGAACAGGCTCCACATCTGCTGGATGCTTTGGTTGCAGTGATGTGAGATGTGGAGGTGGTCTGTGTGTACATCAAGTTGCTGCCGGCTGGATTGGGGTGTTTGTTGTCAGGATTATCTTCAGGAAAGTTCAACTCCTACCCACCTAAACCAGGCCAGGTTTAGCTTCTGAGGAATTTGAATCATAGAATGGTTTGGGTTGGAAGAGAAGTTTAAAGGTCATCCAGTCCAACCCCCCTGCAGTCAGCAAGGATGTCTGTCTACTACTAGAGCAGGTTGCTCACAGCCCCTGACAACCTCACCTGCAATGGTTCCATGCATAGGGCATCTCCCACCTCTCTGGGCAACCTGGGACAGGGTCTCACCACCCTCAGTGTCAAACATTTCTTCCTTCTCTCCAGTCTGAATCTCCCTCTTTTGGTTCAGACCATCATCCCTTGGCCTGTCATATGAGGCCCTGCTCAAAAGCCTGTCCCCAGCTTTCTGATCAGCCCTTTTAGCACTGAAAGGCCACCAGAAGGTTTCCCTGGGGCCTTCTGTTCTCCAGGCTGAAGAAGCCCAACCCTCTCAGCCTGGCCTCACAGCAGAGGGCTTCCAGCCCTGCCAGCATTGCTGTGGCCTCCTCTGGTCCTGCTCCAGCAGGTCCCTGTCTGTGCTGTGCTAAGGACTCCAGAGCTGCCCCAGCACTGCAGGTGGAGACTCAGCAGAGCACAGCAGAGGGGCAGAATCCCCTCCCTGACCCTGCTGCCCACACTGCTGGAGATCAGCCCAGGACAGGCTGGGGCTGGACTGGCAACACTCAGTGCCAGCTCATGTCCATCTTTGCACCCCCAGCACCCCCAAATCCTTCTCCACAGGGCTGCTCTCCAGCCCTGCATCCCCAGATGTTGTAGTTTATCCATCCATGCTGAGGAGCAGAGCAAAGGGCTGGCAGAGGCTCCTGTGCCATGGCTCTGGAGAAGCAGCACACAGCATGGGGGCTCTTTGAGGGGACATGGGCAAGCTGGCACCATGGTGAGCCCAGCAGTACTACTGGAGCTGGCACTGGGGAGGGGCATGATGAGCAAGCTTTGACCTTGCTGCTGGGACCTCGTTAGCAATTCTGGTGATGTGCTGGGAAAGAAAATATAATTCAGGCCACCTTCTCCTCCAAGCTGACCCTGAGAATCAGGGAGGAGAAGAGCTGCTGAATAATTAGGTGCCTTTTTTTGGTGCTTTTTGCTGGAGTTCCTGCCCAGCACTGAACTCTGCTGTGAAGTGTCGTTTGTTTCCCTGAACTTACTGCTCCAGGCCCACTTTGTGTTAATATAATTAGGTAAATTGCAGACTCATTAATCAGTGTGCTGCAGCACAGCACTGTCTCATCTCATTTTGCAGAGGGGAGCCCCTGTAACCCTGGCCAGGGGTGAGGGCTGTGGCTGGGGCATTCCCCTTGTACTCCTGTGCTCATTTTGGCTCATGTCTGGACACCTCTTGCCCTGTGACATCTGGGGGCATTTGCCTGGGCTTCTTCAAGGGGTAGCCACAGCACCACAGAAGAGTGCAGCTGGGATGCAGCTGGACAAAGTCAGGTCTGTCTTGAGGAGTTTTCCAGGACCACATTCCTGCTGCTGCTGTTTTGTGTTGGGTCTGAGGAGGTCCCAGCCTCTTGGCTTTGTGGTAGACGTTCAGCCCCTGAGCTCCTGTGCTGCTGCAGGGTCGTTTGATGATGCTGTGACTCTGTCTCCGTGGCAGAGCTCTCGGCCCTCCTGGCAATGTAAATTCTCCTGGCTGCATGCAATTACACTGAGTTATTGATTTATCTTTGAGAGGATTTCCTTCCCAAGGGACATTTCTGGCTGTTGCAGTGATTTAGTTCTCCTGTGAGCGCAGAATCCGGAGCAGAGCAGAGCCATCCTCCTGCCCTCCAGTCTGCAGCCCAGGCTCTTGCTTCTGCAGGCTTCCTCTGCAAGCTGATTCCCGTTCCAGAGCTGGGACAAGGTTGTACTGCTGTGACTTCTGAGTGGCAACTGCACACAAAAGGGCATTTTCAGCTCTTGTGCAGGAAGCTGCAAGCCTTGGACTAGCCTTTATGCCATGATACCAGTTGTCTTATCTTGGACTTGTTGCAAACTCAGCTGTGAGGAGGGCATGTGGAAACCATGGAATTGTTTTGGTTGGAAAAGATCCTTAAGATCTGGGCCCCTCAGTTTAAGAAGGACATTGAGATGCTTGAGTGTGTCCAGAGAAGGGCAACAAGGCTGGGGAGAGCACAAGCACAATGAGGAGAGGCTGAGGGAGCTGGGGTTGTTCAGCCTGGAGAAGAGAAGGCTCAGGGATGACCTCATTGCTCTCTACAACTACCTGAAAGGTGGTTGTAGCCAGGAAGGGGTTGGCCTCTTCTCCCTGGCAGCCAGCACCAGAACAAGGGGACACAGTCTCAAGCTGCAACAGGGGAAGTTTAGGCTGGAGGTGAGGAGAAAGTTCTTCACCGAGAGAGTGATTCGCCATTGGAATGGGCTGCCCGGGGAGGTGGTTGAGTCGCCGTCCCTGGAGGTGTTCAAGAGGGGACTGGATGTGGCACTTGGTGCCATGGTCTAGTCATGAGGTTTGTGGTTACAGGTTGGACTCGATGATCTTCGAAGTCTCTTCCAACCTTGGTAATACTCTCTACAACTACCTGAAGGAGGTTGCAGCCAGGAAGGGGTTGGCCTCTTCTCTCTAGCAACCAGCACCAGAACAAGGGGACACAGTCTAAAGCTGCGCCAGGGAAGTTTAGGCTGGAGGTGAGGAGAAAGTTCTTCACCGAGAGAGTGATTCACCATTGGAATGTGCTGCCCAGGGAGGTGGTGGAGTCACCATCCCTGGAGGTGTTCAAGAAGGGATTGGACGTGGCACTTGGTGCCATGGTCTAGTCATGGGGTCTGTGGTGACAGGTTGGACTCAGTGATCTTCGAGGTCTCTTCCATCCTTAGTGATACTGTGATACACCATGAGGTTACCACTCTACACAGCTTTGAACCCCCTCCAGGAATCTCTGCTGCTGCCCTGGGCAGCCTGTTCCAGGCCTTGACATCCCTTTTTGGGAAGATATTATTCCTCATGTCCAACCTAAACCTCCTGGTGTGAAGCACGAAGCTGTGCCAGCATTAACACACCTGGGCAGACTTCCTGCTTCTCATACTGGTGTTGGATTATCCCTCCCTAGAGTTGTGGCTGTTCCATGCCCCTGTGCTGCCACCTTGTTCAGGAGTGGTTTTCTCTGCTCTTATGTTCATTCATGATGGCCACCTCAGCAGGCACTGGATAGAGGAAAGGGAGGCTCTCTGAGGGTGACACAGAAGGCAGCTGTGGTTGCTGATGTTCTGGAGGTGCTGATCTTTGTGGGCTGATTGGAGGGCTGGAGCTCCTCTCCTATGGCGACAGACTGAGAGAGTTGGGGCTGTTCAGTCTGGAGAGGAGAAGGCTCCAAGGAGACCTTCTTGTGGCCTTCCAGTGTCTGAAGGAAGCTACAAGAAAGCTGGGGAGGGACTTTTTATAGTGTCAGGGAGTGATAGGACTGGGGGAAATGGAACAAAACTAGAAGTGGGTAGATTCAGATTGGATGTTAGGAAGAAGTTCTTCCCCTTGAGGGTGGTGAGACACTGGAACAGGTTGCTTAGGGAGGTGGTGGCAGCCTCATCCCTGGAGGCTTGTAAGGCCAGACTGGATGTGGCTGTGAGCAACCTGCTGTAGTGTGAGGTGTCCCTGCCCATGGCAGTGGGGTTGGAACTGGCTGAGCCTTGAGGTCCCTTCCAACCCTGACAGTTGTATGATTCTACAGTAAAGAAGCCAAATATGCCTGGCTCAGAAAGGTATTAGAGGTCTAAAGTTAGGCAGGATAAATATTATCCTCAGTTCTTTTTGTCTGCTTCTCAGTTCTCCTGGTCATCCCCCTCATCCTCCTCTGCCTATGATCTGCATAGATCTTCTCTGAACATAGATAAGCCTTCCAGCTTCCCAGAAGGACTCTCAGCTATAACAAATGCTCCTGTGGGATGACAATTATTGAATAGATGGCAGGGACATTATGAAGTAGCTTAGGCTTGGGGATAAATAACTTAGTGAGCTGCAGAGGGATTCAGCCTGGCTTTGGTATGTAGTGTTTCTGTTGGATGTTGGCTTGATGGCATGGTGAGAGAGGGCTCAGCCCAGCATGCTGCTCGATAGCCGAAATAATCAGAGCGGGGCTGGACACCTTTCATCTCCACCTTTCTTCTGCTGCCCAGGCCTTTGTGGGATTAAACCCTCTAAATTGCTGCAGTTCACAGAATCGAGCCCAGTGTCAGAAGAGAAAAGAAATCTTCATTTTGAATGGCTGAGCACAAGCCTTCTGCTGTAGCCAGGGGGCTGTGGTAGTGCATAAGAAGTGTGTGGCTCGAGGCTGGAGATAAGGGCTCGCTTCTGAAGTTGGAACGTGCTTTTGCCAGTTCTGCAAAGGGGCAGCCCCTTCCTCTTCCTTCCCTGCTGTTATTTTTCTCCTGGTGTATTTTCTGCTGTTGCAGTGCAAGCAGGAGAGAAGCCTTGGCAGAGGGGAAGGTGGAAGGGCAGGAGCACTTGTTGCGAGGAGCTCTGTGCCATATGAAGCTTTTCTCCATTGGCAGCAGCAGGAGATGGATCAGCAGATGCTACAGCAGCGGCTCCCTTCACAGAGGCACCATATGTCCTCTCCTGATCTTCCTTCCCTAAGCCTTCTCCCCCAGGCACCTTGCTCGCATCCAGCTTCACTTCCATTGCTTCTGTGCTAGTCTAGGTTTCTGGGCTCTACTGAGGACCTGCACAGGCTGGATTGATGGGCCAAGGCCAGTGGGATGAGGTTCCACAAGGCCAAGTGCTGGGTCCTGCACTTGGGTCACACAACCCCATGAATGCTCCAGGCCTGGGGCAGAGTGGCTGGAAACTGCCTGGTGGAAAAGGACCTGGGGGTGCTGGCTGGAAACTGCCTGGTGGAAAAGGACCTGGGCTGGGGGTGCTGGCTGAAGGCTGGATGAAACTGAGCCAGTGTGTGCCCAGGTGGGCAAGAAGGCAAACAACATCCTGGCCTGGATCAGGAACAGTGTGGCCAGCAGCACCAGGGCAGTGATTGTCTGCCCGTACTCAGCACTGCTGAGCCCACACCTTGAATACTGGGTTTAGGTTTAGACCCTTCACTTCAAGAAGGACATTGAGGGGTGGAGCATGTCCAGAGAAGAGCAATGAAGCTGGTGAAGGGTCTGGAGAACAGGGCTGGGGAGGAGTGGCTGAGGGACTTGGAATTGTTTAGACTGCAGAAAAGGAGGCTGAGGGGAGACCTTCTGGCTCTCTACAGCTCCCTGAAAGAAGGTTGGAGCCAGGTGGGGGTTAGCTTCTTCTTCCAAGTGACAGGACAAGAGGAAATGGCCTAAAGTTGTGTCAGGGGAGATTTAGGTTGGACATGAGGAACAATTTCTTCCCAGAAAGGGTTGTCAAGCCCTGGCACAGGCTGCCCAGGGCAGTGATGGAGTCTCCATCTCTGAAGTGGTTTAAAAGCTGTGTAGATGTGGAGCTGAGGGCCATGGCTTAGTGGCAGACTTAGCAGTGCTGGGTTAAGGTTGCACTTGGCAATCTTAAAAGCCTTTTCCAGCCTGAACGATTCTGTGACTCAGACTGTACCTCTGGGCACCCTGGAAAGCAACAGACACCTGATGGGAGGTGCGTGCTCTGCCCTGCTCTCTCTCCACGGTGGTTATCGTGCCAGGAGAGGGTGGAGGCTGGATGGACTTCAGCTCAGCTCTGTGCATGCTGCAGTGATGGTGGACAGGACAGGAGCTGAACAGACCCTCTCTGACAGCATCATCTGAGGCCCATTGCCCATCACTGCCAGGTTCTCCTGCCTCTCCCTCCGCTTCCTCTTCTGCTGCAGGAGCTGGAGGCAAAGCCAGGCACAGGTGGATCTGGCAGTAGGTGTCAGGAGCCTGTGCCAGCAGGGTTTGCATACCCCAGCTGACGGCCCCTGGTGCTTCAGGAGCAGCCGAGTGGGCATAAATGCTGCTGCTGTGGGACAGCACTGGGTGAGTTAAACTGGCAGTCAGGAGTGGCTGTCCAAGCCCAGTGTCCATTTTTGAGTGATGCTTTCACATCTCCAGCCAAGTCCCAGTTGCTGGAGAGCCCCTTCCTTGCCATGCTTTGTTCCCTGCTAGCAGCAGATTGAGCTGCGGGAGCAGGGAGTTGATGCTGGCATCATTTAAAAAACGTTTTCAATTCTGTCTGCTGAGGGAAACAAAATTACAGAGAAGACCTCTCAGCTCTAGGACAGAAAGAGTGGCTCTTAAACCCTTTTCAGAGAAACAAACCTTTGAGCTGCAGGCCTGATGGATGCTGTTTAAAAGCATGGTTATTTCTGCAGCAAGCAAGAGCTTGGCATTAAAAATCATAGGATGGGAGGAGGGAGGTTCTCCCGAGGTTCACTGCAGGCACAGGTCTCCCTTTCAGGCAGAAAGGGTCCTGGGGGTTCTAATCAACAGGTGACTGAATATGAGCCAGCAGTGTGCCCAGGTGGCCAGTGGCATCCTGGCTTTTATCAAAAATGCTGTGTCCAGCAGGAGCAGGGAGGGGATTGTCCCCTGATGCTTAGCTCTGGTGAGGCCACACCTTGAGTGAGTATTGTGTCCAGTTTGGGGCACCTCAATACAGAAGAGGTGTGGAAGTGCTGGAGATAGTCCAAAGGAAGCTGGGGAATGGCCTGGAGAATGGTTAGTTTGGAGATGAAGAAGCCGGTTAGTTTGGAGATGAGGAAGCTGAGGGGAGACCTCATTGCTCTCTACAACTCCCTGAAAGGACATTGCTGGTCTCTTCTCACAGGTAATACAATACAATACCATACAATAAACCAGGTTGGAAGAGACCTCCAAGATCATCACGTCCAACCCATCAACCAATCCAACCCACCCAAACAACTAGATCATGTCACCAAGCACCCCATCAAGTCTCCTGAACACCTCCAGTGATGGTGACTCCACCACCTCCCTGGGCAGACCATTCCATAATATTCCATAACTAGTAATAGAATGAGAGGGAATGGCCTCAGTCTGCAGCTGGGTAGGTTTAGACTGCACATTAGGAAAAAGTTTTTCCCAGCAAGAGTGGTCAGGTGTTGGAATGTGCTGCCCAGGGAGGTGGTGGAGTCACCAGCCCTGGAGGTGTTTAAAGGTGGTTTGGAGGTGGTGCTTGGGGATATGGTTTAGGGGTGAACCTTGTAGACTAGGGCTAGTGGTTGGACTTGGTGATCTTGAGGGTCTTTTCCAACCTGAATATTTCTGTGATTCTGTAATCTTGCCTCTGCAGAGCCCTTGGCACTCTGACTTCATGCAATGACATCAGCCATGGGAGAGCAGTAGCCCAGAAAGCACCACTGAGTAGCTTCTCTCATGTGAAATAAGACACTGGAATGGAAATGGCTCTTTCTCTGCACCCTGCTGGAGTAGGGTTCCAGAGCAGCACAAAGCTGTGCTGCTTCCTTGAGAGACAGATGGGACCTGGGCAGGAGCAGAAATGGTGGCACTCTGTGTGGGGATGTGTCCATGCAGATTTTGAGGTTTTCATCGGGGTGGCTTTTGAATGTGGAACTAGGAACAGATTCACAGTGTCCAGGAATCCCAGCATGGTGGGGGTTGGAAGTGACCTCTGAGATCACCCAGTCCACCCCCTTGCTAAAGCAGGGCACCCACAGCAGCTTGCCGAGCAGCACAATGCCCAGGGGGAGTGGAAGCTCTCCACACAAGGAGACTCCACAACCTCTCTGGCTCCAGAGCTCCATCACTCTCATAGGGAACAAGTTTCTCCTCCTTTTCAGATGGAACCTCCTGGGTTCCAGTTTGTGCCCATTGCCCCTTGTCCTGTTCCTGGGCAGCACTGACACGAGTCTGGCCCCAGCCTCTTGCCCCCTACCCCTAATTACTTGCTGAGCATTGCTCAGATCCCCTCTGGGGCTGCTCTTCTCCAGGCTCACCAGTCCCAGGGCTCTCAGCTTTTCCTCCTCACAATGATGCGCCAGGCTCCTCAGCAGCATCTTTGTAGCCTCTGCTGGACTTTCTCCAGCACTTTCCTTTCTCTCTTGAACTGGGGAGCCCAGAGCTGGACCCAGTACTCCATCTGTGATCTCCTTAGGGCAGAGTAGGGGGTGGGGAGAACCTCCCTCGACCTTCTGACCTGATTCACACTCGGTGAGCTTGAAATGTTTCAGATGTCCCTGCTTTGCTGCAGCATGGAGCTAAATCAGTGCTGGAGAAGATGTCTTCTTTAGACATCACCACTTTGACAGGTCAAATTGCAGGATATTTATTAGCATAGCTTGGAGTATTATATAAAAGATTTGTCAGATAAATGAGCCAACTAAAGTGTCTTATGGGAAACAGGTTTTTTTTTGTTGAGGTTTGTTAACTGTTTGTTCACTCCCTCAAGAATTCATCACCTTCAGGCACTCCTGGCAGACAGTGGTGGGAGTTGGGGTGATGTGGGTGGGGATCAGGCCCTTCTGCGTGCTCTGGCAGCAGGAGAAAAGAGCTCTTCAAGTTGCTTGCTCATACTGTAAAGACATGGTTTCATCTCTAATCCCAGGAAGGGATGGATGTCTCTTTATCCTCGTTGGCCCTCTGTACAGCAGGGTGTTTGTCCATGTAGGGGGGCAATGATGAGACAATACATGAGTGACAAAACCAGCCTGATACCACCGGAGTTTTCATGTGCAGGCAGAGCCAGCAGGACTGCCTTCAGCCCTGAGAGGAGTGGCATGGTGGGAATGGCTGTGGTGGGTCACAGCAGGAGTTCATCCACCTGCCCATCTCATGAGCCAGCAGTGTGCTCTTGTGGCCAAGAAGGACAGTGATCTCGTGGGCTGCATGAAGAAAGTATGGGCAGCAGGTCAAGGGAGGTTCTCCTCCCTCTCTGCTCTGCCCTGGTGAGGTCACAGATGGAGTGCTGAGTCCAGTTCTGGGCTCTCCAGTTCAAGAGAGACAAGGAAATACTGGAGAGAGTCCAGTGGAGGTGACAAAGCTGCTCAGGGGCCCTGGAGCATCTCTGTGAGGAGGAAAGGCTAAGAGCCCTGGGGGTGTTGAGCCTGGAGAAGAGCAGCCCCAGAGGGGATCTGCTCAGTGCTCAGCAAGAGATAAAGGGGGGAACAGGGGGCAAGAGACTGGGGTCAGACTCTTGCCAGTGGTGCCCAGTGACAGGACAGGGGGCAATGGGCACAAACTGGAACCCTGGAGGTTCCAACTGAAAAGGAAGAGAAACTTGTTCCCTATGAGGGTACTGGAGGCCTGGAGCAGGCTGCCCAGAGAGGTTGTGGAGTCTCCTTGTCTGGAGTGATTCCAGCCCCTCCTGGCCATTGTGCTCCTAGGCAAGCTGCTGTGGGTGCTCTGCTTTAGCAGGGGGGTTGGACTGGATGAACTTCAGAGGTCCATTCCAACCCGCACCATGCTGGGATCCTGGGGTTCAGGGATGCCCTACAGATGCTTGGAAGCCTGTGCTTAAGGAACAGTTTATGGCAAAGATGCAGTGAGTATAAAATAGTTTTCTTTATAACTAACTACAGAAGGTAATTAGAGCCTCTGCTGTCAGTGACGGTGTGGACCTGAAAAATCAAGGAGCATTGGGCAGTGACAAGGAGGGTGCTTCTCCAGGAGTGGGCTGTGCTTAACAGCAGCTGTGGTTTCCCAGCAGAAGTGCAGGACTGATGGCAGTAACAGATGCACATGAAGTGGCTGAGTAGAGGAGTGAACCCGTTGTAGAGTTCCTCCTTGACATGTGGGCACTGGTGTCTGAACTCCTCCCTGCCTGCCCTGTGGGCGAGGTGCAGTGGGAAATGCTGCGAGGTGCTGGGGTGGCTTCTGGAGGTTGCTCTCAGGCCTGGTGTTGTTCACCCTCTGTGCCAGCTTTCAGCAGGAGGTGATATATGGCATATTAATGACCTTTTCCGGTGGTACTTAACTGGGAGGAGCTGTGAGTGCCAGAGAAGGAGCTAATAGAAAAGGCTGCAGATGAGTGAGAAAAGGACAGGAAGCAGCAAAATGAGATTCAGGCGCTGGGCTTCCTTTTCCCATCAGTAATCTGTCTCTTCTTGACCTGTGTTTTCTACACATCTTCTTTTCCTTTTGTATGTAAAAATGTTCTGTTTTGAGTTGAGAAGCAAGCCAAGGAGTACTGTGACTCAGCCTTACAGGAAAAAAAAAGAGAAAACAAGAAGCCAGGCTTTGCTGCTTCCTCGCTCCACAGCTCCAGGGGTTCCAGAGCGGGAGCATGCACCCAGCCCCACCACACCAGGGCCAGGTCCTCTTCTCTCCCCATCTCCGTGCATCCAGAGCCTTGTGTTTGTATGAAACCCCATTCCCTCCCCAGGCAGAGCCTGTGGCAGGAGCAGGCAGCCTAGGTGCCAGGGCAGTTGTGTCCTCCTGTGCATAACCAGCCCAAAGTGCCCCATCCTCTCCCCTTTACCCACTGGTGGCAGCTGGAGCCAGCGATGTGGCGAGGGGAGCTCTGCATCTTTCTGGGATTTGTCTCCTTGTGACTTGTTTGGGGGTTTTTTTGTTGGTTGTCTTTTCCCTAATCATTATTTTATTAGAGGAGTATGGTGCCATCAGATAACTTTTTGTGGCTGCTCTGTCAGTCTTTTGCAGCCTTATTATCCCTGCTGCCGCAGCACTGCCAGCTTGTTGTGTTGGGAACACTCCGGGATTGATTGGCAGATTCTTTTGTTGTCTGTATTAGAATGTCCCCTTCCTTTCACACCCCTGCGGGAGAGAAACAAAGAGTGAAGAGAGGTTAGATGCTATCTGCTGCTGGCTCAGGGGCTGAGGTGATTGCTGAGAACTGACTCATAACTGGGGCTCGTTTGCACACCATTAATAGATTTATGATTTTTTGCAGTAGCAAATGAGGACACTGGCTTGGGCAGGAACCAGCAGATCTGCCTCAGTGTGATGGATCACCTGTTTTCTGCTTGCTGAAGCCTTCCCAGGGGGACAAGTTCCTTCCTCAAGGGATATTTGCCTTCCCAGGGAAACATTTCTCTGCTGTAGGGGGCAAAGTGGTGCCAGAAAGTGTTTCTGAAGGTGGAGAAGGGAGAGTCTCATATCCTTCCTGGACTTCTCTTGCCGGGCAGGTTGATAGGTGGCAGCTCAGGGCTGCAAAGAGTGGGTCAGGGGTGAGGAGGCCACTTGCAGGAGCACAGTGAGTTACTGCATGATCTCAGAATGAGATTTGCATGTCTGTGTGTGATGGGAAGCCTGCCCTCTTCTTTTGAATGCCTGCCTGGTGCTGTGAAGTGAGCTGGGGCTCAGCCTTGTCCCCATGCAGAAATGGAAACCCACATGAGGCCAGCACTGAGTGGAATCATGGACTGGAAAGGGCCTGTGCAGGGTGAGACCTTTCTTTTAGCAAAGAAACGCAGCTGGTCATTTGGCTGGTCCTGCTTTGAGCTAGACCAGACCCATTCTGCTCAGGGAGGCACTTGCTGCAGTTCAGGGCAGGTTTGCACAGCCAGCGGCTGCTTCTAGCAGGGAGAAGCTGATGAAGAGAGTTCCTGCCAAGGGCTGGGCTTCAGAAGGGCTCTTAGACTTGCTCCTCTGCAGACCAAGGGCACTGCCACAGCTTGTGCCACACGTTGGGGTGCAGGAAGTCAGAGGTGGCAGCTACAGGGAAGAGCAGACAGGACAGGTGACCCTCAGCTGCCCAACAAGGGATTGCAGCCTTCAGGGATGGCATCTTCAGGAGCAAGCTGAGGGTCAAGCCGCCTCTTCCATTGCAGGTGTCCCAAAAGGACTCTGTTCTGCCTTTGATCCTGGTCTGTGTGTTCCTGAATCCAGTTCCAGAATCCAGCTCCTGAATCTGGTTCCCGTTTGCTGCTGAGTCTGGTCTGGGACTTGCCCAATGCCTGCCCCCAGCATCAGTGGTGTCCTCAGGGGTTGGGTTCCATATTGGTTTGTGTCTCTTTGTCTCTGTTTCTTTGGATTGTTCCCATTTCCATCCCAGCTGGTTCAGTTCCTTTCCCAGCCCATCAGCCTCTCTCCCTTCTCCCCTTCGGGAAGCAGAGGTGTTCATGGAGAGCCTCTGGCACTCCTTTGGTGGCCAGCCCAGCCCTGTCCCTTGACGATGGGTGCAGAGAAGGAGGGGCTGGCTTACGTGGAGGTTGCTGTGTGGTGCACATTCAGCAGAGGAGCTCCTGCTCTCAGCTCTCCTATGGGCATTGCAGCTGCGTGTTGCAGTAGCCGGGAGCCCTCTGGCACCCTGCTCTGCTTTGCCTTCGCTTGGTTTGTTTATTTATTTATCATCTTGTTCTCAGCTTCTGCCGAGCCTGATAGAGGTGTAGGAGCTTCAGCAAGCCTGCACAGAGCGGCAGAGCAGATAACTGTGATTTGGTTACAAGGCAATAATTTCAGCTGACAGCTTTAGCTGATAACAATAAAAACACAAGAGAGAAACAGCAGCGGTTTATAAATGTCAGCAGAGCCCCCTGCGAGCGACTCCTCGACGCCGGCTCTGCTGCTGGTGCTCCACCTAATACATTCTGAGAAGAAAAGAAACAGATGCCTGAAAGGATCTGGCTGACCAAAATGGAAAGAATAGGGCTAGAAATTAAATTCTAACACCCCCCAACGCCACCACCACCCCTACTTTAAATGCATTTTGTGGGTACTTGGATGTGTGGTAAGAGCCCAGGCATGGGAGAGGTTTGCTGGGGAGCAGTGTAAGGCAAAGGCATCAGGCTTGGCTTTGCTCTCCCACATCTCCCAAGCCTGATGCCTCTGCAGCCAGTGATGGGATTCAATCCAGCATCCTATTACAGGAAGGATCTGCAGATGCTGGAGCAGGGAAGGGCCACAAGGGTGATCAGAGGGCTGGAGCGTCTCTCCTATGAGGACAGACTGAAGGAGTTGGGGCTGTTCAGTCTGGAGAAGAGAAGGCTCCCAGGAGACCTGATTGTAGCCTTCCAGTATCTGCAGGGGGCTCCAAGAAAGCTGGGGAGGGACTTTTGAGGGTCTCAGGGGGTGATAAGACTGGGGGGAATGGGGCAAAACTAGAAATGGGTAGATTCAAATTGGATGTTAGGAAGTTCTTCCCTATGAGGGTGGTGAGAGACTGGCACAGGTTGCCCAGGGAGGTGGTGGCAGCCTCATCCCTGGAGGTTTTTGCAGCCAGACTGGATGTGGCTGTGAGCAACCTGCTCTACTGTGAGGTGTCCCTGCCCATGGCAGGGGTTGGGACTGGCTGATCCTTGAGGTCCCTTCCAACCCTGACAATTCTGTGATATTTTTAAAGTAGTGTAAAACATTCCAAGGCTGGGATGTTCTTGAAGTGGTGTGAGACATTCCAAGGAAGGGATATTTTTGAAGTGTTAAAGAATACAAAACAATTGTGGGGGAAGAAGTTTCCTCCTCCAACATTTATAGCCTCTTCTGAAGGTTCACAGAGGGGTTTCACAGCTACTTCTAGTAGCTGATTTGGAGGTGGGAAATTAATTAGAAGGGAATCTCTTCTTCCCTTTTATAAGGAATGAGGGAGGAGGACAGGATGAGATGCAGCAACTGTAGGGTTTGGGGATCCCTGGAAAGCTAAGCCCATTCAGCTCCACTCAATAACACTATGGGCAACCAACCTGTTCCTGTTTGGATAAAGACTTTTTATTTCTCTAAGGAGACAAGAAAAAAGAGGTCAGAAAATTGCTTAAGCAGAAACTTGTTTTTCTCTCTCCTTCTTCTTTTTTTTTTTTTTTTTTCCCCCTAATTGAGTTTTATTTCCCAAATACAACTTAATACAAACACTAAGTACAAAATGAATCCCTCCAGGAGAAAAGCTATTAAGAGCCTGGCTCTGTGTGAAGGGCACGTGGGGGCTGTGTAACTGCTGACACATGTAGGGCTGCTTGTTGGATGCTATCAAATTAGAGGAGGCACAGAGAATCAACTGTTTTTAAGGGAAGTGTCTAGCAGCTCCATGTTGGGACGTGATTAAAATGCAGGGTTTGCAGTCTGCTTCATTGACATCAGCAATTTTAATCACATTATTCAAGTCAACCCACCCTCAAGCACGCTTTAGGAATCATACTTCCAAATATCCCAGGCTAAACAAGAGCCTAACCTCATCCCATCTCAGATGTTCGGGACAGTACTGCCTCCAGTTCTGGAGAGCCTCTTACAAGAAAGGTCTGGAGGTGCTGGAAAGTGTCCAGAGAAGGGCCACAAGGATGAGCAGAGGGCTGGAGCTCCTCTCCTCTGGAGACAGACTGAGAGAGTTGGGTTGTTCAGTCTGGAGAAGAGAAGGGTCTGAGAAGACCTAATTGTGGCCTTCCAGTATCTGAAGGGGGCCTACAGGAAGGCTGGGGAGGGACTTCTCAGGATATCAGGTAGTGATAGGACTAGGGGGAATGGAATGAAGCTGGAAATGGGGAGATTCAGTCTGGACAGTATTGAAGTGGGCTACAAGAAAGCTGGGGAGGGACTTTTTAGGGTGCTGGGTAGTGACAGGACTGGGGGGAATGAAGCAAAACTAGAAGTGGGTAGATGCAGATTGGATGTTAGGAAGCAGTTCTTCCCCATGAGGGTGGTGAGAGACTGGCACAGGTTGCCCAGGGAGGTGGTGGCAGCCTCATCCCTGGAGGTTTTTGCAGCCAGGCTGGATGTGGCTCTGAGCAACCTGATGCAGTATATGGTGTCCCTGCCCATGGCAGTGGGGTTGGAACCAGATGATCCCTGAGGTCCCTTCCAACCCTGACAGTTCTATGATTCTATGATACCTTGCAGTGGCTGTGCCAGTCTTTCTGCTGCAAACAGAGAGGTCTGTCTCAGGTTATTAGTGCAGCAGGACCTTTGTCCTGCTGTGACATCAACCTGTGCTGCTGTGCTAGGTGCTGAGGAATCCCCATAGCAATGAAAGCCACTTCAGGCACATCCAGGCTGAGATTTCTGCTCTGGGGTTTGGATGGGCTTGGTCACATCTGGTTTAGGAAAATGTGAAGAGGCGGAAGCAAGAAACGTTTGTGTCTTCTCCAGTAATTCAGTCATGCTGGGTTTGTGAGCTTGTGCATGCCAAGGGTCACTGTTTGCTTTTATTTACTGATCACTGAAAATGGAAGCTGGGAGGGCTGGTCCCAGCCCTCCTGAGGGGGCTGGTCCCCGGGAGCCCCCAGCCCTCCTGGAGGGGGCTGGTCCCACGGGAGCCCCCAGCCCTCCTGGAGGGGGCTGGTCCCACGGGAGCCCCTCAGCCCTCCTGGAGAGGCTGCTCCCATTGCTTTCCTCTTTGATGTTTCTGCTGAGCCAAGCCTATCAGCCTCCTTCCTCTCTCCTGGCAAGCAAGTGAGCGAGCGTGGCCAGAAGCTCTTGGAGCAGGGCAGCCAGAATCTCCTGTGCTCTTCAGACAGGACATTTATTTCTGTCTGTGTCTGACAACTCAGGAGCTGCTTCAGTGGGTGCTGTGCTTGTGACCTGGGCTGGCCCTGTGACTGTGAGCTGATGAGGAAAGGCCCCAGCTGGCCCCTTGTTCACTCCCTGAGTGGTGTTGGTGCCTGTGCAGGAGGGAGATGTCCCCGTGCGTCTGCATGTTCAGCAATGCCATTTAAATAGGCTTTCTTTTTCCCTGCTTCTGTCTCCTGAAGCAGGATGAGAAGTGCTGGTGTCCTTTCCATGGCCTTCCTACAAACCCCTTTTTGACCTGCAGCACCTGCAGCTGTCCCAGCAAATTGGGAAGATGCCTGTCTGGATAGGTGTAAGATTAAAACTCCTGCATATCACAAGGAAAGGAGCAGGAGGAGGTTTGGGTTCATCAGTGCAAAGAGAGCCAAGTGTGGAGGGGGCATTGCTAGCCTGGCCTTGGGGAGTTTAGAATGTGCCCTCACAGAGCCACCCAAAGCAGCTTCCTATGGACAGGATGCCATAGACTCACAGAATGATTTGCATGGGAGGGTCACCTGGTCCAACCCCTGCAGTCAGCAGGGACATCTGCAACTTGAGCAGGTTGCTCAGAGCCTGCAATGGTTCCAGGATTGGGGCATCTCCCACCTCTCTGGGCAACCTGGGCCAGGGTCTCCCCACCCTCAGTGTCAAACATTTCTCCCTTCTCTCCACTCTGAATCTCCCTCTTTCAGCTCAAAACATCACCCCTTGTCCTGTCACAACAGGGGCTGCTCAAAAGTTTGCCTCCAGCATTCTGATCAGCCCTTGAAGCACTGGAAGGTCTCCCATGAGCCTTCTCTTTTCCAGTCTGAACAAGCCTAGCTCTCTCAGCCTGGCCTCACAGCAGAGGGCTTCCAGCCTTCCCAGCATTGCTGTGGCCTCTATGTCCTTCTTGTGCTGAGGACTCCAGAGCTGTACCTAGTATGGTGGAGAGAAAAGAAGAGCTCTTAGAAATGCATCCTGTTTTGATAGGAAGTCCTCAAAAAAATTATTTTCCTCGTTGTCTTTCTATGTGTACTTGTACCTGCTGCCTGGCTTTAGGCTTTGAAATGGTTTTTCATTTGAATTGTGACAAACATCCCAGTCTTGTGTAGGAAGCACCAGGCCCTTTGATCTGGGAGATGTCTCTGGTGTTGAAGAGGGAGGGATCAATCCAGTTGTTCCCCAGACTGGAGGATTTTGTCTTTGAGAACATGCAGTTATTGTGTGCAATAATTACCCTTGGCTTGGCTTGGTTTCCCTTTGGCAGGAGCTGTTGCCTGTCTCCTGCCTGCATTGTTTTGTCCTAGGCTTCTCTCTAGGTAATAGGGAGCACATGAAGGAAAGGCTGAACAGGGAAACCTTCTGGAGAAAGAGGAGCATGAGCAGCTGAGTGTCTGTCTGTCCATCCATGTGCAGCTCAGACCTCCATAGTCATTCAGCTACCTCCCTGCTCTGCTCAGCAGGGCAGTAAGATCAAACAACACCAAGAAACAACCAAATTTTTCCCCTCCTCCATCCCAGTGCCACCACTGGCCACCAGGATGTGTCTGGGGTAGATTCTACCAGGAGAAACCAGTCTGATTTCCCTTCCCTTTCTGCATTTAAAGCCAGAGCTTGATGTATTGCTTGTATTTTGGGTGCTGGATTGTAGTGATCTTATATTCCTTTTAATACAATATTTCCAAACCCAGCAGCCTCCCCCTGGTACAGCTGATATGCAATCAGTCTACCTGGCTGTGCTCCACAGTATGTTTTGATTTCACCTCGGCAGCTGGAGTTTATGCTCTCTACCCCAATCAACAACCAATCCCCTTCTCTCCAGGTCTCCAGATCCATTTGAGTTCTGGAAGGTAGTGCTCTCTTGGCATGGAGGAGGGAGCTGCAGCTCTGCTGGGCTCAGCTCTCACCAGGGCAGAGTGGAGGGGGAGGAGAAGCCCTCAGTCTGCTGGCTACACTCTTCTCAGTGCCCCCCGGGAGACTGCTGACCTTCTTGTCCATGAGGGCACGTTGCTGGCTCGTGGTGAACTTGTCCAACAGCACTGCTGGCTCCTTCTCTATGGAGATGCTTTTCAGCAGGTCCCTCTTTCCCTGGGGCATGCAGTCTGCCTGGCTAGATGAGGATGCATTTGATGGGTCTGGGGGCATCTCTGTGAGGCTAAAGTGGCACTTGGGCCAGAGGGGCATTGCTAGAGGGGAGAGCGCTTGGTGATGGGTAACCTGCTCCTGTTCACCACGTTGGACAGGGCTTTTACATCTCTCTCTTGGGTGGGGCTGTGTGCCCTCAGCAAACCCTTCCTGCACAAAGCTGGAATGATGCCCTGACATCATCTGACCTTTGTTTGTAGGTCAAGCTGTTCCTGCAGGCTCACATGTACGACTGAATCTGCAGACAGGAGAGAGAGAAGCCAAGCTCCCAGACAGTGAGGATGGAAAAAGTGAGGCAAGAGAAGAGAGAAGGAGAAAAAGGTACCCTGGTGGAGAGCGTCAGGGGTGGGTGGGCTGTGGGGTTCATGGCTTTCATCAGAAGCCGAGTTCCCTGGTGCAATTCCTGAGACTTAGCTGCTGGGTTCAGCAGTGAGAGCAAGGACAAGGGGCAGAGGGCATAAATTGGAGGCCAGGAGGTTCCCTCTGAACAGGAGGAACTTGTTTGGTGTGAGGATGCTGGAGGCCTGGAGCAGGCTGCCCAGAGAGGTTGTGGAGTCTCCTTCTCTGGAGAGATTGCAACCCCCCGGCCATTGTGCTCCTGGGCAAGCTGCTGTGGGTGCCCTGCTTTAGCAGGGGGGTTGGACTGGATAATCTCCAGAGGCCCCTTTCAACCCCCACCACGCTGGGATTCTGAGATTCTGTGGGAACCAAGCCATGTCCTTTGACATCCCTTTGGGATGGCTGTAGATGTGCCCTAAGCTTGTCACAGAATCACAGAATGATATGGGTTGGAAAGGACCTCTGAAGATCATCCAGTCCACCCCCTGCTAGAGCAGGACATGTCTGTATAGACACCTTCATGGCTTCTCATGCTGAAACTGTTTGCCTTATGGCTTCTTCAAATGACATTTAGTCCTTGGAAACATCCTCAGCGATCTGTCTGAAACTGCTTTGAGAGCTTAAACCATCAGAGCAGTTGTGAGGGGCTTTGTTTGTGCTGACCTGAGCCAGGCAACATTGTTTGTACCTCTGCAGTCAGCATTCATTTACACATCAGTTACTGTGATGCTCTGAGATCACACAGCTCTCCCTGCACCCACATTTCTCCATTTGATTTAAAAGTTCTCCTGACTTTCCCTGTGGCTCCCTCCAGACAAAGACAGGTTTAGTTACCATGGGCAATTTTCCTTCCTAAAGCAAGAGGGATTTCCCTCTGCTTCCCACCCTCCTCCAGTTGCTCCTATTCAGAGCCTGGGGAGACTTTACCTTCATGATGTCTCACAGCTGCCTTTCCTTTTTCCTCTGCAAGTGTCTGTGGCCCAGGTAAACAATCCCTGAACCAGTGAGAGAGGCATGAAGAGCAACACCACTGACCTTTGAGCAGGGCCTGTTGTGGCAGGACAAGGGGTGATAGTTTGAAGTAAAAAGGGAGATGTAGACTGGAGGGAAGGAAGAAGGGTTTTTTTAATGCTGGGGGTGGTGAGACCCTGTCCCAGGTTACCCAGAGAGGTGGGAGATGCCCCATCCCTGGAATCATTCCAGGTCAGGCTGTTTGGGGCTGTGAGTGACCTGCTCTCGTTGCAGATGTCCCTGCTGACTGCAGGGAGGAAGGACCAGATGTAACCTTTAAAGGTCCCTTCCAACCCAAACTAGTCTGGGATTCTCTTGCTTTTAGCATTTCCTTGTAATTTCTCCTTGCATTTTGCCTTCTCCCTACCTTTCTGTGTGTCCATCATCAGCTCTTCACCTGTAAAGCTCCCTCTTAAAGCTTGCAAGTCCTTAGCAATGATTTAGTGGCCTCTGAAGCCTTTCCTCCTTTTCTGCATTGCAACCTGGAAGTCAGAGGCATAAATTAATAAAGGACTTTTATTATTGTGCTAGGACTTGAGATTTTGGGTCAGCATGCAGAGCCTTTTTCTCATTGTCAGTGGGAGATATCTGCAAAGCACACACAAGATCCAGCCCTTGGGCTCAGCTTTACTTGGGTGTGGGTTTTCTTTGTCTGTTTTAAAGTGAGATGCATGGAAGTGCAGAGCTCTTAGTTCCTCTCCTCCTGATGTTATCCCTTGCTTGCAAATCACAATGAAAAGGTGTCAGGCACAGTTCTTCACTCCTAACATGTTTTGATTTGTTTCCCCTGCAAGGCTGGGCAAGGTGGACGTTGATGCAAATTCATTCACATCCCAGGAGCTCAAAAAGGCGTTGGCTAAAATGAAGGAAAGTGAGAAGGCAGAAAGAAAGGTGAGTGAGGAGAGCTCCCTGTTTCTCCAGCAGCTCCCAGTGCCCAGATGCAAACACCCCACGTTACACACCTCAGAAGTATGATGGTTGAACTAATCCCTTGGGAAAATCCTGTGCAGACTAATCTTCTGGTGAATATGGACCTGAAATACCTTTGCAAGCCTCTTAGTGAGATAGTTCCCTGAGAAACTCTCACCCCTTTTTATGCTAATCCTGGGGGTTCTGTAAGAATGGAAAGCTTTTGTTCAGGCCCAGTTTATTAATTCCAAACTTCAAGGCCTTGTGTTGCAAGCTGCTAGTGCAGTGTGTGCTCCCCTCCCAGTTCAGGATGTTTGCTGGTAATAAGGGGGAGAATGGTCCAGTGGTGGAGTGGGTTGGGATCAGCCACACATCAGCCAGGAGGTGATCTGAACAGCAGGAGAAGCTTCCTTGCTGTGAGGGTGCTGGAGGCCTGGAGCATGCTGGAGGGAAACAAACTGAGGGATGAAAGCGAGAGCTCTGTCAGTCTGATACCAGCCCCACACCCGGGGCTAATGACCAGGCCAAATTACTGCAGGTGCCAGGTGGTGCTGGTTGTGGAGTCTCCTCTGGAGAGATTCCAAACCCAGCTGGCCATTGTGATCCTGGGTTAAGCTGCTGTGGGTGCCCTGCTTTAGCAGGGAAGTTGGATGGATGATCTCCAGAGGTCCCTTCCAACCTCCACTACTCTGTGATTCCCATGTAGTTACAAATAGCCCACAAACCAAATTCAAATGGAACTGAAGTGCTGCTTTTAGCCCTCTCCAGGCTTGGAGCTGGTCCCATGACACTGGTGGGACCACTCATTAGGTAGACCACAGCCTACTCCCCTCAGCTTCCACTCTGCAGTATTGCCTTAGGCCTTTGCTCTTCCTGCTGCCTTAACATTGTCTGAGACAGGAGTTGAGGCTCTAAAGTTTAGGAGTTACAGAAAGTCTTTTCTCTGCTGTATGGCACTGGGGTGTTCTTCCATTTCCTGCAGGATTATTTAGGTAGCAGCCAGCATTCCAGATAGCAGGACTTCTGGAAATGAGTGTCATTTAAATGCAAGAATTAGTGATACTCCATTATGTGAAAATAAGCCATATTTCCAACCCCCTGTTAGAGCAGCTATTGTCCCAGCAACGGGGCTAAACCCAGCTACATCTAATGGACCTAAAATACTCCATTTAAAATCACTCCTGCAGGGAGCAAATTCAGCCTTGCAGTAACTGTGTCAGAGTAAATGGACTTCCACCAAGCCTCTTCCCATCCATGCTCTTGCAGGAGCACTTCTGTGTGATTGGGGTGGGGATGGTGTTCTCTCTAGGCACCACCTGGCACCTGCAGTAATTTGGCCTGGTCATTAGCCCCGGGTGTGGGGCTGGTATCAGGCTGACAGAGCTCTCGCTTTCATCCCTCAGTTTGTTTCTCTCCAACAGCCCCCACCCTTGTCTTATGTTCGTACATGAGGGAGCAGGGCAGAGCTCTGCATGGGCAAACCCCCTGTTTGGGGGTCAGTCCTTTCCTAAAGCATGCTCTGGTATTTGTGTTTATGACAAAACCCCTTCCAAAAGGCTCTTTCTTGCTTTCTCCTGCTCTTGGGGCAGCCCATCTTCAGCCTGACTTCTCTGCTTCTTTCTCCCTCTCCTGCAGCAGCAAGTCCTGTCCACACCTGTCCCAGTGCCACCTGTGCTGATCCCTGCAGGCTCTTGGGCTCTCTCAGATCTTTGGCAGATCCTTGTCCTTCTCACCACATGTGTTTTTGCAGCTCTCACCACATCCCAGCCCTTGGGGCTGTCTCCTGGCCAAGCCCCATGGCAGGGTCCTGCAGCTGCCCCCATCTCAGCTGGTCCTCCCACCTTGCTTTCTGACTACTACTGTCCCCAAGAGTGAGTGGTTGTGTTTCCTGGAGAGACAGAACCATCCTGAAACCTGTGAAGTGATTGGGATGATGAAAGCGTCTGTGAACATGTCCAAGTAGATCTCCTTGATGTCACTGGCATGGAGTCACTGCCAGTTTAGGTTGAATGGGACAACCAAAGGTCTCCAGCCTCATCTCCAGCTTCAAGTAGGGTCAGCTGTGAGATCAAGTTCAGGAACTTTTGCAGTAAAATTTTTTGGCAGTAAAATTTTTGCAGGGAGACCTTAGAGCAGCCTCCCAGTATCTGAAGGGGGCTGCAGGACAGCTGGTGAGGGACTTTTTACAAAGACATGGAGTGAGAGGACAAGGGGGCATGGCTTCAAATTGGAAGAAGGTTGATTGAGATTAGACATTAGGAAGAAATTCTTCCCCATGAGGGTGGTGAGGTGCTGGAACAGGTTGCTCAGAGACGTTGTGGAAGCTCCAAGCCTGGAAGTGTTCAAAGGCAGGTTGGATGGGGCCTTGAGCAGCCTGGTCTAGCAGGAGATAGCCCTGCCCCTGGCAAGGGGATGGAACTAGATGATCTTTATGGTCCCTTCCAACCCAAACCATTTTGTGAAGATCTGAGAACATCCACTTGCAGGTGAATGGAGAGCAGCAGTGCTGCCTGCCTCTGGGCTGATGGTGTTTTAGAAAGTGTCTAGGACTAGAAATGGTGTACAAAGCCCTTGGTACAGGCTTGGGGAGGGCTTTCTGGTACCCAGGGGTGGGTATCTTACAGATAAATGGGTTCCTGGGCTTCTCAGAAGGACCCTCTAATGCTGCCCTTTCATCTCTAGATCTGTTTGCTCAGCCAGGTTCCCCATGTAAATTTGGGGCTGGGGTTTCTTCCTGCATCTTTCTTGCCTCTCTTTATTGTTTGCCTTCCTTAATCTGCCTTCCTCCTTCCACTTTCCAGGCCCACGAGGAAGAGGTGAGGAAGAAGTTCCGGCCCATAGAGCAGCTGAAGGAGGAGTTTGAAAAGCTGAACGTGAAGATGGAAACAGATTATGAGATTATGGTCAAATTAATCAGCAAATTCAACAGCTCTGCCTCCACGCTGGCCGACAAAGTGGCAGCGCTTTATGATCTGGAGTATTACGTGCACCAGGTAACAGGAAGGCATTAGCAGCTCCCTGTGGACAAGCCAGTGTCAGACACGGGGCTTTATTTTGCTTATCAGTGTCAGGTAATACAAATTGCTTCATTATCATAATCCTAGGACAAGAACCTGCAGGCTGGGTTTCTATCCAGGCTGGAATAAATCATCACTCGTGCCGGTAGCCTGCGCTTTCCTAGGGGTTGGTGGTACCTCGTTTGTTCTCTGTTTTCAGGCTGTTGGTTTTTTTTTTTCTTCCCCTCTCTTTTTTTCATCTTGTGTGTGCTTAGTGTTACACAGAGGGCTTGAAAATGACTGATTTTTCTCACTGCTTCCATGGGCAGTCTCTGTGCTTCTGTTCATCTGTGCTAATACAATGTAGGTGTGCTCACACCAGCTTGCAGACATTGTCTTTGTGCAGGGTATCACACAGTATCACAGTATCACCAAGGTTGGAAGAGACCTCAAAGATCATCGAGTCCAACCTGTCACCACAGACCTCATGACTAGACCATGGCACCAAGTGCCATGTCCAGTCCCCTCTTGAACACTTCCAGGGATGGTGACTCCACCACAGCAGCCACACTGGGTGGTCATAGAGTCACACTGGGTGGTCATAGAGTCACACTGTGTTGTCACAAAGTCATAGAAACACACAATCATTTCAGCTGGTAAATACTCTTAACAATCATTAACCCCAATCATTTTCTAACTCTATCAAGCCTAGGGCTAAACCATGGCCCTTAGCACCACATCTCTGCAGCTTGAAATACCTCCAGGGATGGGGATTCAACCACCTTCCTGTCTCAGTCTTTGAGAACCCTTTCAGTGAAGAAGTTTCTTCTGATATCCAACCTAAACCTCCCCTGGTGCAATTTGAGGCCATTTCCTCTTGTCATAACTCTTGCTGCTTGGGAGAAGAGGCCAACTCCATCTGGCTCCAGCCACCTTTCAGGGAGTTGTAGACAGCAATGAGGTCTCCCCTCAGCCTCCTCTTCTCCAGAATAAACACCCCCAGTTCCCTCAGCTGCTCCTTACCAGCCCTGTTCTCCACACCCTTCACCAGCTTCATTGACATTCTCTGGACCCTCTCCAGCCC
The DNA here is from genome assembly GCA_033816785.1 of Picus viridis. Taxonomy (NCBI): domain Eukaryota; kingdom Metazoa; phylum Chordata; class Aves; order Piciformes; family Picidae; genus Picus; species Picus viridis. The sequence goes on from CM066593.1 coordinate 2,993,624, forward strand.
CTAAATGTCCTTCTTGGAGTTAGGGCCCCCAAAACTGACCCCAGTATTCTGGGTGCACCCTCACCAGTGCCCAGTACAGGTGGACAATCCCTGCTCTGCTGCCAGCCACGCCACTGCTGGTGGCCTCCTCGGCCTTGGGGCACATGCTGGCTCATCTTCAGCTGGTTGTCAGCCAGCAACCCGAGGTCTTTTTCTGCTGGGCAGTTTCCAGCCACTCTGCCCCAGCTTGAGTTTTGCCTCACTGTCAGAAGTGTGGTGCTGGGGTGGTGGTGACAGCAACTGAAGGCTCAGGCCAGGGCAGGGCTGCTGAGCAGGAGCTGAGCTGTGCTTGTCACCTCGGTGGGAGGTTGAAGGTACTTCCTGAAGTCTTGCTTCCTCAGGTTGCTGCTCCTACTTCTTCCCCTCCCTCTGGTCTCTCAGCTCACACAATTTTACGTCCCTTTGGTTGCAGGCTGTGGGCACATCACTCTCCTCCCTGTGCCCAGTGCCTTTCCATGCTGCAGTGGCTTGGGTGGGTGGCTGAGCGTTGAGGTCCTGTTCTGCTTCATGGGGAATGACTGAGCTTCTCCCTCCCCAGCAACTGGGAGAGTCTCAAGCAGACTGGGAGAACTTCCAGTGCCTCACTCAGTGACTTTATCATTGCAGAGGGTGGAGAGGACAACTCTCAGGAGATGCCAGTGCAAGACCTTTCCCTGGAACATGTCTTAAAAGCAGATGTGGTATTTTGGGGGATGTTTGCTGGAGGAGTGTGCTGCTGAGAGAGGGAGTCCAGGCTCCAGCTAACAGAATTGTTATTTCCAGGGCCTTTTGTCTTCAGTTTCCACTCTGAATCTCTGTCACATGCATGCAGAGGCTTCCTTGCTGTTTATTCTCCACGCTTTTGTTTCACTGATGGCATCTGTCTGACTCAGAGAAGAAGTGTGAACAATGGGCACCTGAAGCGCCTCATGTTTATACTCAGGGCTGATTCTCTCTGGTTAAGGGTGCCAGAGCATCAGGCCAGCATGCTAAAAAGCATCCCCCAAACACCCTGGGATGCTTTGGATTCCAGCATAATGGTCTGGACTATTCCAGCCTCAAATCCCTGCTGCTTGTAGCACAGAATGGGGCAAAGCATTGCAGAAAGGCAAGAGGAGCAGAGAAGTGGTTCCCACTCCCTGTGCAGGGACTGGAGCATCAAAGGGAACCACATCAGCATCAAAGGGGTCAGCAAGGGGGAAGTGGCAGGGAGGCTGGCAGGGAGCACAGAGGACTCCTTTGTGCCTCGATCACAAGGTTGCTCTGTGCCTGCGCTGTCGGGGCAGATGGCTGGGCAGCACCTTCTCATCAGGCAGGAAGCTGATAAGAAATATGACTTGTCTCTAAGCCAGCATGGCTTTTCCTCCTCTTTCTTCTTCCAGCCAGTTGAATGCGTCCAGAGCATTATCTCTGCTTGGTACTGACTTTAGCAGCACCAGCTTAATGTAATTACTGAACAGCAGCCAAAGACGCTTGTGCTGCATAACCCTGCAAGGGCTGAACGTGTCAGGAGTCTTCTGCAGCGAGCCACAGCCCTGGCACTGGAGGAGGACAGAGATCCTTGCAGGGCTGGGTGGCCCAGGGCACCGTGCACCCACGTGTGGGACCAGTGCTGCCTCTGCTGCTCCCTCTTCCCCCAGTCTCCATCTGAATGGTAACATGCCATGGCTTTTGATAATCGTTCATCTCCAAGCCGTCCTGCTGCTGCCTGTGGGGCTCACAGTGCCCTGTCAAGTGGAAAATGCCATGGCCTGGAGGGTCTGCAAGCCAAGGATGCGCTACAGCGTGGTCATGAGCATCCTGGAGTGCTGGGAGGCAAAGCAGTGAATGCCTCTGAGCTTGCTGTGAGGGACTGGAGGGGAAGCTGTGGCCAGTGAGGAGCCAGGGGAGAGATTGTCTCCTGTGCTCTTGAAGAGTCAGCCCAAGGGCTCCGTGTTTGCTCAGCTTTTGGTTGCCAGCTCTGCTTTGCTTCTCATCAGTCAGGATTCAACTTGGCATGTTTGGGAGCCCATCCTGGAGAAAGAGCAGGAAGGGTTTGGCCTGCTAGGTTATCTCTAGTGCATAAAACCCAAATGCAAATGTGAAGAGGCCAGAGCATAACTCATTTATAAACAGGATTCACGGTGCTTGCACAGCAGTCTGCGGAGCCAGGACCCGCTCCACGTGTCGCAGGCTCTTTCTCTCAATTATTTACTCTCCTTATCTCCCTCTCTCCCCTCCTCTGACACACTACACCATTCCTCTCTGCTAATTTCCTCTCCACCGCGGACACCTGACATGCTGCTCTTCCCCGCTCTCATTTTCTAACGTTTTCCTCTCTTGCCTTCCCTCCCTCTTTCCTTTCTCCTCCAATTCAAAGCCTCTCCCCGAGTAACTGCTGTCACATCTGTGCTTCTCCCATCCCTCTCCTCGCCCACCTTTCCTCAAGAGCTCTTTTGATCTTTGGCTTTCTTCTGCGCCGGTTTCAGCAGACTGAAGTGAGGTGCAAGCTGCTGCCTCGCAGCATCCTCCACTCCCCAGAGAGGTTAATACCTTCAAGTTGTTGAGTTTTGGGGGGTTTGTTGGTTTTAAAATGGTGAGTGAGGGAAGGAGCTCTTGCAACAGAGTCCAGTGTTTTAAAAAAATGAAGGCATCTTCAAACTAAGCTTTCCAGCACCATTTCTGCAGTGGGGGTGGGGCTGGCCCGAAGGGCTCTGGAACTGAGGAGGTTACAGCAACAGCTGATGCTGGATGCAAACTTCTCCCTGTCTTTGCATTCCCTCTCCAGATGAAGTCAACGTCCAATTCCAGCATTAAAGCAGCTTCAGAGTTTTCAGAGAGGCTGAGCAACAAAAGGACCCACTGGTAGCTGAAATTGGGTTGCTACCTAGATGTCTTTGTAGACAAGGATGGGCCCTGCAGAAAACTAAAGAGTTCTGGCAGGTCCAGTTTATAGGGACAGCTAAAATAGGACCTGAAAGGACACAAAAGCTGCTGCAAATCCTGAATCAGCCCCAGCAGACCTGCAGAGATCAGCTTTCTGTTGCCAGCTTTGCAGAGGGAGAGCGAGGGGTGGGTATTGTCCCATTGGGGAAAGGAGATGAGACGTAGCTCCCCAGGTCTTGCTTTGGTAGAGACATACCCATAGGATATAAAGCTGAGTAGCTTCTTCATTCTTTTGAGTACCTGAAATATCCATCTTATGGCCAATTTTGGTGAAGGGACATGGCTGAGATAAAAATAACCCCGAGCATGAAGTCACTGGTGACTAGAGAGTGCTCAGGCTGGAGCAAGAGCCTGAGCTTGATGTGCCAGGTCTGCCTTGTGGTGATGGTTCTGTCCCACCCCAGCAGTGGGGTCTGCTCACTGGAGCCATGGAGGTCTGTTTGCCCAGCTGGTAAATCGTTTTTAGGTTCTATTTCCATCTTCCAACATATGCTGTGGTCGCCCTGTCTCTCAGGGAGGAGAAGTGTGGAAATTCTAAACCCAAAGTTTTTTGTGCACACAATTCTGAGCATCCCTCAGATTCCCCCTTAAACTGCAAAACAATGCTTGGAACCCAAAGTGCATTGATTTGTCTTTGGACTGAATTTTGTTCTTAAGAGAATTATAAAATCATTAAGGTTGGGAGTGGTCTCCAAGATCATTGAGTCCACCTGTTAACCCAACAGTGCCAGGTCACCACATCCATGCCTTTGGAATCCCCCCAGGGATGATGACCCCCACCACTGACCTGGGCAGCCTGTGCCAGGGCTTAGGGGAGGAAATTGTTCCCAGTGTCCAATCTAAACCTCCCCTGGTGCAACTTGAGGTCATTTCCTCTCGTCTCTTGTTACCTGGGAGACGAGGCCAACCCCACCTTGCTTCAACGTCCTTCCAGGGAGTTGTAGAACGCCAGAAGGTCTCTAAAGGGAAGCCTCAGCCTCCTTTTCTCCAGACTGAACTACCCCAGTTCCCTCAGCTGCTCCCCACTAGAAAGGTCTGTTCTCCAGACCTTTCAACAGCTTTACTGCACTTCTCTGAACCCACTCCAGCCCCTCAATGTCCTTCTCGGAGTAAGGAGCCCAAAACTGGACCCAGTACTCAAGGTGTGGCCTCACCAGTGCCCAGTGCAGAGGGACAACACCTGCCCTCGTCAGTGGCAGTTAGTCCAATATCCTCTGCTTTAGGAAAATCACTGCTCAGGGTGCCCCAAGGGGCAGCTCCTGGTTGACCCTTCCAAGCAGAGCCTGCTTTTTCTATCCACACCCACAAGAAACTGTTGATGGAGCTCACGACAAGCTCCCAGAACCAGCCTTGCGCTTCGCTGTGAGCAGAGACGAGGCTGCCTGTGTACTGCTGCTGACAGGCTGCTGACAGCGCTCTGGTGCTGCAATTAGACCATCAATTAATTAATTACATTTGCAAAACATACAATTCCCTGGCTTGCCAACAAAGGCCTGCTCAGGTGAGAGAGCAAAGAATTGTGGGTTTTTTTACATCATTGGATTTACCTGCATTACCAGAATACGTGGCAAGAATAGTTTTGAGAGCTAATCAAGTGTTGGAGTTTTAATTGATCCCAGAATGCCAGCGTGGTGGGGGTTGGAAAAGTCCTCTGGAGATTATCCAGTCCAACCCCCTGCTAAACAGGGTACCCAGAGCATCTTGCCCAGGAGCACAATGGCCAGGGAAGGTTGGACTCTGCTCCAGGGCTCCAGCACCCTCACACCAAACAAGTTCCTCCTGTTGAAATGGAACTTCTGGGTTCCGGTTTGTGCCCACTGCCCAGTGTCCTAAGGGGATGGCTTCTGAGAGCCACATGTCAGCAGACTGCTCTCCTGCAGCCATGAGATCCCCTGCTTGCAGGCAGTGTTGTACAAAGCTCAAGTCCCAGTCACAGCCTTTTAATGTTTAATCTCTTTTCAAACTCAGTGCTGGTTTAACTGGGAGGGAAGAGACACTTGGCTGTCTGAAACAAGATGTTCTCAAAGAGTTCTTGAGTGGAAGCTGGCTGGGGGTTTTGTACTGATGGGGACCTGCTTTCTCCTAGGTGGACAATGCCAAGGACTTCCTCTCCATGGGTGGACTCCAGCTTGTGATCGAGGGGCTGAACAGCACCGAGGCCGCGCTGAAGGAGCATGCTGCCTTTGTCCTGGGAGCGGCACTGTCCAGGTAGGCTCTGTCCTGCCTTGGGTGGCAGGGTGAAGACCTTGGTGAAGAGAGCAGTGTGTATCTCTTTATCTCTCTTGATTGATATCTGATAGCAGGAGCTGCCATCTGGCAACACACCTGAATGTCTTCTCCTCTAAGCTATCCTTGAGCACCACTTACCCTGGTCTTGTTGTTGGCACATCATCCTCTTGCTCATTAGACTCAGCCAGAAGTAACTCAGCGTGGAGGCTGTAGGTTGTTTTTTGATTTCCTTAGGTTCCTTGTTTTCATAAAGTCCAAAATGTCTTCTCCTCTGTCTAACCCTATCCTTGAGCACCACTGAGGTCAAGGAAAAAGTTCTTCCCCTGGTGAGACACTGGAACAGGTTGCCCACAGAGATGGTGGAAGCCTCCTCCCTGGAGGTTTTTAAGGCCAGACTGGATGTGGCTCTGGGCAACCTGATCTAGTGTCAGGTGTCCCTGCCCATGGCAGGGGGGTTGGAACTAGATGATCTTTGAGGTCCCTTCCAACCCTGACAATTCTATGATTCTGTTTAACTTACTGACCAGAAGAAGATGTGCTCTTCCACATCAGAAACACAGACCCACTCTTCACAAGGTGTATCTTGATGCTTGAAGCACTATGTAGCTGTTTCCTTAGGTTCTCTAGTAGCAGGTGGAACCTTAATGATATGTTTCACAAAGAGAAATTTACTTAGAGGCTCTGGAAACACTTGCAGGTTAACTTGCACACTGTCAAGGCCTATTCAATGACTTCTTTCCTGATTTAGCTGATGTGATGTGATTGAGACAGGGCTCTACTTGGGAGAGTCCGACTGAAGGCTACAAGGATGAAGGGACTGCAGTACTGCCGTGTGAGGAGAGGCTGAGAGACCTGGGGGTGGTTAGTCTGGAGAGGAGAAGACTGAGAGGGGATTTAACAAATGTTTATAAATCTCTGAGGGCAGGGGGTCAAGAGGGAGGGGACAGGCTCTGCTCAGTTGCCTGGGATAGGCCGAGGGGCAGTGGATGTGAACTCCAGCACAGGAGGCTCCACCTCAATATGAGGAAGAACTTCTTCACTGTGAGGGTCACAGAGCACTGGAATAGGCTGCCCAGAGAGGTTGTGGAGTCTCCTCTGGAGACTTTCAAGACCCATCTGGATGTGTTCCTGTGTGACCTGTGCTGGATTTTCTGATCCAGTTCTGGCAGAGGGGTTGGACTTGATCTTTGGAGGTTCCTTCCAACTGCTAACATCCTGTGAGCCTGTGAGGCTCAGGAAATTCATTGTCTCTTGATATGAGCATGCAGCAGTGGCCACCAGCCTAATGGCTTTGTATAGGATTCCTCAGTGAATTGCTAATGCCTTTCTTAGGACAGAAACAGTCCCTTTTCTAATTTGACAATAGTAAAATACAGCTTTGGAAACCTGCAGACCTTTTCTTTTTGTTTCTTCAAAGGACATTCTGACAGATGGTAATTCTGAATGCTTTGGGTGATGTATTGTCTGAGAGCTCAGTTCCAAAGTGTGAGGAATATTATGCCTGGGTTTTTGGGTTAGGTTGTTTGGTTTGGTTTTTCCTTTGTTCCCCCTTGCTGTACTTAAGCTTTCTCAATAGGCACCTACAAGCCAACTCATCTGCTTTCTGCTATCAGCTTAATTTGTTTGTTCATACATTTTGCCAGCTTACTCCCTGCTCCGCTGAAGCTGCCGCGGGCAGCCCGAGTGCTTCACACCAAGTGTTTTCTGATGTCTTGTGTTCTTCTGGGGCTTGCCGCTTGCTTCCCTAACTCCTGGCTGTTCCCCGGGGCCTCAGTTAGGTGTCAGGGTGTTCCAGGGGTTGCAGCTCGCTGGGCTGTAGGGACATGATCTGATCTGCACTCCTATACTGGATGATCAGCCTTGCCAGGGCGAGAGGAGATGGTCTGCTGCTCACCAAATGTCTGTGGCCACCTCTGAGGTCTCTTCAGCCAGGTTGGCTCAGGCCAGCGGTTTCCAGGCAGGCAAACCTTCCCCAAGGAAGATCAGGGCATGATCATGCCCTTCCCATTTGAAGAAGAGGAGCCTGAGGGTATTTATAAACACCCTGTTCATGTTCATAGACATGTGCAGGGTGAGTGCCAAGAGGCTGGGGCCAGGCTCTGCTGGGTGATGCCCAATGACAGCACAAGGGGCAGTGGTGGAAGCTGAGGCAGAGGAAGTTCCATGGAAACACGAGGAGAAGTTTTTCATTGTGAGAGTGACAGAACACTGGAACAGGCTACCCAGGGGAGTTGTGGAGTCTCCCCCTCTGGAGATATTCAAGACCTGCCTGGATGTGTTCCTGTGTGATCTGCACTAGCTGATCCCGCTCTGGCAGGGGGGCTGGTCTGGATGAATTTTTGAGGTCCTTTCCATCTCCTAACATTCTGTGATTCTGTGATCATAGCAGCTCCTCAGACCAGCTCAAGAGGTCATTAACTCCTGGCAGAGCTGAGTCTGGAAGAGGCAGCTTGGCATTGTTGGCAGGCAAGGTGCTTTATGCGGGAGAAAACCGCTAGACAATGAGCGTGTTTGGGTCACATCCAGAACTTTCCGACTCTTAACATTGCCTTGTCCTTAACTCTAATCAGTGAACTAGATAAGGGATGAGCAACCAGCTGCATCACCCAGTCTGTCTGGAACCTGTCTAGAAAGTCTGGCTGTGATGAAAACCAATTTGGGATGAAGAGGTTTCAGATGGATCAACATCTTGAGCCAAGAGGCCAGGTGGCTGGCCAAGACATTGGATCAGCAAAGGCAGGAGGAGGAGAAGGCACATCAGGGGCAGTTCAGGATATCCCTCCTGATATCACTTCTATTTGTTGAGCTTATACTGGACTTGAAAAGCAGCCCTTAGCTTGGCAGTTTGGTCCTCAAGGCAAAGGGTCCCAGGATCTGGCTGCCTGCATGGATGCTGTCCTCCTGGCATCCTCCTGTCCTTACTGGTCGATGGTAGGCTGAACATGAGCCTGCAGTGTGCCCAGGCAGCCAAGAGGGCCAATGGCATGGTGGCCTGTATCAGGAACAGTGTGGCCAGCAGGAGCAGGGAGGTCATTCTCCCCCTGTACACTGCACTGGTTAGGCCACACCTTGAGTCCTGTGTCCAGTTCTGGGTCCCTCAGTTTAGGAAGGATGTTGACTTGCTGCAATGTGTCCAGAGAAGGGCAACAAGGTTGGTGAGGGGTTTGGAAGACAAGCCCTATGAGGAGAGGCTGAGGGAGCTGGGGTTGCTTAGCCTGGAGAAGAGGAGACTCAGGGATGACCTTCTTGCTCTCTACAGCTACCTTAAGGGAGGTTGTAGACAGGCAGAGGTTGGTCTCTTCTCCCAGGCAGCCAGCACCAGAACAAGAGGACACAGTCTCAGGCTGCGCCAGGGCAGGTTTAGGCTGGATGTTAGGAAGAAGTTTTACACAGAGCGAGTGATTGCCCATTGGAATGGGCTGCCCAGGGAGGAGTCACCGTCACTGGAGGTGTTCAGGAGGAGACTTGATAGGGTGCTTGGTTGCATGGTTTAGTTGATTAGGTGGTGTTGAATAATAGGTTGGACGTGATGATCTCGAAGGTCTCTTCCAACCTGGTCTGGTCTATTCTATTCTATTCTATTCTATTCTATTCTATTCTATTCTATTCTATTCTATTCTATTCTATTCTATCAGCCTCTGCTGTGAGCCTCTGCCGTGAGAGAGGGTGACCTGATGTGGAAGGACTCAAGCTTTCATCTCTTGTCTCTCTTACATATCCTTCATTCTAGGTATTTGGGTTTTAATCACCAAGCTTGTGACCAAATCAAACATCCTTCCATCTGGTGGAGATCTCTGAGCAGGGCCCTTGCGTGCAGCTCGCAAACCTCACCGCAGCCCTTTCCCCTGCTCAAACCTGCCACAAAAATGTTTTTCCACCCAGCAGCTTGCAAAAGCAAACTCCATCTGAACAATCCTCAAGTGCTCTGATTGCAAATAAAAGTTAAATGCCCTAACCAAAATAATTGCCAGGCATGTGGGATTGTACACTTAGGTATCCATAATTCACTAACACTATATGCCAATACACGACATTATCTGGGGCGTTTGCAGTGATTGCATTAGCATAAAAGCATGTTAGCATTTATCCAATGCTACTCACATTTAAATATATATATAAAGTATGAAATATTAAGATCCAGCATTTTGGGAGGCAAAGCAAAGCTGTTGCCTGCAAAAATGTTCTGTGCTTCGTTCTTTAGCGTCTTTGGGTGACGATCGGCGTTCGCACCGTTGGGTCCAAAACATTGCAAAAATGTCAATGTTTTATGCAAAGAGGAGCTATATTCAGCTGGGGGGGGAAGAAAAGAAAAGAAAGAAAAGAGCTTGCTGATGAGGGAAGTGTCTTCTGATGTCCTCTGAGCTATTTACAGGCAGCCCAGAAAGCCAATCGTATCCTGGGCTGCAGCAAGAGAAGTGTAGCCAGCAGGGCGAGGGAGGTGATTCTCCCCCTCTACTGCACTCTGGTGAGCCCACACCTGGAGCACTGTGTCCAGTTCTGGAGCCCCTAGGACAAGAAGGATCTGGAGGTGCTGGAAGGTGTCCAGAGAAGGGCCATGAGGATGAGCAGAGGGCTGGAGCTCCTCTTCTCTGGAGACAGACTGTGAGAGTTGGGGCTGTTCAGGAGAAGAGAAGGCTCTGAGGAGGCTTCTTGTGGCCTTCCGGTATCTGAAGGGGGCTACAAGAAAGCTGGGGAGGGACTTTTTAGGGTGTTGGACAGTGACAGGACTGGGGGGAATGGAGCAAAACTAGAAGTGGGTACATTCAGATTGGATGTTAGGAAGAAGTTCATCCTCATGAGGGTGGTGAGACACTGGCACAGGTTGCCCAGGGAGGTGGTGGCAGCCTCATCCCTGGAGGTTTTTAAGGGCAGACTGGATGTGGCTATGAGCTGTAGTGTGAGGTGTCCCTGCCCATGGCAGGGGGTTTGGAACTGGCTGATCCTTGAGGTCCCTTCCAACCCTAACAATCCTCTGATTCTGTGATCTTCCTTTGTTCATAGCACAGCCAGACCCCGGTGCAGTTTGTGTGGAGATGTTTCACCAGCCTGGCACTGTTAGCCAGAAAGGATTTGGCTTGTGATTAAAACCTCATTTCTTAGAAACTTTAGCTCCAGGAAATGTTTTGGTTTGGGTTTTTCTCTTTTTTTCCACACCAATAATTGGAACATTTTAATATTTTGGAATAAAAGGCTTTTTGTAATCCCTTTAGAAGGGGAATAATAATTTCTGTTGAATGCTTTATCCAAAGCGCTCCCCAAAGGCTTTGTTAGAGGTGGGAACAGAGAGCAGCTAAGCCCTGAGACCCTGAAGGCAAAGAGCAGCAGTTTGCACTTCATGGAGAGAGTACAGAATGTGCCAAGGGTGAGATTTTGGCATGGCCACTGTGGGGAACCAGGAGGAAAGTCACTTGTGCAGCTGCACTGAGAGGTTTGTGGTGTTGTGGCCAGTCCTTTAAAATCCAACCTGCTGTTCAAAGTGGGCAGCTGGGGACAAGAGTTCAGACTGATGGTCTGAGATGAGTTTGCCATACGTCCTAGCTGTCCATGGGGCAGTCCCAGTGCCAGCACTGCCTCTTCCAACAAGCCCAGTGCTACTGGGATCTTGCTGTTCCCTCCTTTGGCCCTAAGGGGTAAAGCAAATGTTACAGGACTTGATAAAGACTTAGGAGTAAACTCATCCCAGGCAATAACTCAAGCATCATCTTGCAGTAGCACTCAAGAGTCTCCTAGAGGTGGCTTGCATCAGGATATTGCTTCTCTTAACCATGTCCCATGAAATTAAACCCCTTAAAGTATGACAGTGTGCATCAGGAACTTCCCAGTCACCAGGGAGGTGATTCTGCCACTTTGCTCTGCTCTGTAAGACCCCACCTGCAGTGCTGTGTCTAGCTCTGGAGACCTCAGTACAGGAAGGACATGGACCTGATGGAGTGGGTCCAGAGGAGACCATGAAGGCGATCAGGGGGCTGGAGCACCTCTGCTACAAGGACAGGCTGAAGGAGCTGGGGGTGTTCAGCCTGGAGTAAAGAAGGCTTCAGGGAGACCTTAGATCTGCATTCCAGTACCTGAAGAGGGCTACAAGAAGGCTGCATAGGGACTGTTTGCAAAGGCCTGCAGTGATAGCATGAAAAGCAATGGTTTGAAATTAGAGAACAGGTTTAGAATGATGTTATGAACAAGTTCTGCAGCATGAGGGTGGTGGAACACTGCAACAGGTTTCCCAGGGAGGTAGTTGAGGCCCCCTGAAGATATCCAAGGTCAGGCTCAACAAGGCTCTGGGCAGCCTGATCTAATTGAGATCTGCTTGCTGAAGAGGGGGTTGGACTGGGTGGCCTTAGCAGGTCCCTTCCAACCCAACCCATTCTGTGATTCTATGATTATTCATGTTACCCAGCTCTGGGGCTTGTCCAGAGCTCACACTGTTTTGCAAAGCCAAGAGAGGCATAAAGCATGTCTCTGCTTTTCAAGATAAGCCTAAAAGAGGAGCCTGGAGTGATGGGCTCCATGTTTTCCCTGTGCAGTGTCATGCTGGGGTGTCCCAGCTGTGCTCAGCATCCTGATGTTCATCTGGCTTAGGGTCTGCTTTCTCATCTTCTTTCCTTTGGGAGGAGGGATAGGGGAAATGCTGTCTCCCTGTCATCCCTGCTCTATCCATCGGTATTTTGGGGGTGCCCATTGTCTTGGGGTGCACAATCTCATGGTTTGTCAGGGAGGCAGCAGCTCCTTCAGGATGTGGGGAAAGCTCTCACCAGATTTAACAATTCTGAACTAAGTCCAGCTTTGCAGTGAAACTGGTTGATGCTCCCTGCTGTTAGAGAACATTAAAGCCCAAGCAATAAACCCAGGAAAAGGAAAATTAAAGACCTTGCTTCGCTGCTGTCTTGTAGGGACATAAGAATTCCTGGGCAGAGAAATAAATCTGGTTAGCTTAACAAGCTCTGTCCTTGCCCGTTTAATTCAAACCCATCTTCCTCTTCGTCCCTTCCTCCTCCACCTTCTCCTTTGACACACTCCAGCCTCTACCCATTTTTTAACCCATCTGCAGTGGGTTTTCAGTGCCCCTTTGCCAACACCATGCATTTGCCACCTCCCTGTTGCACTCATTCCAGCTCCGCTCCCTGGCCCACTTGCAATTTCTGACTTTGTAGATTGTCTCTTCTATTTTTACTTGAACTCCTGACTTGTGTTGAGTTACCAGCCTCACTGCACTTAATTTCAAATTAATTTGATTGGGTCACCTCATTTATTTTTTCCCCCCTCCTGTAACAATAATGAACTCAACCTATTTAGCCTTTCCCCATTACGAATAACCTCATTGAAAGCTGCAGCATGGTCTAACCTGGGGTTTCCATCGTGATGGTTAATTACACAGAAGAACAAATCCCTAAACATTTTTCAGCATCTGAAATCCAGCAAGGAAGTGTAATTAACAATTAAATAGTAAACTGCCATCCTTGTGCTCTCAGGAAGAAGATAGGCAGGGAGAAGAATCTAGAATCCAAGGTTCCCTCCTAGTTCTGTGCTTGGAAATACTTTGGTAGTTTAAATGCTGGGGAGATGTTGGTGTTTGGAAGGGCATGGTTGGGTGTTCATCCTGTGCCAGGATGCCTGCAACTGCTGGAGAGTTGACCAAGTGGGCTGTCCAGTTTTGGACTCCCCAGTGCAAGAAAGACAGGGATCTACTGGAGAGGATGCAATGAAGAGCTGGGAGGATGATGAAGGGACTGGAACATCTCTCCTGTCAAGAAAAGCTGAGAACCCTGGGGCTGTTTACTCTGGAGAAGAGATGGCTGAGAGGGGATCTGATCAAGGTGTGTAAATATCTAAGGGGTGGGTGTGAAGAGGAAGGGGGCAGGCTCTTTTCAGTGGCACCTGGTAATAGGACAAGGAATAATGGATATAAGCTAGAACCCAGGAGGTTGCACCTCAACTTGAGGAGAAATTTCTTTGCTGTCAGGGTGACAGAGGCCTGGAGCAGGCTGCCCAGAGAGGTTGTGGAGTCTCCTTCTCTGGAGACTTTCAAAGCCAACGTGGGTGTGTTCCTGTGTGACCTGCCCTAGGTGACCCTGCTTTGGCAGGGGGCTTGAACTGGATGATCTCTGGAGGTCCCTTTCAACTGCTAACATTCTATGATTCTATGACATCTTAGCCTCACCCTGTGGGTCTGGATTTAGGCTGAGGATCTGGTCACCTCTGTAAAGTGTGGGAGCTGTCAAGTGAGTTACCCCATCTAGGGGTTCTGATTTGATGGGGTAAGACAGGAGGACAAGGAAGTTAAGCAGTGAGGATGCAGACTGATGAAGCTGGAGTATTTGGCCTCACATCACACTTTGGCAGCAAGAAAACCTGTGTGGTTCCTTCCATCAATGGCTGCTGTTGCATTTGTCCTGTTACCACTGGGCTCTGATCACAGCAACACAGAGTGGTGTGAGTTGAAGGGACTTTTGGAGGTCACGTAGTCCAACTCCTTGCAGTCAGCAGGGACATCTGCAATTAGAGCAGGTTGCTTAGAGCCATAACCTGACCTGGCATGGTTTGAGAGATGGGGCATCTCCCACCTCCCTGGGCAGCCTGGGCAAGGGTCTCACCAACCCCATGGTATATATCTTCCTTCTCTCCAGTCTAAACCTTCTCTTTCAGTTCAAACCATCACCCCTTGTCCTGTCACAACAGGCCCTGCTCAAAAGTCTGTCCCTATCTTTCTGATCGGCCTCTTGAAGTGCTGAAAGGCCACCAGAAGGTCTCCCCAGGCTGAACAAGCCAAACTCTCTCAGCCTGACCTCACAGCAGAGGGCTTCCAGCCCTACCATCATTGCTGTGTCCTCCTCTGGCCCTGCTCCAACAGGTCCCTGTCCTTCTTATGCTGAGGGCTCCAAAGATGACTCAGCTCCAAGAAGATGTGAGGAAGAGACCAGTGATGCAGGTGGTCTCCTACTCCGTGTGGGAAGGTCTCTTCCACCTTCACATGGAGGTGAGTGCTCCTAGGGCTGTGCAGGGTCTTGCCAGTACCCTGCTGCTCACTGTTCTAAGACCTGTGTGTGGTGACCTGCCCTGAAAACACATGCCTGCAGTGCTGCCTGAGGATGTGGCAGGATTTGGGAGTGCTGTGGAGCATGGAGATTGGTGGCACAACCTGTGGGAGAAACTCCTGGCAGCCAAGTCCTGTATTATGTAAAGCACGTTGGGTTTGTCTCCTCTTGTTTAGTAACTGCTCTCTGCTAAAGTGTTTGAGTTCTTGTGGTGGTTTCTGTGCCAAAGGAGGGTTTGGCCTGGTTACCTCATCACTGCCTGCAGAAAAAGCCTGGCCCAAACTTGCTGTTGCTCAGCACCGGCCTGGTTTCATCACTGGGTGCAATGTGTTCCTCTGTCTCCTCAGCCACTCTTCATCCCTCACCCATGTTCTCTGTTTATCCTTTTCCCTCTGCACTCTGCTAGTGGCTTCACCAGCTTCTAAGGTTTCCCTCCCTCCACACCTCTGTTATCTCCCTGACCTGCTGTGACCTCCCATGTCGCCTGTTCTCTGCATTCCCCGCAACAGGTGCAAAAGGCTCCTCAAAGAGGAGGCATCTGTGTTGTCCTCTTCAGTCAGGGCCCACAGGAGGCTGCAGCAGCCCGTTGGTGATGCACTTCACAAGGGAGGGTGGAAAAGTGCCTTGAATAGAACAAAGAGATGGAGAATGGGAGCAAGATGAACAGTGGGAGCGGGAGAAGCAGGATCCAGCCTCAATTACCTACTGGCTCCCAGCAGGGCTTGAGGGGTACAGAACTGACCCAGTGGTTATGATTTCAGCCATTGTCTGAGCTTCTGTGAGAGGATCCAGACCCCAGCTCCTCCTCTGTATGTCCTGCTGGCTGCTCCCTCCTACTCCTTCCCTGATTGCAGCCTTTGTTGGCTTTAATTGCTGGCAGACATTACACAGCATGCAGAGGCAGATCCGGCCAGGTCCGTGGTCTGACTGATGGTGCCAGACTTTCAGAGTGCTCTTGGTGAGGCTGCCCTAAGCTCTCATGGGCCATCTCATCATCCCTCTTCCCCTTGTGCTGCTGAGGAGCAGCAGGCAGAGCTTCTGGACTCAGAGCTTGCATAGGAGGCAAAACAACATGAGGCAGCAGCCATAGACTCTCATGGCATCTAAGACTGGCCCTTTCTTGTCCTGACTGAGGAAGCTTCAAGTCCCAGCAAGGGATCTTGTTCCCACATTGACATCTTCCAGCCCAACCTGTTTTCCTGATGGAGTGCTTTTATAAGTTTTTCTTCATCTGTCCCTGTGCTTTAAGATTCATTGAAGGAGTTTGATTATTCATCCTTGAAGGCAGTTCCTCAGGTCTTCCATCAGATTGCTGCCAGCAAGGCTCTCCATGTGGCTGAAGAGGCTGATCTTCTGTGGAGAGAGAACACCACAGCTTTCTGGAGATTCTTCTGAAGAAACTCATCATTACTGTTGGCTGCTTGCTCTGCCCTCAGGTGCTGTCATCCTGTGTCTTCCTGTGAGCTGGATTTTGATCTCTCTCTGTTTTAGATGGTCCTATTCCTACTTAAAAGGAGATGCCCATCCGAGGGCCTCAGAGCTGCCTGAGATGTTTCGGAAGAGGGTGTCTCACTGATTTGGCTGCATGAGGACCTGTGCAGACCTCTGAGACCTGCTGGTGAGGGCAATTGCCTGTGGCTGTGAGACACCTCTGGGGAGCTGGACTGGTGGGCAGCCCCCTCCCCAGCTCAGAGTCATCACCCGAGTTGGAGAATCATTATCGCAGCTGCTTCCCACCGAGTCTTAGCCCCTTGGTGCCACAAAATGAGCCCTGAATAGATTTGAAAGCTAATTTGCTGCTCAGAGCATCAATAGATGCACGTCACTTGTCCTTTCTGCTGCATTTAATGAGCTTCCAAGGTACTGCAGCCAGTTCCAGAAGGTAACCATGAAAGGCTGGCGTCTTTGCTGCCATCACAAGTGTCTGGCTGTCCCTCCAGCGTGCTTCAGCTTCTCACAGATTCTCTCTGCTTCTGTCTCTTGTGAATTTAACGTGGAGTGTGGTGCATAATTTCTTGCAGCCAGCCTTTCCAGACTGTCTCTCCTTTTACTTTTTTTCTTTTCCTTCTTTTTCACTGAATGCCCTGGAGCCAGGGGATGGGAAGGCGAAAGGCCTCTCCCCGCAGTCAGATGGTGTTAGCTGGAGCCCAGGTGATACGTGGGTCGTGGCAAATGTCCTGTCACCCTGCTTCTCTCCACTTTCACGACTCTCTGGTGTGCTCTCCTCTTGCCCAGCCATACCTCTTCCCTTCTGTTCATCACCCTGGAGCTGGCCTGTGCATTGAGTCTGCATCAGCCTCGGCTGTCACCCAGGTGGGACCGTGTCTTGGCATGGGTGAGGACTGAGTGAGTGCCTTGGTGCTGCCAGGAGCCCCACGGGGGCTGTTTCAAGGGATGGGTCATTAATCCATGGCTCCATCTGCCAAGATAATAATTAGGGCTGTGGCTTTACCTAAACCACCAGATCAGTGTAGGAATTGTCTTCTGGAGGCCCCTGTGGCTGGATCTTGCAGAGGCAGGAATGGAAACACCAGGGTAGTAATGGTACAGATTAAGGTTTCCTTGAGCCCTAAGGGGCTAAAACCTGCCATGTGTGGTGAACCACAAGGCTCTTGGGTTCTTCTAGGGATATACTAGAGAGTGTCCAAAGGATGCCATGAGGATGATGAAGGGACTGGGACATCAGTCTGATAAGGAAAGGCTGAGAGCCCTGGGGCTGCTGAGCCTGGAGAAGAGCAGCCTGAGAAGGGATCTGATCAGTGTTTATAAATATCTGAAGGACGGGGAGAAAGAAGCAGGGGCCAGGCTCTTGCCAGTGGTATCCTGTGATATGATGAGGGGCAAAGGACACAAACTGGACCACAGGAAATTCCACCTCAACATGAAAAAAAACTTCTTTAAGGGTGCTGGAGCCCTGGCGCAGGCTGTCCAGAGAGGTTGTGGAGTCTTCTTCTCTGGAGACTTTCAAGACCTGTGTGGATGTGACCTGCCCTGCGTGACCCTGCTTTGGCAGGGGGGCTGGACTGGATGATCTCCTGAGGTCCCTTCCAACCCCTAACATTCTGTAATTCTCTGTTTCCCTGATTCTCTGTCAGTGCAACAGGGGTGATGGAGGTTTCTAGCTGCTGGAGCAGCAGGGTCTGCTGCTTTGGTCAGCAGCTGCACACATGAGCGTTTCAGATCTCCCTCTGCATGATCCTCACCTCCCTTTGGAAGCAGGCTGGGTTACATTTCCGTTCATTCTCCATCCTAAAAGCCCAGAACTATGATTTGAGTGTGTTTGTGTGCCTTGCAATGGGCCAGAATCCACCTGAGTTGTTTTCCAGATTAATACCCCACTGCTTTTCCTTACCAAGTGCCTTTTCCAAGCTGAGAATGGTAATGGCTCTGAAATTTTCCTTTTAAAAAATGCCTTTTCTGCTCAGGCACTTCATATTGAAATCTGTCTTAATTTCAGCTCAGCTACTGTGTGAAAACACACGGTGAGGCATTATTAGTCCCTGAAGGAATAAAGACAGATGGAGCCCAAAATGGAATTGACTTTATGATTAATTGGAACCTTCAAGAGCAGAACGGAGTGGGGGCTTGGTCCTACCCTGGCAGTGTCTGGAGATCAGTTCAGCCTGTGTGTGAATCTCCACGAGGAGCTCAGCAGGAGAAACACAGATGTCACTTGGTGGAGTTGGCCCTGGGTTGTCCCCTCTGGGTGGGACCTGTTGCTGGAGGAGGGCTTGGGGAGGGGAGGTGGAAGTGGGGGTGCTTTGTGCCTGGTGATGAGCTTTAGTAATGAGCTGCTATTTCTGGCCTCGGGCTTCCCACAGCTGTGTACAGTGGCCCTTGTGTGGCTGCCACAATGGAGAGCAGAGCTGGGAGGAGGGGGAGTGTTTTGAGACATGCTCCAGAATCTTGGAAGTAGGAATGTGAAAGTGTGGAAGTGGTTGTTTGGGGCAGTGAGTTAAGGCTCTGCTCTGGGCTTCTGCTCCATGTGTGACCTGAACAGTTTCCTTCAGGCTGTGGTTTCATGTTCCTGCCTGTGGCATTGAGGATGGACCTCAAAAGGGACTAAGGGAGCCATACCAGATGGCGTTATCTGCATTGGCTTTGGCATTAATGCATGTTTCTGGAGTCTGTAGCCACAGACCTTCACAGCATTTCTAACATACCTGCTGGAAATGAGGAAGAAAAACCACTGCAGAACATTTCTCCATCCTGCTTTGGGAGCAAGTCCTCCCCAGCTCTACAGTTCAGACCACCACCAGGCAAACATGGGTGGCAAGTTCTGAGCAGCTATGGAGTTAAAGGGAGAAGCAGCAAGTGAAGGCAAAGTTGCTATGCAAAGGCAAACCCAGGTGAGTTGTGGAGTTGTGTCAATATGTCTGTCTGCAGAGGGTGTGAAGGGGATGGTTGAGTGCAGTGCTGTCACCCCCAGGAGCTGGCCCAGTTTCCCACCCCATGGCTCTGTGCACAGGGTTGTGCTGACACGGGGCATGCCTGCCAGAGAGAGGACTGGATGCCTTCACCTTCACCTAGCTGAGCAAGGCGGAGGGGCCTGAAGAAGGATTTGGTGTCGGAAGTTGATGTTGCTTGTAGAGATTGTGGCTTAGGGTACTCTAAGTGGTCAAGGGGCTGTGAATGTGTTTGGCTTGCTCTGCACTCCCTGCACCCTTGCCAGGGGTATGTTGAATCCATCTTCCTGGGGCAAATTGGATGAGGAGCAGCATCCATGGGTGAGCATCAGCTGGGAAGAAGGTCCAGAGGGACACATCTCCTAGGTCCAACCAGGATGGTCCTGTCACAGGTACCAGCACCCTCTCACAGACTCACAGAATCACAGAATGTTAGGGGTTGGAAGGGACCTCAAAAGCTCATCCAGTCCAACCCCCCCCTGCCAGAGCAGGGTCACCTAGAGTAGGTCACACAGGAACACATTCCAAGTGTGCTTTTGAATTAGGAACATGACTTGGACCTTGCTAATTGTCCTAAGGAGTGGGACAGACACTGCAGGACGGTGGGGAGCTGGTGAAGCATCACACCCAGCACCTCACAAGCATCTGCTGCTCACTTATTCTGGCAAATGCAATCTGAATGTTAGTCTCCCTGCCCCTCCCCTGCCACCAGTATGGCAGCAAACTTGCCAAGGTGTACTTTGTGAAGGGAGGAAGGCTCCTTGGTGTGAGCTCATTCTGCAGGACCTGGCCAGGGAACCTTAGAGAAACACTGAAAGGCTGCCTTGGATTTTCTTTGCTTTCCCTGGGGACTCTGGGGATTGCAAATCAGCAGATTGTGGATTAGTGGATCAGGAATTAGAAATGCATTTTCCATTCTTCTGTTACACACTAATGAACTGACAAATTTAATTTCTTTAAATCCAGCTATTTCAGCTAGAATAAGTGAAGTCTTTTTCCATCTCTTTTGGGAAAGGCTGAATCATAGAATTGGTTTGGTTGGAAGAGACCTTTAAGAGCATCATGTCCAATGATTAACCCAGCACTGCCAGGTCTAACCCACCACTAACTCACATTCCTCAGCACCACGTCTACACATCTTAAAATGCCCTCTGGGGATGGGGAGTCCATCACTGCCCTGGAGAGCCTGTTCCAGGGCTTGACCACTCTTACAGTGAAGAAATTGTTCCTAATGTCCAAGCTAAACTTTCCTGGTGCAAGCTGAGACCACTTCTCCTTGTCCTATTACTTACTACTTGGGAGAAGAGACCAATCCACACCTGTCTCCAGCCACCTTTCAGGAAGTTGTAGAGAGACAGGAGGTCTCCCCTCAGCCTCCCTGTCTCCAGACTAACCAGTGCCAGGTCTCTCAGCTGCTCCTCACCAGCCCTGTTCACCAGCTCCTTCAGCAGCTTTGTTGCCCTTCTCTGAACCTGCTCTAGCCCCTCAGTGTCCTTCTTGGAGTGAGAAGTCCCAAACTGAACCCAGCATTTGAGATGCAGCCTCACCAGTGCCCAGTAGTGGGGGACAACCCCTGGTCCTGCTGGCCACACTGCTCCTGGTACAGGCCAGGATGCTGGTGGCCCTCGTGGCCACCTGGGCACACACTGGCTTATATCATGACCTCTCTGGGTGTCACATAATCCAAATTTGGTTGTGTGTGTGGCTGTTGTGTCAGTGCAGTACAGTACAGTCTGCAAGATAGAGCTCATCACCCATGGGACACTGCTGCACAGCACATCAGAGTGCTGTGGAGGGGGCTGTGGCTCTCTGCTGGCCAGTACAGATGTAGAGGTGGACTCAACCTCAGGGAGCTGCACCAGGCTGGTGGCTCTATTCCCCTGGCAGAGACTCAGGTGTTGCCACCAGCTGCTGCTGGGCAGGGGCCCTGTGAAAACAGAGTGCTGCAGCTCTGCTGGGTGCCTTGGTGGCACTGCACTGTGTGTTTGCTCAGCTCCAGACGTGGGATGTGCTTGGCTTACATTCGAGATGGATTTTTATGCCTGTGGGCAAAATGTGAATGAAGCTGAGATCTTCCTCCTTCTTTTGGACCTTCCTGGGGAGAATCCCAAAGCCTTGAGCAGCCCCTTCTGGGCTGGGATTTGGGGACCACTGGTCCTGGTGGGTGCAGAGGCTGCAGCAGGCTGCACATGGCTCTCCCTCAGCTGCACAGGTCTTCAGGCCCTGTGGTATGCACCTCCCCACTCAAAATCTGTGCCAGGGCTAATGCAGAGCAGAAAGAAGTCATTGATGTGGCTGAAAGCCTAACGGCCGGCGCTGTGGGACCCCCATCTGCAGGGGGAAACCAGCTCCATCATTACCCAGTCGCTCTTCAGAGCCTTCAATGCCAGCTAAACAAAACCGGCCTTGGCTCTCCGGAGCAGGCTTTGTTCCTTCACTTTGTGAAGCCAAAAGTGGGTCTGAAGCCTGGCTGCCTCCGGAGGCGAAGCGCCGGCACCCCCGGCAGGGCGGTGGGTTGCTGCCTGCCGGCGGAGCCGCGCTCGCTGCTGGGGCAGGCACAGCCCCATGCCCCGCAGGAGCAGAGCCCTGGGACATCGGTTACTCCCCTTGGCCGATGAGCCAAGGTTTTGGGCTGTGCCCGTGGTATCTTGATGAACAATTAGTGCGATGGAACCACCTCGTTCCTGCCTCTGAACCGGCCGGGTGAGGCTCCGTGTCCGCGGGTTGATTGCTGTGCCTCGTTAGAGCCTATTTACGATTGATTGAGAAGCAGAGGCTTTGTTGGAACAGAGACCTTTAATCTCCTGGCACAGCCAAGTGTGTTTCCCTTCAGGAAACGTTCCTTCTCTTCTGCTTATCTCCAACCCCCACTTTAAAGCTGAACCTGGCAGGGACTAGAGAGAAAGCAGGATCAAAGGAAAAATAATTGGGATCTCTGGCTTCTGTGGGCAGTCTGAACCCGTTGTTCCTACTGACTAACTAGTTGTTCCTAAATAACTCTTGCAAGAGACAATTCAGCAGTGGCAGCATCTTCTTGATGAGAAGCTCTCATATGTAATATCCATGGCAACAGTTGCTGAGGACCAGCACAATGAGGGATGGAGATGTGCTCTGGGAAGGACAATGGACCAAACTTTGCTGAGGAATGACATGTAAAGCACCAAGGAGGTGATGCATGGTGAGCACCCTGGCTGTTGGCTTGGTGGGCACCCAGCCACATGTGCTGTGCTGGAGATGCAGGTTGCCCCATAACACGCAGTAACAAGTCATGCTCTGTTAATGGTGGGCATCTTCCTCTCCAGGTGAAAAGGGAGCTCCTAACCTGAAAGCCAAGGGGGAATCATGGTGCTGTTTGACTGGGAGGGAAAGACCAGAGAGAGAAGCTCAAGGGAATGACACCACCTCTCATCCCAAAGTCACAGATGACTTCCCAGGGTCTGTTTGCTCTGGGAAAGACTGTGTTGTTCTGCTGCCTATCCTCACCCAACCTGACTGCTGCCAGAGGCACATATTGATAATAGTACTTGACATGTCTAATTTCAGAGCTGTTTCTTTGTAAGCCATCTTTAAGACCATATTTGAATGCTTCTAGGAGAGCTGCCAGAAGCAGGTGAAGGTGAAGGACTTGGTAAGAAAGGACTTGAAGAGTCAGGGCAGGGGGAGTGCAGAGACCAGCTTTGACTTATCCTGGAGAGTCTGCTTTGAGGGCCCTTCATCCCTCATGCTCTCCCCTTGCCCAGGGGTCCTCTGAGTGCTCATCATTAAGAGAACACTGGAAGCACCTCACCAAACTCTCTGGCCTTAGGTTATGGCATCAAGGCTTCTCAGATAGGTTGTGAGGATTGTGGTGTTTTTATCAGGCAATATTTTGTCTCTATTGACTTATTTTGGTGGACATTTTATCACAATCACAGAATGTTAGGGGTTGGAAGGGACCTCGAAAGCTCATCCAGGCCAACCCCCCTGCCAGAGCAGGATCACCTAGACCAGGTCACACAGGAACACATCCAGGTGGGCTTTGAATACTGCCAGAGAAGGAGACTCCACAACCCCGCTGGGGAGCCTGTTCCAGTGTTCCATCAACCTCACAGTGAAAAAACTTCTCCTCATGTTTCCATGGAACTTCCTGTGCTTCACCTTCCACCCAGTGTCCCTCATAAGCCTGAAAAGTAAGAGAAGGCAACTCGCTCATCTTCATCAGAAGACAAGGGGAGCCTGCTGAAAGGCACCATTGTTGCAGATGACTGAGAAGGAGGCAGTAAATGCTCCACCTCTGCTTAACAATAACAACAGGCTTAGGGATGTCTAAAAATAAGCAATAACGTTTGGGACCATCAGCATCCTCCCCAGCCCCGCTGCCAGCTAGAGATTCAGGGCATGATCTCCAATGGCTGGGAGCAGCTGGAGCTTCTTTGACTTCAGTGAAAAGTCTGAGTGCTTGGCACGGCAGCCAAACCAAGCCTCTTTCCTTTCTGCTTTCAAATTGGGTCTTGATTCTAAGTGAGATGGATTTTTCTGCTCCTGATAATTCCCTGCATCTGAAGTGATTACAGCTCCGCCTGAGAGCCCTTTTAGGAGATTTGAATGCGGCGTTTTCTTCCTCCGTCTGAAAAAGGTTCCTTCAAGCCTTCCTGATTCCGGAGGGGAGAGGACTGGGGGGAGGGGGTAAAAAACCCCCAACCTATAAATCCTGGTGGAAACCATCACATCTTCCTATGCAGATTAGAGATTAAAAGTTTTATATTTATAAAACGCATATGGGGGCTAAATGGGGAGGGGGGGGGGGGGGGACAGAAAATCCTTCTGTTGAGGCGAGTGGGTTTTGGCTGGTGGCAACGTGCTGCTGAGTCCTTATCTGGTGATGGAGAGGCAGAGCCAGGCAGTGCTATTATTTGGAGTTCTTAGAGAGTGAGCTTGAATGTTTGCTTAACTCGGCTAAAAATAGAGGCCACCCTCTTTTCCTAATGGGCGGCATTTGTCACACTTGATTCATTTCCTCTCCCGAACTGAGCTCCTTCATGAATATTCATCTCCACTCCCCAGGAATCTGCCTGTCCTCAGAAGCTGTACTCTCAGGGCCACCCTGCACTACCGATGCCAGTCAACTTTTCAAAGCCACTACCTAGCCCGAGCCGGGGAACTGTTGTGATATCAACAGCTCTCCTTGATTTCCACCTCCTCCTCTGTGAGCCCTGATTGCTCCTCAGCCCTCTCGACGAGGCCCTTAATGAGTCTCCCGTTCTTGTTGTCATAGCAGCACCGCATCGCCCGGGATGTCGCTGTTCGTTGTGAAATGGGAGGATCAGTTTGGCAGTTTTCTCTAGCGGGGATTAGGCCAGAAGGTCCCTTCTGAACGGTGACGAATGCAGGTTCCTTCGGAAGGTACTGAAAGTTGCTAGTAACAGAAGATTTCTGAAGCAGGAAGGAAGCTTTACATAGGGAGTAGGGGGAGGGCAGTCCTTACAGAGCTCTTCTCATTTGTGCTCAGCTCCTGCTTAAAGCAGGAGAAGACCAACCAGAAACGCTAAAGCAGAACATCCAGTGGTAGATTCGTGGTTAAGGAAGCCTCTTGGTACCTCAGACCTTCCAACTTTGGAAGCATATTGAAGGTCTCTGCTAACTCTGTGGCTCAAACTTGCTGCTGAAATGGGAGAAATCTGCTGCTGTCTGGTTGAGTGTTGAGGAAGCAAAGGACATGACTCCATGAGGGCGGTGAGACACTGGCACAGGGAGGTGGTGGAAGCCTCATCCCTGGAGGTTTTTAAGGCCAGGCTGGATGTGGCTCTGGGCAACCTGATGTAGTGTGAGATGTCCCTGCCCATGGAACTAGATGGTGCTTGAGGTCCCTTCCAACCCTAATGATTCTGTGATGCTGGAGGAACCTGAGGCTGTTTGACCATGGACCCTGAAGCCCTTGGCCAGTGGATGTATGAGTAGGCCATCTGTAGGATCTTGTGATAGGTGACTGTGTTTCACTCGGCGGGGCCCAAGGGGAAGACTTGAGAGTTGTTCTGCAGGGCACTGGCATGGGTGGCATGCCAGTTTGCTGTGTGAACAGCTGCTGGTAGTCACCCACGCTTGGGTGGTACCTTCCAGCACATCAGGCTGCAGGAGCACCCTGACAGTCGCTCCAGCCTCGCTCTGCCCTCTGCATTGGTGTCTTTCAATCTTGCTAATTGTCAAAGCAATACAACTGATACTGTCTCAGCAGAGTGCTGTCTGCTGGGCTTCTGAGGACCACACAGTGGGTGGCCCTCTGTTACCAGTGGGGTCTTTGCTGTCAAGGAAGGTTGTGTTGATTTTCAGCAGTGTGCTACAACGGGTTGCTTTGGTGGTGTGGGTGGGAAAGGTGCACATCAGAAAGAATGGTCATAGAATCCCAGACTGGTTTGGGTTGGAAGGGACCTTTAAAGGTCTTCTGGTCCAGCTCCCCCAGCAGGAACATCTGCAACTCAGGCAGGTTGCTCACAGCCCCAACCAACCTGATCTGGGATGTTCTAGAGATGGGGCATCTCCCACCTCTCTGAGCAACCTGAGCCACCTTCAGTCTCAAAAATTTCTCTCTTCTCTCCACTCTGAATCTCCCTCTCTTAGTTTCAGACCATCACCCCTTGTCCTGTCACATCAGGCTGTGCTCAAAAGTTTGTCCCCAGCATTATTCTCAGCTTCTTGAAGCACTGAAAGGCCACCAGAAGGTCTCCCTGGAGCCTTCTCCAAGCTGAACAGCTCCAACTCTCTCAGCCTGGCCTCACAGTAGAGGGCTTCCAGTCCTCCCAGCATTGCTGTGGCCTCCTCTGGCCCTGCTCCAACTGGTCCCTGTCTGTGCTGAGGACTCCAGATCTGCCCCAGCACTTCAGGTGGGGTCTCAGCAGAGCACAGCAGAGGGGCAGAATCCCTTCCGTTGACCATGCTGCAAGTCTTAGAGTGGCCACATTGCCCTGCTGCAGTGAGACGTAGCCATGGTTGGTTGAAGAAGACCAATAGGCAATGTGCTGTTTGTGGCTTGACCTGAAGTAGCAATTTATCATCAAGGATGTAATTGTTAATTGGTGGGACCTGTCCAGGACACTGAGTCAGCATCTCTTCTCTTGCACACAACAGTCATGGGGCAGCAAAGCTGGGGAAGGGTCTGGAGAACAAATCTTATGAGGAGTGGCTGAGGGAACTGGGGCTGTTCAGCCTGGAAAAAGAAGGCTGAAGGGAGACCTCATTGCTCTCTACAGCTCCCTGTACTTCTCCTTAGTATCGGGTACTCAAACAAGAGGAAATGGCCTGAAACTGTGCCAGGGGAGGTTTAGGTTGGAGATTGAGAAAAATTTCCTTGTTGCAGGAGTGGCCAGGCATTGGAACAGGCTGCTCAGGGAGGTGGCAGAGTCACCATCCCTAAGGGAGTTGCAGAAACGTGTGGACGGGCCACTTTGGGACATGGTTTAGTGGCCGTGGTGGTTACTCAATGATCTTAGAGGCTCTTCCAGCTGAAACAGTTCTCTGATTCTATGCTTGCTGATCGTGTGTCATCTCCAGGGATGGCAGCTCATCTGCAGGCTGGCTGCTGGCACAGCACAGAGGCAGGCAAGAAGGGCTGTCTGTAAACCATTTGCTCTGTCTCCTACATGCCAAGGGATGGAGATCAGTTCTGCTCTTCCCAGAGCCCCCTCTCTGAACCTGCAGGGCAGATTCCTCCTCTGCACCTCCAGAACCTGCGACCTAAGCACTGTGAGCGGCGTTGTTACAGCATGAGACCCCCTCAGGTTGTTCCCCAAAGTGAAAAGCTGCTGGGCAAGCCCTGTGGATGAGTTTGTGTTTGTGGCTGTGTGGAGTGAGGAGCCAGGTTTCTGCAGGCTGTCTCTCAGCTCCACAGGCAGTTGTGGCAGGCAGGAATAATTGCTGGCAGCGTGCTGCCGCTGCTGGAGTTTGCTCTGATGGGCAGCACAGCTACACGTGTAAGCCCCTGAGTTACAAGCTGAAGCACAACTGAAGTGGCTTCCTGGCCTACATTTCAAGAACCAGTAATGTGTCCCCACTCAGCTGTAGGTCCCCAGCTTTGTTCCCTTGCCATGAGAAGGGCATGGAAACTGTTGGGGTGAGTCCAGAGGAGGGCGTGAAGATGATCAGAGGGTTGGAGAACCTCCCCTGTGGGCACAGGCTGAGAGTTGGGGCTTTTCAGACTGGAGAAGTATACAGGGAGAGCTTAGAGCAGCCTTCCAGTACCTGAAGGAGCGCTTTTGACAAGGGGAGGGACTTTTGACAAGGACTTGTAGTGAAAGGATGAGAGGGAATGGATTGAAGCTTGAGGAGGTCAGATTGAGAATGGAGATGAGGAAGAAATTCTCTCCAGTGAGGGTGGTGAGATACTGGAACAGGTTGCCCAGGAAGGCTGTGCATGTCCCCTCCCTGGAGGTGTTCAAGGCCAGGCTGGATGAGGCCTTGAGCAACCTGGGCTGGTGGGAAGTGTCCCTGCCCATGGCAGGAGGGGTTGGAACTGGATGATCTTTAAGGTCCCTTCCAAGCCAAACCATTCTATGAATAACTATGTGGACCCAGACTGTCCAAGGCATTATGCCACATGCACTGCCCCAGCACAGCGTGAAGGACATAAACATGGATGAGTGTGTGAGGGCCAGGAGCTTGCCCAGATTCATCCCATGGCAGGTGTGCTAGAAGGTTCATGCTGCATTTGGGGAATTCACAGAGAGTGCACACAAAGGAGAGAGAATTTGAACTAAACAGAGTGGTTCTGCATGACAGATTGAACAAAGCCTGTCCAAGTCCTGTTTCCCAATGTGATAATTGGTTTGTCTCCAGCTCTTGCTGTCCAGTGAGCCCTCCTGGGGGAGAAGAAAGGATGACAACCATTAATGAATTTCTAATTGATCAATTGAGATCAAAGTGAGAAGTTTTCCTTGCTTTTTGCACACCAGGCAGAAGAAGAGTGTCAAGGAGGGAGATCAGTGTGATGGCTGCTCCTCCATGGGCTGATGGTTCCCAGACAGGTGCTTGGATAGGTCATGTCAGCCTTGATAGCTGTTGACCTGGATTCTGCATGGGGAATGTCTCACTTGTGCTGGTACCACTCCATACCATCAGCTGTAGGGTAAGGTGAAGAGCCAAGCCCATACAGTGAGGGAAGATGAGAAGCTTTACTGATCCTTTTGGAGTGGTGTCAAGCTGGTGTCCTTGCTGCTGGGAGGATGTCAGTAAGAATCTTAGAATCTGAGGATTGTCAGGGTTGGAAGGGACCTCAAGGCTCAGCCAGTTCCAACCCCCTGCCATGGGCAGGGACACCTCACAGTAGAGCAGGTTTCTTGCAGCCACATCCATCCTGGCTGCAAAAACCTCCAAGGATGAGGCTTCCACCACCTGCCTGGGCAACCTGTGCCAGTGTCTCACCACCCTCATGGGGAAGGACTTCTTCCTAACATCTAATCTGAATCTACCCATTTCTAGTTTTGCTCCATTCCCTCTAAGTCTTATCACTCCCTGACACCCTAAAAAGTCCCTCCCCAGCTTTCTTGTAGGTTCCCTTCAGATACTGGAAGGCCACAATTAGGTCTCCTGGGAGCCTTCTCTTCTCCAGACTGAACAACCCCAACTCTCTTAGTCTGTCTCCAGAGGAGAGCAGCTCCAGCCCTCTGCTCATCCTCATGGCCCTTCCCTGGACACTTTCCAGCACATCCAGATCTTTTCTGTTCTAGGGGCTCCAGAACTGGACACAGTACTCAAGATGGGGTGTCAGCTCAACCTGCTGGCTATGCTTCTCTTGCTGCAGCCAGGATATGATTTGTTTTCCAGGTTGCATGTTGAGGCTGGCTCCTATTGAGGCCAGAATGTGGGAGGATGCTTGGGGATGCTGATGTCACTGTCACAAATCAGCAGTGGACACTGCTTGTAGGAGGTAACAGCAGTTACTCTCAGGAAGGAGGCTGGTGTGTCATGGTCCAGGGGATAGCCAAGGCAGGATGATGCACTTGTGACGTTTGTCATCAGCACAGAGCGGGCAGCATCTCATCTTGTAGGGTTTGTGTGCTCAGCTGGAGGTCAGGGCAGCTTCCTGTGTGCAAGCAGCCCCAAATCAGTCTGACTGCTGTGTGCTGAGCTGATGGACCTTGGCAAGGAGGCACTCGACATGGGGGTGCTCCCACCTGTGTCCACAGGCATCCATCTGGACCCAGGTGCAGGAAGCAGTCATTTAGGACCATCCCTTTCTGCAGCGATGTCCTTCAGCACCTGCAGCTTCCAAAGGCAGTCATAACATCCTGATCCCCCCAGGGCAGGCAGACCAGCTGGCAGCATGCACCCTCAGCAGGCCCCCTGGGCCGTGGCTTCCCCCTGTCCTCGGTGAGGGGCAGGTGGGAAAGCAGCCCCAGATTTGTTTACTAGGCTCCAGCTGAGTGGGGTTTTACCTCCTGGCACTTGCTGGCAAGGCTGGTCTCCTCCTGCGCCTCCACAGCCCATGTGTGAGCTCCTGGTGCTGTCACCTTCCCGTCCTCTCCTGAGTCTGGCAGTGGGAAGTGATCATCACAACTCACATTTGCCTGGCGTCTGCCTTTCCACAGCTCCGGAGACACTGATCCCTGTCTCCTTCTTCACCCTTCAAGCTGTTGCTGAAGCCAGGCAGCTCATCTGCCACCACTCAGAGCTTTCTGCTGTCCTGCTGATTAAGCCCTTTGCAGAAGCTGCCTCTGATGCCTGTATCACTGCTCTCCATGACAGTGTTCATCTCACAATCACAGATCACAGGGTGTTAGGGGTTGGAAGGGACCTCTGGAGATCATTGAGTCTCCAGCCCCTCTGCCACAACAGGACCATAGAATCCAGCACAGGTCACACAGGAACACATCCAGATGGGTCTTGAAAGTCTTCAGAGAAGGAGGCTCCATGACCTCTCTGGGCAGCATGTTCTAGTGCTCTGTGAGCCTCACAGTGAAGAAGTTCCTCCTCGTGTTGAGGTGGAACCTCCTGTGCTGGAGTTTATATCCATTGCCCTTTGTCCTATCCCAGGGTGCAACTGAGCAAAGGCTGTCCCTTCCCTCTTGACCCCCATCCATCAGATATTTATAAACATTTATTAAATCCCCTTTCAGGCTTCTCCTCTCCTGACTGAACAGCCCCAGAGCCCTCAGCCTCTCCTCTTAGGCCAGTGCTCCAGTCCTTTCATCATCCTCTTAGCCCTCTATGGACTCCAGCAGATCCCTGTCCCTCTTGAACGGGGAAGCCCAGAACTGGATGCAATACTCCAGGTGAGGTCTCACCAGGGCAGAGTAGAGGGGGAGGAAAACTTCCCTGGATTTGCTGGACACACTTCTCTGAATGGACCCCAGGATCCCATTGGCCTTCTTGGCCACAAGGACACATTGGTGACCCATAGAGAACTTGTTGTCCACCAGGACTCCCAGGTCCTTCTCCATGGGGCTGCTTTGTCCTAACCATTTTGTTGCCCAGCTAAGTCTGTTTGCTCCTTCCTCCACGTGGCAGATGAGGGCTTTTTCTCTTTGCCTTTGGGGTCGTTAAAGCTTGATTGCCACCTTGGCTTTCTTTGTCAAGCTACCCATCCTCTCCCCCCATCAGTGATGTAGGGCACTGCTGCCGAAATTCCCTTCTCCTTCTTCCATAATTGTTTCACCTTTATGAATAGTTTATGCCAAATGCTTCCTTCTCCAAGTGCTCCTGGTCCTTGCTTCAGCCTCTCCTGAGCATCCAGCTGGGCTGTTCTTCCTGCTGTGGCTTTGTTTCTTACATAGGCACATGAGCTCGTGGCATTTTGACCATGTTTTATTGGCTGGCTTGGTCATTTTAGGTCCTTGACAGCTTGACTCAGGCACAAGTAGGTGTTTCCTTCACCCTCTTGCTGCAGAAGGGATCCACATCACTTACCTTCAGTCTTCCTACATGGGTGGGAACTCATGTAGGTAACTATCCAGGCTCCATCTCCAACCAAGGAAGAGAGACCCCTCCAAAAGGCAAATCATCCTCCAAAAAGCAAATCATCCTCCAAAAGACAAGAGCCAAAGACCCATGGGACAAATCACCATTTCTGCTCACTGCTGGTGACCATGAATTTCTCAGACACTTTCCAAAACAGATGCAACCCCTTTAGAATGGATCTAAGGCCTTGCACTATGGATTTGCCTTTCTGGATCAGCCTGGGCAAGTCCTGTGGAGATAGAGAAGCAGTGGTTGGGTCTGCAGGGCAGGTTGCAATGAGTTATTGAGGCAGCCCAGGCGCTCTTCTGTGCTGCGTGCCTTCATCTGAGGTGCCTGGAAGTTGACACCTTGAAAGGTTTGGGAAGATGTTTCTATCTGATTATGTATTTAGAAAACATAAAGGCATGGAGGGAATGTTTAAAACCAACAGTAACAACAGCAATTATAGGTGGGTGAAATTCAGCTTTGAAGTGAGGCTGCCAGGAGAATTCCTGCTGTGCTGAGAGTTGGCAGGGACACGGATGCGAGTACCCACTTGTTCCTGAGACATGCTGTTGGATTTTTAATGACCATCAGCAGCACACCCTTGATTTTTAAATGTCATCCTAAATGTGGCAGTTCCAGCCTCCTCTGCCATGGCAGCATGTGGGTGTTTGAGCAGGGATGAATCAGAAAGCAGAAAGGATTGCTGCTGCTTTCTGTGACTCCCAAGTTTTCCTTAAGGGCTTCCCACCCTGGAACTGGCTGGAATTGCCTGGGGCTTGTGTGGCAACATCACAATCTTGCTCATGTGGTGGCCACTCCTGCTGTCACTCTTCCCTCTCTTGAGGTGTGATTAGAATAATAGTCATAGAGTTGTTAGGGTTGGAAGGGACCTCAAGGATCAGCCAGTTCCAACCCCTCTGCCATGGGCAGGGACACCTCACCACCTCACACTAGATCAGGTTGCTTAGAGCCACATCCAGCCTGGCCTTCAAAACTTCCAGGGGATGAGGCTTCCACCACCTCCCTGGGCAACCTGTTCCAGTGTCTCACCACCCTCATGGTGAAGAGCCTCCTCTTAATGTCCAATCTGAATCTATCCATTTCTAGTTTTGCTCCATTCCCCCAGTCCTGTCACTCCCTGACACCCTCAAAAGTCCCTCCCCAGCTTTCTTGTAGCCCACTTCAAATACTGGAAGGCCACAAGAAGGTCTCCTCAGAGCATTCTCCAGACTGAACAACCCCAACTGTCTCTCTCAGTCTGTCTCCATAGGAGAGGAGCTCCAGCTCTCTGCTCATCCTCGTGGCCCTTCTCTGGACACCTTCCAGCACCTCCAGATCCTTCCTGGAACAGAGGCTCCAGAACTGGACACAGTGCTCCAGGTGTGGGCTCACCAGAGTGCAGTAGAGGGGGAGAATCACCTCCCTGGCCCTGCTCGCCACACTTCTCTTGCTGCAGCCCAGGCTCTGCTTGACTCTCTGGGCTGCAAGTACTCACTGCTGGCTCCTGTTGAGCTTCTCATCCCCCAGCACCCTCAAGTCCTTTTCTTCAGGGCTGCTCTCAAGCCAATCCCTGCCCAGCTTATATCAGTGCCTGAGATTGCCCCAGCCCAGCTGCAGGATCTTGAATTTAGTCTTGTTGAACTTCATGAGGCTGGCTTGGGCCCAGCCCTGCAGCCTGTCCAGGTCCCTCTGGATGGATCCCTTCCCTCCAGCTATCAGCTGCACCACACAGCTTGGTGCTGAGGGTGTCTCAGTGCCACTGTCCATGTCACCAACAAAGATGTTAAACAAGGCTGGTCCCAGTGCTGACCCCTGAGGGACTCCTCTTGTCCCTGGCCTCCACTTGGCCATGGACCCATTGACAGCCACTCTTGGGTGTGGCCATCAAACCACTGAATGGTCCATCCATGAAACCCATCCTGCACCAGTTTGGAGACCAGGATGTTGTGCAGAACATTGCTGAAGGCTTTGCTCAGGTCCAGGTAATTAAGTTGCTTGATGCAGAGTAAGTTGCTGAGGTTTCTCCAGGAGCTGCTGTTATGCAAACCATCTAAACAATGAAGGTTCCCCAGCTTTTGTAGATGCAGCTTTTATCTTCTTTCTCTCCCTGGCGGGAAGCATTGCCCAGGGCTCACTTTTGGAGCTGAAATCTCTGCTTGGCATTTGCAAGGTGGTGATTTGCTTTTGGAAAGGGAGCAGAGTCTGGGGTCTGAATCATGACTCAGTGAAACAAATTGGACTCGACGATCTTCGAGGTCTCTTCCAACCTTAGTGATACTGTGATACTGTGAAATTGACTCAAAATGATTCTGATGGCACTGTCAAACCTGGTGGGACTGGGAACAGCCAGAGCTTCACACGTGGCATCGTGGTGGGGCTGACTCTCCCTGTGTGCCAGCATCTCTAGGGGAGCAGGCTGGGCTGAGATGATGCCAGTGTCCAGTTCTGGGCCCCTCAGTTCGAGAATGACCTCAGGGAACTGCTTGAGAGAGCTCAGGGCAGAGCCACAAAAATTATTCAGGGAGTGGAACATCTTCCTTAGAGGAGAGGCTGAGGGAGCTGAGGGCTCTGTAGCTTGGAGAAGAGGAGCCTGAGGGTGACCTCATTGCTGTTGATAAAGATGTGCCCAGAGGCTGGAGCCAGGCTCTGCTGGGTGATGCCCAATGCCAACACAAGGGGCAGTGGTGGAAGCTGAGGTATAGGAAGTTCCATGGAAACATGAGGAAGAATTATTTCACTGTGAGGGTGACAGAACACTGGAACAGGCTGCCCAGGGGGCTTGAGGAGTCTCCCTCTCTGGAGATATTCAAGACCTGCCTGGATGTGTTCCTGTGTGGTTGCTCTAGGTGCTCCTGCTCTGGCAGGGGGGTTGGACTGGATGATCCCTCGAGGTCCCTTCCAGCCCCTAACATTGTGTGATTCTGTGATTCCGCAGGTGAGGAGCAGCTCGGCTCAGGAGGAGCAATGCCCTGGGTGGTGGTGGCCGGGGGTGCTCCGGGGCACGCCGGGAAGCAGAGCAGGTGGGAGCTGAGGGAAGGCTTTGCTTGCTGCAGGGCTCTGCCTGCATGGGTGAGGGGAGGAAGGCGGTGAGCTGCGAAGCAGATGGCAGGGTTAAAATAGGACAGAGCATGGTGGAGCTGCTGCTGGAAGGGAGAGGAGTGAAGTGCCTGTTCTCACACTTCGCTTTGTGTCTTGGGGAAGAGCTGGAGAGTGCCTGCGCTCTGCTGGCATTCCCAGCAGGGACACAACAGGAGAAGGCTTCCTGCTGAGGCTTGTTTTTTGTATATAACATTAGCACTTGTCTTAAAGAAAAATCAGCTCAAATGAGCAAGCAAACAAATAAAGCAAATAACAATGGAAGGCCTTTTCCTCGGGCCACCTTTTCCTGTCTCTCAGGATAATCAGTGGGATGTGTTAGCTGGGAACTAGCTGCTGCTGGAGAATCTGAGCTGAAGTGTTGGGAGCCTGGCAGTTAGCACCAGGGCTGCTTCTCTTGGTGCTTTCAGACAGCTTTTTGCAGTGATTTTGTGCTGCCTCAGGCTTTTGGTGGAAGATTTGTGTAATTTTGCAAGCCTTAAATTACGCTCAGTGCTTGTCCTCTCGTCAGCCCCAGTGAGGCCATAGCTGCAGTACTGGGTCCAGTTCTGGGCTCCCCAGTGCAAGAGAGACAGGGAAGTGCTGGAGAGTACAGCAGAAGCTACAAAGCTGCTGAGGGGCCTGGAGCATCTGTGTAAGGAGGAAAGGCTGAGAGCCCTGGGGCTGAGAGCCTGGAGAAGAGCAGCCTGACCTTCTTGCTCAGCAAGACCTGAAGGGTGTGGGGCAAGAGGCTGGGGCCAGACTCTTGTCAGTGGTGTCCAGCAATGGGAGAAGGGACAATGGGCACAAGCTGGAACCCAGGAGGTTCCATCTAAACAGGAGGAAAAATTCCTTGGTGTGAGGGTGCTGAAGCCCTGGAGCAGGCTTCCCAGAGAGGTTGTGGAGTCTCCTTGTGTGGAGAACTTCCAACCCCCCTTGCCATTGTGATCCTGGGCGAGCTGCTGTGGGTGCCCTGCTTTATCAGGGAGGTTGGACTGGATGATCTCCAGAGGTCTCTTTCAACTCCCACCATGCTGGGATTCAGAGGGTCTGTGATTCTGTGACGTGGCAGATCTGTCAGGGATGCTTCAGAGCAAAGCTGCCTCACTGTAAGTGACTGTTGCAGAGAGGTCTTGTTCCAGGGCTCTGAAGCAGCAGCCAGGAGGCAGGTCAGACCTCAGGTGCTCTGCACTTGCCACCATCCCAGGGCAGTTGAGTTTTGGAGGGAGAAAGCTGGAGGCATGCAGAGTGTGAAGAAGGGAAGGAGCAGGCAGGCAGGAGCCCAGCACTCACACTTGCACCCTGGTGCTGCTGCTGCCTGCACCATCTGCAGTTTCCCCATCGATAAATCAGGGGCTGCTTTGAAGTCACTCTGATGAAAGGCCCTGGGTGAGCTCCAGGACACGGTAGTAATCCTCCAGCATTGTTCTTCTTCCTTGCTGGGCTGCAATTTTTAAAAAGAAAGCAACACAGTTTTTGTGGACTAGAGCTAAAGCAGTGTGGCAGTGCAGGAGTTCTGCTGGCCTCCTGGAGAAGCACTCTCTGGTTGTGAGGAGCCAGCCCACCCTTGGGCACCCATCTGCGCTTCACCAGTCCTCAAAGAACAGGCAGTGTGCTGGGAGCAGGGCACACGGAGCCTTAGTGTTGATTCACTCCTCAAAATCAAGCATTGCTTTGGGTGATTGCCAGTGGGAGTTCCTGTAGTGTCTTCTTGCTTGAAGGGAAGGGAAGGGGAAGGGGAAGGGGAAGGGGAAGGGAAGGGAAGGGAAGGGAAGGGAAGGGGGAAGGGAAGGGAAGGGAAGGGAAGGGAAGGGAAGGGAAGGGAAGGGAAGGGAAGGGAAGGGAAGGGAAGGGAAGGGAAGGGAAGGGAAGGGAAGGGGGAAGGGAAGGGAAGGGAAGGGAAGGGAAGGGGGAAGGGGCTTTTCTTCTGGCTTCCTAGCCGTAGTGCAGGCAGGCCTTGGTGAGGCTTTGGGGGTGTGTGTGCTCCACCTCGGGGGTGACTCAGAGGCTCCCTGGGTTCCAGCCTCCATCAGCCCATGGCAGTCACACCGTCACGTGCTCGGCTCCGGCTCCTGCTCCGCGGTCCCTTTGCTCCTCTTAGCAACAAACCCTCCCTAACCTAATTGCTCATTACAGCCTGTGCTGGCATCCTGTCATCCATTATGTCACGTTGAGGGCTGCGGCTGCTCCCCTGCTCCCGCAGCGAGCGCCTGGCTCGGCCGAAAGTGAGCAGGCAGCCTCGCATTGAAGTGGAGATTTTCATCTTCTCGGGGCCTTTTGTGTCAGTCTCTCCTGTATTCCCTGCTTTTGAACATCTGAGGCTGCTTTCATGCCTCACATCTTCCCTAGGAAATTGTTGTATTGTGTTGCCTATTGAAACCTCGTTTGCCTTTTGTCGGGTTCCTCTCCCCCTCCCCCGGCCCCCACTTTCTTCTGGGCTCTATTTTGATCACCACAACTACTTAGGGCTCCACTTTTTTTCTGGGGTTTTTTTTCATCTCCTTAAGTCGCAGCTCTGAAGGCCTTTGTCTGCCATAAACTCAGGTTTGAGCTGAGGCTTTTCTAGGCCAGTTCTGCTGCCTGCAGACCTCAGTGGCGGCATTGGGTGCTTCATCCCTCCTTCTCCTCCTAGCTCCAAATAGCCACAGGCAGCCTTGCTGAGGCTGGGGCTATTTTATCACAACTCTGTGCACCTGATGCTCTGCATGCAAATGGCTGTTTGGCTGGCAGCGTCCTTCTGGACCCTGCAGTAACAGAAATGCTCTGTGCTAATGTAAGAGATTCAGCAACCTGCACTTAAGAATCATCTCCTGACATGACAGAGCCAGGACAAGTTCACCATGAGCCAGCACTGTGCCCTCATGGCCAAGAAGGCCAATGGTCTGCTGGAGAGCATTAAGAAGAATGTGGCCAGCAGGTTAAGGGAGCTTCTCCTTCCCTCCTGCTCTGCCCTGCTGAAGCCACAGCTGGAGTACTGGGTCCAGCTCTGGGCTCCCCAGTTCAAGAGGGACAGGGAATTGTTGGAGAGAGTCCAGCAGAGGCTACAAAGCTGCTTGAGGGGCCTGGGCCAGCTCTGTGAGAAGGAAAGGCCTGGGGCTGAGAGCCTGAGAAGAGCAGCCCCAGAGGGGATCTGCTCAGTGCTCAGCAAGAGCTAAAGGGTGGGGGACAAGAGGCTGGGGCCAGACTCCTGTCAGTGGTGCCCAGGGGCAAGACAAGGGGCAACAGATGCCAAGTGGAACCCAGGAGGTTCCATCTAAACAGGAGGAGAAAGTTGTTTGGTATGAGGGTGCTGGAGGCCTGGAGCAGGCTGCCCAGAGAGGTTGTGGAGTCTCCTTGTGTGGAGAGCTTCCAACCCCGCTTGGGCATTGTGCTGCTGGGCAAGCTGCTGTGGGTGCCCTGCTTTAGCAGAGGGGTTGGACTGGATGATCTCCAGAGGCCCCTTCCAACCTTCACCATGCTGGGACTGTGGGATTCTATGAGCTAGACTCAGTGCTGCTGATCACAACCCTCTGAGCTCACATCATCACCAGTGCTTTGGCTGCACGAGGCAGCAGGTTCCCCACACCTGTCACCTCTCACTTGGACTATTTTAGTGCTTTTTGTTTCTTTTCTTCACCCTCCAATCTCAGAGGCAGTCGTGCAGGTTCTAATGAGCTGCTCCTCATCCTGCCTCTTTGTTCTGCCCTCACTCAGAGTCTCAGACTTAGAGCTGTAGTTCGGGCTGGAGCTGCTGAATTCCAGTCAAACCTTTACATGTTGACATTGTAATGATCAGGTTTGCCTCCCTGTCTGTTATTTGCCAGGTACTTTTAAGATGAATGTACTTACCAGGGCTGTCAG
Source organism: Picus viridis (assembly GCA_033816785.1). Lineage (NCBI taxonomy): Eukaryota > Metazoa > Chordata > Aves > Piciformes > Picidae > Picus > Picus viridis. The sequence goes on from CM066593.1 coordinate 3,031,056, forward strand.
AAACCCTCCAGATACCCAGATCTCTGCAAATGTGGTTGGCCTTTCTATGTGTGTCCCTGCTTGCATTGCTTTTGGCTTCCTGGGCTCACACAAATCATAGAATGCTTCAGGTTGGAAGGGACCCTTGAAGGTCATCTTCTCCCACCCCCTGCAGTCAGCAGGGGCAGAGAATCATAGAATCATAGAATGCTAGAGGTTGGAAGGGACCTCTGAAGGTCATCCAGTCCAACCTCATTGGCATGGGCAAGGACACCTTCCACTAGCCCAGGTTGCTCAGGGCCTCATCCAACCTGGCCTGGAACACCTCCAGGAGGAGACATCCACAACCTCCCTGGGCAACCTGTTCCACTGTCTCAAGACTCTCACTGGAAATAATTTCTTCCTCATCTCCAGTCTCAGTCTTCCCTCTTCAAGCTCAAAGCCACCACGTCTTGTCCTATCACTCCAAGCCCTTGTAAAAAGTCCCTCTGCAGCTTTCGTGTAGGCCCCCTTCAGGGACTCGAGGGCTGCTATAGATCCCCAATTCCTTCAGCCTGTCCCCACAGGGGAGGTTTTCCTTTGTGGCCTCCTCTGGACTCAGGAGCTGGATTCTGGAACTGGATTCAGGAACACACAGATCAGGATCAAAGGTAGAACAAACAGAGTCCCTTTGGGACACCTGCAATGGAAAAAGAGGCTTGACCCTGGGATCCCTCAGCTTGCTCCTGAAGATGCCATCCATGGGCTGCAATCCCTTGTGGGGCAGCTGAGGGTCACCTGTCCTGTCTGATCCTCCCTGCAGCTGCCTCCTCTGACTTCCTGCACTTCAAGGTGGGGCACAAGCTGTGGCAGTGCCCTTGGTCTGCAGAGGAGCAAGTCTCAGGCAGAGCCTTTCTGCAGCCCAGCCCTTGGCAGGAACTCTTCTCATCAGCTTCTCCCTGCTGGAAGCAGCCCCTGGCTGTGCAAACCTGCCCTGAACTGCAGCAAGTGCCAGGACTGAGGAGAGCCTGAGCTGGGAAGTGCCAGCACTGAGCAGAATGGGTCTGGTCTAGCTCAAAGCAGGACACTCCCAGGATGACCCCAGGTGCGTAAATCTCGGACAGACCTTTCAAAGTTGATCCAGGATGCATATGCAAGGTGTGTGGGAAGGCTGAAAAGCAGCAACTCAGCCCTGAGGCAACAGTGGCTCTGGAGCTAGGTGAGAACTTGCAACACAGCAGCAAAATTAGACTTAAATTAAAAAACACCAACAGGAAAGCCAAGATGTGTGGAGGGACCTGGGGGCTTGAAGCACAGAGCAGGGCAGGCAGGCAAATGCCTTCATCTCTGCTGCTCTGGTAAGGACATGCTCTGAATATTGATTGCACAGAATCCCACAATCCCAGCATGGTGGGGATGTATTCCCTTCCAACCCAAACCATTCCATGATTCTCTGGTTCCAAAGTGTGTCCAGCAGGGCTGGGGAGGTTCTTCTCCCCCTCTGCTCTGCCCTGCTGAGACTACACCTGCAATCCTGTGTCCAGTTCTGGGCTCCCCAGTTCAAGAGAGACAGAGACCTGCTGGAGAGAGTCCAAGGGGGAGCCATGAGGATGATCAGGGGACTTGAGCATCTCCCCTGTGAAGTGAGACTGAGAGCCCTGGGGCTGTTTAGTCTGGAGAAGACTGAGAGGGATCTGATCAATGTCTATCAATATCTGAGGGGTGGGTGTCAGCTGGAGGGGGCCAAGCTCTTTTCAGTGGAGCACAGTAATGAAAAAAGGACCAGTGGATATAAACTTGAACAGAGAAGGTTTCAGCTCAACATGAGGAGAAACTTCTTTACAGTGAGGAAGAAGTTCTTCACCATGAGAGTGGTGAAGCCCTGGAATGGGTTGTCCAGAGAGGTGATTGAGGCCCCGTCCCTGGAGGTGTTTAAGCCCAGGCTGGATGAGGCTCTGGCCAGCCTGATCTAGTGTGGGGTGTCCCTGCCCATGGCAGGGGGGTTGGAACTAGATGATCCTTGTGGTCCCTTCCAACCCTGACTGATTCTATGATTCTACAGTGAGGGTGACAGAGCCCTGGAGCAGGCTGCCCAGAGAGGTTGTGGAGTCTCCTCTGGAGCCTTTGCAACCCCACCTGGATGCATTCCTGTGTGGACTACCCTGGGTGACCCTGCTTTGGCAGGGGGGTTGGACTCGATGATCCCTGGAGGTTCCTTCTGCAACTCTGTGATTTCTTTTGTTCAGGCTGATGTTCCCTGAGTTTGTCCAGAGCTGTGCTGGGTTCTCTAAGCTCTCCAGCAGGCACTGCTGTTAGTGTCAGGCTGCTGACAGTAGAGACATCAAGCAACAGGAGAGCTGAGCAGTGAGCAGCACGGCTGCCATCCAGGAAGGCTTCCCAGCCTCCAGACGTGCTCCTTGGCAAATGCTCCATGCTTCAGAGGTTTTAATTAGATCCAGGCCTGCAGGTGACCAGCCAAGCAGTAAGAGGCAGGCTGATTTTTTTTTCAGTGGTGTTCCTTGCTGTGGAGTTTTCTATTAGTTATTGCAGACAGGTGTGAGAGGAGAACCTGGCTGTCCCAAAGGCCACGTTTGACCGCCACGAAGCGGTCACTGGCACAGGAGATTCTCCTGGCAGTGCAGGGCCTGCTTGCAAGCTTGGGCTGCACTTATGCTGCTCTCTCCCTTGCCCAGAGTGACCTGCAGGTGACATTTGGTCAGATGTTTGGATCTGAAGTTGTGTTTGTCTAAGTGTCAGAGGTGCCAGCTCCTCCTTGGGGTTTGGAAATGCAGCTGGACTTTTGTCTTCTCTCATTCTGGGGTTGTTCAGCCTGGAGAAAAGGAAGCTCAGAGCTTCTGGCTCTCTACAGCTCCCTGAAAGGGAATTGGGCTCTTCTCCCTAGTGACAAGTGATAGGATGAGAGGAAATGTCTTCAGATTGTACCAGGTAAGGTTTAAGTTGGACATGAGGAGCAATTTCTTCCCCAGAAGAGTTGTCAAGCATTGGAACAGGCTGCTCAGGGCCGAGTTCTCCTGCCTTGAGGGTTTTCAAAGATGTGTAGACCTCTCCTGTTGCTGCAGGAGGAGCCTGCTGCACCTGCTGACATGGTGAGGATGGGGGGCAAACATATCTTGGTATGTGCATCATCAAATCTTCCCTGGACTTGGGCACCATCACAAGCTGGTTTGCTCCCAGGGATGCTGGGGCTGCCTTAGTCTGTAGGCACATGTCTGGGTCATGCTGTCCAAATCCCTCCTGCAGGAGGATCTTGAAGCTCCTGGGATTTTCCTTCCTCCTTCTTGCCCTCTCTGGGCCGGTCACAGATGTTCCCTCCTCAGCGAGGTGCCTGTGCCTTGGCTCTGCCTGGGTGCCTGCCACAGCAAGTGGCTGAGGGAGGAGAAATCCAAGGTGGTTTTCAAGAGCCCACCTTTCCCTGCCTGGAGGTCAGGTCATATGGTAGATAACTCTCCAATGGCATTGCTTAGAACTAGCATTATTTCCCTTTTTACACCCAGTTGTGCTTTGTTTACATTTTACCACCTTCTGTTCAAGATCTGCGAACAGTTTTAAAGGCATAGCCTAAAACTACCACAATGGGAATCGCAGTCAGGAGCCTGCCCAGCAGATCTGCCACCTCTGAGCTGTGGATGACCCCTAACGGTGCCAGAAGCAAGGCCTGGGTGGAGCAGGGAGGGCTGGGAGCTTGCCCAGCACCTTGGCTGACCCAGCTGCCCTTAGTGCTTTGCTGCTGCATTTCTGGGAGCCCTGGGTTTAATTCAAAGCTGCTCTCGGCCCAAGTCTATTGGCCTTCTGTTGTTGCTTTGTGTGACCCTGTCTGCCTGTGTCTGTCTCATTTCTTGGATGATGCTTGGCACTGGCTGCTCCAGCAGCTCTCTAGGAGCTGTGGGAGCTGTGGGTGTGGTGCTGCAGCAGGGCTGTGTGACCTTTGTCTGGCCACGGTGCAACTGCTGCTTCAAAGTCAAGTCAAAGTCAAGTGCTTGGAGCTCTTCCTCAGAGCGTGGGAGCCTTGGGATCTGGGATGCAGACAGCTGGTTTGTTGTGCTCCAGCAGTGAGAGCCCTGCCAAAGAGGGAGCCTGTAGCTTCTAACCTCTCTGCCACCTTCAAAGGCATACAAGAAGCAGCTTTGCAAAGTATCTGCTTGGCTAAGGTGCCCCTGCCCAGGCAGATGGTACCCAGGGGCAAGGCTTCTCTTTATCTCCACCCAGAGCAGCTCTTCACATCCAGACCCAGAACTATGGCCTGGTTCTTGCTGGCAGAAGGATGTGTTTAGCCATTTTTAGTCCTTGGGGAAAATCTCTTCAAGCAAGAGATGTGTGGGTGGTGAGACCAGGCACAGATTGTAATTCAGAGGCACTGGGGCCAAGCAGGACCTTCCTCCAGGTGAGCTGCAGGGATGGAGCTGCTGCAGCACAGGAGGCTTTACATAAATCAGCATCTTCACAGCGAGTGAGGAGTGGGCGAGGGGGAGAGGGGAGCTGGAATAAAAGGCTGCTGAGGAACCACGTGCTGTGGGTGACCCTGCTTTAGCAGGGAGGTTGGACTAGATGGTCCCCAGAGCTCCCTGGCAAGCCCCCCCCCCCCCCCATGCTGGGATTCTGCAACAGGAGCAATGCAGAGCAAGAGGATTCATAGCAGAGCAAGAGGATTCATAGCTGAGGGTGAAACGCAGAGGAGGGCTTCTGGCTGGGGAAGAGGGGAGGATGTGGGCACATGGTAGGGTGCTGTGGATGGCCCAGGGTGTCCTTCCCCAGCCCTGTGCACATTGCTTCAGGTTGTGTTGGTTGTGTGCTGTACCGGAGGTGGCCTGCAGGGCTTTGCACCTTCTCCGTGACCACACACTGTGGTTGGTGTGAGCCTGTGGGGTTTGCTCTGGCAACAAGCTGGACTGACCCTCATCCATGTGCACCATGAGGTGCTGCCCCAGGCAGAGCTGGTGTCCATCCCATCCTGCTGTGCCATGCTCTCTTGCTGATGCCTTTGGGTTTCTTCTCTGCAGCAACCCCAAAGTCCAGATTGAAGCCATCGAGGGGGGAGCGCTGCAGAAGCTCCTGGTGATCCTGGCCACTGAGCAGCCCCTGGCTGTCAAGAAGAAGGTGAGCAAGTGGGGTGAAGCCGTGGCTGTGCTGAACTGGCTGCAAGTGCTCCTCGGGACAGCACTGACACAGGCAGAGTGTGGGACTCCACGCCAGGAGGGCTTTGCTCCCCAGGGGTGCAGTGGCTCAGATCGCCCCCAGCAGCGCTGGCTGGCCACGAGTCTCAGCCCTGGCACACGCAGGAGCTCTGCAGGGGACAGGGCTGCTGGGGGAGGGGAGGAGAGGGTGCCCATGGCAGGCAGCAGGCTCATGGGCCAACAGCCATGGGAGGCGAGGCTTGGAAGGAGCTAATTTGCGGGGCCAGCGAGTCCTGCCCCGGCGGCGGCTGCGGAGCCCCCAGGCAGATGTGCAGCGCTGTCCGTCGGGCGGGGGGGGCTCTGCTCGCCGGCTCCCTGGAGCATGAAATGTGATTACCCTGCCGCAGCGTGCCCTGCCACCTCTGCTCATGGGGCTGGCTGCTCCCGGAGACACGGCCCCACGGCTCTGCAGCTGCCCTCCTGCCAGAGGGGCTTCTGCAGCCCGAGCAGCCGCCGGCTCTGCCCGTGGTAGTGGTGCCCCTGCCGGCCTGCAGCCAGCCAGGGCCGTGCTGGAAGCAGCTCCCACAAGCACCGGCCCCTTCGGGACGTGGGGAGAGCCCTCCAGCCAGGGAGAGGCACTGGGCAGGCTGCGGAGCACCCTTGCTTTTGGCCATGGGTATGACGAGGTCCAGGCTGGGACCCATCATGGTCATGTCCATTGGTTGAGCAAGAGAGGATGTTCCCCTGTGCCTCATAATCTCAAGGGGGTCAGGCTGTGCTGAGCAGTGCTGGACCCTTCCTCCTTCACCCCATCGCCACTGTGAGGGTCACAGAGCACTGGAACTGCCGGGAGGGGTTGTGGAGTCTCCTTCTCTGGAGACTGAAGACCCATCTGGATGCATTCCTGTGTGACCTGTGCTGGATTCTCTGGTCCTGCACTGGCAGGGGGTTGGACTTGATCTTCAAAGGTCCCTTCCAACCCCCAACATCCTGTGATCCTATGATCATCTTGAGAGCATCAGGCTCTGCTGAGCAGTGCTGGATCCCTCCTCCTTGCTTCACCCTGTCCTTAGCCTGTAGCCAGCCTCTGTCCCAAGGACCAGCATGGGTGAAGTGGGAAAAGTGATGGTGCTGGGTCTGTTTAGGTGCTGGCCACAGATCCCTCTGGGTTATCATTCTAGCAAACATGGTGGGAGTCTGCCTTGGAGTCTGGGTGGAAGTCACCCAGGTTTGGGCAAGATTGTGGCACTGGGAAGGGTTGGGATCAGAAGAAAAGGGAATAGTCCCTCAACAAGAGGAAGTTTGACTGCATCTCCTGAGGGGTTCTGCACAAACAAGTTGGAGTCTGTTTCTCCTGTTGCCATGGGGTGCTGTGAAGAGAGGCTGTGCCAATGGAGCTGCCACCACGCTGATATCAGGACTTGTCTCCTCACCAGGCTCTCTTTGCACTGTCCTCCATGCTGAGACACTTCCCCTACGCCCAGCAGCAGTTCCTCAAGCTGGGAGGCCTCCAGGTCCTCAGGAGCCTCTTCAGGCAGAAGGGAATGGAGACTCTTCACGTCCGTGTGGTGACGCTGCTCTACGACCTCATTGTGGAGAAGGTGAGGAGCCAGGAGCGGGGGGATGGCACCCAGCCAGGCACTCCCAACCTTCACCCTCTTGCTCAGCTGAAGGGAGTTTAAGCTAACATGATGGTATTTTTAGAATCATAGAACTGGTTAGGTTGGAAGAGAGTTTTAAGGTGAGGAAGTCCAACCACTGTCTGAGCCTTGCCAAGGCCACCACTAAACCATGTCCCTCAGCACCACATCCATGTGGGCTTTCAGTCCCTCCATGGATGGGGACTCCATCACTGCCCTGGGCAGCCTGTTCCAGGCCTTGACAACCCTTTTAGGGAAGAAATTGTTCCTCATGTCCAACTTAAACCTCCCCAGATGCAACTTGAGGCTCTTTCCTCTTGTCATATCTCTTGCCCCTTCAGAGAAGAGAGTCACAGAATGGTGGGGTTGGAAGGGACCTCTGGGGATCACACAGTCCAAGCCCTTGCTAAAGCAGGACACCCACAGCAGCGTGCCCAGGAGCACAATGGCCAGGGGGGCTGGAAGCTCTCCAGAGAAGACAACTCCACAGCTGCTCTGGGCAGCCTGCTGCAGGCCTCCAGCACCCTCACACCAAACAAGTCTTTCTTTAAGTGTAACCTCCTGGGTTCCAGTTGGTTCCTGTTGTCCCTTGTCCTGTTGTCAGGCACCACGGACAAGACTCTGGCCTCATCCTCTTGCCCTGCTACTGACCTTCCTTCCCCTTGGGTCCCCTCTCCAGGCTGTGTGATGCCCAAATCCCCAGTCACTGAGTTTTCCAGGTTGGGCAACCAGCTCTGTAGCCAACTCCATGCACAGACAGGGAGGAACTAGGACACAGCCTTCTGTTGCGGTCACCTTCCAGGGCAGGCGTTCTGGGGCACGCAGCCTCCTCCCCCACAGCCTGTCACCTCCTGGAAGCAGCTGCTCTCTGGCGAAGGTATTAATTAATGAATCCCCCCTGTCCCCCGCCCCCACAGCTGCTGCTCGAGGACTCCCAGCAGGAGGATCAGCTGGAGGAGAAGATCCTTCAGTACCAGCAGGTGAGGCTGGTGCCGGCGGTGGTGGAGCAGGACTGGTGTGCGGCGGTGTCCGGCCTGCTGGCCGCGCCCGAGCACGACACCCGGGAGAAGGCCCTCAAGACGGTGGCAGTGCTGATGGCCTTCTGCAGGGAGCGCTACCGGGGGACCGGGCCCTCGGCAGCACCCTGGGCCTCCTGCGGCGCGAGTACGAGGAGCTGGCGGCCCAGGAGCGGAGGGAAGGGGACAAGGATGGCTACTTCAGCGAGCTCCTGGGCTCTGTCAACACCGTCATCCAGCAGCTGCGGTGAGGGCAGCTGCAGGTGCGCTACAGGTGACTCAGGGCGGCAGCCTGAGGGAGGTTTGCTGGCCCCCGTGTAAAAGCACTTTGGAATAAACTGCTGGGCTGGACGGGGTCCCACCAGGGGCTGGGGGTGCTGACGGCTTCGTTATTCCCAGCCCTGCGTGGGGCACCTCTTTCACACAGGCTCCTGCGGGAAGCACAGAGCTCTGTGCCCTGGGGGGAGCCGGGGAGAGCCTCAGCTTACCTTGCCTCCACCCATGGTAGCTTAGGAGTGTCCTCGGCCTGCCTGCAGGACTGCTTGGGGTGGGAAGGACTGGGGGATGAGGTACTGTCCTTGCTGGGCAGCCCTGCCCTGCTCTTGGTCTTGCCTGGTGCTGACCCATGGTGCCTGTCATCATTGCTTGGCTTCTGTAGGATGCATCTCAGCACTTGGACAGCCCCAGAACTCCACCCTGCTGTCCTCTCCTTGTGCCATGTGTGTGGAGGAGAACCTTTCACACCAGGGTTTTGCCTTCTCTTGGCCCACACAGCCCAGGTGTCTGGTGTCCTGCATGGGGACCATGCCCAGCTGGTGCTAGCCAAGATGTCTGGTGTCCTGCACGTCCCCATGTGCCTCTGGAAGGTGACAGAGAAGTGCAGGCAAGCACTGGGGCAATGTCCCTGTCACAAAAGCCAGCCCAGTCTGGTGTCCCTGCTAATGACAGGTTTGGGCCCAAAATGGTGCTGCTGGTCCACAGCCTGGGGTAATGACAGGGCTGCTGCCAGCCTCTCCCTCAGTGGCTGTGGGTGGGACAATGACAGGGACAATCCTGTCCTGCCCCAGTTGCTGTGCACAGGGAGCAGAGACATGGGATTGTCACAGGCATGTCCTGCTGCACTGACTCACATCCCACTGACCCAAATTCCCACAGCCTGGCACAGCAGCTACTTGGGACTGCCACCATGGTCCTGGCACTGAGCAAGCAGGGACTAGGGGAGTCCTGGGGCACATGGGGACCCCAGGTATGGTTTGGAAATAGCAGGAACACACACACACACACCCCTCCCCCCCCGTGTCCCCATGGCCAAGGTGCAGAGCATTAAGCAGCCTGTCTGGGCTGGCATTGCACACACAGCCTGGCCAGCAGCAGCCTTATTGCTCCTTGTGCCCACAGCAACATCAAGAGGGTCATGATGGCCCTACCTCAGCTCCCCCAACCCAACATGCTGATATGGGGTGAGCAGACAACAGTGGCTCTGCTTCCCAGGGCTGCTTGCCAGGCTCCAAGCACAGGGCAATCCTGAGCCTTCAGCACTCCAGCAGCTGATGTTAGCTTCCCTGCCCATGTGCTGGGGGTTGGACACCCCCCCCACTTCCCACCCCCACTCTGCCCTCCCACATAATTTTCACATAATTTCATGGTTGGGGGTTGGCCTCCTTGGCTTGGTTTGATCCTGGCATTCATGCTGGCTGCTGCCCATCAATGCAGCTTAAGGTGCTCTGCTCACCCTCTCCACACCCATCCTGCCCTGCTCATGAGGACCTCCCTACCAGTCAGGAGAGCCCACATCCCCCATCCCCCATCTCCAAGCCAGGCAGCAGGAGAAGCTGTTAAAGCAGCATAAATTCAGTGTGACTTCATTCACCACTGAACTGAATTCAGAGCACTTGAAATTTGGCAGCAGGCCTTCTCCTGGGGGCTTGCTGTGGTTCCACTGACACCCTTTAACAGATGATGCAGGATTCATCCTCCTGAGCTGCCCTGTGCAGCCAGGTCCCCTCTCCCAGGGCAGGCAGGAGAGCTGCTGGGCTCAGGCATGGCCTCACTGAGTGCTTCCAGCTCCACAGCAGAGAAGAAACATCCCAAACCCTTCCTGCTCCACATGTCACAGCATCTGGGTGTGGTGGAGGTGGTGACTGAGGAGCAGCCATGGCCAGCTTCTGTTCCACAACCATCTCAGGGTGTTGGAGGTGGTGACAGAAAGCAGCCATAGGCAGCTCTCACCCATGCAGGGGGTGGATCTGCAGGGTCTCAGCCCTTCCCTGCCCAAAGCTGCTGCTGGTCCCCTCTGTCCCCACAGAGCTAAGAAGCCTAAGCTTGGCCTGCTCCCCAGCTGGGTTATCAGACCAGCCTGCCTCAGGTGGAGCTCCAAGTTTGTAGCACAAAATAAGCTGATCTTTATTGAAGAGCTAAGAACAGAGACGTGTGTCTGTGCAACCCAGGAGCTTCCATCTGAACAGGAGAAACTTTGCTTGTGAGGCCACAGCTGGAGTACTGGATTCAGTTCTGGGCTCCCCAGTTCAAGAGAGACAGGGAACTGCTGGAGAGTGCAGTGAAGGCTCAGAAGCTGCTGAGGGGCCTGGGGCAGCTCTGTGAGGAGGAAAGGCAGAGAGCCCTGTGGGGGTGTTGAGCCTGGAGAAGAGCAGCCCCAGAGGGGAGGTGAGCAATGCTCAGCAAGAGATAAGGGGGGGGAGGGGGCAAGAAGCTGTGGCGACTCTTGTCAGTGGTGCCCAGGCACAGCACAAGGGGCACTGGGCACAGACTGGCACCCAGGAGGTTCCATGTGAAGAGGAGGAGAAAGCTGTTTGGTGTGAGGGTGCTGGAGGCCTGGAGCAGGCTGCCCAGAGAGGTTGTGGAGTCTCCTTGCGTGGAGAGCTTCCAACCCCCCTGGCCATTGTGCTGCTGGGCAAGCTGCTGTGGGTGCCCTGCTGGAGCAGGGGGCTTGGACTGGATGAGCTCCAGAGGTCCCTTCCAGCCCCCTCCTCCCCCGCGGGGATTCTGTGGTGGCTTATGAAACCCAGAATATAATTGAGCTGTTTATTATTTGTACTTAGGAGGCTGAAATGCTTGAAAATACAACAAATGTGGGAAAAAGAAAACCCCAACACCCTTAGCTTAATTTAGCTTAATTCTGATCGGTGTTTTGGTGCCACGACAGCAACAACCTTGATACAGTCAATTAGAACTGATCAAGAGAAATGAAATTGCAGCATACCACAGCCAAGGCTCTGGAATGCCACAGCGCAGGCTGCTTTCCATCTCAATGGCTGCTTCAGAGCGGCTCTGACCCGTGCCAGCTCGTCCCCTCCTCTCCCGCACTCGATTGGTGAGTGTAAAACACCCTGGAATTCTCCAAATTGAAATGAAAACGTTGGGATGATCACCTTGGAGCCGCACTTCGCACAAATAACGCGGAGGCTAAATGGCAGCCCCCGCAAAGGCTCTTTGCCGGGTGGCACCGGGAGCCGGAGCAATTAAGAGCTGGTGAGTACAGAGCTCCATTTGCATCTGAATAGTGGGGAGGGGGAGCAGGGGCGGCTCCACTCGCAGCACCACAATACGCCAGCTGGTAAAAGCAACTTTATTAGTGTCCCGCAGCAAAAAAAAAAAATACATTAGTCATTTGTAACCAGGCATTAAAATTCCCCTCTGGTGTCACACAGAAAGCGATCGGCCGCCTCCAGGCTCGCCTGTTGAGCTGGCTTTGCTCTGGGTGCTCCCTCAAGCCGAAGGGAGCACTAAACCCCCCTCCTCCCCGAAAAAGTCACAACGACCCAGCCCCGAGGCAGCCCAGGAGAAGCAGCGCCACATAACCAACTCACCACCGAGGACATCCCCAACCCCGGCCCAGCCCAGGGTTTGTTTGCCAGCCGCGGCAGCACCAGCCCGTGGTGTTCTCAGAGCACACAGAGCTTGCTCCCTCTGCACCCCACGGCAGGAAGCCACTAAGAGAGATGAAGAATTAATTCTTCCTATCCTTTCCTGAACAGATCTACACTCTCCTCTCTGGCTCACGAGCCAGAATGTGCTGCCTCCGAGCAGCACGCTTCACCTGTCAGAGTTAACCTGTTAGTGTTGCTGTCAAACCCTCTTTGGTTATAGAATATTTGATTTAAAGCAAGATTATACCAAAAAAACCCCACCCAAACCAACCCAGTTTCAGCTAAAACTGCACCCCTGCAATCTAAAAGCCACCTAACCGAAGACACTGCTGCAGGCTGAGGGCTACAGTGATTGATAGGACTTGGAAAGGGTAGGGATTGCCCCAGGGAATCTAAAACAACATTATCAAAATTATATTAAGTAAATACATTTGGAGCTGGGAAAAAAAAAAACAAACAACAAACAGTAATTCCTTGGAATATTCAAAGTAGAGTTCAGGGAAGGAGCAGTGGTAGGGCAGAGCCCACAAAGGAGCAGGCCAGGGAGGCCTCTTCAAATGCTCTCCATGGCCTTGAACTCGCTGAGAGCCTGCACGGGGTTGACATGTTTCTTCTGGGAGGCTCTCTTGATTTTGGTTTGGGTTTCATCCTGTTTCTCCCTCTTGACCAGAGGTTTCTTCTCTGGTGCCTTCATCTTCCACGAGACAGCAGGGAGGTTGAGGGAGGCCATGCCCTGGGACTTCTGGTACTTGGTGGATGCCACGTAGGAAGCCTTGACGGTCTGCACCACCGCGTTCATCAGGTTCTTGGCCGCTTGGATGAGAGACATGGCACTGTCCACCTGCCAAGGGCAACACAGAGTGCACGGGGTTGGAAGGGACCCTCCAAGGGCATCTTGTCCACCCCCTGCAGTCAGCAGGGACACCTCCAACTGGATCAGGCTGCCCAGGGGCACAGCAAGTCTGATCTTGAACATCTCCAGGCACAGGGCCTCAGCCACATCCCTGGGCAGCCAGTTCCAGTGTCTCACCATCCTCATGGTACAAAGCTTCCTCCTGATGTCCAACCTACACCTCCCCTGCTCCAGTTTCAAACCACTCTCCCTCAGCCTATCCCCACAGGCCCTTCTAAACAGTCCCTCCCCAGCCTTCCTGTAGGTCCACTTCAGAGACTGGAAGGCAGCTCTAAGGTCTCCCTGGAGCCTTCTCCTCTCCAGGCTGCACAGCCCCAACTCCTTGAGCCTGAGGAGGGAGGAGTGGCAGAGTCAAGATGTGGTGTGACCACAACCCATCCACCTGTGCTGCTGGTGAGGAGGAAGTAAAGAAGTCAGGAGTGAAGCTTAGCAGGAACAAGGTGGTGGGGGCAGGGGAGGGAGGCAGGGGAAGGTGTTTTAAAGTGTGGTTTTATTTCTCATCACCACTCTGTCTTGATTGGCAATCAGTTAAGCTAATTTCCCCAAACTGAGTCTGTTTTGGCCATGACAGCAACTCCTGAGTGACCTTCTTGTCCCTATCTTGACCCATGAGCCTTTCTTTTGATCTTTTCTCCCTTGCCCAGCTGAGGAGGGGAGTGACAGAGTGGCTTTGGTGGCCACATGGCATCCAGCCAGGACCAACCCTCCACAGTGACTACACTTGAACAGTAGCTTCTTCTCTAATGAAGTTAATCAAGCTGTAATAATGTCTTAATCACTGCTAATAGATATTTAAATCACCCCAGCATATTGAGTTACATTGAAAGGAAGGAGCACACTGCATCTTCAGCCAGGCCTGCAGCCCTTCCCCAGGAGGTTCCTGAGTTACAGCTTTAGAATGGGGGAAAAAACAATAAAGAAAAAAAGCTGAAGCTTTAGTGGCAGCAAAGGTGGAGGGCCGGAAATGGGGCAGGACACCTCACCTGGCACCCCACTTCTCCAGGTCCCAGTGCCCTGCTCTGGCTAGGACCCTTCAGCTTGTGAATGCTGAATGGCCTGGGGTGAAGTTTTGGTCTTCAGCAGGGTTTTGGTCTTGGGCAGGGTCTACACCCTGAAATTCCTGTGTTGTGGCCATCTAGGGAAGGTGTTGGGGGAAAGCTTGAAGCCATTGTTTGCCTAGCGGCAAACCAAGCTGCTTCTCTTACAGCACTGCTACCTTGCTTTCCATCAGGCTGGGCTTTGAGTACTGCAACAGCAGGGCAGGTCGGTGTCCCCCAGCAAAGCAGTGCTGTCTGCTTCCCCCACCCCAGCCACCATGCTGGCAAACACCTCCAGTGCACTCCCAGGAATCTCCACAGCAGGAACATTTTCATGGCCCTCCTCTGGACCTGCTCCATCAGGTCCATGTCCTTCCTGTGCTGAGGGCTCCAGAGCTGGATGCAGTGCCAGAAGAAACAAGAATTTGGCTCCACTCCCCTCCCCCCAGACACCCATCATGCAGATTCCTCCTAGGAGAAAGCATTTCCTGAACTGCAGGGACAAAAGGGTTTGCTGGAATAAGGGAGCATGCTGGCCTGGGGGAGCCTCAGCTGCCAGAAACCAGAGCAGCCCCTGAAAACCCCTGCTCAAAGCACAGCAGGTTTGAAACATTACCACCTCTGGAGCACTGCAGGAACTCAGCGTGGTCCACAGCTGTGCAGAGACGTGGGGTAGGTTCAGTTGCACTGATTACAGTGATTCAACCTCACTAAGAGTGAAAATGGCCTGGAAAGCAGCAGATTACACCAATGTGAAGGGAATGTGCCTGCAAACACTGTGGAGTAAGGAGAAGTGAAGCTGTATTGCCCCTTTCAGTGGTTCCTCCCACAACAAAGTGGCAGTGCAGGCAGCATCCTGAACTTTGCAGGCCTTAGAACTCTGGGTGAATGCTCCCAAATCTCTTTCCTGTGTTATGGAATGGTTGACAGAAACACTTGGCTTGGAATCATTGTTACCCCTGGAAGAGAATCTCTCTCTCTGTGACCTGGATGAGGGAATTGAGTGCACCTGCAGTAAGTTTGCAGGTGACACTAAACCAGGTGGGAGTGTTGATGTGCTTGAAGGCAGGAGGCTCTGCAAAAGGATCTGGCCAGGCTGGATCCATGGGCAGAGGTCAGCTGTGTGAGGTTTAACAAAGCCAAGTGTTGGGTTCTGCACATTGGTCACAGCAACCCCATGAATGCTGCAGGCTTGGGAAAGGGTGGCTGGAAAATGCCCAGCAGAAAAGGACCTGGGAGTGCTGGCTGACAGCCACTAAAGATGAGACAGGCTGTGCCCAGGTGGCCAAGAAAGACAATGGCATCCTGGCCTGGATCAGCCATGGTGTGGCCAGGAGGAGCAGGGCAGGGATTGTCTCCCTGTACTGGTAAGACCGTAGCTGGGTTCAGTTTTGAGCCCCTCACTCCCAGAAGCATATTGAGCAGGTCCAGAGGAGGGCAACAAAGCTGGGGAAGGGTCTGGAGAACAGGGTTGGGGAGGAGCACCTGGGGGAACTGGGGTTGTTTAGCCTAGAGAAAAGAAGGCTGAGGGGAGACCTCACTGCTCTCTACAACTCCCTGCATGGAGGTTGGAGCCAGGTGGGGCTTGGTCTCTTCTCCCTTGTATCAGGTGACAGAACAAGAGGAAATAGCCTGAAATTGTGCCAGGGGAGGTTTAGGTTGGAGATTAAGGAGCAACTTCTTTGTTGCAAGAGTGGTCAGGGATTGGAAGAGGCTGCCCAGGGAGGTGTTCAAGAAACCTGTGGCCATGGCACCTGGGGACATGGTTTGATGGCCATGGTGGGGTTGGGTCAGTGGCTGGACTCAGAGGTCTTTTCCAACTGGACCAACTCTGATTCTCCAGACCCTCCTGCACAGCCCCCCAGTGCATACGTACCCCAGACACCACCAGCTCGCCGCCCAGGTTCTGGACTTCAGCCTTGACTTTGCTGCAGATGTTGAGCTGGTGGCAGTAGAGAGCGATGCGCTGCAGGTAGGCCAGCAGGTCCTGCTTGCAGGCAGAGTCAGGGCACTGCAGAGACAGAGGCCAAGAGTCACTGTGCAGCCACAGAAACCACAGCAGACAGCACTGAGGGGTGAGCTGGACAACTCCCCTCCGGAATGGTCAAGGTGCTCCTCGGATCCATCCTCCTGCTGCACTCTGGGTTTACAAAAGACAACTTGAGCACCACCACATGCACAGAGAAACCCAGGAGCAATAAAGAGGGGAGAGAGGTGAGGGGAAAGGGGAGAGGGGCGAGGGGAGAGAGGGAAAGGGGAGGGCCACATAACCCTCCCAGGTCTGTTAACTCTAACAGGTCCTTCCTGCACACTGCACCTGACACAGCAGCAATGATTTGACATCCAAGACCTCAGGCTGCAGCCAGCAGATGTTACCAGCTGCAACCTCAGTTCTCCATCTGCAGTATTTTAAGACAGGTAATGATAACCTCACAGCCACTCAATTACAGGCAGTGAAGGAGATATTTTCCACGACTCCTGCTCCCATTTCTTAGCAGTGTGGAAAGCAGATTCCTCACCAGGCATGAAATAACATTTGTAAAGTGCTGGCTGAAGCACTCATCTGGAAGATAAAAGTAACTTTGTCACAGCTTTAAGCTGAAAGCCTGGGCAGGTAGTGGAGAGTGCGGTGCAGTTCAGAGAGCTGCTCCTCGGACAGGACCATCCCCGGCTTTGCAGAGGTGGTTAATGAGCCAGGATGTGACAAGAGGAGCCCTGCTGAGGGGCAGCTGCCATCCAAAACAGGATCAGCACAGCCTAAGACAAAAGGGCTCTGGGAAGTCCCTGCCTACCCATGCCAGCCCTGCAGGATCTTCAGAACCATCAGAGAGCATGGTGCCCAGCAGAGCTTCTCCAAAGAGCAACGAGCCATGGCAGAGCCACTGGGGAATACAGACTGGGCAATAAAGCAGCTGGCACTGAACTCCACAACCCCCTTGCCCACCAGACACTCATGATACCGAATAAACCCACGGCCATGCCCTATGCATGTAGCAGTCACAAGGCATTGGTGACTGCCTGCACCCCAGCCTGGGCCACCAAACACCTCATGGCTGGCTGAACACTTGGGGAGGCTCTGACCTTCAGATGTAGCTGATGGTGCTGCACCTAGTACAGAATTTAAACTAGCCTGGATACATTCTCTGCCCCACTGCTGTGCTCTGCTGAGACCCCCTGCAGTGCTGGGGCAGCTCTGGAGTCCTCAGCACAGCACAGACAGGGACCTGCTGGATCAGGGCCAGAGGAGGCCACAGCAATGCTGGCAGGGCTGGAAGCCCTCTGCTGTGAGGCCAGGCTGAGAGAGCTGAGAGCCTGGTCCAGCCTGCCCAGAGGTTGTGGATGCCCTATCCCTGGCACCATTCCAGGTCAGGTTGTTTGGGGCTGTGAGCAACCTGCTGCAGTTGCAGATGTCCCTGCTGGCTGCAGGGGCGTTGGACTGGATGACCTCTGAAGGTCCCTTCAGCCCACAGCATTCTGTGACTCTAGGCTGGCAGAAGCTATTGCAAAAGGGATGCAGGAGACATTACAATCCAACAGGTCATAACCTGCTGCTCGGGGGTGAGGGCACCAGACTGACAGCACAAACACCTCTGCCTAAACAGGAATCACCTTCCCAAGGAAGGAAATGAACCCCCCCAAGCGTTTCTGAGCCTGCAGCCCTTCCCCAGGCATCGGTGGAGTCGAGGCAGTGAATAAGGGAGCAGCAAAGCTTGCAGGTTGTTTTTTTTCTGAAGCTAATCAATATTAGTCAGCAGTACAAGATGTTTTAGAGAAAAACCACAAATAGCCTGGGCCAAAGAGCTAATGAAAAGCTGAAATTACCATTTTGGAAAGGGCCTCTCCATCTCCCAAACGGCTCAGCTAACAAAGGCCTGCCTGGGGTGGTGACACCCACACAATAGAGCAGGACATCGTGGGGCTCTGGGGCTCTGAATTATGGAAACCATCTTGGGGAAGGCATCTCTGAGAAAGAGGCTGCCCTGTGTTTGCTGATGATGGCTGAAGAAGGCAGGGAAAGGTTGGTGGGGGAAGCAGTGGGCTAGGGAAGGTTATTTGGTTGTATAGATCACTGTGAGTTGGAAAAGCACAGCCTATAATGTGTGCTGTGTCCACCAGCAGGGAGGAGGACCCAAAGGCAGGTGACGGGGATGGAACACAAGAGGAGAAAGAACAACATCAAAAGGCACTGTGGATGCCTAGGTGAGCCCTGGTCTTCCTTTCCTATGTAGGAGTGCTCCAATAACAACCAAAAACCCCTCAAAGCAACAATTTCCAACCAGATTAAGGAAGATCACCTGACTGCACAGCCCCCTGCCTGCACAGCTTGTCTGGGAGGATTCCCACAGCACAGCCCCAGCAGGTAGCTGCATTACAGACAGAAACAAATGGGGGGGGGGGCACACTCCCACCTCCACAAGCCCCTCAGAATGAGATGCTGCCACACACTTGGTGGAGGCTGTGGCAAAAGCTAAGGTGGCTGCTCCAAGTCAAACCAGGATCCATCCCAGACAGAGCCAACACACAGGGACATCCACTTCCTACAGCCCCAGCTGAGCCTGAGGAGCAGCAGAGCCACCTCCTTCTCCCTTTTTGCAAAGAAAAGGGGCAGGGCAAGACAGAGGAGCTGTGCCATGGTGTGTGCAGACTGAGACAAGCACTCAGCCCCCATCCCCTTGTGCCTGGTAGGTGTAAGCAAGCAGCCATGGAGACTTTTCTTCCTTCCACCCATCTCCAGCTTAGGGCACAGGCACTGCTCTAACCATCACTCACAAAAAGATGCTCCCCAGATAGGTGTGACAGCTGGGCTCAGTGCTGGGCTTGGTGCTGTCTGGGCAGAGAAACTGGAAGGCGGGCAGCAGGCGGGCAGGGGAAGCAGGCGGGCAGGGGAAGCAGGCGGGCAGGGGAAGCAGGAGGGCAGGGGGCAGGCGGGGAAGCAGGCAGGCGGGGCAGGGGGGCAGGGGAAGCAGGCAGGGCAGGGGAAGGGGAAGCAAGGGGAAGCAGGCAGGGCAGGGGAAAGGCGGGCAGGGGGCAGGCGGGCAGGGGAAGCAGGCAGGGGGCAGGGGGAGCAGGCGGGCAGGCGGGGGAAACAGGCGGGGGAAGCAGGCGGGCAGGGGAAGCAGGCGGGGGAAGCAGGCGGGCAGGGGGCGGGGCAGGGGAAGCAGGCGGGCAGGGGAAGCAGGCGGGGCAGGGGAAGCAGGCGGGCAGGGGAAGCAGGCGGGGGGCAGGGGAAGCAGGCGGGGGGCAGGGGGGCAGGGGAAGCAGGGCAGGCGGGCAGGGGAAACAGGCAGGCAGGGGGCAGGCGGGGAAGCAGGCGGGCAGGGGAAGCAGGCGGGCAGGCGGGCAGGGGAAGCAGGCGGGGGCAGGCGGGGGAAGCAGGCGGGCAGGGGGAAGCAGGCGGGCAGGGGAAGCAGGCAATGCATGTCAGCAGCTGCCACCCTGGAGAGCCATCAGCCTGTGTCCAGAGCACGTCCCTGTGCCAGCCTCCACAGTGTGTGCACCAGCCTCGCCAGCAAGAGGCTGCTGGAGTGTCTGACAGGGAAGCAGGGTAACCCCTACCTGTGACATGATCACAGACTGATGCAACCAGAGCCTCCCCCCACTGCCAAAGGGACAAACCAACAGAACCCTTCTGCTTTGTGAAAAGAGCTGGAAACACCCCACAGAGAGAACCATTCATTGCCTTGCTGCAAATCACCTGTGTCATGCTCCCAACTGCTCCACATTCCCCCTCCCAAGGTGGAGGGTAGAGCACCTCCGGGACAGCTCTGTGGCGACGGCCAGACCCTTGCCAACAGAAGTGAGCTGCCATGGGGAACAGCTTTTCTGGTTTCCAAGGCAGTGTGTTGTAAAACTGCCTGGAGGCAGGAGTTAGGAGCACCTGACACACTAACGCGAGGGGTCATGATGTACCTGCTGTCACCCAGCCAGCAGGACACAATCCCCAGCACTTTGCTGGAGGCCCCTGGGAGGCAGAGGCAGGCAGCGGTGCTGCGCTGCCAGGCTGCCCTTGTACCTCCTCTGTAACTGTCAGATAGTTCTGCAGGAACAAGTTCCTAAAGAGGCTGTGAGCACAGCTAATGAAATATGCAGGCTGGAAGTATTAGCAGAGTATGGAGTGGGAAAGAGGAAGGCTATATCCTTGTCAGGATGACTAACTGTGCAGTCCTGCTGGGATTTATCTTCCAACACGGCCTTCATCTTTTACATCCTTAAGGGCCCTCCTTCTGCTACAAGGAGCCAGTTGGTTTTCCTCTGTGTTTTGGCTTGGTGCAGAAAGCCATGCACTGAGTTTGCATAAAGCAGGTGAGTTACAGAACACCCCCAAAGCATGGCAAATCCTCAGCCCAAGGTCCACCTGAGACCTGCACCACAAACTGCTTCCTTACCCACAGCAGCAGTGCACCCAGATGCCTCCCAAAACAGGGCTGGCAAAATGCTGCAGCAAGGAGAACCATTCTTGGCTGCCCAGAGGGCAGCAAAGCTGGGGAAGGAGCTAGCTAAAAAGTCCTATGAGGAGCAGCTGAGTGAATTTGGGCTGTTCAGCCTGGAGAAGAGGCGGCTGAGGGGAGACCTATTGCTCTCCACAGCTCCCTGAAAGGAGGCTGGAGCCAGGTGGGGGTTGGTCTCTCTTCCTAGGTGACAGGAGAAGAGGAAATGGCCTGAAATTATGCCAGGGGAGGGTTAGGTTGGAGATTAGGAGCAATTTCTTTGTTGGAAGAGTGGTCAGGGATTAGAACAGGGAGGTGATGGAGTCCCCATCCCTGAAGGTGTTCAAGCAAGCTGTGGCCATGGCACATGGGGGCATGGTTTAGTGGCCATGGTGGTGTTGGGTTGAAGGTCGGACTGGATGATCTCAGAGGGCTTTTCTAGCCCAAGCAATTCAGTGACTCTATAAAGAAACACCTTTCAGCTTCATCTGCCCATTGAGTATTTCTCACTGCACCATTCATAAATTAGGGGAAGGCAACTTCCTCTGGATGACAGGTTTAAAGAGAGATCTGCAGTACAAAGATTGACCTCCAAAGTGCCAGGGCTCTATTGAAAACCTGGCATTATGCAGGGCTGAAAGGCAAGTGTCAGCTGTACAAAACAAAGTTTAGCCCATGACCTCAGACTTAACCTACCTGCATTTCAGGGTCTCTCTGCAAGGCATAATACTATTACTAATGCTGATGGTTCTCTGCAATTTGGGTGTGGACTGAGACCAAAGGCACTTTTGCTTGGCCCAGCCCAGTCTGTGAAGTGGCTCAGGACAGGCAGATGGATTGCATAAACCCCCTGAGCTGGCCATGCTTGCTCATTGCTACAGGAATTAAGCTCAAATCACAGAATCACAGAACTGTCAGGGTTGGAAGGGACCCCAAGGATCAGCCAGTTCCAACCCCCTGCCATGGGCAGGGACACCTCACACTGCAGCAGGTTGCTCACAGCCACATCCAGCCTGGCCTTAAAACCTCCAGGGATGAGGCTGCCACCACCTCCCTGGGCAACCTGTGCCAGTGTCTCACCACCCTCATAGGGAAGAGCTTCTTCCTAATGTCTAATCCAAATCTCCCCTCCACTTGCTTGGATCCATTCCCCCTGAGTCCTGGCACTACCCAGCACCCTAAAAGTGCCTCCCCAGCTTTCTTGTAGCCCCCTTCAGATTCTGGAAGGCCACAATTAGGTCTCCCTGGAGCCTTCTCTTCTCCAGACTGAACAACCCCAACTCTCTCAGGCTGTCTCCCAGAGCAGAGCAGCTCCAGCCCTCTGCTCATCCTTGTGGCCCTTGTCTGGACACCTTCCAGCACCTCCAGATCCTTCCTGGCACAGAGGCTCCAGACCTGGACACAGAGCTCCAGCTGTGGTCTCACCAGAGTGGAGCAGAGGGGCAGAATCCCCTCCCTCACCTGCTGGCCACACTTCTCCTGCTGCAGCCCAGGCTCTGCTTGGCTCTCTGGGCTGCAAGTGCTCACTGCTGGCTCCTGTTGAGCTTCTCCTCCCCCAGCACCCCCAAGGCCTTTTCTTCAAGGCTGCTCTCAAGTCCCTGCCCAGCCTAGGGAATCTTTTTCTACATGTAGCACAAGACCAGCCTGAGACAGCACAGAAAACACTCAGGTCACCACTTGCTTTGCTGAGAGTCTTCACTGAGTCTGACTGGACACCAACAAAAAGACCAAAGTTGTGATCCATTCACTCTGGGGGGCATCTGGAAACTGTTAATAGCAAAAAGCTGCCTCGAAAGTGATACTGAAGGTTGTGCAACAGGCGCAGTAATGATGGTGTGGCTTACGCAGCCTCATCACTGGTCTGGAAAGCACTGGGCATACTCTGGGCATGAGAGAAGCACCAGGAATTCAGTTCCAGTCCTGTTCAGGTGCAGAAACTGGCCTGGATACTGAGGGATGTCAAGAGGTGTTGCTGCCTGAAAATGGGAAGTGCTTGATGTCAGCTAAGGAGCTGCTGGATTCAGTGCTGGGCCTGTTTAACTGCTTACACCGTTGAAGGGGGCAGGACAGCAGCCAGAAAGAAAAGGCTGGAATTTTCCAGCAGCAGATTAGGAAGATCAGTTAAAAAACCCACCCCAAAGCTCAAAATTGAGCACACTGTCTTCTGCTCATCAGGCCTGCAAGTAGCAGAACATCTCCTATGGCTCATTGGTGCTGGAGGCTTATGAAAATGAGTTGTGACTTACATGGTCAGCAATGGTCCGTCCCAGCTTGTCCATCCTTGACCCAGCCTCTGCGATCTTCTTGGCTGCACTAATCACATCTGATGTGTTTTTCAGTGGACCTTTACCTCTGCAAAACACAACACAGGCCACCTTCTAGCACCAGAGGACCAGAAGAGTGAATTAAATACTGCTTTTCTCTTTCTGCTCCCTACAGTACTGGAAGTGATTCCTCACCCAAACTGCATGGGTAGGGTTGCACAGAAAGAGACAGAATCCCACAGTCCCAGCATGGAGGAGGTTGGAAGGGACCACTGGATATCATTCAGAGGTCCCTGCTAAAGCAGGGCACCCACAGCAGCTTGCCCAGCAGCACAGTGCCCAGGGGGGTTGGAAGCTCTCCACAAAAGGAGACTCCATAACCTCTCTGGGCAGCCTGCTCCAGGCCTCCAGCACCCTCACACCAAACAACTTTCTCCTCCTCTTCAGATGGCACCTCCTGGGTGCCAGTTTATGCCTATTGCTCCTTGCCTTGTCCCTGGGTACCACTGACAAGAGTCTGGCCTCAGCCTCTTGCCCCCAACCCCTTATCTCTTGCTGAGCATTGCTCAGCTCCCCTCTGGGGCTGCTCTTCTCCAGGCTCAACACCCCCAGGGCTCTCAGCCTTTCCTCCTCACAGAGATGCTCCAGGCCCCTCAGCATCTCTGTAGCCTCCACTGGACTCTCTCCAGCAGCTCCCTGTCTCTCTTGAACTGGGGAGCCCAGAGCTGGACCCAGTACTCCAGCTATGGCTTCACAAGGGTAGAATAAATAGGGAGAACTTCCTTCTCGGGACAGTTTTCCCCTCCCACCTATCCCCGTGTTTAGATTAAGTGTAAGACTAAACACAAATGTTACTGCTGTAAGCAACCTAATGATAAGAAGGGATAATATTTTGGGAAAACACATTTCCAATTTCCATGGCACTCTAACACCAGGCTTAAAAACCACCTCTGGAGACTTTCCAGCCCTGTCTGGATGTGTTCCTGTGCAACCTGTGCTGGATTCTGTGGTCCTGCTCTGGCAGGGGAGTTGGACTCAAAGATCTCCAGAGATCCCTTCCAACCCCTAACATTCTGTGGTCCTGTGTGATCCTGTAACCAGAGCTGGATAAAACCTGGGAAACGCATTTCCAAAGGCATCCAACCCCCTCTCTCTCTTTTCATAGAATCAACAAGGTTGGAAAAGACCTCAAAGATCATCAAGCCCAACCTGTCACCCAAGACCTCATGACTACTAAACCATGGCTCCAAGTGCCACGTCCAGTCCCCTCTCGAACACCTCCAGGGATGGTGACTCCACCACCTCCCTGGGCAGCACATTCCAATGGCTAACAACTCTCTCTGGGAAGAACTTTCTCCTTGTTTTGCAAATAACTGTGCCAGGAAGGCTTTCTGCACCACAGTAATAAAGAGAACCTATAGAATTTAATGTTGTAAAGAAGTGAGCAAGTGTATCTCTATATAAAACCCTATCTATCTATATTCCTTGGGACAAGAATCACCCCTAAGAAAGACAGACAAGGCACCAACTGCTGGGTATCTATAGATCATTTCCAGCAGTTATTACCACCCAGGCACCGCAGAGTAATGCATCTCCTGAGTTACACACAGGCTTCCAGAGGGTAACATTTAGAGGAAATTACAAGAAGTAAAGACTCTTGCAAAACATGTCTCTGGAAGCTGAGCAGCCCAGCCAGCTGCTGAGGGCCCAGCTTGAGCAAGCCTCACCTGGTGAAGTCTGTCATTTCCATCATAATCATACACATCTGTTTTGCCAGGACAATGATGTCATTACCACTGTCATCCCATTTTGATACTTCAGCATCCAATTTGCTCTTTTCTTCCTGGAAGCTGGCCACTTGCTCAGCAATCTTAGCTTTCTGCTCTTGAGGGAGCTGAGCCATGATAGCCTGCAAGAGAGAGAGAGAGTTTTCTCATGTCACCTTGTGCTACCACTTGGAGAAGGCTTTTGGAACATTTCACTGATAACTAATTTAAGTCACACAGATGGGGGATAAAATTTAATAGCAAGCCTCTACCTAGGGGCTTCCCAGAGCCATTTCCTTCCATTTTGAATCGAGGTATATGGAACCACAGAATTGTCAGGGTTGGAAGGGACCTCAAGGCTCAGCCAGTTCCAACCCCCGTGCTGCCATGGGCAGGGACACCTCACGCTGGATCAGGTTGCTCAGAGCCACATCCAGCCTGGCTGCAAAAACCTCCAGGGATGAGGCTGCCACCACCTCCCTGGGCAACCTGTGCCAGTTTCTCACCACCTCACTCTTAAGACAGAATGCCCAGAAAGACAAATTGACACCTGAAACGTGGCCATTTGCATGATAAAACCTTTGGACTCCAAACACCTTTGCCACCTCTTAGCATCCCTCAAAGCAAAACTGCATGAAGAGGGAGGGGATTTGCTCTTCCACACAATTTAAGGGTTTTAAAAGGCACTTCCACTCGGGTATATTTCAGCTGCATGAAGAGGGAGGGGATGTGCCTCTTCCACGGAATGTAAGGGTTTTAAAAGGCAGTTCCACTTGGGCATATTTCAGTGGTGCAGTGCACAGAAGAAATATGAAGCTCTTCCCTGCAAGAAGCTAGCTGTACTATTTTGAAACATGCATAACTGAGGAAAGAGTGAGTGAAAATAAAGAGTATGTGCTTACTCCTGAATAAAATCTATTAGGCTAGGTTTGCAGCCTTGTATGAGACTCAGTGCTCTCACCCTCATAAATACCAGGAGAATTCATGCCTTCAGGAGCAGGTGAAAAGGAATCTTCAGTACTAAAAAGCCCCTGGCAGCAGCAGTGTGAAAATGTAAATTAGAAAGGTCTGCATTTCAATACAAGGGGGGGGAGGAATGCAGGGATCTCAAGTGCTTGTGCAAGGAAGGGGAGCATGAACCCCACTCTCAGTTAGTGTCATCCCCAAACCAACATGGCAGAAGCTGGAGAAAGATGGGCCAGCTGCCTCTTGCCTGGTTTCAAGCTAGAAGAGCCTTCACAAAATCTCTTCCATGGCACTTTCCCAGGAGTGTAAATTGCTATTGATCCAGAAGGGGACATGTCAAATAAAAACAAGAGCTAAGGCCTGGTTTTCCCCCTCAATGTCCTGATTGTAAGCTTTCACCTATTAATGATTCTATATTGCCCATCATTTTTCACAGTCATAGGAAATGCAGTAAGTTTGAATGATTTTATTCTTGAGCTCCTCTCAACGTTGTCCTGATATGTGCCCAGTGGCCAAACCCCACACAGTCATGAGAGGACATTTGGTAAAGCATTCCCTGCCCACAGACTTAGTATTTGCCCGTTGAAAATGCGAGAGCAAGGGGGTAGTTCACCCTGTATCTCTCCACAGGAGCTCACCCAATGAAATGGCAGTGCCCACAACGTCTGCAATGTCAAAGCATAAAGTAGTTCACGGGCACTGAAGGGAGTTTGATCTTTCAGAACATCCAAAATGAAAGGCAAGAGGTTTCTCACATCCATCAGCCCAACACACCTGGCATGCCACTTAACCTCCTTCTCAGAAGAAAGCTGGGAACAAAGAACACCACTTCTCTGATCCAGCCAGTTCACTGCCACCCCCCAAAGCTTTAACCTGGATTTTCAAAGCAAGTTGGACTGTTTCTTGGAAGCAAGGTCAGAGTTTTGTAATGCTCAGATTTCCTCCTTACCCTGGCACTTTGTCCAGCAATGAGCTGATCGTCTTCGGTCTGGATGCTCGTTCTGCTCCGGACGTCGAAGTCCTCGGTCTCAAAGTCAGAATCATCCAACTCCTCAGGAGTCTGAGGGAAAGAGTAATTCAGGCAGAGTCAAACAACAGATCTGATGGCTCTCAAAATCCACCAGAATATTGTTTCTCAAGCAGAGAGAGAAGGGAAGTCAGTGAAGGTAAAAATTATTCAATGTTTTCCACAAAAAGGTAAATACAGGGACTGCATCCAGCCTGTTGAACACATGTGATTAGAAATGCTTGGCTGCTCCTGTTAGACACCATGGGGATCTCCAAAATTACACACCAAGCAACCAAACATCTGAGGTTTGTCAGGACACTAATGCACTCAGGATTTGAGACACAGAAAACAAGTGTTGGGGCTTTTTTTCTTTGCAGTGAGTGGTATTTTTGCCACTTGGTTAACTGTTAAGAGCTTTGCTCGCCAGGCTGAAGCTAAAACTCCACAGAGCTCTTAGGCCTGGTTCAAAACCACAGCCCCTTGTCTTTAAGCACAATTATGAATCAAAGCATTAGCCACATTAATGACAGATATAAAACACAGAGAAATTTATTCTTTACACACACACACCCCCCAGGAAAAGCTGAGCAATTTTTAGCTAGGAAGGGCCAGCTTTTCTGCTGGAGGCTAAACACATCTGACCCAGTTCCTGCTTGCCTAGGATTTATTTTTTGCTACTGCCACTCTAAGAGCTGGCAAAGTTTTTATGCAGCTTATCAAGTTTAAACAGCATGTTTGTCAAAATGCTACACCTTCACCTCAGGACAACTATCCAGAGGTGGAGCAACAAAGAGCCACGCTCACAGGGGGATGCTGCTAAGGTGAGCTGGGGCAAACGAGCCAATTCCCTTGCAACTATGTCTGGTGGCTCTTGTTCTTTACAGGATCCAGGAGGAAGAGTCACTCAAACACCTGATTCTTGTGCTTATGCAATGAATTGGGATGAACAGAAAAGATGCAAATGAAGTCCCTGTTCTTCAGATTCTTTTCCCTACAGTTTGAGCTTTACTTGCTTTCCAATAGGTCTGCATCTTGTGACACAGTCAAAATAAAGAAGGATACCCAAAACAGCTGCCAAAAGGCAAAGGTGAGCACACTGGCAATCAAGACCCAGAGTATTTCTTGGAGCAGGTTGCTCAGGAAAGTGGTGGAGGCCCCATCCCTGGAGGTTTTGAAGGCCAGGCTGGCTATGGCTGTGAGCAACCTGCTGTAGTGTGAGGTGTCCCTGCCCATGGCAGGAGGGTTAGAACTAGATGATAACTGAGGTCACTTCCAACCCTCACCAATTCCATGATTCTGTGATTTCAGCTGCCATCTCCTCTCCATGTCTTGAGGAACAGAGTATATCCACAAAAGCTGTGTAAGGCCATGTGCTAAGAAGTAGCTCAGTGTATCAGTGTTTTTAAAGAAAGGAAACAAACAGTCCTGCTGCAGCTTTAGGAATAGTTCTGTGCTTCTCTAGCCCTCTTCTCTGCCCAGCCCTCCCAAAGCCCAAACACCCTGGGGCATACTCAGTGTCATTCTGCTTTTCAACTTGTCACCAGGGGCAAAATCTCCTCTGGGGGTGATGAAGGACTGCCTGGGGATCGGGAAGGAAAAAGCTTCACCTCAGTAACTTACAGATACAGGAAGATTTGGTTTGAAATGTTTTTGCATAAGCACAAAAAATAGGTGTTTGAGTGACTATTCCTCCTGGATCCTGTGTAAAGAACAAGAGCCACCAGACACAGTTTCAAGGGACTTGGCTCGTTTGCCCCAGCTAAGCTTAGCAGCATCCCCCCTGTGAGCAAGGTTCCTCCTGTGCTGCAGTGTCAGACAAAGCCCTGGGGAAGGGGTGGCCTGGTACCTCCGTTTGGACAGCCCTCTCCGTTCCAAACACATCCCAAACCTCGCAGGCCTCTGGCTAACAAACGCCAGCGTTTTAACTTCTTTATAGGTCAGGGATGTGTCAGCAGCGCGCCGCCGGTAGCTACTGGCAGCTGCAACAAAGCCCTGGCACCCTGGCATCAGAGAGGTGGCATGAGGGGAAACGTCAGGATTCCTGGCAGCCCCAGCTCAGCTAATTACTGACGACGTGGCATTGGCAGCGGTGCCTTCACGTCCTGAATAACAAGGCCTGTGGCAGGGGGTGAATCAATGCAGCTTGTCTGCATAGCAGGAATGCATTGATAGCTTCATCCAGCATTGGCTGCCTATAAAGCCCTGAAGTCTGAGGAGAATTACATGGAGAGCACATATGTGGTTGTCAGCTTTCCCATCTGATTCTTTGCTTGGAGCAGCAAACATGGCAGATATTACTGCACTAGTTACTATAATCACACATATTCTGGGCCCTTAATTTACTTCTCACTGAAATGCCTCTGCCATAGTTACCACTCTGAAAGACAAAGCCAGCTCCTCCGCCAGGCATCTGTGCTTGAGTCAGAGTACAAGGGGAAAGGAAAAGAAGGAACCAACCCTTGACACTTGTTCTTGCTGTGCCTGACTCCTGCCCATTTTTACCAGGCTCAGCTTCAAGAACTGTGGCCCAGAACTTTCTTTTCTGCATCCCTTCAGTGAACTTCAGGAGCCTTTCTGTGTCTTTTCCCCATGCCTCCTACCAGCTTAAACGCTGCCTGACCTGCCAGAAACGAGAGGACTTTCAAGTCACACTCACTACACCTGAGGAGACAAAGCCTCTCCGAACTGCTCCCTGCTTCCTGAGGTTAACCAATTAATGAATTACATGCTCTGGGAACTGCAGCCCAAACCTGTTTTGGCATTAATTCTCAACATTTCCTTAACAGCCATCAAGTTTTACTTCTAGGCTCTCAACCCATCAAAAAGCATCTTTCCTTCGGAATCCACTTGCCGTTGTGAAACCAAAGGTCAGTGATTTTAGCACGTTAACAAGCAAGACATTAACATGACATTACAGAAGATGCATGAAGGGTATTTAGCATCACAGCTCGGGCTATCATGGGCGCTCAGCTCTGTTTAACGAACGTGAATCACAGCCTGCTTCTGAAGCACTCCACAGAGCGATTAGCGCTTTTTAAGACTCCGCATGTTAATAGGAGCTAAACGCAAATCTTCCACGCTGTCTGCTCCCAATAAAACTGATGCCTGTCAGTTCGCTATAGTAAGGGGAAAGTGAGTGGGGAAAAAAAAAAGAGAGAGAGAGCGAGCTTGCTGCTGAAGCAGGCTGTGCTCACCCGGATCATCAGCACGGCTTTCCTGATGTCCCGGATGCCGTCGTACACCAGGCGCGAAGCGTCGATGAATTCGTTCTCGTCCATCGGCTGAGCAGGGTCTGAGCTCAGGGCTTCCACAGCAGCTTCAACCTGCTCAGTAAACCTCGGCATAACTGAGTTGAGAAGACAAAAGAGCAGTCAGGCCCCACCCCAACGCCACTTTCTGCTGCATGCTCCCGTAAAAGACATGCCTGTGCCTCCTCCTTAGCTGTGGCTGGGAGCTGGGCGCCGCTTCCATTTCAATTCAAAGCACTTCTTAGAGAAGGACACCGACTCTCACTCCATTTCATTTGCTATTTACTCTGCTGCTATTTGTTTGGGTTTTTCCCCCTTGGACAGTAAAAGTTTATCACCCCCTTCCAGTGGACAAGGAGAAGCTGCTAGGAACTATGGGATAAAATCCTAAGCGTTTGTTTAATGTTCCCTGCAGCTGCAGATTAGGTTTTGGGGTAGAAACCAAACCAAACCAAGCAGCTATTACCAGCACCAAGCTCAAGTTTAACAAGGCAGTGGAAGAGGGCAGGCTACACTGCTGTACTTCAGTGACTCACTACACCCCGGGAAGAACATCAGAGAACCATTTACAGTCTGCTCATTTCTTCAGTGTCACCCCTGATTCTTCAGCAAAGTAATTAAAGCAAACCCAACAACTACCAGTTGGCACAGGGCTCACTGCAGCAACCAGAAGCATTCCTTACCCTATATGGATGTTACTTACCAGCTAGTACACAAGAAACACACAGGTTTATTGTGCAGGTGTGGGGCACCACCAACCTTCAGTGTTTTGTTGGGTTGTTCAGCCTGGAGCAGACTCCAGGGGGACCTTAGAGCTGCCTTCCAACACCTGAAGGCATCTTACAGAAAGGCTGCAGAGGGGACTTTTCATGAGGGTGTCTAGAGACAGGACAAGGGGGGATGGTTTGAAGCTGAGGGAGAGCAGAGTTTGAGTGGATCTTAGGAAGAAGTTCTTCAGTATGAGGGTGGTGAGACTCTGGAATAGGTTGCCCAGGGAGATTGTGGATGCCTCTTCCCTGGAGGTGTTCAAAGCCAGGTTGGATGAGGCCTTGAGCAGCCAAGTCTAGTTGAGAGGCATTCCCGGGCAGGGGGATTGGAGTAGATGATCTCTGAGGTCCCTTCTGACCTAAGCCACTCTGTGATAGCATGGCAGAGATCTTCTTTCTGGATCCTGAACACTTTTGCAGAGCCTGACACAAGAGGTTCAGCACAACTTTCAAGCCTTGACTCACTGCCTGGGACTCATTTCCCTGGTGTTCCAGCTTCCTACAGCTCGGCTGACGACAGCGAGTGCACCGAGGGAGACCTTGTGTGCCGTGGAGTTTTAAGGCAGTCAACACAGGAAAATTACATCTCTCATACTGCAACAGCTCTGCAAACAGCCCCCACTAATTCCCATTACTCTATGTAAATGGAGCCTTGAATACATTTCAGGGCTACATTAGTATCCCTTGCCCGTCTGCCTGTAAGCAAGATGAATGTGGGGCTCTTGGCAGCAAGCAGCTCCTACCTGTGTTGGACAGTAGCTTGGTGGCTTCCAAGACCTTCTCTGTGTAGACCCCAGGTTCGTAGTTATCCATTTCAGAGGTGACAACATGGATGACTCTGGCAGCACGCCCCCGGATGGCCCCAGCCGTGCGGTCCAGGCCGTCCACGTCTTTTTCTTGGAGAGCGATGACACATTTGTTTACATCTTCTAGAATGTGGTTCTCTGGTGGCAAAGGAAGGAGGATTTAGATGGCAATAGCTCCTTTTCTGCTGCAGTCATCAGCATGGCACTGGCTCAGTGAGTGACCTGCTCTTATAAACCAAGGTGCTGCCAAGCATTAGTCGCTAAGCTTCCAGCACACTAGGCAGCAAAAGCCTCAGCGCTCCACCCACCCCCTGGCACCCACACTTCCTGCCCCTCTTTGTACTCGAGTTCACCAACAGAAAAACTGAGCTCAGCTGAATTCTCCCTGGACTTCTTTCTTCCCCTCTTCCTCCCCTGGACTGCCAAAGCCCTTATTCCAAACGTTTGCAAGCCCCTCCCAGCACCCTCCCCAGCACCACACCCAAGCCACTCCCTGCTCTCACAGACTGGGTGCTCGCTGCACATTCCCAGCTTCCTGCACCGTGCCTGCCTGCAACCACACACATGCCAGCAGGGAATATTAAACTGTTAGCCCTCCAGTCACGTGTAAACCACAGAACACCTGTGGTGATGGATGCAGAACGTGTTCCAGCCACACAGCACTCATTGCCTCTTCGGCAAACGAAATACGAGGCCAGGATCTCGACAATTTACTTTGAGGATATACATTTTTGGTTTTATATGGAGATATTTCCCCCATTTATCAAGTCTAAGAAGCCCTAAATGAGTAAAACCTCCTAAGAGATTTCTGAAGAGGCCTAAAGAGGATGGGACCCTCTACTCTGCTTTTGTGAGACCCCACCGAGGGTACTGTGTCTAATTCTGGGGCCACCAACACAAGAAGGGCATTGAACAGGTCCAGAGGAGGCCACCAAGATTATCACAGAGATGGAGAATCTCTCCTGAGGGGACAGGCTGAGCAAGTTGGGGCTGTTGAGACTGGAGAAGAGAAGGGTCCGGGGAGAGCTTAGAGCAGCCTTCCAGTACCTGAAGGGCATCCAGGAGAGCTGGGAAGGAACTTTTGACAAGGGCTGGGAGTGACAGGATGAGAAGCAAAGGCTTTGAGCTGGGAGAAGGCAGACTGAGGCTGGACATGAGGAAAAAATTCTTTCCAGTGAGGGTGGGGAGACACTGGAACAGGCTGCCCCGGGAGGTTGTGGATGCCCTCTCCCTGGAGGGGCCAGGCTGGATGAGGCCTTGAGCAACCTGGGCTGGTGGGAGGTGTCCCTGCCTATGGCAGGGGGTTGGAACTGGATGATCTTTAAGGCCCCTTCCAACCCAAACGATTCCATGAATCTATGATTTAAGGAACCCATTAGAAGACCATTTTGGAAACTCAGACCTTTTGGTCTTCCAAACTCTGATAGTGACCTCTCTAATATATCAGTGTCAACATTTTGATACTGCCAGCCAGCATCAGCAGCTGGGATGGTTGGTAAGAAACCAACTTGGAAACATTTCTGCTATGTCACTTAACATAGTTTCCAGCGTTACTTACCACTGACTTAATAAAGGCACAGAGCCAACCCGTGCAGCCCCCTGGAGTGGCTTTTACTCCCTGTGCAGGTAGTAAAAGAGCCATTTTGCAGGAGTTTGTGGGGGGAGAAGCACATTGAGGTGACTGATGGAGGACTGTATGAAATGGCCAGAGGGATTGCTGCTGGAAGCGCTATGCTTCAGTGACAGAGAATTAACTGAGCCAGCTGCAATGCTGTAAGCAAGCTGGACACAATCCCACCCTTGTGAAACACCTCTGAAGCAACCCAGCCTCCAGGAGTTCAGCCCAGGGCAGGAGGTAGCCCTGAGAGAGAGGAGTGCAGGTTCATTAGTGATCTGACAGGCAGGTGAGCAGGCAGGCAAGGCACAGGGCTGCGGCAAGCAGCACGCAGAGTTTGGGGATTTAAAGCAAGAGGCAGAGAGCCCTGAAAGCTGCCAGGGCAAGGAGCAGCCCCGGCAGCAGGCCAAAAGACAGCCTGGTTAGTGCTTCAGTTCCTTAACCATTAAGCCACAGACCATGTAAAAGCCTCCTTGGACTGCAGGAACTTTAATAAAGGGCAGGGACAAAATGAGGATGGAGATTTAAATGCCTGCTGATCATTTAACGTCTTCTGCAGATGCAAAGCAGCCAGAGAGACACTTCTGAGGCAGGGTCACCCCCCATGGGCAGTCTGCAAGGGGCCCTGGGGAGCCAGGGGGCTGTCAGGGGCATCCACTCTGGTTAGAGTCTCCTAGTTGGATGGTAACAAACAGGAGCTGACATTGTTCTGGGTGCTTGTATCTGCGCACACCGCTGCCTGTCCCACAGGCATATGGGCCCCGAGCGCCTGGCATCAAACGCCAGCTGCAGAGGCTGGGGTGGCAGAGCCCAGGAAATGCTGACGCACAGGTGCGGCACCAGCACCTTGGGGGACGTGGCAATGCCAGCCTGCATCAAAGCCAGCAGCCTTGAGAAAGCCCTCACAGCAACAGAACATCACCCAGAATCCACCGCAGGCATCAAGGCAAAGGGAACCTGCCCTATCAAAACAACTGCAGGGGCAAACGGTGGGGTGTGGCAGCAAGGCAGACGGTCAGAGGAATGCCATTTTTCCAACAAAAAGGGTTTTTAGAGCAAGCAAGGAAAGGCATAAACCTGAAAAGCTAACAGAATTCAGCCCCTAACTGTCAATCCTCAATCCACTCCCACGAAACACCTTCCACTTCCACCCACATCCCCATTACAGGGATTAAGAATTTCTTTTCCAAACATCCCAAGAAGGCTGTGAGGAAGCCTGAGAGCTCTAGGAGATCACAAGCTAGGAGCAGTAGTCAGGAGATAAAGCCTGAGATGCATGAATACAACTGCTCCTCTGCTGTGTGCCCTGTGGAAGGTCTTAGTTTCCATGTTGGACCCTCTCTTGACAAGGCACTCAGGAGGAACCAGGTCAAGCAGCAGTGTCAGGAGACAGGGTTATGGAACAAATACTTGAGTGCTCATGCACTTGTAAAGACACTACTCTGCTTGTTTTGGAGGAGGACAATCAGCAGGCTCAGGCAATATTCATCTGGGGGCTCTGAAGACAAACCAGCTCTGCTGTGATGGGCAGTCTCCCACGTGGAGCTCCGTCAGCAGCGCAGGAACAGAAGGCAGCAAATGGAAGGATTTTTTAAGAGGGCTTCAAAGGAGATCCAGGTAATTTCAGAACATTGAATGTGACACTTACACGGTGCTATCAGCAGCTGCTCTAAAGGAGAGAGATAGTGGGCACAGAAACACACCCAGAGTGCTTAGGGAAGGCACTGACAAGAGGACTAAGAATTGCAGGAGGTACAGAAGAGCTTTGAAAGGAGGAGCGATGAAACAGGCAAAGGCCCTGCAGTCAAGTGAGAGGTGACTGAGCACACCATGGAAGCCTGCACGTTTACAAACAGCACGAACAAAGCCAGCAGGAAAAAAAAAGTAAAGCTCTTTCACCAGCCACTACATCTTGGGGCATCAAATGAAGCAAATAGGTGACACTGCAAAACTGAGCTGGTTCTTCACACAGAGCACAGTCGAGCTGTGAATTCTGCAGAGGTGCCAGCGGTTTATGGTGGTTGGAAGGACAACTAACACAAGGTGAAATTGAGAGAAACTAGTCAAGAAATCTTCAGTAGATAGCACCTCTGATGGTGGAGCTCTCTGAGCTGCAAATCACTCGTGGTTGGGAGAGCTTCGGAAAGGTGAGGCCACATCTGGAATACTGTGTCCAGTGCTGGGCTACCACATTCAAGAAAGACAGGGACTTGCTGGAGAGGGTACAGCAAAGGGCTGCAAAGATGCTGTGGGGACCGGAACATCTCTTTGATGAGGAAATACTGAGAGAACTGGGGACTTTTTTGCCTGAAAAGACCAGACTGAGGGGATCTCATCAATGCTGATCACTGTTTAAAGGGTGGGTGTCAGGAGGATGGGAGCAGGCTTTTTTCAGTAGTGCCCAGTGACAGGACAAGGGATCATCGGCACAGACTGGAACACATGAAGTTCCATCTAAACATGAGGAGGAACTTGCTGAATTTAAGGGTCACAGAGCCCTGGAGCAGGCTGCCCAGAGAGGTGGCAGAGTCTCCATCTCTGGAGACATTCAAAACCCAAGTGTTCCTCTGTGACCTTCTTTAGGTGAACCTGCCTTGGCAGAGGAGTTGGACTGGATGACCTCAGAGTTCCCTTCCACTCCCCAGCATCCTGTGATTCTGTGAAAGATCTTCAGGCTACAGGACTTCTCTGCTATTAATCTCCTATGCCTCTGCCATCACCAGGCCCTTGTCCAAACTCAACAGGGTCCTACTTGTGCTAGGCCCTTCACAAAAGGTTACAGCCTGCAGGCTTTTCTGCAGCACCGTGCGCTGAGCATCCTCCTTCTCCGCTGAGCATCCTCCTTCTCCGGTATTGTGCTGTTATCTAAACCACACACCTCCTTCATCACGCCTTTACTTGTGGATAATTGCTGCCATTCTGTAGCAGAAGCTGAACAATGAAACAAACACTTCATGATGCACAAATCTTTTTCTGAAGCACAAGTCTTGTGAGGAGCAGCTGAGGGAACAGGGGTTGTTTAGCTGGGAGAAAAGGAGGCAGAGGGGGGACCACCTGGCTCTCTACAGCTCCCCGAAATGAGGCTGGAGTGAGGTGGGCTCAGTCTCTTCAAGTGACAGGACAAGAGGAAGCAGCCTCAAGTTGCACCAGGGGAGGTTTAGGTTGGACATGAAGAACAAATTCTTCCCCAAAAGGGTTGTGTCAAGCCCTGGAAGAGGCTGCCCAGGGCAGTGGTGGAGTCCCTACCCTGGGAGGAATTGCAAACCTGTGTCGATGTGATGCTGAGGGCCATGGTTCCAAGGGAGTGGAACATCTCCCTTATAGGGAGAGCCTGAGGGAGCTGGGAGTCTTTAGCTTGGAGAAGAGGAGCCTGAGGGTGACCTCATTCCTGTTGATAAAGATGTGCAGGGTGAGTGCCCAGAGGCTGGAGCCAGGCTGATGGGTGATGCCCAATGCCAGCACAAGGGGCAGTGGTGGAAGCTGAGGCAGAGGAAGTTCCATGGAAACATGAGGAAGAATTATTTCACTGTGAGGGTGACAGAACACTGGAACAGGCTGCCCAGGGGGCTTGAGGAGTCTCCTTCTCTGGAGATATTCAAGACCTGCCTGGATGTGTTCCTGTGTGATCTGCTCTAGGTGCTCCTGTTCTGGCAGGGGGGTTGGGTTGGATGATTTTTAGAGGGCCCTTCCAGCCCCTAACATTCTGTGATGCTTTAGTGGCGACCTGGCAGTGCTGGGTTAATGGTTGGCCTCAAGGATTTCAAAGGTCTCTTCCAACCAAAACGATTCCACGTGGTAGGAATCTGTGAGGAGGTTTTGTGTGTACACATACACACACACAAGACACACTCAGGAGAACTCTCTTACATTCTGCTTCCTTTGCAGTTAGGAAGGGATACAAAGTAAGACAAACACCCCAATAACCCTGAACAGAAGCTGGTATAAATCACACTCATCATGAGTATATCCAAGGGGATGTTCAGACCTCCAGCAGACTGAGCAGAGCTGTGGCAGTTAGATGGAAAAGATTCATCAAAGTTCACACAAACAGTGCTTATTGCTTTCATATTTTTCTAACATCCCTTTGATAAAGCAGCACAGAGAAACAACTGCTGGGTGCACTCGAGCAGCAGAAGTAGTCTGAAGCTACACCGTTTCCAGGGCATCACTGTGGGGGGCAACACACAGAAGGACAGAATGGCAGGGGTTGGAAGGGACCTCTGGAGATCATCCAGTCCATCCCCCCTGCAGAGTCACCTGGGGCAGGCCACACAGGAACACATCCAGGCAGGTTTTGAAAGTCCCCAGACAAGGAGACTCCACAACCTCCCTGGGCAGCCTGCTCCAGGGCTCCAGCACCCTCACACCAAACAACTTTATGGGTTCCAGCTCATAGCCATTGTTCCTTGTCCTGACACAGGACACCATTGGGAAGAGCCTGGCACTTTCATCTTGGCACCCACCCCTCAGATATTTATAGACATTGATCAGATGGAATCTCAGCCTTCCCTTCTCCCAGCTAAACAGCCCCAGGTCTCTCAGTCTTTCTTCACAGCAGAGATGTTTCAGTCCCCCAGTCATTCCTCTAGCCTCCATGGGACTCTCTCCGCAGATTCCTTTCTCTCTTGAACTGGGAGCCCAAAACTGGACAGTTTTCTAGGTGTGGTCTCACCAGGGCAGACTAGAGGGGGAGGAGAACCTCCCTAGCCCTGCTGGACACTTTTCTTGATGCACTCCAGGATGCCATTGGCCCTCTTGGCCACAAGGGCACATTGCTGTCCCATGGATAACTTGCTGTCCACCAGGACATGCTTGAGGGCAACTCTCTCACATATCAGCCTGCCACCCCCCTGGAAAAGAAGCATTCCCTGCTTGCTACCAAGCCCTTGAAAGCCTTCAGAGCAGCTCAGCAGTGGGCCAACACCATCAGCTGTCCCCTCTAAAGCAGAGCACCCATCTCCTTGAATGACCGATACACGGGTGGACACCACTTAGTTCCCGCGGCTTGACCCAGTTCTGAGCCACAGCTGAAGGTGAAACACCCCAAAGCAGCTTCAGGCAGAGCAGCAGCCTGTTCTCTTGGAAACGTGCTGTTCACTGGTGGAGCCATGAACTTCAGCAGGCAATTGTCTCTAAATAGATTCCCCCCAAAATAGGCTCCTCACAGCTGTGTGATCTCACCCACCACTGCAAGGCCAGGCAGGCACAGAGCTGGCATCTGCAACCACCTTCTGTGTCCATGCCCACTGCAAACTGATTCAGAACCCAGGGCAACAGTACAACAGGTGTGTGACGGGGGGCGGGGGGGCACCACACGGACCTGGGTTGGGTTTGTTTCTTTTAATTCAGGACCTTAAGTTTTTGATTCCTACTCTGCCCTAGTGAGGCTAAAGATGGAGGACTGGGTCCAATTTTGGCTCCCCAGTTGAAGAGAGACAGAGACCTGCTAGAGAGAGTCCAGTGGCGGCTACAAAGATGCTGAAGGGCCTGGAGCATCTCTGTGAGGAGCAAAGGCTGAGAGCCCTGGGGGTGTTGAGCCTGGAGAAGAGCAGCCCCAGAGGGGAGCTGGGCAATGCTCAGCAAGAGATAAAAGGTGGGGAGCAAGAGGCTGGGGCCAGACTCTTGTCAGTGGTGCCCAGGGACAGCACAAGGGGCACTGGGCACAAACTGGCACTCAGGAGGTTCCCTCTGAAAAGGAGGAGAAAGTTGTTTGGTGTGAGGGTGCTGGAGGCCTGGAGCAGGCTGCCCAGAGAGGTTGTGGAGTCTCCTTTTGTGGAGAGCTTCCAAACGCCCTGGCCATTGTGCTCCTGGGCAAGCTGCTGTGGGTGCCCTGCTTGAGCAGGGATGTTGGATGGATGATCTCCAGAGGTCCCTTCCAGCCCACACCATGCTGGGATTTTGTGCTCTATGTTTTCTAGCTGTGTGTACCCGGCACTTCTGACTCCACACATCCTCCTGTGCAATCTCTCTTTACAACTGGAATTTGAGTTGCCCAAGCTTGCTTGCACTAGCAAAATCAGCCTCCCAGCGTGTCACAGTCGTTTGGAACATTACTGCAGATACAATTCCCGTGGTTCCATCGCCACGGCCTCTGAGTAATGCAGCATTAGAGGGTGTGGAAAGAAGAAGGCCGCCCCTCATTTACAGGTGACAGCAGCCAACAGGAGGTCTTATCAGTGATGGTGCTAAAACAGATGACCTTGGCAAGCCCTCTGCAAATGGAATCCTTGCTCTGTTATAATGATCTTTCTATAATGTTCCTAAAACTGAGCTAGTTGAAAACATTCACAGAACATTTCTGCACGAACAGTTTTGCTGCAATTAACTTGTGTGACTCTGGTTTGGTATTCATTATGTTTACATAAGAAGAGTCTGAAGTGAACTGAGGGCTCATCTTTTGTGCTACTTCACGACTTGAACACAAACAGACTCCTTCCCCTGACTCACACATTCACAGACTCAGATTGCATTGGGTAGGGAGGGACCTTCAAAGGTCATCAACCCCCCTGCAGACAGCAGGGACACCTCCAGCTACATCAGGCTGCCCAGGGACACAGCAAGTCTGATACTGAATGTCTCCAGGGACAGGGCCTGAACCACATTCCTGGGCAACCTGATCCAGTATTTCATCACCTTCATTGTGCACAACTTCCTCCTGATCTCCAACTTAAATCTCCCCTGCTCCAGTCTCAAACCATTGCCCCACATTCTAGTCCCTCCCCAGCCTTCCTGTAGCCCCCTTCAGGTAGTTCTGAATCCCTGGAGCCTTCTCCTCTCCAGGCTGAACAGCCCCAACTCTCCCAGCCTGTCCCCATAGCAGAGCTGCTCCAGCTCTCTGATCTTGGTGGCCTCCTCTGGACCTGCTCCAGCAGGTCCATGTCTCTCTTGTGTTGGAGACCCCATAGCTGGATGCAGGTGAGGTCTCAGCAGAGCTGAGGGGCAGGATCCCCTCTCTCCATCTCTGGCCACACTGCTTTTGATGCAGCCCAGGCTGCCATTGGTCTTCCAGGCTGTAAGTGCCCATTGCTGACTCCTGCCCAGCTTCTCATCCACCAGCACCAAGTCCTTTTCTGCAGGGCTCCTCTCAATTTCATCACCCCCAAACCCAGACTGATATTGAGGATTGCCTCAACCTAGGTGCAGGATCTTCCACTTTGCCTTACTGAACCTCATGAGGTTCTCCTCATTCCACCTCTCCAGCCTGCCCAGGCCCCTCTGGATGGCATCTTGTCCTTCAGTCTCATCAGCTGCACCACTCAGCTTGCTATTGTCTGCAGACTTGCTGAGAGTGCCTCAATCTCACTGTTGGTGTTAGAGATGAAGACATTGAACAGCACTGGTCCCAGTACAGACCCTGAGGGACACCACTTGTCACCCGTCTCCATCTGGGCAACCCTGACCCTTTGGATGCTATCATCCAACCAATTCCTTATGCACTGATGTTCTGGTGAGGTTTGTGTGCAGCAGCTAGCTGGTAGCTCATGGGTAGTTGAGGCAGCAACCCCCAAAGCTTGAGCCATGAATTGCCTCCCCTGTGCTGAAGGTGCTGTGGCTGCTGAGCTGTAAACACAGCCGTTGGAGCAGGCAGCGCAGGGACAGCTTCCAGGGTACCTGCCCAACGGAGCTGTCGCTGCCTTCACACTACAAAATACCTCTCCTCCCCTGCCAAAAGCTCCTGCTTTGCTTTCACACTTTGCTCAGCAGCAGAGGATGCTTGCCAGGTGAAGTGTACCAACAGCATTCCTTCTCCAAACCCCAGAAGACTCCTTGAGATGTGCTGAAACCACCTGTTTGCAGGGATGAGCTCAGTTAGCAGAGGCTTGGTTTCTGAGCTGGGAGCCCTGCTTACCTGATACAGCCAGGAAGTCATCAATGGAAGTGATGTCATCAACAGCATCTGTCAGCACACGGACTTGCTTCTCCCACTGCTCCTTGAAGAGATCCATGTTCTCTTGGGCCAGCTTGCTTTGGGGTTTAGCAGCCAGAGCCAGGGCAGCATTGATGACCTGCAAAACACCCCTGGGTTTTAAAACATGCCCTTCAAGAAACAAGGACATTCCCCACCTTTATCACAGGATATCTGTGGTTGGAAGACACCTTCAAGATCATCCAGCCCAGGTTTGACCCAGCACCGCAAGCTTGACTCTAAACCATGTCCCTGTGCACCAGGTCCAGACGGTGTTTAAACAGTTCCAGGGATGGTGACTCCACCACTGCCCTGGGCAGACCATGCCAGTGTTTGAGAAC
The DNA here is from genome assembly GCA_033816785.1 of Picus viridis. Classification (NCBI taxonomy): domain Eukaryota; kingdom Metazoa; phylum Chordata; class Aves; order Piciformes; family Picidae; genus Picus; species Picus viridis. The sequence continues at coordinate 3,071,755 of CM066593.1, forward strand.
CCTTTCACTGAAGAAATATTTCCTGTTATGCTGCCTAAACCTCCCCTGCCACAGCTTGAAACCATTTCCTTTAGCTATATCACTTGCCACCAGGGAGAAGAGGCTGTCCCCCTCCTTGCTCCAACCTCCTCTCAAAGAACTCAAGAGCAGACCAAGGGAGTTCAGTAAGTTTTCAGGAGCCTAATGTTTAAAACCAAAAGTGTTTGTTCTGTTGCTCCCACGCCTGCTTCCACACTTATTAGGGTTAGCCATCACAAGCAAAACACTTGGCAAGTATTCACAGGAGTGAGCTTCACCCTGCTTTAGCAGCTCCTGCTAAGAAGTTGTTGCTTTCTGAGAGCAGGTTGTGCTGTTAAGGATTTCAGACAGGATGACATTTAGTACATTGGAGACTCCATCTCCTAAGCTACTTGACAGAACCTGAGAAAAAAGGTCAAAAAAGGATTACCCTGGCACAGTTGAAAGTAGAAGAGCTATGCAAATATAAAATTAAAGATGGATTTTGCCCTAATCATCCTTACCTTACAGCTTCACTCTCTACCTTGGCAGAAATTGTTACAGTGCCTTAAGATCTCTGTTACAGCTGTTAGAGAGTCAAATTAGCCAGGTGACAGGACAAGAGGATTCTGTTTGATGCTCCTCCTGAACATTCCTCTACTAATTTCCTTCAAACCCTGTTTTCACAGAGTCACAGATTCACAGAATGGTTTAGGTTGGAAGGGACCTTAAAGCTCATCCAGTTCCAACCCCCTGCCATGGGCAGGGACACCTCCCACCAGCCCAGGCTGCTCAAGGCCTCATCCAGCCTGGCCTTGAACACCTCCAGGGAGGGGGCATCCACAACCTCCCTGGGCAACCTGTTCCAGTGTCTTCCCACCCTCACTGGAAAGAATTTCTTCCTCATCTCCAGTCTCAATCTCCCCTCTTCCAGCTCAAAGCCTTTGCCCTTCATCCTGATACTCTCAGCCCTTGTCAAAAGTCCCTCCCCAGCTCTCCTGTAGGCCCTTTCAGGCACTGGGAGGCTGCTCTAAGCTCTCCACAGACCCTTCTCTTTCCCTCAGCTCTCCCAGCCTCTCCCCACAGGAGAGGTTCTCCAGCCCTCTGATCATCTTTGTGGCCTCTTCTGAACCCACTCCAGCAGCTCCATGTCCCTCTTATGCTGGGGGCACCAGAAGTGGACACTGTGCAGCATGGGAGCTCTCAGCAAAGCAGAGGGGCAGAATCCCCTCCCTGTGCTGCTGCAAGATACCACACAGAGGAGCTCAGCCCCAGTGCTGCACCCAGCCAGCACCCATGGTTGATACTGGAGGGACCATCAATTCTCTTCCTATCTAACCAGGGGATCACCAGGCCCCCAGCCTTTGTTACCATCACCTGGTGTGCACCATGAGGCAGATCCTTCCAGATGGGCTCATCATGGGCCTTCTGCCTTTCCTGGGGGGTGGGGTGTGGTTAAAAGGGGAGTGGGTGGGGCAGGCCAAGTGGCCACATCTGGGGTGGGAGGAGACTCCCACAGAGCCCAGCTTCTCTGGGATTTGAAGGGAAAAAGGGGGGAAATGCAGCAGGTTAGGGACTTTTAGGGTGTCAGGTAACGATAGGACTGGGGGGAATGGAGCAAAACTAGAAATGGGTAGATTGAGATTGGATGCTAGGAAGAAGTTCTTCCCCATGAGGGTGGTGAGACACTGGCACAGGTTGCCCAGGGAGGCGGTGAAAGCCTCATCCTTGGAGGTTTTAAGGGCAGGCTGGATGTGGCTGTGAGCAGCCTGCTGTAGTGTGAGGTGTCCCTGCCCATGGCAGGGGGGTTGGAACTGGCTGAGCCTTGAGGTCCCTTCCAACCCTGACAATTGTGTGATTCTAAACCATTTTGCAGTTTAGTCTGGATGTTAGGAAGAAATTCTTCACAGAAAGAGTGATTGGGCATTGGAATGGGGTGCCCAGGGAGGTGGTGGAGTCACCATCCCTGGAAGTGTTTAAAATACGACTGGATGAAGCACTCAGTGCCATGGTTTAGTTGATTACGTGGTGTTGGGTGATAGATTGGACTTGATGATCTTGAAGGTTTTTTCCAGCCTGGTTAATTCTGTGATTCTGCTCTCCCTCCTTTGGATGCAGCCCAGCACACAGCTGCCTGCCTGGGCTACCAGTGACCATTGCTGGCTCACGGGGAGTTTGTCACCAACTGACACCCCCAAGGCCTTCTCCAGGAGCTGCTTTCAAGCCACTCCTCGCCCAGCCTGGATTTGTGCTTATTTTACTCCTGATCCATTTTTTTCCCCCCAAAGCAGAACAAATGCTACACACACTGCTGGGTGACAAAGTTTGTGCTATATCAACTGACTGGGCGGGAAGAAAGCAATCTGAGAGCCCGCTCCTGTTCTTGCTGCACTGTGCTTCAGCAGAGCGACCTGGAAACGCACCAGGCACGAGAAACCATCCACAGTCAGACCAGCACAACAATCCCAACCCTGTTTCCAAGCACCTGGGAGTTAGAGCTGATTAACTTAACAAGTTCCAGGGTATAATTTTTCTTCTCTTCTTTAGGACCATATGAATTCCACAAAGCTGCTGAAGCAAACATGCCGGCACCAGATGTCCCTGGTTCCCCCAAATCCGCTTCCCTCTACCTGCTTCATTTTCCAGTGTCACAAAGCATTTTAAAGCCTATCTAAGTGGCTAAGGAGGGAAATGGTGGTGATGGCAAACACATCAGGATGGCACTGACTGAATCAGGCAGAAAGAGGCCGATTCACCCTAGGGATGCTAGAAATTAGCAGTGACTGAGGAAAATCCCCAGCAAAGCTCTGCTGCTCTTTCTCTCCACCCTCCCATCCTGCTTCTGGAGATGGAGGCTGTGAGTCTGGGTCATGAATCACAAGCAGCTCCATGGGTTTGCCAGCACAAACGAATGTGAGAAACAACTTGGCACGAACAGCAACCTGCCCAAGAGACCTGCAGGGATGGGACGCTGCTTTGAACCCTGGCAACAGCAACAGAGCCCTTGTCCTTCGTGAAGAAGGTAAGGTCCTCTGCTGCTTCCCCTTTCTCAAACCAGCCACTGAAGACACATTTGGTGTGTAGGCAGCTGCAGTAATCAGGACGGCCCTTCAGAGAAGGATATGCTGACAGTCAAGATCCATGCTCTGCTACCCTCACTCACACTGCCTGCTGAGATCATGGATTTCAAGGCCTGCAAGTCCCCCCAAAAGCCTTGCAACACCCACCAAAGTGATGTTTCAAACCAGAAAGAGAGGTTTTATGAAGGGAAATCTGTTCTCTGCCCAAGAGCCCTGCTTCTTAAATCTACCTACTGCCATTTCTTGCCCTGCTCTGACCAATGGGGTAATGTTCCACCTATCCACTGAAATTCAAGTATCCAAAGTTCTAGGAAGATGAATCCAAATAGCCATATCCTGGGCTCCATCAAGAGAACAGTAATCAGCAGGTGGAGGGAGGGAATTCTGCCCATCTGCTGCACTCTGCTGAGACCCCACCTGCAGTGCTGGGGCCAGCTCTGGAGTCCTCAGGACAAGAAGGACACAGATCCATTACAGAGGGTTCAGAGGAGACCATAAAGATGAACAGAGGGCTGGAAGCCCTATGTTTTGAGCAGAGCTTGGTGTGACAGGACAAGGGGGGATGGTTTGAACTGAAAGAGGAAGATTCAGACTGGAGAGAAGGAAGAAATGTCTACACTGATGGTGGTGAGACCCTGTCCCAAGTTGCCCAGAGAGGTGGGAGATGCCCCATCCCTGGAACCATCCCAGGTCATGTAGTCTGGGGCTCTGAGCAGCCTGCTCTGGTTGGGGATATATTTGCTCACTGCAAGGGGGTTGGACCAGATGACCTTTAAAGGTTCCTTCTAACCCAAAGCATTTGATGATTCTATCAAGTGTCTCGGAAATAAGGGTAAACCAGACAATGTCCCAGAAATCTGCTTCAGCTTTCATCCAGCTAGTAACTGCAAGCACTGAGGCAGAGAGGATGGTGATACCAGGGGTCAGGACATTTTCTCCTGCTCTCTTCTAGCTGCCTTGGCTAATATCAGATATGAGAGCATCCTTTAAGCACTGAGACAGGTCAGCATTAAAGCTGAAGGAACATATGGCTCATGTACCTGCCTGATGTATGTCTGGACAGCAGCATCTGTCTGGACAATTAATCCTTGTCGACAGCACATGTTCAGCCCCAGATGCCTGCATTAAGCAACTCTTCACATGTAATGGAAGAGCTGTCATAGACAGAGGGCTCTGCAAGTGCTCAAGAAACTCATAGAAGGCATCAGCACCAAATCTAAATGCAGGAGGCACAGGCTGCACCATCATCCTCCCTACAGGCAGCCTTCCAGCTGGAAAAAAAGCAGTTTCTTAATCCATTACAACAGCAGAAATGCATGGCTGAGGAAAAGGTGTCTGAGAAGAAAGGCCAAGCAAGACCAGTCTGTAAGATCTGCCTTACAGACAGCTGTGTCCTGCACTTGGAAAGCAGCCAGCAGTACTGGAAACATGGACAACCCAGTGAGGAAATGGAAGGCTATCAAGGGTCACTGTGGAGGTAAAGACAAAACCCCAGCTGAGGAAACCCATCCAGGCAGGTGTGTGCTGGGGAGGGAGCTCCAGGCAGCAGGCACAGCTCACCAGCCTTGTTTTCAGTAGCACATGTACAAAGTGGTCACCACATTCCACTTCAGCACCCTTCACTCTCCCCAGCCTAGCATTTATGTGGCATGTCCCACACCTCTGCTTGAGGGAATGTCCCAGGGGTTTACTGAGAAGCCCCTGCTAGTTATCCATTGAGTACACATGCTCCTACACGATGCCTGCTATCTGGCACTGAGTGATAGGTTTGTTGTCCAGCAGAGGCTGAGATGCACATGGCAAAAGGGAAGTTGGATCTCAAATTGTCTGTGTGGATGTGGGGCAGGCTGTGGATGTAGTCTACCTGGACTTCAACAAGGCCTTTGACACCATGTCTCATAGCGAACTTCTGGCCAAGCTGTGTCAGCCCCTGGCTTGGACAGCAGCACTCTGGGCTGGGTTAAGAACTGGCTGGAGAGCTGTCCCCAGAGAGTGGTGGTGAATGGTGCCACTGCCAGTTGGCAGCCAGGCACCAGTGGTGTTCCCCCAGGGATCAGTGTTGGGCCCAATCCTGTTCAACATCTTTACTGATGATCGGGACAAGGGGATTGAGTCCACCATTGCAGATGACACCAAGCTGGGAGCAGGTGTGGATCTGTTAGAGGGTAGGAGGGCTCTGCAGAGGGACCTTGCCAGGCTGGACAGATGGGTAGACTCCAAGGGCATGAGATTTAACACATCTAAGTGCTGGGTTCTACACATTGGCCACAACAACCCCATGCAGTGTTACAGGCTGGGGACAGAGTGGCTGGAGATCAGACGGAGAGGGACCTTGGGGTAGTGGTTGACAGTAGGCTGAACACGAGCCAGCAGTGTGCCCATGTGGCCAAGAAGGCCAATGGCATCCTGGCCAGCAGGAGCAGGGAAGTCATTCTGCCCCTGTGCTCAGCACTGGTTAGGCCACACCTTGAGTCCTGTGTCCAGTTCTGGGCTCCTCAGTTTAAGAGAGATGTTGAGTTGCTGGAAGGTGTCCAGAGAAGAGCAACAAAGCTGGGGAGGGGTCTGGAGCACAGCCCTGTGAGGAGAGGCTGAGGGAGCTGGGGGTGTTTATCCTGAAGAGAAGGCTCAGGGGAGACCTTATTGCTGTCTACAACTAGCTGAAAGGAGGTTGCAGCCAGGTGGGGATTGGTCTCTCCTCCCAGGCAACAGAACAAGAGGACACAGTCTCAAGCTGCACCATGGGAGGTCTGAGCTGAAGTTAGGAAGAAATTCTTCACAGAAAGAGAGATTGGCCATTGGAATGTGCTGCCCAGGGAGGTGTTAGAGTCACCATCCCTCGAAGTGTTTAACACCAGACTGGATGAGGCACTCAGTGCCATGGCTTAGTTGATTAGATGGTGTTGGGTTGGACTTGACGATCTCAAAGGTCTTTTCCAACCTGGTTAATTCTGTGATTCTGGAGCAGGACTTTGACTCCACCAAATGATTGACTGGGGGGAGGGGAGAGAAGGGACTGATTAAAGCACACAAATTCTTCTCCAAAGACACAAAGCACTGGGTAATTCATTTCAAACACGAGTAACCCTTACTGGAAGGAGATCTCCATGTATCTGTAGCTCAAAATAGAGGAAGAAGGTCTCCAGCCTACCTGAAACGTAAAACATTTGGCAATTTCAGGGCAATGCTCTGCATTCCAGAGCTTTTCCAACTGCTGCTGGAGCAGTGTGATCACAGTGACTCACTGAAGTGGTACAAAGGAGAGAAGGAAGCAGGGACATTCTGAGCCCATGCAGGAGGAAATGAAGCCTGGCAAGCAAACAGACTATTTTTATCGGCGCTTTGTTTCGTGCAGCAGTTGCGGCGCTTGACTCGGAGCCCAACGCTCCCCAACCTGCTGCCAGCAGGTTCCTTGGAGCTGCCCTCCTCCAGCCTCCTGCAAGCAGGGAGGTTCCAGATTCAAAATGCCTACAACTGATGTCTCAAGTTACACCTCAAAACATAGATTCACAGATTTACAGAATGGGCTGGGTTGGAAGAGACCTTAAAGATCATCCAGTTCCAACCCCCTGCCATGGGTAGGGACACCTCCCACCAGCCCAGGTTGCTCAAGGCCTCATCCAACCTGGCCTTAAACACCTCCAGGGAGAGGGCATCCACAGCCTCCCCAGGCAACCTGTTCCAGTATCTCACCACCCTCACTGGAAAGAATTTCTTCCAATCTCAAGTCTCAAGCTCCCCTCCTCAAGCTCCAATCCATTTCCTCTCATCCTATCACTCCATGCCTTTGCAAAAAGTCCCTCCCCCAGCTCTCCCGCAGTCCCCTTCTGGACTGGAAGGCTGCTCTAAGGCCTCTCCAAGATCCTTCTCTTCTCCAGGATGAACAGCCCCAACTCTCCTGGCCTGTCCCCACAGGGGAGGTTCTCCAGCCCTCTGATCATCTTTGTGGCCTCCTCTGCACCTGCTTCTGCAGCTGCATGTCCCTCTTATGCTGGGGACACCAAAACTGGATGCAGTGCTCCAGGTGGGGTCTGAGCAGAGCAGAACAGAGGGGCAGAATCACCTCCCTCATCCTGCTCATCACACTGCTTTGGATGCAGCCCAGGATAAATCCTCTTCTTGTGTCTTTCATGAAGATCCATTTCTTGTTTTATTACCTCACTTCTAATTTTACAGCTACACCTTTGCAGGGCAGGACTCTCTAAGGTTCTCCTACCTGAGTTAGAAGACTGTGGCTACTCTGCCCTCAATCTCTCTTACAAAGCAGAGGTATTCCAGGACAGAAACCACCTTAACCTTAGGTATACTTCTTGTGGGTAAATTAAAGCCACTGAGGCACCCCCAAAATAATTTTCTTTTAGAATCATAGAATTACTGTAGTTGGAAAGGACCTTTAATCATTTAATCATCCAGCCTACCAAGGCTGGGGCCAAACCATGGCCCTCAGCACCACATCTCTGCCTCTATGAAACACCTCCAGGGACGGGGCTTCAGCCACCCTCTTGGGGAGCCTGTTCCAGTCTTTGAGAACCCTTCCAGTGAAGAAGTTTCTTCAAATATAGGCTTAATTTAGGATGGTTTCCAGCCTCACCTTTATAGCAAGCAGCTGAAAGCCTGACAGAGGCTAGAAGAAAGCTTTTATATGTCATGGTGTTCCCACAATGAAGTTTTGAACACTTGGCTGGCATGGCCATAGGTAAAATCATCACTTGGGAGAAGAGATCTATCACCTATTTATTTTGCACAGCAATTCCTAGGTGCTGGATCTTAGTACACTCTCAGTGCAGACCATGCCTGCCAGCCACACAACTCCCCATTTCAATGGCTATGAGCACTGCTTAATTCTTGCCTCACTCTTTTTGACAGAGGCTTTTAGCTCTTTACAGGAGAATGTTCTTCCTGCAGGTGCTTGAACTCTGCCCTGTTCCCTGCAGGATGGGTTTTAGGCTGCTACTGTGCCACAAGAGAGAGAGGAGGTTTTCAGTTTCCAAAGCTCTAAAACAAACACCCAGTCCTCTCCCCTCTCCTCACTACACTATTTCTTTACAACCAAAATATCTGCACTTCCTAAATAACTCACTTGTTTGTTTTTAAATTTACCAGTTTGCTGGTGGCATTTGGGTAATGAGTTGGAAAGTAGCACCATGGCCTTAAATTCCAGGATGCTTTGCATTTGGAAAATGAAAGCTAAACCAAACACCCAGCCACCAGCTAGCAGCTCAGGGGTAGAGGAAAAAGGGGCATGCACAAACCAAGCCTCAGCTAAGACACAAAATCAGTTTTGGTCTGGAGGATTTCAAAGGGAGATCCTCAAACACACCACAGGATCAGGTCTGGTTTGGGAAGAAGATCTTAGATCTTAGGAAGAAATTCTTTACAGTGAGGGTGGGGAGACACAGGGAATTGTGGATGGCCCCTCCCTGGAGGTGTTCAAGGCCAGGTTGGATGAGGCCTTGAGCAACCTGGGCTGGTGGGAGCTGTCCCTGCCCATGGCAGGGGGTTGGAACTGGATGATCTTTAAGGTCCTGTCCAACCCAGCCCATTCTATGAATCTATGAATCTGAGCAAGTGCAGGAAGAGCAGAAGCAGTGATCTCAGCTTGGCCTTTTGGAGCGACCTCAGCACAAGGCTGGGTGGAAGAAGCCTCTCATTCCACCTGCCCAAAGCAGTAACTGCACCAGGCAGTGTCCCTCAGTGACTCTGACTGCTGCCTCACAGACACTCCTGTGACATGGAGGCTTGGTTGTAAGGTAGTCAGAAGCAAACTACACAACTAGCAAACTACACAACTAGCAAACTACACAACTAGCAAACCCACTACACAACTACTAGCAAACTACACAACTAGCAAACCCACAACTCCCACATCACAGCTTTCCAAATGCTCAACAAATGAAGTCATGACTGTATCAGCAAAGCTGCCACAGCAGCTTTGCCCAGCCAGGACTCAGCCCTTGCTCAAGTGGCTTTCAGAGCCCCTGGTTTTCTGTCCTAGAGCAAGCCCAGCGTGCTTACCAGCACTTTGTAAGGAGCTGCTCATCATTTAATTTTACACATGCCAGATGCCAGTTACCTCCAGCGTTCACCCTGCTCATGTCTCCTTCCCTGCTCCTAACTGCATTTCGCTCTGCGTGGGGAAAAAAGGTTCCCAAGCAGGACATTTCAGTCGCTTCCAGTTACATCCAAGCCCGGATGTGCACCCACATGTCTGTGTCTGCTAAGCCTCTGCGTACTTCAATACAGCAAAAAGCACTCTGCAGGCTCTGCTGAGCTGAAATGCCTGCAAGCAAAACAGCCCAGGGATTGTTTTGCACTGTCACGAGCTATAATGGCAGTGACCAGCAAGTGTACAGAGGCACCACAAGAAGAAGGAGAAGTTTGCTTTGATATCCAATACTTTGTTCCAGCATATAAAAGGGACTTTGAGCACTTCCTTTTCCTGCCAGATAGGCACAGAGTGACAGGGGGCACCTCTGCAGCGCTCGTGTATGATTTACTCTCTTGTTGTTAAAGTGCCACAACGACCCACAGATACTGTTACTGGCACAACATGACCTTCCCCAGGCTAGCACATACTACTGGCAAATTATTTGCTCTTTGCATATTATTCTGTCAAGATCCCCACAGACAGAAAAGGCATTTCCATGTGTAGCTGGGGGAGTGGTACTGTAGCGCCAGCCAATGCAAAAGCTAAAAGGATTCTTGAATGGTTTAGGTTGAAAGGGACTTTGACGATCATCCAGTTACAACACCCCTGCCATGGACAGGGACACCTCCCACCAGCCCAGGATGCTCAAAGCCTCATCCAGCCTGGCCTTGAACACCTCCAGGGAGAGGGCATCCACAACCTCCCTGGGCAACCTGTTCCAGTGTCTCACCACCCACACTGGAAAGAATTTCTTCCTCATTACCAGTCTCAATCTCCCCTCTTCCAGCTCAAAGCCATTGTCCCTCATCCTGTCACTCCAAGCTCTTGCAAAAGTCCTTCCCCAGCTCTCCTGTAGCCCCCCTTCAGGTACTGCTCTAAGGCTGCTCTAAGGTCTCCTTGGAGCCTTCTCTTCTCTAGGCTGAACAGTCCCAACTCTCCCAGCCTGCTCCCACAGGGGAGGGTCTCCAGCCCTCTGATCACCTTCGTGGCTCCTCTGGACCTGTTTTCTACAGCTCCATGTCCCTCTTATGCTGGGGCCACCAGAACTGGATGCAGTGCTCCAGGTGGGGTCTCATGAGAGTAAGAATTTCACCACCATTTCTTTTGGTGTCCATTTGTGTTCATTTTGTATTTCACTGACTTCAGATGCTGGAGGCTTTGGGGCTTTGAGGGATTGTGTGCCTTTTCTGGAAGCTGTTCTGCTACTGCACTGTACGGATCACACTGTGCCTGCAACAAAAATACAGGGTCCCTAAACACTACCTCCTTCTACAGAATTTCATCCATTCCTCCTGTCTTTGCTTCTTTTTATGCATCAGTAACTGCTCAAGCTCCTGATACCATTTTTTGATGGCAACTCCTGTCCTGTGCTGACTCTTCTTCACAGCAAGCCTGCACGACACCAAACTGCAACCCAAGTGTTAAGTTTTTAATAGAAGTATTTCTACTCCATGCCAATAAAATGCTTCAAACACCTGTAATTAAAGTCTGGAGAGAGATCTGCTCATTAGTACATTCAAAATATCTGACAGGCTTTCCAAGAGAAGGAAAAAAAAAAAAAAAGGGGGACAATTGTTCAGTGTTGTTAAGTCTTTAACTGCAATGAAAATGAAGTCACCTCCTTCCCCAACAGCCCCCAGGGAACTGGCAGTAATTGGGGACTCAGGGAGGAGAGAAAGTCTGCCAGTCACACTTGGGGCTGGTTGATCTGAGGGGGTGGACTGGAGGGGAGGGCTGTTGTTTTAGCTCTAAGATGCTGCGAGTTTGAAACAAAAGTTGGGTTTTTTTTCTCCCCCTATGCTATTTGGAAGCTGTGCATGGAATCCCTTCTCCTCTGCTGGTATTTTGTCTATCTGTGTCAGTAGGTGTGCTCAGCATATGTAACCATCTGCCTCATCAGAAATCTATAAGCAGCAAATTACTTTGCATGCATTTCAAAATTGGAATGTAAGGATGTGGAACAGCAATTATTAAAACAAGATGTTAATAAGAGAAAGGCCAATTTCTTTCTATTAAAAAAAAAATAAAATATATAAAATGTAATTTAATCCAAGAATTGTCTGGAGTCTGTTAAATGGGCAGTGCTCAGCCGAGCGTGCCGGGGAGCCAGGCCGAGCCTGCTCTCTGTGCTAGGCCAGGTACAGAGGCAGCTGGGAATGCTGCCTGGTGCCCTCCCCCTCACAGAATTGTCAGGGGTGCAAGGGGCCTCAAGGATCAGCCAGTTCCAACCCCCTGCCATGGGCAGGGACACCTCACACTGCAGCAGGTTGCTCACAGCCACATCCAGCCTGGCTTTCAAAACCTCCAGGGATGAGGCTTCCACCACCTCCCTGGGCAACCTGGGCCAGTGTCTCACCACCCTCATAGGGAAAAACCTCTTCCTAATGTCTAATCTAAGTCTACTCTCCTCCAGCTTGTACCCATCTCCCCCAGTCCTATCACTCCCTGACACCCTACAAAGTCCCTCCACAGCGTTCTTGTAGCCCCCTTCAGATACTGGAAGGCCACAAGAAGGTCTCCTTGGAGCCTTCTCTTCTTCAGACTGAACAACCCCAACTGTCTCAGTCTGTCTCCATAGCAGAGCAGCTCCAGCCCTCTGCCCATCCTAGTGGCCCTTCTCTGGACACATTTCAGCACCTCCAGATCTTTCCTGTACTAAAGGTTCCAGGTCTGGACACAGTGCTCCAGGTGGGGCCTCACCAGACTGGTGCAGAGGGCAGAGCTTCCCAGGAGGATGGGCCATTTGGCCAGCAGATGGGAAAAACCCAGCACTGGCTCAGAACCTTCCAGATGGAAGAACAGGTCTTGCATGTCCACATCAGGGAAGTGCAGGATCTACCCTGTTCCTGCAACCCACCTCCCAGAAGATGGTAAGCCTCATGGGCAACAGCCTCCAGCTTTTGCTGGCAGAAGCAAACCCCCAACCTGATAGAAATTCTAATCCACAATTACCTTCTAAAACTCTCAGCTTGGGTTAGAAGTTGAGAGATGAACCTCAGAGAGGCTTTAAAGCACCAGCAAGTCAACATATAGCTGGTAAGAGCAGCTCCAAGTGACAGCAGACTGTCACATCAAAAGGCTGGAGCAACACTCTTCCCTTTCAAGAGCTGCACTGGGGCATTTTCACTGCTGCTTTCTAAACACCTACAGCTTGTATGATCAGAAACACTCCAAAGCTTCAGCTCTCTTCTCAGACATCTTTAATGCAAAATGCTGTTACAAAACAGCTTTTGCAGGCTTCCAAAGCAAGTACTTCTTGGAAACAGCACTCAGAAGCCAGAGTTATGAGTGAGGATCCAGGTTTTCGAGTTGAGATAAACAAAATCTTTGCGCTAATTTACCGTTGGCAAGCTCTGTGTTTAGCAAGAAGGCAAAGGAAACTTCCCCCAGTGCTCTGCTAGGCAAATGGAAGCACAGGCAACGGTTCCAAGCAATTCACAGCAGTACTTCTTCCATTTCCGTTATGAAGGACATCTTCAGCAATTTTTTTTTCCTTTATAAACATTTAACTGGAGGACTTTTCTTCCTTCATCTTAAGCCACCGCAGGCTGGCCTGTTTCCCTCACCACCCAGGTACGGCATGAAGCTGCCGGTGGCTCCTGCTTAGATACCTGATGAAGTTGTTTCACTTTGATGTGCAGTGTTCCAGCAGTGCATGTTCTCAAAAAAACAAATGGAATGCAGGCAGGCTTGTCAGTCATGGCTTCATCATGAAAACCACCAGTGACCTCCTAATGCTGCCTTCTTCCCTCCCTGTAACCCCAGATTAACACAAGACACCCAGCAGGCTACTGTGGAGCATGCACAGCTCCTTCTGCGCCATCAAAAGGAAGCTCTAAATAAAACACTGAGTCTTCAAGCTCACATTAATTTCTGTGTTCATTGGCTGGGGGCTCACAAACAGGAAGGATGATCTTACTCTTCTGATTTCCAGGAACACTAAAGAAATGTAACTGCTTGCTTGCCCATCATAAGAATACAATAGAATAGAATAGAATAGAATAGAATAGAATAGAATAGAATAGAATAGAATAGAATAGAATAGAATAGAATAGAACAAACCAGGTTGGAAGAGATCTTCAAGATTCAAGATACAAGTCCAACCCATCAACCAATCCAACCCACCTAGACAACTAACCCATGGCACCAAGCACCCCATCAAGTCTCCTCCTGAACACCTTCAATGATGGTGACTCCACCACCTCCACGGGCAGCCCATTCCAATGGGGAATCACTCTCTCTGTATAGAACTTCTTCCTAACATCCAGCCTAAACCTCCCCTGGTGCAGCCTGAGACTGTGTCCTCTTGTTCTGGTGCTGGCTGCCTGGGAGAAGAGACCAACCTCTGCCTGTCTACAGCCTCCCTTCAGGTAGTTGTAGACAGCAATAAGGTCACCCCTGAGTCTCCTCCTCTCCAGGCTAAGCAACCCCAGCTCCCTCAGCCTCTCCTCACAGGGCTGTGCTCCAGACCCCTCACCAAACTTTGTTGCCCTTCTCTGGACACGTTCCAGCAAGTCAACATCCTTCCTAAACTGAGGGGCCCAGAACTGGACACAGGACTCAAGGTGTGGCCTAACCAGTGCAGTGCACAGGGGGAGAATGAGCTCCCTGCTCCTGCTGACCACACTGTTCCTGATGCAGGCCAGGATGCCATTGGCCCTCTTGGCTGCCTGGGCACACTGCAGGCTCATGTTCAGCCTACCATCAACTGGTACCCCCAGGTCCCTCTCTTCCTGGCCACTCTCCAGCCACTCTGACCCCAGCCTGTAACACTGCATGGGGTTGTTGTGGCCATAAGGACATGGAACTGTTGGAGAGGGTCCAGAGGAAAGTCACAAAGATGATCCAAGGGCTGGAACACCTCTGCTATGAGGATATGCTAATAGAGCTGGGGTTGTTCAGCCTGGAGAAGAGGGGACCTTAGAGTTGCCTTCCAATACCTGAAGGGGTCCTAGAGGAAGGCTGGGGAGGGACTTTTCACAAGGGTGTCCAGAGACAGGACAAGGGGAAATGGTTTGAAGCTGAAGGACAGCAGGGTTAAACTGGAGCTTAAAGAGAAGATTTTCAGTATGAAGGTGGTAGGTGGAAAGAAACTGGAATAGGTTGGTCAGAGTCCTTGTGGATGTCCCCCCATGGAGGTGTTAAGGCCAGGATGGATGAGGCCTTGGGCAGCTAAGTTTAGTTGAGAGCTGTCCCTGCCCATGGCAGAGAGGTTGGAGTAGATGAGCTCTGAGGTCCCTTCCACCCTAAGCTGTTCTAGGATTCTGGAGTGACTTTTCAGATGAATAATCTGCTGCATCTTCTTCTTCCTCAAAGAATTAAATTTCAAACCTGAGGATACCTGAAGGTGTGGGTGACACTGGCAGTGACTGCTTTGTCTATGTAACAGGACTCCCCAGCTTTCCCTAACCAGTTTGAAGTGTGGCATGTTCCTTACTTCTGCTGCAGGCTCAGAGAATCTTGTTCTGGCACAGGATTGAGTAAGTGCTCTATTGGAGAATCAGCTTTTATAATTAACTCTAAGGATTGATTTCTGCAGAAATCATTCTTTACCCCTGGAATTCCCTGCTCCCAGACTGGCCTCCACTCAGCCACGCTGTTTAAGAGGTTACCTGGGACTCAAGTGCATTAAATCTCAGTTTCATCTTTGCAGCCACAGCAATACCTTGAATTAAGTTTCATGCATCACATTTCTGGGTGTTATCGATAGAGTCACTTGAGTTTCAGAGGCTATTTTAATTACTGATTGACTTGACTGTGAAATCAGCATTTTCCTGGAGAAATCCCCTCCAAGCAAAACAAAACAAAACAAAAAAGCAGCAGATAATGTTGGATTAAATCTGTACTTAGAATCATAGAATCAATAAGGTTGGAAAAGACCTCAAAGATCATCAAGTCCAACCTGTCACCCAACACCTCGTGACTACTAAACCATGGCACCAAGTGCCACGTCCAATCCCCTCCTGAACACCTCCAGGGACGATGACTCCACCACCTCTCTGGGCAGCACATTCCAATGGCTAACAACTCTCTCTGTGAAGAACTTTCTCCTCACCTTGAGCCTAAACTTCCCCTGGCGCAGTTTGAGACTGTGTCTTCTTATTCTGGTGCTGGTTGCCTGGGAGAAGAGACCAACCCCCACCTGGCTACAACCTCCCTTCAGGTAGCTGTAGAGAGCAATAAGGTCTCCCCTGAGACTCCTTTTCTCCAGGCTAAACAACCCCAGCTCCCTCAGCCTCTCCTCGTAGGGCTTGTGCTCAAGGCCTCTCACCAGCCTCGTTGATACTTCCTGCTTTATTCACACATTTGTTCAGCACAGCCACCCTAAAAAGATTTGGGAGGCAGCTGGGAATCTCATCAAGAACAAACAGCAAAATAAACAGAGAAGTGCCTAAAAACAAAGGAAACATTTCTGGCTGCTCTTTATACCTCGAGGTTCTATAGAACAATCCAAGTTTGGGGGAGCGTGCAGTGAGGCTGTTGAGGAGGATGGAAGTGTGCTGTGTCACTTAGACTGGCACAAGCCAGCCTTCTGTATTGTTAGGAGAAAACACAGATGCCATTTGTAAAACAGTTTAGACAAGTGCCCCTCATTATCTCTCAGGATCTGCAACATGTTTAAATACTCTGGGAGCATTAAGGAATCAAGCAGAGAACATGTAATGGAACTTAAAAGCACTCTTTCAAGTGCTACAACCATCTATAGTGTCATTTACTAATCTCTCGGTGACAACCCTGAAATTAAGGCGAGACTGTGGAGTGGAGCATCTAAACTGCAAGCTTGGAGGTTCAGATGTGACCTTTGGACAGCCCAAATCCTGTAGTTACAGCCCTGGCCCATTTATAGATAATCAAAGCTTCCAAGGTCTGTTAAATATATTATCCATAATCCCTGAAGCCAAAGGTTAACAACGGCACTTCAGCAGCCGTGCCCAGGCTTTGGGGACTGGAGTCTGCTCATTATTTCATGTTGACTGGCACAGTGTTTATTTTCTAGGGGAGATTTATTTAAATAGGTAGTTGTTGGAAAAGCAAAGATAGAAGAGTTTGAAATACACACAATTTCTGCATTTGAGGAGGGGAAAACACCCCCACAGACTTGGACAACTACCAGAAACATTTAGATTCAAAGAAAAGCTCTCCTTAAGATGATGACTTTCCAAAGCAGTGCTTGTTTGGAACAACACACATTAGACACTTGTATTTTGGTGAGAACTCAAAGCATTCCACCAAGTCTAGTTGGTTCCTGGAGGAAACAGCAAGACCTTATACCAGGTAAGATGTATTTTTAAAAGCTGTTCCTTCCACATGCTTTGTTCCCACTCTAAAAACTGACCTTTAGTATTCATGAGCAATAGACAACACTTGCCCCAGATGCAGGAGGCACAGAACTGCACAGCCAGCACAGCTGAGGCACCAGCCCCAGGGGCTGACACTAGGAGTGTGAACCATGTGTGCTGGCAGCCTGGAAGGCATCCATGTGTTGGGCTGCATCAAAAGCAGTGTGAGCACCAAGACAGGGAGGGGACTCTGCCTCTCTGCTCTGCTCTCAGAGACCTCACCTGCAGCACTGCCTCCAGTTCTGGTGTCTCCAGCGTAAGAGGGACATGGAACTGCTGGAGCGGGTCTGGAGGAGGCCATGAAGATGATCAGAGGGCTGGAGAAGCTCTGCTCTGGGGACAGGCTGAGAGAGTTGGGGTTGTTCAGCCTGGAGAAGAGAAGGCTCCAGGGAGACCTTAGAGCAGCTTTCTATCTGAAGGGGCTACAGGACAGCTGGAGAGGGACTATTGACAAGGGATTGTAGGGTATGATGGGGGACAACGGCTTTGAGCTGAAAGAGGAGAGATTGAGAATGGAGATGAGGAAATTCTTTCCAGTGAAGGTGGGGAGACACTGGAACAGGTTGCCCAGGGAGGTTGTGCATGCCCCCTCCCTGGAGGTGTTAAGGCCAGGCTGGATGAGATCTTGAGCAACCTGGGCTGGTGGGAGGTGTCCCTGCCCATGACAGAGGGGGTTGGAAATGGATGATCATCAAAGTCCCTTCCAACCTAAACCATTCTATGAATTCTATGAATCTATGAAGCACAGGACAGAAGACCTCCTAGATAGTACTTAATGGTTTATATTCAGAATCATTAAGGTTAAGGTTGGAATCTTCACCTATTTTATAGCCCTTAAGAGTAGTAAAAAGGTAAATCATCTCTGCTCTTCACACTTCCTGCACCTATTGCCTTCAAATTCCCATCCTGCTGAGGCAGGTACAGATGAACTTAATTCTCTTCCTTTCAACTGGTTTTAAAAAAGACCAATAAATATGGGGAAACCTGAACACATTCCAAATAATCCTGAGCTAATAAACTTTACTTTCATACAATGTCCCTGGACTGATTTTTGCAGCATGCATTTTCTCCTCGTTAACAACAACAGCTTGTTTGTCTGTTTTAGGTCTGAATTTCCTGCTGCATTCAAAGATGTGAATTGCAAGAGCTGACTGTAGTCTTCAGGGGTTCATCCAAGTATCTGGTGGTTGACATTTGAAACACCAGGGCTGTCAAAAAGGAAGAGGACTGTCCAGTGCTTAGAGAAAGTTCATTCGCTTGTTTCCCTTAAAAGGTTAATAATTTAATGGTGGTTTCAGCCAGGTTCAAACTCTCCACATGTTGCCAGCTTCCCTTGCTTTTGCTCTCTGAGGAAAATTTTATTAGGGATGTATTTATATTCTACTCAGGCAAAACATAACTTATCTATAATTCATCTTAAAGCATGCACAGGAGCAGTGGTAACATCTTCAGAAGACATCTCCCTGCAGCACGACCGCGCACAGTAAACTGCCAAAGCCTCCCCAGTTCACTGTCTTGCTGGTTATTGGAATGCTCTGGCCACATGAAATTAGAGCTATTCTGTGAAAAAGGACTTTTTCCTCTCACTAATTCCTTTGTCATGTACATTAAAGTGGCTAGGTCTTGATGCTCAAACTGCATTTAGAATCATAGAATTGTCAGGGTTGCAAGGGACCTCAAGGATCAACCAGTTCCAACCCCCCTGCCATGGGCAGGGACACCTCACACTACAGCAGGTTGCTCACAGCCACATCCAGCCTCACCTCAAGCGATGAGGCTTCCACCACCTCGCTGGGCCACCTGTTCCAGTGTCTCACCACCCTCATGGTGGAGAACTTCTTGCTAACATCCAGTCTGAATATACCTATTTCTAGGTTTTTTTCCATTTCCCCCAGTCCTATCACTCCCTGACACCCTAAAAAGTCCCTCCCCAGCTTTCTTGTAGCCCCCTGCAGATACTGGAAGGCCACAAGAAGGTCTCCTTGGAGCCTTCTCTTCTCCTGACTGAACAACCCCAACTGTCTCAGTCTGTCTCCATCGGAGATGTGCTGCAGCCCCCTGATCATCCTTGTGGCTCTTCTCTGGACACCTTCCAGCATTCTTTACATATAGTAAGGAAAAAGTGGAGCTCTGCAGCTAGTCTACAGACAGCACTAAGAGGCCAAACCGTGCAAGAAGAGGAGCAGCTGCCCAGTCTGTTAAGTTATATCTTATATTCTTACTCTCTTCCTTACCTGTGGACACAGGGCTTCGAGCTGGCTGGCTGACATGCGAACCAATTTCACGCCTTCTTCGTTGTTCGAGATGGAACAGGCCAAGTTGGCCACCTGTGTGGGAGAAAGCAGAACACAGCTGTTAGAACTGGGGTTTACTCTGCAGGAAACTTTTTATCTGCCCCCAGCCATCACCAGTAACCCATCATGGGGTCTTGAGCAACTTGGTCTAGTAGGAGGAGTCCCTGACCATGGGCAGTGGGATTAGGGGTGCAGTAGGAAAAGTCCGTACAGCAGATCGAGGGAGGTTCTCCTCCCCCTCTACTCTGCCCTGGTGAGGCCTCTCCTGGAGTACTGCATCCAGTTCTGGGCTCCCTGGTTCAAGAGGGACAGGAATCTACTTGAGAGAGTCCAAGGGAAGGATACAAGGATGCTGAAGGGCCTGGAGCACTGCCTGATGAGGAAAGGCTGAGAGACTTGGGGTTGGTTAGTCTGGAGGAGAGTGGATCTAATCAATGTATATCACTATTTGAGCACTGGGTGTCAGGAAGAAAGGGACAGGCTCTGGTCACTTGTGCCTCTGATAGGACAAAGGGCAATGGATGTACAGCACAGGACGTCCCACTTCAACATGAGGAAGAACTTCTCTACTGTAAAGGTCACAGAACACTGGAACAGGCTGCCCAGAGAAGTTGTGGAGTCTCCTTCTCTGGAGGCTTTCCAGCCCTGTCTGGATGTGTTCCTGTGTGACCTGTGCCAGATTCCACGGTCCTGCTCTGGCAGGTGGGTTGGACTTGAAGAGCTCCAGAGGTCCCTTCCAACTCCTAACATCCTGTGAGCCTGTGATAATCTTTGAGGTCCTTTTCAACCCAAACCATTCTGTGACTGTGAGCTACAGAGCATCCAGGTTTGCTCACATCCAATCAGTTTTGGACCACTGGTGAGATGTGTTCCTTCTCTGGCCATAACATCATAACACATCAGGCTGTAAACCCAGAGTCAAGCAAAGAGGGCAGCCAGATTGCTTTTACCACTGACTGGTTTAAGCTCTCTCCAGTCAAAGGAACAGGAGCATCACTGGCAGCCCTTGCAGTTCCAGCTCCAAAGTCTATTCCCACTTGAGTGAGGCAGCAGCGACCACACAGCTCAAAAACCCAGTCCAGCTCCCCTGCATCTGAGGATTAAGGATTCTGATGTCCATAGGGATGCTCCCTTCTTCCAACATTTCTATACCCTCCTGCACGTCAGCCCAGAAGGACTCAGCGGCTCATCAAGCAATTCAGCCATGCAAGTGGTGCAGTGGGGTTGCAAAGCTCAAGCTGTTCTGCTGATGCTGCACAGGGCACACCTCTGCAACAGGACACAGGTTCGTGAAGGAGCTGTCTTCAACTCTGCTATGAGGACAGGCAGAAGGAGCTGGCGTTGTTCAGCCTGGAAAACAGAAGGCTTCAGGGGGACCTGAGAGCTGCCTTCCAATACCTGGAAGGAGCCTACAGTAAGGCTGGAGAAGGACTTTTTATAAGGGTGTCTGGCAACAGGACAAGGGGAGAATGGCTTTAAGCTGAGGGAGAGCAGGGTTAGACTGGATCTTAGGAAGAAGTTCTTCAGTAGGAGGGTGGGGGGGTCTCTGGAATAGGCTGCCCAGGGAGGCTGTGGATGCCTTCTCCTGAGGTTGTTCAAGGCCAGGCTGGATGAGGCATTGAGCAGCTGAACCTAGTTGAGTGGTGTCCATGCCCATGGTGGGGGGGTTGGAGTAGATGATCCCTAAGGTCCCTTCCAAACAAAGCCATTCTGTGATACATGGTGTACTTCTAATCTACTCCGAGACTGCAGAATCAGGCACAGGCTCCTCCAGTTATGCTTCAATTCATCAAATAAACCCATTTGCTGGTACAGGTGATCTGGAAGATCCCATCCACAATTCCAATAGCATCCTATGATGCTAAAAACTTTACTCCAAGACCTTGACCTGCTGCACAGCAGCATCCTGAACTAGGTCATCCTGCAACAGAAGACTTTTTGTAAAGGCCTGCCTTTTAAGAGCACACAGGAAGGGGACAGCACAGAATTTTTTGGTAAATTAAGATATTCCTCCTATTGGAGCTACTCTCAGGGGAAGGAAGTCTGAAGTGAGTTACATTTCTTGGCTGACAGGTGAATGACAAGCACGTTATTCTGAGCCAGCTGAACACAGAGAGCTGCAAAAATAGCACCAAGTGAAGGAGATGAACACCGAGTGCTGTCCTTTCAGAGACACAGCAACCTGCAAAACCCCTCAGCAATGTGCAGTAAAAGCATCATCACAAGCCAGCAGATGATCAGCACCACCAGTGAACCAAACTTCTCCATACACTTTTCTCTGTAGGCTGGAGAAATTCCATTCTCCCTTTAATTAAGCTGCCTTCTACACAAGCCATTCTGTAGTCATATCTGCAGCTCTGTCCCATGCTTTGCCTCCTCCCCAAGGTATTCCCTTACAGCAGATGTTCCCACTTAGCACACATCACTGTCCCACAAACCATCAGCCATGTGCCAATAGACTTGAGCAGTGTTTTTCCATCAATCCCATCATTAATTTTGGGATCAGAAACCCAAAGTGCAGAGCCACTTCCTCCCTCCAGTTCCAAATGAAGTTCCAAAGGACAGAACACAGTCTGCTGTAAGGAAGAGACAGGTTTCCACCACTGACCAACCAAGTGAACAGATGCAACAGCATTTCTTTGGATGAGGAGAAAGGTCTCTCATGAGACCTTATCTTCAGTGCTGGGTCCAGCTCTGAATACCCCAACACAAGAAGGACACCCAACTGTTAGAGCAGGTCCAGAGGAGGCCATGAAGATGATCAGAGGGCTGGACTACATCTCCTATGAATATAGACTGAAAGAACTGGAGAAGAGAAGTCCCTAGGGAGACCTTAGAGCAACCTTCCAGGACCTGAGAGCAGGGAAGAGACTTTTCCCAAAGGCATTGCATGAGAGGAAAAGGGGTGACAGCTTCAAATGGAAGAAGCTTTATTGTGATTAGATATTAGGAAGAAATTCCTAATAAAATAAAATAAAAACTGGAACAGGTTGCGCAGAGAAGTTTTTGGGGCTCCAAGCCTGGAAGTTTTCAAAGGCAGGTTGGATGGGGCCTTGAGCAACCTGGTCTAGTAGGAGCCACACGGCAGGGTGTTGGAACTACATGATCTTTAAAGTCCCTTCCAACTTAAACCATTCTATGATTCTATGGAAACCAACAGAAGTTGAAAGACCACGCAGCATTACCACAACAAAACACTCTGCCAGCTGTCAGGAACATTAGTGCTTTACTCCTCAACCTCCTTTTCCACCAATCTTTCAGACAAGACCTATGTAATAGGAGGTGGAATAGGAACAAGTCTTCAGTTCCTTGCAAGATCGTGCAGTTTGCACCCAGCTTAGCCAAGGCTCTTTTCTTCCTCCTTTCTGGTGCCACATTTGCTGCAGGCTCCAGCTCAGCTCCTCTCTGCATGGCACTGCCACCAACAGCTGTAATGCCCTATCAGGATGGGATTTCAGCTTGAATATAGTGGTATTTTTTCCCCTGTAGATCTGCCATGGCTTAAACCCCTAGCTCCCAGCCAGCTGCAGTATATCATGCTTTTGTTTAGAGGCTCCAAAGAATCAAAAGCCACCGAGATGCCATGATTTAAAAGTCAAATAAAGAGTTTGCTGTTGCTTTAAGCACAGGTCATATTTTTGAGAAGCACCAGTTTGCCAATATTTTTTATGGTCCATATTTCCACGCCGCTCCTGCCTCTGCGGCAGCAGTTACAGTCTCTAGGAGAGAGAAGTCCACAAAGCTCTATTGAGCAGGGGCCGAATAAAAGGGACATTGAAGCACTACAAAATCAGCCTCGCCGCTATCTGGAGATGTTGTGCTCTCTCTCAAGCCAAGTGTGATGAATCAAGCACACAGAAACCCCGCTCTGTCTGAATACAGAGAGGCAAAGAAGTTGATAATCGAGCGTCCCCGCCATGGTATGATGAAATTTTTGCCTTTTTTTTTTGCACAGTCATTTTTGAACAGTCATTTTTTCTCCTGAATACCTCACTGATGGCAATTCTTCTTCAGAAAGGGCCTGGCCGGGCCTGCCAAGCTCGATGAAAGAAGTGTGTGTGCTTCCCTGACTGAGGGGCTTTGGCAGTTCAAGACAATCCAACTGTTGGCTGCCACATCCCATCCCACTGCTGCGTCTCCCAATCTCCACACTTCATTTCAGCCTGCTGGGCCAAAAGAAAGCTAACTCGCTCTGGAGGGTGACTTTCCCTGCCAGAGTAGCAGCCTAACTCCCCAGCCAGCTATTTGCTAGACATCAGAGCAAAGCAAGGGATGTGGCAGCAGCAGAGATGACTTTGGAGCATGACATGTCCCTCAATTCACAGCAACCCAGCATTTACTGCATCCGTGGGAAGACGCTGCCGAACTACTGGAAAACACTCACAAAGCTCTTAAAGCTTGAAATGTAAGAGCTGTGTCAACTGATTAATCAAGTAGCAAATGTCATTGCAGGGAGGTGTTCTCAAGCATCATTATCTGGTGCTCTATAGCTGTACCTGGAGGGGGCCTACAAGAAAGCTGGGGAGGGACTTTTGACAAGGGCTTGGAGTAACATGACAAGGGACAATGGCTTTGAGATGGAAGAGGGGAGATCGAGACTGGAGACAAGGAAGAAATTCTTGACAGTGGGGGTGGTGAAACACTGGAACAGGTTGCCCAGTGGTTGTGGATATCTCATCCCTGGAGGTGTCCAAGGCCAGGTTGGACTGGATGATCTTTAAGGTCCCTTCCAAACCAAACCATTCTTTGAATCTATGAATTCTAGAATCGCATGGACCACCTGAGATGGACGGCTGTGTGAGTTATCTTCAAACTACCTGAAAGAGCCCTTCATCAATAACTCGTTGATAACTTCCAATGCCCCGTCTGGAAAGAGGACAGGGTACTGTTGTCCAGTTACTTGACAGGTACACACAGGATTCTGCAGCTGAGAGCAAGATCAGGTGCAACCAAATTTGTTTTAGAGCATGCAACGCACTCACAAATCAGACACTTCTAAAACTTCCAAATAGAACAGAGAACCTCAAGCAAACAAAATTTCTCCTTAAATCAAATGCAAATGGAATAGTTTCTCCATGTCTCCAACAAACATAGCTGACTGACACAGTAAGTGGTCAGCCTTGATTTAGAAAGAACACTTGTGCTCGAGAGCAAAACAGCAATTGAATCCCCGCTGCATTTGTTCATTCTTACCATTCAACATCATCAAGCCCCTTTACATAAGCACCACTGGCACAGGCATCAAAGGAGAGCAAAAAAAAGAAAAATGGCCAATAATGCAATCAGCCATAACGAGCAATCTCTTGAACAAAGTTAAAAATACCCTGGGAAGGAAGACAGGCTGGAGAAACCAGACTGACGCCGTTCAGATCCCTCTTCAGCACTGACACAGCCATTTAAAGCGTCTCCTGCTGCAATATCCAGGCTCTTTCCACTCACAGAGTATGCAACCAGGTCCCACAGGTGGCTTCATGTAGCCCAAAAGGCAGGATGGACCCCAAGCAGCTGCCCATGGTTGGCCAAAGGAGCTTAAATTCACCCCACCCCGTGACAAAAGCACTGAGCACCAGTGCACAGGCACAACCATTTTCTCAAGCTGAACTCAGGAACCGGTGCCAAGTAGAACTCCAAGCTGGATGAACTCAGCTGAAAAGTGGGTTTCATGCACTGAGCAGTTTTGAAACTCAAATCTGATTGGTATGAATGATGACATCAGAGGACTGTGAGATGGGATGATGCCTCAGCAACAGAACAAGAGGACACAGTCCTGAGCAGGGCGAAGTTTAGGCTTGATCTTAGAATGAAGTTCTTTACAGAAAGAGAGACTGCCCCTTGGAATGGGCTGCCCAGGGAGGTGGTGGGGTCGACATTCCTGGAGGTGTTTAAGAAGAGACTGGATGAGGCACTTAGTGCCATGGTCTAGTTGATTAGTTAGTGTTGGGTGATAGGTTGGACTTGATGATCTTGCAGGTCTCTTACAACCTGGTTGATTGTGTGATTCTCTGGAGGAGGCATTTACCTGAAGTGGTTCCTTCTAGAGACAGGTGCTACCTCAGTGCACAAGGTCAGGCAGGAACACCTTAGCAGCAAGAAGGTCAAATCCCAATATGAAAAATAGATTGCACCATCTGTCACAGAGTGATTTCATCTCAAATTCCAGTTAGTTTGCTTCTTCAGAATTTACTTATTTTGCATGAGGAAAAAACTTGGTGTTTCTAAAGCAGTTTTATTCTCCCTTAGTGACAGTTTGCCAGCCTGTGTTTGTGCTGGCAGCTGTTGGAGACAACTGCCTTCTCTAACAATGGGCAGGTTGTACCTTTTGCACCTAAAATACTTTTCTTTTTTTCACTTGAAATTTGTTCAAATAATGACTAAGGAGATGTGTTTTCCAGCAATGCAAAGCCTCAGTTACTGGAGTTTTGGGGTCATAGCCAAGTTTCTTACACGGTCTTCTTACAAGGAGGTTGTAGTGAGGTGGGTGTCAGTCTCTTCTCCCTAGTAGTGAGTGATAGGACAAGAGGAAATGGCCTCGAGTTGTACCAGGGGAGGTTTAGGTTGGGTATTAGAAGAAACTTCTTCTCTGAAAGGGAAATACTGGAATATTTCCAAATACTGGGACAGGGAGATGGCTGAATCCTCATCCCCGGAGGTGTTTAAGAGATGCAGAGATGTGTTGAGGGACACAGTTTAGCACCAGACTTGGCAGAGCTACGTAACGGTTGGATTCAACGTTTTTAAAGGTCTTTTCCAACCAAAATGGTTCTGTGATTCTTACATAACACTGTTGGAAACAATCAAGCAAACTGCTACAGCTTTGCACTGCTAAACCTTCCCTGTGTACAGATGCCCTGGCTGCTCAGGTAGAAGGGATTCTTCACAGGCAGCTGTTGACTCAAGGATCAACAAACTGCTTATTTAATAAGACACAAAAGACACAAGAGGGAAAAAAAGGAACCAGAATCTCTAACACACAAAATCATCTTTCCCAAGGCTTTCGAAGGCTGACACTGAAGATTGGCATTGAAGGCTTTTCTTTGTGCACCTGGATTGACATCAGAGATGCAGCCTTGAGTTTCTCCTCCTCGTTTACAGGTCATGTTTGCAGGACAGCTTCTCAGAGAGGTCCAGCCCTTCCAAATGGGTGCTGGGTGCAATCCTCCAGCAACGGTGCAACCTGGAGAAGGCTTCAGTAATGTGTTTATTGCTGCATAATTTAAAATGGGCAGAGCTGCCTCTGCCACACAGCATTATTATAAGGAAGGATTACATCAAACACTAATGGAATTCTGAGAGCCTGACTACTCAGAAACTGCAGCTGTAAACACAGCATTGCAGAAATAAAGAGTTTTCAGATGGCCTTACCCCTGAAAAACTTCATTTTTTTCCCCTTCAGTTTAGCACTAACCTGTAGCCTCTCCAAATATGAGTTTGGAGAGAGTTTGTGGGTGAGGGTTTGTGTATCCTCTCCTCCCTCAGTTTGGAGACGATACACAAACCCTCATGCAAAACTAACAGCCACTTATAACCCATTTATACTGGGGGAAGCTCAACAACATGAAAACAAACCTTTTCAAAAGTGTTCCTGGCATTTTAATTCCTGATTGGACTCTGAAACTTCTGCTTCTTGCTCTATTAGCTTTTTTTCTTTTTGCCTTTTGTTTTACACCGTCTCTGGGAATGTAAATTCCCAGTTTTAAGCAGCTTAAAATCACCCATTTTAAATGCAATTAAAAAAAAAAAAAAAGAAGGACAGGCAGCCATTCAATATTTTCCTCTTGAGGACCTGCTAAAGAAGAGTGCATCTGACATTCTCACAGAACACCAATACAGCACAGCTAATTCCTTCCTCCCCCTATTAAGAAAACAGCCCAAATTCACTTCATGATGGTCAAAGCCCATGAAATTAATTAATCTGCAGAAACAACTGTTCTGACAAAACTAAGTGGCAACTGAGGGCTCTGAGGACTCACAGAGGAGATGTCAATTATGTAACCTCCATCCCTCTTTCAAAAGGGCTTTTATTATTCACCAAGCCCATACATTTATTCATTCCCTTGTACACTACAGGCAATATTCAAGACAAATGTGACCATTTTAACGTCCAGTCCTAAGAGGTACTGCATGAGGCTGTGTTCTAGCTGTACTCCTATAAACTCTTTAGTTTTGCTAATTATGAATCACTCAAAACACTTTCACTTCTCCAGTGCATGAAGGGAAGGCAGGAGGACTTCAGCTCAAGCCTGCTGGGACTCTGGAGTAAGCAACCCAGAGTTATACTGTCAGCTACTCTGTGATTTTATGTGACTTGTGAGTGGCTGCAGCTCCACAGAAGGTACCTTGCAGGAGCTTCTTGTAGGCAACAGAATCCAAATGTATTAACTTAGAATAGTAAAAGTCTTTAAGTAAAAGAGGCTGCACGCAGGAAAACTCCAGACGTAAAGCACCAAGGGGAACGAAGGACTAAAACGGAGAGAACTTCTATTTCCAGAGCTCTGCAGCCTCGAGTCTGGGTAGGAACACATGGAGGGGAGATTTCAGCTAGATGGGACAAAATTGGCCAACAGAACAGTTTCATCTTTGATTCAAAACTTTTAGACCATGAGAAATGGGAGGTTCAGGGGCTTTTATTTCAACAGACCGGCAGCTGACTAAAAGGGGAAGGGGATCAGAGATGATAAATTTCTGCTCCCTAGAGTGCTGAGGGAAGCTGCTTAATATTTTGATGGGTAACCACCCTTCTTTTGGAATTAAATCTCAAAAACAGCACCTCTCACGTTGTATTTGTGTGTCTGAAAATCTAAGTAAGGACTACAGCTTTGCATTTGGCTCCTAACCTAAGCAAGCCATCTCCAGCTACCTGCTGCCATTCTAGGCGCAGCTGTCCCGTGAAACCCTGGCAGGCTCCTTACAGCCCCCCCAGGAAATGAATGTCTCCAACACATGCAGCCCCATGATGGCAGAAGTTTCACCAAGAAGGGAAAATTTTCACACAGTTGGGCAAAGCCAGAGCTTGTGCAACATGACAAATTGAACTGGGCTCCATTTACTCAGCAGCAAGTGCAGGAGGAAGAGCACTTCTCTCTCTCTTGCCAAAAGGAAAGGCTTTTAATCAAAGAGGGGGAAGAGGTTTTTGAAGGGAACCAATATATCTAGAGCATAGAACACACCCCCAGCAGTAAAGTGCCAGCAGCACAGGAATACCTTTCTTTCCAGACTGCTGGATTATCCTTCCTATAGGCCTGACAGAGAGCAGAGCTGGTAAAGGAACAGCAGTGTGCTACGTGGGCACCGTGCCCCTCGTCCATGCAGCTGTAGCAGCAGATGTAACTATTGGCACAGGAAGGATTGCTTCCCCAGACAAACAAGTTAAAGGGATAAAATGTTATAAGCACAAAACACATCAGTTACACGAGTCCCTCTGAGCTGCCATGACAGAAATCACCCTACTGGTATGTAACATAGACCTGATCTTGCAAAGCAAATCCTCCTCTTAGATGCCTCTAAGCAAATAAAAGTGCTTCTAGCAGTGATGTTTGGACAGCACCTGAACAATCAGCCCTAGCCTGGAGAAGAGAAGGCTCTGGGGAGACCTAATCACCACTTTCCAATACCTGAAAGGGGCCTGCATGAAGGCTGCAGATGGACTGTTTGCAAAGGCTGAGGGGCAATGGTTTGAAATGAGAGGAGATTTAGTTTGGATGTTAGGAAAATGTTCTTTACAATGAGGGTGGCTGAGCACTGGTACAGGGTGCCCAGGGAGGTGATTGAAGCCCCATCCCTGGAGATACTCAAGGTGAGGCTTGACAGGGCTCTAGGCAATCTGATCTAGTGGAGGATGTCCCTGGTCACTGCAGTGGGGTTGGACTGGATGACCTTTGGAGGTCCCTTCCAACCTGGGTCACTCTGTGACTCTATGATAACCAAGCCTCTGTGTTGATTAAACTGGGAATTTGTAATTCCTCCCTATCTCATTTTGCTGATCACTCAGAGCATGCTGCACTATGGCCTTCCTAAAGGCTTCCAGCTCGGTGCTGTTGAAACTAGTTTGTGGTGATTCAGACAACCCTTCATGGCGAGTTTAACGGTAATTAGAAGTCCATTATGCTCTTGAAGGAGGCGACAAAATACTAAGAGGAATGAGCTCTACACAGACTTCAGACAACTCCTTGATGACACTACATGACTAATAATCCAATATTGCTAATGACTAAGATGATGAAAATCCAGACGTGGCATCAAGGCTTTTAGTTGTATAGCAAGAATTAAAACATTCATGTCACAGCTCTAAAAGCTGCCCAAAAAGCTACTTAAAAATGCTGCTGGAATTAACACTCTCTCTCTGGAAAATGGAGCAGCCCAGGACTCTGTTGCTTTTTACCTGCTTCTGAAGACATCAAGTCAAAAGCGCCTACACTCAGCTGTGATTTATCCTTCCTGACCTCTTTCCCAGGTAGCCATTTTGCCAAATGCTTCTGTTTCCAAAGGGAAAATGAACAGAGTAAATATAGGGCTGATTCTGATGGAGTGAAAGGACATTAACAGTCTGGAGAAGAGAAGGCTCTGGGGTGACCTTAGAGCAGCCTTCCAGTACCTGAAGGGTGCCTAAAAGAAAGCCAGGAAGGGACATTTTACGAGGGCTTGTAGTGATAGAAGAGGGAGAATGAACTGAAGCTTGAGGAGGGGAGATTGAGACTGGAGATGAGGAAGAAATTCTTTCCAGTGAGGGTAGGGAGACACTGGAACAGGTTGCCCGGGAGGCTGCGGATTCCCCCTCCCTGGAGGTGTTCAAGGCCTTGAGCAACCTGGGCTGGCGGGAGGTGTGATGATCTTTAAGGTCCCTTCCAGCCCAAACCATTCTATGATTCTATGAATAGTTTTTCAAGCCTTAACCTCATTCACCTCCAACTTCTGCACCTTTGCACCTCCCTAGGCCTGAGTACTTGAACACCAGGCCCCACACTCATCTACCATGATGACTGCCCCTATGGGAAAAGTATGGCAGAAATGCCTCTCCTTCACGTAGCAGCAGCTAACCAGTAT
The DNA here is from genome assembly GCA_033816785.1 of Picus viridis. Taxonomy (NCBI): domain Eukaryota; kingdom Metazoa; phylum Chordata; class Aves; order Piciformes; family Picidae; genus Picus; species Picus viridis. The sequence continues at coordinate 3,101,651 of CM066593.1, forward strand.
GTTCTTCAAGCAGCAGAATGCCTCCAACACCCCAACCACCGTCCAGATATGTGAAGGTTCAAATGCGTCTTTAAACACTTCACCAGTTTCACTGTCAGATTACTGATGTGGACTTACAATGAAACCTGGATAGAAAGATTACCCCTGAGGTCTCTTACTCCTCTTCCAACATGGTTTTTAATCTCTACCAGCATTCTCCTTTCATATGTGATTTCACAGGCTCACAGGATATTAGGGGTTGGAAAGGACCTCCAAAGATCATCAAGTCCAACCCCTCTAAAAGAGCAGGACCAGAGAATCCAGCACAGGTCATACAGGAACGCATCCAGACAGGGCTAGGAAGTTTCCAGAGTAGGAGACTCCACAACCTCTCTGGGGAGCCTGTTCCAGTGCTCTGTGACCCTCACAGTGAAGAAGTTCCTCCTCATGTTGAGGTGGAACCTCCTGTGCTATAGTTTATATCTATTGCTCCTTGTCCTATCCCAGGTTGCAGCTGAGCAGAGCCTGTCCCCTCCCTCTTGACCCCCAGCCCTCAGATATTTATAGATTTTATTAAATCTTCTCTCAGTCTCCTGTTCTCCAGACTAACCACTCCCAGGTCTCTCAGCCTCTCCTCATCAGGCAGTGCTGCAGTCCCTTCAGCATCCTTGCAGCCTTCCCTTGGACTCTCTTGAGTAGATCCCTGTCCCTCTTGAACTGGGGAGCCCAAAACTGGATGCAATATTCCAGGTGAGGTCTCAGCAGAGCAGAATTTGGTGTAGCATTAAGAAGATTGGCCACAAAAAAACCCCACAACCAGTTACAAGAACAAAAGTTATCCTATTAAAAGGTCACTTGCTTTTACTTATGTATGATGGATTAAATTTGCATATCCAGTTTTGTGGGAAAATGGAAGGACTGCTTTGGTGGTTTTTTTCCCCTCCTGAGGCTTTCCTGCTTTACTGATTATGAATGTAAGGAAAGCTTGTTCTGTAAGCAGAACTTAATTTATTTATAATAAGTTGACTAATAAAATGAACTTGCAAGGGAAGTGCATGGGTTCTTGTAGAGTGTCAGACTTCAGAGGGCACATTAAGAGTTCTAGTGGCCATTTACTGAAGCCATTTGTTTTAAATTGTTGCCAAGGTTATCTATAGACAAATTACAGAAAGCAAGCTCTTTGGGAGAGGCATTTTGCTCTCCTTGACATGGGAAATTATCCTGGAGTTGGCCTGGCTTTGCCTCTCTTTGCCAGCCCATAACTGCAATGACACTGCTCTTATAATACACAATTACTTTACAAATAAAAGCAAGTCAAAGACAAACTTGAGCCTGTAGGTTCCCCACCCCCCACCCTATAAATTAGCTTACTGAACAGAAAAAGGAGGTGCTCAGGATAGCACAGTAATGACTGATAATGACTGCAGCCTGGAAAATGCTGAGTTTTGAGAGATTAACATGCCCAGAGTTCAGAAAAACATTCCAAATCAGTATCTGATCTGGCTGTCAAGTGCTCTGCTCATCTGCCCTTTTCACCTAAGATCCATCACCTGTCTTTCAGTACTGATACAGACCTCTGATGGCAAGTGTGAAGACAGAACATCTATTGAATGAGCAAAGCCAGTCCGCTCCCACCTCCAAAGGTGCTGAGGTATGAGGACCTCTGCTTGAGGACAGGCTCAAGGGGCTGGGGTTGTTCAGTCGAGAGAAGAGAAGGTTCCAGGGAGACCTAACAGCAGCCTTCCAGTACCTGAAGGGGGCTACAGTAAGAATGGAGAGAGACTGTTTGCAGAGGCCTGTGGTGATAGGACGAGGGGCAATGGCTTCAAACTGGAGAAGAGCAGATTCAAGTTGGATGTTAGGAATGGGTTCTTGACTATGAGCGTAGTGGAACACTGGAACAGGTTGCCCAGGGAGGTGGTTTGAGCCCTATCCCTGGAGATATTCAAGGTGAGGCTGGACAGGGCTCTGGGCAGCCTGATCTAGTTGAGGATGTCCCTGCCGAGCACAGAGGGTATTGGACTGGATGATCTTTGGAGGTCCCTTCCAACCCAGATCATTCTGTGATTCTATTCTCCAATTCCATGATGCACAAACACCTTTACCATGAAGCTATGCCCAGGCAAGTCACTGCTCACGAAGGGAGGACAGGCAAGCCTCAGTTTCCCCACACCTCTGCTGTGCCTAAAGTCCAAAAGGCAGCGACTCTTTCAAAGCCCAGCTACATTTTCACCCTCTTCAGATTCTTCACAAAGCCTTTCACATGTAAAACCTGCAGCTGTTAAGACTCTCTGAAGACTATCTAGGCCGCAAGTATGGGCAAAATCAGAGCAAATTATCAGAGAAATGCTGCCAGAGTGCAAGGCTTTGGGCTTTTGGAGAGTGGTATTTTTAGAGTGAGGTCTGAGGCATTACTCTAGGACATCAGGGCCAGGCAGTTAGGGCAACAGAAGGGGAAAATGTCAGCGCAAGAGGCTACAGATAGCTTATGGAGTTAAGTGCCCAAATGTGATTCTTTCCAAGCAAATAAATTTGCAGTCTGCATCTGTTCATGGGTTTTTCAGTGAAGATGAGAAAATCAGCTCTCCATATGCAAGATACAGCCCAGTGCATTAAAAAAAGGCACAGAGCAGTCTTTTTGGAAAAATTAAAGCAATTGGGGAAAAAAAAATAAAGATGCTTATGAAACATCATTGAGAGCTTTTGCCTCTCTGGTCCTACCAAAGCTTCTCTGAGAAAGAGAGGCTTCAAAATGAAATTTGAAGACAAATATTTGACACAGGGGTACTGGCTTGCAGAATAAGAGAAGATTATTTGATGTTCTGAAGGAATTGCAAACCCTGCCTTTCCAAAATCTTCTTCATGAAGCAAACAGCTATTGGAAGGTTTTAAACTGGACTCTGCCCCTCACCTACCTTTTAACTACCTAATTTCTCAAGGTCTGAAAAGCTTTTCCAATTTAAAGCACCCAGTATAAAACCAGTGACAAACTGACAACCTAATTTTTTTGTTTCTCTAAAGCACTCAACAGTGCAGCCAAAGTTGCTTCTGGACCTTTGTGGCTTTTTTTATTTCCCAGAACTCTGCCTGCAGTGACTACAGGGAGCAGCACAAAAGCAACTTGTGCAGGAGGCACACTTCAGAGGCTGGAACATACAAAAGAGTCAGCATGGTGCTAAGTGACATCATTAAACACAGGCACCACGTTGCAGGACAGCCTTGCTTCTTCACCGAGGAACACTGAATCTAAGGATGCCAGTGCCAAGCTGTGCCTCAAGAGCAAAGCTACAGGTTGGACAGCCAAGGCTACTTTGCCCAGCATTACAAAAGCCACTGGCACAGAAATCACCACTTGATGAGCTGTAAATCAGGAAGGCTTTCGGGAGTTCACAAGTGAATGTAAACTTTTTCTTATGCTGGTTCCCAAAATGCTGTTTCTTTGGTTATTTTTGTGGGCTGCATTTTAATTGGCTTCTCAGTTCCTGAACTGAACTCCTACAATAAAAGCCAGGCAGAGTGCTGGCTAGTTAAGGACTGTTAGCACAGAGCCATTTTGAAACGTGTTACTTGGCCAAGACGAGTCTGCTTTCACTGTTGAACCATCACTCAGTTTTCAAAAGGCAGGCTCAGGGGCTTAGGATTTCCTACATGAGAAACAAATCAGGTGGAAGCCTCCTGAGTCATGGCTTTGGTATGGTTTCACCAGAAGGTGCAGATCCAGCAGGTAAATCTGATTTTTGTGGTTATTGCATCTTTTGGTCATATTTGGCTGCCTGGATGTCAGGAAGCACAAAGCAGACAGCGCTCTGCTGCCAGGAAAGCAGGGCTTCAAAACAAAAATACCCAAATCACAGGTAGGTTTGGGTTGGAAGGGACCTCCAGAGGTAATCTAATCCAACCCCTCCTGCAGTCAGCAGGGACATCCTCCACTACATCACATTGCCCAGAACCGCACTGTGCCTGACCTTAAATATCTCCAAGGATAGGGCCTCAGCTACCTCCCTGGGAAACCTGTTGCAGTGGTCCACCACCCTCATGGTGCAGAACTTGTTCCTAACATCCAACCTAAGTCTTTACTTCTCCAGTTTCAAGCCATTGCCCCTTGTCCTATCACTACAGGCCTTTGTGAACAGCATCTCTGCAGCCTTCTTGTAGCCCCCTTCAGGTACTTGTGTCATGTGCTGGCATCTGCAGGTATGAAGCCACACCTGGATTAATGTGTCCATTTCTGGGCTCCCCAGTTCAAGAGAGACAGGGAACTGCTGGACAGAGTCCAGTTGAGGCTACAAAGGTGCTGAGGGTCCTGGAGCATCTCTGTGAGGAGAAAAGTCTGAGAACCCTGGGGCTGTTGAGCCTGGAGAAGAGCAGCCCCAGAGGGAAGCTGAGCAATGCTCAGCAAGAGATAAAGGAGCCATGGGGGCAAGAGGATGGGGCCAGTCTCTTGTCAGTGGTGTCCAGCAACAGGACAAGGGGCAAGATCCACAAACTGGAACCCAGGAGGTTCCACCTGAACAGGAGGAGAATCTTTTTTGCAGGAGCCCTGGAGCAGGCTGCCCACAGAGGTTGTGGAGTCTCCTTCTCTGGAGAGCTTCCACCACCCCCCGGCCATCGTGCTCCTGGGCAAGCTGCTGTGGGTGCCCTGCTTGAGCAGGAGGCTTGGACTGGATAATCTCCAGAGGTCCCTTCCCACCCTCACCATGCAGGAATTCCGGGATTTATAGCTGCTTGGAAGGCCTGCACATGCCTTTGCCCTGCAGGAGCAAGAGCTCCCTGTGCTAACCCAGGGCAGAACCAGCACTGCCATTTCTCCCACCTAGCCAACACCTGCAGCAGTTTCTAGTGTTCAATATACATATATATATATATATATATACATATTTATTACAGTCCCCTTCAGGGCTGGTTCACCAGGAGAGCAGCACAGACTCCTCCAGGTCACAGGACAAAGGGGTAAAACCTCTCCCCAATTCTGATGGGGACCTCACAAGTTATCTGGTGCAGAGCAGGTCTCTGCCTTTCTTTCACATCCCCTCCCTGCATTAGAGGGAAGGACACATTCTCTTCTACATGTAAAACACAGGAGGCTGTCAATCACAGCATGATACACAACACAGCTCCATTCTGCACTGCAGCTGTTTTGTCACATTTGATGTCTTGAGTCACTCAGCAGCATTTCTGAGGGTAGTTACGACAAACTCCCCTGCACACTTATCTTCCTCTGAAAACAGGGGGAAGCAATCACTTCTCATCTCACCAAGTGGAACATCTTCTCTCCCGCTCTTACACAATCTTTTATTGTTTCTCTGGATACCTGCAGTTGAGTTTTCTGCCCGAGAGCAGAATCAGATGGGAACTTGCAAACATCCTTCTCCATTTTGGCAGAGGCACAGTGAGACATTGTAAGTGCAACCCACCCCGACCTGTCTTCCTTCACAGTAAATGTGACGTCGCATACAGCCCCGCAGTGGCTCTCCATCCCCCGGAGACAAGGGCTCTGCAGGAGTGCCATTCCCCTGCTGTCGAAGCTGAGTGTATATATTAATCCATCTACATTCATGGAAGAGGTTTATAAGCCACCTAGATCATGCTCCTCTATAGCTATAGTTACATTTCAGACAGCAAAAGCAATAAGCAAGCCTTCAAAACGTTGTTGCGGCAGCATATCATTTTAGCAGAACCTTTTGATGCCAGTCAGAAATATTGTTTAATGCACACTTCCAGGGGAATAGTCTTTCTTGAGAGACAGGCTGTTGGGCTGAATAAAAGTGCTGTAAAACTCATTTGCAGCTTGGCATTTTGCACATAAGGTAAGGTCAGTAAAAACCACTCTTAGGTGGCAGCGAGGACAGCCACCCGTCGCTTTTCATCCAGCACACCTGTTCCAACCTCAGAGGGCTTGGACTAGATGATCTCTGGGGTCTCTTCCAACCTCAGCCATCCTGTGATTCTGAAGGAGCAGGGAGCAAGGGTTTCCTAGCCAGGGCAGGAGGGAAGCTTGCAGATGGAGTAGTGCAATTTCTCCCTTGCAATTAAGCCAATAAAGCCACGTGTGGACACCAACCATCCACTGAAGAGGTGGCAGAACTACGACAGAACAAGCACTCATCTCCTTCTGCCAGTCAACTTCTGTCAACAAGCCTTAAAAAGAATTTTCTAGCTAAATTAGGCTTGCAACATGAAGAAGGGAAGCTTCAGACAAAACCTTCCAAAGTGTTGCCACCACTAGACATGACATGGCCACGTCCTGCTGCTAAGGCAGGGCAGGGCACAGCAGCACTGTTGAACAATGTTAGTTACTTACAATTTAGACTAAAATAACTTTGAGAGGCTATGAGGGTGGCATTTACACTGCAACACAGTGCACCCAGAGTGAAAAAGAGATCTTCAAAGAAGTAAAGTTATTGACTGCTCAGACAGCAGCTCTGAGGAGCTGGGCTAGCTTCACACACCCCACACTGGTGTCACACCAGTTACAGGGCAGTTGAGCACCATGCTTAGAGCCCCCAAGGCTTTAAAAAAAGTGAGAAAACCATATTGAGCAAGAGACAGAAACGACTTTTACTTGTGTCTTGAGTAATTTAAATCTGTCAAGTTGTGTGAAAGTATTCCCCACGAGCCTAGGAGACACATGGAGTGTCAAATGCAGTGAGACCAAGAGAGCAAAATCACATTAACCAGTGCCTGGCTGCTCCTGGGTAGCTGCTGAGGTCAAGCAGAGGAGCCAGCTGGTGCCTCAAAGGGTCCTGAAATGCACAGGAGGAGGTTTTGAAGTTTATTCCTACTGGCGTGGCTCCTCAGCAATACCTACAGATGTTTGCTCCTTGGCATTTAGCATGAGACACAAAACTCTCAGGCAAAACAGCAGCAAGAGGACAAGGTTACCGAGCTGAGCTCAGGGTATGAACTCTTGCTGCTCTTTGTAAACCTGCTACCTGTTGGAAAACTGCTACATCTGAGAGCAGACCTTTAATGCATTTCAGTTCAGAGAGGCCAGTCCTATCTATGCTGATCCTCCCTCTAGTCTGGAGGAACATCAGTTTGAGAGACTTTGGGGTTTTATTAGGAAAAACGGCAGGGAGCACTTTTCTTGTCATTGCCTGGCCCTTGTTTGCTCTCTCCAAACACAAGCAGGTTTGCATCCAAAACATCTCCACAGAAGAAGATTATGTTCCCAGGTATTTGACTTAAAAGAAAAAAAAATCCAGGCTTCAGTTCTTCAAATTGTACAGAAGGACCTTCATGCCACAGTCTCCCTTACTCCACATCAACATATTGACCTGGACAGGCTAGTGAGATGGATGGACAGGAACTACACAAAGCTCAACAAGGGTAAGTGCAAGTTCCCCGGCACCTGGGGAGGAAGAAGCCCCTGCACCAGTACAAGTGAGGGGTTGGACCTGCTGGGAAGCAGCTCTGCAGAGAAGGACTTGGAAGTGCTGGGGAACAAGTTCACCATGAGCCAGCATTGTGCCCTCTTGGCCAAGAAGGCAAATGGTCTCCTGGGGTGGATTAAGAAGAGTGTGGCCAGCAGGTCCCTTCCAACCCCCACCAGTCTGTGATAATGTGACCTCCAATTAGCAACTCAAGTACAGGTAACAGCATCACATACTCACATAGTGTAACATCTAAAGCTAACTGGGCTATGTTACAGTACCTGCTGCTTTTTGGTGAGCTTACATTTCCAGTTAAATATTAACTCAAACTTAAGTTCATTACAAAGAGCTGTGAAAAGCAGATTTATTGCAGAATTTGCTGTTTCTTTCAGCAGAACTGAAAAATTCATAAATTCATAGACTGGTTTGGGTTGGAAGGGACCTTCAAGATCAGCCAGTTCAAACCCCTCTGCCGTGGGCAGGGACACAAGCCCTATGAGGAGAGGCTGAGGGAGCTGGGGTTGTTTAGCCTGGAGAAGAGGAGGCTCAGGGGCGACCTCATTGCTCTCTACAACTACCTGAAAGGTGGTTGTAGCCAGGAAGGGGTTGGCCTCTTCTCCCTAGCAACCAGCACCAGAACAAGGGGACACAGTCTCAAGCTGCACCAGGGGAAGTTTAGGCTCGAGGTGAGGAGAAAGTTCTTCACCGAGAGAGTGATTCGTCATTGGAATGGGCTGCCCGGGAGGTGGTTGAGTCGCCGTCCCTGGAGGCGTTCAAGAGGGGACTGGATGTGGCACTTGGTGCCATGGTCTAGTCGTGAGGTTTGTGGTTTCAGGTTGGGCTCGATGATCTTCGAAGTCTCTTCCAACCTTGGTAATACTGTGATACTGTGATACCTTCCGCCAGCCCAGGTTGCTCAAGGCCTCATCCAACCCGGCCCAGAACGCCTCCCTCCATTTACCCAGCGCTAATTGTATTTGTCCCACCTTACCTCAATCAATTTGTTGGCATGTTCACGGAAAACCTGGGCATATTCTTTCACTTCTTTTTCATTCCCATTCTTGGCAGCTTCAATCAATACTAAAAGTGGAACATTTGTTTCCAGAAAAGAGTCTGACACATGGTCCATTACAGCTTTGCGGAGCTACAACAAAAAGCAAAGAAAGAAGGAAAGAAAGGGAGAGATTTTCAGGTAGCGTTCCACTGCTGATTCCCTTCTACTGCGTGACTATGTAAAGCTTAAGCACTTCTTGTGGCTGATCCTTTTTCCTTTGTGTGGTCAAGGCCTTCCCTGCACTAAGTCTTGTCTATATCTTGTCAATTTAAATTAAATCTCCTTAAAAAACTGGATTAGTTATATAAGTGCAAGTCACCAGTTTGGCCACAAATATTGATCTAACAGTTCATATTGGTTTTGCCTGAGTAAATTTGCTGCCTTCCCTTGGCTGATTAAACAACATGCTGATTTAACTGTGTTATTTTTCTACTGGAATAAAACCACTTTTTTTTTTTTTTTTTTTTTTTTTTTTTTCCCCCCAACAAACCTGATCCATAGTCACATTTACTTGAAAAGAGGAATACAGTGCTTTAAAACCCAAAGGGACAAAAGATTCCTGTTACATAAATACAGCCCTCAAAGAAAACAGCCTCTCTGGAGCTGAATGCCATCAGAATCCCTAAACCATACCTGATTAGCTTCACAATCCATAAAAGGGGAGTTGGTTTTGCTTTGTTATAGCTCTCTTGTCGTCAGGATGATTATGAATCCCACACCTTTATTACACAGCCAACAGGGGACTACATTTCCACCCTGTGCTTCCCCTGGAAGCTTCTAGCTTTTAATTCAGTAGGTAGAAGCACTGCCCACTAGGACACAAAGCAGCAGAGGAGGGCAGACATGCAGGAATGCTCTGCTTTGTCCCAGCAAGCAGGCAGTTTCTGTGTGAGTTACCTGTCTGCGCAGGTCTCTGGTCTTTTTGGTCATCTTATCAATGGCAGAGTTGAGGGCATCGCTCCTTTCTTTGCGCCCAGCCTGAAAAACAAGAGGCAAGGAGGTAAATGGGCGTGCAGGGTCTCAAAGTCAAGCCAGGGGTATTCATCTCAAGGATGCTGTCAGCTTCTTCAAAGTGATTATGCACACCAGAAGTCAAGTCTCCACCTCCCTGATCAGGCACTGTCTTGCTGGCTGTCTTGGGCAGAACAGTAACATCTGACATCTTAAGATACCTCTACACTCTTCAGCTTGCCTTCAGAAGAAAAGGCAAGCTTTCTGCCTTTTTGGTCTTTTTGCTCCTGATCAGCTGGAGACCATATTCAACCTCTGAGTTTCACATTTCTCTTTTCTGCCAGCTCAGTCAACCATGCCTGGCACTGCACTGAGCTCAGAACATTCATGCACACCTCACGTACTACCTTCAATCTGCAGGTATGACCACCAGGAGAGCAGTTCACAGGGCTGTGCATCCAACACAGGAGTGCTCCCTTCATACCCTACTGCCATATACAACAACTTCATACACAAATACCACACCCAACGCCCCCTTCACACCTCGCTACCATACCCAGCACCACCCTCATACCCCGCTACCATACTCAATACCCCCTTCACACCCCACTGCCATACCCAATGCTCCCTTAGCACCCCACTACCATACCCAGTGCCCCTTCTCACCCCACTACTATACCCAATGCCCCCTTCACACCCCACTACCATCCCCAGCACTACCTTCACACTCCACTACCATACCCAAACCCACCTTCACACCCCACTGCCATACCAAATGCCCCTTTCACACCCCACTACCATACCCAATGCCCCCTTCACACCCCACTACCATACCCAGCACCACCTTCACACCCCACTACCATACCCAGCACCACCTTCACGCCCCACTATCCCTAGAGACTGCTTTGAAGCAGTCACTCCAAAGCCCCAAATCAATTCTCTTGGAGGTAAAATCCTCACAGAACATTTGTTGGGGCTGAAATCCAACGTTCCAAGTGTCTGCTGAGAGCTGTATTGCACTAAGGTTCCACACAGCAAGTTCTGCATTAGCCCTGTTGTCAGAGAGAGGGCAAAGGGCCAAGAAGTGGTGGCAGCTTCTCTCTTTTTAAAGCAGACTCTGGGTTGAAAATCCCTTAATTTGTATCAGAGTGGCAGTGTTAAATCACACAATGGTGGTGATCTGGGTTTGCTAGGAGGTTTTTCTTTCTAGCACAGCTTACATTAGAGTTTTGAAACACACTTTATGCAACCACAATCCAATTGCTTAAGTTCTAAGCCACGATCAATATAATTATCCTGTTGAGAAGCAAACTCATTTAGCAGCTCTACAGTGAGGCTATGCCAGCTATCAATTCTCCAGGTGACAGGCTGGTTTGCAATACCTGCCTGAGCAGCCTTGGATCTAAAACATGGAGTCCATGCTAGAGCAGAAATAAAAATGAAACAAACTCAGAGGGGAACGAATCAGGACGTTGTAATGTCATTAGAGTTTAATGAATTATTGAAGATTTGTCACCTCCCTGATCAGGTAATTTGATTCTCCTCACAAAAGGTAACTGAAAAGTGACTGAAATCAAAACCAGGAGCTCCTTCTGACTACACCACAGCCCCAGCAGACCCAGTGTTGGCTTGTTCTTAACTTCACGTCCATAAATCAAAGCTGAATGATCCAAGGGCTGGAGCACCTCTACTATGAGGATAGGCTGAGGATGCTGGGGTTGGTCAGCCTGGAGAAGACTCTGGGGGACCTCAGAGCTGCCTTCCAGCACCTAAGGAAAGCTGGAGAGGGACTTTTCATACGGGTGTCTAGCAACAGGATAAAGGGGAATGGTTTGAAGCTGAGGGAAAGCAGGTTTAAACTGGATCTTAGGAAGAAGTTCTTCTGTACAAAGGTGGTGAGACACTGGAACAGGTCCAGGTGGATGCCCCCTCCCTGGAGATGTTCAAGGCCAAGTTGGATGAGGCCTTGAGCAACCAAGTCTAGTTGAGAGGCTTCCCTGCCCATGACAAGGAGACATGAGTAGATGATTTCTGATGCCCCTTCCAACCTAAGACATTTTATGATTCTACTTTGTTGCTGTTGCCATGCTTGGTGGACATGACAACCAAACCACAGTTAGGTTAGGAAGGTTCCATTCTGTGTGTGCTGAACACGATGGCTTTGTCCCGAGTGGCAGCTCTGGGTGTGCTGGTGCTGGTGGGTGCTGCCTGCACCCCGAGGCGGGTAGCAGGTGATTTACCCCAAAAATGAAACCTGCTAATTGGCACAGCAAGAACTAAATGCCAGCTCCAAGACACGAGCCTGTGATTGCAGCTGCTTGCTCCTGATGCTCTCACACCACTGCAGCACGACCATATCACCAACCCATAGCATGCGTCCCATACATGTGGGGTGGCTTTTTATTTTAGGAATATCTTTGGATCTCAGATACAGGCTCATGTATTATGCAGAAAGGCAAACATTCAGCTGTTCCAAGAAGTGCCATTTTACTTCTCCCTGGGTGCCCCTCCATTATCATTTTAGCATGAAGCAGGAGCATGCTGTTGAAATAAGTCCGCCCATCGCTTCCACTTTGCTGTCCCTGGCTTCACAGCCCAGAGCAGCCTCGGTGCACGAGGCCCAGATGCCTTTTGGATGAGCGAAAACCCAAGAGATTGCTTCCACTAATGGACATTGGGTTCATGAGACCAGAGCTCAGCCAGTGCTTTGTAAATGCCCTGAAGTGTGTGCAATACAGACAGCAGAGCCTGGGCAGCACCACCACAGGATGCTGATCCTGTTAAACTATACCACATCTGAGCACAGACAGAGCCGTACAAGCTAAACCTCCTTGAGTTTAGCAAGGCAGCTCCAGCTGATTTCCACCTTGTTGGTATGCAGACATCTCAGCACAGAAGCTTGTCATAGGTACTAACAGAAACTCCTCCTGCAGGTTGCAACACCAAGCCCCCTGCAAACGTAGCTGAGGGAACTGAACCATTTAGCACATACACCTATAGACACAGCTCCTTCCTGAGGGCTGGGGCAGAGCAGGACAGGCCTGATGGACATCTGCACCACTGAACATCTTAAATCATCACCAGTACAAGAAGGGGACTACAAGAAAACGCAGGAGGGACTTTTTACAAGGGCTGGGAGTGATAGGACAAGAGGGACAATGGATTTGAGCTGGAAGGGAGGAGATTCAGACTGGAGATGAGGAAGAAATTCTTTCCAGTGAGGGTGGGGAGATACTGGAACAGGTTGCCCAGGGAGGTTGTGGATGCACCCTCCCTGGTGGTGTTCAAGGCCAGGCTGGATGAGACCTTGAGCAACCTGGGCTGGTGGGAGGTGTCCTTGCCCATGGCAGGGGTGTTGTAACTGGATGATCTTCAAAGTCCCTTCCAACACAAACCATTCTATGATCACAGTCAATCTAACCTGGCCTGGGGACAGGAATGTGAAGTTTTGCTCATCTGAATTTTGTTGATCTCTTCTTGCATAAAATGATCCATAAAACCAGTAACTGGGACCAGCTACACCTCATTAGGTACAAGTGGAGGCAGCTAATGGAACAGTGATTGCTGGAACACATGAAAAGCCTTAGAGTTCAGAAGGTTGCTCAGAGCCGCAAACAACCTCACCTGCAATAGTTTCAGGGATGGGGCAACTCCCACCTCTCTAGGCAGCCTGGGACAGGGACACCCTCAGTGTCAAACATTTCTCTCTTCTCTCCACCCTGAATCTCCCTCTTTCAGTTCAAACCACCACCCCTTGTCCTGTCACAACAGGCCCTGCTCAAAAGTCTGTCCCCAGCTTTCTGATCAGCCCTTGAAGCACTGCAAGACCACCAGAAGGTCTCACTGGAGCCTTCTCTTCTCCAGGCTGAACAACCCCAATTCTCTCAGCCTGGCCTCACAGCAGAGGGCTTCCAGTCCTCCCAGCATTACTGTGGCCTCCTCTGGCCCTGCTCCACCAGGTCCCTGTCTGTGCTGTGCTGAGGACTCCAGAGCTGGCCCAGCACTGCAGGGGGTCTCAGCAGAGTGCAGCAGAGGGGCAGAATCCCCTCCCTTCACCTGCTCCCCGTGTTTCTTTACATGTCCAGTTTGGGGTAGCCTGTCTCTGTCTCTCAAGTAATAAAATATGTTTGAAAGGCTCCAGGTGACAGTGTTCCACCTTTGGGTAATTTCTCCAGTAACCAGCTTCCCTCACTATTAAAAGGTGGTCCTTGTTTTCACTCCAAACCTTCACTGAGAAGCCAGCTAACCAATGACTCAGCAGCACAACTCTTCCCAGCTATCAGCTTCTCTTATCCATGGGATTAGGAGGACTCACAATACCAAAGCCTGAATATTCAGATTACTAATGGGATTTTTAGATCTCCAGCACAAAACTCTGCTGAGGGACCAGCAGTTCTGCAGTCAGGAAGCAGCTCAGAGATTCAGCAGATTTAACAGGGTCATGCTGACCATGCCAGTCATTTTGCAGTATGATACCACAGCTGTGTCTAGTATCATGGATAACAACTTCACCCAGACAGCAATTCCATTTCCAACAAAAATCAGATCTTTATCAAAGAAGCTAGAATTGGTGTGAAAAACTGCTGGTTTCCCCCAGTCTCTCCAGTCTTCCACCATCACTGCTGCTTGGAGAACACCACAAGCAGTCACAGTTGCATCCTTGCTGTTCCAGCTCACACAGCTGTCCCCAGTGGGGTTTATTTTAATGGCTGAGGGCAAAGCAAGGGGATGAGTATACACATGGAGGCAAGTGGTATCACCATCCCTGTCAGGAAGCGTTCCCTTTGTAGGCCTGCCATCCAAATTCAAACAAACACTGAACCAAGTTTGTCCTATCACTACTGCTGTTAAAATCTAGCCTCAACTGACTAATACAGAACCAATGGGGCACAGTGGTGGTGCTGCATAAATTCAGTCTTAAAGCCACCAGGACCAGCAGCACAGGTATGACAACAAGCTACTCACAAAACCATCCTTTTATATCTAAATATCAACACTGATCTCAATGCTTCAGCAGCAGTTCAGATTAAGTCAAGACCACATAGCTATTGAGAGAAATGGTGCCTCCTGCCTGGCACCAGCCCTCACAGCCCACCCACCCCTGCAGAGAGAGAGGTTTCTGCTTCAGGTAATCTTGACCTCTAAGCTGGACTTCTGCAGATTGGACCAGTCCAACCAGGGCACCCACAGCAGCTTGCCCAGGATCACAATGGCCTGGGGGAGGTGGAAGCTCTCCAGAGAAGGAGACTCCACAGCCTTTCTGGGCAGCCTGCTTCAGGCCTCCAGCACCCTCATACCAAACAAGTTTCTCCTGTTCAGATGGAACCTCCTGTGTTCCAGTTTGTGCCCACTGCCCCTTCTCCTGTCACTGGGCACCACTGACAAGAGTCTGGTCCCATTCTCTTTACCCTTTAGCTCTTGCTGAGCATTGCTCAGATCCCCTCTGGGGATGCTCTTCTCCAGGCTCAGCAGCTCCAGGGCTCTCAGCCTGTCCCCCTCACATAGATGCTCCAGCCCAGTGGAGCATCTCCCGTGTCCACTGTACTCTCAGCCCCATGGCAGTACATCCCAGTGGCAATACAAGCACAGTAACGCTACAGCCACACTCCTGTGCTCACCTCCTCACCACCTCACTGACACAGCACAACTTTTATCTTTTAGCAAAAAGGCAGCAATTCCTCCCAGGAGCCCCCATGTGCTAACATGCAGCCAAAATTAGCACTGATCTCTTGAGGCAGCAGGACGAGCTGGCTGGCTGCGTGGTGCCGGAGCCACGGCTGCAAACCCCAGCTGCCCCGGCCTCCCAGCACCACACAGCCCACATCCACATCAAGGAAGATCAGCTTTTGTCTTGTTCTTAATGCACTAGGAAGGCTTCCACAAGATGTCAGCCTAACTAAATGACAACACTGGCCTCAGGGTGCAATTCTACTTCTCCAATGCGCTTAGCTGGAAAACCAGTCCTGCTGCTGCTTGAAGAGTGGGGTAAGGGAGAAGCCCCCAAAAGACTGATTTGGTCCTAGCAAGCCCTTTCTGCAGTGGACATGCCAGCTCCCCTCCCTGTGGTGCACATGGGCTCTGCACTCTCAGCACCCACTCTAGCACAAGTCCCCAGATGGCACTGGTATGTGGTTTTCCTTGGCACGCAAGCGAGTTTTCAGGCTGGGGAGAAGCACAATGGAGTGAGTTTTGTGGGCAGCTGAGGTCTATTCCCAGCCTATTTCATCTCGACAGCTCAGGCAGCTCCCAGGGAACAATGTGAATGTTACTGCAGAGCCCCACTTGAGACCATCAGAGGCAGGCTCTGGGCTGTACCTGCTATTTCATGACGAGTGTTTAGCTAAGGAAAGCGCCCGGAAAGTTCACGGTACCGGTTTCCCAACAGGAAACTGGCTGGCAAGGTGCTAAATAGCCCTTGTTTGGTTACAGGCCAAAGAATGGAGAGCTTCAGAAAGGAAGCAACTTCCCATGTTTGAACATTAACTCTTCACTCTGTGCCAAATTACACAATCTTAATGTGGGAGGAACCCACCAACAGCTACTGATGCAGAACTGCAAAACGTTTCCAAGAGACACCTCATTCCAGCCTCCCATAATAGCAAAAAAGAGGTGGCACAGGAGAGGAGCCACACTTGACCTTCCAGCCCTCAGCATTTTATTAATGGCACCCTTTGGAGTGTTGCTTTTAAACACTCTCATAGTCTAATGTTATAAAATCAACACTTCAAACAAGGGGTTTGCACCAGATGAGCTGCTATGGGAAAGCTCAAGCACAGGTACCTCGGTGCAGCAGCTTCCTCAGACAGCTGGCAACTGACAGCTGAGGCTGGGTTTCAGCTGCTGCATGCTTTGTACACTGAACGTTAAACATGAGGAAACTCTTTATGGAATTTCTTTGCATGTATTTGCTGGTTGTTGAGAAACTCAGCATGAGCCAGCAGCGAGTGCTGCCAGCCCAGAGCCAGCCTGTCCTGGGCTGATCCCCAGCAGTGTGGGCAGCAGGGGCAGGGAGGGGATTCTGCCCCTCTGCTGCACTCTGCTGAGACCTCCCCTGCAGTGCTGGGGCAGCTCTGGAGTCCTCAGCACAGCACAGACAGGACCCTGTTGGAGTAGGGCCAGAAGAGGCCACAGCAATGCAGGAAGGGCTGGCAGCCCTCTGCTGTGAGGCCAGGCTGAGGGAGCTGGGGTCCATGGGGACCTTAGAGAAGCATTCCAGTATTTGAAAGTGGCTACAGGAGAGCTGGAGAGGGATTTTTAACAAAGGCATGGAGTGACAGGATGAGTGGTGATGGCTTCAAACTGGAAGAAGCTCCATTTAGATGAGACATTAGGAAGAAATTCCTCCCCATGAGGGTGGCGAGGCCCTGGACAGGTTGCCCAGAGAGGTTGTGAAGGCTCCAAGTCTGGAAATGGATTTTCTGCTTTGGTTTGGTTTATGGGTGGGTTTGAGGGTTTTTTTTTGTTTGCTTTCAAAGAGTTCACCTTCTCCATTCCTCTACTTCCCATCACAGTTAGGATCACAGTTAGGCCACTGGGACAGGAACAGGAGCAGCAGGCAAGAAAGGCCTGGTTTAAATAAGCACTTCTGAGGAGCCAAAGCTTACTAACTAGGCGGAACAGCCATTTTGCTTTAACATCTTGTGAGATAGTTCATCACTTCCTCCACCTGCATGGCAGGTTTGTTGTTCTCAGCTCATTCCACACCTTGTAAGCGATACCTCAGCTGCTACAGCACAAACATTTTCAGGTGCCTTCTACTACTTTATTGTGTTGCATCTCAAGATGAAAATAATCCAAGTTGCTTGGAGCGGGAACCTAGCACCCCCTGCCTCATCCACATCGAAACATGGCCAGAGCAGCTGCTCCAAGGCTTTCCTGCACAGGCACACAAAATTCCTGATACAAAGATTTAAATCAAGTCTATTCCTTTACCTGTTCATTCAACATTTACCTTTTGGTACCAGCTGTCCCTCCAGATAAAGAGGCAATGAACTTTCAAAGCCAGCAGCCACGACAGCACATTTGCCTCCTCCACTCTGTGCGTGCACCCTCCGGCCGCAGACCAGCCAGGCTGTAACAGCACAGAGAGCTTCACAGGGTCACCCTTCCTGCAAATGCAAATTCCTGCGACTCTGAACCTCCCAGAGTAGCTGCTGTGGACCAACCCTGCAGGCAGATGCTAGGGGCAGCGCTGTCCCCCCTTTCACAGGGGACATACGACGCCAAAACACCATCAGTGACCACAAGAAAGCCCTCAGGCTGCTCGGAGCCCCGACGGTAAATGCCAACCTCAGGATTTTCTCTCCTGCGCTCCAGTCCTCAGGAAAAAGTGAGCACAAAAGCCACCGTTTGGGGAGAAAAAAATAGCTTTTCTAGTTTCATAACCGCGTGCTGTCACGCCGGGATCCACTTCCATTTCTCCTGTACCTTAACGCAAGATTTACTTTTTCCAGAAATTTCTCACGGCTCGAGAGGCTCCTTCCTGTCCCCTGCTCGGGGAGCTCTGTGCTACACTTGGACACAGCACCCTCAGCTACAGCGCTGCTCTCTGCCTTCACACTTCCACAGGGACCACAGTCACACGCAGCTGTTATGTGCAGCTTTAAGCCACCAAAGCCCCTCTCACCTCTGTGAGGAGCCGGTGGCAGCCAGCACCCTCTGCTCGCACCGTGCACACTTTGCATCTGAAAGTTCCTTTCCTGCAGCGACCCTGAGCAGAAAGCTGGCAGCTGCCAGCACTCTGCCACTTACACCCGCAGCCCTGCGTCTCGCTCTCACCGGCCAAGCACCGCTGCAGGCAGGGGGGAGCGGGCTGGGGCAAGCCTTCCCTCTTCCTTCTAGCGCGGGGACCAAGGACTCCTACTGCTGTTCCTCTTCCCCCCTCTACCAATGGTCTGGAACAGGATGGCAGTATGCAGCACAATGCTTTAAAGCAGCAAAGCTTCTGGAAAACCCAAACAAAAGGAACGTCACCGGGTGACGTCAGCCTATATACAGCCCTGTGTGGTCGCAGCGCATAAGCAAACCCATTCTTGTACCGCTTCCCTGAAAAGCTTTTCAGTAAATGCACTCATGCTACTACAGGAGCTTCTCCCAGCAATAAGCCACCCATCTGCCATCAACAAGTTAGGACTAAGGGAAGCCACAGCTACGGGAAAAGGAAACGTGAGCTTCAATTGAGCAGCTGAGCAGCCTCTGAGGATGAGAACTTGTCTGAAGCACTGATTCAGAAATCGCCGAGCTGTCAGAGGGGACTGAGCCGGCGATTTCACCAGGAATATCCCGAGAGGGCATCGTGGATTCGGTTTTGCACTGATATCAAAGGACGCTGAGCCCAGTGAGTTACTCAAAGGCTATCTCACGTTAGAGCCTTTTTACAGACTCACAGCGTTGGGTCTAAAAACTACGACTGAATGCAACCTCCAATGTACTCAAAAGAATGGGTAAGTTCTGCCTTTCTCTATCCCTTGTGTAACGAGTGACCGGCTGTGCTTGAAAGGAGAGTTAGGGGGCTGAAGCAGGTTTCTCTGCGCTGAGCCTTACTGAGAAGAGAGAGGAAAAAAAAAATAATAAAAATAACCACTGTTGTTCTGCTTGTGACACTGTAACCCCCAGTGATGGAGCTAAAGACTCCTCCTAAGTGTAATACCCGAGTATTCCGTGTTTGGTAGTTAAGTTGTTTCTTGCTTTTAGAAGCTTAGCGTGTCGGAAATGCATGGCAATGTTATCTGCAGTGAAATCTTCCACCGTGATGTTCCAAGTGTACTGATGAGGCTGTCCTATCTTGTTGTTTTCCTAAATTATATTCTGCAGGCTTACATTTCAAGTGGCCATTAGGGGCTCGTATGCTGGCAGCACTATATGCAATGAGTATGGTTTTAAAAATGCTGCCTGCCTTGGGCATGGCTTGTCCACCAAAATGTCGCTGTGAGAAGCTGCTCTTTTACTGTGACTCTCAGGGGTTTCACTCAGTGCCAAACACCACTGAAAAGGGCTCGCTAGGTTTGTCACTGAGGCACAATTCTATTTCTGAACTTGAAAGGGATCAATTTGCAAGCTTCAGTCAACTTACTTGGCTTCACTTAGATCATAATCAAATTGCAACAGTCAGAGAAGATTCTTTTCAAGGACTGTATAAACTTAAGGAATTAGTCTTAAGTTCCAACAAAATCTTTCATTTGCCAAACACAACTTTTAGCCAGCTGCTTAACCTGCAGAATTTGGACCTCTCTTTTAATCAGTTATCCTCTCTGCACCCCGAGCTCTTCTACGGCCTTCGCAAGCTACAGACCTTGCACTTGCGATCCAACTCCCTGCGGACCATCCCGGTCCGCCTGTTCTGGGACTGTCGTAGCCTGGAGTTCCTGGATTTGAGCACAAACCGCTTGCGAAGTTTGGCTCGCAACGGATTTGCAGGATTAATCAAGCTGAGGGAGCTGCACCTAGAGCACAACCAGCTGACAAAGATTAATTTTGCTCACTTCCTCCGGCTGAGCAGCCTGCACACGCTCTTCTTGCAGTGGAACAAAATCAGCAACTTGACGTGCGGGATGGAGTGGACCTGGGGCACCTTAGAGAAGCTCGATTTGACTGGGAACGAAATCAAAGCCATCGACCTCACCGTCTTTGAAACCATGCCTAACCTTAAAACCCTCCTAATGGATAACAACAAGCTCACCACTCTGGATTCCAAGATCCTGGGATCGCTGACATCCCTCACCACCGTGGGCCTCTCCGGCAATCTGTGGGAATGCAGCCCAAAGATCTGCGCCTTGGCCACATGGTTGAGTGGCTTCCAAGGTCGGTGGGAGCACTCCATCCTCTGCCACAGCCCCGACCACACCCAGGGAGAGGATATTCTGGATGCAGTGTATGGTTTTCAGCTTTGCTGGAATTTATCAACTGTTGTTACACCCGTGGCTACCACTTCCGCGGCTCCAACTACTGAGTACACGAAAAGGATCAGCTCTTCTCATTTCCATACGGGAGACAAAGAGATTCCAACTACGGCAGGCATGGTCGTTACCACCGAAGAACAGTTCCCCGAGTCAAACAATGCCATCTTCACTCAGAGGGTAATTACAGGAACAATGGCTTTATTGTTTTCTTTCTTTTTTATCATTTTTATAGTCTTCATCTCCAGGAAGTGCTGCCCTCCCACATTAAGAAGAATTCGGCAGTGCTCCATGATTCAAAACCACAGGCAGCTCCGGTCTCAGACGCGGCTGCACATGGCAAACATATCAGACCAAGGACCCTATAACGAATACGAACCCACCCACGAAGGACCCTTCATCATCATCAACGGCTACGGACAGTGCAAGTGCCAGCAGCTGCCGTACAAAGAATGTGAGGTATAATGCCCACGTGCCCTCCCAAATTCAAGTCAGATAAGTAACCTTATTTTAAACTTGTAGGGGACCTACAGCAGAGTCTAATTTTTACAAACCTTGACATAGAGCCTAATTTCCCCAAGCTCCTTACTGGAAACATTGCTCACAGAGCGGTGCCCTATTTTTAAGTTGGTTTTGTGTTTTTCTTTTAAAGATTTAAAAAAAAATAATCTATATATAAATCCATAATATTTTCAGTGGTACAGAAGCAATGATTGCATTTAAACTTGCACTCCTGGTGTGGAGAAGTCTCAAGAGATGCTCACCTCAAACGATGTGAACTGTTCCATGTTCTGTAATTATGTGGCCGTGTGTAAACATTTCTACCCCAGGCTCCATATTCTACTTTTGCTACTGAAAAGGGAGCGAGGGAAGGACAGTGGCTGGCTGTGCAGAGCTCTGCGGGGGGGACATACGCTCCGCTTGTTCCACTGCAGCTGGAGGATCCCAAACACTCCAGCTGGCTCTGCTCACTCGAAAGTCAGCCCTGGAGGAGGATTCCCACCCCCACCCCCCACCCCTCCCTCCCGATAATTTCACTCCAGTAAGAAAGGGCAGGGGAAACAAAAAGAGCAGCCGAGGTCCAGGTGGGGATCTCAGTGCAGCAGGGACCGGTGAAATTTATTTGAAGTACGGTTTCCCTATCTGCACGTTGATAGTTTGGCTTGTTGGAAAGGAGCTTGCTGAAGCTGCCAGCAGCCAGAGAAAGGAGCAGTTCAGCTGGGCACAAGAGAGCAGGCTGGGCACAAATGAGCTGGACAGCTCTGCCGGCGCTCACAGAGCAGGCAGTGGAGGAAGGCTCAGGGTGAGGGGATGGATTCGAAGTATGAAGTGCATTCAATTGCTGTCAGCTCTCTGCTCTGGCTGGATGATGCTTTCCATCAACTCAGGCTAGGAACAAACATCATCTCAGCACCTGCTCATGTGTAAATATCCTTAATCAACTTTTGCTTAATTAAAAGTAAATATCAACCAGGAGGTTAAGAAGAAGAGGGAAGGAAGGAAGGAAGAAGCCTCTCTTTGTCCCCCCGCAGCTCCCCCTGCCCTGCCCCAAGCTGAGGCTTCCTCTCAGCCTGGAAGCTATTTTCATGCACTAACTCCACTGGTTTCTCTGGAGACAGAATTAGCCCCTGTAATATAAGCTCTCACTTGTCCTCCTCTTTCAAAATTCAAGGTAAAAAAAAACAAAACAACAAACAAGCCACCAAACCACCCCAAATCCTACCCACCACCTGATAAGCTAGGATAATAATGATTAGTTTATAGAATAGTTCACTGAAGGAAATGTTTTTTTTTTTTTCTTACTGGATGTGGGACAGAATCTAAGCTAGAAAAAAAAATAAAAATCCTGTATAAATATACACACACACAAACACACCCCTCAGGGGTAAGGAGTAATCTGATTTCTTCAGCCAGAAGTATGATCTTGCTGTTGATGCTAGGTGATGAAACGATATGTAAATATTTGCAGATCTATGCAGCCAGGGTGGTACTCAGACGCCACAGGGGTAGAGGGGGTTGGTGGTGGGAGGGTCAACAACAACAAAGTAATAAAGGATTCCATGACTTTGCCATCAACTGCTCCAATATTGTAAACCATTCTAACCAAAGCTAAAAGGACCAGAGGGATGGTGATTTTTATTTTAAGCTCTCTATATATACCTGTATGTGTAAACTAAACAAAATGTGTTGTGTCCGATGCTGCAGTGTTCAAACAGTTTACCAGCACACCCCCAACGGAGGGATTCCTCTCGGTGTTGCCATACCTTGAACAAAACCGGTTAATGACAGTGTGCTAATTGTCTTTGTACTCAACAACTGCTCTGCAAACTTTGCCAGCACAACAATCACCGCGTCCCAAACCTGGTTGCTGTTTCACTCGGCTTTTCTCGGTCTGTGTTAACCACTCAGTGAGGTATTTAGGGTGCAATTAGCCAGCGGTTTGACGTTTTATTGTGAAATGAATTAGTCCAAGGCCAATTACAAGCTACATGTGACTTCTGTTCCCACCGGATGTAAAAGATTTTATTTTTTTTCAATGACTGGGTTTGAAGAGATTAATTTGCATCAATTTGCTTCACCTGCGCTGCCCTTGTTACAAAACAAAGATTTTTATTTACTTCCTGTGACTCTACTCCCATGGAAGAGGCTCAGAGGAGCCTAACAGGTTTCCACAGAGGTACCTCTGAACCCTCCTCACTGTTCAGACTGAGATGAGCCAATTT
The DNA here is from genome assembly GCA_033816785.1 of Picus viridis. NCBI lineage: Eukaryota > Metazoa > Chordata > Aves > Piciformes > Picidae > Picus > Picus viridis. The sequence continues at coordinate 3,124,626 of CM066593.1, forward strand.
ACACCTGTTCTAGGAAATCAATTACTGCTTTTAGGCAAGCACAATAAATCCAGTGGGGCAGGTGGACAAAGAGCAAATATTCTGTACTATTAAATCCCACCTGAGCCAGAAGGCCAGAGCTAGGCCAGTAAATACAGAACTGTGGTGGTGTCCATGTGTCTCCAGTTTCCTGTAGAAAGCCTTGCTTTGTTCCTTGCCCTGAGGAAGTGCTATGCTCAGGGCAGGAGAAGGGGCCTCACTAACTCTACAGCAGCTAGTCCATGCCCCAGCACGTCTGGGTAACTGACAGGATGGTCTGCACTGGGGGGAGCTGGAAAGCAGGCACTCAGGGGATGATGTTCATGTGCAGCTGAAAGTTATAACTGACCTCATTAATTACACTGGCAGGTAAATAAGCTGGCAACACCATCAGATGTCAATAGTGAGCACTGATGGCCTCACCACATTTGCAGGAAGGAATTCCACCTTTCTCCTCCATGCCAGGAGAAACCTGTGCTGTAAGACACCACGGTAGCTGTAAGCTACCACGTCATTCAGCCACCTGGCCACTTGACTGAAGCACTGAGGTCCCTCCCTAGGAGGTGCTTTCATAGAATCATTTTGGTTGGAAAGGATGTTTGAGCTCATCCAACCCTTCTCTCTCTCTACCAAGTCTGGTGCTAAACCACATCCCTCAGCACCACACCTGTGGCTTTTAAACACCTCCAGGGATGGGGATTCAACCACTGTCCTAGGGAGCCTGCCCTAATCTTTGAGAAGCCTTTCAGGGAAGAAATTTCTTCTAATGTCCAACCTAACCCTTCCCTGCCACAACTCGAGGACATTTCCTCTTGCTCAGTTACTGGTTCCCTGGAAGAAGAGCCTGACCCTCATCTGGCTCCAACCTCCTTTCAGGGAGCTGTAGAGAGCAATGAGGTCTCCCCTCAGCCTCCTTTTCTCCAGGCTGAACAACCCCGGTTCCCTCAGCCACTCCTAAACAGCCTTGTTGTACAGCCCCTTCCCCAGCTCTGCACAGGAACCCAACTCCACCTTCATTAGTTTATAATTGCACCCCAAAAGAGTAAATACAAATGTTCCAGCAGCACTGGCTGTAATCCTCTTCTCTATACCACTCCTCCCCATTTCCCAAGCATTAAAGCACTGTTCCAGCATCTCTCAAAGCAAACACACTCAAGAACCCAAGATGCCCAGGTTCTGCCGGGAGCAAAGCAGGAGGCCAGCAGCCCCACCCTAGAACCACCCTGCTCCCCTGCACTTGGGCTCTCGGTAGGACACTTATGCGCAGCCAGGCTCCCAAACGCTGTGCTTTATGCCTGCCATTTCCAAACCCATTTGTTGCCAGGTTCCAGGCGTAAGCAAAGCAATTCTGCAAACATTACATTTAGGGTAACAGGTATCATAAAACTCACGGAATGTCAAACACTAGCAGTGAAGTCGGCCTGAATTCCCTCAGGAGGGACAGCAAGCAGCAGGCAAAACCATCACTCTACCCAAGGACATGACCAGAGGCTGTTAATTTCTGCTTTATTTATTGGGTTTGTGAAAAAAGGGGAAAAAAAACCCCAAAACACCCCCAAACAACAACAAAAAAATTACTTGTCTTCCATTCTCAATGGCTTGTGACTCTTCCAAGCAGGGAGGGTATTGTAATAATTGCATTACTCAGCAGTCCTTGATTTATTTTGTTTATGGAACAAGGACCACAATGATTTGGTTTAAACGATTCGTATTTCAGAACAAGCGCTGCCTGATGACAAGAGGTTGTTAACTGGCTCTCCAAGTACCACCTCCTTTGAAGGGGCTCAGCTCCTACAGACACTGAATGGCATTCTAGGTGCTTCATAACCTCCAGGCACAGCTTCATGCAAGCATTCAGGGCTTTTAGAAATAAAAATGTCTTCTACTGCTCTGCAGATCCTCATGCCATCCAAAGACCTCCTCCAGCCTTCACTGATCTCCAGGCAGCTTTTCCCTCCACCCCACCCTCACGGCAGTGACACGCAGACCCAGCAGCACAAGTTCAATGTTTGAGTCAGCACAGTGGAGCAGGTCTGAATTAATGCTCCCAGTTCCCCTCTCGTTAGTCGCTTGGCATTAGATCATCCTTTAAATGCACACAACTAAGAATTACTGGAGAAGGAGTAAAATGGGTTAGCGTTTAGTCTCCAGCTGAAGCACTCCCCTGCGCAGAGCTCCTGTTTCCTATCAGATGGAAAGCTAATGAGTGCTGCTCTATCAATGTTTGGCTTTGTTTGCTTTTCCCCCCAAGCAGAAGTGATCTGATTTCTCACTGATATGCCCAGATTGAATGCAAATCTAAGCATCCAAGCTTGTATCCTATGACTCCCAACATTAGATGACTCTTAGAACGGTCTGGGCTGGAAGGGACCTCCAAAGGTCATCCAGTCCAACCTCCCCTGCAGTCAGCAGGGATATCCCCAACTAGATCAGGTTGCCCAGGGCCTGGTCAAGCCTTACCTTGAATATCTCCAGGGAAGGGGCTTCAAGCACCTCCCGGGCAACCTGTACTAGTGTTCCACCACCCTCATAGTAAAGAGCCTGTTCCTGATATCCAGTCTAAAGCTGCCCTTCTCTAGGTTTGAAGCCATTGCCCCTTGTCCTGTCACTGCACAATTTTGCCAACAGTTTCTCTCCATCCTTCCTGTAGGCCTCCTTTGGGTACTGTCAGGATGCTTTAAGGTCTCCCTGGAACCTCCTCTTGCCCAAGCTGAACACCCTCAGCTCAGCTCCCCCAGCCTGTCCTTGTAGCAAAGGTGCTCCAATCCCCTGATCATTTTTGTGGCCCTCCTCTGGACCCACTCCATCAGGTCTGTGTCCTTTGAGAGTGGCCTAGTACTAACATGTCAAGTCAGAACTACCCAGTGGCTTTAAACCACCAGAAATCTGCACTGCACACTTACTTTTTTAATGTGGCTAAGTTCATTTCTGCACTACTTCCATGAAAATAAAGCTGATTTAATTTTGTGATCTGCACAGCTATCAAAATCCATCTGTTCAGACCTATGAAACCTACCCACAAGCTCAATTTCATCTTTCTTAGGAAGTTTCTCATAAAAATTAAAAGTTCACAGAGGAATACAGTATTTCTCCTCCCCATCTCCCCTCCCCCCACCCCCCCAAAACAATAAAAGAACAATCAAGGAAACAACAAAAATATCAAAGGCAGTTGGATAGCAGCAGCTACTCCCTCCCCACACCTTCCCTCCCCTGCAAGAAGTCTTGCAGGCTAAAACTGGTGCTGGGATTTGCATTTTAAGCCATCACACTAGCAGGATGCCTAAAGATCATTTCAGAGTCAGCTGGAACCTCAGCATCTCGCATCTTGCATTAAAATCCTTTGGAGAGGTATCTAGGGAAAGGTGACAGAAGCTTTGATGGTTATAATGAAGCCTCAGATGGGGGGCAAAACACTGCACAACTTGTGCAGCCCAGGTGTAAGCGCTGAAAAGCAACACCTCCTATCCTTCAACCACTCCTCTGTTCAAAAAGAAAACAAAACCCCAAGCAAAAGCCACCCCATTTTGGTTTTTACTAATGAAAACATTAGTAAGTGAACTATTCTACCAGCTTAGCAACCAGAGATGAAAGAGAGTCCGAGACGTGTTGTATTTAATTTCTGTTTCAAGAGCCAACTTGTGGTGGGAGGGGTGTAAATAATGGAGTAAGACAAAGTGCAGTGTACAGACAAATTTTGTTATTAAAATTGTGTATACTGTAAAAACTGCATCTGCCTCTTCCTTCCTCCCTTTGCAAACGGAACTGTCCAAAGCTCATCCTCTCAATACATACAGACCAGTCCACATTCACCATCCGAAGCAGACAAGGCATGTTTAGGTCAGTGATTTGCCATAACCATATGGAACACTGCACCTTCTGGTTTGTTGTGTGGCTTCTCCCCAAGTAAGATGCCTCCTGACTAGCAAAATCTCTTTGTATGTGCAAGACATGAGAGTGAAACCCAGGATCTTAAGACTGAAGCCCTGTGCACACCGGCATGAGAAACAGCACAGGTAGTAGCCTCCTCTCCAGCACAACCCAGCAGAAGCTGCCTGCAGGGCTACTGAGTGTGACCCTAGGTGCTCCCCTTGGACTGCCTGGTAGACCACCATACCCACTCCTTGGTCCTGGTACCAGCCAGGAGTATGACATTTCCAACAGGACTCTCAAAATGATCTGCTCCATGATGTGGCCTGGCACCAAGGTCAGGCTGACAGCCCTGTCATGTCCTAGATCCTCTTCTGGCCCCTCTTGTAGATGGGCATCACAAGTACTAGCCCTTCAAGTCCACCTGGACCTCACCAGTGAGCCAGGACTGTGGAAAAATGATGGGAGAGGGCCTGGTGAGCTCTTCTGCCAGTTTCTTCAGCACCCTTTGCGGGGAATCACATCTGGTCCCATAGACTTACGTGCATCACAAACCTCCTTGGAGCTCGAGGGCCTCGTTGCCTTCCCCCTTCCCTGTCTCCCAGCCCAGTGGCTGGGTACCCAGAGAACAGCTGCTCTTGCTCCTAAAAAGACTGAGGCAAAGAAGGCATTGAGGACCTCAGCCTTTATCAGAACTTTTCCTCCCTCCTCTATTCAAGGCTGGAGATTCTCCTGAGCTCTCCTTCTGCTGCTGATGTATTTATAGAAACATTTTTTATTACCTTGCCAGGAGTTCAGCAAGGACAAACAATCCCTACCATTTAGAGATGTCAAGCTAACAAGACATCTCTTCAGCTCTGACTTACAGCTATCTACATAGTGTCAGAAATGCAGTCCCTGTGCAAGAAGTGTCCTTTTGATGGGCTACAGCAATGAACAGGGCGTTCAGAACCAGAGCGCTCCAATAACAGGGGAAAGTTGGGATTTAGAGCGGGGACAAGTTCACAGGCACAAGCCCAAAGCCTTGCTACTACAGCTGAACAAAAGAACAAGTTTCAGGATGTTCTGAGATGATTACACACACCAAGCTGCCAGCTAAAATCATTTCAGTCACTAAGCCTTAGCTGCATTTACTCTTTTTTTTTTTTGCACAAGGTTTGGCTGGAACAAGTTCTCAAGGGTTTTAAATGTCAGCTGGCTAACTGCCTCTCAAATCCTTCTAACACTTCAAAGCAGCACATGATAAATCTATTCTCTTAAACTCTCAAAGAGACACATTTTGAGATAAAAGGGAAAAAGTCTCTGTCTCAAATGCAAACCCAGTTGTTCTCACAAGCAAAGGTAAGATAGATAAGAGAGGGGGAAAAAAGGGTATTTGACTATGGAAAACCATTAAATCCAATTAGTAACAAGGAAATGTCAACATCACTAGCAACTTCCTCTTAAATGTAGGCTGTGTTAAGACAACTGCAAAAAAAACCCTGAGATTCAAGAGCCTGACCTCAGTGGACTGCACAAATGAAGTGAAAATTGCAGCACATTTGGGAAGATGCCAGCTCCCTCCCCCAAAGAGTGCACAGGCTAAGGGACAGCACCCACCAGGAAAACCAATGCTCATCTTCACTGGAAGCTGCTCTGCAGGAAAAAAGGCTTCATGGAATCATCCCTACCTAATCACAGCTTCATTACCATGAAGATGGTAGAAAACATACAGGAAGGCTGGGGAGGGACTGTTTACAAGGGCTTGGAGTGATAGGACAAGGGACAGTGGTTTGAAACTGGAGCAGGGGAGATTAAGGTTGGACGTTAAGGAGGGAGTTCTGCACAATGAGAGTGGTAAAACACTGGAACAGGTTGCTCAGGGCTGTGGCTGAGACCCTGTCCCTGCAGATGTTCAAGATTAGATCTGATGTGGTCCTGGGCAGCCTGATCTAGTTGGAGGGGTCCCTGCTCACTGCAGGGGTTTTGGGCAAGATGATCTTTAACAGTCCCTTCCAACTCGATGCCATCTGTACAGCTGAGTGAAAACTACTGGACTATAATGAATTCAAGCTTTATCTGTCAGAAGAGACATGAGGAACCAGGAGCTCTGGAAGTCACCTTGGGAGAATTTCTTTACACCAGGGGTGGTGAAACACCAGTTCAGGTTGCCCAGAGAGATGACAGAAGCCCCATGCCTGGAACCATTCCGGGTCAGGGAATGTTTGGGGCTCTGAGCAACCTGCTCTAGTTACAGATGACCCTGTGGAATAGATGACCTCTAAAGGTCCCTTCCAACCCAAAGCTGTCTGGGATCCTGTGAAACAACATAAATTACTACAATTGCCTCATCAACAAAACTTTTCTTCTGTGATGCATGACTATGGAGGTTTGGCTGCTAAGAGCATGCAGCAAATGTTCCTGGGTTAAGAGGTAACCTAAACATTATTTTAGTTCAGTATTTTAATTGGTTTTAATCAACAGGGTCTAAGAACCTGGACTTTCTTAGCCTGCTAAAAGGACAAGACCAAAGACTTAAATATACACAAAAATCATTTGAGACCTCCTGAGTTGGCAGCATACAAAACAGCTGCTAAGAGCCGATGAGGAGAGGAGAGGAACAGATCCTAAGCTAAATGCAAGGTCTTCTCTTCAGTGTGTAACATAACACTCCCAAAACACACACAAGCAGAACTAAAGTGGTGTTCTCTCCTAACAGGATTTTAGAAGGCTAATAAATCCTTTTAGGAAAGCAAAGTATTCATTCTAAATGCTGTTCAGGTCACTTACTGCTTGTAGCAGTCTCTGCTACTTGTATGTGGAATACTCAAGCAAACTAGACAGAGCTAAGTACTGGGTTTCTCTTTCACCAGTCCTTACCCCTCAAGAGTGCATCCCCTGGTCAGTACAGGTGCACTGTGCTCCATACCAGTTTGAATAAGCAGCCTCAGTTCCTGAAAAGTCTAGAAGCAAGTGGAAAAGCTTCATCCATCAAGAAGGCCCTTAAATAATGAATAGGCCATCATTCTTTACAGTCAAAAGCAATTAATTTTCTGTATTATAATCAGCAGAATAAATCTGGAAACCCCATTTTAATGGCTCTGAATCTGCAGGTAGTGTTGCAGCTGAATTTTTAATCTCCAAGTACAGGAGCAATGAGGACTTCTGCTGTTTAAACACAATATCCTACCAAACAGAACAGCTTCACTGCATATTTAATAGGTAGAAAGGGTTTGTGAGACCACATGAGATTAAAAGACAGCACTACATACAGGAAATGCATTTCAAGCAGAAAGGTCCTTCCAAGATCCTTCTCAACTGCATAGCCACCAATTCTTGAAACACCCTTCATGAAATGTACAAAACGCTGCAGAAAGGCTCCTTGCAACAAGCAGGCTTACTTGTGTGCTTGCAAAGAGCTAAAAACCTGGAGAGGAGTGTTAATGCACAACCCAGCTCTACCCTACAGCAAGGATTCTTACCAGGATGCATTTGCTCTCTTCCCTTTAACTAACTCCTAAATAATCCATCACGTATCCAGAGCCTCTGCCTCCAGAGCCATGTGCTGTTAGCTGGGACTACCCACTCCTGCCCTCAAATAGATTGCTTCAACCCTAATGCCACCTTAAGTTATTAATCTTTTACAGAAGGAAACATAGAAAGCCACTCATAAAATTAAGATAGCTCTTAGTAAAGCTAATAATGACAGCAGCTGCTAGCAGGGAGAACATGGAAAGGGACAGCGACACCGACTCCAAGCGAGTTTCCATCTCTACAGGCAGCACACAGCAGTTAACAAGGTGCAAACACATCAGCACTCCCCTGCACTGCAGACACTTTCAGAAGCTTGGTTAACAAGCTCAACTTTAGATCACATTTTTGCTCCCCAGGCTGACTCACCTGACCCAGAACATCTGACTCAGTGAATCATAGAATGGTTTGGGTTGGAAGGAACCTCCAAAGGTCATCTAGTCCAACCCCCTGCAGTCAGCAGGGACATCCTCCACTGGATCAGGCAGCCCAGAGACTTGTCAAGCCTGACCATGAATATCTCCAGAGATGGGGCCTCAACTACCTCCATGGGCAACCAGTCCCAGGGTTTTACTACACTCATGATGCAGAACTTGCTCCTTACATTCAATCTAAATCTGCTCTTCTCTCATATCAAACCATTGCCCCTCATCCTATCACTGCAGGCCTTTGTAAACAGTCCCTCTGCAGCTTTCTTGCAGCCCCCTTCAGGTACTGGAAGGCTGCTACTAGGTCTCCCCAGAGCCTTCTCTTCTCCAGGCTGAACACCCCCAGCCTGTCCTCATAGCAGAGGTGCTCCAGCCCCCGATGGTTTTCATGAATATCCTCAGCAGGCAGCTATCAAAAGATGCCAGCCAGGAACAAGCTACTAAGTTGGGAAAAGCAGACAGCAGGCCATTCTGCAAGCCCCCAGGCCCAGCTGCATAGCTCTCATTTAAAGAGCAAGAGATATTAAAGCATCATCTCTGTTGTCCTCAGGACAAGACAACATGCTTCAGTAAAGACGTGGAACCACTTATTGATTGAGTCTAGCCCTGAAGCTGTCCCCAAACCAACAGCAACATCTGTTCTATAAAGGTCTACAGAGACTTAGCATTAACTCCATGCTTGAAATTCTGTTTGAATAATTTAAGGGCTATGAAATTCCTCCTCAATCTTTCCAAATAGTCCTGAAGAAGGAAATAGCAGAGTTGCTGGGACAGACTCCCAGCACTGCAAGGCAGGCCCAGAGCACAGCCAGCCAAATTTGGTAGCTCTAACGAGAGCTGGAAGCTCTGTGGGTATCAACTGCTTATCTTCAGGGTTCAGGTCTTCAAGAACTGAACAGCCACAAGGCAGACAGGCAGAGAGAGAAAGCCATCTCTAGTTTACATTATTCTCTGTGGACGACTGGTTTAGCTCTGGGACTTCTATTAGCACTGTGGCAGCTGTGGAGCTCAGAAACGAGAGAGCTCTGACTGCATGACAGATGCCTTTTGCCTGGAATTAGCATCCAGTCCTGAGACACCAGAATCTTCAAAAAGGCTAAGGTTAGACATTTGATTAGGTTGAACTAGAGGAAAAAAATACAGCAAGTGCTGGCAGGTACTACATGTCTAACACGACACTACTCTCCTGAGAGAGCAGAAGTACCACATACCTGCAGCAAGTTACCACGCTCTGCAGTGACAGTTCACTTCTTGGAGATACCAGGCTGCCCAGGGAAGTTGTGGAGGCATCCTCCCTGGAGGTGTTCAAGGCCAGGCTGGATGAGGCCTTGAGCAACCTGGGCTGGTGGGAGGTGACTATGAGCAGGGGAGTTGGAACTAGATGATTTTTAAGGTCTCTTGCAATGTAAACCACTCCAGGACTGTATGATCTGTCCATCCTTCCTGAAAGCACAGTGGCATGCTCAGGGTGTCACTTGCTTTAGCCAGGTATTGCTCTCTGCCTGTGAGGGGAGAGCAAACCTCTAGGCCTGCTAAAACATGTCAGACCTTCAGATGAGGGGCACCTGCTGGTCATAGTTAAGATACCTGAACCCCCACACAGCCCAGCACACACCAGAATGTGACCATGACCTGAGGATGAAGGCAAGTCAGGTATTTACAGACCACATCTGCAACCTCAAGATACCTTCAGTGCTGGGAACTGCTGAACAAGGTGCAGTGCCTCTTCCACTCCAAGCTTTGGATGTGCTAGCAATGCTTGTCATATTTGTTGACAAATCTGAAACCTGGAGAGAAATCAGCACTTTGTTCCATCTCTGACAAGTGTTTGTGGAATGAATTCAAAGCTCTTGCTCCCTTGTTGCAAATGTACCTTCAAGAGCAGGGACCAGGACAGCCACCTGACACGCTGTAAGGTCCTTGTGCCAAAAGAGGAGTAGCATTACAGAGGCACATGGCATGTGAAGGTGCTCAGCACCCTCCTGTAACAGCTGATGACTGCTCCAGGACCTCCTCATGACTAAAAGCTGTCTGACAGCAGGCCATAAAACATTGCAAACCAAAGCCCTGCCAGAGTGGAGGAGGAGTCCAGTGCACCATGCAGATAAATTCCAGGGATATTACCCCTGCATATTTGCAACTGTCTGTGGACAACAATTACATTGACAAAGCACAACAATGAGCATCCAGAGACACATCCCAAAGTTTTATACCACATTCAAATGAGCTGATGCCACCAGACTGAGACTGCTTCCTTCTTCTTAGTGGGCACTCCATCATATGAATATACCACACTGAAGCTGCATCATCAAGAGAGGAACTTTCTGACACCTCCTTTTACTGCCCCTTTATTCAGAAACAGCAATCTTCAGGCACATTAGGAAGTGATCATCAGCTTTAAAGAACAGCTTCAGTTGCTTATGCAAACCTGGCTATGCTGCAGCACATTCTGTTCACTGCATCTCCTCTGACTTTATTCTGTGCTATAACTGCCAAGAACAGAACTTAGTCTGTGCTCACTGACCATCAGACACCCACTGAGAACCAAGAAATGCAAAGAAGCCACTTGAAAAAGATAAGGCTATGTAAACAACCACCCAGCTACCTCTAAAACATTAATCACACACACACGCAATGATGAAGATGATAATATAACAGATATGTAACACAGTGAATGCACCTAAAGCAAGATGAAATGGATGCAGTCAGTGATCCTGAGGCACTACCCCAAAGCTGGATTTTAAACCAAAAGTTCATCTCATGAAACATCTCATGAATGGTGAAGTTCATCTATAGAAGACAGAAAAGCTTCTAAACAACCCAAAGAGCTTTAAGAAGAGTTTGGGCCTCTGCAGGGGCTGTGGCACAAACAGGAACCCAGGAGGTTCCATCTGAACAGGGGGAGAAATTTCTTTACTACAGCCCTGGAGCAGGCTGCCCAGAGAGGCTGTGGAGTCCCCTGCTCTGGAGGGAGTCCAAAATCCCCTAGCCACTGTGATCCAGGGCAAGCTGCTATGGGTGCCCCTGCTTTAGCTGGGGGTTGGAATGGATGATCTCCAGAGGTCCCTTCCAATCCCCACCCATGCTGGAATTCTGTGTGGTCCTCTGCACAGATTCCAGGATATAGAGATCCTTTTAGTACAAGACATCTCTGTTACTATGTTAACCAACTACTTAATGCTATCCTTACCTACACAGAAGCATCAGGTGATCTTATTCCAACCTCTATCTGTTAAAATTGTGTGTCTGCTACTTCACAGTCAGCTTTCCCCCGAGCTTTTTACCCATTACCAGCTGCAGATGACCCCTTTTGAACTTCAGCTATCTCCTGGAGTCTAAACCTCCGGCTCAGTTGCCATAAAGAGGTAAACTGAAAATATCACTATATTTTTCTCCCAGGTTCTGGTTTTGTTAAAAATAATTAGTACATACTGTTTCCTGCACCTGCTTATGCAAGAGAAACGTTTTAAAGCACTGCCAGGATTGGGACTAAGTGACAAGTCCACACATGTGCCACAGATTACTCACAGAGACAAGGTGAAAAATAGGATAAAGAACATGAGAACAGGTTTCAGTGATCTGAGCCAGGGAAAAAAAACACCACCACACAACCATCCTGAAAAGAAGAAAAGAGCTCCTTTGTGATTATTAAAAGAGCCTTGGTAGAAGCTATCACACAGCCTGAGCACCATTTGGACAAGTGGTTTGGTTGGGCTTTTTTTTGGTTTCTGTAATGCAATTAATAAGCAGGGAAGGCCAAATCAGCCTAGAGAGCAGAAGGCTCTGAGGAGACCTTCTTCTGGCCTTCCAGTGTCTGAAGTGGGCTACAAGAAAGCTGGGAAGGGACTTTTTAAGGTGTCAGGCAATGATAGGACTGGGGGGAATGGAGCAAAACTAGAAATGGGTAGATTCAGATTGGATGTTAGGAAGAAATTTTTCAGCATGAGGGTGGTGAGACACTGGAACAAGTTGCCTAGGTGGTGGAAGCCTCATCCCTGAAGGTTTTTAAGGCCAGGCTGGATGGGGGTCTGGACAACCTGCTGTAGTGTGAGGTGTCCCTGCCCATGGCAGGGGGTTGGAACTGGCTGATCCTTGAGGTCGCTTCCAACCCTAACAATTCTGTGATTCTATGAAATTTACCAGCACATCATCAAAAGCATTCCACTGCCTCTGAAACAGGTATTTCAAATTCAGGAACATATTTCCAGTCACTTCATTAATATGTAAAGAAAAAAAACCCAAACACCTCCAAAGGATCTTACTTCCTTATACCAGAGCTATAATTTGTAACCAGCCCCTTGCAGAGCCTGTTCCCTAACAAAAAAAAAAAAAAAGGGGGGGGGGGGGGAATAAATCAACAGAACACACAACTTACTCTCCTTCCAAATTTCATAACACCTTGTAACTTTAATGACAGCTGACCAAAATCTTCAGGACTGCTCCAGGCCAAAACTCATTCCTAATTCCTGCAACTTGCTCCAGAATTCCCACTCCAGGGCAATGCAACAGCACAAAGTAATTTTGCATTATTTTTGACCTGTGCTGCAGGGGAGGAGGGGAAAGGATGAAGAGAGATGCCTGTCTGGTCTGGAAAACAATAGATTCTCAAACATTTTGTACCACTGCCAGGTAATGGAGCTGCTGGTGAGGTCATGAGAGGTTGCAGAGGCTCCTTCTCTGTAGGCTTTCAAGACCCATCTGGATGTGTTCCTGTGCAACCTGCGCTAGATTCTGTGGTCCTCCTCTAGCAGGGGAGCTGGACTTGAAGCTCTCCAGAGGTCCCTTCCAACCCCTAACCCCTGTGAGCCTGTGGTGTTCTCTTATTCTTGCAGTTAAAGCAGTGAACAGCAGAAGTTTTATAGTATAGAGCACACAGGTTCATAGATTCATAGAATGGCTTGGATTGGAAGGGACCTTAAAGATCATCCAGTTCCAACCCCCTGTCATGGGCAGGGACATCTCCCACCAGCCCAGGCTGCTCAAGGCCTCATCCAACCTGGCCTTGAGCACCTCCAAGGCAGGGGGAATCCACAGCCTCCCTGGGCAACCTGTTCCAGTGTCTCCCCACCCTCACTAGAAAGAATTTCTTCCTCATCTCCAGTCTCAATCTCTCCTCTTCCAGCTCAAAGCCAATGCACCCCTTGTTCTGTCACTCCCAGCCCTTGTCAAAAGTCCTTCCCCAGCTCTTCTGTAGCCTCCTTCAGATATTGGAAGGCTGCTCTAAGGTCTCCCTGGAGCTCTCTCTTCTCCAGGCTGAACAGCCCCACGTTATTATATACATACAAACATATATATATATATATACACACACACACCCCTCTGCAGCACATTTCTACCACTGAGGCAAAACTATCTATTCATACAGAAAAATAATGGGAAGAAAGTGCCAGGGTGCCAGAAGAAAAAACAAAAGATAAAAAAAAATCACCCTGCAAGACCATGCATCTTTTCTTTAAGAGCTCAAAAGCAAACTGAAAGCAGCTGTAATACATCATGTGCCAAAACTGAGTTTTGATTGAACGGAGTTTTCCTAGTTTCCATGAAATCACGATGCTGGGGCAAAGGTCAGATTCCACAAGCCAGGCTTTGGCCCCAGCATGAACAAAGTGAAGGTAGCTGAAATCTTTTGCAAAAAACAGGTTTGTGGTTCCTGTTACCTTGAAGATAATCTCTAGCTGTGCTCCAAGAGCCAGGCTGAAGGGCTCTAAGCTGCATTGGTGTCCTGGTTTGAGGCCAAGCAAATCTTCTCTTGCCCTTGAGAGGGGCAAAAGAATGACACTCACACAAATGGATTGCAAAAGTGATGGACCACCCCCAACCCTTCAGAAGGTGTTGGACTAAGTTTCCAGAGGTCCCTTCCAACCCCAGCCATTCTGTGATGCAGCAGCATGCATGCTCCCCAGAGACCTCCATGGCCTGGCAGTTCATGCCTGCTCAACAGATGGAGCATTCAAGCTCTATCTGACAGCTCCAGCTATGAAGGGCTTATTTTGTGGTGGTTATGGCATCCTGCTCCTTCAGGAACACCCAAGCTTGCATTCCTCTTCTCTCCCTCCATCAGCAGGCAGGTTGTGTGCAGGACCTGGGGCTCAAGGCTCCAGCATCCCAGGTCTAAGCTGCTCTACTGTGGGCATTGTGCCTCCACAGTACAAGAGCTGACCCCGGGCAGGCATCTCCTCTGAGGTCATCCTGGGCCACAGCCTCAAGGTGCAGCAGCTCCAGGGGAAAGCATACGATGGAAAAACCCCACACAGGCCTTGGAGATGTGTCAGAACTGCTGGTGAGAGTTCTGCTCTAAGTCTCCAGTGTTTCTTCATGCAGCATGCAGACAAGGAGCAGGCTGCTGAGCCCTCAGATCAGGTGAGGTCTAATGCAGGCTGCTGGGGAACGACAAGCCAGGAGCTTAAGGAGGGCAGCACAATATTTTGTCAATACTTGGAGCTGTTTCCTCACAAGTGGTTCTGTTGAATGACGACTAGTTAAGCTTGGCAACAGGTCAATTCATCTCACTTTCAGCATGGCTGGGTAGAAGGGAGTCACAGGATGGATGGGGGAACGTCTCAGCATACCAAATCAGAGGGACAAAACACTTCTGCAGGAGCCAGGAGACAGCTGCTGGGGCTGGTGAGTAATCCACTACTGCAGAGCTGCCTTTACAAGGCTTGATTTTTGCTTTTTTGATGTTAATTAGTAACCTTATCTAAAGAACATCTCAAGTCTTTCCTTTGCAGATTACATGAACTAATAGCTACATCCAAAAATATGAAAAGCAGGCTGAAGTTTACACCCTCAGCAGTTGTAAGAGCCTTGAAGCACTTGAGGTTTTTTTTAAATCATATTTTACATGCATGTGAAAAGCTTTAGAAATAGAACAACTAAAATAGGAACAACACAGACCCCTGCAAAACTCAACTTGAAAGAAGAGTGAGCCAAGACAGCATATGCCCTTTCCAAGAGGAAGAGAATGCATTCTAAATCTGGGAATAAAGCCACCTAACTCCTGGCAAGACAGCTTAGAAACAGATAATAAACCAATCCAACCAGAAGACAGTCAAGGCTGGAATTCCTGTAGCTTTTGTTCATTATTAGTAATACATCCAGCTTTAGTTTGGGACAGGCTTTTAAGCATTTCCTGTAACAAGGGATTCAGCAGCCTTAACTTGCAATATAGCAACAAAAAAAAACTAGATATGAAGTTGCCTTTGATGAGAAGCCAGAGGCATTAAACACTGGAAATTTGCATTAAAAGCATCAGTAGCTATCAAGCACCTCCAGTCTCACGAGCATCCAAGAGCACAGGGGTCTCCTCTCCCTCCCCCATATTCATAGACTTATGGAATGGCTTGGGTTGAAAGGGACCTTAAAGATCATCCAGTTCCAACACCCTGCCATAGGCAGGGACATTTTCCACTAGCCCAGGTTGCTCAAGGCTTCATTGAACCTGGCCTTGAACACCTCCAAGAAGGCAGCATCAACCACCTCCCTGGGTAACCTGTTCCAGTGTCTCACCACCCTCACTAGAAAGAATTTTTTCCTTATATCCAGTTGAAATCTGCCCTCCTCAAGCTTCAATCCATTCCCTCTTGTCCTGTCACTCCCAGCCCCCATCAAAAGTCCCTCCCCAGCTTTCTTGTACGTTCCCTTCAGGTATTGGAAGCTCCCTGGAGCTCTCTCTTTTCCAGGCTGAACAGCCCCAACTCTTCTCAGCCCCACAGGGAAGGTTCTCCAGCCCTCTGATCATCATCTACTGTGGACCTGCTCCAGCAGTTCCATGTCCATCAATATGCATCTTAGTAACTTTTCTTGCCTCCAGAGAAGACAAGAAGCCTCTCTCTGACCAGCAGGTTGACTCCACTGATTGCAGTTAAAGCCAGCCAGCAAACTTCTTCCCACTTCCCTGGAGCAAGCGAGGATTCAAAAGGCACTGAAAGGATGGCATGTGTAACGTCATCTTTACAGAGACATTATCAAGCCATTATTTACTAAGCTAACTAATTAGCTAGCCACGCTTGCAGATAATGAGAATGCATTAAAGTATTTAGAATTCCAACATGAGCCTGACACATGCAAAGTGGCTGCCCTTCTTCAAAAGCAAACAAATGTCAAAGGGAATAAAGCACCGAGGAGCAGTCAGCACATCTGAGGGGAGGGGGGAAGTGGCATCACCTGTGGGAAGCAAGGCAGAGAGTGAAGGGATGCAGAGGTGCTTTGCATTTGTGCTCTAGCAGCCTCCACTTGGAAAGCAACCGTTAGATAGATGACTTAAATTAGCATTAGATAGATGATAAAGCAGCAGCTATTCAAAGCAAACAGAATTCGTGTACAGAACTGTACAATCTGGCACAGGGTAAAAAAAAAAAAAAAAAAAAAAAAGAGGCAGCAGGGAAATTGGATGTGCTTAAACTGACAGTGATTTGAAAAAGCCAGCTGGTTAAATTCGGTTTTCCACCAAGAAACAAGCCTTCAAGTGAAGCTGCACCTCACTGCAGCCTGGGACTGAGAGCAGCCTCACTGCTCCGGGAGTGGGTACTACAACCAAAGGCACGCAGCAAGTCTAACAAATGCATAAAATAAATTAATCCATCTACTGGAAATTACACCAGCAATGCTCTCAGGGGACTCAAGATCTCTGTGTACTTAATGCAGTCCTGCTGCTTCAAAAAGATCTCCTCAGCTCCAGCCGAAAGGATGCAGCGTTTTGTCTGTGTGAGGAGACTGAGAGGGGAATCTCGTCAGTGCTGAACAAGAGATAAAGGGTGGGGGGCAAGAGGATGTGGCCAGACTCTTAGCACTGCCCACTGACAGGACAAGGAGCAATGAGCACAAACTGGCACCCGGGAGGTTCTGTCTGAACAGGAGGAGAAACTTCTTTGGTGCTGGGGCCCTGGAGCAGGCTGTCCAGAGAGGTTGTGGAGTCTCCTTCCGTGGAGAGCTTCCAAACCCCCCGGCCATTGTGAACCTGGGCAAGCCGCTGTGGGTGCCCTGCTTTAGCAGGGGTGTTGGACTGGACTTCCAATATTCACTATGCTGGGATTCTGTGGTGGTGGGGAGAATGTTTCCCTAGCACTAGAAAACTGACTGAGGATAAAAATCTCCAGGAAGCGTGGAGACTTCAGCTTCTCTCAGCAAAAAGCCAGCTCTGTGTTCTCTGTGGATACGCCTTCATGACAGCGTATGGGGGAGTATCAGGACACAGATTTGCTGCTTAATTACTACCTTTCTCTCTGCACACACATTCCTCAGAGGATCTCCTCATTCATTTCAGTCACAGTTCCCAGAGTAGAGTTCCACAGCACCTGCACACACAGCAGCAGCCGCCTCTTGGGGTGAGAAAAAGCTGTGGGAGATGAGCAGGAGCCCTCCGTAGCCAGGTGAGCCCGAGAAGCAATCTTACCTGCAGCTACAGGAGAGCCAAGCCTGCTCCAAGCCAGCTCTCACAACACAGGAACATAGACTTTTGATTTGTGAACACCCTGCCTTCCTCAATTAAAACCTCCTGTGGGAACAAACACAACCATCTTGTAGGCCATTAGCTCCAACGGGGTCAGACTGCTTGAGGTGCAAGACAAAAGGGCTTTTGACTTTCTGCCTTTTAAAGCATTTCAGTTATTTCTGCATTAACTTCTCGTTTTCTTGGCTCTTTTCAGTCCAGTGACCTCTAGAATTTGGCTTCTTTGACTCCTGGAGAGGTGCCCAAAAACTCATTCTGCCTCTAAGGAAATTCACAATTTGGCATTTAAGGGGAACAGTATCAAATGATATAGCTGCAATTGGATTTTGTACTTGACATCAGAGCTCTCATGTCACCTTCTTTCCCCAGAATGACTCAAAGAAGGAAGTTCTCAAAGGAGAGGTTTAAAAGGCACAGCAGTGAAGAGCAAGCAAGCCCCAGGATCTTTTCCCTACACAGTTCAAGAAGCTGACTGGTGAGGTGGGGATGATACACACATGAAAAAGGGGAATGACATTGAAGCCACAGACAGAGAAGGCACCTGGGCAAGACGATATAGCCAGCTGCTCAACCTCTACACATGTAGAATGAATAGCTGGGGTTGAGTTCAGATGTTTTGAGGATCAGTATTAGGGGATAGCATGTAAATGGAGGTAGATAACTTGGGCCACCACTTGAAAAGGAGAAACATCCACATACCTTCCAACACTAGAATCATAGAATCACAAACTGGTTGGGGTTGGAAGGGATCTTTAAAAGTCATCTAGTCCAACCTCTATGCCACAGGTAGGGACATCTGGGAGACCTTACTGCTCTCCACAACTACCTGAAGGGAGGTTGTAGCCAAGGGGAGGTTGGTCTCTTCTCCCAGGCAACCAGCACCAGAACAAGAGGACAGAGTCTCAAGCTGTGCCAAGGGTAGTTTTAGGTTGTATGTTAGGAATAAATTCTTCATAGAAAGAGAGATTGATCATTGGAATGGGCTGCCCAGGAAGGGAGCATCTCTCTTATGAGGAAAAACCTAGGGCTGTTTAGTCTGGAGAAGAAAAGGCTGAGACAAGACATTATCAATGTCTGTAAGTATCTGAAAAGTGGCTGTTAGAAGGAGAGAGCCAATCTCGTTTCAGTGATAGCCAGTGACAGGAAAAGGGGCAATAGTCATAAACTCAATCACAGGAAATGTCATCTCAACAAGAAAAAAAAAAAAAAAAAAAATTCTTTGGTGTGAGGGTGCTGGAGCCCTGGAGCAAGCTGCCCAGAGAGCTTGTGGAGAGACATTCAAAGCCCAGTTGGACACAATCCTGTGTGACCTGCCCTAAGTGGTCCTGCTTTTTGCAGGGAGGTTGGACTCAATGATCTCAGGAGGTCACTTCCAACCCCTACCACTCTGTAATCTTTTAAATATGAGACCAAAATATAGTTCCTAAGATGAAGCTAGAAGGAAAATCTAGAGCAGACAAAAAGCAGGAAGGGCTCAGGTGGGCAGAGAACCCTCCACCAAGGGCACCTGCCTGCTGCTAACACCTCAGCCTAGCAGAGCTGGCAACACCAAGCCTAACATGTGCAGCCACAAGACCTGTGCCTCATCTCTCTCCAGTAACTCCACTGCAGGCTCCCACATCACCCAGGTTTTCTATGCTCCAGAGACCTTGGCTCTCCAGATACCCTACCCAGAAAGTTAAACAGTTCCTAGCCCAAGAACCTCCTGTTTGCAAAGCCTTTTTATTTATTCCCCAAGAGCAACCAGGCTTCATTTTCCACACTCTTTCCCCAGGTTCCACAAAGTAACTGATAATGTCAATCCAAATTATCATATCCAGTAAACCACAGATGACAGCACCTCAGGCATACAGAAGAGATTCTGAGCAGAGAAACTTCCCCCACCCTGGCCACATATGGCAGCAGTGGAGGCCCCAGTGAATGGCAAACCCTTTTTACTTGACAGTCAGAGGTTAACAGAGCTGCAGCACGAGTCAATAATCCACGAACGGCTGCACATGGCACAGCATTTGCATTCCCTCTGAAACACGCAGGCAGCAAAGAAAATGCACTCCACTGCTGAAAGGCAGAGCTGGTGCTGAAGGCGAGCTCAGAACCACACAGCTTTGCCCTCTCGCTGCCTGCTGCTCTTTCTGGCTTTCCTCTCAGGACCTCGAGCCCAGGGTAAATGGCAGTTGGTGCTGAGGAAAATGCCCCTTGTAGCACACCTTAGCATGCAAGTTCTTGCCCTGAGAGCCCATAGGTTTGTTGCTGTCACTGTAAAGAAACCACTCTTTTGGAGGGTCAGCTCAGCAAAAATCCTGTTTGGAGTGCATGGTCTCCAAAGTCATGAAGTGTTCTCAAATAGCTTTGAGCAGAGGAATCAAGGAATCAGAAGGGACCTTAAAGATCATCTAGTTCCAAGCTTCTTAAGCCTGGCATATACACATTTTCCCTGCTCTTTCTCCTCTGCCTCTGGCCTCTAGCTCCTGTCCCTCCTGCTGAAGAAACACGTCCCTGTGCAGAGCAGAACAAAGCCAGAATCATAGAGTGGTCTGGGTTGGAAGTGAACCCTAAAGGTCATCTAGTCCAACCCCCTCTGCAGTAAGCAGAACTCTCCTCTGTTTCCAAGAGACATCTTAACCTTCATCTTTTCCTCCACCATGAGAAGGACCAAGTCACTCTTCTGCCTCCATTTACATTCAAGCAGGCTGCCACAACTTGGATAAGCCACAACAGCTACTTATTCTGTATTGAGTTGACTTTCTGGGACAAGTAGGTCTAAAGCTCCAGGACACATTATGAGCATTACAGAACATCAGCTTTCTTACCCAGCATAAAGGAGGTAAGAGAGAGCACAGTCCAGACAGAAAACACCACATCTAGCACAGAAATTCTGGGTTCCTGTCAAGACCTGTACTGCCTGCACTGGGATCTCTCACTTTATTATCTTCTGAAGCTCATCCTGCAGAAAGACAGGAACTTAATCCAGAGTTTGTATTAGATGAAGGCTCAAAAAAATTTAAAAAGGGGAACTCAGGGATCTGAGATGAAAATATTTAGCTGTAAAGCAAGAATTGGACTATTCCAACTTTGTCATAATTCCATGAGCTCTTTCCTCCAAGAGGGGAAACTCAAAAGCCCAGTTGTGTGTGTAATACTTCTGCACACTGAGAGCATGATCCTGCTGGAGGCTAAAAGCCTATTTATCCACAGATCAGTAGGCACTGTACAATCTTACATGCTCTGCTCCATCTCTGCTCCTCAGCTTGGGCTTTGAGAGCACACTCAAGTATCACCAAATGGAGCTTCATTAGGAGTGAGGATGTATTCAACCTTACATAGGCAGACGAGTTCAAATCTCTGCCTCCAAATCAGTGGGATTCAAGTGAGTTGAGTCACAAACCACAGAGTTTTAAAGCTGAATCCATGCATCACCTTGTGGCATTTTTATGTAAAGTGGTTTACAGCTCAATAAAAGTAAAATGCTGCTAAATGCCTACTGCCACATCCCAAACAAGCGTGCACACCGTGCTGGCTTAGCTCTCCTTTCAGGTCTACATGTTATTTGATCCACTTTATAAACTTAGATCTTCCTTAATCTAAAGTGGTATTAGATGTGTGTGAGCACTGGAGATAGATATGTCTCTCACAAGAAAGGGGAAAAAGCCAAAACAAAACAGAGATGTTTCATCAGCAGAAATCTAATGGGGTGAGGGGAGAAAGAGAATGGAAGCCCAGAAGCCTTTGCTGCCACACACAGGACTCAATTCCCAACCTGAGGCAGCACTGGACTTCACTTCTGCTGCACACATGAAAGGACTAAGTGTTGGAAGTGAGGGCAGCAACTTGCATTCTTTTACATGTATTAGCAGTCTACAAAGCATGGAAAACCTGCAAGGCTGAGCGTGGCTGGACACAGCAGTTTAGGCCAAGTCTCAGCTACTGTTAAACCTGTTCCATGGCAGAGTTGTTCTTAGCAATTGTGCACCAAACAAGCAAGAAAGGCTGAAGGTAGTGGAAAGAGAAGAGCAATGATTTAAGATTTCAATAGAATGCCAGGCTTGTGCTGGAACTAGACTTCAGGTGTGAGTCTTGGGATGTGTTGGGTTCTTCAAAGCAAGGACTACATGCCACTTCAGGATACAGTTTAGTGGTCATGGTACCTGGGTTATGGTTGGACTCAATCTTAGAGGTTGTTTCCAATCTTAATGATTCCATGGTTTTTAAGAAGTGCACCCTCAGCATGTGGCACAAACACTACTCTGAGCCAGAAAAAGTATTGAGAACTTCCAAGTTGTGCCACTTGCATGAATGAATTGGGAGTCTCAGTAGAGGCTGGCTGCTGTGCCTTTACCACCAGCCACCACAAACCACTGGAGCCCAGATGTGCTGCCCACTCCCTTCCCAGGCTGAGCACTCTCATGGCAACACCTGTCTGGAATCTCTGAACCAGCAGTTCCACAATCATATCAAGATGAGCCAAGAGCAGCTGCTGGGATGACAGAGAGCTCCGAAGAGCTTTCCAAGCCAAAGCTCCCAGGGCTGAAAGCTCTGCATGAGTTGGTTTCCGTGTATTTCCGTAGAATGCCAGAGGTTGGAAGGGATATCCAGAGACTGAGTCCAACCAAAGCAGGATCACCTAAGGCAGGTAACAAAGGAATGTGTCCAGGTGGGTTTTGAAGATCTATAGAGAAGGAGACTCCACAACCTCTCTGGGCAGCCTGTTCCAGGGCTCCAGCACCTTCACAAAGTTTTTTCTCCTGTTGAGACAGAATTTCCTGTGATTGAGTTTATATCCCTTGCCCATCATCCAGTGACTGGGTGTCACTGAAGAGAGCCTGGCTCCATCCTCCTGACAGCCACCCTTCACTTTTGTAGACACTGATAAGGTCCTCTCTCAGCCTTCTCTTCTCCAGACTGAACCGCTCCAGAGCTCTCCACCTTTCCCCGTAAGACAAATGCTCCAGTCCCTTCATCATCCTCCTAGCTCTTGTGTTACTGCCTAAGAAATAAAAGCTTCCAGAATGTCTTCTGCAAACATGCTCCCTGCTCAGTCCCAAGAGGATGATGTTGGGTAAGCAACCTGGAAGCTTTTTTCTGTGGCCTGAAAGCACCTAACTGATGCAGTGGGAGATTCTCATCCTCCTCATCGGGCTCCACTTTGAGCACGCTGAATTATTTACCCCGTGTCAGCCTGTAAGCATTAAACTTCAAAACTGTATCACTGCAGGAATCTCTTTTTCAGAGCAGCATCTTTGTCAAGCTGATATTGTCTATGGAAATTAGTGCCCAGCACCACAGCACAGCTCTCTTCGCAGAGCAGGCAGGGCCAGGACAGGAAAAGCCATGGAGGCTTTCAAACCCCGTCCATCATGTCAGCATTCAAGCATCTTAAACTGACAGCAACGATATTAAAAAACAAAGTGCAGATTATCTCAAGGCAGAATTTTTGTCAGCATCTTTATCATGCACACTGATCACACTGCCATTTGAATTCACATCTCCTTCCTCACAAACACAGCCTTCCACTTAGAGCCACGCCAGAGCCCTTCCAAATATACACAGGCTGGGCCTAGTCCCCAGTTCAAGACAGACAGGCATCTGCTGGAGAGTCTCCAATGGAGGCTATGAGGATGACTGAGGGACTGGAACATCTCTGCTATGAAGAAAGACAGAGACCTGGAGCTGTTGAGCCTAGAGAAAAGAAGGTTGAAAGGGGACCTTATTAATGCCTATAAATACCCAGGGGTGGGGGTCAAGATGAAGGTGCCAGGCTTTGTGGCTATGTCCTGTGATTGGACAAGGAGCAACAGGTACATGCTGGAACCCAGAAAGTTCCATGTCAACGTAAGGAGAAAATTCTTTGCTATCATGGTGCTGGAGCCCTGGAGCAGGCTGCTCAGAGAAGTTGTGGAGTCTCCTCTGAAGAGTTTCAAAACCCATCTGGAAGAATTCCCGGGTAACCTGCCCTGGATGATCCTGCAGGGGGGGTGGACTCAATCTCTGGAGGGCCCTTCCCACCCCTAACATTCCGTGATTCTATGGCTTGCTGTAAAGGAGTTTTACAGTCACATGAACAATCAGGCATGTTCCTTTCCAAGCTTGGATCCTTGATAGCAATACAAAGCTATGGATTTCCACTATTAAGAGTGAAAACACAACTTAATTCTACAAATCACAAGCATGCCAGGAACAGAAATACCCTTCCCTGGCAGTTCTGAAGACAAAATAGCTTCTGCCACCAGATACTTGGGGACTTTGGGGTCTCTTCCCATCTGGCATTCTGTGTTTCCCTGATATCAAATAGACAAGCTAGGTGTTTTCTTGCCTGTTCATTGTCAAGCATCACTGATGCTCAGAGACTTAGGGCAGAACAACAAAACAGGGCAATAAAGACTGAGGACACAGCACACCTGTTTGAAGTAGTGCATTTCCATAAGCACACTAAACACAGCACCAGGGTGCTGAACAGGCACTTAGCAAGTTGTGAGACCACAAAGACTGAAAACAGAAGCACAGAGACCTGCTTCAGATACCCTAAGAACCAGATCACACTGGTCAGCTTGCAAGAGTTCCTGCTAGGCAGTGTAGAGTTCAACTGCCTTGCCCACCTCCAAAAGCTGTGCTTTACAAGAGTAAATCACATCAAGAGCTAGAAGAAACACAACCCACCCCCCAACACACCCAGACATGGTACTCAACCACATGAAGTCAAGCAGAAGATGGAAACTGAGGGGAAAGAAAAATGTTAGCTGAAATTCATAGAATAGTTTGGTTTGGAAGGGACTTAAAGGTCATCCAGTTCCAACTCCTCCACCATGAGTGAGGACACCTTCCACTAGCCCAGGCTGCTCAAAGCCCCATCCAACCTGCCAGTGAGGGGGCATCCACAACATCCAAGGGCAACCTGTTTCAGTGTCTCACCACCCTCACTAGAAAGAATTTCATCCTAATTTCCAGTTTCAATCTCCCCTCCTCAAGCTTCAATCCATTCCCTCTCATCCTATCACTAATAATCTGTGCCTGGAACACCTGCTCCGAAATCAGCCCCCAATGGTTTTCCTCGACTTGCTGTCAAGCACCTCTCATGCAATCCAGACATTCAAGGACACAATCAGACTATTAATATGAAAGCATTAAAATTCCCATTGAAATGGGACCTGTCAGGCTACTTTCTGTAACATGATTTATGGTTTCCAAGTGTAGGAACAAGGGATTTTATTGTACGAGAGCACGTTGCACAAGGGGGACTCTGGGTTCACATTCCACACCAGGCAAACTGGAATAGCTGACAACCTTTCTGCCAGCACATGGCTGAGTTGCTGGGGTGTACATGAAAGGGTGGCTACATACAGCAAAAATTGATGTGGTACAGAACAGGCTTAAAATGAGAGCTCTCTGCACGCTCCTGTGCATACCAAACAGAGCTGGACCCCTCTGATCACTGCTGGGAAATGGCTCTAAACCAGCGCCGATAGAGAGAAGCTGAACTGTCCCTGTCCCTCAGGGCACTTGCATCAAGCAATAAAAATGGACTGGCAAAAGCCTGAAGAAGTTTTTACTTCCAGTCTTACATGTCAGTTGGATTAACTGATGTCTTCTGCAATTTCAACACAGTCAAACAGAGCAGACTGGAAACTTCTGGCCTGTACTTCCTAATTTGCTAAAGCCTGACTGCAAAACCCCAGGCTCAAAACTCACCACCTCCTGTGTCACACAGCAGCTGAGATCCAGGCAAGCTGCCCAGGCTCAGTGCTAATAACACCCATGGAGACTTACAGCACTGCACACACCATGTCACGACTTAAAAGCTGTGAGGTTTTGTGCCTGTAGACAGTTTCTCAACTGTGGGTCTACAAGAAAGCCAGAAAAGGACCTTTTACAAGGGCTTGTACCAGGATGAGGGACAATGGCTTTGAGCTAGAAGAGAAGAGATTGAGACTGGAGATGAGGAAGAAATTCTTTCCAGTGAGGGTAGTGAGACACTGGAACAGGTTGCCCAGGCAGATTGTGGATGTCCCCTCCATGGAGATGTTCAAGGCCAGGTTGGATGAGGCCTTGAGCAACCTGGGCTAGGTTGCCAGGTGTCCCTGCCCATGGCACAGGGCTTGGAACTGGATGATCTTTTAAGGTCTTACATCAGGTAGCTCAGAGTCACATCCAGTCTGGCCTTAAAAACCTCCAAAGATGGGACTTCTACCACCTCCCTGGGCAACCTGTTCCAGTGTCTCACCACCAGCAGCAAGAACCCAGTAAGAATTTACACCAAGCAATAAAAATCAAATGCATACAGACACTTGTATTTGCTGCTTCAATCCAGGAAGGATCTGCAATGCAAGTTTAAAGAGGAAAACTATTAGTTGCTGGAATTGTGAGAAGTGAGCAAAAGCCATAATGGAAACCAGCTCTCCCTAGGTGAAAGAGAAGATGAGGGGGAAAGCAAAAAGACTCAGCTGCTACAATTAAGGGATGAACAGCTGGCATTTTAAGGAATCTGGCTTACAAACCAAGAGGCTGGGTTATAAAATGGCAGCTGAAGCTCAGTGGACATAGGTAGTAAGTGATGCTCAAGGGAAAAACATCTAACTTAACATGTGCAGGAACAGACTCCCACCACTGTGGCTCAGAAGCTAAATGCTGATGGGGGCCATTTCATGGAGATCCCAGCTCAGTCCTCAGCAGCTATCAAAAAGCATAATCAAGTGTTAGGCAAGACCCTGGCACTGCCTAAAGGACAGCTGCATTTCTGGTCACAGAATCAAACAACTGTCAAGGTTGGAAGGGACCTCAAGGATCAGCCAGTTCCAACTCCCCTGCCATGGCCAGGGACACCTCACACTACAGCAGGTTGCTCACAGCCACATCCAGCCTGGCTGCAAAAACCTCCAGGGATGAGGCTGCCACCACCTCCCTGGGCAACCTGTGCCAGTCTCTCACCACCCTCATGGGGAAGAGCTTCTTCCTCACATCCAATCTGACTCTCCCCACTTATAGTTTTGCCCCATTCCCCTCAGTCCTATCACTCCCTGACACCCTAAGAAGTTCCTCCCCAGCTTTCTTGTAGCCCCCTTCAGATACTGGAAGGCCACATTAAGGTCTCCTAGGAGCCTCACACCTCAAAGGGAATCTGAAGATCCAGACAAGATGCAGGAAAAGACTACAGAATGTGTCTACATCAGCATTTTGGCTCAGATCAGAATTACAGAATCATTTTGGTTGGAAAAGATTAAGTCCAACCATCACCTAACTGTAACTGATGACAAATCATGTCCTTAAGCACCTCTGCATCTTTTAAACACCTCCAGGGATGGGGATTCAACCATGGGTCCAACAACCTAAACACTCCGAGTTGTAACCTGTCTAGGAAACAGCCTTTCTACTGCCAGAGATCTGAAAGAAACCCCAAAAGCTAGAGGAAGTCAGCAACGGAAGGCACTGAAAACTAAAAGGGAATCTGCCTCAAGACATTCCTGTGCTTCAGCCTTTCCAGGGTATTCTTCAACCAATCTTCTCTCTGCATTTTTGCACTTGGCCAATGAATCCCTCTCATTCCAGCACTTGGGATTTATAATGCACTGCAAGTGCTGTGCAATTAACAGATAGAATGTCCAATTGACTTCCTCCTTCAAAGAAGCCTGGAGAAAAGGAAAGCAGGAGGTGGCAGGGTACTGGAGCTGTGGGTTTATCATACATACACATGATATGACAGCTCCTCTACTGCTACTGGAAGCCAGCACATCCCCACTCTTCCTGGAGATGCATCAACTCTTCTTCACTGTTGAGATGCCCAATTATCCACTCTTCAGCTTAATCATTGAGGTTTCTTTTTTCCTCCCCTACCCTCAGTATGGATTTATTTTAATTTTTTTTACACCCCATCCCACATTTCCACCATAATTTATCATTTGCTTTTTCCACTCCATTTCACTGAATTTCTAATCTCATTTCCCCAACTCCACTGTCTACAGTCATAACATAGCAGTGACTTGACAAAATTCAGCCTGCTCCACTAATTTCACAATGTGTTAAGAGAGATAACAGAGGGGATACATTCTTTCTAGCACAGCACCGTGGCTTTAACTTGCATATCAGAGACAACAGCACACAGCAGAAGAAGAGGCCAGGCACCTCTGTGAAAGGAAACCACAGCTCTGCAATCCTGCAGAGGTATTGACCAACCCTCAGGGAGAGAAACGCCACCAGCTCTGATGTGCCAGACTAAGCATTTCCCTCTGCCACATTTGTAATGAGCATTTGGTGGATGTTTTCTTCTGAATCACGAAGACAGCAGCACATTTGTTAGAGGGATTACTACAGATGCATCACAGACTAATAGAACACCCTGCTCTGGAAGGGATTGTAGAATTGCACAACTTAGCTGCTTGCTTCCCAGCTGCAGTGTGAAGTTCTAGCTTGTGTCAGTGCTGAGTGCAAGCCACTTTCACAGGCAATTAAGACTACAGCAAGCACCTACCTCAGCCTGCAGGCTACAGGACACTTGGCTTACAGCTTTGTTCAATTACTTTGTCCTTGTCTGTGGTAAATAGAAATCCTTGTTTTACTCCTCTCTACCATGTGCTGCACCTGTTCTCCAAATTAGTTCACCCCAATCTGCCTCTGGACCAGTTTTAATCCACACTGAAGGTTTTCACCCAAGGATTTGAAGGTCAAGTACAGAATCATAGAATAGTAGGAGTTGGAAAGTTGCTCTGGAAATCATCCAGTCCAACCCCCCCAGCCAAAGCAGGGTCACATGGAGAAGGTCACATAGGAACATGTTCAGAGGGGTTTGGAACATCTTCATCTCTGGAGAGGTCATCACCTCTCTGGGATGCCTGCTCCAGTACCCTTGAAGTGCCTCCTCATGTTTAAACAGAACATTTATGTTCCAGCTTGCACCCATTTCCCCTTGTCCTCTCACTGGGCATCACTGAAGGAAGCCTGCTTCTATCCTCCTGATAGACATCCTTTAAGTATTGATCAGCATTGATGAGATACCCTCCTCAGTCTTTTTTTTTTTCCCCCTAACACCCCCCCCCAATTCTCTCATTCTTTCCTCACAAGAGACATTCCAGTCCCCTCAGCATCTTTGCAGCCCTTTTCTGTACCCTCTCCAGCATGTCCCTGTCCTCCTTCAAGCAGGGAGCCCAGAACCAAATGCAGTACTCCAGATGTGGCAGAGTAGAAGGGCAGGAGAATCTCCCTCACCCTGCTGCCCACACGCTTCTCAATGAACCCCAGGATGAACCCCAGGATGCCATTGGACTTCTTGGCCACAAAGCCACATTGCTGGCTCCTGATCATCCTGTTGACCACCAGCACTCCCAGATCCTTCTCCCCAGAGCAGCTCTCCAACACATCAGCCCCCAAGCTGTACTCACATGGGGAAAGAACAGAACACAGCAGTGTTCTTCAATCAACTCTACTGTCTAACAAAGGCATCTCTGAAGTAAATTCCACCTCAAACAGGCTCAAAAGCACAAATAAGACTTCACCTTATGCCAGCAAGGTTTCTTCAGTCAGTTTTACTTGTCACAGTGCTACAAGCCACATGCTTTGCTCAAGCTGTTACCATCTCTGCAACTTTACTTTCCTAAATCAACTTTGACAGTATTTGAAGTCTAGACAGGATCTAAATCTTCTGATACCCCAACCTCACCTCTCAACACAGCAAGAGCTACTCAGACTAAAACCCACTGGGATAAGAACAAAGAGGCAATGAGGGGAAAGAAGTCCAATTTTATACCATGATGCCCTCAGATGCAGAAGCTCATCCGCATGACATGACACTTACCCCAACTGCAGCAGCACTCCTGGGCTTCAAATGCTGTGTGCACATTAAATGCCTAAACACTGGAAAATACTCCTCAGAAGCCAATATTTATCCCAAACCCTTCTCAGGATTCTTACTGAATGTTTTGCTTTGGTTATCACCTCCACTCAAACTGAACAGCAGCAGTAAGGATCTTGAGTCTGACAATCTGAATTCTGAGAGGAGTCTTGACTTGAAGGTCTTGGGGGTGTCAGTTGATGACAAACTCACCAATGGCTGCTGGCAGCCCAGAAGGCAGCCATGTGCTGGGCTGCCTCAAAAGCAGTGAAAGCAACAGGACAGGGAAGGGATTGTCTCCCTGCTGTGCTCAGACTCCACCTGCAGCACTGCGACACTTGGTGTCCCGAGCATATGTGGGACATGGAAGTGCTGGAGTATGTCCGGAAGAGGCCACCAAGATGATCAGAGGGCTAGAGAACCACCCCTGTGGGGACAGGCTGGGAGAGTTGGGGCTGTTCAGCCTGGAGAAGAGACGGCTCCAAGGGAGACCTTAGAGCAGCCTTCCAGTATCTGAAGGGGGCTACAAGAAAGCCAGGAAGGGACTTTTGACAAGGGCTTGAAGTGACAGGATGAGGGACAATGGCCACAAGAACACATTGCCGGCTCATGGTCATTCTTCCTTCCATCCACCAGGACCCCAAGGTCCTTTTCCCCTTCACCACTCTCCAGCAGGTCTGTCCCCAACCTATACCAGTGCACAGAGTTGTTCCTTCCCAGATGCAAGACTCTATACTTGCCCTTTTTGAACTCAATCAAGTTTCTCCCTGCCCAGCTCTCCAGCCTAAGTCTGGCTGAACGGCAGCATAACCTTCTGCTGTGTCACCACTCCACCCAGAAAAAGAAAAAAGGAAAAAAAAAAAGGAGAAGAGGCTCACATTGCCCATGTACTCCGAGAGCAGATCCTGCAGGGCCTGTCGCACGGCGTTGCACTCGGCCACGATGCGCCGCGCCGGTCGTCGCGGGTGCAGGACGAGTCTGCCATCAGCGCCGCCCCGCTAATGATGCTCTCCAGGCGCTCCTCCAGCGAAGGCCGGAAGCGTTCCTCGCTGAAGGTTGAGGGGTCCACGATGATTTGTTTCTAGCCAGAAGAAAAAGGGTGAGAAATCAGTATGCAGAACAAGCGGGAAGTTAAGTGTCAAGCCAGAGAATCGTAGAATGGGCCAGCCGGAGGGAGCCCTGAAGGTCATCCAGTCCAAGCTCCCTGCAGGCAGCAGGGACATCCTCAGCTAGAACAGGCTGCTCAGGGCCTCGTTGAGCCTTACCTTGGATATCTCCAGGGAAGGCGCCTCAGCCACCTCCCTGGGCAACCTGTTCCAGGGTTCCACCATCCTCATAGCAAAAAGCTTCCTGATACCCAATCTAAATCTGCCCTTCCCTGGTTTGAAGCCATTGTCCCTTGTCCTGTCACTGCAGATCCTTGTAAACAGTCTCTCTCCATCCTTCCTGTAGCCTCTTCAGGTACTGGCAGGCTGCTATTAGGTCTCCCTGGAGCCTCCTCTTCTCCAGGCTGAACAAGCCCAGCTCCCCCAGCCTGTCCTTGTAGCAGAGGTGCTCCAACACCCTGACCATTTTCATAGCCTCCTCTGCACCCTCTCCATCAGGTCCATGTCCTTCCTGTGCTGAGAGCTCCAGAGCTGGATGCAGTACTCCAAGTGAGGTCTCACCAGAGCAAAGCAAAGCAGCAGAATCGCCTCTCTGGCTCTGCTGGCAACACTGCTTCGGATGCAGCCCAGGCTGCTGTTGGCCTTCGGGGCTGTAAGCTCACACTGCCTGCTCATGCCCAGCTTCTCATCCATCAGCACCCCCAAACCCTTTTCTACAGGGCTGCTTTCTAACATCTCATCCCCCAGCATGTATTGATAATGAGGATTGTTCTGGCCTAGGTGCAGAACCCTGCACTTGCTCATGTTGAGCTTCATGAGGTTCACCCAGGCCACCACTCCAGCTTGTCCAGGTAAAGACCACCACCATGGACAGCCAACCCCTGATGGGGCCTGAACAGCAAGCAAGGCCCGGTTTTGGCAGCCAGGAGGATTTGCATGAGTGGCTGTGTAAAACTACTCCAAGGTTCCCCAGCAGATGACAACACTAGTAATTTCTTGAGCTGCTTTGACAGCTAAACACAACTTGGCCACAGGAAGCCTCATTACATGAATAAAAAAAAAAAAAAATAAAACCCACCATGCCAGCACAAATAAGGTTCAAAGTAGAGAACTCTCCTTAACTACATGTCAATCCAGACATAGCTTCACTAGCTAACTTGTCAGAGAGAATTATCCCATCATGAGCAACAAGATAACAAGGAAAACAAATGGCCAGAATTAGCCCTCTGTGGACTGCTCTGTTGTCCTACTTTATCCAATCTTCCTCCTCTCCACCCTGCTGCAGGTAAATACAATTGTGGTCTCCAAGCTCTGAGTGAAACACCAACACAGATGTTTCCCACAGCACAAAAATTCATTTCTTCAGGGCAGAAAACTGTCACAGGCTTCTCTTGACAAAGTGTTAGTAACAACAGCTCATACTGGAGAGGCTTAAGGCTGCAGCAGCGGTGCTGATGGATCTGCTTTCCAAAAGGCCAATGCCACCACCCACAGAAGGTCACCAGGAAGCAGCAGTGGCAGATTTATCACCTTCTAAGTACTTTCAGGCCATTTAAACAGGTTTAAAGTTTATTAAGGAAAACAACATAGATTTATAGAAGAGTTTGGGTTGGAAGGCAGCTTAAAAATCAGCTAGTTCCAGTCTCCCCCACCATGGGCAGGGACACCTTCCAGTAGCCCAGGATGCTCAAGGCTTCATCCAGCCTGGCCTTGAACACCTCCAGGGAGGGGACACCCACAATCTTCCTGGGCAACCACTTTGACTATCTCACCACCCTCACTGGAAAGAATTTCTTAATCTCCAGTCTAAATCTGACCTCTTCCAGCTCAAAACCATTACCCCTCAACCTATCACAACAGACTCTTGCAAAAAGTCCCTTCCCAGTGTTCTCGCAGGCCCCTTTCAGGTACTGGAAGGCTGCTCTAAGGCCTCTCCACAGCCTTCTTGTGATCACACAGTGGCAGCACACTGAGTCCAGAGCTGTGGCATCAACCCCAGAGATAATGATTACCTTTTTATCTTCTGCTAGCCATTTAATATTTTGCCAAGGCAGCAAAAGCACTGGAGCACTTGGGGGCACGTGTGTGTGTGCACAGCCTTTATTACAAGGGTGCAATAATACTCAAACATCAGCAGGAAATGAAGGGCAGGGATAACATCTGCCAAGAACCTGAAGACATTTGTTTTGTCAGTCTCCTCTGGCAGGAAGATGATGACAAAGCTATCACATGGAAGGCATTGAGGCTGGCCTGCTCAACAGGCTCTGCTGCTATTAGACAGCCTCACAAAACAGAGCTGAAAATCCAAAAGCGCCATCTGAACTGCAAGGCTCCAAAAAAAGGTCTTAAGTCTTATTAGAAACTTCACCTGCAAGATAGAGCCATACATCAGAAACCACATTAAATGGTTCAAGCTAGATTAGCCAGTCCATGAACCTGAACTAATTGCTTCTTCAAGTTGTCAGAACCCCAGCCAGTCCTCAAGGCTGTGTGCTGGGACAGAACCTGCCCTTTCCTCCCACAGACCCCTGCTGAAACCTGACATCCCTTGGCTGCTAACCTGAGGCACATTCTGAAGGCTTACGTAGCTGAACATAAAACTGATGAGATTTAAAAGCAAACTCAGAACTGAAATCACAGTCACAGAGATCAAGACAACCAGGAAGTAATATAGGGGAGGAACAAGAGGGGTAAGAGCAAACAGGAAAAGAGCAACAAAAATCAGAGGGATTCAACAAAGGCCACAAAAATGACCCAAAGGAACCCCTCTGCTGTGAGGCCAGGCTGAGAGAGTTAAGGTTGTTCAGTCTGGAGAAAAGGCTCTGGGGAGACCTTCTGGTGGTCTTTCAGTGCTTAAAAGAGACCTCCAAGAATGATGGAGACAGACTTTTGAGCAGGACTTGTGACAGGACAAGGAGTGGTGGGATTAAAATGGAAGAGGCCTGATTTAGACCAGATATACAAAGAAGAAATTTGTGGTGCTGAGGGTGGTGAGACCCAAGCCCAGGTTGCCCAGAGAGGTAGGGGATGCCCCACCCCTGGAACAGGGGACAGGTTGTCTGGGGGTCTGAGCAACCTGATCTAGCTGAATGCCTTCCTGCTGACTGTAGGAGGGCTGGCCTAGATGGCCTTTGAAGGTCCTTCCAACCCAAACCATTCCATGAATATCTGGCAAACCCCAAAGCATTCAACATCTTTTGAGTGATGGCTTTGCAACATTAAATAAAGTTTTAGAGGTAAGTTAGCACCCAGGTGTTTAAAATTCAGAGGCTGGATCAGTGTTAGAGAATACTGGCTTCAAAAGGGAAGTGTTCTCAGTAAAAATGCATGCCTCTGCTCAGCACCCTCCTGAATACAAGATCAGGTGTACGACAGAGCAGTCCAACACTGAAAGGACTTCGTTCCCACCCAAAGATCACATTAAACTTCCCACTTCATGTTTCACTCAGTAGGCAGTTTGGGCAATTCCAAATGCATCATTCACTTTTAATAAGTCATTTGTCACCTACAAGAACACATTACATAAATATATTATGAAATAATCAATTTCAAATAAACCCAGGCCTTACATCTGATGTAGCAGGAGGCTAGCTGCTATTGCAGAGCTAGGTTAATTTGACAGCCTTCAGTCTTCTAGAATCACTTGTGTAACTCCTCACATCCCATCAATCCTAGTCTGGAAAGAGACTTTTTAAAGAAATAAAAGCCTGGTTTACCTGGGACCTGCTGTATTGCAGCAGGAAGCGATCAGCAGTACAAACAAAAGCAAGATGTTGTGCATCAGGTGAACAATAACAAAAGGAGGAGTTACCACTACTTGTTTGTTTCAGAGGAAGGGTTCCAAACTTACATCAAAGTTGTTGAGAGCATAAGCCAGCTCTCCACCTCCACCCTGCTGCTGGGCAGCATCATCTGAGGCGGTGGCCTGTGCTGCGTTGGAGATGCCCGTGACTGCCTGCTGGAGCTGTTTGTAGATCAGGTCCCTGTTGGCTTTGTAAGCAGCTACATCAGGGTGTTGCAGACAGGCCTGGGATGCTGTGTAGAGAATGGGGACATTCTTCTGCAGGATTCCTCTGGCTGCTGCCATCTGATCACGGTGACCCACATCTTTCAATTCCTATTAGGAAAAGTAAAGCAGA
This sequence comes from Picus viridis, assembly GCA_033816785.1. Classification (NCBI taxonomy): domain Eukaryota; kingdom Metazoa; phylum Chordata; class Aves; order Piciformes; family Picidae; genus Picus; species Picus viridis. Next base: position 3,158,957 of record CM066593.1, read on the forward strand.
AATGGCACTGGAGGACATTCCCCACATTTAACATCCATACACCACCTCCCTGAATCTTCTCTTAGTCTGATCAAACCTCCTGAATGGAGGATCACTCCTCTTAAGGGGTCAACTAGCTTCACAGATTCACAGAATATTTTGGATAGGAAAGGATCATCCGGTTCCAACCCCCTGCCATGGCCAGGGACACTTTCCACTAGCCCAGGTTGCTCAAGGCCTCATCCAACCTGGCCTTGAACACTTCCAAGGAAGGGGCAGAGATCTTCCCAGTTGTCTTCAAAACACAACAGCTTCATAAAGACAAAACCCTTTAAAGAAGTACTGCACGGTGATTGAATGGTCTCTGGATGTCCCTTCCAACCCCTAGCATTCTGTGATTCACAACTCCATGGTTTGAAATCTGAAGTTGCATTTCTGCTCCTCTCTGCACTAGAGGATGTTTTGAAAGCTGTAAAATCAGCACACATTTTCCTCCCCACTCCTTGTAATTCCTATTACACACACACCAAAAAAAAACCCAAACCCTACAACCACCAAACAAAAAACCACAACCAAACCCACATCTAAACCAAGGAAAAAACCCAAACACAAACCACAAAGAAACCTAAATCCTCAAACCAGAACACCCTGCATTTTTTAGCTAACTTAAGAACCAAGCTAATTGTAAACTATCAATCTAGCAAGAGGCTTCCTCTGCAATCTTGTCTTGTGCTTGCACATGAGGAGAAAGATCATCTTTAATTTAAACTCCATGCCTCACAAGCAGAAATGTTTTCTTTAATCACACCTAGAAGCTGGAGTTGACATTCCTCAAGAGATTTGAGTACTTAATTTTACAGGAACAAATCTCACACCTAATTCACCTTCTTGTTCATCTCCAATGAGAGGAAATTAATCCAATGACTGACTACCACTAATTTAATATTAGGGAGCAAAGTTCACACCCCTTTTCCCAAACAGTTACTGCTGAATTTTTCCAAAGCACCAACAGCTCCATTTTGGAATAGAAAATCTATGGTTAGGTAAAACTTCTGAGTCCAGCCACAAGCTTAGAAAGGAAGAATCAATACAGTTGTTAGCTGGGTCATAATTTTGAAGTCACCTCTTAAATCTAAGGGAGAGATGAAAGAATTGGGGCTGTGCAGCCTGAAGAAGAGAAGGCTCCAAGGAGACCAAAAAGCTGCATTTCAATATCTGAAGGGGACCCACAGGAAGGCTGGGGAGGGACTGTTTAGAAGGGCCTGTGGGGTTAGGGTGAGAGGCAATGGCTTGAAACTGGAGCAGAAGAGATTTAGGCTGGACATCAGGAGGAAGCTCTGCACTATGAGGGTGGATATACTGGAACAGATAGCCCAGGGACGCAGCTGAGGCTCTGTCCCTGGAGACATTCAAGATCAGACTTGCTGTGGCCCTGGGCACCTGATCTAGCTGGAGGTGTCCCTGCTAACTGCAGGGATGTTGGACAAGATGACCTTCGAGGGTCCCTTCCAAGACAAATGTGTGATGAGAATGAAGCAGAGGCCTGCCTTACCAAGAGGAGGGAAAAACTACTGACAGACTCTTGAAAATGAATGGGTAATGTGTGACCTCTGTAAGATACATACTAAGCAGGGAGGGCACTCCAAGCAGCCTTACAGATGTACAGATTCAGTACAAGCACTTCCCAAAGCGTGGCACAATCCATCACAAAGCAGTTTAAGAACATTTATTGCACTGCCATTGCAACCCTACTCCCATTTACTGCAATCAGATTGGAGATACATAACCAACTGACAATCCATTTTAGACTGGACCCAGTTTACTTGCAAAGGTGTATCTGGGGGGAAAAAAACCAAACAAAAAACCCAGCCAACCCAGCAGTGTCAGAGGGGCAGAAGCAGGTCTGGTTTGTACAAACAGTAGAACAAACTGAAAGTGCTCTACAGGAATGATGGTGTTTCTGATAAGTGGGGCAGCCTACACCTCTCCTTTCTTCTGAACGCAGCAATGAGTCACAGCAGTGCTGTGTTGAACAACACAAATTTCACAGGCAATTTAAGGCTGAGCACAAGCTATGCAAACACAGAACACACACACACCACAAACAGCAGGGTAAAGCCCTTCCCCAAAGCATTTCAGAGCAAGACTACCCAGCATCACCCCTCACTCCCTGGGAAAGAGCTGTAATTCAGTGCCCAGCCACAACTTGCAACATCTTTATCAACATCCTGGATGAAGGGACAGAGTGGGCCCTCAGCCAGTTTGCTGGAGATACCAAACTGAGAGCAGTGGCTGACACCCCATCAGGTTGTGCTGCTATTTGGTCAGGCCTGGACAGGCTAGAGAGGTGGGCAGAGGAAATTCCATGAAGATCAACAAAGGCAAGTGTAGAGTTCTGCACCTGGGAAGGAAGAAGCACCTGCACCATTACAGGTGAAGGGTGACCTGCAGCAAAGCAGCTCTGTGGAGAAGGACCAGGGAGTGCCAGTGGACAACAAGGTTACCACGAGTCAGCAATGTGCCCTCAGGGCCAAGAAGAACAATGGTGCATTAAGAAGAGTGTTACCAGCAAGAGAGACAGGGAACTAGAGAGAGTGCAGCACATGCTACAAAGATGCTGGGGGGCCTGGAACATCTCTGTGAGGAGCAAAGGCTGAGAGCCCTGGGGGTGTTGAGCCTGGAGAAGAGCACCCTGAGAGGGGTATCATCAATGCTTATTGATATCAAAGGGCAGAGGGCAACAGCATGGGGCCAGACTCTTTTCAGTGGTACCCAGGGACAGGACAAAGGGCAAAGAGCATAAACTGGAAGCCAGAAGGTTCCACCTAAACAGGAGGAGAAACATCTTTGGTGCGAGGATGCTGAAGCCCTGGAGAGGCTGCAGAGTCTCCTTCTCTGGAAAGCTTCCAAACCCCCTGGCCATTGTGATCCTGGGCAAGTTGCTGTGGGTGCCCTGCTTCAGTAGGGAGGGTGCACTGAATGATCTCCAAAGGCCCCTTCCAACCCCTGCTCTGCTGGGATTCTGTGACATTCACCCCCTGTGGACACACCCATGCTCAGTGCGGTCTAATGGTGAGTGCACCTGGCACCAAGTCACAGCTCTCTTCTCTTTCCTTACCCACAGTTGCACTGCTTCAAAATGGGAAGCAGCAGCTTTTCATTAAGGTACTAGAGCACCAACATCAACAAATTCAGCCAGAAGCAGCACACTACAGCTGAGCTGGATTCCTGCTTGCCAGGCAAGCTCAAAATTTCCTAAACACAGCCCAGTGCAACACAAAAGCACTCGGTGCTAAAGTCCTAACAGCAAGGGGTGGTGCCCAAGAGCAGCAAGGCTGCCTTGTTTTCTTAGTTTGAAAAAGAAGAAATAACACAGAAGACAGAGCTGCCATCACTGTACCTGTTGTCTTTTGGCTGCCATTATGTTAAGCTTGTCCACTTCTGGTTTGAGGGCTTTGTACTGGATACCCAAATCCTGCTCTGTGCCAGCATTTCTCAGTTTCAGGATGCCTTCTTCCACCTGAAAGAACATACAGTCACATGTTTTTCCAAGCCACACAGGCTAAGGTTCAGGAAGTCATTCCAAATGTACTCCATCAAAGACAGAAAAAGCAATCTTCCTCCACCCCTTTTAATCTTTTCTTTATTCAGAGGTTAATGGTGTTCAAGCTAGTCCTTTCCTAGTCACCAGCTACTAGAGACAGCCCAGTTTGAAAGGGTGTGAAGGAGTCCAGGGCCCTGGCAGCAGCCAACAGGCACAAGGAAAGTCCTCAAAGCCCTGCCATGAAAGTGGGCCCAGAATCAAATCTCATGGCATTCCAAATTCTGTACCAAACACCCACCCTCCCTCTTAGCTGTGGGAAGAGAACACTTCCTCAAATGTGCCACACTCATTTTATTTAGTCTACCAGAGCTACTCATCCCTAGGAGCTACAAGGGAGTGCTGCTTATAAGAAAGCCAAATTATTTCAGATGAAAACAAAACACTAGTTATGACCCAGAGTTGTGAGCATCATAGAATCAACCAGGTTGGAAAAGACCTCAGAGATCATCAGGCCCAACCTATTACCTAATACCTATCACCTCCTGACAACTAAACCATGGCTCCAAGTGCCATATCCAAGCCTTTTCTGAGCACCTCCAGGAATGGTGACTCTACCACCTCCCTGGGCAGCCCTGGCCAGTTACTCTTTCTGGGAAGAACTTTCTCTTCACCTTGAGCCTAAACCTCCCCTGGTACAGCTTAAGACTGTATCCTCTTGTTCTGGTGCTGGTTGCTGGGAGAAGAGACCAACCTTCACCTGGCTACAGCCTCCTTTCAGGAAGCTGTAGAGAGCAATAAGGTCTCCCCTGAGCCTCCTCTTCTCCAGGCTAAACAACCCCAGCTCCCTCAGCCTCTCCTCCCAGGGCTATGCTCCAGACCTCTCCCCAGCTTCGTTTCCCTTCTCTGGACAGGTTGAAGTGTCTCAATGTCCTTCTTAAATCGAGGGGTTCAGAACTGGGCACAGTACTCAAGGTGTGGCCTAAGCAGTGCTGAATACAGGGGCAGAATTACTTCCCTGCTTCCTCCATCTAGTTTCAATATAACAAATTCAGAATGAAGTGCCACACTGTGCCCAGAGCTGCTGTCCAGGAGCGTGCAAACGAGCGACAAAGCTCCGCTATGCTCCTTTCGCTCACGACAAAAACCCCCGAGAGCCTCCCTGACGCAGAGGCGACCTGCTGAGAGTGCACACACTGAGCAAACCATCACCCAGAGCTGCCTGGCAAAGAACCCCAGCAGAGGATCTCACTTACTACTTTGAGTTGGACAAGCAGCTTGTAGACATCTGCCATGTCGGCCAGGATCAGCAGGCGCGTGACGGCGGACAGCAGGGCGCGCGCCGCCCGCACCATGTTCCCGCGCTTCACCGAGGAGCAGGGGTCGTCGGCAAACTCCCCCGAAGCACTCTTCATCAGCTCACCTGTGCAAGGAGAGGAGATCACAGAATGTTAGAGCTTGTAAGGGACCTCCAGAGATCATGAGGGCCAACTTCCCCTGGCTGCCAAAGCAGCGTCACCCAGCGTAGTCCACACACAAATGAATCCAGGTGGGGTTTGAAAGGCTCCAGAGAAGACGACTCCACAACCTCTCTGGGCAGCCTGCTCCGGGACTCTGTCACCCTCACTGTAAAGAAGTTTCTCTGCATGTTGAGCTGAAACCTTCTATGTTCAAGTTTGTATCCATTGTTCCTTGTCTTACTACTGCACATCACCCAAAAGAGCTTGGCCCTCTCCACTTGCCCCCCACCCCTCAGATATTGATAGACATGGATCAGATCCCCTCTCATCCTTCTCTCCAAACTAAACAGCCCCAGGGCTCTCAGTCTCTCTTCACAGGGCAGGTTGGAGGAGGCTTTGAGCAAGCTGGAGGTGCCCCTGCCTATGGCAGGGGAGACGGAACCAGATGATCCTTAAGGTCCCTTCCAAGCCAAACCACTCCATGATTCTATTTCCAACTGCACAGGTGTTTTAACACACCAGAATCCTCTAAAGAGCCAAATTCAGCCTGCAGGACTGCAGGCATTTCACAAACTATAGTGCTTGTGAGGCTTGAGCAAAAGTTCTGATTTGTGTACATGCAGGAGTTAAGCAGAAAGCAGCAGAGAGCCCTGCAAGCACACAAGCTAAGGCCCCAGCTCCTGGGACTGTAACCACCTCAGGGCGCTGGCCTGGCTGGATGTCCCCCGGTTTGCATTCAGAGCAAGGCAGCGCTTCGTTAAAATGCTCCAGCATTTCATAGCCCCTGGGCCTGCATCTGGTGCAGGAGGAAAGAACTTGGGTTTCAGATGGTAACAATGCAATTGGTTAACTCTGAAAAAGCAAAGGCCACTTTACACAGCTAGAGAAATTCCTCCAGGAGGCATTTGGAAAGCATGAAAAGGAACGTCTGTGTACAGGCAGAGGAGGAAATTTTGGATTGCTCTCCCAGTTTCTGGAGCAGTGTTTTGCTTCCTGTACCACAGCTCCTACACAGCAGGAAGTTTTGGAATCCACATTATTATTCTTGGATCTCTTTGCAGTTCAGAAACATCTGGTGATCAGCTAGGATTTAGCTGAGAAAACCCTAGGTACTCAAGGCCAAAGACTTGGGGCAGCTGGAGACGACCAGAGCGTAGGTGAGCTATGTCACAGCTAACTGCTGAGTCAGGGGCTTCCCAAACCTGCAAGGACAAGTGGCCATATGGCCAGACACCAGACCAAAAATAGCATGTCTCATGAGAAAAGGAACCTCTGACAGTGCTTCATTAGGGAAAGTTGACAGAGGCTCCATGGAGCCCACTGTCAAATGGGGCTGAGTGAGACCCCCACTGGAATCTCACCTTGCCAAGGGCTTCCTGCTCCCACAGCTAGGCAACCAGCACAGCATATGCTCAGGATGGGAAGGGCTTCACTTGCACTGTAATGACTATTTTAACTACTCAAGATTACCTACAGCTGGAGAGCCTGGGGTTAACCATGCACATCCTTACCATTATTAAGCAATTAATATCTAGCCCTGAAAGAGTTTCTAGCCCCCAAGCATTCTCCACCTTCATAGCTAAATACAGCCCAAACACAGCTGCCAGCTTGTCCAAGCAGCTACAGCAAGAATTGTTTTGTTCCACTGCTCCCTCCCATGTAACACCCTTCCATCATCTTAAATAATACAACCAAGAGTGGCACACAACATTTTAAGATAAAAAAATATGCTACTTCAGTGCTGTGAGATATGGAAAAGGCTTCTGTCCAAGTACAGACCAGCTATAAATATCAACCCAAAGCTATCCCTGGCCCAGCCATTGGAGGAACACAACTCTTGATTTTATCAAGTGTTAAGAGCCCCAGATTTCCAGATGGGTGGAAGATGATGCATCTTCAGTGCTGAAAAACTGCAACCAGCCCTGAGATTATAAAACCCTGACAGGGCTGGCATCCCCCTTTCTGTATTCCTTCTGGAACAGGCTAACAGCAGTGAAATTCAGGTCAGCACCACAAGTATGACACTGATTAGCAAGCTCAGGATTTAAGGATAGATGTCAGAAACAAAATTCACAGGATGTTAGGGGTTGGAAGGGACCTCTGGAGATTGAGTCCAACCTCCCTGCCAGAGCAAGGCCATAGAATCCAGCACAGGTCACACAGGAACACATCCAGACGGGGCTTGAGAGTCTCCAAAGAAGGAGACTCCACAAACTCTCTGTGACCCTTACAGTGAAGAAGTTCCTCCTCACACTGAGGTGGAACCTCCTGTGCTGTAGTTTATATCCACTGCCCCTTGTTTCCTTCCTTATTTACTTTGAGGTAAAATTCCCACCTCTCCAACTGCCAAAAGAAAGGGAGGTTGTTTTCATTCATTTCCCACTTTAAACAACTTTGAGGTGGCCACTCACTTTAGGAGAGTCTCTGAAACTGGTAGCAAAGTTAAAAACCAAAATTATCCTCCACCCCATCCCATCAACTGCAACCTTGCAAGCCAGTCCTGAAATAAAACATGATCCATTTTTAACCAGAGGCTTCAAAAGATTCAGAGTTTCAAACAACTTGTCAGGGTGTCAAAAGATAACCAGCTTCCCAGAATTAAAGCAAAATTTATATTTAAAGTTGTTGCATATCTATTTTTCCCCCCTGCAAATTCAAGACAGCTGGCTTTCAGATTGCTTTTACACAGAAAAACCAACATGGGGTAGATTTTAGCTGCATCCAAAGACCAAGAGAGAACTTGGCCTGATTAGAGCTAGACCAGAACTAATTCTGCTCAGTGCTGTCACTTCCCAGCTCAGGCTCTCCTCAGTCCTGGCACTTGCTGTAGCTCAGGGCAGGTTTGCACAGCCAGGGGCTGCTTCCAGCAGGGAGAAGCTGATGAGGAGAGTTCCTGCCAAGGGCTGGGCTGCAGAAAGGCTCTGCCTGAGACTTGCTCCTCTGCAGACCAAGGGCACTGCCACAGCTTGTGCCCCACCTTGGGGTGCAGGAAGTCAGAGGTGGCAGCTGCAGGGAGAAGCAGACAGGACAAGTGACCCTCAATTGCCCCACAAGGGATTGCAGTACATGGATGTCATCTTCAAGAGCAAGCTGAGGGATCCCAGGGTCAAGTCTCTTCTTCCATTACAGGTGTCCCAGGAGAGCTCTGTTCTGCCTTTGATCTTGATCTGTGTTCCTGGATCCCGTTCCTGTTTGCCACTGAGTCCGTCCTGGTGCCAGCCCCTGCATCAGTGGTGCCAATGGTGCCATCAGGGGTTGGGTTTCATATTGGTTTGTCTTTATTTCATTGCATGGTTCTTATTTCCACCTCAGCTAGTTTGGTTCCTTCTCAAGCTATCAGACTCTCTCCTGTCTTCCCTTTGTGAAGGCAGAGGAGTTCACAGCCTCTGGCATTCATCTGGTGGCCAGCACAGCCCTGCCCCTGGACAGAGCTCTGCCCTAAGCATGCAGTTAGTGCATCACATGCAAGCACTTGCAGTTCAGACTGGATCCAGAACCATCCTCCCATTTTCAGATCTGAACCAGAGGTAACTCAGCAAGTTTGAAAGCAGGATTTCAAGAGTTAAAAGAAACACTGCAGATGTGTCAGACTATGAGGCTCAGATTATAGAGCTGGGACAGACTCTTGTATGAGTAATCTGTTTTTCCAATATAACCTTAGATTTTCACCAGATATTACAAGGGAAAGCTAATAAAACATGGTTGAGAAAAGAGAAGGCCACGGTAGCCATGCTCTGATCTTGTCAATAAAGCACTAAGAATTCAATTAAATCTAATGGAACAAAGCCCATTTCTGAAACTGTAAGATTTTAGTCCATCAGAAGAAAATTACCATTTCCCATCCTCATTCCCTTCATGCCCCCAGGCTCTGATGGCACTTTCAGACAGCACCATTAATCCTCCCCGGCAGCACAGCGCAGGATGACCACAGCAGAGAGGGCTTGCTCCAGCCCTGACTGAATGGGACAGCAGGAAAGGGGACAAGCAAGGCAAGACAGGCTGGTCATACACTGATGTTTTTATCCCCAAGCTAGAAATGTGCCCACACATCACCCTGTGCCCTTCAGCACCTCCCAGTTCACGGCCAGTCCCCAGGCTGCTCTGATGGCAGCACTGGAATGCTGTGACATCAGGGCATCCTTCTGCCTGCTCACAGCACTGCCACAGATCCCTGCAGAATGAATTTCAGGACTCCACTGGACTGGATACTGGAGTCCTATCTTCATTGCTCACCATGAGTGTCACAACAGGCTGCCTTTGCTTTCTACCATGACTGACAAGGCTCTGGATCTCCTAGTCACAGGATCCCAGACTGGTTTGAGAAGGAAGGGATCTTTACAGGTCACCTAAGTCCAGCCCCCTTGCAGTCAGCAGGGATATCTGTGACTTGAGCAGGTTGCTCAGAGCCCCCAAAAACCTGACCTGGAATGGTTGTAGGGATGGGACATCTACCACCTGTGTTTCATGGCTGTCATTGTGAAACATTTCTTCCCTCTATCTAGTTTAAGTCTCCTTCTAGTTTCAGACTATCACCACTTGTCCTGTCCCCTGCTCAAAAGCCTGTTCCCAGCTTTCTGATCAGCCCCTTTAAGCACCAAAAGGCCACCAGAAGGTCCCTGTGGAGCTCTCTCTTCTCCAGGCTGAACAAGCTCAAGTCTCTCAGCCTGGCCTCACAGCAGAGGGCTTTCAGCCCTCTGATCATTTTTGTAGCCTTCAGTAATGCCATACCAACAGGGGAGTTGATACTTATGGCATCAAAACTTTCTGCTAATTCCTTCATCTTCAATTAAATCCATATCCTGCCTACAACACTCCTCCTACACTTTGCCAAGAGCTGTCTCAGAGCTCCCTGAGGTTATGGCTTGTCAAAGAACTCCAGTCCTTGGCTGCAGGATCACTTCTAATACAAGTGGCACACTTCTCAACATTTTTCTTGCAGGAGAACAGCTGAGAACTCTCTGTCTCCTTCCAAGAATTAAGCTCGCAGGTCACAACAGACTTCTAAAGTTGCTTTTCCAAGAAGAACTCAGTGCTTAACTTCAAGTAATTCTGCAGCTGGCCTCCTCCTGTTCCTGGGAGACCCTTAAGCCACACAGCTCATGTGAAGTGCAGCTGAAGAAACGTTTTTGCCCTTTCACAACTTGCATGACTGTTCAGTTTTGAGAAAGCTTCACTCCAACACAGGACAGGACGACACCACGCTGCATTAGGAGGTTCACACCCTGCATCCGCAGCCATGAAACACGATCAGAGTCCCCAAGATTGCTGAGACCATCCACCCATCCATTCTCTTACCTCAAACCCTAGACACAGGCTGCAGCTTTTTAATTTTAAGCTTTCATTTCTGGTCCTTCCTGTAAAATCATCATAGGAAGCAGCACAACAGTAAGAGCACAGTTAATACCATGGAGCCTCACACCAGCACAGGTGTATAGAAGCAGTTAAGTATGGGCACCAGTACACCAGGAGACCAGGAACAGCCTGGCCAGGGAAGAGAGACCTCTGAGATCAAGCCCAACCGTTAATCCAGCACTGCCAGGTCACCACTACATCACATCCCTCAGCACCACACCTACACAGCTTTTCAATTCAAACCCAGCAGCAGCTTGCCCAGGAGGGTTTGAATTCCTTCTTGACCTTGAAGGTCTGTAACTTCTCTCAGTGCCAAACACCTGTTAAGAAAGCAGTTCAGCTCCCAAACACCCCCTAACAGCTCCAGAAGATCATTTCACTGCACAATTGATCTTCAGGGCTTTCTATGAAGCTAAAACTCTACGAATAGCTTAGTGTACAGGGACTACAACTGAGCAAGGTCAGTATTGCCTCTTCTATTACCCAGCAAAACTCCAGCAGCAGAAATCAATGTAACAGAGGCTGAAATCTGAGATGTTCACGCCAGACGCTTTCCCCAGTTCTAAGTCTCTTCTGTAACCACAGCAGGATCTGTTCTGAAAAACACTTTGGTTCTTTGTCTCCACTACTCTCTTCAAAATTTACCTGATGAACCACAGAACAGCAGGGGTTGAAACAGACCTGTAGAGATCAAGTCCAATCCTCCTGCCAAAGCAGGGTCACCTAGGGCAGGTGACAGGAACACATCCAGGTGGGCTTTGAAAGTCTCCAAAGGAGACTCTACAACTTCTCTGAGCAACTTGCTCCAGGGCTCCAGCACCATCACAGTGAGGAAGTTTCTCATGTTGAGGTGGAACTTCTGGTTGTTCCTTGTCCTATCAGCAGGCACCACCAAAAAAGAGCCTGGCCCTTTCATCTTGACACCCACCCTTCAGAGACACGAGTAAGATCCCCTCTCAGCCTTCCCTTCTGTAGGCTAAGCAGCCCCAGGGCTCTCAGTCCTTCCTCATCAATGTCTAAGATCCCCAATCATCCTCACAGCCTCCGCTGGACTCTCTCCAAGTTTCACTACTTTAAGAGAAGTCAAAAGTGCAAAGCTTTAAGGCACCAGGAATCTTACTTCAGGATACTTCACAAACTTGTTTAATATTTAAAGCAAGTTGTAATTTATTCTTCCACTGTAAAAAATGAGGAAGACTTTGAAGCTCCACTTCCATTGATTTAGGATGGAGCTGAGCAATCACTCATCCTAAAGAGCTCTTCTCCCTTCTTTGTTTTTACCCCCAGCAAATGAGATTTTATGAACAAGCATGCTCACTACAATCATGTACCCTCTCCATCTTCTTCTTGCCAGGCTGGGGAAAAAAATTTTTAATTTTCTCTGATGAGACAAGTTATCTATTGTCCTAATCATCTTCATAACCTCTGTCTACATTCATTCATCTTTTTTTATTATGGTAACTAAAGCGCTCCCCACTCCAAATAGAGGCATTATTAATCCTATTTTCCTGTCTTCTGCTGAAGAGAAATTGTGCTCTACATCTAGAATCCCACTGCTGCCACCAGCCACACAGATGCTGCCAGTTCATCATCACCCCACGGCTGACCAAGACACCCAGAGTCTCTCCTCTCCGCTTCTGTCCCCCACTGCCAAAGGGCAGATAAGGGTCTCAACACCTGCAAGTTCTGCTCTGCACGTGCAGAGGCTTTGTGGTGCACTTCCTTCAGGTCTCCAGTTTGTTAATTGAATTGGTCCACCACACTGCTGAAAACACTTCTGAAGTGCACAGACTGTGGAACACAGAATCACAGAAGTGTTTAGGCTGAAAAAGACCTTTGAGTTCATCCAGTCCAACTGTTAACCCAGCACTGCCAAGTCCACTGCTAAACCATGGCCCTCAGCACCTGGCTTTTCATTCCCATCAGGGATGAGGACTCCACCACTGCCCTGAGCAGCCTGATCCAGGGCTTGACAACCCTTTTGGGGAAGAAATTTTTCCCAATATCCAACCTAAACCTTCCCTGACACAACTAGAGGCTGCTTCCTCTCATCCTGTCACTAAGCTCAGCTCCCTCAGCTGCTCCTCCCAGGAGCACACCTCTATAAACACCCACACTGCGAGCCTGTCTCCCTGCTGTTATCAGCACTGCTGAGAGCTGCTTTCTCCCCTAGGCTTTGGCAGCAATAAACCTGCCCTCTGCTCTATCTCATTTTTCACCATTTGCTTCTAATTTCCTCTAAAGGTTTGGGCTTTTTCATTTCATTATAGAGAGCTGCTCTGCTAAACCTGACTGAACACTGGCACCATGACAGGGCACAGGTTTTTTCTCCCCAGCAGTCCATCCCTGCTGCAACTGCATTCCCAAAACAGTTGTGGGCACTAGTCTCAGAACCCCAGCATGATGGGGGTTGGAAGGGACCTCTGGATATCATCCAGTCCAACCCCCCTGCTAAAGCAGGGCACCCACAGCAGCCTGCCCAGGATCACAATGGCTGGGGGCGGGGGGGAAGGTGGAAGCTCTCCAGAGAAGGAGATTCCACAGCCCCTCGGGGCAGCCTGCTCCAGGCCTCAAGCACCCTCACACCAAAGAAACTTTCCCTCATGTTCAGTCAAATCACTGAAGTCTAACCATCATCTACCCAGCTTCAGGAAGCAGACACAGCTCTCTTCTATGCACAAAAACTGTAAAGGGAAGAAGAAATGAAGCAACATTAACATGGAAAGTTATTTCACTCCAGCATCTCTCAGCTACAAGCTCCACCTCCTCTCTCAAAGATCAAGAGAGCCAAAGAGGTTTTGGCATTATCTGTGTGTAGGTTCAGAATCAAGCAGGGACCAAGAAACAAGTGAAAGGTCATCCTGAAGGTTGTTCTTCCCCTCCTTACCAGCTTTTTACTGCAATATGCTAACACAAATTCAGCTAATGGAACTTCCCAATCCTGAGGACTGAGTGCAGCTCCCTCGCTCTCTAACATCACCATGAGTCATTTGAAGGTACTCATAGCTGAGGTCCAACTCTCAGCTCCGAGCAGCAATCAAGCAACCACCAAGAATTAAAGGCTTCAGGACAAAGGGGTCTCCTTTGCTGTTGTTAAATTAAGCCAACTCAATTAGCCCCTTATATTGCCACCTCCTTATGCTGATCTTTCTCTGGTCCATCAACCAGACTCATCCAGAACTTAAGACCCATTTTCAACTAATATTTCATCACTGGGTAACTTCAACTACAAACAAGTAATTAATGCTAATGAGTTTTCCTTTTTTTGCAGCAGCAGCAGCAGCCATCACCATTAATACCAGCTGACTGGGTTTCACTGAAGCATAGAAAAGGCTCACGACTGGAAGAATGATAAATGATTTATGAGCAGCAATATTTACTTTAGAGTAAGCCAGCTCCATGGGCTTTTCTTGCAGGTCTTCTCCAAGAAAGTAAAAGAGAAAATTATCAAAACCAACAGTGGTGGAGGAGGAAGCCTGGAACATTTAATCAAGGTCCTTGCATTCTGTTTGTTGTTGTTTACATTTTGCATATTCAAGACACCAGGCTCTCTCAAGTCAACACTCGGCTCTTCTTCCTCCTACAATGCTGCTCTGTACACACTGAAATGTTGAAGTTATTGACATATTTAAGATGTGATTCCATAACATTAATAGGCAAGGGAAGGGGGAAGTTGACTTTTTACCCTAGACTGAGTTTTAAATGCTCTTTGAAGCATCAGCCCTTCTGCTTCTCTTCTCAGTCTCTACTTGGGACATCCAGCTTCCAGCTCTGCCCAGTTCATCCTGTTTATTTCTCAAGGAAGCCAGGAAGTCAGGTGAGAATCCACACAAGTAGAGAAGCACCAAGTCACGAGAAACACCAGCAAAAGAGAAAGGGAAACAATTGTAGTTGCTCTGAGAATCCAGACTCGTACAAACCATCAGGCACAGCTCTTACCTTGCTTGCGGACATCCTCCACGGCTGCCACCAGCTCCTCCTTCAGGAACTGGCTCTCCTTTGCTATTTTGTCTCCTTTCTCCAGGAAATTCTCTGTTGCTTGTTCAACTGAAGCAGCCAAAACGTGGGCCTTCTTGGAACGCCCTCGCTTTTTGTTAGAGGGGCCCTTGTTGCTAGTGTTCACCAGCGTTGTCACCTGAAGGCACGGATGAAGGAGGGAAAATAATAGAACAAAACCAACCCATGAAGCAAATGAGGAGTTTATCAATTTGACAGCAAGGCAAACTATTATTTTCTAGACAGTGTATCAATACCTGCACTACTGCCAGCTCCAAAGGTTAAACTCAAACAAGTGTTTCTCATTATAAATCTGTCTAAAGTGCTTATCAGTGGCAGGCCTGAAAAATCTGATTTGGAGCATTGAGATCTATTTGTGGTTTTCATAAACTGCTGTCTCAGGAACAGGCCAGAGCTGTTTGGCACCACATAAAAAGAAACCAAGTTGGGATAATTAGTTTGGGATAGTTCTGCAGGCATAAAGGATCCCAAACAAGGCTGCAGTCATTATCTACAGGAAGCTAGCAACACGGTGTCTATTCAGTCCAAAACAGCTCTATAGCCAATGGACTGAATGCAGAGCAAAAGGGCTTCCTGCAGCTCATTATTTCCCTTACACAACTCAAAATGAACTCTCACAGTCCTCCTGCAACAAACAAATACTTCCAAGTTTTCTGCTGCAGACTGAAACCCTGCTAGGAACCGGTCAGCAACAGACAGATGACCACCAGGTTCTCCATTAGCTCAGGATCCACTCCCTTCAATCAGAAGGAAGCCACAAAATCCACACAGTTGCCTTTCCACTTGCCTTTTTCTCACCCCCTCTCCTTTTGTTAAGTTTAAGCTACTTCAGAAGGACATGAAATCACAGCATTAAAAAATATGTCTCCTCTAGAAAGCCCAAGGACCACTGACAAAGGTTCTCAGGGCTGAATCCATTTTCCTCAGTAGGTTGATTTAGCGAGAGAAAGCCATCAGCTGGGAACAGCCCTGATGGTTAACGGGAGGCTTTTTGTACTGGGTAGCTTCAGTTCATCATGTGCTCCACAGACAAGCTGCAACATGGCAGCTTACTCTTCTTTCCTCTCTTTTTGGCAGCAACATCATTCATAACATTTGGGATTGCCAGAACAGCTACTGGAGGAGCAGGTTACAGACACTGACAGAAAGGTCTTATAAACAAGTCTGCCCAGTTACATTTACCAGATTAGAGCAATTTCTCATAAAGACAGACTCCCTCAGTAACTCCAGCTACAAAGCTATAGAGAAGATGATCCAACTGCCCATCTGAGTATCTGGACAGGTAGGAGCAGCAGCTTGGTGATTAAAGGGATGTTAATACTGGAAACAGAACCCTGATCGCTGCAGGCTGTGCTTGGCAGGAGTTTGTGATGAGTTCTTACTGTCACTGAAATGATGCTGAAGAAGATATAGTTCCCTGTCTCCAGTGCACCTCCTCTTTCAGACCACCTAGAAAGTCTCTTCCAAGAAGCTTCAGAAGACCCAGTGTACACAGCTTACATTCACAAGACTTACTCCAGGCTCTCCTGTGTTCTTTGGTGCATTTCACTGAGCAATGCACACCATGCAGAAGAAATAGGCTTTTAGTCACAAGCATCAGCAGAAATGAGAAGCAAGCATGTGCATCTTATAAAAGATATCCTGAACAGTACCAAATGTCATCAAAGCATACTCCTTGGGTGGAAGAGGGGTCAATAACCTAGCTGAGGCTGCTCTAGACAGGTTGCAAACATCCCTCACCACACATTTCACAGTTTACCTGAACCTCTTTCCAAAGGGAACTCAAAACACAGACAAAAAGAAAACAAACCCGAGACACCCAAACAAAAACCCGACAAAATAGTCAAATCAACAACAAAAATCATGCAAAAACACAACCCCACCCCCAAAAAACCAAAACACCCCAGAACCAAAAAATAAAAAACAAAAAGATAACAAAACCCCAAAACAACCAAACAAAAATAACCAACCAAAACCCTTAAAAAAACCCCAAACCTAAACCAACATCAATAAAACCAAACAAAACAACCCCCAAAACAACAAAACCCCACACACATCCCAACAAAAGTGGGGGGGGGGGAACAAAAACACTCCCAACTCCCCCAAACAACAACAACAACAATAACCAATATACAAACACATGAGACACACACATGAGAGACCCTCCTTCTATAAGCACTAAAACCTTCATTCCAGGGACTTCCATCCCTCCCAGACACCAGTTTCTATGTGATACAACACAGCTTTTGTAAGACTCCACAGATCAGCAGCAGAGCACCCAAAACGCAGGCAAGAAACAGCTCAGCAGCCATGGAAGGTGAGTTACCAGCATGCATTTCTGCACTGCTAATTGAAATCTGCTGCTTTGTCAGCTGCACTTTTTTAGTCTTGTGCCAAATCACAGAATATATTTGATTGGAAAAGACCTTCAAGATCATCTAGTCCAAAGTGATCCAGAACTCAAGGAGGAGCACTAAGCAGTAACTCTGTTATAAGGGAAGGAATTACTGATAAAACTTCTCTATCTTTAGTTTTGTAGTGTTTTTACTCCTGGAATTTAGGCTTTGAAAGTTAATTAATTAATTATTCCATCAACACAGTAAATCATAAAATCACAGAACTGTCAGGGTCGGAAGGGACCTCAAGGATCAGCCAGTTCCAAACCCCCTGCCATGGGCAGGGACACCTCACACCACAGCAGGTTGCTCACAGCCACATCCAGCCTGGCTGCAAAAACCTCCAGGCATGAGGCTGCCACCACCTCCCTGGGCAACCTGTTGCAGTGCCTCACCAGCCTCATGGGGAAGAACTTCTTCGTAACATCCAATCTGAATCTCCCTACTTCTAGTTTTGCTCCATTCTCCCTAGTCCTATCATTACCTGACACCCTAAAAGTCCCTCTCCAGCTTTCTTGTAGGCCCCCTTCAAATACTGCAAGGCGCCACAATAAGGTCTCCTCAGAGCCTTCTCATCCTTATGAAGGTTTTATTTGCCCACACACACCCCTCTTTTCTCTTCCTACCTGTGTAACAAGAGGCTCCAGTAGTCTTTCAACCGCCAACGTCCTTATCTCCAAGCTTTTGGGGTCCCATTTGAAGTTCACGTTGCCTGCAGTAACAGCAGTCATTTCTAGAAGAAGAAAAAGAACTGTAAGAACACAGATGTTGCTTTATTTATTTAGTATAAAATAGTGGATAAATACACAGTGTGGTCATTTGCTGTAAATGAAGGTTACACTGTCTCAGGGTTTGGCTGAACTGGAGATAACTTTAAAAGCTGCTTGCTACAGACGTTCTCGCTAGAAAATAAAACCAAGTCAAAACAAAACAAAAATCACACCAGGATCACAGAATGATTTGGGTTGGAAGGGACCTCCAAAGGTTATCTAATCCAACTGCCTTGCAGTCAGCAGGGACATTCTCCACTAGATCAGGTTGCTCAGAGCCTTGTCAAGCCTGACCTTGAATAGCTCCAGGGATGGGGCCTCAACCACCTCCCGGGCAACCTGTTCCAGTGTTCCACCACCCTCATGCTGCAGAACTTGTTCCACACATCCAATCTAAATCTGCCCTGCTCTCATTTCATACCATTGTCCCTCATCCTGTCACTGCAGACCTTTGCAAATAGTCCCTCTGCAGCCTTGTTGTAGCTGCTTGAGGTACGGGAAGGCTGCTATTAGGACTCACTGGAGCCTTCTCCAGGCTGAACAATCCCAGCTCCCTCAGCCTGTCCTCATAGCAGAGGTATTCCATCCCTGATCATGTTCGTAGCCCTCCTCTGGGCCCAATCCATGAGGTCCATGACCTTGTTGTGTTGAGGGCTCCAGAGCTGGGCACAGTAATCCAGGTGTGGTCTTAGAGTGAAGTGGCAGAATCACCTCTACCTGCTGGCCACGTTTCTGCCCCAAAGCCATACTATTTTGTCAGAGCAATGGCATGACAGGTGGTATTTGGTCTGTGTAT
The DNA here is from genome assembly GCA_033816785.1 of Picus viridis. Taxonomy (NCBI): domain Eukaryota; kingdom Metazoa; phylum Chordata; class Aves; order Piciformes; family Picidae; genus Picus; species Picus viridis. The sequence continues at coordinate 3,177,268 of CM066593.1, forward strand.
TGGTTGTTTTGGGTTGGAAGGAACCTTAAAGATCATCCTGTTCCAACCTCCCTGCTTTGGATGGGGACACCTCCCACCAGCCCAGGTTGCTCAAGGCCTCATCCAACCTGGCCTTGAACACCTCCAGGCAGAAGGCATCCACAACCTCGCTGAGCAACCTGTTCCAGTGCCTCCCCCACCCTAAGTGGAAAGAATTTCTTCCTAACTTCCAGTCTAAATCTGCTCTCCTCAAGCTTCAGTCCATTCCTTCCTGTCCTATCATTACAACCCCTTCCCAAAAGTCCCTTCCTAAAAGTCCCTTCCTTGCAGGCCTGCTTCAGGTACTGGAATGGCTAGCCTGTGCTCCCAGACCAGCTCTGAGGGCAGCAGAAGGCAACACCTCAACTGCAATAGCATCAGGTCTTAACTCACGTCATTCAACCTGCCCCTTCACCCAATTTACCCTTTGGAATATAAAGGCAAAGTAGTGAATAAAAGCCTTATAAAGCCAGAAGATCCAGTTGCTTCATATTCAACAGCTTCCATATCCACTACACTTCTTTTTTAACATTTACATAGGAGGAAAAGGCAGATTTGCATGAAGAGATCTGCTAAGAGCTGTCACTGAGTCATTCCTTCCTGTCACAGTTTGATATCAACATCCCAATGGAACAGCAAATATGACTATGGGAAAAGTTTACTCCAACTACTGAAGACTGCTCTGCTTCTGAAAGCAGTAGCCTAAAAAAGAAAAATATTAAAAATAAGCTACACCAGATCACTAGAGGAACACTATGATGCTGTACAGCACAGCAAAGGAAGATCCAGAGCCATAACGTCAGTAAGAAATTGATTTTAAGTGGTTATAGGTACATTTGTGGCCAGCAGATCAAAAGAAGGGATTCTTCCCCTCCACACTTGTGAGACCCCCACCTTGAATACTGCATCCAGTTATGTTGTCCCCAGCACAAGGAGGACACAGAGCTGTTGGAATGAGTCCAGAGGAGATCACAATGATAATCCAAGGGCTGCAGCACCTCTACTATGAGGATAGCCTGAGGGAGCTGGGGTTCTTCAGCCTGGAGAAGACTCTGGGGTGACCTTAGAGCTGTCTTCCAATACCTGAAAGGATCCCACAGGAAGGCTGCAGAGGGACTTTTCATGAGGGTGTCTAGAGCCAGGACAAGGAAGAATGGGTTTGAGCTGATGGAGAGTAGGTTTAGGCTAGATGTTAGGAAGAAATTCTTCAGTACAAGAGTGGTGAAACTCTGGAACACCTCTGGAGAGGTGTTCAAGTCCAGGTTGGATGAGGCCTTGAGCAACCAAGTCTATTTGGGTGGTATCCCTGCCCATGGCAGAAGGGTTGGAACTAGATCATCTCTAAGGTCCCTTCCAACCTAAGCCATTCTATGATAAAACCAGTTCACACCACTTTAGGCTTAACCGATTCCAGCTCCTCTCCTGCCCTGGGTTGCCCTCAAGAGTCAAGATGAGACTAAAGCCACGTTTGTAACTTTTAGGTTTTAAAAAGTCACGAGGAGAAACATTTCCAAAGTCCTTTTACCCCTTTTCCCAAACACCTACTGCTGAAGCTGATTTAGAAGCTTCTCAGGCACTATTTTTAATCTCTCTGGACAGGGCATTGTCTCTGCATGGTGTCAACAGCCAGATTGCTCTGACAGCACCAGATGTCCCCAGGCTGCCAGCATGACTTCCCATTATTTTGAAGAAGCAGGAGGCAAGGCACTAATTTTGGTGGCTAATGTTGTTTTTGACACATACCAACCACCAACCCCTTTGTACCAACACTGACACTGCACAAACAGCCTGGGCAGGGCAGCTTCCTCCCCACTGGCACTCGAGCAGCTCAGACTGAGAGGGCAGAAAGAAGTTCGGGCTTGGCACCACCTGCACCTTCCTGCCAGGCTGATCCCAAGACAACACACAGGCTGTCTGACACCACAGACACCATATGAGGGACCAAGCTCTCACTACCCTACCAGAAATCACATCTTTGCCCTGAAAAGCCTGCAGGCTGTTACACACTGAAGCACAACCTTGCAAAGTGCAAAGCAGGAATAGTCACCTAACCTGTACTCAAGTTTGCCACTTACACCCACACTCCAAGTGCCCACACTGGAAAGCTGAAAGCCTAATGCACAAGAGTGCTGAGACTGGCTGAGACTGATCCATGCTAGCAAACATGTAACATTTCTGATGGTTTTAAATCAAAAAGCTTGAAGGTCCTGAAGGATCCTACAAGGATCCTTTCTACAAGGGTTTGTAGTGACAGGATGAGGGGCAATGGTTTTGAGCTGGAAGAGGGGAGAGTGAGACTGGAAATTAGGAAGAAATTCTTTCCAGTGAGGGTGGGGAGACACTGGAACAGGCTGCCCAGGGAGGTTGTGGATTCCCCCTCCCTGGAGGAGTTCAAGGCCAGGTTGGATAAGCCCTTGAGCAACCTGGGTTAGTGGGAGATGCCTCTGCCCACGGCAGGGGGGTTGGAACTGGATGATCTTTAAGGTCCCATTCTATGATTCCATGTCAGGCTGCAGCACCAGACCCTTCAGGGAGCTAGCTGCAGGGGGGGAGGAAGGAGGACCACCTCCTCCTCCTCACCCTACCTCTGACATGTATGCAAGTCCTGTGAACTCACTAAGCATCCTTCTCTCCTCATCACCCCTTTTTACTTTTGCTGCTCCAGCTTAGCACTGGCTTCTGACACAGCCCAGACTCCAGCAAGCTGTGTAAAGTCCTCAACCTCGGTAACATCCTCAGCGAGGAATGTCACGGTTGCTTCCCTCCCGATTAGCTCATTGGGAATGCTTCCTACGTAAGCAGGCAAGAAAAATACCCTGAAAGGCTTCATGGCTTCTGAGAAACACACCCAGGGCTCTGGAAAGCCCATTAGGTTTCTAGGTAAAAGCTGTTGCCAGCTATTTACTGCTGCTCTGCCTCTGGCAGCACCACGGCACAGGGTGAGAAGATGCATTAATTGTAGGCTTAGAATAATGAGGGCAATTCATCTGCAGCCACCTTGGCGTGCTAGCTCACCACTCAGCCCAAAGTAATGGACTAGAAAACCACTCAGCATGAACTTCAGCCGAGTTTACCCAGGAAGAGGAGGTCGATATCCACTGCACTGGCTGGCAGCAATGACTTGGGTAGCATTTGTGCCTTGTAGCAAAGATGTGATTCGGTTAAATCCTTGGGGAGAAGAGAGGAGCAGGTGAAAGCACAGAAGTGTCTGTGGTGGGGAGGGTGTAGGGGATAAAAGGACAACTTTCCCATCCTGGAGAAGGCTCTAGGGTCACCTAATAGCAGCCTTTCAGTACCTGAAGAGGGACTGTTTGCAAAGGCCTGCAGTGACAGGATGAGGGGCAATGGTTTGAAATGAGAGAAGGTTTAGAGTGGATGTAAGGAACAAGTTCTGCAGCACGAGAGTGGTGGAACACTGCAACAGGTTGCCCAGGGAAGTAGTTGAGGCCTCATCCCTGGAGCTATTTATTCGAGGTCAGGCTTGACAAGGCTCTGAGCAACCTAATCTGGTGAAGGATGTCCCTGCTGACTGCAGGGGAGTTGGATTACATAACCTTTACACAAACCATTCCATGAGTCTAACTGCAAGAGCTACCTTAAAGCACCCATCATGAGAACACTCCAGTTCTCTGGCATCTGCCTTGTCCCTATGACTGCTCAAGCTCTCACCTCACTGGTAACAGGGTAAAGCAAGCCAGTGGATGCTGTAGTAGAGCACTTCATTGTTGGCCCTTGGAGAGCACACAACAGTACCATGACACCTGCAATAACTGCAGCAGCTCATGAACAAAGAAAGCATCTTCTGGAAGTTAGACCCAAGTGCAGGCTGGCATAGCACTGGTCTCAGAGAGCTGGGGTGACCAAGCTGACAGAATCCTTGCAGTTGGAAAAGACCGTTAACATCATGGAGTCTGACCACCAACTCACTTGATAGGCTGGTGCTAAACCACATCCCTCAGCACCACATCTGCTTTTAAACACCTCCAGTGATGGGGATTCAACCACCTCCTGGGCAGTCTGCTCCCTTTCAGTTGACAAGTTTCTTCTAATATCAAACCTAAATACCCCTGGTGCCACTTGAGGCCATTTTCTCTCATCTTAACACTTGTTCCTTGGGAAAAGAGACCAACCCCTCTTTGGCTCCAACCTCCTTTCAGGGAGCTGCAGAGCCAGAAGGTGTTAGCTTCCTTTTGTCCAGGCTGAACACTGCCAGTTCCCTCAGCTGCTCCTCACCAGCCTTGTTCTCCAGACCCTTCACCAGCTTCACTGCCCTTCTCTGGACTCGCTCCAGCACGTTGATGTCCTTCTGAAGTGAAGGCCCCAAAAATTATCCCAGTACTCAAGGTGTGGTCTCACCAGTGCCCAGTACTGAGGAACAATCATTTTCCTGGTCATCCTGGCCATGCTATCATTGATCCAGACCAGGATGCTGGTGGTCTTCCTGGTGCCCTGGGCACACTCTGGCTCACCTTCAGCTGGCTGTTGACTAACATCCCCAAGTCTCTCTCTTCTGGGTAACCTTCCAGCCACTCTTCCCCAAGCCTGGAGCATTTATGGAGTTGTTGTAACCAAAAGAGGTTCTCCACACCACAGAGCATGGTAATGCACAGGGCAGGCACTCAAAGCAGGAATCTCAGGGCCCAGGCAGCACAGAGCATGCAGTGGAAGGGAGCAAGTGACACTGAATCTGAAGTGCTGGAATATATAGAAAGCCAGCAGCACACAAGGAGTTGTGGTTGCCCAGCCTATGGTTTCATAAGCAGCAGAAAAGCTGCTGAAAACCCAACATTCCTCCTCCCACACCCCTTTAGGAACTCATTCTCATCTTCACATCACACCCCCTCGCTACTGGCACAGCCTTCCCCATGGCTGAGTGATTAACCAGATGGGGAAGAGCTGATCTGAGTAGAGGGGAGGAATCCATTTCTGTGGGGTGGGCTGAGATGCCCATCTGGTTCACTGTGCCACCACAGATACCACTGCGAGCAGAACTGCCAGGAGCAAGAGGAGCTGGCACCACTAGGCAGAACCCTTCAAGTACAAACATGGGGCAAAGTCAGATGTCACATTGAGTTGAACCTAGTGCCACTGAGAACAGACCATCAAGCACAGCCGCTGCAGGGGGCAGAATGTGTCCTAAAGCATGTAATGCTCAGGCACATGAAGCTCCAAACACGTTAACAGCCTAGCACGGTAACTGCAAACCCTTTGGTGGTGCTCACTACTACAACTGTATCTTGCTGGGGTTTAGTGTGCTTGCAAGGACGTGAGGGAAAGAACAGGAGTTTAAAGAAGTCACTTCCAGATCACGCTGGTGCCTCCAGAACCTCCACAACTCCCAGCCAACAAGCAGCTCTGCTTTATACAAAGAATCAAGATCTCAGCAACAGCTAAAGCTTAAGAAGAAGTTTCTGCTAGGCTTTAAGCAAACACTGCCAAAGTCCTACTGCTCCTTTCTCTGCCACACACCTCCTGGGACAACCACCCACCTATGTGGTGAGCCACTTTGTGGAGCTAAGAGGGCCTCAGATTAAGCCAAGAGCTGTGAAAAGTACCTTGCCAGGTTATTGTCCTGAAGATGGAAGGTGTGACTGCAGCAGCAGTGCCATGAGCTCTGCCCCAAACCCAGGCCCTGCTCAGCAGTCCCTAATTGCTGGGGGCTGCAATCACACACCACATGCTAGCCTGTGTGGATGCATTGGGGGTGATGAATGCAGTGCTCTTTCCAAAAGCCTCAACTAAAGGTCACAGTGTTTTCAAAACCTGGTAATTCAAGGGTTTAAGATGACCTTCAGATGCCTACTTTCAGAATATTGGCATGCAAATCATTCCTAGGCTTTGGGAAGCATAGGAATGCAACTCTGCAGCTTCTTCCCAGAAGTATCCCGAAGGCACCAGAGGCATTTCCCAGAAGCCCATGAAGGGCACCCTTTCAACAGCGAGCTCTGCACCCCAACAGCATCATGGAAAGATCCAGTGCTCATGGTCCTGTTTTTCCAGGCTGCACTCCCACACACCCCCAAAGGCAGTGCTGCCTCTCCCTCAGGCACTCCTGAGCCAGTATGTTCAACCTGTTCTGTACCAAGAGCAATACCTCCCAAACTCTGGACCGCAGCAATTCCCTTCTGGTTGCACAGTGGAAGATCTAACTGCCTGCTTCTGCTGCTGCAACCTCAGCCCCACCACCTTGTGCTACATGAGGAGTCTTCCACATGCCATCTTCTATCAGTCTTCAATTTCTAGCTATCCTGAGAGGCTGTTTTCCACAAGCTTTCAGCTACAGTTGCTGGACTCTTCTGGTTTCTCAGGGAAGATGATATTCAACCTGGCCTCACCAACACAGTGTGGGACTGACCTGGGCCAGGCTCACAGGCCGGATTTAAGCATTATGCTACCCAAAAAATGATAAAAAGCATAGTACAGAACATTTAATACCTAGGAAGACATTCTCCGCATTAACATCCTTTCTGCTGCCTGCCTGGTTGTTCCCCTTTTGGGCAGATGATTGTGCCCAGGCACAGAAGAGGAAACGGACATATGTTGTGCCAGGGGAAGTTTAGGCTGATTACGAGTGGTCAGGCATTGGAACAGGCTTCACAGGGAGGTGTTCAAGCATGTGGATGTCATGCTTCAGGATAGAGTTCAGTGGTCATAGTAGCTGGATTATGGTTGGACTTGATCTTAAAAGGTCTTTTCCTAACATTAATGATTCTATGATTGCATTATTTTGCAGCTTGTTTCTTTCTCTCCTAGTTCTTTAGGTAGTCACATGCATTTTGAATGACTATCCTGGCCTCTGCCACTCTTACTGGGACCTTATAGATCTTATTCCATCACCCAGGTCATGAGAATGGTTCACAGTGGGATTCACAACAAAGACTCAGCTTCAACTTCCAGCCAGAAAATGAACCAACTTCCTAGTTCTCAAGGGAATCCTTTGGGGTTTGCTTGGTTTGTTACCTACCCAAACTACCTAACCCACACGAGAGCCAGACAGGATCCTTTACCTCTGACAACAGATAAAGACTTGTGAGGAGTATCTAACACACACTCTTAACACTAAACTTCTGAACAGTGTTGGTTTCCAAAAGGTTTAGACCCACTTCATCTCAAAGCCCAGCTCACACGCAGGCAGTTCATGACAACTCACTGATAGTTCAGAACTAAGAGTACCCAGAAAAAGTTTCATTCTTTCCTCTTTCCCTTCAGTTTCCAAATAAATTTAACTGCTCCATTCCACAAACAAAGCCACACTCCTCTCAGCTAGCCAAGGATACATGATGCTTTTCAAGGAGGACTGAAGCAGGTTAGATTTAAGCTGGGTTTACTTAATACAGAGTTACCCTCTTCTAACACAGCCCTCAGTCTTAAATTTCATCTTCTGCTCAGCTATCAAATCTTCTCCTCTACCATAGATGCCATGAAAGTGCCACCTCCTTAGGAACCCCTAGAATCCAACCTGAAGCATGAATACAAACTCAGACATTGCATTGCCTGTATTCTGTGCTTGTTTCACACCTGGAGCACTGCTTGCAGGTTTTGGTGCCCACTGTGCCAAAAAAACCAAAGGTGTGGACATGCTGGAAAGTGTCCAGAGAAGGGCCATGAGAATGATCAGAGCCATGGAAGCCCTGCCAGGAGGGGGAAGACAGAGAGCTGGGTTTGTTCAGCCTTGAGAAGTGAAGGCTTAGGGGAGACCTTATTGCCGTGGCCCAGTACATGAAGGGTGGCTACTAAGAGGATGGAGACTCCCATTTAACAGAATCCCATGGAAAAGACAAGGGGTTATGGGGACAAGTTACTGCTGGGGAGATTCCCACCAGACTCCAGAAGAAAATGTTTCTCCATGAGGACAGTCAGGCACTGGAATTGTGTCCCAAGGGAAGAAGTGGATTCCCCTGCACTGGACAGTTTTAAGACTCAGCTTGACAGAGTACTGGGCCAACTCATTTCAACTCCACTCTCACCCAGAAAGGTTGGATCAGATGATCCTTGGAGCCCCTTACAACCTGGCATTCTGTGTGATTCTCCACACACTTCTGCCACATCAGCCTATTCAGCTGTGCTGTGATTTCCCCCCAGACTGCAGTAACCAGCCAAGCCAAAAGAAGAAATTCCGGTTCAGATCAGCCTATTTCTCACCATTCCAGCTCTCAGATCTGTTTTGGGATGCTCTTCCCTCTGCTCTTGTGGAGGCAGTCTGTAGAGAGGCACCTAAAAGCACTCATCAGAAAGCCTTGCACAGCCACCACCAAACAAACTCTCCTCTACTTCTCCCTTTGTTTAGCAAATCTTCCGGCCTAGCTGCTGACTTGAGATGCAGTCTTTGTAGCTGTCCCTACAGTGAGGTTTGTAACTCTCTTCTCCTCCACACAGGAGGTGTCACCTCCTGCCTGCTACCTTCTTACTGAAGCCAGCAGAGTGCCACAGAGCCTGTCATCTTGTCCCATCTGGAAGCACAACCTACCCTGCATGATGCACTCTCACATGAAAGCAAGCACAGGGCATGGCATCAGACGAAGCAGCACCACACATGCCAAAGCAGCACATGCTATCTCCCACAGCTTACCAACTGCTGCAAGACCATGGATCCAAGCCACAAAGATGATTCAGGGGCCACAAAAATGATTCAGAGGTACACCTCTGCTGTGAGGATAGGCTAAGGGAAGTGGGATTGTTCAGCCTCAGCCTGGAGAATATTCCAGGGGGACCTCAGAGCTGCCTTCCAATACCTGAAGGGAACCTACAGAAAGGGTGGAGAGGGACTTTTTACAACAGTGTCCATCAATAGGACAAGGGGAAACAGAATTAAATTGAAAGAGAATAGGTTTAGATTGGATCTTAGGAAGAAAGCTTTCATGATGAGGGTGGCAAGATTCCAGAATGGATTGTCCAGAGAGGTTGTGGATGGCTCCTCCCTGGAGATGTTCAAGTCTAGGTTGGATGAGGCGCTGAGTAACCTGCGTGTCCCTGGATTAAGTGATCTCTAAGTTCTCTTCCATCCTAGACCATTCTGTGATCTCCATTCCAGAGACAGGGATGCACTCCAACAACAGGATTTCAGCCCTTCACTTTGCTCTGGCTCTTGTCAAGAGGACAGGAGGCACACTCCGCGCAAACAGCTTCCCGGTGGTGTTGCTGGAACCACAGCACTGATTTCACAACCACAAATAAGCCACTTCTTGGAGCCACCAGTGCCAACAGGAGCCTCTTGCCTTCGGTTACATAAGCATTAGGTCTTGAGTGTTTTCTTTTTGCCAGGACTGCTTTGCCTCAAAGGAGCTAGAAAGGAAGTGCATGGCAAGCCAAATGACAGCGAGCACAGGCACTTAGTGGTTTATTTATGTCCCACTAAGGCTCCAGTTCATGGATAGCATCTTGAAAGAATGCAAGGACCACACTGCTGCTCATAGCCAGCAGTTAAGTGTCCAGATGAATATCCTGGTATCTCCCAACAAGCATCCAGTTTACTGCTGCATGGTTTGCAATGACCAAAACTCAAGCTATGTAAAGAAAACCGAGAGGGTACCAAAACACTGCTTTAGAGAGGACATCTCTCCCAGAAAAGGGAATCTCTTGCACAACTAAGATGGACTTCAACATTTGGGACACAAGAAAACATGTCACAAGCAAGGAGCTACCACTATCATTACTAAACCCACTTTTCAGTCTCCACAATGAAAGATATCTTGCACTGAGTTTGGAAGCTAACTTCCAAACCCAGAATAATTAATCACCAGATAACTGCTGTATTTAGCCGTGTGCTCTTTGGATCAGGACTGTCACACTCGGGCCACACAGCAAGGCAACACACTTGCATTTAACCAGGCAGCAACAACTTTCAACTTTAGTTATCCCTGCAGCAATGGTTAATTTCAAACACTAGAATCCCAGCTCTGTCACTTTTCTCACACTGAAGTGTATAGGGATAGAACTTCTGAACAAAACAAGGGGACTCAGCCTGGAGAGAGGACAGCAGATCTCAGGGGAGATACATATATAGCTACACTTCAATATCTGAAGGGGACCCACAGGAAGGCTGGGGAGGGACTGTTTAGAAGGGCTTGGAGTGATAAGACAAGGGGCAATGGTTTGCAACTGGAGCAGTGGAGATTTAGGTTGGACATCAGGAAGTAGTTCTTCACAGTAAGAGTGGTAAAATACTGGAACAGGTTGCCCAGAGATGCGGTTGAGGCCCTGTCCCTGGAGACATTCACGATAAGACTCAGTGCAGCCCCGAGCAGCCTGATCTAGTTGGAGGTGTCCCTGCTGACTGCAAGGAGGTTGGACAAGATGCCCTTTGAGGGTCCCTTCCAACCCAATACAACCTGTGAACGTATGTCTGCTGGACCTCTTTGATTCCACCTACTGAGAACTCTTCCAACCTCAGTGTTTCTTCCCACCCTAGAGGCAGAAAATTGTGTAAAGTTTCCCTAAAATCATCAGGAAAGAATGGAAGAGCAGCTCACAGCCACTCTCAGAACCACAGGATGCATTTCAGACCCTAGGGATACAGTCACTGAAGATGATACAGTCTCTGAAGATGTAATAACTAGGCACAGCTCTTCAAACTCCAACCACCACCAGCACAGATTCCAATTACCAACCTGCAGTCAGCAATGACTGCAAGAAGGGGCAAAACTTAATTTGTTAAGAGGTTGCCACGAGCATTCCTCAAATAAGGAAAAAACCACCAAGTTTGTTATGAATTAGCCTACTCTATCTGCTGGCACAAGAATTTGCCAGTGCTGCAAAAGCAGTTCTTGCTTAGCCTGCAAAAACCCCACTGATGGCTGGCAATAAAAGGAAACCTAGGTATTTGAGTGCCGAGGATCAGAATGAAATCTGCACTAAAAAGCGCTATTTAAGCTAGAAAGTCAGAAATAATCAGAATCTGACCCCACTCCAACTGCATTCTCATTCCTAAATTGATATGTTGTTATGCAACACCCTCCCCTGCCTTCAGCTGACCGCAGCTTCCAAATCCAGCCCTTCAGGAACCACTTGAAAGCAGGCAGAAGTACACAAATACGGCAGCTGTTTGAGCTGATGTGTGTTATTTTAAAAAAAGAACTAAAATAAAAGAGAGACTCCTATAATTAAAGGTTTGATGAGACAATTTGCTTAAGCAGAAGTGGACAGTGTTGCTTTAACAGAGCTCAAACACCAGTCTCTCAGCTACACGCCCAGCCCAAGTAACAAAAATCCACAGGGCTACAAGACGGGGAAGAGTCTGCCAGAGTTTTTTTCCCCCATCTCTGAAGGCTACTAAAAAGAGCAGCACCCACTGAAGCAAGAGAAAACATGAGGGCAAAGATTCTTGTCAAGGGTCAAGGCTGAGCCAGCCACTAGGCAAGTGCCAGGCGGTCCCTGTGGAGCCCTCTGCCTTCCCATAGGGAAGGAGGGAGAGACACTGATGGGGCAAGAAACAAACTAATTTAATGAAAATCAGAACAATAAAATGCAACAGATGCAAATGGACACAAACCAATACCGAACCAAACACCCTGATAGCCATTGGTCATCCTCACCACTGTTGCTGGATTCAGCAGCAGATGGGGAACCAGATTCAGGAGTTGGATTCAGAAACTCAAGGACCAAGACAAAAAGCACAATAGAAAGAGTCCTCCTGGGACAAAGGCCGATGAAATAGTGTGAAGAAGTAAAGCACCTGACCATGGTGATCCCACAGCTTTACCCTCAAGATGCTGGTCAGTTTAGGGTCACCTGAATTGTCCCCTCTGCACCACAGGTGCAGCCTTTCACTCTGCTCCCACATATAGTACACAAGCTTTATCAGAGACCTTGGTCTGCATCCCAGCCCTTGGCAGGAACTCTTCCCATCAGCATTGTCACTGCTAGAAGCAGCCCCTGGCTCTGCAAACCTGCCCTGAACTGCAGGAATTGCCTCAGTGAGCAGAGAAGTCAAATCTCTGAACAGAATCGGTTCTGTTCTAACTCAAATCAGGACAACTCTTCAAAGTAACACGCTGTTGAAACTTTTGAGAAGTCATTTAGAATTCCTTTTTCAGTCACTCCCTTTGATTCAAGAACACTGTCAGTCTTACCTAAGCATTAGAAACCAATCATTTTTTTTTTTTTTTTAAAAGAAATAAAACCCACAAGCAATAAGGGGAAGAATTTCACTCAATGCCCACGGCAACCTCCAGCAACATCTCTTAGCTACAAACAATGGTTGGTTTCACAGGAAGAACTGCACCATCACTGCACACCCACACACAACTCTCAACTTGCAGCTCCACCAACACAAGCTGAGAATGAAAGAAAAAAAGAACATTACCACAAAAAAACAAATGGCAGGGAGAAAAGTGAGCATGAAGGTAATGCAAAAGTGTTGTCACGATGAGTTTAGCAGGTTTGAAGTGACTGCAGTTCTCAGGAAGAACATGTAAGGTAGGATGCTCTAGCTCACACCTTGGGGAAAGGACCTGGTGGCCAATAGGATGATCATGAGCTGGCAATGTGGCTTTGTGGCCAAGAAGGCCAATGGAATCCTGGAGTTCATGTAGGAGAGTGTGGCCACGAGGCCAAGGCCCTAGTGAGGCCACATCTGGAGTACTGTGTCCAGTTCTGGGCTCCCCACTTCAAGGACAGGGAGTTGCTGGAGAGGGTACAGAAAAGGGCTGCAAAGATGCTGAGGGACTGGAACATCTCTCCTGTGAGGAAAGAAGGAGGGAATGGGAGGGGTTTAGTCTGGAAAACAGAAGGCTGAGGGGGTATCCCATCAATGCTGGTCAATACTTAAAGGGTGGGTGTCAGGATGGGATCAGGCTTTGTTCAGTGGTGCCCAGTGACAGGACAAGGGGTAACAGGCACAAACTGGAACATAAGCAGCTCCATCTAAACATAAAGAGGAACTTCTTTAAGGGTGATGCAGCCCTGGAGCAGGCTGCCCAGAGAGTTGGTGGCATCCAAACCTGCCTGGATGCGTTCCTGAGTGACTTTTCCAGGTGAACCTGCCTTGGCATGGGGGTTAGACTCTACCTCCAGAGGTCCCTTCCAACCCCAACCACTCTGCAATTTCCTCTTCCCACAAACTGCAAAAGAGGCTGCAGACACTGAGAACACAGAGGGCAGAGACTGACAGGAACTCAGCAGCTCCTCCAGGAGAGCAAACAAGTACTAGTGAAAACACACTGGAGTGGCTCATTTTTGGATAGAGTTACCTGCAAAGCCACAACCACCTCCTATCAAGTACTAACTTGCTAAGGGTGCACAGAGGGGGACGAAATCCACAGGTAACCACAGCTGCCTGGGCAGGAATCCTCTCCAGTCACTGCCTTGGCATGTGGATCATAGAATCACAAAATGTTAGGGATTGGAAAGGATCTCCAGATGTCAGGTCCAAGCCCCCTACCAAAGCAGGATCACCTAGGGCAGGTCACACAGGAACACGTCCAAACAGGTTTGGAATCTCTCCAGAGAAGGAGACTCCACAACCTTCCTGAGCAGCCTGCTCCAGGGCTCCAGCACCCTCACAACAAAGAAGTTTCTCCTTAGGGTTGAAGTGGAACTTCCTGTGCTCCAGCTTACACCCACTGGACGACCAATTAAAGCAACTTCTGGTTAAACACCACCATTGTCATGGGTCCCACCCACATTTCATAAAAGCAACAGGAAGGAACAGGAAGGTGTCATTGCTTGGCTCACCTTGGAGGAAAACACAGGGATTTTCAGCTAGCAACACAGCCACTTCTTGAGCAGAACCCAACTTGGATCTGATTCATTTTCTCTTTCCACCCCTTCTCCTCACCCCCAGAAACAGGAAACAAGACAAAGCTACCACACACACACACACACACAAAAGAAGCAAACAGATGAGCTAAGAAATCCCCTTCAGTTGGCTCTGCACCAGCACCTCGCCTCTGGTTCTGCTGCCTTTTCCCTGGGCCCACCATAATATTCTGTTCAACATCAAATTGTCTTCACCAATTCCTGCAAACTAAGTAAAACAGCTTAAAGCACCTGATGCTGAAGTACTGATGCACACAGACCAGAAATTAATCTTTCCTTGAGGTTATAAACTTTTAACCATGTACAACTCATGTGCATTATTCTGTTTAGCTACAAATAAACCTTCTGGATGGTTGGGTTGGAGTGTTTGCTACTATTTATTGCACCTTTGGTCATTTTTATCCCTAATCTCATCTGGAGAGGGGGAGAAAGCAAATCACTCACAATGATATGACACTCTTCACTATACCAGTGGAGAGTGCCTGGGATGCCAGAGTGCCAGAAGTACCAGAGGATGTTTAGATTGGATACAGGGGGTGGAAGGGAAATCTAGAGGTCTAGTCCAAACCCAAACATTCTGTGGTTAGTAGAAATTTCTGTAGTGAAAGAGTGGTCAGGCATTGGAACAGGCTGCCCAGGAAGGTGGAGGAGTCACCATCCCTGGAAGTGTCCAAAAAGTGTGGACATGACACTTGGGGACATAGTCTAATGGCCATGGTGGTACTGGGTTGACAGTTGGACTGGAAGATCTTTGAGGTCTCTTCCAAAGCAAGCAGTTCTATAATTCTGTACAAAACAAGAGTTTGTGACTGGGCACTCCAGCAGCAGTGGAACTGCTTCAGAGGAACAAATCAGGGCCATGTCTCCTTCCCTAAGAGCCTTCCCCACATCTCTGCTTTCATCCCGTTTAACAGCAGTCAGGAAATGTGCTCCCAGCTGTAGGGCAGCAGTTTGTAGCCAAACAGCTCCCAAGGAGTGGAAGTGGCAGTGACTACAAAGCCATACTCTGACCAGAAAAGTAAACCACTCCAGAGCTTTTTCACACAGCCAAACCAGAACCTTGCTTTCTACTTTGAAAAAAAACTACACTGTCTTTTTCATCTTACTGGTACCTGCTCTGAAGCTTTCCAACTCTCAAGCAGGTTTCTAAATGTAAAATAAATGAAGTCCTTGAACTGAGCCTGTTGGACACAGCAGAGGGACAGGTGGTGTGCACCTGCAGACAAGCCCACCAGCATCCAAAGCACAGCCACGAGAGCCTCTGGACAAACCAGCAGATCAGAAGTCAGCCTGGGCCCCAACTCCTGGCTCAGGAAGCTCCCACACTGCAGGAGCCTGGCACAGCACCTCAGGCAAGCATTGCTACGCCACTGCCCTGCGCTCATGGCTTTTATTGCTTGTGTATTGCTTGCTCCTTAAAGAGCAAGCAATACACATTGATTGTCACCACTCAAATAAAAAAAGTAGGGGCAGGATACAGGAAAGGAAAGCCAAACAACTAGGGAGGGAGGGGGCAGGGTGTCAATAAAAAAAGGAGGCAAGGGTCAAAGATTATGATCAGGGAACCAGAAAGGGACACCAGACAACCCAAGAGCATCCATCACTCCTCTAAGGCATCAAAGGAGCCAGAGGACACTGCTCAACAGTGTGACAAGCAGTGGGAATGGAAATAACCCCCAAGTTCCTGCCTTTTTGCATCCTCAGTGTTAACAGCCAGCTTGGCCAAGGGCAAGCAAAGGACTGGAATTTAAGGCCTCACATGAGAGCTAGACTAATAAGAAGCTGATGGCTGCAGAACAGCCAAAACCTCCTGATGAGAGTCATGAAGCGCAACAAGGGCAAGCATAGAGTCCTACACCT
Organism: Picus viridis; assembly: GCA_033816785.1. Taxonomy (NCBI): domain Eukaryota; kingdom Metazoa; phylum Chordata; class Aves; order Piciformes; family Picidae; genus Picus; species Picus viridis. Next base: position 3,192,901 of record CM066593.1, read on the forward strand.
GGGGAGTAATAACTCCCTGCACCAGCAGAGGTGAGGGGTTGAGCTGCTGGAAATCAGCTCTGCAGAGAAGAAATTGGGAGTGCTGGGGAACAACAAGTTCGCCACGAGCCAGCAATGTGTCCTCTCGGCCAGAAAGGTGAATGGGGTCAGTGCATTAAGAAGAGTGTGGCCAGCAGACTGAGGGATGTTCTTCTCCCACTCTGCCCTATTGAGGCCATGCCTGGAATACTAGGTCCAGTTCTGGGCTCCCCAGTTCAAGAGAGACAGGGAACTGCTGGAGAGAGCCCAAGGGAGGCTACAAAGATGCTGAGGGGCCTGGAGCATCTCTGTGAGGAGGAAAGGCTGAGAGCCCTGGGGCTGTTGAGCCTGCAGAAGAGCAGCCCCAGAGGGGAGCTGAGCAATGTTCACCAAGACATAAGGGAAGGGGGGCAAGAGGCTGGAGTCAGGCTCTGGTCAGTGGTGCCCAATGACAAGTCAAAGGGCAATGAGCACAAACTGGAACCCAGGAGGTTCCATCTGAACAGGGAAAACTTGCTTGGTGTGAGGGTGCTGGAGGCCTGGAGCAGGCTGCCCAGAGAGGTTGTGGAATCTCCTTCTCTGGAGAGATTCCAAACCGCCCTGACTACTGTGATCCTGGGCAGGCTACTGTGGGTGACTCTGTTTCACCAGGGGGCTTGGACTGGATCATCTCCAGAAGTCCCCTCTAATCCCTACCAGCCTGTAATTCTGAGAGACAGGACATTAGGCTCTTGGCTTCACTAATCAGGTCACGAAGTCCCCTGTGCACCTGTTCAACTTTTCATCCTCTAAATGAATAAATAATTTCATTTTTAAGATGCCAAGACTCTGAAACACCTGGACACCAGGCATGAGTTGAGATTAACTTGATAGTGAATTGTACATGAGTTTTATATGTGTCACCTGCATACATGTCCAGAGCCCATAATGAATGATCCAAGATTGTAGAACAACTCTTCAACACAACTCACTAGGCCTTTAAGTCATGAAGACAACAATTAGGTTTGCAAGGATATACTAGAGGCACACACTCAAAAAGAAAGCAAGTGAAGTCCAGGCAGCTTGTACATCTTGATTAGTAGTGTTCACACACAGCAATGCCTCCTTGCACCTTCTTGCTTCTCAGCCTACCACCAGCTCTGTCTTCTGCTACACTGCCTCTGAATTTGTTACTCTAGTCAATTAAGAAAACCATTTACCCATCTAAGGCTCCACTTTACAAAGATGAATACTGACCTGCTCAGTGTTACACAGGTTAAACACCGTTTTATGGGCACACAGCTCAGCCTTGTTTACATGAAAAATTAACCTGACCCTTTTGGCTACATAAAGCTATATTGTTACTGCAACCCCTGTGCAGACCATTTATTTAAGTGGATCTTCTGGGCTGGGTTCGTACCACCCAGAAAGAGACAGGGAAAGCCTTAGATCTGCGGAGACATTGCCACTAAGAGTAACCAGAATAAAACAAACCCAAACCTCTGTGAACCCTGGGGGAGTGGGAAAAGCAGGGGAAGGGAGGAAAAAACCCCACATGCCATCAAGTTCCTGACAGCATTAATTCTTACTGACTTATTAACTGAAAAGAATCACAGCTATAATATCCTTCGTCTACAACTACCTGAAGGGTGGTTGTAGCCAGGTGGGGGTTGGTCTCTTCTCCCAGGCAAGCAGCACCAGAACAAGAGGACCCAGTCTCAAGCTGTGCCAGTGGAAGTTTAGGCTGGAGGCGAGGAGAAAGTTCTTCACAGAGAGACTTGCTAGCTGTTGGAATGGGCTGCCCAGGGGAGGTGGTGGAGTCACCATCCCTGGAGGTGTTCAAGAGGGGATTGGACGTGGCACTTGGTGCCATGGTTTAGTAGTCATGAGGCGCTGGGTGACAGGTTGGACTGGATGATCTTTGAGGTCTCTTCCAACCTTATTGATTCTATGATTCTTCACATCTCCTTTCCATTCACAGATGCTTGAATTTAAAGCCTTCCAAAAAGGGATTCTCAGGCACCTACATGAGTAACCAAGTGGCTGTCTTGTAAGTTAGAGAAACTACATGAGAAGAAAATGGGGGAGAATTTCCCTTTGCAACCTGTTCCGGGTCAGATCTGCCCATTTAATTGTTTCCATCACTTCATAAAGCACAGGGAAAAGGTCACTCCTTTCCCATCCCAGCAGAGCTGATTATAAACTCAGAAGACAGTCTCAAGCTGCACCAGGGGAAGTTTAGGCTGGATGTTAGGGAAGAAGTTCTTCATAGAGTGATTGGCCATTGGAATGTGCTGCCCAGGGAGGTGGTGGAGTCGCCATCACTGGAGGTGTTTAGAAAGAGACTGGATGGGGCGCTTGGTGCCATGGTTTAGTAGATTAGATGGTGTGGGGTGATAGGTTGGACTCAAAGGTCTTTTCCAACCTGGTTAATTCTATTCTATTCCCCTGTCAAAGGAGTAGCAGATGTTTTCAGTAGTCCATCCGGGATTAACCAACACAAACACGTAATCGGGTTCAGAGAAAAGGTAGCTGGCTCTTTAAATACAACAGCCAAGGAGGAACTATGAATCATATTGATGTATCAGCTTTGCCAACAGAAGAGACTACACCAACCCATTGCACACCAGAAACGGGCGTTAACACCCCTTCTCACCCCGACTGCAAGGTAATCAGTCTCTGTCATCCAAGGAGAAAGGTCCCATTGGTAGTTGCACAGACTGCATTCCCCTGCAACTCCTTCACCTCAACAAATCTTCCTGCACCCACCTCTGTTTGTGGCACAGCAGGTCACTCTCAACCCCTCGCCTTCCCAGCGTGGCTCCTCCAGCAAGCCTGCTGCTGTACGATTTTGTGGTAGGCTCTATTTTAAGTCTCATACGCTGGATTAAAATAGTGCAGAGTTAAAAGTAGTAATTATCAAACATCTGCACTTTCTCTATAGCTGCAACTCTGCTGTTTAACCAGCACACAAGCTGCAGACTCGCTGAATAGAGCTGCTCCAGATCAGCTGTAAAACTGAATCGGGGTGAACTCCCAGAGCAGGCAGGCATTCAGCTCCTCAAGATGACACACAGTGGAGTTTCACAGCACAAGAATTTCAAAGATTCATAGAATGGTTTGGGTTGGAAGGGACCTTAAAAGAGCATCCAGTTCCAACCCCCTGCCATGGGCAGGGACACCTTCCACTAGCCCCAGTTGCTCAAGGCCTCATCCAAACTGTCCTCGAACACCTTCAGGGAGGGGGCATCCATGACCTAACTGGGCAAACAGTTCCAGTGCCTCACTGCCCTCACCGGAAAGAATTTCTTCCTAATCTCCCCTCTTCCAGCTCAAATCCATTGCCCCTCATCCTGTCGCTCCAAGGCCTTGTAAAAAGTCCCTCCCCAGCTCTCCTGTAGCCCCTTCAGGTACTGGAAGGCTGCTTTAAGGTCTCCCTGGAGTTCTCTCTTCTCCAGGCTGAACAATCTCAACTATCTCAGCCTGTCCCCATAGGGGAGGCTCTCCATCCCTTTGATCATGTTTGTGGCCTCCTCTGACACACTCTAACAGTTCCATGTCCTTCTTATGCTGGGGGCCCAGAACTGGATGCAGTGCTGCAGGTGATTTGAGTGACTTTCAACGAAGGCACAACAGCAGAAAACAACAGGCATTTATCACAGTGTTGGATGACTGTCTCAACATGGCACTAGCCTAACAAAATCATCTTCAGTCCTCTTTTATTCATCATGTTTCCTTTACTGTCCAGCAAAGCCAAGACATGCCAGTAAACCTGGAAACAGCAAATCCTTTCACAGAAACACAGGCCACCTGTCTAACTACCCACCTATGAGCAGACTTGTTATGCTGCTAAATATTTAACTAATTCTCTGCATAAGAAAGGCAATTCAGAAATCAAATAGTGGATATTAATTTCAAGGAAGCCTTAAGCCCCACTAAAGCACATTTCCAGCTCGAACATTTCCACTAATGTGAATTCCTTCCTAAGGATCACTTTCTCCATCTTACAGCTGCAGAAGGCAGACATTCATGCTGCTGCTGCAAAAGAAAACCACCACAAATTACTTTTTCTATTACATCTTTCAGTTCACTTTATCAAACCAATGGAAGCCCTACAAAGAAGCTGCACATTAATGTCTGCCATTACCCCTTGTCAGCACAGAAAATGCTGATGCCTCACAAAGCTCGGGAATTCATCGTGGGTAAATATTTACATTGGGATTTTAAAACCATGGGTTTGGAGGGGGATTTCTAATCCCTGCCCGCTGTGCTCCCCCCTGCCACCTTGGGTAAACTTTTAATCTCTGATGCAGAGGCCTATTATTAGAGCTGGCTGATAAAATCCGAAGGCTAGAGGCATGTTGTTTAGTATAGAAGAGGTTAGGTGTTTTAAAACCCTCTGCCCTAACAAACCTTTGCCATTTTTCTCCTGAGGAAAGCCAAACAAAAAAAAACCCAAAAAGCAAACCCCAAACAAAACAAAAACCCCCACCAAACCAACAACCTACATTTCCTTGATGCTTTAAAAACAGTTTCTTTGTAAACGAACAGTGACTCAACACAAAGTTATGGCCTTTTTAAACAAGGTTTCGATTCAGCTGGGAGAAACCAGTCCTATGAAACACTTACACCTGGCCTTAGCACCCCAACACAGACCAAAGGGTACCTAACAGGCTTACTATAAACTGGGCTTCACCTCCATTTAAACGCAAACCTGCTTACAAACCCAACTTGGAGAAAAAACCAAACAAAACCACGCCACAGCCTGCAGCCGGGCTTGAAAGCACTGCAAGCCCGAGGATGTGAGTTAGCAAAAGGGTGCAACTGCCAGAGCCTCTCCCACCTCCCCCCTTCCCCACTCACAGCGCAGGAAAAACGCAGGAAACCAGTAACTCCAGCACCATCAGTGCCTCTGACAACCCCCAGCGCAAAAACAAAAGGCAAAGTAAAACAACAACGCCAGGAGAAAAAAAAAAAATGGGGGGGGGGAGGTGGTGGGGAAGAGCTCCCAGATTAGTTCAATACAGCTAACCCAGATAACCCAGACAGTGCCTCAGGTCACAGCTCCGAACGCTAGAATGAGGACAGGGTCACGGAGGCTCGGACACCAGGACAGGGTGGGAGCGATCGATCGATCGGACCCTCTCGCCAGAACACACTCAGTCGCCTCATGCGCGGGGCAGGGCCAAGGGCAGATAGAGAATGAGACTGGATCACACCCAGTGTAGTAGTTCCTCACTGAACTTTCCTGCCAACTTTCCAGCCTGGAGGATCCCACGTGTTGAAGCAGCAAGAGCGATGGGTGAATCAAAGCCGGCCGACACCCACTGCACGCTGACCCCCCCAGCTACAGGCACCGGGGACAAGGGTCGTGCCCAAACGGGCGGCTGGGAGTTGATAGCTGCTCTCCTTTTTCGCTGTAAAAAGTAGGAGGAAGCTTCTCGTCAGCGAAGAAGCAGCGCTCGCCCTGCTGCACGCCACCAGACTAGAGGTGGGTGTCAGAAAACGTGCCAGAGCCAAGCGAAGGCGAGGAGGCGGCGCGGTGCTCCCAGCCAGCTGAGGCTGGGGGCTAAGCGTTCAGCCAGAAACACCAACTCGGGCGGGAGGCAGCCTGCTCACCTGGACTGCACCGCCCCCAGCAACTCGGGGGTCGAGAGGAGAAGGAGGAGCGCACCGGGGCCAGGGCTGCCTCCGCCTTACCCGGGCCCTCGGCCGGAGAGCGGCGCCGGGGCGGCCCCGCCGGGCTGTGCCCGGCTGCGCGGGGAGGAGCCTCTCCGCACAGCCCCACCGCCACCGAAACTTCTCCGGGAGCCGGGCTGGCCTGGCACCTTTCCTCCAGAACACAACGCGCACCAACCCCAAACACAGCCGGGTGCCCCCTTACTCCTCACCGGCCTGGCCCAGCGCGGCCTCCGAGCCGGCCGAGGCCCACGCCCCGGAGGCGGCAGCGGCGCGGCCCGCTCCTCTCCGCGGCGCTCCGCTCCGCCGCCTCCCCGCGCAGAGAGCCGGCGGGGCCCAACCCGCCGCCCCGCCACAAACTTTCCAAGTACGGGAGCCCGAGCGCAGCGCCCCGCGCCCCAGCACCCCGCAACTTTACCGGCAAGCTGCAGGATCGCCTCTCCGCCGGCCGCCCGCTTTGCCCCGGCCGCTTTGTCTCTGCCTCCCGACACCGCTGCCGTCCCGCGGAGGAAATCGGCTCTTCCGGGCGCCTCCCCGCCCTGCCGGCCCCGGCCCGGCCCGGCCGCTCTTCCCGGCACCGCCCGCCGCGCCGCCCCCGCGCCCTTCCCGGCACCGCCCGCCGCCAGGTGAGGGCCAGGAGCCTCCTGGCGAGGGGCCACGGCCCCCGCAGGAGAAAGGGAAGGCTCCCCAGAACCAGCCCGTCCTGGGCTGATCCCCAGCAGTGTGAGCAGCAGGGGCAGGAAGGGGATTCTGCTCCTCTGCTGTGCTCTGCTGAGACCCCCCCTGCAGTGCTGGGGCAGCTCTGGGGTCCTCAGCACAGACAGGGACCTGTTGGAGCAGGGCCAGAGGAGGCCACAGCAATGCTGGCAGGGCTGGAAGCCCTCTGCTGTGAGGCCAGGCTGAGACAGTTGGGCTTGTTCAGCCTGGAGAAGAGAAGGCTCCAGTGAGACCTTCTGGTGGCCTTTCAGTGCTTTATGGGTATGATCAGAAAGCTGGGGACAGACTTTTGAGCACAGCCTGGTGTGGCAGGACAAGGGGGGATGGTTTGAACTGAAAGAGATTTAGATTGCAGAGAAGGGAGAAATGTTTGCTCCCAAGGGTGGTGAGACCCTGTCCCAGGTTGCCCAGAGAGCTGGGAGATGCTCCATCCCTGGAACCATTGCAGGTCAGTTTTTTGGGGGCTCTGAGCAACCTGTTCTAGTTGCAGATGTCCCTGCTGACTGCAGAGGGGTTGGACTAGATGAGTTTTAAAGGTCCCTTCCCACCCTAACCTATGTATGATTGTTGAATACTGGCATTTGAAAGAGATGGAAGGAAAAAAATACAGTTTATTACCTCTTGGGCTTTGTGAATTGGAGTTTTGATTTGAAAACCTAAAGTACATTAACCTTCTTGAGAACTTTTAGGAAAAGTCTTGTTTTCATGCCAGTGCCTCTAATAACAAGAATACAGGGGAGAAGAAATCCCAGGAGTACAAGCAGGGCCACCAGAGCCTCTCTCAGACAAGAGGGAGGTTTTGAGTACCCAGCCTCAACCCAGAGAGACAGGCTTGCAGAGCAGGAGAGCTGTCTTTAGGAGGCAATTTGTTTCAAAGGTTTCTTTGAAAAGCCTCAGTGAGCTTCTCATGTGAGAGTGACCGTTTTTATCCTACAACAAATTACTCTGGGATTTTTCATGGTGTGTTTTGAGCAGGTTTTTAATACAAATGTCTCTTACAGAACTTACACTTGTACTGGATTGTAAGAACAACTGCATAAATTTAATACGTTTCATGAATCATTTGCCAGCGCTTCTGAGACATCTGAATCTACTCGCTCCATCCTTTGATATGAAGCAAAACGGAGAGAGTTTGGGCAGCCTCCCAGGGAGGTTCACTCCAGGTAGGCGATTTAGCAAAGGCAGACAGGCAGCCCATGCAGTTCCCAAGGTGTCTGGCCCCCATGTCAAAGTCACAGCAAAGGCACAGCAGGTTCATAGAATCATAGAATGACTTAGGTCGAAAGGGACATCAGAGATCATCTGATCATCCCCCTGCCGTAGGAAGAGATGCCTCTCAGCTAGACTTGGTTGCCCAAGGCCTTATCCAGCCTGGCCTTGAACACCTCCATGACCTCTCTGGGCAACCTGTTCCAGAGTCTCACTATCCTTGTACTGAAGTACTTCTTCCAAAAACCCAGTCTAAACCTACTCTCCTTCAGTTTAAAACCATTCCCCTTTGTCCTGTTACTAGACACCTTTCTGAAAAGACCCTCTGCAGCCTTCCTGAAGGTTCCCTTCAGGTACAGGAAGGCAGCTCTAAGGTCTCCCCAGAATTTTACCAGGCTGAACAACCGATCCTCACAGCAGAGGTGCTCCAACCCTTGGATCATCTTTGTGGCCCTCCTCTGGACTCACTAGAACAGTCCCATGTCCTTCTTATGATGGGGACACCAGACCATGGCTCTGCCCCTGCTTCAACAGCTTTAGCGGGGCCCTGTTTCCGATTTGTGCAGGAAGAGACACAGTGTCCTGCAGCGACTCAGATTGCATTTTCCTTCCGGCAGGTTTAATCCAAGACAGGGATCCCAGACAAGGAAATAAACGGAGCACTGTTGGCTTATAATCCGGCAAGCAAATAGGAATCAAGAGCCAAGTCCTGGCAGTGAGGGAGGCTAATTGAAAGTGAAGTCTGTAATTAAGATACTGCCTGAGATACCTGTTATTGAAATAATACAGGGGCTCCAGTGCCTTAACAAACAGCCTCTCCTCTGGAAACACAGAGAAAACTGAGTATTATTTTTTGTTAAGCTCTTTTGATTTTCTGCTTGCACCAAACCATTAATATTTTTTGTGTGTGTGTGTGTGTGTGTGTGTATGTGTCAGTTGCACCAGGGATTCAAACTACTCATTTCTGATCTGCAGCACACTCTCAGTAAAATTGAGTTTACACTTCAATAGCTTGCTTTCTTTCATTACTCCTTTTAATATCGTGCCTTGGTCTCCCGTGGTGCCTTCCACATTCGGCAGTTCTGCACGTCTCACATCCTTTCAGGACAAAATGTCAGATCTGGGGGAAAAAAATAAATAAAATGAAATATTTTTTTTTATTATTTATTATTTTAAAAAAAAAAAGCCCTTTCAAACCCCCAAATTCAAAGGTAGAAGACTTGGAGTTGTGGAGAACCACACGTTCTGCACCACCCTGCTGAAAAGCAAAGCGAAAAGTAGATCAGCTGGCAGCTCTGTTGGCTCGTGGAGAGAGTGAAAAGACTCAGCAAACAGAAAAATATTGTATAGAGGGAGATAGAGCCAGCTAGGTGGAGATTGGACTTTGTCTCTTAATTAACAGCTCTCTCTGGAACATGGTGGCAGGCTCTGTCAGGGAGCCTAAGATGCAGGGTGCTGTTTAGACAGGCACCCAGGAACAATAGCTAGCGTTTCCCATCCAGTAAATGTCATTAAGACAGCATCAGGCTGTGCTGGCAGCCTGAAAGCTAATCCATTTTCTACAATGAGTTAGAAGTTTTCTGCTTGACCCTGAATCTTCCTTTTAACTGTGTTTGCGGGTTTAGCAATCCCATTTTCCTGTTGTGATGTGTTTTGGTTTGTTTTTTTAACATTTCTTTTGTCCCTTTTCTCTTGGTGAAAACCAAACATTAAGCCCAGGAAGAGGACAGGCAGGGAGAGGCCACAGGTAGGTTGTTAAGTGCATAATGTAAACCGAGGCTTCCAGTCTCTCCTCTGTCAGGGTGATTCAAGGTGCAGCATGTCAGAGAATGTGGTTGGTGATTGTGTGCTCCTGGCAGAGAGTTCACATTAGTCAGATGTGTGCACAGGGTCAGTCCCTGACTTGTGCCATCTGAAGACACCTGTGTGGGTGTAGTCACAGCAGGAAAGCTGCCCTTTCACTGTTAACCCTGAGGTAGGTTTGTGTGCCAAGCAAGGAAGGGTCATCATAGCATGGCTTAGGCTGGGAGGAACACTAGTGATCTCCTGCTCCACACACTGGGGTGGTCAGAGGAGATTCATAGAACCATAGAATGGTTTGGGTTGGAAGGGACATTGAAAATCATCCAGTTCCAACCCCCTGCCATGGGCAGAGACACCTCTCAACTAGACTTGGTTGCTCAAGGCCTCGTCCAACCTGCCCTTGAACACCCCTCCCAAGGGAGAGGGCATCCATGATCTCTCTGTGCAACCTGTTCCAGTGTCTCACCACCCTCACTGGTAAGAATTTCTTCCTAAGATCCAATCTAAACCTACTCTCCCTCAGCTTAAAACCATTACTCCTTGTTCTATCTGTAGATCCCCTTATGAAAAATCCCTCTGCAGCCTTCCTGTAGGCTGTCTTCAGGTATTTGAAGGCAGTTCTAAGGTCCCCCTGGGGTCTTCTCTAGGCTGAACACCCCTAGCTCCTTCAGCCTATCCTCATAGCAGAGGTGCTCCAGCCCTCTGATCATCTTTGTGACCTCCTCTGGACTCACTCCAACAGCTCTGTGTCCTTCTTATGCTGGAGATACCAGAACCAGATGCAGTATTCAAGGTGGTATCTCACAAGGGGCAAAAATCACCTCTCTTGACCTGCTGGCCACACTCCTTGTTTATGTAGCTATGTTGTCTGCAAGCCCCAGCACACATGGCATCTAAATTAAATGCTTCAGCTAGAACTGGGTTTTCCATTTCTGTCACAACATTGTTGAAATGAAGTCACTGCTCCATGCATCCTTTCAGGTCTGTTTCAGAATGTGTTTAATCTTTGCAGGGTTTTTGTTAGATTAGTTTTGTTATTTGTGAGAAGCCAGCTTTGAAACAGGAGTGAGTGGTGCAGAGACAGGAACTGCTCAGTCAGGAGATGGTAATGAGAGAGGGAAGGAGATAAAAGTGGAAAAGATGTAGAGTGGTGTCAGGATGGGCAGAAGTTGCTGCAGGAGGGGTGAACAGGCAGCAGTCAGACACAGAAAGAGGAAAAAAGAAATATATGATAAAAGAATCTCAGGGTCCAAATACCAGCAGGCTGAGGTTATGTGCAAGCTGATGTCATGCTGTGCAGTGAGGACAGCCCCAGGGCAGCCGTGCTGTGCCACCAGCTGCTCTGACTGCAGAGGAGCAGTGCTGTCACCTCTGCTCTGACTGCAGAGGTGTCAACAAGGGGGCCAAGAACAGGGTAAGGGACTTTGCAGCTGGATGAGCTTCTCTATGGAGGCCCCCTCCCAAAACACAGCCTCCCATGGGGACTGGTGGCTCTGAGCAAGCCCACGACACAGCAAAGGGACAAAACCGAAGATCTGGCACAAACATCACCTCATGGATGCTATGACATCAAATCCTAGGGGCTTCTCAGTATTGGTCTCAGCATTCCCATGTAGCTGGAAGGCATCAACATTCCCCTTCAGAGCTCAGATACAAAAAGTAGTAAGATAGAAGTAAGATATAAAACCATCTCCCAAGATCCAGTTAGAAATCCACATCTGCACAGCCAGGAAGAAAGTCCCAGTGTCACATATGCCTCAAGATTTCACTAGCAGGCTGGAAATAGGTGGTGATTTTGGTGGGACTGCAGCTATGCCACCTAAGCTGAACAGCTAAACACCCACCTCCATGAAATCAACCTCACCAAGGGTGAGAATGGATTTACCAGTACACCTGCCTCTATACTGGGGCTCCTCTTGGCACCACTGGCTGCCCAAGGATCAGCCCTTACTGCTTTCCATGGTCAGCCAGAGCTGCAGCCACTGGTGCTCAGTGCTCCAAGGCTGCTGTGTTCACCATCACTGCCCACCTTCTCCAAGTAAAACTGTCTACTAGGAACATAGAATCATAGAATTGTCAGGGTTGGAAGGGATCTCGAGGATCATTCAGTTCCACCCCCTGCCATGGGCAGGGACACCTCACACTACAGCAGGCTGGTCAGAGCCACATCCAGCCTGGCCAAAAACCTCCAGGCATGAGGCTGCCACCACCTCCCTGGGCAACCTGTTGCAGTGTCTCACCAGCCTCATGGGGAAGAACTTCTTCCTCACATCCAATCTGAATCTACCCATTTCTAGTTTTGCTCCATCCCCCCCCAGTCCTATCACTCCCTGACATCCTAAATAGTCCCTCCCCACCTTTCTTGTAGGCCCCCTTCAGATACTGGAAGGCCATAATAAGGTTTCCTCAGAGCCTTCTCTTCTCCAGACTTTCTCTCAGAACTCTTTGCTAAGCCATCCTGATATGGAAAGGACTTGTACTCCCAATCTGTTGCATCTTTTAAACCTCAGCTCAGAGCTTTGATTTATTCCTCCCAGTTGCACATGTCTCTCTTTTTCCCTGTTTGTCAAAGCTCCATCCAAAGCTTAAAATTTAAAATTAATTTTTAATTAAAAATTAAAAGTATGAACCCCAGTCCATACTCAAGAACAGGATCCTAACCAAAAAGCCACTGTCTCTTCCTCCACCACCAAGAGCTCATCGTGGAGGCCTCTGGCAAGAGCAACCCAGAAGCAATCCATAACCATGAGCCAGTATGGAGCAGCCTCCCCCATGCACGCACACTGCACAGCACAGGCACCCTCAACAAAACAGGTAGAAAGCATAATAAGGAGAAATTATTCTCTCCCAAAAGACTCAGCCTGAACTGGGTTCACTGTTTGCTGCTCTGCTGGAGCAGTTTGCATTCACCTCCAGTTCACACAGCCTTTGTGTAATAAACTGTCATAGCCCCAGAGAAGGAAACATTCAAAAAAGCACCCTGAGGCAATGCATAGCAGAAGCCTGAGAATCCAACTGCATGAGTCACTGACCTCCACACACTGCATCTATTTCAGCCTTTAATTAATAAGGTTTTACATTTCTATGGCACTTCCCAAGCCAGAAAGATCCTAAAAGACTAAGGGGGTACAGAAGGGATGAAATGTGGTTCCCGGGGAGAGAGGTGGGACCTTGCAGGGAAGGAAGGCTTAGCCAAGGGCACTGGGGGAAATAGAGTCTTAATTTTAAATAGACCTTTTTTACATCATTATTTCACATCCCTGGAGAACTGACAGTAAGATTTTGGTTTCTAAGGCACTGCTTGAATGAATCGCATCATGGATTGCTGGCTTTATCCAAGGGGGATGCAGTGCAAAACAAGTGCTGGGTGATTTTAATTTAGGGTGTTCAAGGACCACATCTTAAGCTACACATGGTTGAATCAAGGCTTTCCTCCCTCCTGGTGAGTGAGTTATTCCCAACTGCTAGACCCAAAGGAGCAGCCGGGGGAGAAAGCAAATCCCATGCTGACAGCAGCTGACCTTACACTCAGAGCACTAAACTCCCTGGAAGCTCAGCAGCATGGCCTGAGGCTTCAGCGAGCTAAAAGCACCAAGTGGGCAAGTGGGAGAGCAATATGGAGAGAGTCCTCCTGTGCCAAGACTGACATGACCACCAAAGGAGCTGGGGCTTTGCAAAACGGGCATAATCCCCTTCCTGTCTATTTCTAAACATTAAACCAGTCCAGTTGCCCTGCTCAGCTGCCTTCCCTCAGCAGGGACTTATTCCTGCCCATGAGCCTGGCTTGTGCTAAACCAAGGCCAACCGAGGAGCTGTCAGCCACAGCTGGCATCCCTCTTACTGAGCACTCAGCCAAAACGGGCTGGGAGCATTTGGCCCCAAAGAATTTTCAAAGGAACGGCCAAATTCTCTTTTGCCCAGTGCAATTCCAGGCTATTTTTATCCAGCAGTCTCTGGGAGAGATAGAGGGGCATTGCCATGGCTGGTTGTAAAACTTTAATTGCTTCCCGAGGAGAAATTGCAGGCAAATTACAGACTCGGGGGCCTTTTTATGTCTCTCCTGCTCGGGGCACGTCAGTACTGCTGCAGCATTCCCTCTACCCCCTACACAGTCCTCCTGCCGTGTTTCTGACGGCGCTTAATGACCCCTCTCCATAATTAACACATCTAGGAGCGCAGTCAGCAGGGGATGACCCCTCAGTGCTGTGTCAGCAGGGTGCTGGAGAAATGCACAGCTCATGCCTGTAGAGTGGGGTCCCTCCTGACAGCCACCTCCACCCCAGCATCTCTGATAGCCACACTGCACTTGAGCTTCACCTGTGACATTAACACACAGCAAGAGCAGGGCTGTGTGATTGCACAGGCTGCCCTGGGGAGGAGTACCCATAACCCTTAGTGTCTCAGCATTACCCAGGGGAAGGTATCACTGCCAGGTGTTCATTACCCCTTTCCCATGAAGGGAGAAGGGCACACGAGCAGTTTTTAGGCTCCTGTGGCAGTAGGGAAACTGAGGCAGAGCAGGTTACTGATTATATCCCTGTAGCTCCTGCCCTGATCTTGTATCCCCACCTTTCCCAGCCCTGAGTCCAGGCTGTCAAGGGACAAGGCTGAGCTAGCCACTAGATGAGTGCCAGAGGCTCTCTGTGAGTCCCTCTGCTTCCCAGAGGGAAGAAGGGAGAGAGACTGATAGGCTTGGAAAGAAACTGAACCAGCTGGGATGGGAATGAGAACAATCCAATGAAAGGGAGAGAAAGAGACACAGAGACACAGACCAATATGAAACCCAACCCCTGAGGGCACCACTGATGCTGGGGACAGGCACTGGGCAAGTCCCAGATCGGATTCAGCAGCAGAAGGGAACCAGATTCAGGAACTGGATTCTGGAACTGGATTCAGGAACACACAGATCAGGATCAAAGGCAGAAGAGACAAAGAGTCCTTCTGGGACACCTGCAATGGAAGGAGAAGCTTGACCCTGGGATCCCTCAGCTTGCTCCTGAAGATGCCATCCCTGAAGGCTGCAATCCCTTGTGGGGCAGTTGAGGGTCACCTGCTCCTCCTTGCAGCTGCCACCTCTGACTTCCTGCCCCCCAAGGTGAGGCACAAGCTGTGGCAGTGCCCTTGGTCTGCAGAGGAGCAAGTCTCAGGCAGAGCCTTTCTGCAGCCCAGCCTTAGGCAGGAGCTCTTCTCATCAGCTTCTCCCTGCTGGAAGCAGCCCCTGGCTGTGCAAACCTGCCCTGAACTGCAGCAAGTGCCAGGACTGAGGAGAGCCTGAGCTGGGAAGTGACAGCACTGAGCAGCAGAATGGGTCTTGTCTTGCTCAAACCAGGACACAAAGCCAAGACCACTCTGCCTGTACTCCATTAGAAGGCCCTGAGGCTGGAAGTCCCATAACCACAGGGCCTTTTAGGCACTGAAATTTCATGTAGAGGGAGAAAACCAGCTGTCAGGGTGAGAAGCATTGCTACCAAAATGTGATCAAAGAGAGAGTTATCAACTTAAGTGTACTCAGGAGTTCCTGTTCCAGGCAAGAGAATTATCAACGTGAAACCAATCTTAGAAGGTAGCTGCTATTGACAGGGAAATAAAAGGAATACAATTCTTACCAGACAGACCTACGTTGCTCCAAATTGCTGTCAGTTTGAAATATCTTGCTGGTAATTTGTTTTCAAATTCTTTCTTCCTAAATTTGATTTGTTGCTGTACAGTGGATGATCTATTCTGTGCAGCAGCTCCAAGAGCCTTCCCCGTCGTCCTCTCGCCGATTGTTTGTGAGCTGTCACTGCTGGGAGCTGGCAGCGTTTGTTATGAAAGGGGGCAGCATCACTTGAAGAAAAAAAGCAGGTTTTGGTCTGAGGGTCTGGTGTCCACTGCTGTTACAAATGGCAGCTGGGATGAGTGGGAGGAAAGGCACCAGGGGGAAAGTCACATTTCCTCCCCATCTTTAGAATAGAACAGAACAGACCGGGTTGGAAGAGACCTTCGAGATCATCGCGTCCAACCCGACATCCAACACCACCTAATCAACTAAACCATGCAACCAAGTACCCTACCAAGTGTCCTCCTGAGCACCTCCAATGATGGTGACCCCACCACCTCCCTGGGCAGCCCATCCCATTGTTGGATGATAGGTTGGACTTGATGATCTCAAAGATCTCTTCCAACCTGGTTAATTCCATTCCATTCCATTCCATTCCATTCCATTCCATTCCATTCCATTCCATTCCATTCCATTCCATTCCATTCCATTCCATTCCATTCCATTCCATTCCATATTGAAGAAAGCCTGGAAGGTAACCTGTACACCTGGCAAGTGTTCATTTCTGGACCTTTCTGGTAAAGTATTGGCAACTTCAGCATCTTCCTGCTCACCAGCTTCTTGGCAGGACCCAAAGGCAGGATGCAGATGTGGTGTTGAGGGGCATGGTTTAGCAGCAGACTTGGTAGTGTTGGGTTAATGGTTGGACTTGATGATCTTTTCCAACTGGAACAATTCTGTGCTGGGTGGCATTGCATGGAAAGGGCTGGGCAGGCACAATGTCAGGCACTTTAAATCACTCCTTGAGCTCATGCTGAGCTTTGGACAGGTCTTGGTGCCATCCAGGACATGGAGAGTTTTAGCTGGTGGAAGGATCACACTGACTTAGGCACTAGATAGCTAACAGTTGCTGCAAATGCTGGAGAGCAGCAGAAAACAGAGCTCTAATTCAGCTGGCTGTGATTTTGCCACAGAGCTTACCCTGATATCACATCAGGGAAAGCTCCACTTAAGCAATTGTAACACCACTGGAAAGGCTGAATTAGGAAGAAAAGAAGAAACATAAACCTCCCACTATTGTTATTTGCAGATAGCAACAGCGGGAAGAGCCAGTTAAAAGGCCTTGAGGCTCCAGGCTGTTGTTCCTCCCTGAAAACCAGCCACATAGGACACAGAAACACCCTGAGCCATGGGGGACATCTGCTCCATACCCATCCCAGGGGACATGGATCTGTTTCCATGGACAGATCCCTGCAGAGGATCTGTCCTGGCTTTGGCTGTCCTCGGCAGATGCATTGCTCCGCTGTGGGATGTCCTGGGCAGATTCACAGATTGCATTGAGTTAGAAGGGACCCTCAAAGGTCATCTTATCCAGCCCTCCTGTCGTGAGAACGGACAACTCCAGCTAGATCAGGTTGCCCAGGGCCACATAAAGTCTGATCTCCAATGTCTCCATGGACAGGTCCTCAACCACATCCCTGAGAAAACCTCTTCTGGTTTTTCACCACTCTCATTGTGAAGAGCTTCCTCCTGATGTCCAACCTAAATCTGCCCTGCTCCAGTTGCAAACCATTACCCTTCATCCTATCACCACAGGTCCTTCTAAACAGTCCCTCCCCAGCCTTCCTGTGGATTCCCTTCAGATACTGAAATGCAGCTCTAAGGTCCCCCTGGAGCCTTCTTTTCTCCAGGCTGCACAGCCCCACCTCTGCCAGCCTGTCCCCCCAAGAGAGGTGCCTCAGTCCTCTGATGATTTTTAAGGCCCTCCTCTGGAGCCGTTCCAGCAAGTCCATATCTCTTTTGTGCTGGGGTCCCATAGCTGGACACAGTATTCCAGGTGAGTTTGATGTTGTGTCCTACCCAGAGCAGCAAACCTCTCAGGTGCCACTGCCAGGGCTGGGGACACAGAGGTGTCCCCAAGCACAAGTGTTGCTGCTGGGCTGCTCAGGAGCCAGCAGTTTTTCCTTTTGCAGGATCAGGCTGAGCCTTTCCAAGGTGAACGAATGCAGGTGTCAGCCAGGCAGGAGCAGTACAAATCCATCTCTCACTGCTTCCAAATCAGATCAGATCCAAACCCTTCCCTCTAGACTCTTGTGGCAGAAATGGAGTTTGAAAATACTCTAATTTTTTAATAGCCGAAATGTGAGGGGAAAAAAAACCAAACCAACATCATTTGTCCTGCCAGAGCAGGTCCCCATCAGGCACCACTCACACAGTGACAGTCAGGAGATCAGGTCAGGGTTATGAGGAGCAAGGAGAAAGGATCAGTATTCAAAAGCAGAGTGCAAACAACCTAAAGCAGAGCCAGTTCACCCAGGCACATAGCCTTAAATTATCACCCCCATGAGGTGTGCCCACTGCTGCTTTCCTGCCTCAGTATTAATTACTAAAGTGGGGTGGGTGGCCTCTTTAATACAGGCTGCTCCTGGCAGGTCAGGGAGAAAAGACAGGTTTGGGAGACCCAAAGGTTGTGTCCAATACATGCTTTGCAGATTCAGCAGCTTGGAGAAGGGAAGCTGTGGGAATTCCTCCAGAGGAGGATTATCTGCCTAAACTTGCCTCTCTCTTTTCCTTTCCCTGTGTTTTGGAAGGGCTGCTGCTTGCCAAGGGCCTGGCACAGGGGGTGGGCATCGCAGGTCTCTGCCTGTTGAAGGAAGGGACCACAGTCTGACATGACACATGGCAGCAAGAGCAGATGAAAGAGGGCAAATACGAGAGACCAGGGGACAGAAGGATATCAAGCATCACATGCCAGGCAAGAGCTTGAACGGTTTTGTGTGACTGCTGGACATAAATAAATAATTATGGCTGTACAGAGACTCCCTTACCAAGTTCCCTGCTGGTTTTGACTAGTGCTCATGGCCAGGCAGTGGCATGAGGGGAACCCTGGGGAGAGGTGGATGGTTTGAAGACAAATGAAGCACCTTCTTCTGGTCTAAATGAGACAAGTGAAGGGAACCACTAACTGGGGGGGCCTGCTGCCCACTGGGGAACAGACTTTATCTTCTCTGTCCTAGAGAATATGAGTGTCAGGGAGGCTCTGAAATCCCAGCACCTCCGCTCAGCTGCTTTGTGATGTAGCACCCTGAGCAGTGGTTACAAACCAGAAGGCTGGTGAGGAAAGTGCCTGTAACCATAGCAATCCTCTCAGCCACATCCTTCCCTGCTGCAACCCCTTGCCCCCCAGCAAGCAGGCAATCCTCCTGCCACCTGCATTTTCCAGGGTAAAAAGGTGCAACCTGAAGGAGATACTCCCCCTGGATAACTTGGAGATGGTCACTACCGCCTGTGCCACCAGCCAGGTGCAAACAGCTCCCAGGAGTTAGGGACAACCATGTCATAACAGGACCTGCTGGATGCAGATGCCAGCAAGAAGCCCTTTTGATCCAGCTCTGGGACAAGCATCACCCTGGGACATGCATCACCCTGCTCCAACTCCACAGCATCCATCCTTCTGTCACCACATGATGCTCAGGCACTTGTGAGATTTTGGGCCACATCCTCCTCAACATGAGGAGGAACTTCTTCACTGTAAGGGTCACAGAGCACTGGAATAGGCTGCCCAGAGAGGTTGGAAAGTCTCCTCTGGAGACCGTCAAGATCCATCTGGATGTGTTCCTGTGTGACCTGTGCTGGATTCTCTGGTCCTGCTCTGGCAGAGGGGTTGGACTCGATCCCTGGAGGTCCTTTCCAAGCCCTAACATCCTGTGATCCTATGATCCTCCAATGAAACCAGTAAGAGGTACAGCATTTGGCAGCTGAGGAGCTGGTGATTTGGTTTGCTCTTAGGATAAGAGAAAATTCTGTTTAATTCCTTCCCACCTGAGCGCTGCCATCCCACACGGCTCTGGTAGCACAGCCTGCACAGAGAATATCAGGGATTAATGAGACAGGTGATTAAACACAGTTCTGCTTAAACTCAGTCCCAAGAGGCTGGCTGTGGAGCAGCCCTGCTGAGAATTAAGCAGTGAAGCAGGAGGCAGGGGAAAACACGTCAGGGAAGTGGCTGTGTTTCATCAGTCCTCTTATGCCCAGTCCCTCTGTCTGCTTCAAGTGTGACTGCAACACCATTTGGGCAAACCTGCGTAGACTCTGCTCTTGGCTTGCCACAGCCACGCCACAACTCTTCACCATCCCAGCTCCGGCCAAAGCCTGGGACAAGTGCTCCTGCTAGGGCCAGCAGTGCAATCAGGTGAGGAGAAAAAGGGAGAAACACAACTTTTTGTTGAACTGCTGTGACCTTCTTCTGCTAGCACACCACTTACAAATCCCATCTGTGCCATGTGTTCCCCTCCAGCACCTGTATTGGCTTTGCAGGGCATGGATGTGGCCCTGGGGGATGGTGCAGGGGGTAGTTTATGGTGCAAAGCAGCAGCACATATTCTTAGGCTAGCCAGAGCCCCACAGTATCTCCTTATACATGCAGAAGCCATCCCAAATTCCATAAAAGTTTCAAAGTGAGAAAGTTGGAAAGGTCAATAGTAAACTGCCTCCAGTGAGAGCATCTCAAATCCATGGCTCTCAAAGAGCTCAGCAGTGCCACCAGTACCACTACCCTCACCTTACAGATGGAGGAACCAAGAAAATTATTTGCCCTGTGTAACCCAGGAGAGCTGGGAATGCAGAAAGAGCCCAAATCAGGGAAATCTCAGTCCTTGGGCCATAAACAACTCATCAGATGTCATCAAGATGTCATTTTACAGCATCAAAGACTGTAAAATCAAAGCCCTGCTGCCCAGCTGGCCCATGCAGTTGGGGCTATCTCAGTGCCAGCAAGTCCAAGATGCAGCCAGGACTGCCCAGCCCCATGCCCTCTGCCGGCAGCTTCAGTTTCCTTCCAAGACTCTGGGATAAAGACTTCCCCTGAGTGCCACTAAAAATCTCTGGGAGCAGATACTCCAAAGCATCCATCTGCTCCACTGACCCAGAGCCACGAGAGCATGCAGACTGAGCGCCCTCTGCTCAGGAGGAGCGGTGCTGGGTTTGTGCTCCTCCAAACCTCCCACCTGGATGAAGTGGCTCCTCATGCTGGTCACAGAGAGACTCATTCTTGACTGCACAGTCACTGGGGCTCAAATCCCCGTTTTGTCCCCCACTGCCTAACCATTTTATCCATCCCCTGGCTCCTGCTGCCAGCCCTACCACAAGTCCAGGGGACTACTCAGCCGCTTCACAGTGGAGCAGCCGGCTAGTAAAGTTAATGTTACTTGGGATTTGCTCAGAGTTCCTGCCCTGGGCTGCAGATTGATGGAATGAGCCAGTCCCAAGTGCTTCTGATGGATATAAAAAGGATATGCAATCAGAGGTGCACTTAAGCAAGTGTATTACCCAGTTAAATGACTTCAGTTTTAGGAAGCTAATTAAAAGTGGAACAAAGCGATGATCAGATTAAGGTCATAATTAATAACTCTAAAGGTTCAAATTACCCAGTCACCAAATAAATAACCACATGTAATCACAGGAAGCTGCAGCTGATAACATGAGGGAATTCATGTCCTGCTCAGGTCTTCAGAAAGCAAGAGTGGCTTTTGAGCAGCGACCTCAGCTCACTGAGGAGACCCTTCTCCTACAGCCAGACTCTCTGTACAGCCCAGGTTTTTTCCTTCAAGGGAATTGTGCCGCTTTGAGCTAGACCAGAACCAGTTCTGCTCAGTGCTGTCACTTCCCAGCTCAGGCTCTCCTCAGTCCTGGCACTTGCTGCAGTTCAGGGCAGGTTTGCACAGCCAGGGGCTGCTTCCAGCAGGGAGAAGCTGATGAGAAGAGCTCCTGCCTAAGGCTGGGCTGCAGAAAGGCTCTGCCTGAGACTTGCTCCTCTGCAGACCAAGGGCACTGCCACAGCTTGTGCCTCACCTTGGGGGGCAGGAAGTCAGAGGTGGCAGCTGCAGGGAGGAGCAGACAGAACAGGTGACCCTCAACTGCCCCACAAGGGATTGCAGCCCATGGATGGCATCTTCAGGAGCAAGCTGAGGGATCCCAGGGTCAAGCCTCTTTTTCCATTGCAGGTGTCCCAAAGGGACTCTGTTTGTTCTACCTTTGATCCTGATCTGTGTGTTCCTGAATCCAGTTCCAGAATCCAGCTCCTGAATCTGCTTCCCATCTGCTGCTGAGTCCAGTTTGGGACTTCCTCAGTGCCTGCTGGCATCAGTGGTGCCAATGGTGCCATCATTGCCCTCAAGGGTTGGGTTCCACATTGGCTTGTGTCTCTTTGTCTCTGTTTCCTTGGATTGTTCTCATTTCCACCCCAGGTTTCCAAAGGAGACATCATAGGCCTCCCAGCACCCTGGTACAGAGAGGAGACAGGTAAGGACATAGCTACAGCACCCTGTACCACCATCTTCATTGCTTCAGCACAGCTTTGCTAGTTGCAGGCAGCATGCTAGGGCCAGGCCAACAAAGGATGTGCTCTCCTGGCCTGGAAGCAGAAACCACCCCACCTGTATCTTTGGTATGGGTTAGGTGCTCCGTCTGGGCTATTTGTAGATGAGCACACAGAGGGGGACCGTTTGACAATAATGAGACAATAATGGGACAATAATGAGCTCTACCATGCCATTCACAACAAGGGGCACCTGCTTTGGGTCCCATAAATAATATGTGATGGACATCAGCTGCGGGTGAGCAGCACTATGGCTACTCTCCTAGGGATAGCTTGAGGATAAGAGAATCCTTGAATCCCAGGTTGGTTAGGATTGGGGAGATCACCCAGTCCACACACCCCCCACCCCACTCAAACAGGGCACCCACAGCAGCTTGCCCAGGAGCACAATGCCCAGGGGCTTTGAAATCTCTCCAGAGAAGGAGACTCCACAACCTCTCTGGGTAGCCTGCTCCAAGGCTCCAGCACCCTCACACCAAACAAGTTTCTCTTCCTGTTCAAATGGAACTTCCTGGGTTCCAATTTGTCCTCACAGCCCCTTATGCTGTCCCTGGGCATCACTGACAAGAGTCTGGCCCCATCCTCTTACTTTCCACCCTTTATCTCTTGCTGAGCATTGCTCAGCTTCCCTCTGGGGCTGCTCTTCTCCAGGCTCAACACCCCCAGGGCTCTCAGCCTTTCCTTCTCACAGACATGCTTCAATCCCTTCAGCATTTTTGTAGCCTCCACTGGACTCTCTCCAGCAGTTCCCTGTCTCTCTTGAACTGGGGAGCCCAGAACTGGACCCAGTACACCAGATGTGGCCACACCAGGGCAGAGAATTTCTATGACATGCCCATGGTGTGGGGTCTCCAAGCTGGGATTTGTGCTCTTTGCATTCACAGGATTTGGCCAAATTAATGTTTTAAGAAGGTTGTTGGAATAAGCCGCTGATGTGTACAGTGCAGCTTTATCCTCTTACTGCTCAGGGCCTGGAGCAGCTGTAAAAGAGGAGCCAAGAGCAGGAGGGTTTGCCAATTACATGCTCCTATTGTTAATTATCTTAATTATGAAGGATGTGTTGTTAGGTGACAGCTCCACCAGAGGCCTGCGCTGCAGCCTTCTGGTCCCAAATCCTGAGGGCTTCACATGGAGACTTGTCTGGATCCTTGCGGGGGCTCCTGAGCAATGGGGGACAAGTCTTGAGCGGTACAGGAGCAACCCATCACCCAAAGGGCTCCCCAAAGCAGGAGGGAAACTTGTGGAACATAGGGGTGGGAACTGGGGGCTCCCTAGAGCTGAGCCTGGCAGCATACCCAAGCACCCCCATGGGAGGGTGCCTGCAGCATCCCGGCTCTTAGAGTTGCTGTGGGGGATTTGGGGGGGGAGGGGGATTTAGAGAGAAATTTGAAAGGTCCCTTCTGGTTGTCTTCCACCCTCAGCCCTGGGGGCACCCCTGTCTGGTTCTCTGCCCTCCCAGTTTCATCGCCTGGAGTGGATGTTTGCAGGAAGCAAATGTTTTACTGGGAGCTAATCCTGCTTGTTTGCCAAAGCCCCCAGGGTTCCTTTTAATTGCAAGTAAACGATTCTTAACGATATAAATCAGAGCCAGCCCAGGCTGGGAGTGTTTGTGATATCTTGCACTGTAACCAGGAGTCAAGGAATGAATTAGTCTCAAATTGAAAAAGGGGAAGGTTTCCGTCTGAAATTGGGCAAATATGAGACTTCATCAAGGAGAGATAATCACTTTGTGGGATAATAATGAGGCTTCAGCTTATCAGTTTTGCATGGAGAATCCTTAATATGCCTGTGGCGGATTCTGCTGCGAGAGACAACTCAATAAGAAAGCTAATGGAGAGAGAAGAGCCCCAGCAGCCCCCCAGCCCAGAGGCTCAAACCCACCTGGCTTTGGAGTCTGGAAAATGAAAACACATCAGATGGATTCCAAAGTGGCTGGCTGGGGAGGAAAGGTCTGCTTTGGTAGGCCCCCCACCTCACGGTCCCAGTGTATCCCAAGGGATGAAGATGTCTATCCCCAAATGGGGTACCCAGCTTGCTTTCCATCACCCCACCCGTGGTCCTGGCCTGCCTGGCTGGGGTCAGCAGGCGTTTCTCACTTGGTCTCAGTACCAGCTGGATTGGCCTCAGGAAGATAAAACCCTCACTAGGAGTACATGAAGGGATGGGGAAATGAAAGAGATGAGCCTGGCATGTTTAGGATGCTGCTCCCTGTCCCACTCCTCTTGTCCTGGGGGCTCCCCAGGCACAAGGGATGGATTCAGACTCCAGCCACTCAGCATCTCCTTCCCACCCCTTGGCAGGCAAGGAAGTCTCAGCTGGGGCAGTGCAGGGCTGTTTGGGTGACCACAGGCTGTCCCTAAGGGGGAACATGTCCTCAAAGCCATCTTGTCCCAGGGGCTCAGCAGTAACCAGGGATGGCTCCTGTCCCTGTACGCTCCCTGCTCCAGAGCAGGACTCATCTTCATCTCAGGGAATCAGCTGTAATTACTTTATAGTCCTGCTGATTTCCCATGAAATTGGGCAGAAGCTCAGACTTGAGCTGGGGACTTGACTTTCTCAGGAGGTAAATGGAAAGGAAAAAGGGGAACCTAGAATGTTTGATTTCATTTCAGTGCTCAAGGGAATGTTCATTTCCCCAAGCCAGGCTGAAAATGTCTCCTTGTTTTCCTCTCCAAATTGCTCCCACTGTTTGCATTGATTTCCACCTGCTAATGCCCAACAGAGATGCTGCCTCTTGGCATGGCTGCAAGTGTCCCCTTAGAGCACAAAAAGTCACCTATGCACCCAGCCAGCTCCCTGCCAGCCCCGGGGCCAGTTTCTCTTGCTCAAGCGAGGACACGGACACCCCATGGCTGGCACTGTGGACAGAGGAGAAGCAGAAGGGACGTTTCAAATTCCCCTCTAAAGCCCCTGCAGCATCCCTGAGCATGGGGGTGCTTTGTGGACCCTCCCAGGGGGTGCTGGGAGCATCCATGGGCTCAGCTCTGGGAAGCCTTTGCACAGAGGTGCTTCCAGCATCCCCATCTCCCACACCTCTCCCCATCTCCTTCCTCTCCTGCTTTGAGGAGCCTTTGGGGTGATGGGTCCTCCCTGCAGCACTCATCTCCCATTGCCCAGGAGCCCCCAAAAGGGTCCAAATGAATCTCAGTGTGCAGCCCCAGGGATCTGGAACCTGCTGGGACACTTGGCAGTGGGTACAGAGAGGGAACAGGGAAGGGGTGGTGTTGGCACTTATGGTGCTGGCCTCAGGGAGAGCCAGGGTCTCTGTCTGCTCATGCCAAATGAGGGTCTCACAGGGAGACCAGCCACAGCCTGGCCATGCCTGGGGAGCACAAATGGGGCTTTGATGAAGCTTTCATCAATACAGGGCTGTGAAGAGTAATAGAGAGAGGGCTGCAGATCTGAGCTGAGCACAGCATCTGCTCATCTGCAGCAGACAAGGGGCTCAGACTGAGCCCAGTGTCTGCCTTAATCCCCGCTCTGTCTGTGCAGGGCTGGGCTGGCAGGATGAGCTGCCTGGCCAGGGGATGCTGCTGGACTGGAGTCACAGCAGGAGCACCATGCAGCCCCTGCACTGTGAATTCCCCATGTGCTAGGACAGCATTGGCACCAGCATGGGTCCAGAGGGCAGGAGAGGCTTGTCATGGCTGAGTCAGCTCCAGTGCCACCAGCAGAGCCTGGGGACCTGGCTAACAAGGACATGGGGCACCAATCCTACCAGGCCACACACAAGGACATGAGTAGGTGGTGGGACCTGCCAGACACCAAGGGCTGATGCTTCACAGAATCACAGAATCAACCAGGTTGGAAAAGACCTCAGAGTCATCAAGTCCAACCTATTACCTAATGCCTAACACCTCAACCATGGTTCCAAGTGCCACATCCAAGCCTTTTTGAACACCTCCAGGGATGGTGACTCCACCACCTCCCTGGGCAGCACATTCCAATAGCCAACTACTCTTTCTGGGAAGAACTTTCTACTCACCTCGAGCCTAAACTTCCCCTGGTGCAGCTTGAGACTGTGTCCTCTTGTTCTGGTGCTGGTTGCCTGGAAGAAGAGACCAACCCCCACCTGGCTACAACCTCCCTTCAGGGAGTTGTAGAGAGCAAGAAGGTCTCCCCTGAGCCTCCTCTTCTCCAGGCTAAGCAACCCCAGCTCCCTCAGCCTCTCCTCACAGGGCTGTGCTCCAGACCCCTCCCCAGCTTTGTTGCCCTTCTCCGGACATGCTCCAGCAACTCAACATCCTTCCTAAACTGAGGGGCCCAGAACTGGACACAGGACTCAATGTGTGGCCTAACCAGTGCTGAGCAAAGGGGAGAATGACCTCCCTGCTCCTGCTGGCCACACTGTTCCTGATGCAGGCCAGGATGCCATCGGTCTTCTTGGCCACCTGGGCACACTCCTGGCTCATGTTCAGCTGCTGTCAACCAGAAGAGATGCTGGACCTGTTGGCCAAAGGGCTCCTGTGCCACACTTGGTTTGCCCAAATGGCACCTGATAACTTGCAGACAATTACAAGTGAGCTGTGATTGCCCCTGCTGTGGCATCTTGGGCTGTGGGGAGGGTAAAGCCGGGCTGGTGGGCATGGATAGACCAGCAGTGAGCCAGGCAGTGCATTGGCAGCCACCAGGGCTGTGCCAGTTCCTCTCAGTCTGCCCTGACCTCCCCTTTCTGAATCTAGGACAAAACATTCTTCCCCTGGAGCATCCCTGGGCAGGGTCTGGGTCCAGGGGCAGCAGGCTGGGGGTGGGTGCAGCTGCTGCTGAGAGAAGCCGTGGGTTCATTACCAACCTTTTCAAACCCCGTGCTTAAAAATATCCCCCGCTGGCAGGGGCTGGCTCAGCTGCACGGCTGCTCCTCATCTGCCTCTCGGGATATAAATAGCCAGTGCTGAACGGCAGCGCTGCCCCGGCACTTCTCAGGCTGCTGCACAGGAGGGAACGATGGCACAAGCCCCCACGGGTGGCTGGGGACGTTGGCTGAGCAGCCTGACCCTGTCCCACCGAGTCAGGCTGCAGCTCTGTGTGCCCCAATGGGAACTGCTGCCAGCCAAGAGCCCAAAGCAAAGGGGAGCAGCCAGGAATAGAGCCCGGGGTGGGTCTGGGGTGATGAGCAGAGCCTGTGCCCACTGCCTGGGCTCTGCAAACCGGCCCTGGTGCCATGGGACCTGCCCTGGGCACAACATTGACAAGAGGAATCCTTTCTGAGCAAGCCTTACTTCCCTTTGACAAAGTGTCACAGGGATTTGGGGGAAATGGGTGATTTTGTGATGAATTCTGAGGCAAAATTAGAAATTTGCTATTTGCAGAAGAGGAGTCTCCTGTGTTGTGGCATTTGGTGGCAGTGGAAGGAGATGCTCCCACACCATGTCCTGTCCCATTGGTTGCTATGAGGCCAGGCTGATGTACCCAGGAGGAGAGATTTAGACTGGAGATTGGGAAGACTTTTTTTCCAGTGAGGGTGGGGAAACACTGGCACAGGTTGCCCAGGGAGGCTGTGGATGCCCCCTCCCTGGAGGTGTTCAAGGCCAGGCTGGATGAGGCCTTGAGCAACCTGGGCTGGTGGGAGGTGTCCCTGCCCATGGCAGGGGTTGAACTGAATGATCTTTAAGGTCCCTTCCAACCTAAAACACTCTGTGAGTCTCTGAAATAGATGCTAAAAAAAACAAAAGAAGAAATATTTCTCCTTTTGATCTTCCACCAAGAGCCTGGCATTGTACAAATAGAAGACTCAGGTGCTGTTATTAAATCACAGAGTGCCAGGGGCTGGAGGGGACCTCGAAAGATCACCTAGAGCAGATCACACAGGAGCACATCCAGGTGGGTTTGGAACATCTCCAGAGAGGGAGACTCTACAACCCCCCTGGGCAGCCTGTTCCAAGCATTCTGTCACCCTCACAGTGAAAAAAAATCCTTCCTCATGTTCACATGGAACTTCCTATGCCTCAACTTCCACCCAGTGTCCCTTGTCTCTGCTCCACCCAGTGTGCAGCTATCAGACCAAACTCAGGGCAGATGTTGACACCTCCTCCAAGCAGGTGGAGACTCTCATTACCCACCATGGCAGCTGCAGTTTCCTCTGACCAGGAAGCTCTTCAACTGCTTCATCACATTCCCATCTCAGACTAACCCCTGTGTCCTGCCAGGAATTCATCACTGGGCTCCATGTATCAAGAAGATGTTCCACCAGGCACAGGGAAGAGGAGGGAAAGTCCACGTGAAGCTTGCCCTCATCGTGGCAGCACACCACGGTCCTTGGAAGCAAATTAGTCACGGTGCCACCAAGAGATGCTGTGAAATAACCCTGGCTGCCCAGTGGGCTGATCTAAGCAGGAGGAAAAATGCATGCCCAAAGGCAAGGTGAAGAGTTTCTTGGTTGTAAATGATATTTTGGATTCAGTGGTGAAGCCCCTTCTGGGAAAGGGTTGGAAAAATCTGCTGCAAACTCAGAAAATCCTCATTCCTCCTCAGTGCCCATCCAGGCTGGGCCTTGGCTGCAGAGAGACAGTGATGGCACAGGCAGGGGCTGCCCCAGAGGGTGATGCTGAAGCTGGGGTCTCTTTCTCCCCAGAGAGACACCAGTGATGGCACAGGCAGGGGCTGCCCCAGAGGGTGATGCTGAAGCTGGGGTCTCTTTCTCCCCAGAGAGACACCAGTGATGGTACAGGCAGGGGCTGCCCCAGAGGGTGATGCTGAAGCTGGGGTCTTCTTTCACCCCGGAGAGCCACCTCTTCTGGCACAGGCAGGGGCTGTAGTGGAGGGTGATGCTGAAGCTGGGGTCCCTTTCTCCCCAGAGAGACACCAGTGATGGCACAGGCAGGGGCTGTACTGGAGGGTGATGCTGAAGCTGGGGTCCCTTTCTCCCCAGAGAGACACCAGTGATGGCACAGGCAGGGGCTGTACTGGAGGGTGATGCTGAAGCTGGGGTCCCTTTCACCCCGGAGAGCCACCTCTGCTGGCCCAGGCAGGGGCTGCCCCGGAGGGTGATGCTGCAGCTGGGGGTCCCTTTCACCCTCTGTCCCTCCAAGGTGGTGTCAGTGGTGGCGTCACCACGCAGAGTGGATTCCCTCCCTTAAGTTGCCTCCCAGCATCTCTGCTGGAGAAGAGGGGATGGTCTGAGCCAGCCACCTGCTTCAATGTTCAGTGAGAATCCACAGAGCCTGTTCCAAGCATCCCTGCCCTGTTTGGCCAGACTACCCACCCCCTTTGAAAAGCACTTGTCCATAAAAAGCAGTCATCTCATCTCCAACAAAACAAGGCACAGCTCAATTTTGGGTGTCCCTGCTGGGAGAAGGTTGAATCAGTGCCCAGACCGTCCAAAGATACCACACCAGGATGGTCTCTGAGCCCCTTCCTGGCCAGAGCTGACCTTCGCCTCTGTCCCCAAGCTAAAAGTGAGCTGCAGTTTAGTGTGATCTGAGTCATCCCCAGTGCAGAGTTACTGCTGCACCCCACTCTGTCATCTCATTGGGGATGGGCTTTTGCTTATTCCTCTGCTGAAGGCATGATGGGGTGGGAGCCAGAGCACAGGAGAGGACCTCTGGGCTGGGCTTTGTGGCCACTCCTCTGGAGAAGACATCTCTTTTCCAAGCCCAGGCATCAAGCCAAAATAAGCCCTGGCAGAGTGACACTTCCCTGAAGATGCAGCTGCTTGCAGGGAACCTGAGGTGGTGGTTACACTCCCATCATAAGAAGATTATCTCTTCTCTTCACTGGCTCCTTGCCTGCACACAATTGGCCACTAACCCTATCTTTTTAGCTAGTTAACTTGGAGTTTATCAGTCTGAGCCTCACCTCTATCAGATCTCAGTCTTGCTGAGCCAAGGATCATCACTTACACTTCCCAGGCTCCCTGGAAGATCTCTGTCACTTAATGTAAATGTGCTGAAAGGATGCCAGGCTTGGGGAAATTGCCCAGAGAGGTTGTAGAATCTCCTGCTCTGGAGAGACTCTGACCCCTCCCTGCCCATTGTGATCCTGGGCAAGCTGTGGTGGGTTCCTTTGCTTTTGCAGGGGAATTGGACTGGAGGATCTCCAGAGGTCCCTTCCAAACCCCCTCCCCATGCTGATATCCTGTGTCATTCTGTCTATCCTCAGCTGCTGTGCCAGGTGTGCTGTGGCACTCAAAGGGTTACCAGTGCAGCCAATCCCCTGCTTGGGTTTATTTTCTTAATTCACGATAAGCCTTTTTTTTTTTTTTTTTTTTTTTCCAGGGGAAGCAGCTGGGTGCATGGAGTGAAACCTCATCACTGCAGGGATCTGTGGTGCTGCCAAGGCCAATTACAGGAGCAAGTAGGGGTTTTGAACATCTCTCTCAGGCTGAAAGGTGGCATGGATGGGTGGTGGTGAAGCCACCTGAGCTGAGGGCTTGGCTGGAGCTCTTCCAAGCAGCCTGTTCATGCACATGGATGGTTTGGGGCTTTGCTTGGGATTTAAATGTTTTTTACAGTGACCTGTGCCATTTGCCTGCTCTCTCACTCCCTGTCATTGTTCTTCTGGCCCTGGTCCATGCTTGGATGGGAGGAGGTGGTCAGCAGATGCTGAAGGTGGATCTGGTGATCTGGTCATGGATGTGCTGGCAGAGGGCTCGCTTCTGAGCCACGTGTGATGATCAGCAGCAGTGGAGCCACCAGCTTCTGGTTCACAGCTTGCCCCTGGGGCAATAAGGATGCTTCCTGTCTGGTACAGTCCAACCAGCTTGTCACCCTCTGCAAGGACCATCTTGAGGTGGGATTCAGCAGGTGCTTGGAGGTTCTTGCACTTGCTGCTGGATCCTGAGTAATTTGTGGACATTGGACTTCTTCCCACCACCAGCGAGGAACTTGGAAGGGGTTTTTAAAACATCTTCATGGCTTCCTACCAGCTCTGTACTGAGAGAGGAAGCTGCACTGTTGGTGAGCCAAGGTGATAACTGGCCTTTTCCTTTGCCCCAGCTACATCCAGGTCAGTCCATGGACTGTGGGACATCCTGCCACTCCATCTTGGGAGGTTAATCACAAGAGAGAAGTGCTCCTGCTCACCCCTTACCTGGAGAAGAGCCTCTCACCAGCTCAGATGCCCATTGCTGGTCTCCAGGTTGGTATGTCCTCTCCTCTTAACTCACACAGACCTCTCTCCTTACTTCCTGAGAAACTGACAGCAATCCCTTGAGCACCTTAGTGGACACGACCAGCTCCTCGGTAGCAGGAGAGCTTTCCACCATTGCTGACTCCGAGCCCAGGCAGCAATGAGTGACCAAGGCATGGGGTAGCAGATGGCCAGAAATACACCAAAGCCAGCTCTGATGTGCTTTGCAGGAGGCTGTTGGGCATTTTGCTTGGCAAAATCATCTCTCCAAGCAACACAGAGAGGGTGAGCATTTCAGAGCTGTGATTACAGCTGTTAACAGGGGGCCAGCATTCAAAGGAGCTCTGAATTCAGACCACTATAAATGAGAGTGAGGCTGAGTTG
Organism: Picus viridis; assembly: GCA_033816785.1. Lineage (NCBI taxonomy): Eukaryota > Metazoa > Chordata > Aves > Piciformes > Picidae > Picus > Picus viridis. The sequence continues at coordinate 3,223,890 of CM066593.1, forward strand.
GGTGGGGAGAGCCTGTTGAGGACTCCTGGATGGAACCACTTGCACATGGTGGGAAAAGCCACACATCCCACCCACTGCTGCTGGGTTTGGCCACCCTGAGAGGCAGCTTTTGGCAAACAAGGAACTTTGAGCTGAAGTGCTGCTGTGATCACAGAGCCTGGGACATGAAGGTGCTGGCTTAGAGAAAGCAGCTCTTCAGCTGAATTCCCTGGTGAGACCGCATCCAAACAGCTTCAATAACCTTCTCAGCACTGTGACAGGCTTGGAAATCAAAATCTAGCACCAGATTTAAGCTAGCCTGTCTCTGTCAGGCCAGATGATGAAACAGCAGCCTGCTGCCTTCAGCTCCCCAACCCTCCTCTGATGTGGCTTCCAATTAGCTCTGGAGCAGGTTCAGCTGCTCCCTCTGAGCTGGGAATGAAAGAGCTGGGATGAAAGGCATCAGGCACACACTGGAAGGGCTGGGGTCATAGTGGAGAGCTGGCCTGGGGCTGTATGGGGAGATTCCTGAAACCCTCAGGATGGCCTTGGCTGAGGGCAGGGTCCTTGGTACCAGCAATCACAAAGTCACCTGGTTGGAAAATACCTTCAGATCATTGAGCCCAGCCAGGACCTAACATCTCCCTGTCACAACTTTGACCACATCCCTAAGCTCCTTGTCCAAACACCTTTTAAATACCTCCAGGGATGACGACTCCATAGGATGGTAGCCAATAGGAGTGACCATGGACAGCTGTGTTGAGGGACCAGGGTGGTGTCTCAACCCAGCAGAAGATGATGTTCTGGATTGTTCTCATATTGTGCATAAAATAAAGGCTGCTTTTCTACTTGCCATGCTGACTCAGAGCCCCTTGTCACCCCTGCCAGCTCCAAGGGCTGTCCCCTCTCTTGCTGCACAGCCTGGGCTGGGTGTCAAGAGGGAAGGGACAGGCTCTGCTCAGTTGCACCCAGGGATAGGACAAGGGGCAATGGATATAAACTACAGCAGAGGAGGTTCCACCTCAACATGAGAAGGAACTTCTTCCCTGTGAGGGTTACTGGAACAGGCTGCCCAGAGAGGTTGTAGAGTCTCCTTCCCTGGAGATTCTCAAGCTCTCTCTGGATGTGTTCCTGTACAGCCTGCACTAGATTCTCTGGTCCTGCTCTGGCAGGGGGTTTGGACTCTGTCTCCAGAGGTCCCTTCAAAGCCCAACATCCTGTGAGTTCCACATGCTGAGCTCTTTCACCAGGGTCACCACATTTCTGGGCACGCACATGGGATCATGTTGGAGGTCTGACACCCTGCTCCATCCTCATCACACCCACCCTTCACACATACTCATGGCATACTTACCTCAAAAGGCACAAAGTCCTTCTGGGCATGATAGAACATCTCACCTGGAGTACTGTGTCCAGCTCTGGAGTCCTCAATGCAGCAATGCTTACAAATATCTAAGGAGTGGGTGTCAAGAAGATGGGGCCAATGTCTTCTCAGTGGTCCCCAATGAGAGGACAAGAGGTAATGGGCATAAACTTGAATGTAAAAAGTTCCATCTAAACATGAGGAGGAATTTCTGTACTTTGAGGGTGGCAGAGCACTGGGGCTGGCTGTCCAGAGAGGTGATGAAGCCTCCATCGCTGTAGATTTTCAAGGCCTCCCTGAATGTGTACCTGTGTGAGCCTTCAGGTCATCCTGATCTGGCAGGAGGGTGGACTTGATGACCTTCAGAGGTCACTTCCAACCATTCTGTGACTGTGAACTAAATATCAGCTGAAACATGAATTCTTTCCACCTGCTAATTTGGGGGTCAAAGTGCCAGGTTTTTGCCTGCTGTAACTTCTCTTCTTTTCCCCCACGCTCCAGCAGAGCCCTTTGCTAGACCTGTACCTCCCAGGAGCTTGCTGCCCCCAGGGAGCATCAAAGAACCCCTCAGTACCACTTTTAAGGGCAGCACATCAGTTTTGCAGTGCATGAAGCTGGCTGCCACAACACAGCAATGCTGCCACCATTCCCAAGCACCCCATGGGGTCCCCCCTGTTCTACCACAACCCCTTGCCACCTGCGATGGCTCAGGGCACACAAAGTACCTGCAACAACCCAGCTAAGGTGCAGTGCTCATAAATGGTTAGAGGCAACCTCAAACCCTTCAGAGAGGTTACCCTAAAAAACCTGAGGTGAACTTCTGGCTAGATGGAGACCAGGGCAGTGGGAAGCCCTTGATGGATATATCTGTGCTGAGTCAGGAGCCCCACTGCTTCCCATGGAGTGTGGGAGATGCACAAGAGCCTTGTGGCAGAGCAGGTGGTCTGTCCATGAGGGACTTCCCAGAACAGGCTCTGCCCACATGCATAAATGAGGCAAAGAGGTGGGGGGAGGGGAATGAAGTGGCTTCATCCAGAGTGCTGCAGTGGTTGATAGAAGCCCCTGGACTGGTACCCAGAGCAAGTCTCCAGACTTCACCCAGCTCAAACACAAGTGATGCTGCTCAGTGTCTTCTGGGCTGCTCTTGGATCCCTCCTAGAGATTCCCTTTGAGTGGTTAACATCGGGTTTATGTCAGAGAAGAGCAGCTTTTAGCTGGATGAAGGCAGAAAGACCAATTTTCCTCTCTTCTCAAGAAATGTAAGTTCCACTTGCTCCCCAGTTGACCTAATAATTGTAATTCTAAATTAAATGTAAATGTATTGGCTGCTGTAAAGGTCATCCCACAGCAAATGGCTGTGTTTGCTTCCTCTTCAGATGCCTGAACACTAAACATGTATAATTCAGAGGATCATTAGCAGATAAAGATGTTCACCACCTCTGCTCCCTAATCCTCACACAAAACCATTTCATATGTCAGTGGGCAAGAGCAAAACTCTTCAGCCTGTTAGACTGCTGCAGACTGATCCAGCTGCTAGGGAAAAATGCAAGTGCTCAGCATCCTTCAGCACCCAGCCCTCTGGAAACGGAATTCCTGTCTTGCAGGAGATACAATGACTTCAGGCTATCCTTCAGGGCTCTGTGCAATTGGGTTTTCTGCTCTGCCAGGTCATCAGCCTGGTTTAAAAGGATTGCTGGCAGTCCTCTGCTAGCCATCAGACTCGAGGGAAGGTTGTGAAACCTCCTCCAGACCCTCTCTCAGGGGAGTTGGGGAATGCAGGGCTGAGTGGAAGGCACAGATTCTCTCTAGGGTGGACTGGACCATGTTGTGCCTGCTCAGGCAGCTCCTAAAACTGGGGATCAATGACCTGCTAGTGTCTTCGGGCTTCAAAATCTAGGTGAACCCTCCCACACACAGCATCCACATGCAGCAACAAGCACTGAAGGAGGGCAAACCACAACCTACAGCAAAAATTTGCCCTTGGCAGTAGGAGGAGATGGTTGGGTGGCCACCTCCAGTCATGCCAGAGCAGTAACTCAGAGCCCTCCTGTTGTCTGAGAACGTCACCATCTCCCCAGTTGTGCTTGGGACCCAAAGCTACTCCATCTGTTCAGTTCCCCCACTTCAAGCAACCTGCCCCAGTGTGCTGGGGCATCCCCCACTCCACAGGCAAACCTGGCAGCAGATGCTCCTGCCAATGGCAGCTTTGCCCTGGGGGGGTTCTGAGCCGGGTGGGGGTCTCACAGCACAGTCCCCTCCCCATCTGCAAGGCATTCCCCAGGGCAGCCCTCTGCTGGAGGCTGGGGATCTCTGCTGGATGCCCAGGCTGGGTGCAGAGCTGAGTGTTCTCTTACCTACCTGGTGCATACTTACTGCACCTGCAGAGGGTCCAGTGGGCTCAGTTTACCTGCTGGCCTTTGCAGCCTGGGGAGCCACCCCCACCACACAATAACTCCATTTGCTAAGTGCAGATGCTGGAGGCCACAGAAACCTCTGCAGATGAATCAAGACCCTCCTCTGCCACCACAGCACAGGGCCAGGCAGAGAAACATCCCACTCTGGATGCCAAATATCCCTGTTCAGTCCAGGGCTTTGCCATGCCTCCAGCACCACACAAGGACTGGATGTGTTTCCCTCCTCCTAAAACTAATCTCTGAAGCCTGCCCCCATCACAGACACAGGGCTGCTTTAAAGCAGAGAAAGGTCTCTCTCCCAAGCAGCCAAGACAGGTCTTAGGGCAATAGTGCCATCTGCACCTCACACCCTGCAAGCTGAAAGGTCCTTCGGGTCTGCTCTCCCATTCCCACTGAAAGCTCACTCAAGGAACACTGTCCTGAGAAACACACAAAGGTTCTCAGCTCAACATACATGAGCCACAAAATTGACTTGAAGATGGATACAGAAGCTGCTCTTAGTCTTTCCTGCTTACCTGAGGCTTTTGGAGGTCCTCCATTATCAAGCTTTGTGGTCAGCCACAGCCAGGCTCCCCACAGAACCTACCTCAAGAGGCTCTGCACAGGAGAGGAATAGCTTCACAGAGGGTGGGAAACAGGAGCATGTCCCTTAGAGCCAAAATAGTGCCAGCAAGCAAGGGCAAGCTCTGTCTCAGCAGGTAAACTGGGCATGGCTTCAGGTCTAACACCCAGCTAATTCCTGACTGGGTTTTTCTGGGATGCATGCCACTCCTGCCCCACATGGTCCAGAGGAAGGCTGCTCTAATAAAGGCAGAGTCCTGCTTGTTGAGGCCAAGCTACTGCACCTACCTCAAACACCCCAAGAGGTACTAGGGCCAAGAAACATGACAGCAGTAGCTCCTACTAAAGACCCCACAGGTCCCAGAAGCACTCTCAGCTACCACCCATTCTCTCACCCCAGACAAAACCCCAGCTACAACAAGGAAACCAATCTGACCATGACTAGTTAGGACCTGCCACACCCTGCTTTTATAACTGGCCTTAATTTCCCTGACCAGCCCCAGCTGGTGCCAGGTCTATATAAGCTCCAGCTCCTCCCTTGCTACTTTTCAGCCTGAGCTAGCTCTTGGGGAGCAGTTGAAGCTGGGTTACCTTGCTGGTGTCACCCTGGCAGTGCCCTCACTGCTCTGAGTACCCTGCTCTGGGACTGAGCAGAATCCCAGTGGTGACAGCTTCATTAGCAGTCTCAAGCTTTGTGAAGCGACCCTAGGCACAGATGGCAAAAAAGCTGTAATTCTCAGGAGCTGTGCAGGAGACAGACTTGAAGATAAGTTCCACTGCAGCATGTCTGCTGCCCGCCAGGAAACCATTTCATGAGCTGGGAAGTAGAGGACAGGAACCATCCTTCTACACCAGAGTGGTCTCTTCATACAGGTAGGACACGAGCATAGCTATAACTGAGAGGGATGTTTGGGTTTCAGTGGGGCTCCTGCCTGTGGGCAGAGGGTTGGGGGGTGATAGACTTGGTGTACAGGTGGCATTTGTTGGGGTTTTGATGGTCTTCTATGTGTGGGTTTGTGTCTCATGGAGTGTGTGCCACTAGTGGGCTGGCTTCCTTTGTGTAGTGAGGAAATGTTGAGTCTTGGTGAAGTCCTAAGCTAGCCAGGTCCTCCTGGGTGCTGCTTAGAGGTGGTCAGGCACCTGTTGCGAGGTGGTGAGCCTGCAGGAGAGGAATGCTTCGTGGAGCCACATAGGCTCAGATGGTGCAGTCTCTGTTTCGCTTGAGCTGTTTTCTCTACTCTGCTAGCATCTCCCTAAATCAGAGGGGTTCAGGTTGGAAGGGACTCCAGAGGTCACCTACTCCAACCCCCTGCCAGGGTCAGGGATATCTCTCAGCTGCATATGGTTAAGGCCTCATCTAACCTGGCCCTGAACACTGCTAGGGCATCCACAACCTCCCTGGGCAAACTGTTTCAGAGTCTCACCACCCTTGTAATGAAGAGCTTCTTCCTCAGCTCCACTCTAACCTGCTCTCCTTCAGCTTCAAACCATTAGCCCTTATCCTGTCTCTAGACAACCTTCTAAAAGGTCCCTCTCCACCTTTCCTGCGGCCGCCCTGCGGGCAGGTCCCTCTCCACCTTTCCTGCGGCCGCCCTGCGGGCAGGTCCCTCTCCACCTTTCCTGCGGCCGCCCTGCGGGCAGGTCCCTCTCCACCTTTCCTGCGGCCGCCCTGCGGGCAGGTCCCTCTCCACCTTTCCTGCGGCCGCCCTGCGGGCAGGTCCCTCTCCACCTTTCCTGCGGCCGCCCTGCGGGCAGGTCCCTCTCCACCTTTCCTGCGGCCGCCCTGCGGGCAGGTCCCTCTCCACCTTTCCTGCGGCCGCCCTGCGGGCAGGTCCCTCTCCACCTTTCCTGCGGCCGCCCTGCGGGCAGGTCCCTCTCCACCTTTCCTGCGGCCGCCCTGCGGGCAGGTCCCTCTCCACCTTTCCTGCGGCCGCCCTGCGGGCAGGTCCCTCTCCACCTTTCCTGCGGCCGCCCTGCGGGCAGGTCCCTCTCCACCTTTCCTGCGGCCGCCCTGCGGGCAGGTCCCTCTCCACCTTTCCTGCGGCCGCCCTGCGGGCAGGTCCCTCTCCACCTTTCCTGCGGCCGCCCTGCGGGCATTGGAAGGCAGTTCCAAGGTCCCCCTGGAGTTTTCCCTTCTGCAGGCTGAACATCCCCAGCTCCCTCAACCTGTCCTCACAGCACATCCTGATGGAGCCTGGTAGGACCTGGGCATAGCTTGCCACCAGCTGGGCTGCTCCCTCTCTCCTGCCCTTCAGCTGGCTGCAGAGGTATGAAGCAAGGAGGAAGCTGGCAGTCCCTTTTCCTTGGAAGGTGTTCATTCACGCACTGACGTGTTTATTTGCATGGAGATTTGGGGCTGCTTTGTTGTTGGCTGACTTATTGTAGGAGTTCTCAAAGCTGTGATATTGAATTATAAATGGAGACAGTGTAGCCATGAAAGATTGCTGCTCCACCATAGGCAGCCTTATCGAATGTGACAGTCACAATAAATGCAGGCTATAAAGCCAAACTAAATATGCTCTGCAATCCAAGATGTGCAAATCAAGCAAGTAGAAAAATAACCATTTCCACCCCCACCCCCTTTCCTTTCTCTCCTTCTATTCCTCTCCTCCCCACAAACAAAATCCTGAACCTTGGGTGTTGGTTTTGTTTAGCTTCGTGTCTTGGCTCCTTGGCAGAACAGCCTGGCAGCAGATAATGTAATGACCTACTTCTGCTGTCTTTGTTCATGGCAACACATAAATTAAGAATTATGCCCTTTCAAATTAAACTTAGGGTTCCAGCAGAAATTAGTGTCAAGAGGGGCTGGGGGAGGAAAGGAGAGGGGGGAAGTGGGAGCTGCTCCAGTTCCTGTGAGTGTCCTCTTGCGCTGTGCCCTGCTCCCAGGAGAGGAGGGCTGAAGGCTGAGGTGGTCCTGGGCTGGTACCAGCCACCAGCTGGGGCTCCTCTTCCTATCAGTTTAGCTGACTCATGAGGCTTTACCTTCTGGTGAACTTGTGGAGGCCTCAGAGGCTAAGCAGTGTCATTTAGCTGATGATTTAGATAATGAGTTTCACCCAACTGCTAACTTCCATAGCTTCCATAAATGGGTGTCACTTAGAGGCAGCACCCGGGGAGACCCCCTCCCTTCTCCACAGGAATTGTGTTGCCTCCAACTGCATCTGGTGTGCAGTGTCCTTGTAATGCTTTCTGACTGGGTGACAGCAAAACAAATGTTGGCTTTAATTGAATATCAGACTGGGAGTGCTGGCTGCAGCCTGCGGCGTTGCTTGCAGGGGTTGTGGATCCTGTTTGGAGGTGGGGGCTGCTGAGCGGGGGATTCAGGCTCTCATCAAGAGTGTAGGTAATATCAAAGAGGTGGAGGGGTGGGTATGGTCCCTGCTGCCTCAAAAATGGGTGGCTGAGTCAGAGCAAGGCTGGTTAATAGCAGTGGATACTTTGCCGAAGATGCCAGCGGCACAAAGAAAGGTGGAGGGTGGCTTGGGATCATGATGCTGGGTGACCCTGCAACGTTGTGTTAGCTTAGGGTGAGGTGGGTTACCAGGTCTGGGGTAACTTCTGTCCTCTGCAAACACCACCAATGAATTCAATAGGCTACAAAATCCATTATGAAACCACATGACACATTTCCATAAGAGGCTAAATATAGCACTGGGAGCTTTCTGTTCCTGGGCCCTGCAGGTATGCCACCCATCTCTCTGTGCTCCAGCTGCAGGAACAGGGCTGGGGGTGATGGCAGAGTCCTGGGGACCTTCCTGCCTGTCCTAGCCATGGGCTCCTCCTGGGGTGTTGAACCAAAAGCCCATCCAGCCTCTCTTCCCAAAGCTGGGGAAGAGATAGAGGTGTATCCCCAGTGGGATGCAGGGGTGGTTTCACTGGGTTGGTCTCCACGCCTGGCAGAGCCCAGCAGGAGTGTGGGGCAGGATGGAAGGTGATGTGCAGCAACACACTCTAGTGAGATGGGGCAGCTTTAAATACATCCTTGCCCTCCTGGAAACCACCCTAGATGCCCATACAGCAATTATCTCTTGCAGATGCTTGCTCCAAGCTTACAAGTGCTGGGCAAGGAATATTGTTCAATGCCAGGGGCTTTGCTGGGCTCCCTGAGCCCTGCCCTGGCTGGGGTGAAGCCAGCAAGGATGATACTGGCTTCCGTTAGTCCTGGATCTGCTCTGCTTGATCCAGAGTCGTGTCCAGGCCCTAAAGAGGTTTGTGCTGTAGCAGCTGCAGCATGGTACTATGACAGAAGGAATGAGAGGTGCTTCCATGGTGTTCTCCTCCATCCCAGCATCCTTGCTCTCTCATTTCCCAGCTAGTGCTGGTCACTGAGGGCTTCTCACAGCTCCTGACTCCCCCATACAGAGGCAGGAGGGTCTGAGGGAGATTGGGCTGTGCTGCTCAAGCAATGTGCACACCAGGGATGAATGGTCTTTAGAAGCAGAAAGAGACCACTCACAGACCCCAAACATAACACATCCCTCAGTGATTCCCAGTGATGTCCTTAGCAGGGGCTGAGTCTTTGATCTGGAAATTTGGGGATGCTGTGCCTGTCTCAGCCTGGCTTCAGGCCCTTGTGTGGTTTGGGCAGGTGCAGACTTTCCTCTACTGTAGAAGAGGAGCAGCCCCTTGGCGGCTGGCATGGGCAGCTGCACCCTGCAGCAGAGATTCCCAGCCATGGAGTCCCTGGGACCCCACACCAGTGGGACCTTCTCTATCATCTCTTCAGCACTTTACATGTTGCCAGAGTTTCCCAGAATCTTGCAGGGCTACTCCCAGTCACAGAATCCCAGAATGGTGAGGTTGGAATAGACCTCTGGAGATCATCCAGTCCACCCTCCCTACTCCAGCAGGGCACCCACAGCAGCTTGCCCAGGAGCACGGTGGCTGGGGAAGGGGTTGGAATCTCTCCAGAGAAGGAGACTCCACAATCTCTCTGGACAGCCTGCTCTGGGGTTCTGTCAAGGCTTTAGGTGGCTCTGCTCCCTCTCCAGGCTGGCTCCTGTGTTGTGCTGGCTTTGAGATGTGTCTGGCAGGAGCACCTCTGCTTCTCCCTTTCAGTCTGTTGTTTCCAGGTTCAGTAACTCCTGGTGAGCTGTAATTTCTAAAATTAAACCCTGAGGACTACAAACAAGAGCCTTGAATTAATATCCCTGCAGTGTGTGGTGTGTTAACTCCTCCTGGGCTGTCTCACCTGGTGGCTGTGTCTCCCCTGCAAGCCTGGCTTTCCTTCCAATGGCACCAGTGCTGCTGGGGCCAGGGAGGGCAGGAACACAGAATGGGCTGGGAGGGACCGTTAAAGCTCATCTGGTCTGACCCCTAAATGAGATTTTTCTTGCTTTGGACTTTGACCCAGCTGAGGATGGATGTGGTGCTCTGCACCACAGCTGCTCTCCACACTGATGTCACCTTTGGAAAAAAAAAATCCTATTTAGGTCAGGTTTTTTTTATTCATGCAGGTTTTCTGTCAGTCTTTCCTTAGTCTGAGCTAATTGTGAGCTTCTAATTCAGCTGAGCACGCTGCTAGTCATAGTGAAGCAACCCTGGCCTCATGGCTTGGTTTATTTTCTCTTCCCTTTTAGCAGAGGATTGATTTATTATTTTTTTTTCCTCCTCTACCACTGTGATCTCTCCCCACTGAAGTTCCCATCACTGCAAAGTTCAGGCTCCTCTTTGTTCTAATTATCACTGTCTCCACACAGGAGTGGAAGCAGCAAATGCTCTGCTCTATTTTAAGGTGTAACTGAGATGATAATCCTGCACAGCTGGGAAGGCTGCAGGAAACTTCTGCTCAAAAGATCATCTTTCCTTGCCCAGAATCAGAGGAGCAGCTTGTCTTCACTGGGAACCCCCAAAGGAAGGCCACAGCCAGGCTGTCCTTGCAGGGAGGAGCATTGGTGTCCCCTGTACCAAGGCAGGATCTGCTGTCTCTCTCCTGTGGAACAAATGGAACTTGCAGATGCCTTGGGGATGCTCCTCCTCCTTCCCTTGTTGTGGGAGCAGGTGTTTAGTGAAAGGAGCTGCTCCAGGGTTGCTCTTGTCCCAGGTTCCAGTAAGGAGACTTTTTTTGTGGCCTTAGCTTAGTTATTCCTAATTCTCCAGTGAAGTCCCCAGAGAATTTAGGGGTTTCTCCTCACCAGACTGCCAGCATTTGCTGTTTCCCACAAAATCAGGTGGCAGGAGCAACACAGGCTCAGCTGCCCTGACTTGGGTGAGACACTGCTCTGCCCTCCTGGGAGCTGGCCATGCCCAGGCAGCAGGAGGTGTGCAGCTCTCCCTCCACCCACACTAACTTTTTGCTCTGAACCCCAGTTCATGGAATCATAGAAGTGTTTCAGTTAGAAATGACCTTTAAGATCACTGAGTCAAACCATGACCATACCAGCCCCATCTCCCCCCAAAGTGAAAAATACTGGAGGGGAACAGACAGCCCCAGCAGCCTGGTGGCAAGTGAGCTGTGGTACCAACACCATGGGCATGCCCTCAGCTCCAGATGGATGGGATGTTGCTCTGGGGAAGGGAAACCAAAAGGGGATGTTGACACATCAGTGTGTGATCCTGTTGTTCATGTAGGGAGCCAGAAATAGAGCCTGAAAGGGCTGGGTTGACTCATGCACCTGTATGGCTGGCAACTGGTGACACTCCGTATTGAGTGGGATGGGCTGGTGTGATGCTGGGACCTCTAAGCTGCTCTGCAGGTGTAGCAGATTTAGGATGGGAGACTTGTGATTCAGAGGCTGTCTCAGTGTGGAGTTCTTGGGACCGGATGCTGGGAAACAGGAGTGCCAGATGCTGCAAGTACCCCAGATAGCTGGAGCGGCCTGTGGGCAACCTGTCTACACCCCCAAAAAAAGCATCTCCAGGGACTCAGCAGACCCTGAGCTTGCTTATTGTGGTCCCATCTTCTCTGCCTGTGACAGGATGAGAGGGAATGACTTTAAGCTTGAGCAGGAGAGGGATTTAGACCGGAGATGAGGAAGAAATTCTTTCCACTGAGGGTGGGGAGATGCTGGAACAGGTTGCCCAGGGAGGCTGTGGATGCCCTCTCTGTGGAGGTGTTCAAGGTCAGGTTGGATGAGACCTTGAGCAACCTGGGCTGGTGGGAGGTGTCCCTGCTTGTGGTAGGGGGGTTGGAAGTGGATGATCTTTGAGATCCCTTCCAAACTAAACCATTCTACAAATCCATGAACTTTACCTGAAAAAGAAGATAAGACTTAGTCCTGCTTGCTCAGGATTTTAACTTCCTAAATAAGGCAAGCAGAGGGCCATGCAAGTTGGGAGCAAGTCACAGCTGAGCTTGATCTGAGCTGTGATTGTGTGTAGCTACTGAGCCTGCAGAGTGCCATGGCATTTTGCAAGTTTAAATGCTCTTTTGCTGCTAAGTTTCAGCTGTTGACTAAAAGGCTATTTACTGAGAAGGCTCTTCCTGACAAAATATTTGAAAGTGTTTTAAAATAGTTTGCATGGAAAGATGGAAAAAGCTGGAAGGAGCTGTGGAGATCATCTGTTCTGCCCCTCTGCCAAGAGCAAACCCACCCTGAGCTAGATCCAGCTTGGAGTTTAGACCTCATTGTTGTTTTTTTCAGTGCAAATCTGATTTTTTTTTTTTGGTGGTGGGTTTTTTTCCATGTCTTGAAGGAACCTTCAAAATCTCTGTCAAAACAGTTTAACTGCAAGGTTCTTTGAAAGGAGCTGGAAAAGGCTGGTGTGAAGAGAAGGATTCCAAACTAAAATGTTTAGTGACCTCATCTGGATTCCTTTCAGAGATTCTTGTTTTGTTTTATTGTTGGTTTGTGGGTGTTTTTTCTGTTCTATCTGACTTAGAGCAGGGAAATGCTGTGAAGTGCTCAGGTCTGGAGGTGGGAATGAGCTGTGGCTGAGCCAGCCTTATCTTGCACTCCCACATGGGATGATTCTGCTGTGCTGAGCCATTTTGGTAGCTGTGGGGCAGTGACTGGCCTGGGCACTGTGGCACAAGCAGACAGAGCAGGTAGGTGATGGTATTGAGCATAAAACCATAGAATTGTCAGGGTTGGAAGGGACCTCAAGGATCAGCCAGTTCCAACTCCCCTGCCATGGGCAGGGACACCTCACACTAGATCAGGTTGCTCACAGACACATCCATCCTGGCCTTAATCTCCAGAGATGAGGCTTCCACCACCTCCCTGGGCAACCTGTGCCAGTGTCTCACCACCCTCATGGGCAAGAACTTTTTCCTAACATCCCATCTGAATCTCCCCATTTCTAGTTTTGCTCCATTCCTCCTGGTCCTGTCACTCCCTGACACCCTAAAAAGTCCCTCCCCAGCTTTCTCTCCATAGGCACAGCTCAGTCCAGACCCACAGATCAATGGGGGTGAGGAGCAGGAGGTGTGGGCATCCAGACCCTCTGCAGCTGTGATTTGAATCATAGAGCTGTTAAGGTTGTGTTACTATTTGAAGAGGGAAATTTAGCCTAGATCCTGACTGCAAAGAATGAAAGTCAAATAAATTACCATTGGAGGTAAAAAAATAAGGTCTATAGAATTCATTGGCTTGCTAATGGAGATATAGTGTAGTGGCATAAACAGTTCTTGCTCATTTCTTCTGTTGCTTCTGCTTGCAAGTTCTATCTCTGCTGTGGCCTTGCCAGGGGATCTCTGTTTTGACTGCTGTGTGAGGTTATGGGAAGGAGGGAGGGAGTAGGGGAGGAAGTGAATGGTGCCCTGGATCCATCCAGGGGAGCCTGAGGAGTTTGTGTTTACAAACTGTAAATACATATAGTGCAGATATTTTCTATTTTGTCCCTGTTCATTGCATTTCATATTTCTTGATTTCAGTCTGCTTGTAAATAGAGCCTCATTTGCTTCCATCCCAAACTGAGCTGCTCTGGGGATTTTAGGGTTGTGGGGTTGTTTTTTGGGGGGGGGGATAGTTTCTCCAGATTAGTTGGGGGTGATTTCAACCCACCACAGGTTGGGAAGAGCCCTCTAAGGTCATTAATTCCAACCAGCAATCCAACACCACCATGCTCACTTAGCCATGTCCCAAAGTGCCATGTCTACACACTTACTGAACAGCTCCAGGCATGGTGAGTTGACTCCACTTCCCTGGGCAGCCTGTTCCAATGCCTGACCCAGTCCCTGAAGGCCTTCATGACGTGTCCCTCTGCATCTCCTGCAAGGTGCTTACACCCTGGCTGCTAACCTTTGCTTTCATTCAGCTCCTGAAAGCAGGAGTTTAAACCTTCCTGCTGTGCAGGGTGAGAATGAGACTTCTGAAGGCGGAGAGCAGGACGAGCACCAAAGATCTGTATTTTAGTACCCATTTTGTTGGTGTTTTTTTGTTGGTTTGCCCTGTTGCTCATCCCATTATCCTTAGAGGTCTAAATTTAGGTTGGCACAAATCTGTATTGCTAAAATATTTTACCTTAAGTTCTCAGAAGCTCTCTCCATCTGTGAGGATAATAGGAAGTATTAATTAACCAGCTAATCCTGTGCAGAGCTTGGAAAGCATAAAGCATGTCACCAGGAGCAAGTCCAAAGTGTGATTCCCACCTAATAAAAGGAAACCTGCCCTTTCTCCAGAGAAGAAGGCTTTGGGATTTATTTCTTTTTTTTTTTTTCCCCTTGGAGAACAGCACTCAGCTTGCTTCACATACCTGCTTGAAGCTTCAGGTTGCTTTGCTTGTTGTGATCTTAAAGGCAAAGTGAGGCTGAGAGGTGGCCAGGGAAATGCAAACGTGCTGCTGGGTGCTCCTGCCCAGCTGTGGCTAGCAGCTCTTTCTCTGTGCTTGCCATGGCAGCATGTTTTGCAGGGGAAGGGCTGGAGAGCTGAGGGGTGTGCTGGTAGGTGTGCCCTAGATGGGCACTGAGTAGAATAGAATTAACCAGGTGAGAAAAGACCTTTGAGATCATGGAGTCCGATTGCTGCTCTCTGGGTCTGCTCCCCTGCATGTGTGGCTGTCCCTGGGTCCTTGCCTTGGCACCTTGCAACGATAAAAAGCTCATAGCTGGCTCATGCAAACCCACCCCTCTGGCATCTGAGGCAATTTGTGTGACACAGCAAAGCTGCTCTAGGGAGGGTTGTGTCCATGGTGCTGGCATTGGGGTGCTGTGTGGCGTCTGAGGCAGCCCCGGTGTGAGCACCCAAGCTGGGCTCAGTACTGATGGGCTGGCAGCATTTCCTTGATGTCCTCTGCACATCCTGAGATTCCAGGGCATTTATTTCCCCAGTGTGGGGCAGGGTTCATATTGTACAGAAGATGAGGCTGAGGACAGCCCTGAAGCCTGAGTAGTGAAGGTGATGATATAGAGGTAGTGATCTGCTTGGGGGAAAAGGCAGCCCCTGAGCAAGAAAGTTGTGATGCAGTGAGCAGCAGGGGTTTGGATGTAGAATCAGACTGGTTTGGCTTGGAAGGCACCTTTGAAGCTCAGCTGGTCCAACCTTCCTGCAGTCAGCAGGGACACCTGCAACTAAGCAGGTTGCTCCCAGCCCCAAACAACCTAACCTGGAATGGTTCCAGGGATGGGGCATCTACAACCTCCCTGGGCAGCCTGGGATAGTGTCTGACAACCCTCAAGTGTAAAAATCATCTTCCTTCTATCTGGTCTAAATCTTCCTCTTTTGGTTTTAAACCATCACCCTTTGTTCTGCCACAACAGGTGTGAGCACCTTCCAAAATACCAGCCTGGGGGTTGGCTTGTTGGGGAAGTGATTGGGGGCAGGGACTCTGAGAAAGAGATGCTCTGTGCAGCAGGGGCTGCTGAACCAGCAAGCAAGGTTACTCCATTGTGCCTCCAAGGGAGCATCTACCCATGCAGGAGTGTTGCTGAGGTGTAGGCTCTGTGGGTCCATGTATGTCTGAGTATCTGGGCTGTGGGAGAGGCTCCTCAGAAACAGCTGGAGGCTGTCACAGAAGCCCATGGGGTGGTTGGTGACAGCCTGGCCCCTACTCCAGAGCCTCCTGCAAAGACAAGTGGTTTATTTGTAGGCTGTCACTCAGCAGGCTTCTTTTAGGTCTTTGATTTGCTGGGGTGGCATCAGCCACTGGTGTGATGCTTGCTGGCGTGCAAAGCTTGCAGTCAGTGAGGGAGCTGCCAGAATGATCCATACCCCTGGAAATCCATCCCCTGCCTGTGCCCCAGGAAGCTGCTGCAGCTCAGCAAAGCCTCACAAAGCACTGAAAGCCTCTGGGCAGCAGGTGGCTGGGTCAGGGCTGGAGAGGTGGAGATGTTCTGCTGCAGTTACAGCAGAGTGGGGAATGCTGACACCACTCCTGACTTCAAATCTAACTCCCACACTGACTCCTACTTCCTGTGCTCGCTGGTTTCCTTCCCTGCTTTCAACCCTGCAAAAGGCTGAGTGCAAACTAGGATGTTTAGGGTGGTCTGTGGGTGATGGAGATGGAGGTGTGGTGCAAGCTGTGGGTCAACACAGCGTATGGCAAGCCAGGACACCTACCTCCAGCTTCAGCCTCTGCCCCACCTTGGCAGCCTCAGCTCATCTCCTCCTGCAGCCTGTGGCAACCATCCATGGGAAAAAAAAACCCATCCTGGAGGGGTGTTTGTTGTGATGTGCAATGGGTGGAACCTGCCCTGAGAGTGGACAACTGCAGTGACAGCACCTGGATGCTCTGTTGCAGGAATCGATCTGAAGACCATCTTCATGTCAAATAGCATGGTGTAGGTCTTGGGTCAGTATTGGTATTTGAAACACTTGTGCTCCTCTTTGAAAAACCTGGATCAAAAGAAGTGTTCTAAATAAAGCCAGGCAGGGCAGGGAGCTGGGAAAGTGCTCCTTGGAACTGTAAACCAGAGGGTTATCATCCATGAAGTCAATTTGGGCCCTGAACACAGAGTGCAGAAAATCAAAGAGGAACTTAAAAGGGGATCTGAGGCCAAGTGGTGCCTGTGTGCCAGGGGCTGTAAAGCAGGGGGTGACTGTATTGTGTTGTGTGAGCAGAGACTCACTGCCCAAGCAAGGCAATCCTGACCTTGCTGTTAGCCAGCAGCTTGATTCAACCCTTGTCCTGGGTGCAAGGTTGGGGCAGGGTCCCCATCCAAGCTACCCCACGCTGGAATCAGCTCTTCTCCCCTTCTTGTTGCTGTTCGTGTTCAGACTTGGCAAATGGCATCTGATTGAAACTCCTCAGCAGAGCTCTGATAATAGAACCATGGAATGGTCTGGGTTGGAAGGGGCCTCCAAAGCTCATCTAGTTCAACCTCCTCTGCAGTCAGCAGGGACATCCTCCACTAGATCAGGTTGCTCAGAGCCCTGCCAAACCACACTTCGGGTATCTCCAGGGAAGGGGCCTCAACTACCTCCCTGGGCAACCTGTTTCAGGGTTCTACCACCCTCATTGTAAAGAACTTATTCCTAACATCCAACCCAAATCTTCTCTTCTCTAGTTTGAAGCCCAGAATTGTCCTGTGCTGGTCCAGTACTACTTGCCTGGTCCACAGCCATTACCTCCAAGGAGAGTCACCAACAGGTAAAGCCACTTCCAGCAACAAATGTTCCCAGTTCAGGATGGCTGTAAGCAGTGAATAAATCAAGCTCTAGGCCTGGAGCCCCTGGAAAGATCACTACCCCACTTGGTGACTCTTACCTGGAGGTATGAGGGGCTGCTGCTGAAGGCTGGAGATGCTACCTGAGAAATACCACCTCTGCCCCAAATGGTCAGCACCACAACCAGACCTTGGAAGCCTAAGGCTGGTGCCATTGCTGCTGGACCATACTTCTCACTGTGTGCACATGATCCCTGCAGAAGCTGGGGTACAATCCCCTATTTTGGTGCTGTGAGCTTTTTCTCCTTTAATTATTGATCCAAGTAGCAAGTGTTCTTCCCTCACCCAGAATCACAGAGCTGTGGTAAGATCCTATCATTGCTGTCACTCTTGGTGCTGGCAAGGGTTAGGAGGACCAAACACCAGTGTGAGCATTTGCAGTGCCTGGGAAACATGCTGGGAGAAGGTTGAGTCAGCTGAGGGGCTGGGAGATGCATCCACAGCTCCAGGGAAGCAGTGTCTCCTGGAGAGGAGACTCTTGCATGCTGTTGGATCCCACCACTGTGCAGACAGCAGTGGGGACCATTCCCAGGGTAGTTGCCATTGCTGGGACCCCTCCACACAGTCCTTCTGCAAGTCCCTGCTCCTGCAGGTTTGTTAGGAGTGGTTTAGCTTCACACTAATCTGATGTGACGTGTCTCATCTGTCCTGCTCACAGTGTGAGCATGGCCAGTGGTAGACCTGCAAGCCCTCCTGGCACAGACCAAGCTCACACCAGCTGGAGGTATTTTGGTTGCAGGGCTTATGCCAGTTCTCTCTGAGATGTAAGCTGGAAGCACTTTTGCTGCTCTGAATGCTAAGGAGTTCTGCTAGGATCAGAATGTCACCTGGAAATCTGCTCCTGCATGCAGTCCTGGGACCAGAGTCCTCACGTGGACTTGGTCAGACCTCTCCAGTTGGATACAAAATTGGAGTGCATGCTTCCTCAAAGGCCAGTTTAAAGAAACCTTTTTCACCTGCAGCCTGGCTGTGCTAGCTTCACATCCCATTCCAGCCTTGGAAAAAGCATCTCCAAGCATGGCTGGGCAGCCCATGCAAGGCATTGCATCCCCCCAGCAATCCCTGCACCTACTCATGGACCAGCCATGTTGTGCTGCCCATCTGCAGGCAGATCTGGAAGTGTTTAGTCCTCAGCTCTGCTCTGACCTTACTCTTGAGTCTATCTTGTAGCTGAGCAAGTGACACCAAGCTGAGTGGTATGGTTGACACAGCTGAAGGACAGTATCCATCCAGTGGAACCTGGGGAAGTAGGGCCGGGGGAACCTCATGAGGATCAACAAAGCCAAGTGCAAGGTCCTGACCCAGGACCAGTATCAGTCCAGATGGGGGAATGCAGGCTGGAGAGCAGCCCTGTGGAGAGGACTTGGGGGTGCTGGCAGTGCAAAGCTGGAGAGGAGCTGGTACCAAGTGCTGCCAGCCTGGAGCCAGTCTGTCCTGTCCTGCAGTGTGGGCAGCAGGGACAAGAAGGGGATTCTGCCCCTCTGCTGCACTCTGAGTCCCCCCAGCAGTGCTGGGGCAGCTCTGGAGCCCTCAGCACAGGCAGGGAGCTGTTGGAGTAGGGCCAGAGGAGGTCACAGCAATGCTGGCAGGGCTGGAAGCCCTCTGCTGTAAGGTCAGGCTGAGAGGGTTGGGGTTGTGCAGCCTGGAGAAGAGAAGGCTCCAGGGAGACCTTCTGGTGGCCTTTCAGTGCTTCAAGGGCTGATCAGAAAGCTGGGGACAGACTTTTGATCAGGGCCTGCTGTGACAGGACAAGGGGTGGTGGCTTGAACTAAAAGAGAGATTTACACTGGAGAGAAGGAAGAAATTATTTTGTACTGAGGGTGGTGAGACCCTGTCCCAGGCTGCCCAGAGAGGCTGTTGATGCCCCATCTCTGGGACCATTCTAGGTTGTGTGGGCCTCTGAGCAGCCTGCTCTAGTTGGGGGTTATCTTTGCAGGGTGATTGGACTAGGTGACCTTGAAAGGTCCCTTCCCACCCAAAGCGTTTTGACTCCATTTCAGCATTGCACTGCTACAGCTCCTGCCTGCCAGCCTCCAGCACTACCACCCAGCTCCCTGGGGTGAAACCAGGATATAGCCTGTGTTGTCCATGCTCCCCTGAAGAGCTGCTTCAGATCTCTTCATAGACACCTGTGAAATCCTCACCCTGCTGAAGTCAAAGACTCAACTCCTCTTGGCTTCAAAGGTGGAATGATTTCACACTGAGCCTGCATCTCCCATCCCTTCCTACTCAGCTCCTGGACCTTTAGATATCCTTCCCTTTTAACTCCGGATGATTTGCACAGTCTGCAGCTATATTTGGGTTGCAATAGGCTGAGTTTGCCCCCTAACAGCATTTGATGAGCAATTTTAAGCTGGGTTTTGCATCACTTGTCAAAGGGCTGTCACGTGGAGGTGCTGTGTCAGATGTGCTTTCTGAAGGGAGCTGCACTGAGAGCAGATGTCTGAAGGCATCTGTGCCCTCAGGGTTTTCTTTTTCTGGATTTGAGATTTATTCAGACTTGGAAGAATACCACATTTCTCTCCCTGGAGAGGCATGAAGTTCTCTCCTGCCTCTAAGGACCGTTGGAGCTTCAGGGATCTGTTCCAAGGGCAGTCCCAACCCTGCCTGGTTTCCAGCTGAACTTGATAAAAATCTCCATGGCACTTCCCAGTTCTGACAAATCACTCCTTTCTACCCCAAAACGGTCTGGTTCTGAATTTTTCTGACCATGAGGGATGTATCTACTCTGTAGGAAATGACAAAGAAGTGCATTCACCTTTTATAGAACCATTTCAGCTGGAACAGACCTCCAAGATTGAGTCCTGCTGCTGACCTAACACCACTGTGTCCCCAAGAGCCATGGCCACAGGTTTCCTGAACACCTCCAGGGATGGTGACTCCTCCATCTCCCTGGGCTGCTTGTTCCAATCTCTGACCACTCTGGCAGGTAACAAATGGTTCTTAATCTCCAACCTAAACCACCCCTGGTGCAACTTGAGGCCATTTCCTCTCATCCTATCACTTGTTACAGAGAAGACACCAACCTTCACTCCAGCCTCTTTTCAGGGAGCTGTAGAGAGCAATGAGGTCTCATCTCAGCTTCCTCTTCTCTAGGTAAAACAGCCCCAGTTCCCTCAGCTGCTCCTCCCCAGCCCCCTGTTTTCCAGACCCTTCACCAGCTTGGTTGTCCTTCTCTGGACCTGCTCCAGCCCCTCAATATCCTTCTTGGAGTGAGGTGCCCAAAACTGGTGAGGCCATACCTTGAATGTCTGGATCAGTGCTGAGTCCAGGGGCACTTTCTCCCTTGTGTCCTGAAGATGATGTTCCTCTGAGGAAACACAGCTTGTTCCTCTGCAATGGTTTTGGACTGACACTATCATTGCCATCAGAATCTGACCACCTCTCTCTAATTGCAATGAAGTTTTCCTCTGCCACTGTCTGTTTTTCCTCAGCTCCACACTATTATGGGCAACTGCAGCCTTTCCCCTCTAGCTTTAATTCATGGCCCATCACAGCGTTGGATAAGAGAATCAATCTTTAAGTTCATTACCTCAAGCTCTTTCTCAATATGTTCTCCTGTAGCCTGGATAGATAGAGGTGTTCTTCATTCAGATCTTTATTTTCCTCCTCTGTGGCTGAGTCAGACAAATTACCCTGGGGGTAAGGAGCAAAGCTGATGCTGTGTCCTCAGTGCTGAACATCACCAGCAGTGGCTTCAGTGAGCTCAGAGTGGCCCCAACAGAGATATATCCACTGAGGAGTTGCTTGCTGAAGATGTCTGGGGGTGATATTGTGGAGTTGAGTTGAAGCTCCACAAGGGGATTGGTATTTCTGCAGAGCACCTGGTGATGTTCCCCAGGGCTCTGTACTCGGACCTGTTCTCTTCAATATCTTCACTGATGATCTGGATGAGGGGATGGGAGCACCCTCTGCAAGTTTGCAGGCAACATCAGTTTGGGTGGGAGTGTTGATCTGCTTGAGGGTAGGAAGCTCTGTGGGAGGACCTGGACAGGCTGGATCAGTGGGCTGAGGCCAGCTGCTATTCATCAGGGCTAGTGCTGGATCCTGCACTCAAGTCACAACTACCCCTTGAACCACCAAGGCTTAGGGCACCACTGAAAAAAGGCTGGCCCCATCCTCCTGACACCCACCCTTTAAGTGCTGATAAGCATTGAGATGATCACCTCCTCAGTCTTCTCCAGGCCAGACACCCCCAAGACCCTCAGCCTTTCTTCACAAGAGATGTTCCAGTCCCTCATCACCATTGTAGCCCTTTGCTGTACCCTCTCAAGCAGTTCTCTGCCCTCCTTGAACTGGGGAGCCCAGAACTAAATCCAGTACTCAAGATGTGCGCTCACCAAGGCAGAGTAGAGGGGAGGAGAACCTCCTTTAGCCTGCTGGTCACAGTCTTGGTGTACACCAGGATACTATTGACCTTCTTGGCCACAAGAGCACATTACTGGCTCATGGTGAACTTGTCCACCAGCACTCATGCATCCTTCATGGAGCTGCTTTCCACCTGTACTGGTGCCAGAGGTTCTTCCTCCCTTGGTGCAGGATCCTACACTTGGCCTTGTTGAATTTCATCAGGTTACTCTTTAAAGGCTAAATGTAACTGTTTTAGCCTGAAATGGAGGCCTCAGAGTCCTGAAGGAATTAGCTAATGGAGCTGCCAAGCTGCTCTCCAGAACAGCTAACAAGTCCTGGCAGTCAGGGGAAGTCCCTGGTGACTGGAGGAAGGGAAACATTACATCTGTTTTTAGAAAGCTGGACCCTAGGAGCTAGCAACCTGCTAGCCTCACCTCTGTGCCTGTGAAGATTGTGGACCAGGTCCTCCTGGAAGCTCTGATAAGGCACATGGAGGGCAGGGAGGTGATGTGAGACATTCAGCATGGCTTCAAGGGCAAACCTTCCGTGACCAACCTGGTGGCCTTGTGTGATGGAGTGACTACATCAGTGGACAAGGGAAGAGCTATAGATGCCTTTTGGCGTCTGTGAAGCCTTTGGACCCTCAGAACATCCTTCTCTCTATGTGGGAGACGCATGGCTGTGACTGGTGCACTGTTCATTGGATAATGAATTGGTTGGATGATCACATCCAGAGGGGACTGGTCAGTGGCTCAATGGCCAGACGGAGCCTGGTGACAAATGCCTTCCCCTGGGACAGGGGGTGATGGTTTGAAGCTAAGAGAGGATTCAGGCTGGAGAGAAGGAAGAAATTTTTTTACACTGAGGGTGGGGAGATCCTGGCCCAGGCTGTCCAGAGAAGTGGGAGATGCTCTATCCCTGGAACCATTCCAGGTCAGGTTGTCTGGGGCTGTGAGCAACCTGCTCCGGTTGCAGATGTCCCTGATAACTGCAGAGAGAGCCCTTGAAAGATCCCTTCCCACTTAAATCAGTTTGAGGTTCTATGCAAATGTGACTGTATCTGACTCCTGGGAACCTTCCTGCTCTCCTCCACAGAGCTCCTCCATCCTGCTTGGGAAGCGGCTGTGGGTCATGATGCTGTTGCTAGTGAGATGTTTGGGTTGTCCTGGTGGCAGAGCTGGGCTCGGGTCTGAGGCTCACTGCTGTAGTTGTGGCTTTTTATCACAGCCCTTTGTCTAGTCCCAGGAGCTGGGGACCATCTCATGTCCCTTGACTGTGGCAGCAGGTGAGGGCTGGGGCTGTGGGTCACATTAGGGATCCAGAGAGCAAGTGTCCATAGCTACAAACAATTGTATTAAGATGTGGAGGCCACTTGGAAGAAGGAGGCTTGAGACACAAAGCCTCCAGTGAAGTATTTATTTCCCATCCCCATTATCCCTGCTCCTGTTAAGCAAAGTGAGTTTTCACAACCTTGTTTGGCCACTGTCTTGCTGGTGGTGGGGACAGCAATAACTGTCTTTTGGGGGGCAGACAGAGAAAAAATTAGTCAATATGTGCTGGAGAAATTGCTGCTGTTCTTCTTCTTGGTGGCTGATCCCTCACACATTTCCCTCAGGACAAAGACTGTAAGAGGCAGAGCAGGGGAGGGAGCAGCACTCTCTGCTTGGTCTGACCCATCCTTGCTGCCTGTAGAGATGCTGTTCTCGCTTCCAAGGAGCGACAGCAGCTCTGGGCTCTCCCCACAGGGTTCTATCCACCTGGGAAGGTCCTAGGAGCGTCTGGGGGCTCCATCCACAGGGGAAGGTCTAAGGGTCACTTGGAAAGCAGGGCACTGAAAGGTGTGGGAGCTGCCTAGGGGACAGGTCCCTGCCCTTGGTACCCCCTCTCCATCCTGTGGGAGAGCCATTGCTCCCTGGATTGGCTGCCAAAGCCTCCTCTGATGTGGTGCCTCTGCTGAAGTGTCCAAAATTAGACCAAGTGGTAATTTTTCTGCAGAGTGCTGAATCCCAGTGGATCAACCACCAAACCTTCAGTAAAGGACACATCCTCCTGGCCTTTTTACTTGTGTGCTGTCCCCAGCTCTCATTAGTGGGGATTTACTCCTGCAGCCAGCTCGGGGGTGACCTGCCCATGCTGCAGGCAGTTCCTGCTGGCCCTGCCTGTCACAGGGGTTGGGCAGTGGTGAGTGCCAGTGCACTGGCTCTATCCCCAGAACCCCTGTTCTTCCAGTGTCCCTGCTGGGTAATGAATCAGATTTGCAGCTGATTCTGCATTGCCTATTTAATTTGAACCCAGCAAGAGCAGAACAGGGAGCAACACTTACTCAGCAGCTGCTTTCAGGTGCAACCCCACAAAGCTTGCAGCCTCTCCTGAGCCTGGGACTGTTATTTGCTGCTTTCCTGAGGTTTAATCTCAACACAGGGATGCTTCTTGAAAGCAGGTCCCATCCTGCACACATGCATATGATGACTTCCCATCTTTCCTGTGACTTTTCACTCTCTCCTATTGAGGTCATGTCTAGAGAACTGGGTCCAGTTCTGGGCTCCCCAGTGTAAGAGAGGGAACTGTTAGAGGGTAGAGGCTAAAATGCTGCTGAGGGGGCTGGAGCATCTCTGTGAGGAGCAAAGGCTGAGAGCCCTGGGGGTGTTGAGCCTGGAGAAGAGTAGCCCCAGAGGGGAGCTGAGCAATGCTCAGCAAAAGATAAAGGGGAAGGGGAGGCAGGGCAGGAGAGTGAGGTCAGGCTCTTGTCGGTGGTGCCCAGGGAAGGACAAGAGGCATAAACTGGAACCCAAGTGGTTCTATCTGAACTGGAGGAGAAACTTCCTTGTTGTGAGGGTGCTGGAAGCCTGGAGCAGGCTGCCCAGAGAGGTTGTGGAGTCTCCTGTGAAGAGATTCCAACCCCTCCTGGCCATTGTGCTCCTGGGCAAGCTGCTGTGGGTGCCCTGCTTTAGCAGGGGAGCTGGACTGGAGGATCTCCAGAGGTCTCTTCCAACCTCTGCATGCTGGGGCTGTGTGACTCACACCTGCCTTTCCCTGTGTTCCCCATGCAGCAGATGTGTGCACACAAGGTGACTGGTGGCTCTGTAGCAGTGGCTGGCAGGAGTGCCTGTGCTGGCAGTGCCAGGAGCTTCTGTGCTGTTTGTTTGCTTTCCTTTACTCCTCTTGTTGACTTTGCAGGAACACTCTGCCTGTGTAGGGACCTGAATACAGATGTCCCCGAGTGGCTGGGAGCTGAATCATGTATTGGCTCTTTTGTCTTTCCCACCCCCTCCCAGACCACACTGACATTGAGTTTAGGGCTTTTCTCCTCCCTTGTACAGGGCTGTTTCCTCCCCTAGATCACAAGCTCACAGGACGGTGGGGGTTCGGAAGGGACCTCTGGAGACCGAGTCCAACCCCCCTGCCAGAGCAGGACCGGAGAATTCAGCACAGGTCACACAGGAACACATCCAGATAGGGCTTGAAAGCCTCCAGAGAAGGAGACTCCACAACCTCTCTGGGCAGCCTGTGCCAGTGCTCTGTGACCCTCAATGTCCTCTGCAGGGTGGTGTCTGTGTCCAGCAGGCTGCCATCTCCCCACCCTGCTGCCCGGAGCTGCGTGAGCCCCAGCGCTTTTGCTGGGGTGAGCAGCAGCTCTTTGGTTGTGCTTTGGGCGTTTCCAACCCCTCCCAGCGATGTCTTCTCCTAGCTCCAAGCCTTGCTGCCTATTTTTATTTCCTTTTATCTCCAATCCCCTTCTTTCCCACCCAGAAATGATCCCGCCAGAGGGCGATTTTTGTCGGTAATATTGCTCTTGCATTTGAGACTTTTCAAGGACTAATGAACTTTATTAGATTATAATGAACTTATTACTCAGTGCTGCTGACCTGCTTTCTGAAGATCTTGAATTATTATTTGGAACAGGCCTGTTGAGGGACTCTTTTTTTCCCCCTCTCTCTCTCTTGCAGAGCAGTGTGGCTATATTAACTATTCAGAGTCAGATTTCCCCCTGATTTTAATTGTCTGGGATTCATGTGAAATGGAGCTGCTCTGCTTAGATGGAGAGCTAGGGAGTGGGGCATTCAGGATGGGGCTGCTTCACTCACACACACACCCCCCACCCTGCCCCCACCTCCAGCAGGCTGGGTGTCCTGATGGGTTATTTGGTTTCCCATCTCTCACTTCCCTCCAGAACATCGTTCTCTGCCCTGTCCCCGAGGTTCAGCCCATCCAGCTGTGCCAGTTCCCATTCTCAGCAGCCAAGGGATGCTCTCAGTCTCAGTTCCCAGTGGATCTTGCATCCCTGTGCTGGCTCTGAAGGTGCTTTGATGCCAATGTCTTTGATTTAGAGTGTGTGGTGGGTGTCCTTGGCTAATGTGAAGGGCAGGGACTGTCTCTGGGGGATGATTTGGGGTGTTCTTGGCTAATGTCAAGGGCAGGTGGGTGACTGTGGCTCTGGAGGATGCCTGTTCCCTCTCGACTCCTTGGGGGTCCTGGCAAATGGGCACATGCTGGGCAAGAACACTGGGATAGATAAACTCAAGGATGTGGTGTGGTGACTTCCAGCAACCCCACACCCATCAGTGGCAATAACTCAGTGCTGTTTAATCCCACATGCTGGAAGCAGGGAAAGGCAGCCAGTGTAGGGGCAGGATGAACCACCACAGCCCAGAGTAAAAGTGGGGTCCTGAAAGCTGGTGCTAACGGCAGCTCCAGCCTTAGACACCTTCTTGCTCTTGGAGGCAAACTGGTGCCCCCTTCATGAGCCAGGGACAAGCTTATGTGAGTTACTCCAAGACAGACTCCTCCAGCCCCCTGGCACATTGGCCATGCATGGCATGCAGGACATGATCCTGGGCTGACAGGGATCCAGGTGGATTGCAGGCTGTGCAGGGGGCTGTAGCTTTCCATCTTCCTGCTTCTCCCTGTGGATCAGTTGAGCACCTTGCCCTCTCTAGCCATGTTCTCACCAGATGAGCTGGCCAAGCTGCTCTCCATCATTTTGCAACAGTCCTGGCTCACAGGAGAGGTCCCAGATGACTGGAAGCTGCCCAGTGTGATTCCCATCCACAAGAAGGGCTGGTTGGATGAGCCAGGGAATTCCAGACCTGTCAGCCTGACCTCAGTGCCAGGCAAGATTATGGAGCAGATCATCTTGAGTGCAATCACACAGCACTTACAGGATGGCCAAGGGATCAGGCCCAGCCAGCATGGATTTAGGGAGGGCAGGTCCTGCCTCACCAACCTGATCTCCTTCTATGATCAGGTGACCCGCCTGGTGGATGTGGGGCAGGCTGTGGATGTGGTCTACCTGGACCTCAGCAAGGCCTTTGACACTGTCCCCCACAGCAAACTCCTGGCCAAGCTGGCAGCCCCTGGCTTGGGCAGCAGCACTCTGAGCTGGGTTAGGAACTGACTGGAGGCTGAGCCCAGAGAGTGGTGGTGAATGGTGCCACATCCAGCTGGCAGCCAGGCACCAGTGGTGTCCCCCAGGGATCAGTGCTGGGCCCCAGCCTGTTCAATATCTTTATTGATGATCTGGATGAGGGCATCGAGTCTATCAGTAAATTCGCAGCTGACACCAAGCTGGGGGCAGGAGTTGATCTGCTGGAGGGCAGAGAGGCTTTGCAGAGGGTCCTTGCCAGGCTGGACAGATGGGCAGAGTCCAAGGGCATGAGACTGAACACATCCAAGTGCCGGGTTCTGCACATTGGCCACAGCAACCCCAGGCAGTGCTACAGGCTGGGGTCAGAGTGGCTGGAGAGCAGCCAGGCAGAAAGAGACCTGGGAGTGCTGGTTGACAGTAGGCTGAACATGAGCCAGCAGTGTGCCCAGGGGGCCAAGAAGGCCAATGGCATCCTGGCCCTGGATTAGGAGCAGAGAAGTCATTGTGTCCCTGGACTCAGCACTGGTTAGGCCACACCTTGAGTTCTGTATCCAGTTCTGGGCCCCTCAATTTAGGAAGGATGTTGAGTTGCTGGAAGGTGTCCAGAGAAGGGTAATGAGGCTGGTGAGGGGTCTGGAGCACAACCCTGTGAGGAGAGGCTGAGGGAGCTGGGGTTGTTTAGCCTGGAGAAGAGGAGGCTCAGGGGAGACCTTCTTGCTCTCTACAACTACCTGAAGGGAGGTTGTAGCCAGGTGGGGGTTGGTCTCTTCTTCCAGGCAACCAGCACCAGAGCAAGAGGACACAGTCTCAAGCTGTGCCAGGGGAGGTTTAGGCTGGATGTCAGGAAGAAGTTCTTTGTAGAAAGAGAGATTGGCCATTGGAATGTGCTGCCCAGGGAGGTGGTGGAGTCACCATCACTGGAGGTGTTTAGGAAGAGACTGGATGGGGTGCTTGGTGCCATGGTTTAGTTGATTGGATGGTGTTGAGTGATAGGTTGGACTCGATTACCTCAGAGGTCTTTTTCAGCCTGGTTAATTCTGTATTTAAAGTTCTGAATCTCCTCTTGCTTGGTGAGTTTTGGTTCCCAGCTTTCACCTTTTGCTGCCTGCCTTCTGCTGTGTAGGTCTGTGGTGTGGTCTCTGCATGCTAGGACTCCTGCTGCTTGGCTTGGGTTCATGCTGCTGTTGTCTGGAAGCCTTTTAGGACTCCTGAGTGCCTGTGGTCTCTGGCAGGGTGGGCACTGGGCAAAGTGGGGCTGTGTACTGAATGGATGAGTCAGGTGCTGGCAGGGCACCAGTTCGTTGCAAATCAGTTTTTATCTGCCCAAAGCCTCTGCTGCCAGTTCAGAAGAGAAAAAGGGAGGGTGAGGGGAAGAGAGGGCTGAGGGAAGAACCTCCCCTCCACCATCCAGCCACCAGGACTTGGCTGCAGCCCTCTGCTGAGCTGCAGAAGGGAGGAACAGCCAGGAAGGGAGGGAGGGAAGATAGGTCCTGGCATGAATCCTTAGCCACTGAGCATCAAGAGAAAAGCATGGGCAGAAAAGAACAAGCTGCTCCTTGCTGCATCACTTACATCAGGTTGAGATCCTGCAGTAAAGGTCCTCAAAATGTGTCTTCTCCAGAGGCATTTTGCTGGTGGTGGAGGCTTAGGTTGCTTAGTGTTCCTAGGAGCCCACAGCTGACCCCAAAATGCCAGTGAGTGAGGCTATCACCCCAGAGTTGGCTGTAGGACAGCCTACTGCAGCACAGCATCTGCATGATGCTTGAGGCACCTTCTCACCCCTGTGGCATGGATGTGTGTGTGGCCGAGGGCAACATCTATGGGACCCTGGAAGCATGTGGGCAAGTAGGGGGTGAGAGGTGCTGCTGGGACTGGGGAAGAACTGCAGCCCTTTCTTCCCTCCCTCCCCCCTGCAGTGGCTCTCATATTCTCAGCCTTGCTCCTGTGCAGAAACCCTCCCTTTAGTGTCCCCATGTTCTGCTGGAAAGGGTTTTCCCTTGGGAGGTGGAGGGCTGTGACCGTGGGGTGGGTATAGAGCTGGCACGTAGATTCACAGCAGCAGGGAAGGACTTGCCAGCTCCTGGCAGACAGATGTTATAGGACAGTGGTGGCAGGAGATCCATGAGACAACCCCCACAAACCTGCCCTGCCTCTGGGCAGAGCTTGCCTGGGACACCACCATGCCCACAGGCTTCAGAGACCCAGGGCTTGACACAAGCCCAGTAACCACTCTGTGTGGGTTCTTTGTCTCTTCACTGCCTCGGACCCATTGAGCTGAGGTGCCCTTGCTGACAAAATCTCTGGCAGAGCAAAGCACCAAGTGCCTCTTCCCAGGAGCCTGGCCGGCCTCATGCTCCTGTGCTGACCATCCTCTCCAGCAAGCCTTGCTGGGGACCCTGCTGCATATGGGAGTCATAAATCAAAGGAATTAGCTGTTTGTTTGGGGTGGGTTTTTGATTGCTTGTTTTTTTCTGTTCCATTTAGCTGATTAAGTTAGAGCAAAACAAGGGAAAAGCCTCCTTATAGCATCCCTCCATGCCAGCCTGGTGGTAGGCACCAGCTGAGAGCAGCTGGGAGGGTCTCACCCCTGCAGTCAGCAAATGCAGCTGGTCCCCAGGCTGGCAGGACATGGCTTTGTGATTGGGATAAGCCACTCTGTGCAATGCGTTAGCAGTGCCTGGTGAAGGGCAGCCCAACTGCTTTTCGCGTGCTGGTGGCACCTCTGAGCTGGTCCCAGAGCTGCTGGGGTTTGGCTCAGCTGAGAGGAGAGGCAATAAGCTTGGGTGATCCCTGACCACAGAGCTGAGATAACAGCGACCTTTTCGGCTGCAATTATCCTTTTCTCATAAAAACCAGATGCTGAATTTAATAAAACAGAGGAGGGAAGTGATGGTTTCATAAAGGCTGCCAAATAGGAGCCTAATCTGTCCCTCCAAAGCCAGGGAGACCCGAGAGCCCTCTCAGAAGGAGGTGGGGCTGGCTCCAGTTTGCTTGGCAGTGTGACGCTGGATTCCAGCCCTCACATGGGTGCAGGGCAGGTATGAACTGGGTATGAACTGGGCAGGTGGTTTGAGCAGCACACACCTGTAGAGGTAGGGTAAAAGTGGTTTTGGTTTAATGCAGAGTTTGGCCATCAGCTGTCTCCAGGGCCTGGGATTTCACCTGGGATATGAGAGCCCAAGGTGCTTTGAAGGTGTTACTGGCATGTCTGCTCAGAGAGGACAAGCAAAGAGGGAGGGCTTCTTTGGGCTGTCTACATGCCAGCCTCCCATTCCCAGCAAGCCTCATCTGCAGTGCTGAAGTTCCCAGCATCTCCCCTGGATGTAAACCGGGAGTCAGCATCCGGCAGCATAACGCAGTGCTGGTCAGCGCCTGTGGCTGCCGCGGCTGCTGCCGGCAGAGCTGCCCACGATGGGGAGATACTGCACCGAGATTGATGTGGCGCTGCAGCTGTAAAGCCAAGGGGAAGAGCTGGGACGCTCGAAAATTATGGGGTGTCGTAAAAGCAGTCCCTTCCATGCTTGCTGCTGAGCTCCTGAGGGAAGGATGCTGCTGGAGCTCCTGACTGCTTGGAAACTGCTGCTGCTCTTTACTGGCTGGGAGCTGCTGGAGAAAGGTGTGTGGCCAGACTGGTACCTGTTAGAGGGGACTGTGGACTGGGAGAGAGCCCCAGGACAAGGGGAGGGAGTGGAGGAAGGGATGCTGTAAGGAGCAGTTGCAAGGACCTTCTGTCCCCAATGAAGACAAATGGAGCAGCAAGGCTGGTTGTGGAGATGTCAGCATGCAGGGATCAGAGCTCCTGCAACAGAGTCTGGGCCCAGCTCATGTTGGACCAAATGTGGTCACTGTGGTCAGGCTGGATGTAGGTAGGGGATCAGGGCAGGGATGCTCACAGGTTTGGCAGAATCACAAGCATCCCTTCTCAGGGTCACTCTTGGCCAGGCAGCACCTTGCAAAGCAACTCAGGCTGTGTCTTCACTCCCAGCCTCTTTCATGCTTTATTCAAACTTTCTTCTTAGCACTGCCAGGGAGGGAAGGTGCCCATGAACCTCCAAAGGCTCAGGTTCTGATCCTGCTTCTCAGATCCCATTAGAACCCATGTCATGTTTGCTCTAGGGCAGTGATACTGCTGAAAGCTGGAGGCAGAGTAAGGGTAGCTGCCTGCAGGGCAGAGCTGCTGGGCTGTGGGGACAGCCCTTTGCTGGTCACAGCTGCTTCATTTTGCAGCTATCACAACTCATGTCCTTTGCAGAACCTCAGAGTTCCAGGTTGGAATGGACTTCAAGGGTCATCTGGCCCAACCACTCTTGGCAAGAGCATGGTATAGAAAGGTTGGCCCAGCTCCTGCCCAGATAAACCTTAAAAGTGACCAATCCTGGGACTCCACCACTTCCCTGAGGAGATTGTTCCAACAGCTGATTGTTCTCATTGTGAGAACAATCCTTTTGTAGAGGAAACAGAGAGCAGCTTTCATTTCTAGCCTGCCCTTCTTATCACTTACCTCAGACCATGCTTGATTGCTTACAATCACAGAATTGTTTTATTTGGAAAAGACCTTTCAGATCATCAAGTCTAACTGTTAACCCAGCACTATGAGGTCACCACATGGCCTTCAGCAGCACATCTACAAAGATTTTCAAGCCCTCTAGGGATGGGGACTCCACCACTGCCCTGTTCCAGGGCTTGACAACCCTTTTAGGGAAGAAATTTTCTCACATCCAACCTAAACCTCCTCTGGCACAACTTGAGTCTGTTTCCTCTTGTGCTGTCACTTGCTACTTGGGAGAAGAAACTGACCCCCACCTGGCTCCAACCTCCTGTCAGGGGGTTGTAGAGAGCCAGAAATCTCCATGGAGCCTCCTTTTCTCCAGACTAAACACCCCCAGTTCCCCCAGCTGCTCCTCACAAGCCTTGTTCTCTGGGGATCTGATGCAAGAGCTCTGTCCCCTTTGAATGGGATCATCCAATGTCATGACTAATGTCACAGCCCCTCTCTACTCATGCATGTGTTAGCTGTGAGCACCCACACACAATGCAGGAGACATCAGGGCCCTCCCCATGGCCAGCAAACACCTTCCCTACAAGGAAGTCATTCTGCCCCTGTACTCAGCACCGGTTAGGCCACACCTTGAGTACTGTGTCCAGTTCTGGGCCCCTCAATTTAAGAAGGACATTGAGACATTTGAACAGGTCCAGAGAAGAGCAATGAGGCTGGTGAGGGGTCTGGAGCACAGCTTCTATGAGAAGCTGAGGGAGCTGGGGTTGCTTAGCCTGGAGAAAAAGAGGCTCAGGGGAGACCTTCTTGCTGTCTACAACTACCTGAAAGGAGGGTGTAGCCAGGTGGGAGTTGGTCTCTTCTCCCAGGCAACCAGCACCAGAACAAGAGGACACAGTCTCAAGCTGTTCCAGGGGAAGTTTAGGCTTGAGGTGAGGAGAAAGTTCTTCCCAGAAAGAGTAATTGGCCATTGGAATGTGCTGCCCAGGGAGGTGGTGGAGTCACCATCCCTGGAGGTGTTCACAAAAGGATTGGATGTAGCACTTGGAGCCATGGTTTAGTTGTCAGGAGGTGTTAGGTATTAGGTAATAGGTTGGACTTGATGATCTCTGAGGTCTTTTCCAACCTGGGTGATTCTGTGTGTCTTTCCCAAAGGAGCTGAGACCTTCCCAAGGAGAAGGGGCAGGGCAGAATCAGCCTCTTGGGCAGAGGTGCTGCTGGATGTGCATTTATGGATGGCTATTGCTGGCAATTATGGTAATGGCTGGGATCTCCAAAGCTGACATCTTCCTCCTGGATGATGAATAAGCTGTCTGACTCCTGTTCATTTGTTATTCAGAACTTCAGAGCTGCCTACTCCAGAGTTCCCGGTGCTAAATGCTAATGAGCAGCACGTTGCCTGACTCCCATACTTAATACCAAAGCAGTTCCCAGGATCAAGGGGGTTAAGCATCAAAATTGTCTTGTACATTAAATAATTAGTAGATAAACAGATTGATTTCTCAAGCCACCACCAGCCCCATCTGTTTGCTGTGTGTTTGCTCCCTCTCATTGCCTGATCCAATCATTGGGTAGGGCTTTGCCCACCATCACTTCCCTTTCTTTGGGCAGCCTGTCAGGAGGGAAATGTGATGATGTGGCTCTAATCAAGGCTGGCCATGAAGGCAGAGCACAAGGACAACAGCTTGCCCAGGGAGGTTGTGGATGTCCTCTCCCTGGAGGAGTTCACGGCCAGGCTGGATGTTGTCTTCAGCCACCTGGTCTAGTGGAAAGGGCTCCTGCTTGTGGCACGGGGGTTTGAACTAGGTGATCTTTAAGGTCCCTTCCAACCCAAACCATTCTATGAAGCTAGGACTCTATGAATTGTCATAGAGTAGGGAATCAATGGTGTCCCTCTACTCAGCCCTGGAGAGGCCACAGCTTGGGTACTGGATTCAGTTTTGGGTGCCACAGTATTGGAAAGATATCGAAGTCATGGAGTGTGTCCAGAGAAGGGCAACAAGGCTGATGAAGGGATTGGAGGGCATCATATGAGGAGCAGCTGAGGGACCTGGGGTTACTTAGTCTGGAGAAGAGGAGGCTGAGGGAAGATCTTCTTGCTCTCTGCAACTACCTGAAAAGAGGTTAGAGTGAGGCTGGTGTTTCTCTTCTCCCAGGCAACCAGCAGTAGGATGAGAGGAGATGGGTTTAAGTTGTTCTAGGCTAGGTTTAGGTGGGACATTAGGAAAAACTTCTTTACTGAGAGAGTGGTGAGGCACTGGAACAGGTTGCCTAGGGAGGTGGCTAGCCATCCCTGGGGCTGTTCAAGGAGTGTGTAGATGTAGGTGCTGTAGGACATGGCTTAGTGGTGATGGTAGCTGAGTTATGGTTAGATTGGATGATCTTAAAGGTCTTTTCCAGCCTTAGTGATGCTGTGATTTTTTTTGAGTCTAAGTGGAGGTGGTGGGGCTGAAGGAGCTGGGCCACCCACAAACATCTGAGGATGAATCTATCAGATAGTGGTGATGAAGCTGCTGTGGGATGGGTGGTGTTGGCTTGGAGGTGGGAGATGATCAGGCAAACAGGTGAGGGGAGCGGCTGGGGTTGGTTTGAGTCTTTGCTGAAGCACAGAATGGATCAGGTTGGAAGAAGCCCCCAAAGGTCATCTTGTCTGACCCCGCTGCAGAAAGCAGGGACACCTTGAACTAGAGCATGTTGCTCAGAGCCCCATTGAGTTTAAGCTTGAGAGCCTCCAGGAATGGGGGCTGAAAGAGGGTAGGAGCCCAAGTCTCCGTGGGTGGGTACACGTGCGCATGGACACGGGCTTGGCAGGGGGAGGAAAGTGAGGACAGAAACCCAGGAGAAATAATCCTGATGTGCTTTATGAAGCTCAGAGTACACAGATATAGCAGAAAATGGGAACTCCGTGGCCTGACCAGAAGGGAATGCTCTGAGAGGCCATTTGCTGCACTACACTGTTTCTGTAAATGTTTCAAATGGGGCTCTGTGAGCTTTGATTCCTTTATTTCTTTCAGAGCTAATGCTTGAAGCTTTCCTGTAATTGCTTCCCTGTTTTCTTTTGGTTTGGGGGTTTTGGGTTTGGTTGTTTTTGTTTTTTACTGCTTTGTGGCTTTTAATTTCTTTTAATTACAATATTGACAATGCTGAGGAGACCCCTGGTAAAGGGAAAGGAAGGAGAGGGAAAAAGAGAGCAAATGAAAAGCAATTATTAGAGTGCTCTAATGGAAAGGATCCTCAAGTGGGGACCTCAGCAGTTGTTATTATTTATGGAGCCCTGGAAACGAGCGCTTGGCCAGCCTGGCATGAAGAGTTATGGATGGGCAGGCTGCTTCCATCAATAAACCACCCAGACATTTGCCCAGTGCCTGCAGACAGGGACCTGCTGATGGTCACCATGGGCTCACTGGTGTGCACCAAGATGACAAGAAACAACAGGTTCAAGCTTGAGCATACAAGATTTCACCTCAACACAAGGTGAAAGAAAGCTGGGGAGGGACTTTTTAGGGTGTCAGGTAATGATAGGACTAAGGGGAATAGAGAAATAGATGGGTAGATTCAGATTGGATGTGAGGAGGAAGTTCTTCAGCATGAGGGTGGTGAGACACACTGGCACAGGTTGCCCAGGGAGGTGGTGGCAGCCTCATCCCTGGAGGTTTTTAAGGGCAGGCTGGATGTGGCTGTAAGCAACCTGCTGTAGTGTGAGGTGTCCCTGCCCATGGCAGGAGGGTTGGAACTTGATGCTCCTTGAGGTCCCTTCCAATCCTGACAATTCTGTGATTCTATGTGAAGAAACTTCTTTACAGGGAGGGTCACAGAGCACTGGAGCAGTCTGCCCAGAGAGGTGGAGTCTCCTTCTCTGGAGCCTTTCCAATCCCACCTGGATGCATTCCTGTGCAGACTACCCTAAGTGAACCTGCTTTGGCAGGAGGGTTGGACTTGATCTCTGGAGGTCCCTTCCAACCTCTAATGCACTGTGATCCTGTGACTCTCTCCAGGTTCAGGTTCTGGAAGAAGGTTGTCTGTAGCACATGCCTGGACCAACATTTGCACCTCCAACAAGCCCCAAACCACTTAGTAAAGCCTTGGCTGGGGTAGAGCACAGTGGTTCCCAGTGGTGGGTTGTCAGGAAGGTGCCTTGCTGTGGGCAAGCCATCCATGGTTATCCCACCAAAGGTGGTTTGAGCACAAAGCCACTCAGACAACCTTCTGTGGTGCCTTTAGCTTGGATTTTTCATTGTGAAGCCTCTGCCATAAGGCTGTTGCCATGACAGATGAGCTGGAAAGGCGTGTGAGGTCAATGTGGGCTGGGGAAGAGAGGCAGGTGTGGGGAGGGGAGCTGGATCTTGTCAAGGTAATGAAAGGAATGAACCTGCAGCCTGCCATAAAGGGGAAGTTGGCTCTTTTGTCCAACACAGAAGACATATTGCTGGGAAAACTCTATTAAGGATTTTAAAAGGTGAAAACCTTCCATCCAGTTGACTGGAGGAAGGTTCCTTGGCACTGAACAGATAAATAGAGGCTTTTGCCCTTAGCTATTCTCTCAGCAAAGGAAAAGCCTTGTGCATACTCACCAGATTAATGAGACAGAGCCCTCATAAATATGTCAGAAAAACACAAGAGTTGGAGATTAAATAGATGTCTCCTCGGGATGCAGATTAATACTTGCCAGGCTGAGGGGTTGGCCAGAGGTTGGCTCCCCTCTGGAGTGGGTTGTGCCTCTGGCCAGCCATGCCAGGCAAGATGCCTGCTGCTCTCTCTCTGTGTTTGGCCTGGAGCAGGGAGCTCACCCTTTGATGTTTTCACCTTGCAAGACTTGGGCAGGGCAGGCAGAGGTAATGGTCTTTGCTGCTGGAGAGCAGCCCTGTGGAGAAGGACCTGGGAGTCCTGGTGCATAACAAGTTCTGCATGGGACAGCAATGTGCCCTGGTGGCCATGAAGGCCAATGGGATCCTGGGGTGCATTAAGAGGAGCATGTCCAGCAGGTCCAGGGAGGTTCTCCTCCCCCTCTACTCTGCTTCACTGAGGCCCCACCTGGAATATTACATCCAGTTCTGGGCCCTCCCAGTTCCAGAGGGACAGGAATCTGCTGGAGAGAGTCCATAGAGGGCTACAAGGATGATGGAGGGACTGGAGCACTGCCTTATGAGGAGTGGCTGAGAGCCCTGGGGCTGGTTAGTCTGGAGAGAAGACTGACAGGGGATTTAATCGATCTCTATCAATATCTGAGGGTCAAGAGGGAGGGGGCAGGCTCTGCTCAGTTGTGTCCTGGGATAGGACAAGGGGCAATGGATATGAACTACAGCACAGAATCCACCTCAATTTGAGGAGGAACTTCTTCACTGTGAGGGTCACAGAGTCCTGGAGCAGGCTGCCCAGAGAGGTTGTGGAGTCTCCTTCTCTGGAGAGATTCCAAAGCCACCTGGCCACTGTGGTCATCTGTGATCTGCTGTGGGTGCCCCTGCTTTAGCAGTGGGGCTGGACTGGATGAGATCCCTTCCAGCACTCACCACACTGGGATTCTGTGTGAGAACTGGCATGCAGAGTTGGCTCTGATCTTGCATTCACCCTCCTGCCAGCCTCTGTGTACTCCATAGTCTTTTGGAAACTCCTTGGGGATGTCAAGTCTCTGCATGGCAAAACAGGAGGAGTCCCTGGAGCAGTCCCTGTGGCCCTCTCTGGGGTCAGGGGAGGGGCAGGAGGAGATGTGGCTGAGCACAAGGTGCAGGGAGAAGCTGTGGCGTGGGTAGGGGGGGGTCTGGGTGAAGGCTTCCCAAGGACTTTGGGAGCTCATCCCTGGTGTAGGTGTTTGAGGGGCGTAGCATGGAGCAGAGCATTGTTAATCACCATGGAAACATGGCAGCAATAAACAGGCTGAGATCAGCCCCAAAACACCCTGCCAGTGCTCACAGCTCCTGATGCGAATTAGCAACCAAGTTGGTAATGACTCAGTGGAGCATGAAGCACAGCCATGGCATCACAGAAGGCCCCCAAAGGGCAGGAGCAGAGTGTGCCAGCCACAGAGCAAGCCCTGCACCCCAGAAAGGGGGTCTGCTGTGTGCCAGGAAACCCCCTGGCCAAGGGCACCCTTGGGAAGGCTGCAGTAAAACAGCTCTGAGTACCCAGAGCAGAGTATCTCCTCCTGCCGGCCCTGAGGGAGGTGGGCAGAGGCTTGGGGCTTGGGCACGTCCCACCAGTGGGCTGCTCTGATGGCCCTGTCCTCCTCAGTGCCACTCGCCATCCTTTGGCATCTCTTCCTCAGCCGTTTCCCACAGCAGCTGAACTGGCAGCTCGCTGTGGAGTTCAACCCACAGTCAGGCTTTGCTGGCCTGTGTGTGCAGAGGGTAGAATGGTGGAGGTGGGAAGGGACTTCCAGAAACCCCTGTCAAAGCAGGGTCATCTGTGGCAGGTCATACAGGAATGCATCCAGATGAGTCTTGAAAGCCTCCAGAGAAGGAGACTCCACAACCTCTCTGGGCAGCCTGCTCCAGTGCTCCAGTTTATACTGGAAAACCTCTTTCCAACACCCTCCCTGGATCTCATCCTCATCTCCAGCTGGATGACAGCCCACCATATGCTGCACCCCTTCCCAGCAGGTCAAATGCCTCCCTGGCACATCCAATCAGGGTCCCTGAGCATCCTGCCTTCGAGAAGCATCCTGGGCCCCAGATGTTGGCAATCTGAAACACGTCCTCAAGCACAATGTGTGCTGCTGGTCCCCAAAGCCACCTTCCTTAAAGCTCTCCTGAGATGTAAGCAGAAGACCACACTTGGAGTTTTCTGTCTAGTTCTGGGCCTTCCAGTTCAAGAGAAACGGGGAACTACTGGAGAGAGTCCAGTGGAAGCTACAAAGATGCTGAGAGGCCTGGAGCAGCTCTGTGAGGAGCAAAGGCTGAGAGCTGCCAACCTCAATGGGTTACCTCATCAGGCAACAGCCTCTCTGGGTACAGAACCAGGGAAACCCCAGGACCACCTTATCCCTCCTCACAGAGTCCAGCCCAACATGCAGACCAAAGAAGGAACCTAGAGCCAGTTTTGGCCAAGGTGTGCATCAGGAGATGCCCCATGCCATGAGAGAATGGGAAACAATCCCTGAGCAGCAGCTCTACCGTGCACTGCAGGTCTCATTCCCAAGGGGAATGGGGCTGGGTGTATGTCCCCATGGCCACTGGCCAGTCCTTGGAGCCTACTGTGCCACCTGCATGGCCAAAATCTTGATGCCTCAGCAGTGGGACAAGGTACATGCAAAACCCAAACTCTTTGGCTCATCTTCAGCTTCTGGGAGGAGAAGCCTCATAAAAGCTTCTAGCACAAAAGGATACGTTGTGCATTGGTGAGCGAAGAGGGGTCAGCAGCCCTAGGCTGTGGGCACCTATCAGGCTGTCATGGGCAGGGGTATGCAGGGAACGTAGCTGAGAGGACAAGGGGCAGTGGATGTAAACTCTAGCACAGGAGGTCCCACCTCAGCATGAGGAGGAACTTCTTAACTGTAAGGGTCACAGAGCACTGGAACAGGCTGCCCAGAGAGGTTGTGGAGTCTCCTTCTCTGGAGACTTTCAAGACCCATCTGGATGTGCTCCTGTGTGACCTGTGCTGGATTCTATGGTCCTGCTCTGGCAAGGGGTTGGACTTGATCTCTGGAGATCCCTTCCAACCCCTAACATCCTGTGATACCCAGCCAAGGTGCACTCAGAATGGGGAAACAGTGTATGGCAGGAGCTGATTTTTGGCATTGAGGATGTTGTGGCTTGATTTAGCCAGCAGATAGGGAGCAAGGGAAAGCACCTGGAAGCTCTGCTTGGGCAGAAAGGGCCAGAGAGGGTGGTGTCACCATCACAGCAAACCACCTCCAACAGGCATTTCACACCATGTCTTCTTTTCAACAGCTCAGAACCCTCTTGGTTTCCTGGCAGCTCCCACAGGGGTTTGGGATGAAAAGGAAGGACACGTTCCCCACCAGGCATCTGGACTGCTCTGCTCCATGGCCAAGAGCTATTGGTATCCACACCACGTTCCCAGGCTTCATGTCCATGAGCCCAGCGGTGCAGGAGGAGGAAGGGTTTCTTTCAGAAAGCCTTTTTCCACAGCAGTTTGGAGTATTTGCCTTTTCATTAGACCCCCCCCCCCAAATCTCCTGCTTGCCCCACTTAACTTCTGGCACAGAGTTTCCTCGTTGTGATTTCCGAGGCTGTTTCAAGGTTAGCACAAACTCCTCACGCTGCGGCGCCTGCAGCTCTCAGGGGAAGGTTAAAGGATGCAAATTGTTGACAGAGGGCTTTTCAATTTCACATGCAAAGATCTGCTGGTTGAAAGGTGAAGGCAGACAAATCCAGGGTAACAGGAGGGGTGATCAGCAATTGGAGCAATTTGCTAGGGCTCGTGGTGGATTCTCCTTCACCCGTGGTTTCAAAATGAGGATTGGAAGCTTTACATGTTCAAAAAGCATTAATTCAGGGAAACACTTCAGAGGAGCTTGGGCTGGCCCTACCTACAAAGCTATGAGCCTGCATCCCTCTTAGGCTTTGCTGTATCTCCTCTTTCTCAGCCTTGGGCATATAATTGCATGGTCTGTGGGGCTGTCATGGGCCACCTGGCAGACACTTCTTAACCACCTCTAAAGATATTTGTGGGTGGCCCCCAGTGGCTCCAGCCAGCTCCTTCAGCTCCACCACCTCATCTCCACTTAGATCCATAGATTCATAGAATGGCTTGGATTGGAAAGGACCTTGAAGATCATCCAGTTCCAACCCCCCTGCCATGGACAGGAACACCTCCCACCAGCCCATGCTGCTCAAGGCCTCATCCAGACTGGCCCTAAACACCTCCATGGAAGGGGTATCCACAACCTCCCTGGGCAACCTGTTCCAATGTCTCATCACCCTCACTGGAAAGAATTTCTTCCTAATCTCCATTCTTAATCTCCCCTCTTCAGCTCAAAGCCATTGCCCCTTGTCCTATCACTACAAGCCCTTGTAGAAAGTCCCTCCCTAGCTCCTAGTTCTCCTGTAGCCCACTTCAGGTATTGGAAGGCTGCCCTGAGGTCTCCCCAGAGCTGCCTTTTCTCCAGGCTTGTGGCTGTAGTTGCTCCAGCAGCACAGGCTGAGCTCAGACACCATAGTCCTCCCAGCTCCCTCCTGTCTCAGCTCTCCTGGGCAGGGATGAGCTTTGGGAGACCACCACACTTCTTGATAGCATCCAGCTTCTAGCTTCTCAGCAGCATTAGGAGCTGCCACCAGCAGCCCCTCCAGCTTCAGATGATGGATGGCACCTCAGCCTTGCTCCCTCTCACGGTCTGGTCCCACTTTCCATCAAGTACAACTGCCAGCAGCAAGTACCAGCTTGCTCCCCTGTGACTGTTAGTGGATGGGAGCACAGAGCAGAACATTCCAGCTCAGCAGCACCATGTCCTGAGCAGCCATCTCCTCCCTGCTCACTCACACTGCAATGCTAGGAGGAAACTGGGGACTTTTTATGTTATTTTTATTGCTTAATGTTTTCAGCACACAGGCTCCAGAATGCCTGTCCCCTTCCCTGCTCTGTCACTCAGATGTGCCTCCTGGGTTCATTTAAGCTGTTTGCCTGGCTCTTTCATTTCTTCTGTTCCTTTTTTTTTTTTCTACTGGAATTTAGTGCCCAGCTGACAGGTCTGGAAAACAGCTTCCACTCCTCCACCCTGCAGCAGTGCATGTGCTGCTGCCTCCAGCCCCAGGCAGCCCTGCCAGGGTTAGGTTTAGAGGGCTGGAGCACCTCTCCTATGAGGACAGACTGAGGAATTTGGGGCTATTCAGTCTGGAGAAGAGAAGGCTCCCAGGTGACCTAATTGTGGCCTTCCAGTATCTGAAGGGGGCTACAACAAAGCTGGGGAGGGACTTTTAGGGGGTCAGGGAGTGATAGGACTGGGGGGATGGAGCAAAACTAGAAATGGGTAGATTCAGATTGGATGTTAGGAAGAAGTTCTTCCCCATGAGGGTGGTGAGACACTGCCACAGGTTGCCCAGGCAGGTGGTGGCAGCCTCATCCCTGGAGGTTTTTAAGGGCAGGCTGAATGTGGCTGTGAGAAAGCTGCTGTAGTGTGAGGTGTCCTTGCCCATGGCAGGGGGCTTGGAACTGGCTGATCCTTGAGGTCCCTTCCAACCCTGACAATTCTATGATTCTAGATGTGTTCCCCAGAGGGGATCTGAGCAATGCTCAGCAAGAGATAAAGGATGGGAGGCAAGAGGCTGGTGTCAGACTCCTCAGTAGTGCCCAGTGACAGGACAAGGGGCAATGGGCACAAACTGCAACCCAGAAGTTTCCATCTGAACAGGAGAAGCGAGTTTGGTGTGGGGGTGCTGGAGCCCTAGAACAGGCTGCCCAGGGGGGTTGTGGAATCTCCTTCTCTGGAGAGATTCCACCCCAGCCATTGCGATCCTGGGCAAGCTGCTGTGGCACCCACAGGAAGATTGGATTATATGGTCCCCTGAGGTCCTTTCCAGCCCCACCACGCTGGGATTCTATGCCCCAGTTGAGCATTGCCAAACAATCTCACCTGAAATGCACCAGGGAGTGAATGTCTCTCTGTGTTTCTCTCTGTGTTTTCACCATTCTCTTGCTTTTCATGTAATTTAAAGCTGTGCTCTTCATAATACTCAAACCAACCACTGTGAGGCTTTCTTGAACATTCAGATCTAAGAATCCTTGTTTTGTGCCACGTATATGGAAAGAAAGTAATGAATGTTTCTAGCTTAATGGTCTAAAAGTCTTCCTTGCTGTGCAAAAAAAGCCCCAGCCTCCCCAGATCCATTTTCATTTATAACATTATGAGTAATTCTACTGGCAGCAGTTTTCCCTTCCCATATATATT
Source organism: Picus viridis (assembly GCA_033816785.1). NCBI lineage: Eukaryota > Metazoa > Chordata > Aves > Piciformes > Picidae > Picus > Picus viridis. The sequence continues at coordinate 3,265,801 of CM066593.1, forward strand.
TATTAGAGGGAGAAATTCCCCATCCTAAAATAATGCTCTTGCCTGGATCGAATTGTTTTCAAACCCTGACTCCCTGCTTAACCCTTTCACTGCCTCTCACCTGCTCTTGTGTCACACACTGCGGGGGTGGATCATCCCTCTCGGCAAAGGGGGGCCCTGAGGGATGCAGGAAGCAGAGTCACAGATGACTGAGAAGCAGACAGAGGCAGTGCCTGGAAAGCAAAACCAGAGCAGCTTCTGAATGAGGTGTGCCACTTTGGTGAGGGAGGAAGACTTGGGGACTGTCATCCCTCTCCCCCAAGAGCATAAACTACCTTCCCATGCTCCTCAGCTGATGACCAAGAAGTTGTAACTAGGGCATTGCCATCTCCGCCCCCTCCCTTGAGCTCAGCTGGGCTTCTAAAGGCACGTGGCTGGGTGCCCCAGCCCAGCTAAGGGGACTCTGATGGGTGGATTGAAGGCATCTCTGAGCTTTTATGGACCTCAGTGTGGTGGCACTTGTGCAGTGGTTGAAAGCCTCTTCTCAACCTGTTTGTGATCTTGCAGTGGTCATATCTCTAAGACCAAGTCACCTGTGGAGGATCCACCTCCCAGATAAGCTTGAAGGTAAGGGCCTTGAGAGGAGGGGATCCCTCCCCGTTTCCTGGTCAGATATTCCTGTGGCATCTGTTTCTGACAGTGTGGGAAGGAGAGGAAGAGAAGTTGGTGCTGCCTGGGAGGTGGAGGCTGAGGCCATCATGGACGAGGCTGGAGATGTCAGAAATGTCGGTGGGCACCAGTGGGGTGGTGACTGGGGGCAGTGCCTCCTGATGAGCAGGGTATTTGTCATCGTGTCGGTGACAAATGGCCCTAGGTTGAGGAGAGAAATGGTTTATTGATTAGCCAGCAGAGCTGCATGGGGGCTGTGCTGCTAACGAACCCTGTCTCTGCTTCTGGGGAGAGCTGGGGGACCTGGCCACATGTGGCCTCTGCCCCTGTGCTGTGGGTCCTGAAGAACACAGAATGGAGGGCAGCAGAGCTCTGGGGAGCCTTGTCCTACTCTTTCCTCTTGGGGCTTGCTAGGGAGGGGATTGTCACTGTCCTTAAGGCAGGGCCCACCTGACTTCCAGGCACTACTGGTGGCAATCTTTGGGGGTTACCCCTTGGCAGTTAGTCCCTCTGCTTTTCTACGTTCTCCATCCAGTCTCCTCCCAGACTCAACCCAGCTCTAACAAAGCACTCTAATGCTTGCTTTGAAGTGGACACAAGTTCTGCTGAACTTTGCTAGTGACACAATCCCAGCATGGTGAGTGTTACAACACACCTTGGGATGCCATCCAGTTCAGCCCCTCTGCTAAATCAGGTCACCCACAGCAGCTCACCCAGGATCATAATGTCCAGGGGCGTTTGGAATCTCTCCAGAGAGGGAGACTCCACAACCTCTCCGGGGCTCCAGGGCTCCAGCACCCTCACACCAAGGAATTTTTTTCCTCTCCTGTTCAGACAGAACCTCCTGGGTTCCAGCTTGTGCCCACTGCCCCTTGTCCTCTCCCTGGGCACCACTGACAACAGTCTGGCCCCAGCCTCTCGCCCCTCTTCTTTTATCTCTTACTCGGTATTGCTCAGCTCCCCTCTGGGGCTGCTCTTCTCCAGGCTCAACACCCCGAGGGCTCTCAGCCTTTGGTCCTCACAGAGATGCTCCTGGGCCCCTCAGCATCTGTGTATCTACACTGGACTCTCCAGTATTTCCCTGTCTCTTGAACTGGAAGCCCAGAACTGGACCCAGTACTGCAGCTGTGGTCTTATTAGGGCAGAGTATAGGGGGAAGAGGACTGGCTTCAACCTGCTGGCCACACTCTCCTTCATGCACTCCAGGAGACATGGGATATCCCCAGGGGTATCCCCCATTCAAACCAAGCCTGTTTGGATGCTGCAGGTAGGAAGCCTTCAAGGTGCACTGCCTGGGAACACGGTGAGGTTTGGCAGGATTCCTCCCTACTCAGAGCTTCATTGCTGGGGAAAAAAGAGGGGGAGGTAAAGGCAGCCTAGTTACTTTGTTTTCCCTTTTTATTTCCCATCTTTGCCTCTGTGTGCATACCCCCAGTACACCTTGAGCAAGCTGAGCAGAATTAATCACAGTTTGCTTCCCGGCGCTCGCCTGGGATCCCTAATCCGCAGCAAATCCTTTGGGGGCAGATGCAATTATGAAAGAGTGGCTGATTACAAAGAGCTCTGTGTGCCACAACAGCAATGTCAGGGCAGTTGTCCTTCCCCTGTATGCAGCCTTGCCAGCTGGAAGCTTGGGTCCCGTGTGCGCTGCCGCCTCGGCTGGCCGCGGCCCCCTGATGCCCTGGGCTGCAGCCGCGGCTCGGGCTGGAGCTCACACGCAGCTGCACGGAGCCCCCAGAGCTCAGCTGCTCTTCCTTCCCTCCCCAGCCTGCGAGCACCTATTCTTGTCTCGTCACACAAAAGCCTGTCACAGCCACAAGCCTCCTGTAGCAAAGGCTATTTTTGATCTCTCCTGATGGAAAGCAAGGGATGATGAGCTGCTTGGAATGATTATCTTCTGCGTGTGTCAGTGTGACCAGACGCCAGGAGAAGATGTGCTTGACAGTGATTTGTTGGTTTGTCTGGTTTGGCAGAGGAAGCACCACAGACACCAGGCTGTGTGCATGCACTGCACCTTTCTATCTGGTGGTGTTTCCTTGCCTTGTAAGGGGTGAAGAAGGTTATAACCAGAGTCATAGAATCACAGAGTGTTAGGGGCTGGAAGGGACCTCAAGAGATCATCCAGTCCAACCCCCCTGCCAGAGCAGGATCACCTACGCCGGATCACACAGGAACTCACCCAGGCAGGTCTTGAATATCTCCAGAGAATAAAAGTATAGAATGATTTGGGTTGGAAGGGGCTTTTCAAGGTCTTCTAGTCCAGCCTCTCTGAGATGAGCAAGGTTGCCCAGAACCCAGTTCAGTCTGAGGCTGATGCAAAATGCTGAGCAAGCAACAGGGACTGTAAATGGTGATAAGCTGCAGGTAAGTATTTTCAGATTGATCAAGAAGGGCAGGAGCCATCTCCAGGCTGTTACCTTTACCTCTGCTCACATTCTGGAGCATTGTAAAACCTGTAGTTTTTACAGGGGTAAAAGAGTCAGAGAATGGCTTAGGCTGGAAGGGACTGCAGAGATCATCTACTCCAACCTCCCTGCTAGGGGCAGGGACACCTCTCAACTAGACTGGGTTCTTCAAGGCCTCATCCAATCTGGCCTTGAGCACCTGCAGGGAAGAGGCATCCACAATCTCCCTGGGCAACCTATTCCAGAGTCTCACCACCCTCATACTGAAGAACTTCTTCCTAAAATCCGCTCTAATCCTACTCTTCCTCAGCTTCAAACCATTCCCCTTTGTCCTGCCACTAGACACCCTTAGGAAGAGTCCCTCTCCAGCCTTCCTGTAGGCTCCCTTCAGGCATTGGAAGGCAGCTCTAAGGTCCCCCTGGAGTCTTCTGCAGAATTGTTACTCATGTTGTGTTATAACAGCTTTAAATCAATTCCCAGAAACCAAATAATTTCTGAGTGCCAGAAAGAAAAGAATCCTTCCCCAAAGGAGAAGCACACACACATGTCGAGCCAACCTGATCTCCTTGTGTGACGAGACTAAGCATTTTGGATTGAGGAGAAGCCAGAGATGCCTGATGTCTCGGCTTCTCTAAGGGTTCTCTTGTGCTACAAAGGCACTCCTCCTAAAAAGGTCCCCACAAAACTCCTGTGGGAGAGGCACAAAACATGGCTGGAAACCAGGCAAGAGAGGTCAATGATTTGCTGTCAGTTGAAAGGATGGATTGGGTGAGTTTCTGTGGGAATCCATTCCAGCTCTAATAGGAATCAGTATTTTCCCTAACGACCTGGATGATGGAACATTCTCTGCTCCAGCCGCAGAGGTTCAAGATGGGAATTAGTGCCATGGTTGCAGGGAAGGAGATTTCTAATCTTGTCACTGTAAGGACAATTAAGCACTGGGAGGTTCTGCCTGGGGAGGCTGTGGAGTTTCTATCATTAGAACTGATTAAGAAGAGGTTGGAGGAACATCTCCGGGGAAAAATGTGAGAGCCAACCCTACATGGAGGCAGGGTCACGACTGGAGGTCCAATCCAGCCCTGTGTTCTGCATCATTCCAAAAGCAGTGTCACATCTCCCATGGCTTTTAGGGGAAAGTATGAAAAATGCCACAGAAGAGCTGAAAAGATGTGATTGCTTTAGAGAGAAAGTCTCCTGCTTTTATTTACCAACATCTCAGTAGATTAACCCAGTTCTCCAAACCAGAGGCAGAAGTTAGTTGAGGCTGGAGAAGAGCAGCCCCAGAGGGGGTCTGAGCAATGCTCAGCAAGAAATAGAGGGTGAGGGGCAAGAGTCTGGGGCCAGACTCTTGTCAGTGGTGCCCAGTGACAGGACAAGGGGCAATGGGCACAAACTGGAACGCAGAAGGTTCCATCTGAAGAGAAGGAGAAACTTGTTTGGTGTAAGGGTGCTGGAGCCAGCTGCCCAGAGAGATTGTGAAGTCTTCTTCTCTGAAGAGATTCCAACCCACCCACTGTGATCCTGGGCAAGCTGCTGTGAGTGGCTCTGCTTTAGCATGTGGGTTAGACTAGATGGTCTCCAGAGGTCCCTTCCAAACCCCACCATGCTGGGGTTTTGTCATAGATGCCTGTGGACACATTCCAAGTGAGGTTGTCTGGGGCTCTGAGCAACGTGATCTAGTTGAAGATGTTCCCGCTCACTGCAGGGTGGTTGGTCTGGATGACCTTTAAGGATTCTTTCCAGATAAATACATTCTATGATTCTAGATAGAGTAGTCTGGCTTTCATGCCTCCTTGTGTGCAGATCTGCTGCAGGTCTTGCTGGCTTCCTCCACCCTGCATTTGGAGAGCCTGGGTGGGGAGGTCTTGGTGCTCTGGCAAAGTGTTGGATTTCTGCAACTGAAGCACAAACAAAGCCTGGAGAAGACAAGACTCAGAGGAGACCTTATTGCTCTCTATGACTACCTGAAGGGAGGTTGTAGCCAGGTGGGGGTTGGTCTCTTCTCCCAGGCAACCAGTGACAGAACAAGAGGACACAGTCTCAAGCTGCACCAGGGGAGGTTTGGGCTGGATGTTAGGAAGAAGTTCTTCCTAGAAAGAGAGATTTGCCATTGGAATGGGCCGCCTGGGGAGGTGGTAGAGTCACTCTCCCTGGAGGTGTTTAAAACCAGACTGGATGAGGCACTCAGTGCCATGGTTTAATTGATTAGATGGTGATAGGTTGGACTCGATGATCTCTGAGGTCTTTTCCAACCTGGTTAGTTCTGTGAAATGGGAAGGAAAACACTCTTTACATCCTCCTCTTCCTCTGGCACAGACATCTGGGCATTAGGCGTGATGGTGTTTGCAGGGCAGAGTGCCCCTCACTGGGGAGCTGCTGGGCACGATCCACCCAGGAAGCATGCTCCCGGTGCCGGTTCACAGCGCTCAGCTGTTACCCCTGCTTCCGCCGGCACTCCGGCTGCCTCCGCTCTGAGCAGCAGGGGAAGGGGGCTCGGATCCGACGTTCCAGTGCCCGCTGCAGCCTGCAGCGTGGCTCAAAGCGCGATGACTTGCAAACATCTAACACAAACGAGGAAGGCGAATCGTATGCAAGGTCAGGCGCGACACCAGCGAAGCGAGAGAGGCAAAAGCAGTTAATTGCTTTAGATTCCAGCAGCCCCCAAACGTGCCCTGTATGCAGACATCCCTTCCCTTCGCACAGCAGTGGACCTCACCCTCCAAACCAGCAGATAAAGCAGGAGATGGAGGTGCTGCTCGGGATTTTTAATGTCAAAATGAGATTGGGTGTTGCCTTATGGTCTCTGTAATTACTAGACATCACTCATCATTTTTTTTTCCCCCCAGCTCAGGGGATAGTCTGTTATTGACCTCCCTGGGAAGATAGAAATACATTAGTGAGTGGAAATATCCACCATTTGCTGGGGTGGAAAGGTTTGCATCATAGCTCAGAGGACTCTGAAATCTTCCTCTCAGTGTCCCTACAGTGGAGGAGCATGTCTGACACTGGGGATAGGATGGCAAACCACTGCTGCAAAGGTCTGGGCTCAGAGGAGAAAAGCCTCCTGTAAATTATCAAAGGAGAGAAACCACAGTAAACCACAAACTTGAAGGAACCTGCCACGGTCAAACAGCTAAAACCACCATGCTGGGCTAGCACAAAGCTGCCAGTGATGGAGGTGACCAGAGGTCCCAAGCTGGTGGGGCCACACACTCTCTTAGGAGCATAGAAGGATGACATAAGATGAAATAATGCTATTTCCCCTAAATGTGATGAGTGCTGGAAGCAGGGAGAGGCCAGTGTGATGTTCTTGGGTAGCCTGGTATGGAGCACTGGGGTGGTGAGATGCTCTTGTTAAGCTCTGTACGGAGAATCATGGTGTGGCAAGGTGCATTTGTGAAGCCTTGCGTGGGAACATCATGGGGGTGAGGAGTTATTGTGAAGCCTTGTGGTGGCAAGGAGCTGTTGTGGAGCTCTTTTGGGGGGGCTATTCACAGATTTCATCCAGGAAGGATCAGTACCTCAGCACATACTTGGCTGAAGTGGGTGACCAGGAGGCTGGGACTTGATGGAAAATCAGGAGATGGTGACTCCCACCATGTCCCAGTGACTTGTTACAGTGGCCAATCACTCCTCCTTCTCTTTAACTGTTAAAGCCACTGTCACACACATCTGTGGCTGCCTTGGAATATCCCTAGCTGCTTTGGGAAATCCCTGCCTCTGCTCTTTGCCTTCCATGGGAGCCTCTCTTGCATGGAAAGGTGCATGCCCCCAAGAGCTGCTTTGGCCACCAAAGGGAGAGGAACTGGAGCCCTTCAAGCTGGAACCCTTCTTGGGGTGACAGGCACTGTGGGGACACTCACCACACCTGGAGCTGTGTCACCAGACATCTAGGTGTGGCATTGGTGGGGTATATAAGTCCTGCTGCCCCTGCCTGCTGCTCCCTGCACAGCAGCACCCCAGGGCAGAGCTGCCTGGAGGTCCTGGGGAAAATGGGGAAGGGGGATCCTGCTTATTGTGAGGCAGGGAGTGAGTGGCTTCCTGGCATGGGGAGGAGGTGGAGGAGAAGCCCTGGCCTTAGAGCACATGGCAGGATGTGGGGCAGGAGAGGGGTGTGCATGCAGGCATTTGTTTCACCTAGAACTGCTTATCTTCTGTGATGCCCAAAGAAACAACCGTGACTGAGCCCTCTGCAAGGGCTGTCCTAGGAGTGAGCGTCTCTAGGGTGGGGAGCCATACAGCAGATATGATCTCAGCTTTGAGCAGGGACTTGTGTCATGGAGGAGACCCCAGGGACCTCCCAGCACAGCCCTGACCAGGAACCAGCCTCTAGCCCCAAGCATAGAACTGGGTTGGAAGGGAGATCTAGGGGTCATCTAGTCCAACCCCCTGCAGTCAGCAGGGACTTTCCCAACTAGATTAGGCTGCTCAGAGCCCCATCAAGCCTGACCTTGAATGTCTCCAGGGGTGGGGCCTCACCAACTCCTTCCTTGGGCAAGCTGTTGCAGTGTTCCACCAGTCCTCACAGTAACGAACTTGTTCCCAATGTGCCTTCTGTATCTCCCTTGCTTTAGGTTCAAACCATTGCCCCTTGTCCTAGGTGCTACACACCTTTCTAAACAGTCCCTCCCTGGCTTTCTTTACTGCAACACTAGAGGGAGGAGCTGGACAGCCCAGAAGAGCTGCCTCGGGGCCAGTGCCCTCTCTTCCCATCCTTGATGGAGCAGGATGAAGGAAGCCAGCCGGAGCCCGGCCGAGTCACATCCCGCGGGGACAGCTGGCCCTGCAAATTACAGTCTCTCTGCCTGCAAGTGCTTATTATAGTTTATTGAGCCAGGGAGGTTTCTCTGCTTTCTATTTTGGGCCAAGCTCCCTTTGTATTTATTTACCATCAGCAGAGCAGCTTGTAGCCACTGGAGTTGAAGAAAACTGCTGTGAAAAGCAGGAAACTGGCTTCTCACCTTACAGAGCAAGCTGCATGCCCAGGAGCTGTGACTGCCCCTGAGGGACCCCAGCCCTAACTCACTGCAGCGCAATTGTGCCATGGGGTGGCCTTAGCTCCCAGCCAGGGCATCAGTCTCTTGTCTTGGTCCATGTGGCTCTGAGTTCAGGTCTTGCAGGATTGCCTGAAGTGACCTCCAGTGATGGCTTGAAGGTACACAGCAAGGAGTGCTTGGTACTGGCTGCCAGGCCTGCCTCAGGTGGTTGGTGCTGCAGCACCTAGCAAGGCACAAGTCACCAACCTCAGTGTCAGCTCAGGCTGGATGGTACCTATAGTCTTTGAATGGTGTGGTTATCCTCAGGGATGTGTCTCAGGAGGATGGAGGCCTGTCAAGGGTTAGGACTGGGCCAGTCCTAACCAGATAAAGATACCCTCCATGAACCCCTGTGCCTTCCCAAAGGGAAGAGAAAGGGAAGAAGGGAGAGAGGCTGATTGGGTGAGAAAGAAATTGAACCAGCTGGGGTGGAAATGAGAACAATCCAATGAAAGAGAGACAAAGAGACATAAGCCAATATGGAACCCAACCCCTGAGGGCACTGATGGCACCATTGGCACCACTGATGCTGGGGGCAGGCACTGGGCAAGTTCCAGACTGGACTCAGCAGCAGAAGGGAACCAGATTCAGGAGCTGGATTCTGGAACTGGGTTCAGGAACACACAGATCAGGATCAAAGGCAGAACAGAGAGAGTCCTCCTGGGACACCTGCAATGGAAGAAGAGGCTTGACCCTGGGATCCCTCAGCTTGCTCCTGAAGATGCCATCCATGGGCTGCAATCCCTTGTGGGGCAGCTGAGGGTCACCTGTCCTGGCTGCTCCTCCCTGCAGCTGCCTCCTCTGACTTCACAGAATCGTAGAATCTCTAAGGTTGGAAAAGACCTCAGAGATCATCAGGTCCAACCTATTACCTAATACCTAACACCTCCTGACAACTAAACCATGGCTCCAAGTGCCACATCCAGTCCTTTTTGAACACCTTCAGGGATGGTGACTCCACCACCTCCCTGGGCAGCACATTCCAATGGCCAATTACTCTTTCTGGGAAGAACTTTCTCTTCACCTCCAGCCTAAACTTCCCCTGGCACAGCTTGAGACTGTGTCCTCTTGTTCTGGTGCTGGTTGCCTGGGAGGAGAGACCCCTGCAGCCTCCTGCTCTGAACAGTTCTGGGTTCTTCTGCCCTGCAAACCGTTCCCGTTGGCAGCACTTCACCCCCACCCAGGCATTACCACTCCTCAAGTCACAGTAGCTTCCAAGCTAAGAGATGAAAAAACTGCTGTGTGCTAGGGTGATGTCCCCAGACCCCTGCACCCCTCTGGGTTGGGAGATGGCTTCCTCATAGCAGCAGGGTGCTGAGCACTCAGCCCTGCAGCAAAGCCCAGCTCCCAAAGCTGCAGGGCTCAGCCTGGCTCTGCCTGGCTCCAGCAAAGCCAAGTCCCTTGGAAGAGGGAAGATGTGCAGCTGCCTGTGCAGCAACTCTCTCTGGACTGATTGTAAATGTCATGGCAGTGTCTATAAGTGGCCTAACATATTAAAGATCAGGCAGGCAGGGGAGGGAAGATGACCTTTTGCATTTTGCCCAGAGCAGGCAAGGGTAATGTAATTACAATTTCATCTAATACATCTCCTGACAATGTGTAATAGCTGAACTTGGCCTGCCCAAGCCAGGGATGGAGTGGAGAGAGGCAGGAGGACAGGAGACCCTCAGCCCTGAGCTGGGACAACACCCCCTGGGCAGAGCCCCCCACCCTCACAAGGGTCCCGGGTTTGGCTGGGTGCAGATGGAGCCTCTCCTCCTTGCAGGAGACTTCCAGGGCCATCAGTTCCAAGCTGTGTTGGGAGCCCAGCAGCCTCAATGCTGCCCAGCCTGTGGGAGTAGCCCCAGTCTGCTGCTATGCCTGGCTGAAGCTCTCCTCCCTTCCCCACAATGTTATCTGGGGCTGGGCTTTTTGAATGGTACCAAGCATGAAAACCACTTTATTCTGGTCCAAGAATGCTGTACCTAAAGCCTGAATAGACCCATTTCAATACCTGAAGGGGACCTACAGGAAGGCTGGGGAGGGACTGTTTAGAAGGGCCTGTGGGGATAGGATGAGGAGCAATGGTTTGAAACTGGAGCAGGGGAGATTTAGGTTGGACATCAGGAGAAAGTTCTTCACAATGGAACAGGTTGCCCAGAGAGGTGGGGGAGATCCCATCCCTGGAGACATTCAAGGTCAAAGTAGATGGGCCCTGAGCAACCTGTTCTAGTTAAAGATGTCCTTGCTCACTTCAGGGGGGTTGGACAAGAGGATCCTTGAGGGTCCCTTCCAACCATTCTATGATTCTATCCTTAGTTCCTTGTTAATTTGCTCTCGGATCCATAGGTCAGAGCACTTCATTGAGGTCTGCTCTGGCTTTTCCATATGGAATGGAGTGATGGGGTCAGAGTGTTCCCAATCCCTCGAGGTCAGTAATGAGCTGCTGTTCCTTCTGTGTGTGGTGCAGGCTTGGGCAGGACAGGCTGGCTGTGCAGGAGGGGTTATTGGCAGAGCAGATCCTGTTCTTTCAGAAAGCAAGTTAACACCTATTTAAAAGCTGCTGCCACTTGAAATTTGTTTTTCATCCCTAACTGATTAAATTCTGCTTGTCAGAGATTTTTATCTGGGAGAAATCCTCCAGGAAGATCTAATAGCAGAGTCAATCTTTATAACATCAGGAACAATAAACCAGGAGACTTCATTTTGCTGCGGGTTTTATTTGCCGGCACGGGGCTCCGCGGGTATACCAACCCCATTGCCATCCCAGCACCCACCAGGAGCCACCAGAGAGTTATTTCAAAGGGGTTTTTATTCCTCAGTGGTGAAATAGAAAAGGGCAGTGGTGAAATGGTTTTGTTAAGATGAACAGTTTGGAGGAGGGCACAGAGTGCTGCGTGGCGCAGGGGGCCCTGAGCGGGCGGTGGGATGCAGGGCTGGATGCTGTGAGCTTCTGGGCTGCTCCAGGGGAATCCCTGGGCACCATCAGATAAATGAACCAAGGGACTTTGTTACTGGGTGGGTGATGCTGGGTGATGCTGTGCCTGCAGGGGCTGTCAGATCTGTGTAAGCTGACATGGGGACCTGGTGCTCAGAGTTTGCAGGGTGACAGCCATAGAATCATAGAATCGTAGAGTCACAGAATCACAAAATCAGAGAGTCACAGAGTCATAGAATCACAGAATTGTAGAGTTATAGAGTCACAAAATCACAGAGTCACAGAATCATAGAATTGTTTTGGATGGAAAAGACCTCTAAGAGCATGGAGTCCAGTCATCAACCTAACACCCCATGGCCATCAGACCACATCCTGAAGTGCCATGTCCACAGGTTTCTTGAACACCTCCAGGGACAGTGATTCTGCCACCTCCCTGGGCAGCCTGTTCCAATGCCTGACCACTCTTGCAGTAGAAAACCCTTTTCCTAATAACCAATCTAAACCTCCTCTGGCACAATTTCAGGCCATTTCCTCCTATCCTATCATCTGATAGCAGAGAGACCGGCCCACGCTTTGCTTAAAACTCCTTTCAGGTAGCTGTAGAGAGAAATGAGGTACAGAAATGAGGTCTCTCTCCTCCCAGTTCCCTCAGCCACTCCTCACAAGACTTATTGTCTAGACTCCTCATCTTCCCTGTAGTCCCACTTTTAAGTACTGGAAGGCTGCTCTAAGGTATCCCTGAAGCCTTCTCTTCTCTAGAATCAGAGAATCATGGTTTGCTGTGGTGGTTTGCCATGGGAGGAAGAAGCAGGGATACTGGTTAGGGGTTTACCATCAGATCTGCTGTGCTCTCATAGCCCAGAAAAATCCCCTGCTCTGGCCACCACAAAAGAAAGACCTCCATCAGCATGGTGGTGTTGCTGTCCTCAGAGGCTCCAGCAGTGAGGGCAACCTCAGCAGTGCCACCCTCCAACTCATCTCCCTGCCTGTTCCCATCTGTCTCCTGTGGATCTACTATGGCAGCCATCAGGAAGCCCTCAGTAAATACATTGTGTGCTGTTAAAAATCCCCCCAACCCCAGCCCAGGGAGGGGGATTTGCCAGCATTTCCCATTGCCCTGCCTGTGCTCAGGTTTTGCCTTCCTGGTGGCAGGGTGGCACATTCCCATCTTTAGACTTGCCCTTTCCTTCCATTAAAAAGTCTTTTGTGCTTTCTCTACCTCTTAAAAACAAGGAGAAAAAGACAGTTATGGATGCTCCTCCAGCTTCCCTGCAGCAGCAGCTCTGATGGGCACAGAGCTATGTGAGGGCAATGGGCTGTGCCTCAGGGACTGGGCACCTTTGGTGCTGTCAAAGAAACTGGGTGGAATTGAACTCCACCAGGGGGTTGGAAAGTGGCCACCACATCCTTTCTGCTAGGAGGATCTTCTGAGTTCCATGACAGCCCTTATTAGAAGGTAGAAAAGCAGGCTGGTGTTGGGCTGGGGGACACCAGCAACTTCAGCCCTGACCATGTAGGCTCTGCACTTTTTGCACCCCATCAAGCCCTTTTCCAAGCCAAAAACCCTCCTCTTTTCCACCTTGCTGCTGACAGCTGAGTTGATGTGTCTGTCCAAATCCATACCAACACCTACAGATTTTATTGGGATTTTTTTTGTGGGGGTGTTGGGGGCAGGGGGAGGGAGATTTATTGGAGCAGGCTAAAGGTGAAAGCCCAGCAGCTGAACCACCACGGCACCTCCTCTCTATGGATTGAATACATAACACCCTATTATTTTACAACATTAAAATAGGAAGTGTCCTACTTATTTCTGAAGCATAGATTTTTTTTTCTGATTGATGAATGGGAAGGAGTTCTTTTGGTCAATACAATTTAATTATGCTACAAAGCATTGAAGAGCTGAGCTGCCGTTCCTGGCCTCCCACTGCCCTCAGCTCACTGGGGAGCACAGGGACACATCCTCAGCTGCTTTGGCATCATCCTGCAAACTTCTCTCCCCTTGCTTGGATTCCTACAGTTTCCTTCCTTCTTGCATTTTAGCAGACAGTTTGCTGAGCACCCTTGACCTGCCCCAAATCAGGAGCCTCTGTGTCACAGAATCATAGAATCATAGAATTGTTAGGGTTGGAAGGGACCTCAAGGATCATCTAGTTTTAATCCCCCTGCCATGGGCAGGGACACCTCACACTAGATCAGATTGCTCTGAGCCACACCCACCCTGGCCTTGCACACCTCCAGGGATGAGGCTGCCACCACCTCCCTGGGCAACCTGTGCCAGTGTCCCACCACCCCATGGAGATGATCCTGTTCTCTGCAGCCCTTTGATCTTCACCACAGCCACTACAGCCACAGCAATTCACGGACTCAGAGGATGTTAGGGGACCTCTGGAGATAGTCTAGTCCAATCCCACTGCCAGAGCAGGACCATAGAATCCAGTGCAGGTCACCCAGGAATACATTCAGCTGAGTCCCAAGTGGCTGGGACTCCCCAGCTCCCCCACTGAGCTGATCTACATGTCTGTAGGAGCCTGGAGCTCTGTAAGAGCCTGGCCTCCTTGTCCTAGAGGTTGGTCCCAGCTGGCCTGACCCACAAAGTCCCCAAAGCCCATTTAACCTCCAGCAGCACCAGCAGCGCTGGCATGAGCGATGCAGGCACTGAAATCAAAGGGTGCTTTGAATGCTGCAGAGCATTTACATTCAAAAGTCTTGGAAAGGTTTGGGATTTATCTGCACCCTGGGAGGGAGCCTTATTAGCAGCTTTTGGGTACACCGCTCCTGAATAATGAGGACAATCCTGTCTCAGGAAGATAAATCCCAATATAATGATGCCATTGTCTTGCCTTATTGTAAGGCTCTGTCAGCCCCTCATTTAACTGCTGTTTTACCCAAAGATTTTGACAGCCTGTTTTAGCACAGGAAGGATAACACAATGCTTTTTAATTGCCACCCAAGCTAAAATTAGCCCTTTCTTCTTTGGCTAATGAGCCACCACGTGGTCCTTTGGGGATGATGGTTTGCGTGTGGCCAGCTCCATCTCTTCATCCTTCTCCCCGGAGACATTCAAGACCAGGCTGGATCGCAGGCTCACAGGATGTCAGGGCTTGGAAGGGAACTCTGGAGATCACCAAGTCCAACCCCCTGACAGAGCAGGACCGTAGAATCCAGCACAAGTCACACAGGAATGCATCCAGATGGGTCTTGAAAGTCTCCAGAGAAGGAGACTCCACAACCCCTCTGGGCAGCCTGTTCCAGTGCTCTGTGAGCCTCACAGTGAAGAAGTTCCTCCTCATGTTGAGGTGGAATCTCCTGTGCTGGAGTTTATATCCACTGCCTCTTGTTCTATCCCAGGGTGCAACTGAGCAGAGCCTGTCCCCTCCCTCTTGACCCCCAGCCCTATTTATAGACATTGATTAAATCCCCTCTCAGTCTTCTCCTCTCCAGACTAACCACCCCCAGGTCTCTCAGCCTCTCATCATAGGGCAGTGCCCCAGGCCCTTCATCATCCTCACAGCCTTCCATTGGACTCCCTCCAGCAGATCCCTGTTGCTCTTGAACTGGGGAGCCCAGAACTGGACGCAATATGGATGAGGTCTTGAGTAACCTGGTCTAGCTGAGAGGTGTCCCTGTCCATAGCAGGGAGGTTGGATTAGAGAATCTCTAAAATTTCTTCTGGCCTAGGCCATTCTGTGATTCTATGGTGATTTTATGATCCTCAGAGCCATGCTGGTTCTGCTGCTTTTCCATATCCTGCAGAGGCCACCCAGCCCCTCTGTAGCAGGAGGTGCTGTCTGCTTGAATCCCTCCTTTCCTACACTGAAAGGGAAGAGTAATCAATGGGAAAGGAGGTGTTATCATGGAGACCTTATTGTGGCCTTCCAGTATCTGAAGGGGGCTATGAGAAAGCTGGGGAGGGACTTTTTAGGGGGTCAGGGAGTGATTCTATGATTCTATGATAGGACTGGGGGAGAATGGATCCAAGCTAGAGGAGAGGACATTTAGATTAGACATTAGGAAGAAGCTCTTCCCCACGAGGGTGGTGAGACATTGACACAGGTTACCCAGGGAGGTGGTAGAAGCCTCATCCCTGGGGGGTTTTAAGGCCAGGCTGGATGTGGCTGTGAGCAACCTGCTGTAGTGTGAGGTGTCCCTGGCCATGGCAGGGGGTTGGAACTGGCTGATCCTCGAGGTCCCTGACAATTTGGTGATTCTTTGAAAAGTTGGGGTTTTTTTGCTGCTTTGCAAATTCTCCTGCCATGATGACATGCAAGAGGGTGGCTGAGAGAAACAGCCCCAGTGCAGAAACACTGCTTGGAAATAAATCTGTGAGTATGTTTTCCTGCCCTGCCAGGTTCGGGGAGCGCCGGAGCCGTTCTAAGTAGGCAGGCGGCTCATAGGTCATTACGAGTTGGAATCAGTTACCAGGGGGATGCAAAGGGAGACAGAGATGGATGTATTGTGAGAAGGTTTTCTGGAGAGGATTTGAGCAATTTCAACTAGCTGCCATGGCTGGGATCGGCTTGAAAGTTTCCTAATGAATTTCTTTGTCAGGAGGAAATTGGGCTGTTGAGTGGAGGAAAGTGCAGAATAGCAAAGCAGGCTGAAAATCCACCAGTGAACAAAGCCAAAGAAAGCTGCAATCCCTGAGCCTTCTGGCACGGATCCCCCGGGATCTGCGCTTTGACATCTCTGTGTTTGCTATTCCCCTCGGGTGCTGGAGGTGCATCCCTGCTTTACAGAGGTGGGATGTGGGGCAGAGACCTGGCCCAGCTCAGTTCAGCAGTGTGAAGGGAGTTGGGTCCACTGCCACGCCACAGTGTGCAGGAGCACAGCCCAGGCTTTCCTCCACAGGGAGCATCCCTGAGATCTTTCCCCCTGGGCTAACATGCCCATGACACACTGAGGCAGCAGCATCCCTGAGCTGAAGGCTCTTGGCTCTTGGTGTGGCCCCGGGTGTGGCCTCACTAGTGCAGAGCAGAGGGGAGGAGAAGCTCCTGTGACCTGCTGGTCACGCTCTTCTGCATGTACCCCAGGAGGCCAGTGGCCTTCTTGGCCACAAGAGCACGCTTCTGGCCCATGGTGATCTCGCTGTCCACCAGCACTCGCAGGTCCCTCTCTGCAGAGCTGCTGTCCACCCCTCCCGTGTGCTGGTGCCATCCTCTGCTTTGCTGTGCTGATTTAACTTTGAATTTTCCCCAGGGATTGGTGTTCCAGTGGAGGACATTGGGGCAGCTTTGCAGGGATTTGCACCATTCCCAGGAGCATGTCTTGGGCTCATCAACAAGGTGTGTACCCCAGCCAAAGGACAGCAGTGCTGCAGTCACCTCTGTTATGTCTGTGAATGTCCTGCCTTCATGGGAAGAAGGACCTGGGGTTTGGTGCTGGGATCCAAAACCTGCTGAGCCTTTGGAAAGGGTCATGTGGTCTTGGATTGCTTTGGACTGAGATGGTAGGCAGTTAAAGGAAGATCCCTAGGGAGCCCAAGCCAGCTTTTGTATTCATTACAGCTCTAGTGCCTTCAAATTACTTCAAAGGTCTAATTTTCCTGCTGAACCCAAATTTAGCAGGGGTGGGGTGATCAGTAAAGAAACCAGGAGAGATGCCACTTGCCCAGCAATGGGTTTGCTGGGTAGAAGCTTGCAGGCTAAGGGTTTGTGGCACCTTACTGGTGCAAAGGACCCTTAGTGCCATTTGGGCAGTGAGATAATCTCTGTGGCTTGATGCAGAAGGTAACTGAGAAAAGGGTGAGCCTGGCCCCCTGCGCATGCGAGGACGCTGTTAGCTGGTGTGACATTCTGCAGCTGGGTCGGGGCAATCCCAAGCTCTGATATAGGCTGGGCAGGGACTGGCTTGAGAGCAGCCCTGAAGAAAAGACCTTGGGGTGCTAGTGGATGAGAAGCTCAGCATGAGCCACCAGTGTGCACTTGCAGCCCAGAAAGCCAATCACATCCTGGGTTGCATCAAGAGAAGCATAGCCAGCAGGGCCAGGGAGGTGATTCTCCCCCTCTACACTGCTTTGGTGAGACCCCACCTGGAGCTCTGTGTCCAGTTCTGGAGCCTCCATTACAGGAAGGATCTGGAGGTGCTGGAAGGTGTCCAGAGAATGGCCACAAGGACAATTAGACAGCTGGATCTCCTTTCCTATGAGGACAGACTGAGGAAATTGGGGCTGTTCAGTCTGGAGAAGAGAAGGCTCCCAGAAGACCTAATTGTTGCCTTCCAGTATCTGAAGGGGGCTCCAAGAAAGCTGGGGAGGGACTTTTAGGGGTCAGGGAGTGATAGGACTGGGGGGAATGGAACAAAACTAGAAATGGGTAGATTCCGATTGGATGTTGGGAAGTTCTTCAGCATGAGGGTGGTGAGACATTGGCACAGGTTGCCCAGGGAGGTGGTGGCAGCCTCATCCCTGGAGGTGTTGAAGGCCAGGCTGGATGTGGCTGTGAGCAAGCTGCTGTAGTGTGAGGTGTCCCTGCCCATGGCAGGGGGCTTGGAACTGGCTGATCCTTGAGGTCCCTTCCAACCCAAACAATTCTATGATTGACCACTGCTGTGGGAAGGTCAAGGTGGGTCCTGTGATTGTGTCTCTGGATCCGTCCATTTTGCCCCGCTCTGTACCGCGAGCGCTGACCCTGCCATTCCCTGCCGTGAGCGGGTGTGCTGCCTTTGATACCAGCTGGTGTCTGGACATAGAGGACAACTCTTCTGTCAGAGGGAACTGCCTGTGTCCTCCTTACCCCAGAGCATTGCAGAATTGGAGCACGGCAGCTCACGCTGCAGCTGCTGGCGGCCGTGGCGTTACCCAGAGCTGGATGCTGCTGGATGCTCCCTGCCTCCATCAGCATGGTCACTGAACCCAGGGCCAGGCTGTGCAGTACATGGCACTGGGACCTGCAGTGGGATGTGTGCTGGCAGTGGGGGGTTGGCTGGTGGGGCTGTCAGCAGCAAAGAGGGTTTGCAAAGGAGCTGGATCACAGCTGTGTGGTGGGGGTTGGAAGGGACCTCTGGAGATCATTAGTCTTTAGCCTCTGCTGGACTCTCTCCAGGAGCTCCCTGTCTCTCTTGAACTGGATCCAGTACTCCAGATGTGGCCTTACTGGACAGAGTAGAGGATGAGGAAAACCTCCCTTGATCTGCTGGCCACATTTTTCTTAATGCACCCCAGGAGACTATTCTTGGCCACAAGAGCACACTGCTGGCTGATGGGCAGCTTGGATACTGCAGCTCTGCTGACCCACAGTGCTCATGCTGTGGCTGGGTCCACGACCCCATTTGTGACCAGCCCATCACCAGGGCAGGTGGGATGCAATAGTGATGTAGTTTTCCTAATCCCCAGTAATCTGCAGGTGGAAATGCTGGTACCTGGGCTTTGCTTTTCACCTTTTACCTCCATTGAAGGAGTCATAATCTGTGACTCTCGTGACCTTGGGTGGTATTGATCACAGGATCAGAGGGCCACAGGATGTTAGGGGTTGGAAGGGACCTCTGGAGATCTTCAAGTCCAACCCCCCTGCCGGAGCAGGACCATAGAATCTAGCACAGGTCACACGGGAATGCATCCAGATGGGTCTTGAAAGTCTCCAGAGAAGGAGACTCCACAACCTCTCCTTCTCCTTCATCCAGGCTCTGCCACCAGTTTTCACTGGAGCAGGGACATGGCACTGCTGGAGATCTCTGCTCAGGTTAACAGTGTGGAAAATGCTTGCAGGAGGGTGAGAAGCAGCTGCAGGCACAACCTTGTCTCCCTGCCCTGCTCAGTGCAGACCCAAGGACTGAAGCAGGGAGCAGCTTCTCACAGAGCTGCCCTGCTGCAAGCTCAGGCAGGATGGACTCCGCTTGGAGAATAAGCTTGTCCTCAGGATGCAGGAGCAGCCTGAAGGCTCCTCCTGACTCTTTTCCCTTGTGATGCGACGCTGTATGAATGCTGTAAGAATGAAGCTGGTTATGTGCTGGGGGGAGGGGAGGGGAAAGAAAGAAGAAGAAGAAACCTCATTTATTTATGAGGTTATTTGATTTCCTCTGAAATGCCTCATCTAGCAGCCCCCCTCCATTAGCAATCCTCCGAAGCCAGGCAAGAAAAAAACCGAAGCCACCTCTTATAATTTAAATTAATAAAGCAGCTGCACATTTTTTTCCTTTTCTATTTTTTGTTTGGGGGGACGACACCTTCACTTTAAAACATGACTACAGAAGAGTATATTTCCATGGACCTTTTAATTGTTTTGTTTGGGGTTGGGTTTTTTTTTTTTCTCCCCTGCGGTTTTCTTCTGCCTGGATCTTCCTAATTACGGCCGTAATTAATTTTAACGAGTCGCCCACCGCCATCAATCCCGTGGTTAATTTGTGTGAGTCCTGCAGCTGACTGGGGAGGAAGCAGAAATAAATAAATAAATAAATAAATGACAGAGGGAGAGTTCAAAGTGATGCCCTCCTCCAGCTCGCCTCCTTAATGAAACCTGGGATTACTTAAGGGGCTGGCAGAACTGCCTGCTCCTCGGCCAGAGCCGCCGCCGCCCGCCCCGCTGATGGATGGCATCGTTCCCGGCGTTTATAGGCGCAGCAGGAAAGGGCCAAGCTGTCCAACCTGATCAATCTCCATCTTTTATCATATTTCATGCTTTCACCAGACATATGGAGGAAGCTGAGTGTTCCCAGGGAAACAGCTCCTCCGAGGCTACTGGGCAACAGCAAAGTCCTTGGGCGAGCTTTGACCTATGAGGAAGGAGACTGGGAATGGCTGAGAAGGAGGTTGGAGGGTCACAGGCTCACAGAACGTTAGGGGTTGGAAGGGAACTCTGGAGATCATCGAGTCCTACCCCCTGCCAGGGCAGGACCATAGAATCCAGCAAAGGTCACACAGGAACACATCCAGGCAGGGCTGGAAAGGCTCCAGAGAAGGAGACTCCACAACCTCTCTGGGCAGCCTGTGCCAGTGCTCTGTGAGCCTCACAGTGAAGAAGTTCCTCCTCATGTTGAGGTGGAACCTCCTGTGCTGTAGTTTATACCCATTGCCCCTTGTCCTATCACAAGGTGCAACTGAGCAGAGCCTGTCTCCTCCCTCTGGATCCCCAGACCTTAGATATTGATAGGGTTTGACTAAATCCCCTCTCAGTCTTCTCTTCTCCAGACTAAAAAGTCTGGGAGGGAGGTCAAGATGGTCTGGGAAGGAGGTTCAAGGGTGTGGATGGAGGTTGGGAAAGAGGTTGGAGGGTGTGGAAGAAGGTTGGTAAGGAGACTAGGAAGGTCTGCATGAAGGTCTGGATGGAGGTTAGAAAGGCCTGGATAAAGGTTGGAAAAGGCTGGATGGAGGTTAGAAAGGTATGGAGGATGAGAAGGAGGCTGGAAAGGTCTGAGTGGTGGTTGGAGGGTGAGGATGAAGATAGGGAAGGAGACTAGGAAGATCTGGATGGAGGTTGGGAAGGTCTGGATGAAGGTTAAGAATGCTAGGACGGTCTCAGTGGTGGTTGAAGGGTGTGGATGGAAGTTGGGAAGGAGCCTAGGAAGGTCTGGCTGCAGGAGCAGGGTATGTTGGTAGAGCCTTGCACTGCTGCAGGAAAGTGGAGCTGGAAGGCACAGAGAAAATCCTGACCTCTTAGGGCAGCTATGCCAAGGAGCCCTGGTCCAGCCCCTGGCACAGAAGTTACGGCTGGGGCTTGATCTGCAGCAGCTACAGAAGGGAGAAGCTGGCTGCCTGGAGAGCAGCAGTAGGCTTAGCAGTGTTTGTAAGGAGCAGCAGGGAGAGGGACTGGCTGGAAAATTGTGAAAATATTGAAATATGATCTGGGTTTTATCTCCTGGTCCTGCACTGCTGGCTGCACAGGCCATGTTTGCAGAGTGCTGTGAGCAACCAAAGTGTGCTGCGGCTGTTGAGCCTGAAGAAGAGCAGCCCCAGAGGAGATCTGATCAATGCCCAGCAAGAGATAAAGGGTGGGAGCAAAGAGGATGGGGCCAGACTCTTGCCAGTGATGCCCAGGGACAAGCAGTGGGCACAAACTGGAACCCAGGAGGTTCCATATGAACATGAGGAAAATCTTCTTTGTTGTGAGAGTGCTGGTGCCTTGGTGCAGGCTGCCCAGAGAGGTTGTGATGTCGTCTTCTCTGGAGAGACTCCAAGCCCCCCATGCCATTGTGATGCTGCTTTAGCAGGGGTTTGAACTGGATGATCTCCAGAGGTAGAGATCCAACCTCCATCATGCTGGGGTTCTGGGATTGTGGTGGTTTCCAAATAAAGTACTGAGGTTTCTGTGCACCCCACAGCTGGCATCCTGGGAAAATGCCCATCCCTTCTCTTGGCCTATGCACCCAACACAGGCACCTTGGGATGGTGACACTCCCTGAAGGAGAAATACCCAACTTAATGTTAGGAAAATCAGAAGTAAAAACAACACAGAGCTACAATTTTGCTTTAAATCATAGAACCACAGAAAGTTTTGGGTTGGATGGGACCTTAAAGATCATCAGTTCCAACCCTCACTGCCATGGCCAGGGACACCTTCCACTAGCCCAGGCTGCTGAAGGTCTCATCCAGCCTGACCTTGAACACATCCATGGAGGGGGCATGCACAGCCTCTCTGGGCAACCTGTTCCAGCGTCTCCCCAACCTCACTGGAAAGAATTTCTTCCTAACCTCCAGTCACAATCTCCCCTCTTCCAGCTCAAAACCATTGTCCTTCGTCCTGTCACTACAAGCCCCTGTAAAAGTCCCTCCCCAGCTCTCCTGTAGCCCCCTTCAGGTACTGGAAAGCTGCTCTAAGGTCTCCCTGGAGCCTTCTCTTCTCCAGGCTGAACAGCCCCAACTCTCTCAGCCTGTCCCTAGAGGGGAGGCTCTCCAGCCTTCTGATCATCTCCATGATCTCCATCTCCTCCTTTGGACACACTCCAGCTGGTCCGTGTCCTTTCTGTGTTGGGGGCACCAGAATTGAGCACGGTGCTTCAGGTAGGGTCTCATGAGAGGAGAGCAGAGGGGGAGAATCACTTCCATATCCTGCACTGGATGGGTGTGGGAGGCTTGGGTAGACATCTTGATGGAAGCATGACCACTGAGGACAGCAAGGGCACAGGTTGCCACCACCAGCAGGGGAAGCGGGGGGCAGGGCATACATGAAAAGCATTTGATTGCCTGCAAAGCCCAGGAGGCCGTGCAGGACTCTGGCTCTTTCCACGCACTGGGTTCAGGGACGCTGGCATGAGACCGTGAAATCAACGCTTCCTCTTTTACTGCAAGCTGAAATGATGAAATATGGGCTGACCAGCAGCTACAGCAACTGTGTTATCCTCCAATTTACTGCTTTCACTCCCAGCCTGGCCCCAAGAGCCCGGCTCCCTTTGTACCGTTTTTCTATTAGCGGGGTTTATTTGCGGCCGGCAGCTTGGTACTCACAGAGTAAATCCTGCCTCTGCTCCTCAACCTTCCTGCCTGGGCACCGCCTGGCCTCCTGCCTGGGGAGAGCTGCTGGGCTGGGCTGGGTGCTGTGCCCACAGGGGTCCTGCCAGGTAACGGTGCCAGGAGCAGGGGTTGAGCCACGGGAAGCTCTGTTGAGCCACGGGAAGCACAGCCAGGCCAACTCTCTGTTGCACAGCGATGAGCAAAATGCCAAAAATGAGTCAAGGAGAGTGAGAGGGTTCAGTGGTGCCTTGGTTTCCCCACCCTCTTTCCTCCCTGGGGTATCATAGAACCAGAGAACAGGCCAGGCCGGAAGGCACCACTGAAGGTCATCCAGTCTGACCTCCCTGCAGTCAGCAGGGACATCCCCAACTAGATCAGGTTATCCAGGGTGCTGTCGAGCTTCACCTTGACTACCTCCGGGAAAGGGGTCTCAACCACCTCCCTGGGCAATCTGTATCCTAGGTTGAGGAGGGGTACAAGAGGCTTGGAGACTCCATGCTCTGGCACTGCCACCCAGAAGGTGGCAGTCACCTGCCCAGGGGACTCTGGGCACACCAGGAGAGCAGGGAGCAGTCCTGGCTTTCAGACAACCCTCAGTTTTCCAACAGGCTCCAGCAAGATCTGCCGGAGGTGTCCATCCTACCTCTAAGTATCGTTTTCCAGCCTTTGCCCAGTCAGGGCCTTCTTGCTCTTTCTCTGGCCTCGTTCCCAGCCCTCCCAGTCCTCAAAGAACAAACCCAGCTGCAGTTGCCTCGTGCCTGGCTGGCAGCGCTTAATCACTGTCTGGGCATGATGGAAATACGACGACTCCCGTGCCAGTCAGGACACGCTCTTCGTGCATGGGCGAAGATGAGCAAGGAGCCATCAGAGCATGAAATAGTTGTCAGGCTTCCAGAGGGTCACAAGATATATGGATTATGAAGTAGAGCCTCCCCAGATCGCAGATGATCAAACGGAAAGGCTGCGGGAGAAGATTGCTTCAGCGTCTTAGGTCACAGGAGTGCCGGCCTGAATTCAGAGCTGGGCTGGTGGTGTCCATGGGACTCTGGCTTGGAAGCTTTGGGTTCACCCCGAATTTAGCCAGCCCTGCACAAAGCTTCTCGGTCATCAGAGCGATCTTGTGCCTGCTCCTCTCCCCAGCTCGCAGGGCTGGGCAGGTTTTGCACACGGGTGTGCTCTGTGGAGCAGAAGCCATGTAAAGGTTAGAGCACTTGGAGATGGGCATTAAAGGGGACACTCCCGGCAGGCTGGACAGCAACTAACAGGATTAGAGGCATTAGGTTTGACGTGGTGGGAACTGCCTCAGTGTGAGCAGATCAAGCACCTTCAGAAGAAGCAGCAGTCTCTGGGGGGAAGCCCAGAGGCAGGATGGCAAATCCTCGAGAGAGGCAGCCCCTGCGTGCCTGAGATCCAAGGGGCTGCTGGTGGTAGGCTGATGCTCTGCCCTGGAGCCTCCTTCTTAAGCCCCAGAGATAATGAGTAGCAATGCCATCAGGGGGTTAGTGGCAATGCCATCAGGGGGTTAGTAGTGATACTATCAGAGGATCAGTAGCAATGCCATCGGGGGCCAGTGGCAATGCCATCAGGGGGTCAGTGGTAATGCTATTGCTATCAGGGGGGTTAGTAGCAATGCCATCGGGGGTAAGTGCTCAGAGGCTGAGGAGGGCTGGCTGCTGTTTCACTTGAGGTGGGTTTTAGCACTGCTGGGCTCTGAGCTGTGACATGGAATGGCCTCTCACAGGAGATCACTGCACCTTCCCCCTTTTCCAGGCTCTAGGAGATGCAGCTGAGGGTCACCTCCTGTTCTCGTGTCTCAGTGCCCCATGTGCATTGCCGGCAGCCAGAAGCATGGCACTGGCCAGCAAAGCCGTGGCTCCCTGGACTGCTTTTCACCAGGAGGAGCTGAGCCACTAACACAGATGATGCCTGTGAGATTGCCATGGGCACGGAGCATGGTGACTGAGGAGGTCTCTTCCAGCCCTGAGTCCCTATTGCCTCTGCTGGACAAATTTCGAGGTCACCTTCAGAGGGTCCATGTTCCAGATTTAGGGGAAACAGGGAAAAGGCTGGGGGTAAGCCAAGGAGTCAGCAGAGAGCTGCAAGCATGCCCCCTCTTGGTGTTTCTGCTCTGCCTGTCCCCCCTCTCTTTATTTCTCCAGCCCCTCCACCTAGGTCTGCCCTTAAAACCGATTATTTTCACTGACATATTGTAGAGGTCCTGACCAAGAGTGTTCATTAACTCCAGCCCTGGTAGGGACACACACCACCCTCCAGCTCTGCTTACTCTTTGCTTTCAGTGCCGCTCAGCCCGGGCTGAATGCATTGCAGGAGCCACCCTTCAACAGCTGCTTTTATCTCAGGCTCCTGTGTAATCCATCTGCTCCTTCCTGCTCCCCCACTCATTTATTCACTCCAGGTTTGTTAAAATCAGCCCAGCCTTCTTTGGGTTTCTGGGGGTTTTCGTTGTTGTTGCTTGTTTGGTTTTTTGTATGGTTGGGTTTGGTTTTGGGTTTGGTTTGGTTGTGGTTTTGGTTGGTTGGTTTCTTGTTTGTTTGTTTTTTTTTTTTTCCCTTTTCCCTTTTCCACAAGGTCTCATTGCAAGCCATGTTCTTCAGCCAAGGATTTGGCTGTTCCCCAGGTAACTGGGGTGCTCAGGAGCAAGCCCCAGGGAACCCTGACAGTGGGGATCATCTGGGTCTGGCTGCGCTGAGCGCTTCTCACAACTTGCCTCCTTCCCGCTCCCTTCCAGTATCCGAAGGGGCCTACAAGAAGGCAGGGGAGGGACTGTGTATAAGGGCTTGTGGCACTAGGACAGGGGGAAACAGTTTGAAACTAGAGGAGGGGAGATTTAAGTTGGGTATTAGGAAGAAGTTCTTTACTATGAGGGTGGTGGAAGCCTGGAAGAGGCTGCTCAGGGAGGTGGTGGAGGCTCCATCCCTGGAGACATTCAAGGTCAGGCTTGACAAGACTTTGAACAACCCAATCCAGTTTGGAACGTCCTTGCTTTCTGTAGGGGGCTTGGACTAGCTGACCTCTAGAGGTCCCTTCCAACCCAATACATTCTGTGATTCTTTGATTCTAATGACTCCTGTTTCACTGTTTTCTTCCACTGCTTCAGCACAGGGTGAGGCCAGGCTTTTGAAACAGACTTCCCTGCAGCACTAACCTGCATATGTGGGGTTTTTTTTCCTCTTCTTAATTTTTTTCCAAGATGCATGGTGAAGGAGAAGAGCCTACCTCTGCCTCACAGCACTCCTTCAAACAGCAAATGGCTCTTCATTTAGCTCTTGTGTCGACAGGGCTCAAATTAAGAGGCAATTCAGGCAGCTCTGGGAGCGAGGGACACGCACGTCCTTCTGAGCAGGCAGCAGGGCTTGTAGGGAATCCAGCATCCTGGATTATGATCCTGGGCTTCATCTTCACATCATGGTTAACCCTATCTCACCCTCTTAATCCAACCTCCCCCACCAGCAAACCTCTTGAGTGGAGTCAGACATGGACCATCCATCACGGCCCTGGAAGAGTCCCCGAGTGGGGCTGGCAGTCCAGGGGCTCTGCAAGGAGAGCTATGGGAGGGATTAGGATCCAAAAATCCCCTTATTTGCTTATTGATTTCCAGTAAAATCTAATCATGAGACAAACAGCCCTGCCGGCCTGCCTGCGCCAGGCTGCCAATGGAAGGAGGCAAAATCACTCAGAGGGTGACAGAGCTCCGATGCTCACCCTGCAACTCCTCTGGGCAGACAGATGAGACTCCCTGCAGCCAGCATCACTCCGTGGCAGCCCTGGCAGCCCAGGGCATCCCTGAGGCATGAGCAGGACCAGGAAAGGGCTTCTGTGAAGATAGGGCTGCCATAGAGGGGACCATGAGACCACCACTGTGGTGAGGGTGCCAGTCCCCTGGGATAGGTGAGGTGGCACTACAAGCCCAGAGGTGATCTTGCCTCTGCCAGCATCACCCACAGCTCCTGTTTGAACCACCAGGGAGATGCTGCCCTGAAAGCAGCTAGTGTGTAGGGTGAGTCTGGTCAGTGACAAGTGGTGTCCCTCAGGGGTTCATACTGGGGCTGGGGCTGCTTCATATCATCAGCAACAACACCGCAGTGGGACTGAGTGCACCCTCAGCAAGTTTACAGATGACACCAAGCTGAGTGGTGCAGTTGGCACACCTGAGGAACAGGATACATCCTGAGGGACAGGATCCATCCAGAGGGACCTGGACAAGTTCAAGAAGTGGGTCCATGTGAACCTCATGAGGTTCAACAAGGCCAAGTGCAAGATCCCGACCCTCAGCTGGTTCTATAACTCTCTGGTCCGTCTGAGAAAGGACCCTCCCCACAGACAGTGCCAGCACAACAGTGAAGGTGACACAGCCAAGGATCAGATTTGCCTCCTATGTGTATAAACAGAATATTTTGCTCTCTGCAGGCTCCTAATTTAGTGCCTTCTACCATCTGTAAATAGCACACCTAAAGAGCAGGTTATCAAAAACAAATCTTGGGGAATTAACTGAAATCAGCCTGTGTGAAGGGCTGGGAGCTGGGGGAGGAGGGTCACAAACTGCACAGGAGCCTGAGAACTGCAGAAGAGCAGCAGCATTGAAGTTAGAATGCACTTGCTGCACTTTGCTGTTGTTCTGCTGCCCAGACTGAGCAGACCCCTGCCCAGCCCCCAGTGCAGTTAGGGGCAATGTCTGCAACCCACAGCTTTGCACACTCTGTACATGATTGATGAAGTCATCAGGAGGTTTTTGCAAGCCAGCTGATCTCTTACCTCTGAACCACTCTCATCCCAAACATCTCAGTCTTCACTTTCTGTTTCCCAGCCTTGCTTGCCCCTTCCTGCTGACCTGCACTGCCTTTCTTTACAACTGCTCTGTTGTGCTTCCTCTGCTGACCTGTCTGCTCCTCTCTAAGGAAGATACAGAAGCATTAATTGCTGGAGTTCATTGGCTGTGCCTGAGGTTTGGGGAATCTCTGGAGCTGGCAATCCATTAGGAGTGTGCACAGACTGCAGAACTCTGTGCAGAGGGAGTTTGCCCAGCCAGGGCAAACATCACTGCCTCCAGTGATGATGGGCACCACCCTTGGCCTCCAGAGACCACCCATCCTCTTTGGGGAGGAGGGCAAAGAAGTGAAGCACCTTTGGCAGATCTTGAGCTCCCAGTCCTCAGCTGCTGGCCATCCCCATGGTGGTTTCACCCCACGGGACAGGGACCATGTCTCATTCAGGATGTGTGCTGCGCTCAGCATGTGTGCCACACTCAGCCCCAGCCGGGGATCCCAAGGTCTCAGAGCTTCTCAAGGCTCTCATTATCTCCTTGGTATTTATCAGAGGAGCAATAAGCAAGAAAAGGACTGGGAGGAGGCTCTGCTTGGCAGCCAGGTGTGCTCCAGGGGTTGGAGCAGAGTGGTTTTTAGGGAGACAGGATCTGTGCATGGAAATCTCCAGGGAAGGGAGGCTCTGCTCCTTGGGGCTCCAGTTAACTGTTGTGTGGGTCAGGAGCAGCAACTTCATCTTGCCAAGTCTTACTGATTAGCATTCTGCTCCAGTCTGGGTTTCATAAGCTGGTCTGACTTCGTAAGATAAAAAAGTAATAACACTGCCCTCTATTATTTATTAGCAGCCTTTCTGTCTCCTGGCAAAAAAGTCCTTCCTCCTCCCCAGCTTCCTCACTGGGCTCTCTGAACAAGACATGATGCTGTTGCTCCACAGCCCCCATCCCCCATGACTTCACAAGGCTCCAAAAAAACCTATCTCATGGCTCAGGAGTTATATTCCAGACATGACAGGCACTTGTTCAGCCCTGTCCTGCCTTCCTGTATGCCCAGGGGTGGCCTCATGCTCCAGCTCCAGGCAGCCTGGGACACCTGGTTGAGCATGGCTGGGGAAGGCCTATCAATCAAGGTGTGATGGGGTGGGATCCTCACCACAGCACTTGACTTCTGCCTTGATTTCAGGGTTGTTAAGCTCCTACATTTAAGATAATTTGGCCTCCAAACCCTAAAATGACAGCTCCAAAGGAAGCAAGCACTCAGTGGGGAGCCTGGGCTGTGTCTCAGATAAAGGTGGTTTACAACTACCTGAAAAGAGATTATAGAAAGGTGGGTGTTGGTCTTTTCTCACAAGTCACAGCTGATGGGACAAGAGGAAATGGCACCAAGTCACTCTAGGGGAGGTTTAAGTGGGATGTAAGGCAAAATTTCTATGCTGAAAGGGTTCTCAAAGACTGGAACAGGCTGCCCAGGGAGGTGATGGGAGTCACCATTCCTGGGTGTATTGAAAAGCCATCCAGATATGGTGCTCAAGGATATGGTGTAGAAGTGGCCATAGTGTAGTGCTTGGACTTCACAGAATCAACTAGGTTGGAAAAGACCTCAGAGATCATCAAGTCCAACCTATTACCTATCACCTAACATCTCCTGACAACTAAACCATGGCTCCAAGTGCCACATCCAATCCTTTTCTGAACACCTCCAGGGGCGGTGACTCCACCACCTCCTTGGGCAGCACATTCCCCTGGCCAGTTACTTGATGATCTTGAAGGTCTTTTCCAGCCACAGTGATCTGTGCTGGATCCTTTATATGTTTTCTGAGTAGACAGGAGTTGCTGGTGTCCCATCCACGTTTTCCTGGGGTGTTTACCCCACCTGGGAACTGTAGCCACTGTCCCCCTCTTTGTGCTCAGCTTGGACAGAGGAGATTAGAGCTGCCTGAGGTGGCAGCAGTGTCCCTGCATTGCCCATGGCTTGTTGATTGCAATGCCTGAGTTCATTCCAGCTGAGGTTCAATATTGAAGTGACTCAGGGCTCTGGATGGCCAAGTTGCATCAATTAGTTTATTAGTGAGAGCCAAAGCCAGACCAAGAGTGAAGGGATGTTAAGGGAGGAGGCAGAACATCATAGATGCACGCTTAAAGCAATCTTTGGGGTTTTGCCTGTTTTAGTCCTAACAGCCCACACCCAGCAAGTACTTCATTTCACCTCTGGTGGTTTGGGAAGCTAGGCTGGATCCTGGACAGCCCTGCAGCAGCACACATCATCCTCATGGCCAACAGTGCACTGGTGAGGGGCTGTGGAAGTGGAACAGAAGGGAGGCCTTGGTGGCTGTGAGGTCTGTGACACATCCATGATATTTCTGAGCCCCAAATGTGGATGTGAATAGCAGCAATAAATATCTATCACTAACTAACATGAAGATGTAGGACTTGGGTTGGCATACAGATGTCACAGGATGGTGGAAGTTGGAAGGGACCACTGGAGACCATTCAGTCCAGCCCCTCTGCCAAAGCAGGGTCATCCATGGCAAGCTGCCCGGATGTGTCCAGGTGGGTTTGGAATCTCTCCAGAGAAGGAGGCTCCACAACCTCTCTGGGCAGCCTGCTCCAGGGCTCCAGCACCCTCACAGCAAAGATATTTTTCCCTGTCTGTGCTGTTGACATGCTTCATCAAGCATCCTGGGGTTTCCATAAAGGAAAGGCTCTCTCTAAAATATGAACACTGTACTAATCTGCTGACTGCAGCATTCCCTGGCCATGACACTGAGAATTAAATGGCTCCTTCCAATTCTCTTCAAGTCCAGGTCTGTCTCTGCCAGGAGGTATCAGGCAGGAGTTTGTCTCTGCTGGCAGTTCACTGGGTGCACAGCCTGCCAAGTGTGTTCAGATTGGGGGCTTTAATACCCAGCACCTTCTCAATGCCACTGCTTGAACTGCAGGAACAGCAGCACCTTTGTACATGCAGGTGTCCAGGTGGAGATTTACTGGGGATTTTTGCCAGAGAAGCACCTGGAGAGCTGGTTTGCTGGGGTGTAGCTGGCTCCTCACAGGTGGCAGGGGTGGCATTGCCATAGCAATTGTCACCTGGGAAACAGAGAGGTATAGAAACGCCAGAGCAGCGGTGTGCTCTCACATCTCATGAGTAGGTTGGCTCAGTTTGGCATGGAAACCCAGAGCAGAGCCCAAAAGTAGATCCATCACCATGCCCCACCCTTGCAGGTAGCCATGGGGCTAAGAATGGGGCACGGATGTGACAGGTTGGACTCGATGATCTTTGAGGTCTCTTCCAACCTTGGCGATACTGTGATATTGTGATACTGTGACGAAGTTCTTCCCCATGAGGGTGGTGAGACACTGGCACAGGTTGCCCAGGGAGGTGGTGGAAGCCTCATCCCTGGAGGTTTTGAAGGCCAGGCTGGATGTGGCTGTGAGCAACCTGCTGTAGTGTGAGGTGTCCCTGCCCATGGCTGTGGCTGGGGGAGGGAATTGGAATTAGATAATCCTTAAGGCCCCTTCCAACCCTAACAATTCTGTGGTTCTATGAAAAGATCCAAGAATGGAGAAGGAGGAGGTGTGCCGAGGTCAAGACTTCAGCTCCTTTCCACACTGAGCTTCCTGCTTGGGAGCAAAGAGGCTTTTTTGCTCCATCTCAAACCTCCAGAAGCAGAAAATTCCCAACCTGCACAGGAACGGCTCCTAAACTGTCATCATGTGTCTCACTTAAATAAGACCTTCACAGAGATGCTCTTTGGATCCTTGCAGTTTTATTTATTTAGTTGCTTTAGTTTAAGATTAATCAGAAACCGGTGGGGGGAGGGGGGGGGGGAAGAGCCAGAGACACACAAAAGAGGCTCTAAATAATTCTGAGTGATTGAGAGCACCGTGATTAATGGGATCGGCCGATGCCATTTGGGGGAGGGGGGCCGGGGCGGGGGGGGGGGGAGGGGGAGAGAAAGCAGCCTTCTGTAAAATAGATTTATGTTAAATGGGGGGGGGGGAAATACAATAATGTCATTCACAACAGGAGCAAACAAGCAGTGGAGGAACCTGCCTTCCACGGCCATTGCATGTAATTCAGGCTCGCGATGAACCCAACTCGACTTCTTCAAGCTCTGTGTGCCCCCATGCTAAAAATTCATTCATTACACTTGATTATCCTCACAGCCCTCCCCAAGTGTGATATATTATTTCTCACAGAACTCAGGCTGCTTTATGCCAGGCGTGGTTTAATATTTCATACAGTTCATTAAATAACACATTCAGCTGGGCTCACAATGCCTTATTCATGATCCCATACGCAGCCCTGGGAAACCAGGGAAACACAGAAATAGGAGGGATGGGGGGAGGTGGGAGGGGAGAAAGGAGAGGGAAACGAAATGGTGCTGCAAAAGGACCCTTTGCAAGGCTGGCAATCAAAGGAGCTTTGCAAAAGGAGAGGGAGAAGCCCAGAACCACCAAATGGGCTGGGTTGGAAGGGACCTCCAAAGGTCATCCAGTCCTACCCCCTCTGCAGTCAGCAGGGACATCCTCCACTAGATCAGGTTGCCCAAAGCCCTGTGGAGTCTCACCTTGAATATCTGCAGGGAGAGAAGGTCACAGAATCACAGAATCACCAAGGCTGGAAGAGACCTCAAAAATCATCAAGTCCAACCTGTCACCACAGACCTCATGACTAGTAAACCATGGCACCAAGTGCCACATCCAATTCCCTCTTGAACACCTCCAGGGACAGTGACTCCACCACCTCCCTGGGCAGCACATTCCAATGGTGAACGACTCTCTCAGTGGAGGCCCTGTCTGCTGGGAGAAGCAGTGGTAGGAAGCGTGGCCACAGGACAGGACAGCCCAGGAGAGGACATCTGGCTTTTGCCTTGTGTCTGGTAGCACCTAGCAGACTTATGCCCCCTCCCCTCCTTCCACACTCCAGGCATCAACCAGAGAAAGCTGCCTCTTACACAGCCCCACCTTGCTGGGGCTTGGAAGTGACCTCTAGAGAACATCTGATCATAAAATCATGGAATTGTTTCAGTTGGGAAAGACTTCTAAGATCAGCACCTCCCCCTGCTAAAGCAGGGCACCCACAGCAGCTTGCCCAGGATCGCAATGGCCAGCGGGGTTTGGATTCTCTCCAGAGAGGGAGACTCCACAACTTCTTGTCTTGTGCTGACCTGGTGGATTTGATTAAAGCCATAAATACGTATTGTCCTCTTGCTGGAAACGAGCTAGGCAGCTGGTGAACTGATATGCAGGCTTGCTCCTGGGGTGTGGACAGGGAAGGCTTTTTGCAGACTCTGGGTGTTTCCAGGCACCTGATTGAGTTTGGGGTATCCCACCGACCGAGCGATCCGTGCCGCCCCAAGGCACGCTGTCTGCCTTCAGCAGCAGGTTTGCATCCTGCTTCAGCCCAAGGACAGCTTGTCCCCAGTATCACACCAGGAGCTCAGCACCCCCACCCAGCACAGACAGCACGGGCAGCCCCCACAGAGCAGGCTGGAGAGGGACCATCGGCAGTGCTACTGCAGGAGTTTGCTGGGTGGCTTCCTCACCAGAGCTCAGGTGTGGACCCATCTAAAGAGGAAAGCAGCATTTAAAGGCTTCCCTGTGGGCTGTTACACACGGAGCAGCATCCTCAGTCCAGAAGCCAATCATGCCCTGTGCATCCCCAGCACTGTGGGCAGCAGGTGGGAGGGGATTCTCAGCTGGAAGCCCTCTGCTGTGAGGCCAGGCTGAGAGAGTTGGGCTTGTTCAGCCTGGAGAAGAGAAGGCTCCAGGGAGACCTTCTGGTGGCCTTTCAGTCCTTAAAGGGGCCAGCAAGAGAGATGGGGACAGACTTTTGAGGAGTACCTGTTGTGACAAGACGAGGGGTGATGATTTAAACTAAAAGGGGAGATTCAAACTGGAGGAAGACACTTTTTATGCTGAGGGTGGTGAGACCCTGGCCCAGGTTGCCCAGAGAGGTGGTGGATGCCCCATCCCTGGAACCATTCCAGTTCAGGTTGTTTGGGATGCTGAGCAACCTGCTCTAGACCTTTAAAAGACCCCTCAGGCCCAACCCATTCTTCATTTCTGTGATGTTCTCCTAAAGGTAATTTCCTTGACTTTGGGCAGCAGAAGACCAAGGAGAAATAATTCACTGCAAGCACAGGGATCTTTTTAGCTTTTGACAGGAAGTTAGAGATATCCAGCAGTGGGTGGAAGTTCTTCCCCTGCTCCAGAACATGGCAAACTCTTGCAAATGTCTCCAAGGAGGGCAAATTCTGGTCACTGCATCCACAAGGACACTGCCTGATGAGCAAAGGCTGGTGTGTGGTGGAGTCTATTACTTCTTCATGTGATTAAAGTTAGTAATTTATATGGGGACAAAGTGACTTCCTCATAATTTCTTGTGAGCCTTGATTCCTCCTCAGCAGCACCAGGGGATGCCAGAGGAGACCCAAGGAAGAAATAATGGAAATAGATGAAGATGGCCCTGTAATGGGCTGAGTGAATAGCCCCCATCCTCCTAGCACAGTGTCTGCTGCCCCATGAGTGTAGGAGCTCTGTGCTGGGAGCAGACAGTCACCCCAGCAATAAATATCCCCAACTAACCCATGCATACTAAATGAAGATGCATGTTACGACCAGTCCTCGGGAGCTGAAACATCATCCACTCCCTCACCAGGATTGTTCTGTCCTTGTCAGGAGGACCTGGTGGAGTGCTGAACCTTTGAACAGAGGACCTCAGGGGATGCATCATTCAAAAGCCAGCACCAGGCTGGGACTGTCTGTGCCACAGATCAAGGCATGCTCTTGGGTCAGTCTTTCCACTCCTGCATCTCAGTTTTTCTTCAAGACCTGCTCACAACATGTGTTCACACCCGATTTTGCTCTGCCTTTGCAAAGGGCACCTCTCAGTGCAAGGCCCTGAAACCTCTCTCAGTACAAGGCTCTAAACAGGGACTGGCCAGGCAGATGCTGTGGCACCAGCAGTGCAGGTGCAGGTCATGCTCCTCGCTCATGCCACCCTAGCTGATGAAAAGTCCCCAGGGTGCGTCCCAGTGTCCTCCTCCTCATCAGAGCCACTTTGCACGAGTGGTTTTTGTTGCACAAGCGTTCCCTTCCTCTCATTGTTCTATCTTTCTGCATCTCTCCCTCTCAGCTGTCCACTGCCTTGCTCCCAAACACCAGAAGATGTGTGGCACTGGGGCTCGTCCCCTCCCTCTATAAAGCTGAAAACTTCCCCCAGTGTCTGGCTGGGAAGAGGAATTTGGGCTTGAGCATTTCCAGTGGTGGTGGATGGGTTTCACTCCAAGCTCTCTCACTTCTTTTGTGTCTCTCCAGAGCAATAATCCTGCCTCCACCATGGGCTGGATTTTCTGCCTTTTTTCCTTTTCCTCCTCCCACCCAATTTGCTAGCACAGAAGAATTACAAGAACAGAAGGTGAAGCTAGATCTTCCTCCTTTTCCTTTTTTTTGGCACCCATCCCTTGCTCTTTTGCCAAGCTTCTCCAATTCCTCTTCCCCAGTGCCCATGCTGCCTGCCCAGCTTGCCCAGCGTCGGGGACTCCTGGTGCCCATGGAGCACAGTGCTGTGTGTGGTGGACATCAGCTCCTCTGTGGCAAGAGGAGGGGGTGGCAGAAATACCAGTTTGGGACCCAGGGGAAGCACCTTCTGTGGGCTTGTTATCACCCCCTGATAAGGAGCCACTGAGTCAGTGGCGGAGCCGTGGCCACTGGCTGTCTTCCAGCGGAAGGAAAAGGCCATGGTAGAGCTCTGTCCAGCCTTGGAGCTCCCCACCTACATCCTCACTCCCTGCCCAAAAGCCATTCAGCACATGGAATCATCCTTCCCGGGTTTCTTTGAAGCTTTCCCAGCTCTACTACATCCCTTCTCACCTGTGTAGCGTTGAATGTGTAGGTGCATGGGGGATTGATACAGCAGCAGGGTGAATTTTGCTGCTGCTTCCTTCTCTGGTCTTCTCTGAGTAACCCTAGCACTCAG
The DNA here is from genome assembly GCA_033816785.1 of Picus viridis. Taxonomy (NCBI): domain Eukaryota; kingdom Metazoa; phylum Chordata; class Aves; order Piciformes; family Picidae; genus Picus; species Picus viridis. Next base: position 3,300,945 of record CM066593.1, read on the forward strand.
GATGCTGCTTGGTTTGGGGGTGTTTTTTTCCTCCCCTCTACCTGTGCTGAGCACTGAGCTGATGTTTTTGGAGAACTATCCATTACAATCCCAAGATCTCGTTCCTGAGAGTTAACAGTCAGCTCAGACCCCATCATTTTCCTTCTGAAGTTGGGAATGGGCTCCCCCACATGCACCTCTGTTCATCCACACTGAATTTCTCCTGTCATATTCTTGGCCAGTCACTCAGCACAAGGTCCTTCTGCAATTCCTCACAGCCAGCCCTTCTCCTTAGTACCCTAAATAATTCAGAAGCATCAAAGCTGTCATCTCACTCTCCAGTCCTTTCCTCTCCTCTTCCAATGAGCTTCCACGTAGGGTCTAAGAGAAACTCTGGGGAAAGCCATGGACTTGTGGACTCATGGGAAAACTGTCACCCATGGAAGGGGATGGGACAGAACAGCTTCTCCAGCTGCCCATGGTCCCAGTGGGTATCAAGAGTCTGGGAGAGTGGGGGTGGGCTCCAGGAGTCAGCTATCATGGGATAATGTTTAGACTCAATGATCTTACAGGTCTTCTCCAAGCAAAATGATTCTATAATTCTATGATTCTGTGGAATCATTTTTGTTGGAAGAGATCTTCCAGACCACCCAGCCCAACCATTAATGCTGCACTGCCAGATTGCCACTAAACATGTTCCTCAGCACCACATCTGCATGGCTTCACTCCCAGCAGAAGGATTGACCAGAGATACAAAACTTCCCAATTTTTCACCCAGGATTGCTCCCCTCCGGGGACGGAGGTTCCACCACTGCCCTGGGCAGCCTCTTCCAGGCCTTGACAACCCTTTCAGGGAAGAAATTGTTCCTCATGCCCAGCCTAAACCTCTCCTGGCACAACTTGAGGCCATTTCCTCTCATCCGTTCACCTGTTCCTTGGGAGAAGAGGCCAACCCCCACCAGGCTCCAACCTCTTTTCAGGGAGCTGTGGAGAGCCAGAAGGTCTCCCCTCAACCTCCTTTTCTCCAGGCTGAACAACCCCAGTTCCTTCAGCTGCTCCTCATCAGCCCTCTTCTCCAGACACTTCCCCGACTATCTTGCTCTTCTCTGGACCCCCTCCAGCACCTCAGTCACCTTTTGGAGTGCAACTGAACCCAGTGTTTGAGGTACAGCCTCACTAGTGCTGAGTACAGGGGGACAATCCCTGCTCTGCTCCTGCTGACCACAGTATTGCTGATCCAGGCCAGGATGCTGGTGGCCTTTTTAGCCACCTGGGCACAGGCTGGCTCATATCTAGGCAGCTGTTGATCCAAGCAACAGATATCTGCAGGGACAACATCTTTTGGTGCATTGCCCTCAGGATTTGTCAGGAAATGGGGAGCTGAAGGGCCTTGAACGGGCAGGAGGGAAAACTTCGGGTGGCGGAGCGGCTGCGGTTCTCCTGCACCAAGCAGATGCTCGGCAGAATCGATGCTCCCCAGGGAATTGTTCCAGAAGGTGGATGGAATGAAGTGATTCACCACAGTATTAAAAAAAAATATATATATAAAATAAAATTTAAAAAAAAAGAGAGAAAGAGAGAGAGAGATCAGAGCTCCTGGAAGCTATTCAGTTGGCACCGTGAGGTCTGCGAATAACAGACACCCAAGGGAACTAATGTTTGAAGCCAAAGCAATTTGGGAAACAGGACAGGCTGGAGGAATGGGGGGGGGGGGGGGGGGGAGAAATAAAAAAACCACCCAACCCACAGTGCCAGATTTTTTGGATTGTGCTGCACATCAGTGCTAAAAAAGAAGACACACATGTTGCAAACCCACAGCCCAGGAGCACATTTCAGAAGCGGCTTCCTAACGCCGGCACGTGGTCTGCTCGTTCTCACTGCTGCTAATAACTACCCACAGCTCCTCCTTCAGCTCTTCCTCCTGCTTCCCACCGCTCTGCTGTGGGGATCCAGCTGCTGTTAAACAGCTCCAAACGTTCCCAGGTGGACAGGGTGGTTATTCTGAAGGGCTGCCTTGAACCTGCAGGGCTTCCGCCGGCAGAGCAGTTGTCTCCGGGGTGGGATGAACACATTCGTTTGCTATATCCATCCAAAAGGGAGGGCTGGGGATTTGTCTTCCATCCAAGGTAGCCTAGGCATTGGCTTTATTTGATCAATAAGGCTGTGTGGCAGGAATAGCAGGATTCAATCTGGCCAGAAATACTTCTCTTAAAAATGTCAGATGATGCGTCGAGCCCCCGCAGAGCTGACAGCGTGGGGTTTGCCTTCTGCAAACCCAAATCAAGCCTCTCCGTTCCTCTTCATCCCCACTAACAAGCCCAGAGGAGGCACTGGGAACCTTTTCTCTTGGAGGGGAGGAAGAAACGTTCTTCCTCTTCCTCCCCTGATCCAGCCCCGGTGCTCTCCTCGTCAATGTGAAATGGTGAGAGCCACGTTCCTGCTGCCACCACCCCTTCAGCAGAGCAATCCTGGCTGAAAAATTGGGAAGGTTTTCATCCCTGTCCAAGCCTTCTGCTGGGAGTGAAGCAGCAGGAGATGCTTGACACCCATCAGTGTGTCCCACAGTCCTCCATGACTGTGCTGGTCTCATTTGAGTGACCTTTACATATCTGACCCCAGTTCTAGCTGAAATGTCTAAACCCCTGATTTTATCAACAGTCTGGAGGAGGTTTATTAGGCTGGTAAAACAATTCCACAGCTGAGATTCATGTCCCAGCCCTGGGTGACCTGGGAGCTGACTGCCTGGAATGCAGCCAACCTGTCACCACTTTAGTCCCACTGCCACCATTCTGTGCCTCCCTGCTGAGCTGCTGTAGCACCGTTCCCCAGGGAGATCCAACGCTGGAGCAGGCTGCTCCTGGTCACCGATGAGTTGTCCACAAGCAGGTCTTCGTGCAAAGCACTCCTTGAGGGTTCCCACCATCACCTCTGGGATACAGGAGGTTCTTGTAGCTCATGTGGTGTTCCTCCTGGAAGAGCTCCCTTCTTTCCACATTCACAGCAGTCCCCATCTGCTATGAACCTCTGCAACATCACAGCCCTCATGCTCTGCTAGTGTCAGCCTTGAAAGGCAATTAAAAAAATCAACTGTTTTGGGCTCCTCACTCCAAGAAAGACATTGAGGGGCTGGAGTGGATCCATAGAAGGGCAACCAAGCTGGTGAAGGGTCTGGGGAACAAGGCTGGTGAGTTGCAGCTGAGGGAACTGAAGTTGTTCAGCGTGGAGAAAAGGAGGCTGTGGGGAGACCTTCTGGCTCTCTACAACTCCCTGAAAGGATGTTGGAATGTGGCGGGGGTTGGTCTCTTCTCCAAAGAAACAAGTGATAGGACAAGAGGAAGTGGCCTCAAATTGTACCAGGGGAGGTTTAATTTGGACCAGAGGAGCCCTGGAAGAGGCTTCTCCTTGCAGTGGTGAAGTCTCTACCCCTGGAAGCATTTAAAACCATGTAGATGTGGTGCTGAGGGTCATGGGGTAGTGGTGTCCTGGCAGTGCTGGGTTAATGGCTGGACTGGATGATCTAAAGGGTCTTTTCCAAACTAATGAAATTTGTGATTCTATTACTCTGTCTCTGCATCTACCCATTTCTACCTGGAGTCCAGATATGTGCTGGGTGGTTTGCAGACTATAGCAAAAGTGTTTGGTGGTTCTGCTCTGTAAGAGCTGGTGCATGAGCCACCAGTGGTGAGTGTGCCCTGAGGAGCAGCTGCTTGGCTGGCCATGGGCAAGGTTTGGCAGGTGGCATAATGAGTTTCTGTAGGGACTGGCTTGGCCATGAGCTCTGAGGCTCCTGTGTGATGGTGAGGAAAGCTTTTAGGGGGACAGGGAGCAGAATGACAGGGACAGAGCAGCTCCAAGATGAATGTCTAGGGTGGATGGCAAACCCACCATTAGATTTCACATTCATAGATTCACAGAATGGTTTGGGTTGGAAGGGGCCCTCAAGATCATCCAGTTCCACCACCCTGCCTTGGGCAGGAACGCCTTCCACTAGAGCGGGTTGCTGAAGGCTTCATCCAACCTGGCCTTGAACATCTCCAGTGGTGGATTCTGCTCCACATCTCCATTTCCTCAATTTTCCAGCATCCTATGAAGGAACCCACCCCATCCTCTTAATCAGGTGCCACACTGGGCCTCCTATCTCCACCAGCCACAACCAGATGGGGCTGGACACCAGCCTCAAGAAGTGCAGCTCCTCCTCAGCCCGTGGGAAGGCAGCCTGGGCAGCCAGCTCATCCCTCTCCCAGCACATCCTGGGAGAGGGGGCGAGGGAGCAGGGTGCCAAGCTGGGGGTGGCACAGGGGGAAGGAAGCAGAGCTCACCCCCATCCCCTGACTCACGGTGGGTCCCCACGATGCCACGGGGCTCAGCGTGACAGCTCGGCTGCCTGCGGTCGTCTATGGCAACTGAACCACCTTGGAAGGCTGCGCTGCCTGTGTGGGCTTGAAATTATGTGGTTGTTTTTGTTCCCTCTTGGAAAAGGGGGGAATTAAAAAAAAAAAAGGGAAAAAAAAATAAAAAAGACAATCTGATTTGTATGGAACTTTGAATAAATTCCTTGTTAACCTTTACAGCCATCTGGAGGGAGAGTCACTCCTCGCTGCAGAGCACACCGGGGCTGTGGGAGGGAGCTGTGCTTCTGCTGGCAGATTGTGCACGAGCTGGTGTGGAGAGAGCTGGAGGCACCGTGCCAGGAAAGAGCCAAGAGCCTCAACTTAGCCTGGGAGATCTGGGAGGTGGAGGATGTTAGGGTGCAGAGGTTTCCTTGGGATGTCAGGAGCCAGCTTGGCACAAGGGAACTGAGAGTCCTGGGGCAACCTGAGAGGGGATCTTGATCAATGCCCAGCAAGAGATAAAGGGTGGGGGTTAAGAGGATGGGGCCAGACTCTTGTCAGTGGTGCCCAGGGACAGGCAGTGGGCACAGACTGGAACCCAGGAGGCTTCATCTGAATGTGCTTTATGGTGAGGATGCTGGAGGCCTGGAGCAGGCTGTCCAGGGAGATTGGGGAGTCTTTTTCTCTGGAGAGATTCCAATTCCCCCTAGCCATTGTGATCCTGGGCAAGCTGCTGTGGGTGATCCTGCTTTAGCAGGAGGGTTGGACTGGATGATCTCCAGAGGTGCCTTCCAAACCACCCCATGCTGGGATTCTGTGCAATAGCTTCTGAAGTCTTGTCTTAGCAGGAACTCCCCTTCTTGAGAAGCTCTGAGCTGACAGCTCACTGGGCATCTCCATTTACTCCCTGGGTCATGCTGCCCCAATGCCACACTCCCTGCATGTCCCTAGCCCTGCTGAACACATCAACATTGGTGTTTGCATTCGAGGGTTGAGGGTTCAGGTCTGCCCCAGGTACTCAGAGTGTCTCAAGTTGCATGGGAAGAGCTGAATCAGATCTGATGGTCCATCCACAGTCTCCAGGACCATGACTCAGCTTACCAAAGACATCTTCCTCCTTAGATGTCTCCTTTGTTACACTTCTCTGCCTTGGAGCAGTCCCCTGGTAAGTCTGCTTTGAACCTGCAGAGCATTTGTTCATCTCCAAGTGCTCCTTGCAGATTCTCATCTCCTCTGGCACCGAGTCTGGTGGCCACTTCCTGCCATCCTTGCTGTTCTGTTGACTTTCTGGACTGACAAGACTGGAAAGTTTGTCTCCTTCCAGAGGCAACTGCATCATCCAGCTGGGTAGTGACCTTCTGCATGAGCCTGGTGCATCCCTTGCTAAGCATGGTTGGAGTCATCTCCTTCTGCAGTCAGCTCAGCACCTATGTTTTTCCCTCCATGTGGGTGACAGCTCTTGAAATCCTTCATGCAGATTCCTCCCGGCTGGGCTTACATCCTGGGTACAGCATTGTCCTGGGGACATGGTGCTGAACCGGCAGCTCCTAACCATGATGCTCCAGCAGAATTCCCCTAAGACCTGCCAGTGTTTGGATGCAAGCACTTTCTGGGCACTTCTGTAGCTCCTGAAGCTTTCATGGCTATTGGTAGAATGATAGAATTCCTTTGCTTGGAAGAGATCTTTAAGACCACTAAGTCCAGCTGTTAATCTGTTCACATGTGATGATGTCAGGCAAGAGGAAGTCTTCTCTGGAGTCTTTCAAACCCCAACTGGACATTGTGATCCTGTGCAACCTGCTCTAGGCATACCTGCATTAGCAGAGGGGATGGACTCAATGATCTCCAGAGGTCCTTTCCCACCCCTACCAGTCTGTGATTCTGTGTGATTCTGTGTGTCTTCTCCTCCCTGACATTTTGGGGTAGTGAAGCTGGGAGGGCAGCAGAGGACCCTCCAGAGGAGAGCTGCCCATGCCATCACTGTAGGGGATTCTCTAGTATGGGGTTTTCCAGCAGCTCCCCTGGGATGTTTGCGCTTTGGGTGGGATTCATGTCAGCCTAAAGACCTCAAAGCACTCCCCAAGGCAACCCTTGCAATAACCCTTTTAAAAGAAGCCCCCTAAGGTGCGGGTCAGTGGGTGCATGTGTCTCCAATCCTCCCTGTGGTGGCCCTTACCCTCAGATGAGCTCCATCACCCCACTACACCACCTCATGCTTGGCTGCATCCTTGCCCATCAAGAAGGGATGAGCAGAAGGGAGAGGGCACACCGAGCATCCATCTGCTGAAGGCAGTCCAGTGGCAGCCAGGGCAGGGGCTGAACGACAGTCCCCGCAGCTGAGACAGAGCAGGGGGAGCTCCGGCCAAATAAACACAACACACAACTCCCTTCCCTTCCTTTCTCTGCTCCTTTGAACATTTATAAATATTTTGAAAACTTTCCAAAGGGAGGGGGAAAAAAGATAAAGCAGCAAGCTGCCCATCAGTGACTCACTGCAGTGTCACTCTGCTCATTAAGAGAGAAGGGAATCAAATCATTACTGGAATTAGTAAAAAAAGCATCTCGTGGCTGACGAGGAGCAGGGGAGGAGGATGCACGTTAAATGGGTGGGCTACAGCAGCAGAGTGGCTGGTTGCCAGCCATGCTGAGCTCTGTCTGAAGGTCTCAATTATAAGCAGCTCAGGGGGGAAAAAAAAAAAAAGCCAACAAGAAGAGGAATTTCCAACACAAAAGAAATAAATTAGATCTCGGATGCCTCTCTACATTTTCAATCGCTGGGATGCTGATGAAGAGGAATCTCTAATGGGAGCTGCCTGCCACTGCCCAGCTTTGCTCACGGAGGGCTCTGGGCCAGCAGGTTTGGCTGGTGGAGAGGATGCTGCCCTGGTGCATGGCACTCAATCACAGAATCAGACAGGTTGGAAGAGACCTCCAAGATCATCAAGTCCAACCAATCATCAAGTCCAACCAATCACCCAACCCTATCTAATCAACTAGACCATGGCACCAAGTGCCTTATCCAGGCTTCTTATTAAACACCTCCAGGGTCATCGACCCCACCACCTCCCTGGGCAGCCCATTCCAGTGGGCAATCTCTACTTCTGTGAAGAACTTCCCTCTAAGATCAAGCATAAACTTCTCTCTGTGCAGCTTGAGACTGTGTCCTCTTGTTCTGGTGCTTGCTGCCTGGGAGAAGAGACCAACCCCCACCTGGCTACAATCTCCCTTCAGGTAGTGGTAGACAGCAATAAGGTCTCCCGGGCATAGATGGCAGCCAGAGAGGAGAAAAACCCAACCTGTGGGTCTGGAAATTCATCTGGAGCAATGGTGGGATCAGGCACCTCCTTGGAGCACTCTCCAAGCACAAGGACTTGGCTTTGGTGCTCGCTAAATGCAAGAGCATCTAAAGCCATGGAGGCAGGGCACCCAAACCCCCTTGCAGAGCCCTCAGCTCAACCCTCTTCCGTTTTTAAGCCAGTCTCACCAAGTCCTCTCTCAGCTCCTTTAATTCCTTTTGCCATCACAGCCCTGATAACCTCACAGATTGCTCCCATTCATCTCGCAGCAAATTCTGACTCTCCCGAACCTTCTTCTCCTTTATTGATCTCCCACAACCTCCCGGGGTGACCCTCTTCTACCGCATCGTTTGAAGGCTGGCTTTAGATCTTATCTCTCCCCTTCTGTTTGCTTTTGCATAGCACATCCTCATTAATTAGGATGTCTTGTCTGACAGAGCGGAGCCTTCGGGGAGTTCCTCTAGCGATTTGTTTACAGATGTCAGGTTAGCAATAAATGGGGAGGAATAATTGACCTTTTGCTGTAAGACTTTGCTAATCCTGTCTCTTCTTAACCGTTTCCAATTGCCTCTCTGTGTGTGTGTGTGTGTGTGTGTGTGTGTGTGTGTGTGTGTGTGCTGCAGTGTTTTTCTTAATCAATTGTTCAGACTGTGAGAACATTAAGGGAGATGCACTCAGGACCGCGTCGGGGTGATGCAATTTTAATGATTCATTCTGCCTTGCTCATCAATCCATCGCATTTCATCTTCCTTCAAGTGCTGACTTGGGAAGTTTGCAAGGCTTTAAATTGTTTGGGGGTAGGGATTTTATTTTTTTTTTTTTTTTTTTTTGGGGGGGGGGTGTCTGTTTGTTTCTATTTTCTTCAAAGACAATTACCACAGCCTGCTTGGGCCGAGCCCTGCCGCCGGAGCAGGCTGCGGGAGCGAGGAGCAAGGAGCCCGTCCCAGCCTCTAGGACCTTGTGCTGCGGCGGCAGAGCAGCTTCCAGCTGATGTGAGAGGGAGAAGAGTCAGCAGAACGTTTCTATTAAAAACTGTTACTTTTAAACAAGTTAATTTCCCCCATGAATCAAGCTGCTGTAAAGAGAAGTCCCACGTGGCAGGCTAAGTATAATTGTGATGCTCTCATTAGAAGTCCTCGAGCTGGATTTGAGCTCTTTTTTTTTCCCTTTTTTTTTTTATTATCTTTTTTTTTTTTTTTTTAAACTCAAGAATTCAAACTGTTGGAAGCTAAATGCTTTGGAAGAGATCCAGCTTTTGTTTTAAAGGAAATTGTTCCCTTGTTAGAGCACGTTTCAGAAATCGTCAAAATGCTTTGGAGTTCGAAAGCCAAAGCCAAGAGGAACTTAATGAGGCTCAACAAGGGTAAGTGCAGAGTCCTGCACCAGTACAGGTTAGGAAATGATCTGCTAAGAGCAGCCCCATGGAGAAGGACCTGGGAGTGCTGGTAGGTAACAAGTTCTCCATAGGACAGCAATGTGCCCTGGTGGCCAAGAAGGCCAATGGGATCCTGGGGGGCATTAGGAAGAGTGTGGCCAGCAGATCGAGGAAGGTTCCAATGGAGGGCTACAAAGATGATTGAGGGACTGGAGCACTGCCCTAGGAGGAGAGGCTGAGAGACCTGGGGGTGGTTAGTCTGGAGAAGACAAGACTGTGAGAGGATTTAATCAATGTTTATAAATATCTGAGGGCTGGGAGTCAAGAGGGAGGGGACAGGCTCTGCTCAGTTGCACCCTGGGATAGGACAAGGGGCAATGGATATAAACTGCAGCACAGGAGGCTCCACCTCAACATGAGGAGGAACTTCTTCACTGTGAGGGTCACGGAGCAATGGAAGAGAGGTTGCAGAGTCTCCTTCTCTGGAGACTTTCCCCCTTGTCTGGATGTGTTCCTGTGTGACCTGTGCTGGATTCTATGGCCCTGTTCTGGCAGGGGGGTTGGAATCAAAGATCTGCAGAGGTCCCTTCCAACCCCTAACATCTTGTGAGCCTGTGAACCCAGGGAACTGCAATGTTGCATTTTGTGACAAATGAAAGCATTGTGAGTTTTCTAGTGTTGGCTAATTAAGGGAGTGACAGTATCCTTGTTGAAGCAGCTGCACTAGCACCTGATGGAGTCCTGGCTGGTCATAAGTTATCCATGGGATAGCAATGTGCCTTGGTGTCCAAGAAGGCCACTGGTATCCTGGGGTGCATTAAGAAGAGTAAACCCATCAGGTCGAGAGAGGTTCTCCTCTGCCTCTGCTCTGTCCCAGTTAGACCACATCTGGAGTATTGTGTCTAGTTCTGAGCTCCCCAGTTCAAGAGGGACGGAGAACTACTGGAGAGGGCTCCACAGAAGGCTATGAGGATGATGAAGGGACTGGAGCATCTCTCTTATGAGGAAAGGCTGAGAGGCCTGGGGATGTTGAGTCTGGAGAAGAGAGGGCTGAGAGAGGACCTTATGAATGTCTGCAAATACCTGAAGGGTGGCTGTCAGGAGGATGGAGCCAGGCTCTTTTCAGTGATACCCAGGGATATGACAAGGGGAATGGATGTAAACTCAGTCACAGGAAATTCCATCTCAACAGGAGAAAAAACTTTTTTACTGTGAGGGTGCTGGAGCCCTGGAGCAGGCTGCCCAGAGAGGTTGTGGAGTCTCCTTCTATGGAGACTTTCAAAACCTGCCTGGACATATTCCTGTGTGACCTGTCTTAGGTGACCCTGCTTTGCAGGGGGGTTGGACTCAATTATCTCTGGAGGTCCTTTCCAACCCCCTATGACTGTATGATTCTAATGCTGCTACTAATATGCAACTGTGGGTCCTCACTCCTGATCCCTGACAATTAGCAAAATGATGATTAAGTGTCTTGCAAGGCAATCCTTTCCCCAGTTAATCCCCTAATTAGGAATTCAGGGATTGACTTAAACTTATCAGATGTGGTGGGTTCAGTGCAAACCTATCTCTCCAACCCACAGCTGAGCTGTTTCTGCCACGGTGGGGCAGCTGTGAGCCCAGGTAACTTGTGCCCCTAATCTGCCTTTCCCCAGGCTCCTGTGTGTCAGTAAAGCCACTGTGAGACTCTCCAGTTTATAAATCACACCTTCATTAGGACAAGCTGTTACCTTGTTTCACACAAAGCTGTCGATTTAAGGCGACATTGCAAATGAGATGTTACCTCTGGGCTGTAACTGCCTGAGGGATACTCTGCATTGTCAGTTCCTGGGGTGGGACGCACCAGCCGTGTCCTCTGCCAGGAGCAGCAGAGTGAGGAGGTGTGGTTGATGCTCTGCTCCAACCACTCATACCACCACCAGGTGCTTGGGGCATCCTGGGTGCTGCTTGCCCAGGAGCAGAAAGACAGCTGTGCATCTAAATCATTGAGGCTTTTTAACCCAGGGATGTCCTCCACGAGAAACAGCTAAACCCAAAGCCAAGCCCATGGAGTAAGACTCAGCATCTGCCATTCATCAGCTGGAAGGAGACTCTGGATGTTTAGCTTAGAATTTAAAAGTCACATTCATCATTCAAAACCCCAAACCCCTCCATGCATTTCAGGCTGTCTGTTGACAAAGGCACTCTTGTCCACTTGGGTTTTCAAGCAAGCCTTGGGAAGACAAGGTGGTAACTCTGGTTTCCTTCCTGGTTCAGGAGGTTAGGGCTTATGGGGCACAATGTTTCAAGAGCTGCTCCCCTGAGCACAGCAGCAGGGGCCAGGCTGACAGGTCCAGTGTGAAAAACCCTTTGCTTTGGACTCTCTTCCCAAATCACTCCCTTAACTGGTCTGCACTGGACAGCATTACAGGTCTGTGTGTCTGTTTGCAAACTCCTGCTCCACAGAAAGGCAGTCTCAAGAGGCAGAGCACCAGACCCCTCCCCTGCCTCCTGAGGTGCAAGCTGAGTGCTGCATCTGACACACCTGAGGGACAGGATCCATCCAGAGGGACCTGGACAAGCTGGAGAAGTGGGGCCAGGTGAACCTCATGAGGTTCAACAAAGCCAAGATCCAGGGTGGAGACAATCCTGGTATCAATGCAGGCTGGAAGATCCATGTCAGAAGGACTTGGGGGTGCTGATACCCAAGCACCAAGTGCTGCCAGCCGAGCCCCAGCCTGTCCTGGGCTGATCCCCAGCAGTGTGGGCAGCAGGGGCAGGGAGTGGATTCTGCCCCTGTGCTGTGATCTGCTGAGACCCCCTCCTGCAGTGCTGTGGCCAGCTGGATTATGACCTGCAGTCTCCCACTGGTCTGCGCAGTGGTGCCACGATTAAGAAGGTTTGTTTGAACTTCTCTCTGCAGATAGGAGCTCTTTAATGGAGGGGGAAATCGTGCAATTGCACAAAGCTGAAGAGAAACTGAAGCTCAAAGGCGTTGGTAATCATATAATTAACATAAACCCAAAGGACAGGAAAGAGAGAAGAGACATCTGACCGCTTGGCCAAGCTGCATGAGTTGTCTGACCCCACAGAAAGCCTCAGCTAGAGCAAAAGCTTCTGAAATGATGTCTGAAAAAAAATGAATAAAGCTAAGATAGCTGTATTTTAAGATGAGATATGTTTAAACCCAGCCTAAGCCTGAGAACTCCTGTAGCTGGTGTGGCTAGTTACTGAGGATGCTTTGCAACGGCAAACTGGCTAGGGCTGCACTTCGGGGAGGGGTGGGGTGGAGGAGAGAGGGAGGTGGGAGCGGGGTGTCACGGCAAGCTACTGGTCATCACCACATGTCCTGCTTTTGCTGGGATGGAATCCCAGGCTAGCCGTGGTCTGCTGGTCATTAGCAGCTTGGAGGCAGCCAGGAGCTTAATTTGGGAGTGGCAAAAGCCAGGGCAGCTGAGTCAGAGTACAGAATACAGAGTTAACCAGGTTGGAAAAGACCTCAAGATCATCAAGTCCAACGTATAAACACCATCTAATCAACTAAACCATGGCACTGAGTGCCTCATCCAGTCTCTTTTTAAACACTCCCAGTGATGGTGACTCCACCACCTCCCTGGGCAGCACATTCCAACGGCCAATCTCTCTTTCTGGGAAGAATTTCTTCCTAACATGCAGCCCAAACCTCCCCTGGCACAGCTTGAGACTGTGTCCTCTCATTCTGTCACACCTGGGAGCAGAGATTAACCCCCACCTGGCTACAGTCTCTCTTCAGATAGTTGTAGAGAGCAATGAGGTCTCCCCTGAGTCTCCTCTTCTCCAGGCTAAACACCCTCAGCTGCTCCTCACAGGGCTTGTGCTCCAAACCCCTCACCAGATGGCTGACAGATGTATCCCATAATACACAGGCCATCCTCAATATAAAAGGGGAAGTTTGCAGAGGATGGAGCTCCTCCTTTTTTGTTCTTTTTATCCTTGGAGGGGCTTGCTTACCATGCTGCTCCCCAGGGCTGTTGTCCTATTTGTTGTGACCACCACGGGTTCAGCAGGCTGAGTAGAATTTTGTCTGCTTTGCTTTGGGATTAGTTTGGCTCTTTCACTAAACCCACTTGAATTTCAGCCCACAGGTCTCCTCTCCTTTCCCTCATCCTCCTTCTCTGCTGGGGAGGGCTTATCAGGTGGCAGAGCTGCTGCTGCAGTTTAGCTCCAGATATGAGCTAAATACAGGCATAATGCAAGAGCAAAAAGCTCCAAAGAGGAGCATGGCAGAGAAGCAAAGGGTTCCAGACCCAAAGAATGCAAATAATAATGAGAGTGGTGGTGACTGGAATTAACTTTCTTTGGTGGCTGGTCACAGGTGGTGTTCCCTGGGGCTCAGGTATGAGGTCTGGTCTCTTCAATATCTCTGTAAATGATCTGGATGAGTGGAGCAAGGCACCCTCAGTCAGTTTGCAGATTACTGCAGGAGAGTTGATTTGTTTGAGGGTGGGAGGCTCTACAGAGGGATCTGGACAGGCTGGATTAATGGTCCGAGGCCAGTGGGATGAGGTTCAACAAGGCCAAGTGCTGGGACCTGCACTTGGGTCACAGCTACCCTGTGAATGCTCCAGGCTTGGGGCAGAATAGCTGGAAAGTGCCTGGTGGAAAAGGACCTGGAGATGCTGGTTGACAGCAGCTGAACACGAGCCAGCAGTGTGCCCAGGAGGCCAACAGCATCCTGGACTGGATCAGCAACAGTGTGGCCAGCAGGAGCAGGGCAGGGATTGTCTTCCTGTGCTCAGCACTGGCCATACCTTGAATACTGAGATCAGTTGTGGGATCTTCACTCTGAGAAGGACATTGAGGGGCTGGAGCAGGTCCAAAGAAGGGCAACAAAGCTGGGGAAGGGTCTGGAGATCAGGGCTGGGGAGGAGCCACTGAGGGAGCTGGGGACGTTTAGCCTGGAGAAGATGAGGCTGAGGGGAGACCTCATTGCTCTCTACAGCTCCCTGAAAGAAGGCTGTAGCCAGGTAGAGCTTGGTCTCTTCTCCCAAGGAGCAAGTGGCAGGATGAGAGGAAACAGCTTCCAGTTGTGCCTGGGGAGGTTTAGATTGGACATGAGGAACAATTTCTTCCCCAGAAGGGCTGTCAAGCCATGGAACAGGGCAGTGGTGGAGTCCCTGTCCTTGGAGGAGTTTCAAAGTTGTGCAGATGTGTTGCTGAGGGATGTGGTTTAGTGGTGATCTGGCAGTGCTAGGTCATGGTTGGACTGGATGATCTTGAAGGTCCTTTCCAACTAAAATGACTCAATGAGAATATTGACTGGTGAAAACCTTTATTGACAGGGCTGGGTGCATCTTCCCCATGACACAGCTGAGGTCATACCCAGCATGGAAACTCCTTGCTGACTGTGGACTCTACTCCTGTAGGATTATTCCCATGTGAGGAACTTAGCTCCTACTTGCCAGCCAAAAGAAGAATAACAAAAGGCATTTCCAAGCCTGTTGAGGAAGAGGATTTTGACTGAAGAAGGCCATTAGGCACTGGAGGTGGAGGGAGGGGCTGCTTCATCCATCCCTGGCTCCTCAGCTCTTACACAGTGGAGGACCATGGTCTCTGCAGAGATTTACCACCTGACAAATGGAGGACCCCAGTTAAGGTAGCTGAGATTAGAGCCTGCTTTATGGGACTGACCACATCTGCTGGTGCTGAGCTCAGCAGCCTTCCCCACCCGACTGCAACTAATGGCTACCAAGTGATCCAAGTGCAGTGCAGTGTGACGGCTGCAGAGCTCTGAGAACAGCAGCTTGCAGATGGGAAAGCTGCAGTGAGCTCTTCACAGCCCTGGGCAGAGTGCCTGAAGCTCTGGGGCAGGTATGATCAGAGAGAGATGGAAGGGTCATCCTGGGCAATGTTCTGCTGAAAAGTCAGATCTGCATGCCTGCAGCTCTTCCTGGTCCTCTCCATTGGAGCAGTTGGTGTGTGGAGCTGAGGCCCTTCCCAGCAGTGGTGGCACTGTGGTGGTCTTCTCCACAGTGTTTAAAGCTAGGCCACCTCCAGCACCCTGGGCTGCAGCCTCCCTTTAGGATGACCATAGCCTGAGAACAGAGTCCTCAGAGTGGGGCTGTTTCTCATTGGGTTGACATGATGCAGCTCCAGTGGAGAAGCAAGCACATCCCTGCTGCATCACCAATGCCTTGGGAAAAGAGCCAAGAGACACCAGCCCCAAGCCACAGCTCCTCCAGTCCTCTTCACAACTCTGGAGCCCTTTCAAACTGCTCTGCTGTCCCAAGGATGGACCCGAGGGCAGCGCAGCACCCTTGCTGGCTCAGCTTCTACTCATCATGGATGAAAGTCAAGGGTAGGCACATCAAAGTTTGTTGTTGGGTTTTTTGGTGTGTTTCTATAGAGCCCAGGAAAGTCTTGGGTTGGTTCTTTAGTTTTGGGGTAGATCTGGGGAAAGACAGCTCTGTCTTCATGATACCTGTGCTCCACAGCTCCTGCTCTTCACCCATCTGAGAGGTGAGCTGATCTTGACCTGCCTGTGGGTCTTGTGCTGATTGGAATTATCTTTGTCTGCTGGTGCTGTTGACAGTAGGAAATGTGCTGAACCCTTCACATCTCAAAATGCCAGTGGTGAGCTGTTGGGGCTGTTGAGAGGTGGTGAGTCCAGTGAGCAGTGTCCAGTATGCAGAAGGCAATGGGCACTGACTGCATCCTGTAATTGGTTTGTTCCCTCTTGCTCTGCCACTGACAGCATTTGTAGGATAACAGAATGGGGGGAGGGAGAGTAGGGAAGGGGGAAGACTTCTGCTGTAACCCTGTTTCTGCTGCTGATCCCATGTGTAGATTTGGACACTTCTTCATGGCTTCTGCTCCTGCAAGGAAGGTCTCACACAGTTGCCACACGCACCAACGGGGACCTGCACTTCTCAAGAGCCAGGGAGCACCACGGGCCAAGACCAGACTCTCACTTGGCAAACTAGTCCCCTCACCCAGCGTGGCAGCAACCTCCTGAGCTGTGCCATCACAGTGAGTGAGGCCTGGCCAAAGAAACAGAATTTCCAGGGCAGAAACCTTCTGAAAACCCACCCAGCTACCCTCCATACACATCTTTGAGCCACAGCAGCATTCCTCCCCGGCTTGGGTACAGCTTCTGCATCAAGGAGAAGCAGGTAAAGCTCAGAGGGTAGCTACCAAGATCCTCTGGTATCTATATTCAAGATCTAACAGGCTTCCCCTTCCTTTTCCAATCTCAGTTTGCTCATTTATTCCGCTTCTGAGTGCTGAGAAGCCCCTGTGCCAGTGATTTGCGTGGGAGGAGGACACGTCCAGCACTGCTAGTCCTCGGCCAGAAGCTCTGACCCCACAGAAATGAGAGAATTTGTGCTGCTTTGATTTGCACTTTGCCTGGCTGGGAGATGCTCTCACCATCCCTCTGTGTCGTGGGCAGGAATGGTAATTGGACAGTTGGCAGCAGTCATCACACACGGCACATTTTTAATGAGCACTTGCGAGGGAAACGATCCGGCGCAAGCTTCTCAGGCTTTCCAGCAGGACTCCTAAAGCTGCCTGCAAGCCCCTTCAGCCAAATGGCCAAGCACTAGCACGGCACAGAGCTGTCCCTCGGCACAGGTAGCTTGGAGGAACCGAACCAAACTGGTGCAGGCACTGATTGAGTGCGGTGTCCGGCAGTAAATACCAGGGTGAGCTCGACAGCTCTTGCCTACTGAAGCGCTAGTGAAGGGATCACAGAATCACAGAGTTTCCGGGGCTGGAAGGGACCTCGAAAGCTCATCCAGTCCAACCCCCTGCCAGAGCAGGGTCACCTACAGCAGATCACACAGGAATGCATCCAGGCAAGCTTTGAATACCTCCAGAGAGGGAGACTCCACAACCCCCTGGGGCTGAGGGATGAGTTGAGCAGCTGGGTCTTTAAAAAGCAAGACAGAACTGGGGCTGGTTTGAAGGACAGTTAGCACTACCTGTCTTAACAGAAGAGGTGCTGAGGGTTTGTAGCTGAAGGAGGGTAGATTTAGACTGATCTTAGGAAGAAGTTATTCAGCTCAAGGGTAGTGAGACTCTGGAATAGGCTGCCCAAGGAGCTTGTGGATTCCTCCTTCCTGGGGGTATTCAAGGCCAGGCTGGATGAGGAATTGAGCAGCCAAGTCAAGTTGAAAGGTGGCCCTGCCAATGGCCTGCCAATGGCAGGGAGGTTGGAGTAGATGCTCTCTAAGGTCCCTTTCAATCTAAGCCATTCTATGATGTCCCAGAAGCTGTGAAGAGCTCCTCGTTACGCTATTTTAGGGGCACAGACCGCTGGGTCTTCAGTGGTGAGAGTGTGGAGCATGTTCATTTTCTGCAGGCATGACAGGACCACTCCAGGGATGTTTTCATTTAGCTATCAGAGAAGCATTGTGATTTCAGAAGGGCCTTGATTGCATCCACCTCAAAGCTAAGACTCTCCAGCTCCTCATTCTCATGTGCTTTGCTACCCTTGCAGAGCATTCCTGGCTGATTGATGGGCACTATGCCAGCTCCGTAGCTATCGTGACACTAAGAAAAGAGATTTTCTTTTTTCTCCTAGAACAGTCATGTGTAACCTTTGAGAGGTGTCCTGGATTGCATCTGCCCCTCCATCCCCTGGTGTGACAGTGCATGAGAATTAGAAGTTAAAGACTTAAGCAAAGTTGAAGTGCAGAAGCAAAGCTGAGCCCTGAGTCGTGCAGCATCATTCAGAGACAGCTTTTCGCCGTGCCCTACCATGGCACTACCTTCTCATCTTGCTTATCCTGACAGCAAAAATGAAAACCAGGGCACATTTTATTATCCTGTCTCCTCTCGTGCACTGCACAGAGCCTGGGTGGAAGAGGCAAACGGGTTTTCTCACCAGGCTGGATATGAGATTCTGAGGGAGCACCACCGTGCATGCCTTGCTTTCCTCACCAAGCTTTTGTTTTTCCTCTTAAAACTCCCTCCAGCCCTTCAGGGAGCTTCTCCTGTTTGCCCAAGAGAGGACCAGACAAGTGGGGTGGAATCTGTGCTTCCAAACACTGTGACTTGTGGCCTTCCAGTACCTGAAGGGGGCTACAAGAAAGCTGGGGTGGGACTTGTTAGGGTGTCAGGGAGTGATAGGACTGGGGGAACGGAGCTGGATGTCAGGAAGATGTTCTATACAGAGAGAGTGGTTGCCCATTGGAATGGGCTGCCTGTGGAGGTGGTGGAGTCACCTTCATTGGAGGTGTTCAGGAGGAGACTTGATGGGGTGCTTGGTGCCATGGTTTAGTTGTTTAGGTGGGTTGGAATGGTTGATGGGTTGGACACGATGATCTTGAAGGTCTCTTCCAACCTGGTTTATTATATTGTATTGTATTATTGTATTGTATAAAACTAGAAATAGATAGATTCAGATGGATGTTAGGAAGAAGTCCTTCTCCATGAGGGTGGTGAAATACTGGAACAGATTGCCCAGAAAGGTGGTGGAAGCCTCATCCTTGGAGGCTTTTAAGGCCAGGCTGGATGTGGCTGTGAACAATCTGCTGTAGTGTGAGGTGTCCCTGCCCATGGCAGGGGGTTGGAACTGGATGTCATCAGTGTCAACTGCAGTGTGCCCAGGCAGCCAAGAAGGCCAATGGCATCCTGGCTTGCATCAGGAACAGTGTGGCCAGCAGGAGCAGGGAGGTCATTGTGCCCCTGTACACTGCACCAGTTAGGCCACACCTTGAGTACTGTGTCCAGTTCTGGGCCCCTCAGTTTAGGAAGGATGTTGACTTGCTGGAACGTGTCCAGAGAAGGGCAACAAAGCTGGTGAGGGGTTTGGAACACAAGCCCTATGAGGAAAGGCTGAGGGAGCTGGGGTTGCTTAGCCTGGAGAAGAGGAGACTGAGGGGTGACCTTCTTGCTCTCTACAACTACCTGAAGGGAGGTTGTAGCCAGGCAGAGGTTGGCCTCTTCTCCCAGGCAGCCAGCACCAGAACAAGAGGACACAGTCTCAGGCTGCGCCAGGGCAGGTTTAGGCTGGATGTTAGGAAGAAGTTCTACACGGAGAGAGTGATTGCTCATTGGAATCGGCTACCCGTGGAGGTGGTGGAGTCACCTTCACTGGAGGTGTTCAGGAGAAGACTTGATGGGGTGCTTGGCTGTATGGTCTAGTTGTTGGGTGGGTTGGACTGTTTGATGGGTTGGACGTGATGATCTTGAAGGTCTCTTCCAACCTGGTGCATTGTATTGTATTGCATTATTGTATTGGATGATCCTTGAAGTCCCTTCCAACCCTGACAATTCTGTGAGTTAGAGAAGGAAATCCTCCTGCCTCTGCCCCTTGATTTCTTCCAATGAGCTCACATAGGGCTGTTGGAGATCTGTCCCTGATCTATCACAAGACCTCAAAGCCACCAAAAAGCTAATCCATACATACATGAAATGCACACTGCTGAGGCAACACGGGATGGTGGGACCCTGGCCCAGGTGGCCCAGAGAGGTTGGAGATGCCCCATCCTGGAACCATTCCCGGTCAGATTGTTTAGGACCTGGACATCCTTCTCCAGTTGCAGAGGTCCCTGCTGACTGCAGGGGGTTGGACTAAATGACCTTTAAAGGTCCTTCCAAGTCAAACCATTATGGGATTCTGTCTCCTTTGAGCCACACAGACTTTGCAGTGGACCTCTGAGGATCTCAGAAGAGTCTCCATCTCAGTAAAGCCTCTGTGCTCCCCTTCCATGCTGGTGGCATTCTGCTTGTGTAGCTCAGCAAACACAGGAACCTAGTGAGCCTTGTCATCAGACCTTCACTTGCTGGGTAGATAGGGCCAGGCACCTAACACCACAGTTAAATGGGCACAAAACAGGTGGAGGGAGTGGTGACAAGAAGCATTCAAAGGTTAGGTGGCCAGTTTTGCTGGCTTGCTTGGAATCCTTTTCACTAGGATACAGTAACCCTACAGTCCTGGGTCAGCACTGGGACTGGGACCAGAACTGTTCAATATATTCCTCAGCGACCTGGATGAGGGCACAGAGAGCACTGTCAGCAAGTTTGCTGATGACACCAAGCTGGGTGGAGTGACTGACACACCAGAAGGTTGTGCTGCCATTGAGCAGGACCTGGACAGGCTGAGAAGTGGGCAGGGAGAAACTGAATGAAGTTCAACAAGGGCAAGGGTAGAGTCTTGCACCTAGGAAAGAACAACCCCAGGTATCAGTACAGGTTGGAGACTAACCTGCTGGAGAGCAGTGAAGGGGGAAGGACCTGGGGGTCCTAGTGGGTGGGAAGTTGACCATGAGCCAGCAATGTGGCCAAGAAAGCCAATGACATTCTGGGGTGGATTAGAAGGGCTGTGGTTAGTAGGTCAGAGAGGTTCTCCTCTCCCTCTACTCTGCCCTGGTAGGTGCCCAGAGGCTGGGGCCAGGCTCTGCTGGGTGATGCCTGATGACAGCACAAGGGGCAATGGTAGAAGTTGAGCCATAGGAAGTTCCATGGAAACAGGAGAAAAATTTTTTTCCCTGTGAGGGTGATGGAACACTGGAACAGGCTGCCATGGGGGGGTTGTGGAGTCTCCCTCTCTAGAGATATTCAAAACCCACCTGGATATATTCCTGTGTGATCTGGTGTAGGTGATCCCGCTCTAGCAGGGGGGTTGGACTGGATAAGCTTTTGAGGTCCCTTCCAGCCCCTAACATTCTGTGATTCTGTGATCTGCAGGGGTTGGCACAAAGGGGCCCAAAACTGTTGGGTTTTTTCCCTTTCCTCATTGCACAAATGAAGACTGACACAAAAACTGCAGAAGGAGACTATCCACTAAGCAATGCATAAGACTTTTGGGGCTGGAGCTTCTGAAGGAGGCTGGTGGAGGCTGTGCACTATGGGCACGTATCCCCTGGGCAGGCTTTCAGAGCCTGGCCTGAAAACTCAGCTTGAACAAAGTGCTGCTGTTAGTACTTTTAGTAACAGCAGTAAAGGTTTTTGTTGTTGTTGTTTCGTGCAGGAATTTCACAGCATGTCCCTATTGTTATTTTGAGGTCGTTCCCCAGCTCCAGCTGCAATAATCGAAGAGGCCAGGGCTTGAGCATGTTCTGCACAGCATGGGGATGGGCTGCAGGCATCTATAAAAAGCTTGGCTGGAGCTGAGAAGGATGCTCACATTCCCTTCATGTGGAAGCCCTGGGAGTGCCTGTGGCTGCTGCCCAGAGGAGCGCTGAACGCTTGGGAAAGAGCTACAGGGCTTTGTGCAGGGATTTAGAATCACAAAATCAAAGAATAGTTTGGGTTGGAAGGACTTTGGTCAAAGGCTCTGCTGAGCATTAGCACATCAGATGGATACTCTTCTGAGAACCTCAGAGGTCCACTGCAAAGTCTATGTGGCTCAGAAAGGACAGAATCCTATAATGGTTTGGGTTGGAAGGGACCTTTAAAGGTCATCTAGTCCACACCTCTCCAGTCAGCAGGGACATCTGCAACTAGAGCAGGTTGCTCTGAGTCCCAAACAATCTGACCTGGAATGGTTCTAGGGATGGAGCATCTCCCACCTCTGGGCAACCTGGTCAGGGTCTCACCACCCTCAGTAGAAAACATTTCTTCCTTCTTTCCAGTCTAAATCTCCCCTATTTTAGGTTCAAGCCCCTTGTCCTGTTGCAACAGGTCCTGAAGCACTGAAAGGCCACCAGAAGGTCTCCCTGGAGCCTTCTCTTCTCCAGGCTGAACAAGCCCAACTCTCTCAGCCTGGCCTCACAGCAGAGGGCTTCCAGCCCTGCCAGCATTGCTGTGACCTCCTCTGGCCCTGCTCCAACAGGTCCCTGTCTGTGCTGAGGACTCCAGAGCTGCCCCAGCACTGCTGGGGGGCTCTGCAGAGCAGAGATGCAGGACCATAATGATGTATGGCAGTAGCTGCACTCTCAGGTGTCTCCCAGTTCCCATCACATTCCCTGCTCCCCCTGCAGTGGCTCAGGGAGCTGGTGGTGACACCGCAGTGTCCCTTCACCAGAGGGGTCAGGGCACTGCACTGCTGTTTCCGCATTCCCAAGCAGAAATGCTCTGCTCACAGCCCGCTGGTCGCCCTGCCTGCCGCTCCTCCTGCAGCTCTGCCACGTCGCCCATCTGCCAGGGTGGCACCGAGCCCACGAGGGTGTGCCACGGTCGAGGTGCCAGCTAAACAAGCGTGGAGGGGAGCAGCCTGCTCCTCCTGTTTGCAAACAGTGCCAACTCTGGGCAACTGGCTTCTCAGCAGAGCAGGCATCTGGAGCGGCTGGCGGGCACGGCACCCTTGGCACGTGCCACGGAGCTGCCTCCTCGCCCACGTTTCCACACGTGGGTGGTGAGCTGGGAAGGCAAAAATATGTTGTGGAGCTTTTCAGACCAAGGGCAAAGGATAACTCACTGGAGCAAAGCTTCTCGGGCAGCCTGTGCCAAGGGCTGGCTCGTCTGATGTTCCTGCTGCTTTCCCTCCCTCCTTTCCAGCTGCTGAGCTGCCCCTTCACCTTCACTGTGAATTTTTCCTGCCTGGGGAAGGCAGTCCCTCTGCTCACAGAAGGTGGATTTATTCCCCATTATATAGGCTTTGCTCTCTACAACTACCTCAAAGGAGGTTGTAGCTAGTTGGGGTTGGTCTCTTCTCCCAGCCAACCCGTGGCAGAAGAAGAAGACACAGTCCCAAGCTGCACCAGGGGAGATTTAGGCGGGAGGTGAGGAGAAAGAGCAATTGGCCATTGGAATGTGCTGCCCAGGGAAGTGGTGGAGTCCCTGTCCCTGGAGGTGTTCAAAAAAGGATTGGATGTGGCACTTGAAGCCATAATTCAGTTGTCAGGAGGTGTTAGGTATTAAGTAGTAGGTTGGACTTGATGATCTCTGAGGTCTTTTCCAACCTGGTTGATTCTGTGGTTCTATGAAAACGTGGCACTCACCAGGGAGCAGGTATGGAAACCTCTGGTTTTAAACTGGAAGCCTTGATGGGGAAGTCACTCAGGTCCTCCATGGCCTTGGCAGCTTTGAGATCAGAAGGAGTGCCAGAGATGGCTGATCATGGAATGCATTGGGTTGGAAGGGACTTCTAGAGGTCATCTTGTCCAACCCCTCTGCAGTCAGCAAGGACATCCCAAACTGAATCAGGTTGCTCAGAGCCCCATCAAGCCTGACCTGAAATATCTCCAAGGATGAGGCATCCACCACCTCCCTGGGCAACCTGTTCCAGTGTTCCACCACCCTCAGAGTAAAGAACTTCTTCCTAAAGTCCAACCTAAACCTATTCTGCTCTAGTTTCAAACCATTGCCCCTTGTCCTGTCTCTAGACCCCCTCATGACAAGTCCCTCTCCAGCCTTCCTGTAGGATCCCTTCAGGTATTGGAAGGCAGCCCTAAGGTCCTCCTGGACTCTTCTCTAGGCTGAACAACCCCAGCTCCCTCAGCCCTCCCCAGCTTTCCCTTGTAAATAGCTGATGGTCTTCTGGCAGCAGGCTGGAGCTTCCCAGTGCACAGAGCTGCTAAGTTCCAGGAAACTGGCAGGGATCGTCCCACCAACGATGCTACTTCGTGGCCCGGTGCTCCTCACTGGTAACTGGAGATGGTAGGAGTCAGAGTGAGGATTTGTTTGACATGAGTTATCTGTCCCAAATCACTCTGCTCTGCATTTCCACTAATGGTGACTCCTCAGGAAGAGGTAATGCTATGCAGACATAACGAGGTTCAGATCAGAGCTGGACTTAGGGAAATGCTTGTCATCATGAAATCTATTTGATACGGGTGCTGGTTAGCCTGGTCTCGGAGCTGAGAGGCATGAAGGATGAGTAGGAAAGCAGCTGTGACTAATGGAAGCTTTTCTCAAATGTATGTAGTCAGAGGAGTTAATGAAAAGAGGAAAAAGAGCTGGCTCTTGAACTCTCCATCAGGAGAAGTGAAGCTTAACGCCAGGCAGAAAAAAGGAGCTATCATTTCCACATTCCTTTCCAGCAATTATTTTGTATTTGCCAGTCCCTCCGAGCTCCCAGATCAGCTCAGGACACTCCATTTTCTGAGCATTTCCTGGAAAGACCCAGTGCTGCTGCAACAAATCCTCTTCTCACCACGTTCCCCCCGTTCCTTGCAGGAGCAGCAAGCACAGGGGAGGATTAGATGAACTCCTGTCCTGCTGGATGCTTACCTAAATGAGCTGCTGCACCCCCCGAGCCAGGCTGTCGCACCTCTCTCCGCAGTGTCTGGCTGCCACTCATGCCACAAGCAGCTCAGCCACCAGCTCAAGTCATTTACTGCATGCAGGAGCCTAAGTCTGAGCAGCTTAACCTCATTGCACTGGGAAGGTCTGCAGGAAAGTCTCCTGTGCGGCCTCAGCACACCACAAACTCTTATGTGGAAAGCTAGAGCTGGATTAATTATCTCTGGCTCTTTGTAAGAGACGACTGCAGGTTGCACAGGGAATTAGGAGGTCTTGCAAAGAAGAGCTCCCTTAGTGCTCTTCAGCTTGGGCAGCGAGTTTGAGCAACTACATCCATTTTCTACATCCATGGATTAACCAGCACTTAATCAAAGCTCTGTCCTCAGCAGGTCACCCAGCATGGAGCCCACAGCCTGGGAGACTCTCCACTGCTTCCCTATCCGCTAGACCCAGACCATTTGCTCATGTCCTGGTCATTCAGTCAGCATGTGCTTCAGAGGTTGAAATGGAAAGTGCCTGACATGATGCATTTGTGTGATGAATGCAAAATATGTCCTCCAAATCCTGAATTTAAACATCCCAGCTGGAGCTTTGCAGCAACCCCCTGTGCCAGCAGAAGCCTGGGGAGTTCAAGCTTCCCCAGGCTGAAGGAAAATCATGCTTTGGTTTGGTCTGGAGGGAGATGAGAGCTCAACCCACTCAGCAGCCAAGGTGGGCTGTGCACCCCACAAGCCCCAAGCCCCAGAACTGCTGCCAGCTGGGAAACCACAGCACAAGCAGAGCTCTTGGCACATCCATGCCCTCCAGTCTGTGGCAGGATGAGGATAAAAGGAGCTTTCTTGAATTTGGCTCTTTTATGCCAGTTACATAAAGCTATTACCCAGCTTCAGGAGAGCTGGCCCATACCCTGCTGCCTTCCGCTTGTGCCTACCCTAACAGACAGGAGCGGAGCTGCCTGCTTCCATCAGAGAGCAAACAGTCTGGGGACAGCAGGTGCTTAAAATATCTGCAGGAAGAAGGAAAAAAAAATCAATTAAAGAAAGGAAGGGCTCCTGGGGGAGGCCAGGAGCTGGGAGGGCTTTGCTGAGTGGAGAATGTTCGGGTAGGGCAGAAGGGAATAGGCTGGGGGTGCATGATGGGGAAGGGGTGTGGGGTGATGTGGTGCTCTGAGGTTGCTGGATCTGCTCAAGGGAACCATCTCCCTGCTCCTCTGTGAAAGCTGAGCCCTTGGGCTCTCTCTGTCCCTTTTATCTCTCCTCAATCCCTGTTTCAGGTCTGTAAGTCAGTGTGTTTGTTACCCGACTGCCTGGGTCGCTGGGGTGGGAGTCGGGAGACCTAGGAGGACTTTCCACCTGCGTTAATTAAGCTGGATTTTAACAGGAAAGCTCCTTGGGTAAAATCGAGCCCTGATAATAGTTAATAGCAAAACTTTATTGACTAGAGAGGAGTTAGGATAGTCCCTAATTAGTCTTTGATAAGCCTGTTATGGTTTTCCCTGGCTGTCTGGACCCAAGAGCTCTGACTGCGGAGCAGGGCTCACTCTGATCCTCAGCACAAGGAGACTTGCTCTATCCCTGCTGGCGCTGCACAGCCTGGTGTCCTGTCCCCATGTCACAGCAAGCCCTCAAGCGGCTGAGCCTTTACGACCCTCCCTCAACTGCCACATGTGCCTGGGAAATCCCTGCAGAGATGCTGGGGAGCCCCGTCTGTCACTGGCTCTGCAGTGAAGGTGCATCCAAGCAGGGGGAGATCTCCGTCACAAGTAACTGCTCAACCCCATCCCTGGTGTTTCTACCTTCTCTGCCAACGTGGCTTTTAACCTGCCCCCTCTTCGGGGCTTCAGCTTTAAAATCGAGATCACCAATGGCAGGAGGCAAACAGCAGCAGGAGCCATGGGAGTAGAAAGTGATGGGTGAGGTGGTTTTGCAGACAGGTAGGGCTCAAGCAGTGCTCTGGTTTTACATCACCTGCCTCTGCTTCTCCTTTGATAGTGCTGGTGAAAGTCAGGCTGGATGAGGCTGGGGCTCTAGGTGTAGATAAAGCAAATCACAGCAATTGTGATGGATTTTGGTGGCCTGAAGTGCAGAGAAGCCACTCATCCTGTCCTCTCACCCCATGCTGGTAAGGTGAGGGAGCAGGCTAAGGGCTTGGACACTTTGGGAGAGGTCACAATGAAGTGAGAAAAGTTCCCTTTCCAGAGTCTTGTTGAATTTTTAGGGTTTGATTAAAGCTTCTCCACGATGCAGGCAGGGACATCAGAGGCATCTTTAAAGGAGGGAAAATAGCTGTTACCTGCTGTTATGCTTAAGAGGGAAAATGATGGATCCCAAAGACTCCTAATGCTCACTCCGGCCACTTTAAAGCCTTTGAGATGGCAATGTCATTAGCTACACAGCAGGACAAGCATTATCTCTGCCTTCCAGTTTCCCCAGTCAGGTCATCCAAACCCACAGAAGCACCAGGAGATGGCCTCAGGCTGGTATTTCTCTGGCTGGTGCCTGCAGCAGGAGATGGTGGGCACAGGTGGGGGAAACGTGGGCTTTCCTTGCCCTGCTCTCGTTGCCACCCCAGAGCATGAAGGACATTCCTGCTTTTTCCCAACTTCCAAAGCATGTCATGGTTTTTTTTTCCCCAACTGCAAATCACAATCACATTCAGAATTATTTTCCATCGTCCCTGCTTTGGAGGCTAACAGCATCTAAAACCGACCTGCTGCCTGGGAGCAGGTGCCCTGCCATTTGGGGATCTACTCGGCAGGAATCCAGTAAATATTTAAAGCCACCAGACCGAGGTTTCCAAAGGACTTTAGAGAGACTGATTTCCCCAGACCACTGTGACTGCAGATGGAGATGTCTTGCCAGCTTCCCCTCAGCCAGCAGTTCCCAGAGAGTCTAAATGTGAACCTCAGATGTACTTGGCCAAGCACGGCTGCTGTGCTGAGATCCTTCTCCTCCATAGCAAGACCTAAAGGGCACGGGCTGCTAGCAATGCTCTGCTCAGACATGCCATGCTGTCATTTGCTCTGCCATTCAGGATGTCTGGTCCTCTTGGTTTCCTGCTGGCTCCCTTCATGCATCTTCCATCTCCTTTTTGTGTGTGTGTGTGTGTGCTGAATGTGAAATCTGGCGGCTCCAGCCGAGCTCCCAAGTGCCTGGAGCTGGGGTAGGATGAGGCTCCAATTCTGTTTGGCAGGCTCAGCCTGGGAGGATGCACTTGGCAGTCAGGATCACACAGCATGGTGGTGGAGCTCTCCTCCTTGAGCGCCTCCACTCCCAGGCACAGCACCAAGCTGTGCACACCACAAGCAGCACAATGCTGAGGCTCAGCCTGCTCCCAGCCAGTGGGCAGCTGGCCCTGGAGCAAAGCCTGGCACAGGGTTACGTGGCCATGGTCCTTCCCTATGGACAGCAGTGGCCATGCAACCCTCGTGGCTGCACCCCCATGACACCTTGTCTATTCACAGGCATCAGGATGATGTGGTGAGGGGCCTAGGGGACTTGCTGCTGCTTTTTGGAGCCTCTTGCAAGACTCCACCTTGGAGTCCACCAGAATTTTGTGGTCTTGCTGCTGAGGATCCCTCTCCTCTTCCCTTGGGGTGTTCCCAGGCTTGATGTGATGGTTGGTACATCCTGAGGGTGGTCAGTCAGCCTGTCCAGCTCCTCCTAATCACCTCCCCAGGAGCTATATAGCAAGGGAGTGTTCTCCCTGATAAGAACTAGTAACTGAGTAGATCATACAGCCATGATCATTTGGGGAACCTGTGTGTTTTTCCTTACCTGAGGCCTGACCTAGTACCTGCATTGCTGCTGGTATCTCCCTCCTGCTCTGCTTTGTCACATCTCTGCATGTCCCTGCCCAGACAATTCATGCTGTGTATAATGTTTTTCCAGGGAGGAAGGACCTGATACCAGGGAGCTTATCAGGCTTCCTAAGCCCATTCAGCAGGACTGAGGACCAGAAGTATAGACACCCTAGAGCATTTGGGTGGCATCGCTGCTGACCCATCCTCCTCTCACCTGTCCTGGAACCTACCTTGAGGTGAGCAGCAACCTTCAGTGATCACAGAATCATAGAATTGTTTTGGTTGGAAAAGACCTCCAAGGTCATTGAGTCCAACTGTCAACCTAAGATAGAATCCCAGAGTGGTTTGGGTGGGAAGGACCCTGTCAAGGTCATCTAGTCCAAGCCCCTGCAGTCAGCAGGGATATCTGCAACTACAGCAGGTTGCTCTGAGCCCCAAACAACCTTACCTGGAATGGTTCCAGGAATGGGAATCTCCCAGCTCTCTGGGCAACTTGGGCCAGGGTCTCACCACCCTCAGAATAAAAGATTTGTTCCTTCTCTCGAGTTTAAATGTCCCTCTTTTACTTTACACCCAAGACCCATCGCCACGGCCCTGCACCGCTCTGGAGGTCAGGGCAGATAGGCACTGCTCTCAGGGCACTGGGGCCAGAGAGAAGGGGCTGGCTTGGGAGGGGCTGGTGCCAGGCTGCCAGCAGCTCCCTGCTCCCTGCTGGCTCATGGCCCTGAAGCTGCTGATGTTCCAGGCTGGGGTAGGCTTCCCCAGCTCAGCCCAGAAAGGCTTCAGCAGGCTCTGGCTGCGCTTGCCTGAGGCCAGGCATGTGCTCATGAGAGATCTCACGCCACGAGAGGCAAAGTCTCTTGGATAAGGGCAGAGAGCCCTGTCCCCAGACCATGTCAGGGAACGTTGAGACAGGGCTGGCTGCGGAGGAGACTCGAGCAGGAGGAAGAGAAGAAACAGAATGATGTCAGTGTAAATTGGGGCTGAAATGATGTGAGTGAAATCCCCAAAGATGAGATGCCAAGAAAAATAAAGCCCAACAGAACGTCAGAAAACCAAATTGCAACAAATAACACAAGGGGGGAGGATGAGGGGAGGCAAGAAGAAAGGAAGGATTAATAACATGGATCAGGCAGGAGAGAGCATGGGTGACTGGCAGAGGTGGTGCAGATCCCAACACCAGGCAGGCACCAGGAGAAAACCCAGAGGAGAGGTTGAGCGACGAGAGGCAGAGCTGGGGCAGAGCAGCCAGGAGTGACTTGTAAATCACACAGTGAATCAAGGGCAGGAATAAACTCCTGTGAAGAGCTGAAGGTACACTGCAAAGCTGAGTGATGTCATGCCGAGCACAAACGGGCAGGGCTCCTGGAAATGCAGCTGCTTGAGGCGGATGGACGCCGGCTGACAAAGAAAGCAGAGCTGGGACGAGTGCTGCGGACGGGGAGCTGGCTCCGTTCACAGTGGGGCACTGTGGCTCCAGGAACAGGGCTTGGGAGGTGCCTTTGCCACGGGGCTGCCAGAGCCACACTCACACTCACTGCAGCCACCTGAAGGAGCTCAGCTACCTCGTTCTGCAGATGGGGAAACCGAGGCATAGGGAGGGCAGGCAGCAGAACTTCCATGCGTTGTCCTTGAGGTTCTCCAACCCCACTGCCATCCTAGAGCCAGGATGGGAGCAGGAGCACCCAGGCACAGTCCAAACATCACTGCCCCATCCCTGCCACCCTGGCTCTCCTCTACCTCTTGCATCTTAGTACAGCTGAAAAGCAAATTTCAGAGAGCAGACCCTGATGTCACATTTGCCCTGCTCAAACGCAGCAGTAAGCCCCTGGGCCAAGGTCAGGCAGCAGTGGGGTGGTGGGAAGGGCAGCACGGATCCTGGAGCTCCTTCTCACAGTGCTAGTGCTGCCCAGCAGCCCTCTGCAGCACACAGCCCTCGCTGCTGAATTCATGCTGCATGTCTTACAGTAAATGGAGCTGTGGAGACAATAGCAACCCAGATACATTTAGTACATCAATAAAAGTTAAATATCAGCTCTGGGGAAGGGAGATCTCTGCCACTGCACTTCTCCATCAGTGCCACCCACTGCCTGCTCCCTGCTTTGTGACTGGGCAGGGAAGGATTGTAGAATCTCAGAGTGGTTTGAGTTTCTGAAGGGGCCTTTCAAGGTCATCTAGCCCACATCCCTGCAGTCAGCAGGGACATCTGCAACCAGAGCAGGTTGTTCAGAGCCACTAACAACCTGACCTGCAGTAGTACCATGGATGGGGCATCTACATCCTCTCTGGGCCAGGGTCTCATAACTCTCAGTGGAAAACATTTCTTCCTTCTTTTCAGTCTAAATCTCCCCTATTTTAGGTTCAAGCCATCCCCCCTTGTCCTGTCACAACAGGCTCTGCTCAAAAGTCTGTCCCCAGCTTTCTGATCAGCCCTTGAAGCACTGAAAGGCCACCAGAAGGTCTCCCTGGACCTTTCTCTTTTACAGGCTAAACAACCCCAACACTCTCAGTTTGGCCTCCCAGCATTGCTGTGGCCTCCTCTGGCCCTGCTCCAGCAGGTCCCTGTCTGTGCTGAGGACCCCAGAGCTGCCCCAGCACTGCAGGGGAGGTCTCAGCAGAGCACAGCAGAGGGGCAGAATCCCCTCCCTGCCCCTGGTGCCCACACTGCTGGGGATCAGCCCAGGACATGGCTGGCTCTGGGCTGGCAGTGCTCGGTGCCAGCTCCTGTCCAGCTTTGTAGCCCCCAGCACCCACAAGTCCTTCTCCACAGGGCTGCTCTCCAACCCTTCACCCCCAGCCTGAGTTGATACTGGAGAGTATCCTGACCCATGTGCAGGACCACGCACTTGGCTTTGTGGATCCTCATGAGGTTCACATGGACCCACTTCCCCAGCTTGTCCAGCTCCCTCGGGATGGATCCTGTCCCTCAGGTGTGCCAATTGCACCACTCAGCTTGGTGTCACCTGCTTGGTCCCACCATGTGCAGGCAGGGAGGGATGTGCAGGCAGCATTGAGGCAGGGCTCACACAGGTGGGGCCAGGCCATTTGTGTGCAGCTGGGGGAGCCAAGGAGGACATGGCTTCATCTTCCAACAACTTCCAACCTCTAGGTTTTGGTTTAAGCTGTGTTAATTTTGCTCTATCTCCCTGTAATGAGATGCAGGGAAACCCTCACCCTACCTGTGGAGGGGAATTTGGGCTTTAATGTGGCCCTGGCTTGAAGCAGCAAATGTGCCACTTTTCCTTTTAATTTCCCCAGGAATCTTTGCTCTTGAAGGCTGAATGGCAGCCTGAAAACTGAGAAGTCACCTGGGAGAGATCTGAACCAACATGGACAAAGCCCAAGGGAAGCCCCTCCTGCCTGTTTTCCTCCTACAGTCCCACCAGACTGTTCCTGGAGGCTCAGGGCCAAGAACACCCCAAAACCATCCTGTTCCCATCCTATCCCTTCCCCTACCTCTTGACCTACTTTCAGTGGGGTTAGGCTCAAAATAGTGCTCCCAAAGCCATTAGTTATGTGGGGAACATACTCCTGCAGCAGGATTCATCCCCCTTCTGTAATAACTCCTTCCCAGAACCTCACTTGGAGGATCATTTATGTCTGGCATAAACTGTCCCCGGCAGGAGAGTGATGGGAGACCATGATGCTCTGGAGAACATCTAGGTGTGGGGGACATTGTCCTCTGTGGGGAGGTGTAGTTGTGTGACTCTGGGCTGGAACAACTCTGGGCCAGCTCTTGGACCCTTGAGCCCACCTGGGATGGATGCTCTAAAGGAAAAGCCTCTCATGTTGCCAGGCTTCCCAGTGCCCCAAATCCCATCTGAAAGGTGGGTTTGGGGGCTGACAGCTCCCAGCCCTGCACAAGTGTGCCAAAGGATCCCTCTGAAGCCAGCACTGCTGGGTCATGGTCCCCCCTCGCCCCCCTCCATGTGCCATCTGGGGGTTGCTGCTGGGGTTTGGAGGCAGTGCTGTCTCTCAGTGCCAGGAGTTTCAGCCCCGGGGGTCCCTCAGTGTTGCTCTTGAGGGCACCACAGGAGATGGAGCTGCTACAGCAACCAGGGAGGGTCCCGGTGGGGCAGCTAGCAACGACTTCCCTGTAACTCTTGGGCACTGAAGCTTTTCTAGGCAGGTGCCTGCTGCAAATTAAAAATAAAATAAAATAAAAATCAACAGGAGAAAATGAATAAATATTTAAGCAGTAAGGAGCCCATTTAGCCTCTCACAAACATCTATAGCCCGGAGCAGTTTCTCGGCGAGCAATTTGCGTTTCATTACGAGGAGAGTGGACATGCGCTAGCAAAAATCCATCCTTTGTTTATACCTCCAGTGACCGAGGCGCCGAGAAGCCTTCCCAGCTTTTTACAGCAGCCTCCCAGCAAATCAGCCGGCTCCATGGCCCATTACAGCCTTTAATCAGCCACCTCGGTGACTCGCAGCCCGACCAAACACAAACAAACCCTGCCGAGGCGCTGGCAGGACCCAGCGCCAGGCTTTCGGGAGCAAATCTCTGCCTTCAGGGGTGTCTGGTGCGATGGAGGTCCCAGCAGTGCCTCCGTGCCCCCGGGTGCTGCCTCCTCGCTGTATGTGGGGGGGGGGAATCGTAATTGTTTCAGTTGGAAAAGACCTTTAAGACCCAAGAGCTTGCCAGGCAAGGTGAGAGGACAAGTCCTCTGAGCGGCTGTGCTAGGACCAGGTATGGAAGGGGCTTCTCCCCAGGGGCCAACTCCGGGACATGGGGCTTGGGCATGCCCCACTGATGCCAGCTAGCAGGGATGGCAGTGGGGCAGGAGCAGGTAGTTTCATGGGGCTGCATCTCACGGGGGCTTGAACCTGCCCTTCTGCCGGTTCTCAGCTCCCAAGAGGAGAGATGGAGACAGGCTCAGACTGGCAGGAACGGGCTCCAACCCAAATCCTGTCACTGCGGAGGAAGAAAGACCTTGTTGGTCCCCAGCCACTCTGGGGGAAGCAGGAGCTTGAGCTCGTCGGTCTTTTGCAGTGAGAACGGGAGAGGTGGGAGCAGCAGCACGGCTGGTCCTCAACCCGAGTGTGACTGGGCTTGTCCTCAGCCGACCCCCTTCACCACCTCCCAGCAGGTAAGTAAGCAACAGACCACGCCGGGATGCTTCCTTCTGCCCGAAGGAGTGCTCTAAGGAGAGCCTGCGAGCCAAGGGCTGCCCAGGAACAGCTCCAGCCCCGAGGAGGGGCCGGCTGGGTTTCATCAGCCCTCCACGCTGAAGGATTAACAGCAGCAATCTTGTTGCCAGCCAGCCTCCAGATGATACCACATAATAAGACGTATAACAGCCTCTTGGAAGGAAAAAAAAAGAAAAGAAAGAAACGAGAAAGTTATAGTTCCCCCAGCAACCGTATCTCAGCCACATTACACAGAGAGATATATATATTAAGGCATAAATTTAACAACATATATTTTAATGTAAAATACCAGCAATGCGCAGGGGGACAAATAACAGTGGTTGAGGGATCCATAACGTTTGGTTCTTCCTCCTTCCCTCTGCTCCAGTCTCGCCAGCAGCAGCAGCAGCACAGTTGCTGCCTTTTGGCACAGGGACGTGTAGGTGGACCTGCCTGCAGGCACAGACACCCCCATCCGTGCTGCCGCAGGTGCCGCACCCAGAGGTGGTGCGAGGTATGGAAACTCTCTGTAGAGTGACAGCACATCTTATGGGGCACCAAGAAACCTGCCTGCAGGCAGCCAGGAGCCCTCCCATCAGGCTGAGTGCAGGATGAGAAGCCTCTGGCAGGTTTCTGAGGCTCTGCGGCTTCCCCCTGGAACGGCAGCACGGGGATACCGTTCTCCATTACACGATGTGAAATAGCTCAAAGCTGTGTGGTTCCAGCTCGAGTTTGCCAGCCTTCTCGTGGACCCTGGCACCAAAGCCTGGGCGGTGCTTTCCCCACCAGTGCCAAGCAGGTTGCTCCCAGGAACTTGCAGGGGAGAACCACAGCTGCAGACTCCAAAACCAGTGCCTGGGTAAGCACCCAGCAGGGTCACTGCATCTCCAGGTCTCTTGCAAATGGATGTTCACAGAATCAACAGAACTGCCTAGACTGGCACAGACCTTTAAGATCAAATTCAATCATTAGCCTAACACTGGCAAGTCCTTGACTAAACTATGTCCCTCAGCACTATGTCTCCACCACCTCCCTGGGCAGCCTGTTCCAGTGCCTGAGAACCCTTTCTGAGAAGAAATTCTTTGCAATATCCAACCTGAATCTCCCCTGGAGCAACTGGAGGTCATATCCTCTTGTTCTATCACTTGTTACTTGGTTGAGCAGACTAACCCCCACCTCTCTACAACCTCCTACTCTGGTCCCCTGCAGCCAGCTGGATGCATCCTGCCCACACCACCACTCTTTCCCTCCCAGCCACCTGATTCCCAGCTGGGGGTGGGGGGGGAAGGATTAATTGATGCATGCCATAAAAGTGCTCAAGAAGCTCAGAATCAGGGTCCTGATGTGGCACAGCTGCATCCAGGGCTTCTGCTGCAGAGGCAGGTGGATGCTATGGGGGTGGGGGTGAAGGGCAGGTGGGGGGTGGGGGTGAAGGGCAGGTGGGTGTGGAGGGGTGGGTGCTGTGGGTGTGGTTTTGAAGGGCAGGTGGGGGTGAAGGGTGGGTGGATGCCACATAAGTGGGTGCTAATGAGGTGGGAGTAGCTTAATTTGGGAGCCTCCCCCTTTAGCTGGGGAGATGCATTTAAGCAGAGTCCCTTGCTCAAGTTATAGGATGGTTTTGTTGAGTGCATGGTTCCCCAGGCTCAGTCTTTGCTCTCCTCCATCCCTGTGACCTGGTGACCCCCCTGGGCTGTGGCTGGTGCTGTCAGTGGGCTGTATGCTCATCTCCTGCAGGTACTATGGCTCTGCACTTTGTTGGGAGGGGAGTCAGCTGCTCTAGAGGGGTGTCCCTGGATCAGGGAGCTGTCTCCTTCCTCTGCTCATAGCGTTTTATGTCTGTCTCTTAGCTCTGCGTGGTTTTCTATCATCTCGATTCCGCACCAGGAGCCGAGCTGGGGCTGCAGTTATGGCTGGTGCTGCCTGAGTGTCTGTGGCGTAAGCACCTCCATTTGCACTTAAATTAGCTTGCTTAATGGCATCGTCCCCTACATGCCTGCCTTATGGCGGGGGCTGGTCTGTGGTAGGATGCTTTGCTATGCTGCCACGTCCCTTCTCCTGAGCTCCAGCTGGGACCACCCCAGGTCTGAACCTTGCCTTGCCTGAGTTAAAAAATACGTATTGTGTGTGTCTGTTTCTCTGTTTATACATACACACATGCGCAGCGCTTGCAAAGCGATCCCAGCTAATCTCTCTATCTAGTCAGAGCTTTAGGGTGCCCTTTCAGCAGGGATTTGGAGAGTTTGCTACAGTTATTTCCTAAGAATGCATTACCTGGGGCTCCGGATGAATAATGTAGGCCCTTGTTCAGCAACTTACTTACAGCTGCCGAACCTTAAACCACCCCAGTCGATGGAGCTGCTTCTGTGCTTAAAGTTAGGCACAGCTTAAGTGCTCCGGTAAATCAGGGCCTGATAGCCTACCCTGGCACTCCTCGTCAGGGCTGCTGATATAAACAGCCAGCAGTATCGACCCACAGCTACGTTTGCCTTGGTCACTGCTGCATCCTGCAGGACGGATGCTGATGGTCCTGGCAACCAAACCAAAAGGTCTGTGTGGCTCTGCTGCAGGTGTCCTCGGTGGGCACTGCCCCCTGCCAGCAAACCTGGGGGGAACCCAAAACCGCCAACGTTCCTGGTTGCATGTGGGTTGGTGCTTTGCCAGTCCAGGGGAGTTTTTCATCTCTTGTCCCCTCCCTGAGGAGGAGCAGGTGGTTCTCTACCTTCTTAGAGGTGATGGGTCCATGGAGTGTCCATACAGGAGTAGCTGAGTTAACCTAAGGCTTTGCTGATGCTTGGAAAGGGTGGGAAAACCTTGAGCAAAAATGCTTGAGATGACACTGCTGTCTAGCCAGGAGCTGGCTGTCCCCAGGGAGGTCACTCTGTGCTATGCCCTGTTGCTCCTGAAGGAGGACAGGGCTCTTCAGGAAGGGTTTAGATGCCAGAGCTGGGCAGACATGCTGCAGAGCCCTGTGGCAAAGCTTGCAGAACTTCTGTTCATTGTATAACTCCGAGGCAAGGGTGTCCTGGCAGGTGGGTCCCCACTGAGCACCACTAGTGCTGCAAAAATGGATGGCTGGGCTCCTTCCAGTGTGTGTAGACCTACCCCAACTGCCTGGGCAGCTTCTTCCCAAAGGCTGAGCTGAATAAATGGGAAGAGCAATCCATCTTCCTTGGATGCTCCTGGCTCAGTGCCCTCAGTGGAGCCAGAGCTGCAGCTCTGCCCAAGTCAGTGGGAGTGTGAGGTGAAATAATTCAGTCCTGTCAAAAGACTGAATTTGATTTTTGTTTATCTGTTTTGCCTCCTGTGTGTGCTCCTGTGGGGTGGCAGAGGGACCCCTCGGAGCAGGAGGGGCCCATCAGAGCACAGCCCGTGAGCACAGAGCAGTGGCAGTGTTTCAGCAGAGATCTAATTAGCAGTTCTAATTAGCCCTGATTTCCTCATCACCTGCAGGTCTCAGCTACTGCTCAGGCTGCATTGCAGAGCTATAACATCAAGGGGTACACGTGGGCGGGGATCCCTCGCAGTGAAAGCACCCTGGGATGGCACAGCCCTCACCGCCTCTCCATCTCTATGTCCCAGCTGCAGGGGCATGGTGGGTGCAGGGGAGAGGGCAGCAAGGGCAAGGAGTGCGAATTAAACCCTTCTCTAACCTCTGCTGTGCTCTGGCTGGCAGGGAGCTGCTCCAAGGAGAATAGAGAGCCATGGTAGAGTAGGAAAATGAGGGCATGGGGTAGAGGGGCAATAAGGCGTAAAATCACAGCTAGGCAAAAGAGGATGGAAAACGCTGCCAAGCTGTGAGCTCTGCTCTGCTTTGTTCTTCTTTGAGCAGCCCTGGGAAGCGATGCTCCCGGGTCACAGCCAGCCTGTCCTTGCGGGCACAGCTCGTTCTGCTCTAGAAACAGAACCGAAGGCACATCTTTATCTCAGACCTCTTGGGAAGCGGCTGGGACGAGCTGCAGCATGGCTGGGATGCCCTTTGGGCACTGGAGAGCAGGAGAAAACAGCCAAGCTTAACGCATGTAAACTGGTGGTTATCCCGGTGAAGAGGCAGTTGCAGGCAGAGTGCAAAGTGGAGGGAGAGCCTGTGCCCCTTGGAGAGGTGGGTGGGCTCTGGCCATGGCACCAGGAGCCTGCAGGCCCAAAAATAGTCATCCTCCTGCTTTCTAGAGAGGCTCCTGCTTGCCATGATTGCTTGGACAAATTCTTGCGAGCAAGCCAGCAGCTCTCCTCTTGTCTCTTGTAATTACTGTCCCAGCGTTCTCCTTGAGAGAGACCATCTGCTACTCCTCCATCACCAGTCATCTTCCCATCTCCCTGGTGCAGCCCTTTCCCCAGAGAAGGAAGCTAATTGTGCTGATGGTGCATCTCCTGAGGTCCTGTACTGCTCGTTAGGCTCAATCAGATCAAAGGCTGCTGCTCCCTCAGCTGATGCACTAGCCACGTGCTCAGGGGGCTCTCCTGACCCCCTCCCAGCCTCAGACAGGACATGCCAGCCAAGAAATGAAAAGCCAGGCTGGTGCTTCTTGCTCTGTGCGATGGGAGCTGCCAGTTCTATAAACCCTTGCATGGCTGCCAAACAGACCAAGGCTGTGGCTGTAGGGAACCTCTTTGGAAGGGCTTCTGTGGAAGCCAGCTGGGGATGGGATGTCCCCAAAGAGACAGGTGCTAGGTTAGAACAGTCAGCCTGCAGTGGATGTATAGAATCATAGAATGGTAGGAGTTGGAAGGGACCTCTGAAGATCCTTGAGTCCAAAGCAGGATCACGTAGGGCAGCTCACCCAGGAATGCAC
Source organism: Picus viridis (assembly GCA_033816785.1). Classification (NCBI taxonomy): domain Eukaryota; kingdom Metazoa; phylum Chordata; class Aves; order Piciformes; family Picidae; genus Picus; species Picus viridis. Next base: position 3,338,738 of record CM066593.1, read on the forward strand.
CCAGATGGGTACAGTATGGGGACCAGCCCAGCATGGAGAGGATGGGAGCACTGGGATGACACTGCATGCTGTTCAGGGGTGAAACAGCTGAAACAAGCAGTTTGGGGATTAGAAACCAGACGCATTTCAGAGAGCCTGGGGGCTCCCAGGAGCAGCAGGGCCGGGCTTTGAGTCACCGCACCGGCAGCAGGGGGCGGGGGAAGCGGCACAGCGCTTGGCTGCACCCCGATGCCTGCTGCTATTAGTCTCTTGCTTTTAATCAACAGCAAATGAGTCTCTGGGGGCCTGTTCTGGCGACTGCAGGATGGCAGAAACTTTCATTGAAGTCAATAGAAGTTACTCATACCCTTAGGCAGAAGGCTGTGGTCCCGGGAAGTTGCTAGGGAGCTGTGATTGATGCTGCGTGTCGCAGGCTCGACGGAAGCCAGCGCCTGCCTCTTGGTATAATTCAAAACTAAATGTACATTTATATATAATATAAGTTAAAAAACCCCACAACAACCAGTAAAACCATCACTTTTTATTAGGGGAGGGCATGCAATAAATTTTTACATCGAAGCTTCCAGCAGCCAGAGATGAAAAGCATCTTCAGGCAAATCACTGCCATGGAGATAAGGCTTTCCAGGTGGCTCGTTTGTATGTTTAAGGAATCTCATTAGAGCATTAAATGATCTGGAAAGGGTGGAACATCCTTTTTTTATTTATTTATTTAATTTTTTTTTTTTTTTTTTTTGGTCAGTGGTTTTAGTGCTGCCCAAGCTTGGAGCCACCACGTGCTGCTGAACCCACTGCAGCTCGCGCTGCCCCACGGCCCCGTTCCCAGCCTGACCTCTTGGAGCCAGGCATTGCTCATTGTTTATTCATGCTGGTAAAAGGGCCTCCTAAAAGCCCCTATAAACCCGATTTTTCTGCCTGTTAATCAAAGTTACTGCCTACAAAAACACACGAGCACCTCCTCCAGAATTCATCCCACAGCTTTAGCTGCATTATTTATACCAGGAGCCAGGTGCCTCCTGATTCTCCTCTGCCTGGCTTGCCGTGGCTTTGCACTGGCGTGGAAGTGGTCCTGGGTGACGTGACCACCACATGCTGACCCCTTGCAGGCAGCCTCCCAGCTGGGAAACCCTGGCTTTTGCTCCTGCATTCTCCCCCGGCCCTGCTGTCCTCGCTTCATTCACTTTCGCCCAGGAGCTCGGGCGGCTCTCCCCTTGTGGAAGCGTCTGCTTGCCCATCTGCGAGCCTTTCAGAAGGGCTTCCCGAGCCCCTAGCAGCCCTTCTGCTCCAGCTCCTCCCAAATCCCTCACCAGGGCTTTGTGAGCTGAGGGCAGGCTGCGAGGGGACAGTTTTTAAAGACAACCAGGCACAGAATATTAGACACTTTTTGAATTCTTCCGATGGTAGAAATAAAACCACACCTGAAGTCCTGGAAGGATTTCAAGGTAGAGTTTCAGTTTTAAAGCTGCTGGAGAGTTGGTGAGGATGGTTTAAACCTTTACAAGACATGAGGCTCGGTTTATGAAGGAAGAAATAAAATAGGCAGGACAGCAAGAGCTGAGCGATTTTGCAGACATTCATCCCTTCCTCAGCAGTGTTTCAAGGACATGTGGCACCACCTGCACCTGAGCAGTTCAGGTTAGCAGCTCTGCAGAGGAGCTGGGGTACCTTCTGTAGCAGGGTGGTGCACTGAGGGGGCAAGTGTGCAGCAGGGATGTGCTTTGCAATGAGCCCCTAAAGCTCCAGTTCAGCCCAGTCTGGAGCGCGCAGTTGCTGCCTCTCCAGCTGCCCAGGGCAAGACCCAGCCTGGCTGCGTCAGGGGAAGTGCAGGGAGGGAGCCAGGCTGCAAAACCTCTGTGATCTCTCTGTTATTCCCTGTGTCCTGGTTCCCACAGGATGTGGTTAATTCCCATGACAGCTTCCAATTCATTATTTCATGACAAGATTGGCTTTCACAAATGAGCAGCTCTTAAAAATGCTTGCAGATAACCCAAGTCATAGAATCACAGAATTGTTAGGGTTGGAAGGGACCTCAAGGATCATCTAGTTCCAACCCTCCTGCCCTGAGCAGGGACACCTCACACTACATCATGTTTCTCAGACTTGATGATCTTTGAGGTCTTTTCCAACCTTAATGATTATACGATTCTATGATTCAGAGCCACATCCAGCCTGCCCTTAAAAACTTCCAGGGATGAGGCTTCCACCACCTCCCTGGGCAACCTGTGCCAGTGTCTCACCAGCCTCATGCTGAAGAACTTCTTCCTAACGTCTAATCTAAATCTATTCTCCTCCAGCTTGGATCCATTCTTCCCAGTCCTATCACTCCCTGACACCCTCCAAAGTCCCTCCCCAGCTTTCTCGTAGCCCCCTTCAGATACTGGAAGGCCACAATAAGGACTCCTCAGAGCCTTCTCTTCTCCAGGCTGAACAGCCCCAACTCCCTCCGTCTGTCCTTGTAGGAGAGGTGCTCTGAATGCAGCCAAGGTTGGGGGTAGGATGAGTGAAGGTGTGCACTTGCTTTGTTTGCACATGTACCCACACCCCATATTTTGATGAAATGAGTAATTCCCAGAAAATTATCCATGTCCCTTCACAAGAAGGACTTGGCAGAGTTTGTCAAATGCTCAGGATTTTTACAGAGTTGTTCTAATTCTCTGGTTTTTGAATGAGGAAAAGCTTGGCAGGGCAAAGCTTACCTGTCAGAAACTAGCAGGCAAATGAAGGAGGATGTACAGCCCCAGTTTAGCTTTTTTTCCTCACTGTGTAGAACCCAGGTCCAGCTTTTAGGAATATTTGGGTGTGGTTGTGCTGCAGTGATGCTCCAGGAGGGGGGATTTGGGAACAGCCAGTCAGCAAACCCAGCTGTGCCCAGCTTGCCTCCAGCACATCGTTTGGGTCCCTGCCCTGCATTTGTAACGGGGGAAGGAGAAGCGTCGCTGTCTCATTAGCTGCTCAAGCGCTGGGAGCATGTACCAAGGGCAAGATCATTTCTTACGTGGCCTGGATCCTATATTTTTTCCACTGGCTTTTGCTCCCAGGCTCTGTGACACTCGGCTGGGCCATGAGCAGCACAGCTTTGTCAGCCTCTGCCCTCTAAACGTGCTCCCGGATCTCACCAGTGTGGTCTCCGGCGCTGCCCACTGCGAAGCTCCCTTAAGCAGCATTGGAAAAGGGGCAGAAGGCTGGGAAAAGGAACCTCAGTTAAGAGAGGTGAAAGTCAAAACTTCAAGAAAAGCTTTTAATTGACAAGCAGCTCCGCAGGGAAATGCTGAGGCGAGTCGCTCGCTTGGCACTTTTACAGACGGTGAGAATGTCACACTTTGGGGAGGAAGGAGAGGAAAAAAAGCTAGCTGGGGTGAGCAGGAGCTTCCAAGAAGTAGGGCATGGACAGGAGGGATGAGGGAAGGCAGAAAGCGCCGCTGTGTGTTGGCTGCCAGCTCCCCACCGCAGCCTGCTCCCAGGGATGGCCCCATGCCTGGGGCCCAGCACCACCAGTCCACCAGCCAGTACCCTGGCCTGAGGTACAGTGGGGCTTCTCAGATCTGCCCAGCTCAGGCAGCATACAGAGAAGCTCCATTTGCTGGGCTGAGTGTGTGAGACTTCATAGAATCATTAAGGCTGGAAAAGACCTCTAAGATCAGCAAGTCCAACTGCCAGCCCAGCATCACCATGGCAATCAAACCATGTCCCAGAATCCACGCGTTTCTTCAGCACCTCCAGGGATGGTGACTCCACCACCCATCGGGGCAGCCTGTTTCAATGCCTGATCACTCTTACAGGAAAGAGATTGCTCCTAATGTCCAACCTAAACCTCCCCTGGTGCAATTTCAGACCCTTTCCTCTCACCCTGTCATTTGTTCCTTGGAGAAGAGACCAACTCCCACCTGGCTCCAACCTCCTTTCAGGGAGTTGTAGAGAGCAATGAGGTTTCCCTTCAGCCTCATCTTCTCCAGGTCCCTCAGCCACTCCTCCCCAGCCCTTTTCTCCAGACCCTACCCCAGCTGTGTTGCCCTTTTCTGGACCTGATCCATCCCCTCGGTGTCCTTCTTGGAGTGAGGGGCCCAAACCTGAACCTAGTATTCAACATGTGGCCTCACCAGTGCTGAGTAGAGATAGACAATTGCTTCCCGTGGACTTCCCAGGCTCTGGAGAAGGTTTCCTCTTTCACTCAAAGTATTAAGGAATACAGTTTTCTATTGCTCCTGTCAGGTGGCACTGGTGTGGCAACCTCAGCCACTCTGCCATGGCTGCCTGGATGCCAGCTTGTCAGCAGGGACCCAAGGGAGCAGGACCACTGTTACATCCCTGCAGTTCTTCCCTTTCTTATTTTCATTTGACTTTCATTCCTCTTGTCTTTCCACTCTTTCCTCTCCCTTACCATTCTAGCTGTTTTTTTGTGGTTGTCCCCATCTTGTCCCTGGGAGCTTGCCTCAAGGGAGGAGACACAGCAGCATTTTGCACATGAATCTCTTCCATGTCTCTGTGGTTTATGACCTGGAGGAGCAATTAAAGGAAGGTTTGAATTCCCCCTCTACATCCTTAGAGAAACCACCCTGCAGAGCTCCTTCCTTTTGCAAGCAGGGTGGCAACAACTCAGATAATTCAGTATTTTGCCATCGCTGGATTTTGGTGAGGTTCAATTTTTGCTTGCAGGGTTTCACTGCTAATAATTCCTAGTGGGCTTCCAGCATTCGCTCTCTGACATCCCAGATTCCTGATCATTGCTCCCAGGAGATGCTGCCCTGTGCAGGACATGACCTCAGAGCTCCCAGGAGATCAACAATTTCTCTGGCTGTGAGTGCGTCGGCACTACCCCATCCCCGTCCTTGCTCATGCACAGAGCACAAAGCCAGCAGGGGCTCGCTGGTGGAAAGCACCTCGAGGAGTGCAAGGTATGGCTCAGTCCCAGCTTAATCAGTCTTGGGAACACAAATGTTCCCAGAGGAGGGAGTCATGGCTGTAAAGGTCCTGTAGCTCTCCAGTTTCACCTAGGTTTCATCTCAGCTCTGAATTAGGAGGGAAGTGTCAGCTGCCACTCTCGTTAGAAAGATGCTTCTCTGAAGGGCACCTTGCAGCGAGGAGGTGGAAACCTTGGAGCTGCTGAACCGGAGTGGGGTGTTCCCCTTGGCAGCACCTATGCCTGGGGCTGAGTTTTCATTAATACCCAAGAGAACCGGTGTGCAGGCAGGAGCACGAATAAAAATGGGATGCTTTGCCAATCTGATCCTGTACTGAGAACCACGAGAAGAAGAATAATGCTGAAATCACAGAAATGTCAGGGCAGGCTGGGAGCCAGATCCAAGGCTGGATTTGTGGCAAGTCACATTTTAAGTCATCTTCTCCCTAACAGCCTTGCCTAGGTTTCACGCTCATTAAAGCAAAGGAGAAGACCGCCACGTCTGACCAAGCCTAACCAGTCCAGCTCGCTTCTCACACTCTGGCTGGCACAGGCTTACAATGAGATGCTGAGGAGCAACCTGCAGCTGGGGAGCTATTAGCAAAAATTATTCAGTGAGTAGCTTGGAACAAGGAGCAGACCGGAGAAACTTCAGCGCTTGTTGGCTAATCACGAGGAAAAAGAGCAGAGAGGACTTGGTGCCTGAATTATTTGTGATGAGTTAATTACAGCAGCAGAGGATGATGGAAGGTAGGAACAGCAGTCAAAATTTTCTGCCTCCTTCCACCTACACAGTTTCCTTAGATCCACTCAGAATGGATGTGCTGTTCAATATCGGACCCTCTCCAGGCTCTGAGCCTGAGCAATTTTTGATTTACTACTCTGTCCAGGACTACTGTGCCTTATTTTATTTAATGTTTGGGTGGGTTTTTTTGGACCTCTCCACGATGTAAATCAGGTAGGAAGTGAAAGGCTTTGATAATCCAAAGCCCCGCTTCTGCAAGGGGCGGGGCGAGGGGGGGGAGGTGTGACAGCCCTTCCTAGATGTTCCTAAACACTTCAAGATAGGACAAAGCTTTCACCTTGTAAGATCAGCCTAGAAAATTATGTGGTGATACCAACCCAGAAAGCAAATTGCAAAGCTGAGGAGGTGGCAGGGGAGGAAGGTGAAGCAGAAAGACCATGAGCTGAGACCTCTTGCGGACATTTGGGGTTGGGAGACGGGAAGTCAGGAGGAGCAAATCCCATCAAGGTGATGCTGATTCACCTCTCAGCATCTCACCATCAGGTGAGCTGAACCTCCCCACAGCCCTGAGCAGGTCTGTCCAAGCTCAGCCCCTCGGGACTGGCACCGGGGGGATGTCTATTCCCAGGTACCTGCAGGATTTACACTGCTCTCATTTTCCATCCCACTAAAAACTGCAGATCTCCTGGGGAAAGCTGCTCTCCCAGGAGACTTCCCGCTGAATCTTGCATGTCCCAGGGGGCTGCAGAACACCCAGCAAGCTCAGGCTCTGTGTAGGCTTAGCTAAATCCAGAAGCACAGAGGGTATCCCCCAGGGAGGGTGCATTGCCTGCTCTTGTGCACACAGCAGCCAGCGCCGGAGCAGAGCTGAGAGCCCTGCTGGGATCAGCGCATCCCCAGTTAACGTCAGAAAACACTGTGTGTCCAAAACTACCCTGTGAAGAACTGAGGCACACTCTCTTGCTCTGATCTTTGTTTTTCATCACATGCCCCAGGATCTGTTGAGACATCCAGGGAGGTGGTGGAGCCCCCATCCCTGAAGGCGTTCAGAAGGGGATTGGATGTGGCACTTGGAGCCGTGGTTTAGTTGTCACGAGGTGTTAGGTATTAGGCAATAGGCTGGACTTGATGATCTCTGAGGTCTTTTTCCAACCTGGTTGATTCTATGATTCTGTGATCCAGGCTGTGTTTTCTGAGCTCTGGGAGGCTCTTTTTCACTACAAATCCACAGATTTTGATTTGTTGTTGGCTTTTTTTTTTTTTTTTCCCCCCTTAATCCGTGCGCTGTTGGATTTTCTGATGGAATTCCAAAGCTGGAAAGAAGCCACCAGTGAGGATTCTTCTGGGCCCTTGAAGAAGGGCAAAACAAAAGGGAGAAAGAGGTGGTGGGTGTGGGGTGGGGGGGAAGCTTAATGAAAAAATGTATTTGTCTAAACAATCCCCGAAGCTCGCGTTCGCGTGTTAAACAACCACCTTGAAATTGGTCTGTCTCAAAGGACTGAGCGATTGCCGACCGCCTCGGCATGAATGATTTATGACATTCATGAACTCGGCAACTGCATCAGTTTTTCCTCAACCTGGCAGCCAACACCACCTGCATATTAAGTGAAGATTTATGATTTCGCAAACTCACCTCATTATGCAGAGGAACATGAATTGTCTTATGTGTGCAGTCCATAACTCCCGGGACAGATGAAAAGGCAGCTCTGACACACAATTTATGTGCTCTCCCTTTGCTCAAGTTGGCGAGGGGGAAGTGAGGGGGAGGGGAAAGGGGGAGAATAACTAGGTCTTTGAGTAAGGTGTCTTCAAAGCCGGCCACCTCCCTCTCCCTCCCTTCCTCCTAGAATGATGCTGTGGCTAAAATTGCCTCCTCTCTGGGAGGAGAAAGGAGGGGGAGGGGTGGAAAAAGCCTCACAAAGATTAATGGTGGAGGTCATCTGAATCAATGTGCTAAACGATGTCCTCCCTCCAAAAAAAACAAACCACTGGGATAGGAAGCATCTGAGATGCCTCCATGGAAATAACAGGCTTGATGTTGAGCTCATTGCTCGTATATTTTTCCCCCACGCTGTCCTCTTCTGATCTTTCTTACCCAAGGACACAGGTTGCTGGCTTCAATGAGTTTTTGGTCTTGTGGAGACCAAAAATGCAGCATGTGTTAGGTGTGGAGCTCGTATCCCCAGAAAGGACTGAAGCAAAAAGATGAGAACCCAGCGTACAGCTGGTGTCCCTCATTTGGGGTCAGGAGGGCATTTGAGAGACACGAAAACAGGCAGGGCTGATGGACTGAAAAACAAGTGACATGATCCAAGGAGAAAAGCCCCCAGGGCAGAATTTCTCCCTGATCTACCACGTGAGATTGAGTGAACTGTGGTCTGTACATCTCATTTTCTCTTTTGCTTAAAAAAATAATAATTATGTCCAGAGAGCAGATGCTGGTACAGCTTGATAGACAGTGCTGCTGGGGAGCTGTCAGAGGGCCATGGAGCTCCATGTTACTGCTAAGAGCAGGAAAAATCCCACTCTAGTGTGTCTAGGATACCAGAGGACACAACCATTCCATCCTCAGCGCCCCAGTTTGGGCAGGGCTCCCACAGGTTGGACAGGGTTGTCTGTGCAGTCCCCAGGCTCCTGGGAGTCCATGGAACAGCTTCTGCAGCAGGGCTGGGGATGGAAATGCAAGGACATCACTGCTGGGGGCCACTGCATGAAGCCCGCTTGCCCTACCAACCTCGGGCTGATCCTAGATCTGGCCAGGGGTGACAGGCAGGACACAGGGGTGCGGTGGGGACATCAGGCTCCCTCTGCACTTCGTGCTGCACAGCAGGGCAGCCATGTGTGGGTACGTCTGATCTGGAAGGGCAGCTCCTCACCACAGCCATCTCCTTCTGAAGGGAGGGATGTGACCTGTGAGCAGCAGTTTGGAGCACAGGCATCTGAGCTGGCCCAGCAGCCGTGCAGCATGCTGCTAATTACACCCAGGAGTTTTGGCAGGAGAAAGCCATGTGTGAAGCCTTTGGTTCTGTAATTGGCTGCAGTGCTACTTAAATCAATTTAAGCCTCCTCCATGCCCAGCCTGGCTGCTTGTGCCCACCCTGTGCTGCAGTTGTCTGTGCTGGGAATTGGCTCAGGAAAAAGGGAGCTGGGAAAAGCCAGCCTGCAGGAAAGGGGCAGGGAGCTGAGTACCCCCTACCCCCAGGTAAGCAGGGCTGTGGGAGCTCCTGGAGATCCCAGTATGAAGGGTTTGGGTGCGCCCTCCTTCGGCAAGAAGGGATTGGCACAAAACCTGTCCGTACCCTGGCACAATAACGAGGCTTGGCTCAGCAGGAGGTGAGGAGCTGAGGCTGGAGGCAGGCAGGATGTGTTCTGCTGCTGCTGTAGGTTGCAGGGGGGGACACAACTCACTGTTTATTTCCTGCAGTAAAAAACCTGCACTGAAGCTCTTCAAAATATATATTGGTGCTACTGGAAAGGAGGGAGTCAGGAATGTGAATGATTTTATGTTTTCCTCCCTCACTCTCTTATTGCCAAGGTAGCAGAGCTGGAGCATTTCTTCTGTCTAAGCACAAATCAGGATTTGTTTTGTGTATTTTTGTTCTCCTCCAAACGTTACCTTTTTGTTCCACGCCTGTCTCATGAGGCTGATTTCAAAATGGAATTGTTGTAACTGAACACATTAAATAAATTGCAGGCTCTTACCTCGGCCGGGTGTGTTGGCAGCAGCTGATCCAACAGGAGCTTCCTGGCACCGGCCCTGCCAGGCAGGGAAGAGTCTTTCTCTCCTGGCTCTGTATGCAAACAGTCAGCACAAAGCAAAGAGTGTTTGCACACACAGGAGCTGCACCAGGTTCAAGGCACCGTGGCTTACAAAGGAAGGGACGCCCATTTAAGAAATGACAAAGGAAACAGCAAGTATGTACCAATGGGGTGATTTATATCCTTTTCAGAATAAAA